>CM036344.1:2586037-5172075 GCA_020615435.1 Telenomus remus | reverse complement strand
TTTGTCGAAGAAATAATGAACAAAGGTCAAACAAAGGTTAAAAAAGGTAGATAAAGGTGAAGGGGCCGAACAAAAACAGGATACATTAATACAAAGTATATATATACAAGGGTCAAACAAAGGTGAAGAACAAACAAAGAACAATTATAAGACGTTCAATATGAAAAAAGTACGTAAATACTAAGGATAAGAAAAAAATAATTAGAACTTTTATTAACAAAAAAACAAAAAAGAATGAAGAAGTTTGGGTATCATTTTAATTGGTAGCAAAACTTACCAAGACCAGCGTGTCCGAAACAGAAGAGACAACCGTCCGTGCCGTTGATTACTGCGTGGATGACATCCGTTAATGCACTCGAACAAATTTCCGTCTGGAAAGTTTAAAGATCGTTATCGCAAAGAAAGTTCGAACAATCGTATTTTGATTGTTCAGAAACAAAAACTGTCATTAAAAAATTTTTAATTTCACGGATTAGAAAAAAAAGAGTTGATTACGAGCGGTATTACTAATTTTGGTACACACAGGAAGATAACATAATCGACTTTGTCTTAGATGAGCATCTTTCGTGGATGTAATAAGTGCTTTTGTCGCTGGCACTTTACCTTTGTTTATACCTAATATATATTCATAGCTTTTCACGTCTTTTGTGGTTTACAATCTTGGCAGAGTGTTTTCAAGGACATTCAAATTTTTGTCATAGCAATATTAATGATTTTCCGCGCCTTTTGAATTGGAAAGTCATTTGACCTTGAATAAACAAATTCAAGGTCAAACAACAACTTTTCAAAAAAAAAGGAAAGGAAATGTACCATATATAGAAGAGAAAATAATTTTTAAAATGCAAAGAAGTCAAAGGTCACTAAAATCATACTATTCAGATTTTAGTAAGTGATCGAATTTTTTCTCTGTTTATTTTTCTTATCCGTCGTCAAAGGAAAAAATAAAGCGCGTGTCAAAAACCGTTCTCAAAAGAGCATGAAGAGCGGAGTTAACCGGTCGGAAGGGAAATGAAAAGTCCGGCGCATTTTTTCTCGTCGATATGGTAATTTGGATCTGTCGCTGGCATCCTAAGAGACCACTCTGAGCTTGGTTCGTAATTTTTTCTTCTGTCCACGACTCGCCATTTCCTCTTCAAGGAGTTTTCGCCAAAAACGTAAAAAGAAGCTTTCAAGAGCCGTTGCTTCTTTATCTCAAGGTCAATTATCATAAGAAATGCATAATTTGATGTCAACAAAACAAAAGAACCAAGTTTGAAGGTCATACAAAGGTCAAATTGCGTATTTTAAAACAAAATACATGATGAAAATACATATCAAAATAAAACTCGTTGAATGAAGAACATAAGAAGGCCATACAAAGGTCATACAAAGGTCTAAGGTACGAAATTAGAAAATGAAAGACTACGTAAATGAGAATGACGAATTTAGAAATGAAAAAGTGATATATTTGGGAAGATTTGTAAGTTTTGCATGAGGCATCCCTCTTGAAGTGATATTTCAAAACCGAAGATGAATGATGACTGGTGTAAATCAACAATTTTAATACCACCGCCGAAACACGAGTTGGAATTAAAACAAGACGGTGGGCGCGAGATTACAGACGAACGACGTCGTAACGAGGGTTCATCTCGAAGATTTGCTCGGGTGTGATGAGAAGGAAGATCAACGGCGGCGGGACAACAGCGCTGACATTCATAATTATAACAGGATCATCCCGCGGGATATAATGCAAAGCAAACATATTTCACGGACACGCCTCGCGCGCCCTACGGACGTTTAATGAAATACGTGACCAACGCCTTTGTCATAATCTCCGACATTTGATTCCACCTAGAGGGAGCTGCTACGGTTTCCTAATCATAAACGATCTTTCAATAAATTCTCTACCTTATTCAAATTTATGCAAATTCTTTGTTATTTGTTATGTCCCTAGGAAGAAGCGTCAAATTTTTCACACGATATATTTTTGTTTTAAGAAGAAACAAATTGTTTGCGCATAGAAAATATTTTATCAACATATTTTGGGCGCTAGGAATGTGAACAAATTTGAAAAAGGGTTTGTTCAGTCTGGCGCCCAAATTTGAATTCCTAAAAAACAAAGAAATAATCGATTTGAACACAGAACTGTTTAATTTAAACTTTAGAAACTAATTTGGGCGCTAGTTGCACTTAAAATTTTGGTGCGAAAAATTCTTGGACAAATTTTTTAACACGAATTGCAGACAATACGTGACGTCTTATTTTGTGTTGTAGGGGATCCGGATGGAACGTCTCAATTATCCATAATAGTACGTCATTAATTTTGCCGACGAAAATTAAAAGAAACGAGAGAAGTCGGCGCAGTATAACTTACGAACGTTGTCGTGTCTTGCGGCTTGAACTGCAGAGCGCGTCCCGGTAACGCAATATTGGCGCACCCGTCCGGAATACCAATAGCTTTGGGATCGACTTCGACGTCCGCAACGCGTGTGTCTACCTTGACGGGGGCGAGACTCACGTTCTTACCAGTTTGGAGAAATGTAAAACTCGTGTCAAAAGTTCCCAGACGAAGTTTCCCCCAAAGACGCCTTTTTTCGGTTCTTCTCTTTTTTTTTGCACTTGTCAAGTGGTTTTGAAAATCTACATGTGTCATACAATTGATTTTTGCAAATGCAAACTAAATCCTTGATCAAAAAGTTATATTTTTAATCGCTAGAGTTAACAAACTACGTTTGAGGATTTTTTGCAATCTGTCAAATATAAAAATATGAAAATAAAAGAAATCTTCTATATCAGAGGGAAACCAAAAGAAAAATTTGCGTAGTAACGTATTTGCATGAAAAAATCAGAGTGGAATGATAACCCTGTACGAAATAAAGTATGATAAGCTGTATTTCTTATCGTGATAGACATGGAATTTTCGTATCAAAAATACTGTCGAGTCAGCATGACCAACTGGAGAAAAAAAGCAAACTTATCAATTTTCAAAAATCGAAGCAACTTTTTTCAATACTAAAATTTAAAAAATAATGTAAAAAAAGTGATAAACAAATAAAGAATGTTTATCAGAAAAAGGATTGATTTAACAGTGAAAAGAAGGGAAATCGGATTTTAGTTCCACAAGGGGTGAAGAGGGGGGAGGGGGTTGAGGTTGGATTTAGGGTGGACACTCAGTCGGAGCGCATTTTGTGAAATATGTCGCGATTTACACGGGAGATTGGCATCATTGGCGCTTAGGGACCAAGTGCGCTCTGTCGGGCCGAGTGGTAGGATCAAAAAAGCATTTGCAAAATCCGACTAGCTGTGAAACGAACGATGCCGATGATGCGAAGTTACCGCCGATGACCAACGGCAAATCAAAACCACTGTTGACACCCAACCATTTGTACAAACTCAAAATGACTTACTTATTTCACGGTTTTTTATTCCGAAACATTGATCGAAAAATAAAAATTAAGAAGTTTTTAGAAATAGATGAAATTTTTAAAATGTTTTCAATCATTTTTGATAAGATTGCTGAAAGCCGAATTTGTTAATTTAAAAGACGCTGAGAAATGAATTGGAATAAAAATGATCGGCAATTTTATTAAAAATTCACGCGATGAAGAGTTCAAAGAAACGAAGGAGATAAGTGAAAGAGTCATTGACGATTAACTCGTTCAGTGCAACGCCGAGTTTGGAGATTGTGAAAGTCGAGATATGAAGGTGAAGGTACACGAAATTGACCTCATACAGAGGTGAAAGTACTTCGCTTACTTTTATCAACAAAATTTCAATTTAAAATCAATGTTTTAAGAACCTTCGATAGCTCAGTTGGTAGAGCGGTGGACTGTAGTTGGTTTGACTTGAAGACATCCATAGGTCGCTGGTTCAAATCCGGCTCGAAGGAAAATTTTTTTTTTTTGAAAAATTAACTCTTGTCGTGTTTTCTCTTGAGGTTGAATTGAGTGAATTAAAGATTTGAAACAGAAAGTTTCAGCGCCTTCGATAGCTCAGTTGGTAGAGCGGTGGACTGTAGTTGGTTTGACTTGAAGACATCCATAGGTCGCTGGTTCAAATCCGGCTCGAAGGAAAATCTTTTTTTTTTTTTTTTGAAAAATTAACTCTTTTCGTGCTTTCTCTTGAGGTTGAACTGAGTGAATTAAAGATTTAAAAAAGAAAGTTTCAACGCCTTCGATAGCTCAGTTGGTAGAGCGGTGGACTGTAGTTGGTTTGACTTGAAGACATCCATAGGTCGCTGGTTCAAATCCGGCTCGAAGGAATTTTTTTTTGTATTTTGTCCGATTAAAAATTGTTTTTTTTTTCGGTAGAAACATTACGTGAATGCTGAATCGTATTGAAACTTTTTTTTTTCAATGAATCATAAATTAGAAAATTCAAGGTTTGAATCTTCTTGAATTTTTGAATGTTGCAATTCTTAATATTATAGCGTTTTCTAGTTTTAACAAATCCGATTAATTGTTGAAAGTCGAAAAAGATCGTTTCTTTGTTTAATAAATGTTTAATTCATTGATAAACTATAACGTGGTGGTTAAAGTCTCGCTGGAATTTGTTTTTTTTTTTTTTGTAAATCTTCGTTTACTTAATATTGGAAAAGTTTATTACATAAAATCGAAAAACAAGAAAGTCTGTATATAAAAGAAAAAAACTTGTATTTTCAAAATACAGCTGTAGTTTTCATCTGTAAAACATCAGCCAACGTTGTTTTTGGTACAGTTACAGGAGTGGGGAAGATTAATCTTGTTGTTATATGGAAATGCGTTTTGGGCGAACATAGGGCTTGACGATTCGGTACAAGATAGGATCGAAAGGAGAATCAGTCTGATGCACACCCGTATGATTGGTTTATAGATTATTGTATTTGCCGACAAATCCGACGCTAACTTTTTTTTCGAACCTATTTTTTCACATCAAAATTTTTAATAACAAAATTCTAATTTAACAAAATGCATACTCTTCACGTAAACTCAAAACAACTAAAACATCTAAATGAAAATTAATCATAAAAATTCATTTGTTTGAGAAATCATTAAAATAATTAACACTGAAACTGAACTTGCATAAGGTTTAAGAAATTTTTTTTTTTTTAGTTACGCTGAGGCATTTCATTTTTGATGCAGAATTTAGCATTTAGTGAAAATAACGAATGTCTACGGAGTATTTCTTGCGGAGCAACTGAATTTAATGAATTACATCGTGCAGCTAATTACCACGCCGTATTACTCAGCAGCAAGTGTACATTCTTGGCAAGTGTAAATATACATTGTACGCTGGTATTCCACATCATGATTATTGGCCGTAAGTCAATAACTCGGGTACAAAGTGCAATGCGCTATAATAGCCAGACTGAATTGACTGGGCTATTAGAAACCTTGTCCCTCCAGGGGAAGATTGAATTAATTTTACGTCACTAAAATTGTATGAATGATAATGCACCTGCCTTCTTGTACTACATTTTTTTCTTCAAATAAGAACAATTAATCTCAACTATCTCAACAAAATATATCTTTTTACATTTAAAAGTAAAAAAAATGCTCTTTTTTTTGGGTTCGAAATGAATGATAAAATTTGAAGTGTATCTGTTTAACTTTCAATAAAATTGTTGTACACTTTTCCGGGCCAATAAAATTTGTCCGGTTTCAATTCTGATTAAAACGTTTCGGATGAGGAAAAAAGAGTTGGTATTTTTCACTCACAAGGCTGGACATCGAATAAATCACAAGTGTTCGTGACGAAAAAAAGAGGAAAGAGAGAGAGAGATAGAAAAGGAGAAAGAAAATAGGCGCGAGCCCTTTGACAATTTTTGAAATTCAGGAAGGATAAATTCACTGCCAATCCTGATATATACTATCGAGAGAAGGGTTGAAACGCGAGGGTCGCTCTTCCAGACGTAAAAAAAGTGCAAGAACAAAGACGAAAAAGCAGAACAAACGAATCGGCCATTGTAACTTTTGATGACAATTGATGGCGGACATTTGATCGGATCAAGCAATTCATGTCCGTTATACTCAATGCTTTATTTTTGGATATCGCGTGGAATTTGCGGAACAGCGTATTGTCCGGTTCTTAACAACATCAGACTTTTTCTCTTTTTTCTGAAAAAAATTGTTTATTCTATCATTTTATTTCATTTTAATCAAAAAATCAAAAAAAAATTCAAATAATGAAAATCAATTAAACATTTCATGCAACAAGATTGAATTTAAGTGTGAATAAACAATTATCGGTCTGAATTTGAGTTTGAATGGAATAATTAATTATTGTTTGATAAATTTCTTATTCAAACAATTTATCAATGGGCTGTTGTTGTCTTGACGAAGAAAAATGAATGAAAATTATTGATTGAATAAGATTTGAAGTTGAAGCTGTCAGATCGTTCATTCAAACTGCAGCATTATCTTAATCGCAATGAGATTACATGGGCAAAGTTATGTAATATGGTAATGTTCGTGTAATATTATATAATGCATTGTATATGAACTGTTGGTGACATTTAGAGATATGTCATGTCATGTTTCGCTACTGTTAATGCGTAACGATTGTATCAGCAAAAATATTTTCTAAACAAATTGCAAAAATTACTGAAAAACTTTGTAACCAAAATTAAAATGCAATTAACAATTCAGTTATTCACTCAAAAATCTAATAAAAATTTCAAACATAATTTAAAATACATTTATCGAGATTGAAACAGATTTCGTTTAACTTTTTGATTGCTCTTAATTTTTAATTTTTATAATTAACAAAGAGTTAATTAAACAATTTATTAAATAATTGTAAATTAAAGCTTTAAAAAAATGTAAGTGGAAACAAATTGAAAAGTGAATGTTTAAAAGGAAATTGATAAACGGTCTGTAAATTTGACACAATGATTACAAAAGCCATTAATATGCAAAGCCGAGTGCTTTAGCCTGGCATGACACCGGCGTGGAAATAATTAAAATATGTTAATAACATGAAACGCGTGTGCAAAAGTTCGTAATCACTGGTAATCACAAAATGATTTTGGCCAAGCGACGTACGCAAAACTTTGTGCATTATGCCAATGCGCACTAATTTAATCTGCATACGAATGATGTAACAATATTAGTCGACTACTTTGTCGCTTTACACGCGCGCCGAATTTTCGCCTCGTTTTTCCGCAAATTGCTTCTGTGGATTATTAACAAATGACAACTGTATTTTAGCATACCACTCGAGTTCAACTTCAAAACAATTAGTTTATCTTCAAATTATTCAAGAAATAATTGCTATTAGTAATATTATGATTTCATAATATTTTCATTGTTATAATGTTGTTGTAAATTTAACTATCAATTTTAACTTTGTCGATTTTTTTTAATTACCTGCGAATCTTCCTCGGTGAAAATTGCATCGAAGGCAAACATTTTAGGCGCCGCAACAGTTGGCCTCCTATCTTCAGCGGTCGATGACTGCGCAGATGCCGGGTCAATCAGGGTGATTTGTTTTTTCCTTTTGTCGGCATTGAAAAAACTTCCGCCTTCGCCTGCCGATACCCTCAACATTACTTTAACCTGCAAATTAAAACAGAAAAATAAATATTTTTGCTTTCCATTTTTTTCACAGCAGAATAATTAAGAAATTCAGTGGGGGTCGCTAGTTCAAATCCCGGTGGCTTTTCTTTATTAATTTCAAACGCTTTTCTTTGGCTTCACATCGGAGCATCAACTTTTATAATATTAATATGACCGCTTTAAACTTAATGCAGGTATAAATATCCCAATGACAATCAAGTATGACATTTTGACGATTTGTTTTTTTTTGTTGTTGAGTAACAAAAACCGATTTTTAATTTGAATTCTCGAAAATTTTTACTTTTTAGTAACGAATAACGTCAAGATTTGTTACTAAAAAGTAAAAAATAAAGAAAAATCAAGAAGCGCTTTTCTTTACTCATAATATCTATCACTTGTGAACACAAATTGAATATTAAATCAAAAAAAAATCGTCTAAAAAGTGAAATATACGAAGAGTAGAAACAAAACATGAACTTTTGAATTTTCACGCTTTTCCCCAAAGAAAAGCGTGAAACGCGCTGTTATGAAATGAATGCTCAATTAGTAAAAATTCGTAGCTTTAAACCAATGTGAAAAATTTTAAATATAATTTTTAAGTTAAAGTTGGTATAGGCGCCCTACGCTTATCTCTAAGGAATGTGTGGGATTTTGTCCGTTTTGATCCAGAAGTTCATGTCGTTTGTATTCTTCTTATATTTAACTTTTCAGTCGACTTTTTGAGTACTCATATTTAATTTGAAAAGCGTTTCTTAAAAAATTTTTTTTCTTTGGATGTAGTTTTCAAATTTCGAAAAATGTTACTATGAATTTAAAATTCAGAATGGTTAATTTCTTTGTCGATCGATTTTGTGCCACTTATTCGTTATAAACAGCAGGACGGTGTTTTCAAATCCCACTTATTTTTTTACACCAGCGAACATGTTTCGGTGAATTATCAACGATGCAGTAACAAGCGGAACTATTAAAACCGCAAAAATTTTAGGGGTCATTATCAAGCAGTTAAAATTATGCCTGCAGCGTTTAGCACCGACTAACAGATGGTCCATGCCGACCCACGGGAGTATCCATCGTTCGACCACACGACACGTTTGCTGATAAACTCTCATCATTAAATGAGGCGATCTTCTCGTGTATAACATATCATCGACATCTTTAAAAATTGTGTCTTTTTTTAAATGCAATTTAACCTTATTTTTGTAATCAGATTTTATACATAACATTAACTCTTTATTTCTGGAGCAGCACGAATCAGCATCGGTGTGAGGGGAACCAATCAGAACGCGTAGTCGGGCAAAGTATGATTGTGTGTGTGGAATTCAAGGGACGATGTCGTTTAGAATCTGGTCGCTAAGGGGGGCCTTTGAATAAAGTGATATTAGTTTTCTAGAATTTAAAAAAAGTAAGTGATCTTTTTACGTTTGACATATTATTAGCCTGTCCAACAGATTTGTCGATTTTGAGGTTAGGACAGGTTAACCAAATGTCACCAAAAAGGAAAGCGAGTGATTTAGAGGAAAAATGTAAAAAATTCGAGGTTTCAAACCAGAAAACTGCCTTGGAAAAAGAAACAAAAAGCGAAAAGCGCCAGATAAGGCCGATAAAGAAAATATAAGCAAAAGTTGCAAACAAGAATTGATTGGCAATAACGGTATGACTGCAATCACGATTGTTTTTTTTATATAAAAAAATATCAATATGCAATGTTATTCTGTAACAATTATAATAATATGTATAACATTTTTGTTATTTTTAATATTAAAATATTTTGTTAGTTAATTTTTTGATTTTTTTAGGTGTTGAATGTTGCGAAGATTCAAATTTTGAAATTTGCGAGACCGAGAAAAAAAAAGAAAGAAAGGCCGCCCAAAGAAAAGTCTTCTTACCGCTTTGACCACAACTAAAGATGACGCCCAGATTTTACATCCAGAACAAACAAAAATAACAAATAATAAAACGTCCACTAAGAAAAGGAATTGATCAAAGATGGTTGATAAAATTTGTTGGTTTATTTGAGATAAATTTAACGTTACTTTACAGACCATTCTAAACAGTTTGATAGTGTCGCGAACATTGTGATCGCGTGTTCGGCAAAAAATGCTGGCGGACCTGAAAGCGCAAGTGAAGGCGAAAGTGAGGACGAAGGTGATAACGAAAGTGGGAGTATAGGTGGAGGCGAAACTGACTCGGATTGTCCTATCGACTATCACGACGAAGATGAACCTTAGGAAGAATCACTGGAGTCCTCGGCAAATGCCGAATCAACTGTCAACGACTTTTTGTTTACGAGCAAAGTTGAAGCACACGATGTGCCTGATTTCACTGAACACGTAGGTCCCGTTCATGATTTACATGTTGGAAGCAGCGAAGGAAAATATTTCAGTTTCTTTTTTGACGACTTCGTTTTTGAAAAAATTGCATTTCACACTAACAAGCATGCCGAAGACGTTCAGGACAAAAAAGGAGTTAGAGATAAAAATTGGCATAAGACAAGTGCAGACGAAATAAAAGCTTTTGTCGGAGTATTGATGTATATGGGCATAGTTAAATTACCCACCTTGAAAATGTATTTTCAATCCGAGTTTGTCCAACGTTCGCACGTCCGAGACGCGTTTACTTATCACAGATTTACCAAAAATTGATCAATGCCTTCATTAAGTTGATGAAGAAGAAGAAAAAAATAACGACGGGAGAAATCGCGATTATTTATATAAATGTCGTTTGGTTGTAAATGTAGTCGAAGAATTCAAAGATCTCGCCGAACAAAAATTACGCGCCGGACCGAGAATTAGCCGTAGACGAGGCGATGATCGGGTTCAAAGGACGACTTCGTTTTAAGAAATATATAAGCAAAAAACCAATCGAATGGGGTCTTAAACTTTGGGAGATTTTTCGCAGGAGAACGGGTTATTTATCAAAATCAAAAAATAAATAAATAAATTTATTAATTTATTAAAATGAAATAAATAAATAACAAAGAGTTAAAAAAAGAATTATTCTTGGGGGAACAAGTTGTTTCTAACGTTATTATTATTTGTACAAAAATTATTAAATTTAAGGTGATGATTTTTTCACGTCGGTGAGGTTGATGCGACTTCTTTTGAAAAAAGATACATATGCGTGCAGAACTGTTTGACAAGATAGGCAAGAATTTCCGCAAGAACTTCGAAAAAACCTGCGGAAAAACCTGTTGAAAAAACTGGGAAAAGACCCGTTGACAAAACTGCGAAGAAACCCGTTGACGAAACTGCGAAAAAACCCGTTGACAAATTGCGGAAAAACCTGTTGACAGAACTGTGAAAAAACCCGTTGACAAATTGCAGAAAAACCCGTTGACAAAACTGCGAAAAAACCCGTTGACAAAATTGCGAAAAAATCCGTTGATAAAAATGCGAAAAAACCTGTTGAAAATACTGCAAGAAAAGCTAATAAATTAGAGCGCGGTGATTCGATAATGATGCAAGCCGGTAGGGTCACTGCAATTTTTTGGCAATATAAGTGCGAGATTGTTGACGACTAATTCCGGATCCGAAAGAGAATGTAATCATTCAAAAAAGAACTGGGAATGGAAATTAGAAAACAAACGTCAACTGCCCCAAGCCAATATTTTTGTGCAATAATTTTATAAATGGCGTTGATATTTTCGATCAAAAAAGGAAGTACTAAAAAATTATCCAAAAGCAAAGAAAGTGGTGGAAACACGTCTTTTATTTCCTTATTAATTCAAGTGTTGTCAATAGTTTTATCATTTACGAATCATCGAACAGGCCCCACTTTCATCCATCTTCTATCATTCTCTTAAATTTTTGAAAAAACTTGACTGTTTAACTCATGAGGCATTCACCTCGATTGAAACAAAATCAACCCAAACAGGGCTCTTCACTTCTACCACATTCAATGGTTCCAGTAAAGGACACAAACCGTCAGTGCGTTCATTGTACGCAACAAAAACGTACCACTGATTCGAAGTACATCATTCGAACATCTTGGAAATATAACGAATGTGATATCTTTCTATGTAAAGTTAACTGCTATAGAAAAGATCACGAAAATGGTGCGCCGAAAGTAAAAAATGGCGAAGTTTATTAATCGAGCGATTAAAAATCGCTGTATTATGTGAAGTTAATTGGAAGAATTAAGTGTAAATAATACAAATGTTTGTACTTATAGTAAAAAACTTTGGTTTCAAAAATGAACTTTCAGACAAATACAAAAGAATAATTTGTACCTGTATTAAATTTTTACTGTTTCATCAACAATGGATAATTAAACCTATTTGGTAGGTTCATTTTCATTATTCCAATCATTAAAACGTTAAATTTTCGCGTTTTGAAGAAGGCATTTCAGTCGTTGAGACGGCCCTGATTTTCTTATTTCCATCTCTCTCACTCATCCGCCATATTGAAAAAGAGGGGGCAGCGTCCAGAACTAATGAGTTAATATGTCAAGATTTTTACCTTTGAGTGAGGCTTAAAATCTGCCATCTGTTATTGTACCATAAGGTCGCTAGGGTTTTCAAAGTACGAGGGTTCGTTAATGTTTAGTTAGAATTGTTGATTATTTCGAAATAATGTTACGTAATTTATATTTTTCAATCAAGGTCACTGGTGATTTCGAAATGAAAGGTTGTTTCGAAACGTTCAGTAGTTATTTCGAAATATTCTTACGTCATTTCTATTTATAAAATCGAGGTCACTATAGTGATTTCGAAATTGGAGGGTGTTTCAAAACGTTCAGTGCATGATTATTTCAAAATATTCATCCGTCATTTCTACTTTTAGAATCGAGGTCCCTATAGTGATTTTGAAATTAGAGGGTGTTTCGGAACGTTCAGTGATTAATTCGAAACAATGTTACGTCATTTCTATTTTTAGAAACATAGTCACTAGTGATTTCGAAATTGGAGGGTGTTTCGAAACATTTAGTGATTATTTCGAAATAATGTTACGTCATTTCTATTTTTAGAATCGAGGTCCCTATAGTGATTTCGAAATTAGAGGGTGTTTCGAAACGTTCAGTGATTAATTCGAAACAATGTTACGTCATTTCTATTTTTAGAATCGAGGTCCCTATAGTGATTTCGAAATTAGAGGGTGTTTCGAAACGTTCAGTGATTAATTCGAAACAATGTTACGTCATTTCTTTTTTTAGAAACATAGTCACTAGTAATTTCGAAACTGGAGGTTCTTTCTTAATGATTAGTGATTATTTCGAAATAATGTTACGTAATTTATATTTTTCAATCAAGGTCACTGGTGATTTCGAAATGAAAGGTTGTTTCGAAACGTTCAGTGATTAATTCGAAACAATGTTACGTCATTTCTATTTTTAGAAACATAGTCACTAGTGACTTCGAAATTGGAGGGTGTTTCGAAACGTTTAGTGATTAATTCGAAACAATGTTACGTCATTTCTATTTTTAGAATCGAGGTCCCTTTAGTGATTTCGAAATTAGAGGGTGTTTCGAAACGTTCAGTGATTAATTCGAAACAATGTTACGTCATTTCTATTTTTAGAAACATAGTCACTAGTAATTTCGAAACTGGAGGTTCTTTCTTAATGATTAGTGATTATTTCGAAATAATGTTACGTAATTTATATTTTTCAATCAAGGTCAATGGTGATTTCGAAATGAAAGGTTGTTTCGAAACGTTCAGTGATTAATTCGAAACAATGTTACGTCATTTCTATTTTTCGGAACATAGTCACTAGTGATTTCGAACTTGGATGGTGTTTCGAAACGTTTAGTGATTATTTCGAAATAATGTTACGTCATTTCTATTTTTAAAATCGAGGTCCCTTTAGTGATTTCGAAATTAGAGGGTGTTTCGACACGTTCAGTGATTAATTCGAAACAATGTTACGTCATTTCTATTTTTAGAAACATAGTCACTAGTAATTTCGAAACTGGAGGTTCTTTCTTAATGATTAGTGATTATTTCGAAATAATGTTACGTAATTTATATTTTTCAATCAAGGTCACTGGTGATTTCGAAATGAAAGGTTGTTTCGAAACGTTCAGTGATTAATTCGAAACAATGTTACGTCATTTCTATTTTTAGAATCGAGGTCCCTTTAGTGATTTCGAAATTAGAGGGTGTTTCGAAACGTTCAGTGATTAATTCGAAACAATGTTACGTCATTTCTATTTTTAGAATCGAGGTCCCTATAGTGATTTCGAAATTAGAGGGTGTTTCGAAACGTTCAGTGATTAATTCGAAACAATGTTACGTCATTTCTATTTTTAGAAACATAGTCACTAGTAATTTCGAAACTGGAGGTTCTTTCTTAATGATTAGTGATTATTTCGAAATAATGTTACGTAATTTATATTTTTCAATCAAGGTCACTGGTGATTTCGAAATGAAAGGTTGTTTCGAAACGTTCAGTGGTTATTTCGAAATAATGTTACGTCATTTCTATTTTTAGAATCGAGGTCACTATAGTGATTTCGAAATTGGAGGGTGTTTCGAAACGTTCAGTGATTATTTCGAAATAATGTTACGTCATTTCTATTTTTAGAATCGAGGTCCCTATAGTGATTTCGAAATTAGAGGGTGTTTCGAAACGTTCAGTGATTAATTCGAAACAATGTTACGTCATTTCTATTTTTAGAAACATAGTCACTAGTAATTTCGAAACTGGAGGTTCTTTCTTAATGATTAGTGATTATTTCGAAATAATGTTACGTAATTTATATTTTTCAATCAAGGTCACTGGTGATTTCGAAATGAAAGGTTGTTTCGAAACGTTCAGTGATTAATTCGAAACAATGTTACGTCATTTCTATTTTTCGGAACATAGTCACTAGTGATTTCGAAGTTGGCGGTTGTTTCGAAACGTTTAGTGATTATTTCGAAATAATGTTACGTCATTTCTATTTTTAGAATCGAGGTCCCTTTAGTGATTTCGAAATTAGAGGGTGTTTCGGAACGTTCAGTGATTAATTCGAAACAATGTTACGTCATTCCTATTTTTAGAATCGAGGTCCCTATAGTGATTTCGAAATTAGAGGGTGTTTCGAAACGTTCAGTGATTAATTCGAAACAATGTTACGTCATTTCTATTTTTAGAAACATAGTCACTAGTAATTTCGAAACTGGAGGTTCTTTCTTAATGATTAGTGATTATTTCGAAATAATGTTACGTAATTTATATTTTTCAATCAAGGTCACTGGTGATTTCGAAATGAAAGGTTGTTTCGAAACGTTCAGTAGTTATTTCGAAATAATGTTACGTCATTTCTATTTATAGAATCGAGGTCACTATAGTGATTTCGAAATTGGAGGGTGTTTCAAAACGTTCAGTGCATGATTATTTCAAAATATTCATCCGTCATTTCTATTTTTAGAATCGAGGTCCCTATAGTGATTTCGAAATTAGAGGGTGTTTCGGAACGTTCAGTGATTAATTCGAAACAATGTTACGTCATTTCTATTTTTAGAATTAAGGTCACTATAGTGATTTTGAAATCGGAGGTTGTTTTGAAATGTTTAGTGATTATTCCGAAATAATGTTACGTCATTTCTATTTTAAAATCAAGGTCACAATAGTGATTTCGAAATTGGAGGGTGTTTCGAAACGTTCAGTGATTAATTATCGAAATAATGTTACGTCATTTCTATTTTTAGAATCCAGGTCAATAGTAATTCAGCAATTAGACGTTGTTTCGAAACGTTTAGTGATTATTTCGAAAATAATATTCTGTCTTTTCTCATTTAAGAATTGAAGTCACCATAGTGGTTCCGAAATTGGAGGTTGTTTCGAAACGTTCAGTGATTATTTCGAAATAATGTTACGTCATTTCTATTTGAAGAATTAAGGTCACTATAGTGATTTTGAAATCGGAGGTTGTTTCGAAATGTTCAGTGATTATTTCGAAATAAAATATTTGGTCATTTCTATTTTAAGAATTAAGGTCAATATAGTAATTGCATTTCAGATGACGTCATTCTTGTAGTTTTAAAGCCAAATTGTGTTTATAAACTTGTTTGAAATTTCAGTCACGACGTTCATACAATATTAAAGAGTTTTGTTTAAGATGAATTCGAATTAGAATAATCTTATACCTATTCGACACTTTGATAAGATACTATGGGGCATAGGATGTCTTACAAAGGTGTACTGTGGGACATAGTGGGCATAGTACATCTTTTCGGTGGACCGTCCAATCACACGTGAACTTCCTACCAATGGAGGTGCTGAGGACTTTTACGATGCCCTATAGTACACTGATTCGGGGAAAAACGTTTTCGTAATACGACGAAACGAGAAATATGGCGTTCATAGGGATCCAGGAGAAGGGGCAACTGAGACTGTATAAATTTCCCCAGATCTAACTACACCTATCTCACACCGAAAAAAAAATTTGTGGAGTGAACATCTATCCGAAAGTGAATCAGTGCATTACAACATATCACAAACTTCTTCTGGTAAGAAGGAAATTTTGAAGTTGAACTATAAAACAACAAAAAATAATTAAATAATATTTTGAATCTTTAACTTACAGAAAATCAAACACAACTTCAAAATGTACGTCACCAATAATTTGTTTAATGTGAACATGGTGGCAGCTCATAGATTCCCAACGCTGAGAAAACTAAAAGACTTTGAACAAAGCAAAAAATATGTGGTGGTTAAATTTCGGATAGCCAGGACTAAGTATGGAAAGAGGCTCACAGTTTACTTAGTGGACGGTAAGCAGTACGTTTCTGCATTTCTCCCAGCGCGGATGGTGGAACCTTTCGAACAAGATCTCAACTTGTTATCAAAACTCAATGAAAGTGCGATCAAAAGAACAATTTATATACAATTTTCTGGTGAAAAATATATTAAGGCCGAAATTACTTATTAGGATGAAAATGTACCTCGTCATTGTTACAGTTTTCAAATATTCTTATAATATTGTTTAAGTTAATTTATCATAACGTTTTACAACTGTATTTAAAATAAACAGAACAAAAAGAACAAAATTGCAAATATGTAAAATATCACAAAACGTGTATTACATGATTCCTAACATTTAGATTTAAATACCACTTTATGTGTGTCATCGCTTTTTTTTTATTTTATGATTTGTCATAACTTATATTATGTATTGGACATAACATGTAAAAAAAATTAATAAAAGTGTTATAAAAACAAATTGTTAGAAATTTGAAGTCCGGCGGTTCACAACTTCCATACAAAATCGCAAGTTAAACGCGACAAAGTCGCGTTTGGACTTTTCCATGTAGTAGCAGAAGGTAAATAAAATATATTCAAACTTCAGATTTATGGATCTTTTTTTATGAATGGAGATGCAAAAGTGTAAATCACAAATTTCAGATCCAATTTGTGAAATTCAAAAAAATTTTCGAGCAGCAAGTGTCACATTTTTAAAATTTTATGACGAATTTTGATTTTATGAATCAATAACTCAACATTCCATTGCAAAAAATCACACTTTTAAATTTTGGCCCGCGATTTTGAATCAACCATTTCGAATTTTACCAATTAATTGTCGAGTTTGTGTTCCACAACTCAAAAAACTCTAATACTTAAGATTACATACAGTAAAGTTAGTTCATTTTATCGCTCGGTCAGACAAGGGCCTTCCGCCGTCGTTGTGCCAACGCAAAATTACACGACAATTATAATATTATTAATGACTAACGAAATATAATTTTAACAGATAAATCATTACGGTTTTTATTTAGTACAAAATAAAAGATTAAATTTAAAGCTGTTAAAAATCACAAGACTTCAAAATTCAATAGTAGAATTTTTGTTCGAAATAAATAATATTTTTCGAAAATGTTATAAAAACAGACACAACATTACGAACATTGCCGAAATAAATTTTCGTCTCTTTTAATATCGTACTTTATGGTGTATAGTTGGTTTTAATTTCTAACGTAAAATGGTTGTAAAAAAAATCGTAAACATAGTGTTGCATGAACGCATCAACGGCAAGAAATGGTTCAAGATGTACTTGTTCCCTCACCGACGAAAATATATACCATTATATAGAAATTATATATAATATATATTTATTTTATAAAATATATATATTTTTCAATATATATAATTTGTTATATAAAAATTTTATATACGAAAATATGTATGTTTATATATTTTTTTATATCAAGAGATTGTATATACTAGAAAATATAAAAAATTTTATATTTATTATATACAACGAATTTCTATTCGGTAAATATATAAAAAGTATATATTCATGAACATAAAATTTATATATTCTCGTTTCATAAGATGATATATTTGGAGAATATATAAACATTACATATACCGAAATATAGAATTTATATATATCACGAATATATTATGTTTGTGAGTGTATTTGCAAATACACTGATTAACTTCGGTGATCGTCGTAGTCCAGTGGTCAAGATATCGGACTCATGTTGGTTGGGGCTTGGGTTCAAAACCCAAACTGGGATCTTCAGAAAAGCAGTTTCAAAGCGTATCTAATTATGGCATTTTGGATGGAAGAAACACAATAAAATAAATAGAATAACTTAATTTATGAATAAAATTGTTAATTAATTATATTTTTTTTGTTTTTTTAAAATATAGACGAAAATGTATACGACTTATATATAAATTATATATAAAAAGCGGCAATAAGTTCTCTAAACATTATATATACAAATTTTATATAATTTACGTATAACATTTATATATTTTGTCTACATTTTTTGTATATATTTTCGTCGATGAGGGTTATTTCACGGTTTGTGTGTTCAGCGTTTTGGATATTCCCGGTAGTTATGTTGTTATTTCATTATTTGATGAGGGATTTGTTATTTTCAGCCCAGTGACACTCGACGGAAAAATGTGTCCAGCCTAAGAGCCCGAGAGGGCGCTGGCTCCGATCGAAATAGAAGGCTCAACGTATTAGACCATAACCTCAAATTTTTGTAAGTTCAATTAAAATTAAAAGTGATAATTAATTGAAATTTCAATTATTTCATAGCTGAAAATTTAAAAATAAAAGAAAACGCAATACCAACGCAAAATTTTCATAGTTTAAGTGGAAATTATCCATTCCGAATTGACAATACATTTTCATAAAAAAATGCATGGAAAAGAGACAAACCTGGTTTTGTTTAAAACTTAAAAAACGCGAAAACGATCTAACAAGAGAGAACTGAACGATAATTTTTCATCGATATAAAAAAGTGCAAAAAATTAGAAGAAGAAAAAGCACAAGAAATAGCAATAAATTATTCAGCACATTTTTTCTAAAATTAAATTTAGCAAACTTTCGTAGCCTTTGTTACCGTTTTTGCATGTTTATTTGTTTTTTTTTTTAATATCATTATCCAATGCTAACATTGTTTCGAGGTTATGTTCTCTTTTTTTTGTCAAGTTCGAATTTTGGTAAATTGCTGTTCGCGGGACTTATTGAGTTGCGGTAACTTTAATCTAGCGGTACATTGTTATTTTCAATTAACATTTGTTTATAAAAATGTTTCTTCTCATTAACATTAATTTATTAAATAACAATGTGGCTTTAACATATTCAATTCCAAAGATCAAGATAAAGGAAACGCAAATAACAAAAAAAGATAAAAAATGCATGATGATGAATTAGTCATGACATTGCGCGAGTGCACACACTTTAGTTTTCTGATGTTCACTTTTGTCCGGGAAATCGAGTTTTACGATTTTTCGTGGAGATTGTGGTACATGTGCTATCTTTTGCATGCGCCGTATCGGGTCGGACGTGGCAAGCCGAATGGCAATCGGTCTTACGGAAATAAGCGCGCATCCTTACTTTGCTGGATACATGGAAATTTTGCCATTGCTCCGAATTCAATTTATCTTTTTCAATTTATTGCGATTTTTATCACCAACACGTTCGATTTAACTTTTTAATCATCTCTGAATCATGTCTGCACTAATGAAAATAAAAAAAAGTAAAAAAAAATAGCTTAGCTCAATATAGCTATATATTTTAGCTCAGTTTTTTTATTAAAAAAATATTATATAAAAATGATCCTAAAAATGATTAGGCAACAAAGAAGAAAAAAATTCGAATCAAATGATTTGATTGACGTTGAAAATCTTAATCAACATTTTAGGCATGGCGATTGTAATGTAAGTCTAAAGTTTTACGATCTTGAGATCGAATTAGAGCTTCGTTACGGTTCAAGGCATTCAAGGGAAGGGACCCTCGAGCAAAATTAATATTACGAGCTTTGGGGTCAGTTCGCATAAGCAGAAATTCATTACGGGATGAATTATCACGTTATCGTGTACGAAACGTTATAAATGAGCAGCACTGCATGGGTGCATTGCGCGAAAGACGACCTGGGCTAATTGAAATTTTGCAAATTGTTAAATCAACATTCTGTGTTCATAAACAGATGTTTCAAACGAACACTGTCTTTGCCATTTACAAAGCTGATTTTCAATCTAGTAATTAATTAAAATATATGAAGAAACCTCAAATTTTCGTTTATAAATAACAAAATGAAACTTTTCAATTATTTGGTTCAAGTAAATCAGAAATTATTTTCCGGTTAGTTGTATTCATTTTGAATAAAACTTAATGTTTTAAACTGAAACAGATTCAGTTATCACAAAGTGTATATTACAGAATCAGTTGATTCGTTTGTTGCTTTGAAATCTCACGATGAATGTGGATCAATACGAGAATGGATGCTTTTTTGCTGTGTGGTGTACTAAAAACTTTACTACAAATGTGTCGGTTGATGCGGTGAGCTCTGTTTTTGCTGCGAGCTGACAGCTATCCGCGTGAAAAAGAGAGGATTTTCTAGTTTATTATTATCGGACAGCCAACCAGAGACAATGAGATTATCCACTCATTAGTTTCAGTGTTTGTTTGCAATAATGAAAAAAAATTCTAAAAAGTTAATAAAATGGAAAATGATAGGGAGCCAAAGTTCAACCTTACAATAGATATCATTTAAATTATTGAAAATCTATCATAAAACCAATTTTTCATAAAAAAAGAGTTTAAAAACTATTTTGTTATTACATCTTTATAAAAAAGAGGTTTCGATAATTAAAAATCCAAAATATAAGAATAAGTTCATAAAAATTTAATTATTGATTATTTGATAATTATTTGATTCTACTTTGCGTTCTAAAATAATAATAAAATGAAATATTAATCTTTTCAATAATTTGGATGACATATCACTTCAAAATCAAATATTTATCAAGGTTATTTTATATCTTATACTAGAGATGAAGCTCGCGGTGGGCGCGGGTCAGATATGATTTCAAAATTTTACAAATCACATTTTGATCATTTAGCGAAATTTTTTGATTAGCTATTTTGCTATGACGTGCGTTTAATTAATTTGATTTCGATCAAGTTATTTTATTTTACATTGTCATCTCTGTTGGAATCAAATAAACTAATAATTTAGATGAAAAAGATGTATTTTTATAAATCCGTCGAAATGTTTCTGAAAAAGGGGGGGGGGCTGACGCCTCCCTATGTACGTTACCATGACTATTAAAATTCGAACATTTAAATTAGTAAAAGCTCTGTATTACTTATGAATATGGTTCCAGACAGATGTTCGAAGATGACCTTACTTTTATAATCATTGTATTTTTCGTTGTTGTAATTTCTTCAAACATTAGTTACTATTTATTTATAATATTTTCAAAACGTCAATAGCGATCTCAACAATATTATTTTCAACGATAGTTAGCACGTTATCGTTGAATGAAATCATAAAACAGTCACTACATTTTTGATTTCAAATAAATCGCGTCAAAAAATAGAAGTATTATGTGAAAAGTTATAGTCACGGAGCCAACTTCAGGGTGCCGTTTGTCGTTTATAGATGAAAAATTCTTATTTAAATAGAGATTAAAATAGCAAAATATTAACAAAACCCTTGGTGACAACAGGAAATAACTAAAACTCAATTATTTCCACTTTTTTATGAACTTCATAATTTATCAGGTTTACGTTTTGTTTGTTTTTACAAATTATAATCCAATAGTCAATTACAGGATTTCCAAAAATACAAACTGGAGATAATTTATTCCCCAAAATTTTGTTAAAAATTTTAATTTTATTCACATTATTTGCAGTTATGTAACCATCAACGCTGACATTTTAAATTTCAACCTTTCCGAAACTTGAAAATGACAACAATAACGAAAACTAAGAAAAAAAAATGAAACGATAATTCAAAGTGTTTGGTAATTTAATGGAGAAGTGTTGGTTAAACATAAAACGTTTTCCACTCAAACTCCCCTAACGCCGAAATTCTAATGCCGCAAAATCATAGCCCGATTCAGCGAACCGCGCTCTTAATCAAAACAACCATCAAACCTAAGTCAGACCCTTGCCCCGCTCCCAGGTGACACGATTTCATGGTCATACTTGAGGCTGCACAGTCGAGTGTACGCAGCCGCGGGCCATTTCGACCTACCGAATTGATGCCAAGACGCTGACGGCGACTTCGCCTATCTTTTTTCTTGCCAGCGCGACGCAATTTACGCCGCAAGAAAGTCCCCTTGGAGGTGCGGAATAATTTCGCGCACGACTGACCTTGAACTGGGGCGCCACCTGGTGGCAAAAAAACACCCCTAAGTTTTGTCCTGGCGGAATTCGGCGCGGAATTTGCCACTGGGCGGGACTCAATTATCGGCAAAAGTCAAATTATTTTCGTAATGCTTTTTTGCCGACTTTTTCTTTCGCATTATCTGTCGGTCAGGCTTGAGAAAATAACAAAGATCATTTTTTATGTTCTTAACGACGAGGCGTCAATTGATTGGACGGCGATAAATCAGGGGAATGAGCGCGTCGCGGTGCGCCCGAGTGTCTTTGGATGATATCGTTTCGCAAGTTTCGAGGGGTCCATTAGAGGCGGCGATAATTACTCTAATATTAATTGCGCAAGGGGTATCGGCGCAAGTTTAACTGTTGTAATTATTTGCAAAACAAAGGGGGACAAACCAAGTCTCATTAAGACGCCTATTACGATACGATGGATCCAATTATCCGAAATAATTTGAGATTTGTTTCTTCTTTTCTTCCTTTCGATTCTAACTTTCGTAGAAAACAGATGTAATTTAGATAGTTTGCTGAATAAATGTTATGCAAGTCTTCGACATATGGATAAGTTTTTCGATATTTTCCAATATGTTTTTTGAACATTACGATATTTCATTATACACTTTGAAACATCAGATAAAATATTTTGATACACTGAATGAATATTTTTCGATAAATTCTGATACATCGAACGATATGTTTCGAGACACTTCGATAAATCGAACGATGTATTTCAATATATCGAATGCGACATTCTCCCCTCAATTACTTATTCGAAACATTCAAAAACTTAATCGATTTTGATCAAATTGTACAATTATCTTTTACAAATTCATAAATAACATAGCTTGACATAGCTTTGTAGTAAAAAAACCAAGCTAATCCTCCTGATCACACAGGACAAATTGATCCTGAAGTTAAACTTATTTTCTAGCACTTTGAGACGGAAAGAAAAAGAGCACTGTCCTGCACGTGGTTGATCTTCTTCTTTAGTTTTTCGTGTTTTCTTTTTTATACTAGGAAACCATGACCCGGTTCCTTGCTCTTCCACGTCTAGGCCTTCGGCGAGCGACTTTCTTTGTTACCAAACAATGTTAGACGACGGAAACGAGGTGGGCGGTTCCTTTTGTGCCTCTAAATGCAAATTGTCCCGACCTCGGCATTCTTTGAGCCTTAGCGCAAAACTCCTTCCGCGTGTGTGTTGTGGCCAAACCAAATTAAAAAGTCCGTTTGAGGACAAACATTTAGGCGGTCTACTCAAGTGAGACGATTTAACTTGTTGATACTAAATATAAACTAAACAATCAAAAAATACAATTAGAAAATGAAAAAATACCAATACGATTTCGTTTCAAATAAAAAAAGTGAGGGGCTAAGTTATTTGGATCATTTCGTATTTGCTATTTTCTTTGAAGTCAGATTGATTTGAAGTCAGCAAAAGTTTGGAGATATTTATTTTAACCCGTCAGCGAATTGCAGTTCCTTTAATTTAAAGAAAGTTTCGATGCGTCGCTCTATTCACTTTAGTATGTTTTATTCATGACTTAAAATAAACGATCAAATAAAACAACTTCTGATTTGTGTGCTGACATTAAGAAACACAAATTTACAAAGAAAAAACGTGTTTTCAATAAATTTACCTTATTCTCCAACACGGTTCTTTCGTGTTAAATTTTTTTTACAATTTAGTGAAATCCGTTTTCGTCCACCCAACAATTTACCATTCGATAAAACGAAATCACAGTTTTTCGTTAAAAAATCACGAGCTTTGTAAAATTATTAGAATGGTAGACAGTAATTGTGTGTCGATTTTTACGACCCCGCCTCACGCACGGTTCAAAAGCTTTCGTCGGAAACCGAAAAAACACATATACGTACATGACTTTTCATGAGCAATACCCAATTATTAGAGGCCGGTTACGGTGTACTTAGTCGCGAAGTTTATGGACACACATCACGCGCTGCTGAAAATATGCAACGTAGCAATTTTTGTTGCGCTCTTTGGTTTGTTCTTGGGGTACAAAACTTTTTCGCGTTTAATTTAATTGCAACATGCCCGTTTAACGTTTAAACATGCGACTTTTCGCGTGCAGCATATTCCGAGAGTTGTGATTTTTTAATTTTCTGCCAAGTCAAAAATTAATTTACAGGTAGGCGCGAAGTGACGATCAACTTGGGGTGTAATTTTTCAAGATTTTTATCAGCACTTGGAGTTAATAATTAAGAAAACGTTAAACATAAATTCGACGTTTCAGAATGTTATAGCCCTTTTTAATTACAAAATTGAAATGTTGAAAGTAAAGATTTTTTTTGTACGCATTTGAACGATATTTTTATTTAATTTTTCAATAAGCCAACGGAGCGTGTAATATTTCGAAAGCGAGGCATAAATATCAAGTTTGCCGGCGACCCCATGCTTGGGAGTTGACTGAAATATGCACTTTATAATGCAGTGGCGCAATGCTCGAGCAAGTGAATCGATGCTAGATGTGGTCAGACATCCTCTATCATGTATGTAATATGCACGAGCAATATGCGAAATTGTCAAATATATCATTTCGCTTGATACACCACGTTGCCGACAATACATTTTTGAATGCACGTTTCACTGCAGTTTCATTTTTATCGTTAGTTTAATACATTTTTTAAATTACTCCGATAAATCAAGATACGGCGTTCATTGTTCCAGTTTCATCAAGCAAATACCTGAACCAACATCATTTGGTTTCGGTGCTCGGGAAATTTCAGTTCGATTAAAATTTAAATATTTCGAAAAGTTCTCGTGTTTCAGGATTCCTGAAACTTGTTCCTTCGTTTCAGGGTTACTGAAACTACATTTTTTTGACTCAAGAAATCTTAATTTATTGCTCGAAGTTGAATTCGAAATAAACAAGCAAACTGAAACAGGAGTTTCTTGTTTCAGGCGCACTTAAAATTGAATGTTTTGTTTTCGACTCACTTGCACGCTGTTTTTAAGGTTCTCAAGATAAAAAATCGAGCTCACAAAGTCAATATAGCCTTCAAGAGAATTAACGGTCAAAAAACATGACGAGGCAGTGTTAGAGTTAACAATTTCATTTCGGTAATGAATTCCAAATATACTATGCTTCGTGACGTATGTGATCAATATAAGTCAAACCACAGCCACGTAATTAATGAAAATGCGCGCGACACCAGCAGGAGTTGTTTGTACTATTTCAATTCGTGGCATTTATGAAGCCATCAGTACATGTCGGGAAAAATGACATATCACCTGAGAGCTGTTTCCGGCGACGATCGTGATACATTTTCATCACATCGCGAGTCTGCGATATGCGCTTGTTCAAAAAATAAAAAACCATCCGACAAACTGACAAATAACGGTTCCTCGTCTGACAAGTCAGGGGTATCGCTGTCGTTCAGCCAATTGAAATTTATCCCTCTTCCGAAGCTGCAATAACCTTGCGACTTATTTTTCGATAAGCAAACAGCGGAATTTCAAAATTCCATCCACAGACAGGCGACATCGCGATAAAAGCCCAGGATACTTTTCTATTAATCAACATTTAATGCCGGGGCTTAACTATAGTTGGCGTTATTAACTTCCATCTCGGCTGTCAATTTTAATCCTCTTTTCGTCGATCTGCTGCTATAAATTTGACGTATTAATCCCGACGGTATCAAAAATTTACAGCCGGTAAGTACAGGAAACAAGGAATTGAATTAGCTCCTCTTGCTCCAACTTTTTTTTGTACACTTTGGTGCAAAAAATAGCACCAGACAGTATCCGCGCTTTGACCAGGTAATAATCGATAAGGTGCACACAAATCGCGTCTTGGGGCATCAAAATTTAACACCGGGCCATCAACCTGTCTGCGACACGAGGCAAACTTTAGCTCGCATCCGCGTGTCTCCCTTCGCGCTGTAAATCGAGCTACTTTCGTCAAAGACCCGATACTTTTCTCTTAGCGAATAATAAGAAACGAAAGTAAAAGTGCACTGGGGTTGCGGTGCACTTGTTTTCATGACGGTGAAGTGGTTAGAGCTTATGGTTGGTCCGTTTTGCATAGCTAGGCAGGTTAAAAAGAGTCTTGAAAATGAAGGGACTAATACAAAAATTCGTTTTTTAGTGGTACATTAATGTGGATCGCAATTATTGGTGGATCGAAAATTTAGCGCAGATTCTATGTTTCGATAATGTTTCGATTACGTCAAACACTTCGAGTCATTGAAGTAGCTCGAATGATTTGAATATCAAAGTTTCAATAGGTCGAAATATTAAGGTTTTGGTCGATCTCAAGTTAATTTTTCATGTTTCAATCAAATCGAAATATGAATTATTAATTATGAATGAATTATTGATTATTACATTTCAGAATTACTGGTATATCGAACTTTCGTAGCTTCGATGTATCGAAATATCAAGACTCGGCTATTGATGAAAACGTGAAAGCATTAAAATATCTACAGCTTCGATTATTGTTATTATTACCTAAGTTTTAATTATTGAAATCAGAATGTTTTTTAAGATTTCAAAATTCCGTTTCTGTACATTGAAATATTTATCCAATAATTTATCATGTGCTATGTAAAATAAAAAATTGTAATTATATTTTTGTGTCATGATTATGAATACAAATAGAAGAATGAATGAAGAATTGGCAAAAAAACTGTTGCAACGGAAAGTCGTACAGAAATAATAAAATGAACAATTCGAGATAGAGAAATTGCAAATTAGCATTAAAAGACTTTCAAATTCGGCTTGTCCTCCTCCTATCAAGCTCGTTCTTTTTACGAAGCAATTTATGTTCAAACAATTAAACCACGAAACCGGGGATAAGATAAAAGCCACGCCGCAAATAGATACTGTGTATGCAGCCAGCCTGTTCGTTGTGGCTCATTAAATCAACTGCGCGATTTTTTTCCGTCGTTCCGCCGATGAGAACAATCTCGACGTTCTTCGCTCCGCGACTCAATTTCGCTATTTCAACTGGCGATTAAATTCTCAATTAAAATCAGATTCGCGATAGGGGAGAGGTCGGACAAAGAGTTCATTTTCTGTCCTTTTTTTTCTTTCGTTTTTAATTTCTTTCTGTTCATTTTTCAAATCGATCACGAAGATTTATTTCACCCGTAATGTCAACAAAATCGCTCGCCTCTGGAACATTTTTTGGTGCTGAATAATTGAGCTAATTTTTTTTGCTGATCACAACGAGCGCACGCTCTGTGTTTTACATAATCGCAGCGAATGAATTTGAAATTTGACCGGAACGCCCGAAGGGAGGACAATCCAAGTTATAACCGGAATTCACCATGCGAATTTTGTTGCTGAGCTGCACACACGCACGCACGCGACAGATAAATATACTCGATTTCGTTTTGCAATCCTTTTTACATCCAGGACTTCGTTTCGAGACGGCTAGTTCGACTCCCAATCACGTTACACGCATCGATTAAAAGTTCTTAAATCGCAAAAGTTTTCAACAAATGATACTTTTGAGATATTACAACATTTATTTGTAGTTACAAACTCACATAGATCAAATTTTCTTGTTTCGATAATCATTTCAATATGATAATCAGCTGAGATAACAAAAAATATATTAAAAATATATTTTAAAATATAAAATTTAAAAGTTTAAAATTAACTTTAATGATATTTTTCGATTCATTTTTTTCGTATCGTAATGAAATCGAATTTGGATACAATTGAAAAGAAAAAAAAGAATGAATGTCAATTTCCATTGGTATGAATAGAAAAGTTCGCGGCAAAAATCAGAGGTTGTTTGTTAAATGTAGAGACGTTGTGAAAATGCTCGACGTTGACACGGCCGGTGTTACGAAAGGCCGTCACGTATGCGATCGAAGTCGGCGCTGTGTCTGAGGCGCGCGAACAAAAGTCGACGCATCGGCGAGCAAGAGGTGTGCAACAGAGGCCACGCAGTCAGGACGCCCTGCATTTTTAATCGCTTCAGTTAAAGTAACGAGCAGGTTACAAATGGCTGGCGCCTTGCTTATTCAATTATTCATTTCGGGTCACATTAAAAGTGTATCATTTAAAGTGCAAGACTGCGAGCAGCGACATTCATCCTTCGAGCAATAACTTATTTCTACAATTTTCAGAACGATGTATCAAAATGTTTGAATTCGAAAATAGAATACGTTTTGATTTCTATCTAACGTGATGCTGTTCAAAATAAATCGATTTATCGCAACACAAATAGGAATCAATTCAATTTGATCGATATTATATGATTCGATTTTCATCGATGAATATTGATTTTTCTATAGATATAATTGGACATGAATGAATACACTAAATAATACCTCTCTGACTTCAATTCCGAATGAAAAAATATCAAATCGAATTGAGAATTAGCATGAAAATTAAATTTCGTTACGGCTGGAAACGAGTCGCGAGAGGTTCTTTTGGGAATCAGAAGGATGAAACCTCAGAGGTGTGAGAGTCCAAATGAAACGGAACCCCGAGGAGGAACGTGACAAAAGTAGATATACGAGCGGCGCAACTGTTTTGTTAGTCGAAGGAGCTCGCTTTGTGTCGGGCGGGCAGATCTTAATAAAAATTTGCATATTTAGTGAAAACGGCATAAAATACGGAGACGCGCGATGCAATCTCTTGTTTGCGTCCCGCGGGAGGGCGCCGCGCGCGATTTCTTCGACCCTCTATCGCGCTCGATCGGTTCGACATCGCGCGACACGCCAATCTGAAAAATTACCTTTTTATTCATGAAGCGCCTTCTAATCCGATCGGCGCGCACAAAAAATCTTGCTCCCGCCATTAGACCGACGGACAATTCAATTGCAACTCTATTCGCATTCTGCCGTCTCCGCAGTACCATTTTTCAACTGGCAAAACAATTTATATAAATCGTCGCTTTCCGATCAACTCACGCGAGCTCCTTGAAATGCACTGCAGAGTATCTGAATTCAACATTTGATGCGTCATCAAAATTTTAGTACGTCAATTTTCAAAATGATTCTTTGTCGGCATTTTGAACAAAAAAACAAAGATGAATATCTCGTCTCGTTAACAAAATGATGTTATTAAAAAATGACAAATTGTTGATATATATTTTGTGGAATGATATTTTGATATGTGCGCGAGGACGTGAACTGTAAGGAGCACGAAGTTGTGGGTCGATGGTTGTGACATGGCAAAAGTCCATTTAGGCTGGCACATAAATACCCGTCTGCTTAAGGATGTTGCGCGATTACCGTGCCCTGTCGAGTCGCCATGAAACGTTTTAGCGGGCCGAAACAAGCCGTCAGCGTTGATCTACGTCTGCGATATTTTTCTCATCGTCGCATGACTCGCGCAGCGAGAATTTGTCGATGCTATCGCGCCGGGTGGATCTTCCCTCGCGTATATATAATTCTTGTCTGAAAGTGTTGCTAAATCTGTGTAACGCTCTGGTGTGTCCGCCCTCGACGCACCCTCGCAGCTTTGACGCTGATATAAACGTTTAAGCGGCCGCGTCTGAATTGCGTCGAGGTCTGAGTGTGTTACGCTTTTTCGGGGACCTTACGACGAGGGGCAATCGCTAAGATTTGCGAGCTCGAGAGGCCAGATTGCCGCTGCCCTGTCCTCTACACCCGTCGCTTTTCCAAGCCGAGGTCGCGTGGGCGCGATTTACGAATGGATTTAGTGCCTGGAATCACCGTAAGTGATGCCGTTTTTCAACGGCCCCCTTGAGGATTTTGGTTTTTGCGTTTCATCACTCGGATTAGCTTACCTTAATTTTTCCCTTTCTTTTTCTCAAGCCTTTATCCCTAATCTAAACAAGCTCATCCCATCCCAAATAGGATAAACATTTCAACGGTTCAAGATATTTATTTCTTTTTCTTTTTGCGCTACATATAAACTTCAATTTATCAACATTTCAAAACTTAACCTTTGCATTATTTTTGAAAGTTTTGACATGATGTGCAAAACTTGAGATTGAGAAACAGTCCCAGTTTTTCGATCGTATGCTAACCTTAAAAAATCAATTTCGAATTGTTTGTGCGATTTCAATTTCTTTCATTTTTTTAAACCTCATCTTGTAGGTACTCTAATTAGAGGGTTTGTCATCCTCTAAATGACAGTAATATCCTGAAAAAATTTTATTTTCCAAAATCAGCAATAATAGCACTTTCCACAAAAACTTGTAAGTTCAAAATTTGTTTACTTGAAAGAAAAGACAAATGTTGGACGAAAGTTATGACGTCTTTATGATGTCATAAGAGGAATTCCACGTAAACACGTCTTATTATTCATAGACCGAAGTGAAGCTGTGCGACGATTGTAGACACGAGGCAGAATACGAAGAAGCAATATTCGTCACGGTGCAGACATCTTGAAAGGAGTTAAAGGTTCACACAAAGGTGACGGTAGGCTGTATACACCCTATATCACGAAATGGCGAGCGAGCTTTGATTTAATAAACCGTCCCGGTATCATAATTAATATTAATCCTAGCTACCCGTGTTACATAAAGGGTTGCAGGCTGCAATCCTATTAAGAATGATGACGCTAGACCCGGCTTGTTTTCTGTCCGCTAAACGTCCTGAGCTCGTTTGATTAATGTCGCTGGCAAACGAATACCGTCGTCTACGTACAAATTTTTGTAAGAAACAAATTTTGTTACTACGAAAAACCTGAAACTTTGTTTAATCAGGATAAATCATGTTCGGTTGATAATAATCAGGGATGATGAGAACACGGGTTAACGCTTTCGACATTGTTAAGACACGAGGAGAAAGATCCGCGGCAGATGTTGCCGGCAAGGCTCGTAAGCCGATGATAAATACCAGCTGGTGGCGGGTTATGACGAATCTTAGCCGAAACGTCGTGATGCAAAATTACTTCCGACTTCCGGCCGCGACGCGATAAGTTAGCAAGCATCAGCTGGATTAGACGTAAAAGATAACGCGCGGGTCGATGCGCCGCGCGATCCATACAGACAAACTCAAACTTCGTTACGAGAATTGACGTCGAAAAGGGTTTCGAGACAATAGCCCTGGCAAAGTCATGTTTATGAAGTTGTGAGCAACTTCTTCCGGCGAGTACAAATTTCATGCACGCAAGAAAATTAGGGTCGCTTCTTTTACCAAACTTCGTTCTTATTCACTGCCAATGTCTTTTGGGTGACAAATAGACTTTGTTTTTGTACCCTTTTTTGTCAATTTGATGCTGAAATTATTAAAACAAAAAATCGATTTCTAGTTGTTTTACATTTGTTGACCCTCGAGCCTCAATAAAAATGTTTGTTAACCTATATTCTTTGACAAAATCAAAAATTATCTTTCGAGTGAATTTATGAGAGTTAAGTAAATAAAATTGATAAATGTTGAATAGCGACGGTCTATAATTTGAATTAACTCAATTGGCCCCTAGCGAGGTCAAGATTTTAATGCCCGGTGCGTTTAGCAGCCTTATCTCACGTGATCTGTATCGCTCATCTATCAATATAATTACCCTGAGCGAGGGCATTAGCTGTTATGATTACGGTTGAAGTCTACTATCTCGTCATTGTGCAATTAACCCGGTGCTTTTCATGGTACTCGTTCGGCAAATGCGTTTGCAAGTATCGCGCTCGTGATCTCTCGATGTCAACACACTAACTTCGTCCAACACAATTGCCGGGCAATTTTTTCCTCGTAAGTATCCGCCGTTACGACTTCGCGCTCGAGCTTTTCCGCGCCGAGCTCATTTGTAACCCCTTCGGGGTAAATATTTGACTTTTCGTATTTATCAATTTCGATTGTTCGGCACAATCTATGACGTGCTGAATTATTCACTCGTCTGGCACGCTACTGTGTTTGAATTTTGCAAAGATTTGATTCGGCCAGGCGCTAAAAAAAAAACGTGAAACAATATCGGCGCGCAAAAAACGCCGGCAAATAGGGAAGCCCGAAGGAAATCTATCACGGAAGCTTATTACTCGGGCGGGCAGGCCGTACATCATTTCTCGACACTTATTGACTCTTAGTCCTGCATTGAAAAGTAGGTTGGCGTACGCACCTACCCCATTTATAATGCTGGGCATAAGCGAAAAGAGCCCGGCGGAGGAAAAACATTCGGAGGGAAATGAAAAATCGCCACTACTGTCGCGCATGCGTTTTACGACTATGGGAACTCGATTAAGCAAGTCGCGGGGAAAGAACCCTTCTTCGCGAGGCGAGTTTGAAAAATTTGAAAGCTAACGCACGCCGACGCGCACGTCCAAAGGGTTCAACAGATTAAACTTAGCGGCTCGCAGCTTTTTCGACCTCTCCTCCTCTTACTCCCCCCCCCCCCAAATGATTAAGTGACGAATCAAGGGTCGAATGACGATCCAAGTTATGGCAAACAACTCTTCAGACTAAAAGTTGACGGTCTCCAGGAGTTTAAAACTGTTTTGAATTTTTTTTTTTCATTTATATTTATAAAGTGATGATCGCAGCAGTTTCTTTGATTCAGGTTATGAAACATTTGATGAGATGTAATTTTTGAGGACACAAATGAGGTCGAAAAATTTTACCCCAAAATATAGTCCGATTTGAAGTTTCTCAAATTTACCGTAACCTTAAAAACGCGATTTTGAGTTTTGTTTCAGAAATTCTTTGATTTTAAAACCCTGCCTAGTGGGTACTCTAACGAAAGGTCTCGACGCCAACTTAAAAGTAATAAGGTTAGTTTGTGATGAAATTAAAAGTTTGTCAAAGAAAAAGATAGTCTATCATAGTTAATGATATACTTTTGCAAAGAGATTTTCTCAAGCACTCAAATAATTTAGCAACCGACCAATTAACACAAGCCCTGAGTTATTATTGCATCTACATCGTGAAATCGTACTATTTGCCTTTTCCAAATAGATGCGAACGGGGGATTAAAGCTGAATCGCGAGAACGGGGTAAATGTCACGAATTTGCTCAGCACTGGCGGATTAGTCGACTCCGCCGAGCTAAATTGTATGCAGTGTTGAGTTTAAACAGGTGCATCTACGTGTGCCGGGAATAATGGATAATTTCACTCCGCGAGGGTTACTAAGATATCTCCGAGTACGCAGTTAAGATACCCTTCGCTAATGAACACACGCCACTCTGAATGTAAGTTGGACTAAATTTCTTTTCTCTGTCCTGTAAATTGAAGACGGAAATGTACAGATCACTGATTCCGTTATCCACTTTTTTAAGCCCTTTGCAAGTAATTGAAAATTTCAATTTCAAGCCGATGAGTCTTCGTTACCAAAGTATCTTCGAGGTATTGGGAAATACATCAAAGATACTTTCGTTGCCGTTACTGCTGAACTTCTTATGATGGTTTTAATATTTGCCATGGCTTTTAGCCTGGTATTAATTTTTGCCGATGACAAGGCATCATAAATAAATTGGGACTTTTCAGTGCTCACAAGAAGTAGAGATTTACATGCTGACGTTATTTCAGTACGAGTTGCTGCTCACTTTATTTTTTCATAAAACTTGCAAAGATCTCGGAACGTTAAAAACAAAAAAATACGTTAAAAAAGTCAGTAAATTTTCGTATTTTCACTGCTCTTATTTCTTGGCCTTTTGCGATCGATTGGCTAGCGAATTACACGGCAATACAGCATGCCGCAAGAAAGCGATGTTTCTCGATAAATTTCTCGGAGAGGATCGTCTGATTGTCCAAGTACGATCGTAACGATAGTTAATGCAACTCACTTGCTCGCGAACAAATAATTAAATCGATGAAAAGGGTATCAAGAACACACAAAACAAATAAATCTTAGCCGCTTTAAACACACTTTTAGCATCGCAACGATGCTGAAAAGCTTAAATAAACATCATTAAAAATCTTCATTAAAAATAAAAATTGTATAAATACTTTAAAGTTCGTTTAAAGTTTGTTTAAAACAAGCAGATCACAGGAAGAAAATGACGAAGAGATGATCAGTGTCGAATTTTCATTAGACGATCAATATATGATTAGTCATTCGAGACAGACTTAACCAATCAATAATTAAAAAGACACGGTGTGTTTCACAAAGAGGATTCCTGTGTCAGAGGTTTGATTATGCATATTGCAGCGACTTATCTCCCAGTCAAAGGCAAATGCCATGATGCTCGCTAACACCAAAGATCCGTTATTATACTACAGTTGAAATTACGACAACGCTGAAAAAAAAACATTTTCCAGCATTTACATTAAATACACTTCAATAGGAAGTTCACTTGCGGGCAAATGTAAAACTTATTTAATTCTCATTTTGCAAAATAGTTTTTCCAATTTGATTTACTTGTCAGACACAGAACGCCATCTGGTGGCATCTGAATATCAAAGTAAAATCAAGATAAAAATAACGACGGACAGTGACAACTCAAAATATTATTTTTGCGAGAGATACACTTTGGATCACCGTCAATAACAAATCTGTCCATCTGGCAATTCAATTAACACTGCATAAATTAACGTTCGATCGTTGTCAATCGCAGTCACCGGTTATAAGGCCGGAGATTATTTTGGATCCCTATGTAACACAATTTTTGTGCGATCGATCGTGGTGGACTGCAAACATTGGCGATATTGCGAAAGCGAGTGCATCTCAATTTCGCACGAGTCGATGGATTTTCGGCGCGCCACCAAGGCGGATTAAAACGAGGCCGAGGAACTGATTAAAAGAGTTCGCTATGATCGCGCGCTCGCGTATCTGAATTATGATTACTTTTTGTCGTAATTCGCGGTTATCTTATCGCAGCCGATATTAAGTTTTGCAGTTTCCGTTTCGCCGTTTAATCGGATAACAGCGTGCGAGATCGCATAAATTTCACTCTTTAAAATTCTTTTTCAAATGTATTAATATCGCGCTCGGTAATACTCCAGATTTATTTTTCTCCACGCGAATGAGAAAATGGAAACGAAAGAAAAAAAAAACAAAATGGAATATTTTGAAACGTTTCATATTTTTGTCCATCCGAAGTGTTCAAAAACTCTTCTGGACAGTTTTTTTAAATTTTTCCAATAATTTAAGTTCATATCTCTGTCTAACAAGGGCACAGAAAAAAAGACGGACTGATGCGGGAAAAATTGTTCGCAAGTGCGACATTTTGGTTGGAAAAATTGTACCTGTTATTCTGAAGTGTCTATATCGATGGCAATCGATCTATTAAATCGGATGGACGATGACTGGATTTCGAAGGGGCGAACAAAAGAAAAGGGCTAAAAAAACAGTGCTCAAGTGTATGGATATTTATTTGCAGCTGGGGTGCGAGTTAGTCGCAGGGGTTAAAAGTTGTTCGTCGCTCTAATAAATGACCGAAAAGACTGGTTATATTTGTTGGCAGAGTGCCACTGAAAACAGCGACAGAAACTCGTGTTCGCCCTAATCGGCGAAAAATATCGAAGTCGGCCGATTTCGTAGGTGAGCGCAGCCCGATTTCGGTACATGTATATGCTTTTTCTTGGCTATAGTTTTGTGGCCCCTTACTTAAATGGTTCGCGCTGGCTCAATGCCAAAGAAGTCGATGAAAAAATTATAGGGGCGCCTTCTGCAAAATTACGTGACCTTCTCCCTTTCGTCTACCTCAAATCCGCACAACTCCTGACAAGCCTATTGAAATTCCAGTGAAATTCGTAACAAAACTACCTTTTCGTCGTTTTTATTCCCACTGGTACATGTTTCTTGTGCAAATGAGATTTTTCCCCCATCAACAACAGTTTTTTATTTCTTAATTTTTTTGATTTAATTCACGTTTCAATATTGTAATGTTTGCTGTAATGAAGGCAATTTGGAAAATGGGCCGACGCGAATTCGAATTTAAACAACACATGCGTTCGAAAATCAAAGCGCAAAGAGGCTTAACGTGGTAATCTCTTTGCACGAGCACCCAGGCGAGCTTTCCCATGTGATTTCATGATAAATGACTCTTTTATTACGAATATAAAGCGCTTTATTGCGTCTACGAGTGGCCCAGTACTTTGCATTACTATCGCAAAAAAAGAGATCGTGACTTTATTATGAGGCTTTGGGGCTCGACAAGGTGCGATCCTTGAATATACTGGATTCGACCCGGGGGAACATTAGTCGTCGAATCTAGGATACAACTCCGGACAGCAGGCCTAGACCTAACATTTTCCATAGCTCCCACGGGCTACTAGGATGGTCACAAATATGATCTTCCAAAACCGAAAAGTAGAATTACTATAAAACATTGAAAATTGTTTTGAATTGAATAGTTTTGTAAGATACATGTTTTTTATATTAACAACAAAAGCAAAAAAGGTTTCTGTATTAAACTGTATTTTGGATTCAAGTTGGATCGAAAATTTTCTGAATAGTTGACCATTTTTATCTCGACCATGTGGGATATCTCAGCTCGAATGTGTTTTTGTCTTGTATTCTTTTTTGCACAGTTTGTTGACTCTTGATGAGCAACACTTAGCCAAACTCGCTTAGCTGTTTATGTATCTTCATTGGATAGAAGAGTCAAGACGTAGGACCACTTTGGAAACGTTAAAAATGCAAGGAGGAGCGCAAAAAAGTCGCGTTTCCGGCGGATTTCGCATAATTTAGCAGATGTCGTCTGTCGGAAGATGTTTGGATTATCTATATTTAGGATCGCGTATTAATGATGTATTGATGCACGTCGGAAACGGATGAGCATGTCGTTAATCCAAATCTCGTTGATTGGAGCGTCTTCCAATTAGTTTAACATGTACACAAGTGATTGTGTTTGAATGTGAGTGCCGGCGAATTAGTGGATATTAACAATACACTCGAGGATGAGCGTTGGCAATCAGCGTTACCTGTTCCAATAGGCTCATCTTAGACAAATCATTCTTGATTAAGATCGTACGTACCTGAAACAAACAAATTAGACATTCGTTATTAAATAGACTCATTATTCAAAATGTTATTTTTATAAACATTTGTTCAATCTAACAGCACATCTCTGGTCTATCTTTAGTTACGAATTTCAAGTCAGGTCCAAAAATTATAACAAAATTTCCTAATCATGATGATAGCATGTTTAAGAATTTCATATTAGAGTAAAAAAATCGAAATTTTTACTTTTTTTACGAATACACAATCCTTCTTTATTTTTTTTTTATGAATTGCATGCGATAAATATTAACAAATATTTTTTGTAGATCAGAAATGGTATAATTGTCGTTAAGAAATATTCGGTTGCACTATAATAATTATATTAAATCATAACAATAATGAAATATCAATAACATTAACGAATCCTTTTTCTGAGTGTAATTTAAATCTCACTCAAAAAAAATGACCACAGATTCTCCTTGTGCTGGTCTTATTCCGAGTGTTACTGGAGGAAGAGAAATAAATTGTTAAAAAACGCGACATTTAGAAATAATCGATAATCGTGAATCAGCGGCTGGGTACACGTCCGGCTTGTGTCGTCCATAAAAGTTGGCATAAACGTTCTATTTTTCACGGACAACGATCGCCGTGGGGCGTGCGAGTCGTTTATGCCAAACATATTGCGTTGCAACTGGGGCTGCGTTTCGAAGATGCAGATAAGAAGCAAAATCAAAAAATAATGCCCGAGGAAGGGACACAGATGATAGCAGCAGAGCGTTCCAACATTTATCAATGATATATTCGCCTTTGGTACGCGAGCGCTTCGAGCGCAAGGTGGGCTATATCGGAGGGTGAATGCACGGCTGGCATTTCGCCAACAGCCACGCGACCTCTGCCTAAGCGTAAATATGAACGCTGCAAATATTCTCTGAGTTCATCAGCCATTCTGCACGGCTCTTTTAATCTCAAGTGATTGAAACACCTGTGCAACAAAAATTCTTACAAATAACTTTTTCAACTAGTTTATCGAACTAGGAACGGATAATTCATGAGAACGAATGTTCGAACTCGAGTCAAATTGAATTTTCCATCAGTCGTTGTCTATTTCGATTGTTTTAAATATGAAGTCTGGAATTTTTAAAATCAAAGTAAACTGAATGATTGAGCATTTTAAATTTTCATTGCTTGCTGGAACATGGATTATTTGATCAGTTAATCAAGGCATAAACAAATGTAAAACGTTGCATATTCAACGAGAGTAATTTGTTTTATTCATAAACGTGCGCTTCTGTTGATCGCGAGATTACCAAAGACAGGAGTCGATCTCGCAAATTAAAAATGTTTTCTGCGACGTTCAAGTGTGTGTGTATGTTGACACGCAACTTCCATGAGATGTAAATATTTGACTTTATGCAACAGCACTTTATGCACCAGGTTGATGAATCACGTCGTGCATCAATAGAGCCAGCCAATGCAGATCGCGAAAATATCTTCACTTCATTCCCATATTTATTTCTCGATGATTAGGTTGACAAAGTATATAATGAACTCTTTTGATACACTAGTTTCACAATTTTTTGCAATCTGTTTGCACCTTTTTTTACCAATCACAACTAACAAAAATAACAACAACTATAAAAAAGAGAAAAAACCGAACGTACGATTTCGATATTTTGTAACATTTTTTTTGATAAAAATCAGCACAATTTTTAGCAACGAAGCTAACAAATCAACTAGGAGTCGATGTATCGGCACGTATCTTGCCTGTTTTGTATAAATCAGGCAAATGACGAAATTTACGAGGTCCCTCGACGGGATGCAGTTTGTCGCGGACCAAGACCCTTCGACAGAGCCGATGCGAAAGAGTACAGGTGTTCGCTCTTTTCGTCGTTGAGTTTTTGTTGTTTGCATTAGCTTCTCGACGGTGCGCTCTCTAAATAAATACCACCGAACGACGAACCCCCGGAGGTATCTTACGCGATACATGCGACGCATAACAATGCATTTATTGCGCCAAAAAAGTTTTCCTTTTATTCTTCTGTTTGATACGAGCGAAAAGTGAAGAAAAGTGAAGATTCATGGAAAAACAACTCACATAATTGTTCGGCTGAAAACACAAAGGAAATACGAAATGGTGTTATTATTAGCTGTAGCTTTCATCCAGAGATAATTTTTTCATAAAAATAATAATTTATTTTCAAGAAAGAACTAGAATGAGAGTTTCTGGATTTTTTTAATGCGCCTTTTCTCAGACAAAACAGTCTGTCGAGAAAAGTTATCCCGAATTGATATTGGAGAAAGTTTAAGAACCAAGTGCAAATTGATTTTACGCTAGATTAAATCACGGCATCAAGAAATGTGGGAGAGCTTCAGTCTCATGCTAATTTGCGGCAAAACCAACAATCTCAGCTTGTCTCCAACATTATGACTCTTTTGACGGATATTCTTCGGTTGATCCAATACTTCTCTGTTTGCTTTGGAGTTAAATCAAGTTACGTATCAGCGCAGACCGATCAGGATGAAATAACCAAACATCTCGCAATAAATAATTTTTTTTATTTTTTATTTTGCCAACGAAATGCAAAACTTCTTTCGCATAAGTAGAAATATTAATAGATATTCTTGTCTGAATTTTTGAATTCATACTTGGACTAACTAATCTGAATTTGTTTAAATAAATTAAACCCAACCTTAATCTGAATTTAAGTCTTTGAGTTATTACACAAACTGACAATACATGATTGATAAAGAAAAGTATTTTTGAACGATGAAAATTCTTATTAACATTGTATCCTTCTCCAACGCCTGCGATCAGACAAGGATAGTACAATGGGTTGCTGAAATTAATCTTCGATCTGGCTTGACTGTCAGTTCCGACAATTCATCGACCTGAAACAACGGTGTACGTGAGTTTTGGAGAGAAGGATAGTACGGAAAAATAGAAGCGTAGACAAGACGCACGGGACGAGAACGGACGAAAGCTAACATCACTAATCCGAAAGTCCGGCTTAAGCACACCTGCCATCCCTTGACAAGAGCTTTAGAGCTCCTGTTGGCTGTCTTTTTCGCTAGCTACTGTTCGTTCTGTGCAACGTGTTTCAGAAGGAACATGCTGAAACAATAGCCTGCTTACGGCCGAAATTCGCGCCACGCGGAAAGCTTAGCGCGGATGTATTTCATGTTTCAATTATTTTGTACAATGGGCGCGGTATTTCTGGTCCGTTCGTGCTACGCCACGATCTTCGGGTGTGATGTTGTGCGCTAAGTGTGACAGAAACGAAGTAGAAAGAGCATCCGCGTCTTTTTGCACGAGAGTGCTCGGACGAATCTCGTCCTGGCGTTCTTTTACGATTTGGACAATATTTCATTTACCATTCAGACCGTACCATTTGTCTAGATTTCTTTCTTTGCAAACAAACATCACGACCGAGACACGAATACTCAAGTGCGATTCAATTTACAACTGAGAGCAGTGAAAAATATCGCAGATATATGCATTTTAAATAGTAAAAAAGACTATATATTGTCCATACGGAAATAATATATATAGTATATACTCTCCATATCAGCCATATATCGAAAATATATTGCCGATTTTAATTTGGAAAACGAGAAGAAAACATTTTAAAATCTGTACTTTTGCTCAATTGAACAATGAAATTCCGTCCGATTATTTCCTTCTTGTACTACTTACTTCCAAAAGAAAGAAGAAATTTTGTTGTTTCCTTTCAAAGTAATTTACTAAATTAAATTAAATTAAAAAACTGTTAGCAGTGTTCTTGCAGTTTTTCACGAACAATCAAGATAAAATTGTTTTCAGAGTAATTTTTCCATTTGCAAGGTCCGTGATATTTTGCAGCTCAAAAGACAACTGATAAGATTCATTTGCGAATACTTTGCAAGAGAAATTAAATTCTTACCCCGGTCGGCTTGAGCGTAATGCAGCAACGGTACATAATATATAAGAAGATGACTTGGAATTCACAATTAGATCTAATGGAACCTTCGTTGCTATGGCAAAACCAGCAATCAAGATCGACGGATTTCTGCTTGAATTATTAGCAAACACCAAGCTGACGATGAATAATAAATCGTCGACGACCCGAGTCATTACCAAAATCAGCTTTAAATGATCTGACAATGCCGTACTGATATCTTGATCAAAAATGCAACGATTGAAACTCACTCTGTACATGTTTGTCGAGTTACTAAAACAATCTCTTGTTAGTTTTTTGTTGACATTTTTTAATTTATCGTTTGAATTACAGCGCTCGCACTTTAATTTCGGCGTTTCTTCTTGACTGGGAATCCGCTTTTCAGCGTTACCACTGTACCATTGTAAAAGGGACGGCAACGGCCGTGAAATAACAAAGCTGGTTTCGTCTCCCTTTATAACGAAACGATACAATGGAATGCGCAACTCGTGTCTGGGTTTTGCAAATTAAACGTGTAGTTTAACATGCTTCTATTATTTCTGCGCAGGTGGCGTTGATATCATTGGACAGGGAAAAAAAGTGGACAGAAGTGACAAAAAAAAGGGAGCCGACAGGGTAAAGCGGCATCATAAGCTGAATGAAATAACCACAGGATGGCGCACTTTGTCCCGCGGTCAAGAAAAATATGGCCAAATTTGCGGACGCGCAAATTAAATCGAGTTTTAAATAATTTCGCTCGTTTTTGCCGGATTCATCAAGTCCCGGAAAGGAAACGAGCTTGTTTTGGTTCCTGCCGAGCCCTGGGGTGTGTGTTATTTTTTCCCCCAGGTGCCAGCTTTTTTCATTTGATGTGAGAATGGCGAACGGGGGAACGAAATAACGCCGCGAGAATGTCCGCAAAGAAATTTAATGTCGTGCCATTAAATTTATTTATTCGTCGTTTAATAAGCAATCTAAATTCTGTCCATTCTTACGATTCGCGCACTACATTCTGATGCGACACCCCAGACTGTCTTCTGCCGCCGCTCACCCTTCGTTTCCAAAGTCAAATTCTGAAATCGATCCCAGGAGTGCCTTTAATTTTCAACCCCGCGGATCTTCGATTAATCGCAGATTCTCGGCTTAACGGTCTAATCAAAACCTCTCGACTTCTATGTGATAGTATCCAAATTGATATTCATAAAGGCTATCCAATTTTTTATAATGAAAATTCCATCGTGCCAATAAATTCACCTGTTTGCTCATACAAACGTGGAATAAACAAAGACAAACATAATACAAACACTACTTATCAAACACTTTCCAAGTATCTCTGTCTGTCTGGTTAGAATGAATTAGTCTTAATTCTTAATTCTTCAATTTTGTTTCAGATGACTCTCAACTTTACCCATCCATGATATAATTTATTTTAATTCTAATACGCCGCCTAGTTATCTCAAGGGCCTCGTTACCGGTTATTACCATCGAAAGGGTTAACTGGACGAAACAGTACCCGAGGATATGTTTGCTGTCGCAAAATATTCTTCTCCCTGTAGAACAAGTTCCTTACCACGCTTTCTTTTTCTGATGCACCCACCAAAGAACCCTTTTCAACCCTTTTTTCTTCACTAAAAATGCACCTTTTGACAACGCGGCTTAACGATCCACAATCATTTCTGCTAATTAAAGTTTTTGACGCAATTTGTTTCGGCGTCTGGGTTGAATTTATTTTCTTTTTCTGCAAGACGAGTTTATGCAGAGGGTAACTTTGTGTCGAACGCGATCAAAGTGCGCTTGGCATTGACGTGTTTGAATAGGTGTAACTCGGTTAGGAGTTATGATGTAGTGAAAATAATGACGCTGACACAGTTTCGTTTGTTTGCAAACGAGTTCCATGTTCAATTTAGTGACGCGAATTTCTCTTTTCTTTGCAATTTTGTTGGTTACTGCTAGATTTACGTTACTCTATTTTAATTAATCTTTCTTTCAGTTTTTTTCATGTTATCAAAAGAGGCGTTTGAACATTAATTTTTGAAAAATAAAATAATTACAGATATTATTTCCATATGAATTTGATTATTACACGGAAACAATTTTCAATAAGGATATTATTAGAACTGAAAACTCGGGGTTCGAGTTGACTGACGCATCAAATTATTTGGCTTTTTTTCATTAAAGGTTAGACCTAAAAGAAAATCATGATCGGAGCTGAGTACACTGTAACGAGACGTTTGACGGACGTGCTTATTCTCTGGAGAGGAAGAGAGTACCAACAAAATCCATGACCGGGCGTAGTAGTCTGCTTTTCATTCTTTCATTCTCTACCCTCTTCATCGATTACGCCGCAAGCGCGCAACAAACGAACAACAATCCCGATATCATAACTTTGTCAATAATTTTTTGAAATAACATCTGCTACTTTTACCAATACGTTACTGGCTTCGAACAAGTTGTTTTGAAAACAATCTTAGCCGTTCAATTTTGCATTTATTGGAAAAAATTGGATAAAAGAGTTTTTTGATATTGTACATTATTCTATGAAATTTGTTGTGATGGAATGTTTTGTAAATATAATATGGTAATACATGCAAGATATTCTATAGGTTATAATAGCTAGGAGCTCTGTCATTCCTAAGTAATTATGTACTTAACTTGGTGTGGTCCCTAGGTAAAAGCTGTCGCGTTATCTTCTACGGTGCCGCTCGGGGCGATCGTTCATACAAAATGAGAGGAAACGATGTAAGCAGAGACGATATTTGAAGAAAATGATCTTCAAATTTTATAAATTTTACTACGTTTTAATAAACCATAACGAAGAGATATTTTCATTTGAATTAACCCTTTAAATTACCCTCTTATAATCTCTAATGATAAAGAAAGACAGATAACGAACGAACTCCAGTTTCTGTTTTTTTTTTGGTCAAAAAATTAACATCACTGCAACCTAATTCCAAATTATGTTATCCTGAAATAAAAAAAAAAGTTGGTGAAGAATGTACTACAGGTTGTCAAAAGGATAGTCGGTTTTCAGATTTGAATGAAAAGAGCGAGAAAATGAAAAAAAAAGCTGCGGCTGATGAAAATGCCCGTGGAAGAGTGAAAGCGCTTTTCAGTGACTTTCACAATGAATTCAACAGCTGTGTATAATTTTCGCGCAGCTTCCGTCACCACCGGCAGACATAATGAGCACATCCGGTTTTTGCCACCGCCGGGGCGGCTGTATCAAAGGGTTGTGCCAGCATTAGAGATTAGAGCTAGGGGTGCCTCGTTTAGATAGAAGCGGCCCTAGCCGCACAACCCTGTCTCTGGAGACGTAAAAACATCCATGAATATATCAAGTGCTATGACACGTGCCAGCTAATTGGGGAGTTGAAATTTCCGATCTACCGCACACATTTATTTGAATCATTGTTGTCCCCACTTATACGATCCATTTAACTTATAATGGAAACCTTCGTTTAACTTATGATTAAAACTGATAGGCAGGTGATTTTAATCACACTTAAAAGGCATTTCTCGGAAAACTCGCAATTTTTCTCTTGACAAAGTTGAACATTTATTCTCCTAATGGTACTATACTTTAAACACCAATGTTTTTAAAACTATTATACGAGGATTTCTGTTTTTCTCTAATTACTGTAGTTAGAAAAAGACATATATACTACAAACACTAATTTTGTGTTTTCATTTTTTTATTTAGGTTAAAGCAAACCATATCTTCGTAGCAGAACGACTTAATTTAAAAAAAAAAGCACCGACGCATACGAAATCGCTCGAGCTTTTCTGACTAAAACGCGTCGTATCATCAAGCGGCGCAACATTAGCGGTGCATTCGCGTGCTGAAAAATGCATTAGCTGTTGGTGGCGCGTAGAAGAGTTTCGTAAACAAAAGACGACGTTTCAGTATAGACAACAAAGAGCGCGAAAGCATTGTTCTGCGGCAAAAAAGCCGACATGATGTCGGACTTTGTTGGCGCTACAAGTTGGCCTTTTAAGCTAGTCTGACATAATTCGCTATCACGGCGTCGTACACTATTTATGACGCCTTCTCCGTCCCTCATTTCTTACGCGCGTTTGTCGATTCTCGCGTATATCCTTTAATCTTCAACTTTTTCGCGACCAAAACTTTCTTCCCTCTTCGCTATTTCTTCGTATAATCTGGCGCCCATGAGTGTTAAGATTTCGGCTTGCGATTCATCTAACTTTGCCAATTGTTCGGCAGTTTTCCAAGTTGTCTAACACACGTGCCGAACCACTACTATTTTTCTTGTCCTTTGCGAAACCGAAATGAGTTTATGAACATTTTTGGCTATTCTAAAAAGCTTACTCGTCAGAAAATTCAACAAAATACATTTTTCTTGTTTCAACAGTACCTCTCCTTTATTTCATAAAAATACTAATAAACACTGGGAAGGTGTTTCTGTCCTTTTCTAATGTTGTAATTTTGTCGATGCACAATTTATCATCAAAAAATCTGATAACAAACTACCCCATCTCAACTTTCAACAAATATTGGTGAAACAAAAACTTTTTTGTGATTATCTGTCCCTTTAGTTCGTTAGAATTCTCTTTTTTTCCGAAAAACTTGTTTGATCCTGTGAATGTAGGAAGACCAAATTGTAGAGGAGTAGTTGCGAAGTTTCCAAAGAGGCAAAAAGGACACGTTCGCTGAAGTGGACGTCGCAAATTTTAGTCCAACTTTTAGACCCATCACCAATGATCCATCTCCTTGTCTTCTAGTATCGATGCATTTTTTTATACCTACAAATTTACAGTAAGAATCGAACCAAGAAGAGAGAAAACAAACAGAATAAAAGAAAATGAAAAAACTACTATGTTATATTTCCCACCGCTGACATGCCTAATCTCTCTTTTAGCCTTTACTTTGTGAAATGCCGTTACGATATAATGTACCAGGTATAAGAAATATTTTATTTAACTCCCACAGGACCTTCATTGCGGTACAGAATGACATCATGGAAGCTGAAGTTTGAAGACAAGAGCAAAAATAATACGAGGCTTGCAATGTCTATCGATTATTAGATGCCGGCAAAAAAGTGCAGTGAATTTAAATTGTTATCACTTTAATCAATTTTCTACTACCTATTTAACCGGTAAAACTTCTTGCTTTTCACCTGAAATAGTTATTTTGCAAAAAGGGACTTTCTGTTTGAAATTGAATTCCATAGCGGGTCAGACCTAAAACGAAGCGAAACAGGCGACGTTCCTCTTAAGAAACGAAAAAAAGGCAGACGATAAGTAGTTTCAAAGTGGTTGCCTCAAATCTCGAGCGGAGTGATTTTGAAAAGTTTGTCAAACTGCTGCGAAATAGCAGCGGGCCATTGAACTGCCACATATTTTTAGCAAGCCGATCGATGAGTCATATTTTATTCAGTTAATTAGACGGCGTACTTATTATTGGAGTTCAACAATGTCGTAAAATTCGAGCAGCCAAGTTCGGTTGCCAAGTGTTTTAAAATGCCCAAGATGGCATCTTCGTTCGTCTTTGGAATATATTTTTCTTACCGATTTGTCTTCGACGTGACGACTCGGGCGAGTTAACGATCGCTCGATAATCTGCCGTCGAATGTATCTTGAATCGATGAATTCGACCATTAATTTCGTTTTATCGCCGAGGATTCGGCTGGGATTCATAGGTGATGCGTTTTAAATGTAAAGCAGCCTAAGGCCTACGGCGCTCTAACGGGACAAGCTACGATAAAATTTGATTCACGCTCGACGCTATCCCTTTTTTTACCCCCCGGATTCCAATGCTTTTTTCCCTAATTTTCAGCCGTTGCCTGCTAATCCTACGTGTTAACAGCTATAAAAAAAGTAATGCAATAGACGTGTCGCACATTGCACTTGCAAAGTTGTTTCATTGTCTGATATTTTTCGTACAAATCTGTTTCAGTTGATTTTCGAGTTCTATTACTTTCTATTCTTTTAACTGTAGGAATGAAAATTGCACAAAAAACAGAAATGCGTTTTTTTTCAGGTCCGAATAACCTCGACCGGCAGAATAAAGTTTGAAATTGAAAAGAGTGGTGAATTTTACATCGAACTCCGATAGTGTTAAGATTGAAAATTTTGAGTGGAATTTATTTGAGTTTTTGAGAATTAACTTTCAGCCTACAAAGGTATAACTGAATTATTTTTTTGATCTAAAAAATATTTGTCAATTTTTCACTATTACGATATTCATTTTCTGATTTTTCTTTAGAATTGGAGTTTTCGTTTGACAGTAATTTGTTTTTGTCTGGGCTTTTTTTGAACCTGCTTTCGAATGAATGCAAAAACTCACAAATTCAGAATACGGGTCATCAACTCGAACTCTCAGTTCAACAACCCCTCGCATATGAAAAATTTAAGTTAATGCATTCCCACCCGAGTTACACGTCTGTAATTGGTAATCCAATCACGCTTCTGAAAGGACGTTCATTTTGATGTTTGAACATTTTTGTATTGACTTTTTGTCTCTAAAGTTATTTTGATACTCTATGAGATTGAAATTAGCTGAAAATTATTTTGGTCGCTCCCTAGTAACAGAATGTGAAGCGTTTAGTTCGCAAAATTTGCTCTGTGGAGTTTCTGAAAATCGGATTCCACAATTCCGAATTGAATTGAATAACAAAAATTAAAATCATCGATCAACATTCGTATCAGAAACATACATCGATTTGCATCTAAGCTTCAAAACGTTATATGAAACGCGCGTGATGAAATTGTAAAATGAAATCCGACTGTACAGCATACAGAAAAACGGATTACCTCAAAAAACGATATTCATAAATCAGTTATTTCTAAAATCATTTTCACAAATTTTGAAAAAAAAATCGGTAGCTGTGGAAATCTATCTCTCCTGTCAATCAATCTAATTCATATTGCTCTGAATGGAATAAATATTTGTTTCTGCCAACATTCGATTAATACGGAAAAAAAGATCTCGAAAACTATCTGCTTTTAGACACATGGATTTTTCAGAAGCTCTTGCCATGAAATTTCGCAGGGAGTTTTGTTTTGTTTACGCTGCTCGAAACCATTTATTGAGCGATGTTTTATTCAGCAAAAAGTGTAAAAGTTTCGTAACATATGATTGACGGACAAACGGAAGCAGTGAACGTTGGAGGCAGAATCAACAGCGGATGAATTATGCAGGCGTAGGTGCCTCGCAATTAGCTAAAAAAGCGATTCCAAAGTCTCATGATTGGAACAGTCAGCCGCCAAGCCGCAAAAGTGTTGCCGAGTGCACAACCTTGCGGCGAGCTTTGAATAACACAACTTGCAGCGTGTGTTAGCAAATGAGACAATGAAATTCAGATTGGCACGTTGAATGGCGAGATTCAAAATCGCTTATGCAACACGAATCCGACGTTTCTTTACCGCAGGACTTCAATTTAAGAACTTTGAATTGCAATTAAGTTTTAAAATTTAAATACGAAACTAGTTTATTCATAAATCATTTGAATTAAATGATGATGTCCATTTGATGTTACATAAATTGAGTTGATGGAACAGAAAACTTCTGTTAATATTTGTTATTGGTAGAGGTAGATATTTTTGAAAAATTTGACGTTTCGAAAAGTGTAGAGTGTAACATCAACTTTCAGACTACAAAGATCCAACTAATTTACATTTCAGCTCCAAAACATGGTATTTTAAGTCACGTACAAAAACTAGCATCACCAAAAACAATTAAAAACTGACAAATAATTGACACTCTGATTTTCTACGCATAATTTTGCATGTTTTAACGATGGGATTTTTACTGTGAAATTTTCTATCACGAATCAGCAGCTTTGCGAGCGAAAGCACGGACACAACAATTCAGTCGGGCAATTTTGCTCGGGTACGTCGACAAACTACATTTTACAATCGAGTTGCAGCGTTTGACATCTTCCATTGTGCTTTTTCAGCGCAGGTCAGCGGATTAACCGGAAACCAAAGGGTTCGGCTGTAAAAACTAATCGGTCGCGTTTCTTATCCGGGGTTTCAGAAGGTGTACAGCGATCGGCACTACGATGATCACCCGTTTAATGAGCGGCCGAACAAATTGGCAGGGTGGCTTTGTGCGTTACACTGTTATTGCATTAGCTCGTTGTCATTTTTATCGCGCGTAGAACTGCGGACACTTGCGTACCAGCAGCAGGGGAGGCTCACTCTGGATTACCCGTTAACGACTCGTGTTACTCATACGCAATGCAATTTTACGCGCTACCTTGCGTGCTTAAACTTCCATCCTGTTTCGAGGGTGGAATTCAACCGGACAATAAACGTTTTATTTATTTAGCAAAATGGAATTCGGTTTGTATTTAAAAAATGCTAACAATTTGTCTCTTCAACATTCGAAACAGTTTGGAAATCCAAAAATAAAATAGAAAAAATTCAATTGCACTTGAGATAATGTTAGAATTTGTTCAAATTTTTCAATTCCAAGGTACCAGTGAAGTGTTCTTCTGCTAAATTAACTCAAGTTTAAGCGACGCAAGCGATTCGCACAAACGATGGATTATGGAACAAGTTAAAGTAACTCGAAACTTCACAAGAAACACATAGCTTCCTGTCTCAAGTTTCGTAACGGGAAACAATGCATTTCTTATGAGCTCCGAAATACACGGCGTCGTGCGCATCTAGCACAGTTCATGAAGGGATCTTTTCGTACTTATCTTTTCGCAACAATTAAGCTTTTAGTCGGTGAAAGAAACAGGCTGTGAATATCCGTGAAATAACAACTAGGCCATGATTTAGTTAAACCCTTCGTTTCACTTAAGTCACACCTTAAGCTTTTTTTCGTCGTTTTAATGTGTATGGGAAAAATATGTTTTTACTCTATAGAGCACAAATAAGTCTCGCTCAAATGCACCCTTCTCTTAACGGAAACGAAGAAAGCACTCGCGTACAGACAATATGCATATCTATGCTCGGCCTCTTCCTTTTGATTATGTATGTGAAAGCATAGAAGAACATGCATGTCCGTATTACCCAAGAGAACAGGCTGGCCACCTTTTTTTACTCCCTCGCACTCGGATGCACGCTCACGAATCAAATGGAATTTTAATTTTATTTCTGACTGCTGTTATTCATGGACGGAGGAATAATTTGTTTTCTGTTTAGTGTTTTCATTTAACGTACATTTCAATGCAGATGATTCTGCAATTCCAACGCCAAAGCTTTTGCGAAATTCGAACAAATTGTACGATGCCCCACGTTACAGGGTGATAAAGATATTGGAAAAAAAAAATTACGAAAATGTATCCTCTCTACTTTGAAGTGGAGAGGATACTGAGGATGAGTACTACTGAAATTCTTATTCTCAATTTTCGAAAAAAAATAGTATGTTATGGCAGCCTACAGTGTAACGTGACGTTTTTGACTTTGAAATGAGCGATCTTTTCATCTCTGAGGTCGAAAAAATAAAGTAGATTCTCGAGAAGCGAGTATTGTGAAACAATGATTTGATTATGACTCTTTATCAGACTGTAAAAAGAGGTTGTGCGAAACTCGAATGACCGGCGCGGCTGTATATTTTATACGCATTGAGAATTACCAGAGGGGCGGATGGGTGATGGCAGTAATAAACTTCGCGGCAGAGAGACGAATTCGAAAGCACGTTCCGTAAAGCGTGAAATTCAAAGGGAATGTGTCCGGTCCTCAACATGAATCCTTTAAAGGCTTAAGGCAGAATCGCGCAAGCGTCCAAGTAATTTATTCAGCATTGAAGAGTTCTATGTCGGTGAATATTCTGCACTTCTTCCTAGTCGGCGGATATTATTCTACTTGGATCATGTCTCAACGTCTCTTTGAACAGGATAGAGCAACCTTTCGATCTTATCCTAAATCCTAGACCGACAACCAAATCCATCTATGCTTGCACAAATTTAAACTCATTTTAAACCCTCGAATGAAGCTTCTACTGGGAAGAGAAACCAAGAAAAACGCGACTTCACGAAGCTCGGTCAATTTCACACACAATATGGCGGTAAACAGTGATAAACAAAGGCCTGAAAAGGGCTGGTGCAAAATTTAAGTCGCTGTTTGTTACAGCGCCCATGTTTATACGGTCGCGGATTTGTTTGTATGTTTGTTTTATTGACTAGCGTGAATATTTATTCGCGTTGGCAATTTTTTTGAACGCGGGATCTTTGATTATGTCGCCTGGAATGGAGTCATTTTACAGCGACACCTGCTCGAGGAACGTAAAGATGAGCTCCATTATTTATCGTCAGTGGTGTGACTACACGGCCATAACAATAAGAAAGGATGTCGGTTCTATGCAAAGCGCTGGGATCAGGCCTGTTACTCTCTTATAGATGGATACTTGGGGTCGCGCGATTTTATCTAACCTCAAAATATGTAAATTAACGTGCCCCGTATGCTTCCCAAGCGAAAGGGGACCATAGCAATGCAAACGGATTTGATTGTATCTGCGATGATATTTTCTACTCACTCAGAGATGTAGGAAATACGTTTTTGCTATCACGAATATAATAAAATAGTCTGCTTTTTTATTCCAAACACCATCAAGATTCTGATTTTTTTGCAAATACCAAATTTGTCAGTGGACAATAATTATTTTCAAAGCAATGAAAAACGTTACAAAATCGACGTGAACAGATAACAAAATAGATAACGACATGACCTCATTAAATCATGACGAACGCAGAAAAGTTTCTTCTTTCATTATCTGCACGACGCGAGGCGACTTTTGATTCAGTCTGATGTGGCCGAAACAGAGGGAAGAAACGATATACGTTGAACATAATTAATATCGTGCATCATGGCGGGTTATGGTCGAAGTCATCAGCCCTCATAAATAATGACGACGAATTAAAATTCAGAAGATAATAATACTCTCGCACTTGTTATTATTTTCATTTTTTGCCCTCGCTTCTCAACTTTTAAATAGATTCATAAGCCAGTGAAAGTTAATGCCCGTGGATCCTACCCCCCCCATGCCTCGCGCAATGACAAAATAATGTACTCGGTAATCCCAAGTCGGTTACTATCTTTTTAACAACCACGATGATGATGCGCTCTTACTTGACAGAATATAAAAAAAGGTATACAAAACTTCTAAACAATTTGTAATTTAATCTAAAAACTTGAATCATACTTTGTAGTAAGTAAATAAGATGAGTCTAGCAGGACGAATGAAAAAAACAAAAGAAATCAATTTTGCATTTAATTTTTTCATGACCTCGCATTCCATCAAAAAGCACCTGACTAAGAAATTTACTTTATTTTGAAATAGCTGTCCCGCGGGTCGTGTTATATCGTCCGAGTTTCCTGAAGAGGGTAATGAAACAGTTGGACTAAAACTCCTCGTAGACGAAATTTTCTTTATTTCATTCGCGTTCTCTTTTTGTTCTATCCCTTTCTCTCATTTCACTGGCCGCGTCCTCTCTGTAACTTTTCTCCTCAGTGCAAAAGCACTTTCGCGTTAATAAATTTGCGCGGCTTTAAAAAATGTAATCACAATGGGATCTGCGGAATCGGGCGAACTTAATTAGCTGGAAAAGTGTCTTCTTATTTCCGCGTTAACTTGATTTCGGCGAGCGTTTAATCATTCATCGCGCTCGCCCGTCGGTAACCGAGTGTATAATTATTTAAACCCGTCCTTCCGTCTCACTTCGTCCAACAGTTCAAGTGTCAGGCTACTAAATGAACACTACCTTACATTATCAAAAAAAAAACTGTTGAAATGAAGCTGCTCATTCGTATATTTTGCAACTGAATTTGCAGGTATTTCTTCTCAATCAAACTCTTGTAGAAAATAATTTACCGATCTGAAACGGACGATAAATTCTACCCTGAAACGATATCTCACATGGCACTACAAAATTTTGACTGGAAATTGTCCGAAAATTTGTATTTCGAATTTACCCCCACCATTTTTGGGAAAACTGATGTAAAGAGAACATTATCATGCGACACAAAGTTTCAGGGTGCAATTTTCTCGTCTTTTTAATGAGATACAAAGTTGAAGTGAATGAATTTGAATGATTTTAAAGTCACTTCGTTATTTGAAAATTTCAATTTGAGGTTGGACAAAAATTGTTCGGAATGTTTCTCAACAGTGTTCAGGAAGACTGGATATTTCAATGAACTTGAGCTAACGCGACCGAAAGCGCTGACCGCGGATTGCCGGTCAGCAGCTTTCTAAGTGAAATTGCGCATGTCCACCCTACACGCTCGTCTGCCAGTTTCTATACCAAATAAAAGAGACGGATCGATTCATCAGGATTAGAAGCTCTCGTAAAGGGTTGCTGTATCGAAGTGCGAAAACGTATACATCAAACTTGACGTTTACTCACTTCCGGGACGCCCTCTTCATTTGTTTATCCTCACTTACAAGAAACAATTACACGTACCTAAACAAATGCTACAAAAATAAAAAAAAATTTCAAAATTACTGCTTCTACTTAGTTGCATTCGTTTAATTTAGTTGACAATAGGAATAAAATGAAATTTATTTCTATAATCTTCATCTGCATTAGTGTCATTCGGACGTAAACAAACAAGCGGTTTGGTTTTGTGTTAAGTCGTTGTTGTCAACCAAGTCGCCGAATTGTTTTTAGATCGAAAGAACGAAAGTCTCTTATCTGTTTCTTCTTAGTTTTCGTCGTTTAACTTTTATCTTCTGTTTCTCGATTTTTGCCGTAATAAAACCGACCCGAAGTATCCGCTGACGGAAACGAGAAATTGAGTTTTGACAACGGGACCGTTCTAATCTGTCGTGCGCTACATCAATTCCTTGAATTAGCGAAATGATTTCCTATCAAACTTCCTCCCCTACCCCGGGTCCAACTTTTCTACCTCATAAATCAGCTGGCGACCCCTGCAGGAGAACATTTGAATGGTCCCTGTTTCACGAGGATTTCCTCGCATTTCATTCTTACTGGTTTTTTGTAGCCCCTTTCTTGATCTATTTATTCCCTACTTTCAAAAAGTCGTAATAAGTTCAAATAAATCAAACGTCCAAAGTGTGACGTTACTTGGTTAAGTTCTTTAATGAAGTTTGTTTAAAAAGGGCAGGAAGCATTCGCGTGCAAACATTTTTCACAAATGGTCCACCGAAGATTAATGAGTCCAATTTTTAACGGCCAATTCGATTCTTAGTGCCTTATTTTATGAGAAAACTGTTTAGTGGCGATTAAGAAACCAAATAATTTTTTTTCCGGTAAAGTACAGCAGATTCATAAGCAGTGAACTCCAGCTTGAAATAAAAATTTTTTGGATTACTTCTACCATTTTTTGGAAAAGATGACTTATGAATTAATCCATATACATGTGACACCAAGTTTGAGATTTAGAATTCCTCAACATTTCATTTTTGAACATAAAAAAATAAATAATTTAACTGATAACAAAATTAATAACATTTGTTACTTGGTACCCGATAGAGTGTCAGCCCAAAGACGTTCAACCTTTCAATCTTGAACGACTGAATTTAACAACAAAAATAAAAGTTGAAAAAATTGATTTGATAAATGACTTGATAAAAACATCTTGAACGAGGTTTATTTTATTTATTAACCACTTGGTGTTAGAGACGGTCAATGTATGAAATAGATACAGGCAATGTTGTGGGAAATACAAGAAGCGGCAGTGTCACGGCTCATTAGGTTAGTCGATCTGGTGGCGCAAAAAAACCCTTAGCGAGCGTCTTGAGCAAAAGACCTTCGAGAGTGGAAGAAAATAGCCAATACATGGTCATAAAAATCACGCTTGTGTAGCCAGGATATTGACTTTGATCACAGCCCCAGACCTTTTGCGTAGATTGGGGCCACGGGTCGTGTGTTGCTCCGAGATCGCAGATAAATCGAAAATTGTTGCTACGAGATTGGAAAGAGGTTACTCTCAAGCTCATCAAGTGGTGTGCGAATTCACTGAAAGATGACAAAATTGAAACCATGTGAAGTTACGTTTTATTGTCGGGTAACTCAATAACGAGCTTCGAGAAAGCAATTCAAATCTTTATAAAGTTACAATGACATTTTCTGAATCATATCAAATTTATGTAAAAGAATTGGCTGACTAAATTTTATATTGAAGTGTATTTATAACAAAAGCATTTTCGAAAAATTTGAATATGAGATAATTTAAGATGAAAATCGTATCTCACAACGTAAGTTAATTATCACAAAAATTGTTTGACAAATTTTCGAAAAATTCTGACTAGAATTCGTTAATCTATTGATTTCTAAAATTAAATCAATGAGTTAATCTCTTATTTCCAGACTGTGAAAAATCATTCGCGAAACAAACTAAGTTCATGAGAGGAGTTAAGTGCATCAAATCAAGAAAACAAACGAGACAAAACGTTTGTTTTGTTTCTTAAAATATATGCGCGGGTTTAGATTGACGATTAGAAGTGCGAAATTATCTGCAGCGATTTGCATCTGTGCGCGCTCCCACGCAGTTTGTCTGTAAATGCATTCCTTTTGACGCGTCTAATCTGTTCTGTATCTCGTGTCGTGAATGACTCGGCTCGTTTATACATTCCCCAGCCAAGTTCCAACACATTTTCACTTCTGCGAGTAATTTGCATAAACTCTTATTTCGAACCGTTTCATCTGGTTATGAATTAAAAACCTAATTCCAAAATTTTTCGTTCATTTCCCCTTTTTGTAATTCAATTTCTTAAAGCACGAAAATGTTTATGAATATTTTGACGATCCTGGCAGGATCACCAAACACGATGATTAAACTCAATTTAGCATAAATCAGTCGAAACGAGAGGGCTGTTATTGAGATAATATCGTAAGACAGCGAGGGTGTCGTTTAGCTCGTAAAGGTACTTACCTTTCCGACGCCGCTGAGCTCCTTCACACCTATTCGGCGAAGAAGGGCTGGTGGAGCTGGGGGCGGCGATTTCAGCAAAAGTGCTGCATAACCGTTCGGAAAGATTGGCTGTTCGTTGCTGATATTTTCGTCTCCGGAACGGCGTCGACGATGAGCCGGGCTTGCCGACGGATTCAACTTTTGAGCGGCTCTGAAACAACAAAATTATAATTCACATCAGTCTTTCATCTTTACTTATAAAAACCAACTTATCTCAACACATTTAACCATACTTTTCTTTCAACGTCACTTTCGTTTATAAAAATATTCTCAAGGTCAGTTTTATTTACAAACAAGCTTGTGAAAGTCAAGATTGTTTGCCAATAAGTTTTTCAATGTTGTTTTTGTTTACAAACTCCTCTCGAGGTCGTCTTTTGTTTACAAAAGTATTCAAAGTCAATTTTGTTTCAAGATTTCAGAGGGTACGTTTGTTTACTCAGCAGTCTTTCAAGGTCATTTTTATTTATTTTTTTCTGATATCGAAGAGGAACGTCTGAGAAAGAGAAACGAAATGTGTTAATTAAAATTTGCATCGTGTCATCAGAAATAGAGCGGCAGAGCAGGCGCCCTCCGCAAAACCGACGCGATAAAACCGCAAATACGAGCTCGATTGAAATGGGTTATGTCTTGATTCGAGGGGGGTTGAAACTGTTAATTGCGCTAGAACCGAAACCTGTTCGTTGAAACGGCCCGACACCGAAGTGCCACGCCACCTAGTGGCTAATGCGACAATGGAAATCGAAAGTCCCGTCTCCGTCCGACTCGCGTTACGACTTCCGTCTGGGCTATCTGCGTCCCTGTCGGTTTTACGATTTTAACCCCAACTTGTTTGGGCGAGGGCGGCGAGGCTTTCGAAAGGTATGTATCCCCGGCAGTGACGGGCTGACATACTCAGCGGGGTGAGCCGGTAATCAGTGCAGGTAATGTGCCGGAACCCGTGCGCGACCCTGACTTCCGTTTGGAGGGGACAAAAGACAGGGGGCGCTCAAACTCGTCCGACCCCCCCGGGCCTCGTTAACCCATGCTCTGTGAAATTGGAAATGGCACAGGCAACAAAAAAAATTGCTGCTTATCAGCGGGCAAGCCCCTTTGTTTGATTTTGCGCAACATTTTTGTTGACAAAACAGTGCTTCTTTGACTTTCAGCGACTTTGGTTGTTTACTTCACGACAAGTTTGCATCAAAGGCACACGATGGCTTGTAAACAAACAATCAATACAAATGTAAAGAATACAATTACAAAAAAATGTTTACCCGCTTTGTGATTTTGAATTGTTTTGTTTAAGTTTTTTATAGTAGTTTTTATGGTTTTGAGTTTTATAATATACTTTAATGAATGGAAATTTATAAAAGCAAAATAAACAAAACTTGTCACGATGATAATTAATTGTGATTGGTCATGTTTATTAATTTTTCAGTTCTATTTTAGGGTTAGGTGGATGAGATTTAATTAAATAACGTCTCGGAGGTTTTCGAGGATTTCATCAAGGTCGACGTAACGAGGGTTATAATTGAGTGGGATTCGACTTTAGGGTCGAGAAAAAAGGCGGAAATTGAGTGACAATTTCGGAAAAGAGTTCGTCACAAAAATTCAAGCAAATTGAGCCACAAAAAAAATAAGTGAAAGCGTCGAACTATATTTTTTTTTCTCCTAAACTTTTCCACCTCGTTCGAGGAAAACGTTTCGAACGAAACTCGAGAATTATTTTTATGGAGCCATCGACACTGCACATGACGGAATTATTATCGACGGTTTTATCGGGACTTTGCCGAAGTTGTTATTAAGGTGGCTGGAAGGACCATTGGGTCGATTTCGCAAAAAGCCTTTGCATCTTTAATGGAGTCGACGACTCTGGTCGTGAGCGAAAGTAAACGGCGGAAGGGTACCCGCGCGCGCTCGGGAAGATATCATGTGGGACGTGTTACACGAAAAAGACGTGGAAGCAATTCAATCAAAGCCTCTAGCACAGAGCAGCTGAGACCCGGCACTCGGCAACTTTCCTATTGCAACCCCGCCCCTCGCCCACGTATGATTTATCTCAAGTTTTGGGGTGCTTGTAAATTAAATGCTTTCGACGATTCTATAGATTTACGACAAACAATCAACCGAGCATATGTTTCGCCGCATAATGTCTGACGAAAAAACGTTTTACTACTTGTTTTATCTTCTTCAGGGTTTTTAAGGTTTTTTTTATCCTCGACAGTAAAAACTGTAAACAAACTTCGAACAGTAAACATTGTTCGGACAAAAGGCAAAATAAACAAAAGCAAAGAAAACATTGTTTGAAGGTCATACCTGTAAACAAAGTTCAAAACAAAATAAACATAATCTAGATGAATACAAATTTTTGAATATTTTTTTCTGCATTTTGTTTACAACGAAAAACAAAAAGACGGTTGAAAAACGTCGCTTTGCGTTGAAGACGCGAAATCTTCCCGTGTTTACTCGCAAGCACTGAAGCGTAAGGAGAAATGTTCGTTCGTTCGCACTCAACGGAATCCTTTTGAAAATATCCGACCCGAAGTTGCAGCAAAATTATATGGCCGTTTAAATATTTGAATGAAAAGTTTCCATCGACGACGCTCAGGTCATCGAGAGACGTCTCGCAGTTGTTTTGCTCCTTCGTCAAAGCAGAAGTTGTGCTGTCAAACTTTTGCTTTCGCCACAGCGCACGCAGGCATTTCAATAATTCAGACTGCGGATTTCCATGCCTTTTTTCGCTCGCACCCAATATGAATAACAGCATGCCGAAAAATTTCGCGTGATCGATGGACTACGCCGCGTATATCTTTTGGGCAACATTTTTTTTCCATCCCATATGCAGACGAGTTACTTTTACGTACATAAGTCAAGTTTCTTTTCCATCCTGTCGGAGTTTGACAGCTTTTTTAACTGGCGCCGAAACAAAATTTGAATTTTATACCATCATTCACATTTTAGGTTTGACTTACGATTATATTTTTGTAAACTAGTGTATCAATGTCGAGTGAGGTTTTTTGTCGTAAAACATGAAAATTATTAGCGAAAACTATTTAAACTTCACATTCTCCGTCAATAGTAATATTAAAAAAATATTTTGCTTTTTTGAGGTTATGTTATGATTAGAAATGAAAGAGTAAAAGTCAGTCTTCTGGATATGTAAACCAGATCTTTCAAAGACGTCTACAATTTTGCAAATTCATTTTTGAGGTTAAGTTCAACTTTTATTGAAATGTAACAACTTTTTCATTATTTTTCAAAAGTGTACCTTGTGGGTACTCAAAAAAAAGCTCACAGCAAGCTCTACAAAAAAAACTTATCGTTAGGTTAGATTCTGGCAACCCAAAGGTTCTACTAATTTTCTGCTGAAATTGTATAGTGAATAAAAGTTTGAAATGTACCGTAAGATTCGTACAAGACGCAATGCAAGGGACTGTACACTCTAATATGAAAAAGATGAAGCGATTTGTACGAAAACATTCGTTGGATGACAAGTTCTGAACCACTCAAAGTATGCAGATGTTGCTGTCGTCGCAGTCAATTACCCGTTCGAATTCGTCATCATGATTCATGTGGACGTGAACAAATGAAATAAATAAACACATCTTTGTCACGGATACGACGCTCTCTCGGTGTGCTTAAATAAGATTAAACGAGGCTCGAAGAGCAGCGGATGCGATTTCGCCGCGGAGTTTTTTGCCGCTTCGTTTGGCTTATTTTGCATTCCCGAGCGTTCCCCTTGGCCATCAAATTCAGCGCGAGACTGATTTTGTCACTCGGCGGCAACTCTCGTGGGTTTTTATGGCTTATACGAGGCGCAACAACGAGTTTCGTGGCCTCGCGGGTATCAGACGTTTTTAAGAAAATCCCCTTTATCCCTGCCGCAACCGACATTATGCTAACTAGGCCACTCTCGCAGTCGCACGGTTAACGCCGATATTTTCGAACTGATCTATGAGACCCCCTCGCATCACTTGTTAACACCTCGTGCCAACCCCGTGATGCCATTCCAGCCAAAATCTTTTATCATAAAAAATGGCGCGCAACCCCTCGAGCAATTCCCAAAGAATTCCGCCGATACTGTAATTTACCCTCAAACGTTTTTGACTGCGATCATACGATAAAAGTTTCTTTTTCCTCCATCCTAAACAAGATTTTTCGAGACCAATTTTCAGATATAAATCTTTCCATTTTGAATGGAAAAACGTTGAGAAAGTAATTAAATGGAATGGTGATGATTTTTTGAAACGAATTTCAGAAACGATTGAGAATGTTCGAGCATAACGACTAAAAAAACATACAAATTGACAGCAATATAATGAACGATTTTGAGAGCACACTTAACAGCGCACGCGAAAAGAAGTGGTCTTTACAAAATGATCCCATTTTAACGGAGTTTAGTTACAACGCTACTCGACAAAATGCTACAATTATCACGATCGATTTTCTCAGAGTCAAGAATCAAAAAACTCCTCCTATCATCGAGCAGTTAGACGACGATTCAATTTCTTAACGGTCTTTAAACTGAGAAAAATTCCATCGATTAATTATAAATGCTTTGTTGCGACCTGTTTTTTGATACAAAAATAAAACATTGATTAGGATACAATGATTTATTTTATTAAGATAAATCAAGACACATGAACACCTAATTGAGAATAAAATAAAGCTCACTGACTGAGAGCAAAAATCCAATTATTTTGTGAAGTGGCTTCCCAATTAAACATTGCACTCGAATAACTCTGAATCAGATTGAAAACTGTAGCAATTGTCACAGATGCAGCGACTGTTAGGCGAATCGTTGATCCCTCCAGTCGTTTTGCCGGCATGTTTACGCTCCAGCCGAAAGAGAGAGGCTGTTTTTCGCCATGCGGCGACTTTCTTTTACGAGCGTTAATGCGTCGATAAATCAACGCGAAATGCGAAACAACGCGCAACCTGGCATAAAATGAATCTATTGCTCTGGCCTTTCGGCCCGTCGACTAAATCATCGAATCAATTCCGCCAATAAAACTCCACGCAAGGTGCGCTTTGGCTTTTTGTTGTTTAATCGTGCCTCACTTTTCTGTCAAACTTGTCCCTATGATGTGACAGAATTCATACACGTCAATTCAAAAATATTTGCACAAACAAATCTGCAATATTTTGTTTTTGTTTGCAGGTAATAATTGTTAATATTTCTTTGAAAAAAGTAGGCAAACTTTTGTTGAATCGGAAGTATGAAAGATTAGAAACGAATTAATAATACGACATTTATCAGAAGAAAAATAGTTTTCCATAACGGAGTTGGATCGAAGTTCAAGTGTTACGACGTAATGGGCAGAAGGTGACATTGTGAATGTGCCTGAGCGCAGGGTTTACGAGTCGCCATCGATAAGGTAACACGAGCCAAACGTGGCTTGCATTATAAATGCAATTTAACTCTCGCAGTTGACTTTAATTTTGTCGGGCGTTTGAGTTCTAGCTTGCGATCGCAAAGTGCTGATACCCCACAACTGAATCAGAAAAACAATTTCATTATTCTTAAAAGAAACCGAACTGAAAAAAATTTTTCAAATCTATTGTGTCGCGTTTTTTTTCTAATATTTCTGATCTGTAACAAATTGCAGTCGGTTGATCTCGAAAAAGATAATTATATTGTGCTGGGCATCGTCTGGTTTTATTTTAGTTGTTGAGAGGAAGCTCGTCTGGTGCACAGAAACTGGTCGGAACTAGTCGCGGCTGACCGCAACAACGTCTATACTACTGGGGGCTCGGATGGGCGAATACGTGCGCGAGGAACCGCGGAGGAGCGAAGGGGTTCGCCCCAGCCGGACATGCCGTGTCCTTAGCAAGGTCTCCACGGACAGGGCCGAAGCTCTCACAAGGTAATTGTACGACTTGCAGCCCGACCAAAAGTGTATTACCGGGGATATTTATTTCCTTAGCTCAGGCAGCCTTTGTTCGCGTCGAATTTTCACTTTTCAAGAGCAACGCTTATCGAATTTGACTTGTCCGGCAATTCACTGCGATGGGAAACGAAGTTGTGAGGTGAAAAGCAGACCGAGGCGAATTTTGAGTTTGTTTACTCAGTGCAGGAACAGGATGATAATAGATTTCAAGATTACATAGAACATGAAAAAAAATCACTTTCACAATCTGAACAAATTGTTAAGGAATGTTTTTTAGAACTGAGTTTTGTAATAATTTTAAATAATTGATATAATTTTCCGTTTCTAATCTCAAAAATAGGAAGAGCGTGAAATTTCACGTAGACATTTGCTGCTGCACTTCATTTCTGAAAATTTATAAAGTAGAAACGATGTTTTTTGAATTTTTTAAGATTCAAACATTGACAAATTTGATTTGTCAATGTTTGAATTCCATAAAATACTGCCTTGTGGGTACTCATACGAAATTTAGTGCAACAGGAAAAATGTTGCCAAATTGTGAAAAATTGATTCATAACCGTAAATATATTATTTGACTCATTTCGAAGTCTCCCATAACGTTTCGAAAGATTCGCTTCTTATCGAGTTTTTTCTTCTTTGCAATCTGTTTCCAGATCTTGAACTCACTTTGAGCAGCAGCAGAGTAGACAAAAAAGCAACCTCAAGCAACAAGACGAAAATCGGAACCGGAGAAAGCAAATAGTCTGGGCTATAGAGAAGGCGGACGAAATGAAGCAATTATAACTATGTTTTCAGGTGACGGACGTGCAAAAACGATCTAGGGATTAGTGACGTTATTTTAGCATATGGAATATAAATGTTTGTCTTTTCTCTTTTACTTATTATAATCAGAAATAATATCCCACGTAGAGACTCGCAGACAGTGCAAATACTGAGACGAAAAAATTGTCTGCTAGGAAGAAAAAGTTCCTGCTGTGACTTTTGATTTCCTTTTACCCTTAAAACTGGTCTCATGAATTTCATTATGAATTTCACCATGCGAATCTGTTTCATTTTCATTTATGTAACAAATTAAAAATTGGGGAAAACAAACAAAAAAAAACTGAAATCAATTAATTTTTCGAAGTAAACGGAAACGAATACAAATATTTAAAACAAGTTGAATTAAATTTGATTAAGAAAATGCAAAAAAAATGTCTGGGAAAGAAACGTTTGAAACTGAAATTGTTAAGAAGATCACTCAATGTTTCATAAAGCTCGGCGAAAAGTGAGCCGGGTAGTGAATAATTTGGCGCGGCGCGGTCGCGAGTGCGATAAATAATTCAAGCTCGCCAGCGGCTTTCGGAATTAGCATTTGGTTTTGAGCCGAGGAATTGTGCCGGTGTCATCTGGTGCTGTGACACTCTGTTCGTGCCGTATCGCGTCTTAATTTGTAAACTATTCGGCACGCTCGAAGTTTCTTTCAAGTTATTTCCGCGCTCGCGTGGACACGCGAACTCTGCGGAGTGCATTGAATTCTCAGTTACGCGATATCTTAATGCCAGGCGCAAATTAATTGGAGCGTGCAAAACAAATTCGTCAACTTTTATGATCAATATTTTGATTTTCCTTCTTGCTCACTTCTCTGAAAGTTTTAATTTCAAAACAGTTGAAAAACTAGTGGTTAACAGATATAAAAAAATGCCATTTCTGAATATATGTTTGAAGATGAATCTAGATTTGCATATTGTTGATTAATTTTGAGAAATAAACTCATTTGCAAAGTGCTCGGATTATCGGCAGTGTTGCCAACATAACCATCAGGACGATCGGAGCAATGAATGGCCGGTCCTGTTAACACAGCTAAATTTGCAGTTTACAAGAGACAACTGCGATCGATAACGCGATATCGCAGTTTCTATCTGAGTTTATCCACTTATTCATACCATTCGCTTGCAAGCACGCCCGACTTTTAATGATGCTTCATACACCGTTCTCTTTAGCATCAAATCCGTATACTTTTTTCAATCGTTATACATCCCAATTCAACTATGTCAAGAAATTCCGAATTACGAACAAAAAACCTTCACTTTTCATTCATCAAGAACCTGAATTTGAAATCAGGTCTATGAATATGTCTGTATTTTAACAACAAATTTCGATAAATCGATTGATATATCAATATACATATAAGAATATATCGATTCAGATATCGATATACATATATATCAAAATATATCGATATATATCGATTCAGGTTTCGATATATATCGATTAAGTTATCGATATATCGATTCCGGTATCGATATATATCGATTCGAGTATCGATATATATCGAATCAGGTTTCGATATATATATCGATTCAGGTATCGATATATATCGATTCAGTTTTGATATATATCGATATATATCGATTTAGATATCGAACATATTGAAATATATCGATTAGGATATCGATACATATCGATTAATGTATCGGAAATAAACGTTTCATACATCGAAAAATATTGAGTCAAAAAAATCGTATGAAGTCTAATTTCGTACCAATAAGTTCAATCGACTTCTGAATGTTCCCGGCGTTCGTCGATCTGGGATATTTGTAGTTGAAATGAACGTCGATTGCTTCCAAAACGTCAATACCGTTTAAATCGGAATCGCTAGTCGAATCTCTGAGATGCCACACGTCCTCACGTCTAATTCCAATATCAAAATTCAAAATTCCCAGGGATTATTTCGATTTTTGCCGGGAATCCTATTTTTGAGATACATCAGTGGCTTTAATCTCGGCTCAAACTTGGACGGAATCATGGACGGCTATCGGCACGCCGGTACAGATTAGAAAAGCTTCCGCAACAAGGATTTCGCTGGCGGTAAAATTTCGCGTGCCTGTCGCCCCGCCGCAGGGCTGCTGCCTTTGTTGGCATAAAGTCTGCGCTAAGATTCAAAACCAAGTATTCAGCAAGTTTACGCACAGGCTGGCCAACAAAGGCCTCTTGTGTTTCTGATAATCTTACGATTATCTTACGAAGACCGCCAAAACACTCGTCACTCAAAGCATGTAATTAGTTCACAACAGAAATCTACGGGGATACAAATAGCATTTTCATATTTTTCCATGTTCCATTATGTTTCATTTGAGCACAGCAGAAAACATAAAACGGTCCATTAAAACTGCGTTTGGTTTTTCATTCTAGAAAGCTACAGTTTTACATATCTACTTGTTCTTTTGGCCTGCTATGTCCTTTAGGACAGGATGATAAAGAAAAATCATCCCTCGATAAACAATGGCTGATCTTGTTGCACGAAGAATTGAGTTAGAAAAGACAAATGTTGTTCTATAACAATCGATAGCAAAACTGATGAACTGGCGTCTAACAACTCGGCTTTTTATAATTTTATATATTCATATCATTTTTATTTATATTCAAGAGAATATCTCCGAACGATCGAATACGGTAAAAATAAAAGATAAAATAAACAAAACCTATATCAATTATTTGTCATATATTAAATTCATCAGGATCCTAATACGTCTATTGTTATCACGGATCATTTATGAATATCCGAATTGACTAACAGGAAAGACAGTTTAAACATAGAATATGCGCTCCGAAACACACGTCAAGATACGTCTAGTGAATTTAGCATTGAGCAATTATGATCTACCTTCATCTTGTTTCCAAATAATACATTCGTAGAAACTTAACAAAAAATGCTATGCGAACGTAAAGCAAGCAGAATAATAATAAAAATGGAACGATAAAAATCGATTGAAAGTTTAAACATAAACACTACTTTGCAAATAAAAAAAGTAACTAACGATATAAAAAATTGTACGATGAAAATCAAAGGGCAAAAAGTGAAACCGCGTGACTGATAAAAATGACACTGTGTCGACGACAAGGTATAAATCTCCATTATAGCCACGTGGTGCAAGTTCTTTGATCAAAGTAAAAATGTAATTCCACTCGTTAAAGTCGAAAACGAATGCAATGACCGGTCTTCTGATAATTAGTCACAAAGTCATCCTAGGCATTAATTAATGGCCATTAATGCACGAATGCTCGGGAGTGCCTTTTTGCGGCTCTTTCGCGACACAGTCAATTTAATTATAACCAAGTGCAAGGAAATAAAAACCTCGGCTTCGAGAAATCAAAAAACCTTAATCAAAAACGTTTCGTTCTTTCACAAATGAAACTGTTTTTTTTCCTTGTTCGCAAGTTTCTAGTTCCTATAAACTCAAAAATACATGAAACTATAATTAAAATCGCAAAAATAAATTATCCTAGATAATGTACCTTAAACGTTTGGAATTTTTCGACTTTGCAGAATTAATTGAGCTCGAGTGAAGAATTGTAAAATCATTTATTATGTAGAAATTCAATTCGATCGAACTTGTCGATTTATATTCGGAACCAAAAGTCAAGGGCATTGTTTTATATATGATTGGAGGATGTTTGCAAAAAGGGCGGGTGCCCTCGGGCGGGACTGGCGGACCTTTTTTGCTGAGACTCGAATACGCTGGATCCGCAATAGTTTCGGTCATGGGACGTCAGGCTGGGAATGACAAGAATATTAATGAGCCAACTGGACACGTTTTTACACAAGGCGTGCTTTGGGAAAACAATTGTGCGACAAAATTGATCGTTTCTGGTTTGCCACTGTTACCGATTTTTATCGCGATTCCACCGATCGAAATTAATTATTTCCTTCCATTTTGTTTATCGTTTTTTATTGCACATTGAAAAACGTGTGTGGTTTTTTTAATCCGTCCAAAGTGCATTCTCTCGTGACGTCGTGAGAATTTTTTCCGCTATGATAAAACGGCATCTGGTTGGAAAAGAATGATAATAGTCACGCTTCCGCTGTAATAAAAAATTTTTTTTTCGTCTCGACATCGGCGCGGTGCAATTTATAAAGACATTCAAATCGAACTGGCGGGCGGCTTTTGCTTCTGTAATTTTCATTCAGCCAAAAGAAAAGAAAGGAGTGTGCCCGGCAAGCAGAGACATCGTTACAAATTAAAGGTAGCCGCCATACGTCACCGTTCGAGCGCTGCAGAACCACGCTTCGACACTTCAGAGGAGGGTTCGTTTTTTCGCGACAACGTTGGGGGACTCAAAAATGTGTAAATTAATTGTCAACCCAGTTGAATCGTATGATTATAAATATGTATTGGGAACCATAGAATATATCAAAAAAAAAAAAAACAATAATAATACAAAAAATGGATATAAAAAGTTGTGTTTTTCATTTCAGTATAAAGAGTTTCGGTCGAAAACATTTTCAAACAAAAAAAATGGCAATGCCATTCGAGTTTTCAATAAAGACGAAAATTGAACGAGTGAAATGTAATGCGGACGGTTAAATGAAAAATTGTCAAAATATATTGATGTAATGAATGTTTGAAGACCAGATGCGCCGGGTTGGTGCTGTTTTCATAACTAAACCAACAGTTGAATTGTAAATTTTGCGTTCGAGTGAACTCGTCCAGGGCTTATTTACATGCGCGGCATGTTTCGCCTTTTGACAATAAATTTTATCGTTAAAGAAATTTCAAACAATTTTGCATTTTCATTACGCAAATTCGTATGGAAACTGATTAAGTTGCGGGCAAGCTAACTGCAAAACGTAATCCGGTTGAAGCGTACCTACTTTTGTTGGATAATTAAATTGCGTCGGATCATATCGAAATGAAACAACGATGATAGTTGCGAATCCTGACAGGATTGCCAAAATTTCATGCTACATTCATGTTCAAAGCATTTTTCAAATTGATCATTTTTCATCTTCAAATATCTCATTGATATATCTCGTGAATAAATTGTTGGAAATGTTAAATTCGTAAGTGTGAAATTCAGCGTCGTAAGAAAACGACAAAGACAAAATTCCGAATCTGACCTCAAAAACCGAAAAACTAATTAGGAGAAAATGTGAGGCGACCCAATTTCTCAGCGCGAGACCGCAAAACAATGGTATTGATTTTATTTCCATATCGTTCGTCGACCTACGGGGCACGAGGGGTGGTGGAGTCTCGGTTGTTTCTCTCTCTGTCGTTCGTCCCGCACCACCCCGATGCGTGTGATGTTGAGAGCGAAAGGTAGGAGGGGATGGGGCAAGACCTAAGGGTACATATCGAGCGATGGATGTTGAATTTTCCGCGTTCTCGTCACGTAGGACAGAAAGGGAGAGTCAGGTGAAACTCGCCCCTTCCCCGTTATTTTTTTTTCCGGCCAAGAGGATATCGGCGGATCTGCACACTTTGAATTATCATGTAAAAGCCCTGGCAACATTTTTCCTCAAAAAAAAAGAATGGAAACAGAAAAGAAGAAACTAGATTTTGCTATATTTCGTGGAATCGCAGCCTATCCATAAATTCGTGCGCGAAATTTCGTTCGCACTCTCTCAAAGAAGACACATGATGTATTATTGCGGAATTCCAATTGGGATTCGCGGTGGCGCCCTCTGTGCGCAACTTTTCTGAGTGGCATCTTTTGAAGTGCGGCAAGTCTTGGTTTTTTTATAATCTTTTTTGCTCCTTTCCTTGTCGTCGTCTCGCGTATGTATTAGCGCGGTGCGTGACTGCGGCGTTCACCAAAAAAATTGTCCTCGCGAATAAGGGTGTGGGACAGAAAAAAAAAGAGTGTAACCATTTCAGCCTGAACTCACCCGCCGCGACCTCCTTCGGTTACGCTTGTCGGGATAATAATTCACGCTTTGTTAAGCGATCCCCGAGCTGTTGATTCATTTAGTGTTAACGAGCTGTTGTTTAGATGGAAGAAGATCTTGTGGGGGATCAAAATGGGTTATTTGTTTTTTTTTGAGCTTCTTATTTATGGGTTCTTCTATTCAGATTTTTTCTGATTTAACTTATACAGTGGTTTATTTATATTTTTGATAATCAATCAATTCATTGATTCATTTATTGATATGTCTTTATAATTATGTAATTTCATAATTTTTTTCAAACAATGATGTATTGTTTGTTAATTTAGTTCGATTGGTTTGGAAATAAGATTTGAAAAGAATAATATGAAAATGTTATAAATATCGACATATTCAATGATCATTTGTAAAGCAAGTTTATGCAGTGGATAGTAGAGCCAATTCAAGTCATCAAGTCGTTATTGACAATGCAAATTGTAATTATTAATGAATAGTAATCATGCCTTATTGTAGTACCAGATTGTGGTCGGATTTGCATTGTTCGGAGACGAAGATTGACTGACAGATTGAAGAAAATTTCATCACTAGAAAATGAAAATAGAAAAAGTATCTCGAGTTTGAATTTATAAATACTAGCAAAGTAAATGTATAGTAATTAAATTACGATAAAAAGTCGTTTGGTTGAAAAATAGGAAGAACATTTTCATAAACAGTTATCGTCATAATTCTGCGGCTTTTTCATCGTGAGAAATAGAATAAACATCAAATGTACGTCGAAAAAATAATAATTCGCAACTCGATCAAGCTGACATCAATCAACCTCCGAGGCATAACAACCGTTTTTCAGCTGCACCGCAAAACATGCAAAAACAAGATCGATCGCATATCTGGTATCGGTAATGAAAAACCATATTTCGCTCTGCTGGCATTACGTGACACAGTGGCAAGCTCGTGAAAAATACTCTGAGCTTTGTCACCGGGCAGATGAGTTTTTGCGAGCTATCGGTTTCTCATAAAGATGTAACGCGCGCGACGCGACAATGTGGTCAATTCGAATTGTCCCGTCTAATCTAATCAGCAACCAACTTTTCGTGAAATGTTGTTCCGATTCTATTCAACATTTTTTACCTTAGAAATAAATTCAATTTTTAATCAAACAAAAATTAAGAGCAAGTTGTTTTTATTGATAAGAAAATTGCACCTACAAAAGTTGAGTGAAAAGCTGTTCATTTTAAAGTTCCTCTGAGACGTCGAATTATTTGAAATGGAATGAAAGTCAAGAATAAAAAATAGCGTAACATAATGGTAAGCATTGGCGATGTTTGCGTCAAACATTATATCAATGGAAACAAAAAAGCTAAGAGAACTCAATCCTTCTTTGTATCGACAGTGTTTTTCAAGACTTGAGCACAATGGTTGAATGCAAGCGTTGCGCCGGCAGTATGGCAACCGTGAAAGTTCGCTCAAGCGCTATTAGAAAGCTTTTCGATCCCGACGTCTAAGTCCTGACTAAGACGAATGAAAATTCATTATTCGAAATTAATGCCACAGATATGTCCTTTCTCATTTCCAAATTCGGATTTCTTTCTTGGGCCCCACGTTGGGTGCCAGATTATCTCGAACTTTTCACCTCCACGAGTCATCGATTTTTATTAAATTTTAATAAGTGTTAATATAATAAAACAATAGTACACGTTGTATTATTTTAATTTTATCATTAGTAAGAATGAGTCACAAATATCAACGAGAGTTGAGAGGGACGAGCCGGCAACCTAGCAAGGATAGGGTTGGGGACTCAGATCTGGCCCCCAAATTGGGCCCAATTCGGAGTTACCATTATTTCCTAGACTGGGCCCTGACCTGATGTCCATGCCAGGGCCTAGAATCAGCAAGGCTGGGCCAGATTTCAACCCAGTTTAAATTCCATTTAAGACAGACATTAATTAAAAAAATTACTATGACTTTTTTTGAAAGTTTAAAGTGTACGATGTAAGTGAGCAACTTGAAAAGATTTCGTCTGCTACAATATTATCGTTTAACAAGCAACTTTGCCAAAGTTATAATGAACTTGTTTGCTTTGCAACTAAGACTAGGATTTAGATCACGGAATTATACATTTTGCAGTAACGAGGCGTTGTAAAACTTAGTTGTTGGCATGGAGTATCGGGAGTTAACAAGTATTGCACAACTATTGAAATTAATTGTGTAACATTCTCTACCAATTGAAGAAAATTGAAATGATGACATGTTTGAAAAATCCGAATTCGCGAAGACAAAGTTTCAAGCTGTGATTTTTGATGGAAAAGTACCTGGGCGATTCCTGACCAGAAGCCATCGTTTTATCTTCTCGTGCCTCGTGTTCAGGAGCGTTTCAATCTTCGCATCACTCAGTTTCACTTGAAAAATCTCTAACAAACTCAAGCCAAAATCAACAGCAAACCATCACAGCCAAAATAACAGTCCAAACAATTAAATTTCTATTGAAAAACTTTAACGAAATTCAACTTAAACAACTTCAAACGAAATTCACTTCAAATATCAATTATCGCTTGATCACAATTGTTTTATATTTTTTACCTCTGTTTCATCTTTTTTACAGACTTTTTCAAACTCGCCAATTTTCAATTTAGGAACAATTTCTGACAGCGAAAATTTGTCTCGAAATGTCAATAAATTTTGCAAGAAATTTCGGATGACAGGTGGGAAAGTTTGGCGAGCATGTCAACGTCAGTTTCGCGTGTTAGTGTGCGGAGTCGCGCGATCACATATTGTCCCAGCTCGGGACAGCGGGTGCGCTTAAGTGGGCGCACGTCGCGCTACTGAATACCGATGCCAGGCGTCGCGGCGCTAAGAATTTCGGCATCGCCAGAACTTGGACGCTGGCGCAAGCGCCTGATTGCAACGCGCGCGCAATGCTCGCACGAAAAAATGCAGACGCAAAATGCACCTCCAATAATTGAATCGAAAATTACGATTTCTCAATTGAATCAGTGATTTACAACACAGAAAAATAATTTTCCATCTCTCAGGCCCCACGTTGGGTGCCACTCGTAAAAAATTGAACTTCTTTTCTTTTCAAATATCAAGACCCCACGTTGGGCGCCATTTGAAACACGATTCTATTTTTAAGTTTCAATTTTTGTTTGTTTTTTTTATGCTGCTTTTTCTCCAAACCAAAACTTCCATGATATGCAAGTTAACCACGAAACGAGACCAAATTATTTCGCACCTGACAAAAGGAGCAGCCGAAAGTTCAACAACGTCGAGAATCCAGTTCACCCCACAATCAAGCGGTTTCTCCTAACTTGCGCCAGAGAACATTGCAAGACGTTGAGGAGAAGATTCTTTACAACGTAGGAAAAACAACTAGATTTCATTAAAAATTTGTTTGCCATTTTGCATAAAACTTTTGCGTCTTTGATTAAAAAGGAATTTGGTACTATTATAATTATTCTTCATACCTGAAATTCAATTGAATTCACAAAACTCATGCGACTGCTAAATCCTACAGAGAAACAGCACTCGAAATAATTTCGACAGCGCTGAGCTCGCTAGTAACACACTCGACGGGTTTTATCAGCAACGCACAAGTTTTGACGAACTGCGTCGTGTTCGAGCATCCTTTTAATCGCCCAGTTATTACTGCATCAATCGGTTTATCAGTTGCCAGTCGTTTGATGTAATTTACACATCGGCAGTGTTCGCTCAAGTCGATTAATTTCAATAGAACACGTTTCGTTATTCCAATTTTACAAAACATTTCACTAAATTTTTTTTTCTATTAAAGAAATCATTGAAAGTAAAATAAAACTTTTGTTTAAAAAAAGATTTTGTGTTTGGTATCACGTTTTTTCTTTGAGTTTAAAATGATGTGCGGAGCAGAGGAGAAAAAAGCCAGACAATATGATTAATTAAGGGAAGTCGTGCGGTCGGTATGCATGACTGAGTCTATTTTCGCAGTCGATATCAAAGTCCGAAATCTTTTTCTAGGACGCGCCGGAGTTTGGTGTCTGACGTCGGGCGCTTTGAACGGAACAGCGCGAAGCGTTAGAAAGGAAATTCATAGCGAGAGAAATGCCGTGTCAAAGACAGCTGGTCGCACCTCACGTCTTAAGAGAAGAGACATCCGGTCGCCGCGGCTTGTCAAAATACACAATTCTCGCGTGCCGGCGCACATTCACGCCACTTCTTTTTCATGACCTTTTTTTCACTCGTGTTTTCATTACACTTTTTTCTCTCGCGCCGACAAATGTCTTGTAAATTTAAAATCAGTTTGTTTTGTAAACGCGCATTCATTTCATCTCTTATCTTTTTATTCATTTTTTGAGAATAAAACGTTGCAAAATTAAAGCTCACTTTAAATCGGTCCCTGAATTTTATACATCTTAAGAGTTTTATTTGTAAAAATAATTATACAAATAATAACAATAATAATAATAATAATAATAATATAGTTTGTCCTATAGTTTTTCGAAAAATTTTCAATGTTTTAATAAAGATAAATTTTTTAGCACCTTTTGTATCCGCCCCTGGGGCCCCAACTTCTTTGATCCAATTATTAAAAATTGTATAGCTTTGAAAATAAATGGTGACAATTTGAGTAGTTCAATCAAATGAATAGGTTGACTAAATGTCAACAACTTAACTTAAGTGATTTCACCAAGATTTGATTGACATAATCGTTGGTTTGAATTAAGGGGCGTTTTTCTAAATCAAGACAAACATATGAATAGCCGGAAAAACAGGTATAAGTGTGCCTAATCGTTTGGTTCACCCCTCGTCAATTCAAAGCCTTTGGGTTAATAGTAATTTATATCGACTTTTCTGGACGTGTTTTCGCTCCCCATAAATCACCTTTCAATTCCAGCGACAATTCAAGCGCGGTCACACAGGAACCCGTTTTAACAATTACCAAACTATTGCGCGAGTCATCGGGTTCGTACAATCAGCAAAGATAGCTCTTTGGATCCAGAGCAGACTTTGATTCGGCCTGAAAGCAACTCTGATAAAAGATACAAATTCGCAACTAGTTTCGCGGTTATCCGATCGGCTCCTTTTCAATCCCTCGCATCCGCTCCTCTTCTTTTTTTGCCCTTTTCAATCGGTTTGCTTTCCTTTGATGAGCTGAAATCTTTGCGATGCTGATGTGAAGCGGTATTGTTTTCTTTTTGCACACGAAAATAGGCCAATAGGAAAAAGTCCAACGAATACTAATCACTATTCTAGCTGAATTTTTTATTTTGATTGTTCAATTTTGTTTGATTAGGTTGAAATATTTTAGACGTGTTTGTTCAATTACTTAATTCTAACACCCTACATTTAACAGTGGAAAATTGAACAAATTTTACAACTGGAGTATAAAATGGAATTTACGTGCGGTGCCATTTGTTTTGTCTCGTTCTTATTTGTCTTTATTGACAAACCATATATCATGCGGCAGTTTCATCTGAATAGTAAGAGATACACGACACCTTATTATAATACACATTAAGGGACCCCGACCCAAAGACGTGACTGGTATATCGATTCACTAAACCCAGTTGGGTTGTAATTTCAAAGTCCTCTTGGTTTTAACCTTGAAAAACGTGTTTACAACTTTTAATTTTACAACATTTGAAAATCGTTTGAAAAATTAAGAGACTTAAAACAAATGAATTCATATTTTTCTATTGGATGAATTGATTTTCTCACACATCACGCATGTTTTGTGAACTGCAATGAAACATATTCTGAAAATAAAGGTACACCCTTGCGTGACCCCGCCCCGGTAAACTTTCGCGAATTACTTCCTTCCGATTATCTTGAACAACAGGATAACTTTAGTTAACGTCGAGTTATGGCAAGAACCACCGTGCGGATAAACTTTTGTCTTTGGGCTTAATGTTTCATCTAATAATCTGTTCCCCGAGCATAATATTTCATAAATAAACTTCAACAAATATACCTATGTAACTATTGCTTCATTCTACAATGATGATGGAACTTTTTGTTTCTTTATCATACATTTTTTTAATTTTTTCATTCCAGTTTTGAAGATTCTATGACAATATAGTAAAAAATAGAAAAAAATGTTGGGAGCCCTCTTCGACCCCCCCTTTATGCGGCCCTGAACGTTGAAATTCAAACCAATTTCAGTTAGCTCGAATCCTAAAAAATTTCAAATCCAATTTAAAAAGTTGAAAAATGATACAATAAAATGTGTCAGGCATACTAATAAAGTCGTAAACAAAATAGGACCGTCACCTCACAAAATTCGATCAAACTTTTATCAAGAAGCTATAAACATTTTACACACTATCGAATATGCGCTTTTTAGTCGCCCTCGTATACTGCGCGGTTCTTGCTTAAGTTATGTCATTCCGGTGGGAAGGTTTAGACGCGTCTTAGCAGCGAAAAAGAGGCTGCTGAAAAACACGAACGACGTACCGGCCCTTTTCTTGTTTCAAAGCACTCGACGACTTTTTGAGGATCGTACAATTGGCAAGCCGCGCCACTTAAACTGGATTCCAGTTGTGAAATCTCAACGAGCGCAGAATCGCAAAATTTATCTTCCGCTCAATTTGTTTCTACTTGTGGCAAAAGTACAAATTTGGCGGGAAGTTGAAAAATTTTCAAAATCATGACGAAAATGTCCAAATAGCAATTCTAAAAATACTTTATATTTTATACCAAGCAACAAACATAACAGTTCTTACTGAAATAAAGAAAAAAAGTTCAAAAACTAAAAGTCAAACAAGTTTTTAAAAAGTTTTAAAATTTTGAGCTAATGAAAAAATTCGCAATAAGTAGCTGTACTTCATTAAAGGGATCTTGCTTTTGTCTTGCAAGGCTTTTTCAAGGACACGCCTCAAGTTCTGAAAACACATTGCTGAGCCTTGTGTTTAAGGAAAGCGAAAACTTTAGCGACTGATTTTGTGCACTGAGAAAAAGCTTAGAACATGCAGAGTGCGGGATTTTGCCGCACGTAATAGTCGATCGCGGGCGTCGAGGAGGATTTACTCAAGAACACTTCATGAACCTAACGTCAAGCTATGAAACTTAAGACGACAATAACGAAGGGACTCTGTAACAAGTACTTTGCCTTCAGCACAGATTCAAAATTGACTTTAACTGTTCAAGGATACTCCTTATATTCAATAGAATTGTTAACAAATATTAAAAATGATTTTGCAACCAAACTAAATTTTTTATTCTAAAAATTGCTTTATAAATGGTTATGACATTTATTTTCGAAATTCTCGATTTTCTGCTTTTACGAGTTAGTTTGGACCTGGTATCGGAATTCTATAAATTGGACCGAACATTAGGAAGTAACCGAACGTCGACAATAGTCAAACAAATGACGATCGATTGTTCGAAATCTAATCGTCGCGCGTTGAGCTGTGGCACGTCACAAAACACGGGTATCTCATCAAGGAATTAATTTTACATCGGTACATATTTTTTCCATTAGCCAGGCTAAAAAGAAACGCCGAAGAAAGCAAAAGGAGACAGAAGGGAATCGATGCTCCGAATTGCGGCGTCTTGGGAGAGACACCCTTTGCAGACTCGATCTCGACTTTGCCAGACCCTTGGCAACTTCTCCGCCCTGGGTATTTTTTTTTTTTTTACTTTTGAGCATAAATTAAAGCGCACCCGTTAACTTCATTTCATTAAAGCAATCAGACCGCTAAGGTGTTTGGCATGACGAAACAATTAATTTACGTTTTCTGTTATTCCTAGATACTTTTGTTAATACAAATTTTCATGTAGTAAGTATTACATTTTTGAAAAAAGGAAGTCGAGAACATTCATTTGAGTACCCACAAGACAGAGTTTTTGAAAATGCCAAAAACAAACATAATCTCACAAAATCAGAATTTTGAGCCCAGGTTTCTTTAAGGAAGAAGAAGCGAGGCACTTTTTTACCTAAAATTTTCTAGGGAAACTAATTTACATATTCCAATAATATCCACTTAGAAAAATTTACTAAATTACAACAAATTATCATAAACATTTTCAAAGGTTTCGATTTTCACTGGAAAGTTTAGTATCTGTATTTATTTTGTTTCAGCTCCGTTCATTTTGTAAATGCAGTTGAAGATTCTTTTCATTTTTTACGAAAAATTATTGCCTCGCAGTTCGCAAACATTTCGTTTTACATTGCAAAGATTTCCTTTTTTTTCTTATCATAAAGTTGCAAACTCGAGCTACTTAATTCGCGAAATTAAAATTCTCGACAAAGGAGTGAGACTCTCGGGGGCGTCCAACTTTCCGTCTTGCCGTTTGAATGAAAAGGAATGTAAAAGTATTTTTACTTTTTTTTGAACTGCATTTTTTAATCAGCGAATGAAATTAATACTTGACAATAAGACAAAAAAGTTGTTAGCACAAAAAAGCAATCTGAGCTTGCTGTTTCAATTTTTGTACCCTTTTTATTTATTATTTTAACATCAATGTTATTTTCTTATTTTTGTCATAACAGGAATACTAGAAAGAAATTACAATGTGTCTGTAGAAATTCGTAAGGAAATAGGATTTCGAACGGATACATGAAAACAAGAAAAGGACGAGGATGTGCAAATTTGTCTTAAATAATGTACATTTCAGAACATGCAAGGATAAGCTTTCGCTTGTCGACAAGATTTATAAGCAATTTCGTTTGCTGCTTTGATTTACAGCCAATAATTAAATTGTCGTAAGAAGCAGCGCGGGCGGTTCCAACAAAAGGACGTTTCGTTCGCAAAACGTGCGCGTCTCTGAAACTCTCCCTCTGCGTTGTATTGGGTCGCGGGTAGGTTTCGCAGTTTTAATTGCCCGTTGCCAAAAACTTACGTCATAAGTCAAATGGCGCTTGACAAATGCCTTTGCGACAAACTTTTCTTCCCTACTTCAAAAACTCACTTTGTACCAAAATTATACTTCCCAATCGTACCTTTTCTTCCTTCCGCAATTTTCATTCAAAATTTGATAAAATGTTCGAACAAGATCGTACTTTTCATTCCAAAAAACTTTAATCATCGTGTTTTAACAGAGTTTTTCTCAACGCTTTCAAGTTTTCTATGCGAATGATGTAAATTTCGTCAGAAAATATATTGCAAATAAGATTACGTAAGATCGCGGTCTCACCCTTCCTGGAGCACTAGACCACGAAAAATACGACACTGAGACAAAGTACAGAAGATTGTTGGAATTCCACTCTGGTTTTCTTTGAATTTCACTTTTCTCGATTTCGATTTTTTCGAATCCTAAATTTTACGAGAATATTTTTTTAAATTTCCCACCAAAAAAGTCGAAATCTCTAATTGAAACTTATTGCACCAGTTTTGCATTTTTAAGACGCTTTTAATGATTTGTCTTCTTGTACTTGGATAAAGGAGAATTCTAATCAAGAGCGACGGAAAAAGCAGAGTTACGACTTGGAAGAGATTTTACGCAAAACCGCAACGACATTAGAACTTTCGTGGATTTATACGCAGAGGAACAATGTCGATTAACGTCGGGAGGGAGTCCCAAAAAAGAAGACATTTAAATCTTTGGAAAGATCTTTGGTGGAACAATAGAAAACTAAATCTCCCGCTAACGACCATTCACGTGGAAAAAAAATGCTTGTAATGGGTTTCCAACGGTCGCGCATACGCCGCGACGCTCTGCTTTTTGCCCGATAAGTTTCTTGCGACGGCAAGGAATTGCGGCGTCTTCATCAATAATCGATACCTTAATGCAACCTGGCGAATATTTACGTTTAATTTCAAGTTCGCGATACAGTTCGACTAATCAATTGCTAGAAGTAAAAAAGTCTTTTTTCTTTCAAAAAGATAATTCAAAACCTCATAATTATACAACCTTTGAATACACCTTTTTGTAGAACCATTTGAGACCTCTCGTTTGACTACCCACACGAAGGTGGTTTCAGAAAATTTTCGAAATCAAAAACATCCACATAACCTCAAAGAACTCAAAAATTTGAACTTTGATGTTATATCCTGCTGGGCCTTAAGTATTATAGCATTTTGCGATGTACAATTTTCTGTATTTTCGATTTAAGTAGTTGAAAATCCTACTTTTGTTCAACGCTTTTGTTCAAATTTCAAAAGTTTGACATAGATTTGAAAGTTGAAAAAGAGACGATATGAAATGTAGGAAAGTTTACGTGATGTTGTTTCTTCTGTCTGAAATTACAGAAGCAGGCGATTGCCAGTAGGTATATCACGCTCGGATTTCCTATGCAACGGCCTAATATCGATCATACGAACAGGAGCACAAACCGCTCGAGCAGCATTTCTATATATAATATAATATGCACTTTCAATTACCATTGTAAACGCTAAATTAAACGTGTTTCCAAAACGTGAATCCAATTTGCATCCTTGCCACTCATCATCAACGTAAATATAATTTGACGAGTCCATAATCTTTTCAATAAATTTTCCCGTTTTGCGCTCACTTCCGCTACGAAATCAAGCGGAACATTCGATTATCTCTATCGGACAAATTGTGAAATATGGTTCCATTTGCCAAGAATAATCAACCATCAACAACTTGAAACATGAATTATATTCACAATTTTTTCATTTTTTAATTTGATATTTTGTCTTATTATGCTAAAATTTCGATTTTTGAATGGTAAATTATTTTAATTAAATAAAAATTGGTTTTCCTATTAAACTTATAGGATTGAATATGGCGTCGAGTAACAAACGTGAAACGCTTTCGAATTTGGCGAAGCAACTGTTCGTCTACATGTTAATTAGCTAATGGAAATTGCACCGAGAGAGGAGGAGGTGCGATAGCGGGAAATTCAAATGTATCGTCGAAATTGTTCTTCGACAGGGTCTGAAGACGACGCGCCCTCCGCTCGTAATTTAGCCTTGTTTTTGTGCCGTCGCGACGTGGACGATTGCCAGACAAGTGAAAGACGAGGGAAAAAAAGAACCCAAGCCGCGAAGAAAATTACCGCGCGTTCTCATCGGCAATCTCTTTATGAAATCTCGATTCGGCCGATCGTTAGTGCGACCAAATCGGGTTTCTCCTCCTCCCTTCGCAACTCTCATAATTCAATTACCGGCGTCAGTTTGCACAGACTGGCCTTATTTCTGTACTGTTTCGGGTAATCGAACTAGATTCAGACGAGATTTCAGTTTGAGTTATTAAAACGATCGAAATGGAATCGTAAAACTTTTGTTGCTACATCATTTTAAACAATTATCAAAATAAAATTAAATCAAACAATGTATCAGGTGCGTCAGAGGGTATTATCGTATAAAAAAACTTTTTAAAAACATGTGTGTATTCTGACTTAAATAAGATCAGATTCCAGGGTAAACCAATCCGTATCAGAAGTGGAAATGCAGAAAAGTTGTATCAAAGAGTTACAACAATAAAGTCGTCTACTTTGCGGGGAGGTTTTAAGGGCGACAATTCACGAACCAAATCGAGAGGATTTTTCGTGCCGAAAAATATCTCGACCACTGTGCGATGCAGATTTCCATTTGGCTATAAACTTCGGCCTCGAAAGTCATACGCCAAGTTTCGGCGGATTTCTCGGGAGCTGCGCGGAATGGTTTTTTGAACACGATACTCCACTTGGCAAATCCGTCTTGAAAAAATTCCGTCAGAAGCACACACACGGTTGGTCCATCAGGATATCCGATGGTTGCTGAGCATGCAACATTTTTGAAACGTGATACAGTTTCCAATTGCATTTCAAACTTCATTGCTTAATGAATAGGGTTTTTTTGTACTTTGTTCAACCTTTCTTTGTATCACGTTGTCTGTATAAAATTATAATTTTGCATATTGTTTCGAAAAAATTTTTTTTGATGTTTTTAGATTTCGTGATAAATAAATGTGAAGTGGAAAAAAATAAGATGACAAAAGTTTGTTGCGTGGTTTTTCGCCAGGGTAAAAGTGTGGTAAACTTGTTTTCAGGTCAAGTTACTGTTTTTACTGTACAACTGATTTGATGGATTGATATGAAAAAAAGAAGGCATGGCAAATTGAGTTTTTGATAATTTCGCTAGCTATTTATTACCGAGATGAAATCAGACTTGCGCTGATTTGAATAATTAAGCGATTGTCACTATTTTCGTGTCATTAGATTATGAGTGTTTAACATGAAAGTGTGTTTTCTTATCTTTATTGCCTTTTTTTATTCGTTTTCATCACAATAAAGATTATATAATTTCCTTTATCGTTTTTTACATCTGTAATTTTTTTCTTCGTGATTTTCTTTTTTGTAATATTTAGGTTCGTTATCTTGAACTTGTGTTTTGTTGTGCCACTTTCCGAATCGCAAATAAAATGATGAAAATTTGACGAAAACGATACTTGATCCGAAACAAATTTGTTCTCTGGACGGTACAGAAAACTTTTATCACAAGAGCGTGTCTCTGGTTGCGAACAATTTATTGTTTCAAGTTATGCCATGGCATCATACCGACAAATTGGAACGTAACAAAAAAGGTCATTTTTCAATCGCGTCTCTATTTGATTTTCATTCAATGGAGCGCAACTAAACTTGAGTGTATCTGGTCGAAAAAAACTGCAATCACACAGATCAAATCAAAAATAAAAGGTCCAATTTAATTACAAAACTCACTTTTTCAAAATGAAATATCAAAACCCAATTTTTGTTTATTTTTCTGTAGTTTTTATCGATGCAAAATGGATTCATTATGGATCTCTAGGATCTTTTCTTGTACAAGTAAGTTGATTTTTTTAATTAAATTTCAGAGTTAAGATTCAGTGAAAAAAAATTAAAAAAGTTAATGAACGTAAAAAAGTCGAACTTCTTTCATGTTCTCTACTCATAATCGAATGACAAAAACAACTAGTAACAATCGCTTAATTACTCAAGCCAACGCAAGTCTGATATCATCTTAGCGATAAGTATATCAAACAAAAGTAGAAAAACTCAATCTGTCTTTTTTTAACGATACATTTTTTACTTCAATTACAGGAAAAAAAATTAAGAAAAAGATACAATTAAAAAAACACTTACGAAAATTGCATCTAAACTTAAATGATTGAGGTCAACTAAAAAAATGGTATAAAATTTCATGAAGGTAATAAAATAGTAAACGAAAGAGCTTACACGATGGTGGTCAGACGAGGCGTGCGCGCGCTCGCGAAGTAATCCACGGCCACCATTAATCAGAGCGTGGATTCCGGCGGCCGTCACAGCGTCAGTTAGCAACAAAGGGTAGTTAATGGTCGCAGTGACAGTGGGTGGATTTAACAAAAGTCACTGGCGTGTTACTGTAGGCCCAGTCAAAATATTTACCACCGGCGTTGCGGTGCCGTACGATGAGCCGTATATCAAGAAGCTCTCAGGTCCCAAACTCGGGCGCCACCATAAATACCATCACCGACGTTCTACGCCACTTGCGTTCCGTCTCCCACTTGGCTCGATTTCCTCTTTATCTAACCCTACGTTTGTGCAAATTTTTATTTCTGATGCTCTTGATTTTTTTTTCATTTTTCTCCATCCTTAAAAATTAATCAGAATTCTAAAGCAATTATAAGAGTTTTTTTAAATTTTTTTACAGACAAAATTCAGCATCGTTTGATATGCAAATGTTTTTTTTTTATTGTTTTGTATCGTATTTTCGTTGTTTTCATTATTGTCATTGACGTCATTTTTTCGAGTAATTTTTCAATAGTTTCATAAACGTGCATCTTGTTTTTGTTCTGAACAGTCGTTTGGACGTTTACTCCCGAGACATTTCCAGGTCTACGCAGGACTACTTTTAAAAAATATCTGTCATTTAATTTGCGTTAATTTGTCCTGCGTAGTGCTGCTCATGATTTTTTCCAGCATTACGCAGGACTAATTTATCGTTTTTATTTTCTCTAAGTAGTACTGCATAGTCCTGCTAAAAATTGATTTATGGCAGTATAGGATCCGCTTTCACTTGAACAGGTCTACGCAGGCCTAAAATCGAGCAGGCCTACGCAGGACTAAAATTGAATTTCGAACCAAAAAAGTGCTCGTTAACAGAGCACAATTCTTACGATTCAATTAATTTGTTTAATCTTGTTTTTGTTATTTAACTTTAAAGCCACTAAAGTGGTTTTATTATATTCGTGTTTATCGTTAATTTGTCTATTTATAAGTGCACATTTTCCGATTTTTTTTTTACATGTACTTATAATTAGACTTTACGCATCTTACAAACTGTACCTATTCGCTTACAATCTACTACACCGTCGACGGTCGGGCACGCACGCAGGACGGGAAACGATCGCAGGATCTCGAGCATAGAAACTCGATACGCTGACACTAGGATTGGTCGACGATGTCGACGTTTCACAGTATTTTGACCGTTTGAATGAAATGAAACGATGATTTTTTGTAGTCACAAATAGAATTGAAGGAATATTTATTATTATTATTACTATTAACATATATATTTACATATGACTATTTTTTTGTTTCGTTTCAAATTACGCGCATTTTCAGAAAAAAGTTGCGCACTTGAATCACTCAGTGCAGACGATAAACAAACCATTAGAACTGTTTTCAATGGTTTGACTTTCAGCAAAACCGTTATCGTTTCTCAGTTTGTTGTCGAATGAAAAAGGTGGCAAGTGATCAGTTGTCACGCAAAGTGTCATACGATTTTTGTGTCGCGCGCGAGATGGCAAGGCCAAAGAAAATTCATCTGTTTGCATTAGTGTGGTTTATTGCAACACGTGAGACATTCATTATCAATTTGGATCAAATTGTTGATAAAACAAAACGACGAGAAGGAGTAACAACAAAAGTCTTTTGGTCTGAAAAAGGGAAAAGAAGGAAATGGGATGCAAAAATTGTCAAAATATCAGGTATTACAAAATTCTCTTTCTCTTATTGTATCAAAATCAATTTCTATGTTATGAAAAAAAAATAAAGTGAAACTTTTAACATATTTTTTCCTGTAAAGTTGAAATGATGATATGAATGATAATTTTTCTCGCATTGTTTTGGTTACTTTCAAATAACAGAAAAAAAAGTTTGTAAACTTTGTCGATAAATATGTTCGACTTTTTCTTTAGTTTTCCATTATTATTAAAACATCTTTTTTTTTATTTATAGATTCAAAAGAGTTTATATCCTCGATTATCCTCGATGACAATGGTAATTTCTCCAAAGGAGACACGTTCACTCAAGAAGTAATTGAGGAGCAGGAAGCTGCAAAAGCAGATCTCAAACGAGCAAATGAAGAAACGCAAAATGAACTAAGTATCAAAAAACGAAAATTAAATGAACGGTCATCTATATTCGAACGAAGTGGAAAGGCATCGACCAACGACAAAGTCACAAGCTATGAAGTGACTAAAAATTTCGATTTGTTGAGTCATCAGAAGTCAGCTGAAACAGGAAAAACAAAAACAAATACACCAAATTTGAACTGTTCAGGTTTGATGAATTTATGCTCAGTAGTTCAAAAAAAAAAATAACAAAGAGTAAAGTTTAGTTTTCACTAAGGATACTGAAAATCATAAATGTAATTTATTCATCATGTTTTTAAAGATTTTTCAAGTATACGAGTATCTCAATTAAGATGTTTCGAGTATACGAGCACCCAAATGGTGTAAATGCACACACCTTGGGGTAAGTAAGACACCTGGAATTTTTTACTGAAAAATAATTTTCGCGAAAAACCTTCGTCTAATTTATTAACTCAACTTTTGAAGGTTCACAATAATAATCGGCAATACAACAAACTTAATATTTCATACAGTTACTTGAGGTGTCACATTTACCCCGTACTACCTCAGTTACATCGGTTGACTCTATAGAAATAAAGTCAACTTCCAAAATTTTCACATTCATTTTACATATACAATTTGTTTGCATAAAAACATGTTGTTTATGCTTTTTACATGAAAGTATGCGCACATTTTTTATCAAATTTTAGATGTAAAGTTCCGATTGGAACTGGTGACAGGATACTGAATTTTTAAACTGATAGACTGCAACTTGATGAACATTGTAAGTGCCTACGTGAATTAGAGGTAACTATTTCATTCTGCCTTTTTTAGTTTTTTTTGTGTTTTGTATTTTAATGTGTTTGATTTTCGATATCATTTTACGAAGACAGGGACCACACCGAGAAAAATCGAGTCAAACGTTGAAACCAGAACATTGACAGAGAAAGATGAATTCACTGTTAAACTATGTTGATGGAGCTAGTAACAGCGCAACCAGATTTTTTACAGAACATTGTGAAGTGCCTACGTAAATAGAATTCAGAGACGTACGACTATTGTCATACATCTGCCTTAAATTTTTAGTTTTTTTGTGTTTTCGTATTTTTAATTGTGTTTGATTTTTGTATTTTCCACGTCACAAACAAAGGTACACCGCCTAGAGCCAGCAAAAGGAGATTCATTAAAGAATTTTACGAAGACTGGGAACAGATCTTGGATCCGCAAATGAGACCAAAAAAATGAAACCATACAAACTTGACAGCCACAAAATGTCAACAAATTTTGTTGTTATAAATTTTATAATATAAAAAAATATATATAATATATAATTTTATACAATATAAAAACATTTCAACAATAAAATATCAAAATGAAACTTTTTGACTACATATTAATTGATTAAAAACCCTCCTTTTTTACTCAAATAAATTGTTCAACATTTTCTTAACGATAACGACAAAAAAATGTTGAAAAAAAGTTATAATATAAGTTAATAAGATTGTAAGACAATACATTTATGCGTTACAAATTGACAAATTAAATTAAGAATTAAATTGTAAAATATTTATTGAATTATGAATGTTTCACATATTACTTTGCAAATGTCATTCAATTGTGCGGTATGAATCGTGGGAAAGTAGAGGGGACTCGAATAACTCCAAGGTACACCGCTAGCGGCGCCACTTCCGTATGCGTTACTACAAACAATGAGTTTGCTACTGGTTGCCAAAAATTATGCCACAAGTTCCAAGGAGTCTGCGACTCCTTGAATCATTGTGCCACATGTGCCACAGACGCCAATCTGTTTGCTACTGTACCTAATAAACCTAATAAACATTTTTGTTCGTCTTCGGCATTTTCTGTGGCTCTATGGGCTTTTGCCGAGTCCCATCGTTGACACAGTCTTTGGCCCAATGACTGAGCCAAAGATTTTTGCCACGCGGAAGCTGTCCGTCAGAAACACCAATGGTGCATTGGGGCATCCTAAACAATTGTCCGCGTGCTTAACTCTATCAGACTCATAATAGCTTATTAATAATTTTTTTCGTTAATTTTGACAAATTTGTTTTGAATAGTACCAAGTATCTGCAAATCAAACGACGGAGAAAGTTGCCCAAATACCTCTGTTTTTGAAATGAATAATGATAGATTTAAATATATTTCATAGAAAAGTATCTAAAATTGTTAAACGATCCTAAATTATTGAAAAGAAAATAGACAAAAAATCTCAATATGAAATGTGACACGGAAATCTATAGACAAGTTATCAGGTCCGACCATTTGAGTATTAAGAACGTTACGATGAAGAACCCTCCCGGGAGCAATGAAAAAGGTCAGAACATCGCCACCGCTAGATATTCAATAGCGTACGTTTTCAGTGTCGGGATGTCTGGAAGGCGGTCTCTAACTTCTAATTTCCACATATGTCACGTTCACTCGTCCTCTTTCGGCGTTTAAACAGACATAAATTTCAATGCACCGCCCGTTCATTATGGGACCCTAAAAGCCAGCCAAATTATTCCACAAAAACTGCGATTTGAATTTAAAATGTCGCGCGCGAACAAGTGTCCCGTTGAACTCATTTCAGGCATTGATGTGTGGGAGGTTTTTTTGAGCAGAAAGACTGAAAGATTTGTTTGTTTTCACTTCGACCTTTGAATGTCACTAAAATGGATAAAGCAATATCCATTTTTGATCCATTTAAATCGAGTAAACAAAAACAGTACACAATTATTTGTTTACAATAAAAAAACACTAATACAACGAATGATGCATGTAAATAAAAACAGTAAACTATTGGTTCATTACATTGAAAAATAAACAACTAAATTTACAATTGTTGTTTACATTTGGTGTTAGGAAGTGTGAGTTTTGTAAACAAATTCATTTTTTGTACTTACTATTTACATTTCAAAGCCAACAAAGGCTTCACGGTTGTTTCCACAACTAATGAGCATTTATCGCGGCGTTTTGGCAATCAAGTGAACAAAGGATTTCTGGCCATGTTGACGATTACTTAAGGCCGCGAGACAAACCCACTCAACGCTAGAACACAAGATATGTTGCGTCACGGTAAACTTTGTCTCGACAATAACGACGTTACGGTGTGTACGTTTCGACCATTTTGCAACCGTTCTAGCTCGCATGTTCATTAGTTCAAGATGGTTATGACGCGATTTTGCTCCGAAATTTTGCCTTATAATTCCGACTCGGGCTCAAATGACCTTGAAATGAACGTCTCCGGCGATCGTTTCGGCTGTTTATTTGAGTGTCGAGAAGAAGCAATTACTCCGCCGACAAAACTTAAGAGAACAGACGCAAAATGCAAAATGAAATGACGCTGCAACTTGCGGCACATTTCACCACTTTGAGAACTTTCCACGAACGATACATCCGCTCGAAATATATCGTCACGCAATACCTAATTTTGTAATGCACCTCTCAACTTGGGCTGGAAATATTTTCAATCACCTCGATAACCTGTGATCTGTCCCATTTGTTATTCCGCTATCTTATTTATCTTGCTTTCTCACGAAGGTAAACGAACGATTATGTTCCGGTGTCATGATTGAAAAGAAAAAAAAATTTTTCAAAAAAAGTTTCGAAAATAAATAGCGTAGATGGAAACAAAAGCCACTAAAGAATATAAATTCGCAATTCTCCACAGTGCACTGTTTTGTGCGCAGAAATTAAATAAAAATGTTAATTCGGCGGAAATTTGTGCACGTGGAAAAAAGTGTCCCCGGGACTATTCCCGAGTCAACTGTAAAAGTTTAGCCGAATGACACTGGTGAAAATGTATGCGAACTCTGTTATGAAAACATTACTCTCGTGAGAGGCAACTTGGGCGTAATTTTGCAAGTTTAAAACATCCCTTTAGTGAGGTTAAGATTTAAGGCAATAGTTATTACGCGATGAGGCATGAGACCATTCGTTTTTCCACGATATCAAGTAGCGCAGGTCTGGATTTCGCCCGACGCGCGATTATTTGCCGCGTCGCGTTTCATTAACGACGATTCGGAGGTCACTTTTAATTCCCACTCGAGTGCCGGATTATGCCAAGAAATTAGCGACGTTGAGCATCAAATTCATTGGAAAATGCTTAACGACCAGCTTGAGTGCAATAAAATGACGATTTAGTGCTCTCACATCTCAATTTTCTCTGACTGTATTTGCGAATTCGTACTGTTTCGATGATTCATTTTGAACACCAAGTTCATAAATAAATTAATACTTGAAGTTGAAAATTCACGAAAAATATAATCGGGGTTATAAATTAGAAGAAAAATAAAAAATAGTGGGGGTGTATAAAAAATTATATATCGACTATCAAAAGCAGTTCATAAGTGAATTTGAGCCCCGGAATGTGACATTAAAAATATGGAGCCACGAGGGGTAACAAAACAGTTAGCAAAAGAAAGTTGCGCATATTGGAAGAAATATGATCCGCGGTGGGGCCGGCACGATTAATTGCCAAAAGAGGCAGACACGAGGAATCGTTTAGCAGCAAGTGTGTAACGCGTTGTTTTGGCTATGCGAGCGAGATGTGTTGGTGAACACGGGCATGATATATACGCGAGACAGTTAGCACGATTGGCGATATATCGCGCAGCCGGCGAACGGACGCCGACGATAGATTAAGAGACTGCCCTTTGGACGTAGATTATGCAAGTGATGTATGTAATAATGCGCGTTACGCAAAGTCGTTTTATCGCCCGGGACAAAAGATTACGCGGTCCCCAATAATGCCGGCTAAACGCTCGCAGGGAGTGCCCTAAGTTGTACTGCATTAACAATAGCGGGAAAAACGATTTTTAGACGAGGGATAGACATTTATCTCGTCAAGCTTTTATCCAAATGAAAAGTTTATCTGATTTCAAACGTATTTTCATAAATCTAGTTTTTCCTAGTGAAAAAGACTATAAATAGTCGGACCAAAATAATTTACATTATCAATGTATTTATTCTATGCAGAAAATATGTGGTACTTTCAATAGAGTAAAATTTTGTTATAAAAAAATGAACAAACATTTTTGTTTGTTTGTCGAAATGAAATACAATTAACCTCAAGGCACAAAACGTTTCTATAAAAAGAAACGGCCGAAAAGTGTGGCACTTTTCCCGGCGATTTCGTAGATGATGTCAACTTGAATTTATTCGCGCGCGCCTCGAATTCGCAGATACCAAGTTGTCACAAAAACCGGACTTTTCCTTGAAAAATACATATCACAAGAATATAGAACACACTTTGCTCCATTTCAATTCAATTAGATTACATTTCCTACCTCGCTTCTTCCTGTTAAGATTTTCGTTTCAAATTCTGCACTTCGTAGAATTTGTTGAAACTTTTCAGAAAGAAAAATTGGTCAAATTTGTCCAGCCACAATCGACAAGGCTATAAATTTTGATCACGAGAGTGAATCAAAGAAAACGAATGTCCGGAAATAGAGAGAGAAATTAAATAGAGAGGGAATTGTTTTTCATTGGTCGGTTACTATAAGCATTATATTTCAGGACTCGTCTTTCGAGGTGCGTTACAGTGCGTTTATCAATTCTTGAGTGTGTCCGGCCATAAACATAAAAGAATGTTTTTTCGTGAACGGAGAGGAGTGAACGTCGTCATAAAAGGAAAGTAAAAGAAGTGAAAGAGCACAATAAAGGTGAGAGCGCGGCGGGCGAGGAAATGAAGGAAATAAAGAAAGCCTGGGATGTACGCTGGATCTCGGCGGAAGTCATAAACAGCGGGCAAATCTTTTCATTATCGCCCCGCTCCATAAGTGATTCGTATATCATCGTAAGCGGCCATTTCGTGGGCATTACCGAGCGCAAAGAAAACGTCGGACCCACTGCGTACGTTTTACGTCACTGTCTTATTCAATTCTATTTTAATAAGTGACAATAACTTACAGACTTTTGCCATCGTCTTGGAGAAATATTTTTGTCAAATCCTCAACTCGAGACGTAATTGAAAAAAACTTAATTTCAAACTTTCATATACGAAAAAAATGTCTGAGAAAGACTTGAAAAATGATCGTCACATTTACACATTTTTTTAAATTTTTTAATTCAAGTTTTTGAATCATTATTTTTTTTCAATTGGAAAAAAATATGTTTTTGTTAGAGAAGTGTTCTGAAATTTGTACGCGCGCGAATTGTAATGATATTACCGTTGGATTTGATACATAAAGTACAAAGTATTTCGTGCGAGTGAAATGATTTATTAGTCTAGAATGTTTACCACTAAATTTAGATATACATTTGCTAGGGAGTGGAGCGCGGTTTATTCGTGGAACATAGAAATATCACTCGAGTAAAGGCCAACCCGTTTGTTTAATATTTTGTGTGTCGCGCTCTGACTATTGTCAACAGCTTTCATCTGCGCATATTTCATAGACTACCAAGTCATCACCGAGTTTTATTTTTGTCCAATTATAAACTCAGCTTTAACTGACAAAACGACCACATTTCGTACTGAAACAAAAAACTAAAACTTTCGAGATTGACAAAGTTTCATTTAAATTGACTGTTTTAAAAAAAGTATTTGCAGTATTCAGAAACGAAAATATCATTCTAAAATCGATGGATTCGATACATTTTGTGTCGAGGCGTTATTCGTTGCCAATATTCTCGGACATAAATATGTTAACAAGTAATTCATGACGAATCGCAGCAATATATCTCGACAAGGTGTTATCTATCAGCATCTATTTATCGGCTTCAATCTCCGTTTGTCCAGTCAATGGACGCATTTATGTTTCATCAATCATCAGACAACCATTCCAAATAAAATCATGCTTTTTCAAAAAAAAAAAAAAAAAAAAACTATCATAACGAACAAAGAAAAACTTTTTAAAAAAATTGACAAATGTAAGAAACAAGTTGTCGTTTCTGTTCGAACAAAACAAAACGAAGGAAACATGAGGAGGGTAGTTTATTGATGGTTTTACGTTTGAGCGTCGCGACGTTGCAGCATAAAACGTACTTTGTCGTATCACGCTCGCCCAAGGTCCTGCGAATCCCAGGCGAGCGATCCTCATCTATTATACATTTGTTTCTTATCGTTTATTTCTTAATGCAGCGGTTGTTATCTTGTTTACTAGGGGGGGTCTTGAATTTAACGCCTAATACGCCGTGCGAAAAGGACCTTTTTATGGGATGTAAAATCGTTTAGGGGGAATCCCGTCGAAGATGCGATCCCCAGATCGGAGAGCTCGATTAATACGTCTCGGAACTGCTTTAGGTACGCAAGATTGATGCGAAATTATCCTAATGTGACAAATTGACCAGATAACTATTTCTTCATTCGTTCCATCATTTTTAGGCCGACTTTTTAATTTCTTTCAGGTTCAATTTGTTTGACGTCTTTTTTCATTCCGATCTACTGTAATGTATTGTATAAATTGTTGGATACTAAGATAGAAAATAGAAATTCCGAAATTGTTGATAGGTTTGTTATGTTTGGAATTTGAATTGAAATCGACCCCAGCTCAATTATGTGAAGAAAGAAATACCTAAGCTTAGTGTAACAAAAGTGGATACAGAAACGTGACGATAAACAGTCAAGAACCGGACGCAAGTTGGATAAAACATGGATCGCGGGACGCCATTCCGCGCGTGGACGCACGCACTGCATCCCTTCAATCTTCGACCGAAAGTTCCGACGAGAATACGAATGTGCCTTTCATGAAGCCAGTTTTCCGCCACGCCGTGCCTAATGTCACAGAAGAATAAGACCGGGATTGCGAGAAAAATAAACGGCTGATTTATGTGCCTATCCGTTAACTGTCATTAATCTTGCGGCATTTTTCTATCGCACTGAAACTGTTGAACAAACTGGAGAAATAAAAAGAGATGAAACAAAACAAAAGTAGAAATCTAGAAATGGGGGTTTTTTTCCCCAGAATTTCAGTTACTGCAGAAGTAATCTAGCGTTCCATCAAAAAGCAACATTGGGAGGTACAAAAAAGGCAGAGCGCCTGTGGCCGCTGGATACTTTGATCTTTGCAATTGTAAAGGGACAATTTCATGGTCGTTAAGCACACATCGTGGACGATAACGCGAGAGAATGAAAACACAGCTTGGACCGCTGCTGCGGAGAGCTTTGGGTCGCGTAACCGCGTTGCGATCGAGCGATTCCGCTTAATTCAGCCGCACGGTCTTTTTTGCCACGAATGATTCAGCGAAAGCGCCACGTGCTCTTTAATGTTCGTACTTCTATTTATACACTTATAAATTGCCCCCCATTATCCGGCAAAATCAAAACAACTTTTGACTGACACTTGCATGATCAAAGTCAAATCACACAGATAATTATAGCAGGTATTTCATAGATGAATCGAAATATTTTTACAATTTAAAAAATGAAATTCAGAATAATATTCAAGTATCGATTTGTTGAATACATTGAAATGTATGAATCTGTTTTGTGATACAAAAATACATTTTAAAGGTAATATCAAATTATTTCAATAATTGTATAAAAATGTTATATGAGAATTAGAATTTCTGTTGGTACTCAGTAGAGCTATAATGCGAAGGTAACTGTATCTAATTAACAGAAGTGAAAATAGATAATGCCGGATGATAAGGTACCGGCATTTGGGGAGATTTATAATGTCGCGTGGGGGAGACAGTCGCAGAGATACAACAATATGGACAAGTTCGAACGAGGGATATTCATGAAGATGGATCAAATATGATCCCTGCCAGACAGACCTAAACCTGTGGACATCGCTATCTTTAAGTGCAACGTGCGCAACTCTCTCAACCGTCCCTCGGGCTATATCGCGTGGATGCAAATGCTTTTATAACCTATGGATCCTGCAGGATTAAATTGTTCCTTCTTGGTCTAACGTTTCCAAAACCCGACTAGCCTGTTTGCAGTACCACAATCAATAGTTTTGAGTTGATTCGAGAACTTGTCAAACAAATATAATATTTTACATTCGATTGATTTCTATTTATATTTATAATGAATTTTAAATTTATCAAAAGTGAACTTACAATTTGCAATTAATATGTATCAGTATTTCGCTTTTCAGAAATACTGATATACTTTAATACTTCAATGGATAAAAGCTGATGATAAAATGGAAAAAATGAAATGGAAATGAAACGAAAGAAACACGAAACTGTTGGGGCGAAATTTGCGAAATGTTGATTTAAATGCGCACGATGCTTGCATTATTCCAAAATCAGTGGCATGAGTTATCATCGTAGTAGGCTATAAATCGCGATATCGGCTGTTCTCGAGCAATGCATCAGGCTCTGCTGGTTTAGCCTCTTGTACGCTATTTTTGCATGATCCAAATGGCGCGGCGTACCTGAGCCCGCACTTAAGTGTTACCATTCATTTTCGCCTCCCATCTTCGCTCTTCTCTTTCTTACTTTATGGTCGCAACAAAACTAGGCGATATACGACGTCTAGCTATGAGTATGATTCACTCGACAACTTTTTTCCAATCTACCTATTTAAATCGAAAAACTTTAACGTCAAATGAAATGACAGCAATTTTTAAATCGAAATTTAAGTTCGATATTCAAATTAAAATGTTAAATACAATTTCAGGATGCCAAACGATTTACAATCAAAGAACTAAAAAAAATTTTTTAAAGAATGTGCAAATCTTTTGGATTGGATTTGGAAGTCTGGAAATGCCTGGGGGTAAGGGTCATGACAATTGGCGTGACTGAGAACGAGATTGCGAGTGGGTTGGTAATCGCTCGTCATCGTTAGGGGACACACAATGCGTGCCACGATGCGATTGCAAGATGCCGCGCCCGATTGTCTATCGGGGTTCTGCTCTCGACCGCACAGAGAGAAAGTTCTGCCATCGCAAACACCATGAGTCGCGACCCAAGCACGGCTCAACCTTGGCGGTTTAGCACGCTCAAACTAACCCGTTGTTGTCATCTTCTCAGGCGCTTCGCACCCAACTGCCGCGTCATCTACATCGGGGGTTCTTAAAATTAGTCGAAAATCTGCTCTTTGTCTCACCCAAGGCTTGTGGCGAGTTTTTAATGACTGATCCCTCCGAGCATTTTCAATCTCCATTTTATAGTTCAAGTTGTCTCTTACCTAGAACAAAAAAACGACAATTCTCGTTAGACTTCGTTTCATTACAATTTGTTCAAATATTTTCAAATTCATTTTCAAAATGAACTTTTTGAACAACGATACAAAGTAAAGGGTTAAAAAACGACAAATCAAGTTGGATATTTTCATTGAACATTTTTTTCAAATTCGTTTCGAAATTAACTCTTAAAGCAACGATGGAAGGGAATGGGTTAAAAAGGGGTTACTTTTTTTAAATTCAGTGTCCTTGATAAGGATCAATTGCATGGTATTGTTAGTTTTGGGTTAAACCGAATTCGAATTGAGAAAGTGATGCGACTGATGAATAGGGGAATAATTAGTGGTAATATTGCGCGCGTGAATGTAGAGGAATGGTGGGAATATGAATAAGCCCACCCTACGGCGAGGCGTCAGATCTTGAAATCACATCATCTAAGTTTATGTTGCGATGAGGGAAGAGTGGTGTCTCACGCATAACACCTGGGGATGCAAATTAGACACTGACTTGATACGAGACTTGATAAGGGCGAGGTCGTGCTAATAAAGAAGGACAGCGCTAATGAAACATACGTTCACATGATGAGAAAGCTTAAACGCCAACCGAACTTTCTTGTGTCTTATCTTTTGCGTCGCTAGATTTGCGTTAATGAATGTTTTTGAGGGGGATCCAAATGATATCGGTTTTACTAACAAAAACACACGCTTGTGACATTTTCAACCTTTCATATACACGCTTCTTTACAATGTTTTTTTTTCTGAAAATTTTTTATACAGCTTTTGTTTACAGTTGCAATTTGCATGAAAATTTCTTAAAAGTTCAATTTTAAGTTAAAGTTTTTTGTGAAATGAGAAAAAAGATCTGATGGGGAGATAAAATGACTCATCAATTTTCAAGCATGTAATCCAGGTTGAAATGAAACAGTCAAAAAAGCGCGCTGAGGTTTAGACAGTTTTTTGACAAGTCCAGGCTGAAGTCGGAGATCGTAGTCGCGGGGAAAAACGGGTGTGCAAACAAATTATATTCATATTTAAGGGATTATTCGCAAGATCCCTCGGATCATAGTCTTAAAAGGCCGCTAATTATTTCCAGCCTGTGTCCGCAGATTGAATTTTCGTTGGTGAAATTTCGTTTCGACGGGACTTAAGAGTTTTCCCCTACTATCAGTTCTGCATTAAACACTTGAAACTTTTCAAGCTCTAACTTTCAATTCTGTCTCTGTTTATTCGTTGTATTATTTCGGTACTTTTGAACGTTTCTAAACTTTACAAAATTTACTTTTGAAAAATTTTTTCACATTGAAAAACCACGTTTTTCTATTTCCCAGACATTGTTCTGATCCTTGGCGTTAAAAATTGTATTCAAAGGTCATTAATCAGTCGGAATCGTAATTTCAAACTTTTGTCATTTGACAAATCGACCGGGGTTGAAAAGACGAAATTTTATAGCAAGTGCGGGGCACTGGAAAATGACGATCGCCTGCTCTGAGCTAAGGGATTATATGAGGCACGGGCCACGCGTTAGCGCGAAGAAAGTAGGCGCCTTTTTCATGCGCCGACATCGTGCAGCATGTGAATAAACGACTTTTCATCGCAATATATCAGCCAAGTCAACGCACCGCTGCAAATAGAGTCGCGCTGACGAAACTTTTTACACTTTTTTTTTACACCGCGGCGTCAGACAATTTTCCATCCAATACAGACTGGGCTAATTAATTTTTTTTTTCGCCTCTTCTTGCCGTTGCATTTCGGTGCATCGGGAATGCAACTTTTTCACAAACATATTACGAAATTGTGTTTATGAAATTTGTTCATCAAAGTTTTTGAATTTCAAACAAGAAGAATCGACAGAAAAAAAGTACAAGTTTTTCATTCAGATCAAAATAAACAACGAACGAGAAAGATTTCAACATGTTTTTCTCTCGTTTTCATGACAATTTTAGAATCGAGTTTTTTGCTTGTAATTAAAAAAAAGTTGAAATGAAATGAATGTCGGGCGAGAAAAAAAAATTTGTTCGATTCCCCGGGCAAGTTGCGCCGTCTGTTTATTTTCATACTCGCGTGGAATGCGATATTTTTTTTCAGACGCAGCCGTTTTAAGACAATAGCAGAACCGGGGGAGATCGATCGCGAAACACCCCTCGCGTATTCCGTCGCTTCCCTCAATAAGGTCTCGAAACAATCGGTCTCATTTTCCTTTTTTTATCTGCTAAAACAGATTTTGCGGTCGCGTATCTCGACCGTTTTACATATTGTAAGTTCGCACACCCACGTTGCCGGCGATCGGCCACAAATAGACACGTACGTCTGGAATATAAATGACGGTTATTATAACAAATCCGACCCTTTTCACGAAAAAAACCAACTTTTTCGATAAATTCAACTGTCAAACCAGAATTTCGGGGACAAAATTCAAATTTGAAAAAACTGAATTTGTTGAAAAATTTTTACCTCGGTGAACAAATGTAAAATAGAAACAACGTGCATCCGCGTTATTTTGTAGATTACTTATCCGATTTTGTGTTTCATTGAATATGTTTAGTTTGCAGAGAGCCTCGGTTGCATCGCAACTTCGGTAGCAACTCGATATAACTTTGGAAAATAAATTTACATATACATAATTTTATGTGGCAACTTTAAATTTGAAAAGCCGAGAGTTAACCCGGCGTTGAGATTTTACGAGGCAAACACAGCTTTTACGTCGAATAAATATTTCCTAACACTTTATTTAATGATGTTTCTTATTTTCCGCGGAGTATTTCGGATTACGATGAGGCGCCGTGTATGTGCATCTTCACCGTCTTATATCTTATCTCAAAATAATACCATTTTGTATTTTTGGATAACGAGGATAATATTATGCATTTAAACGCAAGATTCCATATGTATTTAACTGGGAAATGTTTACGACTTAAAAAATATGCAATTCAGTTTTTCTGCTTTTGTCAAATCTAACAATCCGTTGAAAGAAAAAAAAGAAATCTCTGAAATGAATTCACGGTCGAAATAATTTGTGCGTAGGACTAAACAAAATTGAAGTCTGAGACAATACGCAACCGCTTAAGGAGCGTAAAAACGAAAGTAAATCTTGATTCAAGACAAACACAGCGAGAGAAGGGCGGTCGGAAATGGTTTTGCCATTCAGCGTAAATGAATGACTAAAACAAGCAATAACGAAACCCAAACGCTTTTAATTTCTCGGCCGAGAGCGTCGTTTCTTAATTCCGCCCGAGACGCCATTTAACCGGCGGAGCGAAGAAGGGTTGTGCCATTAAGGACCAAGGGAATTAGACGACCCGATCGCGGATGCCAAAAATATGCGAAATATTCAGCAGCCATTGTGAGCGACGAATTTCGGATGCTCCGCAGAACGCGTTAATCCGACCTCAATAATATCGCCAGCGGGCTTTTATCTGCTGTTTGGTCTTATGCCAGGTTCCCGGATTAAGACGCCCTATCAGAGCCCGGTTTGCTCGTCTCTCAGATACTTGATTGGTTTCTTCCGATCCCTGAACTTGATATCATCCACAATAAACTGCCGAGATTGATTGCACTTTTTTCGCCAGTCTAACATCCATGCCAAACGATACATTTTTTATCCACTTTATGACCGGATAATCAGTTTGATTTTAGGCCAACAAAATGTATCGAAATAGAAAATTCAAAAAAAAAAAAACTTGAGTGCAAACTTTTTTTGCATTCTCGTTCTTGTTTTTTTTATTCATCTTGAGTATCCGTGTTTCTTTTTTCGAAACAAATTGGTTTAGTATATTTGTATGAAATTATGATTAATTTTTTTTTAAATGATAAGGTAGTAGCCATCTATGTTATGTTGCTGGAAACTAATAACGTATCGATAACTTAGTCACAAAAGGTAGACGAAGTCGGTAACAAGCAGACGACTGCCTTACCGACCGGAATGAAACGTGAATGTGAATTTCTACAATTCCAATTCGAATATCTACTGATATTTACCATTTCAACATTCCAACATTGTACAAATATGATCAAAACTAATGCAAACAATACATCAAGCAAATAATTTTCTTGTATCAATTTTATTTTTTGAAAGTTTTCATTTTAATACTTATCAAAAAATTGCAGCACAAAAGTAATACAATATTGCAGGTTCTTAATCAAATTTAAACTCCAATAGAATTTGTTGTCTTACTTGGAATTTAATTTTGTTTTGTTTCTTTAATGTTAAGAGAAAAATTAAAAGATTCGAGAGACTTGTTAATTTCATTACAAGAAAATGTAGCTCCAAGCTTGAGGTTTCGATTCGTGATGCTTCCGATGAACGTTTTTTTTTTTTTCGTTCCGTGTAAATAATAATCTGGCAAAGGTTTAATAATTTTAAGCTTGCACTTGCTGCTGTACACAGCTCGCCATTAACGTAATGATCGTGCCGTAGATTTAATCATCTCGCCTAACGCTACTAAACATTATTACATTCCTTTTATATACGACCAAGTTTCATCACAGATCGTGCTTTGGATAACTGCACTGTCGCTTGCAACTGATTTTCTCATCTCTCATAAATTCGAACATTAAATTAAAAAAAACACACAACAACAACAACTACGATTTTACATTGAAAAATCACAAATTAATCTCAAATTTTAAAATTCCTCGATGAAAAAAGTGCGAGTTCTATTTGAGTTGAATATTTGGAGATCGGAGTTTCAAAATTCGCGCGAAAACACAGAGAGAAAAGGGCACGAAAGATGTTTAGATTCGAAAACACATCTTGAAAGACCGTCAAATGTGAGAAGTCAATTTTGAATGTTTCGGAGAAGTTTAATGCAAACCGGATTTGTAGTTCAAAGTGGAGACGAAAATGATCATAAGTTAATAAGTATCGCAAACAGTTAAGTGACAAGATAAAGCACTCGTTTCGTGTTGTCAAATGAGTGCACGCACGTTACAACGCGCATGCATTTAAGTGATCCATAACAAGGTGGGACACACGCCAATCCTCGGTTAAGTTAAAATGAACCGATTCAATCTGAAGATATCATTTCTGACATGGGACCTTAAATAAGATTTAATTAATTAAACCAATCCCATAGTCCGGAAAACAATTTTTGTCGATAACCACTTTATTCCAAAAATTTCATTCCTTATGAAAAGATAATCTACAAATCCATCTATTTAAAATCTTCATAGTGAATAAAATTCATGAAGGAATGTAAAAAACTGCAAACTATTTTTGACCTCGTTTTTTTTACTTCCTTGCAACTTAATTTATAGAAGTGACAAGCACGCTAAAAGCAATTTGCATATTTTTCATTGAGAAGGTAAAAGCAAAAGCTGTCTAAGAAATAGATTTGACGACATGGAGAGGAAAAAAAAGTAGCAAGAACCGTAAGAAATGTAAATACACGGTGTACTATGGCTGGCGCATTTGGGGCTTAATTATCCGGCGCATAACTTAATGCGAGAATACGCGCTGCCAGTCGCGTGATCGCCGATTGTGCGGGTTCGTGCACAGATCTGCCAAGAAATAAGCCGCGACGGCAAAAAAATTGGCTCAGATAGCGAAATGCCGAAACTGATGTTATCAAACGTTTCTTTCCTTACATTTGTACGACCAAACGTTGCAGAAAAGTGCTTCTGATTTTATTACACGATTTTTGCGATAAAAAAATGCAGAAAAAAATTACATACGTTAATAAAGATTTGACAAAAAATGGAATATATGAAACCAAAAATATTTGAAACAATTTTCTGACCTTAATTTTTTTATTTTCGTTCTCAGAGTAATGCGCGGAATTTTTGATCAAAACATAATATTGGACGGGAAAAAATTATTTTGATCTGACAAGAGCGAATCGGTCTGCATATCCGGAATAACTGAACTTTGTATCGGTTAATCTGACGCCCCCGAAAAAAAGTACGCCCTTGTAAATTTTAAGCGCAACTCAATTAAAAAATTCCTTGGCCCAGAAGTATGCCGGGCTTTCGCGGTTAGTTGTCTGTATTGGGTTTGCCTGTTTTCAGTCGCTATTGCGTAATTTTCCCCCTCCCACTTCCCTCCCCTTCGTCTGTACATACTTTTCTTAACGTTTTATTAATTAGCCGCAACGTTGCCGACGTTCATGAAGCACATGCGATGGATATCTTGACCAGAACAGTTTCTCTTTTTGGCGGGAAAAGAGATCGATCGAGGCGTCCTTTTTTTATACATAAAATATATAATCGACAGTTTTTTGACATGAAAAATAATTTGAAATGACATTTTTCATTGCACAGAAAAATATTAACAAACGTGACTGAAAATGTTCCATGTTTTTTTGATTCTAATTTGGTGGAAAATGGAATTTTAGTAATATAATGAATTCAAAGCGGAATTTCGTTTAAAAATTCAAAAAAGTTGAAATTTGATCTCGCAGTTAAAGTGAATATTTTTGTATCCCCGTGAAGAGGCAACTAAAAAGTTAATGTCGGTGGAAATAAATCCATTTGAAATGAAAAAAAAATTCCCTTTTACCTTTTTCCTGGTGTTACTCGAAGAAATCGTAGCATATTGCATATTCTTATATTGTATATTCCGCGCCCGGAGGAAATAGATTTATCCTTGTCATTAGACCATGCCCCCTCTTTTTGCCCCAGAGTGGAGCATTATTCATTGTGTTTTGACGGCGCCGAAGTAAGCGAATAGGCACACGCGAGGCATATTTTTCCAAACTTTTTTTTTCATTTTACAGATCGTCTGATTTCGTTTTTTTTTTGCTTTTATAAAAGTAAAAAATGCTGTAGCTAGGAAATGCTAGCAAGCAAAAAACAATTCTGTTGCATTTTTGGATCAACAATTTAGTGACTGGAACTGTTTGTTGAAAAACTATATTTTTCCCGGTCGCATATTGGCTTTGTTTATTTACACTCTAAAGTTTAAATTGAATTTGAAAACTTCAGAAAGGGCAAGAGAGATATTTCATATCAGCGCTGTTTGTTTGTTTTTGATGCAACTATTTTTGTGAAACAAAGCTACAATCCGGACAGGGAACGAGAGGCAATATGTAAATTAAACATTCGTGAAATGTTATTTGGCAAAAAGGTTGGAAGGATTTTATCGCGCGAGTGTTGCAGTACTCCATTATTTTCCATAGGATAACAATAAAATAGAAATGTTCTGTTACAAGCCAAAACTCATCTTTCGCAGAAACTCTTGTAGTCTTTATGTTTTATTGTCCACTAATGAAAATATAATAAAAGAGTAAATTGTAACAAAATCCATGGTCCTTTTAGTTTGAATTTGAATGCTCAATCTTAACTGCAACCTGATATGCAAATTATACAAGCTGGTAAAATAAAATGCAACACTGACTACTGACTATATATAAGCGCGTCAAAAACGTCAAATAATTTGTTCGACTGAAACCGGTGCGCTTCATCGTGTCGCTGTAATCTTGCAAATGAACCGATTTAGAAATCAAAGCAGGTACTTGTGACGTTATAATTATACTTCGATCGCACTCGCAAATTATCGGCCTGGGAACTTTCTCCACGGGGTCATAAAAAAAGTTTTCGAAAAAAAGAGAACATTTATTTTCGGTGTCGTGAAAACGAGAACATTGGCGTTTATTAAATTCATTGACCAACCACCGATTTCAATGACCTTTTTTGGTAGTTTCAGAATCATCATTTTTTATTTTTTATTTCCTGTCTTTCAAACCTTTTTCTTTTATATGTTAAATTATTCCTTCGTTCCTTATAGATTGTTATTTCAAATTTAGAATTTAAAATTTCTATTGCGATATTTTTTCTACTTTGTGATTTTATATCAGCCATGAGAACCTGAAATACCTCTAAAAAATATTAACTCGCAGAAAAAAAAGATACAAATCGATCCTGATTCAACCTATCATTAAATATCACAACGCAAACATCCAATACAGCTCAACGTGTTATTTAGAATTGTAGCCTATTATTTAGCACTTAACTCTTCCGGTTCGCTTTATAATCATCGACAAACAATAATTTTGAAGGTGTTGAAAAACACCTGTCCAAATTCATAAAACGTGCCATTTATCGAGCTTCAATTTTCAATCCACCTATCATGTTCAGAACATTACACAAAGTTAAAAATTGTATAAAATTACAATTGAACAAGTTGAAACTTTTGAACCTAACAGTTGTTTTAACATTCTTTTGAAAGTAACGACATTTTTACAAAATCGATCGAGCAAATTTCCATATTCGCGCTAAATGTGTTTTATCCAAGACTTTCAACGCTCACTGTACGAAAGAAGTATTTTCCATAACGGACGCAATGTTATTTGCTCTTACTTCTATGAAAAAAAAAGGCAAGGAGAGGGAACTCGACTATGGATTATTAAGGAACGGTTGTTCAAAGTTCTGCAGCGATCAAAAATTGCATAACTTTGTAAATTTGTTTGCCACTCATCATGTCGTCAAAGGGTCTTCCATAAGAATTGCAAAACAGTTTTATAATAATTCCCAAATAAAGAAAGTCGCAAGGTCTTGACGTTTAATATTAAATTACTCTCCAACATTCGTTGGGTATAATAACTTTTGATACGCTTGATTTTCAATTATTAAAATTAACTTTTGCAAAAACATTTGCAATGTTTCTTTTCTAAACTCACAATTCATAATTAATTCAACAGCAGGATTTCTGTTGTTCAGTTAAAAATTGAATTCAATTTGGAACTTTGCAAAAACAAAATGTGGGCAACTTTGTTTTTCATTTCACTACATCATTTCAGGTCTCATCAACTAATTCATCATCGCATTAGGAAGTTGATGATAAAACGGTACGGTGTGCCATAACTCATATAAGCTTTTCACGAATCGGGATGGCGCGGGTCTGCTAATAACTCAACTTGCAACCTGATCTCGCGGCCAGCCGATTTGTCTTCTCGCTCTCTCGAAAGACAGCGCGCTAAATGAATAACATGCAAAGCAGTGGCGCTGCGGGGGCGCTGCGGGGCTTTCACGGCCGAGGAGAGACCGTCTGCGAAAAGCAGGATGCGATGAGGAAATTCAGGGCGCCCGGCAGTTGAGCACATTTGCATGATATGAATATAATGGAGAGCGCTACCTGTTGAACGAGTTCAAACCCTCTCTGACCTACAAAACAGGACGAGTTGGCGAAATTCGCGGGGTTCAGGTGAGCCTTCAAATGTCAAAGGTATGCAAATTCATCCCTAACTGCTCCTCTTCATCGTTTTCCAATTTTTTCATAACTTTTTCGAATATCAATTTTTCATGGTTTCTATCATAGACAATTTTAGAATAGTCTCTCGTTTCAAAAGAAATTGAGAACTAAATGAAAATTAATTTGCAACACCGAAGAAAAAGTAATTTGAAACAAGTTTGTTCGTTGTAAATTTGATGTTGATGTTTGTTTTGATACGCTTGAATTAGAATTATGTTACAGAATGAAAAGCGAACGACAAAATGATTTTCGTCTGATTGATATCAGCTGGAGAAAAAAATGCCAATTATGTCACTTGACTTTGCGCGAACAAACAGAGCTAAGTGTGCAGTCGAATCCAATACCATTTCCATGAAAAACTCATTGACCCGGCTATCATAAGTTAATCAGTCTCAATCGAAATATCAATCCGGCTTGAAAAATTCATCATCTTATTAATGCCTATGTCTGCGACGACTATTTTTGCAATATTATAGGTCAATGTAAATTCAATTTAAATTTAATTCAACTTCAGTCCGATCCGACTAAAAATAATCCCTTTCAAATAATAACTTGTCGTTTTAATTTGAACAATTACTTTATATAGGTATTTGTTGTATTTCATTTTATAGGAAACACTTTTGAGTGAAAAAAAATCTATTGGATGGAAATTCGTATCATTTTGTATTGGATGCAAAATTTTAATCCATTGAAATTATTTTGAGTTTGATAATTTGTTTTTAGAAGATGACAGAAGATCTGGTGTTACTGAACTGCATCATGTCAAGATTGATCCAACAAAAATGCGAAATATGATCCACGACCTTTCAAAAAGAATGCCGACAACTAATGAGCCACTTGTGACCACTCAAAGGCACTTCAATGTGTGTGTGATAAGAAAGCCCAGGGGTGGTACAAGAAAAATTCAAATGCGGAAGAATTGAATTAAGAAAAGTCGTCTCGTTATTTTGTTCATTAAATTATAAGATACATTTTTCAACTTGTATATAGAAATATGTTTTAGTCGCGAATGACAAAATGAAAACAAATTGGTCGACTGAGATAAAATACGAGCCGATTTTTGCAGACGGAAATCATGTCAAACACGTTTTGATCAATCCAATAAGTTATGACGATTGGAATGAATTTTTTTGTATTTTCAGATTCGGAATGTAAAAGCGATCACGAGTCCCAATTAGCGAGCATACGAATTGGTTTCGAGTGAAAGTGTAACGAAAAAGTTACAAAACAAGCCAGGCAGAGCGCAATAAACAATTTGTCGTCGTGCGACTGGTACATCGAATCAGTAGTTCTGTACCTCCCGGTCATATTTGATTCTCTCGAATATCCATTACAGATTCAAAGAACATTCAAATCGCGAAATGTAATATTATCCACCTTTGACACATGTTCCCTTCGGCTTTTCCCATTAACGTAACAGACATTCGACCCGCGGACATACTGTGTATTAAGTGTTACTCGTTTTAGTTGTGTAACTGATACCTCTGACACATTTTTTTCAAATTTCTACTTTAAACATTTTATGAAACGAGAAACAACTTTTTTCAATATTAAACATAACCATTCAAAAAGTAAATTGCGAAATAACATTTGACGATGTGAAAAGATGTGAAAAAAAAATGGCGAAGGGAAATTTGTTCGTCTCGGTAGCAAAAGCTCTCAAAGTCCATTTGCCAGGAGATGCAAATTCAAGTGAAAAACGACAAAACACCGAAATGGACTTTAAATTGTCTCTTATTTCTGTTCGACTTGGCAGGCAATTGCATCGCGCCAATCGGCATAATGAATCCCGCGACGACCCGTGAAAAAAACCGCCTTTTAGCTCGTCATCTTTGAAAGAGATTCGCGCCACGACGGTTGGCGAATTTTGCAAGTCCTTTTTTTCCTCCCCCAAAGGAGATCCTTAAACAGTTTCATTTGGCCCTGGAGAAAATAAACTTTCAAAAGAAAGTAAATTGCACTTTTTGCAACCAACATTTTTAACATCAAAAAAATTATTTTTAGTGAAAATTTTTGTAATGAGAGAAACGAATGAATTAAAAAAATGAATTAATAAAAAAAGTTGTCGGATCAATTTCGACTTGGGGAATTTGGTAGAAAAAGTTGGTGCGTTTCACGTGACATTATGTTGTCATTCTATAGGCCGATTTTTCATTGCTCTTATCCCGAAATGCTTCTTCGCAGAGGTGTTATCGTCGCGTAGGAAGTGCACGCGCGACTCGCATCGAAATTAAACTCGTCGCAGCGTCTTGAGGAAAAAGGTCGAGCAAATGTCTCTGCAGGTGATAAATTCGATAAAATCCAATTGTCCCTCCCACCTCCTTGCTTGCTGATCACGCGATTAAATTCGGATTAAATTACACGGGACAGAGATTATGTCTTATCATTTGAACAAAAAATTACTTTATTCGACGAAACGGTACTTTTCACTCTAAATTCAGTTAACAATTTTTTAATAAATTGCTCGATTCCTTAATGATATTAATTGATTCATTTTTGTTGGTTTATTTGTATTATTTTATTCTATTAATGGATACTTTTTTGTTGAAAGGTTTCAAGGATGTTCTCATTGCAAATCGACAAGATTCGGCAACTGGAAGAAACACCGCCGGGAGCACAAACGAATTGGATCTGATAAGAGCAGTCGGCTAAAGGGCAGAAACCACGTCAAAGGCGAGGATTATGAATTCCAGTAGCCCCGGGCCGGGTTAAGATCCACCAAAGTGCCTTTGTCTAACTTATCCGATATTCTTGCACTCACCGTTTCTTAAGACTTGAAATACACCTCAGTTACTAATAAACTCGCAATTGCCTCGATTAAAAATTCAAAAACTAATGGAAAAATAATTTCATCTCACAGAACCAAAAGTTGCAAAAACTAAAATAATTGTTGGTTGAAAAAAAGTTGTTTTTTGAAATTTGATACTTTTCAAATCCCGAAGGAAACTTCAAGATCAAAGTATAACTGAGAAATTTGAGCTCGCGAGCTTGCGTTTGGATGCTGCCCAGGTAGATTTTCATGAAAATTAACTCTGTTCTTTGTTTGTAACTTTCTTCTGAAACGCGATGAGCAAAGGAAAAATTGCGCCAAGTCATGGTGGTTGTTTGATTTTCCAATTACTCATTGCAGGCGCTAATTAAACGTCATTGCATCAGTTAAGTAAGACAAAATGCAGCCCCAAAGGCCGGTAAACATGCCACGCCAGCGCAATATAGCTGGCACATAGATTTTGTGTAATTTCAAACAGAAAACTTTGCTGCGAACCGTCCTCTCTTCGCACAAATTTGACTCGACGTTGCCAATTATCTAGCATTTTTTTCAATTCTTTTCCTAATTTTTATTTAATTATATCTTGACCAACGTCAGATCGATATATTTGGAATGAAAAGTTGCAGTCGAAAAAAATTTACCTTGCGAAGAAAACAGCAGCAGCATTGACCTGTGCAATGGTGCCGGGTGTCCCGTTAACGTTGTACGAATATTTCGTTTCCTGGTAAGGCGGCAACGGTGGCTTTCCGAGAGGCACCCGATGGTGGTGATGATCCGGGTGTTTATCGCCGAAAGTGCTTTTATCCTGCCCACACTTGGGAATGAAACTCTTAGCTTGACCTGCGACCTCGTGACCCGGTGGCCCATGCTGATGGGACTTCTCGTGCGCCGTCACCGGCTTGTCTATATTGCCGTACGATTTGAAGTCGTAGCCCTTGAGCTCGCCGTAATACTTGATATTGTCCGACTTGTACTTGCCAAACACAGAGTCCTGTGACGATTTCATTTTTTCGCCTCTTTCTAGAGTGACTTTTTGGTTCGATTTTTGACCCTCGATCGACATTTGAATCACATCTGCCGTACCCTGAATAAACACAAATTGTAAGTATCAACTGTTTTGCAACATTATTTTTAGATTGATTTTTTATTCACAAACAGCAAATTCAATTTAAACGATTCAATTAACTTTTTGTCTATTAAATCATGATTTGATTTCGTCGTGCCTGTTGTTCATTTTTCTGATAATTATTTGTTTAATGACATTCAATATCGATGCTTTTGTCTGACAAAATAACGTCGAGAATTAATTATCGGTCACAATTTATTTCGCATTCTCGATTGATTAAATTAATTGAATGCCCGGACGAGTTGACCATTTTTAGTAAAATCATTTTCGAACAAAAAGCACGGAAATAAAAAACTGTTTTTATAGTCCCGCGAGAAACTCATAAAACATTTGCGATCATGAGGACTTTACAACGGACAATCATTTTGAGTAATGTATATGTTTGTGAACGACGAATCATTTGTCGCTGTAGAACATCAGATTATTACAAAGCGAAATGTTTCGTTTTCTGTTTCTCGCAGTTATTCGCACAATGTTTCGCGGTGATTGCAAACGAGCATCATTCGTTCAGTTTTATTCCCCGGGATCAAACGAAACAAAAGACACAAACGGCCAACTTGATGTTCAAAAAATTTAAAACATTTAATCACGATTGTTTGAGCTAAAAATTTTTCAATTCACATTGTTTGTATTTCAAAAAATTCAAAACAAAAACCTTCCCTTGTCACTTTGAACAATTACACTCGAAAATTTTACACAGTTTTCACAACCACCAACAAACGTATGAAGAATAAAAAAACGGCACATTGAAAATGCACTTATCGGTGAGACGATTTTACCTTGGGTTTTCCACTAGACTCAGCATTGGTTCGGATTTTCGTATGTTCGTCGGCAATGTTTTCTGACACGTTGATTTTGTACGACTGGTTGCGACGCGTGGACGCGGGCCCTGCGCGTGTCACTTCTCGCGCGACCGGCGTGATACTGGCGAGATTAGCGGGCGGCTCGGTCGTGTACGCTGCGCCCTTACTTGCACCGCCGCTACCGAGCTGACCCCCGCCGCCGTTGTCTCCGTCATAACTCGCTCGACGAGCCCGCTCTTCCTGCTAATGATAAGAGATTATATTAGTCAACTGAGATTTCGAGTCTTTCATTCAAACTACATTATTTTTATCTCGAAATTATCTCATTGATGTATTTGAAGGTCTTAAAATTTTTTGTATCAATTTGTCAATATTTCGCGAAGTTTCGACACGTTTCGATTTTTATCGATATATCTCGAAGTATCGACACATTTCGATATTTATCGACACATTTCGATATTTATCGATATATTTCGATATTCATCGATGTATCGAATCCGTTTGACATATTTCGAAGTATTATTACATTTCGATGTCTATCGATGCATCGGTACAGTTCGATATATTTCAAAGTATCGTTATATTTCGATACATATCGATATCTCGTTATTTAGAAATGTATACCGATACATTCAACCGCCTTGTAAGTTTTCATTTCAATATTTTTTTTTCATTTGTCTTAACAACATGAAAATCAAACAATGCAAATATGATATATTATGACAACCGATCGACCTAAAAAAGCATTGCAGATTGATCAACATAAGAGGTTATTTGTCATCGATATAAAGCAATAAGAATTTTAAAATTGTACTCGACATCGTTTTGGTATCAAATGCAGTATGTATGTTCTGTGTTTGCGATAGTTATCATAACAAAGATGTTACAAAACCATTGGGTCTGCGTGGTAAGAAAACAAAAATAAATATAAGTCGGGCACCGAGTTTTGATCAGATTAGCACTATCAGATGCACGGCCTGTGACCGATCGTGTAATTCGATCTGGCCTCGGGTGAGTTTTAAAAGTAAAATCGACCACGGAGACAAAAAGTGTAACGAACATTATTTCGCTTACTAACAGAATGGGAACAACTTTTTTAGTCCAATTATGGTCATGAGGAGAAAAATCATATGTTTAGGCTAATTGTAGTTTGATTAAGTCATTTGCAGTCGATTGATCTAGTTAAGAACTTCCAATCCAGGTGGACTCTGAGTCAGGTTTGACTTGAGTCAAATCAAGTTGAGTTAGTTAGTCAAATCAAGTTAAACTAGTTAAGATTTGATTGTTTGTTTAATTGATTGTTTAATTTGATTGTTAAGTTTGATTGCACTCAGTTAACAAAATTCCAAAAAATGTATAAGTTGTTATTCACTCGAATAGATTTGATCATCGTTCAAGTGGAAAACAGCTCACCTGTTTTGCTTCGTCGTGTCTCCTCAAAATGTCAGAATACTTGGGTGGCTCCGCATGGTATTTCGGAGGTGGTTCAACCTTGGGATTAGCTTCCTGGTAGCGCGGTGGTTTTTCGAACATCTGATACTTGGGCAGTTGCGGTTGATAACGTGGCTGATCGTTGTCTATAAAACTGGTCTTGTGTTCGACGCGGCTACTGCGCCCGAATCCGCATCTCATAAGCATGGACGTTTTGTCGCGTCGCTCGGTGTGATCGAGCTGACTAATCCTAGTATGCCTGACCTTCGGGCCGTCGATCTCGTAGAACGTGAGCTCGGTGGTATTCGGCAGCAATTTGTCGATGCGCTGGAACTTGACGTGCGACGAGTCGTGCGATTTGGATCGCGCCTCGTGCGGCGACTGGCGCGCGCGCTCCGGCTGCGAGTGGCTGCGTGCGTGACGCTCGTTATCGTGGAAGTCGCGGGCCGCGGGTCGCGCTATTGGGCCGGGCTTTGTTGCCTCGTCATTGATGTAATCGTTGTAACCGGTGTAGTTGGAAACGTTCGTCCCGCCGCGGCAATAGGTTGTTGAATTGTAGTCTGTCGAGGTCACCGCTTTCATGTTTATCTGTAATCAAACAAACAAAAAATCAGCTTACTCTCTGACAAACTGATAAAATTGTAACAACGGATGAAAAAGCTAGCGAAACGTCCATACAAAATAACACAAGCTCGTTGAGAATCTCGGATATCCGAAATTGTGATGCCAGACGTACGAAAAGTTTGCTACAACTGATAAACTGTGCCACGACACACGTCTGAGAAGTGGCTGTATTTTTTTCCATGCAACGAACGCTTGTATTGCGCGCTGCGAGAAACGAGGATTTACACGGGATAAGCCCGGATAACACGATACCCGAGTACGTCCCAGTCCTCGGCTCATAAATCTACGGACAACTCATTCTTAAATACACACCCGAGTATTTAATGTGAAGCAACGCGTTTCCGATGGTGCATAAATTATGTTGTTACAGCGTGTCGATTAATAAATTATGTTCGTATTTTCGCAGATAAACACTGTTTTCAACGACTGCGCGCGAAAGGTCACTGGTGTGAAATTTGAAAAATCCGTAAACTGAGTTCGGTACGGGTAACTGTACAAAGGTCAGTGGTCGTATCAGCAAAAACAAAAAAGAAACGGTTTGAAAAAGTTTAAGCAAACAGACAAGTCACCAGACGAAGCGCTTTCATAACTAAGATAGAAAGAATGTGAACAAAGCGAGGAAAAAAAAGGCCTTCACGAAGGCGTGAAAACCGGTCGGACTCTTCTAACGATATTTCGATTCTGCATTTTTTCGCGGCTCAGCCTTTGGCTTTTGTTTACAACGCTTCTGCATAACAGAATACTCTCAACTTGGCAAACGCACGGCAAAGTGTTTTTATTAAATAACGAGGGAGGTAGCGCGTCTGCTATATGTAAACGTAACAAGTTCCGAACGACTCGTTTATGTTTGCGCGAAACAAAAAGTTTATGGCAAAAACGGAAATTGAACTTCCAACTTTATATCTTTCCCTCTAACGAATCCACTAAACATCTTATGTTATTTCCAATCGTTGTTTAAAGATCAAGTTTGAAATGTATTTTGTTTTTTTCGTGGCAAATTTCGAGTGAACAATCGTGATCGTAGACAAAATATAGATGGAATATTGAGATGGAAAGTTTTTTGTTTTTGATCGAAAATTGGTAAATAAGTGAACAATGTTTGGTGATAGAAGTTCCGAGCTGAGATAATTTGATATGAAAGTTGTTGGCAGATGAGTTAGAGGGACACAAACATGAAAATGTTCACGCCGAACGACTTACTTCAATAGCATTCTCCAATCGGTTTAAATTCAGTCGGTTGAACAGTCGGATGAGACTCTTTCTCGTTCATGCCTTTCATTGTTTGACCACGGAATGATTACGACAAACGAACTCTCGCGAACGTCAAGTTTATATTCAAAACAACAAAGTCACAGCGAAAACGTTTTGTTCAATACAAATTTGACTCGATAACGAATTCGCCTTTATTTGCAATCACTCCAAACTCAATTTACAACTCAACTGACAATCAAAAAGCATCCCAACATTTTAAAATTGCCCATACGAAACAATCGCACCATTAAAATCCGTTCCTGGTTTAAAAAAAATAATAAAAAGAGCCTTAAGAATCCACCCCTGAGGTTCAATTTTCTTCCGCGAACTAATACTCAGGAAGATTTTGAAGAATGCAAAAACGCCCTATCAGTCAGAATGTCAACACTAATCCGGCTGTTTCGTCAGGATAGTGCCCATGTGCGCTGTAATCAGGTGGCAGGTGTCTCCCTGGCATCTCCTAATGAAGGACCGCTCGCGTTCCGTCATCCTCATTCGTCTCCCTCGACCTTTCCCTTCCTGCCCAAGTTTTTCTTTTATTTTTTTTCTACCTTTCTTTGCAGAAGCCATCATGGGTGCGAGACGGAGACTTTTTTGCTTGTTATATTGTTTACTCGCACGTGAGACAGAACTTAAGAGTCGGTCTATCGCATCCCCTGGATCAGCCTTTTATGTTTCTTTCCAAAGAGATAAAGAGATCGGATTACGCTTTTCCATGCAATTGAAAATGATTCTCCGAGACGTTATACTGTCGTTCAGATTGTCGATGAAACAGAGGGTTGAATCTGAAAAATTGCCGAGAAATTGTGAATTCGTGAAAAAGAAGTTTTAAAGGCCCCATTGCCCCTTTTAAAAACAGCCCTGAATCGTTTAAATTTTCTGTTATAAATTTTTTAAACTTTTTTGTTCTCTGTGAACGGTTTTCATGGGGCCCTTTTTGGACCCGCTTGTATCCGCTCCTGAGATGTGTATAAAACTTTGGTAATTTAAATTTGAATTTGTTACAACCAGTACTCCTGAAGAAATACTACAACATATAGGTTTGACCTTTAATCCAAACAGTTGGACTAGGTGGCAGTGTAGTGCACTTTCAAAATCCAACAGCCATTAGAACGCAGCGATCCAAATCCCCGGAAAATTTGCTCTCGGGATTGTTTTGCTAATATACGAGAGCCGTCATCTTCGGTTTGAGCGTCTGGTTCCCGTCTTGTTATTTCGCATTTTGGCACCAGTCTCGACTGGCTATCCGGTTATACTTTGAGAACACGTTGTATTTATCTCGGACACTCGAAATCTAGTAGACAAACATTATCGCTCGGATAAAAGCCTCCTTGGGGGATTTCCTGTGACAACATTCTAACATTTCTATCATAAAAGCTCTTTTCAACCTGTTTTGCTTTTTCCCGACCTTCTTGTAATTCAAATTTTTGTTTAGATTTTTGTTTGTCTGTTTTTGTTTCTTTTTCTTGTTTGGAAATCGGCCTTTTTTCTATCATGTTTTTTGTGAGAAAACAAATCGAATTAATTATCCTAATCGTGATTTTAATCGATGAGGAGGAAAAGCTAATCCGAGTCCCTTTCAGGGAAACCGTTAACAGAGCAAAAAGAAACGAAGATGTTGGAGCCTAGACTAATTGCTAAATCCAAGATGTACCGAGACGACGACAAAGAGGTTGGCAAAAAGCGAGCCTCGAACAAAGAAGTCACTTCATTGAATCACTACACCCTTCTGCATCTTGATTTATAGACAGGGACGTTCTTCTCGATGCCGCGATGAAGTGGCCGAACATCACCCGAAAAATTACCGAACAATCCCTCCTAAACTAAATGCTTCCTGTCTCATACTCCCACCCTCTATGAATTATTTACTCATCAGAGTTTTTTTTCTTGCAAATTTTCGATTGAAAAAAAAACAAGTCAGCTGAAAAAGTTGAATTTGTGACTAAAATATTTCTGGAACCAAAATTTCAATTCAAACATTTCTGAACCTAAAAATAATTCTTGATGAAAATGACTTGGGTTGAGCACAGATGAAGATTTCAAAACATCATAACAGGTGACTGTTTTCCGGTCGTGATAATCAACTAAGAACGATTCTGGTGGAAGCATCAGCGGGGTTGTAATACACGAAGGGATAAGGACAAGTTGATGGGATTTAACCCCGACCGGTATTCGATTACCGATTGGTGTGCCCTTTCCCAGCCTAGATAATCTATTACGGTTTTTGTGACGATTCCAAGCCCGGTATTCCACCCTTCAAAATTTATCAGCACGGATTGGATCCTAAATGGGGTTATGCGAAATTCCTTCACTTTAGGGGACGGAATTTGGGACACGATTTCTTACCATTCATTAAAAAATTTATAAACAAATCAAAAAAAAAATTTCAATTTCATCCAATTTCAAAATAACATGAATGATGCGAATTTTATAATTTATAATTATATTTATAATTTTATAATTTTATAATTTTTATAATTTTTATACGACAGAATGTAAATAAATTTAGTGATAAAAAAGTCATCGTAACGTTATTGACGTTTAAACGAGAAAGCAAAGCGGTTGTTTTTCTGTGGTGACGCACAGAATCAATTGTAGACAACACTTTCGATTTTTCATTTAGTGCAATAACGCGAAACAAAGTTTTAATTACGATGCAATTTTCTTTGCGGCGCAGCGGTCCTTTGAAATGCTGTTAGACTTCCACTCGAATACACAAAGCAATCAGCTCGGGCGGCGCACTCCTTCTCTCGCGATCACCGTTTTGATCTGCAAAAGATTAAAGGCCCGCATACTCTCGTCGATGCTTCTTGTTGGTATGTTGCATATGAGAATATGCAACTCTCAGCACTCGTGTGGTGGTTTCTTTTCTTTACTTTTTTTAGTTATCCAGACTAGCTTTGTCTGTGTAAAAGATAACATAGCTTGAGCATATTTTCCCTGGAACTATGAAAGTGATCTAATTTCACCGAAAAGTAACAAAAAACCAGAATTTTTCCACCGTTGAAAAAATTTGTTTGAAAGTTGTAATACAAAATTGTTGAAATCAAAAATTATTCAAAATCTAGAAAATTGAACGAATAATAATATTCATTATTTAGATTCTTTTTATATTGAAAAATCACAAAATTTGTGTTCATTTGAAGTTCATAAAAAAGTATCTCCAAGGGGTTAATTTGCACGAATCTCGTTACAAAATCCGCTCCTTCGATGTTCTTTACTGCGTCAAGATTGCACATCCATTATGATAGGCACTGCACGCATGTTAATCTCGCATAATACCGTTTCATAAAACGGCCACTGCACCCCCTTCTGACATTAATGAAAAGTCGCAACGTTTTAAAACTACCCCCTCCAGAATTGTTTGTTCCCTTTTTTTGCAAAGCGCCCTCTTCAATGCTACCTTTTACTTTTCATCTCCTTCCACTTATCTACTCAATTTTCCTTTCTATATTTCATTCAAATTTCATTAATTTTAGTTTCTTTCAAGTTCCATTTCTTCACTTTCTGGCTTTGACCTTTCTTTTCTTTCAAAAATTTCACTTCCAGTTTTGCTTTCAATGTTTGTTATCCTTTTGAAATTCTAGAAACTCGAAGAATGAAACTTCGGAGGAAAAAATTGAAAAAAGGGTGGAGAAGTAGAAAAACACTGCGTAACCAGGACTTAAATGCGTTACCAGGTCGTTAGGATCGTGGCAGAAGAAAAATAGCGAAGAAAGTCGCGTGACTCTCCCCCCGGGGCTGTTCTTCACATTCAGCGACTCGTCTCGACTTACGTCGTGTTTGAGAGTAAAAACAGGAAGGGGGGGGTAAAGAAATCACCCTGACAGGCTGACTGAGTTTTGATGCACTTCGTGTTTTATCATTTTTCACTCTAAAATGATTTGTTTGATTTCATACCGAAGAGCGAACAACATTTGGTGAAAATATTTTGTTGTTTTCAATGAGACATAGATCCGAAAATTTCAGAATTTACAAAAAACTGCAAATCTGTTTTTTTTTGTAAACTATTTTAGAAAATTAAAAACCATTGAAAAATAATTTATGCTGTGTCTACTGAACCGAACGAACAAGTAGCAACATATCGAGCGGCATAACTCATTCGGGATGAAAAATTTTGGTCACTCCTGGACCACCAAAAAGTACGAAAGAATACCCAACGGAGAACGCAGAGTCTGACGGAGGCAAAATATGTGCACGAAATGGTCGGACCGAGGGAAGGGTTACAAGGGTCGAGGAATGAGCAAATGGAAATCTATACCGGCTAACGGCTGCAGCGGAATAGTAACTGACAAAGAGTAAATCATATCCTGTTCTTTAGCGAGCAAGTGAAATATGTTGTCATTTGTAACAGTACCGAAAGACAAAAAGTTATCTTTTCTGTCATTGCCACAAAAAACATTGCCATCAAAACTTTTGTTTTGATAACTAACTCGAATTGTTTTTCTTTTTGTTCCAGACAATAATCAGAAGAGGAAAAAAATAACCTTACTATTTTAACATCGAAGATGACCTTGTAATTGTATCAGAAACAACCTTATTTAACTACATCCCAAAAAAGTGACTAGTTTTTTCACATCACAAATGACCTTTGTTTGTTCGCACCACAAATAACCTTTGTATGTTTACATCACAAATTTCCATCGCGTTTGTACAATGTTTGTTCCCTATGAACAAACGACTTTTTTGCATCACAAGCAACCTTTGTTTTTTTAAAATTCCAATCAGGTATTGTTTGTGTACATCACAATAGTTCGAATCAGAAATCAGAAATAGTTTTGTTTGTTTACTACTCAAATACTCTTTGTTTACATAAGTCATAAACGACCTTTATTGATCTACATCACAACTGACCTTTGTATGTTGTATTAAAACTTTCTTTTGTTTGATTTGCTTTTTTCAAACAGTCCGAAATGTGTGAAAAAATTTGTACGACGATTTCAATTAATTGTTGGATCAAGTTGAGTGTTACTCAAGAAAATCGAACGTAATTTCGGATATGTCATCGTGGCTGTGCGACCCTCCTCTCTATTTCAACCGCGAAGTGATGACTGATTGAAAAGTTAGCGCGCCCCAATCGAGACGACGCGTCCCCAAGAGCGGCGAATCAGCCGCAGAATTGAGCAGCGGATCAGAAAGGACGTCGGCTCGATGAGATTCGTCGCGACGTTTGCTTTTCGCACTATTAGACAATGTTGGCTCGGCGTCGCTGCCAAGAACTCCACACAATTCTCAATGGCGCTCGTCATTTATTCTCTCTCTTCTTGTTTGCACAATGCGATGCTCAACTTCTTTCTATCCTTTTTTTGGGTTTTTGTTTACTTTCGGACTCGTTTCCATTTTTTTAGACCTTGAATTAATTCAGTTTGACCTTGACATCCAACAAAACATTCTGTTCCATAAGAAAACTTTGTTTTCTAACCTTCGACGCTATTTTGACCTTCAAAACAAAAACAGTTCGTTTGTTTATTTTAAATAAGGACTTTTGTTTACTGAACACATTTTTTTCGTTTTTCGACCTTGGAAAAAAACTTCCATGAATAGAAGAAAAAATTTGTTCCCTGTCACTTTTACGATTGTGAATTGATGAAAGGTGAAAGGTCAAAATCGAACAGCTTTAAATTCGTCTGAATGGTCGCGTTGTCGCAGTCGTGGGAAACGAACTTTTCGCTCGTATTTCTGCACGACTTTGGTGTCTCCCCAAAAAGATTCGGGTCATTTGGCAAAGTGCTACTTTGTGTCGCATAAAAAAAATGGAAGGAGAGAAAGAGACCGAGAGAGAGAGATAGCAAAAGTCGCGCGCGCCGGCAGCGTACACGCACAGTCAGCGTTTTCTTCCAATTTCCAAGCTGGCGCTTATCACGCCGCCCAAACGAACCTAAATATTTCCCGCAAATTGCGTGACATCCGAGCGTATATACACGCTTGTTCGAACGATCGTCTGCGTTTTACTTTACGACCGGATTTCTTTCGCTCGGCAAATTTTTATCCACTGTCGTCTGGTCAACATTATTGTTTCCTATTTCCTTCGCAACTTTGGACGTAATTTGAAATAACGCACCAAACATAACGTTCAAATTAAAAACATCTGTTCGGCCGTGTTTTTTTGACAAACAAGCAAAATTTATTATTTACATCACAAATGACTTTCGTATTTTTATATTCAAAATCACTTTTGGTGTTTACTTTCACAATTAACCTTTGATTGATCGACTCAGTTTGTTTACATCACAAACGACCTTTTTTGTTTACATCACACATGACCTTTGTATGCTTACATCACAATTGACCTTTGTTTGTCAAGTGTTTGTGTATCAATCACAAACAACTTGTTTAAAGTTGTTTATTAAAGTTACAAATGACCTTCGTTTATTGATTGTATTATTTGCGTCGTTTTTGTTGGATGTTTATAGAATAGTTGTTATGAAGTTTTAATCTTGAATTTTAAGTAATGAGAAACGGGTGGAAATTAAGTAATTCGAATCGACAGGACCAAACAATTACCACCGAACCCTATTGGTATTAATCATGAAACGCAAGACAGGCTTTTCAAAGTTTTTCAATTCGGCTTCCGGGCGCTAACTCGACACTGACTAAGCGATTGGACCGAGTGGTCGTGTAACCCCTGTAAGGACGCCAATTTTAGTATGCAAACTAACACTTCATTACCGGCTATGCAAATCCTCCGAAGCTACATTCGTTTCTTTAACGACCTCCTTTTTTTAGGACTTACTCTTTTTGACCGATGACCTCAACTGAATTTAAACTTGATTTAAACAAAAAATTGTTTCAACAAAACTTTTATTTCACAATCGCCAAACAGATCAGTTTAAAAACTGAAATTCGCAGAAGTGATTTGCAAAACAAACGCAAAATTTTAAAATCAAACATTGATTCTAAAACCAAACAAAAAGTAGGATTGTTTTTCTTCGTCAACTGAAGTTTCCAAGATGTCACTTGTCTTTCAAAACATCAACATTGTTTTCGTTGGCAGAACCCTCCGGCAACTCTGCATGAAATGTGTCAAGTTTTGTGTAATTAATATGAAACCTTTAGACTTCGTTCGAGGAGCGCCAACCCTCTCGCGAAACGATAAGCAATTAATCTCACAAAAAAAAAACTTTAAGCCCGAGTCTTACTCTCGCAAGAATGCAAAAATAGCTGGCGAAAAAGTTTCGCTCAAGATAATTAACGTGATCGCAGAACGTTTGAATGAATTTCCGCCGACTGATACGCCGAGATGCTGGGATAAGACCGTCCGCGTCTTTTGACAATAAAATATCAAAATGGCCACCATTGTTGGTCGCTAGACTCAATTATTTCCAGCCACTTTTGTACCGCCGTAATTAATTGAACAAAAAACGGCCTCGGATTCTCTTTTGTTCGCATCCAATTTGTTTCTGTTTTATTTTCAGTGGCAAAGGTTATTTTTTTCGTTTATGAATTAATACTTTTTGATTGTTTATTTTTGGTAAGGTTGATATGAGAAAATTGTATTGTTTTTATTTTCACACGTAAGAATTAATTTCAAGTTGTTCCGTTGCAATTATAGTAAAGGGATGATTTTTGGAGAATAAATTTAATTTCGGCCTAATGGAGTGCGAAAAGTTTAAATGTGAATCTTGATAGGAGCGAGCGCATTCTTGTGCGGGAGGTCTCCGGTGATATGATAAGCTCAGAAAATGACATCCAAGATCTCAAACCCCTGCGCTCAAAATTTACTCTCCGAATTAATCACATCAGCCAACTAACCCTCTGATTAAAACGCACCAACGTCCCTTGTCGTTTTATTAATAAAGGACGGATGCAGCGCAGGACAATCAATTTGAACAACAAAATTTGTTTGTTACAAACAAATTTCATCTTAGTTTATTTGCTTAAACATATAATAATTATAATTGTTCGTTTCCAATGATTTACGAAATTGGTTTGTGAACAAACAAATGTATTTGTTATTTGTTTAGAAACTAACTCAAACTTGATTTGTTTACAAACAAATGTAAAGTTCGAAAGAAAACAAACTAGATTTTGAAGGCGAAAAAAAGGTTAAAAATAAAAAATCTAATACTTCTGACTTTCATTTGAAGTTAAATTTTAGTTTTTGTGAGGAAGAAATCACAACGATGCTACCTTGGAGTTTTCGCATTCAAAAAAGTAGGTCACAAAAATTTTCGTTAACAATAAAAGATGGAGAGATGGCACTTGACTCGTGAATGGTACTTTAGGCGCCACAAATTATTTCACTAACAAACATTTTAAACGCAGAATAAATCCTCGAGATCTCATGTACAGCAATATAAAAATACAATATTGCACGATGTTCATTAAAGATGCTCGCTGGCATGATTATTTTTTAACGAGTCTCGAAGCCAAAAAAATGCTGCCAGTTCTTTATAAATTTGAATTATTTTAATCATTCAATTGTTGTTTAAAACACAATTTTGAAAACTTGTTTGGATGCTTCGAAATTTTTAGCGAAAGTTAGAAAAACAAGTGGACAAAATTGGAAATCAACTTTTAGTTGAACAATTGTTAATAATCTTCATTCGAGATTTGTTGGGTTGGCAGTTGTTAATGCGATCACTCGAGGTTTTAATGGTACCGGTATAGGCATCGTAAAAATTGTTTAAGAACGCATTCACAAGCTATAAATGCCAGGCAATAAACTTACCATTGAAATCAAACGGGGATTAATCCACGTTTGCTGCATATTGTCATCGAGATATCTCTTGGCAATTTTGCTGATGTTCTCGTGTGGCTCTTTTTTGTTCGGCGTTATTGGAGGATGCGCTGTGACGTTTGACTTAATCCTGAAACATGACAATATGTATCATAATTATTTTTCAATCCTCGAAAAATCAAATGTTAAACCTCCCTTAATTTATAAACAACATAATCATAATAATTAATTTTTGTTCAATTGAATTTTCCACTTTTTTAAATTTCCCGCCAAAATAAAACAGCGGGATTTCCGAACTACATTTTCAGTTGAAACTTTTTCCGTTAAAATTGTCAAGTAAAATTGAAAGATGTGACATCGTTCGTGTACAATTTTCATTACTTATTCAAATGATGGTTATTTTGTTCCAAGCAATATAGATAAATTTAGCGAATTTAATAATGTAGCTTAAAATGGATGAAGGTAAATTATGGAAATGTTCACGCGACGTTTATCATTTCGGATCAGGATCCGCGAAATTAACCGTCTCAAGGCAAAGGTGGGTGGAAGTGCATCAAACTGATTTCATTCTGTCTCACACCACGCTGACACGCCGGAGGAGATTTGTTACAATGAGAACAGATATAAGCACGAGTTTATAGCCACGAGTTTATGTCTTGTCATAATACGTCGTTTGTTAACATGAAAAATCACCTAAAAATGATAACCTTTTTGCTTTTTTAACTTCAATTGTCATTTTTCATGATGGTTCTCATCTGTTTATTTATGTTTTAAATTTTGATAGAGTATTCAAATGTTTAAGGAAATATAAGGATCACACTTTAATTATTTTTAAGAATTTTTTTTGTTTATTTGGGATATTTGAGAAGAAAATATAAAGTTCATTTTGATTACTAGTGATTTTTAGTTACTTCCATCTAAGAGGAAATCTAGGGGATAAAAAATTCAAGTTTTTTTATGACTAGTCATTTTGTAATTACTTGTATCAAAGAAATTGAAATCGAAATATTTTTTTTTTTTTCATTTATACCGTCTGAAAATTTATACAAATAATGAAAAATGGATCGTTTGAGATATGAAAGCGAGTAAAGTAACTGCAGAAGTTGCAAAAAAGATACTAAAATCGGGCGGATAAGAGGAAATTTCGGCAAGCCGGTTGGCGGTGAGGTTTTTGTCCGACGAGTTTACTGCGTCATGAACGACAAAACCAATAATTCACTATGCGCCTGCTACCTGCCGTTATACCCGATCCCAAGTATCGTTTTGCTTATAAAATACCTGCTCAGCGAAATTCCGGATTGAATCAAAGGTATACGCTGATATAAAGTGCGCGCAAATTTTGCGACTACGTGAACCACGACTTGATACAACACCACTTTGGTAATTTGATTTGATCATAAAATCATATTGTTAGTTAGATTTTGAAAACATTTTCAATTTGTTATTAAATGTTGACAAAAAATTAAATTGCTGTTCAATGTTTTTTTCAATTTTCATGGTTTTGATAAAATACTGGAACCTATTTTTAAAACCTTGTAAAAAGCAACTTGACCTGCAATAATTAAAATTTCATTTTCCTTATCTGGCAAGGTTTAAATTCGTGTTATTTTTGTCTAACCTGATTCAGTTATGAGCAATAGACATATCTACGCTGCAACTGAACAAACGTGTAGAATAATAATGTTGAATATTTATTATGTCTGTTTACTCTTGCTGTTCGTATATTAAATTTTCTCGCACAGCACATACGCGAGCTCGTTTTCACATGAATATCCCCAAGCTTCGAATCAAATTTCTGACGTAAACAATGTTTGTGTCAAATATTTAAGAAACTCGTATGATATTAAAGATAAAAATTCGCATTTTACTAATTAACCTTATAAGTTTTGTTTGCTTAATCAAAGTACTTTGGCATTTACATGTTTACTTACTTTAACGATTTTCGTGTTTAATTTCGAAAAACTTTAGCAGAATTTCAATACTTGGCGTTTAGAGACTTTGGTCTTTAATTTCATTGGCATTTCATGATAGGGTGATGAGTTTCAGTCTTAATAATAGTGTAAAGTCGGATACTTGCCTCAAAAACTTAAAAAATACAAAGTATAAGCAAAGCTCAAAATTGTAATCTAAAAATAACTTGAATGTTTGAATTTGTTTGTTTGTATGTTTGAATTTGAATTTTAAACATATACTTAGAGGTACACAGTTTTTGAAAATAAAATTACATCGCGTTTTTATTTCAGGTGACTAATTTCAAAAAACAAAAAATCAAATTTCAAAAATCAAAAATTGAAAACTAAAAGTGTATTTTCGATTCAAACCTATCGATGTGGGTACATTTTTCAGGATAGAATCATCTCACCTTTTCAAATCTGAGACAAATTTTCACTAACAAATAACTCTAAAATAAAATTTGAAAATTGCAAACTCAAAAAATGCTTGTTTGTATCTAATCTAGACCTATCAATGTGGGTATATATTTTTTTGACATAGAATTTATATGCTTTTTCATTTCTAATTTCGAAATGCTCATTTCTCTTCATCTATCGCCATGAATAACCAAAGTAGATTTTCGGAACAAACAAATCAGTTTTTCATAGACACTGCAAGCATGATTTCACATGCGCATAATTCTCACAACTATGCGATTCAAACAGCTGGAATCAGAGCAAATAGAATGCAAAGCAAGTGGGCTTTATATTTCATATGTTATTATAATTTGATTCGAGTAGAGGTGGCGCGTTTATAAATTATTCACGTCAACTTTTCTCCCTCTTTTTCTCTCTCTCTGGGTCGATCTCAGACACGCGACTTTTTTTTGTCTCGCGAAATCCTCGACAATTCAAAACAAAATCTTTGTTAACGCGCAAATCAGCCTGTGTATATGCGTGCCAACCTGTTACTGTCAGCTTCGCAAATTTACATCTTATGCATGATTTTTTCAAACTTCATCAAAGGGTTAATGTGTATCATTAAAAAATGACTGCTCTGTTGAGTTGATTTATTAGTTCCAAACGTGCCGATAAAAAATCATGTTTCTTCATCACTTCCGATGAAAAATTTTCTTTTCAAGGTCAACTATATTTTAGGTTATTTTCACGAAAACATTTGTGTAAAAAGTTGTCTTTTTCTGATATTCAAAGTAAGAATCGCGAATAAATCGTAAACTTCGAAATTTCTCGAAACATTTGTCAAAATTTCGAGGCACGCGAGACGTCCCTGCTGGAGAGCGTAAAAAAGCCGCGGTATTATTCGTGATTCAACAACCAATAAATCACGATGCCTTTTTTTTCACACCTACAAAAATTTACATCAAAACCTCAAAGAAAAGGAACAAAACAAGGACGAAGAAACAGTTGATTCAACTGGCGCGATCTTTATCAGCGCTTCCGGGATTTGAGACCCCCTCGCGAGACGGGAAGAGGTTCCGTTCTATTATGATAATGCATTTACATTCATATGCGTTAGGGTGTTTCGTATTCTTTCATATGACGAATGGGCCGATTCGATCACACAGACGGATTGTCATTTCTGAATTCATGGGCGCGCGTCTCCAAAAGAGACAAAGACGATCGCATAAGATGTATGGCGAATAAGAAGGGGGTGAAAAAAGGGGCGTCCATTAGTTTCGAGCATGGTTCAAATTGCTCGTTACAAAGAATAATCGATCAATCTTCATGAAATGTTTCAAATCAAAAAACATTTCATGCAAACATGAAAAAATTCAATAAAATTGAAACTTTTTGAAACGTTTGAGGTTATGTTCATAAATTATGTTTGTTATTTTGAAGAACAATGGTTGTAGATTGAGGTCATGTTTTTCAGCAAAAATGCTCTGTTATTTTTTAATTGTTTCGTCTTGTGGCTTTTTAAATGCACTGAAGTGTAACTGAAATTTATTCGCAAATGAAATTAATGTTAATTGCAAGTGTGTGTAATGAGATTTTATGTTCGAAGAATGTGAATTGAAGCGACGCGACGCATGCGTTCAAAGGGTATTACGCAGAGCTATCCTCCCGGTTAAGATGTTCATAAGTGCGTTGTCGTGTCGCGAAAGGGTACTCAGCGACGATTCATTATCAGATAATAATGGAAGATCAATGCACCCAGTCGACGTTCTAATGACAATATAATTAATTGAAATTCATTTGATATTTGAATTTCGTTCAATTTGCGATTGCACAATTAACATCATTTTGGAAATTTATAAATAAAACAAATGTACTCAACGAAATGTACACGATTCGTTGAATGTTTGTTAGTTAAGATTGAGTCATTTTTCCAAGTGGAAGAAATGGGAAAACTCGGATGAAAATGGGCGAATAAAATGTATCGAGTAAAGATGCAACGTCCAGTGCAAGAAAAGTGGCGGACTTTCACGCAGCTTACGAGCACAATGGAGCCAACGAACCGTGTCGTTCTGGCTGCTGCGGTAAAGTAGGATTGACTATGCGGAACGAAACGGACAAGGATTTGACACGAAACGGAAACCTAGTCGAACGCACGCTCCGTCGAACTTTTCTTACGGAGTTTTTCGCCGCAGCCGATCGGTGACAAATCGCCAGGTCAAATATTCATCGTTGAAACGATGTTTTGACTTTATCCCTTGGAACCCTTTCATTCTATTTACATTTTTTTACAAGTAAAAAATATGTTTTCCACTTCTGACAATGGTTGTGTCAATTTATTTTCTTTGTTGACAAATTTCAATGAGAAAATTATTTCATGACAGGCAACAACAAAAGTGAAGTTTGGATTGAAAAAGTTTTTTGTTATGTAAAAAAAGCGATATGTAAAGTCGAAAGTTTGCAGAGTAGTAAATTGGCGTATCGCGGTTGATGAATTTTAATCCGAATTAGTTGGCGAGTTAGGCGAGGTACTATTTGGTGTGTCAACATTTCGTTAACAAAATTGAAATAATAGCAGCCGTGGAAACAGGTGTCTTTATTCCCTCTAGATAGCAATCGCTATCACTCAGTCGAACGAACTATTATGATAATCCTCATCAGCATAATCGCGTTGACTTTCATGTCGTTACTTAATTAGTTCGTTTAGAAGTTTCAAAATCCGGTTTACGTTCGTGTATCCGATGGTTCAGAAATATTTTAAACTACGAACATCGGTTCAGCTGTTCAATTGTTTATGAATACACCTTCATAAACAAATATTCATAACGAAGAGTTAATAAACAAATAAATGTTTATATGCAAATAACGATGTACCGTTATATTACAATAAAAATACAGCAAATCGATACATATCCCAAATCACAATTTACCGCAATTCGAAACATCAAACATAACAAATATCATAAACATAACAAACGTAGGGAACGTCATGAAAATAACGAATAACATAAGGAATACAATAAACATAAGAACAATAACAAACATGACGAACATCATGAAATTAACAAACATAAAAAACATAAACATAAGGAACATAAGGAACTTGACGAACATAAATATCATGATTATATTACTGTGCAAAATAAAAACTTTCTCATTTTCAAATTTTTCAAATGTTCATAGTATTTTTACATTTAATTATTTGAAACTAATACTGTTTTATTCTTGAATGAAACTGTGCGCTAAAGTTAAAAATCAACATGATACGTCTTTTTCGTTTTCAAATTATTCGGTAGAAGAGAAAAATCTAGAAAAACTACCCTTATTCCTCGAGTGGCGCCACCGAACGAAAAATGTTGCGACTACTTATGCACCCTAAAGGGAATGCTTTTGATCGAATGTCGCTGTGAAGAAATGTTATGTCGATAAAGTAGAACTCTCTAAGTTGCATCTTGCAGATCTGATACTGATTCTTCATTTTATCAAATACTTTAATTTTTATACAGACAAAATAGTACGAAATTTTGCATTACTTACTGATCAAGAATTATTAATTATTATACATCTTTTGTGTTAAGTCTCACTAAGTTTCGACTGAAAATAATAAAGCAAAAATCAAAATCAAAATTGGAAAATTGATTGCAAAAAATTGCAAGGTGGAAAAGTGGCGAATGAAAATCAGTTCGACATAGTATTGCGATTGAAGTAGTTCATTATAACTTGATGCTCGAACGGCCGAAAAAAATAGCGAATCAAGTATAATTGAAGCGACATAAAGGTTATCACGCGCTTGTTATTTCGAAAGCGATGGAGTTGATGTACGAAGCGCGAACGTGTAATGAATTAAAATGCACGAGCCGAGCAAAAAAGCCGAGGTTACGGTGAATGAAAAAGACACCAATTGAAATGCAGCTCGCACCCATATCAAATTAGCTATTAATGTGATGTGCGAAATAAAATAAAATAATAATGTACTTAAATATAAAAAAAGGCACTCAAATTTTAAGGTCATTATTTCTTTCTGGTACTACAAAATGAAAATCATAAATATTATTTTCAAATTTCGTTCTTCAGGACGAAATAAAAAAAATACAGTTCTTTGAATTCAAACATATTAATTTGTAACAAAAAAACTATGCTTTTGTGACCAGTACTGGAATTGCAAAAAATCTGCTCTGAAATGAGGTCCGCATGGAAAATTCGAACGAGCGTATTAGAAAAAAGGCTGGAAAACAGAATTGAGCAGAAAGTTGATTTACATTTTGCCGAACAGTACAAACACGGCGCACGCGGGCCTTTTGATCCTGTGGCATTGAAAGATTTGCATTGAGTCGACGTGAAAGCATGGCTCAGATTTTCTTTATGCACTACAAAGAGTCTCTGTCACTCGTTTAATTGGTTCCCATCAATTAATCCTTTTGCTACCGTTCTACTAAGTGATTTCGGATTATAATCCGAATCAGAAAATTTGGTCCCACCAATGATGAACAATTCGATGTCCAAAAATAACAATATCTCAAAATCAAATTTAAAAGCAAACCTTTTGAAATAAAAATTAATTAACCGGTCGTAATTCTAACGACGCGCAATATCATAACTCAAGTCCACATGCAAAGCTGACAAAATGTGCTTATGACAGAGGGATCTTGGTGCAGTATTGCTAATTCAGGTGACCAAGTGTCAGCGCCCTTGCTGACGCACTTGAACTGTCCGCTTCGTTCGTATTCCTTAAATGCTATTTATTATACTGCGTATGTTCCATCGCGCCTGGGCACAACGAAGCTCATAACACTATCTCTTTTACGAGTGCTCTCCAGTTTCACGCCTCGAATCCCATTCGTTTCTATCATACAGACACAGTGAAAAATATTTTAATCTAGTCAAAAATATTTCGGATCATCTTTATTTATCGCGTCGCGCATTGGACAGCATAAAATTTTCATCTACTTTTTTACCTTCATTCAATGTGAAAGAGTCAAAAATTTACAAAACAAATTCCAAATTTTCTCCTGTTCCAAATTTTTCATTCGAATTGTTGTAAGATTTCAAGATTGAAAAACTGTTACAGTTACATTATTAAATTCAAACTCAAGTATACTTTTTGGACAAGAAAAAGTTAAGGTTGTGTAAGTTGTGACTTACTTTTGTGTAATGTTGTTGATAGTTGGCATCGGAGTTGGTACCCGAGGAGGAGGCACTGGAATGGCTTTACGTCGACCGCCGTTGCGGGATTGATTCGGTGTTAGACGGCCTGTCGGAGCTATGCGCCCGGCCGTTCGAGGACGTTCCGTCAGCATATCCATTTTCCACCTGAAACAAACGGCCAGCACAATGGTCAGCGTTAATCCAGATACCTTTACGATTCATGTAATCTAATTATCCTAAGATCACAACTCCACTGTGGCCCTCGCAAATACCAACTAAGTTCGTTTAGAATCCAGCCAATCTGCTATTACAAATCGCTCAGCATGAAAATTTCAAAACCACCACGTCCATTTACCTGATGAATTGTGAGAAATTGTAATGCTTCATTAACGTTAAATTTTGGTTCGACTTTGAAATCAAAATAGTTCGAAATTTATACTTTTTTATTTATACTAGTCATAGATAGTTAGTAGATTTTGAAATTAGATATTAAAAAAGAAGCAAGAGAAGAATACTCTCATACCATGTTTTATACAAATTTACAAACGTTCTACAAAATTTGATAATGCGGATTCTAATTTATCTTTTTGAATCGAGAAGATTTATTGTGAAAAATGAAACGACACCGTAAGAGCTAAAAAGTATCGATTTTGAAACCCATGTTTTGTACTTGCAATATCAAAGACTCATACTCAAACCGATGCAACTTGAAACTTACGAGGCAGAAAAATATAAATTTGAATGTCAATGATAAAATTACTTCAGATGCCGAGCAGTGGAGCAGCTAAAGGCCTTTATTTTGCGTTGTCGTTGACTATTTTTACGTCGATGAAGGAAGCCTAGCGCATGAACCCCTTTTAGCCGTCTCCGGCTAACTGGAAATGTTAACGTAAACGCAGCGCTAACCACGTGCCGTATCTGCTGTTCGGTAGTGTTTGAACCGCCGGCATTCTGCAACGTCTCACGGCGATCTTTCGAGTTTTATTGTCGATAAAGACGCGGAAAAAGGTCTCGTAAAATTGGTACATTTACTCCGCCTGATACACTGTCCTCTAGAGCGAACATTTTTGCGGTAACGATCCCGTTTATTGGGTCATGCGGAAGATGAATTGACCAATCGTTTTCAATCTTATACACTTGTTTTGAACTTATCTTCCAAGTTTTTCACTTTATTGATAATTTGGCATAATGGTTGATTTATTGTTACAGTCCAATCCGAAATATCATGCTAGAAAGTTGTAATGTAGAATATAAAAATCAATAAATTTTGACTTGAAAAACTAAACTTCAATTGTCAAAGAATTATGGAAATACAATTTTGCGAAACAATTTTTTCACAAATAAACATCCGAGGGAGACACGAGAAGAAACGTGCTTGCGTTTGCTAAAACAAACAGTTTGACACATTTGACACGATTGAGCACACGTGCTTTACCATGCAAACGAGCATCTAATCAATTAGGTGCGATCATCTGAGGGACTAACAACTCTTTGACTTCGTTCAATTGTTTCCGACAGCATTTCGTTTTCATAATTTCATAATTTGCTGCAATGAAGCTTTTGCGAACCTTACAAAAGTTCCAATAAAGAAGATCAAATTTTAATACCAAAAGGAACAGTTTCACGTAAAAGCCAAAGGAAAGTCAGATTTGCAATTCACTTTAAACTCGCATTGTGACAACTGACCGCTCAAATTGGTGTTTTTTGTTCGCTGATACATCAAAGTCCGAAGTAACTTTGGTCATAAATCTCGCGAAATAAAAGCGCCAAATAATTATGTCATGTCTCTGTTATAAATAGCGCCGTGACGAAGGGTCGTTGTTACGCATGAACTTGCGTCTGTTGCTTTGGGCGCGCACAAGTCCGTTTACAGTGGAAACAAGACACCGACGAGTCTTCTCGACAACCCTCCTTGACATTGTCATGAGAATTTTGCTCGGCTTTCAGACCCCGACTGAAAGGGATACGAATCCACACGCAACCGGACAGCGCCGTCTTCCGCAAGAGAAAAGAGCCCCGCGGCGTTCCCTTTGCGACGCCTCGTTCTTCTATCATTGCAGATCCCATGCTAATGACTTTCCACTACTTTTTACACAACTTTTTTTCGTTTACTTTTTCCACTGCCTCTACAATTTCAACACTGCTATCAAGTACTGCAGATTCCAAGGTGAACGATTCAATTCAAAGGTTAAAAGTGCTGACGAGCTAGAACAGCAACTTTTTTAAAACTCGATTTTTCAATTTTTTTCTAATCACGTCAGAAACAGAAGAATGAGATGATTCTACCCTGAAAAGTGTACCCACATCGTATGTGAAAATTACATAGAACTTTTTTGATTTTGGGTTTCGCATTTTCAGTTTGAAATTTTCCATTTTTTTCAAATCACGTTGATCGAAATGAATTTCTAACGTCAGAAATAGAAAAATGAGATGATTCTACCCTGAAAAGTGTACCCACATCGATGTATAAAGACTGCATCTAATTTTTTTGATTTTGCATTTCGAATTTTGAGTTTTCAATTTTTTTAAATTTTCAAATTCCAAAAGTAGACTTTCAATCTCAAAAGTTAAGCATATGATACCCTGAAAAACAAATTCAAAATATTGAAATTTAACTTTTCAAAATTTAAGAACAGTTCAATTTTTGGATTTTGAGTTTTTTGAACTCTTCAAATTGAAAACAAAGTATGAAGTGTGACACCACGTTTCAAGCAGAAATTTGCCGCTGATTTCGAATTTAACAACAATATCCAGAGAACCAGCAAATTTAGCTTTCTGTTGTGACATTTTTAGAGCACATTTGTGATTCGCGCGATAATTGGCCGACGAGAAATCGCGCGCATCGTCCCACATATTAATGCCAGGATAAACAAAGACGGCTCGACAAAAAGGACGAACGGAAAAACAACCTCGGATCCTTACTGATGACGTGGCATTCATCGCGAACTTGTGACGAGACAAAGCGTCTTTGCCGCTGGACGAGTTGAGTCGCGCAAACACGTCGCGCGCCATTGTTCGCGCGCTCATTTTTTTCAAGCTCGCGATTGCGTCTGCTCGTGTTTTTTGTTATTCTCCCCCGCGTGCATATAATGTTGTCGCGCAGCTCGACCCGCGAGATTGGGCAAACGTTATTATTTGTCGCAATTTGCCGAGCAGGTGCCCGTCATTGTCAATCGCGTGTATTCATTTCAACTCAAAGCAGGCACGAGGCAAAAAATGTTGCTTGCTTCGTATTGTCTTAGCAAAATAATCATCACCGTGTCTTATCACTGAGTTTCTTTTCATATGTTGCGGAGAGTGTTTGGTATCATTTTAAATTATTCAATGACTCGTTGCAGCTTGCTAATGAAAAAAAACTGATTCTTCACAAATATTTCTGAATGCAAAATATTTCAAAATTTTGCCAAACTTGAAAAAAGTAATTTTTAAAAACTAAATTCTGCAATCGAATTACAATTACTCAATTTAATAATTTCAAACAGTAAAGTAACAACTGTAAAAGCACGAGAATTATTTTTGATGGTGCTTTCGCAGTGGGTCATGAATAATTTGTTTATAAATGAAAATCTGCGTGAAAAAACCAACTTCTCCAGCGAACGTAGGCATGACTCGGGGGTGAACTTCCGCATGAAATAATTTCGTTGAAACATCATGTTTAAACGAAGAAAGAACAGGTATGATTCAAAATTGTGAAAATAATTGAAAACTGCGACAAGGTACAAAATGCGGACGTAACAAAAAACATGTAGAACGCAGAATCGAGACATTAAGTGCAGCGTGGAATGAAAAAAAAACGAATAACCACAGAACCTTAGATATTTTTTTTAAGAAGGATCTCCGCTGAACAAAAGCTTGTAAAGTGTTGTGACGTTGCGAAAATTGCACGGAAAAAATTATACTCTCCGCTTGGGTCTTTTGATTATGAAAATCTGTAAAGACTGAAACAATGAGTACGATGGTGTCTGTGTCGTAGAACAAAACATCAGAACGAGTTTATATTCAATGAACAGGTTTTTAAACTGGGTTAAACAGGTCTTTTAAATGTGAACAAACTTATTTGAATTGCTTTTTGTTTGTTGCTTTTTTGTGAAAGCAACGAATAACACTGCAGCAAATAAAAATAACGAAAAATCAATGATATGGTTTGTTATGAAAATTAGTATGATTTGTGATGAAAATAATTAAACGTCTGTTAAATTTTTATATCAAAAGTTGACAGAAATAATTTGTTCAACAATTAAAACTGAATCCTCCCTGGAGTCCTTTCATGGCTCATAAAAATGACGATAATAGTTTTTTGCATAAGTTCAAAGTGCATTAACGAGAATGCACTTACTAAACGACGAATATATTTTAATTAAATTACAGTTTCAACGAACTAAACGTGCGGCTTATCGGACTCTAAAGACTTCATCTCAGGCTATACCTACTTTCGCCTCCCTTTCTGCAGACTTTCCTGAATCCTATCGTCTGCTGTACTGATTCGCCAGATATCATTTTTTTAATATTATCCTGTCATTTGCATCAAATCTCTCTCCTCAACAAAAGTTCAAGACTTTTTTCGCTTAATGGACTTTGAATTTTTTCCCCGTCACTTTCTATCGTCTTAATTCTTCCCATCTATTTTCAAATCAAAACTTTGTTATTGCTAATGACTTTTAACTTATTCGAAATCTAATTCCCTTCACACAATGTTCAAATGAAATTCGTAAACAAATTAAGTCTTATTGATCTTTAATTTTGTTTATTTCTGGTTCGATCTTTTATTCACGGCTTTCTTTATAATTTCGATTTCAGATCAATCGAACTGGGCTTTTAAGAGAACTAAATTTGTCAGCTGATCTGTAGCAAATCGTCTCGAAAATTGATCGACACTCTTTGAAATTTCGATTAAGCCTCGAAGGACAGTTCAACACTTGCTTAGAAGCGTAATGCCACTGAATGGAAAGAGCGTGTATCAATCACGCAGCAGCACCTGCGCTGTTTCTTTTCAAATTGTTTCGATACACGTACGTTTGTGTGCAAGTGTTTCATTCGCAATTCTTAGAAAGAAAAACGTCTCCTCGACGCTCTCTTGGAACGGAAATAAAACTGCACCGAGGTTTCTTAGAAAGGGGATGAACTGATACACATGTTGGGCATTAATTATAAATTTTTTCAAAAAAATACAAACACTCTAGACGTCGTTAATGAAAGACCATCTCGAGAAAATCTTCTCGACAAGAAAAACAAACGAAAGAGCATGAAAAGTGTACAAGCTTGCTTTCTATAATTTGGCCTGGCAACGTTTGTGTGGAAAAATAACAACAAAAAATATGTTGAATAGTTTTAATTTCGGGTACGACCAAATCCTGAACTCCCCTTTTGAGATTTCATGCGAGTGAGTCATAGGGGGGCTTTTCGACTCCCCCGGACAAGTTTGAGTTATGACAAGCATAATCCACGGCGCGTAGTCTTTCAGTGCAGCCGTCGCCATTGTTGGTTCTAATTCACAAAACGCAGTTTATGATCGGTACTTTACAATCAAACGTCTCGTTCAAACATATGGCTTAGGCACGGAGAAAAATAACCACTAAAACAATGTTCTCACCCTTTTCCAATTCAAGTACTAAGTCGTCGATAAATTTCAAGATAAAACCAAGCTGAGATAAATTTAAAAATTCTTGTTATTGTATACCAAAAGTTCATTTTTATCAGATGTATAACAAATTTAATTTTCCCATCTGATTGAGTTTTTTTTAAATTGTTTTATTTACATTTTATTATTTTTTTTATTTTGTTATTCTCTTTGATTTACGTGTAATACATTCATTATTACCCCAATATCATTAGGGAATCTAACTAAAGTGCATATCAACTTGGAAACCTCCCCTCCGGTCAGTGTCGACACAGAATGTGCCATGGTGCTTAATAAATTGGCCCCTCTTCTTTCACAACTGATACGATTTCTTTGTCATGAAATTTCACGCAGCCATAAGGAGCAGCTAATTTTCTAAACAGCCCCTCATTTTTCTCACATCAACTAAAAAAGAACTGACAACTGGCTGACAAATTATTCCTCCAGCCCAAAGTATCTAAACAACGTTTCAGAAAAACATTTTATACATTTTCGTGAGATTATGTTTAAACAAAAATTGCGTAGTTAAACATTTGAATTGGAGAGAAGGGAAAACGTAAGGTTGTATAAAGAAGGTAATGTTAAACAGAAAAGAGATTTGCGTATGTGTTTATGCGAATGATTGGAATCGCTTTGGATGCATAAATTCAAAACGACGCTCGGCCAGCTTCGCGCGGTCTGATTGTCGCTCACGGGCTTTCCTGACGACTTTCTCGTTATCTCACACAATTTAAATCGCGTTGTCGTTAAGGATCGCACACGAGCTGCTTCTCATCTGTTATGTCACTCCACTCTACCTCTATGCAAACTAAATATTAGTTTTCACTTCGTCTTCAATTCAAGATTTATTTTCCAGAATGAAATTATTTTTCATTCTTTTCATATCTTTGATGTTTGAAATTGTTGATAATTTTTCAAGTTAGATCTTATGAGAAATAATAACTACAAAACTTTGAATGGCAAATTATAATCTTTGAAATTTCTTCGAAGCTCAATTAGCCGTTAAATAATAAGCATTGAGACTTTGGCTAATCATGCCGAAATGAAGAAAATCGGACGAGTGGGTTAATTCAACTGGGTGGGTTAATTTCGTGGCAAAAGGAAATAATAAAGAAAGCGACTAATTAAGAAAGCCCGAATTTTCGGGACGATCTTTCTCATCCCAAGTTTGGAGAAGATTAAGATAGGCAATAAATTAAGTTTGTGCGGCCTATGAGAACTTGACTGCGAAAAATAAAAAAAAAACAATCAACGGGCTGAAAAAAGATCAACCCGATACGATATTGTCATGTAAATAATTCCGACTGGGTAATAAGATTATGAAAATCTATTAGCGCGATCTCATTGCAAATTCCGTATGAAATTGACTCTATGAGGGGTGCTCTCGCGCGGGGATTTGCAGACGAGAGAACCAATAATAAGATTATGAGAAATTATCTCTTGAACGGTACTTTTTCATTGGTTGAATCTGAACATACAAAAACCAAATGGAATGCGAAAGTAAAAAATGAAAATTCATTGAATCTCATAATCGGACAATAATTTAATTGTAAACCAACAAAAGATTTAAACAAACCAAAACAAAAACAAACAAAAAGGGAATTTCAGCCTGAGCTCTTGTAACATTTTTCATCTAAAAAAAAAGAATATTCAAATTAGGTATGAAAAAACTACAAAATTCAATGATTTGTATTTTATAATTCATTCAATTTATTATTATTTTATTATTATTATTACTATTATTATTATCATTATCATTATCATTATCATTATCATTATCATTATTATTATCATTATTATTATCATTATCATTATTATTATTGTGTATCTTTCAACAGTGCAAAGTTGTGCAAAATGCATTTTTGAAACTGAACTAATTGAGTTTTCAGCAGAACTTGAGCATTTGTTGCGGAGGCGGCCAGCTCACGGGAAAGACTTTGCTAATAGTACAATTATAAATGACCCAAGAAAGGGAAAGGGAGCTTTTAAAACATCACGTGGTATAAATATATCTTGCTTGCTATACACGTTTCCTTTCTGTTTTTTTTTCAGTCTTTTTTCTATTTTTCTTTCTCTCCTCGTTTTCTATCTTTGTCGCGCTCTTTCGTACCTTCTACAGTCGCGTTTGAGGTGTGACTTGTGCGTTCGGTTTGGCTGCCTGCCTACAAACACGTTGCCAGAAAAGGCCACTGGTGTATGAAAAAATTTGATATTGCAGACTTGCCTGTGATTAATCGGATTTTGATTGGCGTTTTGTCTCTACAATTTTGGGAACCACTTTGTTTGCTCTTCTTTCATCCAAAACCGTCTCAAATTTGCAAGTGGCTTAAATTTAGAACAATAAAATTTCCAAACATATTATCTTATCCTGTTCCAAGTTAAGCTTTCGTTTAATTTCATTATGAATAATTTTTTTTTGAAAGAATTCAATGTTTTTTAATGTTTTTTCAGTGTAATTTTTAATGTTTAATTAAAAATAATGTTTGACATTCAAGTTTTATTTCTTGTATGTTTGTTCTCATCAACTGTAAAATGAAGATTGAAAACATTTTGCAAAGACGGATAACGATCTGACAACAACTAAGGAATTGAATTTAACGTCTGATCCTGGTTCCATCTCTTTTGCACGGATTAACTCTCACACAATGTTTGTGAGATTACTCGCCGGTGGAATGTTTTTGTTCCGCCAGAGATATTTGCACAAGAACTCTCGCTCATCGTGAAATAGATATGAAAATATATAACTCGTACTTGTTTATTTATTATGTTTCTCGAACAAACACAAGCTATATCGAATGTAAACAGCTAAGTGCATTTTAATAATTCTCAGCGCGTTCAAACATTTTCTACGAAATGAATGCAAATTTACATTTCAATTTCATGGTTGTAATGCGAAATTTAACCTTCTACGAAAAACAAGATTATTTTGTTTTACCAACAAAATAACTCACTTCGTTCCCTGCTTTTTAAATTTCATTCGAAACAAACGAAACATTTCTAAAACGAACTTTAGTTTGCTCGAACATGCAAAAATTCGTTTGTTCAATACATATTTTAGTTTGTTTAGTTTTTGTTTGTTCTTTCCAATTATATTTTGCGCAACACATTTTACTAATGATCTAAAAACAGACGGGAGAAAAAGCGAGAAAAAAAACATAAAACAATGCAAAACGAGACCTCTCAGAATGTCGCACATTTGACTAATAACGTTTTTTGTGATTTGCCCGCGCCTAGCAACAAAAAGCAGACTGGGAATCAAGAGCAAGATGGAAAAGCTTTAGGTGCATCAATATGCATAAACTAAACTGAACCTCGGTGATAATTGCGAACAACTGACAGAGCAGCGACTTATTTGTGCATTCAGGTGAGTGAAAGCGAGAGCTGTGGGGGAGGGGGGGACACCTCCCGGCGGGCGAAACAAGAATGTGTTGATGACAACTTAAGCCAACGACGAGCTTTGAGTGAAGTCTGCGGCGCGGGACCCGGTGATTATGAAGATCAAAGCAAGCAATCGCTAGACGACAAGAAGAGAGCATGTTCACGTGACATCGAGGGTGAGCCGGCCGTCTGCGAGATGTCAAAACGCCCGCGCGAATATGCGTAATCGATGCGTGCGCTGCCTGTCTTCTCTATTGTTTCAACCTCTTCCTCCATTTATTAGTTTCATCCAATATGTCAAAGAAAATTTTATCAAAATAATTGGAAAAAAAATTTACGTATATTTTTACAGCTTCGTTGCAGCTTTTTGTTCTCGTTTTTTCACCTCAATTTTTCCTTGCCAAACTCAATCATTCGTTTAGGTTTGTTCCACACTTTGTTTGACCTTGATCATTTGTTTGCTTTGTTTCTTGACCTTGTTCAACCTTAAATCTTTGTTTCTTATTTGTTTGTTTATAATAATATTGTTTGTATTGTTTCTGTTATGTTTACTCCTTCATTGTTTACTTTTTATCATCGATGAAAAACTGAAGCTTACACTCGAGAAACAATAATAAAAGTTGATTATCAGCTAGTAAGATAAAAAATATCGTTATTTGTAAGATTTTTATCTTGTCACATAAAAAGTCTATGGAGTGGTGTAGGTATACATAATCGACATATTTCCGCTACCTTGATTCGCCACTAGAGACAATATCGTTTTTTTTGCACAACCGATGCGGGTTGCCAGATAATTCCAAGATTATCGTCGTCAAAACCATCGACTGCATAGACAACAAGACATCTTGTAATAACAGCCATGCAAATAAGCCAATTTTCTGCCAATTTTCCTTACGACATTATTGAACGATATTCCGACCGAGGAATAAGGATTAAACGACGTCATTGATGTTGATCAGTTCTTATCAACAACGTAGATCAACAGAAAACTTTGTTTCGAATTGCTGAACGTTTGTTTCGTTTGAACTTGGCCACTCTTCGAATGAATGAAAAATGTTGGATGATTTTTTTTGCCCGAACGTTTAAAACTTAGGTTTTTTATGAGTCACTAAATATCTGGTCGGGAGTGCACTATTCTAGTTGGCATTCGCGCGTGCAACCCTCAACTTTAGAGCGACGTCGAGGGCAGTTGTTGAGACGGTACGCAAGTACTTGACGAATTGTTCTTAGAGGCGAACACGTCCTGCGCCCAGCGTCTATTACAGCTGCTCAAAATGCCAATATCTTTGTCACCGTGTCAAGATTAATTTATACATTTTACAGAACAGGAAATTTTGCATCGAAGCTCAAATGATAAACAAAATTAATCATTTTACGAGAAATAGGTTTATTTTTTATTTTATTTTCATTCTATTATTGCAATTTGATTTTTTTGTTTACATTATTTACATTGGTTGTATATTCTTATTAGTTTATTATTAAATTGTCTGACAATATCTTTTTAATACTGTCTCATTTCAATTTTCAGGTACGTATTGTTTTTTTTAAGTATAGTTAAACCTTTCAGTGTTTGTTTACGTTGTTTGATCTCGCTTGTTTGTTTACATTTTGTGATCTTGATTGTTTTTAAGGTGGGACGTCGGGTACAGTCAAAACAAAAGTTAAACCCACTTTTTGAACGTTAAATTATTATATTAATTTAAACATTTCATGGCTGATTTTGCAATAAGTTTTCAATAATGGTGTTATCAATCACCCGATACTGATTTTGAAATTGTTTTTGACTTTGTATGCAAGTTTGAAGGTTAAAAATATTGTTTTTAGGAAAGTCAGAATAAGTTTATAATTTGATCGTGTATTCTTCTTGTCGTTATAAATAATCTGGCCAAATTTAATTTCTTTCATTTGATTAATTTCTACGTTAAATATCTTAGCTCACAGTCAGTGAATCACTTTGAAAATGTAACCACAAATACTTTTGCACTACTAGATTCTAAATTCAAAATTTGAATTATCTGACTATTCAGTCGATAAATCCATAATGTTGACTCTCACTGTTATGGAAAATGTTGGAAAACATGTTGTAATTGAATTTTTATTCTAATTTTTGGATTAATTCAATTGGTTTGCCGTGTAAAATATAGACCTAACTTGGAAAATTAAGACGATAAACTGGATTAGACAAGTTGAGAGAAGCGATTACGCACTTTGAAACAAAGATGAAATTTCTCATACAGCGGAGGTTCAAAGTAATTCAAAACTGTCGTACTATTCATACGCTTGAAGACAACATATATCGAAGCGGTTGCAAGCTGCTGGAACACTATTATTAGCAAAATCGACAGAAACGTGGACACCCAAAGTCACGCAATTGACCGGAATTAGCGCGCGTGTTTCAGCCCATTTGGCAAATTATCGTAAATGTTACAAACTCGCGCCGGTCTTTGTCAACTTTGACGATAGTTTCTGAACTAAACGTCTTGGAAAGAAATTCGTTTAAGTAAACAGATCTTGGATTGTTATATGAATGAAATGATTTAAACTTTAGTAAAAAAAGTCGAAATAATTCAACCTCATTTTTCTCATAAGATAATAATATAATAATAATTTAAGAATAAAATTTTGTTTATAGGTTCAAAATTTCATGAAAAAGTTGCAGAACGAGGTTGTTAGGACTAAATTCAAACTGTTATTCAGTGTCGCTCGTGGTATTTTATTCGCTCTTTCTTTCATATTATATTACGTATGTTTTATTTTACCTCGAGAGGACACGATAAAAGACGTTCTTCAATATCAAAGAAAGGAAACCGAAACGTAACGAAAACAATAAAGTACGATTCCTTACGCACTAGTAGCCACCCTGGGAAACTTCCGCAATTTTGTGTCTCATTTTCCTGTGCACTTCTCGTCTTCTAACCATCTTCTGTTATTGTTTTTATCCATCAATTGAAAAATGCCATTGTAACCACAAGTAATTCTTATTTTTGATTTTTTTTCGTTATATTTTTTTAATTTTATTTAATTTTAGTTTAAAAAACGAAATGAAATTGAAAAGGTCAAATATGATCTCTGGGATAATAAAAATAAATAAGGATTTTATCTGAACCGGACAGAGCGTGATTTCGAATTTATCAGAGCCAATTAGAGTTGAGAGGAATTCGTATGAACGAACTGGCATACACGTCCGATGCGCAGCTATACGAGACAACGATTATTAAGAGGATTATTGTAAGCTCGTAAGAGATCCGCGTAGAGGAAAGAGCCGATTGAAAGACAGACGAAGACCAAGGAGTAACAAAGTGTGGTGGCTGAGGCGAGATGCACACGAGCCGCTAATGTTTCCTGTGCCCAAGTTTATTCTGAAAGGTTCTTGCTAACTTGTTAATAGAAATGATGATTAATAAAAAAACAACAATAATATCAAAATGTCATTAACTAAGAATTGTTACAAAATTGAAAATGTAAATATTAAATGCAAACAATCCATGGTATGAATAGAAAACAAACAAAAACTGTAATAAATTTAGAAAAAAATAATGTTGTTTTTCTTTGTTACGAGAATTAAATTGACATACACGTGTCAAACAAACGAAAAGAAAGATGAAAATTAATGACACGCAGTTTTGACTGAGTAGGATTTAATAGTTTTCGCGGCGTGTTGACAAATCATACGGATAACTCGAGAGCATTTGGACCGCGAAAATATACCCAGCACGGAGTTCACACGTGCCGGGTGCGACGTTCCGCACGATTTAAATCCACCTATAAATATAACTTCCTTACCTCCGTCGAGCCGTGGGTGGTATGTACCTCTGATATTTCTATGCGGTTTGTATTCTCTACATAATTTTCAAAAAAATGTATGAAGGAGATTTCTCTCTTTTTATTGCCTTGTCCAAAAATGTTTGTTTACAATTATTTGTTGTCATTTGTCGTCCTCAGTCCTTTGTTCAAAATGGTTCAGTTTAATCAAGGATTGTTTTGAATTATTTCCGCGTCATTTGACCTTCAATGTTTTGTTAAGTGAATTAAAATATGCTCACATTTTTTCCACTTTAATTGGTTAGCATCCATGTCAATCTTCAACTTCATTACTCAACTTGTTAGTTTGATACATTCAAGTTATACGTTAAAAATGTTAGTATAATACGGTCGAGAGCTCTCACTTGAGCTCCAACTTTCCATGAAAATCGTACATGCAGACATCTGAATTGCTGGCGCAATCAAGGAAAACTGTTTCATTAAAAAACATAATATAAAATCTCGACAGCTCGGTAATTTATTAACGAGTCCTAATTGTACGACTGTGTAAGTTTTACAATTTAACTTGGGTTTTAATTGGTTGTAACGTTAACTGATGCTTATTTTTTTTTCTTACAATACGTTTCGTTTAATCAGCACAAAAATTTTCACGTAATTCATCTTGAAAGGAAATTACGGGTTAGAGGGAAGTGACGTTTCACGTTATATCAAACAATTAGAGTTTGATAGCTTGCTGAATCGGATTTCCAAGTGGTGCCGTTAACGTCAATGCCGTCTGACCAATAGTTACGTTTTGTCAATGGTAGCAAATAAGTGTCCATAAGTCACGTTAGTTCGATTTTGCTCCCGTTGCAAGTTTTTTGGCAGTGAACAAATTCTCTTGTCTAAAATAACAAATTTTCACATTAACAATCATGTTTGAAATATCTAAAGTCACATCATGTAAGTATAACATTTGAGGTCAATCAAGACAAAAAACGATCGTCATTAAACAAATAAGGTCAAACAATGTAACGAAACAAAGTAAACAAAACAATAAAAGTCGAACAAGAATCGTTCAAAACAAAACGGTAAGGGCCTAACAGTTGGGAAACATTTTACTTGGAACAAAAATACAAACCAACTTATTGTTATGAAATAATCGAGTATATATACGATGCAATAATATGAAAAAACAATCAAGGTTGGATAATATCGAGATAACAAACTGATTGTAAAAAAAGACATTCCAATTTTGACTTCAATAAAATTCAAAATATAAAAGAAAAATATAAACAAACTGCGAAAATGTAAGCACAATCGTAAACAAAATAAAAAGGTTCTTTCGACAAGTGACCATTAGTTTGTGTTTATTTCCTATGTCCCAAACCGATTCCGCTATCCGCTTAAAACTTAGTTTATACCAACCATCAATTTCACTTACGAAATCAATTGAAGTACGAACGAAAAAAACTTGCAGGTAATTGTTGTTTCTACTGATCGAGCATGATTGTTTCTGCGACGCAATCGGCGAGGGTTGTCTATAGACAAGTTTCAGACGTTGCGGTAGGACGGAAGTTGGCTGGAGGGATGAGGGTCGGCAATTTGCAGGGTGACTGAAAATGCTAAATTCACTTGAGCGATTCGTGTATATTTATCGTCCCTGGGCAGGACGAAAACTAGGTTAGGGACGTCGACAAATTGTCTTGCATCAAACCATTATATCCTTACTCTTATTTCCTCTCCACTTCAAGCCACCAACTTGATTCCCATCAATTACGTCTTTGCTTCACTAATTTCGAGACTAAATGCAACACAAATGTTCCGTGCCATTCAGCCGTTATCTTGGTTGTCACAAGCTGTTCCATTTTTTCAACCAAAACATCGTTTGTTTACAGTTGCACTTTAAATTTTGAACATTGCTTGTTTACATTTTCCATTGCTGACTATTTCATAATGTTTGTTTACATGTTTAGAATGATTATTTACATTATAAATCTCTATTTTTTCAAATCTTTGATGTTTATATTTTAAAATTGAGTTCGTTTTTTGTTTTATTTAAGTTTCGGTACATTAAAATCGTTTTCTCTCTTTGTTGTGTTTACTTACAAAGACGACGATCCCCGAAGGTATCCAAGTGCATCGGACAGCTTTGCATTTTAAGATAAATGACATAAATCACGAAATAACTGTGTACACCCAAACGAGGTTATGGATATTGGCGAACACAACAACGAGAGAGATAACATGATACGGTGAAACGGTGAACGATATGTCGCGGAGAAAAGAGTGTCAACGCCGATATTGATATGTCGTCTAAAGTGAAAAGTAATGAGAAACCGGGGAGTCCTATGCATGTAAGATTGTGCACGCCGCTGATTTCGTTTGAAGTTATCACGGTTAGAATTAATTAACGTGTTTGTAACTGAAATGTTGACATCTGCGAATAATAATTTCGTTTAAAACTCACTCGGTTCGTAGATCAGATTTCCAAAGATGCATCCCAAGACCACCTTCAGCTGGCTGTCAAGGTTGTCCTAGATTCGCTGTCAAAGTTGTCGAGATACATCTGCCAACCTGCCATCAAACAAATATCCTCGCCATTAACTTTTTCTCTGCTTTCGAAGTAGACGGCATGGCAGTTTTGTCACGTATTTAACTTCACTTTTTGATGTTTGTCACAGTTTTCTTTGTACTTTAATTTTTTACTGAGATTAATAAAACCACAACAAACAAACAAACAATAGAATTTGTCACATCAGTTATGATATTTTTACAATATTTTTAGGAATTTTTTTTACAAATTTCGGAATGGCTCCGCGGATTGCACGGGATATTGTTTTGTTCGACGTGTTTATATAAGATTATTAATTTTTCTAAACAACTACGTGTTATTGTTGGCGCCAAGACGACGTCATAAACAATCATTTTCGCACGACAAACGGATTTTTTGTTTCTCGGTGACATTATTGTAAAGTGAAGTGCTGTTGATGGGATTTTCGTTTGATGACAGCTTGGCCGATGCATCTCGAGAATTTTGGCAGAGAATACAGGACAACCTTGACAGCCAGCTGAAGGTGACCATCGCATCGTTGGAAATCTAATTTTTCGAACAGAGTCAGTTATGAACGAAATTTTCGTTTTCTTGCAGTTTCAAACTTTTCATTTTCAAACGCCTAGTCTAATCACAATGAGTTGGAACGAAGTCGGAATTTACGCGAAAACGTTCATTATTTGAAAACCGTTATTATCAATTCAAAAGTGAAGTGATCTTGTCTGAAAAACAAAAATATGATCATAAAGATAAGTACAAAATAATTTGTTAATAACAATAATACTTTATGAATAATTTTAAAAGTTATGTACAATTTTAAAACAAACAAATTCTGATTTAATAATTTTAGCATGGTTTATAAACTAATTTATTTAATTTTCCAGATAGCCTAAGAATCTTAGTCTTAGAAAAGAGACCATTCAAATTTAGCCTCAAATTTAAAACAAGCTGTACAACATGTTTGGTAGGTAAAATGGTACAATATTGCGAGCTACAAACAAATAAAGTTTTTTCATTAGATGAGTCTTCATTAAAATGAGAAAAAAACTTTAGAAACGAAGAAAAAAATCAAGTTCGGTATACATTCGAATCCGTCGAAAAAGAATCAACAAACGAGAATAAATAGAAGGAGTCGATCTGCGGATCTGGTTTGGTCTATTTATTTATGCACAGTGGAAGTTGAGCGAAGTTCGTCGAACCCGAAACGAGCCCTGATGGCGAAACTGCACCGGAGCAAGTAGATCGAGTGGTCGAAGTCGCTTTTATATGCAGAATGTACCGATTTGTTGAATGCAAGTCGACCCTGTAACTTTAGTGGCAAAATCGCATTTAATAGCGGCCGACTTGACAGTTCCACGGCCTACTCCACGATGCACTTGGGCACTTACGAAATGCGCTCGCTTTGCTCAACAATTGCGCTATTTAACGACAACCCTTTTAGCAACCAAAAAATTAATCATTCCCATCGGACAGGCTTTGAATCAACTTTCCATTATGAAAACCAACTCTCCAGTTTTTAACTTTTTCTTAACAAAATTAGTCAGTTTGGATTTCTCTTTCAACCAAAATTTCGGAGTTGAAAATGTTGAAATTATATCCTTCGAGGTTGTATACAAATTCTTGCAAAATTTAACAAATTCTAATTTGTCAAAGTTGCCTTATATTTTCATACACGTTTGGCTTTTGTTTCACACTTTCTTCTACCTTTTCAAATGTTCCTACAAAAAAAAGAGAAAAAAGAAAGAAAATCATTTCTTATTGTTCACTCGCGTCGTTTCCCTTAAATCTCAGACCAGTTTTGCATTTGAAGTTGAAAACAAAAAAATTAATTTTTCATTTCTTACACCTGTTTTACACGCGATTAAATTTCAAATGTTCGTCTTATGGAATATGAAATTGTTTTTTCGCTGCTCGTTTTTGCGTCAAAAATGGACGTTAAATCAGGCGTTGCATTTTCAATCAGAATTTAAATAAACGTGCATGAATATTGATAATTGCTTTTTCGTCGTTGTACAAAAAAAAAATAGTGAATGAAAATTATGCGCGGGCGCATCGCGTCGGCAATAGGCTGTGTTGAGCACGAAGTCTTGTGCATGTGGTTTCGATAATCCCCCACACCCTCTGTCTCAGCACACACGAGTGCCACTTCGCCTGGCTGATTTTGCTCAAGAGGGTGGGAGGGTTCGTTTCTCATATACTTTTTCTTCTATCGAAAAAAAAAATGTTCCGCAATAAAATGCGAAAAAATTTACCGTTTTTGAACTCGTTTTATCGGTTCGATTATTGTGAAGATTCAGAAATACTCTTGGCTCTACTATTTTTCAAGTAATTTTTTTTATTCAGTTCTTAAAAAGTTGTGGAGAAACGATAAAAATGAAAAAATGAAGGTTGTCGAATTTAATTGTGGTTCTGCTTTTGTGATTTTAACTGTTTGATTCAAACTGAGATATTGAAAATGGCTTGTCGTGGATAATTAACGCTAATCGTGTCATTAAAAGAATAATCACGTCGCAGAACGCAATCGTTGCACTTCTGATTGTAGATTGTCATTCATGCTTGCATCCTTTGTGCGATAAAGTATCGATAACCGATTGTCAAAGTTCTTTGAACTTTTTATATTTCAAACCGATTATGAATCCGAGCGAAAATCAACGTTACTTTCTGAACGTTAGACTTTGACTTTTGTATCATTAACACATCAAAAATTAATCGAAACTTTAATCGAAGGACTTTGATAGAATTCAATATGAATAAATGAATTTTTTTTAATTCGTCAATTTCATGTTCTTTCTTTCATTCCATTCCATTCGATTCTACTTTACCATACAAATGATTTTATGATTTTAATATTATATTCACTAGAATGGACAAATTAAAAAAAACGTTAAATGAAATTCACATTGGACAATAAATGTTTGAAAACATTTCTGGTCTCGTATGAATAAAAAAAAGAGATCGCAGAGACGAAAAACATGAAAATCAGAACCGGGTAATGGCGTTGGGTTAATAAGCTTGGACAAACATTTTGGCGTTTGATCGTGATAAAAAGGCCGATAAAACGTGCATTAAATCCTCATCGCCTATCGAACTGTTTGCTTTACGACGTAAGCCCTGTATCATTTATTATTCAAAAAACCAATTTCTGTACACTCGATTCTCACTCATACAAACCTTTTGCAAACAAACATTTTATAAATTTCAACTGAACCTCTTCAGCTGAACATAAAACGAATTTTTCACAGCCAATTTCAACGACCTCGAAAAATTTATACAAAATTCAGAGTTGTCATTCCATCGAACGAAATCAGACAAAAAGTTGACCAGAACCTGATTTTCTTTGCAAAAAAAAGTTTTTGATCATAGTTTCATTACGAATGCAACACCCTCCTTACAATTTGCCTACATTTTACACCATCTTAAACTTGCGTTAGTCTAATTGAAAAAAAAAATTCAAGGGTGTTTTGTCCCGGCCAAGATCGGCATGAAATGTTAATTTGAATGAAAAATTGAAAACTGTATGTGCAAGTGAACACTGACTAAAATTGACAAAAGCCAGTGCGGACCACGGGCACGTTGCATTCAGCCTCAAGATTATTATCCGGGCGTAAAACAAGCGTCACTGATCAACTGGTATAAATGGCTTAGAAGGGGAACGCTGGAGGATGCAACAGCAGCAGCCGGATGATGACGATGACGAGCGATAACAAAGCCACCCCTAAAGCACGATCTAAAAAAAATGAGTGTCTTATTTATTCGCCTACCATAAGCTAAAATCTGAGTTTTAATCATTTTCTTCAAAATTAAAAAAATAAAAAAGCAGACAAGCAAACAAAATGTTAAATGAACATTTTTTTTTCTCGGAAGTTTTTTGTGAGTGTTTGCTAAAGAACCAACAAGTAAAAGTCAATATTTTAATATGTACAAGTCGTAACGACCAGCTAGGATATGCGAAAGTACAAACCGCATTTGATTATTTACTTAATGTATAGTCGCGCTAATCATTCGTGCAAATACCGCTCTGTGTCGCTTTGAGCCAACTTGGACAAACGACAATAAATTTGACTCCGGTGTTGGTCGCGAGATTTCTGTGATTTTAGCTGGGTTTAATTTATTTGAACTTGTATTTATTAAACCAGCTTGTTGTCGCTTTAATTGACTGCTTTCGTCAATTAAAGGACATATTTTCGAATAATTTAATCAAAGTAAAATTACATGACATAGTCGAAATACAAACAGTATCAGAGGTCAAACAAAGGTCAGACTAGTTTTCATAAGCAATATGTTAAAGTTGGAATTCGAGATTTGTAAACAAAGATTCAAACAATGTTTCAAATTTTTCTAAAAAAAATCAAATTTTAATACAAAAGTGTAAATGTTTGAAAAAAGTCAAACTAAGATTTAACTTTTTATAACAAGAATACGTAAGGTCAGTAGTCAAAGTTCACGCTAATTAAAAGCAGTACAAATTGAAAGTGATAAAAATAACATCAGATATTAAATTTGCATATAGCGTTTCATGCAGCACCTAATGGAAATAGCGAGGAGTCGAATTACTTGAAATGCAGTCGAAAAAATAATTTATTGGTCGTGTCAGGGGGGTTAATCGAAAAGAGGAGGAGGCGGGGTTCTCGCGGAGCATCATCCCCCAGGAATTTTGCCACGTGGCCGAGGTGAATGTGTGCGATTCAAATCCATGCACGAAGAAATCAGCCCCTTTTATTATGAAGGCCCAGACGCACACCAAGACTCGTGGGATAGAAAAAGAGCCTTTTCACATATCAGCGTGTGTACATACATCAGTAAGCCGAGGACTTCTTTAAAATATGGATACGCCAGAATGGAGTTCTGCCGGGGGTGAAAAAAAAGCAGAAGAAAAAAAAGAACCATTCGGTTTCTGCATTTTCACTGCAACGAACAGACTTTGAAATATGAACGACACGCTTTTGCGGATTTTTCTTCTTCGAAAATATGTATAAGTCGATGCAGATTATCGAAAATATTTGAGGGTTGGTGCGGCTCTAGTCTGCAGACTGAACTGTTTATAATTCCCCCCCCCCCTTGCCAAAAAAATCACAAAATACAAAAATAACTCTTGTTGCGATGTGAAAAGTATTTTTTACAGATCAAACGAAAAAACGTCCCCAACATTTCTCTAGGGAAAAAACACTAGGCCTTTTTCATACAAGCCCTATTCGAATAAATGAAACGAATCAATTTTTCACGTCGCAGACCCCTGACGGACAAAGCGAACGCATGTCCCGAGCTTATTCGTCGATTTATTCTGCAGCCGAATAATTGAAACTTGTCACATTGGGTAAAAATGTTTTATTCATTGTCTAGGATGTGCAAAATTCGCGTTTCATTGTTCGCTGGAAAGCAAACTATTTGAGCATATTCAAACTTGCTTGCCAATACGGCGAGGATCCAAATACATAAAACGTTACCAGGAGAGAAAATAATTTGCCACCGAAAAGAGAAAAATATGAAAAATCAAAGCTCATAATGACGTTTTTGGTTAGTGAATTTCTCTGTCAGAAGTCGGAAGGTCGAAGATGGTACAACGCCTCAAGGTCGTACAAAAAATTAAGGTCATACAAACTAAATAAGGTAAATCGTTATAGGAAGCAAGTTAAGGACAAAGGTCGGAACCAACTGTGTAAGGTCATACAAAAATTTGAGGTCAAATATTAAACAAAGATTCGAGGTCGTCCAAAAAATTTAAGGTCATATTAAGGTCATTTTATTTAAATAAGGTCAAATTTCATATCTCGAACAACGTGCAAATTGTTGTTCCAAGTCTTGTCGAAAAAACTGTCAAACAAATAATTTGACAATGATTGACAAATAATTTGCTATATCGATATGAACGGCAATTATGTTACCGTGATGACAATGAAACATATCGCGGGGAAAATTCTGCAGTGGCGACGGAATTCGAGATAACGGAGAGCGTTTTATCAAACTTGGCTTCGATATATTGTGCTCGGGCTGGCTTGAGTCCCTGTATTCACAAATCTTTTGCTCGAACGTGTGTGTCCCACACCACCTTCACCGATGATACAGATCAAGAGATGCCGGCGAAGCAACGAAATTAAAACCGTTAACCGAGCTCGATTGCACATATTTCTCGATATCAGAACGGATTGCAGTCTCCTAAGTGGACAAGATTTATTGCATTTTATTAATTGAACGACACTTCAGCGAGCATTTTCGTTTCGATTAAAATTGCATACGTTTCTGCTCATACGATAAAGGTCATTCGAACAACTTTCGTTTTGTTTATGAAAAATAGATATCATTTATTTGACCTTCTTGGATTGCTTGTACACAATCAATGTCAGACAAATTACCTTTGTTTTGTTTGTAAACAAGAGAAATCATTGATTCGACTTCCGTTTTGTTTGTAAACAGTAGAGATCATCCATCTGACCTCTGTTTTGTTTGTAAACAATAAAGGTCGTCTGTTTTGTTTCAGAATTTTACATTTGTAATGAAGTTAACAATTTCAGAGGACATTTGAGTGTGTACAATATGAAATATATAGTGTAAAACTGCGATGTAGTTGGGCGAAACTACTACGAGGGACTGGGGAATCGTTATGTTCAAGATGCACGCCTCAGTCGGGTTAAGTTGCGTCCATCCGTTTCTCACACGAGGCATCTCGAAGGGCCCATCACTTTTGCGTGACATTCCGCGACCAACGTGCTATATTGTTGCTGCATTATTCAAATTGTTCTCAGACCCAAATTAATTTTTGAAAAAAATAATTGAAAATTTCTGGAAGAGTCAAGGAGACTTTAATTGTTTGTTTACATTTGTGTTGTAAACTGCAACAACCTCAAATTGTTTATTCGTCTTTTGTTTAACATCAATTTATCAAAAAAAAAGTTTGTTTGCGTTAAAAAGATTTGAATAAAAAATGTTGGAGCTACTTTTTGAAGACTTATCAAGAGTGAAAATTTGTGCGGAAAAATAGTGTGACCCAAATGAGGTTTCGAGCTTTTTTTTTGGACCGGTCAGCGAAGGTGTCACAGGTGAGTGAAGCGTACAAAATTCAGCCCGAGGCATGTAGAGCATGTAGCACGACGTGTGAACAGCACGCTTTATCCGGCCGGGCGGCGGGTAAACAAATCCCCGTAGCGAGCGAAGAAGCGAAAAGAAATTTGGTCTTCGCGAGATATATCCTATCTCATCAAATTTTTGATCCCGCGAGAAAGAGAATGAGGAACGCCACTCAAAGCACGCGCAAATCATTTCAATGCAAAATTATTTGACCCATTTTTATGCGCGATAGCAAAACGTCAATCAAAATATAGAGTAGGAAGTGAAAAAAAGTCACAAGTTTCAAACCTCATTCGCATGTTCAACTATTCATAACTTTTTTCGTTTGTATTTGTTTTCTCATGGTTTTTTTTCATTGAAAATCAATTTCGAACGTTTTCAGGTTAGAAGAAGTTTATACGAATTCAAATGAATTATTGTCATCGTTCAAACAGTGTTAAAAATGTATTTTAATTATTAATAGAAGTTTGTTTACAGACAATAGAAGTCATTGATTTGATATTGCTGTTTTTTTATAAACAATGTCCCACTGTTTGCAAACAACTTAGAGGTCAAAATTGACATTTTCCTAACTTTTATTTTAATAGAAATCTATACTTTTTCTTTTTTTCATTTGAACAAAATTAGTGAAAATTATGATCATTGTTCAAAGAACGTTCAAATTTGTTTTTCGATTGTTTTGTTGTCAAGGCTAATTTTAAAAGGTTATCAATGTCAACAATGAGACCATTTGTTTCAGAATTGTTTTCTTCTCAAGTTTGTTAGACGTAATGTAAACAACAAACGTGTTTCCGGGCTAAAAATTGACTCTTCGAGTTGTCAATGTGTTGATTTAGGATGAGAATTGACTACTTCGCCCCTCGTGACAAAATTTATCGACAGAGCCTTAGCAACAGGCAGCGCAGTCAGCACGTTGCCTCGACCGTGTTGCAGCAATAAATCTTGTTCAGCAGCTGTGATAATACATGCGGAACAGACGAACAGAAATCAGTTGAATTAAAATTGAAGGGCGCATAATCCTGGTTTCTTCGTAGAATGTCATTAGTGGAGAATTTAAGTGTGGCAATAAAATGTTAACCACCTCGTCAAAATTGCCAATTTGTCTTTCTCACTGTCGTTCAATTTATTTATTTTAATAAGTTTCCTTGTACGTTTTTTACAATGTTACACAGCTTCGTTGTCTCGTGACAAATTTTCTTCTGTTTTTGAAATTCTGCGAAACGACATTGAAATTAATTAAACTTAGGTGAAAATGAAAAAAAAAAAGATTTATTATAATAGAGAAATCCGTAGAATGTGTAAGCAGAAAAAAACGATTGAATTTGGTGAAGAGCAAATGAGTTTGAGTATTTGATAAAATAGGCAGGCATTTAGAATTGCCTCCCTTTGCGAAACCGTTTTATTGGTTCGGTCGAACGTTAAATCGCAGTTCATTTTGAACGGGGATAAAAGTTCATAACGAGACTGCCAATGTGATCTTCAAATAGGTATCCTGCTTGGTAAGAAAAATTTTTTTTCATCATTTAAATTCATTTAATTCAAAATTTAAAATTTCTTGTTCAGTTATCGTTTTATAAAATTAACTTGAATTTAGATCCCCTCGAAAATGCTACTTTGAAGGAAAAAGAATTAAGTTGATAGAATTTTTGTATTTCATTTTCTGTTTAAAAAGATGAAGGATAAGAAATAGAGAGATATTTTGTACTCGAAGAGTGGTTATGATGTCGATTAATAAATGAACATTATCCGTAGTTGGGTGTATAGTCGAGAGCTAATATTGTGTTACTGTAATGGAGTCCCATTGAATTCGCCGTCGCAGTGAGAAGTTATTAGCCGTCTAAACTCGCTGCGTTTGTTAGCACTGATGTGTTTCAGCCTTATTACAAACCGGTCACTTACCAATAATCATTCAACCGAATTAGTACCAAATGTGATTAGCAATTATCGTCCGATCTCATTCACATCCTGTCCAAATTGGATTTCACATTTCACAAACCAAAATTTCGGTTTGGTTTAATTCACACGTCAAATTTCAACATCTTATCATCTCAAATCTTAAATTAAATTTCGGTCTTTATTGAACTGCATTCAAGGAGACAAATTTTGAATCAATAAATAAATTGGAGAATTCATCAAACTTGTAATTTGCTTAAAAACTTTTTTTTGTAAAAGATAGTTTACAAAAGTAAGAAAAACTGATTCCAAATCTTGATAAGAAAAGATCAAAACAATTAATTGGTTGTTAAAAAGGAAACGGATTGAAATGTAAATTGATCGATGTACTATCGCAAAGTATTAAGTGACTCGTATGTCAAACAAGCGTTAACAGATCGCGCTGAAGCCTTTCCTGCCGTTGACAGGTTTTTTTTCACAGAATGCAAATATTAAGTTCTTTAAGCGGAATGTTGACTCATAACACGTTACAATTGATCTGGAAAAAACTCTTTTTTCAACCTTTAAACAATTTTCGGTATTTGAAATCCTTGGTATTACAAGCTTTTTAATTCGAAACCAAAATTTTCAAAATTTTGGTTTCACTTTGTTTTTCTCAAATTTTTGATGCAAATCATAATGCCCGACTCGTAATTAAATACGGTTTTGTACTTTCATGCAGTGAAAACTCTGTTGTCTTTGTATATGAAATATTAATCAACTTCAAAAACCGTAACGCATTTAATAACGCATAATAAATGCGCATTTCGAACTTTGAATAAACAATATCGTTAATGCACAGATGGCAGTCTGTACAACATTTGTCAATGCATCCACCAGAATGGTTTTGAAATCAAAGCTACCTTTTACCGCGAATGCATTTATTATTATAATAACTAGTGATTCTCTTCGTCGAAATAATTATTGAGATAATTATCAATGTTTCCAATTAACTGGATCCACTCCAAGCGGACATACATTTTAATCCAATCACTGAATTTAATTAATGTTACAGTAATGAGCGGTAATTCAATGTTTCTCATAAAACTAAATTCATTGCTAAATGATACTTAATAAATAAGTATACAAATAAGCTATGCAAGGTAGTTATTTATCATTCAGAGTAACATATTTTTAATGAAACAAACTTTGTTATGAACTTAATTTTTAATGAATTTAATAAAACTGAAACTTTTTGAGTCTTCAAATTCAGAACTAAAACGCGAAATGTGTTCGAAAATTATCAATAACTAGCCAACTTTTTCAACTCACCAATTGTTTTCAAAGTCGAGCCCTAAAAGACCTGCGACACCATGACATATCCAACCCACTCACACAAATCACATTCACAACTCACCTTCTTCACAAACTCACTCAAAACTACAAAAGAAAACAAAAAACTAAACAAAAAATGCAAAAACCGTGTCAATAAACTGTTTAAAAAATGTCCGAAGAACAAGTTATGACAAACAAAATCACTTTTCAAGCACCAATCAACCGCGCGAATCGCCCTTTGTGCCGTAAAGCGAGTTAGACCGCGACCTCTGACCTGCGACCTAGCGCAAGGATTCGCGCGCGATCACCGTCCGGCAGTGTCGGTCTGTCGGCAGGCTTGATTTCTCGCGGGCTGTTGATGCGCGCGTCCCGGCGGCTGCGCGTGCACTACCAAGCACGACACCGGCCGCCGGCGAACCCCCACCTCTCGTCTGATTCCGCCACGGGGTGAAAATAGCGCGCTTTGATCTGTGCGATTTATTAGTCATCCGATCTGTTTTTTCGTAAATATTTGGACGCGGATATCTGGCGGTTTCTGCAGTCCCGACGCCACTGAACTCAAGACATTCGCTCGTTGTAAACATCGCGCCTGTTCTCAACTCGTTTCCAACCGTTTCGCGGTCTTAAATTATGAACTCGCGAAGAGATGAAAAAGAGCTTCGTAGGAGAGCACATTTGTTTTTACCATACTCTTTTGATGAAAAATTATTAGTTTGGTCTTTGATTAATTACGGACAATTTAGATGGTAATGAAAAAAATGCTTTGACGAACTTTGATTTTTTTGGAAATGTTTTTTTTTTTTTGAAAATCTTTGTTTTTGTATTAATTTCATCTGGAATTAATAATGACTTAAGTTAGTAACTCAATGATATAATTTGGATTGCATTACTCAAAAAATCAAATCGCTAGACAACGTTTATTACTATCGCCTTCACCAACACTCATTAGTAATTTCGTCAAATGACTCAACATTTTAACTCAACTCAACTCAACTCACAAACTCACTTTTTCCTTGAGTAAATGATTGATTCAATTAACTCAACTTCCTCAATTTAAAACTCATCAAAAAATTTTCACCAAGTCACCTGACTTAACTCATTCTTGACAACTCATCTATCCTACTCTTCAACTTCTCAAGTTCGAATTGAAATGTTTTTCTTTTGACTCACACCATCACCCTTACACCTTTTCCAATACATGTTTCATTCAAGCATAAAAAAATATCATCCCTCGGAAATTAAAAAAAACGCGTGTCTATCTGAAATCAAATGAAATTCTATTGAAACGATGGCAAGTCGCGTATCGTCATTGTGAGTGATAGTCTGGGGTGAGAGCGCCGACTGTTTAAAACATCGATACAAGCATTAAGGGAGATGGAGAAAAAGGGACGAAGACGGCATCTAGGTGAATCGCGACGGGGCTTTTCAGATGTGCACCGAAAAACGGCGTCGCGTCAGCCGTGGATGAAAAAGTCATCAGTGTTGATAAATAAAACGTTAGCAGCGCGTCTGCCCAGGCGCATTACACACGCACTCGAGTCCGGGGTCGGCCTGAGCGATCGTGTTACACGCATCCGACTGCTGCACTCAACGCATCCACTTCAACCCAACAGAACCAGCGCCCTAACCCCTCGCTTGTCTTCTTTCTTTTCTTCGACACAAGACGCCCGACTCAAAACTAAAATATCCTTAATCCAAACGAACTCAATGACTTTGTTGCTCGCCTATTACATTTATATTTCTTACCCATCAGCTTTATTTATTCGTCGCACAAAAGTCTCTCGAACCGCAACGAAATCATCCCTAGGAAAGAAGTTCATGTTGTGCAACAGTTTGAACAATTTTAACAGAGTTTAATTTTGATTTTGAGATTGTTCACGATTTCAAATGAAAAAAATGAGAAGACGAAAGCTGCAGACTGAATTAATTCCTATTCAACTTTCGCGTACTTTTTTCAAGTAGTGCGAATCCAAAAGCTTACGTCCTGCTCTCTTGTATATCCTTCTTTAAATCATACCTCGTTCTTAAACCGGCTGCGTCTTTTTCGCGTGTTTTTCCGCGCCGACCGCGAGAGGAGAATATACAAATTTTGCAAAGCATCCCGACCGTAAATACGGTAGAATTGTAGCCAGCGAAAAAAGTAGAGGGCTGGTGCGGTCTCAGAAGAAGCCGTATCTCCTTCGGCAGCTCTGATATACGAGAGATGGCGCGTAATCAAATAAAACACGAAAGCTGAGCCCGTTAATTATTCACCTTTGATAAGAACGCGATGCGACGCTAAGTGGATTATCGGATTATGATCCCCGGCTCTATTCTTAAGTTCTGATCGCCGTGGACTCGCCGCGAAAATATCTCTAACAACCTACAAAATTAATTGGGATTCGAACGGAAACAAACTGCGAAAATAGGAGGGTATTTTTTGATTCGAAACATCGCGGCTTGAAATTGTTTATTTACCTGCACTCAGTCGTCAATGGGAAGTGTAAAATTATAGTAGAAAGAAATCATTTTCACATGAAAGTCTGAAAACATCGTTTCTACTGTAAAGCTACAAGTTCCTCGTTCGGTGTTCCATCTGTGAAATATTAAATTATATTTTAAAGAATCTTAGAAATTGAATGGATATTTTCTGATGTCTTGCAGTAATCTTTTGAATAATTGAATTGAGTACGACGTTGGATGTCAGCTCTGAATTTGCTGGACTGAAAAAAATATGAAGATTAAGATATTATTTTAACATTGCATTCAATCAAATTATTAAATTGATATCATTAAATTACAATCCGTGAAGTTGGGTACCGGTTTTTAATTGGTGCAGGCTTGACAAAATGACATCAACGAAACTCAAAAGTTCTTTAGCATCCGATGTTGGGTGAATAAAGGTCCCAATCTTACCTGAATAAAAGGTTCATATATACAATTAATACTGATTAGATGAAATTCCAAAACTTTTGAAAAACCATGTTGGACGTCAATCTTCTCTTATTTGTTTGTCTGAAAACAAACAAACAAGAAAAGTGGAACGAATCTAAGAGCCCCACGTTGGGCGCCGCTTCCGATCCAGAAGAAACACCTTACGACCTATAAAAAAGAGAAAAACAATCACGATCATTTATTTCAACGGAGTATCGTTGGTCAAGCTCGCGAGATGGCGCGCGTGCAAAAAGGCTTTCAGCAAAACGAGCACTTTGGAAGCTGCAATGGAGAGTAAACTGTCTGCGGGTTCATTCGCGAGGCTTCTGGAGGCTGGGCTATCTCTGAGACGACATCTCTGAGTAGTCAGGGCAAATGGCCTTCGCAATCTCCGCCTGAATGCCAGATCCAAGTCGACGCAGCATTCAGAAAAGATATTAAATGAAAACATTGAGCTAACTCTAGCTGCGCTCTCGGCGCCGCGAATCCGCCGCTAATATTTGCTCGCGAAAATTTTATCGCAAAGGAAGCATCGCGGTTGCCGAGATTTGAAATAAAAAATCGCGCCCGCCCACTGGCAAATGACTGAGAGAGAGAAAGCTATCGAGCAATTTTGCAATGTCGTCAGTTGTGATATCGATCAAGCGGCTTAAATGTTGATCTAGAGCAAATTGACTCCGCGACGAGTAGTTGCAAAAACGTACACAGACTAAAATGAAGTGTGTCAATATCAATAACGCAAAAGATGAGCGAAATTCAATCTATTGCCTCCTTTCTTTTTTGTTTGTAAATTTAATATAGTTGAAATTACAATAAATTCTGTGAATATTACTAGATTTAGTAGTTTCAGTAATAATTCTGTGGCTTCCGGCAAAAAACAGACATCTTTTCATTAACTTGATTTTATGCTTTTTTGTTATCACAAAACGCGTATGAACTTTTTTGTATAGTTATTAAAAATCTTCAAATTGATATCTGGAATCTTACGTCATTTCTGCAAAGTTAGCACGTATGGAATTTTTTCACGACTAAAAATTGTTAGCTACATTTAGTATTGAAGAAGTTATTAGCAAGAGATTTCACGTTGGCAGCTTACACGAAAGACGCGAAGCACATGCTTGTAACGCGAAATCTCTGTCGATGGTGGAAAGAAAGTTATTTCACTCTTATTTCCATTAACTGTGACGTGAGAAGCAGCCTTTTACCATGATTAGTGCGCAAAGGGAATAGGACTCTGCGTGAATGCACAACTATGTCGAACACGATATATTAAGTCTGTGTAATCTCCGTCTCAAAATTTGCAAATCAACTTATCTCTGGTTAATTTGAAAAATTTTTAAAAAATAAATGGCAGTGCATTTTTTACCAAACGATTTTCAGCTTTCGTTTGATTTTTGAAGTATTTTTTTATTGCGAATCATTAATGATTTCGAGGTTCAAATTGACGTTTTACTATCAGTTAATTTTTTTTTATTTTTTTGGCTGGTAAGTCACACAGTTTCCATGATGCGTAAAGTTATTGAATGGTCTGCCAAAAAAGCGGTTTTATCACTCACTCAACTGAAAACGAGAAAATTTAATTGTGCAGATATGAAAAATGGTCAACGATTTTTTTTCTGACAAAGAAACTACCCTCCATGAACGTTCTCGTTTAAACGAAGTTACGAAAATGATTCGTAACTACTTTTAGTTTCGAACTCAAGAGGACCTCCTAGTGAAAAATCATGAAAATTGACGAAAAAATGGAAAACAATTTTATAGTATTTTTCAATAGATTGAACCTTCCTCTTCAACATAATAAACATGGTTTTTCAAAAAATTACCTGTAAACAATTTTTTTCAACATTTTCCGGCGTCGTGCACAAGTGCCTATGGCGCTAGTAAACTTCAAACGTGTTTTTCTCTGATATTGAATATTTACCTTTCCATCAACTTCAATGTAGTTCCGTTTCTACAGTTTTCCACCGATTCAGTTCTTTCAAAGCTTAGAATGTTCGAAAAAGTATTTAGAATGATTTGTAAAGACAGAATTTTGATACATTGTTTTAAAAAAAATTTATAAACACAAAACGAAAAAAATGTCCCGTTTTTTCGACGTTTTTCATGCTTTTCAGATTTTTATGGAGAAAAGCGTTAACAACTTTCCAATTTTGTAAATATCAAAAATCCGTCTTTACGATTTCTTCGTATTACCCGGAACATTTAGGCGGCAAACATTAAAAATCGGTTGAAAATTGTAAAAATGGCATGTATTTGAAATTCACCCCTTTTGGCAGTATTATTAACAAATTATTAGAACAAATAAAAATTTTTTAACAATGTTTGATGCAATTTCGACTATACCGATGGTAAGGAATTCAACCAAAAAAAATTTTTAGAATCGGTTCATTATTCTAGATTTTAGCCATTTCACTAGGAGGTCCCCTTAAACTTTTTATCTCGAGTTTTTTCAGACTTCTATGTAATCACTTAATGACGGACAGTTTCCACTGCTGCATAATGAATGATGATCGATCGTGAAAACGAGACATTTTTTCATAATCCTTCACTCCGTTCGGTAGAACCTACGATGGAAAACTGATGCTAGTTCGGAACAATGTTGAAAAGTGAAAGGGACAGTAGGTCGAAGAAAAAAAAGATCAATAATTTCGGCGCAGACTTTTCAACGTTTTACAGAAAATTTCACATATATTTCTCAAGTTTTGGAATGAAATTACTTCAGTATTGAAGTTTTCTGCTCAGGTAAGAAACTAGATTATTGTTTTTGAATTTTGCTAGTATGAACCAAACATTTTACAGCTAAATTGTTTCTATACATTGATACGAAACAATTGAACACTTCGATAAACAAACATAAATGTTTTTTATAACAAGATCTTATTGATTATTCAACGTTATTTCCGTATGATCTAGGACAGACAAGTAAATTTTAGTTTTAGATATTTTTGTTTCCTTATTTTTAATTTTATAGAAATTCATTCGAATTAATTAGTTTTAATTCATTGAACAGCTAAAGGAGAAAGATTCAAGGAAAAATAATAAAATTAAATTATTGTTCAAAGCAATATTTACATAGGACCAATTTGAAAACTTATCTCGATACTGTTATAAGTAAAAAAATATGAAATTTTGTTCGAGTTGATATTTCTTAGACAGAACTTTTTAATGCATTGATTGAATTTTCCGATTTTTAGTAAAGCGTCATGGAATAACGATGCTCATTATTATCAACACATTTCGTTTAAAATATTCGAAATGATAAGACGACCACTGGATAACAAAAATTGTAACATTTTTTTGACGTTTCTTTTGGAAGATTAACACTTGGTTAATGATTTCGAAGCCGATCTCTGCCGGGTTTGAAAACATAATTGGTGCAACATTGCATCATTATTTTTGATGATATTCGCCTCTTATTCACCGTTTGTAGGTAAACAGAATATTTTTGTATAACTTTGTTGTTACAATTGAGTTTTAAGATAATCAATATTCATGCATTTGGATTGGAAAAAAACATTATCCAACAAAAATTTCAATTGCAATGGTTTTACCTGAGAAAAATAATTGGATGTTTTTAACTTTTCAGTTGTCAGTTGAAACGGAGCACTGTAGCAGGCAATGTGTTAAATACAAAAAATTAGGTATTGCAAAATTGTTCAAATGGAAATTTCGAGAAGGTGCCACTTTTGCATGAACCTTAGAAGCAATTAACAATTTTTCATATTGCTTGGAATAATAATATGTTTGGTTTTGAAGAACTGGTTGTCATAAAACAATTTATATTTACCAATAATATTCAAAGTAACACAGTCTATTTTCTTACTCTTTCTAATATTCGCATAGTTCCATCATTTTTAATGATGCTTTTTTCTGTAAGTTTAGTTAAAGAAACAAGTCTGCTTGCATACAACATAGTTGTTTTTTACGATTCTAATTTTGATTGATTGAAATTGTTTTCTGAAATTTTTTTAATTTCAGTTTCAAGTTAATTTACGTGATGGTTCTGTCATAAAAAACGAAGCTGTGCCACAAATTATGGCAGCATTATTACCAACGTTAGCATTTTTGTTCATGGGTGATCAAGTATCAGAATGCAGTAGCAATATTAAAGATATATGGTTCGTATACGAAAATAGCGAAAATTTTACAGTAGAAAACAACAAGAACTGTCTTATTTTAGAACTGTTTTAGAACTTACTTAGAACTGTTTTTTGAAAATACCTTTTCAACACAATACTGGATGTTGAACAAAATGATTCTTATCTAAAAATTGATAAAAATTGTAGTCACAGGAAAATCGTTAAAGTTAGTATTAGAATAATGAAAGGGGAAGAAATTAAGAAAAACGCACAAACATTACTTATCAATTTTCATTTCGCAAATTTAGTATGCCAGGGATGTTCGTTCATATTGCGACACTCTTTTTGTAATTATTTTGATTGTTACTGTTCCATCCTTCTCAATCATCCTTTATTCTGTTGAGTATACAAAAATGAAGCGAAAATATGTTTACAATTTCATTTGTTCATATTTCTTTAATATTTATTCATCCATGTTTTTGTCTCGTTTCAGTTTCAAGTAAGTTCACGAAGTGGTTAGGTCATTAAATACGAAATGCCACAGTTCATCATAACATTTCTACCTATTTTATCATTTTGTTTTTTCGGAGAACAAGTTTCAGGATGCAGCAGCAATTCAAAAAAAAAGATGGTTTGTATCCGAACTATGCAAAATTTTTGCATAATTCAAATAATTTTGGTTCAACAAACATTCTTTGAATAAAAAAAAATGATATATTTCAAATCGTCTTGTAACTGTTGGTTTTTTATAGTCAAAAATGTATTTAAAATTGGTTTGAAGACCAATAAGACACCAGACTTTGCCGAAAAAACCTCAATCTTTAACAGTGATTGGTTCATGGTATAAATTTATATAAAAAATGTTGGGTAAAATGGCCGTAACAATACTTTTACAACAATTTCGTCTACTTCTTTGTTATGGTTCTACTTTTAAATCAATGTGGATATTAATACCGCAGGTAAAATTTAATTCTGAAATGAATATAAATGACATTTTCTCGCTCCATATTTTACACAGATTCTTTTTAAAGGTGAAATATTTATATGTTCACATATTACTTCAGATTTTACGTTACCATGCACAGACTTTATAATAGTAAAAAAGTAAGTCTGCTTGCTTATACAATTTCGCAAGTCTACGAATTATCAAAAAATTATCATTGCTATAGTTGACAGAACAAGATGACAAAATTCAGGATGATTGGAAGAACATTAACAAAATACAAAATCGTCAAATAATGCATCAATACGGAATAAAAATCAAAAAACAAGTCAAATTTACAACTGGTACGACAGTTCACATTGAAATAATAATTTTTAATTATCATACTGCCTCTATTTTCAGTAATAATCGCTTCTATAATTTTGATATTCTACATTAACATATTGCGACCAATCGTGTTAGATATGGTCCTCCCACTTGAGACGTGACCTATGTAGAGATTCATTTTATTTAACATCGCAGTTGGACTTTTGCATTTGGAGATGACAACACTATATTGTATCGTCATGATTTATCATACTTTCCAGCAGTTCGCAATTTTAAAGTAAATTCAAAGTAAGAGTAAATTAAAAAAAATCATTGATATTTGTTTTAAAATATTATAAAACTATACATTTTGTAATTTTGGGTTTTTTCCAAGTTTTCATGCATAAAACAACACAAGAGATCATTAAAGTTTGTAAAAGTTTAGAAAAAATTCTCTTCAAAAATATGTCCCTGTTGGTTTCAATGTTTTGAAAAAGTTCGTTCGTACTGCGACACTATTCTGTGGTTCCATTTACTTACAGTGGTACTAAGTTCATCAATGTCTCTTTATTCTGTAAATAAGCAAAAACGAAACAAGTCAGTAATAAACAATTTTAAATTGTTTGAAACGTTTTTGGTTTTGAAACCTGTTGTTAAAATTCAGTTTAAATTTCACGTTTCAGTTCGAAATTAACTTAATGAACGGTTTAGTGATCCAGAACGAAGCTTTGCCACTTCTTCTTATTATGTTATTAGTCACCTTCACCTTTGCTTCATTAGGTGAACAAGTGTCGGAATGCAGCAGCTGTGTGAAATACGTTCAGTTACTTCGGTTAGATATCTTTAAATCTGAATTATTTTTGTATATCCTATAAATTTAATAAATTAAAGAAAGAACACATTTTCCATAATTTTAAGAATAAATAAAAAATGAAACTGAGTTTGGAAGATTGTAATAATTTATCTCATTTCTCGTTTCGATTCTAATGACAATTGCAGTTACAAATCATCGTGGATGTATTGGTCTAATTTTCTGAACAAAGAAGCTTGAATATCATTTGAAACAGATGTAACAAAGCTTGCCTCTTTACCTGGTTATTTTACACTCAACGTGCAACTGTTTATTGATGTAAAATTCTGACTTTAATGAAACTGAGATTTTCAAAAACTTGTCAACAAGAATGTTTTTTTCATCTTCAGACCCTACATATGTCTTTCGCTATACTTCACTTTGTTTTTTTTTCTACACAAATGACTCAATAGATGACTTGATAATATACTCAATAAATTTATTCAAAATAAATGTTAATTTAATTTGTTCCAAAACAATCATTCTTATATGTTCTTACACGATCTGAACTGTACCCATTCAGAAACAAAACTAATAAAACAATTTTCACATTTGAACTTTTTCCTCTTCGTTACATTTTACAGTTACTAATTCATGATCAATTTAGAGCTGCAATTACGCTCCCTCTTTTTTTTCTATGTTCATTTCAAATTGAGGTATTAATTTCACACCGTTTTGCATAACGAATCGTCATCGATTTCATGCAAGAACAAAAATTGTCTACGCTGGGGATAGCAAAATTTTTTTCATAGTTTTGAAGAACAGTAATGACTTCGCATTGGAGAAGTAAAGATGAAAAGTTGGGAACAAAGTCGGGGTCTATTTTTGAAAGCGAGTATTACAAGTTGTACAAGTTTTTGTTCAAGTTCATCGGTTGTTGGCCTTACCAACGTTTCTTCGGTGGTCAAATTTTTCAATTGTGTTTTTTCGGATCTGGCAGTGTGATAATACTTTTGGCGCAAGTATTAAAACGATTTTGAAGAATAAAAATAATGAAAATTGAAATGATACTTGTCAAGCAATATTTAAATTTTGTTTAACTAAAATTTTCTTCGAATAATTAGAATAATGGTTTTAGATCAAATTCTTTTACTATAATCGTCATGATTTTGACGAAATAGCTACCAATATTCATTTTCTTCTTTTTCATCTAATTTTATATGGTTTTAGATATCACAGAATGTTGAATGGTCGAAAAGTATGCAAATTTTTGAAACATAAAATCGTGGCGATTTCTCATATTGTTTACTTTTACTTTATAAATTTGCAGTTACAAAGATTGCATGACGGAGTTGAAAACGATTGGGCGACTATTAGGAGTACAAAGTATCTTGCCAAATTGCAAATATATGCTGAAAAATTCAGAACAGTTTCTCGTAAAATTATCAGTACGTTTTTGAAATTAAAATTTGAAATGAATGTAATTAAATGGAAAAAGTCATTACAGTCACTTATCATAAGATAATAATTTATTTGATTGCCTTTTTAGTTTCGTTCGAAGTGCTTACTGTGAACATGTACATGAAAATGTTTTGGCCACTATTGTGCAATTTATTCCTGAACGAGAAACGTCCAGACGCGCTAGTTTTTGTTTTACGTTTTACCTTTATAAAATCAAAACACTTTCCCTTGTTTATGAACTTTGCAGGAATCACGATTGGAGTTTGTTTTTTTGCAGTCATTGTATTGTGTTATTTTTTCTTTATTTATCATTCCTGTTCCTTATTCACCATTGTTGGGTAAAATTGAAATTCAATTTTTACTATTTCCAAATTAACCCATTTTTTGCTTAACATCTGCAATTTCAAGGATTCTAGCAAAAAATGGGTTGCTTTTATATTCAAAAGTATTGTATCAATTTTTATTTCAAATAGAGCTCGACTGATGGACATTGGGAATAAAAGTCATAAAAATTGCCAGAAACTAATAGCTGAATGTGTGTCCCAACATTGCAGGTCGTTAGAGTTAGTAGTCCGACAAACAGAATAAATCAAAACAAAATATAAAATAAAAAAATGTATCTTTTTCGAAACTCAATTGAAACATTTTTAAAGGTTTGCTAAGGAAGTCAGAATTATGTTCCGGGAACTTTTGTTCTTTGGGCTGATTGCAATAGTTGGGTTACTTACACTATTACTTTACGTGGTAAAATATTTTTAGTTACAAAATTTATTACCTATTTATACAAGCCTTTTAATAAAAGAAACCTAACAGATTTTCATAATTGTCTTTTAGTGTCAAGTGAAATCAAAAAACGAAAAAGCAAAAGTTCTCTTGGAAGTTGTACCGCAATTGTCAATGATACTGTTTTTTACATACGTGATGTGCATATATGCAGAAAAAATTACAGCGAATGGCTACGACATTAAACAAAAATGGTTCGTTTAATAATAATGGTTATAACATTATAGAGCACATTCTAAAACGCAAAAAAAAACTGAAACAAAAATTGAAATTCCCTAAAGGACTGTATTTCAAAAATGTTAAGAAAGTTTTCAAAATTTTCAGCTACGACTCGGACTGGCTCTGTTGGTCGAGCGTGGATAAAAAATCAGTCAACATTATTCAGAACAGATGTAATTTGTTGACCATCCTAGAAGCTGGGTTTTTTACATTGAATAATGAACTCTTTGTGAAAGTAATTAAACACTCTTAGCTAAATGTTATCTTTTTTCGCTTGAATTTTTGAATGACAGAAAATATTGAACAAATTTCACAAACTAATATCAATAAATAATTGGAACTTATTTTTTTACAGATTTTGCAAACATCCTTCACTTACTTTACAGTTTTTGCTTCGACACAAAATACCAGTAATTAATATTTCTAATTAAAAACTAAATAAACCGATCTTTTTGTATCAGAAAACAAATTTTTTATTGAAACAAATTTTCCTTACAAAAGTTAATATTTTAACAAAAATTGTTTTGCGGCAATACTGAATCTTCGTAATATAAATTTTGAACAGAAAGTTCACCTTTTCACGAACGGTAACAAAACCGTCAGATAATTTAGAACTTGGAACAATAATTTGTAAAACAGAAAAAACAAATACTTGAATTTTTCTAAAATGAATCGTATGAAATTTAAAAACGTTTTAGATGCAAAAATGAAAATTTAAATATTGAAAAGAAGCAACATGTTTAAGGACGTTATTGACTGTCAACCAAACCGTTTCCTATCTGAGACTGAAGTCAAAATTGATTAAAGAATCAGAAAACAAAAGCTGCTCAGAAATAAATTTGATTCCTCCCTCTATTTTCTTTTTTATTTTTCATTTTGAATATGAAAAAATTAAAACATCACATTTACTTACATCATTCTTCATTTCATTAAATATTATTCTATTTCTATTGTTTAACAAATGCAACTACTTTCATAAACGATGTTACTCCTGGTCTTTACTAAACTCAACTAAAAAACAGTCATGTATAAAAGTTCACGTTTTGCGAGTTTAATTGAAGATGATTCATTAATGAAGACACACCTCTCAAGTTCAATTTCCTCTCTTTTGCACGAGTAAAGAATGATTATCGCATAATTGCAGCATTTTGCATAGTGAATGATTATCGATTCCAAAATTTTTCACTCCAAGTCGAGCCACTCTTATAGTCAATGTAGTACTTTGAATCAAAAATGACACTGCTCCTCAAGAGCAACGATATGGAACTCAAAAAAAAGTCGAAATCAATTTTCGACTGTAAATTTTATCGTTGGTACAAATTTTTATACAAACTGGTTGGTTTTTGGCCGTATCAAAACTTTTTTAGAGGCCAGTTTTTTCAACTCATTATTGTTGGAACAATCTCAATCTTACTTTTTCCAGCGCAAGTATTGTCAAATGAGTTTTTAACATAAGTATTATTTATTATTACTTTTCGTTTACTAAAAAATTTAGAATTCAATTTCTCTCAAAATTTTGAAACTAAAATATGTTAAAACTAAAATTGTTAAAACTTGATTGTTTTCAGATTGAATATTTGTATGACAACCGACATGACCTGACCAAAATAACCAGTAATTTGCACTACGTTGTTTTTCATATAATTTTGTTCGTTTTTCGATTTCACAGAGCAGTTTCCGGTAAACAAGTATGAGTTGATTTTGTTCATAAAGTTACAGATTGAAACAAATAATTTTTTGACTTTCTATAACAGTTACACTTTGAATTCTAGTTAAAACAATTACATGACGACATGGAAAACGACTGGCGGACCAACGTCGATAAAAATTGTCGTGATATTTTAGAAAAACATGCAGGATATTTTCAAAAAATTATGAAAAGAATGCTTTGTACGTTCTTTAAAAATTTATTTTTCAGTTTATTGACAAAATTTTATGTTTTTGAAATTTCTCATCCAGTTTCATTAGGAATCATAGCAATTACTCTATACACAAAATTACTTCGGTCAAGAGTTTTAAACTTACTGATGCCAAAAACTGAGAAACGTCCAGATCACCTGTTGCTGAACTTAAAATACAATCTTATCAAATCCGAAGAATTGCCGTTTTATTTGAACATTTTGGGAGTATTTTGGGCATGTTTGATTTGTTCAAATTTTATTATGACTTATGTCATTTTTATCTACCATTGCTGTGCATTGTTTGCAATCGTTAGGTAAGACGCAGGTGCAAATCTAAGGAAAATCCAAAATGAATTAGTTTCAAATTAATTTTATTAGTTGACTTGTTATTGTAGGGATAAACTGATCAGAACAAATAATGAACATTTTCAGTATCATGAACAAATATCTGCCTGTGTAAGACCGCATTACACTTCTCTTGAGTTTGTATTTTATGATAACTTTTCAAAAACTGACACATTTTATGTACATTTGATGTTTTATTGAAATTTGTTGTTGACTTTTGAAAATAAAAATGTCCAAGGTTCGCTAAGAATATTAGATCTTATTTTCGAATAGTTTTTCTCGTTGGTCTGAGCGCGATAATATTAATGATAACATTTGCGCTTTATATTGTAAGTATGAAAAGTGTAACGGCCTTTTTTTCTTTTATTATTTTTTCATCATAACTTAGATTTTTTAGTTACAACTAAGAATACAAGATGAAAGAGACAGTATTTTAACTGACGTCGTTCCACTATTATTAATGTCGTTACTTTTTGGGTTTCTTTGTTGTTCACTAGGAGAACTAATGATGGAACATAGTTATAGTATAAAAAAAATGTGGTTTGTTACCAAAACAGTTCTCAGCGTTTCTGGTAACTGTTAAGTAGTTGATTACATTCACAAATTTTTTAGCTATGAATCAAATTGGATCACTTGGTCAAATATAGAAAGAAAATCATTAAACATTATTCAGATCAGATGCAATTTACTCTGTATCATCGACGCTGGACCGTTTTTACTTACAAATGAATTTTTCGTCCTAGTAACTTGTTTTTGTTTTCTTGATTTGAATCTATTTCAATTGTGACAGAAAATGACAAACTAATTTTCCGTAGATCTTGCAAACATCGTTCACTTATTTTACAGTACTGTCTTCGGTACAATAACAGTAATAATTCAAACTGAAAATTTCAATTAACTACCAGAAACCATTTACAAACAGGAATCAATAAAAACGTTTATGAAAAATTTATTCAATTTTTGATTTTTTTTTTTCAAATAAAATTTTACCTTGTCCTTTATATAAAACACTACTATTGATGAATCGCATTATTTTGTTTGTTTTCTTGCTTCGTTTGATTTTGTTTAACAAGTTGTAAAGATAATTAATTTAAAACTGTCTGTCATTGTACTTGTAAAGAATTTTTCCACTTTGAGGAGTCACGAACAAACGATCCTACGAACATGAATCCAACTGTAAAACTGCCAACTTTCAGCAAGCCCAGTCTTATTACCAATGGTACTGATCCACAGACTTTAGAGGTTTCCAAATGGTATTTGGTTCGATGATGTTTGTGCCTGGAAAATAGCAAACCGTACAAACTTGTTTGACATTGTTTCTCTTCATTTTTGTTCTACTTAAATTTTATAATTCAAATATGAAATGGAAAGGTTAATTATAAAAACAATATGATAACAAATGAATAAAATAACAAATGACCATGAAGAAATGATGTTGATAAAAAAACAGATTGTCATATGAGTGAATAATGAATTAACTAAGTTATTTCTATCGAATCGAATGTTCATAAAAAAAAATGTTAGTAATTAAGTACTCAGGTTTTGTTTTAACTTTAAAGTTTTTCATTTTGAGGGCCTTTCCGAATTATTTGGAGGACTGGACTACCACGACTGATATTCCCCTGTTGTGTGACTGAGCTCTCTCTTGAACAAACACTTCAACAACTTGAACAAACACTTATGTTTCCAAAAATAAAAGAACTCAAAGTATAAAAAAATTGATAAATTTTTGATTGTCAGCGAACAGTTTGGTATCTAAGACTAAAGTGACACCAGTCTTCAGATTAAAATGAAAAAAGTGAACAGAAATATTATTCATTTCTTCCTTCGCTGGTGTTTTAATTCACAGTTATTATCTTAATCGTTAACGTTTATCTCCGTAATTGTTCGTTTTGAATATTTAATGAACGTCACGTCCATCAAACGCATTTGGAAAGAAAACGTAAGGTATGAGCTCAACGGTTCGCGATGGATTTTTCACCAGAGTTCACGTTACAAAAGAAAGTCAGTTTAGATATTTGTGTACATTAAAAATGACTCTGCGAAGTAAAAATTTTCTAAAACATATCAAGATCGAAAAATTCAAATGTCCTGAGATCTTCAATTCCCACTATTACAAAGTTTATCAATTAGTGAGCAGATTCAATGGTTCTTGGCCGTACCAAAGTTTTTATGAGCAGATCCTAGTTGTATTTTATGAATGGTCTATTGGCTGTTTTACAATCATTGGACAGGTACAAAATTTTTATCATTATTATTACTATTCTTATCTTTATTTTTATTGTTTTTGTTGTTATTGTTATTTAAGAACGGAAATTTTGAATTGAAAAAAAAAGATTACGAAAAAGTGCTTTACTTGTTAGAAAAGAAAAAACTGATTTTCAAAATTAAATTGCAGACGGAATACCTCATCAATCATCGAAAAAATTTTGACGAGTTCTGCACCAACTTACAGTTTTTTTGTATGAGCAATATGATACTTTACGCTCGATTGCACAAAATGTTTAATGGAAAAATGGTAAAAAATTAGTTGACAATCATAAATATCATAAATATTTCTCAACACCGAAAAGTTCAAAAAAATTCTGTTTCTAGTTCAGAATTTGTCACAATAAAATTCAACGTGATTGGGACACGTTTCAGTCTGGAACTTTTCGAATAATGTTACAAGAATTTGCATCGAGTACCGAGCATGCAGTATTATATATGACAAGTATACTTGAGTTATTATTTTTTTTGACTGATAAATTAACAGAAAGAAAAGTTTAAAATAATTTTATATTCAATTCAAAATGTTTTGATTCAAGCTATTACTTATTGTACAATATTGTTGGTCGACTTGAGAGTAGTATGGTCACTATTTTCAAATTCATTTTTCAAACCAGATGAAAACCGTCACTCATATTTGATATTTGGAGTCGAATATGTGTTAATGAAAGGAAAAAGTTTGTCATATGTAGTCAATATTATCGGACCGTTTATTGTCGCTACACAAACACTAGTTGGTTTAATTGGCTTCATTGTGATGACGTCGCATGGATGTGCATTTTTCACTATAGTTGGGTGATATTCAAATTTGATTTTTACTTTTTTACTTCTAACTAAAATTTACTAAATTACTTTTTTTTTTAATTTAACTTTGAACAAATGTAATTTGTACCAATTTTTTAATCGAAATTAAATCTTCAAGGCATCACTTTCTTTGGAGTGACAACAATTTGATTGCAAATAATAAAAGTTTCGTTAGCAAACTTGACGACCGAATCCGAAAGTGTATAAAACAACATTTAGAGTCCATTGAGTTAGTAGTTAACGTCAGACTTAAAATTCTAAACATTTTTGAAATTAATCATTTGATTATTGAAAACATGAAGATTTGCTGATAACGTCCGGTTGTATTTTATCCCAATTTTGTTTTATGGCTTAACCATGACTGTGGTTATATTAACTTTATCACTATACACAGTAAGAATAGAAACGAATTTACCTTTTTAAATAAAAATAAATAATTAACGACTCAATTGTTTAATTTTGTTATTTGAAAAGTTGAAAAATTTGATTGTTGATTGGATTACACTTTTTGAAATTTGGGTTTTCGTTTCAGATCCAGATAAGAATGAAACATGATATGATTTTCACGGATTTATTGGTTGCAATGATGTTGGCTTCAATCACTTATTATTTAGCAAGCAGTTTAGGAGAACGCATGCGCGATTATCTTTTTGAAATCAAACAGTATTGGTTAGTTGTTTAATCACAACTTTTGTTACTAAGTTCTTATTCTATATTTCATTTTTCTGTTTTATAATTTTTTATTTTATTTTATTTTTTTTTAGTTACAAGTCAAATTGGATCAATTGGCCTACCAAGAATAAACAAAACTTAGTGATAGTTCAAGCAAGGTGTAATAGAGAATTAATTTTCAAAGCTGGTCCTTTTATCGTTTCCATTGAATTTTTCGTAAAAGTAACAATACAATTTAAAAAGAAGTTTGGTGCGATCGGAAATTTTGTTAACTATTGGTTTTTTATTTATTTATTTCAGATGCTGCAGGCGTCATTTACTTACTATACAGTGTTTTCACAAGTTTCAGAAACAAACAAATAAACGAATGCATTATCAGATGTTTCGACAATTTTTCTGCTTCTTCTTGGTTTTTCAATTTTGTTGAGAAAATGAATAAAATAAATAAAGACTATTTTAATTAAGTAAATTCAATTATTGTGTCTACGAATTATCTTGATTTGAATTTGTTTCTCTGTTTAATGTATATCTTTTGGGAAAAAAAACTATAAATTAATTACCTTGTTTTTGAACATCTTTGCAAAAGTGATGAAATGACAAATAATTAAAAATTGTCTTACAAAATCAAGTATAAGGTCCATTTATTCCAATATTTACGTAATTATACGTCATTGTAATAATTGTAAACAATTTTTCTACTTTTGGGCGTGACGGACAAACGATCCTACGAACACAAATGCAACTGCAAAACTGCGAACTGTCGGCGAAGCGCGGGAGTTTTGCAATGTCATGGTAACCAACGGTTGAAAACAGTCAAACAGCCTAGTTGCGCATGCCAAGTTCTGCCAATTCGCCGCCAAATTAATTCTGTATAATCAATAAAAGAGAACGGTGACTTTTCAAATTTCAATTATATAATAAGTAATTTCTCCTTGTTTCTAGGAATTAATACCTAAAATAATGTTCATTAAACTTTAGGAGGAAACATCAAAAATGTTGGCGAAAGAAGAAAAGAAATTTAGCGCTGGTTTTGGAAACTCAAACCTGACCTGAATCACCAAGTGATAATTTAGAAACTGATATTATAAGGAAACTCACTTGTGACATCACATACACAGTGTTGTTTTTTGGTACAATTATTTGTCCAAGAGACAGTGTCACAAATCGCGTCGAATTTTAGCAACAATCTTATACTGAAAAATTGGTACTTACGATGACCCTGAGACAAAATTGAGAAGTCCTTTCTCAAATAAACATTGCAACCAAATCAAGATTCTAAGTGATTGTTTTTCAATTGTTTTTGGTCGGTTTTTGGTCAAAAGTGTCAATAAACAAAGTGTCAAGTGTCAAAGTGTCAAAAATATAATACTTTAAATTCAATTTTGCAATGCATTAAGTAAAAAAAAAACAAGTTTCGAATTATCGCCTAACGTCTGTGTAGACTGCCAAAGCAAGAAATTTACAAAAACAACACAAATCCTGGCAATCTTAATAACCAAGTTGGTTATGTTTATAACTTTCATTTCAAAATTCTACTTTTCTGTTCCAAAATTCAGCGAAAGAACTTCGCAATTCTGGTTCAGGGTAATCTTCAGTACCGTGACACTGCCTCTTGAACTATATGGTCATTATAGAAATTTAAATTTGACGATTTTTTATTGAAAAATCAAATTTGTATAATACGGTCTCATTGAAACATTATTTTTTACTCAATTTTATTCTATTTATTCTTATTTTACTTTTCTTTATTTTTTATATTTTTCATACAATTATCGTTCATTTTTTCATTTGCCCACTGATGAAACCATTGTGAAATATGCAAACGAAGTTTTCAAAACCTGAAATGAATTTTAAAATATCTCAATTTCATTGATAAACTGTTTTTTTAACTTTCATGTGAATTACATACTTTAGCGAAAAATTCATTGCATAGTACGAAAGGTCCAGCTGTAAATGTTGTTTCACGTTGACATCTCTGTTGTATAATAATCAAGGATTTTTTATCACTACGTTGCCAGTCAATCCACTTTGAATCGTAGCTAAAAAAACCATTTCAATTTTCAAAAAAACATGTGTGTTTTAGATTACAATCTTTCTACAAAAAGTGTCTAGAAAAGTACCACAAAACACTTATTTTCGAACATTGATACCGCATGCGTTCTCCTAAGGTGGCTACCAAATTTCCTACAAGGACTGCAAACACTCCAACAATCATCGAGTCGCTAAAAATTATTTTTTCCCTCATTTTAATTTGAATCTGCAAATATTTTCATAAACAGTTCTGAGACATGATTTTTTAATGAATAAAAATTGTTGCAAAAAACATTATTTTGAATTGTTTGTTTTTTACTTTTTTCATTCAAAAGTTAAAAAAGTTAAGCTTACTGCATGTAACGATAGTGATAAAGCTAATACATCAGCAGCTATTCCAACAAGGAATAAGAAGAAGAAATAAGACTGTATCTTTTCAGCGTACCTTAAAAATGCTAATTAGAGCAAACAATTTTTTTTCGAATTTCAACTTAAATGAGTCATCTGGAAAAACTTACTTTAAGGACTTTGAGTGCCACTGAATACAATTGTTAATTTGTCTTGTACAATTCACTTTGTTTGTATTTTGGAAAAATGACTTTGTTTCATTGCTCATCGTCACTATGCGGTACCTTAAAATATATTTCTAGGAAGTTAATTTTCATATGTCTGAGGTATTATTTTCTAATTAATTTTTAAATTAACGTCAACATTACCCAACTATAGAGAAAAGAGCACAAGCATGAGAATTGAAAATATTAAGAGTAGCCACTGTAACAGTAAAATGTAAGACAAACACATAAGCACCAAAAACATTCAAAAAGGAGGACATCAAATCAAACTTGAAGAAATAAAAATCTAATTGAAATATCAGATAAGGACTGCGTTTCTCTGAATATATCACTTTTGCAATTTGTGACCAGATGAGTTTGGTATCAGCGATAGCCAGTGCAAAATAAGTAATTACTGAAACGACAATAAAATAATTTTAATATTAACTATTTTCCAAACATTGGTTGAAACTTCGACAATTTTTACCAATCATGAATAAATTGAACTTCTTCGATTTTAATGCAAATTTTTGTAACGTTTGATGGACAACTTCAGTTTTGATATTCCAATCTTGTTTAATAGCATCGTGACAAATTTTCAACTGGCAAATAAAAACCACGTTAAAAACTATCAATAAACGATCTTTGAAAAACAAAAATATAAAACTAATTTGCAACTTTAAACTGAAAAGATATTTGAAATTAAAAAAAAATATATTGAAACATTGAAAAATTAAAACACCTTTTTGCCATTGAAAATTCTATGCAAGCGTGCAAAGAACACTGCTACACTGAGAATAGAAAATTGTAAGTTAATAGAAAAGTCATCAAAATTCTGACGATGAGTGAATAAATAACAAATCTATAACAAAAAGTTGGTTTTTATGTTCATTTTAATCAGTTTTAAAGTTTTTTGAATCGCTCACCTGTCCACCAAACGTAATTCCTCCAAGGATCCATTCGTATGTTAGAACCATCAACTGTTGGAAAATGTTTTGATATGGCCAAGTGCCATTCAAGTTATGTAAGAATTTGTAGATTTTAAAGTAATGACTGTCGAAGATGTCAAGAGGTTTCAAATTATAAAACCTTATATTTTTTGTGTTATTTTGATCGCAAATCATCGTACTGTAAAATAACAAGTATTTTAATTGCAAATTTGTTTTTCTAAAAATTTAAAAATATTAAAATAAAATTGAAGGATAACAATTTCAAAAAAATGTTTCTACGTATAATAAAAAGTATTGAAAAAGTCTTACGTGTTGACTAAAATGTGAATTTTCCAAATGTCCTCTTATAAATTAGGATTTGTATTAGTTGAAAATATCAGACAAAGTCATCTTGACAACTTGCACTGGAAGTTTATTCTAAAGTCTAAAAAGAGCTATAACAGTTTCGAACTATAGATAATTGCGTCGTAATTGAAATAAAATATTCACAACGTAAAATTACGTTGGGAATTGTTCATCATTAAAATAATTGATCTATTAAAAAAATAATAAAGGAATATGAAAGAGGGTTGAATTTAAAAATGTTTAGATTTGTTTTTATCTCAGTAGAAATGTTTTCTTCATTCGAGAAGGTTTTCTGCAGATGGTACTTCATTATCATAAAAACTCTGACTGGTAAAAGGGAACTGAAATGGTTTGTTTTTTCATTACAGTTCGAAGAATTGAAACAATTTGCATTTCGTTCCAGAGTTCACAAGTGAACCAGTGGAACAGTTCAAATCCTGGGCAACAAGCACCGCTTATTAGAGTGCTTGGAGGTTTCAAATAATAATGTAATCGTGGCGATCTAAGACTTTCGCCCTTTATTTTATTCAGATTTAAAACAACTCCAATGATTCGATAATTGAATGAGTTTCTAATGATTTAATAATTTCCGACGTTTTTGTCATATTTCAGACTTTTTCAGATAACTATAGAAGCTGAACCAAATGTCGGATAATTTTCTTCTGTGAAAAACGATTAATAATTACACAATTTACAGGTGTTGATTATCAACTAGAGAAGGAATTCACGAAAAGTTTTATTCTTGTCGAGTTCACAGTTTGAATCATTTTGTATACCAGCACTAAACTCAGTACCAACTCAGCACTGACTGCGGAAATTTCCGAAGAACGAAATCCTTGCTCTTTTGTTTATATTTTTATCTTAGTTTGAATATATTTATTTACAGATATTAATTGACAACTCACTACAACCGTTCCTGACAATGACAATCATTAGACAGATTCTTTTCCCACGGACAGTTTACTAACACATTAGGAAACCCAAAAACAATCCCCTTCTTTTTGATAGCTTCAAAAACAAATTCTATACTTCGTCTTTTTTTAAATTTCTTTGTATTTTGTTGTTCTTGTTTCGTAATAATTTCGTTATCGGCGTTATTGCAACCTGAGAATAAGTTAAATTAAACTATTTAATTAATTAACAGGTTCTTTTAATTGATTTTCAATAGTTCCCACTAGAACAGTTTATAGTACTGCTACAATTTGGAGTAAATTTTATTAATACAATAAATGATTAGATTACAAAGTTTTCGCCGCTATCAGATATCGATTTAAGTTTGTCAGAGTCCGTTGTCTTAAATAGTCAGTCTGGTGTCAGTCTGGTGTCAGTTCGTTTAGTCATGCTCCATGTTTTCTCCTGTAACTAATATAAATTCAATCAGTAGTTTTCGAAAGGTAACGAATAATTTATTAAAAATTTATTGCTATTAATGTTCTATTCGCTTTTCTTCAATTCATTTTCTAGTTTACATTTAAACTTTTATTTCATTTCAAGGTACAAGATGGATCAAAAAAAGTCAAAACAGTCGAACAGTTGTTGGCGAGTGTTCCTGTTGCTGATGTGGAAAAACTTTCTGGTGCGAAAAAGAAATTGGATAACGGCTATCATGTCTGTAATCGTAATTCCCCTGGTATTCCTTTACGTGATTCATAAAAATTGGGAGGCTGTCTTAGAATGTGAAATTCCAATTATCGAACGTGAAAATCAAAACGAATATCAGACTATAATAATCGGCAATGATGGAAAACTTGATGCAAGTTTTTATTCATACCCTACCGTCTTCTACGCACCAAAGACTAATGCAACACAAAAAATCATAAAATTAGTGGAGGGTTGTATGCATCTGCAAAAAGGTAAACATAAAAACAACCTGTTAAATTATTTTTCTATATATTTTGAATTGAATTTGAATTGCTCCGATTTTGTTTTCTGTTTCTTAGTCGTTTAATTCTTTTTTTTTTAGAAATGAAAGGTTTTGAAACTGAACAAAAAGCTTTGGAAGCTTTTCAGAACCACTCTGAAAGAGATATTGCGATTATTATTTTTGCATCAGACCCAGAATCGAAAAAATTCGATTACACAATACGAACGAGCGGACAACTGCCTGGATATTTTGACAGGAGATATTTTGAATATCAACCATCATATAGGCACTTAATTGGATTGAAAAATTGCCTAAACATGGAATTTATTCGGCGTCAATCACAACATAATATCAGTACTAATGTGTGACTCATTCATAAAAATATCTTTTTTTATGATTACAATTTTAGGCTTATAATTCGTTTAAATTAATAGCTTCATTTTCGTTATGAAATTTAATTCTTTTAATTTTTTAACTTTTTGGTCTTTGCTTTTTTCTAGATTTATGCTCAACGAATGCCGGTTGGGTTGAAAAAAAATGATTACGTGGAGGTTTTTTTTGTCTTAATAGCATTGCTATTTTATTTCCCAATCAACTACGAGTCTGCTTTTGTCCATAAAGAAAAAATTCTGGGTGTAAACGTAAGAAAAACTCTTCTTTTTTAACATTTTTTCCTAATAACGAATCGAAATTTTTTAAGTTATTTTTTTCAGGTACTAATGGCAATGAACGGAGTTAAAACACAAATGAACCTTTTCTCCTGGCTTATCAGTGGACTTTTGACTAGCATAATTTATACGAAACTGGCAGTGATTGTATTTTCAATTACACTTTTCAGAACCAAACCGTTTTTAGAACACAGTGACGTTTTTCTCGCCTGGATTGTTTTCACTTTGAACGTAGCCTATAATTTGGCTTGTGTCATACACTTAGCTTCTTATTTTTCCCGACGTAAATGGAGACAATAACAATTTCATAATTTTTGTTACAATAGTTTTTCGAAAATTAACAATTTTGTTCAAAATTTTCAGCTGTTTTGAGTAAATTGTTCATTATGGCATTTTTTGCCTTTTCGTTTGCTATAAAACCAATCATCCTTGCAATCTCTACCGTGGGCTCTATCCGAAATTTGCCATTCTTTGGGATTTTCTTTCCAAACATTCTACTGATGAGATTTCTGGACGAAGTGTTTACTTACAGAAGACAGTGTAATTTTTTATTTCACTTCTTTGTTTTTCAATAAAACTCAAACAAATTGAAATGAAACCAAATTTAATTTTTTAGCTATAGGACTTCATTGGAATAACTTGTTCAATGTTGCGGACAGTTTTTATAACGTCACGGGAAGTGCTGGGATGGTTATGATTTTCTTGATCATTGGAACAGCTTTGCATTTCTGGATGGCTGTTTATATCCATGCTGTCAAACCAGGCAAATTTGGAGCAAAGAAAAACTTGTTGTATTTTCTTGAGGTATGTGGAAAATTCTAATTCAACTTTTGGAAAACACAATTCAGTTAATGATAAAGAAAAAATTTTTCTTTTCAGCCACTGATATTCTGGAGAGAAAGTAATCAAGGTTCAACAGAAGTTCCAGAAGTTCATTTTGATAGTGAAAAATCATTCGAACCAGCTCCTCCTTCTGCTGTTCCAGGAATCAGTATTCGAAATTTGACAAAGACCTATCGTACGAGCTTATTCGACAAATCTGTAAGTGTTTGAAAATTAAAAAGAACGTTGGAACCAAATTTTCCGTGATTTTATTGATCTTTTCTTGAAATTTGTATATGATTTTTTAGGCTTATGTTGATGCTTTAAAAAGTACTTCATTGGATCTTTATCAAGGTCAAATAACGGCTCTGCTTGGTCAAAATGGGGCTGGAAAAACCACAATGATGTCAATCTTAACAGGTGCATAAAATGACATTTATAAAACATTTTCAAGACTTCCAAATTTCAAAAGCTTCATATTTCGAATTGAAAAATTGTTTACAAATATTTTAGGCATGACGAGTCCAACAACTGGAGATGTTTTTATCAATGGAAAAGATTTTAGTAAAGAGTTCGATACGATAATCAGCGATATTGGTTTCTGTCCTCAGGAAGATATCTGTTTTCCAGAACTGACTGTGTCTGAACAGTTACTTTTTTTCGGTCTGGTAATAACAAAATTTATAATAACTTTTTGTTCAAATTCATGAAAATATGGTTAGTAAAAAAATGAAAAATGATTTTTGGTTACCATTTTCAGTTAAAAAGGAAAGACAAATCCAAAAAAGAGGTTGGCGATGATGTAAATGATTTGTTGAAGAAATTGAATTTGCATGCGAAAAAGAATGATTTGCAATCAAAACTTTCTGGGGGCCAGAAAAGGCGGCTTTGTTTAGGGATGGCTCTAATTAGTGAAGCTAGTGTGAGTATCAACTGTTTTCAAGATTATATTTCTTTTATTTATTTACAACGAGAAATTTTTATTTTAGATTGTGATTCTGGACGAACCAACATCCGGTCTGGACCCCGAAAACCGACGAAACATCTGGGATATCGTTTTGGTAAATTTCAAATCATTTAAAGACGTTAATTTTTGAAATAAAAAAACTATTGAATAAAAATTCAAACTTTTCTCTAGGATGTAAGGAAAAAAAAGACGATTTTGATAAGCACCCACAGCATGGACGAAGCAGACATTCTCGGCGACCGAATAGCCATCATCAATTCAGGCAACTTGAAATGTTATGGGACTCCAATGTTTTTGAAGAAATCATACGGTAAATTTGTTTTTCATTTTCTTTTGCATAATGCAAAGTTAAAATGAAATTTAATTATAAATGTTTTTACAGGCCAGGGTAAAATGGAAATCACCTGTTCGACAACTCCCGCGTGTGATCCAAAAAAAGTTCAGTCTCTTCTGGGCAAAAACGCAGAAACGACCAGTTTCGAGAATTGCAGACTCAAGTTGGCGGTCTCTCATTCGGACACCCTTCCCGACAGATTGGATGAATTGGAATTGGAGAAGAAAAATTTGGGAATTACCGGGATCAGTGTTTCTGCTTTCAGTTTGGAACAAGTTTTTATAAAGTATTATCTCTACTCTGCACAGTTTTGAAAATTTATAATTAAAATTTTAACAGTTTCTCGATTTGTACTCATTTTGACATACTTTTCAGAGTTGTTGAGGAGGAAAATAAAGTCGAACCTGAAGGACACAGAAAGAAGATTCCAACTTACAAAAAGTTAACTGGTTGCAAACTTACTTTGCAGAGAATATCAGCTCTGATTAAGAAAAAGTTTATTTTCCATCTGAAACATCCTAGCAGCTTTATTATTTCTGTAAGAAAATGTTAAGAAAACCATTTATAGATAATTACAAAAAAATCGTTTGTGGATTTAGAAAGAATTCATACTTAATGAATAACATTTTGTTTTGCAGTTGTTGCTCATCATCCTAGGTTGGTTTTTGGTACGTGGAATAACCACAAACACCGAGTCAAAACTTCCCATCAGCCTATCTCTATACGAAGATGCTCAAACTTTCAATACCAAAAACGTTTTGGGTTCAGAGTTCAGTCGAAATTATCCATCAATTGTAAACAAGAGACTTGGATATCAAAATCCAGAGAATTCGAGCAAAACACAGTTAATGAAAGGTAAATAAACTTAATTGACTCTCATTTTTTATCATAAAATCAAAAAATAATAACAAAAAACAAATAAATTTTTATAATTCATCAAAAAATTGTTTCTTTTTTATTTGTTTAGACCTTAAAAAAATGGCTCAAGAACATGGATCAGATTATCTGTACTACGCAATAGCTGGAGCAGACTTTGAAAAATCTGGAGAAAACCTTGCAGCGACAGCTTTTTATTCTCGAGATGCAACTTACAGTTTTCCAATAAGTTTAGACCTTCTCTATAACGCAATTTTGAAAACTCTGGCAGGAAACGAGTTCGAAATCACGAGCTCTTTAGATCCACTACCAACAACGACGTCGGTTTTCAGCAAGAATGTATTAGTTTTTGCTCTAATCCAGGCCTTAAGATTGTGTGCTTTTGTTTTTCCCGTGGTCGCGTTATTTGTCATCCATCCTCTTCGAGAAAATCTTTCTGAGATGAAGAGTTTGCAGATCATGACTGGAATGTCCTCGGTTACATACTGGGCAGTTATGTTCGTCTGCGACTTGGCTATTTTTTTCGTTTTTTCTTGGCTCTTCATCGTCAGTTTTGGAGTCCAGTTCGATCTTTCGAGCTATTATGACGGTTATGAAATGTGTAAGTTCAAAAAAAAAAAATTGAAAATTTTTGAATTTTTCAAAATTAAATCGAAAAGAAAAGGGTTAAACTGATATTTTTTTAATTTTTGCAGTTCTGATGCTGGTAATTTTGCTTTTATTTGCTGCAAACACAATGCCAATAATGTACATCTTGAGTTTTTGCAAAAATCTCGGTTCAATTATCAGTCATATGTACATATGGCCACTACTTATAGGTAATTCTTATCTACCAACACCACATCTCATAAGAAAGAATTATTTTTCAAATTTGAGTAATATTTTAATTCGTTTATTTATTGGTCTTTTCAGTCGTGTTGCAAGAAGTACTGCTACTAATTATCCAAAGTGAATATCCAAATTCGTATGAAACAGAACGCAAACTTGTGATCTGGTTTTTCTACCTTGTGCCACACGTGACATTTTTCAGAGCCAACAAACAGTTCATCCTAACAGTGTCGTCAAATTGGCAGTGCAAAGATCTACAACTCCCTGAAGAAATGCTGTCTTATTCAATGGATACTTGCAGTAAAGAAGAATTAATAGTTATTCTGATATTGTTTCGAATTTTGTTTCATATTTGAATTATTTTAATTTGGAATTTTAGAATGGCAATGTGAAGGTGAGACTTGCAAGGGGATACCAAAATCATTTTTTGGAAATTTCGAAGAGGGTTCTCTGGAGCAGTGCTTGGTGGTTTTAGCCGTCACCAGTATTTTGTATTTTGCAATTCTGTTTATCATTGAAGAAAAATTGGTACAAAAAATGATTGCAAAAATGCGGAAAAATTCAAAGCCAAATATGGATCATGTCGATGAACAAGTGAAAGCTGAGAAGGTGGAAGTTGCGAAGGAAATTAATCTCTTGAATCAACGTAATTTGAATTTGATATTAATTGAATTCATAATCAGGATTAATTCAGAGTTGTTATTTTCATTCAATTTTTTGTTTTTTAGAAAACTTACCTGTTCACTTTCCAAGTAACAAAAGTATGTTCCTGGTTTACGAACTGCGAAAACGTTTTGGGAAGGTTCAAGCAGTGAAAGATATCAGCTTTAAAATCAATCCGAAAGAATGTTTTGGGCTGCTTGGAGTAAATGGAGCAGGAAAAAGTACAACGTTTAAGATGTTGGGTGGTCAGGTGGTTCCTGATCATGGTAGTTTGTTTTTGAATGGAAGCAGCATGAAAAACCAGAAAAATGAAGTAAACAACTCGATACATTTCTGCAATTATTGTTAACCACTTTGCAACTAGTTTCATATCTTAATATTGTTATTTAAAATTTTAGTATCTGTCACAATTGGGTTACTGTCCCCAAAACTCCGTTCTTATCGAGACTTTAAACGCGAAAGATCACTTGCGATTATTTGCGAGGCTTCGAGGTGTACCTGAAAAATTTGTAGAGGACGAAATCCGAAACTGGATTTTTGATCTCGGTTTGTAGATTTTCCAAACATAGTTCTTCATAGAAATGAAGAGTCACTTTAAAGTCTAGTATTTTGAAATTAGTCAGTTCTTAACAACAATACATATTTTAGGTCTGCAAAAGCATGTTAAAAAGCAAACAGGTACTTACAGTGGTGGAAACAAACGTAGACTGATTTTTGCAATGTCTATGATAGGAAAACCAGAAGTGGTCCTGTTAGACGAGCCCACCACTGGGGTCGACCCATCGTCCAGAAAATTGTTATGGAAAGTCATAGACGCGAGCCAGAAAAACGGACAGTCGATAATCCTCACCTCTCACAGGTTCAAATTTTTTTTAATTCAACTGAAATTTAATTCCTACTTAGTTTTTAAAATTTGGAAAATTCAACTTTGCAGTATGGAAGAATGCGAGGCACTTTGTAACCGGCTAGGAATCATAGTAAATGGCCAGTTCGTCTGTCTCGGTCAGAGTGAACAGCTGAAACAAAACTTTGGTGTTGGTTTTGACGTCCAGCTGAAACTCAGACATGACCGACAACCTAATATTCTTAATTTAAAGACTGAGATTGTAGAAAAACTCAACTGGGAAATCACATACGAATACACGGTATTTAGAAAGATTTTTTTGTTTTCAAAGCGTATTGAGTTTTGAACGATTTGTTAATTGATAGGATTGATCTTTTGCAGAGTTTACTAACGTGTCATGTGAGCGGAAAGTTGAGCTGGAGATTTATGTATAACTCGTTGAACGATCTGAAGCAAAAGTATGACGTCATTGAAGACTACACTGTCCTCTCATCTACTTTGGAACAACTGTTTTTGCAATTCGCCAGGGCTGCCAAAGTGCCAAACCGATTTCTTACCATTGATGCGTGAACGCATCATTTTCAAAAATCGTTTGGGTTCTTACTTCGACTCAACAATAGATAAAATTTGTTTCGTCGTATCAAAAGATTAGGCCTATCATGAAGTTTATTACCCACAGTAAAAAAATAATTTTTATAAACAATTGCAATTGTTATTGCAAAAAAACGAACAAAAATTTTTATTGCAAAATCTTCTATTTTTGAACATACAGAACACGAATCCATGAAGTTTTTGATGAAAAAATTTGTTTTTCGATGTTTGGCATAAAATGGGTTAACTTAAAATTCAAATTTACATAATTCAATTTCTAAAAAAAAGTTTGATACAAATGTTCAAAATCGTTTCACGTGTTATTTGTTTTGTTTCATTTAATTTCTAATTATCACAGGTCTGTTAATACAAAAGATTTTGCGAATTCGAAAAAAAATGAAATATAATAATGATAATTACTAATTTTCATTTGATTATAAAAATTACTCATTCCTTTGTATCCCCCATCGATGAGAACATGGTATAATATGTGAAAGACGTTTGTATTACCTTAAACATGTTTCAATTCACAACTAAAAAAACTAAAATTTATCATCGTTCGGGTTTGAAAACAAAAACATACTTTGACGAAAAATTCATTGCACAATATAAAAGGTCCAGCTTTGAAAACTGTTTCACATTGGCATCTTTGTTGAATAATAAGTAAGCACCTTTTTTCAATGATCGGCAAGTCGACCCAATTGGAATCGTAACTAAAAACAAAAAATACGAACTATTTGGCAAATTCCATTTTTGAATTCGGAAATTGGAATGAAAAAATTTTTGTTTACCAAAAATTTCGGATTTTCAAACAGTGACTTCGCATGCGTTCTCCTAACATGCCGACCAAAAATGCTAGAATCGTCATCAACAGCACTGTCACCAACGCTTCACTGAAAATTATTTTTTTCCGTATTCTTATTTGAGTCTAGAAAAAAAACACAAGTTTTGATTGACAGACTAGAGAGAAATTACGAAGAAAGAAAGTTGATTGTTCTTACAGCGTGCAGTGCTAATGATAATACTGAAACGACCAAAGCTAATCCAGCAACAAACAATAAATAAAAATATGACTGAGTGTTTTCTGCAAATCTTAGACAAAATTTTTGTTTAAAAATAATTTTTAAAAGTTGAAAAATTGTATCAGGGTTTACTAACTCAAGGGACTCTAAATGTTTTTGTATGCAAATTCGCAGTTTTTTGGGATAGTCAATCTTTGTTAATGTTTTTTGATCTGGTATCTCTTTTTTACTAAGGTAGAGTAGATGGTAGCTTTTATTGAAAGGAATTTTTAGTTAGTTGAAAATCATGAAATCCACGGTGAAAAATCAAACAATCAAAGAAATCAATTCAAAAATAAAAAAAAAGTCTGAAAAAAATGAGCTTAAGAATTGACGAGGAAAATGTGAAATTGAATTTCACCCAACTATCGTGAAAAGAGCACAGATGTGTGAACTCAAAGCTATGCAAGTAATTGTGAAAACCAAAAGATGAGTGGCGACCATTAACGATCCCAAAACATTGCCTATGTATGGAAAACAACGAAGCTTGACAAAATGAAGTTTGATTTGAAATATTAAATAAGGGCGATGTTTCTCCTCGGATTGGAAAATCAAATTTGCAACATGTGGCCATAAAATTCGCACGTCTATGCAACATATTGTGAAGTAAATTATAGCTAAAAACAAAGAAGACAAATTTGTTGAAGAAATTTTTAAACAATCATTCAACTGTAAAATTGAGTACCAGTCACGGATAATATTGCACGTTTGGTTTCAAATGCAAATTCGTGTAAAATGCGTTTGAATTTTGTGTCGGTGTTTTTCCAATTTCTGTTTATCTCATCGTGACAATTTCTCAACTTGCAAAATTTCATGATGAAATTGAATTTTCGACTTTTTTACATTTTGGTTATTGATTGGTATTTACCTTTTTTCCATTTGCCACTCTATGTAAACGTGAAAATGCAACTATCAACGATATAAGAGCATATTGTAAATTTGTCGACAGTTCTCCAAAATTTTGACGCTGACTAAACAAATATTCCATCTGCAATCCCAATTCAATTTTCTCTTTAAGTTTCGATTTTTGGATTTATTTCACTTTCGTACACAAAGTTAAAAAAATCTCACCTGTCCACCACACGTAATTCCGCCGATTGATGTTTCATAAATGAAAACGATAAATTGTTGGACAATATTTTGATATGGCCAGCTACCGTTTAGTTTGTGTGCCAATTTATAAACTTTGTAATAATGACTGTCGAAGATATCAAAGTGTTCTAAATTTTCGTTCATCTTAGTTTTTCTTTAAGTTTCATCTAAGAGCGTGAATCTAACAAGACTTCTCGCGAACTAGAGAACCGAGAGCTATAACATTTTTAATTCTAGATGATTGTCACAATTGCGATTAAATATTCAAAATCCATAATTAAGATTGACGTTGGTCATAATTAAAATAATTGATCCGTGAATAAAAGAGTAGAATAAAATTACAATTAATTTTTCTTTTTTTTACTTTTTCAAGTTAGTTTTAATCCTTCTTCTAACAGCGAAGGTTTGTCATGATAATATAAGCAATTTTTAAAAAGTGTCAGTGTGGAATTTAATAATTTTACATCATTATTTGAATGATATTGAACATTATTGTGACGAAAAATTATAATGTCAATTTGTCTTTGCCTAGCAATAACAAGATATTCTCTTTTATAGGGTAAAAAATTATTTTTTTTAAAAAAAAGTTAACAATTGCTTTTGAAAATTATATCTAAAAACCATGGTTTATTATCTTTTATAAAACGAAATGTCATACATGTTTGCAATTAAGTACAAAATGGAAGACAAAAATGACGACATTATGTTTTCAAAAAGAGTTTCGACGTCTTTGATTGTTGAATGTGAAAGCGAGACTCCCAGAGAAGATAACTGCAACCAACTGTAAGAAAAAATATTCATATCAGGACAAATAAGTAATAAGAACAAATTTTGTTTTGTTTTTATTTCTTTTTTTAATAAACCTACCTCAATAACACCAAGGACAATACTACCAGTTCCAACGTTTTTCGCGTTTTTATTTTCTGCATTTCGATTCGCAATAACGCCCATTGCAATTTGGACGACGAGAAGTATAAACATGATGACGAGGTACTATGGAAGTAAAACATTTCGAATAGTTAATTTACAGCTTATCATAAAATTATGTTTAGTTTCCTTCATTTCAATACAAATTGTTCCATAAATAATTATTTTTAATTGAAAGATTGGTGAAATTATTACCGTGATAGTCATACACCGACTTTCATGATAGATTCCGCAACATCCTAGAATGGCAATGAAGATAATGAAACAACCAACAACAATAAGAACTGTTGCCACGCCTTTTTCTTCCGAATTTCGTAGTTCTTTCATTGCCAGCGCTACTAAAATCACTATAATTATGCCAGCCAACTGAAAATCAAAAATGTCATCAATTTTGGATTTTGAGTTTTTTGTTTTCTGAACAAACAAATTCTTTTATTTCTATGAAAATTTTGATTCTGCGTTACTCACCGACATGACAAAATTAATTAGGTAAAGTGCACATCTCATAAAACCACCGCAGGCATCCATGGTGAACTAAAAAAATTAATTGAACAAATTTTTTTGCGAACAGAAAAATATCGTTCAATTTTTTGGTTCCAAGCAACTTGCAAAAAAGCAAGCCTGAAAATATTATATTTGTTTCAAATGTCATAAACTTTTTTTGAAAAAATAAATGTCTGACCTGAGTAAAATGGCTTTTTGAAATCTTCTTCCTTGATCGGGAAATGCGACTATATGCGCGTCTCTTTAATTTCTGCGGTAAAGTGACAGGTACCTTTTAGATAAGCCTACTCTCAAGTAGACTTATCTAAAAGGTCGAGTTTTCCCCCCTACCTTCCTCGCAACCGATAAATTTATAGTTAAAACAAATAATAAAGTTAATTCATTTGTATCTAGTTGTTTTTGTGATGACTCTAAAATAGGATGTTATTTTTAATTGTATCAAATTGATTGAGTTAATGAGAAGAAAACCTTTTTTGTAAGAGCATTGTTATTTTGAAAGGTTGATTATTCAGAGGTAAAATTAGCCAAGTCTATTTTTTGACTTCGTATCAATCGATTGCATCAGATAGTATCTGTTGATTTATAAGAATCTATGAATAATGACTTTATCGTTAAACAAACGGTCTCAAGACGTTTTACTCATCCGACAGATAAGAATTCCTGAAAATGGACAAATCAGGTGTTTTAATTTGCAACAATGTGTCAAATTCAGTTTTTTTTTTGGATTATTAAAAAAGTTCTGATGTGCAAAATTAGCATTTGCTTTTGATCCCCTAAAATTATTGTCATTGTTAATTCTATTGGTTTATTTATAGTTAAAATTTATCCGTTTATTATAATCTGATAAAACTGTTCTTTCAATTCACGTTTTATTGATTTTTACATTTTTATCGTGTAATTATTAATTTTGAATCTAATTTCAAAAAATAACAAAATACGCAACTTTACAAACTGTTTTATCAATAGAAAGTCGGTTCAACAGTCGGTAAAACAGTTCATGACCATTCCGACAGTTTCATTTATACACGGTGCACACGGTACACGTGAATTTTTGTGTTTACATTTTGGGACGGAGTTGAACAGAGCAGGAGACCTTAAAAACAAAACGAAATAATTATTCATTAATTAACATTAAAAGATGCCGAAAAAAGTGAAAATTTTTAAAAAAAAGAAAAAAGTCCCGAGGACTAAGGAAATCGAGGAACTACAGTCGAGATATCCTGATGTTCGTATCTTAACCTTAAAAAGTTATTTAAATAACAAAAATATTGCAAATCGTTTGAATAATTTTATAATGAGTGATTTAACAAAAAATAAATTTTTCCTTTTTAAAATATTTTTAGAAAAAACTGTTGTTGTTTTTATATAAAAAAGGTTGTTTGTTTCTTTGTTATTTCAGATTGATCCAACGAAAATCAAAACTTTTTCTGATTTTCCGCTATCAGCTGAAACATTAAAGGGTTTGGAAAATGCTGGATTTGTGAAACCTTCAGAAGTTCAAAAACAGAGTATTGGACTAGCACTTCAGGGTCGTGACGTTTTGGCTTCAGCTCAAACTGGCAGTGGGAAAACATTAGCTTTTTTGATTCCTGTAAATTTTCACGTTTTCATCTCAAAAATATTGTTTCAAAAAAATTCTCTCATAACCATTTTTAATTCAGTTTTATTTCTTTGACATTAGATTCTAGAAATTTTACATTGCAAACAATGGTCGAAAATGGATGGATTGGGAGCATTGATAATAACACCAAATCGAGAACTGGCACACCAAATTCATGAAACGATGAAAAAAATCGGATCAGAAAACAGGTTTGGAACATCATTGATCACAGGAGGGAAGGATTATAAGTACGAACGAAAAAGAATGAACCAGTACAATATCATCGTATGTACTCCAGGACGAATTTTGGATCATATGGACAAAAATAATCTTATGGACTGTACAAATCTGCAGGTTCATAAAAACGAACAATTTTGTTTCAGCAATAATTTTGTTTTGTTTTCAATTTTTTTATTCAACTTGCTTTACTTTCATCCTTATTTTTTTCAGATTCTGGTTTTGGATGAAGCAGATCGTTGTTTGGATTTGGGTTTCAAAAAAGATATGGATGCGATCATCCAAAACTTACCCCCTGACAGGCAAACTTTATTATTTTCAGCAACTTTGACAAAGTATGGCTTTTTTCATTCAAATAAATTTTCATTTCTATTTTTTAATTTAAGTATATGGTTTGATTAATTTAAAATTTATTTTTTTCGTTTCAGGTCGGTTAACGAATTGGCTAGACTCAGTCTCAAAAATCCCGCGCACGTATTCATCCACGATTACAACACTCCGGAACGACTGAAACAAAACTACGTAATTTGCGAGCTGAGCGAAAAAATGACCTTTCTTTGGTCGTTTGTTCGAAGTCACTTGAAACAAAAAACAATCATATTTCTTCAAAGTTGTAAACAGGTAATAAAAAGTGTTTACAAAATTGATGATCAATCAACGATCTAATACAATTCAAGAAATACAAACATTTTTAGAAAAAATATTGATGATAAAAGACATGCATGATTAGAAGTTTTTTGACGATAATTTTTAGGTAAAGTACGTAAACGAAGTGTTTTGCAAGATGAGACCTGGAGTGAGTTTGTTGGCCTTGTATGGAACTCTTCATCAAATGCGGAGGACTGCAATTTATGAGGAATTTTGTAGAAAACAACATGCTGTTCTTTTCGCTACGGATATTGCAGCAAGAGGACTTGGTACATTTGAAAAATAAAAAAGAATAATTTATGTTGAAGATTTTAGCATGACAATATAATAAAAAAGTTGTTATTTAATTTTTGTTCTAGATTTTCCTGTAGTTGATTGGGTGGTTCAGATGGATTGTCCAGAAGATGTAGACCAATACGTGCACAGAGCAGGACGAACAGCTCGTTTTGAAAAGGGTGGTGAAAGTCTTCTGGTTCTTCTACCAAGTGAACTCGAAATGATTAACAAACTCAGAGACAAGAAAATTCCTATTAATAAACTCAAGTAAGGGTTTTAAAAACAATTATACAATTTAAGAAAAACAGTAAAAAATGGTTTAAATGTTGACGTTTCCAATTTTAGTATAAGTACGGACAGAATGGAAAATCCAATAATGAGACTGAACGGAATTTTGGCTGCGAATGTTGATTACAAGGAAAGCGCTCAAAGGGCATTTTTGTCTTACATAAAATCGGTGGCTCTTTTGAAAGACAAAAGTATTTTTGATGTCAGGAAACTTGATTTTGATGCTTTTGCAAGGTAAAAAGTTGAGAAAAACTAAAAAATAAAAAAATATTTTTTTGTTCAAAAAACAAATGAAAATGAACATTTTCGTTTTAGATCGCTTGGTCTTCTTGTAACGCCCAGAGTAAGATTTTTGCAAAGACAAGAAAAAAAGAAGAAACAGTCCGAAGAGGAGGGCAAAAAACTAGTTTTTACAGGTAACAAAATCGAGTAAAACTTCTTGGTTATCTTGTAAATTATCTTAAATAATTGATTCAGTCTTTCAAAGAGATATTCGAGAAAAAATAATTGATTCAAAATTTGAATTTCAGGTTTGTCCGATGACAGCGACGATGAAGACATCCTAAAAATCAAAAGGAAAAACATTGAGATTGAAGATGACGGTCCACCTATAGAATTTGAAACAGAAGAATCAGAAGCAAAGTCGAAAAAAGTCGTTACAAAAGCTGCAGTGGTAAAACGAATTTTGAAGAAAAACATTGTCGCCAATACCAAAACTGCTTTCGATGATGAAGGAAATGTATGAAACATCTTAATTCTTTTAACCTCTTTTATCTTTGTTAATTATAAAAAATGTGTAAAAATGTTTGTTTAGGAAATTCTCGACCCAACAAAAACGAAAGTTTCCGAACTAGCCCGAAAATGCGAGTCGACAAACGAGTCTGGAATTGACATAGAACTTGCCAAACAGATCTTGAAAGAAGAGGACAAAATTGATAAGGAGAGGTACAGAGAAAAGCTGCGAGAAAAACGGAGAGAACAGAAGAAAAAACTCAAAGCTCTCAGAAAAGGGGTGGAAGAGGACGAAGAAAGTGGTGGAGACTTTTCTGAGGAGAGTGATGAGGGTCCTGATTTGTCCTGGCTCCCTGACCCAGATAAAATTTATGGCAAAGAAAAGAAAAGTGACGGGGATGAAAGTGAACAAGAAGAGAAAGAGGAAGAAAAGGAAGAAGAGGAAATTGAGGAACAAGAAAAAATCGAAATTAAAAAGTTCGCAATGATCAAATTTTTTATCATTTTTTGTTACACTTTTTGCAATGTTTTTAATTCGTTTTGTATTATTTTTGTAGGTTGAAAAAGAGGAGAAATATTGAAAAGGAAAAGATCGACAGAAAACGAAAAAAGTTGGTGTCAACGAACGATTTACAACTGGACGAAGCTTTGGCTTTGCAGTTTTTGCAAAGTTCTTGAAATATATTTTTCAACCTAATTTGACTTGTACATAAGGAAAACGTTTGTAAATAAACTGTTTACAAAGTTAATTACATGGTATTGATTTTTCCCATGCATTCAACCAAATCAATAATAATAATAAAAGTAATTTTTAATGCTTTTTTTTTCATTTATTATAGTTCTGATAAAATATTTTTCTAGTTGTAAACCAAACTCAAGAATAATAACCAATTTTGTTTAATATCATGTAATTTTTCATTTGTTATTATTTTTTATTAGAAATATGTTTTTTAAAAATATTATTAATTTGTAAACTTGATTAGTTTAATTAGTAAAACAGAATCTGATACGAAAAAGCGAAAAAAATTTATATTTCATATAAGTAACCCAATATTTAAGGACATGAAGTTGGCTACAGGACAGAGTTCCAGATAAAACACACAACGAGACAACATCGATCCCAGAGTGTTAACGTTTACAAAACACAACGGACGTTCATCCTCGTGAAAAGTGTGTGACCCGACTTTCCTCCTAATCTTTAACTCATTTCTTTAATTTTCCAACTCCAATTAAAACCACCAGTCAAAGGCAACAAATTTTGTCTCAAAGTCGACGTACCTTGTTGGTGACAATTTCCAGATGAATTCGTCTTGGCAAAATGTGTCTGACATTTTATTTCCTGGTAAAAACACAAACATCAGAATAATCATCTTTTTTTTCTAGTTAAAAAATCTAATTTCCATTCAAGAATCATTTTTAACCTAACTTTTCATTGTAACGTTGTTCGTTTAAACTTTAGCCACAAATTGTTTTTTTTTATTTCCAAGAAAAAAAGGGGGAAAAGTTTGCTCGTAATTTTATGTTTTCATAATCTTAACTGTGTTGACAAACAATGAAAATTCTTATGTAACCGTAATTGTTTGAACAAGCACATGCATATTTATTGTCTGTGATTCGAAAATAAAAAAAGTAATCATTTTTTTCATGTGCAACTGTTTCTTTTATTTTCGTCTTTCAGATAATGGAAGAATTCGTTAAAGTCGAGTGAAATCCAGCTGTCATTGTTCGACTTGTCTGACAGCAAAGTATGCCAAGATGAAATCATTTCCAACGGATTATTTGGGATTTGTGGTTATGAACCGCAAGTTTAACAGCCCGATGTTACCTTGGGTCGTTCCACAAATTAAAAAGAAGACCATTTGCAACAAGGTAAATTACACACTTTCATCATGAACGTAAACACAAAGATGTAAACAAACAAAACATTTACCTACAGTCTTTCAATCTTTCCACGCTTTATGTAAACAAACAAAACCCCTTTCTAAATTTTGATTGCTCATATTAACCATACGATCGAAAATGTAAACAATTGATCTTTTGAGTTTGTTTACATTTTGAAACCGATTATAAAGTAAACAAACATAACCTATCGTTGTTTATTTACATTTTTCCAACTTTTAAAAATTAATAAGAAAACAAAAAGGGTAAATGCTTTATTTGCAGAACAATTTTATCGTTTTCAACGTACACATCATTATCAGACTTATCGTACACTTCAATCTTGACACTTCAATAAAATTTTGTTATATTTTTTTTGTTATAAATAGTGGACAAGTTTATAAAGAATAAAGTAAATAAAAGTTAGTTTAAGATTCAAAAACGAAAATTTCGATGAAATAAAGTGGAATGGTTAAATGATTAATGATTTTTAAAGGTGAATTTGGTCGTTGCTGAGGGAAACATTGCTGCATACGAGGCATGCAAGGATCAACCGCTGTTCGAGCACTCGCTAAAGAGCACTTTGAAGCCACAATTGGTGCCGGCAAATCTGCAAGATGCAAAAGGTGCATTGTTTCTTTACGTGCTTAAAGGGGATGATGGGCGATATCATTGTCATCTGTTTCGCGCCACTGACACTGACACGGTAAGGACAATTCAAAGTATCTTTGAGTATGTATACAACTCGATAATCTTTGAACAAGATGAAATGTTGGTTTCTTATTTTATTTTTTTTCACCTATAGCCACCTTTTATTGCAAAAATGCTACTTTAAAGTTAAGAAAAAAGTGAAGCCTAAGATTTTTCGATGCAATTTTAAAAATAATACTTAAAGAAGACGAAATAATTCAAGCGAAAATAACTGCATAAATAACAAAACTTAGAAACATAAATTTGCACTTTTTCAATTATTCTGTTTAAATCTTCTTTATCGACTGTGTATATTAAAACAAGTCGGAAAGATTCGTTTCATTTTGGTCTTCTAGGAAGACTAAGAATAACAAAAGTAAGAATAACTTGACTTTTGCACAGTATTTAAAAAATGTAAAATACCGGAAGTCAAAAAAATTCACATTGATTGGTTCAAAAACAAAAAAGTTCTTACACTTGGAATGTTAAAGTTGGACACATTTCTTCAAACACAAAACAAACAACAGAAGACTGACAGAAAACAAAGAATTTATAGATTCAAGTTTGAAACCGAAATTTTCCTTTGTAAACTTTGGGAAATTAGTATTTCCGGTCTTTTGAAAGTGGTTTGTTTGTTTCTTTTTTCATCTCAAACAGATCTTTTTGAACTACAAAAGTTAATTAACAAAATTAATCTGCTGAAAGACGAAGAAAATCACTCAAAAACCGTCAATCACTGGTAATTCAAGAAAAATAGTCCACTTCGCAAATATTGATAAAAATAACCCGACCAAAAATTTTACCAACAAAAAATAATAGAATTCGTCATTTTGATTTACTTTTTACGAAAATCCGTCTGGCTTAGTGTGAGTTATTTGATGGGCAGATATTTTGTGTACCGAAAAGAGTAAAACAAACTTGGGGCGACAAGTGGCGCGAGTTTATGGTGTGATAAATAAGCGAGACCGAGACTGATATACGAATCTTTGGCTCCGGATCCGGGTCAAAAATAGAGCCCTGAAAAAGAAGAAGATGGTGCACGCAGCGTCCACGCGCGGACCAAGTGATCGCTCTCAGATGCTCATCGCATGCAAGTTCCGGGGTCAGCCATCGTCAATCTAACGCAGTTTGCGAAATGTGACGCAGCCGTCGTGAAACAATTAAAGGGAATCTGTCGTCGGGTGCATCAGGTCAACGAGCTCCATTACGTCTTCTCGTTTTTCTCATTTGTATATATATTTCTTTGTTAAAAAGAAAAATCGTCCACCATCTCGTTTCTCAAATTATTAATTAATGAATTACTTTATTCATTTCTTTTCACCAAAATTTCCCTGCTTAAAAAAGTGTAACTAAAGATTTTCACGAAAGAAATGAAATTTTACACGAACTTCTTACAGAAAGTGAACTTAAAGTTAATACAAAAGGATTTTTCAGGATCAGTTAGTATCATCAACTGAGTTTAAAATGCAACTTGCAGCATTATATAATTCTTTGCTCGAACTTGTCATTCGACTTATGAATTCTACTGGAAGAAAAAAAAGAATGGAAAAAAGAAACGTATAAAAAAGTGGTTAATGAATTTCGGATGGCAATTGGTTTTTGATTTGTTCTGACAATAAAACGTGTCTGTTTCACTTTGCAAACAAACAAAAAGAAAGAAAAAACAATAGTCTCAAGAACAAGTTAATCAATTCAACAATTAGCATGAAGAAATGCAAATGCAGAGTTGTAAATACAAAAAGAAGCGAAATTCAGTTTTATTGAGATTATGTTAATTTGAACTAGATATCTAATTTTAAACGATCTTCAATGTTTCTTCGTAACGATCTTACGGTTTTTTCTTCCTATTGTTCAAAGTTAAAATCTCAATTGTAAAATACCAATTATCGTGTTTGTAATAACAATTATTATTATCAATTGTAATCGAGAAATCAAAACAAAATTGATTTCTTTTCTTCCAACTGTAGCTAATACTTCAAAAATTCAAATTTCAAAATTGAAAAAATGAAATTGAAAAAAAGGAAAAATTTGAGTTGGCTTTTTTTTCTTTCAATTGGTTGAACGATCGCGTTGACAAAAAGGTTGAACTCAATTAAGAATGTCGAAGGCGGAAAGAGAAAGAGCGAGAAAAACAGGGTACAGATATATTTTCTAGTCGATTCGCAGAGCGAGTTTCAAAGTCAAGCGCGACGGAGGCGTGCAGTGATCTTGGAGGCCTCGCGAGGTGTGCGCGACCGCGATGCACCACTCTGTCTCGCGAGTTGACGTGTTCGCCCGACGTGATTTTGAATCCGAAACTGAGCGATGATTACCGTGCCCATTGTCACGTCCAGTCCGCACGTTACCGTCACGTCCTACAGCGATGCCAGTGCTATCAACAAACAATCGGTGATTTTTGCACAAACTACGTCAAAACAATTGTTTTTATATTCTCCTTTCAACAACAACGACGAAAAAAATCAACTTGTACAACGCTTGAAAATAGCTCAAAAATATAGACACTCACAAACAGCAACGATTTTTGGCCAGGTGTCAATACCGATTTTTGTACCCCCGGTGTATTTATTTTTAGACACTTTGTTTATCACAAATATTTTTTAAAACAAAAGACTGATTGGAAAAGTGTAGAATTATTTTAATAGTGGTGTTGGTTGTTTTAGTTGAAAAGTTTTTTTTTTTTCATTTTGGTAGGTTTTTTGTTGGGTCAGGATAAAAAGCGGACTTGCGTGCGTCGACAAAATTTGAAACGGAAATTTTTCGGATTATTATATCTTGGGCGAGAAAAAAAGATTATTGTAAAAAAGTAGTCAACAGGTGCCGGTTTAACACGTGACGCGCTTTTTGTTCGGATTTCAACACAACCGTAAAAGCAGTCAATTTACAATAAATACGTTGACTCTCTGATTGGTATTTTTGTTACGTAAACGATGTTTTCGCAGACACGAAGGAGACGAGCTGCAGCGCTGCCTGGTGTCGAGTTATGTCAAGAAATTTGTCCCTTGTTAATAAATATATAAATCATAGTTTTCAACTTTGTTTATTACAAAATAAATCGTACATTCGAAATTCAAATTTTTAAATTACAAGTTTTATTTTTAAATTTTCTTATGTATTTCAATTGCACTTTTTTTATTTCTGTAACATATTCTTTCAGTATGTCGACAATTTGAAAAAAATTATAAACTTCAATAAAATCTGAACACTTGAAAAGTTATAGGTTATGTCCAAAGTCGAGTTATGGAACAGTCAATTTTAAGGTTAAATTAAGAAGAAACTTTGAAAAACTTTGTTTTCTATTTGAGAAGAAAATTGTTTGACTTTGACAAATAAGATATAGGTTATGTTAATAAAGTCACATTGTCGCTTTGTTTACAACGAACAGAGACAAAGAAAAACGATTGTTGAAATGTCAGAAACTGAAAATGTTGATCTATAAATCAGCGTTGTACAGTAATCGACGTCGCATATTTTCGTTTATAAATAACGAGGCACGCAAAGATCATGCCAGCTCTCGCTGACCGTGTTTACGTTGGCCAATCTGAAACCTTTCATCCTTCATAAATAAAACGAATTTCTTCTCCAACTTGGTTTACAAAGATATCTATCAATTCTTAAATTGGATTTAAAAATAAACAAAATCCATCGCGTTGTTTCCAAACTTGTTTCTTCGCTCAAAAGGCTCAAAAGAATTGACCTTGATAGAGTTAGGTTAGGTTAGGGACAAGTTAGGCTAGGTTTGACCATGAAAATTTCTAGGAAGGGTAATTTAGGTGGCGCCTTATCGAAAACGAAGAAACACCTCAAAAAATTGAAGTAAAAGATGAGAGAAAAGAAAAACAATGATAATTTAACATTGTTGTTTACGACAATTGATATGTACGTGACACAATGAACCGAAACGGCTTCCCTGGAAAAGCGATAACGAGCAAAATATTTGCGGCACGCTGGCAGACTTGATTGAATTGTTGTGATTGAAATTGAGCGCTCTCGATTAAGATTCGCGTGGCCTTGTTAATCGACACGGCCGATTGACATTTTTCTATTGGCCTGCAATTTTGTTCGATAATTTTCAATCCGTTTCTAGATGCACTTGCTATTTTGTTGTTTTCTTTGGTCGCTGAATTAAGAAAATGAAGCAGAAACGTTGGTCTCTCTCGATAGCCTGTAGGTAGCATGAAGAATATCATGAACCTTTTGTTTTGGGATTAAAATTGCGGATTGCAAGTTTTCAAGTGTCTGAAATCACTTGAAAATAACAAATAAGTAAAAAGATTTGAATGTTAAGATAAAAAGGGAACCCCAAATTGGCCCCTCTCCATGGTCCGTGCCTCGACGCCATCTTGAAAAAATCATGTTTTTGAATTGCGTTAAGTTTATTTGTTTATTTTGATGTTTTAGGTTCAAGAACTATTTTCCACAATGAAGGAACAATCTTCATCCTCGTCGTCCTCGCTTTCCTCGTCCTCAACCAGGATCAATCGGCTGGAAAGAGACGCACCACAGAGAACACTGAGCAGTGCTGCCACGTTGACGAGTATCGGAGCAGATATTTCGCCTAGTTCTTCGCATTTTTTTGAAGTAAGGAATATAATAAATCGTTTAATTCGATGAACTAAATATTACTAAAATATTTTTATTGATAATGGAATTGCCCGAGGACGTAATTGAGTGTTATTTTTTAAATCATATTTTGCTTTTGTTTTTTCAAGGTTCATTATATAGGAAAGCATCGAGTGAATCCACAAGATATCGCGATAATTTACGAGGGAAATTCGAGATGTTTCAAAGTGCCCGAGAGTTTTATTGACGATGTTCTACCAAAATTCCGACCATATTTGTTGGAGAAGTCTAAATCAACAGCCAGCAATCTCATGGCGGAATGTCAACAACTCAAACAACAACAAGACTTACGCCGAGACAGCACTGTAAGTATATTCCCAAAGAACCTAACCTCAGGAAACTAAATTTCAAGTTTCTTTATAAACAACAATGAAATTCGAGGTGTAAGAAAATGTAAAAGATAAGTCTTAAAAATTAAACTCAAGTTTGCATTTTAGGATTCAAATTCAAATGACCTTGGGAGTACAGACAACATGACCTTGAAACCGGCGTTGTTGTCTCCTACTGGGCAGCACCTGTCAGCATCATCGGAGACGATAGCGCCATCTGGCAACAACAATAATAATAACAATAGTTTCAAGCCGATCAACAATAAAGAGGAGATGAAACTGCGATTGTTATCGAAGCGCGGTAGTGCTGCGCAGGAGATGATGCGCAGTCGTGCCATGTCAACTGGAAATGTTTTGGCGTTTCGTCGCGAGTCAAATGCTAGGGCTAATGACGAACAAAATCGAACGATGCTTTTGCAGGTGATTGAAAATGAATTTTCCTCAGTCAAATAAATAAAATCTGCGTTCGAATGAGTAGAAAAGAAGGGGAAAAATTCAATTTGGGCTCTCTCCATAGTCCGAGCCACGCTACCGTGTGGAAATCAACTAATTAACTAACTTAATAGAATGTAAAATGAAGATTGTTGAAATAATTCATTCAAATTTCAAAGAATAATTCAATAATAAGAGAAAATTTAAAAAATGACGAAATTTTCATTTGAAAAAGTTAATAGGTACAATGCGTCTTTCAGATTGGTCGTCAAGACTTGCGATTAATAAGTCCGGATCGGAAGCAAGTTTTTTTGCATAAGCAGTTGAAGGACATCATGAGCTGCGTGCAGGGAATAATTCACCCAGACCATTTCGGTTTCATCAGCAGAGATGCAAATTCTGACTCTTTCGTTTGTTTTGTCTTCAAATGTCAGTCTGAGTCTGTTGCTGATGATCTAGTCACAGGTAAAAACGACGTACAAAATCGCAAAAAAAATTTTTTCTTGTTGAGAAGGAGAACTTCTTATTAACAAATTAATTAATTAAAACATCGGAAATTTTTCACTTTCCAACTTTAAATCAATAATATTGTTTTCAAGATTGAAAAAATTCTAAGTTTGGTGTAGAAAAATATTTTTTAAATGAAAAATATTGTCTACAGCGATTTCCCAAGCGTTTATGGCGATAGGCGAGCAACGAAAAGAGAGGCCAGTTTTCACTTGCGACCATTGTCCAATAGTATGGTACAACAAATTGAGTCAGGATATCGATGGTAATTAATACTAATCATAATGGTAAACATTATGAATAATTATTTAAGATTTATGAAAGTTTTGCAATGAAATGAAATAGCAATAAAATTTATTGCAACAATTAGTTGAGGCTGAAATGTTTTATGGTGTTTTTAATCAATTTCTAAAATGTTTTCTTAATTTTTTTTTCCCCCAGGCCAGAGCGATAAAAAAGCTCAAAACATCATAATAACGCGAATGCAACAGTTGACGGAAGAAGAGCAAGAGATGATTCTAGCAAAGTATAAGAAAAATGAGGTTTCAAACGGTCAGATCAGTTTGAGGGAGCAGAATCAGTTTCTTATGACTCTATTGCGCATACACTGCGAAGCCAAACAGTCCAGACATGTGCATGATACTGCTGAAAATAGGTTAATTCCGGAACTTACTTAATCTCTTTTTTTTTCATTTTTTACTTTCTATCTATTTAATTTTAAAAGTTGAATATTATTTTTAATGTTTTTACGTTCCTTTTTAATTGTGTTTCATAGTTTCCGTATTTAATTTGGATGATTAAGTTTTTTATTTTTAAAATATTTCAATTGCAATAATTTAATTTTTGTATTATATTTCAGGAGTGAATTTCTGAACCAATATTTGAGCGTTGGAGTAGGAAGCACTATTTTTATGAAAGCAAAACGGTCGTTGACGAACAGTTTCGATCATCTAATGAAACGGAAAGGTTCAAAGGACGATTTTGGGATACTTAGTCAAATGAATCAGAAAGCTGGCAGTCCAACTTCGGATGAGGCGTCGCGTCCGAGGTCACTCAGAGTTTCACCAGAACAGCAACTCAACATTAGCACCAGTCCAAAGAGTCCCATGATGGACATGTAATATTTTTTAAACATTTTTCTATCTTTGTTCAGTTGAAAATTTTTTTACTTTTACTTAAAAAATTGTTGGTTTTAGTTTTTTCAAACTGGGCAACTCTCCAAAAATGTCACCGACCGAGTCAGAAAAAGCAGATTATAACAATCATCATCCTCATCATCAGCTGGCAAATGGGTCCTGGAGACAAGCAATTTTAAATCGTGTAGTAACTCCAAATAAAGATCAGCAAAATGGAAAGGATGGCACGAATCTTAGATCGGACGCTGCCAAACTTAATCAGACTGTGAAACCTCGCAAAAGAACCAAAGAAGAATTGAGAGAGCTTTGGAAAAAAGCTATCAATCAGCAGGTCATACTTATAAGGATGGAAAAAGAAAACGCTAGATTACGAGGTAAGAATACAACTTTTGCTGACAACTTTCATGTTATCTCCTTTTTCGTATTTTGAATTTTCAAAAAGTTGATTTTGTTTTGTAAAAAATTTTGCAACGAAAGAATGTTTACAAAAAATTGAAAAAAGAAAACAATTAAGATTTGCATGGTGCAGTTCGGATGTCTTTGTAAAACGAGAGAAACGTTTGTTTGATCGAAAGAATTCAATATCGGTTTACAAACTTCATGTTTTCGTACAGTAACTCTATTCACAACAGGAAACGATAACGCTTGATTGGAGTATCGCCTTTGAAATTCTTGAATGTCAATCTCCAATTAGCGAAAACAGTTTACAAAAAACATTTCTTGTCGTGAAAGAAAAAGCTTGCTGATTAACTGGAATATGATTTTTTAAACATCCGCTGTCCCCCACTTTAAAAAAATGAGCAAGTGTCTCGTCGAGGATCCCAAGTCCGTCAGTTGAGTTTTGATTCTCCCAGTACGAACATCTTCTCTCCAAATTATTCAAACTTCTTCTAAGATTTAAATTCAGTTTTGAAATTTGTTCAAACATATTTTAAGGTATATTTTTTTTAAATTTAGTTTTTGCAAGTTTGACAATTTTGTTTTGTATTTTAGTTCGACAAGAAGAGGCGACGGTGAAAAGGATCAAGTTGGAATACGACGAGCTGAGCAGTTGCGCCAGGGAACTTAGCGAAGTTTGGGATTTGCTGGTCAGCAAAGAGTCACGAATTTCCACAAAATGCGACAATCAGATGTTGTTACAAGCCATCAAACAAGGTTTTTGAAACACGTTTCAACCTTTTCTCTTCATTTCAAACTCATTTTTATTCACTTTTTTAAGTTAATTTTTGGATGAATTATTGAATTTGAAGTTTTTTGTTCAAATTTCATTCGAATTCGTTTTAAATGAGTTACAAATGGGTTTTCAGGTGTGCCAAGAGGAAAACGTGGCGACGTCTGGCAGTTCCTAGCAGAGCAGTTTTGTTTGAAACAGCCTCCCATCGACATAAAAGACTTCCCGAACTACAACACACCCTACGAAGTACTTTTGCAACAACTCACATCTCAACAACACGCAATTTTGATCGACTTGGGCCGTACCTTTCCCAACCATCCGTATTTCAGTTCGCCCCTTGGTCCTGGCCAACTTGCTCTCTTCAATCTTCTCAAGGCCTACTCTCTTTTGGACCACGAAGTTGGATATTGCCAAGGACTCAGTTTTGTTGCTGGAGTTCTACTTTTACATGTAAGTTCAATTTGAAATAACAAAATTAAAAAAAAAACATATAAATCCTAAACTGTAAATAACAGAAAAGAAAGAAAGTTTAGAATTTTAACTTTGGTCTTTATGATTGTGATTTTATGGTCTTTATTTTTCGTTTCAGATGTCTGAAGACCAGGCCTTTTTTCTGTTGCGACACTTAATGTTCCGTCGAGGACTGCGAAAATTGTACCTCCCAGACATGGCAGCTTTGCAGCTGCATTTGTACCAGCTTTCGAGGCTGTTGCACGACCGAATGCCAGCAATTTACAGTCACTTTGACAAACACGAGGTGTCGCCAACTTTGTACGCGGCGCCCTGGCTTCTCACTCTCTTCGCCAGCCAGTTTCCTTTAGGATTTGTGACTCGAGTTTTTGGTACCTTTTTTAAAATGAAACTTTCGAATAAAATTCAAACGTGAACTATATATCATTTTTCACAACTTCTTAAATAATTTGTCAATTTTTTAGATCTGCTGTTTTTGGAGTCTTCCGAAGTTATTTTCCGAGTTGCACTGGCTTTATTAGAAGATCACCAGGAGCAGCTTCTGACTTGCGACAGTTTTGAGGAGATAATGGAATACTTGAAGGTGAATTGAAGTTTTGAAATTTTGAATAGAATGAAAAAAGTGGAGAAATTGATTTGGTTTTTTGTTTTTCAGGTGAAAGTTCCTGCTGTAGATAAAGGAGTTTTGGATCGCGTCATGAAACGTGTATTCTATCCTGACATGGAGATAGGAAAGCAACTAAACGAGTACAGAGTCGAGTACCAGGTGTTGCAGGAGGAAATGATCTCAGTGAAGCCACAAATTGAAAACATGGAGAAACTAGAGCATCTTAATAAACAGCTTACACAGCAAAATGCTCAACTTCACGAACAACTTGAAGTAAGTTTTTTTAGAAAATTTTGACAAACAAACACATTTATATATCTCACAAAATTTAATGCAATGCAATTCTAAAATTCCAACTTTTATATAATATAGGAAAAGAGAAACTGCAAATTGAAAAAAAATGAAAAAACTTGATAATAAAAACAGTTCTATTTTTGGACTTTGCAGTTTTTGAATTCAAATTTTGCATTTTTTAATAACTCCTCTTCAACTTTGCAGATAATAATGAACGACTTGCATCGTATCGAAACAACCAGGACGTATCTGCAAGCGACATCAAACAAGCTGGAAGCCAAAAACCGTAGTTTAGAAGTGACAGTGCTGACCCTAGGAACGTTTATTCAGCAGCTAGTGGATGGTCACCCTGAGATCGACATCCCTGGCGACGTTCGTCGCATCGTTGCGCAGCTGAGCGTGGCCGAAAAGCGTCAAAATGCTCGATCCAACAGCGTGCGTTCGTTTCCCCTGAACGTTATCCCCGGCGGACAAAAGTACGAACCCATGACCAAAAGCAACTCGACCGGTCGCGATTCCAAAGTCATTCGATCGGACTCTACTCCCTACCCCCTGAAATCTGCCCTTAGCCAGCCGAATCTCAGTACTCGACTTGTTTCGTCTCTTTTTCCAAACAACTCGAAACGACCGCTCTCGCCCATCGCAACCAAAAATGAAGAAAACGATTCGAAAACTGTCAACATCGATATTCAAATTACGGACGACCAGGAAAATCATGGAAATAACCGGATCAGTCCAGAAAAGATGGATACTTTGAAGATCGAGTCAGGGAGCCTGGAAAAATGTGCGAGTTTGCCGATGAAGGCAAAGTTATTGAAGGCCTCGAAATCGTCTTACGAACTTGGCAGCGTCAAGGTCATCCCGACGAGCAAACTTGAGGACACCGCGGACACTTTGAGCGGCGCTGTTCATCCACTTGATAGCTGCTCAGATGTCAGTTTCAATTATGGCGGTACCACCAAACTCAAGTCCATCAAAAGTGTGCGAGCACCAACTACCCAGCATAGATAATACCTCAGCCGCCCGCTCAGGGCTATCTTTCCACTCTTTTAGGACACTTCCTTTTTCTCATTTTCTTCCATTTTGAAATCTTTAATTAATTTTAATCCAATTCTTAGTCCCTTTTTATATATTCCCTTTGACTTTGGTTTCTTTCTCTTTACTGTCTTTTTGTTCTTCATTGGAATTCATAAGAGAAGGTTTTCATCAAAATATGTTCTGTTTCTTGTTTTGTTTAGTTAATTTTTTTTCGGAATTATTTATGAAATTTTTTTTTAAATAGAAAGGCAGTTTTCGAATTGAAAGGCAGATTTTTAGTTACCAACATTTTTGACAAATTGTTTTAGAGTTTATTGGTTGTTTCAACGGAGTTTGTGTTTTTGCTAAAGTTTATACCTTAGTTGACTGTTTAAGAAGAAAATAGTACGTTTTTTTGAAGGGGAACAGTATTGTAGGTTTATGATTGTATACATTTTTTTTTATTGTAATTTGAAGGAAACAGATTTTTTGTACTTATTTTTGTTTTGCCATGTTCTTTTTTTTATTTTGAAAAGATCATGAAGAAAGTATGTAATAACTTATTGCGAAGCTAGGCTTCTATAGATTGTCAAAAACAAAATTGTAAGAATAGAATTGTGTTCCGAAGGTGTTTGCATAGATCATTGATATACAGTCGTATATATTTTAGTACTTAAATAAGGAGATACGATTCCGGCTAGAAAATTTTAAGATACAATTTTTTTATAACTTTGACAACTATTTCGTTTTTCTCCATTTTTTATTTGGTTTGATTTTTATTTTCAAAGTTGAAAATGTGATTGAACTTTTCTTTACAAATACATTTTTGCAACCATGAATTTTATAATTTTTAACTCGACTAAAATATCACATTTTTGATTTTTTTTAAATTTATTTCAAGAATGGAACGTTTTTATCAGCACATAAAAATGATTTTCTTTTTTCACCAACTCAAAACGCTGCCAGGGTGTCAATTAAAAAACTTTCCACAAAATAGAAAGATTAAAAAAAGAAGAAAATACTTCTTATGTTCGAAAAATTGAAGCTTTTTATCTGTCCGGCATCGTGTTCCGAGTAGAAGATTTAAAATTATTGTGCCTCTGGGCCAACGTAACTCTTCGAACATAGTTAAACAGACGGGAAAAGAAAATTGCGGATGTTCTTGCTTAAACCAAAACAAAAAAACTCCGAAACGAAAAAACAAAAAACTACCGCAAAAAATTTCTTCCTCGAAAAATAAAAATGTTACTTGCGCTAATCTTGGAACAAGTTCTAGGGCACAAGAAACTTTTTATTTAGTCGCGCTATTGCTTTGAGTTACAACTGTTTTAATCTTTTAGCCTTAGCGCGACTGACCAGAGGTTTTCTTTGTTTGGTTTAATTATCTTTCAAGACTACGACCAGTTGGCAAAAACCCACGATTTACATCGATTTGTTTTAAAACCTGTGCTCTTCGGGAACACGGTGCCGAAATCAGAGAGCTCATTTTATTTTCACATTCCGTTCGAACAAAACATAAAAATTCAAGTTTTCAAAATTCATTGTAATTAAATTATAGAAAATTAATTGAGCTCTCTGATTATTTTGACTTGCTTGTTTTCGTCTGAAAAAATGTTCAGTTTGATTAATTTTTCAGATTGAAAATAGGTCAGTCAAAGCCTTGGATAAAGTCTAAATTTGGATGTTTTGAAATTAAAGTATTTTCCTTTTTCTTTTCTTTTCATTCTTTTTTACGTAAAATTGTATGATTTGGTTTGTATTCGGTTTTGCTCGAACGATTGTATAAAATTGTATGCAATCAATTTTTTCGTCCAAGCCGACATATCGAATCTACAACTCCGTCATATTTTTCAAAATGAAAAAAATTGTAGTACAATGAGAAAACAGTTAATAATCAAAACGCCGGTCGTATTTTTGGTTTTGGCGGTCTGCTAAAATTAATTGATAAAAAAACGTTTTTTCCGATTTCGGAATTCAAACAATTTTTTTGAATTCCAAGGATGAAGAAACGGTAATACATTTAAAAAATAAACCAAACTGTTGGAAGTGGACAAAACATGAAAAATAAATCAACAAAACAAGTTCTTCCTCATTAATTTTAGCAGAAAGGTGCAAATTAAACGAATGTGCCAAAAGTACTTGTAGAAAATATATTATAAAGTATAAAAAACAAAAAATTCTACTTATATGCAAAAACAATTATGAAGTGCAGATTTACAGTATTAAAAATATGAAAATAATATAAATATTTGCGAACTTGATGTGCAACGTGCGCTTCCATGATGTATTCCATGATTTTGTGAGCAAAAACAGTAACTGAAAAAAGCTGCAAATCTCCAGCAATAAGAAAATGATTAAAAAGTAAAGTGAAAATAAGCGACGATAAAAATAAAAAAAAAGAAAGAGAATTCATGCGCATGTATATTTTCTAGTTGCAATTTTAATTTATCATTCTTGATGTAAAACTAGTATTAGAATTTAGAATAAATTAATGTAACCGTTCTAGAAATTTTTCCAGATCTAGAAAACATCTTGTGATTTCAATTTTTCATTTTTTCTTTTTTCAAAAACTCTCATTTCAAGCGATTGCAATTCCAGCGATTTTAACTGAAAATAAAAAATGAAAAGATAATTGATTTCAAATAAAAAGTGAGATAAAATTATGACTTTTCATAAGTCTTTCGTCAGACTAGAATTAAGTTGCCAATTTTTCTGTTGTAACAAATTTTATTGTTTTATGACGGTGTAAATAGTTGTTACGTTTTTTTTTGACTGTAATTGTTTGTCCTCGGAAACATTATTGTTTGGCGATTTATCGTTTTTCAGCAAAAGCGCGACTGGATGTATAAAAATAATAAAATAAAAACAAAGTGTACGAGTGATCAGGACCATACACTATAAAAAATTGACCTTTTTTATATCGAAGTAGGTGTTTTCAATTAATTTGTCGACTGTTGGCAATTTTTATGTAAAACTTATTTTGACAAAAAGAGAATACAAGCTTTCACGAAAAAAGTACAAAATCAATTCACCAAATTCGTGTCAACGTTCCTTTGACATATAAAAGGTCAATTTTTCAGTGTACATTTTTTTCACAGTTTCCTGAGTAGAGTAATAAAAAAATCTTTTTTATCCATTTATTTTTTGATTGTTTTCAACAATAATTTTCTTATAAGAAAAACTTTGTTTCTAAAAATAAGATTGTTTTTCAAAAAAAAAATTTTATTACCAAGTTGTCACAGATGTAAAGTAAAAATCATACAGTAAATCAAGGATTGGCCTTACGGCGGAAAATTACATAAAAAGTCGGACAAAGGAATGAGGCAATTAATACTTAATTATTTACAAAATCACATATGTATGTTCACGATAAAACTAAACTTAAGTAAAACTAAATTGAAGCATAAAAAATTGTGACGTTACTAAAAAAACAATGAATCAAAAATAAATAAAAAACTTATTGGCAATTTTATTAATGATCAAGTAAATTTTAACAATTGTTGTCATTAAAAGTAGTTGTTAATAACTCGATGGTTTTTTTTATACAAAAACTATTTACAGATTGGAAATAAGGACTTGTTTTTATAAGCGACTTTCAATGTCATCTCGAACGGGGATCGGATTTGTCGCGGCCCATTTTTCTTTCTCGGCCATCATTTTGACCTTGTCGGGTTTGTCATTGAGACTTTTGATGCCTGCAAAGTGGTTCTCGATTTCCGTTAGGGTTCGACCCTCTGTTTCTGGCAGGACGAAATATAAAGCGGCGCCACCTAACACGTTGATGATTCCGTAGAAAAGGAAAGTTCCTGGCAGAGTCATCCCGGTGGTCATGTACAAGAATACTTTGTTCGCTATTGAAGTAAAAATGTAACCGATTGAACCTGATGCTCCAGTGGCACAACTTCTGACCTGAAAATAAAAACATTATTGATAGGCTGTCGAAATTTAAAATTGAAATTTTATGAAAAGTTTGAATGTTTTCCAAAAGTCATAGTACGTTTCTTTCCAATTTGATCATTTGACAGGGAAAAATTATCAATCCGAAGAAACAATCTCTAACAATTATTATTTATCGTATGTTTGTTATTAGATGTTCAGGTCGAGAGACGATTAATGCGACTGTGTAATTGAGATTGTAAATTAATTCCAGGTATTAAGTGTTTTGTTACACAATGCTATAAGTGCATTGGAATTGGACAAAAGTAGGGCGTGATTAAACTAACTAAACACCGAGGACATTTTTGATCGGTAGTTACTTTTTTTCATTCCATACTTTTTATCAATTAAAGTTTTTTTTTGCAAAAAAGTGTCATCAAAGATAAAAATAAAATAGGGAAAACTGTCAGAGTCCTTTTTTCAATATTGGAATTTTCCATTGAATTATTCAGTACAAGTTGTACCGCAATTTGAAAATCAATGGAAAATTAAACCTTTGAATAAAAATAATTACATCTGCAGCAAAGACCTCTCCCGCGAGGACCCAAGGAAGAAGCCTGATGCCCATATGTGAGAGAAAAGCCGCACCAATCATGAGTGTAGTGGGAATCCAAGTATAACTCTCGCCATCGATACTTTTATGTTCGATCAAATATCCATAAACTGTGGCTAACAAGAAACACAATCCCGTGCCACCGATGGACCAGAACGAGAGTCTGCGTTTGCCAGTGAAATGGATGGCGAAGACACAGAGCAATGTGCCAGCAAGTTCGGCGATGCCCAGGAAGACAGTTGCGGTATATTTGTCGATCGGGGCGTTGAGGTCGTTGAAGATGACAACGGCAAAAGTTTGGAGCGTCGCAGACCCACCAAATGCTGCGATGAAAAAGGCGAAGGAAACTAAAGCGAAGGGGATGTAGAATGTGCGTTGCAGGTAACCTGCCATCGGGCGCTTTTCCTGCTTCGTTTTTGATGCTTCAGTGTGCTTCGACACGTTATCGCAAATAGTACGGAATTCAGCGGCTACATGTTTGGGTTGCACCCAGCCTCTGAGCCAGCAGAGCGATTCTTCCGCTTCTTTCAGACGTCCCTTTCCTGAAAATGTCAACAGTAATTGAAAGTAGTTGAAAAACAGTTACCTTTTTGAATTGTAGTACGAGAAATTTATGAGAATCCGAATTGCGGTGCATTTCTTAATTACGAACACAATTGCGGTACTAGTGAACTTTCAATTGCGGTGCAAAAATTTGTTCTACCACAGTTGTTACACCACAATTTCAATTGCGGTAAAAAATATTTTCACCGCGATTCGGAAACTAGTGAGATTTTTCATACTCAGATTTTATTTTGATGTTTTAAATGAACTTACATACCTGCTAACCAAAACGGGCTTTCAGGTACTATTAAAAGAGCGAGAAAACAAATAACAGGGTATATTAAATTAATGAGACACGCAGTCCGCCAGGTGACGAAACTTCCAGTGAGCATTTGGGTGAAAACTCCAATTATCACAGCCAAGGTTGCGGTCGCAGCGAGCATGCCTCGTAGATGGGGTTGCGTCACCTCTGACACGTAAGTCATAACCGGGGACTCGGTTAGGCCCCCGTTTAGACCGGTTATCACGAGCGCTAAAAACAGCCACCCGGAGCTGTTTGCGAAGTAGAATATCAACCATGATGCGATAAATGGTAAGTTCGTCCACATCATTAGTTTTCGTCGACCCCATCGTTGAGATGCTGGACCGCTTACTAAACATCCCAGTGGCACGACGAATAAGTTTATACTACCTAAAAATGAAATAAAAAACAATGAAACGAGACATTTTCGACTTTTAAAAATTAAAACTTTAGAAAGTAATCTACTTTTTGAAACTTTTAGAGTTGCGGTACAAAATAGATAAAATAATTTGAGTTGCGGTAAAATTATATTTTTGTCATCAGATTTGTGATTAAACGTGTAACAGGTCATAATTCTTAGGATGTATGGAATATGCTAAAATTCTAATTGCGGTAAGTTTTGTGTGACAAAAATGGTTAGAAAAAAGACTTACTGATCCACGTCAGTTCCTCCATACTGACTGCTATGTCTGGATTTTCACCCTGAAGGGCAGGAATGAGAATGGTGGCGAACCCCAAAGTTGAGCCAAAAGTTAGTAGTAAAAGATTTTTCGCTGCGACGGCGGTGCATTGTGGTATAGCCTGTCGGAGTTTTGACGGTTCTTTGCAGTCGCTGTTCCCGTTTGTGACACCATTTTTTGTACCGTTGCTAAAATTAAAAATGAAAAATAATTTAATAAAAAGATGAATATAATGTCAGCCACAAAATAGAAATATCTTTTTGATCAAGTCGTTTGATCGTTTGATGAATGCAAAATGAAAATTGGATTAAACGAAGATTAGATTTCGTAATGTGCTAACAGTCGCGCATCTCGCTTGAATAATGCCAAGTATTGCATCAATTGCAGACGGCTCAATGAACGACAATCTTGAACCTATCATATAATACTATAGTGCGTACTCTTTAGAAAAGAGTCGCGTCTACCTTGTTCAATGTCCCCCTTTTTTGTCTCAAGGACAATCTATGTGTTTCAATTTTTATTCTCATTGTACAACCAGTCAACTTTACCATTCACTTTTTCACTTGCTCAATCATTTTTCATTTAAAAATTTTTTTCAATTTTTCCAACTGGAATCAATTTTTCAAACTCAATTTGTTACAATGTTTCCTTTTATTCAAAATTTTCCGAGATGACTCAAGAAAAACGCCAGTTCCGGAACCATGAAAACTATCTTGATAAAAAAACTCATATCTCACGGATTAACAAGGAAACGATACGAAGGTCATCGCAGGGTTTTAATAGTCTTTTATCACTTGAATGTCTGCTCCTCAAGTGCAAACAGCAAGACTGATAGAAATATGCAAATCGGTTAATTTCGTTGGAATGTAATTAATCATCAACTATGCTGCAAGTGTTTCCATCTTTTTTATTATGCAATATAAATATAATGAATATGAACATCCAACTTCCTCCATCTCTAAGTTGTTTTTCAATTCCTATATACAGTCACTTTTTTATCGACAGGTATTCCATTCGTTTGACCGATCTTCATTTTGAAAAGTTCGTCCTTGATTCGACCTTCTGTTCAGACTTATTGTATTTTTTTTACAATTCTGCATGAATTATTTTGTAACACTTTTCGTTTAATTAGACGATTAGTTGAGTTAGTTTGCATTTTTTAATGCGATTTCTTTGTTTGATTTTCTTTGAATAATTTTTCTGATTATTGCTGTTATCATTGCGAACAATTTCAATCACGTTTTGTTACTGCAACCGGCACGTTTCTTTACATTTCGTTGGCTTCCTTTCACTCTCGTGATGCGTAATTCTTTATTTTTTTAAACACCGGTCAACACCGGTTGTAAAACAATCGAATACTACAAGTGTTTAAAATTGATTTGTTCACTTTTGATTTCGCGAAATTAACTAAAATGACATTTTTATCATTGAAAATTTGGTCAAAAAAGTTTTAGTTTGCGAATAAATTCAGTAGGCAAGTTTTTGTTCAAAAAGTAAACAGGTCGGAAACGAGTCATGATTGAAGCCCAAGGGACAAATTTCGAGGTTGAATTTTCATTAGAAAGTTGCAAACAATTGATTATTAACAACAAATATTTTTAATTCAAAAATTTAGGTTTTAAGATTTCTATTTTTTCAATGTTTGTGAAATTTAGAAAAAATAATTTTTTGAGTCGGTTTTTTTTTACTATTTTGTTTGTTTTTTAATGTTTGTGAATATTTGAATCGATGAGTTCGTTAACATTTAATTGAATTCACGTACAATCGATTTTTCGAAAGGTATCTTAGAACCTCGAACTGGAATCTCCACTTTGAGACAATACGCTGCGAGTATCGATGACTTTCAATGCCGTAGAATGTACCCTTAACAACAACATCTTGATTATAAACGCGATACTTTGAGACACTGACACAATCTATTTTTTAAACACATAAAAAAGTCATTGTGAAAGCACCGTTTCAGGTTTCCAAATGTAAACAACAAACAACCTTGTAAAACTGTCCATAATTACTTGAATTTTTTTTAGTTTAGGTCCATTTTAGTAAATGTAAATTTTATTTCACTTTTAAATAATTTTAAAAAAATTATGTCTTTTCTTGAGAAAGACAATGTTGCTAAGGAAACAAATTAAAAATCAACCAAGGTGATAAAATTTGAGTTTGAATAATAAATTAAATAGATAATGAAGTGAACAATTATCGGTGTTTAAAATTAAGCAAATTCAATCAGTTGTTGGCTAATCTGTGATTTTGATTGATTGTAAGTTAGAGCACAGATGACATTGAAAAATTGAGTTTAGAGAAACGTGCGATAACACTTGGACAAAATATAACTAGAAACTGACGATCAAAATTTGCAACAATTAATCGGTATTTCAGTCGCGAAAATCGTGTCATTGATACGTGGCCACTCATGCAAAACTATCTCTTTTATTTTCCATATAGTTGTTGTTATTTACTGTAAACAATGTTTCATTTTTCAATAAAAAAACTTGTTTAAAAATTTTCAGTTTTTATCGCCAACTTTTGAGGTCTCTTATTGTTTTAAAAGTGTTGCTTAAAAGTGCATCATGATGGTTTTTTCAAATTTCAATTGGAGAACAGATTCAAGTAACATTTGAGAGACCTATAAAAGTATGATCCAAGTGAAGTGCTAACGACTGATGATTGTTTCCGGTTCACCGAAGGACAAGCAAACAAACGGTTCCGACATTGAAGGTGCCTGCATAGTTTTCCAATTTGTGGAAATTAGAAAAACCATTTTCCATCTGGATGATTAAACAAATTCAACATCAAAAATTTGATATGAAAATTAAAAACAAAATGGTATACTCTAAAATACTTTGTATCTTTATCAAACTATTTGCATTTTTTTACCATTTTTATCAAATCATTACAACCTAAATAATTTTTAACTTTTTGAATGAAGATAAACCTTATTTCTTCCTTTTCGTTGAAATTGTTATTCGTTTGTTTTCATTACGTAAAGAAATTCTTTTTCAATAATGCAACTATTTTTATAAACAAATGACGCTTTTATGACAGTCAATCATTTTGATGGGACATAAAACTGAACATTGCATTTCGCATAATTAAAAAATTATAAATGCCCGTCGAGTTGCAAATGCAAATGATTCACTATCCGCGATGATCAGTTTGTAAAATGTTACTTAACGGTTACGCTTGATTATTGATTTTATGCAGAATTTTAACGAAGAAAGTTTCTGTGCCTTGAAAGAGACAATTTTTGCAATTCGCAAGACCAACAAACATCATAAATGTCATTCATTGTACCGCGACAAAACCGGTCTTTGTCGGAAAAAATCATTTTTCATTCCAATTTTTTAAGGCAACATTATTCGACCATCAAATATCCTTGCAAGTTTGAAACAATTGTTGAAAAATTTTGATTCCTTCAAAAATCACAAATAATCAAGAAATTGAATGAAAATGTTTCAGAACCAATGGAACAAAACTGTTGAAAAATATACTATATTAATTCAAACTTAAAAATAACATAGAAAAATGGTTGTTAATGAATAAATTTTTCGCGAATAAATATTGTTTTGTGTTTAAAAAATATGAAATTTTACCTGGTGACATCATCAAATTCGTGAGCCATTTTGCGAAAATGGAAAAAATAGGTTGGACAAGTGTAAATACTGAGCAAAACTTCACTGAAAAAAAAAATAACAAAAAATGTCAGCGTGACATTTTCAAGTTGAAAAAAAAAACTGCGGAGCCGCGTTCGGTCCGGGTTTGAAATTTGACTGCGAGGTTAGCAATGCAAGCGCGACAAGTTTTACAGTGCGTTTCTACTTCCCCCAGAAATTATGATGTCCCCTACCCTAATCGGCCATGCGAATGTGCATGTACTCGGGATTTTCTGGACTTTCATAAATTATATCGTTTGGTGCGCATTGAAGATTCCATACTAAAATATTAGGTAAACTTAAAAAAAAAATGAACAATTATAAAATAAAAAAATGAAGAACAAAAGGAATTGCAAACAGTAGCAATATGAAAAAAATTGGCATTAAAAAAGATACACTTTGTGAATTTATGTATTTGAATTTGTTTTCTTAATCAGAAACGATAGAGATTCAGATCAGACGGAAAAATAGAAACAAAAATAAAAGCGATTTTTCTTAGCGCATCGGAAAAGGAAAATGATAAGAAATACCCCGTTTACATTGTTACGACTCGCGAACAATTTTTCATTTATTTATCGCAAAAATATAATGGCGCGAATTGAAATAACTTGCAATTTCATTTCAAACATACATTTTGTTTGTTTGTCTGAACTTCTGATTTCTTTAATCTTGCCGAACATAATGTGGATTTTTTTTATTTCTGGTGTTACGAACAGTTTATGTTTTTTTTTATTTTAATTGTTGCTAATATTTTGCGAGTGAAAATAGTGATGAACAATGAAATAAGAATCAATAAAACGATAAAGTGAACAATAAAGTGAAAATGAAAAATGGAACGAGAGATAAAAGACGAGAAATTCCTGGTGCTTTCGTTTGAAAACGAATTCAATGATTTCGTTTATCGATGATACAAATTTCTCTTGCAAAATATTCAGCAATGTTGAATAACCCCTTTCAAAATTTTACGGAAAAAGTACCTTTGCATTCAGAATCGCGAAAATTGATTTGCAGAGGTTAAATATATCACAAAATCTTCCAAGACTTTTTTTGCAACAGCATAAAACATTCAAACATTTTTTTATCAATAAAATCATCTCGGAGAGATAAAAAATGTTACCCTATTAATTTTCATTGGTTGTATAATAAATTTTCTTCTTTGACGGAAAATATAAACTTGCGATTTTTTATCACTACAAGTTTCTCGTTGCTAATTGCACAAAATTATTGCTCGCTTCGGTGTAATTGAAATCTTATTTTAGCATCTCATTTGAGCATGAAAAATGGAAACATGTAAACAAACTTTTTGAACAAAATCAACAACAACAAAAAATGTTTTGTAAATGAAAGAATAAACAATGACAAACAACAAAATTTTACAATTTTTAAGTGTAAAAAATGCAAATTTGTGCTCTGGTTCGTCAAACGAGCTGGTTTAGCATTTTTAATCGACGTCGATAAGACGGATTTAGTAAATCTTTAATCCCAGTTGCACGATAGAAATTTCTTCAATTTTCATATATTACCAATAAAACGTTTTCCAGTGAAGTGTTTAATCATGTACTGACCTGATTTAACACTCATCTTCGGAAATCTTATTTAGTGACGCGAAAAAAAACACAAAAACACAACCGCCGCTTGCATCTGTGATTAAAAATACGTAGAACGCGATAGCTGCCGGATTATCCTTTTTTCACTCGACTTTTTCCATTTAAAAGTTTATCGCTAATTAATATAGGTGTTCATCATTTGTATCATTTGAAAACGCTTGAAATAAAACGAACTTTTTTTTTATTGAAAATCTTACTGTGTTACATTTTTCCTCAAAAATCATCTTTAAAATTTTTTATCGATTATTTTAATTTTTAAAAGTGTGTCATTTCAACTTGTGTAAGGGTTCGATCGTTAAGATTTTTGATGCCCGCATAGTGGTTCTCGATTTCTGTAAGGGTTCGTCCCTCGGTTTCTGGCATTGAGAAACATAAAACTATGATACATATCAAGTTGACGGCGGCGTAGAAAAAAAAAATTTCGGGCAGAGTGAGTCCATTAGTCATGTAGAAGAACATTTTGTTCGATACAGAGGTAAACATGTAACCAAGCGCGCCTGCCATTCCACCTGCGCAACTTCTCACCTAAAAATTGTTGATATATGAATCAATAGAATAAACACAAAATTGAAAATATAGACGGTTTCCGAATTGCGGTAAGTAGTTCTACATTCCAAATTGCATAACATTTGTACCAGAATTTAAATTGCGATACAATTCTTTTACCGTTAATCAATTCGAATTACGATAGGTTTTTTACCGCAATTCGATTTGTTTTGATAAATTTATGTCGCAATTTGAATTATACCAAAAAAATTGTACCGCAATCCTTAAATCAATTAACAATAATCGTTTAAGACACAAAATTTACATTTGATGGGAAAAGCTCAGCCAAAAGGATCCACGGAACAAGCCTAATTCCAGTATGCGTGGTAAAAGCTGCACCAATCATGAGAGAAGTTGGAATCCAAGTATAACTATCCTCGTTAACCGTCCATTGTTTGATGAAAACTCCATAAATCGCTGCTACGAAAAAACACAATCCTGATCCGCCCATCGAGAAGAAAGTAAGTTTTCGTTTGCCCATGATGTGGATGGTACAAACAAAGATCAAGGTACCAGCAAGCTGGGCAAGTCCTAATATTACGGTCGCAGTATATTTGTCAATCGGAGCGTTGAGATCGGCAAAGATGACGACTGCGTAAGTTTGCAAATTTGCACAGCCGCCAAAAGAGACAGCGATGAAACAGAAGGATACCAGGATGAAGGGGATGTAGAAGGTGCGCTTCTGGTACGCCGATAGAGGGCAATTAATCTGTTTTGTTGCTGATGATTGTCCGGGTCTTGACACATTTTTGCAGATTGCTTGAAATTCTGTCGTTACTTGTTCCGGTTTCACCCAACCTCGGAGCCAGCTGAGAGAATTTTTTGCTTCTTCAAGACGTCCTTTGCCTAAAGATACAAACTTTATTTGTTGAAAAATTAATAATTTTGAAAATAAATAATGATTCTGTAATGAATGATGTTGTTGCGGTAAAATAGACCATGTAAAGTGAGTTGCAGTAAGACAACGTACCGCAATTCACACTTTATTCTTAAACGTGGCACAACCCTAATTTGGAGTGTATTTCAACGTACCTGCCAACCAAAACGGACTTTCAGGTACTGCAGAAAGAGCAAAAAAACAAGTAACAGGATAAATTAAATTGATGAGACAGACAGTTCGCCATCCAACAAATTTGCCGGTAAGCATTTGAGTGAAAACTCCAATTATCGAAGACAAAATTGAGGTCCCAGAAAGGATGCCCCGTAGATGGGCCTGAGTCACCTCCGAAACGTAGGTCAATATCGGGGACTCGGAGATGCCCCCACACAAGCCAGTTATCACCAGAGCCACAAATAGCCACGCTGCACTGTTGGCGAAGTAAAGTATCAACCATGATATCACATAAGGGATGTTTAATAGCATCATTACTCTACGGCGACCAAATCGGTCGGATATTGGTCCACTTATTAGACATCCCACCGGGAGGACGAAATAATTTATACTGCCTGCAAAAATGCTCGACTTTAGATTTATAAAAAATAGTGTTTATACTTTAAGAAAACTGAATTTGAAACTTAAAATTGTACTGTGTACCGCAATTTGATTTGCGGTAGAAATTAAAGCGCTTTGGATCGAGTTGCGGTGAAATGTTGGAGTTCGAATATAATAGCGGTTTGTATGATGAACTAAACGTATTATTTGAAACTAAACTTTATTATTTAAACTACTTTGTATTGTAATATTTGGAAAACTGAAATGAATAAAAATCACTCACCGATCCATGTCAATTCTTCCTTAGTGACTTTTACCTCTGAATTTTCATCCTGAAGTGCCGGTATTAAAATGGTGGCAAAACCAATGGTGGAGCCAAAAGTCAGTAACAACGTATTTTTGGCCGCGATCGCGACGCACTGTGGCAATGCCTGACGAAGTTTTGACGGTGTTTTGAGGTCGATTTTTTCGATTTCGGAGTCATTGCTAAACAAACGAGATCTTTAGAAAGTGTATTTGTTTGTATTATTTTACCTGAAACTGATCAAAAAATGTGACGAATAAACGGGAAAAGTCACCTCGTAATATGTTCGACTTTGTGATCAGCTGCCATTTTGATATCATGAAAAGTGGCATTGAATAATAAAGATCATGTTGTAAAATAATAAAGTTTTCAAGATAAATTGTATATGTATAGGCTGTATTAATTGCATGTGTCAAAGCCGTTGTAGTCTTAAGTTTCCAAAAACGTAATATACAAACCATTATCATATATGAACGTTGTTTAATTTTTTGCTATATATAATAACAGGTTTAAATTTGTTTAAAAATGAATGATGATTCTTCAGGTGAATGGCGGTGAAAAACTTCATGCCTAATATGTAAATGTTGAAATGTAAATGAAGTAAAATGTTGAAATTTCGAATGAAAAAAACTTACTGATTCAATGTCAATTCTTCCACGGTGATATTTGTTCCAAGATGTTTTCCTTTTCTTCTTCATTTTCGACAACATTGCTTTGATTGTAAACAAACTAAATGTATATGAATAAATATTACAAAGTTCTTGCAAAGTTCACTTCTCCACAATTTTTATGTATTTATCACAATTTCGACTGATTAAGCGTTATTATTTTAATTCGCATTGTAAAGCCAAAATATTATAAGAATTTGATACGTTTTATGTACAACTTCATTGAGTTCTATACTCTTCTATGATTGAAAAACAACGTTTTCAGTTTTCAATTTTGGCGCAGAAACGTGATATCTCTGATGTTTTATAGTTTTAATTTTAAGTGAAAAAGTAAAAATATTATGATGATAATTATTTCAAGAAAACTAAAATAGAGAGAATTCACCTGCTAACAAGTTTTTACGTAGTCATTTTGATAAGATGCTATATGTGAAATAATGATGAAATTTGTTGAGGTATATATATATTTTTATAAACCATTATCCTTATCAACATATTCTTTATTGCATTCTCAATGGATGCACACAATATAAAATTGCATTTTCAGCGGGTTTTTCAATAAAGTAATTAAAAAAATATTTTATAAATAAAAAAATCTATACTTTTTTGTTTTTCTTTTATTTTTTTTTATTGTTAATCACTTTACTTCTCTATTTTTTGTCGTCTCTCATTGCTCCTTATTTATTAACTTTAGTTTTTTTAAGTTGGCAGCTTCCACTTTTCAGCTTGTCAAACGACAACAATACAAACGTAACGTCAAACTCATTTTGTGCTTAAAAAAGTAAACAAAACAAACTCCAAAAATGGGGAAACGTCAGCACCAAAAGGATAAGATGTAACGAAATCCATAACAAATAAAAAATCAATTTGATAGTAATGAACTTTGACTAATTGTAACGATTTATGTCGGTTTGATAGGTACCTAACCTATACAGAATGGAGCACACTTTACGGCGGGAAGAAAACAAAAACAGACGACCTCGACGAGGATGAGAATTTTCGCAGGTTGCCTTTCGATCACTGCTGTTTAAGTTTGGTGCCTTTTGAACATCCCTATTGCGACGCTTCTGGCCATGTGTTCGAACTCGAACCAATTTTAAAGTTCGTCAAAAAGTTTAAACAGAATCCTGTGACAGGCAAACCTCTCGACACAAAAGGACTTTTTAAATTGCAGTTTCATAAAAATGAGGAAGGAAAATATCATTGCCCGGTGCTTTTCAAATTGTTCACCAAACATAGTCATATTGTTGCTGTTAAAACTACCGGCAATGTTTTTTCTTATGAGGTAAACTCTGTTTGTTTTGAAAAAGTACTTTTTTTTAATTTTCAAAAAATATTAGCTTAAAAAATTTCGAAAATTAAAACGTTGACTGTGTCTAAATTTTTTGCAGGCAATTGAACAGCTGAATATAAAAACAAGAAACTGGAAAGATTTATTAAATGACCAGCCATTTAAAAGGGATGATTTAATCACCATCCAAGAACCTACAAACACGAAGAAATTCAACCTTTCGTCGTTTTATCACATCAAACACAATATTCGTGTCGAAGACGATGGTAAGAATATCGTTTTCTCATTCACGCGTTCATTTTCTTCCAAATTTGCCAATAAAATCACATGCTTAAATTGTTTTCTTTTTTAATTTTCACTTTAAATTAAATTTTTAAAATATTTTTTAGACCCTGAAGATGACAACAAGACGAATCTCAAAAACATGTCCATGGAGACAAAAGAGATTTTAAAAGAGTTAAAAAAAACATATAAACCTGCTACTGTGACTGAGACAAAAGTCAAAGCAAAAGCTGACTCGATCAATGCTGTAATTGAGTTTTTTATCTCTTTAATTTGCTAGTTAATGAACCATGGAAATGGAAAAAAAATGAGTTTTATATTTTTGCTTGGTTTTTAGGCTCATTATTCAACAGGAGCAGTGGCTGCGGGTTTCACCTCAACTGTAATGCCAGCTGAGACAAAAGTTGAGGCTGCTGTTGTGGAGGAAGATCAAGTTCGATATGAACATGTCAAAAAGAAAGGTACTTATCTTAAAATTGGAAAACGAAAAAAAAATGTTTCAAACAAACAATGTATTTCTGATTCAATTATTTGTTTATTAGGTTACGTGAGACTTTTGACAAATTTTGGAACATTGAACCTGGAGCTTCACTGCGAAATAGTCCCAAAAACTTGTGAAAACTTTCTTAAACATTGTTTGAATGGATATTACAACGGACTGACATTTCATCGATCAATTCGCAATTTTATGGTAATTTTACTGCCTCTTCTAAAAACTGTTGATATTCAGAATTAGACAACATAATTTTTCAACACTTTTGGAGTTAAATTGTACTTTTGAAATCAATTTTTAATTTTATCATTTTATATTGTAGATACAAGGAGGTGATCCAACTAATACAGGAAAAGGTGGAGAATCAATCTGGGGTGAGCCTTTTGAAGATGAAATCAAACCAAATCTTGTTCATCAAGGTCGAGGGATTCTTTCCATGGCAAATTCCGGACCAAATACAAACGGATCGCAATTGTAAATTATTTGTTTCTTAATTTTTCAACCGTGTCCAAAGTTTTTTACATACAAATTAATTTTCCGTTAATTTTCCATTTTAACGTGTACAAAATGTTAAAGTGTGTTTTTGTTTCAGTTTTATAACTTACCGATCCTGCCGTCATCTAGATGGAAAACACACAGTTTTCGGTAAAGTAGTTGGCGGGATGGAAACTTTGAATGCAATGGAACAGATTGAAGTAGACAACAAGGATCGACCAATCGAGGACATTATAATAACAGGAGCACAAATTTTTGTCAATCCCTACCAGGAAGCTGACGAGGTCATCGCGGCCAAGCGACAAGCAGAAATTGAACGACTAAAAGAAGAGGCTCTAAAGGAAAAAATGAAGAACAAAAAGAGCAACGAGTTGAAGGTTTATCGCAGCGGAGTTGGGAAGTACATAAACCCGCAACAGAGCACTTCAAAGTAAAAAAAGTTCACTTTTTTAATGGAGAAAAAAATTGCGTTTGAATATTCTTTATTAATTTTTTATTTCCGTTTTTCAGATCTGACGAAAGTGAAATCCAACAAAATTCAAAAACAAAAAATGTGTCTTACAAGTTGGAAAACTTTTCTGAATGGTGAATTTTTTTTAAGAAACAAAAATAATATTTAATTGTAAATAGATCAAGCTGATTTCCTTAAGTGACAGAGTAAAACAGTTAAATTTTCAATGAAATTTGAGACTTTTTTATTCTTTATAACTGGTTTCTTGCATACATACAATGGACGAAATTAAATAACGAAGTATTATGTACATGATCTACATTGTAGACAAAAAAATCGTAATCTAATTAGGGATATCCATCTTGCTAAGCCTGATAATAAAGTCGCAAAGCCTCATTTGGACTTGTATCTCAATCGGATTACTCGTGACAAAAAATCCAGGCACGCCAGCTTTTTCTAAAATGCTCTGCTGGTCAGCGACTTTTTGATCCAGCTGTAAAACTAGCTCGGTGTCGATCTCCCGAACCTCGTCTTTGTGCTTCTTTTCCAGCTCCATCTTTGCTGCCATCCTCTCCACAGGATTCGTCAAATTTGCTAGAACATCTTGCGTTTCGAGTTTGTGTTGGTTCAATAGCTTTAGTCTCTGCTGAAAAAGGTGTTTTTCAGTCACGTGCTGAATTTCCATCAGTCCTTTTACGATTTCAAAAACAGTTTCGTTTGATAAGGAGTTTGCAAGGCCTGATAAAAGCTCGTAGGGAAGTCTCATCTGGTATTTTGGCGGTAATTCACCTGCCATCTTTTGTAGCTGGTCCATTAGAAAATATAATTTTCTTTGTAAATCTTCTGGTGTTGGGTTGGAATCCATTTTTTATTTATTAGGAAAATTTAAATTTCACTATTGCTTTTCTGAAACAACAAAATCTATAACCTTACTTTCTGAAAGTCAGTTTTATTTAGTGGAAAGAAATAAAGTGTAATCTATATAGAAAGTGTGAATTGCTAAGTTTGTTTACCTTTCCGGAGAAAAAAAATGTTGCTGGAAATGACGTCATCCATTCACCCAATGTTTACATCTTTACATCCCAAGCAATCCCAAATACGGCGAGATTCCGGGTGTCCATATTTATATGTTGTTTTCCCCGAACTCGACTTGAGAACACGCCAACGGTTTTAGACGAGGACGGAAAACAAACGTGGGAGTTGTAAGAACGCAGTGTCTGAGGCAGCGACCCAACATCCAACAATGAGACTGGCTAAGTCTGATATCATTCTTTAAATAATTTTGATTGAATTATAATGGGTCCGACGTCGTGAAGCTTACTATATTAGTTCCTGTTTCTTTCTATGGATTTTATCAGGTCCCTATTCTCAAAACAGTACAAACGGATTTGTACGATTCGACAGCACAAAACAAGGTAAACTTTTTTTAAAATCTTCTATTTTTTGGTAATTCTTAGTTGTTTTTTATATTTTGTATTTAAATTTTCTTTCTTTGTCTTAAAAAAATTTTGGAAAATAGTTTATAACTTTTCACCAATTCGAATTTACGATTTTTGAAACGCTTTGTTTACGTTTATTTATTTTTTAATGAAGTAAGAAAATGACAAGTAAAACATTGTTCTGTTTGCTTATCAAATGGGTATTCCAAATTGACAATTTTGTAACAACTTTTTAAAACGAGATTTTAGGTTAACATCGAAATAAAAATTGCATCATTCTATCTAAATGGATCTCATTTTCTGCGATCGTTTATTTTCGAGTATCAATTGAGATTTGACACGTTTCAATACGCGACATCTGGTGTTTTCAATTGATCTATTTTTACTGCACTTAAGATCGTAAGTTTACTCTAAAGAAAGAAAAGTGAAAAGGAAATGAAAGATGTATTTATATTATAAAATCAAAAGACAGAGCACACTCAATTTCACTTGAAAAATGTTCAAACTTCGAAAAGAGTTTTAAAAAACATAACCTCAAATGTTTGCCATTCTATTTTGATTAACAGAATTTGTTTGAATATTTTTAAAACTGAAAATTTGATATGAAAAACTCTAAATTATTATTATTTTAGATGGCTGAAGAAACCAATAAGACAGAAGACAAAACAGCGCCCTCATCATCAATGAGTGAATGTTACGAGAACTACGTGGTAGTGGACGTGGGGGCAAATTTGACAAACAAAAAGTACAGTCGTGACCTGGACAGTGTTATTCAAAGAGCAAAAGATTCTGGGGTGCAAAAAATGATGGTCACAGCTGGGAGCATTCGCACAAGCAAAGAAGCACTGAGACTAACAAGAATTTATCCAGGAACCCTCTATTCAACAGCGGGGGTTCATCCACACGACGCAAAATCCTGGGAAGACCCGGAAACATTAAAGGAATTAGAAACGATTGCCAGCAACCCGGAATGTGTAGCAATCGGCGAGTGCGGACTGGATTACAGTCGAGACTTTTCTGAACCTGCGACGCAAAAACTCGTTTTTGGCAAACAAGTCGAGCTGGCTTGCAAATTAAAGAAACCCATCGTGATCCACGAGAGGGGAGCTCAGGTTGGACTGTTGAAACTTTAGAGGAGCTTATTTCGCATGGGAAGTTGCTTTTTCGCATCTAGATTATAGTTTTGCACTGCAAGATTTTCTAAGAGAATGAAGCACGATTTGGGACTACTTATGAGTTGCTATTTTTGAATGTTCAGATGTAACAACCTGCAACCTAAAATGAATCATTTAGATTTAAAAAAACTAACCTTTAATTTTAGTAGCAGTCGCACAGATTGTTTTTTCCTAATCTTTTACTAAAATTAGGATCAAAAATTCAAATTTTTGAGACATAGCAGTAGTAATAAACGCTTTGCGAAATTCGCCTTTTGATTGATTATTCAGTCACTAGATTTTGGTTAATCCAAGTCCTTAAAAGTAACCTAGCTTCAAAACGAAATTGCAGGAAGACGTGATCGAAATTCTGGGTAACCACCAGGGTCTTCCACCGGTGCTAATTCACTCCTTCATAGGAACTATGGAGGAAGCCCTGGAGTATCTTAAACTGGGTTACTACCTAGGTGTGTCCGGTTATCTTTGCAAGGATAAATCAAATGGAGGCATTCGCCAGCTTCTGGAAAGTGGCAACGTGCCACTGGACAAGATCCTTGTGGAGACCGACGCGCCTTTCATGTACCCGAACACCAGGGCGAGCAACCTACCGACTCATGTCAAGGACGCTCTAACAAAAAGGTCGATGACCTTTTTGCATAGGTACTGCACGTTTCAGCGCAACGAACCCTGCGCCCTCCCAGCCATTGTTGAAATGGTCGCTGCCTTCATGGGTAAAACTCCAGAGGAAGTTGCCCTGGCCACTGCCTTCAACGCACTCAAAATTTTTGGCTTAAATCAATGATGAACAGGGGAATGCGAAGGCGAGGAAATTGTTGGAATACAGGGAAAAAGATGCGTTTGGAAATGGAATCGAAAAAATACAAGAAAATATTTTTCATGTTGGGATTTGAACTTATTCCATTATTCCATTTTGAAACACGGATTTTTTCTTGGTAAACTTTAAATTATAAACTTTTGTTTGGGAATAAGAAACAAAGATGAGAAACAACAGAGTATATCATTCAAGAGATAAAAGTTTGATAATTAAATGATATGCTTTTATTGTTCAAACGACGTTTTAATGAACAGAAAGAAATGTATTTCGTTATAAAAAATGTTGATTGGTCGAAAATTGTTCAATCACATCGCAATTGTTACTATTTTGCCATGGTCGATCGCTTTTCCGTTATTGGACATTGCGAAACACGAATTTATTCGCACAGAGAGTTTAAACTATACTTTTTATTTTCAAAAGAGATTGTACAGAGAAACAACACGGCACCAGGATGAACATTTGTAATATATATTTACGATGCTGCGATAGAAAGTACAATTTTTAATAAAAAAAAAACTTATTACGTATTTTTTTATTCTCCTGTCAAACAATTATCAAGATCATTTAGAGGTGATCATAAATGTTTCGTTCATTTCGTTTGTTTTGGTAATACCGGATGTAAACAAAGGATTGTTTACATTCCGTTCCTTCAACTTTTTGTCTGGAAATTGAAATAAAACTTGACAAATTTATGTTGAGATTATACACCTTAGAGCACCTGGGAGTGTATGAATGTCGGATTATATGAGACCAACAAAATTCGTTAAGGTTCATGAGTAATTAGGCTGAAAATAGTTGGACATTGTGCGTAACGCAGCGCGCCATGTCCTCAGAGATATCTATAAATATAAAAACGTCCTCTACCTCAAAAGTACAGTCCCTGCAATAACACGTCATCGAACTCGAGGGAGCTTGACAGCGCGAACAAAATCGAGCATATTTCGTGCGTAACGTGCCATCTCCTTTTATAGAGCGCACTTGAACCTTTCGCCTGACTCCGCAAAACCAGACGTCGTCACTTTTTTCCCTCTCGCCAGGCCGCACTCGCCCAACCACCATGGATGATTTAGGCAAGTGACACCTAACCTTAAAATCTCACAGACTTTCTGCCGAATTCAATCATTTGACTGGCTTTTTTGAATGTTTACTATTTTTGTTAGTTTCTTTAAATGTTTCAATTAAAATATTATTCGATTAAACATTTATATTTGGCGAAAATTTATCTTACGAATTCAGTTTTGCAAAATTTATAAATAGATTGGCTTATTGCTTATCGCTTATTTGGTATGATGTGTTTTTTGTTGTTTTTTTCATGAGTTAGGAATGTTTGAGTTGTTCTTTTTATTTGGAACGTATGAAAAAATGTGCTGAATGAGTTTTTGTTTGACAGATGCCTTATTGGCTGATTTACAAAACACTGTGGCAGCGGAAAACAGTGCCCCCAGCAATAATGTCACTCCGGGATATGGTTCTTTGAATGGAGTACGAACCTATACTTCCACAACAGTTCCTTATGACAGTCAGGATTGTCCTCTCACTTCTGAGACAGTAAGTATTTGTTTTTGTTTATTTTCATTTTTTTAATATTGTTTTTTAATGGAATGTCAATTTCACTATTTTAGAACAATATGTAAACAAATACTGCTTACATTGTTAAAAATTTTTGTTGTTTACTTCCTAATGTAAACATAATACAAATTTAAGTTCCAAAAAATATATCAAAATACTGAACAAAGATCGTAAATTTGTTCAAAATCATTTAAAAAGATGAACAATTAAAAATGTCGATTTGTAATTTTGTTCTATCGTTTTTCTTTGAAACTACAAATTCCAAAATCAGAAAATAACCCTGGAAAAATAAATTGCTCTTAGACGGAATTAATTCACGGTCATTAAGGTGTCACGCCTACGTTTATGATCGCATTTGTAGTATAGATTTCAGTGCAAATTAGTATTGTGCTCAGTAAGATTTCTGATCACGCGACAATAAACACCTAGTAAAATACAAAAAAAACTAGAAAAAGCAAAAAATAACGTTATTACCAAACATAGTCATGTATAATCAAGTACGAAAATGATTCTATAATATTATTCAATGTTATTTACGAAACCGAAAACTAATATTGATTTTATTGTTTTTCGCAGACAATCTATGAAAATTGTGAGATAATCGAGGAATCTGAAAAGGCGAGGAACTGTACATACGAGCAAACTGGAACTGGAGAGAGGATGCCGTCGTTGAATAATAATTTATCCGAGTTAGACACACTTTTACACGATTTAAGCAATGCACGCTATAATATGCACGTTGTGAATCGAGGTAATAATTGATTCATTTCTATTTAATTGGTTAATCAAATTGACAAAAAGAACAAAAAAGTAACGATATGAAAATGATGAAATTAGCAAACGAATGAAAAATTGTTCAAAAGCAAATATGTAATCGAAAAATAAAATTAAAAAATTATATTCGTCAAATTAGTTTAATCTTTCTTTTTAATACTTCCAGAACGATATAGTTCCGAAGAAAATTCTGGTCCAGTTATGAGGTGTACGAGTAGCATGTCGACCTCGAGACCGACTGTAGATTCTCTCCTGGAAGAATTAAGCACGGCTGTACCAAATGGGTAAGTTAAAAAACAAAATTAAAAAAATGCAAAAGTATAAATAACCGAAAAGGTAAAAAACAAACAAACAAATGACAAACAACATTGAAACAAAATAAAATTATCTGCTGATCAAAACAATTACAATAAACGGATCAAAAGTTGTTTGGTCTGTCGAAATGTTAATTGGCGTGTACAAGCAATTTGACATGCCAAATTGTATATCTTTCTTAAAACCGTGATCATGTAAATTTGTGATTTAACATTATTTGGCTAAGCACATTGTTGAGCACTCGTCTACTTGGCTCGCTTATGAAAATCCAAATTTTATATCACAATCTAAAATAAATCGTACTGATGAGAGACGACTGCAAAATATTATTTGCATCAATGAAAATAACAATTTTAAGTTCCGTTTTTTTCTATTTATTATTTTTTTTATTATTGATTAAATTTATACAAGTTTGAATAACTTCTAACACGTATGAAAAATATAATTTTTGTCTCATTTTGATTTCACTAATTAATACAAAGTGACGAATTTCGTTTCTGTCACATTCTTGTGTAATTGATTATGTTTAAAGCACTGTTTTAATCATTTAAATTATCTAAATTATATTTAAATTATATCAGTTAAAAGTTTTGTTGAGTAAAAAAATACTTTGTTGCGCGTGTAGTATTGCAATGTATCATAAAATAATAAAAATAACAAATAACTTTTTCTCATTTTCAGAGAAATGTCTGAGGAAAGAGTGAAAGTGACTGTCCAGGAAACGACAACCGAGGTGCATCCTATCGAATCCTACTCGACCACACACCATTTCTACGATTTTGAAAAACAAAATTACTTGGGGAACGGTCACACTGCAAGCAATGCTACTAGGGAACTTGACGATCTTATGGCATCCCTCTCAGAGTTCAAGGTAAGCCTCATTTTCAAATTTGCGTAACTAAAAATTAATGAACTAACTAAATATGAACCAAAAACAAAAAATTCAATCAAAAAGAAAACTCGTGTAAAAAATCGCGGACATGAAAACGAATTTGTTGTAGAAATGATTTTCCTTGTCAGTCACAAATCACACGGAACCCAAGTCGTTGAATTGTATTCTATTTCTATTTATAATATTATCGCATAATCGTTTATTTTAGTGAACTCGAGCTCAAAACATTGACACGAATTTCAATGCATATTGATTAAATTTTGTATTATTCTTTGAAATTTTTTAATAAAAAACCGTTCTTAATCCATAAAAAAATGAAATTGGAAAACAGTTGCGATTGAAAGAAACCAAATCAAAATATTCAATTTGATAATTATAGAAAAATTCCATTTTTGCATTATCGAAATCGGAAATTCAGTGTGTTAGAATGTTACAGAATAAAATGCATCTGCCAATAATGTTCGCCTGAGGTCCTATAATAGATTGCATTTATTTGTTTCACCAAAAATTTTGACATTGCACATGGCTGTTGATGCACAGCTGATCACACAGCCTTGAGCAACGAGCAGAAATTTATTTACGAGCCAACGCTCATTCATCAACCAATCAAAAAACCGGATTTGATCCGACTTCCAAAGTGACAAATTTTTCCTCCTCCCTTGAATTCTGAATTTTAATAATAAACATTAAAATAACAACTCGTGCGTGGATTTTGGAATTGAAAATTCAATGTCAGAGATGAAAAACAGCCTATGTTTATTCGTCGTAATATATTCGGGCTTTTGAATTGCACTCCGGATTTTCTTTACATATCATTACAAGAAACGAAGTAACATTTTAATACTCTGGCTAAAATTAGCGACAAACAGTTTTCTCATAAAACTGAACGTGATCGTATGAGGCAATGATAATTTTTTTCGACACAACCAAATGTCCAGACCTTCTTTAAACTTAGATTTTTTGCTATTTTTATTTTCAAACTTTCAATTCAATAAAACTGGAATAAAGTAAACTTTTCTCGTCACAATATTATTCACTCATATATTTTTTACATTAGACAAAAATGTTGCAAATGTTTTTTTCTGAGTAAAGTGGAAAACTTGTTGGGATATTATAAAATATAAAGGCAAATGTTCTTGCAAAATAACGTAGTAAATGAATAAGTAGTGTTATAAAAGTTCCACTTTCGTTGAAAAAATTCATAGAAAAGAAATTTTGCACAAAATCTTCGGTTTTCCAATTTCATGAATTTGAATAACAATTAAAAAGTGCTTAAGTATTGTTGCACGTGAGACACGAGATTTTGAATTTGAACGTCGGAAACCCCATTGCAAGCATGTAAGCAGTATTTTTGTTTTGTTATTAATAAACTTTATGATAGGCCCTATCAATTGATGTTAAGGTGGGACATCGGAATCGGCTAAATAGTCAGATTGTTTTCAAATTTTGAATTTAGAATCTAGTGGTACAAAAGTATTTATAGTTAAATTTTCATAGTGATCCACTGACTGTGAGCTAAGATATTTAATGTAGAAATTCGGCAAAATGATATATATAGCTATAGAAGGCATGAATTTTTCTGAAAGTTTGGAATTGAACATCTCGAGTTCGGTTCAGTGAAACTTTTTCAAATTTGGCCAGATTATTTATAATAACAAGAAAAATACGTGATCAAATTATAAACTTATTCTGACTTTTCTGAAAAAAAAATTTTTTTTAATCTTCAAATTTGCATACAAAGTCAAAAACAATTTCAAAATCAGCCATGAAATGTTAAAAATAGTATAATACTTCAACATTTAAAAAGTAGGTTTAACTTTTGTTTTGACTGTACCCGACGTACCACCTTAAAAAATTAATATCTATAACTGAGTCCAACAAATAAAAAAATCATATCTGACAGTTATGCATTTGTGTATCGCATTAAGAACAAATGTTAAACTATCAAAATACTCAAAATTTACGAAAAAGTTTTCTACCAAGCAAAGTTGGATTTATTTAAACTTAACATGAACTTGGCCACCAAAAATGTGCCCCAACTTTTTCCCTAAAGGTAAACTGCGAAAGGTAAGTTCAAAATTTGCCAGGATTCGAAATATTGGAAGCAGGTGAGTGCCAATTGGTGTGACACAAGATGTAAGGAGGGGGGAGGGGGCGTGAAAAATATTGAAGTTTTGACGTTTGCGAAGCTCCTGCCCATTCATGGCTGGCCGCATTACCGAAATAGCAATCGTTCCGGCTGACGGAACGAGGAACGTCTATCTTTTCCTCGCGCGAGACTTCCTCTTTTACCGGGGCTATGACGATAGAATCGTAGAAGAGGGTAGGAGAGCGCGGACAAGGACGCCGAACGGCGAGGTGGGGTTTTAAACAACCACCGATTCTTTTTACGAATGGTTGGAAGTAACGTCAGTCCTAAGCTTTGCCGTCGACAGTTCAGACCATCTCCATCAGCTGATCATATTGCAGATCAATCAGCAGCGACAGGTCGTCACCGACTCGACCTATGCGAAGCCTAACAAGGCTGTGAAAAGCTCTTACAGTCCGGTACCGATCGAAGAGACTCACAGCAAGATCCACCATACGGAGACACATCGTTACCACCCGCAACACGGTGAGACCGTCCATACGGTTACACACATCAAACAGAACCAGTTGGATTCCATGCTAGGAAACTTACAGGCCGACATGAGCCGACAAGGAGTCAATACTACGCAAAAGGGATGCTGCAGCGCCTGCGAGAAACCTATCGTTGGACAGGTGATTACCTTAATCTTCGACAGTTTTGCCACACACTGAATTGAAAGTCTTGAGGTGTTGACAACGACAGAGTTTTACAGTCTTTTTTTCCAACTGCAAGTTTTGTTAGGTCAGAATTTTCAGTTGGATTCTTTAAAAATTCTGCCGTTTCAACGCGTCCGAGATTATCTTACAGTGACCATCCTCCATCCCTTCCAAACCTTCAGTTTGAGTAAATAATGATTCGGAGTTTTACACCGCAATAATTCACATATACAAATTTGGTTAAAAGCTAGTTAAAGTTGGGTTATAACAGTATTCAGTAATTAAATCGAAAAATTAGTTAGGAATTATGAAAAATTGTGACATAGAAGTGGCCTACTGATTTAATTTCTTAACAATTTTCAGGCCAAGAGCCAAAAAAATATCGTATTTTGTAATAAAGAAAATAGTTTTGGAGTTTCGAAATTCCTTCGTCATCTTTTTAAATTCCAAACAAATTTTTGAATGCAACTCAAAATAACTTCGGAACAAGACAAATGTCTTTACCTTTCCTTCGTCTACATTTAAAGTTACATTTATATCTCGAAGATCTACTTTTTTTACTACTTTTTTTACAATATCCTTGATCCTTGAATCTGCAAGTATATCTTCGTTCCCTGTCCTCCAAAACTGTCGAAATTTTTGAAAAGCCCTGACGATTCTTCTGACGAAACAGGTTATCACTGCTTTGGGCAAAACATGGCACCCGGAGCATTTCACATGCACACACTGCAATCAAGAATTGGGCACTCGCAACTTCTTCGAGCGGGAGGGTCGGCCGTACTGCGAGTCCGACTACCATAACCTCTTTTCTCCGCGCTGCGCCTACTGCAACGGTCCAATTCTCGACGTAAGAATTGACTCTTTAGAAAAAAACTTGACCTGAAAGCAAACTTCAGAAATCTATTAAAATCCCCTTTCGGAATTGAAACTCTTGTTGGCAAATTTTGTAGAAATGCGTGACTGCCCTCGAGAAGACCTGGCACACGGAGCACTTTTTCTGCGCCCAATGCGGAAAACAGTTCGGGGAGGACGGATTCCATGAAAGGGACGGCAAGCCCTACTGCCGGGACGACTATTTCGACATGTTCGCGCCCAAATGTGGCGGTTGCAACCGTGCCATCATGGAGAACTATATCTCCGCGCTCAACAGCCAATGGCACCCCGATTGTTTTGTTTGTAGAGTAAGTATTTGTGTCGCCCTTTATCAGAGACCTGCCAAACCAACGACATGGGAATTAAAAGCAAAAGAAAACATACCTAATAGTTTGTCAACTAAGAGTACACAAATAATATTAATAAACAATGATCAAATGCTTGTAGGACTGTAAGAAGGCGGTAACCGGTAAATCCTTTTATGCCATGGAGGGAAAGCCCGTCTGCCCGAAGTGTGTCGGTGTTGACGAGGATGAGGAAGAAGAACAATAGAAAACATTTCGTGTCTAGTCTTGAGACCACTAATCTTATTAATACCGAGACGACTTTTGTACGTTTTATTCGAAAGAACTCCGTTTATTTTTTTTTAACTTGTTGCACCTGATTCGCAGGTAAGGTTGGGTATTCAACTTAACCTAACCTACAATATCGATTCAAACTTGTTGCGTTGTTTTGAATCTTAAAGGTGTGCGACAACAAATGAGGAGAAGAATAGTTTTGTAAACACAGGAAAAAAGAGGATTTCGCATGCAGATGACGCACGTGACTTTATTTAACGCGAGCGACTATTCTTGTCTTTTGGATAACTCAGACGCTTGGATAATTAGGTTAAGGTCGGATAACAACGGTGGACGAGTTTGAACGAATTTAGAAATCAAATTTATAAGCCGGGCGAGTGTGTCTACCCGCCAACGCACGATTTTTTTATGAAAATACAAAAATAAAAAAAATGGAAATTAAAAAAGTGAAAAGAGTATAATAATAGTCCAAGTGTTATTGGCCCAGTGGGAATTCGATACGTTTTTTTCGTTCGTTTCTCATTTTACACACGTTTTTACGGGTTTAATGTACGGATTATTTGACAACAACGAATAAAATGTTTTTACTTTTATCACTGTTACCAACCTTTTATTATTTCCCTCTTGCTTCAATTGCTTGCTCAGTGATTTACGCTGCTACGCGTAATCGAAACGTTTCGCATCACCAAATTTTTTTCGAGTTCGTGCTTATACAAGCAACTTGGCGACGTTCCACAAGTTATTAAACACGTTACATGACAGCCAACAGGAAAAATATTGTTATTACAAAAATTGTCGTTCGAAAAATTTCCATTTTCTCCTTGAACAAGAAAAAGTAAATCATAACATTTTTGATTGTTTTTTTTTAATATTTAAAAATTTTTTAACTTTTCATTTGTGTACTTTTCCTGGTCACGTTTTGTTTACAATTTTTGCTAGTGTCATTTTCATTCATTTTTTGTTATTTTTCCCGATGTTTTCTAAATCAATTAACGTAAATACAAGTTTTTATGAAACAGAAAAGTCAACAGAACCAAAGCGGACAAAAATAATCTCTAATAATAATTTGACTTATTGTTTACGGCCGTTTGAGAGTCAAACGCAACGAAATACGCGACAGAGACTGTTGTTTTTCTAATTGTCGAAATTTACGACTGCAAAAAGAAATCATAGGACGATACAATAAATTATCAATAAATGTCATCGCGCGAAAAATCTTTTAAAAAATTGGACGCTGATAAAGCGAAGGAACAGCTGCGGAAACATCATCACTATTATTAAAGAAGAGGATATTGCTCTCGAAATTTGTGTCCGCTATTTCAGTATTTTTCGTTCTGATTTTTGTTTGAACAAATTTTTTCCTCTGTACCGTAAAAAATGCTTTCCGATAAATGGTTATAAATGATTTTCTACGCCGTGCTTTATTTTGTCTTTACGTCATCACCGTTTACACGCCTTATTATTATTGCTATTATTATCAATAAGTAAATAAATAGTTTTATTTCAAAATAAATGTTTTTATGTTTACGTTGAAAACGTCCACCTATATCGTTTTATGACTTTCGTCGACTGATCCAAGCGTTCTGAGTAGAATAAGATTTTGAATAAATTAAGAGTCAAAAATGGTCGTTTTGTTTTTCTTCTATTTTAAATGTCGTAATGATTGCTATCAATCCCTATTACCATGTCGTTGAGTTGGCAGAGTGACATCTCCGTCATTTCTAAGAAAATCGTTGGAACATTATTTATGATCCGTGAAAGTCGTTAATCTTAATAATAAAGTTGTAATGCAGTTTTTGATTCAGTGCAGATTATGATATTAAATAATGATAAATCGAATTTTATTCGATTGTGTAACTTAATGACAAATTTCTGTGGAAGAACAAACAATGGAAGAACAATTTTAATATTTGAAACAAAATCGTTTGATGGAAATTAATTGAACATTACATTCGCAGGATTGTCGACAAAAATTCCATGGCGGGTCATTTTTTGACCATGAAGGACTTCCATATTGCGAGACGCATTATCATGCCAAAAGAGGGTCTTTGTGTGCTGGTTGTCATAAACCAATTACAGGTAAATTTTTCTTTAAATACTACTTGAAATACTATCTATAAATAAATGGTTTCCTTTTGATGTTTCAAGATTACAAAATGTTCGTTTTTCGATCTCCCAAAGACCTTGATATTTTGTTGGTTTACTTTTACAAATTTCTTCCTTTCAACAATATTTTTTGTTTGCAAAAATAAAATTTTCGCAATATTTGAACTATTGGATGACTTTAAAAAATGGACTTTTTCAGGTCGATGCATAACAGCAATGTTTCGAAAATTTCATCCGGAGCATTTCGTCTGCGCCTTCTGTCTGAAACAACTCAATAAAGGGACTTTTAAGGAACAAAACGACAAGCCCTACTGTCACTGTTGTTTCGACAAGCTCTTCGGATAGAATTGTCAATTTTGATGCAATACTGATTCCGTCAGTTCGTACAAAAATATTGCAACATTTTACAGCAGAACCTTGAATGAAAATTCAAGTAGTAAAAATATGAATTGGACTTTACACAATTTTATACAAATTAATATTTATGTTTATATATTCGATTTTATTATTTGACATTTAATGAAAGAGATTAGTTCAACAAATTAGAATTTTAAATGATAGGTTTCGCTGTTTTATGAGTGCTTATAGAGTGAACCCAAATCTTCCATAACTTTATTTTCTGTTTATTGTATAAAATTTAACTTGTGGTCTCGTTTTGTATGTCAATCATCGCAAAATTTTATCGTTTTGTAGTTTGTCATTTGCCGTTTAATTCCCATTTATTTTTTTATTTATTTACTTTTGTATAACAACTGTTCTACAATCCCAACGCAAATGACACTCTATGAACAGTGACTTTTTCTGGATTTCGGATACCAATCAAATTACCTGAAAATTATGATCCACATTTTTAACACTCGTTTTAGAGTTATTTAAAGACAAGTATTACATAATCATGCATGTCCCCGATTTTGTTACAACGAAAGTAACGGTCCCAAGTTCGAATAATTTTTTACTCATCGTAGTTCGTCATATTACAGTCAGATGTGATTGACATTTTGTCATGAACTTGCTAACGAATAACGAAAAACTGTTCTTATTGATAGGGACTCAAGTATATTTTAAAATTGTTTTAAAATAATTATTAATTATTAAAGTATATTATACTCTTGTTGAATCTCTCATGTAATTGAAAAAATAATTAGCAACTACTAATAAAAAACAACCAAATAGGACTAATCCTCTGAATTTTTCTTTGTCTACAGTTCTTATTACTTTTTGAAATCTCTTTATTTTATTTTATGTTGAAACTTGTTTAAACATGGAAAAATAATTGTAGCCAGGATGAATAAAAACACGCCATTAATTAAAAAGAGAAACAAACATTGTGCTTTATTTACAGAAACTGTTGTTAAGTCAGAACATACGCCTTCAGCAGTCTCATTAAACATTACAGTGTATCAAAAAGTTAGAAAAAAAACTAAAAAAAATTATATAAAAATGTAAACAGTCCACATCGTTGAAACATGGCAATTGGTAACAGTCACTGCAACCTTAAGAGTATTGGTTCCATTTCTCACCGAGTAAGAAAATTAAAAAATCAAAAAAATAAATATCTATTTGTGTTGTACAACAACACGAGACAATCAGCAGTTATATACATCGTATTGTTATCCATTATAATCTCTTTTTGCAGTCAGCAAAACGACAGCTCTGGCTGGTCTCGTCGAACAGGGTGCCCTCCTCGCAGACAAACCGGAAATCAAGGACCTGCCTGTTCGTGAAACCGGGCGAACAGTAGTGAAACAGTCGGCAGTCTCGGGAGTCGCTGTAAAATCGGTACAGCTCTTTGTCCAAACAATTGAATCCGACCAAGTTGTTCGATTTTTTGTTTCCCGTTCTGTTGCGGAAGTTGTTGCGTTCGGCTGGAGTTTTTTCCGTTCTTGTTGGCATGGTTGAGCGTAAGCGTAAATCATTTCTCTGCAAAACAGTGTGTACAAATTAGAAATCGAACGAAATTTTAATCATTTTACGGTTGTTAGGTTCAAATTTTGAATCACTAATCGAGAATTTTATTACTTTAATTGTCGAATAACAAATATGGTTAAAAACGAAAAAAAAGAATTAATTATACGAGCACAGTCTACAAGTTGATATGAAATTTTGAAATCTTACAAAAAAGTTTTTTCAAGCGATTATCTCCCTCGCATCTCCAGCCGCTGTGCAGTGCTAAAATCAGCTTACTCGGTTACAGCCTTTTGCTAATAGAAAAAGAAAAGGGTTGCTGTTAATTTGTTGTTCGAAAATGAGAGACACGAAAAAGCATTAACATGAAAAGACAGTTTTTCACAGAGATCAGTTTGCAAAACAATAAAAAGATTTACTAAGTGCCCGATTAGTTCTACAAGTTTTTTTTAAATATCTACGTTTTAGAGAATTAATTCGTTCGAAAATTAAATTAAATTTTGTTTCAAAGTTATTTCATTAGCGGACATGTAAATCTAACATTGAATAACATTCAATAAATTAAGTTATACAATTAGTCTTAAATACCGTTACAAAAATGGCAAATCTTTTTTTAAATTGGTTTCGAATTCGTTTGAACGTGTTTAAAACGTGTTTGAACAAGTTTTCATCATGTTTGGATAGTTCTATACAACGATTGAACTAGTTTGAACTTGTTCAAAGTGGTTTTAAACATGTTTGAACTGGGTCAAAGTGGTTTAAAACGTATTTTGAATATATTTTGAACTAGTTTAACATAATTCTGCTAAAATCTAAAGATCATTCTTACTTTTGCATTAATTTTGATAACCCTAACTCTGACGGCACTCCTTTTTTTCCGTCCCGACCTGTCCTGGTTGACCCTGACGGTCTTAGTGATATGCTGGTTATGAATTTTCGGCACGTCTTTATAAAACGGATCGAAAGACTCGTCCCCTTCTTTGTAGTCGTCGTAATTGGACGGTACAGTTGGAAGAGCAATGATCTGACTAGTATTCAGTGGCCTGCCCGACTCGTCGCTCACGCTCGCTTTCGCCGTCACGATCACTCGTGACTGCGACGGCAACAGCGGCGGCGGATTTTGCGCCACTCGCTGGTTTAATTTCACCTGATGCGGCTCGCCTACTTTCTGCCCGATCACCGTCGGGAACGTCGTCGACAATTGACTTGGCTTTGTCGTCGGTTTTAAAAACTTCAACGTTATTCTCGGCTCCTCGCTGTGAATCACTACGTGACGGTTTGTTGATTCTTTTTGTGAGATTGGCGAGAGGCTCAGTTTTGACACCTGAAAACAGTTTTGATTTTAGACAAAAGACCTTTTTCGTTTCACCTTTTTTAGCACGGGTTCGAACTATTTCAAAAATGTTCCAGACAAAATTGTAAACTTGTTTTTACTTTTTCAATCTGGCTTGTAACTTTTTTGAACCTGTTCGAACTTGTTCCAACAGGTTTCAAACTTGTCCCCAACATGTTCAGAATTATTTCATAAAGATTCGAACAAGTTTTGACTTCTCACTAGTTTCAAATTAATTGCATTGAACATTTCGAAACTTTGGAAACGTTTGAACTGGTTTGTAACGAGTTCGAACTGAATGTGGTTAATTACGATTCGTTGGAAAATCATTTCTCATACTTTTCCCTGATTAGAAGATTGTACAGGCTCGAGTGGTTTCCGTTCCATGTTCCTCCTGCCGTGGTTCTGTTCCTGTTTCATTTGAGTCTTCTCAGCTTCTCTTCCCTCAACATCTTCCTCCTCGTTATCATCCACGTCCTCTTCTTCTTCTTCGTCGTCGTCATAATCTAACGTCTCTCGTGGACTATTATTATGCGCGAATTCGCCTGATCCAGCAGTTAAAGCATGATTATGAAAAATGGGATTTATCAGACTTGGACCGGTATTTTTTGCCTTCAGCAAACTTTGTACAGTTGAAGTGCCGTGACCCAGTGGCGAGATCGTAAAACTACTAACGACCGGCGGCGCGGATTGGCTGTACCGGAGCTGTTGTTGGATTTGGTTGGCGGAGGTCGTAGAGCTGTGGGGCTGGTTGTTGCTAAACAACTGGTACGACGTCGCCTGGTTATTTTTGTTGTTTCGGTCGCTATTGTGATACACGTACTGGTGTCTGTAGTCGTCGTGTTTGTCGTTGTAGATAGATGGCACTGTGGGTTGGAAGTTGTCCTGGTCGTAATACTGGTGCTGGAACCCGGAGGGGTGGCGAAAGTTTTTGTTCGGAGCAGTCGAAGACGTTGGGCGAGGGGTTGTGGTTGTTGTTGTCGTCGTGACTGTCGTTGTTACCACGCTGGGCCTTGTTGACGTGTAAAATGAATGGGGGCTCTCCTGCCGGTTTGTCGAACTTTCTGATTCACTGCTTGAACTTCCTTCTTGTAAACTGGAACCACAAAAATTGTTATTTATTTAAAAACAATTAATTAAAAAAAGTATTATTTAAAGGTACAAATAATTTTTAGTTCGGTAGTTATTTTTTGGTTTGTATTTGATGTTAAAAACAATTTGAAACATTTTAGAGCAAGCTTAAATAAGTTCGAACGTGTGAAAACAAGTTGCAATTGTTCGGACGAGTTTAAAACGTGTTCCAACATATTGGAACAAGTTTCAAACTTGTCTCAACATGTTTTTAGCACGTTCCAAAACATGTTTGAATATGTTGTAGAAACGTACTTGAAACAATTTTGAACTGCTTTAACAAGTTCGAATCAATGCAGAAATTTTTTATTCATAGATCTTATTATAATATTCAAGAAACTATTTTTAACCTTAAGGTAACTGCGTTGTTTCCATAAAGCTCCAAATTCAAATTATAAAATCGTTCGCTCTTGCTACAGTCCACCTCATCCACCCTCTCGCAGACCCTTGTTTCCTGATCGAAAACTGTGCCGTTCAGGCATAGAAATTTGATGTCCATTATTTCATCTAAAACGAAATCAATTTCACCATTATTCCACAAATTTCATTCTCTATCATAATTCCTTTTACGTTATACTTTATTAAGTTAACTTTGACAGTTTGCACTAAAATTTAATTTGTTTTTCGATAAACAACGTCGACCGTTTATATACATCATAATGTGCATACAAGAAATGCATTATTTGCAAATTATTTGTTAGCTCGCAATTTTATTTCTATTTTACAACATTATTTTTTTAAAAGACACATTTTTGTTTTTACCTCCGAAGTTCGCTAGAATTTCCGTATGAGTTTTAAAATACTACGAAAACGTTTTTTTACCTTTTTGGCCTATTGTGCACACGTGAAACATCTGACAGCCAGCCTCGACGTCCGCATAGTATCCTCCAATAACTTTGCCTTGGCATGAAAAATTCGTCTCCGGAAGATTGTCAAAGTCCAAATACTAAAAACACAAGAATGAATCATGTAAATTAAAACTAACAAACTTACTGATAAAACAAAATGTATCCAAATTTTACTTTCAAATGCAAAACATTTTAGAACTTACACCTGGTTCCCCCGCGCTGCATACCCTGAAGATATTTTGTATCCCAACCATTGACACGATCACTAAAATGAAAATTGAAAAATGTGTAAAATTTAAAATCAAAGACTTGAAATTACCAAACAACTCACAAAACAAAAATTTGACAATGGGACAATCAAAAGTAAAAAAAATCGTACAAAGTTAACGAATGGTTATGAAAAAAAAGTAGTAAAGATTTTTTGAAAAATTATTTGAGTGAAAAATGCGAAAAAGTAAGACGGAATGGAGAAACAGTAAAAAAAGAGTTACAAAAGTAAAATCAAAGTTTAATAGACGGAGATGCATGATCCGTTGCGGAACGCACTTAAGGCTTCTGGTTAAGACGAACGACCTCTCGCCCACAACCGACTATGTAACAAGCCAGGCATTGCGTAAGAATATAGAATGGCCCCGGAATATGACCTTACACTTTCCCGATCGAGTCTTACGCCTTGATTGAAATATTCTAATATTTTCATTCCTAACTTTTAATCAGATTAACACTTTGTGACACTTTTTTTACCCCAACCGGTTATAACTGCAAAATTTTTTTCCCACCCAATCAATCATCTCCAGTTATAAATAGCTTCCCAACAGTTGAATGAAATTAATCGAAAGTCATAGGAATTCAAGATGAGCTCAACCTTTTTTTATACTCACAGTTCTGTTATCTTTTTTTTTTTTCACTTTCTTTCAATCGTTTAATCGATTCTTAAAACTCGTTTTCAATTGGTAATTTTTGTCTTTTATGTTTTTCATTTTTTAGCGATTTTTTTTCACGTTTTGAGATTTCGTTTTTGTTGATGTTATTTTTTTATGAATTTGTAAAAGGTGGCGTTTATGAAAATTGCATCACAATTAGGAGACCTCGCAATTCGCAGGTAATTTATGGTCGAATAAAGGTTAGAGTTTATGATTTAGTACAATCCACTCTGGAAGAGTTTCTTCAATGAAAGTAACAACTAATAACGGTACAGATTCGCTCTTGCATTCCGGAAGACATTCTTCTTAACGGTGGTTATACGTGCCTCAAATCTACGCAGTTGCCTCAAGCTGTAATCGCGTTTCGGCAAACCGTATTGTTTTTTTTATCGCCCACTTTTTGTCAGATTCATCGGTTCTTTTCATTTTTATTTTCAGTTCAATTTTACGTTTCTTTTTCTTCTTTATTTAACTCTTTTTCCAACGAGAAATTCCTATGATAATCAGAAATGATTTCACGTATAAAAGGTGGATTTAGTTAACAAGAAAAAAAAATAATAAGATGAGACGAAAAATGCATTGTATTTAAGACGCATAACGAATCGATTAAAGTGAAGATGTTTCAATAAAATCAGTGTGGGATAAAATATTCGAGTGAAAAATTATGACTCGTCCGTCAGCTATGCAGTTTCGTATTACTTTCTTATAAAAGTTTAATCAAAGAGAATAAAAAAAATCCACTTTGCTATGAAAGTACAATTTTTTTTCTGTATGAAATTTTCTTTGTACAATTCTTTATAAGGTTTGCAAATTTGAAACGAGTCATCTTTATGTTTTTTATTTTTAATCAACTAAATTGTTCATGCTCAATTAGTTGAATGAAATTACTTAACGGATTGAACTTCTATGTCTTCAAATTTCTTTGTCAATTTTTTAACACATTTGGAGGCTGAAATTTCTACTTCACCTGATTTCTTCCAAACATTTTCATTCCATTTTCAAAAGTTTTTCAGAGCAGAAACATTCGGAGGGGATTGTTCTAGCGAGGTAAAAAAGTTTTTTTTTTTAGTTTTTTCCTGTTTGTTAATGTATTTATTTGATTTGACTTTTCAATAAAACTCAATAGTTTGAATACAAATATTGAAACGCGTGTAATAAATCAAAGATTTCGTTCATACTCGTGCACTGGAAACTTGTTTCTTTTTTTTTAACATCATTGCATCGTACAGTATCATATATTACATTTTATTAATCGTAAGAACTTTCCTTACCTTGTAGCATTAATCCATGCAGCGCGAGGTTCATGGCTACAAGATGGTCGGTACTTTATCACCCTGAAACCAGATTTCAATTGTGCTTTACTTCAATCTTAATCGATTTACCAGGAAAGCAACGAACATAAACAAACAAGTAAAATTAAATCTTAAAAAATTGTTCGACCATAGTTTAATCAAGAGTAAACAGAATTTCAATGAAAAACTGTTTTTTGTTAAATTAGAAAGTACTAATTGATGTAAATAGGAGTGAAAAATTCAAACAAACGCTCAAAGTAGATCAAAACCGATAAAAACAAAAAATGCGAAATTCAACACATTTGTATGACAAATTTTTAACGATAGAGAAAAAGTTAATGACAAACACGAAAAAATAGACATTGACAAATTCATTCGTTTTTTATTCATTATTTTTTTATTTATTGTGCACGGAAAAAAATGAGTTTGCTCTGAAATTCCAGATCCTGTCTAAACAAAGACAGACGAAGTGACGTAACGCAATAAAAAGAGAGGCGAGTGGTCAAATTGACCATTTGAATGTTAAACATTTCGAACGAAAACAATAGGGCGGAAAACAGCTTACAAATATGGTGACAATAAATCCTTCTCCCTCTCTCTTTCTTTCTCTCTCCCACATTTAAATCTTACAAAATAGTTTGATATCGTACAGGCTGTTTTTTCGTGTTTGTCACTTTGAAAAGTCCAATTTCGGACGGAAACGGTTGACGAAATCGTGCGGTTACCTTTTTTTCTGAATTGGACCGTGGCAATTTGGTCAACAGCAACCCAAATGGTCGGTACGAAATGATTACAGTTCATTACTGAGCATGACTTCCACAAGCACTCGACACATGTTACCGTTCAGATTGGTAACTTTTGCATTATCATTCTAACAACAAACTGAAACCAAATCAACAACCAAAACATGACTAACTTCCTTTTCTCACCAAAAAAAAAATCACAGACGAAAAAAAAAAACAAAACTTCACACGAATGAAATTGAAACGAAACAGAAAACGCCACCAGACAAAAATGTAAAAAAAAAGGCTGAAACAATAAAGGTCACTTGTTTTTACCAAGGGGGCCTCGCCGATCGCGAAAATTCCACAAATCTTGTTTTCATGTTTCCACTTCCACGTGTCAAATTCCAATTTGATATTTCCCTGGAGTTTACCGGTTTCTTGACTTTCACTTCATTTCAGAGCGGAGATTATTTCGATTGTTCGGGCGAATATCTCGTCATTGTCGACAAATTATTTTCTCGGCGTTTCCAACGATGTTTGAATGCCTTTTTTTTGTCTTTTCCCTCGAGAGCCAATCAGCCGCGCGCTTTTCCGACGATTTGACGAGCGCCAGGCCGAACGCTCAATTGAATAATATTTTATTCGTTGCGTTTGCGCGTCGAGCTGTACGGATTCGAAAGTAACCCACTCGCGACTGTTCGCCAACCTTCTTGCAAGGAAGCGATTGTAAGACTGAAGGTTTTAGTGAATGGTAGTCACTGCGTGCGTTCCTTATCCCATCTTCCATCCCATTTTTCCTTCCCCAAATGTACTCTACCAAAAATTCCAACAATTTTGCCTGATTGCAAAAATTGAATCTTTCAGTTTTTTTAAGAACTCGAAAAATTTTTGTATTGCTTTTGAAATTTCTTCGTTCGACTTTTTTGTCAACATTCGATTAGGTAAAATCCAACTCTTCTCTGCTGAGAGATGAAAGTAAAAATTGAAGTTTTTATACACGCTGGCTAGTTTATCGTTCTTTGACATTTCTTCGAGTCGCAAAATCGGATTTCGTGATCGCTTACGTAAGGCTGAAACGCTTTTTATAACAACTTATGGAGATTTACATTTTGTTTATTATTTATCGCCGCGTTTTTGTACATCCTCTGCGAGCTAGACAATTTTCTTTGCACAATAATTTCTATTGTTATCCGCTTGGCGAAAAATTATTCTAGCACAATTTCATCGCGAAAAATTCTTTACGTTCACTAATTTCTTTACGTATAGAAATGCAGACCCGTGAACGCTGCATATCTGACATACTGATAGAAAGTCAATTAGGACATTGAACGTAAAATATGTAAGGTCGCGCTTCAGTGCTGAAATTTAGTCAGGAAAAAAATTGTACCAAAATTAGAATTCCTTTTCGCGTAAAATTCCATATTGTTATTTGAATTGGTTTTGTTTTAAAATTTTAGGTGGAAGTGTTTGAACAAAAAATTGTAGATAAAAAATTGCAGGAAATAAGTAGACCAGATATTTTTGTTAGTGTATGTTATTGCAAACAATCTACAAAAACTGCGCTGTTCCAAGTTTACAAATTAGTTACATCGGCGTTGGACAAAATTCGGAGCGACGATTGTTGTACATGCCAAAAAAGTTTGAAAACTGGTAAACACATTGCGTTGCTTCTTTTTTTTGTTATTCGTAATCCACAGTTTCGGTCATAATCAGTTTGAAAGTAGTAAACAAAATTATCCAAGGCAAAGCAGGCTGTGTTAATTAATAATTGGACGAGAGAATTGTTGAATTTTGTTGAATCAAGTTCTGATTTCGACCGAGACGGTGAGTTTCGAACATGACACTTAGTAGAATGAAATATGGCAAATTTCGTAAAAGAGGTACAAAAAGGGTAAAAGCTGAAATGTCAAGATTGAAAATCGAACAAGAATATAAGGGATATAACATACACTTTTATGTTGGAAACCAAAATGTAGCTTAGTCTAATGCATATTTATTAAGACTGAACCGATGATGTTTTATTAGCCCCGTTTGGGCCCTTGTTTTTTAAACTTCTGTGCGTGTTGTTTATTTTTTACAGTCGAAATCGTCATTTTACTTTGTTTTTATGGGGAGGTATTTTAGGTGTGACTTTTTTTGTTTTTACACGTAAAAATTGTTTAAGAACGTCGAATATCGGCGTCTACAGTTGTTATTATTATTTTTAATTGTTTCCTTTTTAACTAATCAATTTTTTATATGAACATTCTTTACCACTCGTGCCACTTTTATATAAAACGATCGTTTATAATATTAATTATTATAAAGTCAAATTCATCATCATACCTTATTTCATATCACTAGAGCGCCCTTCTCAAATAATCACCCATACCTATTATCGCTTGTACTCTCGTGCGCTCTTTACGCATATAATGGTATATAATTATATGTATATATATATAATTTGTTTCATTTTATTCATTTGTTTATTCATTATTTATATTTATATTCGCATTTATATTTATATTTATATTTATAATTACACTCTAATTTGTGCATAAATTATTTATATATTTATTTTCATTTAATCAATTGGCTCTGTGAGACGCGCATGCGCGATATCGTTTCTTCCAACCATCCGAGAGATATGGTCACGTTTGAAACCGTAAGAATTATATTAAGTGTATGCACCTGTACAAGTATAATATCTCACAAATATGAAGAATAATATTAAAAAATAGTTGTGTTTGTACGTCATTTCACCTGCCTCTTCAACTTCACCGAACGAGTCTGCATTTTATTTACAACACCGCTGCTTGTCAAGATGGTAGAAAACCGCGAAAGCATCAAATGGCGCTCGAAAACAAAACGACCAAATCATCCACCAACAATATATACATTGTCAAACAATTGTGTCAGTTAACATAACCGCGTACAGACGCTGAGATGACAAAGTACATCATTTTATGTATAATATATATATTTATTTATACGCCAAGGAACTAACGATATCGTGCAATGCGCGACTGCTCGTTAAAAACGTGCTTTAAGCACACGCCCCGCGTGCGCTGACTCTTGTTTGTTTTTTTTTTTTTCAGTTATTTTGCGCGCCCTTGACTCTGAAGCCTAAACAACTATGTTCGAAGTCTCCAAAGAGATGGTTAACCTAAAAAGTAAGACTGTTTACGTTGACACCGAGGTGTTGACGCACGAATATCACCTCGTCGTGTGCACACGACGTATTTTTATATTTTTTATTTAACAGACATAATTTTGTTTTTTTGTATTGAACTTGTTGCAATTCCCGATAACATTGATTTTATGAACAATGTATTAATCAACTGATTGATCGCAATCGATCGTACACCTAGTCACACGCAATGGCCTCATTAATTCGACAATCGTATCACGAGTTTGGCGCTCGACAAGTTTCTTTTTTGATTGTAGTGCCTTTTAACAGTATATATATATATTCTCATTTACGCAATCAATAAAAAACAACGATGAAATCTTTGGTCAAACAATTGTCCAAGTATCAATAAACTCATCAATCACACGGACAAACGAAGTTACGTTCACAGTTTTGCTCAATGGTTACTGCTATTATGGATTTTGTAACTGAGGATTTTCAGTTGGCACCTTTTCCAGCTGTCACTCTAGTTGGAATCGGAGACCATTCGCGGCGGCCATCTTAGAGAGCCTTTGGCGGCCATCTTAGATGTCCGCCAACGGTCATGCTCGAATCACAAGATCCATCAGAGCATTTTTGAAATATAATAAAAGAGAGAAAAAGTAATCAATAATACTGGACGAGAGGGAGGAACGTAATTTCGTTGGCCATGTGAGACGCGTCGCACATGACATACACTGTACCGTGTTGAATGCAAAAAGGAAATCTAATACTTTGACCTAAAGCGACTTAGATTTAAGATGTTTCATCGATTATCTTAGATACGCAAGGTAAAATAAAAAATTGAGCATGATCGACATCGGTCGATGACATTTTCTTTTCTTTTTCCTTTTAACAACAACAACAACGTTAACACTAACAACAACGGATACGAATTGTTTTACAATAAAAACACGGTGCAGAATTTCGTCAAGGTGAGAAGCGCGCTCCAGTGTGGTCGTTTGAGCGTTATAGATATTAATACGACGAAAAAATAAGCCACAAGGATTATCTTATTCGCTTGTTACGTGATCAATGGATGCGACTGATTATCTTCCGAGGCAAAAGAGAAAGACTTAGTCAAAAAATAATAGTACAACTAGTGTTTCGAACTGGATGGGCCGAGCCAGCCAGCTCTGTCCGGCGTCAATTCGCTTGTGTTAAGCTGGCAGTTTCATATCCCTTCGTGTGCCCAAGGCGATTGTCTCGTGTCGCTTGAAGTCTTCCGCTTTTTGCAAAATTGCACCGGTTGGACATGAGGCGATGGCAGTTACTTGAGAAAAGGCCGTGTCCCCTGCTCCAGCCTCCTTCATGGCACAGATATCTCGTTGGATTAATTTATTGAATTACTTATTCTTCTCGAGTTGGTTCAAGAACAAGCTGGCTCGCTTCGGCTTTGCCAACGGAACATTCAGATCAGAGTAGAGAACGACTTGTTGGTAACTCGTTGTCAATCGGTCAAAATAGTACACCAGTACCTTTGAGGTAGCACCTAAACGGTCGTCCAGCATCCGTTTTTCCATACACCTTCGTTATTCATACATTATCAACACCAATTTCTTAGTTCTAATCTCTCCTTTGCTTATGGTCTTCCTACAATACAAGAACCCATAAAGATTATTCAATGTTTACAAGTAAAAATCAAAAAATAATACCATGCAAATTTATTTTTTTCTGCTATATTGTGTAACTTGACGACTGATCTGTTTCTCAACTGTTCAAGTTAAAAACGATTCAAAATCAAGTAAATAATTAAATTTGAATGTTTCAAAACATTCAAAAAAATTTTGAAAAGGATTTTGAAAAAAAAAAACAAAATAACATCGGTTGATTACCTTTGTAAATAATAGCAATTGAATATTATTATTTGTTGTAGATTATTTCCATTGAATTCGTATTGGGCAGTGTACTACTGGACGATTATGTGAGGTGCAGAAAGAAGCACAGCTATCGTTGCAACCACGGTGAATATAGTAAACACCCACAAGCAAAACCTGCAACACAAAAATAATCCTTGACTCTTGTCCTTCCTTTCTTCGGTAACATTTTTGTTGTGCCGCCTTCTAAAAAACGAAACCGCCCGCGGCAAACGTAATTATCGCTTCCTGAAAACCGCGTAGAATTCGGTCAGTGAAAGGGACAATAGTCACGCCGCTTGGCTAACATCTTGACCGAACGCTAAATTCTCGATCGACCCATCTTTCTTGATTGATCGATTTAGAGAACTTTTTCTTTCGATAATCTATTCTTTTTCGTAACTCTTTTTTAGGTTTCGTTTCTTTTCTGTCTTAATTGGCTTATGTAAGGGCAACAGATTGTACCTGTCCACAACCATAGCAGCGAATTTCCAGTCGCTGATGATCTCGGAGTCATGGTCAGCTTTTTTCATTCGACTTGTGATGAACTGCAGTTCCTTTAGGATCGTGTGTAACTCTCTTTGTGTTCCACTCAGCGGCAGCGATGCTGATGACTCCTCAACCGTGGCTGGTCGTCCTGACAATGGGGTCCCATATGCTGTCCTGTATTTCAATAATCATCGACGAAATTTAACTTTTTCTTTTATAAAAATTGATTTTACATCATAAACTTTCACATAACTTAACAATATTCAGATAATTTAATTAATTTCTCCTCTGTCAATAAGTAGCTCGTTAAACACTTTTTTCCCTCTAAATTACACGTTGTTCAAAAATGTAATTGAAAAAGGTTAATTCAATTTTAATAATAATAATGAAATTTTTCAGTGAAAATTCAATTTTCGAACGAAAATATTAATTTCCCTTTGTGGAAATTAACTATGGAATTCTTATAGTTTTTAACAGTAGGTTTGATTGTACCTTATAAATCCCGATTGTTGATTAGCGCTGTTTCCGCGACGAAAATCGTCATCGATATCAAGGACGTTGGCCAGCAAACTTTTACTGCTTCGCTCTTGCAGCTCCAATTCCTTCATACGGTTGCTCATTTGAATTGTCTTCCAAGTTATTTTTTTACCCGGTCTACTCATTCCTAGCATCCATGGCATCCATTGTAAAAGTACAGTTTTTACCTGTTTGTTTTTTAAATTTCACATCAGTTTTTGTTCCAACAATACTATATTTTTAATAAAAGCTAGTCTTTAATGAATTTCAAATCTAATTTTCATGACTTGGAATAATTCAATCAATACAAATTTCTTTCAGATATTCTCAATAATCACATAAAATTTGTTATAACAAGATGAATTAAAAAATATTTATTACATAATTCGGCATCTCATGTATGTCAGCTGTTCTATGATGATAATTGAGCACCACCACCGTCAATACAACACTGCTCGCCACCATGAACATGATGCAGTTGAAGTATGTACCTATATCGAAGGCCAATGCGTAATCCCAGAGAAACAAACCAGAAATATTAGTAACAGTGCGAACGAACAAAGCGCGGCGAAACAAAGTTGAAAGCAACATTAATTACTCTGTTTTTGTTATCATGTTTTTTGTTGACAGAAAAAGTACATTTTCTGTTATTTGTTTTTAAATCCATCTATTTATCTCCAAACGTTCAAATGTGATTGTTTACGTGCATTTGTTTATTCTTGGTCAGAATTTGGTATAGTTTTTTTGTTTTAGATTGTTGGTGAGTCTTCACTTTAATCTACTTTATGTTTTTGAGTTGAAAAAAAAACTGTCAAGCAAAAATACGAAAAAATCTGTGTCAAAATCTGCGAGATTTGGACGCTCTTATTTTCTTCCCCATTGGACTGTTCCTGAATCGAAATGTTGTAAAACTGCCAATTTTTCAAGGCTTTTGAAAAATGGCGTCGTCGAACATTGAGGAATGCAACGTAAAAAGCAAATTTGAAAAAAATGACGACTGCGAGAAAGGAGTCTGGACAAAGTCTGAAAAAGTCTGGACAATTATTTTTGTGTAATGTATTGGACCGTTTTTTGCTGGTCCTGGTTTCGCCACCTTGTTTTTCGTTCAAAGCAAACGACGCCGTTGAAATTACGTTTTTCAAAACTGTCTATTACATAACGGATCACTCGTGTAACGAAAGTTCAAGAAAAGTAAAAAAAACGTCACAATCACTGTGATTATCAGTTGAAATAATAACATTCCATCTGGACATTTTTATAACTGCTTATGATTTATTTACTTTCAGTGAAACGCGGTTTGCAAATTGCATTTTGTTGTTTCGTAAAGCTTTGTTATGTTATAAAGTAACAAATGATTTCATATTAATTCAATTAGTAGAGAAAAAAACGGAAAGAAAAAAAACTTTTTTGTTGTTTAATTTCAAACAGAAAGATTGGTTCGAAATGAAAAAACTTTTCATCACATGCGAAGTAACTTTATAGTTTGTATTTAACGAGTTAAAATACTAAATTAACTACGATTTTCATCATGCATTCTTACCACTTTTTTTCAATAAAGAAAACTATTTAGAACGATCGCAAAGCTTGTTTGAAGATGGGTTTGATAACTTTCGACGGAATTTAATTATCAATTCTAAATATTTTTCTGTAATTAACACATCTTTTTACGGACAAAAAAATTTTTTAATAAACACAACACTTTAATCGACAATATTTACGGAACATGCATTTAATAAATATAACATCGATCTTCTTTTAATTACATGCAAAATCACCAGAGTGACAATTTAACATTGACCTTTTTTTAAACAAAAAAAACTTAGTTTTCAATTTTGAAGTAACAACAAAAAGGAATCATAATTCAATGTCGGTACTTTCCTGACAGTGTAACCTAAAGAAACCCATTGGTTGTTGAAAAATAGAAATTTAAAAATTTGTGACATATCATTTCGGTTTTTGAACAATTTGAACTCCTATTTCGTAACCTTTCCTCTAAAGCTAATCTAAATTATCTTAATTCCAACATAATAATTGTTGAAAAATAGAATACCTGGAAAGCTAAATGTTAAACATTGGCGATAGGAATTGAAAAAATAGACAAATATGAAAGAGTAAACAAAAACCCTTTTAATTTTGTTTAAGATTTGAAAATATGAGGTAAATTTTGATAATAATATTTATTCAAAGATTTATAAAACAATTTAGGTCGAATTTTAAAAACATCGATTTAATAATTAAAATTGATTTATTATGAAAATTGTTTGTTTATCCCTGTACAAAAACGGTTGTGCAATTTATAGGTGACATTTGACTTTTGAACGATAGAAGTTTTTTTTTGATTTTGTACACAAAGAAACATTGATATTCACGTGGGATTTGAATTTTTATAGACGAAAGTTGGGGAAAAAATGAGTGAGATTGATACAAAGAAGTCAAGAGGATAGGCAAGTAGGAAGGAAGTTGGTACCTATAAGTGGCACCGCCTCGGAAGTTCGCGTCAATACATTGGCCACCAGCAGAGAAAACACCGTCTGCGATAACAGGATCGTCACACCTGCAACATCCCATACGCGCGCGCACAAACATTTACACCTATATATTTTCATTATTTTCAACATGATGCCATAAAAAGAAAGAAAAAAACTTTTACCTCGTGTTGCACGAAATATGTTCGATTTAAAATAAAACAAAACAAATGTCCTCTGTTCTTTATGTTTTTGGAGGCGAATTTTGAAAGTAAAATCGAAATAATTTTTGATTCATTTTTTTTTATTCTTCGAAATTTTCCTTTGTAACTTTGAAACTTTCGGTTGACTTTGACTTTGAATTGCAAAATATGTGTTGTTCTGTCGGAACAGAATTATAACAATATCAGCGAGTAGAAGTAAAAAACATTTATTAGTTCTTTCTCATTCATTATCAGCGCTAAAACGTGCAAACAAATTAATAAAATGAAACACAAAATAGAGAAATCATTTTCGAGGCGCTGCAAACGAAAAAAATAAGTCAGCAGTTTTTTTATTGGTTAATTTTTTTTAATTGCACCTTGTTTTAAAAGTCTTGGATTACTTTTAACTTTCATAATTTCTTATGAAAAGTTGCGGTTTTTGTAGGTTACCTTATCAGGACTTCAAGAAATTTGTCTAAAATGATACACAAAATGGGGTTGATATACTCTAGGTGCTTTTTAACAAATTTTCATGCAGAGCTACAATTTTCGCTCTAAAATTTGGGTTTAGTGGAACTAATGATTCTTGTTGGCGACATATAAAATTAAAACAAATACAATTTCAATTGAGATAAATAAATTAAGAAAATATTGTAAATATACAAGTATAAAACCAGAATAAAAGAAATGAAGCAATAAATAAAGATACTAAAATTTGAAAAAAAGACAATACAAAAATTTTAGAAATATAAAATAAAAAAAAATGATCAGTTGTTAAACGGAACTGCTACTATTTTGTGATAATAATATCAGACTCATCGCATCAATACGTAAACGAATAATGGCATGCAAATAAACAAATAATATTGCACAAATCACGAGTCTATATTTATGGAACACCGATCGTGCAATAACATTGATCAATGACAATAGTTCCACACCAGCGAAAACGTGAACGCGTAATCTATTCGTTGGTTTTAATTAAATAAAACTCTTTGCTTTTAAACACAAAACGTTAAGTAAACTTTTATTTTCATCATTTTTGATAGGTTTTCATATGAAAAGAAAACCGTTTTTGCAAAACAAATTCATAAAACGAAAATTCTAAGAAATCGTTTTGAGTAAAAAGTTCTTCAATTTTTGTAATAAAAAAAAAAGAAAAAAAATGTTTTTTCGGTTCCAAATTTCGTGTTTGGATAAAGTCTTGATGGAAAATTGATTCCTTTGCATATATGGATCTAATCTAGGAAACGCAGATACTAACCGTTGTATCCCGGCTACTGCCAGACTTTCACTGGACTTTTACAAGAACCGTAGACAGACTTTCTCTGAACTGATCCGCGCTCCTGAATTAGACTATCCGAACTGTATCCAGATCGTTCTCAGACTTTATCCAGAAATTCAACAATTATTCAGACCATTTGAAAAATATAAAATTTCATGACCTAAAAAATGCGAGACGAAAAACGAAAGAAAATTTGAAAATACTGAAATGAGTTAATGGAGAACAAAGAGACAACTTTTTATGAATGTTTTTTGTACAAAAAATGACCCAGATTGAGATGTCCTGAAACTGAAGAAATCGAACCTAAAACTTGATTTTTTCATCAGCAACAAACGGCAGACGACACGAATCCGAATAACGTGCACCATAGTGATCTCAGAAAAACACTGTCTCAACCCAAAAACGATTAACATGAAATAATTACTCTCGCGACAATTCGGTTTCAAAATCATGTGAAGATGAAAATGTCAACTTTTCACATTTTCATTTTAACTTTTTTCAATTAAAAATACATTTTTTAAAATTTGTTTTACTATAAAAAGATTTGTTTTCATAATTTTTATTCGTGTCGACCTTGTTGGATCAAACAATTTATAGCCCATAAATGTAACTTGAAATTACTTCATAACAAAATTTTTATTGCAAAAAGTTTGAATCGTTTAATTATCTTTGTGTCTTTTTAGATTTTTTATGTTTGTTTCTTCGCATGATTTTTGATTGAAGCAAAACAGACAAATAAGGAGAAACACACACAAAAAAGACAAATTCCTTTGTACCTAACAGAGGTATAGCGTCCGAGACCTGAGGTAGGGTCTCTGCTACAAGGTTCAGGAACACCGTCAGAGATAGCAAGATTGTCACTCCTGAAACAATTTCTTCATTTTTATTCACCTTTCTGTACATCCCTCATCGAAGATCGTTTTTCGCCATACCACATTACTTATGCCATCCAAAGAAACATTTAAAAAGAAAAGGTTTTAGAGAGGTATAAATAGCAATTTGTTTACAACTATCAGTGTATCTTACAGAGCCAAAATTTTGTAATCCTCAATTGGTCCTGATTAGGAAACCTTGAAAATTCAAACACTATTTCTAAAAATTGGAAATCAAAACTTGAAAACAGTTCAGGAAGAAAAACTAAAAGTGATTTTTATTTAGAAACCATTTTGTCAATTTCATAATAGATTGTACAATTATTTTGGGCTTTTTGAGACTTTTTTACAACAGAGAAAAAAGTTATTAATTTTTTTAAGAGTTGATGCAAAAAGAAAGAAAATATCATTCGAGATGAGCGAGAAACTTGAGAGAACAATCAGCACGTTTTCCGTGATACTTTCCTAGTTTTTCTTGATTAGACAGAGTATTAATTTATTCATCGAGGTTATCACAAGAAACGCCCGATTGTATGCTAACACAATTTCGTTCGAAAAAAAAAAGGAAAATTCATTTCAAAACCACATTAAGAACAGCGCATACTTTTTCTCAATCCAAGTTGAATCAAGAAAGTAACGGAAGGAACTTTTTACAGGGGATAGAAAAATTGATTGAATCATTTTTTATCTAAAGCGTGGATGAACGAAACATCTAATTTGTTCTATCCTTTTTGGTATTTCGAAAATTCGATGCTTATTCAATTTATATCGACGTGAAAATATAAAATCTAGCAAAATACTGCTCGAAGAAGTTTTTTTTTTTGGATGTTTAAAATTACGATCACGCTTATTTACACGCAGGATATTCAGCAAATTTCTAATTTATGGAATCGGGTCTCGCATATGCGTTTGATATACTGAACATCGTTCCTTTGAAAAGACAATTAGAATCTGAGTTTTATTTTCATTGAAAAAATGAACAAATACCAAAAATAGTTAATCAAAAAGAAATTAAGTTTTCAAGAGCATTAAAACGTGAAGCATTAAAACAGAAAAGCAATCTTTCAACGCGTAAAAGATAAAACCTTGGACAAATTGTAAATTGAGAAAAACGTTTGTTAATTGGTTTTTAATGGAATGTTTTAAAATTGCATTTGTAAAATAGACGCAAAAATTCGAACAAAGCCATTCCCACGACACAAAAATTTATTGTTATAATTCTGTTGCAGAAATGATAAAAGTGTATGGTTTTTGAATTTTTATTTACACTTGTTTTGGAACGTGGATTATTCGGAAAACTTGGTAAACGATTTTGCGATAAAAATCATCAGCCACTCATATGATACACTGATATGGAAAGTATTTTAAAAAAATCATGAAAAAAATCGTTTGACAATCAAAAATGTAAAAACGTAAATTCTTTGAATTATCTTTTGAAACGTTTGTTATTTGTTATTTGATATTGTAAAAGAGTAAACAAAAGTTGTCCTCCAAATCGATCGACTTTTGGGGCGCGCAAAAAACCATCCGTGTATTATATTTTTTTTACAATCAAAAAAAAAAGCGGAGCGAAATTTTCCAATTCCGTGCAACCGATAACTCGAAATTGATTTTCAGCGTTAGATAAAAAAGTACAAACTGCATCGATAAGCTTATCAGTTGATCGATGATAGGCTAAATTCGTATACAAAATGGACACACAAATACACAAATACGAAACAGCGACACAAACAGAGACAGCGATAGAAAGATAGAGAGAGATAGAAAAAGAGCAAAGTAGTAAAACGATGAAAAGTAACAATATAATCACAGAAAGAATAAAAATCCAACGTCTACGTATATTTTTGTTATAAAAAGCAACATGGCGTTTTGTATAGCAAGCGACACACAAACGAAATCGTCAATTCATTAATTCTCGTTTAAGTGTTCTTTTTTATGGCGTTGTTTTATTTGTGGCGCTTTTATGGTGCCACACGTGGGATTTGATTAGTTCCTGATTAGACGTAATTTGAAATGGTCTCATCGTCGTGGGCGTCTTTCTCCCAGATTTTGTTCAGACTTTTTTCCTTCTGACCTTTCTTTTTTTTTCGATCTCAATTTCTCATTTCCTGACCGTTGAATTAACTTTAATGTTCATGTTTTTTCTCGTGTCCCTCTGGTCATTGACTTGTGAGTTTCTATTTTCGTGGGTGTGAAAGTGCAGATATTTCGGGTATGAAAAGATTGAGATTATGTTTCAAATTTTGTTCGGGGTCTAAGAAGTTTATTAAAATTAGGTACCTATGAGGGGAACGGCCTCCGAGGTTGTCGGCATACTTTCAGCCACGAGATTCAGGAAAACCGTCAGCGATAGTAGAATGGTGACTCCTGCGGATATATTTATTTTCTGGTTTTGAATTACGCGGTCAAATATTCGCAACCAAGGTAAGTCGAAGTTAGGACGGCGATAGTAACTTTTGCTAAGAACCATCATAATATTGTTTGAACATGTTTTGAACATGTTCCGAACATGTCTGATCATGTTTGAAGATGCTGTGCAGGTGAACTGGTTGAAATTATTCGAACATGTTCCAGGGATTTATAATGATCACGTATTCTAATCAACATGAACAAGTTCGAAGTTACTCGGATCAATACAAACATATCCAAACCAATAGGAACATGTTCGAAACGAAAGGAACAAGTTGGTACCTCTCCGGATCAATAAAAACATGTTTGGATCAATGTTAAAATTTGAACCAATATGAACGTGTTCGGATCCATGAAAACATGTTCAAAAGTTGAAAAACAACAAAATTTTGTGTGAATGTTGACATCACGGTGGCAGCGTCATACAAATGAAAGTTGATCATTTGCGTTTGGGATTGTCGTCATGACCGACAGCACAGTCATTAACGTCGGTTCTCGAAATGCGGAAAGGCAGAGTGAGATGATGATTCAGAGTGTCATGTTCGCGATATTTTGGAAGCGCTGAAACGAGCACCACATTTTCCAGCGGAGCGCAACACCGCAAACAGCTCGATGATGGCTCGCAGCCAGAGCGAATTGTTAACTCGTCGTGTGTATGAACGGCTGTTTGAATTCAATAAAAGTTGGGCAGAACTACACGTGCATGCTCGATCACATCGTCAATAGGCTTGTCAAGTACCCGCAAAGAGTCGTAGAATTTAGCCCCCGCTAATTTCGCCTTTGATCAGTTTTTTTTCAATTTTTTGTTCGCAGTCCTCTAGTTTTCATCGTCAATTTCACAGTCGCGGTTTTTATCAGACTCCTGAGTGCGATTTCTTTTTATCTCAAAAATCGTCCATGGAATTTTTTCGTTTGTTTGTATAATGAGGCGTTTAAAAAGTGAATGAACACCGTTTAAAGATGCTAAGGACCAAAGACCATAACGTTTCGAAAGACACAAGGAGCGGTCTTTAAAAAACATCAGTTTCAAGACGATGAGGGTACTTGAGAGGCATTTCCGGTTTTTTTTCTTTCATTTGAAAAATGGTCGATCTCAGAAGTGGACTTTCAGCGAGAGATTAAAAAAGGTTAGCAAATAATAATACCACGATGTGGGTAAAAAATCTAGCTTGTACGTTTTATCAGCAGAGAATTTCAAAGGAAAATGTCAAATCGATGAGCAACGGTTAAGCAAACGAAAACCAAACATAATTCTTGCAATTCACAGAGCGGAAAAATAACGGGATGAACAACGAATCAAATTTTACGTTCTTGGAACTGAATTTCAATGTGCTTTTGCAAGCAATGCATACCTTTTTGATCTTATTTTTCAATGAATAATAATTATTCATTGAAAAATAAGATCGAAAAGTCATTTCTTAGTATGCAATTTTTGTATTCAATTGGCAGGAATTCCGTCACCGGAGGAAATTATGTGAAAATGTACGAACTAAGCTGCTACAAATTAATTCAAAAACATTATTCTTTGAACGAGACGGTACACTTTTCGTAAACGAACAAACACCGTTTATTTGCATCTGCACACTTGTTCGGAACTCCTTTTAGTTGAAAAAAATTTTGAAGCTCATCGAAAACTGGTTTCAACAGGTTTCAATTTTGTTTTTATAAATTTAAAAAAAGCTCTACTTTCGAAACTTATTGGCCATTTTGTAAAAATAGTACTCTGCGATGCTCCGAAAATTCTTTCAAAAATAATAAAACAAAACGCAAAACTCCACGAAAACGTTTACCAAACTTCGGTAAGGATGGATGGAAATCCTTTGTAACCTATATCTTTAGGTATTCAGTCCTGAAGAAGTGTTCACGTTCCGCTGGGAGACACCCGCGCTCTCCTTAAGTCGATCCAACTTCAAATCACGTTTGTTGTGTGAGGACTAGTTCGGAAATTAACTTAAATTTAAAAAACCGACTATACAAACACAGAAAACACATCGAAAGCGTTACAAAATCTCAGCCAATTTCCGAATCGTCCTATTCTCCTGGGTTAGCTGTTTCTTTATTAGCATCAGATTAACTTGATGGTTTATCGCCTTATCTTAAAACATCATTTATTAGATACAAAAATATGTCAAATAAAATATTTGCAAATGTACAAAGTGAGTTACAAGAAGAGAAGTACAGTGTTAGCGACAGTACAGTTGAGGTTGGAAGGAACCATGTGATATAACCTCAGCAACTAGTACTGTCGTTAAACAATCAAGTGCCGTCGATCCCACTGAACAACAATATAAAAAAAGAGAAAATCAGAAAGAAGCAAATAGTGGACATGCATGGAGTTACACATTACCTAGGGTGAGCTTTTCTCCGGAATCTGGAGGTAAGGTGAAGCCCAACAGGGCCATGCTGGAGATCAGGACGCAGGGTACGATGAGATTGAAGAAGTAGTAGAGCGTTCTTCGACGAATCTGAATGGTGAAAGTTACGTCGACGTAGGGCTCCGGGCAACATTGATAGGTTATGGTGTTCTTCTTGCCCGGCATACCTGTGAATTTTACGGTGCACTTTGAGTCTGTCCAAATTATCCATTACAAGACACAGAAACAAGTTTTCGCAATGGCGCCAGAGACAAAATGGCGGCGCTTGAACAGCTGGTCCCTTCTAACCCCCAAGTTTAGTTCGAAAAAAGAGTTGCGCATAGGATCCGGTATTTTGTTTTGATTATTTAGTTACGGAATCTTTTGGTAAATTCAATTTGGATATTTGGCAGGATCCTGTGGAATGTTAAGCGACAAGATCGATCTTGTAAAGCGGGAAAAATTGACTTGGATTTAAGACTAACGAGGTGGACGAGGCAAATGGCCCGTCGAAATTCGTTTTCTCAGTCAGACTCACCGATGAGGTACCATTCCCCGTTCGTGATGAAATCAGACAAGTCGCCTCCTTCCTCCGAGTTGAGAACGAGATTGAGCTACCGAGGTCAAAGTTTGATTAAGACAAGCATCTTCTACGGCATTCCTTATCACAAGAAGCCACTTACACATGCTTCAACTACTTTCGAACGTACTCTAACATTGCAGTCAGTAATGCTATATTTTCGTTTCCATTAGTTTCAAATTTAGTCTTGATTTTTCGTGTATGTACATTCAATTTTTAAGGAAGAAGCTAATGTCATTTACAAGACCCTGTTAGGTTTTTAATTTCTTTTTAAACATGTTTAAACTATGAATATGGATTTTTGCATCGTTTGATAGAATCTTCGAACTAGTAAGAAACAGTTTATATATGTTTCGAACAAGAAGAAATAAGTTTGGATCAGGTTCCAATTAGTGCGGACAAGTTGTAAACTATACTTAAATCATTAAAAACCGCTTGAAAATAGATCGGAAATAGTTCATACAAGTTGAAAGCCACTTCAAACAAGTATAAATGAATTCCAAACAACAAAAGACTAGTTCGGACAGGTCAAAAAGCTGTTTCGAACAATCGTATATACTTTATTTTTCATTTGCTCTCTAAGACTATCACGCCTGCCACGACTACTGTTTTTTTTTTCATTTCGACTGTGCCTTCTGATATTTATTTATCGGTCAGTTTAAATGCATAGAGCAATAAGATGTAACGAGAATATAACGAGAATAATAAAAAATTACAGAAAATTTGCTAGATATAGAAATGGTTTTTATCCATACAATTTAATCTTGATAATAAGCTGATCTTTACTGTATAGCTCGTAAAAAAGGGATGCAAACAAGTCGGAGATATAATTAAAATTTTTTTTCACGTTTGACTTCTTCCCGTTCGGCTGAAGTAACTCCGCAGCCTTTGTGCTGAGCTAAATTGCATCACATCGATCTTTCATTCTGATTCATTCTGATGTTGATTTTAATTTCAGTTTATTTTTTGTCTTGGATACATGATGTCGTTGAGTTGATTGACAGTTTTTTTAAGCTGTATGACAAGAACTATTTTTCTTTAGCGGCTTTTTAACGAAAATTTTTTAATCTTCCTGCGCTGTATTTTGTTAAGATATTTTTTGTTTGAGCTAAACTAAATTATGTACAACATTTTTCATGCAAATGTTCGTGAATTATTTTATGTTACAGTGCACAATTTGAGGAGGATGATTTTTTGATGGACGATTTATACAGATTTAAAATACAATGTCGTTGGTTTTATGAGAATCTACAAAATTGTTTTTATAACAGGAATAATCAGTTTTGGAACAGGGCCTTGCAACTCTATAAAGGTTTTTCCAAGCCATTTTCTAGTCTAATCTAGTCTTCACATTTTGTTTTATTTTTTCATTTTTTCGCTAAAAAAAGTTATTAGATACAATATTCCTGTTCAAAAATGCATGCATATTCACACATACGCACACCCACACACAGATTTAATCATTTTTGACATCAAATAAAAACAACTGATTGTGTATTGATTTAAATTTTATTTAGGTCAATTTATTTGTCGAAGAAAAAAAAACATTTATAACTGAGCCTGGTGTACTCGTAAAGAGACATGCAGATTGTTATTTCGTAGCACATATATTTTCGCGCTGTCATGACGTTGAGCAAAAAACAGACATGTCTTAAACATCGAGATACGTAAGCAGTAGTCTAGTAACAGTTATATTTAGATTTGGTTCATGCGGAAACATGTTGGATTTTTGTGGTTGGTGGAATCCGTCAGGTAAAGGAGACGTGTTTATGCATTTTTTAATTATATTTGGCATTAGAAAAATCACCGAAAAGTTCATATAAAAAATCTAATCAAGTTTATAACACGTAAAACTTGGTTTGACCTCTAAATTATTACAATGGATCAGAACATGTTTTAACAGGTAAAAACATGTTCGAACCTTTTTTTGAACTTTATCGAATCAAATTCCAAATAGGTTAAAATAATTTGTAACATGTTCGAAAAATGTTAACACAAGTTCAAAAGTTCTATTGCCGTAACAAACTTTTTCACATTGTTTTTAACTTTTTTTCGATTATTTTTCTCACATGGTCCGCACATCGAGTGGTTAACGTGTGTCTAAAGGGCGAATGTGTTATTGTTGCTGTTGTATGGCTGTTGTTTTTTGTATCGTGCAGAATGTATAGAATTGCACTTCAATAAGATACAATTATATCGAAAATGATGTTACTCAATAATTTTGAGGTTAAGAGTTGAAAAACAGGGGGGGGGAGTTATCATAGGCTTAATTTTTTTTAAAAGTTTAATGTACAGCGGTGGCTAATGAAACTGATACTGCAAACTTAATGGAGGAACCGCGTAGGATATAATAGCAGGAAGTTGATAAGAATAGATAAAAAAAGAGAAAACGATTAAATGTCCGATATTTTTGGCGAATTCTTTGACAGAAGATCATTCGGTCGAAGAACATCTAAAGGCTTTTCTTTTAAAATAAAAATATCGTAGAATCACTTTTCAGTGATGGTGCTTCGGCACGCGATCTTACGCGTGTGCCTAATCGAAGATGCCTTTTACAACCACACTAAATTATGAGGACACTCGCGTAAGAGCGCACCCGAATTCGATTCAAGCCAAATTTAAGCACATACTTCAACCGCCCGCTCAAATATCGATTCAATTTGAATGCTTGTTCAACATGTTGTTTCAAATTTTCAACGACAAAAATTGTATTATTAAGTTTAAAAAAAAGTTGGAACTTTGTTTGGACTTGTTAGAACCAGTTTCAAACCAGTTTCAAACCTGTTCAAACGAGTCTTGAACCTATTCGAACTTGTTGTAATTCGTTTTGAACATGATCGAACTCGTTCAACAAGTTCAAATTGTGTTTTTGCACGTTGAACAGTGTAAGAACGTTCAAGTTCGAACAAGTTGTGACATCTTTCATAATGTGTTCTACTTGTAATTATTCTCTGTCTCGTGAAACGACACAACTATCAAGTTTTTTTGCTTGCTCAAATATCGATCATTGGAGACGGATTGAAAAAAATTGCACCGTACGTGATACCGCTCGTTGCTTAAGAATAATTGTCACAATGTTTCTTGAAATGAGAAATGCACCATCAAAATCGTGAGGTCGATAAAGAAAAATGAAATATGAGAGTAGGCGCAACGTCAACCGTGATACGAGCCCGTACGATTCTCGTGTGCAACAGGTGTAACGACTCAGGTACATAGATATACGTCACTCGGCGTCTTCGCGCCACATTTTTTCGTGCTCCGATGCGAAATAAAATACTCAATCAAATTACATCCAAAGTCTCGGATTCGATTGCCAACGTCCCCGAAGACTTTTGGCATTAGTGGAAAAAGTCGAGAAAAATGTTGCTGAGTTAATGTAATATTTTTTTTTTTTTTTAAATTGCCTGCTCATTTTCCATACATCAGTATTCGATTGATTTCGTTTTGTTAAATTTATGGGTAACTTGACGGAAACTGGGCTGTGCAAACGCCACGATGTACAAGCTTGCGATTCAGTTTACATTAATTAACGAAACGTTACGGTAACTGATAAAATTACGATCGTGTAATTAATATCACGCTATTACATCCCAACTTCAATTATGATATCGTTCCCGTAACCATAGTTGCGTGTTGATTTTGAGCTTTTCTTATCAAACTCGGTGAAATGATATTTATATAATTTGTAATCAAACTCAGCTCACTTTATTTGCGTGGAAGGTTGTCTGCGATAAAAAATATGTATCAAGTATAAACATACATGGGCGGATAATTGGTGCAATTTTTTCGCGCAACTTATTATCGCTGGTTGACAAGCTGTTACATTATATGAGCACGTGTGCTTTCAACGCGACCTGTCGATATTCGAGCGTGCGCGAAACATAATGCGAGCTTAAACTAAGTAAGCTTGGCTCTGCGAGTACTCATTCTCTTTAATCTCAGCTGCTCGAATTGGCAAATATGATACTTTTGCACTCCATTACCATCGCTTAGTTTTGATTTCACTGTTTACATCGATTTGAACCAGGGCGAACACTCGTTATCATCCGATCAGCGCGAATATGACGTTTGAAACAAAAATAACGATTATTACTTTTACAAGATCATAATTCACATATCTGAAGCAAACTATTTCCTCTAGTTGAATGCTTTTTTAACTTGTTTTTATAATTAAATGAAACAATCGAATAGGAAAAAACAAGTTAAACATGTTCGAACAAGTTCGAACGAGTTTGTGCAAGTTCCAACATGTTTGAACGAATAAAAGTTCAAACTTACTTCGGACATCGTTGAACTTGCCGTAAAAAGTCCGATGATATCTGGGACGTGTTCAAATACGTTAAAACAAGTTTACTTACAAACAAAAGTACTTCGAAAAACTTCGCATTGTCTTGATAATGAATAAACCAAAGTGCAGAAGGGCACCAGACACCGATGCAACTATTTTCAATTTAGCCGAAGGTCATTGAGTGAAATCAATTATGCAGTGATTAATCGAGCCCTCGAGAACGCGTTGCGAGAATTCCGAGAATGGGGACTCGCGTGTTACTGGCATGGATGCGTCGCTCAACTATCGACTCCACGGAAATTGCAGGACAAAGGTTGATGGATTGAGGCACAGGCATCGTCTCCAGAGGATCGCTTCTTTTTGAAGTTAAAGTTCAACCCCGACGCACTGTTCGCCCTTTCTATCCTTTTTCTTGATTTTCTTATAGAAAAGAATCTGATTCCGTGAAACGATACATTCTTCAAAGGTTTTAATATCTATTGAAACATTACACAACTTCCACTATTTATCATCTCCGATTCTTGCAAAAGCTTATGGTTAATCCTCGAGAGAAGAAAAAAAAGCCCCGGCAGCATTTGCATTGACGTTTTTTTTCTAGTCCGTGTCATACCTTACGCTTCTTGGAAGGAATGCTTTTGCGAACAAATGGAGGGTCTCGAGTGGAACGTCGGCGATAGTGGAAACTCAGGGATTTTCACGCCAGCATTGCTGCTGGCGGGGCGAACGGTGTGCAGGGGCCGAATAGGGCAGGATCATGGTACGGAATGAAGTAATCCTGTTTGGCACGGACGTCCGTCCTGCACACAGGGGCTTATCGTCTAAGCGACCTACTGCCCTCTCTTTAGACTTCCCAAGTATAAATTTATATAGGGCACCATACATGCGCTTATGTATCATGTTATAAAAAATCCTACTTCATGTACTGGTACTACATATTGTTCTGTATATGATGTAATAATTCATATAGCAACTTGATAGCTCCATGTATATGAAGTAGAATTCTTTATTCAAAAATATTTTACATTTGAATTTTAAAGATGTGAAAAATAAGTATATATCCAAGAACAGATATAAAAAACATGTTTGATATATAGTGACATATATAAATTTTGACCTGCAAGTTTTCACTCAGAGGTAAGGTAAAAAAGGTTTCTGAAACATCAAGGGTTTGTGTTATCGTGTAAATGTTGGGTGGCGGAGTCGGTAGAAGAGCGGCGACGAACTTCGCTCCATGCAAAATAAGTGTTTCCGAGCTCAGACATAATCACGTGGTCCCTGCTTTGACTGGTCGATGTTTTCTGTGTGTATGTTAGGTGGATCAGCATCTTTCTTCATATCTCACAAGCACATATCCGGGATTTGTTTCGCGAACTGTGCTGCCAGCTCTGCGTTTTTCTCTGGAAACTTAACCAATCGCTGGTTACCCTCGGAAAAAGACGAGGAAAAAAAATAGACGATTGAAATCAATACCCGGAGTCCGAAAGTGTACTTGAGAGGAGCTCAAGACAAAGAGACTATTGACTATTTTGTCCGGCGATTCATCTTGTCCACTGGCAGTACGTTCGGATCAAGACAGAGACAAAGAGAGCGATGAGAGAGATAGAGTATTAGAGAGAGAAAAAGATTGTTTTGCGGGCGACTACCACTCTTTTCGTCACCAGTTCATCGCTTCGTCTCGAGTAATTTTTTTCCCAGCCTCTTTTTTGTATCACCACTGATGGTTTTTTTTCCAGTATTTGTTTTCCTCATTCAATTTTGTTTCATCAAACAAAAGTGCAAGTCTGGTTTCAAAGCCGATGATTATAATGTCGTTTCAGGCTCGAGAGATACTTTGTCTAACACTGCCGTAATGTTGTCATTAAAAATAAACACTCGACGAAGTTAGAGCCGCGCGATTTCAACAAAAAGCTACTTCGACATAATCTTCGAGATTATTTGCGCGGTTCAAAATCGCCGATATAAAAGTTGGCGCAACGAGGATTAGCGTTGAGTGAGATTACGCTCGAACTACGTTAACGAATGATTAAAAGTTTGTCGAACCAGAGTACTGTTTAATGATGATATTAATTTGAGGGACCAAGTGCGAACGCCGAGAGTACGACGGACGTTAATTTATGGATCAGAGTGAACCTTCGGGACCGAAATCGCAGTGTGTTTAAACGCGCGCGACCAAGTAAATTTATCATGCGATTGTTTAAGGGTCGTGCAACCGACATCGGCCAGGGGAATTGAATGTCTAAAATAGACCTCGCAACACTTGAATTATTTACCGGCCGTATTTTTTCGTCGGAGGCTTCTTCAGATTTTTAAGCTGTCGTCTAGAATTTCACCTGTGTTGGATATTTGTTTTCATTCGAATTCTATTCTTACTCTCTAAAGACATTCGAAATATGTTGGAACGGGTTTTGTTGGTTCAAAACATGTTTTATTATGTTAATTCTGAGTTAAAACGTGTTAGAACAAGTTCTTACCGATTCAGATCATCTAAGCAACGAATTTTCATTGATTCAACTCATTCGAACATGATTTCGCTGGACGAAAACAGTTTGAAACAATTTTATTATGACAAATTAAAGCTCATTTTGAGAGATTAATTTGTAGCAGAACAGGTCGTGACATGTTTTGTTCAGATAAAAACACCTCTTAAACGCGCGATTAAGAAAAATCATGTCTCGGAATTGTATTGTAACTCTGTATTGTGAAATGTTTACAAAAATGTTATTTTTATGTAAAAAGGTTGTGTTACACAAGTTCAATAGTGTTAAGCATTAAAAACCCGTAACTAATCCTGTGACGTGACAATTGTCTGCAAAGTACCTGTTAACATGAATCGGCTAAGCTGTAAAGATAGACCACCGGTTCCCAACATAATTCGAATTTTACGGTCGTGTTTTATGACAAACAGGCGGTCTAAAAAAATCTAGTCTATATTTATTCGTCTAAGACCTATGATTGCAACATCAATAAAAGCACACAGATGCTGGATCACACAGAGAAGCTAATTGACACTGACGCGTGCGTGCGCGAGCATCTTCTCTGTATCCTGAGACACGTTACGATCATCGACCATTGCCTGCTCGAGCTTCCCATCACAGATTATTTGTCTTCAATCTGTGACGCGACACTGAGCGGCAGCTATGCTTGGCTTTCCACACAAATTCGTTCGATAAAAACAGCAATAATAACATCATCGTCGTTTGGTTTTGGTTTATTTTCAAAGCTAAGAAGCGTGAAAGTCAACTATCTAAAGAACGTTTATGACATGAGCCCGATTTAAAGTTTTGTTTACAACCTCATTGCCCTTTACGAAGCCGTTTGACGCATGCGTAACAGTACATGAAAGAAGATCTCGGGTTACAGTTGGCAGAACTGTAAACTGCCAACTGTAACCATTTTTCTAGTCACTTTTAGTTGTTTACGGTACAAGAAAATCGAATATGGTTGGCAGCCCTGCGGACAGACAAGCTTATTCATTCTCTGATGCCATACAATTCACTAACGCATGCGTTAAACTTGAGAACTCATGTGTATGAAAGTGTCAACTCTCAACACAATCGTCTTGGCTTACGCAGGTACAAAAATGTTGTGGACAGAGCTTCAAACTTTAAGGCCACATGTGTTGTGTATAACAAATATGCGCACAGGTGTTTTCGGCATATGAATTATGTGCATGTATATGAGTGTGTGTACATATATTTGCTACTTTATATATAAACACACGTACATAACACACAGCATATGCGCGACAGTTGAACTGAGGGGGGTGGGGGGTGGTTATCAGTTTTATTCGGACGTCAAAGTTCGACACTGGAAAGGGGAGTCAATTCGCACGCCCTAGATCAGAAAATCCATCCCGCATGAATTCTCCCCGTCAATCTTGATACAAAAGTCAATATTTCGGACGTTTCCAACAGGCGGCTCGTAAAATCGACACCACTTTTACGCGAGGACTTCAGACTTCCCTTTTATTCACGAATCAAGTCGGAATTTTGGAATTATTTGTCCTTCAGGAAAAGCAGGATTCAGGAAGGGTTCCAAACACATATTAAGTCATGAACCCACTTTTGAAAGCGTACCCATAACTTGAAAAAGTCGTACTCTCTCAAAATTCGAGTCAAACAGAATATGAAAATTAGCCCGTAACGTCGGTAAGGTAGATTTCAGCATGAAGTCTACCGACGGATTGCGGCGCGGTCACAAACAATGAGGTTAGGTTTCGAACACGTGCTTTTGAGAGTGTACTGACAAGATAGAGAAAAACAGAGGTTAGAGATTTGTGGTTTTCAATATTAGATGAAGGATTTAGAGAGGGAGGGAGTGCTCTGCTTAGTGTAGCGTGTAGGTGTACTGGAGCGGTGGTGTACCTGGTTGCCGTCGTAAGTCCAAGATCCGAACTTCATGTCACAGTGTTGGTCGTCAAAGGGGAACCAAGTGATGTCTATCTTGCATGTGCTCTTGAAGATGCCCGGAGGGACGTACAGGCAACTGCCGTTATGCGTGACCACCACGTTTGTTTGGAACGTCCCGTCGAAACCCTCAACCGCGCTAACGTTTCATCATCAATATAAGAATTACTAGTTCAACAATCCTCTGTATGATCCCTTTTAGGATCATTAAACGAGCGCATCTCTCGCTCGATCGTGCCTTCGTGGCCCAACACACCTCCAACTGCGAACTCCTACCGAGAACGCTGCCGACAACAAATGCTGTTGCGATCGAGCACAACTCAAAATCGAAGAGATGAAAGTCAATTGCATCGGTCCAGGGAGTTCGCACTTGGACGTGTCTGTTAGAGCTTTAGAGTACTTTTTGAATTCGTCGGTTTATCGGTATTGCCATTTGATTGTTCGGTTAAGAGGTGTGCTTTAAGACAGAATGGTTTGGTGTTATTTTTGTAATTAAAGGCGATCATTTATAGCGAGCTCCTATTTATCGTTACAAGTTTTAACGTTGGCTTTTAGCTTTGTTATTTTGTAATCAGGGCACGAAGTGCAGTTGCAAATGAATGCTGAAACATATAATTTAGACAAAACTGCCAACTTGACTCATAGACTTTGAAGGATTGAACAGGGTTCGGTTACGACGTGGTAGAAAGCACTTTGCAGATACTGGCGTGTAGCGTCCAGATCCAGACAGCTTTGCAACGGAGCTCCAGCTACTTTCATTGAGACGTTCAAAAATGGCTCCTACACAAAACTTTATCGATTAGCGTACACGCAAACGACACTTTTCAACTCTCGCTACATCAATTTATTTCTCCTACCACTTTGTCCCTCGTTTACTCGTTCATCTCCAGATGCAAATCATGATATTTTAAAGCAATCAAAAACGATAAAGGAAACTTTGTGCAAGTCTAAATCGGTTTTGAATGCAGCCAGAGAAATTTTTTGAATGAATCTTTCAACATTTTTCACGGGGAAAATCATTGTTTATTTGAATACTCGAACAAAGCAAAAAAAGATTGACTGCTGATTGGACACCTATCAATTCACTGTGCGCGACGTTTACTTTGATGAAGCAGTACTATAACGAATGAGCACTCAATAAAGCCCGTAAGCCTATTCGCATCGACCTTGTTGAACGCAGCGGGACAATCAGCCGATAACATAACCGTTAACAGCCAGGTAATAAACATTATTGAGAATTTTCGTGTACCAGCTCTTGTGATTCTCTTGCTTGATTAAGGAATTCTCGTCAGGCTGCTGACGCTATCTCGACCCGGTTGGATAATGTGTCGCCATAACAACGTCACTTACAACGGACACCCAATTTTGGCGTTAAAATCCCAGTTACCTTTGAAAACAGCGAACGGGTGACTCAAGGCGGACAGGAAAAACTGCAACAATAGTTAACAACACGGAGGCCGGTACTCTTATCGCGTCGCCAATTTCCTTTTTTTGTTCTTTCAGCCCCTTCGTGTTCTTCACACAGATGCAACCGAACGTAATATTGAAAGCAGCCTAGCGCGACAGCCCTATTAACCCAAATCACTATCAAAATTTGTGTGAAATCAGTCGATCGATCTCTAAAATGATTTTCACTCGACGTTAAGTATGCCAAATGCTAAGTGACGCGGAAGGAACATTGAAAAAAAAATAAGAGATTCGTTGACGCTCGATAAGATGGCAGCTGACTAAGTTATTAAAAACCCGACACTGATTTCAGTTCAGATAATAGTTTATGAGAAGAACTCAGTTTGACACATGTCTTTCTTTTTGCAATGTTGAACGAAAATATTATATCTTTAACGTTTCTAAGAGTCGAAACAAGTTCTGAACTTGTTTACACAATGTTATTGTTTCTCAAAAAATATCCAAGAAATGAACTTCAGAAGAAAAATGTCCGGATGCCGTGAAAACGTTACGTAGAAAAATTCACGTAACCGCCATACCTTCGGATTCAATTCGACTGAATAGGAAAGCTTATACAGAGAAGGTTATTCTGGACGAAATTTCTTGCATAATTGTTTTTGTCATAGGCGCGGTCGCGGCACGTTGAGTAAGTGAGTCACATTCCACGTCGTGCAACAAGTAACCATCGGTAGGGTTCCCCTTTTATTCCACTACTAATAATGACCTGTCGTGCTCTTGTTTCGACGCATCTCTGGGATGCTTGAAAATAATACCCGCTTCAATATGCACTCCACTGAATGCCGCGTGTCTACTATGAACTAAACTCGACCTTCCGCTTTCAGGTGCCAAATATTTGAACCCCCTCCCCAACTTTCTTTATCCCTTTTCATTCACCTGATACGCTTAGCAGTCATTAATTTAATGCTAAAAAATTTATCGCAGAATTAATTAAATTGTCGGGACAAAAGAATAACAGCGACAAATTCTTTTATGTTCTTGTTTCAACACGTTGTAATTTGTTCTTAAAATCTCTGAAAACAATTCCAACGTCTACTAACACGTCTGAAACTCGTTATAACATGATCTGATTGTATGTTGAAGCATGCTCAAACGTTGGAAAATATTTCTTACATGTTTGAACAAGTTGGAATATGTTTGGAACATGTTGTCACCGGTTCTTGATCTTTCATAAAACATCTTACTCTGTAGTGAGAGTTGAAAAGTAGCTTGAAGTAAATACAACCCATCTCAATGATCCATCTTCTTTAAAAAAAATGAAAACAAAAATGTTAGATCGTCATATCCAAATGAGACAAGCAGCAACAGAAACAGTGTAACGTGGCTGAGCCAAAGCCAAGAGTCGGGACGCATTAACGACTTAGTGAAATTATCGACATTGTCAACTAATAAGCATACTTCTCGGACGAAATTCAGATAACTGCGCTAGTTCGTAATACGTGATTCCCCGGGCTCAGCAAAGCGGCAGCCATGCATGGGTGCGGTTTCCGTTGCCGTTGACGTCTCGCAGAACTTGTTCTCACCCCAGACTGGAGCTCCGACAGCCGTATCGCTTTAGCCTCTGCACATGAAACTCACTCGCTATTCAAATAAACTCAACCAAATCATTCGCTTCAACTTGAGGCTCCTTGTCGACTTTGAGTTTGCACTCAGGCTCAAAACGGTCCTTTTTTTTCATTTTATCTGGCTCGATTTATTACATCTTCGCATTTTTTTTTCATCCAGATTTAGATGAATCTTTTAGTATGTTATTTCAGGTTAACTTGGAGTTTTTTAGCGGTTATAGGGTTTCATACCGACCCTGCTGCGAAACCCGCTCCCTTGACCCTTGTGTTTTTTTGCTCTTAATTGTACACTTCATTTTTTGATCGGACAATTTTCAGTTACAGTTTTTTTCTCTACAAATATCGAATTTGATTTGAATGTTTTTAGCTGAGAAATGTACATAGGAAAATAACACCGAAGGGAGCAGACGCCGAGCTTGGTCTTACCAGGTGGCCCGCTGTAACGGGGTAGCCTGACGTCGATTCAAGTTTATTATTTTAATTGTTAAGCCAAAATTTGCCCAAAAGCCGACACGACTTTCTCCATTCGATAATTAAAACTACAGTCTATCTTAAATCCGGAAACTAATTTGTGACATGTGAAAGTCACATGTCAAATATTTTTAGATTTTATCATCTGTTGAAGCTTCAAAGTGGAGTATTCAAATCGCGGCTATTTCAAGCGTTAAAAAAGACGGGTTTCGGGCTAAGAAAGGCAAATTTATGATTAATGCGGGCCGCCGAATCGCGACGCGCGATACAAAATTGCACGCACGTCACGTCGGGGGTCCGTTTCATTTAATTTTAATTTTATCTTAAATTTATCAGTCAATTTTGACCTTTAAGTTAGAATTGCTAGGTTTGTTTAAAGATGCAGTAGCTGAAAGAATCAGTTTGAATATTATGAAAAGTTTAAATATCGCTAGATGAGTGGGTGACCGGCGACGATGATTCATGATTGGATGCTACTTTTTTCAAGAGGATCTTAGAATCGTGGGGATGACTTTTTGGGATTTTCAAACAATGATTTTAACAGTATGGTTTTTTCGATCTTTGTACAATTTGTCTTAGATTTGCGTTAGATTTTATACAACTGTTTTAAAAACTATGTGAGATCTTCGACTCTGTTACTGATAATCTATAACAAGCGTTGCTTATGGAAATACTTTTTTTTTCTTTAGCTCTTAAATATACAAATTTTTAGTCTTGAGTGTCGTGCATGGTATACATATATGTAATCAGATTTAATAAAAGACAAGAAATGAAACAATACCATTCAGAAAAAGAGAAAAGATAAATCAAACAAAAAATTGATCCAGAAGAGAATCTGACAGAAGAGAAGCAGCAAACTTTATCAACTTTTCTTTCAAAAATGCAAAACTTTGTAAACGACTTATTTACTTGTGAAATTTTTTCTTCAAGTGAAAACAATTTTTTGATAATTTCACATTTTCATAATTCAATGTTTCAGTACTTTCTTGATAATTTTGTTACAATAACATTTTTCAACTCAAAAGTTTGCTGCAGTTGTGGTTTCTTTGAAATAAAAAAATTGTTCCAGAATGTTTTATAATACATGAGATAACTTCATACATATATACCTGATCGACTCTGATAAAATAACTACTGCAAAAGTACAGAATGAATTGAGTATACATATTTACAAAAATGTGAGAAATATAATTCGAACTCGAGAATATATATTATAAAAGGACTTGATACCTTGCTTAGTACTAGCACGGATAATCAATGAGCGCATGCACGTATACTTTCATATATCAATTACCAAAAGTTTGTATGTACAACATCATAAATATACGTTACGGTATTAATATGCAATTCTGAGGCGAAAAGGAAGAAAAGTAAAAATACTCGTATTCAAAATTCAAGTACAAGAAACGTCGATGAAAAAAGACGAACCAAAAAAGAGTTCTGAGAAAAAAAATTTCGTTTCTCAGTCAACGGCCTCATACTGACACAATGCTTAGCAACACTGGGATTTCAACTACGTACCGTGATTTAGCTTCTCTAATTTCATTTTCGAGAGAGAATCAAACAGATCTAAATTCTAACTGACTCATCCAGCAAACATATTTGAGTGTTACTAATTTACATGACGGGATGTACTTTTGTTCTCAATTTTCGTTGTCTCTAAATTGTACAGGGTGTGTTTGAGAAGTGTTACCATAATGACTAAACTGTTATGATAGTAAGAAAAAAGTTGCTTGGGTGGTCACTCTATCTGAAAACAAATCAACCTTTATACATGTTTCACTTGATCGACTGTAAATCGAACGCGTATATGCATCGCTCTTTTTCCTTCTCCACGTCTCTATCATTTATGATGTATTTCCTCGCGACTAAAGTACTATTGGATTTTTGCAGTTTGGCGTTTTCTAGTTACAAATGTTTGATTTTGTAGTTGATTTTCATGTGTTGCGATGGATGAAGTGATGTAGAGCGGAAAGTACTTTTCTTTCAATATCGACAGAATTAATTGAAAAAAATTCGAACAAATGACAAATAAAAAAATTCAGTTATGAAAAATTAGTGATAGTGACTAAAGTAAAATGGATTATGGCAAATATAGTAAAGCGGGTTATAATAATAAGATTAATTTGGTCAGAAATTGAAATTGTGATATTTAAATGAATTGAACCAGTCTGATTGACTTCTTAAACAAAGGGAGTTGAATATTAACGTTGATTAAATTTTTAACAAACACATTTGATTTTAATTGCCGGGCATCAACTGCGTAATTAGATGTTTGAATGAGGCACCGGTAGGTGGGTCGAATAAATAACTCGGTAGGACTCACTTAATCATATTCCAATTATTGTCCTGGATTAAATTACGACTTGGATTATTCTACACTCAATTTCAGAAATAATTATCACCAAAAAAAAGGAGAAAAGAAATGAATTTTAACAAAAATTTCGAACATAAAAAGTATATTATCAATCTCAAGTGTCTGAATTGTTTGAAATGAAGTCTGAGTGTATTGGAGATTTAAAGTGATGATTATGATGATTTTAATGACGAGCACATACTCAATTTCGTAACGACCGATTGATAATGATGACTTTTTTCGGGGCCTCATTTGAAGCGTCGACTGGATAAACTTGGCTGTGGAATTTGGGTTTCCTAAGTTATTAAACACCAAAGTGTGACAGAAACAAGTTAACCCGCATTACTGAGCCGAGAAGCGGAACTCAGTCTTCACACTTTCGTGTTTGACAAAAAAAAATACTGTTCAGGGATGAGATAAAGTGAATTAGTTAGAATCTTAAATTTAAACTCGAATCAAGAGTTTGTAAAACAGAAACGATTGTACCTGTTGTACATGAGAATGTCGGGCTTCCAAAGTTTGTTTGGCGTTATCCGGAGATCCTTGACACCGCCGTACTCGGACTCGTTCCACATTAGATTGTAATCAGTCCATTCCTGCGAAACAACAGACAACATCTGCTTAATTTCTTTGATTCTCTAATTGCTCTAATTTACTGAAAAATGTTGTAACAACACTTTTAAAATTGCATTTTCAAGTAGGGCGTCATGATAAAATTTCAATTTAAAATGTTGCAAAAAGTGGCGCCCAACGTGGGGCCACTGAATTGAAATAACTTTGCCCCCATTGAGCGCCAATTTCCGATGGATTCACAAAGCTGTACTTCCAAAAACGCCCGGTTGTTACTGCGTGAACATCTGGTGACGTCACAAATCTCCCGGTTCCGGAATATCCGCAGTTTTGAATTGCGCGATCAATAAGCATTCGTGGAATTGAATGGAGTGAATTAATGCAGCGCGTGCTTCAGAGTCGAAAATCGCTGATGCAGTACTATCTTGCGAGACCACGAGATTTGCACGATGTGGTCGCAACTTCTTAAACGCCCGTGGGCGACCGTTTTCTCGGGGGATCATAGTTCCCTAATCCGCAACCCTCGATCTCGTCCACGTTTCTATTTGCCAGGTTGAAGCTTGCATTTTTCGCCAACGAGCGCAAAAAGACTTTTAATCTCAAATTTTGAAATTGAATACCACCTCGTCCCGCTAATCGCGGACAATTGAATCGTCTAAAAATAAAAAAAAATCGGACTTCATCTTCTGCGACCGTTATTGTAACGTCCAGTGTGTCCGTTTCAAAGAAACGCAATCATACAGGAGTCACGTTTTTTACACAGATTGACATTGAAAAAGGATGTCTTTTTAATTAAAAAAAAAATCCAATGCTGGAGCGCGCGTTAGTTTGAAACCCAGAATTGGAACGTCCGATGATCAACGAACAAAAACATTTTTTCTGTGTCAAAATAGTTCACAACATTGTGCCAAACAAGGCAGTGGTTATTCATCGAACGGAACAGATGCAAAATCGTTTATTCACTTTGCTCGGAAAACCAGAACGAAATTGGCTGGGCTTATCTGTTGGGCTTCATTGTACATCCCTGTCACTCAAGACGTCCGTCAGACATCCACGCATGGACTGCGGTATTTCGAGGAAGCATTCAAAGTAGCCTTTGCTGCTATTGAAAGCTCTTCGCTCAACCTTACAATATATTCTTATCTCGCTCTACTCTGGCCTCGACGTTTCCTTAAGACAGTCAAAAAAGTTTGTTTCGAGACGCTTGAGCGCAAACGTCTGCTTGATAAATTTGTCTGTCGGTTTCCGCACGGTCCTTCGAACAAGTTTTTCTTTCTTTTTCGGAATAATTTGTAGTCAGAATAATTCGGATCGAAAAGTGCACTTGCAATGAATGAGATTTTCAAACAAACTTTATTGACTGAACCAGTAGAAACAAACTTGTTATGAATGTTTTCAAACCGAAATGACAAACAATTTCTAAAAAAAAAATTTCAATGGCGTGCCACGTGGGATACAAACATTTTCCAATTTTTATATGTTCTTTTTCAATTGTCTACACACGGAATGAAAAGTTGGCGCCCAACGTTGGATTAACGAACTAAAATCAACTGTTGCATTGATTAGTTGACAACAACGTTTTGAAAATAGTACGACTGTAAAAAAAATGTTACATAACAAGGGATTTTGCTTTAATTCAATAACTGATAAGCATAATGAAACAGAAATTGAAGTGAAATCGATAAGAATTGTTTTAAAGAAGTTAAACCGATGAAGTTAGCAAGCTAGTTAGATAATTAGAATGATCAAGTTATGTGGCCGACAAGAAGATTGGCGGCTCGATTCGGGATAACCAGCGTTGATCGTTGATTTCGTATAGATTATCCTGGGATGTATGCCTGCGTCTATGCATGCATGTGGGCCGGCGGACTTCCATTACCGTAAGTGTACCTCCATTTGGAGCATAACAAGATAGCATTACAAATATAATGCGGCGTGATTTTAATCAGTGTACGCTAGCTTAATAAGGATGCCCTTATAATCACGGTTTGCGACTTAGCACTGGATTAATCCACCCACATAGACGCCCTCGCAACTTTAATTAAAACAAAAGTTACAATTGAAACACTTCAACGCCATCTAGCGGCGTCGTTACGAAACAGAAAGTTATGCCATCTGTTGAGCGAGACAGGGAACTAATCGATTTCAATTGCCAAGCTGTAATGCCTCGAGGGTTTCGTTTCAGTTTCATAACCTCATACTAGAAGACAATAGTAGAAAAAAGTCTGGTTGACGGCTTTCGAATCCGAGTTAATTAGTTCTGCAGCTTCACAATTGAATAAACCATCCCTCGCGCTCTAACATGTAACCGCATCCGTTCGAGCAGCCGCAATACTAAATCGATTACACTAAAATCGACTTTCACGTTGACAGTGGTAATTTGCTAGCTCATCGATCAGTATGGCAGATGTTACGGTATCGAATGCCATAAGACCCAAATTACGATAGCTATGAGCTCGAGTGGCACCTTTTTTTTTCTCTGTCTCTCTCTAACACGAGTGTCTAAAGGAAGAAGAAAGAGATGCAGTCGGCTGTACTGTTTTATTTACTAAATCTGAATGTTATTTGTTCGCAGGATATTGGATAAAATAATGTCGGCCGAGAGGGAAGAAAATAAAAAATGGAATTGTGTGAGTATGTAATAATAGAAGTCTAGTGCTGCTGGGATAGGCATGGAAATATTTATCACAACACTGAAATGCACTCGAGTGCTCACATTTACTCTCGATGGCACATGCGCAAAACAACATCTTACTTCGCTACCTGCAGCGATCTCAAGCTTTTTATATCGACTTTTTAATCCCATTCTTTAGACTTTTGCACGGCTAATTCGCCATTTCTAACCTATTCAAAAATTTAGATGCAAGATAAAATCTGATTACAGTTTCTCTTGTAAAGTTTTATAGAATGTTTATTTTTTCAACCTCAGATTATTGTGTAAAAGTAATTCGTTACTAAGAAAAATTTATTTTAGAACTCCTTTTGTCAAAAATTTCAATAAAAAGTTTGAATGACTTTCTTTAATTTTAGTTCTGCTAAAATTTGATTTACAAATTTATTTTAATGAAAGCAATGACAAATGAAAGAAAAAATTCACACCCATCAACTTAAAAACCAAACGGATTTTGACACTGAATAAAAAGTTTTTTAAAAATATCATTTTTATATCAGTAGAATATTCGCAGGTTGCTTTTAAAGATAAACTTGAATGGGATATACAGACGATGGAAAGAATGAGATTTGGTAGGTGTAATAGCTGTATCCAAAATAGAAGTACAAACGGGCTAGGCTTCTGAGATAGATACTTCCGAGTGGCGAGAAACTCCCGACAGAGCATCCGATGCTCCTTGTATTCAATTATTCATTGTGTGCAGCCGGAAACAGCGCAGCTGTAGGTCACGAGTTGGCATTGTCGTCGTTGCCAGTATTCGGGTCCAAATTAAAGCGACCTCTACCAATCGCATTTGAGTCAAATTCTTATCCGTTCAATCATGCTTTTCTGTTCTCGTTCGAAAGCTAATTACAGGCGATTGGTTCGTACTTTCTTTGTCCGATCTTTGTGTCAACTCGATTTCTCTACTGTCACAGACAAAGAACTTTTTTATCCCGGTTTTTTTATTTTGGACAACATTTTTTGATCCAGATTCGAGGATCTTTTTGTTAGTTTTTTTCGAGTTAATTTCAAGTAGGATTTGAGGACATAATAAAATTTTCTGTTTGCAAGTGGATTTGGCGAGAAAATTTCGAGCTTCCGTATAAAGGCTGTGCGAACAGGCGTATTCCTCGTGGTTTTGCTCATGCCAAGCACGAATTCTTTCTCGTCCTTACAACGCTTTTACGCCACTGCCACCAGTACCAACTTTTCTTTCAGACCATCACTCTTCTCTCGCACACTTTTTCTTACGAAAAACGACTTTCTCATCAAACACGGAAACACATCTTCCAATCCTTCATTCTATGATTTACATACAACAAAAAATAACCACTTTTTAACCAATAGAAAAATTGCACTCGATATTTTTTATTTACCAATTGTATTCGTTTTTTTTTAATTAAAACGACTGATTTTATTCCAAGAAATAACACCATTCAAAAATAAGACAAACTGAAAAAAATATGGAACTTAAATGAAATTAAACTGAAAAACTAGTTGAAGATAACAAGACCGGACATTATCCCATCTTTTTTAGATCGGATTACTGGAGGGAAACTTTGTTGCTCCAGTTTGAGATGATTTTTTCAGTCTTTTCCGATATCGTGAGACTTGTAACTGCAGCTTTATCTGCTCGAATATTTCACGTTTCTTCAATTTTTTGTGGCTTAGATTGCTATCGCCGTTACGGATGATAAATTGGCCCATATAACAGCCGCGTATTAATTTTTTATTCCAGAGCCAGCTTCAAATATCGAAAATTTGCTTGATGCATTTCTCTTTACATTTTTCATCCTTCCATTTTTTTTTGGATTATGGAGGATCCAGTCTATTAGTTACGTCGTAAATCTCGTGGAAGGATAATAAACCGAGCGAGACCCAAGTTTTTATTTTCAATTACAGCCCTAGTTTAGATTTTGATAGTCACGTCGATACAAGCCATGAAAAATGAAAAAGCAACATTTGAAAAATACTGCAACCAAATTTTGCAGATTTTTTGAATAGGCCATATCTCGAATGAAAAAACTCGAAAATAGACAACTCAGAGTGTTTTATGACTAAAAGGAATTTGACTTCCTACCGATAAAACAGAAACAGAAGGATTAATATTATTGATGTGAATGTTCAATTAAAATCGAATTATTTATGAGTGAGGTCAAAGATGAATAATAAATGGTTTTCTAATGGCCGATCATGATTTTGCGCAGGGTCGACGGAATACTCAAATAGCGAAATCTGTCTTTCAGCATGGATTTGTTGAATCGAATTCAACTCGTTTCGTCGCGGCTCGCGTGCAGAACACACATTTTACATTTAGTATTATGTTCCATTTCCGTCTTCCTTTACTTGGAGCTCTCTGTCTAAGTCGATCTGTCGTCATTGTCGTTTTATTGGTACAGTTGTCAGAGAGAAAAAAACTTGGAACATGAAAACAAAATTAAAACAAAAATGTAACGGAAAGAAAATGTACCATCGAAAATTGAGAAAAAAATTGTATAATATGCCTAAAAAGAATTGCACTTAAAGTGAGTTCCAAGAGTTTCAAATAATATTCGGCGCTGACTTATGTCGAGATTAGAAATAGTTCATAAAAAAGTTATACTGAAAAAAGTGAAATTGGTTTCTCGTGAGAAGTTGTACTCGAGAAAAAACCTAAGTAGCAGAACAAACGAAACTTTGCATGACGGAAATTAAAAATTGTCTGCGATCGCGGAAGTGACATCGCACGAGGATAAAAATGAAAGACCAAATTAAAATGACTGCAGTTGGTCGGGGTTCAAATAAGTTTCACGAAATTACAGCGCAAAATCGATGCTGCACGGCGCGCCAATCAAAAGTCGATCAAACGAACTTCCGAACTAATTAGTCGCGAATCGAATTATTATCGGCCGTTTGTTTTAGACGGAAGACTTATTTGGCAAAGCGGAAGAACGAGAAGAGCAAAAAAAATCCGGCTCGTTACAAGAGCGTTGAACCTGGTTAGCAACTGCCAGTGGGATACTCTGGCTATAAGACGCTTGTCTGACCTGTTGCATACCTGCACTACTTGTTTCGAACCCTGAATTAAAAACCAAGGTAATTAATTAATAATTTAAAAAATGCTAAACACAGAAAACAAAGAAGAGAAGAAAGAAACAACCAAATCAGTCTGACTTGTTACAGAGCTATACTACTTAAAAGACTTACGTCACTCCTGAATACAAAAATACCGAAATTAATCGATTGCATAACTTTGGGATCACATTTTTTTCAAATATTTTGGGATTAGTTTTGATAACAATAATGTTATATTAATTCTCGTAGAAATGCAATTAATCTTTTGAATGTCAATGAAAGTCATAAAAGCAGAAGGTGGTACAAACTTGGAATAATCTGCATTCAATTAAACTCGAACAAGTTTTTAATGACATATGCATAAGTAATGTCTTACAAAGAAACTTGGATTAGGATCATACAAATCCATCAATTTTGATTAAATGCAAATATCAAAGTTAATCATGAATGCGAGACTGCAACATCCTTTTTGGACGATGTAAATTTCCCCACCGGCTCAACCAGCTTAAATTTATAATAAATTTAAAACACGCGGTAAGGCACCACACTTCAATCTGCCTGAAGTGCATCCGCCTTGCGTCAACGCCACCTACGCTAACCGAGTTCAATCTCTTTGATGGATTTTATTAAGATTTATTAAGATATTTTTCATCCAATCATTGTCATCATTTTTTTTCATCTATGAAAATCCAGCGTTGAAAATGATCTCAGAGAAAAAACAAATTGACCGTGTTGTCGCACTTTCACTTTGCACTGTCGTTTTACAAATAGCTAGAACTATAAATAATTCGAAGATTGTACAATTGCATTTGGAATATGAAGTGTCAATATTGATAATCCTGGATGCATCATAATTATCAACGTGATTATCAGCTTAGCTGGAATGTCCCACTTATCTGGCTGGCACCAAGTCATGAAATGATTTAGTAACAATTGGATAAATGGGATTATGCGAACATAACACAAGTAAAGCTCTACATCACTTTCTCATGTTGCGAAGACTGAATTATTGATAAACAGCGCGACAATTTTTGTTTCTAAAAACAAGCGAATTTTTCATTAGCCTGTCAAAAAAAGAGGAAAAGGGTTTAGAAATTCGCAAAAAAATACGTAAAAACAGGCGAATGAAAGAGGAAACACGACTTCTTGACCCGGATGAGTATTCAAATGAGTTTTGCACGAAACAAAACCCTTCTTTAAAATGCAAAGCAAATGTTTGGCTAAACCGAATCATGTCAGAATTTAAGCAGAAATGCACGCAGCTAACGAGCGATATTTAAAACAAGCCATTCGAAAATAAAAGGACAAACTAACAGTACCAGATGCTACTTGTCGAGTTCCAAAATGATTATTCCGCGCCAATTAGCTAAGATGACTTGTTACTTTCCTGTTTATACGTTTTCTTAACACTTCATGACTTGGATACGAATAATTGGAACAGAAGCGGAAAGATTTGTCTTGGAAAACAATAGGAAAATACGAAAAAAAATTGTGCCAGAAGCAGCGACGTTCAAGTTATGGTAAAATATGTTGAACGGTTTATTAATTTTGTTTTATCGAACCAGAGGATTATGGAAGTCGAACATCGGCCTCGTTTGTAGCATATTGGAATTCAAATATTCGGCGCACGAGCTGGAGAAGTGAAACTTTCGAACACTTGTACATCAAAGATTTGAATATTTAACCCTCATTATACTCGAGCGAGGAGCAAAGATCCGCGAACGCACGAAAATGTATGGTAATCAGTCAGACACGAAAGTGCGCGTCCGCACAAGTGCGCGCACAAGTGCCAATCGCCCGCGCTGAAATTAAAGTCGGCTTCTTCGCCGAACATACGGTCAGTTTCGGCTGCAATTTACATAGAGAACTCGCTCGTGTTCACGTCCGGGATTAAAGTATTCCTCAACTTCAACATTTTTCCGCTTTTATATGCGCAACTCAAATGCCAACCAACTGTGCGCAAAACTCTCTCTTTAATCGCGCTTTTTTCTTCCCAACAGTCCACACTGTTGCATATTTTCTTATAATCTTAATCGCAGCTCGTTCTTTCCACTAACTTAATCATTCACGTTTAAAAAACAACGATATCAAAAACGTAAACAAAACATTGAGACTTACAAACAGATTAAAAAAATTACGTTTTACTGAAAAGATAAAAATTATTTGATGATGTAATATTAATTGATTTGTTTGAGTAGAAAAGAACTGCGTTAGAAGACGATTAGTATTGCTTTCAGTAATGTGGGTCCGTATTGAGTCAGACGGGATCATATATCACTTTGCAAAAAGAAAAAAAAACAACGAGAAAACTTGGTGTCTCTCATTGCGGTGAAATTTAGTGCACCGTTGCCAACAAAAAGTGCTTTTTATCTTTATTTTTCAGTACTTGCTCGTATCTTGCTTACAGATATTGTTACAAGACACTACACAATAGCGATCGCGAGAGAAAAAAAATAATGTTCCAGAACGAAAAAAAAACGCTTGACTGAAAAAAAGTGCTGCTCTTATCGCACAACGGGAAGATAAATATTGCAACGCCAACATATCTTTTTTGAATGCGATTCATCTGATTGTACCTCGATAATCTCAAGCATCAAAGTTCTGCCATTTTTAGTCGAGTTTTTTTTTCTTTTTTTTTCTCTGGATCATCCATCATTCATCAGACGTGAAAGATTTGTATATCAAAATGCGCATGTTTTGGGCAATATTTGAATTCCGACGCTGAAATAGTAGGCCCTTTACTCGGATAAACAACTTTTTGATACTGCTCAAATTCAGTTTACCTTGTTTATGCATTTTTTTGAATTTCAAGTTTTCTAGTTTATTCTAGTTGAATTTCATTACCCAAGAAGTTCCAGGAAAAATATAGTTCGATGGAGAAAGAAATAAATCGCAGAAATATGATTGTAAAATTCAAACTTGAGGTAAAATAATCTCATCGACGACATGGAAGATACGTGGCACAGGGAGAAAACACTGATCGATTGTTAGCTGGAGCTAGAAGCATGTAAACTGCTTAACCTGCTGGTTTCGGATGTTAATCGCAGTTGACGGCGGCGTTGCCGCGAGCGATAAAACTTCGCGTTTGTGCAGCTATCAATGACTGCCACTCTGCCATAATATTAACGTGCCAAACACGGATGATAACGTTAAACGTGTACGCTCGTCGTCGCTCCTTCAAGTCGCGGATAAACTTGTTCCAAAGGCACCCCCCCCCCCAACAGCTGCGCGATAAAACCGCTTAATTGCTGTGGTTGCCGTCTCTCATGATTTATATCTCATATCGTTAAATTTTCATCAAAGATTATAATAGGGATTAACTTATAACTCGAGCGCTGCTCCTCGAACAAAAAACTTGAATCCTTTACTTTTTACCGTTCAGACATAAAAAAGTATGATGATATTTATAATTCATCTTTTCATTATTTAATACCTTACAAAGCATGAATTTCAATCGAATCTTTTTCTAAATTCCGAAAGCTATGATTAGAGTACCCACAAGACAGAACTTTGAATGATTTTTTAAAAAGCAACATAACCTCAAAAAGTCAAAATTTAACTTTGAGTTAAAGTTTCAACTCCAATACCATTTCTGGTACCACATATAATTTTTTTTTTCAATTTTTGTTATTTTTAATCGAAAATAATATTTGTATTGTAAGGGAGAAGAAAGGAAACTTTTCAGTGTTGAATATCGAAGATTATAAGAGATAATACAAAAGTGGTGCACTTGAAAGTCAAACTTGGTGATTTGAATAGTCTGTCTAGTTACCGTTTTGCTTTTGTCTGACAATTACTGAAGTCTGTTTCTCGGTCGCGAACAAAACGAGAGCGGTGTTACACGGTTTTGAGCAAATCCACGCTGTTCGTTCTTTGACGTGTCTTTGAGCTTCGCGCTGACAATTCAATATTATAAATGCACTTGCCTTTGTGCTCACTGCGCTTCAAACAGACAGTCAATAACGCCCTACGAAAGATTATTGCATCGTCAAACAGTCTCATCAATTCGATTGGTACGTCAACCGAAACAAGCTCGTTTCCGTTACACATTAGCCTCTTAATTTTTTTTTTCACCTGCAATGCAAAACATTGATTGTCATCAATGTCACCATGAGTATGATTTGAAAATTCAGTTTTGAAGAGTTTAAAATTTTTGGGAAATTCCACATTCCTTTCGAGTGAAAGCAATGAAGCAACCTAAAACGTTTGATATCCAGTCATGTTTCATTTAATGCGGTTACGATTGGATATACGATGTTAAGCCATTTATGGTAGATTAAGTTTGTCGAAAATATTGCAAGGCATAATCGAATTCTTCAGCAAAGTTGGCGGAGTCAATAAATTGCGTCGAAGCATGTTAGACAGAGCAGAATTTTCGGGGTCTTCACGAGTTATCCGGTAGAATCTTGTTTCGACGTCTATTGAACCGTCGAATGCGCTGGATTTATGCTCGGAGTAATCGTGCGTAGTGCTTAAATTTATGTTACGTTTACATGTGAGCATACATTTTCTTGTTCTCGTGCCAAGACTCGATAATACCGGTGTAAATAGTTTTATTCGATATCTCTCTCTCCATTGAACGCGTCTCGATTGCAAAATAATACCCCCATAAACATCTTTGTTTCTTAACTTCTTGCCTACTTTGTTTTGTAATTTAAACAGTCATTTATCAAATTCTTATCTCGTATTTATTTACTGTAAGAAACCATTGTTCAACAAAAGAAAAACCCTGTTATTAAAGTACTCGCATGATTGGAGTTCGCAAAAATGGCAAACACTCAAAAAATAACATAACCTCAGAAAACTCGAAATTCGTCTTCAACTATTGTCTTCACTCTACAAATGATGTATGCAAGCACATTATCAGGTAAAATTCATTTCTATTTTCAATTTTATAAAAATTGTTCAATTAAATCGCTAAAATGTTCAAGTAAAATTTGAGCATACGATGGCATTGCAAAATTAGGTTGAAATCTTTTGATTTAGAAATTCATAAAAACTTATTAAAATTAATTCGTTTAAAAGACATGATCAATTATAATTGAATGAAAAATATTAAGAAAACTGATCAGATTCTAAAAACACTAAGTTCCCAAGACCTATTAATTCCTGTAGTACTTTGAAATTTAACATTTATACGCAATTGATATTGTCTTATCTAAAATTTAAATCAAATTTTATGATGTTAAGAATTACAAGTTATCGTAAATTTTGCACTTTTTGTTTTTCACATTAATTTTTGTATCTAAATGTTTTTATGGTTGGATTTACACCGTAAAAAAAGAAGTAGAAATTTCAAGCAAAATTGCTCTCTATACTAAATTTGGTGTTCCGAAGTTCAAAATCCAATTCCACAAAATTTATGAAACAAAAAGGTTCGACTTTATTTGCAGTTCTTTGCTTTACTCAAAAGTGTCTTCGACAACGATAAATCTAAAAAAATCATAAAAAAAATAATTCACAAAGGAAAAGTGTTTTCAACGTTCGAGGTTGGGTTCTTTTTGAGAATTCCAGTGGAAAATCTGATCAAAAAAGTGAAAAGGTCAATTTCAAACTCTAAGTTGAAAATTACAGCAACTTTGTTTGACTTTTAAATTGCGACTCTAAAATTTGAGCAAATTTGCTCTAACACGAGGTTTAAAATTAAACTCTTTTTTTACGGTGTAGATCATAAATTAAAATGCACTGTTTGTTTGAACATCGTGAGTTTAATGAATTCCAGAATTTGGCGGAAAAAAGCGATGGAATAAAGATCGTTTGTTTATAGTCAGTAGACGCATGATTTGCAATGAAAATGAAACCGAGAGGACGTTTTGCATATTTGACGGACAATAAGTCGGAATATCAAAGTGACAGTAGGCTTTCCCATGTTCTAGTCAAACTCCCGTTTATTAGTTTAGTCCAACATTAGAGTGACTTGTCTTGTGAATGATTGCCTTCAGTTCGACAATACGGCTCGTCGCGATTCGTTAATACAGGTACCGAGGGCGTTTCGATTCCTTAGTCACGATGTTTGCTTTCACTCTGTGCATATATTTCATGTAAATTGAAATGCCTTTTGATGTTGTGACCAAATTTCAGAGACGCAATTAATTTCATTTATGAGTTCTGTCTCGCATAATGCATTAGCAGACAGATGAAAGATTATCAAAGTTGTTCGACAAAGGTTTCTGTTAAACGAATTTAAACGATAAAAGATGAAGTTGCGGTAGACGTTCTTCTCTCCATGTAATTAACAAAATGGACTTGTAAACTTTCAGTTATGAAAAAAGTTATGAAAAATTCACTTCTTCAACACTTTTCAGGCAATGGCTCATACAATTGTTTTTACACACAGACACTAAGGAGTTGCGTATTTTTCTCTTTATTCTCCATTTTCTACATTTTCAATAACTCAATCTGTTGATTTTTTTCAGGTTACGTCACCTTTGTAGAATTTTAATATACCTCCAGCTTGTGAATACTCTAATGTAACGTTCCCAGGTTGCTAACAAAAAATATTTCGTTTCAAAAATTTATGATATTTTGGATTGGAGAATTACATTTCTCATATTTTAATCAATCTCGAGATTTGATTGGAATCGAGTAACAATACCGGTATTTTTTCGTATGAATTTGTCGATAGTAAAAGTTTAATGAAAATATCAAATGTCAGAGAGAAATTTATATTGGATTTGAGTATAACATTACTGTTACACTTTAATGATGACGAACGAGGTTTGACGTAGGAACGTCGACACCCACGATGATGATGAAAACCCAGTGTGCATCGCACTCTCTTCTGGCATCGAATTCGATTGGCGTATGTCCGGGAATTTCATGTATTGAATAATATTCACGAAAGCCCGTTCCAACATTTTTCAAGCACCTAACTAAACTATCAAATTTTTCAATAAAAGTTCCTCATTTTATTCGAAATGTTTAATATTTACATTGCACTGCGAAAACAATTCATCACAGAGCTGTTCTATCTGATTCATAAAAAACAGTTTGGAAGTTCCCGGCTGGAGATATTTCAAAAAAGCGAGTTTGTAAACAGTTTAGCAACAGTTTAGTACAACAATATGGCATTAGTTTGGCGTTCGACACAGATCCAAACTGTTTGGCCGACCGCCAAACTGTCCGACGAGCCGACGAGTGTTCTTGAAAAAAAAAAAAAAGAACAAAAGTCTCAACAGAAAATCGCACCCCTGCTGATAATTTATGGCATTTAATGTATGTACAATTTGACTTATTGATAATTCTTGTATGAGGAACTGTAAAGTCTTTTTGAAATACAAAATAAAATTGGTTACACCAGATTACTCACCAGTTTGAGCCATGCGTTGGTCGTTAAAATTTGATTCTTCTCATCCTGAAACAAAAAAAGAGGTTTGATGTAACAATTTTTAATCCAAAAAAAGAGAAAAAAACAAAAGCGACCAACAAAATTGTTGAACATGCATTAACACACATGTCGCCATTGTTCGATCAAAATTTAGCGTGCTTCGACGTCAAATGGAAAACGTCGGTGGAATTCGCAGTAGCGAAAATGGACCGCAAACAATTATCCTTTTCATCAGTGACAATATAATTTGGATAGTTTTTACCAAGAAATGTTGATGAAAAAAAAGAGGCTACAATTGTTGCACTGCCTCGGAAAAGAGCACTGTCATGTACATTTCCAGCAAAACACACTGTCGATCGTTTTCGGATTTACCAAAATAATTTTTTCATCGACTCGTCATCCAATACCTACGAGTTCCAATTTACCGTTTAAAATTCAACCTAACTGGTTGAATGTTAAATTAATTAATTTTATTTAAGTCAAAAAGACTTCAATAAAATTAAATTTGTTGATGTAACTTTGCAAAGGTGTAAAGTCTCACTGATATTTTACTTTTATTTGTGCATTTATTATCGCGAATGTTTACTAATGAATTGAATTGAATGTTTATTGAAAAAATACAATTTAACAGCAATAATTCTTATAAAATCGATACAGTTTCAAAATGTACTGCAAAGTATTACAAAGTACTACGTTCCATAGTTGTAGTCTTTGAAGTTTCAAAAATCGTAAGACTTCAAAGTACTACGACATACTTCAATACTACAAGTACTACAAAAATACTTCAAATGTACTTCAAAAGGATTACAAATAAAGTGGTTCAAAAACTTCAACAGTGAGCAACCCTTTGATTCAACCGAAGTTTAAATTTGAACTCACAAAAAATTTCCAGTAATCAAATGGCGCTTGAACTCGCAACAATATTGGAACGACAAAAATAATTGTCAATTTGTTCATAATTTTTGAACAACAAGTTCTTAATTGAGGCAAAATATCGTTAGTGACTTGTACCAAATTTGTTGATTCGGTGAGACAAACTTTGAATGAAATGTTTTGGAAATAGCAAGGAGTAACTTACCACATCGATTATTTGCTGTAACGTGATGCCAAATCTTACTTCGAGCGGTTCACTTTCGTTAGCGACGGGTCTTTCTAAGGTGTTGTATGTCGATAACAATTCATTTAACAAACGCTTCTCGTGCTGTCCGGCGATGATTCCTAAAACATATTGAAAATTGATTTCTAAGTATGTTGTTTCTAGATAATCAAATAATTTGAAACAAATTTCACAAACTTAATGATTCATCATGTGTTGAGTCTCTGACTCGAGTCAATAAGACATAAGTAGTCATTTAATTTTGTGAGTGGATGCTTTTCATATGTCTGAGTCAATGATTTCCAAAAATTTCAAGGTCAGGATTCACTGATGAGTTAACAATTCTAAACAAAAATAATTCAATAGTAAGTGGACTTAACTCAAGTCATTCGTGTTTTAGTCAATGTTGTTAAAATTTTCAAGGTCACAAAATAATGACTCACACATTTTAAATCCAAGTCCAGTCAAGTCTGGACAAGTTTGGTTCAGAAGTAATACAGCTTTACATTGAAATTGTAACGCGTGATTGATTAAAATGTTGCCCGACGGATCATCATCATTCGCGTTATTTATGAAAATACGTTTGCCGTAGATTGATGTGGAAGATGCGACGGCTCGAATGCATAAAACACCTGACTGCTTGGCGTAAGGACGGTCGATATTATTATCGCTCGCATGGCGCAGTGGCTGCTGCTTGTGCCCTGCTATACGTGCTGTGAAATCAACTCGGGCATTAAAGGTCGTACGTGGTATTGAAAGCGCAACAGGATCGCAGGATCGGCGAATAATAGTCCTGGCAACTGTGGCAAACACGATACACGCGCGCCCATCAAAACCCTTCATAACATCAGCGCTGTTGCTCCACGCAACAACCTTTACCCCTCTTTGTCATCTACATTTGATTTGTACCCATATTCATCATTCGCTCCAATTATTCATACCGCCACAAATTACAACTTACACCTTTATACGCTTTCCATACGTTTTTATCACCCCACGTTGTGTCATTGAGAAATTACATTTTTTTAGAAGACTTCTAGATTGATGTTTATTGACCAAAATGTTTGACCTGATGACCGGTAGTTTGAATCGAAAGCCTGAGACATTCGAATTTTTGAATTAAGTAGTACGAGTCAAATAATTGAGTATGAATTAATTTAAGTCATCTGAAGTAGTACCTGTCGAATTTAGTCAGACGTCTATCAGTACGAGTATTAATCAATGCTGTCAATCCCTTGCATAAGTTGACTCACACTGAAGTGGTAATAGTCAATTTGGGTCAGACAGAGCCAGTGGAATTAGTGGATATTAGTAAGTATTAATCTATTGAGCTTGAAATGAGTTACCTGAAGTAGTACCGGTCAATTTGAGTCCGACGGAGTCGTTTAACTCACCGAGTAGAAGTTAATTAGAGTTGAAGTGAGTACATTGAGTTTTATTCATTAAGCTCATATAAATTTCATTAAACATACAATATTTGTAATGTATTAATAAGTGAAAGGCGTACGAAGAGCTAATTAAATTCTGGCAAGGCAATGAAATATTTGAACTCGCATCCAAAATCAATATTTGAGCGAACAAACTTATGAAATACTAACAGAGCATGTAACACACTGTAAACAGGCTTCATAAATTTAAAACAAAATGCAAATTTATTTTGCTATTGCGATATTTATTTTGCTACGACGGTGCGAAGGCGCGTTGGAGCTTTGAAAAGATAGTCGCTATCTTTATGTTTGTGCGGCGTTATCGTTTATAAATCGATTAGCGATAAAAATTGCGCGCTGACAGTGATCTCAACCGTTGACAAACCGAAAATACTTGTGTAAAACAATTCAATAGCTTTTATCTGGTAAAATCGCAAATTGCCCGACAATACATGTTTATTTTCAATGAAGGTGCTATTAATCAATAAGCTGATAAAGTTTTATATTCATATTAAATAAACCTGTCCCGTTATCTCAATATCGCAGTTTATGATGAAAGAATTAGACAAATAGAGATAAAAATGATATCACACATGAATCAGGACAGAAAAAAAAAACTTTGAAGCTGTCTATTAATTCGGTATACTGTTCACTGAACCGTCCTCTTGTCAATGTAAACATATAGAGATGACTTTTTTATGTTTATCTAGAGTTTTTTTTTTTCGCTGTCCACGTGAAAGCTAGCATCTTGTCGTGCTGAGTCAACAACAACAACAACAACGTGGATTATTATTTTGTACTCCTGTTTAGTTGATTTTTTCATTGTTTAAATATTAATTTGAAAAAATTAACATTTTCGATGAGTTAATCATTGTAGAGTGATTAGTCATTTCGTTTTAAAAATTGATTTATATCGATGGTTTAATAGTTGTAAGCATTGTTGAATTGTGAAAAAATGAAAAAATGACTCATTGTCTACTGAATATATCAAACTAGAAAGTTAAGTCGATGATTCGATTGATAATTGGAACCATAAAAAATCCACTGAGTCAATCAGTTGAGCTCGACTCACTGGCATGAATAATGACTTGGACAAAAATAAGCAAAGATGGAGGTCGGATGGAAAAAGAAAGATTGTTCATATTGGTTATTATGGCTGAGTTTATTTAGAAAATCGGCGTAACTTCTTTAGGTTGGTGCTGATGGAAATAATCAATAAAGCAGAATCCCGGCGTCGGATTCCACTGATTCCGTTTCCGTTGATTCGTGGCGTGACATTACGCAGGAGGCTCGCGTTAATTAATGCCTATCTCAGGAGGCAAAAGAGGAAGTGGTCGCGACGCCTCCAAATCACATTTTCCCACTGACAAATGACTCCTTTTCTCCAGACCAAGTAATTCATTCTCTTTTCGATCGACCGCAATTAACTCCATGACATTTTTACCAACATTTCTACTCCTTTTCGAACGCCCGCTATTTCTCACTTCGTTCGCAATCTGACACTTGATTTATCTTCCAATCACTTTTTTGCACTCTTGGATAAATCATCATTACCCTCCAATTACAGCTCGATATTGCAAAATTCCGAAAAACCCAGAAATCAAACATTTCCTTTCACGACTAACGCTGAAATTTGAACTTATCATCCTTAACGTCCGTCAAAAAGAATAAAGTCGCCCAAGCAATTAAATATTTCAATAATGAAAAGAAAATGCTCCCTTTCAGAACGAAAGTTTGTTGCATAAATTATGCAATTCTTATCGAACTTTGTTAGCATTATTATTCAGTCAAGTTTCGTTGAAAAAATTACGAAAGTTCGAGTTTGAAGACAAGCAAGTACGACTCTTTCCCAAGCGTTGAAGATTTGTATTCGAGTTTACAAAATGTCTCGCGTCATTACAGCCCGACAGCGCTGAATTGTCAGACACAATTAAGTCATCGCTCAGGTGTCCTTCGTGACTCTTTTATTACTTCTCTTTTTCCGACGCGGTATCATGTGCATTCCCAACCGAATGTCAGCCGGCATATCTTAGCGCCTGTTTCTTTTTTCCATTTCAATTTCACAACGTTCCTGTGATTCCTCTCGTCGTGTGAACCGAAATTGAAAATCCGAGCCTGCGACGACTTCATTGGCTCTGCTTTTTTCTTACGACAAAATGACTGTGCCAATATGTCAATTCAGTCGGATGACGTTGTACAAAAAACACGAACAAAGAGCTGTCGGATTTGCGTATTTGATGTTGAATCAAGTGGGGACCGAAAATGGAGCGTGTTCGTTCATTTTGTCGACGAAAATGTCGAGTTAAATGTAAGCTGCGTCTTCGTCGACGGCGCGGAACTAGTTTGTGGCAACTGCGTTGATCGTTGTCAATTATTTCTCGACCGTCACGACGCTTCTACTCCGCACTCGTCATTAAAAAATTCTTACAACATGAAAATCACAGCGCTCTTTGTTTCCGGAACTACGTAGATGCGCCCGTTTTTTTATTATTTCTCCGCTTCTTTTCTTTTCCGCGACATTTGTCAATTAAATTAATTTCAAAGGAATGTTTATCTGATAGCTCCTCCGTTGTTCGTGGACAATTTTCTCCCACTCGTGTCATTTAATTTTAATTAGAAAATTGAATTCCAGTTTTTAGTTTTTTTTCATTCAGTAAATTCCAGTCCATTAATTTACTAAATCTATTACTTGCGAGTAAACTAATTGGTCTCTTTCAAATTTTACTTGAATTAATAAATTTACCTTCGGTAGAATTTGCTCGAAACATTTTATTATTACATCAAAATTTCAACTCAAAATTTTAACCACAACATTTTAACCATCTAGAAAATGGATGTGTTGAAAACGTGCATTGTAATTTGATTTTCATTTCCTATAAGATTCAAGTCAATTGAAATAAAATAAAACAATTTTCAGCAATTGAACTCTAAAGCTTTTTGAAGTATGAAAAAAAATCATCAATTCATAATAGACCAACGAAATGAAACAGTCTGTTACTATATTGAACTAATGCAAATTCAAAAATTTGAATTCATCTTATGAAAGCAGGGTTTCTGGCTAGCAGAAAGAGAAAACTGGGATGCAAAAGAACGTTGTATTTGCATGAGAATGTCGATACACAGCTAACTGTTTGGAACTAGCCAGTCGGTCTTAATAACGATGTTTATTATGGAAATCAAGCGGATTAACCAGGACCAAGTATAAACTTGAATACACGGATGGGCAACTTTTGACTCCAGCTTTAATGATACTGATAGATCGCCTGGGCCAGCGCAAGTTCAGCCTTATCTATTCAATTTCCGGTCCGTGGGTGTTACCTACTTTCTTACTTTGTTTCCCACAATCAAAACTGAATTACGAACTGTGCCATAGACCGAGACAAACTTTCCGCCAAATTGTTTGCAACGCATGTACATAATTATGCAAAACACTGTGTGCGCCCAACGTGACCTGTTTCAGAAAGCCATTCAATACCGCAATTATCCCAGGATGAGGCGAAATAAAGCCTTCGCACGGGCGTCTTGGTTTTGACTACGTGCTTGGTCACGTTCCCGTTCTCCGCGACCCGATCCGTCAATTTTTAATAAAATCGCGCATTTGTTATTTGTCGAGTTATCGAAAACCAGTAGCAATACCGAAAACAAATGTTTGTCCTCCGAGATCAATGTTTCAATCAGAATTTATTTTATGATTCGAGCGTAACGCTCGGCGTCTCGTGTCGGAACAAAGGATCGACGTTTTTACGATAGTGCGATGTTACCAGAAATAAAACTCAGATAACAGCCGCGCGGACACTGATGAGATGATCGCGAAGGAAATTACATTTCGGCGGACGATTGACGACGCGCGAAACGTTTTTTCCCGGTCCTTTTTTTCGTGTAAGGGCTCATTCACAGTGGACGGTTTTGCGCACGAACGAATATTTGGATTGCAACGCGCGTCAAAACTCGCGTGTAATTTTGTAACTTTGAAACCTCTAAATTCAATCGCAAATTCACTCAACAAGATACTTATGGATTGAATATTTTCGACCAGTGGTATATCAACACGCGTATGCGTCCACTGTGAATGAGCCCTAAGTCCATTCAAGCGGCCGAAAAGTGTCGTCACTGGAGCTTTCTCATCAGTGCCGTTGAGTGGCGTCCAATTTATTGCGCCTTTTGAAGACGCGCCGGTACGCGAGGTGCATCGAGAATGACAGCCGGGGGCTGTGTTTTTTTCGCAGCCGAGACACTCAATACACCATACGCGGCGCGAGTGCGGTTGCGCCTGCGACACAAAGCCAACAAAACGTCGCGCAACACCAAACCGCCTGGCGCATAAAAAACACGTCCTTCCGGCACTTTTATAAATTAGCGCCGTACAAGCCAGTGCCAGTCTCGCGCGCACTTTCGCGCCGCCTTTCGACAAATTCTACTTATCTTGCGTCCTTTTCAATCTGTTGCCTTTGTCTCGCGCAAAACTTCGCGATATTAGTGATTCAAAACTTTTTATGCAAAACCGAGCTTTCCTTTGCCATGATTGATACGCTCTGGTCCGCAAAAAGCTCGCCTTTAAACGTACCCATAAATCGCGAGTCAAAAGTTTTCGCCGACGTGACAGATGACTTGGACCTGAAATCATTACTTTTTTTCCCCGTCGGTTATGGCGATCCTATTGTTTTGGTTTGTTCGGCGAGTCAATTATTTGATTGGAAAATTTATTTTTGGACTGATTTCCAAAAACAGAAAGTTATTCTAGGAAGTTTATTGGCTCATAATTTCAAAATTTTTTAAAATTAATTAAGTCAGCTGCTTATAGATTTCTGATTTTTCACATGATGCATTCATGATCAAGAATTTCTTGAGAAATGGGTTGAATGTAAAGTACTCAAAATTTCATAAGTACTATCAAACAAATGTAGTTTGACACTTGGATATACGTCAAACCCGAATATTTAATCTTTTTATAAGTTTCATCAATCCACAATGAGTAAGGAATTTTTTTTCAAAAATTTGATAATTCAAAAGCGACCCTGTTATGAAAAATTCGCCCTTGTTCGGTTAAATTGTCTGGCATGCGAATTGTAAGGCCATTTAGTTTTTGTAGCATGGAAAAGTGAAAAACAATAAAGTTCTAATTGTTGCGCGTTCGTCGAGTCGTGCACGTGGAGTATGTAGCGTCCGCGGGTAATCACACTTTATGATATTAATTAAGGCATGAGCATGAACACGAAGTGGAACGCAACTTAGCCGGTAGTGAAATGTTATAAAGTGTACAAAACGAGGTAGGAGGGAGAGGGTGCAAAAAGTGGGCTATTATACGAACTAACAGCCCGTCGTAAAAATGCGCAAACTCGAGCAAAGGCGAACTCATCTTTCGTAGCCAATAAAACGTGAATGAAAATACGAGCGAGCAGAAACACCGGGACACATTGACAGGAGCCAATGATTAAAGCCGGATCGTTTCGAGCTGTGACGTTTAGTCCGGGAAGCTTATGTATCTTCAAACGATGGCCTGCAGCTAACTCGCATTCATGACTTTGAGTGCGAGAAAGGGTATTAAAAAACTGAGTCGAGCGATGCTGATGAAAAGAACTTGGACGTCCAAACAAAAATCCGACAATGGTATTAAGTTTATTAAACAAAATACGTACATTTCATTCACATCTGGTTGCTTTTTTTTATCCTTGATGAAATTTATTGGCTACTTATTTATTCATTTATTATTACGAACCCGACTATAAATAATACTTGCAGTTTCAAGACGCTGTCTGTCTACTTAGCAATCATTAAAACTTGGCTGAAATATGTGGGACGTGGCTTAAGCAAATGATATGTTTGTTGAGACTTGACGAAATTTCCCAAATGAATACGAAATAAATCATAACGCATTTCTGACGAGAGGACAACAGAGAGAATAGTTACGTCTCTTCTGTGTTCTACATTTGAATGAGCATCCCCGTTATTGTGCTCCAACAATTAATGACTCTCGAAAAATTAATAATGACTGCTAATTGCACGCCGCGTTCCACGCTCAGCTGTTATTATCTCCATTTTATTTCGTCCTGTACTTAAAACCGATACTTTCCTACAAACAAAATGCGAAAATTAATCTCCAAGCCTGGCGCGGATATCTTTCGTTACGTTGTGATTTGTTTTCCGCGGAAATTGCTGGCAGGTTTTCATTTGCTTCTTTTTTTTTCATATCTCCTCATTATTCGTGTTTTCATTTTTTGTTCAAAAAACAATAATTGGTCCAATGAAAAAAAAAAAAAAAGAAAACGAAAAAACAAGGTTTAATTAAAATGTTGGAATTTGAGACCTGCATTGATAACAGGAGAGTGTCGAGCACACGCGTAGACTCGGGCGATTCATAACGTGACATGCCTGACGCTTTCAGTCGATGCAAAATCGTTAGGTTGTCGTATATATGAGCATCGACGCTGTATGTAAAGTTTCAAAGGCACCGCGCGTCGATGCCACGGAATAACTCACGCACGTTTTGGCCTAATTTCCGTCAGGTGGTTTGCATTTACATATGCAAATGCAAGCCTATTACAGGGGCACTGTGCGTCCACCCACAACATACGTAAACAGCGCACTTTGAAACGCGAAAAATGTCGCGGACCCGTTTTTGCGTTTGGTAATCTCTTCCGCCGCAGTTTACAACGGATTATAACTATTAACAGCGACGGACTGATCCATCCACTCACTTTTAGTTTTTCCGATAAAAATTCGCGGATAAACAAGTTGGCCGCTTTTTGTTTTAATTTTTTCGTTTCGGACAAAGAAGTGCATCAAGCGAAAACGTCGGAATTGAAGCCAAAAAATGGTGTCTGCTAACGAAACATGATTAAGAGTATTTTGGCAAATTGAATAATGTTATTCATTATTGTTCCGTAGCAACAAGTTGAAATATCGGCTACATAATAAAACAGCCATGAATTATTTAAGCGGACAATTCAATTGCAGTGAAATTCGTATGAATTTTATGAAGCAAATATGAATGGTGCCAGCAGAATTAATATAACCTTCTCGAGAGGCGAGTTCGCAACTAAGAACTAACGGGACGACAGGAAAGAAAAAAGAGTGCAACTATAAAAGCCGTTGAACAACTACGTGCGTACGAGTGTTGAAATTTTTAGAATACCCATTATGGCAAAATACGTCATAGCAAACGGTTCGAGATCAGTAATTCGTTGCTAAACACGAGGTTTGATGGTTTTCGCGAGACTACGTGAAATTTTAATGCGAAATCAACGGCCGGATGGTGAGCTCGAAATATAAATCATCGCACGTTGGCAACTATCTTGACTGACTGTCAACACTCGTTGGTCGAGCAATCAAGACAAATGATACTCAGAATTTTGAAAGCGTTATTGGAAAAGTTCCGAGATTTAAGTGCAATAGTAGATAAAGCGCAAAATGTTTCTTCCCTGACTTGGATATTGATGTAATCGTTTCTCAAGTTTGATATCAAGTATGTGCACGATTCATACTCGTCTGAAAAATATTGTCGAGAAATTTATTACTCAAACGTATCAATTCGATGTCGTTTTGAGTTCCTCAAAATAAATCTCTCACGGTCTCTTGACTTTTTAATGAAACAATTCATTCAAGTAACTGACAATCGAAATGAATTCATATCGATTCAAATTCGGACAAAATTTTTAACAAATTTGACAATATTTGCAGCGATAACAATGGTTGTCCGTTCGTTAGGTGAAAATACAAAAATAATCAACTAAAACAAAGCTGGTGCGATCACCAGCATTTCGATAAATGTGTTCTCTGAATTCAAATATTTGGCATACAATTCAGTTTCAAGTAATCATAACTTCGATTATAAAATTTGTTGATTCAATCGGAGCGAGATTTCGTTTGTCATTGTCCTGACATCCTGATTTGCATTTTTAATCACATCACAGTTACATTTAGTCAGTGTCAACTTAGATTTGGTTTAGTGTCTATATAATTTCAGTGATGTTAATTTACCCCAACCGTTTGATGTATTACTAATACAATGATAATCTCGTTATGATTTATAATGACTAATTATACCTCACAATAATATACATTTACCTTAATAGCAATTCAAAAAGTATAACCATCATCAGAACATTTGATAAAGTGATTTCCTAATGTACAAACTAACAATAAAGTATTTCTCAAATCGAAAATAACATAAAAATATGGATTGGCGTAGGTTCGGAAAAATCGGCAAAATTTATAGACTCAAAAGCGTGGACGGTCGTAAGAAGTGAATTTATCGCAGCTGGTTGATTTATTTGAGTGGACAATTTTTCATCGTCAAGTTTGTTATAAAACGCAAGGGATAGAAACTTTAGCGATACGAGATTTGAAAATGTTGCAGCAAACCACATGGCGCGACAAAAGTTTGCCTCGTTTTGAACTTAACGAATAGACGAATAATCTCGCAGTATCAATAGCGGATTTCTTGCAATCGAGTGGCAAAATCGATCGGCCACCGCAATAGTGACAGTGGGCGTGGAGCGTATACAAACTACAAACGCTACCGAGCGAATGGACGCCCTTCGTCCTACATTATTCAGCCGAATCGACTGCCACTGTCATTCGGGTCGCTCCATGCTAAACCACCGTGGACTTAGGCCTTTTACGACTTTCGCCAAAGCGGATGTCGGACCCGCCAGCCCGACACACCACTCAATTATTCACAACATCCTCACAGAATCTAAAAAAGTTTACAAAATTAACACCCAGACAATTATCCCGTTCGCAATGTTTTTCTTACTTGAACTTCAAACTCATTTGACAAGGAAAAAACAAGAATTTAAAAAAGGAAAGGAAAATGACGGTTCGAAGGATTTTCGAAGAACTGAAATCAAACATTGGATTTTAATGTAAAGTGGTTTCTCAAGTGCTTGAATAGATTATTTGTCACCTGTTAGATATCAACATGCTAAATATATTCGATCTGTGCAAAAGGTTTCACATTTGATTTCAACTATCAGAGCAATTTACTAGGCATCGAATAACAGTTTACGTTCGATTAAATCTATTTGGGTGAATCCGATCACACCTGATTTGTAAGGAAGACCACAACCAGGAAATCAAACTTTCAATTAAATCGTTGATTATCTATCAAATCGTTTCCACGAAATTAACCAAATTTACGATAAAATACAGAACAGAGTTTAAGATAAAATCTTAAGAAAGTCCTTTTGCAGTCATCTTCTTCGAGTGGGTCTCATTGGCCGAAGATTTATGGTCAAAGTTTTGAGCTCAAGTAGCGAGCGACGAAAATTGCATTATAGCAGCTATTTCGATGGGAATTAAAGCACGCCTAAGGGAGAAATAGCGAATATTCAGAATGGGCGATCAGATAAAAAAGAGCTGATCGACAACAACGAGAATTAAAACGAACGATGCTGGAGCGGAAAACATTTTTCGTTCCCAAATGCACCTCAAATAATTGATCTTTGACTCTAGGAGTTTTCAGGCTGTTGACTTGACATTGTGAGCACGTATGGTTTTGTTTTCCCAACGATTCGTCAATCGGGCGTTACGCTCGTGGACCAACTTTTTTAATTGAACTCGAGTTAATTGCGCGATACTTGTTGCTGATTTCAACTTCTTGTCCTAACGCTGGCCTGAAATGAAAAGATAATTACAGTCGCATTCCGTTTAACTTTTCTCCTCTGAATTCTCTTTTTGAAGTTCAACAGTGTTTGTCAAGTCAAGTAGATCATTAAGAAATCAAAACACAGAAACATAGTTTTCATAACACGTGCATAAAAAGCAGCCATTTTCTGCCTGATTTGTAGGGAGAGATTACGTACGAGATAAAACGTGAACATGAAAAAATACATATGCCCAATGGAAGGAAACAAGCGTTCAACCTCGGGAGCTGTCCTTTATAGCATAATATACAATTATCCTAGTTCGAACATGTTCGAATACGTTAGTAACAGATTTAAAACATGTTTTAAAATAATTCAGATTTCAAATGTGTTTAGATTTGTTATTTTAGAGCACGAACACTTTATGTTATAAAAACGTTTGTTTATTCGAAAGTTGACAAATATTGATGTTATGAATCGTTGCGATTCGTTGACGATGAGTGGAAGTTTTACATTCAAATATCAGAATTTCCGTATTCGTGGAAATCAAAGTGAAAAAAAATCGCGTAAAAAAGCTATTTCCGATATCATCGAAGGATTATAATACAGACTCCCAAGGATCAACTTAGTGTCTGAGGGTTTGTTTGCTCATCGATAAAGCTACATCTGATGGATTTCAAAACATACAATCTTCGGGTACTTAGTTGTCATCGATCGGCGCGTTCAAGCATATTCGAATCTTTGAGCATGTTTGGTCAGCCGATTATTTCCCGCGCAGCGATAAGAGGACAAAAAAAGAAAAGTTGACTGGCGCTTTTTTGCCCCGACGTTTCGTCCCGTCGTGAAAAATTCAATCTAAAAAGTTTGACGTAGAGAGAACTTATTACATCCCGCTTGAAGTTGCATCAAAAGTCACAACTGACGGCCTCGGACGAACAAATGAGGTGCAGAGAGAGAAAAAAAAAGTTCAAAATCTCGTTAGAAACAATAAATTTAGCTCACGAGGTAGGGGTACTAATTTCAAGGAGAGAATGAAATATGTACCAGCTAATAATACTGACAAAAAAGTGTATGAATCTTAGATGGGCCGAAAGCAGCGTTGAGCAAATAACGTTGGACTAATTATAACCGAGTCGAATTAATTGCGAATGATATACCTGATTCCGGGCTCTTGAACGAAATCAAATTCAACCTATAACTCTGGTGTTTGACTTTAGATAACTCTGACTTGCTTTCATGAATACTCGTATGTATATAATGACAAAACCCTAGCAAGTTCTGAATTGACAAGGAAGCTTCTTAGTTGACCGCAACTGAACTTATTCCAAGATCTTCTAAGAAGTCAATTGCTTGATCTCAAAGCAGCCGATTTGTTTATTTTCAGTAGATTATACCGTTTTAGGTCAGACTGAACTATTTTTAGTTTTCGGTGACTTTAATTAGACAAACAACTCTAATAGTGTTTTGAAATTTGCCAGTTCCAAGTTTTTCAGCAGTTGTTGTAGTCAGACTAAAAACAAAAATGGCACAGCGTGTCTGTAAAGTTTTACATCGGTTATTTTGATGTTTGTTTTTGAATTTATCGGCGATAAAAAGTTGCTGCGATGGATCGGTTTGAAAACGGTTTGAAATTTTTCGCTTCAGTAAGAAACGAATGAGGTCAATGAGTTTGGTTGTGAAAGGTGAATTAATAACCGTTGCTTTGAATATGAATTACAGTGAACCGTTGTAAGCAGACATATGTAACAATTAAGAGCGAAGGAAATTGTAGACAGAGATACGAGAATGGCAATTTGGCCAGGCGTATGACCATTGTTAGAGTGGCTGTGTTAGTAACGTGTGTTGCTGGGCAAAATGGAGTTTTGGTATTCGATGATTTCGGTGCTGAGTCAAAGCAAATCTTTGTCAGGGAAAAGCGAGGGAAATAAGCGTATTTGAAGATAAGTGGAAAGGAAATTGCCAACTTGCACGACCGAGCGGGAGCAACGGTGTAAGACGAAAAAAAAAGAATAAAAAATGTTACAAAACACAATGTTTCAATTTGTTAAAAATCAAAACGATCAAAAACCATTATTATCAGACTGAATGTTGGTTGACAAATGTTACAACTCGTGTAAGTGGTTCCTACATGGTCTGATTACAATGAAATCATTTTACGGACTTCAATTAGCCAATACGTCGCAATTCGCTTGTTCTAGTCGTCAAACTAGCCATTAAGCGTCCCTAAAATCACACCTTGTGTCTAGTGCAATTTCCAATCAATTTCGATGAATTCGGTTTTCTCGAGATTTCATGTTAGATAATCATTTGAAGCAGAAAATACTTGTGTTTATGCTGTTATTTATTTTTTTTTAAATTTTCGGGATCGAAAACGAGGACATTAATCATTCGTGAACAGTCAATGATAACAAAAACGGCGCACTGGACTGAAAACGATACCCCGCAACTAACAAATTGGAGAATGGAAATCTGCATAATAAACATGTTTGTACTTTCCCAGGCTTCCTTTATGTTTCAACGATTTTCAATCTGTTATTTACGGTCCATTACTCAATTTTCGTTCGCGTCTGTTAACCGCACTTATTCGTTATCCTTTGTTTAGTTTTAGTCTTGCATCATTAGGATAACCATTTCAGGCGTTCAAAAAGCTAGAAAACAATTTATTTACTCTGGATACTTCGTTTTTAGTTTAAACAGACTAAAAACATTTTCAATTCTGTTCCATTAATTCTCAAACTAGGTTTAAACACGTTTGAATTTAAAGCCAATGCACTGTGTTCATTCTAGTTTGAACATATCTGAACCGGTTAGATAATTTTACTTGCTTGAAACACCAGTCAACTGAAATCTTGCAAAACGAGTTCGAATTTGTTTCGAACAAGCCCTTTTTTGTTTTGAAATAAGTAACTGAATTTATTTTTATTATTTAATTGTTATTATTTACTGATGCAAAAGTGTTTCAAATTTTTCCAAACTTATTCGAACATGTCAGAAGTTTCTGAACGTATTAGTAAATAATGTTTGAACGTGTTTTGATTGTTTAGAGCCAATTAAAAGTTTTTTTTGCATCAAACTTTAAAGCACTCTGAATGCTTTTAAAAAATAAATGACGATCGAATCGATAACTAGAACTCGCCTCACTCAAACACATGACTATGTAAAGTAAATTTAGCCAATATGATGGGCTGGAAGAATGACGTGAAACGTGAATAATCGAGACTTATCTCGTCTTACTAATAGCAGGGCGTCGCAAATATTTTGTCGAATGTCGTCATTTTTGCGTGTGACAGGCTGTCAGAAGCGAACAATCGAGTGCTCGTCAGTAATTGATGCGAATGTAATTATAAATGGAAATAAAGAAAGAATTGGGTTAGCGTGGCTGCAAATGACTTTTTTTAACCCTGCCTGCCGTATTTGGACTGCTGGAGACAAGAACAATTACGACCCGTAACCAGGATTGACATCTCAAAGCGAGCCAATTTCACGAACCGAGTCTTTGGCGATAGCAGTGCCCTCTGACGGATATCTGCGGCCCAGAATCTCATGGACACAGTTTTCAATTTCCGCGTCGGGTGCGAGGCAAAAGTTGTAACGCTTTTTTTACGTCTCATCATGTGCACCTAATGATTGAAATACGCTCGCAGCGTGCACAAATTTCGTGTTATGCTCTGATAGGATTTGTCGCTGTACCTTTTTTCGTTTTCAGTTGACGTAAATGCCAATGCTCTTTATTATTGGAAAATCATACGGTTCGCTTTCGTCAGCGAAATAGACGTTGCATCAAATGAAATAACACGAGAATGTCACGGTATACGATTCTAGCCAATCTTTTCGCCTTTGACATTCGGCCGAAATTTTTGAGAGGCGCTAACTTTTCGAACTGTTCTCTCTGATTTGTTTACTAATATTCGAATGCACGAAATATTCACCCTGCCAATTGACACGAAAAGCTTCTGGACCGTAATATTTTGTAATTAATAGTTTGTAATGAAACGTTCATACTTTTGTTTATACAGCGGTCCGCTCGCGTGAATTTGTATACACGCAATCATATTTGGATTATAATTTAATCAAACATTTTGATTGATAAGTTTGATAAAGAGCCATGGAAACCCGAAGGTTTGAAGGAAATTTTAGTTACATGTCATTTCATGTTTCCGTTGATTATGCAATACGACAATTAAATTTACAATTCCGAATTGACAACAAAAATAACCTGTTTACACGAAAATCACAACTAGACAGCGGAAGGAAATTTGGTCGTTTCTGGATTTCAGTAGTTTCGAGTAGGTACGGTCAGTCGTGCGAATTTAAACAAGATTACATTTGTTTTAGTCATGCCAAATTTCAGTAAGTAGTGTAAATTGATTGCAGTCCGACTCGTCACTATTTTCTCGTGATAATGTTGCAGAATTTAAATAGTTTGTGTCAACCTGTGAATGTCTAGTCAATGCGAATAGCTGAATAATTAAATTCTGAAAAAAGTGATACATCATTGATTAATGAATTATTCCAATCGGGTGCCAGCAGAAGGAGCTCAGTTGCTACTCTGTCGTTCGCGTTTTCAAAGGGAATAAATAGAACAAACTTTTTCCGTCAGTAGTTATGCCCAAGCTTTAGTCAGCCGTTATAAACGTTGAAACCTGAAAATCACTCATTCCGCAAAATGTCAGAAACTGATTTGAATTTTTAGAATAATCAACTGTTGTAAATTTGCTAAACTTCAGCAAGTTAATTTACAATTCAATCAATGATTTCATAGTAGATTAATTGCAACTGTAATGAAAATATGAAAATTTGATACAATAAAATATTTAATACAAACAATAGAACAACGAGATGAAAAATTTAAATTTAAAGAGAACGGTGTAACGACGTGACTAAATTTCAACCCTCAAGATTCAGCGCGTGAGTGAATATTGAGACCCTCTTGTTCGCCTGGTTCTTTTTTTCATTTCCTACAAGAATATTTTCTTGCTTGTACATTATTCATCGCCGTTCGTTCGAGACAAAAAAAAGTAACATCCCAGTGTGATAATTTTTTAATTGCCGTCCGGTCTATTAAACTGCAACTTAAAAACAAAAAGGTATAACAGCAGGAAAAAGGTGACACAACTTGCCGATGGCCTAGTTTTTTTGATATGGAATTAATTTTGAGACGTGGTCGTGGTTTATCTGGACCAACCTGTAGCTGTAAACGGTTGGCTGAACGAACATTGTAAACATAATACGAACACGAAAGGAAGAAGAAGAGATGGAAAAAATATTTGGTCGCACTTCGTGTGTCTTTGTTCGCAGGATCGTTGATCGTGTTAATTCCGCCGGCTGTCCTACACCCCCGCCCCTTTCCTCTTCCTCGAGAAGGCCGAGCCTTTTGTTTTGCATTATACTCTACAAATGAAATTGTAGCCATTCAGTGGCCAGAATGATTCTCCGCGTCATTAATCCGACTGTACTTTACTTAATCTCGTACGCCATCTGTTCAACGTGACAATTATTTTCATTCTCTCAATTCACATAATGCATTTTACACTTGCAAATCACTTTTTTTGTAAAAAAATGATTGACTCCATTTTGTTCCAATTATGCAAAATGTTGACGGTTTTAAAAACAACCTGCAAGATTTTTAATTTCATGTTCGACTCTGTCGCTTAGATTGTTTATTAACATTGTTAATTACGTGAATCTTCTGCGAATCATATCTGGAAAAAAGTGAACATCGGCAAAAACACGGCAAAAAACAAAATTAATTATACTTGAAGCAGCAATTGCAAAAAAATAACACGTTTGCAGAAAAAAAGTCAATTCTTTTGTATTTGCCGTGTCATTTATTCCGTGATTCATTAACTTATATTTTCATGCGCTTGTTCCCGGTTATATACTTTGTTAACAGTTTCCCGGTACAGGTTTACAGAACGAGACACATTTATCAGGCAAAGTATACAAGCGTATCGGGTAAAAACAGAGGCAGAGCGTGGAGGAATTTGTAGCTGCGTATTTGCACCATCAATATTAATATACCGAAATCACGTCCTAATGGCACGAAAGTTTTTCAATTACTGACGTTTGTCGTCGAGCGGAAGTTTTGATTTTTCGTCGTCGGTAAAAAGGCTGTTTGTGCTGGCCAAACAATTTTGAGTTCCGTTTCTCGTTTCAGCAGTTCTCCGGGGTTTCCAAATCGGGACGAAAAAGGACACAGCTATCGGTCGTAAATACTTCGCACCGAGAAAAAAAGTCTCCAAGTCTCTGGAGTGTCGAATTTCGTAATGGTGCTGGGGACTTGAGACAAAAAAAATTGTTCATGCTTGATGGACACAAACTATACATGGTCTCGAAAAAGTGTATTCTCGCACCGTCCGAGAAACTCAAAAGCTACGATTCCTTTCATCGTGAAAATTTTAAATTACCACTCGCTGCCTTGATAAAAACTAAACGGTCAGTGATTTCTAACAGCCTTGAGCGCATATTGCTCCGTTCATTTCTTTCATTCAGGTCGGGAAAATTAAAAGCATTTCAGCTTATTTCGTGCTGTACCAAATTGTTTTTTGTCTTTACAAACAAGTTTGCGGAAACCAATTCGGATCAATCAATTATAATATATTTGTAAAAATGGCACTTCTTTGAAACAATTTAAACCGGTTGGAAATAATTTTTATATGTTTAAAAAAGAAGATAAAACAGACTTTATTAAATATAGAAAATTAAAAAAAAAGATTCAGCAGGTCCGATCGTCTTTGAAGTTAGCTAGAACTTGTTAAAACATGTTTGAATGAGGCCAGTAAAGTTTCGGACATGTTAAAACGAGTTCGAGCGAAATGAAACCGGTTTCAACTAGGAAAAATGTTTTTTTTTAAAGTTTAAATAAAAAGACGTCATGAACGGGATAAAGTTTCAAACATGTTCTGAACAAGTTTGATAAAGCTTTAAAAACCTTACATAGAACGAAATATTTGTCAACTTTAAGAGTTGTCGACCGGGGCTGTTGAACAGTTTTAAAACTCTGCGTCCAAGTAGAACAACCTTTTGGAAATATTAAAAATATATGGTCGCAGTGTATTAATTGAAAGAGGCTGAAAATCATGTACAACATTGAAATCGGCAAGAGCAAAAAAGTGTAATCTGGGTCGAAGAAAGGCATGAGGCCTATTGAAGATGGCAAAAATGTAAATTCGCTTGGGATCTTGATACGCTCTGTTTGCACGAATATGTATCACCTTTGGTTTGCTCTTTTTCTTGTTGCATTTTTTTCTTTTCGTCGAGGTGTTCGCTTTCCATCTTCGTGGCTCCCGGGCGCTCCTCCCCCTCCCTGTGTCACCCCTCCCGGCGCTCCTGGCGTTCCCAGGTCCCCCTCCCGTCACAGTTCTCGGCGCGTACGGCTTCTCCAAGCGGCGTGGCAACCCCTACACACCGATAGCCGAGAGCTAGAGAATTTTCGGGGTGCCAGTTGCTATGGCGACCATCCGGGACTAAACGCCTGATGATGGGGGCACACAACCGCACTTTGCGATACTCTTGCCTGCCATATACCATATACTTACATACCTACATTCTCGCTGCTCACGCACGTCTTTTCACTCGCTCTTCCACTTGTGCCATCCACTTTGATTGACACCAATTTTAAACACTCGATCTATTTAACCAGTCCTTAACCGTACGCATCATTGCTATCAATTGTTATTAAGATTTTATGAAAAAATTTTTCATATGAAAATTTAGAGTGGAAGTGATATGACGGAAATATGCTTCAATTATTAATTCCTGCGAAACGTTTATGAGACAATTTTAATGACAATTATTTTCAGTGGAACGTTTCATTTACAACATTATTCTGAAATTGAAAGCAGTATTTTCTCTTATCGCTTGAATTTCAGTATTAAAAATAATGTTAAAGAACCTGAGTTTATTGTTCGTTGAACGATTCAGAAAATCTAAATAAACGTTAAGTTAACACGAATGGTTTTTAGAACACTAGTAATAGGATTTCATTGTGAATTATTATATTGCTGTATTACTATATGCGAATCAAGCAATTAAGCTTGCAAATTAGGCAATTAAATGGGTTTAAATCAAATTAACGAGCAAGACGTATAATGGTCTGACTTTACACTCCTTAATTGTTTACAACAAACAGTGTGCTCTCCAGATTAGAACGATCGAGAAATATCTGCAAACATATTATTCATCTTTAAAATTTTCCGCTATTTTGAATTTCCGCTATGTTACCAATTTTCAATTTATTCAACTTGTCAAAATGTCGAAACATCCTACCTATCGATCAATACTAAATTCAGCACAGCCAGATTCTTCTTGACGTAATAAAATATAGAATAAAAAGCAACAACGAAGTATAGATTGTGTTCGAAGTTTGTTTGCTATTGCACACCTGTTTTTATGACAATTTTTTCGTAAACGAAAATTTTCAGCCTCGCATACTAATTTGAAAATTCACATTTCGTGCAAGCTGATCCGTATACATATTTCATACTGAAGAATGTAATAAAATACAGCGAGAGCTGAATTCAGTACATGATCAAAAATTGTTGAATCGAAAGTACACGTAGTGAATACGTAATTGAGGCGTCTTATGCTTACTTTTACTTTTCGATTTTCTATTTCGTAGGCAAAAGTAAATGAAAAAAGTCCGTTCATTTGAATCGTCACGGAATCACCACAAACGCACTTTTACGCGGTTGAGAAAGATTTTTCAATTTATAGGTATTGACGTAAGAGGTATTTGTTCTATCGAATCATCGAGCACATATTTTTCTATCCTGCTGCAAAAAGTTTCAACTTTACAAAGTTTCCAATGAAAAGATGGAAAGCTTCAATCGAGTTTCGATTCGATGCTTAGTTTTCAAAGAGTATTAAAATTCCATTTCATATTTGGGTCAGAATCAACAATTTCATAACCAAAAATTCAATTCAATCAATTTAATCAAACCACATTTCTATCGAGCATTTTTATTTCTGAACAATTTTTTTCACCAATTAAATTAAATATTCAAATAAATCTTTTTTAAATCTCATTTTTCGTTTGCAAAGCAAAGAAGTAGAATCCCTTTTTCATTTCGGCTGCGTCTGTTATCAAAGACCGCTAAAAGCGCGTGAAAAATTCATTTAAATGTTTTACACTTCTCATAATTTCATCTTCAGACGAATTAAGCAGGGATAATCTGGAAATCCCTCGGATGTGTACTTATAGGCCACTGGCATGAATCGTTGGTCACTCTTAGTACCTCGGCATGTGCGATTTTCGTCGCGATGGCTCCTTTCCAACTGTGCCAGGCCGTCTCGGGACCGACACTTGTGGCTCCGCAATCGAATCCATGTTGCAAAAGTTTTTGGCCGCGAAAATAACCGCGATTTAGATACGTCGTTTTTGCACCGCCGACTTATTTAAACAGTCTTCTTCATATTGAAAACAACATTTTGGTGCCATAACAAAGAAAACATTATCGAAACAGTCGACAAAACCTGGAGCGTTTCATACATTGGAAATACAAATTTGCGACCGGTGCGTTCCGCTTTGTGACTTGTTTCTATTTTAGTTGATGTTTTATCGTTTCAAAGCTTCGAGTTTCGTAGGTTTAGATATGATCATTTCACTCCTTGTGCTTTTTTTAGACGTTTGACCATTGAATCAGAAATTGAGTTATAAAAAATGTCGGAAATGTTGACCGACTTGAAACTAATTAAAACTAGTTTTTAAAACTGCAGTCGAGTTTCAGGCGAGCTTAAACTCTTTCAAACATGTTTTGAACTAATTTGAAATAGATAAACCATGTTTCAAACTGAAGAAACCATGTTTCAAACTAGTTCGAACTGGTTGAAACTGGTTTCAACGTGTTTCAACTTCGGACTAGTACGAATGTATTTTACTGTTTACAAATACTTCTCCAAGCAATACAAATTAAAAGGCAGATTTAAATTACACTAAGATACTCACAATTGAAAATCCAATTCGAGACAAACAAAACTAATCATCAGAATGTTAGAATTGACGACATTATCAAATTGATGAAAGCATCACAGCCATACAATTCATTACGACCCTCAATATTGTACCGCTGCGTTGAGTTATTGAAATTGCTAGACGAGATACCACATTGATAATCGTGGAATTTTGGCTAAGCGTTTGATCGAATCGAATTTGCCAATAAGCGTCTTATATGTTAGATTATCATATCGCACAAAAACGTCATCCCTTCCAAAATACAAACAAAATACTTTCAAAGATAGGGTCGATATCATTTTTCATCACGATAATTGAGAGAAAAATGTTGTCCTCCTCCTTTTTACTGTTTGTATAGGCTTTCCAAACGGAATGCAAGATGAAATAGTTCGTAAACAGCGAGGATATAATCTTTGCGAGTGTTTCTCAAGACAACCTCGTGACATTAAGTTTTTCTCTAGTTTTCTTTTCGCTTTTCTAGATAGTACAAATGATTTGTTCGTTTAGCAATAAAAAAAGTGTCTCTCCAAGCGACGACAAATTTGTTCGAGTTCGTTACGTAACATTTAACCATTATGAGAACTGGAAGTCTCACTGTCGTCATTTTCGCGCATAAGTCTGTGCAAGAGCAAACGTACTTTATGTGTTTCTCTAGTCGAGACAGCCTTAAACTCACAGACGCAATGCAGTAGTCCGTACGCCTCTCGTCAGTTCCTCAGATTGGTTCGTCGGACTGATTTTATTATTCTTTCTGCTCCCCAGTCAAACGAATAGAAGAAAAATTAATATAAACATTCCACAAGTTTTTGTTTGCAAACAAATAACAAGTAACTTGTTAATTGAATTATTTTCAAACGAAGAGTTTCGTGTTCGAACGAAAATAATATCAGAACCACAAAGGCTGATTATAAAACAATTTTAATTATGCACACGACTTTTCTAAGAAAATTCATTATTACTACATGGCCAATATTTTAATCTCATATGGAAAATTTTACCAAAGACTTCATTATTTCGTCAATTTTTTTCATAATTATAACAATATTGCCTATCTCTGTGATTCGTTAAAAATATTCTCGTGGACTCAGTACAGCGTAGAACCGCTCGTTTGAAAAATTTTTAACGTTTCATGAACAGGAAAATTAACATTTTCTCTTAGTTGGAATGTTACCTTGACAAATTGCGATGAATGATTGATGTCGGAACATTTGTACGATTGGGTTCCATGAAAGTCTTACATCAACGTCAGAAGAAAATAATTTTAATGAAAACTTCAGAATTAGAGCTATACATATGGCTGTATCTGAATTTCTTAGTCGCGCTCGATTTTTCATGCTTCACTGAAGCTTACCCATCACTTCCCCAACAAGATGTCTCATAATCATATTCAAAGTTTTGCGTCCACTTCTGCGAATATTTCAAACGGTAAAACTACGTTCCAAAAACGAATTTTCCTACCGAAACATGTTAGAACGAATCAAACAGAACATAAGCAACAAAATATTGAACAAAACAAGCGAATTTTGGTTGTCAAAATGTCAGAATGAAAGTATACAAATTATTTTTAACTTCGATCAATATCTGTGATATATTGCCGAAAAAATGAAAAAATATTATAAAAACATATTCCAAAGCTTGAACGGAACGAGAGGGATGAATAAAGATGGAAGGTGGATAGGAGAGATCGCGAGGTTAAAGCCGTAAGTATGGGATGAATTTGGGTTTTGGATAACTGTATTGTAGACGGGCACCTGAATCGAACGTGGCCAACAAAAGAGAATTCATATCGTCACCGCAGCTTTGGCTATCCGGTCAAGCTTAAACGAACGATAAGCAATGAGCGAGATTTCGTGTACGACGCTCGTCGCTTTTTTCGTCACCACGAGAGTGCCGCCGGTTATCTGTGCATAGCCTCTATCGTTTTATCAGAAAAACGACGAGGAGAGACTGCGCCCGTTGAAACGAGACTGACACTCGACGAGCAACTACCTCATTTCTGCACTGCCTTGTAATACGGCCTTTTTGCCCTTCAACTACAATTCTTATCTCTCTCTTATCAAAGAACTCACACACGAATTTCTGACCAACATTCTTGATTGACACAGTTCTCAAAAAAATACTTATGAAATCTTTTTAAAAAAAATCTGGACGAGAAAATCAGTTCATGAAAATTAGTGGCCGATAACATTGATCTAATCTCATTGCAAACAAGTTCGGACGGGTTCAGAATATGTCCAAACAGGTTAGGAACAAGTTCAAAAAGGTTTGATAAGGTTTCCAATGAGTCACAAAAAATTCAAATGACTTGAAACAAGTTACGATGAGCTAAAATATACTTCTGACGCTTTGAAACAGGTTCGGACACGTTTGTAACAAGTTATAACAGATTCGGACATATCGAGAATCGATGGAACAGATTGAAAATGAGTTTCGACAGGTTCGAAGTGATTTGAAACGCTTTTCAACGAGTTCGAATATGTTACTTAAAAATCAAAACTAGTTTGAACGTACTCCAAACAGGTTTAAAATGTGAGAACAAGGTATAACGCAAAATCTATAAGCTGGTGACAATAAACCTTATGATCTAGTTCCCACGTCGGTCATCAATAATTTTCCGACAAATTCAAATGTGATTAATGATACTTGAAGCATCCGACACCATCGTGGATATGTATATTGATCAATTATTTATGTCCGTCGTAAGGAAACAAAGTTTACGTCGGTGCATAAATTAAACGTGGAAGACCGCGCTTTTGTTAGGTGAAAAAAATATGGCACACTGACTATACGTTTCTGCCTCGTTACGGAGCCTTTATGGACGTGCGATGTCACATGACGTGTGTGAAATTAATGCTAAATAATCTTTTGTCGGAAGGCATGCTTTCGACAGTCGACATTTTGAAAACGAGTGTACGCGCCATGTTGATTCCATTATGCGCACGGAACAATGTCGCGTTAAATGGTCGAGATGCTAATGTTGTGAATTATTTCGTGACATAAACGAGCTCCTTTGCAATGAGCTTGTGAATTCAAATGTACATCACGAATTATCCGAAAGCCAGATTTCCGATCGCTATTGATTTCATCCTGTTAGGTTGGAATTAAAACGTTAACCGTTAACTTCCTGGCGAAGAAAACCATGGCAAGAAATTTCTATTGAAATCAATCTTTTATAATCGTTCTTACATTTTTTTTCGTTTCTCCTTATTGAAAGAAACAAATGACACAAATATTTTTCAACAAAGAAGTTACACCTCCTAGGATATTCATTCACAAGAATTTTCATAGACATTTTTTGAATGAGAAATTGTGACATTATATTACGAGAGATAGGTGGAAAGAAGAATGCACAAAATCCAAAAGGAGCGACAATTATTTAAGGCAGGAGATGAAAAACGTGTCCTTAATACGGAGCATCAAATGATAATTTTTCGCAGAAATTCTAAATCGAGTTTATTTTTCACTTTTGTCGACTGGCACGAATCTTGAGTATTTGCCTTGCTTTCCTCCAGCAATGTGTTTGTTTATTAAGAACGTTAGATAATTCGAATGAAACGCGTCCCATTTGAGAGAAGTATTAATAAACATTCTGTTTGTCATTCGCGAGTAAAAATTACTGTCGTATCATGGACCGTTTATTTGGTCGGTGAAAATCATGGTGAGGCTTCAAGTTGCATCTGCGAATAAATAGGTACATTTCATGCAGCTGTGAACTAACCCGCACGCCAGCCGTCCGTGTATTTATTACACTCATATTCACCTACTTAGAAAATATGAATTTGTGTACAAAGACAACCTGTACATATTTATACGTACACTTTGTACCACCGAGCGCAAAAACCTTAGCGGTTATCTTTCACTGTGCACCCGAGCGTGAAGAAACAAAAAACCATATTTAACGTTTGGTTCAATTCCAAATGTTAAAATCATCTTAATTAATTATAAGATTTTTGTAACACAGTTTTACAATTTGGAAAAAAAATTGTAATAATCTCTTAGACGTTTAGAAAGAAAATGTTGTTACTGATTTTTAGTCCTACTTTGGGCGCTCGATAATGAGAAAAAATGATTTATGAAGACATTTCGCTTAGGTTATTATTTGCGAGTTCAAATTTAGAATTTCTCGATGAAAACGGAAGTTGAAAACTTTGTGGAGTCATCGTCGAAAAACGAGGGAATAAAAATGATCAGTAACTTTGGTTCAATTTAGAAGTTGTAATAATCTCGGGTTATTTAATGGACCAAATCATATTCAAAGTACGGCCTGATATATTAAGTATTTTGGTTATCAGAATGACACTAAGGTTTATCGGCTTTTGCCAACGTAAACGTTACACCCGAGAACCATTAAGTACAGCCGGGAAAAGAGGTCAGTTTTATCTGAATTTAAGACCATGCATTATTTATCAATATTACTCCGACTCGAGTATTTTGTTCAACAGACATTTTTTCCAGCACTCCATGGATGAAGCAACATCAATTTCTATGCTGATACGGTCAACGCAGATTTTTATACACCCCGCAATATGAAAATTTTTTGCACAATTTGCAAAAAAAAAAAAATAGTATCTTTTTTTTTTCATCAACCAGCTGAAAATAGTTACGAAGTAAAAGATTGAAAACATTTTGAAAAATTAAACATTTAAAGTGTGTGAAAGCAAAGTGAAAAATGTCGGGAAACCTAATATGGACTAATTACACGAAAGCCTTGTGTACATCAAAGACTAAATGCCGAAAACCACCTCAGCGTCGTTTTTTTGTTCTTTTACGTGTTCTGATTTCGACGGCAAATTTCAACTTGACTTTTCTGCAACGTTTTGACTGTGCGTTATCTTTGAGCCGTCAAATTGACGACAAAGTGGTGCAGAAGTCTTCTGACGCTCACAAAAACTTGAAATAAGTATATCTAATTTCACGTGAAATTTTTCCATTTAGATAGTCGAAAATTTGAATCAAAAACATCAAAAATTTTAATCGAGATTGTATGAGACTGAAAGCCAACATTTCAAAAAGGTGCTTTGAACATTTTCGATCGTAAAGAGAAAAAGTAAAAATCGCAAATATTGTTTCGTTGCTGATGGAAACGTCGCGCAAGTTTTGCAAAGTCGACGATTGTTGATTTCTCGATAGGCGAAGTCCAAAAAAGAAGTGACGAACGGCGCTGTCCGAGACAAGATGGATTGCTGCGGTGGCAAAATGTATCTCAATTTCCGGATGTTGATATTGCGCGGAATTTTCACTTAAATAACTCTAAGTATTATGCACCTCCTTTGTCTTACGACTGTTTGTCTTGGTTCTGCAGCTTGAATAATTATGCACTATACCTCTATTATTATTATAACCATCGTTTGTGTTACAAACTTCGCAACGTTTCATGAATATTTTATCGGAAGTTCCACGCGTAAATTCCATTAATAAAAATTCTTTTTAATATCATTTCGCAAATTTTTCGTACAAAAATCAATTTAACGGTTCATTATAGTTTTATTTATCTTTGCATCTTATATTCAGATAAGTTCCGGAGCATGTATTAATTTTTAAGTAGTTCTGAGTAGTTTTGATCAGACACGAAATTTTAAATCATATTCTCAATTTAATTTCACCCGACCGAAGAATGTTCGAAGTATTTCGAAAGTGTTACAGTCAGACGCCAAGAATCAGTAGTGCAAAATCACTTTAGTCAGCCCTGTGAATTATCTAATGTTGAAATAGAATTGAATTGAATTCACAATCAAATGTTGACAATAAATCAATGGTTTCGGCCCATCGAGACATGTCTGTTGGTTATGTCGAAATATTTGAGTAGAACCATGCGAAATGCCAAGATGAATGCATGGAAGATGGTATGTTACACGTAGTATGCGGAATGTATCGGTGGTGACCAATAACGCAACGAAATTTTATGATGGTGCAATGTCGAAGGTACATGTGATCGGAACGACAGCTCTGGTATGTAGAGCAGTGTGTCAAAGTGACACCCTACTCAGCCAGCTCCCTCTGCGTCGAACGCCATGTCGCTCTCTTTCTCTATCGTTCGCCCTCGTTGCCTACTACCCTTACTACCCACTGCCATCGTTGCTTTATCACTTTACCTCCGCCGTCTCTGAAGCTGCGCATTGATTTTATACCTCACAGCGCCAGATGAGTAAACACTCAATACCGCAGATAAAGAAATGCAGACTAACAATCAATAGACAGAGACAACATTTGCCACTGTTCGATAACAGAGAGGACGATTTTTATTAGATCAACGACAAAGTGAAAACATTTACCTTTTTTTGAATAATCAAGTTAATGGGAAACAATTATTTAAAAAATAACGAAAAAATTTCTTCACTCAATCGAAATATTGGCTCAAATGGATTATATTTTTACAGAAATATGTTATAGTATATTTTGTCTCCACGCACGAGGGAAAGTTGTTTTCGTTCTAGGAACGAAACTTTTTGTTTGTGAACGAAAACAAACTCTTCTCGTTGTTGCGCAGAGGGACGAGAATAGAACCTTTCGCGCAAGTATAACGAGAAAAAAATAATAAAAACAAAATTTTTCAAGAAACGCTTTTCTTTACTTTAAAATAAGAAAATTAAAAATTTCATATTATTAGTTTGAAGCTTTGAATTTTCACTAATTAAGAATTTCGTTTCATATAACAGCTCACCCCACGCTTTTCTTTAAGGAATGTGTGATATTTGTCCATTTTGATTTAAAAGTTTATGTTGTTTGAAATTTTCTTATTTTAAAGTAAAGAAAAGCGTTTCTTGAAATATTTTTTTATTTTTTTGTTATTTTTTACTTTTTAGTAAAACGACTAATAACACGTTATTCGTTACTAAAAGTAAAAATTTCCGAGCATTTTTAATTAAAAATCGGTTTTTTCCTCTCTCAATACAAAAAACCGTTGGCATCCCTGCGGACTGCCAACTACTTTTTCTTCTTTCGTAGGGAAAAATAGCGTACTCGTTTTCCCAACGTTAAGTAATCTACTATTGTTACTCAAAAACCAAAACAACAACAAAAAATGTGTCAGAATGTCATATTCGTGCATTATCATCGGGAATATGTATGCCTGCAAAGTTTCATTCGTTTGCATTGAGCAGAAGGTTGTCATGTTAATTTTGAAAGATTTGATGCTCCCCCGTGAAAGTAATGAAAACGTATTCTTGTCTCGATTTGTTTAGTCTAAAATCGTACGATACGTTTCAAAGAAAAAAATTTTTTTAACAAGTAAGTAAGTCATCTGAACTAGTATAAAAATAAGAAATTGCCAGAAAAACCTTGAATTCCTCTTTTCAAAATTCTTGACCCCGAACGGCCTTAAAAAAATAACTTCAACTTCATAGCTTTTTCAACGATTTCTTTATAATTCAAAAACACGATACGGTCACAACGCACGACGATTGAACCCGCGAAACTAACTCGCTTAAGTAGTTGAAAAATGCTCGTCGAGTTTTTTTTTCGTTCCACGCACTTGAATTATTCATAAGTCGCGCAATATCCCTGGCACTCGACAGTATTCTCTTTTGTAATTTATTTTGTTTGTTCGTATGTACCACGCTTGACTTCACAAGTAACAATAAAATCAAAACAAATATTTAAAACGCACGCGATAAAGTTATCAAAAAGATAAGGGTTCGCGATAGACGCGCTCCGCTCGACACGGTCGACTGAATATATAATCAAACCACTTCTGCGTTACCATAAACGTCCATTATAACTGCTTGAAGTGACGCGATAGTAACGAACTTTTGACATTAAATCTGTCGTATTAACTTTGAGATTTGCACAAATGTTTCGGTTTCCTGCTGGCGTAGCTACTAAACCGTTCGCTTCAAAAATAATATCTTTATTAAACACACAACAATGGCATTCAAAAATTTCATTTGTGCATATTGAAACAGCTTATTTGTTTCAAGTAATTCTAAGTAGGTTTTCTGCAGTCTTAAATATTTTAAAGTAGTTCATGCTTGTTGTAGTCAGACCAAGAGGAGTAAGCAGTTATGGCGTTTTTGTTCGAACCTGAAAATAAACATTCAATGGTTTCATTTCATTTAGTACAGACTTCAACGTTTCCGAATAGTCTGAAGTTACTTTTAGTCAGACTTGAGAAAATACAGTCTCAAATATTTCATAGTGCAATATGATATTTTGAGCTAATAGATTGAGTGGTTTCGATTTCTTTTTGTCAGAAAGATTTGCAACAAAAATATAAAAATGATAGATCTTCCGTCAGGAAAAAAAATAAATGAAAAATTTGGTAAAAATATTCCAATTCAGAAACGAGAAACAAAGGTGTAAGATTCTCAAGAGAAATTCCATTTTTGTTGTTCCATTGTGTGAAGAAAAAGCAAAGTTTGAAATACATTGTCGACGGTAAATATATGAAGGTGTGGGATGAATGAATTCGTGTATTTGAAATGTGCACTCAGTTTGAGATGAGACTCAGTTAATCAAATACAAACTCGTTAAATCCAACACAAAAGCAAACCGTCGCGGTGAGGCATATCGATTCCTTCAACGCTTTGATAATTATGCTCAGCCAAAGCCAAAGTTTCTACGAAAAAGAGCGATTGATAACAGCTTTTTGTTACCGCATTTTCTACGATAACAGCGTTCACAAATACATATTAGCATTTATATAACATCTTTGAAGATACCTGAAAAATCTAATATTTTACTCGGTAAAAAATTTTTTCTTTAACCTCAAAATGATTGTCATTTAACTTGGATTCAAAATCTCATATGGAATCTCATTGTGAAACATCTTGTTCAGAATTTTATTGCAAATCAAGGTTCGTATCTTATTTTAAATCTTGGTTTTATTGTTTGAAAAGTGTGTTGGCATGAAATATTGAAGAAAGCCGGAATATGTTGTTTTCTGCTAATAAAGCGCCCACGAGAAAGAACAAGAGAGACATGAAAATAGTAAACGAGTAAAAGATTTACGACGGTTTGAATAATCCAACAAACAGAATAGAGCATGAATTTTGCTAATATTCATTTCAAATTGTCAAAAAGAGAAGTTTTTGACAAAATGCGAAAATCGACTCGAGCGATGATTTCACGTTTGCCTGGAGATAATTAATTAGGCAAGAAAGTCTCTTGAGCGATCCTCGCCGAGTTCAGCCAAAGAAGTTCGGACAAAAGGAAGCCTTGCCGAACATTCCTATATCTTAATGGCAGATAAAAGATGAGGGAACTTCCAAACATTGGATCAATTCATACGTGGATGGGAATTGCACTTTTGACTCTAATTGCAGATATTTCAAAGGAAAAAAAAACGAGAAAAAATGACGTCAGTGAGATTTCAGTAGATTCAAATGGTTTTGGTCAGACGTAATCATTTTAAGTAGCTTTGCGTGGTTTTTGGTCAGACTCAAGCATTATCCAGTAGTTATGATTTGCTAAGGTCAAACCTCGAAACTGTCAGCAGTTTTAACTCGTAATTGTTCGGACACAGAATTTTTAGGTAGCTTTGGAGTAAAATTAAGAGTATTCTTAATCAATCAATTGAACGGTTTCCAGATAATTGAATTCAGCATTGTCAATTGATACAGTGTATATGTTTCGTGACAAAACAAACAAAAATCAATTTAACGTACGGTATAATGTTGATTTATTCAAAACTAATTTCCAAAATTGCTTTTTCAAATCGCTGCTATGAATCTATAACTCGTCGTGAATATTAATTCCATAATTAAACCGATTACATCAAGTTTATATTAATAATAATGCAACATAGTGTCTGATGCTACGATGATATATAATAATCGCTATCGTGCATTATCTCTGCTTTACATGACCCGATAAAAAATTCGATTGAACTACTTCTCGTCCAAGATTTATGCTGAAGCAGTGAAGTTCATTCTGTTTCATGCAATTTTTTCATTTCGTCTCTTCAATTGTTGAATTTTCACATGGAAATTCCATTCTATATTCATGTTCATATTCATGTTAAGGAATGTTTGCATTTTTCAAAGAATTAATTAGCATTTTCAGGAACCGAATCGTTTCTTTAGTAAAGATAAAATTTCACCAGAATTTTATTTCACGATACAGCTCTATTTTTGAGAATTCACCGATTTAGAAAAAGTTTAGAAGATTAGCGAATGTAATTTCAGAGAACGTTCAAAGGTGAAAACAGCGTTTATTCCGTTTAGGAGCGCTTTCATTGGCCGATCAAATTTTCGTCGAGGGATAATGTTATGGTTATGTTCGAGTTGAATTAAATTTCGGTGGGATAAGTCGATGCGCGCGCGTTTTCGCTAATCATCATCGTACGGCGTCGCATTAGGAAAAGACGCTAAAGCCTTGATATATAATTAAAATCCGATACAGTTTACCATAATGGCTTTTATGTTCGACGGCATGAAACCGGTACACAATTATTACAATTACTCCTCCCATTATTCACGTTCGCGGGGAAACGAAAAAGCAGAAACTCGTTAAGTCTGCAATTTCGTAAAAAATCTTTTTTCTCTGCCTGTTTATCGTACAGTCAAACAAATGTAATCAGGGGACCTGTTCCGGTTCGGTTTATAAGTCCAACGTGAATTATCGTCCAAAAAAGTGTAAATAATTGCGAGAGCGTAAAAAATATAGGAACTACTAGAAAAGTGGCAGAGACTTTTCTCATAACACAGTTGGAATTTCGACGCCGCGCATTGTTTATTAACGCAGCCAGACAATGTTTCATGGACGGGCGTTTCTTTTGGGGCTGCCGACGAATTCATTGTTAAAAACGTTTCGAAACGTACAAAAAGTTGCGCGATATTCCGCAGGCGCAAATCCTACATAATGAAGCGCAATTCGCCTTAATCTAATGGCAAACGAAATGCAAAAGTCCAACCGGGAAAAAAGCTTTATAAATAATTTGCACGACTTAGAGAAAAAGGCGAAATAAGAACGGAGAAATAATTTCCCGTTTGCATGATTGGCGTGGACTTGCGTTGCATTTTGTTTCTGCGTTTCCAATTGATTGCATCAGATGACCTAATTAAGTTACGAGAAACTATTTATTTCGTTACGTTCAAATGTAGTTAAACTGAATAAAATATCGTGCAGCCTGAATAATAATCTGGTTGCAATTACAAGCAGCCGAAAGCTTTAATTGATCGACGAAATTAATCGTCGAGCCTTAATAAAAACGGCCACGAAAAAGAGCAAATTATTGAAATTATCGACTATAAAACATGAACTGTCAGCGCGCAATAGGTAATTGTTTACGTGAGTTGATTGAAAATCATACTGCATTTACTGCAAACTTGAAGCTGCGCGTTGAAATGCGTTTAAACGAGTTTTAAGTATTTTCAACACGTTCCACAGCCACAAAAACATTTCGAATTTGTTTTGACGAGTTCGAACTCATCCGAACCAGTCTTAGCCTTTATAGACATCTTAAAAGCAGTTTCAACGAGTCCGAGATACTTCTCGAACATGTTTCGAGCCGACTCTAACTTGATCCGAGAGATTGAAACTCGTTGGAACATATCCCAGCGTGTATGAACAGTTGAAAATCGTCATAACATGTTTGCAACTCTTGAAATATTCAAATTTCAGAGATCCTTTAAAATTGTTGAAATGAGCTCACACTCGCTACAGCGGCGTCAAAATATTTCAGTTCGAAGAATTAATTCGAGCAGTTTGATGAATAATTCAAGCGAATATCGAAAATTCGCCTGGCTTATTTTGGCAAATTTTATTTATCAGGCGTTGGTAGGAAAACGCGCGTAATGGATAGTAAATACGTTTGTGTTCAAACGTAATAAAAAATTGAATTCACTGGCACCGGGTAAAATAGCGTAAACGTTTTGTCTCGTTATTTTCCATCTTGCTCCAGGGGTACGGCACAGTTCGTGCTTTATGTTACCTGAATAGCTTTCGCAGCAAAGTTGCTCTGACAGATTTAAGGTCACAGCGGGCACGGTCGAATTCATTTTCAACGCCCGTACCTGAGAACAATTCATCGTGAAACTTTGAGATCGGAGGATTAAATCTATTGCTATCTCGTTGAGAGCCGGTTTGTAACATCTATCCGAGTAAATAGGATGAACAGAGATCGTTAAGGGTTTTGATTTCGCTCGAGATGCCTGTCAACTTCTGTCAGGCGAATTCCACTTGGGTGCATGTTTTGCTGAAGTAACCTCAATATCTGTTCTATGAATCCACAAAGGCGGCTACTCCTACGAGGAACCTCTTTGTTCTCTGAGCTGTTATGTACATTTGGCTACTCGATACTATCTTCGCGTCTCGGTTACCAACTCAATAATCTTTATATACGATGATGCTTTGTTTTGTGATGTTAATAAGTGTATTCAAGTTGGATATTTGTTAGGAAATCCGATTTCTCATTCACACACCTTTACAAATTTAAAATGTTACAACCAAAACTCGCTTTTAATATTTAGTCAGTTCCAGAAAACAAATTAGTACCAAGACTTTTTAATCAGACCTGTAAATTTTCAGTAGTTTCAACTTATCTTTAGTCGGACACAAAACAGTTGAAGTACTTTCAAATAGTTTCGAGTGGGTTTTGGTCTGACCTATAATTAAAAGTAGTTTGAAGACGTTTTAGTCAGACCTGAAAAAATTAGTTTTTTGGTCGGATCGATAAACTCGGTACGGTAATTTGTGTCTAAATTAAATCCTCATTTCGATCGTTTTTTTACTTGTACCTATCTACTGGACGTCGTCTATGAAACAGGAATTTTCAATCACCGCTTGAAGCGAAACAAAAACAATTGAAAAAAGTTTCTTTTGAGAGAGGTCCCGAAATGTCCCGACGAATAATATTTTAACTGCGACGAACTGGCATGTTTTTACAACCGCTTTTTGCGAGCTCTCGATTGAAACAAATCTCAGAAATAAATTTCAAATTTTTTTCCAATTAAAATGCTCGCAACAAACCATAGCGAATGTACGAGTCCGAATGTCGTTTTGATGTTAACTCCCAGACGAAAATCAAGATAAAAATCATCGCTGAAAATTCTCGACTGTGATAAAAGCATTGAGAGCAATTGAAAATATCGTCGCAGTCAGCGGCTTTTTTCTCTTTCACATGTCGCAGCGTCAATTAATATAATTTGGTGGGCACTCGTTTGTGCACGATTGTCCCAAGTGAGCCACGAGAGTCTTTATAAACGCGACGGTATGAGCATCGAAATTGCTTGCAATGAACACCGAGAAATCTGCGAGCACGATAGCTCGTTCGGAAAATCCATTTACCTTGCTCTTGGCCCACTAAGCCTTCGCTGCTAACTTAAGTCGTTACTGTTTCGTCGTTTGCGACCAACCATTTCTCAACTTCTGTTTTGAGTTTCAACTTGCTCGAGCAAACTTCACAACCATGAGCTTTCACAAAGTCTTCATTCAAATCCCTGACGAATCGCACTTTAATTAGATTATCATCAATATCGACGTGACAATCTGTATACGAGCGTTCTATCCATTTGTTTCATTTTGGGAATTTGGATTGTAATCCAAACCTTTGAAACTAAAGTTCAAAAATGTTGAAACAATGAAAAGTATCGTACCAATCAATCGAACTTTGCCAAACCAGTTGAAACTTGTTTGGACAGTTCGAAGTTGTTTCGAACTAGTTTGAACAGTCTTGAACTTATTAAAACATATTTGAAGTGTGCTTCAAAAAAATCCAAAGTATTTCGAGTGTCTCTCGACTTGAGAATACTTTTGGTTTTATTTATACCAAACACATAAAACTTGTCTAAACAAGTTAGAACTTGTTATTATAGATTCGGACTAGTCATAACCTTTTCTAAAACGTTTGAAATTGTTTTCAAGTGCCTGAAATTTCGATCAAAGTATTTCACACGTATCGTAGAGGGATGTTTGACTAATTTCATTGGCCTTGGTTAAATTACAAATCAATGTAACGTTACGTGACATAAATAGACCTGAAAGTGAAGCAAGACCTAACGGTGGCGCAATTAATGGCGAGACATTTCAGCGTATCCAAAAAAATTGGCACAATTTAATTAATTTGAAAGCAGCCTCTCGGAGTGCACTTGCAAAAAACAGCGCAAAAGCGTGAGTGCAATTCGCCCTTTAAACTGGCCAGATGAAGAGGAATAGACTAGAAGACAAGCCTTTTAGCCCGAAGTCATTGCGCCAAGCATCCTTGTCTTTTCACGAACAAGAACGCAAAACAGAAGCCCACCTGCGATGAAAGCCTCGCCGAATTTTCACTAAGCCGCTAAATAATTACTTATCTAAAACCAGCCGCTCACTTCTAAACAGCAAACAATGTGTTCAATGTAAATTACTGCTGGTATTTTTGCAAACATGAATCACCGTTGAGTTTTGTTTTTTTGTTCAAAAGTAATTCATGTTTCCTAATTAAACTCCTGTTTGGCCTTTTACAGTTTTTAATTAAAAAAAAACTTTCCAAGTTAATAAGGATCAAAAATCTCACAGCGAAATCTTATTATAACTGTCGAAGAAGTTACGAAGACAGTCTTCGATTGGAATCCAAAATTTCATCTACGATTAGTTTGACTTTTATTTTCAATTCGACTGCGATTGAAATCAGAAAAAAAATAGTCCATTGTTGGGAAAGCGTCTCGATTGTCTGAAAAAAAGTGCAAACAATGTTTGTTGGACAAAGACAAAGCAACGCAGCATTTGAGTGAGCGTCTTTACGATTAGCACTGGTCACGGCTAGGGGTGTTCGACGTTTGCGGATTTTTCTTTCGACGTCTTTTATTAGTACTTATACAATGTGAAGAATAGCACGACTAGTTTGCTTTTTTACAGCGATGAAAAAACCGGCCGACCCGCAGCATAAAGCCGAAGGGAAGGGGACGGTTTCTTTTATAATTAGGCCCAGAGGCGACGCGTTGCTCCTCTAATTACCTGTCCAACAATCGCGAACGAATGACTAAGTGGCTCCCACCTCTACTCCTCCAGCCGTTGTTCTGCCGCTCATTCAGTTATACGAGCGCCCGCTCACTTTCTTTTTGCCTCAAATTTTTCTCTCTTCTTTTGCTTTCGTTCGCTCGCTTTTCATTTCCCGCCTTTTATTTCCTTTTTTCCCTACGACGCTGTGCTGTCCAGTTATTGGCACCCCTTGTTTAGCTCTCGTGCACTCGGTCGGCAGGCTTGCCAACTTCGCCAACATTCAGTTTAACCTAGTTAGATGAATATGCCAATGGGTAGCTTTTCATCGAAATGCTTTCTCTCATCCGTGCAATTTCTTTCACTTTTTTTTCAAATATTTCGCATAACATCAAACCCAATCGAATCCTTTTCATCTATTCATTCAACGGTGCAAATTCTTGATTCAGTTCTACTGAAGGGACAAATTTTTCACTTCCAAACATCTACTAACCAAGATAGAGCATATCTCGTTCCTTTTTAGAACACGTTTAAATGCGGTAGCAATCAATTTGGACACGTTAGAACTTGTTAAATCGTGTAAGAAACCAGTTTGAATGTGTAGATTCAGCTCGAGCTTGTTATGAACTAGTTGAAATCTGTTTAAATTGGTCCGAACGTGTTATAAACAAGTTGATTTCTGCTAAAACTTGTTCTAATGTGCTATAAAAGTGCTCATTTTGATGTTACAAAAATTGGCTGAATGTGTTTCAAACCAGTACGGATAAGTTGAAACTTGTTTGAACGTGTTTAAACGTGTTTGAACGTGTTAAAACTTGTTATGAATTAAAATGCGTTAAAAAAGATATTAATGTTTTTCAAACTGTTCTGAAAATATCACAACTAAATCCAGATACTATAAAAACAAATTCCGGTAAGTCTGGCAAGCTAAAATGCCCAAACTGCATGATATTTAAATTGACAAGAAATTCGACGGTCATAAAAAAGACAACGTCAATTTGATTTCTCTTTTCATTGTCCCCACGCTGTCATAAAGCCTGGGACATAAATCCAAATGCACTTTTTATAACTCCACGCTCGCTCGCTTCTTATGCCCGTTTACAATTCTCGTTACAGAGCGCGAGAGCGAGATTATGATTTTTTCGCGGGGACACAATGTTTATCTCGCGGCAGGGAAAAAAGGAAAGCAAACGTGCGCGCTCTAATGAAGGATGATTTTCCTAGTGCAAGGAGAACAAACTCGCTCGTTAAACAGTGTTCTGGCTGGGATATTAATGTGCTCTATATTTACGGGACCGCATAATCTTTCGCTTTGCGTGCGCGACGTCGCTCGGGTGCTTATGAGAAAGCCCCGGGAGGAGTAAAAAAAAAGGAGTGGGTGCTCGAACACACACCCCAAGACAGAATTCATAAATAAATCCATCCGGTAGTTTGTTCTAGTCTCGTGGGTATTTCACTTGCGTGGTAATGAACCTACGTGCCTCACCGATTGCCTCTAATCGCCTTACACTCAAGTTTTATATCCCACGATCAATGTTGCAAAAAAACACTTTCTTTCGAATTCTATTCGTCGGTATTTTTTTCTCCTTTTTCTCTGCCTCGGTCCTTTTATTGAAGAATTCTCAAACACAGATTAGGGCGGAAACTTTTTGAAATATCACTAATTTATACACCCCGGATTCAACTTTTCCCGATATTGAAACAGGATGATATATGACAAAAAGGGGCGAAAAAATTTTAGCCGGGCGAATATATACCTCGGGCAGTGGTAGACGGCAGAAAAATAAACATTATCGATTGTTATGCGTTATGTATCGACCGGTGAGGTGGAATACAATCGAGCACTCTGTGAAATGAAAATTTAATGTCAATGATCTATAAAAAAATGAACCATCTGCGGTCTCAAATATGTAGAAACTCAATAACAAATGAGCGTAGCGGCAGGAAGGTGAAAACTTATCAACCATGAGCAATGAAAAATGGCGCGAAAAGTAATTCGTAAAAACAGAGTGGGAAGCAACGGCGCGAACATCGTCTGCGCGCTATCGGAACGAGCCTGTGAATATTTCAATCTGCGATAGCAAGTTGATAGATCTAATTTAGATGCGACACTGCGGTTTCAGTGAGTTAGATAAGATGGTGCAGAAGAAAAGAGTCTCGTGGAATCAATATGCTCAGCGGATGCTGCGCTTCCTAGTTAGATGCACGGTCGGTGCTCTTCTTTCTCTACTTTCACTTGGAAACGCAGATAGCATGTCGATAGATATATGATTGATTATCTTCATTCGATTGGTAATTGATAAACAAGTGCTATCGAAGTTAATGAGCTAACTCAATACCACGTTTACGACTTCATTCGAAAACGTTCTCTCCAGCATTGCAGATTGAAACCAGCTGTAGACATGTCAAAACATGTTATAATAAATTCAACAGATATTCAGACAGGTTTCAAAAAACATGGAAACATGTTTGGAGATGTTTTCAAACAGTTCAGGTATGTCAAAATATGTTCGAATTGGCTCATAACAGGTTCTAATCGGTTTGAAACATTTGAAAACATATTTGGACGTGTTTCAAAACACATCTATACATGTCAAAACTTGTTTGGATAGGTTCATAACAGGTACTTGTAGGCTCGAAACATCTTAAAACATGTTCTGATTGGTTTCAAACGTGTTGCAACTAGTCAATTATTCAAATGTTTAGAAACATATCCTTAACCTTGTAATCTGGTTTGAAACTTGTCCTAATATTTATTCAGCTGCCATAAAAATTTCCTTGTACGTTGGCAATGTCGTGAAATTATTGGAGTTTCCGATTATTTATAGACCAATAGTTGAAAATAAAATAAAAAAGCATATTTTTATTCAAGAAACCTTATTCAATTCAATCTTCACAAATTTAGTTTAAAAGTTTCCAGACTTTGTCGCACGGCTGGAATTTGTTTTCAGTTCTTATTTGTAGTTAACAGAAATGAATAACAGTAGAAAAAGTGAACGCGAAAGAACTGCATGCAACTGTTCCTGTCGGAGCCACTCAAAATGTTTCCAGTAAAGTTGTATGCCGTCCTTTCATTTCGAAAACAAGTTTACGTATAATCGCTGGTATTGACAAACGCGCGTTGATGGTTACACAGCATGACCGAAACTTTTTTTTTTATCACGATAAAACATATTTCCTGGGGTCGTCGAGAAAGGTCGCCACTTATTTGTCGCACGTTCAACTTTGAAGCAACACTAAAGTGTTTATTGCAAAGTGCTTGCAAACTTTGGCTTTTAATACTTTTACACTTCAGGAACGATTAAAGCGCCGATTTTCGCCCGCTTAGAATCCGTACGAATCCCTGTTCCGCGATAAGTCATGCGCCTGAACAAAAAATAACACCAGCTCGATTGCCTGCGACAGAAATGAAAAGCAAATAATGTTGATGAGCCGGTAAAATCGAAGGCTTTTGTGATGTTTCGATGAAAAAAAAACCTTTGCCGTTGAAATGAAACTGTAATTCCATTATTCCGACTGATAATGGGATTGAATTGTAATTTATATTTCGGATATTGAAAATTATAAAGATCAGTTTTCAATAAAATATTAATGTAAAAACTGATCCGGAAAATTGAAATAATAAATTTTTATCAACAAAAAATGATGTCGAATGTAACACGAATAATTAATATTTATCTCTGGATTATGATGATTTTGATGATATGATTGTCTCGGAAAGTTCATGAAATTTATCGAATTTTATTTTTTATTAAAATAAATGCAATGAAGATAAAAAATGTTCAATATGATTTATGTTTCAATTCATTTTGTTTTAATATTTTAGCACAATGTTTCAAGGAATTAAAGAACAATTTTTCCAATTGCAGTTTCTAGCTGTTTCTGAACTTATAAAGTGTTTGGCTCAATAAAATCAGGAATTAACATCAAAACCGAAGCCAAAAGGATGTTTGAGAGCCGAATTAAGCTTTTACGTAAATTACTATCACTACGTGGTCGATTGCATTAGTTTCAAATTATCATTTTGCACTTTGCAATTAATTGCCTGTGGAATTGAACTCCAACAATGTAACAATTATCATGTGACGATGATAAAATTCAAAAGCAATCAAACTGACAAAAAAAACGAATTAGATAACAACAAATTTCCAGGTTAAATGGAATTTCAAATCAATCTACTCTCCAGCTATTTTTCGCTAACTTATTTAGCCAGCATGAAAAAAAAATTGTTTTCATGACAAAACTTTTCATATCACAATTGTTATGTGTGCTGTGAAAAATGTTTTATCAAATTTTTTGCAAAGTCTAGTTTTAATGAGAAAAAATATAGCAAATATCTCGGCAGAAGAGCAGCAATTAATATGAAACCAGCGGCGCAACTGCAAATTAAAATTATGAACTTTTTGTCTCGCGCCTTATGATAACATAATTACATTAGACTAAGTCGGAAAAATGGTTTTCATACGAATGAAAAATGCTCGTAATCAAACTTGAATTAAAAAGTTATATTGCTACAGGTTGATAAAGAGATGAAGAAAATGGGAACTGATAATATTTCGCAAAAAAAACCGTGTCAGCCGATTCTCGACGGTTTCGTGCCACGGATCGCTTTTTCCCTGGTTTTTTGGTGGTTAAAAATTGGATGGTTTTTGTTAAATCTATGAAATAGCTCTCTTTGACTGTTATGATTAGATTATAATTCATGCATTATTCCGCGCACCAACCAAATCGAGGCGTACTCATTTTTCACTGGAATAAACATGTTCTGGAATTATAATTAGCCGGTGTATTTCAAACGCAACTGCAAATTGAGTATCCGAAACTTAGCAACTCATTTGGGCATACAATTAGAACAATGGAATGATCCCAATTGTTGAAAGTTGTCGGGTAGTATTTCTAAGCCTGAGTATCAATATGTGACAGCTAATTCTCATATGAGAATATATATTATAATGATCCTTGCCTAATCAATAATCTATTTTAAAGCCTGGATGGATTTCATTCAAAGCTGCTGTAGTTAGTTCGCGAACTATCGAACAAAATACATTTTTCAACGATACTTTACATGTTAAGAACATATTTTCAAATTAAATTATTCAATTAACTCAGTACTCAGTATTCACCAATCACGCTGTTATAAATTTTACTTTGATGTTTCGATTAAATGATTTCGAAGAACTTTGTATTTCATTAATTCTTATCCTTTGAAGCGATAAAATGGAAATCGAAATAAAAATTAGTTTCGATGGACAATAAAAGTTACGCCTCTGTAGAAAATCGATCAATCATTTCGGGTAAATCGAAAACTTAAAACTGACAGGTTAACAAAACTCCGCGGCTCATTCATCATTCTTAATTCAAATCGTTCACCCGTCAATAATCGCTGGTCTACCGCAAATAATCAGCGGAATTAGAATATTTAAGTTCGGACGAGTCAACAACGAAAATAACTCGTGTCTGCGTACATTCGCTTACATACTAATGAATCTTCAATCATTCTCCACTCTGAAGAATTTTCATCTCAACTTTTAAATTCAAAAATTTCCATGAAAAAACTTGTGTGCAATATTGTTAAAAATAATTTTAAAAATATCAAAAAAAAGAAACTATTGGTGGTAAGATTGGAACGGGGTTGATTAAAACGAAATCACGTTGTTTTCCGGTCAACGCTAAGCAGTCTGAAAATTGCGGATGGAATAAGAAACTAATCTACTTAAGGGCAAAGAGGCACGTACAGGAAGACGAGAAATGAGAAATCGGCGGAGCAACAATTTTGGCGGAAAGCCCTAGAGAGCCGTGATTCGCGTTGCCAAGTGGGCTACTCGGACAGCCAATCGTAAATCTCGATTAAAAGAAGAAACCGAGAGCAATCTAAATAAGCCGCGTGTGCCGGACGTCTTGATTTGAGGGGGCAGACATTTGTCAGCGCCATCTGTAGCGGGTACTTGACGACTTTCTTCAGAAGAGACAAATGACTTTACAAATTTCAACCCAAACGAATGGCAAGTTTCAAGTTTCTAAACGAAAACGCCACGAGGCGTGAATATCATAAACTTTTGAAATTTCATTTAATTCCACGCTCTGTTCTTCGCTGAGTGTTTCGAGTATGATCTTTGTTCTTCGCCCCATCCTCGAGTAATGCGATTGTTTCGAGGTTGAATGTAAGTTACGAATATATAACTGCTAAGATCAAGTTTGAAGTTTGCTACGATAAATGTTTACTCGAGTTTGTCTGCCTTTAACTATTGTATTGACGCTTTGAATATTTTTCAACCAGATCGAATAATTTTTAATGCGAAATTACGTTAGAAATACATCCTGAACATGTCAAACTCAACCAAACGTGTTTCAACCGGTTTGATCATGTTAGAAACATGTTTCGAACTTGTTCGGATATGTCCAAAACATGTTTTGACGTATCAGAACATGTTTACAAATGCACTTAACTGAAAGTTCAATTTCATCAACATTAAAACCGACTCTTTATCTGCTTTCTGGAAAAGAAATAATTAAATCTAATTGGTTGGAAAAAAAATTGAAACCAAAGCAAAATAGTCGTTCGTGAATGAACAGAGCCAAGATAATTACAACGTAAACCTCCAGTTACGTGATAACAAGCTACATGAAAAGCTTGGTAAGGGAAGTATTTTTAAAAAAACGGTAGAAACTTGTTAGGATCCATTATTGCTTGTGGATCGGCCGATTGGCAACGAAATAATTAACGAAGGCATGCGAAAAGCAGGCGAAAAATGAAGGTCGCTTGTAAAATTAGTCTTTTGCATGGTTCTGATGCGCTCTGCTTGATAACGAGCCGCTAATGAAATGGACGCGAATTGGCTAATAAGGTCAGGGTTGTCGGCAAACAACGCGCTATCGCCGATCAGCATAGGAGCAGATAGCGTACCTTTTGTTGCGGCGCGAAAATTATGATGACGCCGCGACTAACGACTATAAGATTCGCCGTCTCTTTCTCGGTCTTTCTCGCTCATTCGGAGCCATCAATATGCAACGCTCCGGTTAGATAACAAGCCAAATGACAAACTTACACCGTCGACAATTTGCAAGTTAACGAAATGTGATCTCTTATTCCCTTTTGCCAAAAGAAGGCAAAGGGCGCTTTAATCAAATTGCAAATCGAATCAACCGTGGATGACCTGATTTCTTCCATCCTTTGTCACAACACTTGCAAAACTAATTTCGAAATCTCGTTTGCTTTTCGTCTAAGGGTTTCAGCTTTCGCAAATATTTGGCCTTTTTTGGATTCACTCTTTGAGATATTCCAGAATCAATCATCTTATACGAATAGAACACAATTGATTGTGTTTCTCGATTGACGTGTTGCTCTGATTGATAGTATTTGAGATTTTTTCCGATTTTTTAATTTGATTTTGAAGTTGGTTCCATCATTTGTTTCACTTTAAAGCAATTTTTTAAACATTTTTTTATTCTCAGTTCCAGAAGATTTTTTCAAATCAAAAAATTTGTTGCTGCTTTCATTTTCTGAGTCCGCGTTTAAATCTGTCTATTCAAATGTACAACGTAAAAACGAGTTTGATTTTAAACCGTGTTTAAGGTTAATTTTGCTGTAATTTTCAATATTCACTTCTTCACCATTCTGGTTAGGTTTGATGAAACAATTTTTCCTTTGGTGACTTTTCATTATTTTTAATTCTCTTTAAAATGACGTCAAAAATTTTTCGATATGTTTAATAGAATTTGAAAAAAAATCCATTCTACCTAAAAGGATCGGAGTACGTAAATTTTACGTCATTCCACGATAACACATATTAAATTGTTGTTTTTTAGTTAACAAATAAACAATCAGCTTCAGATATGTTTATGGGCCTGTTTCACAATAATATTTGTTATAATAAATTGTTTTCATTATGTTTATAGCAAATTGCGATTGAATTTTTATTCAAAACAAACATCCGGAACGAAAAAAAAGGTCTGCGAAATACCGACGAGTATTTTGGCTTTTTATTGAACAAATAATTGTTTATAACAATAGATTAATAGTTATGTTAATAAAAAGTTGATTGAAACAACTATTTCAATATAACTAAAGCTAAAATATTTATATAAATAGTTACAACCAAGTTACAACATCGAAATGTCATCAAGAGGTAAAATTTACGTACTCCGAAATATCGGTCCTCCTAGTATTAAACTCCGAGTTTGAAATTACAACAATTTTACTCTAATTTAATCTAATTTAATTAACCGAAAACACGACCAATTTTGATCGGACTTTAAACTTCGACTTTGATTTTTCAACTCCGAGTTTAAAATTCGAGCGAATTTAGTCGCAACTGATGAGTTAGAGCAATTTTAGCTAAACTCTTTTTTACAGAGTACATTTCTCCTGGAACGTTTGAAAGGAAGTGAACAAGTAGTGCCAATATAAGTGGTTGACTATAACTTGACCACTCAACTACTCCAAAACTAAGACTTAAATTCTATTCAGCGTGAAGCAATTAAAAGGGCACAGAGTGTCTTAATAAGGGATATCTAATAAGACCGAAAGGTTTATCTTAGTCGAGCAGCGCAAATTTGGAAAACTGGAGTAACGAGTTGTTGAGTGATGAAAGGCTTTTATTATCACACACGCACTTAATTATATACAGAGGGTGTCAAAGGCACCAGAGTGTGAGATGAGGAAAAAAAAGATATAAAGCGAAGGAGTGCGATAACAATCAGCCGAGCCGTCTGTTGGATGCGCAAGTACACAACAACCATATATGGCGTACACACAAGTCAGGTATTATACGTGCTTGGAATATAAACAAGACGTCGAGGGCTCGAAAAGCGCTAGTAGAGTAAAGGCCGGCGTTACAGTCGGGCGCAAGTCATGCGATCGTCTCCGAAATCATGCAAATGAAAATCCTAACGCCCAAAGGTGACAGTTGTTGAACGTGCTCGCATAACGTTTGTCGCCGACCTCTCGGCAGAAATAATCTAATATTTCCGTTTGCGCACAAACACGCCAAGTAAACTCGGCATATGAAAAAGCGTCATACATTTCGAACTAGGAAATAAGTGCGACCTTCTTTTTTTGCCAACTTTTTCTTTGCTGTTTCCCTTTTTTTCAAAAAATTTTTTTTATGCTAATGAAGTAATTATTGCCGAACCGTACTTTTTAATTTAATATTGCAAATGAAAAAATTGAATTACAAAAAGAAGGAAGCTTAATTGGCCTCCGTTTACAATTTTTGTCACACGATATACACGGAATTTTTCATTATTTTTCATAGTTATTTACATTCTGCGCGGCGTGAATGTAAATGAGTACGGAATAATAAGTCTCGTCTTTTTGCACATCGATTCGACGTTGATGGAAGTCCGATGCCAAATTTTTTGTTCCAACTTCGTATACACTTTTCATTATATTAACAAATTGTATATTCTTTCTCCGACCCAAATCAGACGCGAAATTTGAATACAAATTGAAAAAGCTCACTCAATTAACATTATGTTTCATGCACAAAAAATCTTTTTTTATGAATTTAAAAATTTGTCCGATTGTCTTTTTTGCATATCAAAAATGAAACAGGCACAAAATTTGACATTGACACGTGCCGTCACACTTGTTTCTTTTTGACCGAAGAATTTTGTAAATAATCGAATTTTTAATTTTTCAAGGTTATGTTGCATTTGTTTGACTTTTTTTTTACGAACCAAAACCGTGTCTTGTGGGTATTCAAACGAGAGCTTTTTGAGTCCTTCATTCAATGGCATGATTATTTTTGTGATTCCAAATTCTCGTCCTTTGTTATCAATGTAATTGTGCCATTCAAACAAAGTACTTGAAACGGCAAGAATAATAACGATAAATCAATTAGCGCGACGCAGTGATAAAAGAATACGAAACGGTATAGCGCGATCGTTAAAACACTCGAAGAGTGTTTTATCGTTGAGCAATAGTTATTCGTCTAAAAAGATGTGCAAGAAAGTGGGATGTTTTTCCGTCTGGCAATCATGCCAAGTTACTAAATGGCACTTGAAACTTGAACGTGGGTGTTGCAGGATGGGCAACGCTGGCGAATAAAGTAAGTTTATCCGGCGGTGTTGGTGCACACGCTCGCGAACAATGCCAACTTTAAATTCAAGCCGAATAAGGGGATCGCGGACGGGATCGTATATCCCGCAGCATCGACGCCAACTTGAAAAGCGCTGCAAAAAATCCGCGCGATTTTCTTCTAACTTTTTTAGTTCAGCCGCATCTTGGTCTGGAATTTCATAGCGCAATCAAGTGGATTAGAAAATTTTGTCCAGTCAGTCGAATTTCATGAAGTTAGGAACAAACATATGAGCAAATCCAAAATTAACATCCACTTAGCGGTTCAAAAAAATAAAAATTTTTGGACATTAAGCACACTCTTGGGATTTTTTTCTCACGATCTAGGTGTCAAAACAAGATGGAAAAATGGTGCGGCCTACCTTGAAACGAGTGGCGACATACTTTTAAAATTAAATTAAGTTATAGTGATTTTTGCCAAAGAAGCAACAAAAAAGCATGTAAAAAGTAACTCCAAATTTGGTTTTTTTCAAATTTTACGTTTTTTATCGATTATGGGGTGTTGTACGTTTTACCAAAGTCATTCAAATACCGAAAACGAAGTATCAAAATATTTCTGTGTCTCACTTTTAGTACTATGACTAAGAAATTTGAGTGAATTAAGTTAATCGCTCTTTATTCTTATCATTTTTCTGTTTTTTAGGATAGATGTCGTTGTAATCGTAGGAAATAAATAATTAATAAAAATCGTTCTCTTGCAATTACAGCGCCATCTATTGTGCAAAACAAAAAAAATATAAGAATAAAATCTTTTTATTTTTTTATGAAGAATCCGAATCTGCAATAAAAAATGGGGGTTTCACAAACTCGAACTTTTTTCATTTTTTATTTTCTTCTTTTTTAATTAAAAAAGTATGTCGCCACCTGTTTCAAGGTGGGCCGCACCATTTTTCCAACTTGTTTTGACACCTAGAACCTGAGAAAAAAATCCTAAGAGTGTGCCTAATGCCCAAAAATTTTTATTCTTTTGAACCGCTAAGTGGATGTTAATTTTGGATTTGCTCATATGCAGCTTGTCCTCGAGTTTGCGATCGACTCATAGATTCATCTACGAGAAGGGCGCTTTCGAAAATGAATATCAATGGCACTGCAAAAGCATAACAGAAACTCGTTCAATTTCACGAGCGAGCAGCAGCGTCGGTTGATTTGTTACAATGTATATTATCGACGCGATGAAATCTTGACGTTCGCCGCCATCGAATTGAGATCGAATTTTTAGCGGGCGCGCATGTGCGCGCACCATTCAGACTCGTTTCCTATAGCAACGCTCTGCGAGCGAGACAACAACGCGCAAACAATGCCCACAACCAAGAGCTTAAACAGTCGATCACTTTTCCTATACTTCACCATTTTCTCTCGCTCAATCTATGACGCCTCGTTTGTTCCTCGATGTAGCCAGCTTCCTGATGGAATTCATTTGAGTACAAACATTCCCCGGACGGTTTGTCTCATATTTTCTCGTACTTTCTCGAGTTTCATTGATCCTTTCAAAAGAACTTTGACATCAACAAAGTACCATTCTCTAGGGACTTTCACATTTTTCTGTACGCAATATTTCCAATTGCAAACAGAGGTTTCTGGCAATCACTGACATACTGTTAGCTAGGGACTTTTATGTATTTGGGGAATTTTTTGCGAGAAATTTGTTACATTGAAAGCTCGGTATGATAATGAGTCGAAAGATTCGGAATTGGTGGCTCTGATTTTATCCAAGATTCCCACTTTACCAGAAGATTAATAATCCGAAACTGGAAAGCATTAACAATGCTCCATTGGCCATCCTTTATCGGTATTACGAAGCACTGACAAAAACGTTAGCTAATGAGTATCCATGAGATATTACACCAGACTCTTAATTATGATTAATGAATATTTAGTCAAAGTAATGGTTCGCGCTGAGTATATTTCTTGCGGAATAAGTTTGCTATTGTACTAGAGTGAAATTTGCACGACATGGTGTTTCACTGTCAGGGCGCCCGCGTGTTTAAGAAGCGCCTAGTGAAGTTTGGTAAAACTTCAAGAGCGCCTCGGTGGTAGTGGGGGACAGCTGGGGCAAAACTTGCTGTCAAATTATGTAACGAGCGAGTAACGAGCTTCCACCGCGAGAGTGGCGCTGAAGTTACCCGATGCATTCATTTGAGATGCCACGAATGATTATAATCTCAAAATGGACACCTGCGGGAATCAACTTATCAAATTGAAGGATTAATAATATTCGACAGCACGTGCGAGGGACAAAAAAAGCTGTGTTAGCAGTCGACGCTCGAATCAAAATAAATTGTCCGGGCAAATGAAAAGCGATCGATCCCTTGCTTTTACGCGCAGACAAAAACTCCGCGCCCATTCTTTCAACAATTAATCGACCAATCTGCTTTGCTATTCCTGTTTACCTTCAAGTGATTGAATCGTCAACTTTCGGAAAACATTCGCTCGTCCAGCTTTCAATGTTTTTTCAATAGCGCATTATCGATGTACTTAAATAAATGGCAAACGTACGTTATCCCGGATATGAAAGTGCATTATTTTAGTAGCCCGTGTTATTTTGTTTGCACTTGTTGAATAAATAAAAAACACGTCCACTAGGGCTGTGATATCATGGAGAGCTCTTGATATTGTTTTGATTCGCGACTATTTCGTCATTTTTTACATGTTTTCACGTATTTTCGAGTTTTCAGATTGGCAGCATGCAAATTAAAAAGGATCTAACATGCGAGAAACTGTTTTCGAGGCAAATTTTGTTGATACGACAGTTTTGTAGAAAATTTTGTGATTTTAAGAGTATCTAGTGCTTATTTGGTTCTATCCAAAAACTGTTTGGTTGGTACTACTTCAAGTTTCGCTGAAAATTTCAAATGACTCCATACTTTTTTTAAAGGAATTAAGGTGGGACATCGGTATCAGCTGAATAGTCAGATTGTTTTATTTTGAATTTAGAATCTAGTAGTGCAAAAGTATTTGTAGTTAAATTTTCAAAGTCAAATTTAAATTTTCAAATCCGCTGACTGTAAGATATTTCATGTAGAAATTTGGCAAAAGTTCAGTGAAACTTTTGTTCTGACTGTACCTGGCGTCCCACCTTAAGTAATACTTGTAGTGATTTTTTGATACTTTATCGAGTGACTTTTCAAATTGGTCACTTGTTAAGTTAATAATTTTGTCATCTGCTAGAGAAGTAAAATTTGAATGTCACTTCTAATTAGCGCTGCCAATACATAGAGAGGAAAAGTCACGCGTTATCAGAACGAAAGCAATAGGAAAAGTTGAGAAAATTGTACTCCGATTTGATCCACAGCTGCAATATTCATTAAATTGCAAGTTTTGTTAATTAAAGCTGTCTGGTACTCAATGAGAGTCAGTGGATTAGTTTTGCAATGAAAAGTATACATATAGTATATACTAAAAAAAATATTTCGGTTACTCATATTTTTCTTTCAAAATGTTGGATGAATAAAAAAATGGAACAGCCCAACAAGTCCTAGAAGCGCAGTGCCATAAAGGATTCTCATGCTCGCAATAATTTTTTTGAGATGTAAAAATACCCGTCGCTCTTCCGGGACATATTTAGTTTTGAAAGTCAATAAAGAACGTCGCCGTGCAACGACCGAGATTTCCGACGATGATTCACAATTTTTTGCAAAAAAAATGATAGAAGAATGGACAATGTTTTAATCATGCATTTTTGCCGCTATCGATCGGAACGAAATGTTGAACGAAATACACGTTTAATCACAACCGAGGGAACAGTCTGGAGGGGGAGAAAAAGTAATGAAGCGTCTCCGAGGCATCTTCATGGCAAATGTAGGCCAAAAAAGGATTAGACGCTGAACAAATTAGAGACTAAATCCTAGTTTTAAAAGGGGACACTTGAATTATGCACAGAGGAAAAATTGCCTCATAAAATTACACTGCAATCGCACTTGAAACCGTCCCTGAGATGACAGACGATAGAAAAAATACTTTTAAAAAGGCGCCAGTGTTTATCACCTCTACCTTTTTAATAATGAAGATTTTCGGCGCCTAAAAGGAAACGCTCAATTCCGACGTGAAAATGCAGCCTACCGGAACAGGACAAACATTGAATTGTGCCAACGGTTCCACTCAATTTCGTAATTTTTGTTTTTCTGATGGGCAGTTTTGAAATTAATCGAGGAAAATGCAAAATGGCGGAGAGTTAAAAATGTTGTCATTAAAAATGCAGACAATAGTAGATGAAAGGTTTTCAGACTTAATAAGCTTTTGTAGAATGAGATTCTAATTCAGAGTGGCACACGCAGCGAACGAAAGCGATGGCTAAATAACTGATGGTAAGGATGAAATTGAAAAAGATAGAAATGTTAATGCAGCAATCCAAGCGACAATAATTTATGCTAGACGATAAATGGAAATCGTAGTTGAATGCGATTGGTTAGATAAAGTCGCACTCATCAACGGCGTAAACAATTAAACCTCAAAATAACGTGGGAATGCGTGTTTCAGTTTCTCTTCGACCGTAGTTCCAGCTGCATTGTCCATGATAGCTGCGCATGTAATAAACGAGTTTTTAATTTCAATAATTCAATAAACGAGCCCACATCATTTTGATTTAAAATTTTCAATTTGAATTTGTGCCGGTTGAATTTAATTTTCAGTGTTGATTACAGTGTTTAAATTTTGTATGGTGAGTTGGCCTTGTAATTGAAAGTCAAGTTGATTCTTCTCATTAGAGGGACAAAACTTTAATTAAACGCTAAAAAATATGGCTAAGTAGAAGAAAAGACTAACCGAGGCGTGAATTTTCGTGAATAAATGACGCATTGTTTAAATTTGACGCTAAATTGAAAAGCAAGTTTCGTCGCTGAAAGCGTCCGAGTTCCATTAGGAGTCCGGCGCGAGACTTTGAAGAAACTTAATAGTGTTTCCTAAAGCAATCCTAATGCACAAAATACACTTGCTTATTAAAGGCTGAAATATGCAATTTCAATAGGACAGAGACGAGGAGCAAAAAAGTTGGAATATTCGTTGAATGAGCAATCTCGGCTCTGTTCTGACGGCAAACTTACGAAACAGACAGCGCTGGAGAAATAAGAAAGCAGGCAAGAAAACAACTGGTCTACTTAGTAACGCGAGCAGCCACTGCGAAATGTGTATTTACATTTTTCAAGCTCAAGTTTTAACGTCAGGATACATCATAACTGAATCCTCTGGATAAAAGTCTTCAAATCCATACTTTTTTCAATATACTATCTGAAAGTAACTTCAACGGATGTGCAGAGGTATTTTTGCGAGATAAAATTTTAAATTATTCACCAAAAATGATGCTTTTAATATAAATTTTTACATCACTTTAGTGCTGTTGGTTTGGGTAATTTATGAATTATGAAATTGTTTCTTTTGTTATAACTGTTAGTAATCCTGATTTCTAGATACTTTATCTGTCGAAATTTGTATTGGTAACACTGAAATCAACTGAACTTACTAAAATTTCCGAGACTCCTGAGGAATTTTGATATGTAATGTTGGTAACGAATTTCTAGAAACTTTTTTTTTATTTTCAGAGATTTTATTCCTACCAGCACTGATTCTTGGGGAATTTCATTGTTGTCATCACTAACTGTAGGGAATTTAGTTACTAGCAAAACTTGTATCGGGAAATTTCTTGCTAAATAAAATTAATTCTAGAAAGATAGAATTGATAAATACTGTCTTCTAAAAATAGTTGATCAGACCAAGAATCCCTTGGGACTTTTCGACAATAATGTATCATAAGTTCGCTGAGTATTTTCCATTAAGTTTTCATCAACAATTCTTTCTCGGCAAAGATGTTATTACTAACAGCAGATTGTGACGGGTTACGAATTTCTTGTTTTTATTGATGACATCGTATCCTAAAACCGCGTAGTTGGTAGTTGAAAAAATGTGCCGTCGACGCGGATAGGACGGAGAAAAAAGAACGACCGAAGGGCTTTGTCGTTCACGAAAATCCGCAGTAATTGAAAAACAGCTGTCGTTCGGTGTAAAATGGACGGACAAATGGTCGGCCGGGCAAATGGCCGCCGAAAACAACTAACGACGCCCGCGCGCTCTACGTAAACGCAAAATAACGAGCGCACTCTCGTCTCATCGCGGGCGAATAACAGCCGGCCAGAGCTGATCTCCACCGTATTTTATTTGCGGAAAAACCCTCGATCAATTTTCTTTGACAAAATAAGTTCGAGGAGGCGACTCGAACGACGGGAAATCCCCGAGCAGTCTCGACCGTTATTTTTATAGGTTATGTCTTTCAAATGTTGTTTTCGGTAGTTGGAAGGGAAATCCTGTCAGACGGATAATGAGCCGATGAATAACATTTGGCTTGTCCAACGACATCTGATCAACAGCGGCATATCGGTAAACAAGGTTATTATCGGTTCGTCATAGAATCACCGAGTTTGCAGTAAACATCAATTTAATTTAGCCAGGCTAGAATAACGCACATGTGACAATGTTTTTCTTTGTCAAATTTATCTAAGGTATACACTTCTTTTTTTCTTCACTTATTAGCGTCATGCCAAATTATCGCTGCCGGTGCATTTAGAACATTAGTTTCATAACCGTGAATCATTTGAGTTCAAAACAATGCTATGTTTGCACCTACTCGAAATTCAGATCCGTTATTATTCCTGCCTGCAGTGTAATCATTCTAAATTTTCATGAACCTACTGTGCCTGATGATTTATCTTACCTAGCCAAGCGCTATTTTACATTGAATAGGTTGATTTCTTTTCGTCCTCAAGAGATTTCATAACGTTTTCTTTGGCAACATTTGTCTTAGGAAGATTTGTCCATTTTTCAGTGTGAACTCTTAATAGACGAATTTGAGTTTTTTCTGAAATCTCAGCTCTGAACTATCTAGGGAATTTTATGAAACAGACAAGTTTTCTAGGCTTTCTAGGGACTTTAAATTTAAGAATTCTAGGGAATTTTAGTTCGAAACGTTGGTAATATCGAAGAATGGGATTTGCCGATTTTGTAAGAAGTAAGAGTAGAAATAAAGAGATACCTGGGATCTGTTGATAAGACCTATTTTAGCTATTTACGAGCTGTGTTAATTCCCCGAATAGTTTCGAGCCACGTTATCGATAGTATAATCATATAAATCACAAAGAATTTATTCAATTAATTTTCGCGGCATCAAACTTTCCACTGCATTAAAACTGGATTTTGTTAGCAAAGTAATTGAAAAAGTTAAGCAACTTCAAATGAAAAGATAATTGATTGGCTGATTTCGGTCGAATCGCTACGGATCTGTTTATTCAAGTCAACGAAACTAAGTTAAATTTTTGCCTAATCTGTTGTGTCTAAAGATTCAGTCAATTTAAATTAAACAAAGCTGCTTTATTCTTCTTCATTTCTGATAAATGAATTCTCATTTCCTTGAACTAATTTCTTTTGTTGCACATTCAATGAAGCAACAAATTCCTACTTGTTTGAAATTTAGTAATTTTGTTATCAAGAAGTCATGAACTTTCGTTTCAACAGTTTAGTGAACAAAAGTTTAAGCTGGAATATAAAAAAACAGGTCCAATCGGTAACTGACTAAGCAATTGTTAAATAGGATGAATTTTTTTGTTCGCGAATTCTTCTTGTTTCCGTCACCGCTTAGCTTCGGGTGACTTTTTTTAGCAATACATGATAATACGAAACGAATTATGCATATCTGATAAACCGACTACATGAAAGGAATATAATGAGATGAATTAATCTGCCTGTAAAATTATTCGTACGTAAAAATTGAATAATCTTGTTCATGTATGACTAAAACGGAGCTTTGCTTGTCAAGTTTCGCGCAACAAAAACGAAATGGCAAATTCGTTCCGTCCTGCGGAGCTTTAATGTATTCTTTAATACTTTTCATTTCTCACTTCACACAGTTATGGCCAGAATTTCAACGTTTAGTCGGCCACATTCTTTGCATTCATTTATCAGATTAGTACCCCTTTTTTTACAACAACCTCAAACGTTTTCTTTCCCGTGCAACCACTTTGATGTGATTGCGCCGACTATTAATTCTGTTTTGTTTTTTTGGTTATTATTCAAGCGAACAAAACGCACTAAAACGAGGTTAATTTACATCAGCGGCGAGCATGTACGCAAAATTGGTCGTAGATATAATAGAAGCAGGAATCCAAGATGGCGCCTGCAAATCGTAAATTGGCGGGAACAAATATTGAACTATGTAAGCTGATATGGGAGGAAATACCGCAGTCGATTAGTAGCCTGATAAGTTCGATGTTAAATAGAACAATATTTGTCAACTCACCTCGTGGTAGGAGGGCGACTAGCAAAACTATTCTAAGGACTGCGATGTACGGGTTGGAGTGCCTCGGCTCGCCGGGCTGCAAACTCGGCCACATAATTGGATCTGTTGTGCGTATTTTTCGCGAAAGCGGCAGCCGATGCGGGAGCCAAATTCCTCGCAACCCCGACACTCACATCAAATTATTTGACCGCTACTTTCGTCCACCTTGGCCTCCTGATTTCGCCGTCATTACCAACGCCTCCCTCCCCAGAGTGCGTTCCAATTATAACCAACTGCCCCTTTAATTAAACCTGAAACACAAATTAATGCATCGTCAGTAGTCAGAAAAGTTACGTGTTTTATTCAATGTTAAGGCCTTGCAATTCAGTTTTCACTTGCAATTTAATTTTTGGTTCAATTATTTTTTACGTGTTGTTAACACTGTTTTTAATTAACGATTTCTAGGTGGAATAATTAAGCACGTATCTCCGACTGTTACTTTTTGCAGATTATAAAACGTATTAATTCAGCTTGAAAATGCTTTTTTGGTATCCTAGAGTTTTTCTCTGTCATCAATTATTCAGCGAAACTTCAGAGATACCAAAAAACCTACCTTAATTTACTATTTTCTAGAGTTTCTTATAGTCCTATTATTTTTAAGATTTTTTTACGTTGGTAACACTGTTGATTACTGTACTTTGTTTATGATCTCCATTATACCCAAACGTATAGAGTTTTTAGGGGGCTTTATTACTAGGGAATGTTTAATTGATAAACTGATCTAGGGCATTTTTTCACTTGTCATTCTGTTTTTGCAGTTCTTTTTTATCACAGCACTACTTTTGCAGAAAATTCGAAGAGCAGAATTTTTCGTTACAAAAGAAATTTCAAGAATGCATTTTACAATAATTTTTCATTTGAATTCCGCCGTAAAAAAGAGTATAATTTGATACATTAAAGAATGATTGGCCGGAATACATTTTGTCATGTGCTCGCGTCTTAAAGAGTATTTGAATCGAAATACATAATATATTACGCCGTTGGTAGGGCGGCATAATACACGAATAACATGTGCAATATAGATTTCAAGTTCTTTATATGGTGCTCGTCGATTGAAATACCGTTTGCAAGAAACTATTGCGTGTTCGTGCTTATTCGACTATGCTTGCTGCGATAGTCGTTCGCTAGACCGGTCAAAGATAATCATTATTCTTTTTCTTGTTAAATTGTTAATGTTGGCATTCTCTTCCACAGACTGACTAGAATTTTCATCGATAATTTTTTATCTTGAGAAATAGCTCTGGTCACGCGAACTGTACATCTTGAAAGCTTCAAATCGTGCCAATTCCGATTGCTTTTTCGTAGACGAAAAGCTTTCCACGTTCGATAAACTTTAAATAATAACAAGTTTCTAGAAAATCGTGCCTGCCATGAAAATTGAGTTTGAGTTTTCTCAGTCTTTCAAATTTCAAAGAACTTTCTTAATCTTATTACAAACAAGTTTTTTATTTTTACTATTTCATTTTTTATATAGATTAGAGAATCTGTACATTGACAATGCTGCCAACTTACAAATGAAAAATTCCTAAAATATTGTACGAATATTTGTGTAAAGACTTCGACTATTTCGCAATGTAGCTAACCGAAACTTGTCAATGTTTCAAACTGGTGGAATAAAAAACACTACATTGAATGACGAAGAGGCTGTTTAATCCATGAATGCTTTTGAAGAAGGAGCATGCTGTTAGGATATTTTAATTGAAACGCAAAGCACACAAACGCGTGTGTTTAATTGCATCTCATTAAAATCATCAAACATTTGTTGGCCATGGATTCAGGGCGAATTCTAAAATCGTCGTAATTCCTTTTAAGAGGATTGCGTGCTTTCATTTAATCGGTCGTCGCGGGCTGTGTAAAAGTTTATTTTTCAAATCGCGCAAACACAAGAGCAAACTTTGAAATTAGAAAGTCGCCCACCACATTCATCGGCTCAATAAAATTTTAATCAAAAAAAAAAAATTGCTGTCGATGAAGTTATCTCAATAATTGGACTACTCGTTAGTTTCGAACCTATCAATCAGTGCTTAAAGTTTGGCACATTTTTGGCCGTTATTGATTACGGAAATACAGCAATCATGTGCGATGATCAAAAAGCGTCTGTTCAGAACAAAGAAAAAACTCAATCAAAAATCAAATGTAAAAGAAATTAACATTCAATCTGTAATTCGTTCGTTAATTAAGAATTGTAAACCGCAATCAGCCCAAACTTTCACTGTTCCTAACTTTGTGTCCTGTAATTACTTTTGATAAGCCGAAACCGTTATTTATCAGCAACAGCGCCCGCTGTACGTAATTATCACTAGTTTAAAGCAGTGGTATCGTTTTGTAATTATAATTCATCCTGATAACAGGCTAACTACTCCAATCAATCTTGTAAAAATGAAAATGTTTAAATGAAAACAAATTCTTGGAGATTTCATAGTTGGTATCACTGTTTTTAAAGAATCTTGCTATTGGCAATATTGCTAACTATTATTCCTAGGGATTTTGATCAATCAAGTTTTCTAGGGAATTTTTTTGTATGTCAGCATCACTGCGACTTGGAAATCTGTTATTTAACAAAAAATTTGAATCTGATATAAGTTTTAATCCGCGAAATGTTTTTGCAAAGATGGAGTAAAAGTTTGACATCGTACTACAAAATTCGAGAGGACTTTTGCGCGAACTTTTCATAGCATTGAGCTATTGAGTTTTTCTAATCAGTTGCGTAAAATGTCGGCGAAAGGAAAAGCAGAAGCACATAGATAAAAGTTAAGGCGACCATACATTACTGGGTCAACTACCCTTCTAAATGTTGATAACACTTGGAAGTCCGTCTTAAACAAAACAGATGTGTATACACGACTGCCGTGCATACCGAATGTACAAACAAAAATGTCAAGTATCAATTCACTTTTAGAGAGCACAAAGTAGTTTACGAAACTTCAGTTTCAGAACTAGCGCAATAGGATGCGCCGAGTGAAAAAGGTGACGTTTAATGAAACATTGCTTTTTATGAAAGCTGATAAGCAGTCAAATTATCTTTTTACTCTCGGCTCGTTTCAAAACATGTTACAACGATTTATTACTTTTTGACTCGCAGCCTTAACAACACACTAATTATTAGTTTTTATTTTCAGTTGTACGTTTTTTAACGGCCCATTCAATGTTAACATTTACCGCACATTTCCATCGGTAATCAATTTTAATCACGCCTCGTATCACATGAAAAAAAAACGCCAGATAAAAAATGAGCAAGCAAAAGTGCACGTGATAAATAATTCGGTCTACGTAATGTTACGAGAGAAAATGCGCGGTATTAGTAACTGTCGGCTTATATGCTAACATTAATTTTCGAGTTTTTTTTTTTTTTTTGAAAAAAGGGCGAGATCGCTCGATAATCACTCTCGCACTTTGAAATCTTAAATTTACTTTAGCTAGCAAGGGGGAAGAACGAAAAAAAGTTCGAAAACTCAATATCCAAGGCACTTAAATTCAAAACTTTTCATCCCATTACTCTCGCGTAATGAAAATTATTATAATTACAAACATAATTTTTGCACTAGGGTAACTCCGAACTTTAACTAACTCAAAACTAGGTGATATTGTGGATTATGAAATTATAGTTCCGAGGATAAAGATCGACTTTGTATTCTTTAAAAATCGCTTTCCGATGCTTAATTTGCTGTGAATAGTATGAATCATTCAGATTCATTATTTTTGTTACAGAAAAGTTAAACAGCTTGATGAAAGTTGAATTTGATTGATAGGAATTTATTAAAGCAAACAAAACGAGAGAATATGGTTATAACGTGAATTTCGACTCTTCAACGTTTGTTATCTCCTGAGATTTATTACAATTCCGTTCGAGCGTTCACTAACCGGCTGAAGTAGAAAATTGTGCAAAAGTTTTGAAACATTTCGAGACAGGTGAAAACTGTTTGGCGTGAACGTTATCTCAATGGGAAAGTCACGAAAAAAAGGAAAGTCAATTCAGAAAGTACATTTATTACTGTAAATGAGCACCTCTCCTATACGTCTGCAAACACCTAGTTCGTTTTGCATCTAATTTATGAACCTATTTATCACAAGGGTCAATTTTAACACGAAATGAAAGCACAGCGTGCACATATTATGCACGTCTGTCAGATGAGACCAATTTCGCATGACGTCGAATAATCATCTGCCTTGACTAAATAAAATTTCATCAATTTCAATGCCTATAACTGCCAACCTCTTCCAGTTCCTTTCTTTTTATTGAAAACAAAAACAAAAATTAATAGCTTCATAAAACCTAATAAACATTATGTAAAATAACTAACATAATAAAAACATTAATACATGAAAAAATTACGAAAATGACGACCTAAACTTTGTTGGTTCGTATTAATTATTCACAGAATTAATTACAGGTAACCTCAAAATTAGTTTATGTCGTTTTGATTCAATGCAATTGAAATTTCCAAGCTGCTGAAAGTGAAATGATTGTCGCAATGACGAAGAGTGAGGTGGGACAATTAAATTCAATTGCAATTCCAATTTCAGCAATTTATTTGCGAAGACATTTTTTAGTTCGCGTTGCTTAATGAAATGCAGTAGATTACTCAATATTGGTCCGGTTCAAGAATCTTTTGTATTTTTTTTTTCGTTTCGCTTTAATTGCATTGTCGCTAAAAATCAATGGCCGGATCTGTCTAAAAAGATATAAATAATTTATATGATTTCGATTTGCTTCGTTTATCGTACGTCCAACAAAATTATCAATTCAACATCGCGATGTCAACCAAATAATTAATATTGATGAAAAGATGTACGAGACAATAGATTTGTATAGGTGATTGTTTTTTATGGTTAACAAAACATTGTCTGTATCGATCCCCTGAGCGCTCAAAGCGCATTCATTAAATATCCATACACTGAACATTATTAAATCTCGAGATAATAAATAATCTATGTATTTTACATGAGGTGTAAATATGTTATACAGGCAGCGACAGTCGAGTTGATAATGTAGTCAATTTAGTTATCAATTGATAGATACGTTGGGACGTGAGAGTGAAAACCATTTTCTACGATTTAAATTTTTTGCAACCACGATACAATTTATTTCGTGTGGCGAAAAAGATGTCAAAATACGAATTCGTTGATGTTATATTAGTATTTTAAACGAGTGTTATCGCATTGAGTTGCTCCAATTTGCACAAGTTGTGGAAATAAGACTAACATTTTTTGCAATTTTTTTGATATTTTATGTTATATAATTGCACTAAATCAGGTTTTCTCAAACAAAATATCCTGCCGAGGCAAAACATTTCATACAACACGATGCACTTGTATATGCTAAAATTGTGTGACATCCCAGAACTCGAGCTCAAGTGCTGTATTTATTTTATCTCCATTTTTTGCAAATTATTATTGCGCAATTCATTTAAAGGCGTATTAAAATCTTGTACGGCCGATCAGTTACTCAAATAACGTATTGATTTTTATGTTGCATGTATTTTCTATTAGAAACTGTATAATACTTTTATCATTATTTTTTAATGCAAAAAAAAAGAGTGCTGATGACAAAATTCTTTGACTTTATGAAATTGCTAAAGGATAACGGAAATGTGCTTCAGAAAATAATGAATAACAAACGCAAAAGGATCGCGAAACTTGTTTATGAAATAACTAGCATAACGTTCTAAGTAGTACGAAAGTAAGTCTAGTCAGACGGATTATTATTTTGCCGATGAAGAATTTTCTGTTTGCTCGCTTGAGGCCGCGCATTTGCTATGCATATTCATTGCATTACGTTCGAATGGTTTCCCGAACGAGATGTTCATTTAACGAAACAAAAAAGAATCGATACCGTCTGCACTCTGACAAAGTACAAAACGTTTACAGTAAAAGTTGGGCGATTTATCAATTGACGTCTCGGTATTATCCGCTCGCGAACATTTATTTCTCCGGTAATCCTCGTCTTGAAAATTGTCAAACCCATATCTCTCATCGGGTCGAATAATCCGGAAGTTGAGCTCGCGATGAGAGCGCGAGTCCAGCAACGAGGAATTTCGAAATTCAGTTAAGTTTTGACGCGATTCCAAAATCACTAATTTGCTGGTCGACGCGAAGTTTGTGGCAACACTAAAGTTGACTCTGATTTGGTACGGGAAACTCAGTGATTTGTCGAAAAGTTAACCCCCTTTCTCTCCCGCCGAACAATAATTACAAAAGTTGAGCAATACTAGTCCAATTAAGTTAACAATTTGGGAAAAGGGGAAAGATAAACGAAAAGGACAGAAGGTGCGAGAGCAAACACTCACCGAGTTGTGGCCGAAGGTGTCATAGTAGAAGTGTAATTCACAATTGGAAAACATTGTCAAGTGAGCACGTAGCACATGTGAAAAAATTCGTGAACATTAATAGGTCGAACGCGCACCGTACGTGATGACAGAACTCATGGTCGACGATCGGACGCGATCTTGCATGGGTGGCAGCGTGCCACAGGTTGGATGGTTGAAGCCGCTCGACAATCCGTTGTACGGCGAGCCAGCCACCGTGGACACTACATAGAATCACTATTATTCAACTGGTCCGCTTCTCCCTTTGCTGTAGGTCTATCTTTATCGCTCCCCGGTCTCCGGTCTCTTTTCACCCCTTCCAAGTTGACCGCGACGCGTCGAGGAGGCTCGTCATCTGAGCAAGTTCAGTCGGAGTACTGAGCGAGGCAATGCACACTAGTTAGAAAAGGGTTGAAGGGAAAGGTTGCCCGACGTGGAAGGAACTGTCGGATAGATCGTAGGTTCCTTCGAGATCGAGCTGTAAGCGTGAGCAAAAAGCTGCGTCCGGGGACATGGACCAATCACGTGTCGTCAGCCTCGTCAGCGTGAGCGTTGTTGGTGGTGGTTGAGTCAGATGCTCAGTGACATCGCACGACGGCAAGCAAAAATGGTCCGGGCCCCGGTCGTCGACTCAAAGCAGCGTACCTCTTGCAGAATCATCGACCTGTCGTCGAGCGCTATCGATCGATAACGCTGAACGATTGGCCGCCGGTTTAGCGAGCGGCATCAGCAGCCAGAAGATTCAACTTGTTGCGAGCTCGTTGAGATTGCCAGGAAGAGAGACCGGAGACTGAGCAACAGACTGTGAGAGACAGAGACAGAGACAAAGAGAGAGTGCGTGGGAACGAATGAGCGATAGAGATGGAGCGTAAGAGATTTGTTAGCTAGGGGATAAGATGATTCAAAGAGATTAAGTCAGAGACAAGTAGGAGAAGAGAAGAGAAGTTCTCGGCGGCAGGTTGCAGGAACAGCGGCCGCGGCGGCAGCTACGATGGCGGCAGCGCCGGCTGATCGTGCGACGACGGTGCTTGCAACGTAACTGAAAGTCCGACCGATATCGCAGCCCCGACGATCTAGCAGCCGGCACGGGCCAGCCTCGTTAGACTCGCGCAAACACCGATAGGTACCTCCCACCAGGTCCCACCACGCTTTCGCGCGAAGCTGCGGACTGGACCACCACGCAGCCCCCACGCTCTCACGCTCTCATCCGAAGCCCACCCCACAGATCAATATTGTGTACGGGAGTCTACCTCCGACCTCGTGCCGTAAGGTCGCATCATTTCTGAGCGACGGCCATGAGCCATCCTGGAGACGTGCACTAGATCCACAACGGCTACCCCCAGACTCAACCGCCTGTCAACTCTCGCCTCCTTCGGAAACCCTGTCTTGCGCTCCCATCTCTACGCTGTTCCAGAACTCTATTTCTAAACTCCATTCCAATTAATCATCTAATTATTGAATCCAAACTTCGCAGGCTGCCTTTTATATATTCCAACCGAATCGAATTCTCTCTCAAATTGCAATTTGAGAGAGATGTAATCAGCGTAAACCCGACTTAGACAATTGGTCTTTCATGGTCTTCGGCAACTATCATTCCAGACGAAAGTATACTGATTTCAGATGACCACTTTAAGTACCACCAGCTACTCCTTGATAGATCCACTTGTAGAACTTGTTTCGGACTACCACACGCTAAACTTGTCCAACTCTGTGCTGCGATGGCAGATCTTTTTCTTATCATTTTCAGATACACTACCTCTGCGGATCTCCGCGAGAATCCCCTTGTGCTTTCCACCCGAAGTATTTTCTCTTTCGCAGAGAAAAACTCTCGCGATTATTTAACGACGGCTCTGGCGAATAGGAGTAAGCGTATTTCAGTGATGAATGGGATCTACGCGCGATCGCTGACGATGCTTAAAGCGTCGTCGCACGTTGAGCTTTTTGAAATATGCATTCATCCTGCTTCGAGCTTGCCCTTATTTGCCTCGAATAATATCAGCCGGCACGCTTGTACCTTGTACAATATACAGAGCATATGTGCGCACGTTTGTACATATCCCATATGTAAGCAAACGAATTGCCTTGAAATCACACGGTTCCGTAACACAGTTTTCGACCGTACCTTGATTGCTTCGCACCCCTTGACAACCGATACGAGGGGACGCCCAGCGTGACGAGAAAACAATCCGGTGGATTTAAAAAAAGAGATTTCTCCTGGAAACGTCTATTTTGGGGCCATTAAATTGTATTAAGCCGCGGTTTTGCCTTTCCTATATATGTTATTGTTTTCATTATCCCTCCATATTTTTTGTGTTCTTGCAACTAAGAAGAGATACGGCTGCGGTGGAAATTGTTCCGGATGAGTGAGATCGTGAATTTAATTTTCGAATCTGGGCAGATGAGAAAGTACAGAAAAGTTGGACTTATCATAAATCAAACTAATTGCTGAAAACAAGGAAGCGAAATCGTTTGTCAAAATAATAGCTACAGCGCAATTACCGCAAACAAACCAAACGTTACAAGTAAGGTATGCAACAACTCTTCAGCTATGTGCATTTCACATGCTAGGTGGTCAAATGTATAAATAATAGGCTCCGTTTTGTACGAGAATGAAACTTGAACGTTCAAAACATGTTTGTGGATTTTCTCTCTGCTACAAAAGACTCGGAGGACGCAGTTAAATATTAACAAAATTTGTCTAATAACTGGCGCACAATTTCGCGGACCACGATGATTACGTTGTTTTTTAAATTTTTCATTAGTTTACAAAAGCCGAAGAACATAAATAGAGCAATGTTCCGAAAATATTTTTCTTCGTTCTCTTTTGTCGCCATAAATGATTGTTTTCAATTTGAGAGAATTATGCATCATTTATACCTCGCTAGAAACGCGAATTTTCCAACGTATATATTTTACATACACATTTGAATTCGTACGATTCGCGTCACGATTCAGCTGCATGAGATGCAAATAAATATCACGCGCTGAAAATTTATGTAATTGATTTCGAATTATGAAGCGATTTCCAATTCCATAAGGGCCGTAAACGCCGCACATTATTAGTTCTGAAAACGTGAAAAAAATCACTTTGGATGTGAAAAAAAAATTAAATTTAAGTCGTGTTATAACACTGGCGAAATCCTTGCACGTAAAATTTTTTATGAGCCAAAAACTCCGGATAGTTCAAATCGGACTTAAGACTTCGATGATAACATCTGATCAACTTGGATCAGTTTAATACTCACTGAAAATTAATTCAAGAGCTTTTAACCCAGTCCTCGAAATATTTCCTACCTTCTAATCTCTGAGAAATTTTTTCAGGATTCATAAATTAACCTAAGTTCGCAGGTGGAAAAAATCATTATCAAAATAAAATCTTAGAAAAATATTGACCTTGAAAACAAAATTTTCACATTTTTTAGTAAACTAATGAGAACCCTTGTCATTTTTTAAATAATTGAAACATACCTGTAAAAAGGACTTTCCATTTGGCGTATACAATAAATACCTACGTTAAGTGTAAGTTCACTGTTTAGTGGTTACGTTAAAATTCCTGTTGAATTGATAATGCAGCTGCTGACACACAATTAACCTACAATTTAACAATTTACATATAAGTGTTGCATTTCACGTGTTACCGCTTTGCCGACCAGAAAAATACGAGCATTAATCCGCTAGATTATTTTGTAACTCCAATTCAAAAGACTTTCGATGTTTCAAACGAATTATATACGACTCTTTTGTTTTTTATCATTTTTAACAATTTCCTCAACCGTGAACTATTTAAAAGAGAGAGCCTCTGAATGAACCAGCTTTTGTTTCTCTTTTTTCTCATCTGTCAGAAATGTTGCAAAAATAGTATCCTTTCGGATGTTAATAATTTGACGTTAAATTTTTTTCATCTCTTCTTTTCCTTCTCTGTCATTTGTCAGTTCAATTTTCCCAAACCAAAGGTAACAATAATGACCAACAAATTCTTCAAAAAAAAAAACAGTTTTCATCCCATTTATGGCTTTTACATGAAAAAATTTTATTCGACAAATAATCAATTATAGACACATCTTTATTTGAAGCGAAAAAAAAAGTCTGGAAAATTGCCAGAGGCACGAGTGCATAATTTATTTTTGAAATTCAAGCGAAACGTGTGCAAGACGTGTACAATCTGATTCGAATGATATTTCAAAAACCAAAGCTGATCTAGTATTCTATTCGGACGTTAAATACGACGTCTATTATTATACCTATAGTCGGAGACCCTATGTCAGATATTACGATGGCAAAATGTCGCCTGCACTGAAACACCCTGACGCTTTTTACTTCGCCCGAATATTTGACTTTATTATAATTATTAAGAGAGCTCGAGTAGCTGTGAATAATTGATCACCCAAAGCCAAAAAGCTGCTGCTCAAAATCCCAATTTGCAGATATTTCACAAAGCTTCTATTAATCATTTACAAATTCACTATTACAGTCCATTAATGAAAATAAACGAAAATAAATTATTAATTTCTTTCTTCCTTTTGTCTTTTTTTCATCTAATCAATGCTTTTTTTTGCCTCTGATTTATGTGTCCAATTAACTGTATTACAGAATCGAAAAATCGATACTGATATGAAACATAGCAGGTGATTTGTTTTCCACTAACTCATCAATTTGAGATTGAAATTCTTCCACGGTCAGAGACGTTTTATCACTGACGCAGTTTTCCAAAAAGGAAATTCTATTTTTTTATCAGCCTCGCAAGTTGAGGATTTATTGACTAATTCAATTTGTTTTTGCTTGACTGCGTGAAATACATTATATGAAATTTGATATAAATAAGCATCAGGGACGAAAATGCAAATGTTACGACGAAATGAATAAGTTAACTGGTAGAAAAATAAACAAACCGATTTATCAACACGTGATCCTGCACCTTTGAGGTCTCGGGAAAATTGTCTCCCCTTGTTCAACACATGCCCTTTTGGCTCCTTCTGTTCGACGTGTTTGACCCACTTTCATTTTAGTATTAGGGCTAATATTAAAACACAAATGTAATACCCAACGAAGTAAAAAAAATCCACGTATCGGGAATCCACATTAATAAAATAAAAAAAAGTCATAATTAATTAAGTGGAATCAGTAGAAAGAGTGATTGATAGAATTTTCTGATTTATCTGAAAACCAATTCTGTTGAATTAAAAAATTTTGATACGAGTTCCTGATTCTTTTGTGACTGTTTATTTAATTGAAAAAAACAGTGTCACAGTCAATTTAAATTGAACGAAACTGATTCTCAAAGCAAAGATTAACGAGGATACTCGATTCGATGAGATATTGTTATTTCGTGTGAATATAATTTGCTTCAAAACGCAACAGTTTCTCAAGACCGCTCTCAAAATGAAAAGACAAAACAGAGGAAGTAAAAGAAAAGCCATTTGAATTAATCTTAATGAAACAATTGCTCGAAGCGTAAGGTAAAAAAAAATAAATTAAAAAAGTATAAGAAAGGGAAATTGGTTGAGTGAGAAAGATGTAACAAAAATACTACAGAACAGTCGCCTTTAGCTTGTTTTCAGTATATCAAGTTCCAAGTACTTTGGGTGCGGTATTTTTGGTGACCTTTTTAACCGCATAACTTTAAATGTATTCGCTTACTTGGCGAGGAGCGAAATTTTGCTTGCAACCTGCATGTCGGCAAGTTTTTTTATTCCTTGCTTTTGAAAAATTTCATTTTTATATACTTCTGCGAAATGTTTCTCTGGAGGAGCTCTCGTTTTGTAAAGACGTCGGATCGATTGCAAAACTTTTGATACAGTAGACATTTTCTGTTACTCGACCAAAAAATCAGTAAAACTTATGTTTTTTATGTTCAACAAATGTTTCTTGATACGTTTTCATGTACTAAAAAATGGATTTTTTAAATCAAAACTCGTTCTGAATTACATTCATACACTTTTTAATAGATCATCAATGAAAGGACAAAAATTAATATTTGCCGTTGCGAAAAATATTTACATACGTTATCTATCCTAAAATTAACACCTTAAACGACATTAAAAATGTTTGCCACTGACAATGAATAACAAAAAAGTGGTTACAAAGCAAAATAAAGTCGATGAATTTCGTAGTTTAAATCACAAATAAACAAAAAATTATATCTTTTTAACTTGTTGCTGTCAACTTCATTTGTTACAATTTTTCTTAGAATCAAAATTGATCGTTTTTTAAAGTCAACAACTTTATCTTTTTTTTAAATTTTTCTGACGTTAATTGATATGCAAACGTCTCTATTTACAGCACTTTGTGAAAACTGTGTTCTTCAATTCATACATAGAATTCCTAATTATGAAAATTAAAAGTTTTGTTTAGAATCGTAGGTGAGCCTTGTTTTTAATCATGTGCCTGAAACAGAAAGGAAAAAAGTGTTAACAAATTGATCGAAATCTATACTTCATTCAATGAAAAAAAATCGATAGAACATTGTTTGTTCTTACTTGTCTAAATGTTCCCAAAAAACCATCAAAGCAGCTCTGTCAAGATATCGTTTTGTTCTGCTAAGTTCGATGACATGTACAGCCCATCTCGCAACGTTCGCGTCCAGTCGTATCTCGTCATATTTCAAATGGAATGCACAAACTGAAACGACGAAATCCAATTTATATTTTCATCAAAATAACACAACTAAAAAACGTATATTGATGTTATTGATACTGAAAAAATTAAAGAAAAAAGCAAAATTGGAACAAAAATTACTTTTTGAAAAAATCTCAACAGGGTTGCCATCAAAAGGCCATCCCTTGAACTGCCAAGCAGGTCCCATGACAAAAACTGCAACAACCCTCTCCCAGTCAGCGTTCGTCAGTTTTTGCGGATTGTCTACAACCCTATAGGGCACCGTTAGTCCGCCTTCTTTTCGCCTCTGCAAAAGTATCTCGTTTTCCTTCTTACATCCCTGGGCTTTTTTCTCGTCAGATGAAATAAACCTAGAAAAAAGGAAACCGATTTATAAAACTTTGAATCCGTTTTTTCAATCAATATCAAATAACTTTTGAATTGCAAATCTATTTTTAATTGATTTTTGATCACTTCAAAATCAATTGAAAATCTTTTTTAAAAAGACTTCATGGTAAAATTTGTTATAACAGTAAAACTGAAAAACCAACCTGAGATCCTGCAGTACATCCTTGGCATTGTACATGGTAATCAACGAATTATTTGCACCAGGAATAATTATAATGGGAGTTCTGCTGGGTCGCTTGTTCTGAGCAGCTTGTTGAGGCGTAAGTTTCGCAGCACTGGCAGGCAGGAGCCCGCTGTTTGGAGCCGGGCTCTGAGCAACCGTCGGTTTCCTGATAGCAGGGTTGGTGCCCTCAGTCACCGACTTGAGGGTCATTCCGTGGTAGGTGCCCATAGTATCAATCTTGAATCCCTCAGTCTCCTCCTTCTGTCGGATGAAACGCTCCTGATCGTATCGATTGTAAACTGCTGGTTGAGGCAGAGGCCGCATTGGAGTCGCTCGCGGGGTCACCATTGGCGTTGGCACTGGTGGTCCTTTTTGTCTACCTTCTTCTCGAGCTTTTATACTTTGGAGAATAGCAAAAATGTTCTTTGCGAACAACTAAAACAAACAAATTTTAGATTGCATTTGTTTTTTAAAAATAAAGTTGATTTAAGATTTTGTTCAATTCTTTTGAATTTGAAGATGGAATTTTTTCTGATACCTTTCCAGTACTTTGTAGGATAGTAGTACGAGTACGCCACTGTCGTTCACGCGAAACAATGTCCTTAGTACCGTCGTCCAGGTCGATGATATTCCTAAGATCAGCTCCCATACCAATGTCATCGTTTTCTTTAATTGTCGTACGCTTTTTTGCCAACCGTTTTGCCTTGATAGCTGCAATCTTTTCCACAGACATAGCTTCTGACAATGATTTAATATTGTCCACCGTCACTGAAGCTTCTTTAGGAGCGTCCAGTCGAGCTGCTAACTGTTCTTTGACCTGAAAAAAGATGCCAATATTGTTTACTTTTTAACAGTTCTGAACTAAAATTCAAAGATGTAATTAAATTGATTTATTTTTACAGGTAAATTTTTGAATTTGTTATTTTAGTACCTTTTGCATGTGAGTTTCTTCAAATCTTGGTTTTTTTGAAGTCCCACTTTCGAGGTAATCATCGGCAGCTCTTTTAACTTGGGTGGGAATTTCAAGTGGAGCAGATTTGTCGATAGCAGCGGAGGTTGCAGTTTCTCCGTTGAGATATGCCAGCAGGTCCTTTCGGTCAGGACGACGCACCACAGGGATGTTCTCAGCTGCGGCCTTCCGCACGTAGACAGGATGCGTGAGACCGACATTTTTTAGTAAAAATAACAGGCACTCTAGGGTGTAATATTCTTTTGGTGTCCCTTCTTTACCGGACCTGCGGGAAAGAGTTTTTTCAAGTACCAAAAAAACAGGAAGCAGTAAAAAAAATTTATTATAACTATTATTCTATTGTTTTTATAGAAATGTGAATTGCAAAAAAGAAATAATAAACTGTATCAAACCAGATGGAAAGAAAACATTCTGGCAAACAAGATATAAAAGACAACAAATTCATAAAACTGGTTCCTCCAATAAAAAAAGGATATTATGATTATGTACGTTTATTGTTTTTCTTATTTTCGTTTGTTATTGTCGGATTAAAATAGGAGAGGAAAAAATCTGTTCACTTACCCGTAAGTCAAATAATTGGTCTTGACATTTTTCGGCCACGAGAACTCGCCGAAGATAATCTGGTTCTCGCGCTCGATGATCTCCTTCTTGTTGACGTTGTACTGTCGCAGTAAACTCAGCGGGTCAGCCATGGTCGAGCTCGAGGATGTCGATGTTTGGGTCGCCGCGAGAATGTAACCTCAAAACTTTGCTTGTGAAACAATCTTCTGAAAACAGTGAAACATGAAAACACACAATGACAAAAATAGTTGATGCACCTACCGGACAAATTTTGTACTACAAAAATAAAACTCTATTGCCGACAGTCGATAATTGTAAACAAAACTTTTTCTAAAAATTAATTTTTTTATCATTGAAATCTGTTTATAAACAGATAATAAAATTTAAGATTGGTAATAACAAGAACCAATAATTTAGATTTGAGAAAAAAAAATTTTTTCCGCGCGACGTAACCTGACCTAACCTAACATTGTTTTGACATTTCTGTCCAAGGAGACTTGAGTGTTTCTCAGTGTTGGTGTTTCTGTCATTCTTGGTCATTCTCTTCTGTTCTCTTCTCTCACATTAAGGTCGGATGCGTTGAAACGCCCCCAATTAGTGACATGTCTATCGTTTGTTTATGTCAATTTTGTTAAAACAAAGAAAGAATAATAAACAAAATCGCTTGTTGTTTACTGTTGTTGAATCTCAGATAAGTGAACAAACAGTACCATGACTGAAGCGTTGGCGAAAAATTTTGCTTCTGAGAATTTTAATCCGGAGAAATGTAAGTTTTAGCTCTCTGAAATGAAACTAAAATTTTTCGTTTAATTTCTTTTCGTTTCTTAATTTTATCTTTTTTTATTTTCAAAAGTGAACCACAAACAAAGCATTCATTTCTGGTTCATTATTTACATTTCTAGGTTAAGAAACATTTCACTTAAAGAACTAACAGAACAATTCAATAATTAAGACGACTTTGATTAGATACATTTTGATTGAATAATTCAAATTAATTTCGAATTGACATACTTACTTTTGTACTTTTCCAGTTGTGAAAGATTTGAGTTCTCACTGTGTCGGAGCAGATGGTCTTCGACAACAACGAGCAAAGATCCAAGAATTAGCTGACAAAACGTCAGCTCAACTAAAGAAAAATGTGTATGAAAATTATATGCAGTTCATCGAGACTGCTAAGGAAATCGCACATTTGGAAAGTGAAATGTACCAGTTGTCACAGCTACTTGGCGAGCAGCGAGCTTTGCTTGGGTCGATAAGTTCCATGGCAAACGGAGTCGTTCTTGACGGTGCTCTTGAAAATCAGACTGAAATTTCTAACGAACATTCTGTAAAAGAAGAGGACTTGAAGCAGAAACTCAAACTACTTCTGGAGAATGTCGAGGGTGCTATGGTAACAAGAGAGAATTAAAAACCACGAAAATAAACATTTCTAGTTGTTTCGTTTCCCAAATGTTTCATCGTTATTTTGTTGTAGAGTTTAATAGACGCTCCAGGAAGAGTTTGTTTACATGAAGGTTCACTTTTGGAACTAGACCCATTAGAAGGAACGCCGCTCAAAAGAATCCACGCCTATTTGTTCAACGACTGCATCGCAATTGCGTCCTGGTTAGCAACAGGCGGACGCAGAGGACCGCCCAGGTTCAAATTACAAGCCGTGTATGACTTGCAGAACATCGCAGTCGTTAATGTTCGGGACCTGGGAACTGTCAAACTTGCTTTCAAATTGCTTGCTTTTCCTGATACAAGGGTTTTTCAATGTTCCACTGCCACGAGCAAAGTAAGATTTTAGTTATACAAATTATGATTATACAATTATTTTTATTTTATTTTTGTTTTTGTTGTCGAAAATAAGAGCATATTTGGATAATTTTGTTTGCGATTTTGTAGAAAGAATGGCTAGATAAATGCGACCAAGCTAAAAAAGCACGATTGGCTCAGGAACACAAGAGCGAGTCGCCAGAAAAGGTTTCTAAGGAGGAAACGTCTTTAATACCATCTCGATCTATTTCTATTGATTCGAATAATTTAGGTAAATTGGACAAAAACTATAAAACAAAAGACTAGTTAATTACAAGTTTTAAGTGACAGAAATATAATTAGAATACAGAGTTCCATAACTAAGTTGAACTGAAACATTACTAGTTTTGAAAACTATAATTTATTTCTTCTCTCCCTTTTATTTGACTACCACAAAGTAACTAAAATGAACAGTAACCGTAAAGGAACTAGATATTATTATTATTATATTATTATTATTATTATTATTATTATTATTATTATTAAAAAATAGTGCTTTATTTAACATCATATTTTATATTAATTTTCAATACGATTTCAGGACTAGATGATCCTCAAGAAGACTTAGACGAGAACATAGAACCCCCACCAGAATGGATGCTCGAGGTCACTGAAGACCTGGACTCGTACATCGCCCAACGTCACTTTGAGGAAGCCTTCGTCCTCTTAGAAAAAGCCCGAGCCTACCTCAAAGAATCTCCCCACCACGCAGAACTCAAAACAAAACTCAACGAGCGCACCAATCGTCTGGTCGAAGTACTCACTAAGGAACTCGAGCAAAGCGCAGAAGCAAAATCGCTTCAGGGTGGGGGTCTTCGAAGTGCTCGTCGAGCTGTAAGACTTCTCATTGAACTCGAAAGAAGTGCTCCAGCTTGCCAGCTGTACCTCAAACTTTGCAACGCTGCCCTCAAGGCAAGGCTCAAAAGGGTCAAACGTGAGGGCGCCACTGTACCCTATGTCGAACAACTCAGCGCCATTGCTTTTAGTAATATCGTCGAAATGTCTAGAGACTTTTTGAAAATTTTCCCGCCTGAAACTAACTGTACTTCTGGTAAGAATTGTTATTAAAAAACAGTGAACTTGTTTTCAATTTCGATTTTAATTTTTAATATTGTGTTGTTTTGCATTTTAGCTCTTATTGATTGGTGCAGCCAGGAAATCAAACACCTAACGTCACATCTTATTAAACAGATGTTCATCCCACAAGTCACCTTAGGAACTTTGGTGGAATGTGTTTCAACCATAAGAAGACACTGTGACCAAGTAAAAAATGGAATTAAAAAATTAATATTCTATAAATTGAACAAAAAATAGTAACTAAAAAGTAACTGAATTTTGTAGCTCATCGAATTCGGCATGGACTTTCGGTATCAGCTAGACGGCCAGTTAAGAAGTCCTTTAGTTAGGGCACTGCAAGACACGGGAGAAAAGTATGTCGACGCGGTAAAATTGCGAGCATCAGAAGATACCTGGCGACCCTACAACCTCCAAACGAGTCAGAACATGAAGAAACTCTTAGCGGAGCTGGATGACCTGCACGTGGAAATACCTGCCCAGTACCAAACCAGCGATTGTTGGATTACCATTACTAGCAATACGGTTGCGTTTGCTAAATTGTATGTTGGATTGCTGGAAGATTGTTTGAGTGTCATGACGCCAGAGTTGTTGAAAACCATCAGCGATGTTCTTGTTTCTGTTATGAACGCCCAGGTGCTTCATGTGGTGTCTGCTTTGAATAACCACAAAATTAAGGAGGTAAAAATAAAAAAGCACGAATAAAATTTATTTCTACGTTGAATATAAAAAATGGTTTTTTAAATGTTTTGTTTTATTGTTATAGAAAAAACTGGTCCAGGATAACGCGATGTACTTGCAGAGCGTGATAATACCTCGGGGATTAGAGCTGTATAAAAGTGTAACAGGACAACCGTTCAAAAGACTCATTCAGTTGCAGGAAAAGATCACATTTGTGCCAGTCTCAAGCCCGAAACCAAAACCCATGCCTAGGACTTCGATACAAAAGTATTCGACTAACGAGTATCTCTAAAATGTTCATCATTAAATGAATGTTTACAGATGTAACAAATCTGTCCGATTCGTATTGGTTTGAGTTTGTTGAATTAACCTGTTACCGGATTTATCCTTGATATAATCGGAGCACAATTATTTAATCGTTATATAATTATTTTTGTATGAGAATTAGTGTAGAGGTGAGAGAAATAAAAGTTATTGTTACAGAAAAAATATGTTTAATATTAAAAACTGTTGTTCTTAAATCTTTAAGTTACAACTAGAGGAATGTTACAAATTGTGCATGTTCAGTAAATAAGTTAGTTCAGGCACCACGGTTAGTATAGTACACTTTTCTTATATCGACTTTTTAAAACGGTATTTTGAGCTAACTAAGGCTATTTAGTTTGGAATTGGTGTGTTGCAGTTCCCGTGCCAAAGTTTTGTCTCGGAATCGCAATAAGAGTAATTGGCAAAGACGTCGGCATAACCCCGGTCCCGCCACCAGGTGCACAGTTGTCGGTTCCAGCCACAGTCGATCATATGAATATACTCAGGTCGCTCCATCCCCAACAGAGTATAAAAATCCTGGTCCCCCAGATGACCCTGAAACCAAAAGTAACAATGAACTCAAAAATACCAAAGTTTGAGCTAAATATAATAGATGTCGCCACATTTTGTCTTTTATAAAATCCGCCAGGTGGCGACACCGACCCTCGACACTAACCTTAAATAAATACTTTTCGGTCATACTCATAACGCTATCCCTGCTGATAATCTGATCATACTCGAGAGACTTCCTTAGCCTGTCAAGGTTGAATAAAACGACCCCGCTGTTGTAACCAGGATACCCTCCACTCATCACCGGTTCCCCGAACTTAGTCCCGGGATTTTTGTTGCGGTAGAGATACAGCACGTGGCGGTAAACTGGCGTGAGCTCTGGTGCGAGGCCAAAAACAGCACTTTCGGGGAACTTAGCAAATTCCTGAAAAAGTTCTTTAACGTCCCTCCGGAATTTTGTGTCGGCGTCAAACATCACCGCGTAGTTTTGGTTTGTCGGGGCGAACCGATGGAGACCAAGGGAGAGAAAAAAGAGAGCGTCTGAGTAGTAGGTACCAGGTTTACTGCTGAAGTGCGCCGACATCACGGATACTATATCCTCAAGCTCTCGAGCAAGCTTATTTACATCGTAATATTGCACCTTAAAAAGTTCCCTCTAATGATTTGTCAAGTCATTTTAAATGATTATTTAATTAATTTTTTTAATATTTTTGATCATTTTCATATTCAATTTTTATAAACACAATTCGGACTTTTATCGGAGTTTTTTTTCGATAGTTGGCTACCAGGGGACCCACATCAAACTGATTAAAAAAGTGAGCAAATATTTTCCAATAATTTGCATGCAATCACATCATGCATTAACTGATAAGAAGTGTATAAAGACCATTGCAATGTGTGAGTTTCCATTCAGTCCGATAGTTTTCATGCGTGAATCAAGTCGCTCTATTACAACCATGTCAAAGTTGGCGTTGCTACTGCTTTTCGTACTTTTTGTTAGTTCTACTTTGACATCTGCAGGTGCGATTACCTCATATTTTAATTTGAAAACCAAATTTCAAAATTAAGTTGACATTTGCTAAATTTCAAGAACCTTCATTTTTTCTTGTGCAGATGAAAGGCAATGTGTCGATGGCATGTCTTATTTTGATGGGTGTAACCAGTGTTACTGCATGGGAGGACATGTTGCTTGTACATTGATGGCATGCCACACTTTCAATACCATTACCGGAGAAAACGGACCAGTTAAAGTAATTCCTCCACCAGGAGATTTTTGGGTACCTTTGACACCATAAGCAAGATTCTGAATGTATTACTAACGTAATAAATAAATACTGTATCTTCAAATGTACACTTGATAATAAATTTATAATTCATTTATCATGTCTTCCCTTACTATCTTATAAAAAATGTTGTTTTGCAAAAAATGCTTAAGCGATTAGTTTCGGGTTAAACTTCAAGGCGGTGTTCAGAAGGTCAATGGTTCAAATCCTACTCTTGAACGTATGATAGCGATTCAGTTATATTGGCATCTTGAAAGTGCAAAGTACAGGGTGATTGGAAATAAATGACCAATACTCCAACGATCATACATTTCAATGATGATTGTAAACAAAACAATAAGAAAATGAAGACTGGTAAAAATAAAACAGACAACAATCCCAACACTTTTACTAAGTGAAATAGACATACAATATAAGGTACATAAATATGTTAATAGAGCATGAAAAATTGTTAGTTACAAAAGTATGTAAAGCTGTGGTAAGAAAGAATAAAAAATCGTCACTCAATGCGTACATTTATATTCTTGCCTGTAACAGCCATCACGTAAGTGACAACTTTATCAGCAACGATTTTGCTCTCATTATCACTGATGACATGAAACCCAATGCTGGCATTGCTAGTTCTGAGAAGGGACTCGACGAAGATGCGAAACTTGGTTCGCATCGGCGAGTTCGAGGCGACTTTGGTGAAGATACACCAAACGTTATAAAGTTCCTGGTCGTCTTTGACGATTGGCAGTCGAGATTGTGTGTTTGAAAGGGCACCCCCGAGAGGACCGACCGTGGTCACGTTCTCGTTGACGGTCTTGTCGGTCCATCGGTGGGCCCCGGAAGCGTGCAAACAGTACAACAAAAGCAGCGCGATGAAAACTACGACGATGCGAACGATCGCCTTGCGTGACAGGCGCATTTATTTGCATGCTCTGGGGGTCACGACTTTTTGACAGTCCTCGAGGCTCATGTTGTTGTTTCAAAACTGGCCTTTCTCTTCAGCCTGACGTTTGGCGAGATTCAGCAGACGAGCAACGCTGCAGGTTTGAAAGTTACTAGATCAGACTCAATTTACTAAATTGGGACTTATTTATTTTACACTTACCGATCGGTTCAGTGAATTTAGTTCGGATTGGAAAACAACATATTCCAAGTGTCAGGTTTTGCAAATTTTGATGCTTTAATTTTACAAAGAAAAAGGATCAAGACATGTTTGATGGAAAAAAAAATCTTTTGTACAGATGCTAGTACTTGACGCATAATAAATAAACTTAACTACATTTTAACATGACAAAAACCATTAACTTATTAAAAACAAGTATTTCCAAGTTAACGGGTTTTGAAACTTTCTGCAAGTGCATTTTCTGGTTTCACACTTTGAACTTGAAAAATTTTCTGACTGAGGATTGATGAAGTGGATTTCTGAGATTCGACAGAATCAGATCTGTAACAGATATATTTATGCATGAATTCTCATACATATAAATGTTTGGTTTTTTGAAATAATTGTTTGTTTCACCTTGAAGATCCAGATTTATCTCGAGAGAGAGCAGATTCGTCTGACCCAGACAGTGACCTTGAACGGGATCGAGATCGTCTCGGAGATGTTTCTTCTGGTTCTAAAATTAATCTCTCAGCTTCGATTTCCATCTTTTCTCTAAAAATTATCAAAACAAACGTCAGCTACAAATTTAATTCCGAAATTGAAATACAAAATTTGTGAAAAATGAACTTTTGCAAAACTGACTCAGTAGGTTTTTCAGAAATTTCGTCCTGTTTTGTTAGTTTTTCAAAAACTTCTTCTTTTTTTAATTCGCAGTTAGGAGCTTCATCGTTCACCAAATTTTGAAAGTCTTCATTTTCCGAATTTTCAACAATTTTGTGGACTTTCTTCCTTCTGTCTTCCATGCGAATTTTCTTCACTTGTTTTAAAACAGGTTCCTCGTTTGTAGACTCTGAAACATTGAAATCCACCAATTCGTGAAAATTTATGCTATCGAAGATAATATAAATTATAGAATAATAACATTTTTTCTTATAGAATAAGAAAATTACTTTTCTTTCTTGGCCTTCCCCGCTTGGAATTCACTTTAACTTCACACTTTTCCTCTTCCATGAGCTCCGTCCCACTATCGCCTTCCGTCTTACACTTTTTCTCCTCGGAATTTTCTAATTCAATTTTCTCAGCCAAAATGATGTTTTTCACCTTTTCCACGCACAATTGTCGTTTCTTCTTGTTCTCTTCTTCTATTCTCTTTCTTTCTTCTTCTAATTTCTTTTCTTCTTCTCTCTGGCGACGTACCATCTCTTGTCTTAAATAACAAAATACACAAAAATTAATTTTACAATCACAAACTGTTTTCTTACAAATCAAAGAACAAAGTCTTTAAACGAACCTATCTTGCTCCTGTTTCTTCAACCTTATCTTTTCTTCCTCATTGACAGTTTTAGCTCGAGCAATGTGGTAGCCAGTTTGAGCAATCAGGTCGCTACATTTTTGAACCTCACACTGCGCCAAAGTTACAAGTCGAGCCCCAAAACCAATTTTGTCACCTTCGCTAAGGTATTTGAAAAATTTCAAACTTAATTTCAGGTTCTCAGTGGCTTTAAGGACTCTGGCAAGGTCCGACATTTCGTCCTCGAGGATGGAAACTGCGATGTACTGCAAGGTCAAGGCGATGTTGAAAAGCAGAGTCTTGTCCAAAGGGGCCACCCTCCGAGCTCGCAGAAGTGCAACTCTTGATTCTTCGAATTTTCCAGCCTTGAAATAAGCCCTGGCTAAGTACTGTTGCAATTCGACGTCGTAACGTTTGTAAAACTTTTTGATACAGTTTTCATACTGGAAAGGACAATCAAAATTGTAAGTTTTTTCATTGGAATTTAAAATTTGGAATTTGAATTTCAAATTGTTTCCTGTCAGAAATTGTTAGAGGGAATGTTAAATAATCATTTAATGGCGAGTGAAATTCAAATGTTTTACCATATGAATCGCGCTCATGTACTGTCCCTGTTCGATGTAAATATGAGCAATATTCAACCAGACATCGCAGAATTCCGAGGTGGCTTCTCTCACGTCCCCAAATATCTGCCGAGCTTCTATAAGGTACCTGAAAAATCCAAAATTAAACTCTCTGAATTAGTCCTGAACAATTTTGAATCTGAAAAACATTATTTCTCACCCCTTATTAGCCAAAACAGCGCCAATTCCATTAGCAGCCCAGATATTCTTGGGTTCCCACCGCAAAACTTGTTTGAAACAAGCCAAAGCTCGATTTTCATGGAGCACTCTTCTTTCCTGAGGTAAATTTTGATGCAGAGTTTCTAGCCAAATATTGCCTAGGGCAACGACAGCATAATGATCTTCCTTGGACCCCTCAAAAGTCAAAATTTTTTCAAACTTTTTCTGAGCTGCGCCGTAAGCAGTTTGGTCCATGAACAAATTCGCCATCAGCGACCAGCCGTCTGGGTCTTCGGTGTTGAACTTGATAACTTCTCGAAACCAGTCGGAAGCCTCACTGATTTGACCTTTGGCCCTCGCCATGCACCCTAATCGGACGTAACAATCGATGTACTTTGGGAACTCTTTTGAGATCTGCTTGTACAAACATTCTGCTCGGTCGAAATGACCTAAAGATTCTTGCACACGAGCCAGATTGTATGTCACTGTTACAGAAACTCCGGTATAATAATCCAAATCGATCTCGGAAAATCTATCTGCGAATATTAAACTTTGGTCGAAAAAGAATTGGCATTCGCTAATGTTACCCAACCTGAAACAAATTGAAAGTTAAGAATTTTCAAGAAATGAATTTAAATTCAGACACATTCGTAGCGCGGAATTGCTGTATTGCAAAATTTGTTTTTACCTGTAGTGACAAACGCCAAGATTGTTTAAAATCTCTGGGGGGATCATGTCCGAGAGATCCTTCAAAAGTTTCAAGGCAGTTTTATAGGCGATCAGAGCAGTTGCACAATGGTTGGTTTCCAAAATCTGTGCATATTCAATCCAAGCTTCTATATCGTCTGAGAATCTTTCGGTGAGTTTTTGTAGGTACTCTCTTGCAAGCTCCACTTTTTCTGGACAGCCAGAGTTTGCGTATAAATAACTCAAAATTTTCATTGCCTCGTAATTGTCTGGCACTGTTTTCAGAACTTTTTCGAAACATAAAATAGCCTGCAAAGTCAAATAATAAAAAAAAACATGAATCACTCGAAAAAACCAACCATCAATAATCAAAAACTAATATGAAAGCTCAAGAAAGCTCGTTTGAAGTTCAAAAGAAATGAAAACTTGCGTGTATTGTTTTTAAATTTAAAAATTTTATAATTGACTTTGAGTTCTAACATTTTCCGTGTCTCCTCGATGAAGGTACATCTGACCAAGTCCGTAATGTGGAAGGACAAAATTTGGAGGCGCGCATTGAGTCGACTGGTAATAGTATTGAAAAGCCTGATCATAATCTTTCTGAAAATAAAATAAAATAAGTTTTTGGATAGAATAGATTTATTAAAAACTAGATTATTCTAGTGACAAAAAAATATATCTGTATACCTGAATATGGTATGACTTAGCAAGATGATAACAGCTTTCAGCCCTCATAGACTCATTCTCAGTAGAATGAAACGCATTGAGAGCAAACTGTTGAACTTTTTTACAATCCTTCTTGAAAAAATAATGGTTTGAAAGGTGGTTTAAAACCATCGGATCCGAAGGGTCGATATTCCAAGCATGGGAGATCTGACTCAAGCCTTTTTGTAAATTTTCAGGACCGTTTTCGTTGCCTATCATAATTCCCAACCCAATGAGAGCACCGATACAATTCGGATCGAGTTGGAGGGCTCTTTCGAAAGCCATTTTTGCCTTTTTCTCGTTGTTGAGTTTCAAAAAACAGTGGGCGATTCCGACCCTAACCGAGGCTGGACATTTTGGGTTCGTCTGGATGGCTTTCTTGTAATAATTCAACGCTCCTCGATAATCCTTTTTGTGATAGGAAATGTTTGCTTTTCCTAACAGAGCAGGAATGTTGTCTGGCGATTGGTTCAGGATGAAGTTAAATTGAGTGCTTGCGTGGTCTATTTCTCCCTCCATTAGGGAAAAGTAGGCTCTGCCTATTAAATGGTCCTAAAAAATTGATATCCCATAAAATTTTATTCATGAAATTCAAAGTTCAATATTTTTTCCACTAAAATTATTTTAATGATTGGTTTTGGCAAAATTGTTTTCGATGTTTGACAAAAAATGGGTTAAAAATGAAAACGGACATCAATTTGGTTCAGACCTGATCATACATAATAATCTTGTCAGCATCATTGTAAAGGATTCTCGCTTTTGTAATAAGATCCGTTTTCTTATCTTTATTTTTTTCGTGGTTGGCTCTGTGTACGTAATAAGCAGCTAGGATGTCGAGGACCCTCATTTTATCTTTGTCTAAGTCCTTATAGACGACTGTTGATTGCGTCCTCGAACATTCCAAAATTTTGAGGAAGTCTGGAATTTTGCCTTGTTTATAATATTCCATCTGGAAATTAAAATGAAAATCCGCACTCAAGCTAAATAAAATGTGAATATGAAAATGAAAGTATATATGTATATATAGCAATGTAAACAGAAAGACAGAATAGGCCAAAAAAGTTGGCAAAAAGTTGAGTGTCGGAAAATAAAGTTCAAACAAAAATAACTAGCAAAAAATTACAAATATTGTTTCACGAATCACGATTGTTTGATCTTAATAGTAAAAAGAAACATATTGTTTATTTTTTTCATAGACTTACTGCGAGTGAAATCCAAATGTGTAAAAGAGCATCTTCTCCTTTCAAAATTCCAAGAACTTCGTCAGCTTCAGGTAATTGATCAATACATAATTCAATAAACTAAAACGAATATAAAACAATCAATTTCATCAGACAAATATTTTTGCATGTTTGGAAAATGTAAACAAAACAGTCACACTTGAAATTTATAATTCCGAAGCATTTTAAAAACTCAAAACGTTAAAACAATCAGAAAAATAGAGTGAGCAAAAACAAACAACAAAAAATACCTCATCTGTGTCCTTCAATGGAATTTCGATTGCCCTGATGTTACTATTCTCCTCCTCCTTCATTTTCATTACAAACTCATCAAAAACTCACTACAAACCTTCTACTTCAACTTTCAATTCTCAACTGAACAGAACTCTCGTTTATTTTCTTTCCATAGCTTCGTTTTCGTCGAATCTCAATTCCCGAAAGCTTTTTTTACCAAAACATCTCACGTTACACAAAATTTGTAAACAAGTAATGCAGAACAAGAGACACATCCAGAACGTTCTTTCAAACCTCACACCATAACATCGAAAAAACCATTTACTAATAAATGTACTTATTTCAATAACATAAACAAAAACCAGCAGATTTAGAAATAATTAAGTTTTTTACTTTGATAAAGCTCGTTTGTTTACATTTCATAGTTTGAATTGCGCGGACTTTGTCACTGGCGCCAATGGCGCCCTCTGAGTTGACATTTGCGGTCGGCCTTGGTCGGCCTCCTCCGAACAATATTGCAATTTGTTTTTTTCACCCTTCATCAAGGATCGAGGGGGCATTTTTGGACAAATGTCATGGTGCAAACGGTGATAGGAAGTTTTTGATTGTCGACCTTCGCTGACGACGATAAAGTTGATTTTCATGCGAGTCAAAACTTTGCTCGAGGATAACCGTCGTCTTGTTCGTCGACATGGTTAGTTTTTGCTTGTCAAAATATTGTCATCGTATTTTGCAACAATAAGATCAGACTTTACATTGTTATTTTGAAAAAATAAATAAGAAAATTAATAAACACTTTTTTCTTTGAGTGAGTTTTTGTTGTTGTTTGGATTTTTGTATTTTAAAGAAGTGAGGTGATAAGGCAAACAAAAATGTGTCAGTTTTTGTTGATATCTTAGATTAATCCGACAATTAATCTTTAAATCTGATTATTTGACCTTGGAATTTAAATTGAATATGTTTAGTGTTTCCATATTTTTTTTGTTCCTTTCTATAGTGTTGTTTGTTGTTATTTTTTTTTCATTTGTATTAACATTCTTCTTGCTTTTAGGATGAACCTAATGTGTCAGGAAGTGACGATAAACCGTGGGATTATCCCTGGACCACCGATGAGATGCGAACAAAAAGACGAGAATGGAGTTTGGCTGCTGATGCTGGACTTTTGAAACATCTTGAGCATTTTCATAACGTAATGTTTAGGGAAAAAACACTAATACATTAAAATTATGTTTAAAAATAATATTACAATTTGCCATTTGTGTTTTTTTGCTAGTTTAAAATGTTGCACATTTTTTGTAAATTGTGAAAATCCCCAAAACCATATATTATCTAGTTGAAAAAAATATTTATTTGAATAAACACAAGTATTGAAAATAATTTTTAGTTGAATTGTCATTGTTGTTATTTTGATATCATTAATTTATCATATCATTATTATATCATTGATATCGTTAATTTATTATTTTCAAAATGGATAGCTCTTCGTAATTTTTTATTTCTCATTTTAGACCATAACAAAAAGAGCGAAGCAGACAGAGGAAGATCTGAGTTCGTTGACGAACCAATTGAATCAAACTGCCATTCTTGTAGATAACGTCACAAACACATCTCTGGCCTTGGCAAACAATCAGTTTGTTGAAAGCAGAGTACAGGAGGACGACGTTGAGATTTCTAAACCAACTTCTAACGATGCCCAAGTTTGTTGAATAACTACATTAGTTTTTAAATTATTTTTTGTTTACTATTATATTTTGTTTCCAAAATCAAATATTTCATTGCTTTTATATATAACAATAAAAACGATTTTTTTAGGAAAATAATGATCATGAATTAAGTGCTTCTGAACTTATAGCAACTGTTACTGAAACTATTTTAAAAGGGTTAGAAATCATGGATAAGAAATATGAAAAAGTCGAAGTTGATGATAGTGATAGTGAGGATGACGCTGAAAATACTGTTCCAAGGTTAACAAAAAAAAAACAAAACTATAGTTTATTATTTACTTATTTTCATATACGCACTTAACTTTGAAATGATTATCTAATAAAATTATCTTAAATAAACAAAGACATCGAAATTAAAGGAAATTTTTTTGTAGCGTTATACTTAAACCAAAAGATCCATACCAAGACCGACCGCTGCCTTACATAATTGGAACAGAAAAGTGGAAAATGTCAACGAAAATCGGACTGGAATACAGTAGCAGCGAGGATTCAGAACAGGAAGAAGAAGAGGAGGAAGAGGAAGAAAACGATTCGTCAGAAAGCGAGAGTGGAATCTCTAAAGCTGCGGAATCCCCTAAGGTGGCTCCTAAGATGATGATTCGTAAGCAGATCTCGTCCTCGCTAAGTGGCAGCGACGATTTTGAAGTCGAGAGGGGAAAAGTTGGCGAGGTTTATAACGCCACTGAACCTTCCACTGAATCTATCACTCCTTCTAGTTTTTTACCAAAGGTTGAAAATGTCTATAAGTTTTTATTTTCATTCAAACTTTATCAAATGCAAACTTCATTTTTGATATTTCGAATTTTTTCAGAATCAAATAAATGGTCCTCCGAGTTTTGCAGAGGAACTGGCAAAAAGATTAGGAAGCGTTTTACCGGAACAAAAAGTTAAAGATAGTCCTGTGATTAGCAAAGCTGAAGGTAAAAAAGTTAAACTTGAAGTTTAATGAAATTGTATCTAAGAATTTTTCGGTTTTTAGAAAAGGTTTATTTTCAGATGAAGAAAGTTTGTTCTCGCCAGAATCTGAACCGGAAGTCGATCATTCGGATAGAAAAACGGATAATTTGTTTAATGAAAGTGAAAATTTGTTCGACGATGACTGGAGTGAGGACAGACAACGTCCATCTAGAAGCGAAGCGTATGCTGCAAAAGTTAAAAACAATTTTATCCCTGTTAGCAATGATTTACCACCTCCTATAAATGAAATTTGTAAGTTGAATTTTTACGATTTCAACTTTTTTAACTAATTTTAATTTTCTTTATTATTATTAATCCTTATTATTTATAAGTTATTATTTTCTTTGTTATTATTCATCAATTTTTCATTCTAATTTTTTGTTTTCTCTCTTTTTAGCATCCAAACCGAAACTAGCAATAGATGATTTATTTGGCGACGTAGAGTCCGATGATTCTGATGACATTTTCACTCCAAAAACATTTAAAAAGCCTGAAGAACCGATGAAAATACCCACAAAAGAAATTTCGTCCGATGATGACGACGATTTCCTATTTAGCAACCAAAAATCCACACCTTCCAAGGATTCTGTTAAAAAAGTAAACAAAACAAACACAAAAATCTAATTTTTTTGAAAAATTTTTTAATTTAAAAACTGAATGTTTCATTTTTACATTTCTTCTCCTAGGTCCCACCTGGTGGCGTATCAATTTTCGGCAATATCGATGTGATCCCAAACAGTTTAGCAGGAAAATTTCCCAGTTTGCAGCGCCACCTGTCGTCTTCTTCTGATGACGATACCCCCACTCCAACTTTAGAACCTAAACCCAAATCGCAAACGAACAAAAATGAGATCGATGGGAACAAACCGACATCCATGGCTAAAAAAACCGAACCATCCAACATCGATCGGAGCGCTATCTCGAAGTCTGCGGTTCCTCAGTTCGCTGAACCTTCAAATTTGTAAGAATAATTATTTATTACAGATTTAAAATTAACAGCAGGTGACGCCACAGTTGTAGATAGCGCTGCTTCACAATCTAGGTGATGCCACTGATTCGAAAATATCCAGGTGGCGCTTTCAAAAATTAAAATAAATGACGCTGTAGTCCGTTTCAAAATCCTCAGATGGCGCTGGTGTTGCAAATTGTAGATGGCGTTTTGTAAAAAAAACCGTTTTTTATAGTTTTCAATCATACTTAAAGATTTCTTAAGTACACATCAAGTTGAAATGAACAGAAGGGAAAAATGAATTGAAGAAGGGGTACAAACTAGCTTGATTTATTTTAAGCGTGGCAAAAGTTGACCACCTGACGCACGTCTCTGGTTTCTTATTTTAATATCCGGCGCAGATGTAGCGCCCTCCCTACCATCGCGAGTGAACGCGCGGCCCCAAGCCAACGTTCTTCAGTTTGCAAACGCGCGCGCGCTGCCACGGTGCCTCTCCGCTACCGTGATGATAATCCCAACCAGATAACCGATAAACAAAGAGAGAGATATGGGTAAATGACAATTTTTTTAACAATTTTCTTTTCTAGTTTCACTCTTCCTTTTTTGTAAAAATTTTTGGGGACAAAATTCGACTAATTTTATTTATTTAAATTCAAAAGATTTGGTCCAATTTGTTTTTGCAGAAATATGGTTTGGTGGATTGGAATTTATAAAGATTTGATGGAGTTGGTTTTTCTGTCGTTGGTGCGTTTTAAAGTGAACGGGATAACATCACGCTGATGATTCAGGATGAATGGCAATTAGTTGCGCGCCGCTCAAGAATTGACAATCTGCGAAGATCCCCCGTTACGTCATTGATTCCAATCGTGTTCGATCATTTTTGTTTTGGTATAACTTGATTAGAGAAAAAACAACGTTTCATTCATTTCCTTTTTTTTTCCCACTTTTTATTGCATTTTTACATTGCATTTTTTTATTGCATTGAAACTGGTTGCTTTTGCTTCTACTTTTATGTTGTTTTATTCATTTATTTATTTTTTGATTTATCACTGAACTTAAACTGAGAAAATGTTAAGATGTTTTTCTGGACAATCCAAAAACTATTAATAACTGATGAAAATTCTAAATTGAATTTTCATTTTGGATTATTTAATAAATTGTAAAATGTTTTGTGAGTTTTCAAATAGGTCATTTTTTGGATTTTACACAGCTTGGTGAAACGCAAGTGTGTTAACGGGACAAGAAGACGGTTCTGCGTGAAATCAGTCGTCAAATGTGGGGAAGCGAAATGCCGCCGACTGAAAAGCGTGCCTTGCGATTCGCCAATCGCCCATTCAGCTTCACAGTCGCCGTGTTCGCCTTCCTTTTTCAATTTTCGCACACTCCTCTCGCGATACCGTTGAAAATTCTAACAATGAGAAGTCGATCGTGAACTTGTTGCCCTGTCTCTCTCTTTTCTTTTATTTTCCACCTCTCTCTTTTCTCTCTCTTTTCTTTACCAATACTATACGACGTGCGATAAGATAAAATCGCCTGGCTGAATTTTGCAGCTTAGAACAAATGTCTACAAAATGAAAATATTCCGAAACCAAGCCATTTAAAGTTCAGACGATTTAATTGCTTTATTTCGAATCAATTTTTTTTGACAAAATTAATTTCCTAGATTAGGAATAATTAAAACTAACGTAATTAATTGTATGTACAAAGTGAAAAAGTTTAAAGAATGAAAAATGTTAATAACAATGTAATTAAAATAAGAAAAGGATTTTTTATCGAATTAAAACGAGATAATAATTTTATCGGTCATGAGAAATTTATCTTATCAAATTATTGAGTTTCGCTACAAACGTTTTACAAGGGAAAATCTTCATGATCAATTTGTATTCTGAATGTTATTTTATTAAATTCTATTGAATTAAATTCTATTAAATTGTTTGAAATTTTATCATTTTTTCATGTTTTCATTTTCGTTTGAAATATTTATTGATGAAAATGAAGAAGAAAATGAGATCAAAGAGCGAAACTAAATCAGAGTGAACCAGTTGGATACGAAATCCTTTCACTAGGAAAATCTAATCGTTTCTTGCATAATGATGGCGTCGAAAAGAAAGCACTTATGAATTTTTAAAGAAAGTATTTAATGTCTTATGTACTAATGGGTTTCTCGCGCGGTCGATGCATTATCTCGTCACACTCTGATGCAGTACAACGAAATTGACAATGACATTTCTGGTCTGATAATTTATGCCTTCGCAACGTCCCCCAAAACAATTATTCTATCTAACTTAATCATTTTGAAATTCATCGACACAATTTTCCTTTTTAAACAAAAACAATCTAAACAATTTGTAAGGAAATTAAAAAATTTTGAATCTCAACTTTTTTCATTATTTTTTTGTATATAACTTTTTTTAAACTGTTTTTTTTTGGAGAGTTAATTTGAAATATTCAAAAAAAGTGTGTGGTTATTTTAAAATCTTACAGTTTCGTTTCTTCTTGCGAAATTTTCATATTTGCCTCAAAAGTTGTAGTTTAATCATAGTTTAAAGAATCATAAAAAACCACGACGAATGCCAACTGATAAAATTAGACTCACGTTCAAATCGAACCTTTAAATCTTTAACAGTCCAATAAAAAATTGTTTAACAAATTGTTTAAAACGTTGTTCTTACAAAATATTCCGCTCAAAAAATTATCTAATAAAAATAATGAGATCACGAAAATAAAAAGACTAAAAATAGTAGAGAAAAAAACAACAGACAAAATATTTATTCACGTGATTCAAATCTTACTTATCAAAACGATTGCATTTCACATTAAAAACCAGCCTGAATGTTTATTTGGAGTCTTTGGTGATGCGGAGAGAGGAATCTAAGGGCATTGGATAAATTATGAGTCAGAAACTTCAGTTGTTTGTCATCCTTGTGAGTGCGTGCTTCCATTTTGTTACCTTTTTGCTTCGGTTGTGCCAAATCATCCAAACATCAACATTTCGTTTTGCAAAGTTTATAGAAATCATTCATCATTAACATGATCTGGTTATTTGTACAACGAATCGTGAACCAAGTTTTATCCTTTTTTGGATATGACTTTTTTAGAAACTCTCAAAGGTATTTTTTATTATTTAAAAGAAAAAAAAATACATCTGGAAATCAATGTTTTCAAATTTTTAACAAATGAAAAATTCATTTACCGAGTATCGAACCCTCGACCTCCGATTTAGCGATCCAAAATTTGTAACAACTAAAATCAACGTAAAAATGATGCAAAAAATGCAAAATGAAGATTAAAAATAGTAATACAATAATAATACAAAAATAAAAAATTAAAGAAGAAAGAATTAGGAAAATACAATGAAGAACAAATAGAAAAGATGAATTAAAATAATGATGATGTTGCAGGCGAACTTGCGATCCTCCGATGACACCAGCAACGAAGACCGAAAGCGTGGCAACAGATATCAACAAAAGAAAGAATGAGAGTATTTTCGACGACGACGACGAGGACGACCTGTTCGGTCCACCGCCGCTGCCCAAAACCGCGTCGTCGCAGAACCAGAAGGTGACTTCAATCTTTGACGACTCTGACTCGGATAAGGACTTGTTTGACCCGAGCTCACGTCCAGCGCCAAACACTACCAGTATTTTTGACGATGACGACGACGTCCTCTTCGCTGACACTACTTCTGTAACCAAAACAGATCCAAGTGGTTTTGAACAGGTTCCAGAAATCAAACAGCAAATCAAAACTCAACGCAGGTAACAATTTTGTTTCAAAATTTGTATGCTTTTTTGAAACAATTTTTTCAGTTTCTATTTTGTAATTTAATTATTTCAATTCGGCTTTTCTTTTAGTATTTTCGACGACAGCGACGAAGAGGACATTTTTTCACCGCCAAAACCGACCACTTCGGTCGCGAAAACTTTGTCACTGCCAAAAGCAGAACCGCCTAAAAATACGCCTGAGACCGAAGAATCGGACACGAAAATGGAATTAGAACCGGAGGCGAAAATGGAATCAGAACCGGAAGCAGAATTAGAAAAGGCGGAAATGGAAGAAGCGGGACCGAAAGCGGAAGAAAGTGTTCCTGACGGTGCAGTGATTTCGAAAAAGTCGAGTCCTGTTCCTATGGGTGTTCGAATGTTCCCAACGTTGCCCTTGGAAGGGGGCATACCCAAACGCCCTGTTTCAAATAAAATTAATTCCTTAATAGAAAAGATGGGAAAGATAAAAATTTTGTCTCCGACCGACACACCTCCCCTCGTTCGCAAGAAGGATGATAGTGATGAGGATAGTTCTAGCTTGCCTAGTACTTCGCCTGTGAACTCTGGTAAATTCAAAATTTTAATTCAAAATTGTTCGAGTTTCTTAACTCCTCCATTCACTTTGCACAAAAAATTGAACACGCTTTCAGTATCGATTTATTAATTCCTTTACAGTATTTTATAGTTAACCAAACTTTTTTATTTATTCTTCAAAAAAGTAAAGATGAAATTTTGCTTATAACAAATTCTATTATTGCAAAAAATTTTTTGTTAATAAATCATTATTCGGGTCATTTTAGTTTATTAAACGTTTATTACAAGCTCAATTCGACATTTCAAAGAATTGATAAATTGCGAATCTTAAATGCATAAAAAAGTTTCAAATTTTTAATCAAATGTTATTTCAGATGATCCTACAATTAAGAAATCGCCTTCAGTGCTGAAACGAGAAAATTCAGAAGAAAACGCTGAGTCTGCTGTCAGTTTCGACGAGCCAGTCAAAAGTGAAACTTTATCTTCTGCTTCGAAGGTACACAACAAAAAACCGAGTTTCGCACTTTTAAACCTAGAGTACATAATATAAAAAAATATGAATTAAAATTTTATAAATTTAGATATAAGAAAAACCTGTGTGTAAATCTAAAACGAAGTAAAGAAATGAAGAATTTGAAAAATTACAGAATCGTGCTCGGATACCTACAAAGCGTCGCCCTCAAAGTCGACATGCAAGGCAATCGGCATTGCGTCACAGTGGGATCGATTTCGATGTGGCTGACGCACCCCGACTGGTCGAGCCGGACCGTGAGAACTCCGAGAACACGATCTCTGATCGTCTGACAGTGCCTTCGGCCAAGTCAAGCACCAACAAAAATACTCTCCGGTCTCCCTCAACCGACGAGGAGGATCTTTTTGACATGCCTCCGGATCTTCCCGAAGATACTTTGAGAGAAGATCCTCTCTTCGGAAGAGCGCCTATCTTGTCACCTTCCGAAAGTCCTGAAACCAAAGACGAACCTGATGGTCGGGACGAGGAAAACAAATCTGAAGATAAAGAAGACACAAAAGAACTAGGTAACTATAAAAGTAAAAGAAATGATCCTTTTAATTCGATTCGATTCAATTTTTTGAAATTAATTTTATCGACGGTGCTTTTTCAGATGAAAAAGTAGAATGTGAGGAAGAAAACGTTGAATCGCCAAAAGATCCTTTGAGGGATACGAGTCACGACCCGCTCCAGGATCCCAGCCAATTTTTTGCCTTTGTAACAAGAACACCGTCTCCTGAAAAAACAAAAATAATTTTCAACGACGATGACAGTCTCTTCTCGTCAAAAAGTCGGCCTGAGAAAGCACCAAAAAATAATAGCGTAAGTGCGCAGTCAAGTATCTTCGACGACGATGATGACAGTGACCTTTTTTCGAAATCCGTCAAACGCCCTCTGGTGGACAAAAAAGTCAGCCTGTTTGACGACGACGAGGACGATGACAATGACGATCTTTTTGGATCAAAAGTGTCCAGTTCGAAAGAAGAAACCGAAAACGAATCGAGGAAGAGGAAAACAGAGGTGGAAGAAGGTGAATCAAAAACTGATGTAAAAATTGTAGGAGAGAAGAAAAATTTGTCGGCGATTTTTGACGACGATGAAGATTTGGTTTTTGGTTCGAGGAAAGGTGGAGCGCGGAAAAAGGAGATGACTGGGTCGAATCTGAAGGATATTTTTGGCGACCAGTCGAGCGGCGACGAGGACCTTTTTTCGACCAAAAGTGGAGTGAAAAAGTCCGAGGAATCTGAAAAAGTGAAGGACCTGAAAAAAACTGCAGAAAAGATCAGTCACGATCCGCTCAGTCTTTTGCAAGATGATTGAGCATTCTTAAAAACAACAATTCGGAACTGAATTTTTCGGATGCGAATTGTGAGATGAAATTTGTAATCATTGCGAGGAGTTATATATTTATATGATGTAATTTTTTGATTGTATATATGGCAGGTCGATAGACAGAGTTTATCGTGTATATTCAAATCATTGTTGGATGCGAGATTGCTGTGTACTGTGTTTTGTTATTACAATAAATTTTAATAAAATTGTCTCAAACGGCGATTCCACTCTTATTTTTGCGAATTTCGTTTTTGTTCTTTTAGTTTTCGGGTTCAAGAAGAATGAAAAGTTTGGAATTTTTTTTTTCGTGGCTGCTTATTCAAATGACACGACCCATCAGTGACCCCCGAATTTATAAAGACTTGTTTGTATAACCTGGGTTTGTGGCTCCGGTTATTGACTTTCCTTCTTTTTGTGACGCGTGCCTATTGTTTATAAACTGAAAATAGTTGTTGTTTTATTACATAATTAATAAATATTTATGAAAATTGTCTATTAAAATACAAAATAAAGAAGTAAACCTAATAAAAAATTTTGGAACCAATTCAACTGTAATTGACATTAAAATTTAAATCAAAATTTTTTGATATTCTTGTTTATTTATAACAAAGTAATTAAAGCAATTAAATTAATGATGAAATGTTAAAATGTTTTGAATGAAAAAATGTCGGTTTGAGTTTAAATTGGACGTCCAACTATTGAATATAAAATTGTTACTGTGATTCAGCAGTTTGGAAACATATTTTAAAGTGTAACCAAGCAATTAAGAGGTGAACAAATTCAGTTTCGACTTAGTTGCTTTTGATTCGCAGAGCAATCAACTGTCTTCGGAAACAGTTTTGCAAATTTCATTCACTTGAACTAATTGATTAAGAAATAAATGAGAAAATACTTGAATTAAGTTGTTTTTGAAAATATAATTCTCTTGATATATTTGTTTTTGCTTTGCAAAAGTTGTATTGAATTTTGATAAAAATGAACGATGCAGCGATTGAAAAAACCAGTCAACATTATATCAAGGAGTTTATCCAGATGGAAGAAGAAGTTGAAGATTTAGGCGTGAGTGAAGTGACTAATTTCTATGAGGGCTGCAATGTTTTTGTTACCGGAGGATCTGGATTTCTTGGAAAACTTCTTATAGAAAAGTTATTGAGGTATTTTAAAGTAATTATTTATTCATCCCATCATAAAAATTTATTTTCAAATTAAAAAACTATTCAAAACAGTAGGTAAACAAAAAGAGTGGGTACTTTTTTTCATTTTTGAAAATATTTTGTAGGTGTACAAATTTGAATAAAATTTATATTATGATGAGACCAAAAAAAGGAAAAACTACGAAACAACGGTTCGATGAACAATTTGAGGAAGTAGTAAGTTGACAAATGAAAGTTTAAGAAATAGAAATAATTCAAAAGTGAACACGAGTTTGATTCAAAATTTTTTTTACATTTATTTTCTCTAGATATACGATAACTTGAAGAGAGAAAAGCCAAATTTTGCTGAAAAATTAGTGATTATTAACGGTGAAACTGGAGCCCCCGATCTAGGAATTTCGCCCGAAGATTTGAAAGAATTGAAGGAAAATGTACACGTAATTTTTCACGGGGCAGCAAACGTGCGGTTCGATGAAAAATTAAGAACCGTCACGGAAATTAATGTTCGTGGTACAAAACTTCTGCTCCAACTTGCAAAGGAGATGAAACATTTTAAGGTACAAAAATAAAAACAAAAGAAAAACAAGAAAAGTAACTTTTAACAACTTTTACGATTTTAGGCTTTCGTACATATATCAACAGCCTTCTCTCACTGCACATATAAATTTATAGAAGAAAAATTTTACAAGCCACCAATTGATGCAAACAAAATTCTTGACTTGTTGGAAATCCTGGATGACGGAGCGCTAGAAAGTGTTTCGCCATCGTAAGTTTAAAATCAACGAAACGGAACACTAAAACAAACAAGAAAAGTAAACAAAACAAGTACAAACGTTTTTTAGAATCGTTGGCGAATTTCCGAACACCTACGCCTTCAGTAAAGCAATAGCGGAAGACGTGGTTCAAAAATATGGAAAACGAATTCCCACGTGTGTAGTTCGACCTTCAATAGTCATTGCGACTTACAACGAACCAGCAGCAGGTTGGATCAACAACCTGTATGGTCCTACCGGGGTGATCGTAGGTGCAGCTGTCGGGATCATGCGAACCCTCCACTGTTGCAAAAACAAAGTTGCAGACATCATCCCAGCTGATTATGTGATCAATAATTTGATTGTTGCTGCTTGGGACACTGCTACAACGTGGTAAGTTCTGTATTCTTTAATCAATTCTATATTCTTACTGTAATATTGTTTCTCTTGTCATTTCTTACAAAGGGGTTGGGACAGAATAAATTAGGTTAGGTTGGGTTACGTGAGGTTAGGATATGTTATTCGTCGCAGAGCTGCCAACGTAAAACTTGTTATATGTTGTTTATTTCAGTTTTCAACAGTCTTTTGATGTTGATTTGTGTTATTTGTTTTGTTATCATCTTTGTAGGCAAGAAAAACAAAAATTAACAGGATGGGAAACTTTGTCACTCCCTCAAGAACAAGAATCAGATCCAGTCATCTACAATTGTGTCTCGTCATGTCAAAATCCAGTCACTTGGGACACTTACATGCACTACAATATCATTCACGGGTTGGACCTGCCATCGAAAAAAACTATTTGGTATTTTTATTTCATCTTGGTCAGTACTCTCTGGAAATACAACCTTAGTGTGTTTATACTGCACACGGTTCCCGGTTTCTTCATAGACCTGATTGCTATGATGCTCGGACGAAAACCAATGTATACAAATGATGAAAACTAAATTAACCTCTTAGAAAGGTTAGGGTACGATGTTATTGTGGGTATCAATATGGGATTTTTAACACTATTCGTAAAAAGTTAAAGATTTCAGAAAAAAGATTTACATGGAAATTTTTTTCGTACCCTAACTTTTTAAATTACGAAAATTGCGGTTGGACTTTTAATCGAGATTTTGTTTCCAGTTTGTTGAAAACATACGCCAAAATACACAAATTCAGTAACGTGATAGCATATTTCTGCACACAGCAGTGGAAATTTACAAACAACGAAGTTGTCAGACTTTGGGAAAAGCTCAGTCCCATTGACAAACAAAAATACGACTTTCTAGTGTCAAACTATGAATGGGGATCATATTTTCGTCGGCATGTTTTTGGATTGCGATTGTACCTCGTGAAGGATCCTATCACCGTAGAATCTATCGAATCAGGCCGAATACATTATCACAGGTAAATAAAAAATTGTTCACTGATGCCTTGTTTGCTTATTTATTTACAAAATTTCTCATAGAATTTTTGTTTCAGGTTGAAAGTACTACACTATTCTTGCGTGACAATGTTTTTCGTGGGTCTCGCGTTTCTTTCTGGGTACATTATTTACATCCTCGTCTCAAGTGTGGTTTCATTTTTTGTTTTTCTTTGGAATCGTTATTGAATAATTGGTTCTGTGAAACCAACAATTGGTGTACTCTGACGTTAAAGAAGACATTCAAAAGTTGTTGATTCAAAAGTTGTTGATTAACTTTTAATGAAATATGTTTTAAAATAATGTCTTAAAATTTAAATTCAATATTTAATTATGAGTCTGCAAACATGAGTTGTTATCTTGATTGGTAATAATAAATTTTGCTAATAAATAAACAACTTTGTTTTACTGTGTATACAAGAAATTTTGTGTATTGTGAACAAGATCCAAATCTTTCAAAAAATGTGGTCAAAAAATCACTATTGAGATTTCGTCATTTCAAAGTTTGCAAGAAGAAAATCGGCTCAACCAGTGATAAGGCAGCATGCAGGCACAAGACAACGACTGTTTTATTCTAAAAAGGTTCAGTGGACAGCATCAGCATGCTGAGGACTGAGGAAACAATCTCAAAAAACCTCTTGTACCGTGGAATGTCAAGATCGTCTAACCTGGAGCTGTCTTTTCTTATTTGTTATAAAAATTTGTCAATTATTTTTAAGCTGTCAAGAGCATCAGACGAAAAATACATAATGTTGCTTTTCGTTTGAATACATAATGTTGCTTTCCCGGTTAAATTCACTCTCAATATCAACTTGATGACTAATTTGAATCGAAAGTCATCATTGAATTTGGAATGACATATCAAACGTATGTTTAACAAAGTCGTCTGCAAACAATGTGAACGGTTTCAGCATGAAATGATCATTCGATAATTGCTCATAAATTGTGCCATTCTAGTTGGAATGTTCGAAATTTTCGGAGAGGTGTCAGTTGCTTTCCGTGCATAGACGTCTGTACTTGTTTGTGATTAATTTTATCATTTATTAGCTGAGCTTGTTTTTGCATTGCCACTTTACGCCAAAGTTATTATTTTAGACTCCAATTCGTGAGTAAAAATTTATATCAGTTATGCGTACTGAACAACTTATGTCAGAATTATTTTCGTAGATATTTTATCAATTTTACAATGTTGCAATTATTATCTGTAGTAACAAAATGAGTGGAATAGATGAGAAAAAATTTAGTCAGCATTACATTCATGAAATGCTTAATATGGAAGAAAATGATGAGGATTTAGGCATTAGTGAAGTGACCAAATTCTACAAAGGTTTAAATGTTTTTATCACTGGAGCTTCTGGATTTCTGGGAAAACTTCTTATTGAAAAATTGTTAAGGTAATAATTTTTTGAAATCTGATATAAAGCAAAATAATTTAAAAACAACATTGAAACGAAATATTTGTGAATAGATTTTGAAATTTCTGAAGATTTATAAAAACGTTATAACGATTACTCATACAATAAAAACCTTTTGTTAAGTGTCTAGAGAAAAGTAGATAGAAATATAATGCAGATATAAAAGCTTCTCAACGAGGCTATACAAAATTTTAATCACTGCATCAGAGCTTTCATTTCACGTTACATCCACTTTCTGGCAAGAAAGTATTTTTTCTGTAACTTCCTCAGAACACGCGTTAATCTAATTGTACAGACAAAATATTGTACAGATGATGAGTTAAAGGTTTAATAAAATTTAACACCGCGCAGTAGCCGTAAAGTCGACAAAACTTTGATCAAATCAATTATGTATTGGAAAATTTCATTTTGAAATTTTTTTTGAACTTTCAATTTCACCTGCAATTAAAGATTTTTGAAAAAGTTACTTCCTAATACTGAATTCCTAGCTAATTTTCAATAACATTGATAAAATAATAAAAAATTATAAAAATTACTTTGACCTCCAAAAATCGAAAAGAAACAGAAAAATGTTGACTTGAACCCTTCACCTACGTCAAAAATGCTTTGCCATCCGACGTGTAAGTTCTAACACATGTTAGCGACACGAAATGCTTTTCACTCTGTTGAATGTCAACTTTGTTATTAACATTAAATTTTAATTAGCTCTTATTGCTGAGTAGAGAAATAGCTTTCTATTTTTTGAGTTGAAAAAATATTATATTCTGCATTTAATATTCTACGCAATTACTTTTAATTTGAAAGAAATTTTCCACGCACCCAATCGAATTTTCTTGTTGAATTTTTGACTACGAGACAAAACGGAACTTATATCAAAATATCAGTGGAAATTTCCTTGCGTTTGCTCGCGTCATTCGACTTTTCCACTTTTTTCCCACTTTTTGTGGAAATAATACAATGAACTAGTATTCGGACAAAATAACTTAACTATTGACTTTAAAATTAAAAAAAAAACAGAAGTTAACAGCATTTAATTTTCTGCATATGGATTTGAAAAAACTTTTCTCTTTGAATTTCCTGGATTATAGATGCACGAATGTAAATAAAATTTACCTAATGGTACGACAAAAAAAAGGAAAAACACCTGAAGAACGGCTTGAGGCACAACTTAGCGACGTTGTATGTTATATGAATTAATTTAAAATGGACGAAAAGAATGTACGATTTCCTTTTATTTTCATTAAATTGCGTTTTTTGTGATTGTTTTAGTTATATGATAGGTTACGACGTGAAAGACCAAATTTTGTAAAAAAAATTGTATGCATGTTCGGTGACGTCTCGGCTCCAGATCTAGGAATTTCAGCAGAAGACAGGGAAATACTCAAAGAAAATCTTCACATCATTTATCACATGGCTGCTGATGTGCGGTTCGATGAAAAAATTAGGAAAGCGTTGGAGACAAACGTCCGCGGTACCAAACTCATTCTGGACCTGGCCAAAGAGGTGAAAAATTTAAAGGTATGGAAATTATATAAACTCAATTGATACTTGAAAAAAATTTTTTTGGTAATTTTTAATCAAACTAGACGACGACATTTTCAGGCGGTGATTCATGTCTCAACAGCATTCTCACATTGTACTTTCAAATTCATAGAAGAAAAATTTTATGCACCTCCGATTGAAGCGGACAAACTTCTCGAATTATTGAATATTTTGGACGATGAAGCACTACTACAAGTCACCCCAGCGTGAGTTTACAAAACTTTAATATGTTTAGTATCTTGACTTATCTTGAATTGATCGTAATTTTTAAAGATATAAAATAACAAGGATCGTGATTTTAATTCAAATTTTCTACAATAAAATTGTCCTAACATGTTTCCTAAAATTATCTTACAGGTTGATTGGTAAATACCCAAACACATACGCCTTCAGTAAAGGTATAGCCGAAGACATGGTGCAAAAACATGGCAAAACCATTCCCATTTGTGTCGTTCGGCCATCGATGGTTATGCCCACTTTCGAGGAACCGATAGCAGGTTGGATTGACAATCTATATGGTCCAACTGGAGTGAAAGTAGGTGTTTCTTCTGGATTGATTCGAGCATTATTTTGCTCGAAAAATAAAATCGCTGATATGGTGCCAGCTGATTATGTTATCAACAATATAGCCGTTGCTGCCTGGAATACTGCGGTTACGTGGTAATTTTTAAGTTTTTCTTTCATGGAAGTTTTGATTTTCTCATTTACTCGATTTTCAGGCAAGAAAAACAACAGAAACTTGAGTGGGAAATAGTACCAAAACAGGATGAATTGGAAGATCCAATGATATACAATTGTGTTTCGTCGGTTCAAAATCCCATATCGTGGGAGACGTACATGAACTATAGTTTCGATTTTGGTTTCAAAATGCCTCCAATAAGAATGATGTGGTATGCGATGTTGTTCATGTTCAAGGATGAGTGGAAATATAACATTTACAGAGTCTTTCTGCACACGATTCCGGGTCTGATTTTTGATCTGCTGTTGAGATTAACTGGACGCAAACCAATGTGTGTAATTCAGATTCATTTCTAAACTGTTTCCCATCGGGCAAAACGAAAATGTTTTTTTTAATTGTTGATTATATTTTGGTAGGTTATCAGATGCCTATAGAAAAATTCACAAATTCAGTGACGTGATATCGTACTTTTGCACCCGTCAGTGGAAATTTACGAACGATCGAGTTATCAAACTTTGGGACAAGCTAACACCAATTGATAAACAGCTTTATGATTTCAATACCAAGAACTATAATTGGGAATTGTACGCCCAAAGAGAGTTTTCTGGTGTGAGAGTGTTCCTGCTTAAAGATCCTGTTTCCACAAAGAAGAAGGCTCTGAAACATTTAAATAGGTAATCATCAACATTGATTTGTTATTTTGTTGCAAATATTTTTTTTTCTGATCACAATTTCTAATCTTACTTTTATTTGAAATTTTTCATTTTCAGATTACGAATTGCGCATTACTCATTAGTGACAGTGATAGGAAGCGGTTTGGCTTATTGTGCTTTTTATATTACTTATTGGATCATTTCGCTTATTATTTCGTTTTTTGTTTTCTTATGGAATCGTTATTAATGATGCACAACGCAGTTTTAAATCATCGAGAATGTTAAATCAAAACTTTCAATAAAACAAAGTACATTGCTTGTTTAGAAGTTCAATTTCTTGTAATTTGTTACTGCAAAAAAATATACCAAATATTTTTTCAATCTTTGACAGACAGTGGATTGAATGTATTCATCTTTTATTACTAGTGTTACTATTAATATGTTCGATTGTATTTTTGTTCTGGTCATAAATATATGTTTACACCTGATTCTATTTTTTGACATTTCATAAACTCGTTTATTTCGTTTTTTCGAATCAGAAACACTTCGCAGTTCTGTAAACGCCAATTCTCAACGATTAAAATTTTGTTGAAAAGTTAAATTACTTACACAGGTAATTTTTCACATCAAAACAAACCGAACGAATATGCAAAATTCTTTATATTTCAGTATTATGGCAATATTTTGATGTGTATCATAATAAATATTATCATCATTATATAAATAATAACAAATTCTTAAGACAATATCTTCAGTTATTTGCTATGGTATTTGAGGCTGTGTTATATGTATTTTCATCATTGGGGCCCTCAGAACCCCAACTTGGAAATCAGAAAATCCCAACTTGAGATGGAGAGAATTCCAACTTATCGTCGAAAAATCGCTAAGGATTGGCTTTTATAAAACTCCGAACTGTTTTCGGTGTGTGTCATGGACGGGTCGCATCCTTAATTTATATTCCCAATGGAATTGTTTTACAACATTAAATAGTTTGACAAGTTTTGAAAAAGAAATTCTTTCATATTTAGACATTTCGGAATTGAAACACTGCAAGTTTTAACATTGCAGTAGGGGGCACTTGCCCCAGTCCCCCTGTCCATGATGAATTTCTCTTGAAAGTAACTGCAAAGCTTTTCTATTTTGCATAAGTCAACACAGTTATTGACTTCAATACGAATATTCATTGTGAGCGACTCATATTTCCTCGTTTTTATTCATTATCATTTAGTTTTTTAAATTTTTCGACCTTATAAAAAACCGATCATTTTCTGAACTTGGTCGATCTTGCGACTGAATTTTGGATTCAAAATTAATTGAGGCAATTCGTACGCATAGAATCTATGAAATATCGATTTTCCTTCTTTTTGCTTTTTTGCGTGTTCAAAATGTTTAGAAACCGTCTTTTGTAACCCAATTATTAAAAATTAGCTGATTACCTTTCGAATGAATAAAATTCACTAGTAAAAAATCAACTTTTAGTAAGTAATCAACTTTTCATAGGAACCTTATTTAAAAGATCCGGTGCGAAATCCGGCTCGGAATCCGTTCTGAAATTAAATGTCAAGAGTTCAAGATTGTTGTAATTTGAAGAAAACTGTTTTTTTTTTTTAATAATTCATACTTTGTTGTAGTCATTATTTTAAATCAGACAAATAGCTGAAAAAAATTGTCTGCAAACAGTTGAAATTTATTAGTTGAAAATTATTATTAGAAATCAAACGAAATTGAACCTCAAACAAGAACGAATAAAAAAATTGTTTTCGAATTCATGTTCGTCAGGTATTTGTTTCTGTTTTAAGATTCTTGTAACTGTTGTTATAAGTTTCTGTTTAAGTATTTTTGTTTTTTCAATCAAGATTTTCAACAAAAAAATACCATCGTATATATGAAAAAATCCATTAAAGTTTCATATTGTCATATTTCTTCTGCAGAGGGAATTTCCAACTATAACCTTCTCGGTTTCAGGTCAGAGTGGAAATTTCGTCAACAGCGTCTGCCATTGCTGTTGTACAATTTCAAGGCATTTCCGTGCAGGCTCTCTTGTTTAGAAATTGGTGGGGCGTTGAATGCAACGCTCCAAGTTCGGGTAAACTTGAGCAGCTCTTCGAATGATCGAATTGTTAGGTAAGGCGTCAGTTGCTTTTCGTGCATAGACGTCTTTAATTGTCTGTATTTAATTTTCTCGTATATTAGCTAAGGTCATTTTTGCATTGCCACTTTAAACCACAAACTTTATTTTGACCACCAAATCGTAAGTAAAATTCGTATCGTTTATATTATGACGTTAGAATTTGTTCGTCAATAATTTATTAACGTCGCAATGTTGCAATTATTTCTGTAGTGACAAAATGAATGAAACCGAGGGGAAAAAATGTAGTCAACATTATCTCGAGGAAATGCTCGGCATGGAAGAAGAAGAGGAGGATTTAGGTGTTAGTGAAGTGACTCAATTCTACAAAGGTTTAAATGTTTTTATAACTGGGGCTTCTGGATTTTTCGGAAAACTTCTTATTGAAAAATTGTTGAGGTATTGATTTTTCTCAGAAACTAATAAAAAAAGTGAAACTGAAAAGACAACGAATAAAGAATTGCTACTGTGAAATAAGACAGTTTAAAAATAGGTTCTCTAGATTTATGAAGTCAAATTATTCAAATATGAAATTTTATTTAGTGAACCCTTCCCCTAGGGTTGGATGAGGTAAAGATGAGAAGTGCAATTAAATAGGGTAAACGTGATCAGCTAATAAAATTATTACATAAAACAAAAAATATAGCATTCATCAAAAGTGAAAAGTTTTTCTTTAATTGTCATTTAAATGAAAAAAATGTTCATCCAATGGTGTCTGTTCCTCCACTTCCTGCACTCACCCTAACTCTAATTTCAGAAAAAATTGATTCAAAACAGTTGGACGATGAGACGGTGAAGAGAATTGAATCGAAAACTTTAAACAGATTCGTTAACCCTTTTAATCCCGAATAATTTTTATTAATAAAATAAATTTTTTTTAATTTAATTTCTTTCAAATTTTTTAATTTAATTTGTTCATAATTCTTTTTTAACAAATTTGGGTCACTGTATTTACAAAAACTGCTTATAATTTTATAAATGCGACTTTTAACCTGCTACTTATTGCAATTATTCAACAATAAAAGTGTACACTAACATTTAACATTTTTTTTATCACACGGTTTAAACGTGAAATACATTTTACAATTAATCTCGAAAAATCCGTCCCTTTGGGGTGAAAATGATTACAGATGTAGGGTAAATTTTACCAGCTAAAAATTGTAGTATGACTAATTAAAACGATTTCTAAAATCAACTCACATAATAAGACGAAAAAGCTGTAAAATATATTGTAAACCATTATTTGAACTTGTAAACCTTTCTATACTTAATTTAACACTCGATAATGGGTTTAGAATTAACCATTAGAAGTTGCAAAATATTTTACTTTTATTTTCGAAGAATTTAACTTTTATATTTTGTGTATTATAGATGCACTAAAGTGAATAAAATTTACCTAATGGTGAGACAAAAAAAGGGAAAAACACCCGAAGAACGGCTCAAGGCACAACTCAATGACGTTGTATGTCAAATGAACACATGTAATGAAAAGTAAAAGTAAACATAAATTTTATCCTGTATTATTTGTTCGTAATTTTTTTAGTTATATGATAGGTTACGACGTGAAAGACCAAATTTCGTAAAAAAAATTGTATGCATGTTCGGTGACGTCTCGGCTCCAGATCTAGGAATTTCAGCAGAAGACAGGGAAATACTCAAAGAAAATGTCCACATCATTTATCACATGGCTGCTAATGTGAGGTTCGATGAGAAAATTAGGAAAGCGTTGGAGACAAACGTCCGCGGTACCAAACTCATTCTGGACCTGGCAAAAGAGGTGAAAAATTTAAAGGTATGGCAAAGTATCTAAACTCACTATTAACTGTACTTGAAAAAATTGTATTCGGTAATTTTCAATCAAATTTTCAGGCTGTGATTCACGTCTCAACGGCATTCTCACATTGTACTTACAAATTTATAGAAGAAAAATTTTACGCGCCTCAAATTGAAGCGGACAAACTTCTCGAATTGTTGGACATTTTAGACGATGAAGCTCTACTACAATGCACCCCAGCGTAAGTATTTAAAACCTCAATATATCAACTGTAAAATTGGAGTAACGAAAAGAATCGAAAATTAAATTATGATTCGAAGTTATTTTTTTCTTTTCAATGCACAGAAGAGTCATCATAAATGTTGCGATTAGTTTTTATCACAATCAATAAATGTTTCAGGATTTGCATGTCTGAATAAATTAATTCACTTGAAATATTTTGCAGACTAGTTGGTAAATATCCAAACACAAACGCCTTTTTCAAAACATTTCAGAAAATACTATAATATTGAAAAAAATCATAAAAAAACAACTTAAGAAGTTACACCTGTTTTCCCGATTCTAAAGCTCGTAAAAGCGCTGGGATTATGTATTAAAACTTTTTCTACATAATAGTGACCTTAGACAATATGTAGTATTGAAATTCAAAACGTTCTGAAACAATCGAATACGAAATCAAAACCTTATCGCATGTTGATTTCCAAGACTATAGGTCAACCGATAAAGTCTGCGAAGTCGATTTTATTATTGAGTTTTTTTCAAGATTTTCTTGTTATGTTAAAAACTTATATGATAAAAAATGAAATTTTAAAATATCGCAACTCTTCAAGGTGTTGCGTTTCATTAAAAAGGCAACAACAAAAATGATGAGTTTATCAAATTATTTTCATATCAAACAGACGTATTGGTTTAGACATGTGTTGACTATTCATGATAAAGTGGCCAAATTTATGTACTCATTGAGCCTTCAATTCTTGGTTATTTTAAAGAAGTTAAAAGTACGTCTACAATCATCAAATATCGTTACCTTGAGTTTAAATGCCTCGTTAAGTTTTCACTCCGGCGATCGGTGACAAAACCAGTGATTTTCTAAACGTTGCGTCCGTCACAGCTAAGCGTGTAAGCTAGATTTGATTGTTAAATCTCGAAGGTCACAACAAATTATTCTAATTAATTTTATGCGAAAAAAAACAATCTCCCCATATAGTTGAGTTTAAAAAGTTCCTTTCAATGGTTGAAACATTCGAATTATGATCCAAATTTTCAGTCATTAGAAATGTTAAATTTTGCAGGCTAGTTGGTGAATTTCCAAACACGTATGCATTCAGTAAAGGAATAGCCGAAGACATAGTGCAAAAGTATGGCAAGACCATTCCAATTTGTGTCGTTCGGCCATCGATGGTGTTGCCAACCCACGAGGACCCGATCGCAGGTTGGATTGACAATCTCTATGGTCCTGCAGGAGTAGGGGTGGGTGTTTCTGCTGGTGTACTTCGAACGATGTTGTGCTATCCGAACAAAATCGCTGATATGATCCCAGCCGATTTTGTTATCAATAATATAATCGTCGCTGCCTGGGATACTGCAGTCACGTGGTGCGTTAATCAAAACTTGAACTTTTGAACTTGTTCAAACTTTTCAACTTTCAAGGACATTTCAATTTTCATTTTTCATTCAACTTTCAGGCAAGAAAATCAACAAAAACTGGATTGGGAAATAGTACCAAAACAGGAAGAACTAAAAGATCCAGTGATATACAATTGCGTGTCTTCTGTTCAAAATCCCATTTCTTGGGAGTCTTTTATGAACGCGAATTTCGACTCGGGTAACCAGATGCCCCCTTTGAACATTATGTGGTATGCTGTATTGTTTTTGTTCAAGGAGGAATGGAAATATAACGTTTCCAGATTCTTTCTGCACACGATTCCGGGTCTGATTGTTGATCTGCTGTTGAGATTAACTGGCCGCAAACCAATGTGTGTAATTTAGATTCATTTTTAAACTGTTTCCCATCGGGCAAGACGAACATTTTCTTTTTTAATTGATAATTATATTTTGGTAGGTTATCAGATACCTATAGAAAAATTCACAAATTTATTCACGTGATATCGTACTTTTGCACCCGTCAGTGGAAATTTACGAACGATCAAGTTATCAAACTTTGGGACAAGCTAACACCAATTGATAAACAACTCTATGATTTCAACATGAAGAATTTCGACTGGGAAGTGTACCTCCCTAGACATTATTTAGGTTTAAGAGTGTTTTTGATCAAAGATCCTGTATCTACAGCGAAGGATGGGGTTAAACGTTTCAAAAGGTAATCATAGTTTTGTTATTTTCTTCTTGTACATAAGGTTTCTGATCTTCACTTAATTTTTATCTTTACTCTATTCGAATTTTTTTTCATTTTCAGATTACGAATTGCGCATTACACTATAGTGGCACTGGTAGGAAGCGGTTTGGCTTATGGTGCTTTTTATATTACTTACTGGATCGTTTCGCTTGTTATTTCGTTTTTTGTTTTCTTATGGAATCGTTATTGATTATGTACAATGCAGTTTTCAATTATCGACAATCTTAGATCAAAACATTTTTTTTCAATATTTGGCAGACAGTGGGTTGAATTTATCCATCTTTTATTACTAGTGTTACTGTCAATGTGTTTGATTGTATTTTTGTTTTGGTCATAATTATATTTTTACATTCATTCAATTTTTCAACATTTTCATGAAATTATTCATTTGGGTTTTACTAATCAAATATATTTTGATTCCAATCCAGCTTCTTCTAATTGCAAATTCGAATTCATAAAAGAAAAATTATTATTTACTAATGCAAACAATTTTTGATTTCTTCAATATCCTGTACGACGAAACGCTAGAATCTGTTATGCGATTGTTTGTAAGTTAAGAACTACCCTAAATTTATCGATCACGAAATTTACGTGGACTCATGATCTAAATTTTATTTCCAGTTTGTTGAAAACGTACAAAAAACGTGGAATAAAAAAAAATATATGAGGTCAGACAATATGGGACAAGCTGAAACCCAACGTATGACTTTCTAGTTTCAATTTTGGGCTGGCAATTCAATTTTTTTTCTATTATAAGGTTTTTCGGATTTGCGATTATAACTTAGAAAGGATTTTATCAACATGGTTTCTATTAAAGCAGAATAAAGTCATTATTGTAAATGATTTTTTAAACAGTATTTCTTCAAAAGAACAAAATGTTAAAACTACACGGAGAAAAAGATTCATTACTGTTATGAATATTTGTAATAGTTATCGAATGATATAGTTGATTAGGCGCAGAGAAATGGTTCGTAACTACAATTACACCATTTAATTGAAATTTTTCTATACTCTTTTGATGTTAACTAAAACTTTGTAACATTTATCAAATGTTCTTAAATTTAATACCCGCAAAATATAGTTATTGAATCAGTTTTTGAACATAATAGATATCAAGTCAAAGTTTCAATAAGATTCACTTGTTTACTATTCACTTCACTCGTTTTATAACTATCACAATATTGTGTTTTTATACTTGTGGCACATTATTTGCCACTTGCGAGGAACCTTGTGCTTCTTTTTCTCAAAAAACAATGAATTTGACTTTAAGTTATTATTTCGCGCCTTAACTATTGCTACATTATTCAATTGAACTAACAATCATTTGTATATTTAGTATATAAAACACATTAACTTTGCACAGTTCAACTATCAACATTTCATTCGATATTCGTAACTTGATATTGTCAATAAGAGATTAATTGTGTTGAATTGATGACACGTAGAATTATTTAAATAAGAATTTGAAACCATAACAACGGTTGTCATAGTTAAAATTTCATTTCACTATTATTATAACAGTCCGTTAATATTTATTATAAAGGCTTATAATATTGGATTTTAAAATCCAATAACTGTTACGTTTTGATAAGGTAAAAATTAAGACACACTTGATAAATATAATTGTCCGTACTATTATATGAATGAAATCGTGATGTGAATGTAAGATCATCATTATTTAATAAAAAAATTTAATAAACTGATGTTTAATTGTCTTAAACAATATTTAATTATTGTTAAGCAAAAATCGAAAAACCTTTTAATCGAATAGATTTCATAACAGTTATGAATCTTTTTTCTCAGTGTACCATTTTTTGTTCATTTTTGTTCTATGAAAACCAGCAAGTGGTATATTCTGTCGGTAAGCAAGTGAAACTGATAATTTTCTGACCATTCATTGTCATCTCAATTTCTATCTATTGGTAGTGGTATTTCTGTCCAAACGCACCAATTCTTTCTCATGGAACTTGACATATTTGTACTGAAATTTTTATTTTTAAGAATTATTGTTAATTGGCATTAGGTAACCATTGTACAATACTAACCAGAAACTTTTATCCAACGATTATTTTTTTTTCTTCTGGAAAATTCAAAAGAAAAATTTGAAAAAATTCATCTTGTGAAGTTCAACGATAACTTCTTTTATTTACTAAATAAAAATAAGAATTTAATTTTTTAAAGAATTATTTAATAATTTCATGTTTGATTTTGAAAACTATTAATGTGTTATCACTAGTTATCGAACATTTAAATAGAAAACCATATCAATCAGTCCTGAATAAAGCTAGAAAATACCGATTTTGCTAGAACTAAACAAATATCGGCTTGCAAATACATTAAAAAAGCTTTTCAAACGACTGTGTTGCATAAGTGAACTTAGTGATTGACTTCTATACGAATTTCCATTGTGAGCGACTCAGTGATGTCTTAATCTTCATTCATTATTATGCAACGTTTTTCATTTTTCAACCTTATGAAAAAACAAACAAATCATATAATGAACTTGATCGAACCTCGATTGAATTTTGGATTGAAAAAAAAAACAATCAAATAAGATGAACCAAATAAAAGTGAAAACTGAAATAAAAACACCAAATACACAATTGGAATGTGATGCAGTGATTGTTATTACAGTTTGTTCAAATATGAATTAATCGAAATTTGTTGAATAATTTGAATCTAAATCCTAAAGTGTTCTCTCAGAATTCGAATGAGTAAAAATGTCACTTTTACAACAAGTGAAACAGTTTCTCACTTTTTAATACGTCGAATATCACTTATTGATAAGTGCATTTAAATAATAAAAATAAATAATAAAAAAATCACTTGTTCAACAAGCGTATATTCACTTATTTCGAGTGGACGTCTGTGGGCTTTTTGAAAAAGTGAATGTTCACTTTATTAAAGTCGAATTCTGAGAGTTGAATGACAAACCAAACGAATGTTGAACAAAATCGTTGGCAAACAATTCAAGCGTTTTGAACATGAAAAGTGACGATATGATAGTTGCTCATAAATTGTGCAGCTCTGCATCGAATGCTCGAATATAGTTAGGCGAAGTGTCAGTTGCATCCCGTGCGTAGACGCCTGTACTTGTTGGTACAGGATTTTTTCGTTCATTATCGGAGCGTATTTTTACATAGCAACTTTTCATCGCGATTTTAATGTTATACTCCAAATCGTAAGTAAAAAATCGTATCATTTACATTTATTGCACGACTGATGTCAGATTTTTTTTCACATTTCATCAACCTTACAATGTTGCAATTATTTTCTTTAGAGACAAAATGAATGATACAGAGGGGAAAAAATGTAGTCAACATTATATTGAGGAAATGCTCGGCATGGAAGAAGAAGATGAGGATTTAGGTGTTAGTGAAGTGACTCAATTCTACAAAGGTTTAAATGTTTTTATAACTGGAGCTTCCGGCTTTTTTGGGAAACTTCTTATTGAAAAATTGTTAAGGTATTGCTTCTTCTCAAAAACTAATACAAATCGTAACTGAAACACAAAAATGGAACATTTTAAGATTTTGACATGGGTTTTACAATGTCTGAAGATTTAGACGAATTCTCAACGTAATTGTCCAAGGATTACTGTTTTTTGATAGACACGTAGAAATCGTGAAAGTGTGATAATTACATCCTTCACACACGTCAAAAATGCTTTGCAATCCGACGTTTGACTTCGTACGTCTGTTTACAAACGTAGTTAATCGTTCTGTTGAATTCAAATTTTCAACTTAGTTAACCCTTCAAACTGTTGTTGCTTTGAGCAGCTTTATGCATTAAGAAAAAAAATGCAATCTATATAGATGAATAATTTATGCATTTTTTACTTTTCTAAGATTAAAAATTAATCACAAGATATGCAACTCTGTTTCTGAACGTTTTAATATTGCTATACAAGATTAACGAACAAAAGTTGAAAAGGCTTTCATTTTTGGATTCCTTGTGTTATAGATGTACTAATGTGAAAAAAATTTACCTAATGGTGAGACAAAAAAAAGGAAAGTCACCAGAAGAACGGCTTGAGGCACAATTTAATGATGTTGTATGTAATCTGAATTAATCGAGAAAGTAGAAGGAAAAAAAATAATTTTTATTTTTTCATTGTTTTTTTCACTGTTTTAGTTGTACGATAGGTTAAGACGTGAAAGGCCAAATTTTTTACAAAGAATTGTATGCATGTTCGGTGACGTCTCGGCTCCAGATCTGGGAATTTCAGCTGAAGACAGGGAAATACTCAAAGAAAATGTCCACATCATTTATCACATGGCTGCTAATGTTAGGTTCAATGAAAAGATTAGGAAGGCGTTGGAGACAAACGTCCGCGGTACCAAACTTATTCTGGACCTGGCCAAAGAGGTGAAAAATTTAAAGGTATGGAAATTATCTCAACTCACTACCAATAATACTCGAAAAAATTGTATTCGGTAATTTTTAATTGAACTCGACGACGACATTTTCAGGCTGTGATTCACGTCTCAACAGCATTCTCGCACTGTACTTTCAAATTCATAGAAGAAAAATTTTACGCGCCTCAAATTGAAGCGGACAAACTTCTCGAATTGTTGGACATTTTAGACGATGAAGCTCTACTACAATGCACCCCAGCGTAAGTATTTAAAACCTCAATATCTCAACTGTAAAATTGGAGTAACGAAAAGAATCGAAAATTAAATTATGATTCGAAGTTATTTTTTTCTTTTCAATGCACAGAAGAGTCATCATAAATGTTGCGATTAGTTTTTATCACAATCAATAAATGTTTCAGGATTTGCATGTCTAAATAAATTAATTCACTTGAAATATTTTGCAGACTAGTTGGTAAATATCCAAACACATACGCCTTCAGTAAAGGTATAGCCGAAGACATGGTGCAAAAACATGGCAAAACCATTCCCATCTGTGTCGTTCGGCCATCGATGGTTATGCCTACTTTCGAGGAACCGATCCCAGGTTGGATTGACAATCTATATGGTCCGACTGGAGTGAGTATAGGCGTTTCTGCAGGTTTGATTCGTACGATGTTATGCACTCCGAACAAAGTTGCTGATATGATCCCAGCCGATGTTGTCATCAACAATATAGTCGTTGCTGCCTGGAACACTGCAGTTACGTGGTGCGTAGAAAAAAATCCAACCTCTGAAAATACGGTTTTCTAGGATATTCTAATTTGCATATTGTATTTAATTTCCAGGCAAGAAAAGCAACAAAAACTCGGTTGGGAAATAGTACCTAGACAGGAGGAAATGGAAGATCCAGTGATATACAATTGTGTGTCTTCTGTTCAAAATCCTATCACTTGGGAGTGTTTTATGAAAGAGAATTTTGAATTCGGTGTCAGAGTACCCCCTATAAAGATTATGTGGTATGCTGTATTGTTTTTGTTCAAGGATGAGTGGAAATATAACGTTTCCAGAGTCTTTCTGCACACGATTCCGGGTCTGATTGTTGATCTGCTGTTGAGATTAACTGGACGCAAACCAATGTGTGTAATTCAGATTCATTTCTAAACAAGCAAAATCAAAATTTTCGTTCATCAATTTTTGATTATATTTCGGTAGGTTGTCAGATGCCTATAGAAAAATTCATCAATTTAGTGACGTCATAAAGTACTTCAGTACCCAACAGTGGAAATTTACAAACGATCAAGTTATTAAACTTTGGGACAAGCTAACACCAATTGATAAACAACTCTATGATTTTAACATCAAGAACTATGAATGGGACATGTACCATCCTAGACATTATTTAGGGTTGAGAGTGTTCCTGATCAAAGATCCTCTATCTACTGGGAAGGATGGTGTAAAACGTTACAATAAGTAATTATTACTTCTGTTATTTTGTTGCAAATGTTTTTTTCTCAGCATATAATTTCTGATTGAACCATTATTGCAATTTTGTTCAATTTTCAGATTCCGAATAGCGCATTATTTTCTATTGACAGTGATGGGTAGCGGTTTGGCATATTGCGCTTTTAATATTGTTTACTGGATCATTTCGCTTGTTATCTCGTTCTTTGTTTTCTTATGGAATCGCTATTGATCATGTACAGTTCAGGTTTTACTTATTGTCAATGAAAGATCAGAAAATTTACAAACCCACGTCTCCCTATAGATGCATAAATGAATCATTATCAAAAATCTGTTTTCAAATAGTTCTAGCTAGAGATAACTTTGTATGTGTCTTCAAATCTTTGTATTGAATCGCTATTGACGAGGATTTAGTTTCATTTCTTGTTAATTTTAGATCAAAAACTCCACTTGAACCCACGTCTTGCCATAGATGCACAAGAGCATCATTTTGAAAAATCGTTTTTGAAATATTTCTTGGACTTATCTGGAGACAACTTTTTTTTGCTGTGTGATGAATGAGGATTATCATAAAGTTTTGGTCATAAATATACTGTTTACGACTTATTTTAACGTTTTCATTTAGTAACTCAATTAATTCATATTTTACAAGTCAGTATATCTTTGGATACGGGACTTTTTATATCTATATCAGAAATCTTACAGTTTTTATTTAATGCTTAGATAATGTGTAGTAGAGAACGTATAACATTGACTGTAATATACTTTCGCTGAAAAAGCATGAATTTATTAAGTTCAAACGCACCTGAATGTATGCATTCCTCAATGCTCCAACGTAGAAATGTTCAACTGGTCTTCGGCTCAAATCTCAAGCTTGTAAATATAGAAGAACGAAATAAAATTACCCCTAAACAATGATAGCCAAATATTAGCAAACTTTGTATGTTAGATGTAGTTTCAAGAATTTGGAATGATTTTATTAATTTCATCTAGAATGACAATTGTTTCTTTCAATTGTTGTTAAATGTATTTCATTTTGGCAGAGTTTAATTAGAACTTAATTTCCCTTTTGTGAGGTTACTTATAAGCCCCCTTCCCATAAAGTTTTCAAAACTTACTATTGAAATCACGTAACTTTTTTTTATATAAACTATATGACGAGGAGTTGGATTAATGTAAATTTGCTATATAACGTTGCTGCCATCAGGGAACATAAACAAATGCCAACTACTAAATAAATAAATAAGATTTAACTCAAAGTTTGCATAGGCCATGAACCCATACGTAAGACATCCGGTCCGGAAGCCGGCGGGGAAGTGCACTAGTGTTAGTTATTTTCTTTAGACTTTGTTTTATTCAAATTTTGAATAAGAAACATATATTATTTAAGTAAAACCACATTGATCACATCTTATTGCAATCTTGTGATAAGAACACATGATAAGAAACAAGTTACTATGGTTCTCAAAAAGAATAAGGTAATAAACACATTTTCATTTCTTGTGGATGAATCATTCCCTTAAACAAATGCTTCTTATAATCCTATCCTACTATAGTAGGATAATATAATAAAAATGAAAATATGTTTGTTTGTTTGTTTATTTGTTTGAGCATCACGCCTGAGAACGAAGCTTTCGGAAATGATTATTTCAACGCAGGAGGGTGATCCTTCGGACTCTTCGAGTTAACGTAGGCTAAATTAGAAATCGAATTTTTGATTTTATCGAAAAAAGAAAACTTACATTTAATTCACATACAGCATTTAGTGTCTCAGAAAATTTTAATAGATAAATCTTGGATCTGAACTTTAAAAGAAATATTGAATTTATATGCAAAATTCAGATTATTACTAGTTCATTAAATTTATTTATCACCAATTTGCAACATGTATAGATTGCACAAATTGTTATTTAAGTTTGACAATTCCGACTACTAACTATAAACGATCAATAACGGAACTACGTAATAACTAAAAAGTAAATAACAATAAAGAATTAATAACAGGAGCGTTAACTATTGCTTACAAGAGGAATTCGAAAAAACGAATTTATAACATTGCACAAACACTGAAATGAAAAATTACATGAGAAATCGTGTTCAAAATCCACCTGACTTTTGACGTGAACATGATTATTTTATTTTTTCAGATCAGTTTCTGCTTGTGACTGGTTGTCAAAAAAGCCCCGATTTCTGAGCCCATTGTCGGATAAGTAACCCGTTGACATTTTGTACTGGCTTGGACACGCCGAATCTGTTTGCTGATTGACATTTTGATTCTGGTCATACTTCTCTCCATTCTGTGACTTTTCCAATTTAGTGGCTTGTTTTTGTCTACTATTGTAAGACTCGTTATAAAACTGTTTGAACATGAAGAAGAAGAGGAATGCGTGCATTCCGATGAAGTAGCCGAACGCTTTGGGGAAGTCACAGTCAGTAAAGAACAGTTGGACGGAATGAACTACTATGAGAACGAATTGGACCATCTGCAGTGTTGTTAAGTACTTTTTCCACCAGAGGTAAGGTTGAACAGAGGGGCCCAAGGCTGCTAGGAAGTAGTACGAGTACATGACTATGTGCACGAACGTGTTGAGTAAGCCGAAGAAAGTTGCAGAGCCACCTGAAAGATGTCGAGTTATTAACTAAAACTTAAAATCGTTCTCCAACAAAAGATTGGAAAATGTTTACAAAACGTTGTTACAAAATGTGATCACTTTAAGTACACAAACTACAAGCCGTAATTGAAATTGAATTTTGATAAAATTGTGCACGTAATTTAAGTTTGGAGAGGTGATTTGGTATCTTTTACCTGGGAAAAATTTGACTCCGAACCAACAGGAGATGGGCATGATGCCATGATGGATGACATGCAAACTACTTATGTGTTTATTCTTCTTTCTTAAAACCATGAAAAAAGTGTCCAATAGTTCGGAGAATTTTGACAGATAATACAAGTAGCATGCACGCATTGCTCTAAGAGCTTTGGGATTGTTTGAATAGTCAATCGGCTGACATCGGAATGAGTAGTCGTTCCACCATCCAGAAGCCAAAGCCTGCAATCAATTTTTATTTTGAAGTCACCCTAAGATTCTTACTCATCATTTTTATTTTTTCGTTCACTTGTAAACAAATTTTACGTGCTCTCGAATGAAGTGCTATTTATTTATCTCATTCCTACTGCAGTTTTGGGACGAGTTTGGACAATTTAGAAATTTTGATTACTGGACTTGAACGTGTTGTAAACAAAATTATTCTCAAGTTCCTTACCTCGTAGAAAAGGTACGCTGAAAGGGCAACTTGAAAGATGTTGTAGACAATCAAAGTGTTCTTCAAATTAAACGGCTTACGATTTTCCATCAATTTGGGTCCAAGATATTTGACAATGAAGACGTAAGTCAGACATATCATTGCAGTGGTCAAGGGTTCTTTCATCAGAAAATAATCCTGAATTCTAGGGTCTCCAGTTTTATCGAAAATTTCGACAAAATCATCATACATGGTCACGAGTACAAACGCCATCTGGAAATTTCGAAAATTCTGATTACATTGCTTTCAACGATTGAGAAGTTATTGTTTTTTGATGATTTCCTTTTTTGTTAACTGTAACAGTGACAAATTTTTTGTCTGATTATAGACAGAACAAAACTGTTATTGATTACTCAAAATGAAATTAGTTGAGCACAGTATTGGTCTTTGTTGTTTACCATTGTTTCGGCACGTTCAATCAGATAAACACGAACTTCGTTTCCTTATTTAATATGTGAACTCGAGTTGAAATTTGCAAGCAAGTGTCAAGCTATTGAATGTGAAATTTGATTGTCAGAATACCAATATTAAATACAGGTTCAGTATGATTATGGCCTTAGTTTGGTTTAGACGCAACTACACTGTTCACCATAATAATTGGCGAAACACTTTTTAATGCGTTGAGAAAGTGTTCAGTTGTTTGATTGGCTAAAAATTAGTGAAAGGGTTTTGCATACTATTTTAGGCTCATATTAACCACCACTTTTGATGTGTAAAAATGTTGCTGGACTTTGGCACAGTTTGTGACGATGCCTCTTGGACTTTATTATGAGAGCTTTTTTAAAAGACATATTAATTGTATGAATTGTTATCATTATTTCAAAACGCATTGCTTTTTTTTTAATCATTTCAACTAACAATTTTAGAATGTTGTGATACTTGTAAAAATTGTAATTTCTGACTTACAAAACAGTTTTCAAGGAATTGTTCAACTTATAACAAATGAGTGTACCAAAATTAACAAAAATAAAAGGCGTTGGTAGATTCTTTTTTCTTATTTTGAAATGTACCGAATAGTTCGACTATTTTTTGAAATATTATTAACTTTTCATACAAACTGTTTTAATCTGGTTTTCAATCGGACGAATAATTTGGCAAAGTAAAACTCACGTTGAACCTTTGGAACCGACCAGGGGTCTTTTTTGCGAGCAATGCCGTATCCGACCATTCAATGACTGGAACTTAGGAAACGCAGCCAGGTTTTATATCGAGAAACTAAGGTAAGCATGCGACCCAGCGGTCGCCGCATCGACTAAACATATGACGGCCTTGTAGGTACTCTTTCAGTAAACTTTTACATTGTGTAAAAATGCTGTCATATGAGCAAATCCAAAATTAACATCCACTTAGCGGTTTAAAAAAATAAAATTTTTTGGACATTAGGCACACTCTTAAGATTTTTTTCTCAGGTTCTAGGTGTCAAAACAAGATGGAAAAGTGGTGCGGCCCACCTTGAAACAGGTGGCGACATGCTTTTTTAATTAAAAAAGAAAAAAATAAAAAATGAAAAAGTTCGAGTTTGTGAAACCCCCATTTTTTATTGCAGATTCGGATTCTTAATAAAAAAATAAAAAGATTTTATTCTCATATTTTTTTCATTTTGCACGATAGATGGCGCTGTAATTGCAAGAGAACGATTTTTATTAATTATTTATTTCCTACGATTACAGCGACATTTTTTATCTTAAAAAAAAACAGAAAAATGATAAGAATAAAATCGTTTTATTTTTTCATAAGGAATCCGAATCTGTAATAAAAAATAGGGGTTTAAAAAACTCTCATTTTCCTTATTTTCTATGGAACCACCCTTAATCCGGACAGGGAGTGAGGGGCGAAGGTCGAGTTTTATATGGTTGTATAAAGTTTGAAGAAGTATTAGACAAATATTTTTTGCAAGTTGTGTGCCTTTTCGTACCAACTGTTCGTATTTTATTGGACGAAAAAGAGCGATTAACTTAATTCACTCAAATTTCTTAGTCATATGACTATATAGTACTAAAATTGAGACACAGAAATATTTTGATACTTCGTTTTCGGTATTTGAATGACTTTGGTAGAACGTACAACACCCCATAATCGATAAAAAACGTAAAATTTGGAAGAAACCAAATTTTGAGTCACCTTTTACATGCCTTTTTGTTGCTTCTTTGGCAAAAATCACGATAACTTAATTTAATTTTGAAAGTATGTCGCCACTCGTTTCAAGGTGGGCCGCACCATTTTTCCATTTTGTTTTGACACCTAGATCGTGAGAAAAAAAATCCCAAGAGTGTGCCTAATGTCCAAAAATTTTTATTTTTTTGAACCGCTAAGTGGCTGTTAATTTTGGATTTGCTCATATGTCAAATTCGGGTTTCTTAGAAAAAAAGAAAAGGAGTTTCCGAAAACTGTTGTTGAAACTATCGTTAAGCAGTTGTTGAAAATGTAGGAATTTAGTTCAAGTAACCATCCGATCCGGACTGTGATTTTTAGTGAAAGCCCCTGAATGTGTGCATTTTTTATGTTCCAATGTTGGAATGTTTAACTTTTTGTGGGTAATACCAAGCCTGTAAATAAAGGGAATGAAATGTGTCGCGATTTGGAAGAACCAGATATAGGTAAAAGTGTAATTTAGACGTTTTATTTCAAAGTTTAAAAGAAAGTATTCCTACATTGGAAAAAATTCAATGGCTGCTTTTTAAAGTCGGTTTTTTTAAAATCATTTTTAATGACAATACGGATATGAATCTATACGGCAGTCGTTATTGTACACCTCATTAAAAAATAATTTTTTCATTTATGTTGAATAATTAATATTCATCTTTTCACAGACGTATAATGTTCAAGAGGGTTGACATAAAATTCTCAACAAATATTTGCACGAAATATTAATATTTACTAAATTTTTGAAAAGTCCAAATCTAACTCTGCATTTTTTGGGAACTCTTATCCCTCTACTATGAACATTTGAATTTTGATAACCGGCAAATTGGAAAGTATACTTATAGAAAAATATGGACGTTCATTATTATACCATATTATATAATATTGATTAATTTGAAAACACATTCTTGCAATGAATTCACAATTATATTTAATCTAAAACAAATATTTGTTATAACAATTAGTAAAAACATAATTCGTTTGTTTCTTATACAAAAATAAAGGATTTATGAAATTTGCAACAAATTCAGATTATCGCAAATTTGACGAATTGAATTGAAATTATCTAAAAACGTGAAGATTGTTATTTACATTTGATAATAATTGTTTTAACTGGTAACTTTTAGTTTTAATTATTCTAAATTAATTCAAGTAACTACTATTAATCAAAAAACTGATTGACAACTAAAAACGAGACTGCAATGCAATAACAATTAAAAATAAGTAACAAGGTCGGTTCAAACTGATAAAGTTGTTTTCAAGAAAAATGTGAACATCAGATTCGGGTTCGTTTACATATTAAATATGAATGTCTTATAACTAAGTCCGTCTTTTTTTATTTGATGGAAAATCATATTTTCATACTTGTTGCACGAAAATACGTAATTTATGGACGGTTCCTTTTGACAGAGATTAGTCGTGTCAAGTCATATGAAAAATGTGACATTTTACATGATTTTTGAAAGAGCAGTGAACTTCAATTATCTCACATATCAACTTCTGAGACAAGAAAGCTCGAGTCTGAGATTAGATTTTCTGTACAACATTTTGCCATACTTTTTTCATAGCTACTGTTTTTTCGATTTAGCTGCTTGCTTCTGTCTTTTATTGTAAGCTTCATTATAAAACTGTTTGAACAGGAAGAAGAACATGAATGCGTGCATTCCAATTATCCAGCCGAATGATTTGGGGAAGCTGCAGTCAGAAAAGAACAGGTTCACAGAATGAACCACTATGAGAACGAATTGGACCATCTGCAATGATGTCAAGTACTTTTTCCACCAGAGGTAAGGTTGAACAGAGGGGCCCAAGGCTGCTAAGAAGTAGTATGAGTACATAACTATGTGCACGAACGTGTTGAGTAAACCGAAGAAAGTTGCAGAGCCACCTAATGAACGTAAACTTATCAATTACAAATGTTGAGTTTATACATGAAAATCCGAATTCGAATCAGAAACTGTGGAATTCAGAATTGTTGCCTGACAAAAGTTTAAAAGTAGTTTTGGTCATTGTTGTAGTTTACCTGGTATGAATTTTATACCCCACCAACAGGAAAAAGGCATGATGCCATGATGGATGACATGCAAAGTGCTGATGTGCTTATTCTTCTTTCTCAAAACCATGAAAAAAGTATCCATGAATTCGGTGAATTTTGACAAGAAGTACATGTGGCAAGCATACATCATTCTGAGAGCTTTGGGATTATTCGAATAGTCTACTGGTTGACATCCAAATGAGTAGTCGTTCCACCATCCAGCAGCCATAGCCTGAAAGTTGTCAATGATTATGTTAAGGTCACTTTAAATTTAAAGCACAAAGAAAAATCTAACATTTTCGTCAGAAGGATAGCCCCTTAGTTTGGATGGTAAAAAGCAGAGCTTTTTACTTTAAAAAATTCGTCGAATACCATCAAAATGTACCAAATAATCTTCTTTTCCAACGTTTCCAATGACTAAAAGTGTTATGTTCTTTCAAGACAGGGGTATATTTGCCTAATCCTGGTCTTCCTTTTAATATTTTGAATATTCATTTGTCGAGTGTTTCATTCAACTCTGATCTCAGATCGTTTTTCAGATGACTTCTAAACAAGGACTTCCAGTAATTTGTATACAAAATTAATTCATAGTTTCTTACCTCGTAGAAAAGGTACGATGAAAGGGCAACTTGAAAGATGTTGTAGACAATCAAAGTGTTCTTCAAATTAAACGGCTTACGATTTTCCATCAACTTGGGTCCAAGATATTTCACAATGAAGACGTAAATCAGGCATATCATTGCAGTCGTCAAGGGTTCTCTCATAAGTAAAAAATTCTGAACTCTAGGGTCTCCCTGTTTATCGAAAAAGTCTATGATACCATCATACACGGACGCCATCACGCTCGCCATCTAAAAATTAGCAAAATTAAAAACAAACCCTTTTCGAAGTATTGCAAATGAATTTGTTAAATCAATTTCGCATATTAATAACAATTACTATTAGAGTTAGTTTTTTTAATGGAACAATGTTGCAGTAATAGCAACGTTTGGTTCGAATAATTTTGCGATGAGTTTCAAAATTTCTGACCCAACTGACCCAAGTTAGTTTACCTTTTCGATTTCACTGAAATATTAGCAAATTCATAAATTCATCTCAATTTGAATTACAAGCTATGCTAAAAACTAGTTCAATCAGATAAACACGAACTTCGTTTCCTTATTTAATATGTTAACTCGAGTTGAAATTTGCAAGCAAGTGTCAAGCTATTGAATGTGAAATTTGATTGTCAGAATACCAATATTAATTACAGGCTCAGTATGATTATGGCCATAGTTTGGTTTAGACGCAACTACACTGTTCACCACAATAATTGGCGAAACACTTTTTAATGCGTTGACAAAGTGTTCAGTTGTCTATGTAAATAATTTGAGGAATAACAAAAGTCGATCAAAACAGATTCTATAAGAAACTGAAGAAAATATAGTTTAACAATATTTTCAAAGTCCTAAGATTTTGTGCAAAAAAGTACAAAATTATATAACACCAGCGACTGTAGTGTAAAAACATTCAGAATTTCAGTGAAAGCAGCTTCAGAATATCACTAGAAATGGTCTCTTTATAGAATTAAGACTTTCGATATAAAAAAGTCGACACAAAAAGATTGACACAAAAAGTTCTTTCGCTGAATTGTCAAAACAAGACAGTTTTCAATAATTTTTTTTAGCAAGTCAATTTCTCTAACAGTTCAAAATACGTATTCTTCGTAAAAGGTGACGATAAGAAGTTGTTTTCTTTGACAATGAAAATGAGTTACTACTCAGCAAACTTTATTTTGAACATCCAGTTTATAATAGTTCAAAATTGACGTAGTTTTTAATAATTAAAATTGAAACTTTCGTCACTAACAGGTTACTTATTTAAGGAACAATTAAATTCGTAGAAGCAACAAAATTTAGATACTTTAATTTTCATTGTTACAAAGCAAGTAATAATTGTCATCTTAAAACGTGAAACCAGAAGGTGACAACATTGGGAGAATCCCAAACAAGCACTGTAAAAGTAAACGTTATCAAAAACGACAAATTCGAACGAGCAGTTTAAATTCAAACATTGTTAATTTCAAACATAGCGTGAAAAGCGGACAGCAGCTATGACGATCACGGTAAAAACAAACAACAAAAAGATGATCAGGTCAAAAAGTAGCGCTGTAAAATTAAAAACAATCAAAAACAACAAATCATGACAAGCAGTGTAAAATCAAAATTTTGTAAATTCAAACATAGCGTGAAAAACAGACATAAAATATGATAATCACTGAAAAGATAAACAATGATATCAAAATAGAAGTAATTTTATTTGATTATAAAAATAAAAAAAATATAAATCCTTACGTGTAATAATACGCACTGTAATAATAAACAATGATGGCGGCTATTGCCAACTTAAAATGATAAAAATCGCTGTACTGATATTGAGAAAACGTTTTTATTTTTGCTCATTTAAGTTGCCATCAGCCGCCATCTTCGTTTATTCTTACAGTGCGTATTATTACACGTAAGGATTAATATTTTTTTTATTTTTATAATCAAATAAAATTACTCCAATATTTTATCATTGTTTATCTTTTCAGCGATTATCATATTTTATGTCTGTTTTTCACGCTATGTTTGAATTTACAAAATTTTGATTTTACACTGCTTGTCATGATTTGTTGTTTTTGATTGTTTTTAATTTTACAGCGCTACTTTTTGACCTGATTATCTTTTTGTTGTTTGTTTTTACCGTGATCGTCATAGCTGCTGTCCGTTTTTCACGCTATGTTTGAAATTAACAATGTTTAAATTTAAACTGCTCGTTCGAATTTGTCGTTTTTGATAATGTTTATTTTTACAGTGCTTGTTTGGGATTCTCCCACAACATTCATTGTTGTTTGGTTGAAATTTTAGCAAAACAAAAGTAAATTCGTGACTTAAAATTGACTTTATTTAGTATGTCTATTATGATTTTCATCCAGAAGAATAATTTGGCAAAAAGAAACTCACGCTGAAATTTTGGATCGAGCCGCGAGCTTTTTTTTGCGACTGATGTTGTATCTCACTGCTACCTCGACTGGAACTTCAAAAACGCTTTCGATCCTTATATATCAGCTAAGAACGTGCGCTTTAAAAAGTCGTTTTTTTTGCCCGCGCGCTTACTAATTTGCTGAGATGACAACAAAGCGATTGACGTAACTAGTGAACTCTTGCTCTGATTGTCTTGACAGCTTAGTGTTGCACCTTATTCTCTTAAATTTTGCGAGGCAATTTTTATTTTTTCCATTGAACCTTATTCAGATAAAATTAATTTTAAATTTCATTCTACTACTTGAACTGCGTTAAGTTTCAGTTAACACGAAATTTACAAAGCGAATAATCAATTGTAATTACTAAATCAGAAAACAAGTAACAAATTCATTAAATCGAAAGACAGTATATACACACAATTTTTCGCTGGTAAAAATATTGAATATTGTTTTGTTATAAAATAAATAATAATGCATTTTATCTAAACTCTTAAAAAATAATAATCCTAATTATAAAGAACAATAATGTTTGAACCATTTATATTTAGTAATGGAGGCATACACAAATCTTGTTCAACAGTTTTTAATTTTTGAAATAACTTTTTTTGACAATAAACAGTATTCGGCACAAAGCGTGCGCGGAGCTGTAGTAGGGGGAGGAGAGTGAGCGGGCGCGCGCAGTACCGCGGGGCGCGTATTCGCAGACTTCGCGAAATTGACTCGCGCGCCGCAAGCAGGATCCGAGACAGTGCACGCCCGGCAGCCGACACGAGCGGATGGTGCGCGTGCTGCTCCCGCGTTCCTGGCCGTGGTCAACCTTTTTTCGCGCGTCCTCGAGGTCGTCGTCGCTGCACCGGTTCGGACACCTCCGTCGACAATTTTTATCGCCCGCGACGTCACGCCTCGCCCGGCGACCTCGACGCTTGTCACGCGCCGCGTGTCGATCAGCTGATCGTCTGCGCGCCTACCAGTTCAGCCAATTTCACACAACTCAAAGCAGCAAAAAGATGTAAATAATATTCAAACACACCAACCCTCTGTGGTTATATTGCCCCATTGAAGAAGGACTAAATTATTAATCCATCGAAAATCATGAGTGCAAAAGAAGGAACAATTTTGGCGCGAAGGTCGTACGAGTGATGTTTTTTCATCTCTTCATTTTTTGAGGTTTGTCACCGTGGTTGTTTGGTTTTTGTCAGTGCTTTTTTGTGAATCGACGATTCTGTGCCGGCGGATTATGTTGCAAAGTGACTTGCCTGCTTTGTGATGACAGTCGGTGCCAACGACCGAGGCCGCCCGGATTAATCGCCATGCAAGGGGAAATCCTCGAAAGCTGTTGGAAAACGCGACCATAGTGAGTAACGAGAGTTTGTTAAGCAGCTTTTGTTTGGCTTCAACTTTGGCTCTTGGTTTTGTCACTGATAACGCCCGAGGTGAATGCACGACTTTTGTTAGACAATTGTGAAACAGCGCAAACATATGTACCGATAAAGTTCTGCTCAACAAAATCATCTTTCCAACAGGAAAAATCAAGTTGTACGACAAGGACTTACTTAATTGTCTTTTTTCAGGGTTTGTTTTATTGGTTGAAATTGTCATATCTTATCTAGTTTAGTTTTTGTTTTTTTTTTTAGTTCTTGTGTTTAAGCAATTTTTCTTGATTTTAAAATCGTTTTTCATTCTGGTAGTTTCCTTGGGTTAACTTAGAATGAAAATATAAACCGAAAACTAACCAAAATAAGTAGTATAGAAAACTAGTTTTGGGGAAATTGTGAAAAAATTATTATCTTGATTTTACATTAGCAGCTAAAACATATGGCTTTTTCTTACGCTAGTTTGCAGGATTGAAGTTTTATGTCATTTCATTATGATTTACGATGGTGTTCAAAAAGCAATTGCGTCCTACTTTTACGCTAATGGTAATCAATTTCATACACTTGTCGCGTGCAAAAACTTTATCTCTTTTTCTTTTGACTAATTCTAACACATTTTGTAACGTACTGATTACTACTGTAGAAAAACCAAGAGCTGAAAAAAGCGAATCAGAAAAAAACAATCAAACATAGACGAGTGCAAGGAAATGCCTTGATTAATTCTGAATGTATATTTTCGCGCTCATAAGCCATAATTTCGTTGAAATTAATTGGATACACGCTTATCATTAGTTATGTCAAGCTGAATCCGACCATTTCGTTAAGACTATGCTACCGTGTTGCTGTTTTCTCGCTGCCGCGAGTAGAATAATGAAATATTATTACTGTAAATCAGAGATCAAAACTGGTGCCGGTGTTGATCTGTTGAATAAAATAAGGATTAAGTCTTGCTTACACCGACGTAAGCAAATTCAACTGTGACGCTGAACGCCGGAGCGGAACTAAACGCAAACATGCCCTCCGACCGTGTTTACAGTGTCAGACCCTTCTTTTCATATGCTAGAAGCTCAGGCTAAATATTTTACAAGTGTTTGTTTCCACTTTGATTTGCTTGCTCACTAAATATAATTATCACCAAACTATCCTAAAGTTACTGCAATGGCTTTTATTTGACTTAAGAAACGAGTTTCCTTAAAAAACGACGAACCCTCTAGAGATCACGGAAAGGTTCGAAAACTAAATATACTGAAATTATAGTTAATGTACGAATTGTTTCTAGTAAAGTGTTTTTTTGTGTCGACCAAGTCAACAGTGTTAGTTTACGAAACCTTTCTTATTCAGAGTATATAGTTACTTCCGAAGTTTCCGATACGTAATTGATTTTGCGGTCGATTTAACGACATCGCAGTGCTACGCTCTATGAATATTAATCGGCGTGTACTTTTTTATCTGACACTCGTGTATCAGCTGACTAACGGTCCGTTCTGCGAGTAAAATGCCGCGCGAGATATCGATAAGTGTCGCGCGCCGCTAACCGCAATCGATAATGCATAATAATCGTTGCAGGATCCGCCGATAACTAGGCACGCTAATAGCTTGCGGTGCAGCACCTGCCTCGCGATGCATAACGCCTTTCGTCGCTCTTGATCGCTATCGTTTGCTTTTCTGCGTTCTCTATGATCTCTGTACACAAGAGCTTTATTACTTTGCATTGTCCAGGTTCATGATTTCTTACTGTTTTGCCTTCGCTAAGGTGCTAACCAGATGTTAATCTCTATGCAAATCGCGAAATAACCATTTATTCTTTGTCGTGCCGCTTGTTCTAAAAATGTTTTAATTGTGTAGAAAAGATTTGTTCGCTGAAAAATATTGAAAAGAAACAGTTTTGTTGTGAGGAGAAAAGTTTTCAATCAAGATATCGGCCACGAGTTAATAAGCCGTGCGGAACTTTAATAGTAATTATTGTATGCATTGCACGAACATAAAAATCATGTGGTTGTCAAGTTTGTGAGACGGATTGACTTATCTAGTTACGGTTGGGAAATGTGTAGACAAGTTAAGATTTGCAAAACATTGATGTGATTTAGAAAATGAAAAAATTGGGGTTTTCACGATGGAACTGGAGGCTTTCATACAACCCGCATGGTCGACCGCATTTGCGCGAGTCGATTGCAGTGCGAGGTTATTGTGATCGATACCGAAATAGGGACAAGCTCAGTCCCTACTTGAATTCACTTCGTTTACTTCCACACGTACGATTTTGACAGTTCGCATCTGTTTATCGGTATCAGTAAGCAACGTTTGATTTTCCGTTCACAAAGCTTCGAATAGCGTGAGAATTTGATAGAAGTAATGGTGGTTAGAAAATTACACTCTATCTTGCAATGACGTATATTATACGATTATGTCAGTAGAATATAATGACGTGCAACAAGATTGTCATTTTCGAATAATTGTTTAATACGACCGCAAATATAATTATGGAATGTAACTAGCACGCGAGGAAAACAAAATTGAGCCGAATTTCTGACTGTCGAGATTGTGCTGGATGAAATATTACTATGATTTTTTCCGTAAGAGATCGTCAGCAATAAAGCGTATGAAGAATTGACATTATCTGTAAGAATCACACCATCAGTGGTCTAAAGCTTAGTTACAGTATTTTAAGAATCTCGTTTAACTCGTTCAACGGAGAATTTTTAGTGGTCATCTGAAAACTAGAACACAAGATATTGGAGTAAAAAGAAAATATGAAAATAGAACTTGGATTAATCAAAAGAAAATGAAACGGTTGCTGCATCTGCAAGACATTTTCGTATTGCTGTCGCTCAAAAGAGAATTTTTCATCTTTTAGTTCAATCCAGATCTTTGGGTGTTATTTAGTGGTCATCTGAAAGTCTAGAAAGTTAATTTTGAATATAGCACTTTGGATCAGTAGACAGTGCAGATTCATAATTAGTTAGATTTTTAACGAGTGTGCGTATTATAAAATACGTAAACTTCATTTTATTCATAAACAATTTATTTTTACAAAATTTTCAAGCTTACTCTGGGGATACGAATTATCAGCAGATCTAATTTTTTACAATCTCAAAGAAACTAAGAAAACATTAAGGCATTCGAGGTTGAAATACCTAAAAATAGTATCGGAGAGATAGGAACTTTGATTGGTAGAATTGTGGCATGCCGTCAAGTAGCGTTTACAAAATACTCTAATGTTTGCTTAATGTAACAATCCCGTCATTCAACTTTTAGGACAACTTATTTCTGTGCTCATAAAATGTTTAATAATACTCCAAAAGTTGATGTACTAATTGTAATCTTAACGTATATCTTTCATTATGAAGAGAACGTTTACTTAGTAGGACGTTTTCAGCAACATTAAAGCGCGATTGGCACGATCAAATACCGAAAAGTTATTGGCAAAAAACGGTCTGGGTACAGTCATTGAGTGACATTAAAGCCATGACGAGGATAAAATGATAACGTAGGATTTTAATTTTGCGTAAAAATGAAATGCAACCAGGAGAAAGAGCGCTCGTTAAAATGACGAGAATTCATGGGTCGTTATACAACTAAATCGAGCTCGTCTCAAAACCGCAAATCATTTGGTTGGCGAGTGTGTAAATACACATGCATGTGTGCGCGGTTTGTGCGTTCGGTACGAACACAATCGCGCACGGATTAGACGCTAACGATCGCATGAAAGTACGGACAAACGCCAAAGCTCGTGAGCAATTAACAGTCATTAAGCCAGGCCTAATAATAATCTTTCACCGTTTTCATAGTCGGCCTTCCCAGCTGCAGCGATACTTGCGTAACCGTGATAATTGTTGGTACAAATGCATCTCTTCGATCAATTTAAATGTTATTTGCCATTCGTTAAAATAGTTCATCGCATCTTCAATGTTAGGTAGTTTGAGGATTCAACTAATGCAAGCGTCGGCATTGTTTTAGTGCGTGCGAATTCGCGTCGCACATCTTTCAGCGGATGCGAAGAGGCGCTCGATAAATGGTCCGGAACTCAAATTAGATTTTAATTTAAATGCCATTGAGTTTGCATTGTTCGGTTCGGGTTGCAGTGAAGTCCCGGATGGTACACTTGACGTCGTTGTTTGCAATGATGATATATTCTGCTTTCCCTAAATGGTCAATTTTAATAGTTAGTCAATTGACAATTGGAAGAATAAAATAGAAAGAAAAAATAAAAAATGATATCGTATTGTAATCAGATCTTTCTTCTACTGCTGTTGTGAAGTCGCTAAAAGAATGTTCAACCGCTCCACAGGTTACCATGTCTATATATATGTTTGTTCTTCTGGTTTCAGATAGTTTGTTGACTAACTTTTCCGCTGAAAAGAAAATTAAAAAAGCGGAAAAAAGATTATCTTAATTTATAATATTAATATACCATAAATTATTTTTTGTAGCTAGTTGAAGAAAAATTGAAAGGTGAAAGCTTGTAACAAATTGAAACTCAAAATCAAGCGTGTACCGGTTGCACAAAATTGAAATGTATCTACATTTCCTCAAGGTCTTCTTTATCGCGTTGCGTAACGTTCGAAGTAAATAGTGAAGTACAAATATAAATAAAATCGTCGTGTCTGGCTGGGATCGTTCGCATTCGGCAAATACAAATCGCAATAAACATGCATCCATCCCATTTATCAATTAGGCATCGACTGTGTGTGAAACCTATTTCCATCAGTCATTAGGTGAAGTGTTCTCTAATGTTTCTCGTTATTTCACGCTAGTGGTTGAATTTTTGACTGATTTACATTCGGGCAATGCAGTGAAATCATAGCGATCACATAAACATCCTTAATTTCATCTCTCACGTGACCTCGCACTACGTGACTTGCACGAACGCTAACTGTTGCGCAACCATTTGCATCCAATTCAATCTCGAGTGGATTCAACTTAGTAGAAGGGTCCTGATACGTTTATGATGACCGGTAGCTGTCAACGCACGATCCCATATCAGACTTTTATATTGTACGGTAATGAGCACTTGTCGCGCTCGATACGCATTTGCATTGTGATAATTTCAATCATATCTCTCAATATCCCACGACCTCGAATCTAGTTCAAAAGGTCACAAAAATTTGCAACACTTTATTATCAACCGTAAAATTTTGCAGAACAGAGAAAAAACACGAGTAACGTTCCCCGGCTGAAATAACGTCCAGAAAAAAACGTCTTCTCTGGCGAGTCTCCTCACTGTGCCCGACAGATTTCGCAATCACGTCGCGTGCAACGTATCCGCCCTTGGATGCTGACTAATTGCTTCATTATCTAACTCTTCTCCATCACAAAAGTTCCACAACTCGAAATTACCAGACACGAAATAATTAATAAATGTACGCTCGAAAGCAACTTTTTGCCCGAGACAAAACCGTCCGCAGTCAAAGACTCCTAAACGATTTCATCTCTGTGGGATGACTTTTTTGCTTTCGTCAGCTCGGTTGCGATTTCACGCCCTGTCACAAATTTACAATTCAATCTTACACTTTGACGAAACGTGCGACCGTGAGATTTTAATCGCTGCGACACTACTCATCAGTCCTTCTTTATTTTGCATGAAAATTTCACCCAAGTCGCCGGAGAAGGTCTGGAGGTCTCATTCGTACCACTGTCGCAGATGTAATCTCTGCCTTTGCTCTTTTGAATCGTATGACGTGCAGATTCCACATGCGTAGGACGACACGAATTCTCTGCACGGACCACCTGACCCGCTGCGCATACCTAATGATCCATCGGGTTAAAAATAATGCATTAGAGGCGTGCTTATCAATGGTCCGGCTTATCTATTTACCTCATCTAGTGTCAAGTCAACGTATTCCAAGCAAAATATACGACACTGTATGTGTTCGATGTATAGAATGCCTAGCATCAAACGGTTATTTGTTGATTAAACATAGATATGTCTATTGACTAGGGGTCAGCTCCCTATTTCGTGAGCAACGCTGGACACGACGATAAGTCTATGTAACGTTGAAGCGTTACGCGTAAACGTTACACTAAGGCGTTACGATTTTCATAGACTCTTCCATCTTCGAATTTGTTCCGCTGCAGTGGAATTAATTCTTACCCTGATTTTATTTCTTTATTTCTTTCATTAATTTTTATTGTCTTCATTTTTAAAGTGTCAGGAGCGGAAGTGTCAGGCTTGTATTCGAGAGAACGCAGGTTCAAATCCTCCCGGTCAACTACTTGAAAAAAGTGTTTCAGTGATAATGACGTCATTAAATTGTCTTGAGAATCATCTCCATGAAAATTTCACTTCGTGTAAGTAAACTTCTGAATCTGCAGAACATTATTTCATAATGTTGTCATAAAACATCAACTAAATTTTCGTAAATGGTAATGTAAAAATCTTTATGGTTACAGTTTAATCGAACGAATTTCCACTAGCACATCGTAGCATGAAGAAAAAATTTTTATAACTTTATTAAGTACAACTAATTGCGATGTATGACTGTTTATTCCGGTGAACATGTGTTGGCGTCCCATTCCGACTGTTTGTGATTAAAAAAAGGACATTTTCACTGAGAATCGAGGCATTGACGCGGTGTCCAGTGTGAAAGTAACCGCGGGATGAAAAATTTCAACGTTACAGCAAGTGACATTAACCTCGTTTGCGTAACGATATGCTTGTAAACATTCGTGGCTTATAAAAAGGTACACATTAGTGAGCTTGCACGATCGGCAAGACAGGCTGAAAGCGGTGTGCCGCGGGCGTAACGTTTAATAACATTACAAAATAATTAAATGGTCGCGCTTAATGAACTATGTAAATTTTGTGTCAGAATGCACGTGCACTTGCGAATAAACTCACGTATTAAGAGCAAACGTATCGTGCGCAACAAGTATACGACGTTTTCTCGCTTGGCTTTTATAATGCGCGTTCGCGCATTAGATTTTATCGCGTTCGCCCGCGAAAGAATGGAAATTAACGAGCTGATTTAGGCCCGTTGCAAAACATGCCACTTGTAAATGACCGAGCCAGCCGCGCTAATGGCCGAGAGCTCTTTTTCGCGTGTAAAAGAGCTGCTGCTTATGGAACCTCGCGTCAATTTGACTTGTGTCATTCTTTGCAAACATTTATTTATATTATTTATTTATTTATTTATGAAAAAATAAAAATGATACAATTTTTGCTTTAAACTTACAATTTTACAACTCGATGTTTACAACTTGTTATCTACAATTGCGAAACGTTGTTATCTCGTGATTTTTATTTCGATTTTTGAAAATACATTTCGTCTTTCTGTTTAGTTCGAATGTTTGGATCGAACATGACGTACGAACCGATCGTGATATGTCGCTTCGATGTAAGTTTAAAAAGTACCTATTTTAACAACCGTGATTATAAATGTCTGCGATTATACACATTCGTACATGATTCTTTATTAAATCGGCCGTGTTACATATCGCGTAAGAACAAAATCTTATATAACTTGTAGCTCGTGCGCAGACCCGATATAGTTCCAGCGTTCAAATAAGTTAGCGACTGATGGCTCAACGAAGTGAGATACGGTGTTATGCAATGGAATTGGCTTTGGAAAAAAGTGCGAAATTTTAATCGCCGCGTTCAACAGATGCTGTATTAGATACAAACATGCTGCGTCATAGTAGTAAATATAAAATTCCATACCGATAAAACTGACAAATCCAAAATGTGGCGCCCAACGTGGGGCGGTGGTGATTCGTAATCTGATTTTGATTGGCGATGAAAAAAAAAGTTGAAGATCGTGCGTAATGATCGAGACAGCATGAAACATAACACTCGTACGGTATTTAGAAACCGATCATGTAAAAGAGTTTCCGCGAAAACGCGTAGCAATTTTGCCGGTACAATTAACCCGAAAGGTGTCAACTAATTGATTTAGATTTCCATTAATGGTCAGCTCATTGGAACTCGAATTGCTTTTTTAACCTGACACTGCGTTCAATTATCCGTGCCATAGTGGCAGGCTGCGATCGACAGTTACCCAGACGTTCAGCTGTGTGCGATGGTGCATGAGTCCGCGTCAAACGTATGCGTCTGTCCAGGCTCTAGCATACGCGACACAACTATCCCAGGTCACTTTCGCTGCACGCGTATAGAACCCACCGGCCGTTCCAGTCGTAGCACACGCGTGCCACGTCTTTCTACAACTATTCATAATTGAAATTCTGAATTCAAAAATTTTAATCCAGACCTTGAATTTTTGAAAGCATAATTTCATGTGAAAATAAAAAGGAAACTTGTTTCAATATTCAATTAAACCGAAGAATCGGAGAATTTAGATGAACCTCTTTTGGAATCAATTATCATTTCGCTCATTAGACAATTTTGTGATTGTACAAAAAAAATGAACCGTTTTGGCGTGGAGACAAAAAAGTCGTTCCTAAGTGGTAGGATGAAGTTGGACTCTCCCAATTAGTCAATAACATCGGCGCAAATTAATCCGAGTTGCGGTTGGACTTTGACTTTTTGCCGGACGTTTTTCCGGCGATCGCGTAAAAGGTGTGAAAACACCGCTCGGCGAATCGATTCAGTCGGTCAACGTCAGCTTTTTCCTTCGAAGCTCTCGCCGCGGCGCAAATTGATGGTTCGCGAAAGCGAGTTCAACCAAGTTTGAACATATCGAGCGCCTTAGATCAAAAAAAAAAATCATTTCGTTTCCGATAGTTAAAGTAGTAGGTCAAAGGTCAAATAAATCAAAGTTGTGGAAATCAAGGGGGTTTGTGAAATTGTAATTTGTAATTAAAAAGAAACACAAAAGTCAATTAGAAGGTTAGAGTAACAATGACGATAAATCAGTTTAAGTTGGATTTTATTGGAATCGGACAGAAATTATACCGGCGGCTTAATTAAATTGATACCATTGGAGCGGCGTATCTTCGGAACGCGCGAATCGCAAGGTAAAACAATATACGTCAATGAGGCACGCATTTATTGAGCAATAAAGTGCATAAATAGCGCGCACGTTAATACGATTCGCGGAAGAGGCTGGGCGGAATCAGGCCGAGAGCGACCCAAGATTGGTATTTGTAAAGCATTAAAAATGATTAGTCCTTATTAAGCTGAATATCTTTTATCATATCTCAATTTCCAACTCACTAGCTACGTTGTCTTAAACGACAGATAACATATAATTAAAAATACAAAAAATAACGAAAATTTGAACAAAGAAACAAACAATCGTTGTTGAGCGTGCATACAAATCTGTCTTAAGTTTTGTTTCAAAAATATTCTGATATTTTGTGTTGCAGATAAATTAGCCAACGGGCCAGTAATAATGCCAGTACGTCGATCCAAGACCAGTAGATAGCCAGTACCTGCCGGAACGTTAGCCAATTCATATTTAACTTCGTAGTTAGCAAATTTCTTAATTAGTGTTAAAGAATAAAGAAGAAGTTGTTTGTGGTCAGATTTGTTTTTGGAACTCGCGTGCGTGACCGCAGTTTGAAGATCAAGTTGTTCAAGTGGACCGCTACTAATTCACCTGAAGGTGGCCGGAAACGCTGACTTACATCGGAAGCGCCAACCTGCAATCAAGGTTCATGGTTTACATGGTAAGTCAAAAGTTAGCTTGCTAATATCCAATCAAAAAAATTTTAACTCATTTATTTTATTTTCAACCTTCACTTAACCCATAAAAGACACACTTTTTTTGGTGCCCTAAAACACAAAAAGATCAGTTCAGTATCGTTTTCGCCGGTGCCGATTTGGCACTAGCGTGCCCTTAGTGGGTTAAAAATTGTTTACTTCAAGTTTCGAATTGTCAAATCGGTTTTAAAAACCAACAGGTATGAAATTACACGACAACGGGTAGCATCATCGGCACAGATGTGGCTCGCGATATAGAACTTGCCATTTCTCCTGGCTATACTTTTTTTGCTCCCACAACTGGTCACGTCCTTTCTTACAGAGTGTCTGTCTCTGTCTGTGTTTTTTCTTCTTGTGCGCGTTCATTCTTTCGCAGCGTATCTTCTTTCGTTCCGTTATGAAGCTGCGATACGCGCCGGCGATTTAACTCGGTATGTTCCCCGCCCAGAGATTATATAAACGATAATTAATGTCTCCTGCCGACTGACCCGCGACCCGAAAACACCCGAACGAGACGGGAACACCCACGGCAATGGCCTCTGAGGATTGTTAATGCGATCCCTCTATATTCGCGTTGCTTTTAATTACGCAATTCATCCGCGCCGACTGCGAGTCCATTTGTCTACTAGGCTACTGTTGAGACAATCCATTTCTCACGAGACGATAATTGGACATTAAGAATGATTGATTTGCGGATACATAATATTTTTATTTTAATGCCTTGATTTTTGTTTGATGTGATTTTGGTTTTTTCGGGTTGGGTTTTTCGGATTGGCTTAACAATTTTTGAATTTGAGTGAATTGAAGTGAAATTAACTTAATTCATTTTTAAAAATTATTTAGAATGTTTGTTTATTTCTGTTACATTGTGGTCGAAAAACGATCGAAGTAGAACAGTTTACTACCTGAAGAGACGGAAATTTTTTTTGACAATTTGCAATCGAAATTCAGTGACATCGATCCGGACTTGGCCAAGTCTATTTTAGATGTCGGTACAAACTTTTGATCGATCGTTCGGATATCGTTGCAGGGCGCATGTCCTACGAATAAATTATCCAAAAGCACGTTCGTTTCATCTCCAGTTTAAAAATTTGATGTTTGAAATACAATATTAAGTATTAACAAGTCGATCCGATTAATAAATCATTCTAACTTTTTATTTCGATATTTTAATTCTCCAGTTACTGTCGTCACTTAAATATATCTTTTACTGGTTATAAAATTTGTTCAATTTGTACAAAGAAGTTTCAAGTTAAAATTTTGGAAATTAGTTTTAAAACGGGGAATCCCATTTTTCGCGGCAATTTCATAAGCGATAAGTTTTTGGAGCTGCAAATTATTTTTATTTTACAGAATGATAAACTGTCGTAAACGTCTCGTTTAAAGCTTTGCGACTAATTGAAATTCGACCAACTTACTTATTATCACAGCGCAGCTACAAATGCGGGTTATCGCTTTTTTTACGTCATCAATTGCCATAAAAAGGGGCTATCAAAAAACCACACATTTTATCGGTCGCAGTGTTAACAACTTCAGGCACTGATTTTTGTTTATTTTGTTTTTACTGATTTCTGTCAAACAAACGTGAGATAAAAATTTATAGAATAATGAAAAATTTGTCTTTGATGTTTAAAAGTGAATCAAAGAACCGAAATGTTGATTCAGCACGTGCAGCTTAACTTGCTTTTTTTCATCCTGAATGGCTCTGTAAACTCAGCAAAACAGCGCGTATGCTAATTCAACAATAAAGCAGGCTTACACTTTCTTACTTTTGAACACAGTAATTACCGCTCGTCAAAGAAATTACATACCTTCATTACGCATTCAAATGGCCGTTAAGCGCGTCCCTTACATCCTTGCAAATACCTGTATTAGATGCCATGTCATTATTATTATTGAATTATGCGGTTTCGTTGATTCCAGTAGCATCATTTAGCGTCCAACAAAAAATCAACTCTCGACTTCGCGTTGCATAAAAACTTGAATAATCGCCGGTAATAGATTTTGTAATTTCGCATACCTGCTAAACGGTCCGACCATTCGTCAAAACAAAAGAGAAAAACAAAAATGTCGCAATAATTGAATCGTCATACTTTATGACACGAGTCAAATTTGCCACCCTGCATAAAAAAGTGGAAAATTTGAACTGAAATAAAAAAGTTTTTGAATTTCGCGCTATCGGAAACGGGCGGGAAAATTCAAAAAATTGAATTTTGCGTCTAGTCAAAGAAGCGGGAAATTTAAAATTGACAAAGAACATATTTTTTTTTTGGTTTTAAGAGTTGTAAAAAATTAGCTGAACAGGCATTCGCAGAATCGGTTCGAGATTGCGGGAAGAAATGGCGCCAGCAATTAGTTTCGTAAGATTTTACGGTGCGTCTGCGCACAATTAACATAAAATTGCTCAATTGTGCGTGTTCTCGAGCCAAAAACATTTGAGTGGTTGAATTGAGCCTTGAAAATAGATCGGAAAGCCGAGGTCCGTCATTATGTTGCATCAAACGAATGTGGCTGTAAAAGTGCATTATAATCGCGCTCCGATCATTACAAACCGAGTCTTTTCATTTGTTTTTATTGCTTTCCGTTATGTCTGTTGAGACTATTGTTTTCTCATTAGTCACGCATACAATGTTATTTTCACCTTTTCCTCTGCACACTTTTACGAAAAAAATCAATCTAAAAGTGGCGCTTTGATTGTTTGTTCTTTGCAAAAATTCATGTTAAAAAATCGGATTAAATGTTAGCAAAAATTGCAAAAAAAATTACCATAACAAAATAATTGCAGGAGACTTGGTTGAGTGCAAACAACAGTGTGTTTTTGTTTAATTAGACTTCAACAGGGTTGCAACATGGAGTAATTATGATAATTTGTTCACATGCAAATGAATCATAAATACATTGAATAAATCAATATTGTAACGTGGTGCAATTAATTGCACTATGCCCAGCGGTTCTGTTCAGTTTCACAACAAACAAATTTTCATTGATTTACGATGCAATTGAAATAAAGTAACAAATTTGTCAACTATGAAGTAATTGAGTTTTCAAATCAAATTGAAAAAATGATTTTGGTGAAATAGGGTTAGAACGTTGACTGCGTGGTTTTTGAAATTTTACACGTCGAAAATGAATCGAGCCACGAAAATTGTTATCGTCAAAGTCACCGAAGGTATGAAAGAAAAAAAAATCGAAAAGGTAAAAGAAAACGAATAAAACCGGTTTTACTACCAAAACCGTAAAGATTTCTTCCGCACGCTGTTGCCCGAAACGGACAAATAGATCGAGGTTGTTTAGTCGCGCACGAGGAAAAGGAAAGAACTTGCGAAAATTGGACGCTACTTTCGATCGAATCATTTGACAATTACTAGCTTGCCTATTCGGCTTGTGCGTCATTCCTTTTTGTCCGAAAATCCAACTTCGATCAATTCAAATTTCCCGCAATCGAAAAAGCGGGAAATTCAAATAGTTTGAATTTATTGGCGGTTTTTAAATTTGTTGGCGTAAAAAGGAAACGGAGAACTCGACTGTAACACATTCGTATTCCTTCCAAATAAACTTTGATGTTTGACAAATTGAGAGCGAAAGAAAACGTCGTCAGGCGATTCTGGTTTTTAACTTGGCATTCTAACTTACGACGTAGCGGTCTATAATTTCGCACTCATGCCGTCACAGTCGTTGCGACCAATTAAGCCATAAATTCGAATCCGCGTTTATTTTCGTGAAAGTACCCACTCGTAACACCAACAATGAATCGGCGAGAGCTAACGCGATAATCATTTTTCGACCCGTTCAATTAAACTATCAAAAAATGATTATTTATCGAGTTGCTCCATATCCTGGCTCTTTTTATCGCCTCTTAACACATTTTCGGCCATCATGATTTATCATTCAAGAAGATCGCGATCTTTATTCAAAAACAACCTGAAGAAAATAAGGTAAAAATTTTTTTTCACGAGAAACGATTTCTTGTTTTTTTTTTCAATCTGACAAAACGCAATGTTCCAATAATAAATTTATGTTTAAGTTAGCGAATCGAGAGGATTTCCGGTTAGTGGCGTCCAACAAGCGTAGAGCGCATAATATCATAAATGTTAGATGGAAGGAGAATGCGAAAAAAAAGAAGTAAAGACGAGGAAAATAAAGGAATGAGGAAATGAATGAAAGTTGAATAAAGTTTCTCGTTGGCGGCGGGGTAGAGTCGCGGAAAATTGAATAATTTATTCTAATCGGGCATTCAGTCGGTCGATACGACGCGGTGTCGTGACTGCGCGCCATACATCAGCTCGCAGCCGCTATCATTCGGCCAGAGTTATGATCGAAAAACGATATTTATCACCCGAGACGATGAACAACTACGATTTTAATTATTACGATCTCACGTCCCGATACCGTCGTTCGTTTCGACTAATTTGAATTTGACCAGTAATTGCTATCTCAATTTATGACCACTAAAATCGCCAAATTTAAAATTTCCCGCCAAATTATTATCGGGTGAATTTTAAATTCCACTTGAAAATTTGAATTTCCTGCCACGAACTTTCGGCGGAAAAGGTAATAAATTTGGATTGAACAGAAATACGGATGTGAACAATTGTGTTGTTTGTTTAACAAAATGAGATGCACGGAGAACAACTAGCTGTTTAGAAAGTGCGAGCACATCAGCGATGACCCGCTCCCGGATTAGTTTGTTATGTTAATTTGAGTGACGATTTTGTGTTGTCACTGGTTGGGTCAGCGATCGAACAATGCTAGAGAGGAAATCGCGAATATGACCTAATAAATTGAGAGAGAAGAATGGAATACAATTGAAAATACAAATTGATGCCAAGGTCCAGATGGGAATCGCAGAATCCGTAATGGAAAATCACAAATATCTGCAAACATCTGACAATGAGATAAAGTAAGCGTAGCAATGAGTACAAGGATCTGCAACAAAGAGAAAGATTGTCGCGATATTTTCGCACGTGTGCAAATGAATAATTAAACAGTGAATATTTCCTATTTTCCACGAAATTGTTCAATTTTAGATTCAAATTTTCCCGCCAAAAGTTCAACTTTTAAGTTTCAGTTTGAATTTCCCGCCAAACTAGTAAATTTTTAAATTAGGGGGAACATTTTTTTTCACGGAATATTCATAACATTTTTTTTAGTTGTTGGGATTTAACTTTGTTGTTGCCGTAAAGACAGTTTTTCAGCTGTTAATTTAATAAAATAAATTATGAAAAGCATTTTAGCAGATGACGCTGTCATGTTATCTTGGCGATGCGGGTTTCGCGGAAAATGTTAATTTGACGGTGTCGCACGGAGAACGACGCGCGCACGTAACGGCGGAAAGCCGTCGTTGCGAGTTTTTTTGCGCCATCGCTGCGACACAGCGGGTGCCTATTTTTCACATTTTGCAATGTTCGCTTTTTCGTCGTGCGTCTCGTTATAATACCGATTCGCAGAGGTCATCTTCTTTCATCAAACTCGGCGGCTCTTCTGCGAAACACCGCGCGTCATTTGTCGCAAATCTCAATGAAAAAAAAGCAAAAAAAAAAACACAGCACACTAAACTATTTCAAACGTTAAAAAACACCACGTATAAAATTTCTTTTCCGTTTTCTCTATTCATTTAGCGCGGAATTTTTGTGAAATTTGAATTTTCACAAAAGTTGGTTATATTTACTGCCAGAATATCGTGGCGCTGAAATCGAATGAAGACCGGGAAATTTGAAGTGAAAATATTTTCGAATGTAATTTGTAATGTAAAAACATAGTGGAAGTTGAATCGAAGTATCAACAAATGTTTACAAAAGAGAGGGTAAAGGACGTGGATGATTAAAGAATTGAGAGTGTGTAAGCCGTTATTTAGACAACGTGTATCTTCCGGCTTAAAGCGGGTGTGGCGACTTCAAAGTGCGCTTTAGAGGTCGAATCAATTTATCGCATTGCCATTGAATGCGTTCATTCTTTGAGCATATTATTACAAAGTGCTTGTCAATTTAACCCCGGGCTTTTCGTTCGGTCCTCCGGCAACTTTACTCAACACTCAATCAAAATTATCTGAAAGCAACCAGCTTCAATTAAACGAAAAAAAAAATAAACAAAATTCACAGTTCCAAAAAATTATAAATCCTCTTGCAAATTAACCGCCAACAGTATTTGGCGGGAAATTCGAATTCGGATTTTAACTATTCATTGAATTTGCCGCCATTCAAATTTAGAAAAGAAAGAAAAAAAAGAGTTAATTTGTGCACTGATTTCAAAAACGTAATGAAATTATTGGCTATGAAAAAATTGCAACGTCAGATGATAAAGAAACCAAATGGAAAGTGGTGCGCAATAGTGAAATGCGACGAAAACACACAATGCAAATAGGATGTAAATTATTCGGTCGGTGCGATTATTCATAGTAATTGGACGACGATAACGCAGGTCATAGGCACAGTGCGGGGAGAGCACGCTCCGACGGTTCGCGATATAAGTAGGCGTAATGCCGGATATGGTTCGCCGGAAGTAGGGGAACCCCTGCCACCCGACACGCACTACGATCCGCGACACAGACCCACTGAAGACGCCGCTCAAGAACAAGATGCCGCTACGTGATTTAGCTGTCAGTCTCGCGATACTGTCATAAACAACTTTTCCGTTATGTTCATTAGCTTCTATGTAATTTTCCTTATCCTCTTTTTATAATCGCGTATGAAAAATTCATTTTTCCTACCACTTTGTTTTTGTATTTTAAATTTCCCGCCCTTCTTTTCAGTCCGTAATTTCAAATTTACAATATTTTCTATTTCAAATTTCCCGCCAATAAATAAGAGCGGGAAATCTGAAGTAGGTAAGTCGTGAGTTTTGAGGATTAAGTTGATGGAAGAAAAATGCAAATCATAAAGTATAAAGTAGCAGGCAATCTAAGAGATGCGATTACATTGACGTTATCAACTTGAGCGTGTGACATTTAGAATTGGCGATCGAAAGGGGAGAGATATTCGTGTCACGTCGGGGCTTGCGACGCGACGTAACACGCGGACACATGGAAGGGCGTGTCTGTCGCTCAACTGCGCAGTTTGTTGCACGCGTTCCCGCGAGGATCTGCGCGCCTGCTAAATGCTTACGTATGCGTAAGTGCACGTGCACCTCCGACGAAAAACTCGTGCTTTGCAGTCGTGTTCCATTCTCTTCCACTCAGCTATTAGGTCTTGTTTCCTGTCCATTTTTTTCTGTAAACAATTTTTTAAACATGATTTTTTCTTCTTCATTCTCGATTCTGTTTTAAAAATTATAGCATGAATATAATAATGTATAATACAATATTTAAATTTACCGCCAACGGAAAAAAGCGGGAAATAAAAAATTTTGAAATTTGAATTCAATTTATAATTTCCTTCAAATAATATTGTCTTGAAAAAGGATTGTGCATTGCAAAAGACACTCTTTCAATTTTATAAATCTTGAGTAGAAAAATTTTTCTTTTTCAACCGTTGGTGAAATACGAGATTGATTCATGCGAACAAAGCTCTTTGGCGTTCATTTTCACGTCACTCATCGCCAGGGCTTTGTTTTTCAATTTTTTTTTCTTTTTTTTTTGTATTTTCTCTTACATCTAAGCGACGAGGATGCGCTCGCTACAATAGATAATGCATCAGAAATCTCTGACATTTGACTGCTTGAACAATACCAATTTGCATTCAAATGCACAATTTGCCATGTGTTTATGATCCTAGTTAGTCTCTTGTGTCGCGTGCACAATTGGGACGAGCCGGCGTCATTTTAATACGATTTGAATGTATTAACATTTTGTTCGGGTTTTACCGTTTCGTTGAGAGGATATCGTCAATCACATCAACTATCTACCGTCAGCAAAATTTCGCTGTAAAAATTAAAAAAAAATACATTTTTATTTCAATAGAATTTTTTCTCTTTTAAAACTACTAAGTAAACGAAAGTTAGCAGGAAAAACCGATAAAAATTTTTTAATTACAAACCACCACGATAGGAAAATAATTTGTAGTATAGTTTGTTTTTTGTTATCAAAAACAAAAAAAAATTACAGAAGTTATGAGTGACTGGTACTGATAAAAAAACGTTTTGTTTACATTCAACTAAGATTAGAAATTGATAGAAAAACGGTAGCCGCTGTTGATGGAGTGGAAAACTATCTGCTTCTATCTAGCAGCCTTCACCTCGTTTGAACGGGCGTTTCCGTTCTTCGGCTGTTACCAGCTGAAACGTCCAATAGGCTCGGCGATTCGGTAGCCTGAATTGCCAACGGCAATTTTGTACATTGACGTTGAGGAGTCGGCTCATTGTCGCGATTTTGCCTTTATCTTTACTGCTTTGATCTCAATACGTCTCGTACTTCATCTTTTTTTTCCATCTCAAACTTCAACTGATTTATGAATTTGCAACTTTTCCTTTCTACTACTTCTAAATTCTTGACACCATTCCATTCCCCACAAATTTTCAATTAAAAACAATCTGTCCCAATAATCTATTCAAATAAAAAGTCAGGACAAAGTTTTCAAGTGCTGATTGGTCCATAAACAAGGAACGAAAAAAAGAAGCAACAAAACATCGGACATCGACAATTGCCGAAGGAAAAAAATTGTTTTTGGGGGCATTTAGTTTTATGTTGGCAATAATTTGCAAGCGGGCAAGCTCCGAGTTGGGGAACAATCCGAGAGATAACCAGGGAATGGGAAATTGTTGTTTGGTACACGGCGCGCGGTGGCGACCAAGCGAATAAATATGCGAGCAAGTTCGGGCGAACGGACCGAGACCAAGTTGAAGGTGAATGGCGGGCGTGGCGTTTAGGCGAGGCAGCCGCCGCCACGGGGTGAACGTATTCCGCCGTGCGTTGATCGCCGTCTTCCTTTCTTCAACTAGCTCCAACGGACAACGACAAAAGCCGCCGTTCCGCTCTACGCGCCTTTTTGCTCCACTGAATCCTTTTCGTCTCGGCTCACCCGCGTCCGCCTTTTTCTTATCTCTACTAAAGTTTATTTCACTTTTTTACCTTCAATTAAACTACTTTGTTTCAATTTTTTATCCGTTCATTATTTATTTCGATATATCGAACGAACATGCTCGAGATATGTCGATGTATTGAATGAACACGTTCCATATGTATCGATGTATCGAGTATGAACATGTATCGATACATATCGTATCGATGTATCGAAAAAACGTGTATCGATACATATCGATATATATCGATGTATCGAATAAACATGTATCGATACATATCGATATATATCGATATATCGAATAAACATGTATCGATACATATCGATATATATCGATGTATCGAATAAACATGTATCGATACATATCGATATATATATAAATCGATGTATATTGATTCTGTTTGTTTGTCTGTGCTTAGCAACGTCATCGATGATAGTTTTTTATGCACGGCGTCGCGAATGATCCTAAAATATAAGTCACGTTGTATTATTGATATTTACGCAAGGCTCGTTGACCTGCGCGACCCGCGCAAACAAAGTGGATGTGTGTCGTCGTTAGGTGAGGCTCGGATGCGTATCTATCTCCTACGTATGAGTTATTGCCACAGATCGCTTCATTATTTGATTCGATAACTCGAATGGATTGTGGGTCGCATAGGCCATGATGCTTCTTCCTATTGAATATAAATAAGACGCTTTACATAACGCTTGGCAGACTGAGCCTCCGCTGAAGGTTACATGTACGGTTTGCGTTCGTTTTTGCAATCAAAAACCAACAGTTCTGGAAATATCGATTACGAATATTATGATATTTTGTTAATTTTCGTCAGTTTCGAAATCGACCGAGTTTAACTTAGGTTTTCAAAGGAACGATGCAAAACCCATAGCGACGCGTAAAAAAATTATCGCACGTTCTTGCCGATGATGGTAATATTGTTGGTGAACGCTGAACGCAGTCCTTTTGCATCAATCAGGCGGGTTTCTCTGTCCCTCGGCCAATATTTATGGATTACTGCAATCCGTGCGGGATAATAAATGTGATTGATCAAAGCGCTGATTACATGAATTTATGATTATCCGTCGTGTTGCGAGACTTTTAACCACTTTTATTTGTTCTAGCTAATCAGTCTCCACTACTTACTTCACAGCACATTTTTTTTCAGATTCTAATTAACATCTTTTTATCTTGAATTGTTAAAAAACTTCATCTAAAATCCAATTTCGTCATTCATATATTTTACGTTGGAATTGAAAAATAAAAATTGAAATATTTGTTTAAAACGTTTTTAGTTACAATATTTCTAGCAAAAATTTGCAGGATAGCCGAAAATTGCATCAGCCTTTTTTAGCGTTTCATTTTTATCTTCTGACTACCATCTTTGTGACAAATGAAGCGTTCTTTTGGAAAGTTCTTGCCTCTTGAAAGTGGCATCATAACGTTAATGGGGCTTATCATATAATTACCATTCAAGTCGCTGCGTAATTCTTCTAAAAATGCTCCTCGATCGGTTTTATATATCGCCGATAGCGTGGCGTCCCATAGTCGAAAGTGATTTACTCGTTTATGTCCTGTCATCGGGCACCATTGCAATGACCGTTTTTTATCAGCTTGGTCTGTTCCTCCTTCAATAATGTCATTACGAGAGAACGAAAGTAGGGGGAACCCAATAAATTCCACAAAGTAAAACTGACCGTAAAGATTTCGAAAGAAAACTTTTTTTTTCCGTACAGATTTTCTTACTTCTTTATAGTCTTATCAACATTTCACTACAAAAATAATTGATTAAAATTAAGATGGATCTTTTGATCGATATCCAACGATACTTGAACGATATATTGTAACAATAATGATAAGATGAAAGAATGTATCTGGTATCACATTTCTGCATCGGATAAGATATTGATCTCAATCGCGATAAACGTGAAATTAATGAAACATGAATTATGACAACCTTTACACGACCATTTGCAATTCTGCCTTACACTTTATCTGCGGCCGATCGAGTAAGTCGATCCTTTCCCCGATAGAGAGACCTTGGCACCCGCGCAAGTACTCGCAACAAGAGGCGAAACTGAAAGGTACCAGCAGATATCTAGGCTGACGTCCGAAAAAGAACTTGTTAACTTTTTCATTTTCAGCTATTTTGATCTAATTGTATGAAGTATTTAAGCTACAAATAAGCGTTACCAAAATTGCAGAAAATTTACTTCCGAAACTGGTTCCACCAACCGTAACCGATTTTGTCCGAGATACCGATGTGTATCGATTTTTTTCCAGATATCAAAATTTATATATATCAATTAATTCCGAGATATTGAAATATATATCGATTTATTTCGAGGTATCAAAATGTCCATCGATTTATTTCGAGATATCGATACATAAATCGATATGTATCGATATATAACTATTTATATTGATTAATCTCGAAACTTGGACAACTGTAGAAAAACTGAAAAAGATTTGGCTCCGATCGGAATGTAAGAACTTGGTCGTTCGGTATAATGGCACTTAATTTTTTTGGGTGTTCAGCTTAGCCTAAAATGGTACTGCTTTACCGCTATGTCCCGCGAATTGAAGAGATTGGTTCGCACTATAAAAGAAACGATCGTTAATTAAAGTTATCACTCAGCAATTACTACGCTTTTATAACAACGGAAATCGCTTACGATCCAATCAAATGCTCTGAAACAATCTGTACGTAATATCGTGTGATTATATTTGTTATTTTATTGTTGCTTAATGGATTGTAAGAATATTGTTTAATGGTACCTTTCTTAACTCTTTATTTTCGTTCAATAGATTCAACGGGGTATTCCGTTAAAAAATCGTTTCGAAAAATTTCGAATTTTTAGTACGAAATCAATCAGTTATTCATAAGAGTGTCATAATATATGAAAAAAAATGCACCGTTATCAGTTAATGGATTGAGCTTTGCAGGCTGTAAAAAATTAAGAAGCAATGAGCACGAGTAAACGATTTTTTTGTAAAAACATTAACAGTCTATTTACATATCGCGCTCAAATGTAGCTGCACGTAATAACTTAATTCTGGACCGCAGAGGGTATAATTTTGTATGAACGATTTTTTCGTTATTTATTGCGTCGTTATTTTGTGATGTATCGCGCTGCATCACGCTCACAGTTCATATTTATGGTCCCAAATAAATCGTTTGTTACAAGAAATTCGAAGGTAAAAAATTTTAGCACATAAAATGTTTCGATCTTGTGCAGATTATTATTAATCAACGAAAATTCTCTTTGTTACCACTCATTACAATATTTCCTGGATGAATTTGCAGTGAATCCATTTTAATTCTGTTCGACTTTATTTTGCCTTAAAAAACATACTTTCTATTAATATCAGTACCAAATGTTTTCTATTTATTGTCAATTGAAAAAAAAGTGTTTATCTCCGCATTGAGCGTTAATTCATTTGTCGAAACCATCATTCATCACTCATTTAAATTTACAACAATGTGAACTTTTCCGTATTTGACATCAGCAAACGGCGGTTCAATTTATGTCCGAGGCGCGATGCTATCGCGCCGATCACGCGTATACAGCGCGCCTGTCGCTTGCGCCATCCGTCACGACGTGTCCTGAAAAAAAGAACGAAAGCACCCGCTAATATAAATTGCGGATAATTGATTCGAAGGGTGAAGACGTGGGTGAATCTACTCTCCCGATCAAAAATCAAGCCCGTTAATTGAGTTGACGTTTTCCGCTTTCGCTCTGATTATTTTATTACGATTGACGTCTGCATAACTTCCTTCATTTGGTATTCAAATGCTATTTGCAAGCAAATAAATTTTTTCATTACAATATGTCAACACATCGATTGGTTTCATATTTTTATAACCACCGATCAGATACTTCGATACATATCGGAAAAATAGTTCGATTTATATCGATTGGTCAAATATTCTGATATCGATTAGTTCGATATACCTCGAGATATCGCGATGTATATCGATCGGTTCGACATATCGATTGACTCGATATTTTGAAAATGATAATTAAATTAATTATGTGGATTTAAAAGGTTGTAAATTTTGAAATAAATTTGATTGGTTCCCACGATAAATTCGGGGTAGAAATAATGTCGTCATTACTGTAACGTGATGTTAAATAGTGATGTTGCGCGGGGTGATGCGATAACACACATGATCATTTGTAGGCCGCTAGCGAAGCTACTCCTACATACCGCCTAATATCGCGAAAGCGCGCGCTAACTCACGAGATGTATCCACTTTGGCGCGTTGCCCTCTTTGCGGTTTGCTACGTAATGAGCTTGGTTCGCAAGGGTAATGAGACCGCGCGAGCTTCATTTCCATTCGTGGATTCCAAGGCGTTTGTCGCGCCGGACGCTTTCGAGATACCGTCGAGAATGATGAAACGTGCCTCATTTACCCTCCCCGGCGCCCGATCCCCTGCGGCCATATGCACGCCCGATCGTTGTTACCTCGACGGAAAAATTAAATTATAAAGATAACCCGATTTCGCAAAAGCAGAAAAAAATAACAATGCAAAACCATACAGACGTGATGAAATTGTAGTTTTTTTTGAATAAAAGTGGCAAATTTCAGACACGCAGGGAAAAGCGCGAAAGTACCGGTCGTTTAGAAATTGATTTTTTGACAAAATAATCGACGCTCATAGACGAAGGAGAGAAATTAGTTATTTATGGTCGAGCACGCGCAGGAAGGTTGCATTTTTATAGCTAATTTGTGTAACTAATAGCCAGTTGGAGACAAAAGGTTGGAGTGGCCGTTCGACGTTCGGGCGTGACCGCGCTCGCGGCGCCATCCCGTCTCGAATTGTTCTCGTCCATGCTCGTGAGTTATTTCACGTGGAGCATGCAAATTCGTCAGGGGCTCTTTTTATTGTTCAATAATAACATACATCGTTGGCTGGACCCTATCTTTATCTACTCGAGAAAAGTCAAAAATTATCTGGTACTTTTTTATGAGCTCTGGGTATTGGTATTTTGATTTGATTTATTAGAAAATGTTTTTTTCAACTCATTTTCAGTTTATGAAACGTTCACAAATGCTAGGTTTCAGTCTTATCAGGTTGTCTACTCTGATAATGTAAATATTCCAGAAAATACTGTTAATTTAACTTTTTGCTAATTATTTTTGTTTTTAATTTGTTGAATTCTTGAGTGCAATTTTAGTTTTTGATTGGTAATGAAAGTTAGAAGTAGAGAATTCTATGTTGGCAAACCTGAATCTAGAAATTGAAAAAGTACCCAGTGTCAGTAGTACCAACCAACAAAGTTCAGGATTCAAGAATTCAAAGACTCGGCATGAAAAGTCGATAAATATTTGCATCATTGCAAACACCGCATTAATTCTCGAATTAAAAATGTGAATAGAGTTTGCAGCCAATGCTTGACTATTTCTAGTGCTCCTCATCTTTGAAAACAAGTCAACAGAAAAGGTTGACAGACAACGTGGAATATGATCTATTTTTGTATCTTTCTAGATCCAAAATTCTTGGGGGAAAATTGTAAATGAATGGAATTGATTCTTCGAACCTGTTTCTGGTTAGGATCGCGAATTTAGTGAACAGCGAAGGTTCAGCAAAAAAGAGTTGAAGTTAAGTGCAGGCAGGAAAGTTCATCGATAGCACCGTAACCTACAAGAGCGTTGCATCCTAACGGGCGTTATCTGTTGGCGAGCTTTGCCGCTAACATAGTTGTCAGCTGGCAGGCGCCCCTCCAACGTTTTCATATGTAGTTGCGGATGCAGATGCGCGGCCACTGCGAGCTGATATTTCTCGTTGACAGAATTGCCCGGAGTGCTACCAACGCGACGTACAGTCAGCTCGTTAGTGCATCAGCTGGGACTTGTCATAGGTTCTCGGGTAACGTGCTCAGCTACTTCGTATCCGATGTCATAAACCTGCTCGCCCCCCGAGCGCGGCTTATTTATTTCCGCGCCACCTCCTGCTACGTACACTCAAGGATGTCTCTTTCCCTCGTTATGTAATGTCTCGTGTCGCGACTAAAAATTGCTAGACTTGTTCGCGCCTTTTTCAGACCGACTTCCCGGTAATCGAACATCAACTTTGTCTGCTTTATGGCTCGCTAGGCTTTTCACTTACTGCTACATATGATTACTCTTTATTTCAACTTCTATCAGCGCCATCTTCATTCACAGAACAATATATTTATTACCATTTTTATTTTACAACTACGCCACCTAGAAGCACGACCAAATCAAATTTTCGACAAAAGTTTAAAATCAGATCTTAAAATTGTATTCATCATTTCATTTGGCATTGAAACCTTACGAAATGCATTTTTTAAGGGTAGTAAACAATCTAGATGGCGTTACAGAGGATAGAGAGAGACAAACCGATGCATGTAGCGAGATTCCAGGCGTTGAAACTTTGCTAAAGTATTGGCGGAAAATAATTGCGAACCCGTGGAACAAATTTGGCCGATCGTGTAACACACATTCTTACGATTCCGAGCGACCGGACACAAGTGTGCAAAAGTCATGACACGTTTGGCCCCGCGCGGCCCGAAATCACGGAATTTCTAGCGGCTCGTTCCCATGCGGCAGCAACTTTTAATAGCCAAATCGGGAAGGACTGTATGGATTTTCGAGTCCTTAATTAATAAGAGTTGCTGAGTCAAGTTGAGTCGTGCCGCCGTGCGCAACAATAATGAAAGACAAACAACACGACAAACGATAGAATATTTGTTCATCGTTTTGTAAAAAAAAGTTAAGAAAACTTTTGAAATCGTCAAACTTCGTTTGGTGACAAATTTAGTGACTTTTATTCTTTCAAGTTGGTCAACCCTCATTGTAGTTATTTTTTCAATGTTGGCAGACATGATGTGAGTTTTTTCAGTTCCTTGCCATTAGCTAAATTCAATGTCTAGAAATAGATCATTACTAAGATGTATGTGAGAAAATCAGACTGGTCGCAAAACAATGGTTGCCTGGTGTTTGTGGGCGTAAGCTGCGATCTCAATTGTAGCTCTAGGTTTTTGTCGGTCTGAGTCTTCCCATGTCTGACTCCGCAAAAATTCCGACCCATGGTCTGTTATAAGTAACATTGGCGTTTCTGTAACACCTTTAGCACGTTTCTGGCAAAATTACAACTACTTATTTTGGCTAAGTGAAAAAACTACAAAAAAATTATCCCACTCCTAACCTTAAAATGAACGATAAGTGACTGAGACGAGAAGTCGATCTTGTGCTGGTGGACTTCGACCTTGGACCACCGTCTGTTGTAAGTTAGTTACATAAATAACTCAAAACGTCGGGAAGTGATTTGGTTTCGTTAAATCGAAAACAAACTGGCGTACAAATAAGGGGTTATTTGCAAAGTGGCGCGTGTTTTGTCGCCGAGCGATCGTTTTGCGCGCGAAACAAGTGCGACTATATTTCTCTCGTACGCGACACGGGAATTTTTGCGTATTATCGAATTAGTTAGGCCTTGCTGTTAATAAAAGCGTGGCGGCGCCTTTGTCGGCTGCCTACGGGTATTAAGTTTGCGTCCCTTATTTCCTACGCACGTCTAGAGCACGCATGTACCAGAAATTACTCCCGACGAACCACGCTTTTTGCCTCACCGTCATTCACATTCCGACATCAAAGATGCATGCGCGACCTACGTTTTCACCAACTGATTTCGTGATTTCAACCAACCATTAATGTTCAAATTCGTGACATTTATTTCGACAAGATTTCGTCATTCAATTAACGCTCGAGTTTTCAATATTGGCTGCTTTCGAAAATGATTTTGATTAATCTCAATGACAATTTGACAAAAAAGCTAAGAATCGTTGATAGATCGGTTGGAACATGGTTCGCGAGGCTTTCTTCGAGTCGATGTTTTATGGACTAAGCCAAGGATCGTAAAAAATGTTACGCTGACACGATTGCGTCTGCGGACGGACGACAATTTCTACATTCTGTCTCGCCTCCCATGCTCGATGTGTATTAGCCAACTCCGGGGTAATTTGTAACGTCATCTTAAGTCCCGCGACATTAAGCGGACGAAAGAAACGGAGACTGTCCCGCGGAAGGAACCGAGCCAAAGAAGCTGCGGCCACGATATAACGTTACCTAGCTACTAGAGAACGCGCTGCGCCATCGGGCAAATAAATGATCCCATTACGCCATAAATCAATCGGCGCAAAAAGCACGGAAGACTAAAGCAACGGAAATTTTACAATGCTTCTATCTTCGGCTCTACGCGCAGCCTCATACGTTTGCCTGACAAAGCGTTTAAACTTTGCTTTACAAAACTCTGCTATCGAATTTTGAGCCAACTTTTATTCTACTCTGCAGATCTACAATGTTATACTGCATTTCACAGTTGGCAGGAATGTCTATATAATATTAGTTTCCAAGTAACTCTTAGATTATAGTAAAGGTGCTAACTTTTTCGAAAGTACCTAATTTAGGTTGGCAACACTGGACCTAGTGAATTTAAAATTTAAAGATTCTTCAAATCTAAGGATTTTTCAAAAAAAAAAAAAAAAACAATTAGGTTTTCAAGCTCAAGATAAATTTTATGTAAATAATATGTCTAAAATTTTGAATAATATCTCGAACGACATTACCGAAAAGTTGATTTTACGTTAGTCTGTCAGAACGAAAGGTACGGGTCCAATTTAACAAGTATCGACGCGACCAATGCCATCTTTCCCTCGGGGTCTTGTGATATTCATTTTGCACGTACTCAGGCGACACTGACACCTCCGCAGAGCGGACCTACAGCTTCGTGCTAACGAGACGTTCACATCCGTGCAAATAAAGAGATAGTACCGCCATAAAAACATGTATACGTGAATATATTCAAATGTCGACTATGCGGGTCTTGTGCGTCGCATTATTAAAGTTGCGACCAGAGTCGTGCACCAATTTAACTCCTCACTGTCGATACTGCGGTGTCTACTATCGTGTCACCGCTCGCAAACTATTTCGTTTGCGTCAATGCATACAAACAAGTTTCACGTCTCTCAACTCTTTTATGTCCCTTTTCATAATGTTATTATTTTCCCGCCTTTTTCAGCCGGGACGATTCAATTCCAGTTGTTATCACTTTTGTGAAGATCAAATATTTATTGACTTTTCATGTCGAGTCTTTGAATTCTCGAATTCTGAACTTCGTTGGTTGGTACTACTGAAACTAGGTACTTTTTAAATTTGTGGTGAAAGATGAAATTTCATACCGGCATTCTGCAATTTTAGCTGCAAAGTCGTAAGTCTAACCTACAAATTTAGCAGTTTTTTTGCGTTCAAACATTTTGTCGACAATTTGCAATAAAATTTTATTTTATTCAAACCAAAATGTTCTCCCAAAGTATACGAAGAGCTTATCAGAGCGTTTTTACACGAATAAAGTTGCAACAACTTATAAGCTTAAAAGTAACTAAAACTGCAGAATGACGGTATGACATTTTACCTTAATGAATAACTTTTATAGATGGTAAACCTGATTTCAAGGATTTTTAGAACTTGGTCAAACTGTATCTAGTGATTTTGAGTTAGTAACTTTGAAGGTGATGTTAAAGTTGGTGTTATTAACAATCTGAAAACACTATTCGAAAAACTAAATCTAGTTATTTTTCTTCTTAGTTAAATGTAGTTAGGTGTTTGTTTACTTTCACGAATATTTGATGGAAAATATAAATCAAATTTTTTTCTTTGCTGATATTTCTCCCCTAAAGCAGCGCCACTGTAATGAAATTGTGAAAAAAAATAGTTGAAAAAATTGAACTGCCGTTCGAGCGATGTGTGTTGCGTAATTTTTGTTTGACATTTGAAAGGCGACTGAAAAAAATCTGGCACACCTTATGCTCGAAAACGTTGGATCGTAAAACATTACTGCGAACTGCGATCAAACAGTTTTCATTGCTGCATTTTTTTTCGCATGTCCAATCGTGAAAAGCTTGCTTCGGGATTTTCCTAAGCACGATTTGTTAAGATATTCGCGAGCGTAACTTAATGAATGTTCGCGTTGCCGACAGTCGCCACGCGTCCTTGATTTCTTTTCAAGGATCATAGAAAAATGGTTATTCTCGCAAGGACAACCGTCTGAGTATCGATAGGTTAAACTATTTTTTTGTCTGAAAATTTTTTTGTATCAATTTATCTATTTTTTCATTTGGTTTTTCCTACTTATCTAGTAAATTTTCGAATACTGAACGCCACTAGAGAACAGTAGTTTTGAACTGACTAAAATTTTAATGTTTCATTTTGAATTAGTTTTGAGTTACTCGTTTCAAGTAAGGAAGACTATTTTTGAAAGACAACAAAATAATAAAGCAACGTCGCGTTACAGTTTGCTTGGCCCTTTACCTTGGAAATGCTCTTTCCTTTTTTTGCAAACTAATGATTCTTAATTAGCGGACCGTACCACAGACGATTGACTGACATTCAGATATTACGTTATATCGCCGTGCGCGGATATTACGTACTCGCCTTAATACCGCGGGCTCTAATCAATGTGCATGTCACGTCAAACCTGCAACGACGAAACAATAATCAGCCAATAAAAACGTTACTGTTCATCCTGGATTATATTTTCTATGTAAAATAACACTTTTCAGATCTACTTTTAAACTAGACAAAAGTAAGAACTAGAAAAGTAACTACACAAATTTTAGTGACTTTTTTTGTTGCTATTTTCAACACTGAAAAATTACCGGTTTATTTGAATAGATAAAAAAGTTCATAGAAAATTTGAGGTGATTTTATTTATGAAAATTTGCAACATAAAAATCACTAGATTTTTATTAGGTTCAGAAGTAAGTAGAAAGTGAAAAAAAGGAAATATAATTTGATTTAAATGGGATTTAAAAAGTCGATACCATAGTTAGTTTGGTTTTTCGTGACAGTATTGGAACTAGAAAAAAGTATTTTTTTGAAATGACGAAATTTTTGAAATAGGGAGAAAGGCGATGCGAACATTTCGTAGGATGAAACGGCGGTGGCAGTGACAGGTAGACACGTCGGACACGTTTGGCCACTGCAACAGTCATTCGAGCGCCTCCGCGAATCCACGCTTCATGTTAGTAACATTAGATGCACAATTTATGGTGGTTGGTTCGACTCAGGTGTTACCACATAATCTACTATCCGCAGTTTTGTGCAGCTCGTGAACATCTTCCTTCTGAATGTAAAAATTTTTCAATCCAACTCGATTTTTTCTCAGCAGATTTTTATTTTTGATTATTTTTACACTTGTCATCAAAAAGAAAAACAGATTGGATTGTTTGATTACACAAATGCTGACGAACAAACAAATGGAAACTAACAAGCTTATTTTGTTATAGTCATTAGATTGTGGGAAACACAAGCTAGTTAGTAACGCTGCATATGGACTTATGACTGATTATTTATCATTGTCAAAACCCACAAGAGTAACTGTGATGAGGTTGATTGGAAATGACCCAAAATACCTCTTACGAGTGTGGTTTCCTTCGCAGTTAGTAATTTCAGATATAACTTTAGTTCAAGGTCTTTTACCTCCACCTCTAAAACTAACTCCTTTCAACATATGGAAAACCTAAACGATAAACAATCAACCTTTTTTTAAACTTCTCAAAATGGATTTCAAACATTGTTGAACAATAATTGAAATTGGATGTTGAGTAACGAAGTTAAAATTTTAATTAGAAGTCGTATACTGAAACGATAATAATGAAGATTTTGTAATAAAAAAAATAAACAAGTTGCTTCAATGAATTTCGTATTTACGAATATTGGAAGGTAACTTAATTACAAAATCCAATGAAATATTCAACGGTAAGGACGAAATCGATAATTCCTTGGTCGGCGAAAGATTTGGCCAAAGGTTTATACCGCCACTTGAAAACGTTCCACACGCAAACGCGTTAACCACTCAAAAGGAACCACTCGATTATCTCGCAAACTAATGGAGTTGCCTCGTAGTAATTCAGACGAACTGCCCTCTCGCACTTAGAGATATACGGCCCTCAAGTGTTAACTTTTATACGACTTCATCATCACGAAACACCTCGCTCATTCCAACCCGTGCATAAAATCGCAATTTCAAATTCTTTCCTTTCACCTATTTTCAATACGCACATCTTCCCGCCAAAAAATATTTCAAATTTTTCATTAAACAATGCAACATTGAAACAACATTTTCTAACAACATGTCTCTAGAGACATTTTCGGCAATCGATTGGCACCTGGACGAATCAGAATTGAAAAAAAAACGTCAATATTTTTCCGCCAAAGCGAACTTTTATTTCGAAGTCCGGCCGGCGATTAATTTGAACTTGTGGAATGTCGGGTTTGTGAGACACGTTTTCTCGCACGAGGAATAAATTTGAATGCGATTTTGAAACGCAAATAATTTTCGCACGACAGATTCTGTCGTCTGGGATTGATTTGTTTGGTTGAAAAAAAATTGCGCGACGAAAAGAATGTGAGACGATCCGATTTGCAAATTCAGAAGTTGGATCGAACTTCCTCTTGGACGATGTCGCGATTCGCCTCGGCGACGAGCGTTTTGTCGCCGGTGATTGGCGTTACAAAGAACGACTGCGTACAATGCAATTACCCTGGCCTTGGCCGTCGCGGATTTAAGGTTCCGCCAGTCTCGGCGAAAATACATTACGCGTGACGATACACGCAACGTTCCCCCATGGCACAAGGCGCGTACCAGCCTTTTGTCTAGAACATTTTTACTTTCCTCCTCTGATGTATATCTGTGGTGAGATAAAAATTTTTGTTAATTTTTTCTTAATTTTAAGTACTGCTACATTCAATGTATAAACATTTTTTGTGTCAAAAGAATTTCGAGTTGACACTTCCGGCTATAGGGATTTTTAATTTTTATGAATTGGTAGGAGTAAACCACGAAATTTGTATGCTGAACACAACCCACAGGAATAAGAAAAAGAAGTAACGGTACTTTTGGATAATTTCATATTTTTTAGGTTAGTCCTTTTTTGTATTACTTAGGTTATTCCCTAACTCTTTGTCATTGTGTTCGAGACATTATTGTAAACGCGAGTTGGTAGTTTTTAGAATATTTTATAAATAATTTCACTTAAATATTCTAGTTACTTTTTGGAATAAGTTTAAGTTTTTTTTGCTGGACATTTTTGCATAAGAAAGGAGTCTAGGGACTTTTGGTAAATTTAGAACTGCAGTTCTAACTTAAAGTTTTTTTTATCTACAAGTTGGCAACAGTGTTCGGAAATTTCTTAATTTGCTATTCTCTCGATATTTCCTAAATATTTAGCAAAACTTTTGACGTTATTGCAAGTTTTTATAGTTTTTTTTTGCATCGACACAATGAACCTTAAAAGTCATTATAATTCAGTCACGATAAACGTCAAGCAGTGCAACTTTTGCTCCTTTTTTTCATTATCTCTTTCGCGTTACTTACCGTTCGACGCAAAACTATCTGCGTCGACGCATCCGCGCAATTAATGCTCTTCGTTTGCATGATTTGGTGCGGCCAATCGGCTCCGATCAATGATTTAATAGAACGCCTCATCACGCATTCAGATGCAATTTCTTGATCACGTAATTTTACTGCGAAATTTTATGCTCTCGTAAATCATCCCGTCAATCATTACACTTTTATGTTCAAAATGACATTTAAATTTGTGTGTCTTCTTACTTCTCCTGCCTAACCACAACTCAAAAATTTTGATTTTCAAATTTCACTGCTAAATATTTCAAGTACGCCATATTCATAATTGAATAGTTTCAATCGATAAGAAAAATTCATTTTGCAATTAGTTTTCAGGTCTTTGCTATTTTTATGGAACTATTAAATGTTGCATATCGAATGCACATCAAGGATCATTAAGTCATCGAGAATTGATCCTGTCATGTAGACAGAAACGCTCCTCGTTGAGGCGCGACTTTTTAATGCGCGTCTTACAGGTGTCAGCATGGAGGGCGCTGCAAAGGCGGAAAACTGCAAAGGTCAAACTGCCTCTCCGCTTGTCTTTGTCGACCTCGTTACTTTATGCACCATCTATCTTTTCACCGAAGACGCAAGAATCTCGTCTGAGATTGACATTTTTAACAAACAACAATGATCTTTGTTCCATACGCCAAACACGTTTGTTGCTCGAAAATTCTTCTACATTTTATCATTCAAGCTGAAAATTCCTTAGAAAATTTCGTAGTCCTTCTTGAAATTTTCATGTCGAAATTTCGAATTTCGCGCCAAATCGTAAATAATACAAAAATCAAAAAGAGTATATTTTGGGATGTTTTAAACATCGTTCGAACATTAATTTCATCCTTATCTAAGACATTCTCAGAAGTATCAAAATCGTCATAAATTCTACGATTCGAATCACAGAATCGCACTTTATTTCGCTTCTCTTTCCGTAGTTCGGATTCCTTGGGTTGTAAAAAGAAACAAATGTACACCCGCGATCGAAACAGATTATCAGTGTATATGATTCTGCGGGTTTGATAGCGTAACGCGCGCGCAACCGATAAGCGCAAAAATCAGTTGCGTTTCTTGTTATATCGAGCTGCTGGTTAACAGCCACATTAGCATGACAATGCTTCAACCGTGCAATATCTAGATGATCTCACCTCGGATATGTATCGCATAAATACTCTTACGGATATGCTTTTTTCCGACATTTCGATTTCAATCTCCAGAACCCTCATTTGAAAGCTTTACTTTCTCGCGCTTCATTTCTGAATCAATATTTCTTGCGCCAAAATTCAAATTTATATATCTCCATACTAAAATTGCGCAAACAATTAATTTTGCTCGGCAACATTTGTAAACGTAACAAATCAGTGCGATTTGTACGCGTTGAATCAATATAAATTTGCCCGGGCAATTATGCAAATAACTCACTCGTAAACTGATTCCGAACAAACGAGAAAAATAGGCGCGCCTCGCATACAACGCGGTGTATAAAAATGTCACAAGATGTATATTGGAATGGCACGCTCTTAGCTCGGATGCGCATGCATCGTCATTCCCCGCGCGCTTTTCTTACCTTCCGCGCTGCACTTTGGCACCACGCATAAATTACCGTACGATTTCTCTGCTTTTACCTGTCCTCGCGTTATCACACCTTCGACTGTAGAGTCGCATCTCCGTTGTAGGCGTACGTCTCGAATGGTCATCGCTCGCCAGCCGAATATTTTCATCTCCACTGACAACATCTCAAAGTGCCTCAAATTTCTAACAAAATGAAATTCCGCAAAACAACAAAACTTTGGTCGTGATTAAAAAAAAGCAACGGAATAATGGAGAGATTCTTATTTGCGTGGCTGTGAAATTGGAATCATTAAAAAGTGTACCGTCGAAAATATTTCATCGAAAATGCATCCGCATTACGAAAACCAAGATAGTTATCTTTGTGAGTGCGCATATCCGCAATTCGAAGTTGCACAATACGATCTGTATATTATCATTAAACATGTAAGAATTTGCTTAATTCATTCAATTGGGTGTCCAGTTGGAGAGAGAAAAAAAATCTCGGGGCTTCTCATATGCGTGTCGTAAAAACTGTTGTCGAGATAACGATTACGAGGTTGAGCCAATCGTCGATGGAGACGCGCGTAAAGTATTCACAATATTCGGCCGGCTTGTTAAGTGCGCATTAAAAATGTACCCAAGTGAGAATCTGCGCTTGGCTATTCTGTTTGCGCCCGAGCGTTATGCACGTCAGCCGAAAAACGACCGACATCAAGACGCCATATTTTGCCCCGTTATTGAATTTCATTATCGTAGATATCGCTGCATTACGACTTTTTTAATTAGAACGCTTCATTGAAAAGGCCACTTTATGGCCATGTCCGACATTCGCAAATGTCATTTGCATACAATTAACAAAATGATCCAACTTTCGTTTGTCCGAGAATTCGTACCAACCGCCATCTAGTGCAGTTAAGTAGAACTGATTCAACAATGTTTGATCTAGAACTTACAAATGGCGCCCTCCGTGGGATTCTATGTAACTAGTTTTGAGTCATCTTGAATTATTGGAATCAATTTCATAAATTTTATGATACCTAAGACCGAGTTTTAAGACTTGAGTTAAACAAGCAACGAATATAATAATCATGCGTAATGTAATACACGTTTGATGCGACGATTGACAGAATGATGAACGATAATCGATAATTTATTGTTCAAGAGCGAGTAGAAGCTGCCGATCTATTAGCACCTTCGACAATAATAATCGCAGTTGTAAAGAGAGTCTAAGCGGTTGTGTAACTTTCCGACTGGTTCGACGCCCACGCAATTTTCTCGTATCAAATCTAAGCTCTCGGGTGCGAGCGCGGCTTGTTTTCTGATACCGATCGCCATTACCATTGGGAAATATCGGCACGCCAGATATCAAAATCCAAAGTCGGCACAAAGTTCTGTGATGCGACCGATCGAAAAATGGTTCGAACATTTTGCAAGCCAAACTAATGATTTGTTTGAAACTAATAATCATTTTTACGGTCATTTTTGAGGTTAGAGTTCGAACGTTTGTGGCTGTCGATTTTTCTTAATGGCATCTGTAGCAAATTGCAAAACAATGTTCTCGACGGAGAGAGACATTTTGTGATAATTTGTAGCGGGTTAAAAAAAATCCGAACAAGTGCAGGTTTCGCGTTGTAAAAACGACCTGACATTTAATCGGACAATGAACAACAATGCATTGCCAAAGCAAATAATACGGTATGGTGCAGAGCGTTCAGTGATCGTACAAACGTATCATATTGGCATCACGAATTTCATGACGAAAGTTACCGCACTTTTGCCGCTCATCATCAACAATCAGAGATCAAACAAAACAGTCACGATTTCAGTTTTCCCCAAAATTTTCACGCCTCATTTTTTCGCGCGAAATTCACATTCATTTGGAATTCGTCATTTTCCCGCCAAAAGTTCTCGGCGGCAAATAAGTTTCGGAATTCAAAAGGATTTATCTTTAATTGTGATAACAAATAATTTGAATTACGATTTTTTCGCGGGAAAATGGAATATTTGAATCCGAAAATTGGAGTTACATTTTGTGGTGAATGTTTGTTTGCAGTAACAAGGCGATACTAATGAACCTTTTTTGAATGTCGAAACGAAGTATATCGTTGATAATGGAATCGACTGGGTTGAAATAGAAAGTGCACAAATCGTGCGAGAGCTCGTTGCCACAAATCAACGGGATTTGAGCGCGCCTGCTTCTTGTAAATACACATTGACATGTCGAAATAACAACGTGTAAAACGAAATCCACGGGCACTAGCTCTCGAGTATACACGGAAAAGTTTGAAATTCCTCGCGTGCTGATTGGCCGTGGTATTGCATATGTGTGATCGCGCACGACCTTACCTTAATCTCGAGTGAGCTCTTGAGTCCAACACGTGCCGCGGCTTGTTTTATGATTGACTCGTATACCTGCTCATTCTTTTTCAAAACTTATTTTTCGTCTTCAAATTTGTGTGAGAATATACTGAAACTTCGATTAATAAACTCTAAGTGCATTTTTCCAATCCCGAACAAATTTGATTAACAAAATAAAAATCAAAAATGTTGTTTGGTAGTTTTCGAGATTGTACTAAGTTTAGTTATGTCTCATCGTTGTTTTACAATGTGTTATGAAACTGATAACAACGTAGAACATAAAATTGTATACTGAAACGAAGATATAACCATTTGTTATTTAGGTGGGAAATGTAAAAAGTCACATCGAACATTGATTGCTTTTATTATTTATTGCAATTACCGTTTACCCTTTTTTATCCGCAACTTATTAATTATGATTATATCTAACACTATCGTTTTCTCACCGTTCGGAATTCTTTCGCAAATCCAAAGATCGTGAGTTTATAAATTCGTAATAATTCAGAGTCGTTCAGAGTCTACAATTTTACTATTCATTATAAAAAAAACAAAAAAAAACAAAAAAAAGAAACCATACAAAAATTGTATCCAAACAAATGAAATCGAAAAGATAACTATAATGAATGGTAATGAAACAATGGACTATAGAGTTTTAATTGAATAATTTGAATTCAAGTACGTGAAATTTAATCAGGCATTTTGTTAGTAAAAACACTCAGCGGGTGAAGACGAAAAGAATGTTTAACGCGTATCGAATTACCGTGTAATCTACATACAATCTACGTGAGAGATTTTACGAGTTGTCTTATAATTTGAAAATGCGAATATTGCGTGGCCCGACGAGTTTCGCTTGGCAATGACGCATTCGATCCGTAAAACAATGGCCCCGTTGATTTATAGGGGCATTATTAGCTACCCACACATGTCTATTTAGACGAGCACATGTGCCTAATGTTCGTCATGTCCCCTGCTACTGTGATACGTAAGCATCACTTGACAATCTCTAAATTACTCAGCACAATCGTTTGACGTGATTTATGCGCCAACTACAATATAATTATATCGTATCACTTTACACGCCAATCATCTCGTTTACCAATGTTTGTATTCCTTTCTCTAATTGAATCTTATTTTCTCCTAGTGGTTTTTTTTGTTCTACTTTTTTTTCAATTGAGTTTATGCAATCTGAAATCGTTTTTTTGGAGTTCAATATGGAACATGAAATTGAAAAAATATAACGCCTAAAATCAATTTGGATTCAAAAAAGAAAGATTGAAACTTCTGCTAGTACAGGAACCTGACAGTAAAAAAATGATCCCTTTTTTTCTGAATAGTAAATTATCGAATTAATTTTCTAGTTAAACTGATTGAATAATTGGAAGAAGCCATAATTGTTTTTTTTTGCGATTGTTGAATAACATTTTGCATTTACTAGAACAACCTAGAGAAACTCGAGCGAAAGCAGCCATAACTTGCCATAACTTGAAGATTACGAGTCCGAATATAACACAAGACAAAATAGTATCTCTCCGGCTTATACGAATTATGGTAACTTGATTTTAGACGCGAAAAAAAATCTCGTTTCGGATTTTGCAGGAAATTTCTCCCACCTGACATTTGATACCAGTCATGCAATCGTCCTAGGTATATTTACCGATCTTGGATACAAAAATAAAAAAATTAGATATGTTTATTCGCTTATTTTGATTTTTTTTAATGTTCTTTTTCGTCATAACAAAAGTAACCATGAAATAATAAGTTGCAAAATCGTTACATTTAGTTCTAAAAAAAAGACAGAGAAATAAATAGGAGAAGAAAGAGGAAAGATGTAAAACAAGGAATCCTGAAGGATACAAATATTTGACACAAGATTGTGACGGGTTACAATTGTTTGGGACATCTGAAACGGGCAACGAACTAGTGTAGCATAAAACGGCCTCAACTGCCGGTTATTTTCAGTAGCGTCGTAAATTACTGAGCGCATACGTGCACAAATGCGACATCTCCACTGACACAAGAAAGGATAATCTTAGCCGAAGGGTATAATATATTCATTACACTCAATCATTCGGCAAAGAAGTTTTGCGCTTTTATCACAAAGGTGAATGGCACCTGCTGTGCAACGATTACACAAATTCTTCACTTCGCTATAATTTATGTGCCCTTTCCGTATAGAATTTGAAAAAAAAATAGATAAATCTCAAATGCATCATTCTGATTGTGCAGAACGATTTTCTTTCCACTTCGAAATCAAATTCCATATTTCATTGTTCAATTTCTTATATTTTTTAAGAAATATAAGAAATTATTCGATTCGTTTAGTTTATATATTTTTGTTGTTAAATTTTAAAGTGGGTAAATTTGAATGAACAAATGGTGAGCCCTTTTGTTAATGAGGCGGAAATGTTTGTTAAACTCAAGTAATCCTCCCAGAACTTGGTGAATAGTTATTAAAACGTTAAAACAATTACACACCCACGATCCCGCCGGAGGGCTCGACATGTTATAATTACTCGTGTAGCGGACCACCCGCGAGACAGAGTTCCCGCGGAATCGGTGGATCCGTGTTATTTTTCTATCAAGCGACGTCATTATTGCCTTAAATGAAAGTTGTTTGCGCAACGGTGCACGGTTTTGTTGGTTTTGACGGCTCGTCTGAAGGGGTTTATTAATTTTAAAGACCGGTTACAACTCCTTTTTATGACCGCGTTTCATCATAATTAATATAACAAAAAAAACATCACAAAACAGTTGTCATCAACAGCAACACCGAATTTTTATTTTTTCACCTTGAAGTGAATTTGTTTCTGTTTTAATAAACTGTTATTACTCATGTAAACATTAAATTGCAAAATTAAAAACATAATCCATTTCTAATCTATAACTTTGCAATGAGCAACATTGAGAAAATTTTAGATTTTGTTTTTTTTTTACATCTTGACACTTCTTTTTTCTTATGGAGTATTTTTTCTGTTCTAGGAGGATAGCGAGCTCTCGAGCAAGCGGTGGGCTAGCGCGCCCCGCCGCTCGTCGGACAGCCCCTGTATTCTAGGGGCTCCAACTTCAAGAGAGGTGAGTTGAAAAAAAAATCAAATTTCATTTAAACATTCGTTTTTCGAAAAACTGATTTCAATCCACCAAAACAAATACATAATACTGAATAAATATACGCAAGTTAGTGTTAAAAAAAAATTTTAAAAATGAAATGAAAACAGTAATTTTGGTTTCAAATTTAGGGCCGAAAAACTGAAATGAAATGTTTTCATAAATGCAGTTCAAATAAGCACAAGTGCACTATATGGTCAGAAAATTAAGTCGTGAATAAGGTGGCGAACAAAAACGTTGATAGAGAACGATCAACCTGCGATGGAAACTCGCTCGATTCACTGTCAATACGTGATGGCAGCCAAATCGCTGAGGTGGCCGATATCGTGAATCCAACACCGTTGCAAATAACGACAGGGGCCATAAGAACGAGAGTTCCTCCGGGTACGCATGTCCAGCCAAGTCTATCTGACATCACATAGCGGAGTGTCAATTAACCTGTGTCACTCCAAGTTTTAATTACCATTTGTCATTACTTTATTTATCGATAAAAACCGCGAGTCGATAATTCATCTTCATTAATGTCGTTGTGAAAAACATTTTCTCGGGTTTTTTTCTTTGTTTTATTAAAATAATATAGCAAAACTACAATCCCTTATTTTTCTTTATTTTTTTGAATTCGAGAGCATCAGTTGAGTGACATTTTCCGAAGGGTTTCATTTTTAAAAACAAAGAGATTGTTTTAAGGTAGGACGTCGGGTACAGTCAAAACAAAAGTTAAACCCACTTATTGAATGTTAAATTATTTTATGGCTAATTTTACAACAAGTTACTAATAATGGTGTAATCAATCACCCAATACTGATTTTGAAATTAATTTTTTGATTTTGTATGCAAGTTTAAAGGTTCAAAATATATTTTTTTCAGAAAAATCAAAATAAGTTTATAATTTGATCACGTATTATTCTTGCTGTTATAAATAATCTGGCCAAATTTGAAAAAGTTTCACTGAACCGAACTCGAGATATTCAATTCCAAACTTTCAGAAAAACTCATGCCTTCTATAGCTATATATATCATTTTGTCGAATTTCTATATCAAATATCTCAGCTCACAGTCAGTGGATCACTTTGAAAATTTGACCATAAATAATTTTGCACTACTAGATTCTAAATTCAAAATTGAAAACCAATCTGACTATTTAGCCAATACCGATGTCCCACCTTGAGTTTGAAACTTTTGTAATACATCGAGGTTTTTGGTTAATTTAAAATAAAAATCATTGCTAAAATATGAGAGATAAAATGGCGATATATTTTAGGATGCCACCCACGATAATGCGAGAGCGTAATCAAGTGTGTGACCACTTACTCGGTATTTACCGTGTATGACGGAACTGCGGCGCATCCGAGCGGGTTTGGGCGCGTGGGCGAGATCTCGAATGCCCGCTCATTGTTACTCGCAACGCTTTTTCAGAACGAAACACTTTGTCATTGCGCGATTCTGTCTTTATCAAAGCCCGCGACGCAACAATTACACGGCCCATTGTGTGCCGGCTGTGTGATTGATGTGCGATTATATCATCCGTGCCATCGCCGGCGACGACGAGCACTTTTATCCACTCTGATTGCTCATTATGCAGCTAATTAGATAAAGCTCGCGATTGTGACGCAACTCCTTACTTTCGGAGAAAGTTATTCCCCAGTATTTTGCAATCGCAATTATTAATCGAATATGGTTTCTCAATTTTCCGCTTCGTTTCTTTCCGGCGAACGATAATCTGTTTTACTGGCGCCCAAAATTTTTTTGGGCGCCACAAATGATGATTGTCGAATTTTCAAGACTAGAAGTCTTTTTTTTTCTGGCGCCAAACAAACTTGCCAGAAAAAAAACGAGTTTCGAAAACGTTGAAAAATGATTTTTTGGGCGCCGCAAATGATGATTATCGAAGTTTCAAGATCAAAAGTCTTTTTTTTTCTGGCGCCAAAAAAACTTGCCAGAAAAAGAAAAATTCGAAAACGTTGAAAAATGATTGGATAGAAGTGCACCAATGAGAATGAGATGATTTGCAGTGAGACACGATTGAGCACTTGCAGAGTTATTTTGCAGCGCGATGATCGATTTAAAACGCGTTTGTAGTCGCGCGTTTCGTGTGCAACGAGGCGACGTGTTTGCCGCATGCCATATGTCGACGTTGCTGCACGTGGAATGCATCTAATCGCGGAGTGTGAAATTACAATTTAAGGGCGCGTCGGACGCTGATTGGAAAATAAAAAAAAATCCTCAAACATTATATATCAGCGCGAGAATTCAGCGCTGATGACTCTTCGCACTTTTTGTTGCGTCACTCAACCAGACGTCAGCCAACGAGAGAGAGGCCATTCGAAGAAATTATAATGCTTACAAAATTATACTGACTTCAGCGCCAACAGAGTGGACAATCTTCGATCAACAATATAAATAATTCTAATATAGAGAGTAAAATTTGTTTCATTCAAAAACATAAGTAACATGAAAAATTTTAAATCTCAATTTCTTCGTGGAAATCATATAAATCATATTTTCCATCAAAAAATACATTTGGCGGGAAATTCAAAATTGAAGTACTTTGTTATGCAAATCTCAATAATAAATAAATAAATAATGGGCGTGCGATTTTGCCGCCAAAAAATTCGAAATCATTGGCGGGAAGAGAGACGAAAACGAAATTTAGAAGTTGAAATCGTGTTTGGTTGATTGAAAGGTTTTTTTGGTGGTGGAAATAACGTTCCCAAGCTATCGATTGTGATTTAGCGTGTGCGCGCGGACGTAGCGAAGCGCGCGTAATTCAACGGTCGTGGCTCGCGCGCTTGTAATATCATCATTTCTGCGTGCGCGATCGTTTCGCTCGAGCAGAACGGATGGCTGAGTGATTAGTTCCGATTGCCATGGCCGAGAATTATGGGAGGGTCGGGCGGCTCTGTTACGGCCAGGCATCGATGCGAACTACCGCGTCTGCCCGGCCGTTAATGAGTCATGTTTAATTGGCGTGGGAAGCCCGCGCGAGTACCATCCGTGTAACGGAATCGCGGCGTGCTACAACCTCATGATGTGAACCTCTATCTGGCCGCCACTAAGGACCTGGGAGAGCACACATCTTGCTATGCAAAAGCTCTAGCCGACGCATCGCGACAGCTACTCACCGCGCATCAATACACCGTTTTACAGCCGTGTGATAAACATTACTGCGCTACGATTATTGCCCAACAACATGCGTGCTTGGTAGCACCCCGAGTCACAATATTTTTCACTCTTTTCAACCTTGAAAAATCATCAACACTTGCTAATTTCTTGTACAAAACATTTAACTGTTTTTCCACTTCCAAATTCGAGTACTTTTGAATTGCGTCTTCTTACCCGCCAGAATTTTTCGGCGGGAAATTTGAAATCAGTTTTAAAAAAAATCAATTTTAAATTGATGTTATTTTGTTTTAAGTTAAACATTTCGAATGAAGGTTAGTGTAAAACCTTGGCGATGAATAACCTTGGAACCCCATTTAGTTTTGGTTTCTGGGATGCACATTGGCAATCCCGTTACGGTGCGGAAATCTGTCGACAAATTTTTTCTCGTACTGTTCAGTTGTGAGAAGCTGTAACAATGGATCTATCCCAGGCCGCCTACGCTGCGAGAGACAAAACCCACACTGAAGATGCGTCAATTTTGAACGTGCCCGACCCATCGTGACGAAGGTGTGGTTATTGGCGCGAGACACGACGAGCGCGCCGTTACAAAGTTCCCAGCCCGTTACGCGATTCGGCTTTGAAGTTGACTTGGACCCACGCGCATTCAAGACGTCTTTTAAACTCACACACCGAAACACGACGGACGGCTCTCAAACAACATTTTTACCCTTCAACTATTTCTTCCATTTTTTTTTGTCGCGCCGAATTTTCAATTCCGGCGCCTAAATTGATAGATACTGGCGCCCAAATGTTGTTTCATGTTTTATAAACATTGAAAGCAAGTAAGAAACCTGTTGACTTGTTTTTAAATTGTATTGAAAAAAAAAACGGATCGTTGCGATCGGATCTTCACAATGAGAAAAACGGTATGATTTTTTAAGCGCTGTTTCTGTCTTGAGAGCGATTTGCAATGAACACAAACAGGTGCGTCTGGCCAATTATGGTCACGAGTTCCGATAAAGGAAGGAAGAAGCGCGCGGAAAGAGAAGGGCGGATGAAACGAACCGCACAGTGTGATAGTCTCTCGCGCGATCAATGAAGTAATCGCGATCGACGAGACGTCGGTCTGTTCAACGGGTAACCGAATACGTCCGATTGTTGGGCCGCGCTGGACGCTCGTTTCCCACGATCGCGAGACGACGCCGCGTTTCGTCGTTATTTTGTCACCTGTCGCGTCGCAGATTAATAACGCCGAGGCATCAGATAAACGGCAAACAAGCTGCTACGAAAAAGCGGTCTACGGGCTTCCCGGGCAAAAAGTTTCTAGGAACGTCGGTCGCGTGTTCGATTCCCAATGCCCATAGATCTGTCCTCGTCTAATTATCGATTCAGTTCATTTTCATGCGTACAAAAAAAGTTCGATCATAAGATTTATTCACGTTTGTCGGAGGAATTATTTTCGCTCGAAGATGATAGTACGAGGTTTGGGCGCGAGATCGCGATTTGGGCGTCAGAAAAGTTTTCCCACCTGAAACACCTGAACGATAATTTTTCATAAGGAAAACAATACGAATACGAAAAACGCCTGTTACTATTGCGATTGCTCAGACACACCTCTGCGTCGAACAATTTCGGAAATGCATGATTGAATGCTCGTCGCAACGCATAATGAAGCGAGGTGTGGTCGTCCGGAGAGTGGCTCACGTGAGGCGCGTCTTTACAATTGTTGGGCCACGAACTGGCGTGGAAGGTTGTCGGTGCTGCGGCATACCTCGGCGATATTCACACGCGACCCACGATTCGCGTTCTTTTCCTCAAATGCACGTTCGTCGATATGTACACATGCCCGGGCCCGCTTTCTTCTGACGTCGCCTCGACCGCTCTTTAATGCATATCACGAATCGGTTTATGCATCTTCCTGTTTTTTGCATCGTGCGCGATGCACAGTTCGCGCCATATGGCCGAAACGAATTTCGGACTTTTTCAAACCTCCAACGTGCATGATACTTTTACAAATCCAATGACACGGCTTGCTCTTGCTTTGCTAATGTCATCTTCATATGGTCGAGTGAAAAAAAAGGCCTCAATGCCTTTCATGAATCATCATTGACATTGTAAATCAACTTTCAACTGTAATTTCATCTTCTCATTTTGTTCTCATTTTACGCTTTTTTTTGTTAATCTCAAGGGGTTGCTCACTGTTAAAGACTTTAAACCACTTAGTATGTAATACTTTTGAAGTACATTTGAAGTATTTTTGAAGTACTTGTAGTATTGAAGTATGTTGCAGTACTTTTGAAGTCGTACTTTTACAATTCTTAAGACTTCAAAGACTACAAACATTGTATGTAGTACTTTGTACTACTTTGTAGTACATTTTTTGAACAGTATCGATTTCATGAGAATTATTGCTGTTAAATTTTATTTTGTCAATAAACATTCAATTCAATTCATTAATAAACATCCACGATAATAAATGCACAAATAAAAGTAAAATGTCAATGAGACTTTACAACTTTGCAAAGTTATTTCAACAAATTTAATTTTGTTGAAGTCTTTTTGAAGTCTCATTGAAGTCAATCGCAATGTATTACAAGAACTTCAAGAATTGTAGTCTCAAAAAACTTTTTTGGTGAAGTATAAGTACTTCAACTACAAAAAATTTCATTTAAGTCCTACTACAAGTACCACAAAAGACTACAAGTACTACAAAAATTGAAGTCTCTTGTACATCGCCAGTGGGAATGAGCAACCCCTTGGTTAATGTATGTTATGATAATTTGAGTGCAGTTTAATAGATTACAATATTCGATAGGTAGGACCATAAATGGTTTTTATTATTCTGATTTCTATTCGTTGCGGTTGCTGTTGGCAAATCGCAACAAAATGAACGAGCGCGGGTTAATTGATTTTCGCGCCCATTTTCGCGGACATGTAAAATGCGTGTACGACAACGAGGAAACAGACGAGAGGAGCGTCTGCCTGGTGCGCAAATATTTTCGCTAAATAAAATCTGTTGAGTCAGTGGTCGGCCGGTGGTAACATCTGTCGACTGAGTACCGTACGCGCCAGAGAGAGCCCATCATTCTCAGGCCTAGGACGTGTTCGAATGCGTTTTATTGCAAATCCACTTTGTCTCTTGAGCCGTATTCCTCAGTAAATTTCTCGCTGATCGAGTGAGACGAACAGGCTGTAATTTCGTCGACGTTTTCCACTTCCCAATTCCTATCAGACGTTTTTTTATCCACTCCGTTGCTAAATTATTCTTGACAGTTTTTTTTTCGCCATTCGTTTGTTTGAGAAAATCCCGCGTCCCGTTAGAGAAGCACCGGCTAATAAACGACCTTCGATGATCCGCGATATTTCGTGAGATTTCGTAAATAGAGCCTTGACTCTCGCCACTCTGGTAGTTTTAATTGAGCCCTGATCGCACGCTCTATCGTTGGGATCCAAATCTTGCTTGCAATGACCCGCTGACCACCTCTGATCGGTGTAGACATCGAGCACAATACAGTCCACAAATCTGCACTTAATTGTTTTTTTTTTTATTTTATTTTTGTTATTTTATCAAGTTTTGTTTATTTCTTTCCTGTAATTTTCCTGTACTCAGTTATCGAGCCTTTTACAACTTCTAGTTTCTGAAATTCTTTACATTGTTTATTCATCTTTTTTATTATTTTTTATTCCTCTGACCTTATAACTCATCGTTTTTGAGATTTCATTTGCAAAACGTTTGAAGACCTAACCCGGCGATTTTCTTCAAATGTCGCTTTCACTTTAGTCTAAACACTTCTGTACCTCTGCCAGTAGAATGAAAAAAAAAGAAAACAAGAAAATAAAAACACCAAGATGATGGTAACCACACATGCTCGTCCCCTTCATACTGTCAAGCCTTTTCCAGCACTTCAATTCTTGAAGACGCTGCAATTACTACTGTACAAGACACTTTAAGCAGGGCAATAGGTCTTATAGTGAGTTCCTCTTTAAGTTTAAAAATTTTTACGGTGATTGTTTCTTCAGTCGTCTTTTGTTTCAGGACAAATAATAAAACTGTTTTCTTTGTTGCAAAACAAAATAAATTAATGTTTTTCTTCGAAGTTTGTTATTATACTTCAGACGATATGAACGTTGATTAATAATTACGTGAATTTTGTAAACTGATAAATTCTGGTCCAGATCATAATGAAAGGTTAGTTTTGAAAGTGAAACTTTCAGACGTTGTAGATTTTATAAATGCGAGTTCAAGTCGCTTTGAATATTTGATTCAACTTTCAAGTCAATTTCCACACAAATCCGCATAAAACAATCTGCTTTCAACATCGAGAAAATCGGGTCACATACCTGTCTACCGGTACAGGTCCAAAAACTCGATTCCATCCGATTAGTAAAAAAGCGCCTGAAAACAAATTGCTGACAAGCTATCTGTCGCCGGATCGCGCGTCTAATCAGCCGTCCAGTTTTCGCAGTAGAAATTTTCATCGCGCCCAGGAAGTCAGCATCAGCATTTCCCGCAACTTGTCGAAGCTCCTTAAAATTCCCGCGACTTCTCCGCAGAAGTGACCATTTGATCGATCGCAATGCCGACAAAACATTGTCCGCCAATGTGTATCCCGTTCGGGCGCAAGAAGCGGTCCGTAATTAGCCGGCGTGATCCGCGGAAGTGCTGCCCCCTGGGTACCCGGTATCATTACCATGCGCCGAGGGTCAATCAATTATTGGCGCGGGCATTCCGCTTTTTGTCCCCCGAGCGTCCGGTCGAGCGTAATTTATGGATCGGTATCAAACCCACCGGTCGAGTTTTTGGCGCGACATTTGAATCCCGCGCGCATCTTAAAAAAGACCCGCGCTTTTTTCGTTCAAAAACGTCCCGGTTTGAACAAATGAACGGGAGTTCTATGTCAACTGATGACGCTCCGGTGTAACCCTAATGAAGGCTGAGTTTGGAAAAAAAAAGTCGCCACAAAAACGAGCCGTACTCGGCGGCACTTTCTGTGATGATCCGTTAAGGTTGTCCGAACAATGAGCATGCGCAACACTGCAAATGACATTTGAGCCGCGACCGACAAGACCGGCTCATTACTGGAGTTGCTTCGCGAATCAATGCTTCATGACCGGAGGTCGAATCGCGATTCTAAAACTCTTGACGAATCCGGCTGAAAACAACTTGAAATTTAACGAGACAAATTATTAAGGCGCCTGATTTTGAAGTACTGTTTGTCTCAAGATTAACGTTTTTGTACAATTTGTTAACTCAAATTTTTTTTATTATAGAAATTCGAAATATTGAAATTGTATCTTAGTAATGAATGTTGAAAAGAGTTTGGATTTGAACCTTAAAGAAGAGGTATGGGTTTTTTGACCGAACAGATGCAACGTTAAAAACTGCAATGATCGAAGTTGAAATTCTGCAGGATACAAATGAAGAGAAGACTCGACAATGTAGTGGCAATAACTTAGCACATTAAAACGAATTTCTTGTCAGGCTGCATCGAAATTTATGGCTCAAGGCACTTGTCCAAAACGCAAGCGTGGAACGCGGACGTGGGCGTACCAATAATACGACATTAATCAGACGTTTCTTTTTCGGGTTCGCTGAAAGGACGACCCGCTGGGATGTATGGCTAATTGCAATTTTATTAGTCGGCTGGTTTATTGATCTTAACGCGTGTCCGGATTTGTAACTGCTTGTCACGAGACGAAAGAAAAAGTTACATTCTTAAATCCCGCCCTAGAATTACGGAACACAATTTTTCTTTCATCAAATTTGATATTTTGATTAGTGGATGCAAGTGTCATTTTGTTTTAGATCATTTTTATGAACTAAAATTTTGTTAACTTCAGAATCAGACGTTCCGAGGCAATCTCAAAGTTTGCCTATGGTCACCACAATCTGAAAAATGCAGTTTTGACTTCTTTAATGCAAATTTGAGAACGTTCTAGCCTGAAAACTTATGTCGCACTAATAGTCGATTATGAGTTGTAAAGGTCCAAAAATCATCCCCAAAACCCAAAAACCAGATTCGAAAAAAAACGAAAATTCCAGCCTCCTCTAAACTAAATAGTGTGACACCATTTTTCGGGCTAAAATTGTCTCCTCTTTTCATTGCAGCTGTTAAAATTTCAAAAAAATCAGTTGATACACATCTAGAAAGTATGACAAACATTGAAATTTAACATCGATACACGAATGTTAGTTGGAATAAATAAACGATTATAGAAAATTAAAAAGATCAAAGCTGAAAAGTTGGAATTCCAAAGTTAGTGGAGGCGAACGGGACTTGAATCGGTGCACAATATATTACGGTGCATAAAGGGAATTACAATATTCATCCGCGATGATCGACCGTTGCCGAGGAGCCCGCTTTTACGCGCTGTATTGCGTCGATAAATCATGAGCGCATTGGAAATCTATCAGACGAATTTCCTAGGCTGGCTATCAGGAAACGAGCGCTGCCCTCTCGACGTAATGGAGTAGCGTATTATGTCTCGCTCGAGAGAAAGGGGATACGAAGTTAGGCGCGCGGAATCGGACGCAAATGAATGATGATTAAGTGGTCCGGCCGTCGACGGCGATGGATCGCTCTGTGGCGAACAAAAAGTATCAACGTTGCCACGCCAATACGAATGCATTAATTTGACACACAACAAATAGCGTAACAAGTGGCGTCTTTTGTTTTGTCTATATATAGGGCTTCGTATCGTCAGTACGGTAGTAATCGCTTCGAGGCAATGATAAATTATCAGCTCCGTCCATTTGTTTTTATTCACTCAGAAGCTATGTAGCATAACTTGTGCAGAACAAAAGTACATGACAACAAATGATTACATTTATTTGTTATTTTTTTTTACAAACATTAAAACTGCTTTGCAACTGAGATTTTTTGTCAATTCAATTCATCATTTGGAGATTTGAAAACAAATGACTTTATTTTGGAAGGTGATTGGGTTTTGGAATTCAAATGAAAAAAATTTAAACTTGGGATGGACAGAACTTTGCGATGCAAATTGCACAATCAATTTCGGAGTTGGTCTTCGTGTAGCTCCTCTACGTATCTTTGGACGTGCATTTTCGTGCTTCCTCTCGTGAATCAAATAATCGTCTTATTCGTTCAATCTTCGGAACATGATATTCTCTCTGAAAAATACTGCAACCAAGTGATCGAGTTAAATAAGCTCGGCACTTGTAGTAGACTTGTTTTCCATTGATCCGATTTGAATAAAATGAAAACCCAGGTCGCACTTTTTTTTCGCGAATGGAAATAAGTTCTAGTTTGAAGAATATTTGTAATGTTCTTAAACTACACTTTCATGAGACAAACTGAACGATATCTTGTTCTAAAGTTGTTATAAACTTTCGTTCGACGCAAACATTGAAATATTTCATGAAAGTTGTGGGATAAGTTTTGGCGAAGGAAATAGGAGCGAGGTGAACAGCAGTTGCAAGTGTGCAACTCCTTTTTGTCACTAAATAATTTCCATTAATTTTACAAATAAATTTTTCACGTGAAAAATTCACATTCTACACAAAAAAAGTTTGAAACTATAGACAAACAACAAAATTTTTTTTTCATAATTGTAACAGAAAGAGTTAGCTTCAAATTTATAAACTATATGGCCTTAGACGAAGAATTTTATAATTGATTTATTGAATATTAATATTTTTTCGATGAATTTTCTTGTTTGATTGGGATAATTGGATCAAACCGACGCTTGACGGAGTCAAATCCGAGTCCTGATTCGGTGTGACCAATCGATCCGTACGCATTTAATTGGAAAGATAAACGACAGCCTCGATTATCGTGAGTAATTCTGTTCAACCGACATCAACTAACTTCCTTATCGAACCGAGCTACTCTCAATGACAAATCAGTTTTTCCACAATTTGATAGACTCGAGTGAGCCGTCCGAAGCAAACCCGTCCATTCGTTACAATTAATCCTTTTCCGTGGAGTCTCTACGTTCGAGGCTCACCGCCTAAAACAGCTTGGAAAAAAACTTCGCAGTCAATTAATGGACTTTGACGTATCATTTTTCTGCATTCTCTGAACTATAAACGAAAATCAGACAAAACTTTCGACTCACAAAAAATTCGTTTCAATTCGTTTCACGCTTTTATTTGAGTTGAAGCTTACCAGCCTGTGGGAAATTTCAATATTCAAATGTAATTTCAGACGGTTTTTTGGACGTAACTCGATCGCGAGACTCGACAGATTGGAAAATTGTGTTTGGAGTATGCGGAACTGGATAGCGGTGTTATTTCATTTGTGATGATTTCTGCCGAGTGAGATGCACACAGAGCGACGATAAATATTGGCGCAGCACTTACGCTTTTGCATTTAGATCGTCTTTAGAGCGTTAGATGTGCACAATCGCAAATATCTTGCTCGGCAAACGTTGTTCCGTATTCAGCAGGCCTGGTCTGTGCTCGATAGTAGTAGCGGTCCGAAGTGCTTTCGCGCAATTAGCATAACTAGCAATGGTATTGACGTGAACTAATCACGACCAGTTCCCACGAGGTTCGATTGACCTACCTTGCTGTACCGTCCAGCTTTATATCGTCATGATGCACGCCACAGCTTAATAGCTTGCACTCGATATTTACCTAATAATGCGCGCGATTGCACACATCAGGCCACACAATCCTGTTTGTTTAACCCTCTTGGTTGTTGAAATGGCTCCGCGTTGCTGGTCGATGCTCTGTCAGTTGAATTTACCGTCACAACTCAAGTCCATGAACTTCGACAGACGAGCCAATTTTTAATGATAAATCAACTTTTGAATTTTCCCGCTCATTCGACACAAAAAGGCGGGAAATTTGAAATCGCTCGAAAAAATAAGTTTCGGTGTAAAAAGTTTGGAGAACAGTTTGAGGAATAATGCAAATTGAAACAACAATATGTTCCTCGCCGAGCGCCAGCGGCTGTTTACAAGCGAACGAAACTCGTTATTAACGTCATGAATGTTTCGCCGCACGAACCATTTGTTTAGCGGTATGACAAGTAGCAGGACAAGCATGAAGTTTCTCGCTATCAGCGTGCCTTAATATTCCCACGTTTCGTCAAGCTATATCCCGTGCGGAACAATTGTACAGACCGTCACTTCTGTTACGTTCTAGTCACTGCGTGTACAGCAGTCACATTCGTAGTTACCAACTTGAAAGCTATTATTGATCAAGTTAAAAAATGAGAACGCAAAATGATAACAAGTCGATTACGAAGTTATCACAAAAAATATTGAAAATTTTACATTTGAAATAATGGCTGAAGCATTAAATCGCAATATTGACAAAATTGCCTCAAGGTATGTTTTAATCAGCTTGAATTTGGGTGCAATCTGACTGCAGATGATTAAATTTGGACTACAAAAATTGTGCCATGTTTCATAAGATTTAGTGACGAAATTGGAGCTCCAGTGAGACGCGAGATGACGTTGGAACATACATCGCGATGAATTATGAAACATATTAAATATGATAATTGGTTGTTTGCCGCAGGCTGCGGGACCGCCTGTTCAGCTTGAGCCCGTGGATCTCTCCGTGAAGACTCCAGTGGTGCTGCAGGTGCCTCGATACAGCCCAGCTGCATTAATTACCGCCGCGCGAAGAGTCCCTTCGCCATCAACAACGCCTACGCCACCACCACTCAATGTCTCATCTATCGGTAAGTACTCAACTTTCCGTTCAGACTTTTTCCTGTTTTTATTTTTCGAAAAAAAAACAAAAGTTTCAACATTTTTAACATTGAAAAACTAGTAAGAATTAGTGGACCCAACGGCGTGGATCGAAAATTCATCGAAAAGTTTTCCAAAAAAAATTTTGAGTTAGAAATTTTAGCCTAGAATCTGCCTAGTTATTGTCTAGCTTTTTCTTGGCTATCGTGTCTAAGCTGAGCCTTGCTAGTATATCGCTAGGATTTGCCTAGCTTTTCTTAGCCTAGTGATTCTAGGCTAAGTCTAGCCAGAATCTGTTTTTCTCTAGTCAAAATCTAGCCAATTTTTACTTGGGTGTGGTAATATACTATAAAAGTTCTTAAAGCAATTTTTAAATTCCTGAAAGGAAGGTGAAGTCCAGCTGAACAAATAAAATATTTTAGCACTTTACTTTCGATATCGATAGCCCTGTTGTTTTGCGTGCAAAGCGGCTCCCTTCGGAAGCAATGCTTTACGGCGGGTGGAAGCGTGTAATTTCTGAGAGCCTTTACCATTTTGTGGCAAAGCTGCAATTATCAGCAAACAGGTATCTTGGCGAGCCGATTGTCGGATTCATCGAACACAATCATACCTATCTGTCGCTGGTTCCAAACAAACGTATCATTAAACCCTCGCGTGTTTATTCGTAGATAAAGAATAGGCAAAAATTGGCTCCCAAGCTCTGGTCTAAATTTAAAAATTATCGATTGCCACTTTCTGGCCTCGCAATCATTTTTAACTGACTGCTCGCAGACAATCTAAACTCACAATCATTTAACTCTTAGAGGGTCATTTAAATTTTGGTTTCAAATTAGTTGAGAATATCTTTTACCTCGCCAATCACTTCGTACGTCTTTAATTGCATTGCTGGAAGAAACCTGGTAAGGACAGAATCGTTGAAAATCTTGGTAAATAACAATTCGGATGCTTTTTGTTTTTCATTAAAAGCCAATGCATGTATCCGCAACATTTATTTTCGTGAATTTGACCCAAAAGCGCTAAGGTCAAGATACGAACATAAACATCGGCGTTACAAAGGGAAGCCTTCGTGCCTTAAATTCCAACGTGCGACGGCAACTTGAACAACACAACTTCCTGCACGCGACATGTTTAGACGCACCCTCCGCTTCAATTCTCCCACGATTACGTTAGTTTATGGGTTAATTACAAGCCGTTTTTAACACTCCATAAATTACACTGCAAATTAATAAAATCGGTCGATAACAATGTGAACTTTTTAAAATAAAGTTATTTTCAAATGGACTATTTTACAGAATGTAGTAGAAAATTTGAAAATCTTTGCGCTTCTATCTCCTTTTGATACATTCATTTTGGTATTTCAGTTGTGATTAGGAAGAACCAGTTAAGTGACATTTTCAGAAGCGTTAATTTTATCGCAAAAATCGCGTCGATTTCTGAAAGTTCTTTTGAACATGAGTTGTTGGATTCTATTTATATTTTGTACTATAATTCACCGGAAGTCGTGTCACTCATCATATTTCTTTGATATAAAAATGTTATACTCAAAACTTCAACAAGACAAGTCCTAAAGATTATGCGAGTATTAATTACTGAATGTAAAAATAAAAGATCGGTTAGTCTGACGGCAAAAGTGAAGTGTATTCATACTCTTCCAGAAAAAAAAGAAACATAATTGGCCCACATGAAATTGAAATACTAAAATTTCGTCTGCATTGAATTACTGATGATTTTAATTGTATGATGTACTTCTTGTATGTTTGAATTCGTAGATTGTTACAAATTTGTATGTTAATATTCATCACGCGATACAGAAGCGCGGGAGCGAAAGACTAAACAAACATTTCATGATATTCCCAGGCAGCCGCCCTTTCTTGACGAATCGCGTTAATATCGTTAGGCACATTATCTAGATTAATGCTTCCGTCGTTCGAGAAACAGCACAATTCATCAAAGACAATCAGACGCTGGGAGAATGCGCGCGAAACAACTCCCAAAGAATCGTCCCGTTAGTCGCTTGTTTTTGTTCAAACAGGAATTTCGCCAACACTTAACTCCGATGATTTGCACGAAAACTTGGTTTTACAATTATAATCGCGACTTTCTAAGATCCCGTGTTTCGCTCTTTCGTTCATTTTGAGTCATTCTAAGTAATTGATTCTGCTTTGTATATCTGCGAAGCAAAATGTTGAAACTGATCGATCCGATCACGAGAGAAAAACTTTTCATTATTTTCTTTTCGAATCGTATACGAAAGTTCACGAAAATTTGAATATTTCTATTTTAAACGTAACGGTTAGAACATCGAAATCGGAAATGTTGTCAGTTGGGTAAGAGCAGAGCTTTAAAAGGCACCGCCTTTCCGGTTATCGAATGGCTGAGGGCGATTTGTGGCGCATATCTGCAGGCGTTCGCTAGCTCGCGGTTTCGGTTGCATCATACGCGACGACTATCAAGTGGCTCGCTGAATGCAGCTACGTCTCACGTATATGGTTGCCATGACCGATCGGTATTTTCCGATAAGAGGAAAGTCGACGGGCATGCCGATTTATAAACGCACAAACCAGGCGCACGCACGCGCTCGCTATCTCTCTTATCTGATTCGACACAAGTGTTTTTATAACGCCCGACGCTTAATTTTTACCTTCCTGTTGAATAATTGCGTATGAAATTACTGCCAAAGCAAAAAGGACATATATGTAACATATATGCTCGCCTATATGTGACATATGTTTTTGTTAACTGCGTTACTTAAATTAAATTGACTTTCAAGAATTGTCGATGCTACTCAACATGTTGCAAATCGTATAGTAGAATGTCAAGTAGACTGGACCTAACCGCTTATAGGCAAACTCGAAATGGGTAAATAACATTTCAGAATAAAAACCACGCCAGTAAACAATATCTTGAAGAAAAACACTACATAACTTGTTGGGTATTAAATTTGAAATTATTTTATTTCGAATATTCAAATGGAATTGTTATGACAAGTCACAGTAAAAAGGAAAGACAAAGAGAAAGAAATAAGAAAGAATGAAAAAGAGGAATAAAACTGTCAAACCATGAAATGAGTTTAATGTTTATTTGTGATTTTGGTAACGAACTAAGTGGATCTTTTCTTTTCTGTGTGTGGTTGCGTTTGTGCAGCAACATAACTCAAAAAAAAAATATGTTGACTTTTGACTTGGATTACATTACCGAACGAACAAAAAATCTAAAAAAATTGGTACGTTTACACTTCAACAAAGATCTACTCTTGTTTAAGACAGAAGACAGTGATCGATTCTCGACGTCACGCATTCAAGTTAACGGCAATTAAGCACGTGTACTAATCGGTCGCGTTAAAGTATGTTGGTTGCATCTAAGTGGGGTGCTCTTCTCAACATGGCGGGGGCGTGAGAAGTGCCTTAGCCCTTGTGACCTTCGTGGCCCGCGTACTCTTGTACTTTCGTCCCGCGCTGCGCTCGCGGTCGGAGCGAGAGAGACGTTGGCCGACGTGAAAGAGGCCAGCCTGCAATGGGAGCAGTGCGAGAGAGAGGCCCGGGGAAGCGCAGACCGCGAGAAACTAATCTGGGCCGGATGCGATCTTGTCCGATCGAATTTTGACAAGCGCTCGACGTCTCGCTTCATCTTCGATCTTATTAGCTGATACCCAATCGCGTACTCCGAAGGCCAATGAACCGCCAAGACACGTTCCCTTCGTGGGAACTCACCTGGGTCTATGGCAAATTTTGCACGTTTCCAAAATCTGACAAAAAGTAATTAGCGAACCTTCAGCCTGATACTTGAAGGACTTAGGCAACACTTTTCTGTCAGAGTGAGTAGCTCTTCCAAACTCACATGAATTCTGCAAAAAAAAGAGTTTGAAATTAGTAAAACTACAGAAGACAATTGAGATTCAAAGTGATAACTTAGTTTGAGATTATTAGACCTTCAACGATAAGTTAAAGGTGTATGAGGAAAAAAAAGACAAAAACATGGGATCAAACAGATCTAATTCATGGTGGTACAAATATTTTCCGTTCGTTTCTCTTCCTGGATTGAGAGTTCGCACGTTAGCGCGAGAATGAGATTTTGAGTTGGAAGATGTGCGTGTAGCTGGATGTAGCGAGGCTCTAACGCACATCCAGGCTTGCATAATATTAGTGAGCTTATGCAATCTGCCCTTCCCACACTTATCACTGCCTGGTTGGGCGCGCTTCCTCCTCGTTTTGATATCCCTCGGCACTAGGGCCTAGCTCGCGGCGGGCCCTTGGGAGGGCATCCTGGTAGCCCGGACTGTTAGCCCCCCTGCTCGCCGCCGAGTGGTACGAGTCAGCGGGGGTCAAAACGGAGATGCTCCGTGGTCGTGTCGGGCGGGGCTGCCCGCTCACGACTTGAACTATCGCACGCCCCCACTAGCACCAGCTTTGGAGAATCCAGCTCTCCACTCGGCCGCTTCTTCTCTTTCTCTTTTCTCGTCCCCCCGCGACTGGACGTAGCGCGGTGTACCCGGTTTCAACCTCACTTAGCGGCTTTTCAATCGATAAATATGCATTGGCCTGCGGGTCAAGTGTTTCGTTCGCTACTCGTCCTTTTATTTTCGCACTTTTTCCGCCCACGGGGATGAGCCTCTTGGGATACCTGCAAACCACTAATTGGCCGTCCACTTTTTTATCCCCCAAACCTGAATTTAACACTGCCTCTATGGATTGATCAGTTTCTTTTCAAACAGTTTCGATTTTTCCTCTCCTTGCCAACTTGTTGTGTTTAATTTCTTCTTCGTAAAATTTATTCATTTCTCAATGGGAATTAACTTCATTACATTATTGAGTTAACGATTACTTAGCTTTACCTTCAATAGCCGAACTCTCTGACTGGATTGGTTTTTTATTCGAGAGACAAATTTAACTGTTGAAAAATCTAGTCAGTAGTCGTCTATGATGACCTCGCCATTTTAACCAAAATCAACTACAAAACGCAAATTTCGAGGATTTTCCAAGAAATTGTAGGGAACGCACACGGTGCATTCGAACTTCACACTTGACCCCCGGGAGAATTCGCTGCGCGCTGACCCTGCCCCGCATCGGCACCTGCGATTTGCGTCCGCAGATCGAAAGATCCCACCGGTTTTCTCTTTGTTTATCGTTGCGTCTCTCTTTCTCTGTTGCACCGCGTGGTCTCTATCGGCAACAGCGTTCCATTATGTGTACCCAGGAATATCTTATCGAGTTTGTTACGCGCATCTTCGATTAGGCATCCGCGGAATGTTCGATGTTGCTGTCTGCGCTTTAGCTGCTGAGAGAAATGATTATTTATGGATGGTACCGTGCTGTGAATTGATGCCTGCCATTGTGAACGGATAATATTAGTCGAATAACTGGCATGCTATGAAATTAAACCTTTTTTTTACTTGCAAAATTATGTTTTCTTGTTCAATTTGCTTATTTTTTTGTTGTTGGTATGTTTCATTCTCATTCCATATCGGTGTTTTTATCAACAGTTACGAAAAGTTTAGTGTCTATAACTGGTCGTTTATGATAAGAAAACAGAAACAGCTCGATAAATCACTCGTCAATTTTTCTTTCTTCACGCCGAGACGTGAATTACAAATGTGTGATCAACTGTGATTGCAGCTGTATGACGAGGCTATTTGCGTTACGAATTTATTGTCGTTCGGTAACAGCGAGAAGATATTCACCTCGCCATTAGTTGCTTTAAACCAGCATTTCTCCATTTGTCGCATCGCTAGTACCGACTTAGTCGAGACGGTCGTATGAAGGTTGTTCTTACATTCTACATCATCTGCTACAACATCTTTTCGTTTCAATTTTTCCATACCGGAAATTTCCGAACAATATTCGATTTCCGCATATCAGTAACTTGGCACGGTTTCTCTCACCTCGACAATGGCTGAGCTTCCGGATAATTTTTTTTGACATCGCCGACTGTCAACTGCGAGCGCACGCTGCCGATTATCCGTGACTCGGGGCAAATATTCGCGCGCATTTCGTGGTCGCGATTGCATATAAACGAACAGGATTCCGTGGATGCAAATTCGCGTCGCCAGATCGTGCATCGGGACCCGATCTTTCGGATCGCGGGCTACACGTGGGCGCATGATGTATTGCTGCCACCGGCAGGACCCGTATATGCAAAACTGGTAGCGGACCCACTAGGCTCGACCTGACTGCCACTATTGCTTGAATCGTAAATCATACTCTTTTTCCTTAGACAGGCTTATTATACCTTTTTCTTTCCTTACCTCTTCTTCAACTGCCAGACTTCAGTTGCTTTTTAATATCGATAATTATCAAATTACATTTCATAATTATTATTGTACAGATTCGTGAATGAGAAATAAACGATAGTCTCACTGACACTAGAAAAGAATTGCCAATGTTGGTTCGATTGATTTTTACCTTATTCTAAATAATTATAGATTTTCGTGAAAATCTTGTACAACCGATTTCTTACCGATTTCTTACCGATTCAACCGACTTCTTATTGAAGAATCAAATAATCAAGAAACCAAAGTAACATTAAAAAGATTCGAACGAAGTTCAGAATAACTTTCAGGGCAATCGTACGCGATGAAAAAACTCAAATATCGTTCTAAGGCCAGTTTAGGTGGTCACAAGTGCGTGAATCGTAAAAGGTGCGCTGCAGTAGAACCCGCTCCATATACACAGCACGGCGTTGTCTCGGCGCTATCTTATCGGCATCGATGATCTCATCATCATTTGGGATGCGCGATATTGTGCTGGAGAGGCGAGTTGTGGATTCCCGACGACGTGCGTGTCTCTACGGGCTGCCGCGCTTTGCGCTTTGCGTCGGCGATCTTGACGCTCTAAAACGAAACACTCGTACCCGAGAGAGGACTTCCTGTATTGTTGCACCGCTTATCTTCTCGATCGCGGCTGCTGTGATTCGTAAACACGTACTCGCGACCAGTGCTCCGTCATATTTTTCAAACCGACTCCTTTTCAAGCAGACGGTTCTTTTTTTATCGCTAGTTGATACCAAGTTTGGGTTATGGTTGTATCCTTTAGTTTTATTTTGTTATCATTTTTTTTTCTTATCATGATAGTTAATTTACAGTTTGGTAGTTTATGGTATCGGACAGCTGCATAATTCATATAAAAATGAATCAAAAAAAAGTTCATCAAAAAAACTGCACACAAGAAATATTTATTGTAAATGATATTTATATTGCTGTTATACAAGAAAATGTAACCACGATATGGTTTTATCAGTGTTATACTGCTGCCATTATGAAATAAATAAATAAATAAATAAAAAATGTAAGTAGGGAGGGAATTATTTTGGATTGATTAGAATCTTAGTCCGAGAGAGATGACTCTGGAGCGTGAAGAGATTCAGTGCCTAGACTTCTCACGTACATCGAATCCGATAACCAGGGTAATGGAAAATCGGAGTAATGACTTGCGAATAGCCTCCATTGACAGTGTAACGAATTTACAATTACGACAGATAGTTATCATTACAAGGGCTCGCGAATACCCGCGTCGACCTTCCCACGAGCAGTATAACCGTATATGCAAACAACTTGCGTTATCACTTTTTTGTGTGCTTTCTTGTTCAGTCTTTTATTTTTGTTATTTCCCCTCCCCTTTCAATCATTTATTCTTAATTGTTGTCGATCCATTATCGTACTTCTTTCCGACCTTTCGAAATAATTTATATCAGTTTTTTTCACACTCGTAAGCAAATGAAACTTTTGTATGAATTTCTACATAGACGCACATCGTAAATTCTAATGATAATCGCACGAACAAAAAATAACCCCGTTGCACAAGATAATAAATCCGCGCAAAGTGCCTGCCATGTTATGATGAACTTGGTGTGACTTGCATCGTGAGAGAGTCGCCTTTTTAGATTATAAGCACAGAACAATGTTGAGACGCGGACGACAAAAACATTATTCACATTGCAATAACATCTCTCAACACTTTTTCGTCAAATTTACAATATATTGTTCAGCCAACAAAGTGGCTTTTCTCAAGTGGTTAATTATTTTTTTTTTTTCAATTTAATATCTAAAATTGTCGACTCAGAAGATTAAATTATAATTTATTTATAAATAACAATTGTTCGCTTGTAAAAAGTTAGACTTTCTATATGATTGTAAATAAATGTGAGCTAAAAAGTGGAGAGGCATGTAGAGCGATTGAGAAAAAGTGTGAAACATACAAAACGAACTTGTTAGCGGTTTGATAGGATTATGCAAACAATAAAGCACCGTTGATTTAAATGTTGACGTTTGGAGTTCGGCACAAACGACCCGTGAACACGGACGATCCGGTTGGCTCTCTGTCTTTCTCTTGGGCTCAATAAGTGGGCGCCTTATATGCCTCGGCGGTGTTATCTGGAGCCGGCAAACGGAGCAGCCACGGGCGGAGCGCTGACGCGCGGCCGATTAGCATACGCTAGTTTCCGCGCACTTGTTTCCCTCGTTGCGCCGGCGAACCCTCGTTTGTCTCTTTTTCCGTCGCTAGTAGCGCTCTATATATGGACATATAATTCAATGGCCGGGCCGCGCAATACAAACTTGCCTACACCTTCACCGCGCATTGCCCACTTTTTATCCTCCCTGTTTCTTTTCCTCTCCAACTTGCAAATCGCTTCTATTATTTTTTCCCGTACGCCCTTCACTCTTGCAAATTTTGCCTGCTAACTTTCTTACAACTGAAATTACCATTTTAAACACAATTTCTAATCATTGGCTAACATTTTGTCCTGGAATTTTGACACGATGGTTTGAATTCTGAATAGAACTGAACTTGGTACGAAAAAGAGTGTTTTGTTGGAAAGAGTTTATTTGATGGACGGTTCTAAGTGGTAATTGTTGAGTTAATCCATCAAAGAACGATTACCAAGTTGCACGTTATTAAAGGACAATGTGAGGACGATTAACCGGTCGGCGAACCATCTGGCGGTGGCATCGGCACCGAACGAAACCTCGGATGCAAATCGCGACGCTGCTCACACAGTACAATTGCGGCGAGCCACGCGAGATTAGCCGCGCGCAAAAGATGTCTAGGACACTGCCGAGTCGGCTGCGACCGCGCTCGTCTCTTCTCTTATACAAAACAACCGTGAGATGCTCACGTAATTAACTTCAAGGCTTTGACTCTCGTGATTCCAAGCTACTGATCTCTATATAGAACCGACCGAGAGATGGAGTTAAGATAAAGACCTGTAAATGCTGCGAGGCTGATTAAAAAAACGTCTCCAAATAGTACAACTCTAAATTGCAGCTTGATGAGTACAGTTGAAATGAAAAAAGTCGAGTTCCAATGTGTTACAAACGCAACAACTTTTTGTTAACTTTTTATTCGTCTGTTTTAATTTTAACTACAATTGACTTAAATCAATTTGAGTAGTTTTTTTTATTCAAATGAATTCAAACTGAGCCAAATCTGCTCATGCTTAAATCTATCGTTTCAATTCTTTCGGGTTTATTTGAGTCGACTGCTGACTAACTTAATCAACTATAAGATAACTCGAATGAAATCAACGGAAGTCAACTCTGCAATATCAAATTTTAAATTAAAAAAAGTGAACTTCAGTGTAAGTAAAATGAAATATTTTCTCGACAAAGTTATTCAGGCTCAAAATCGTCAAGACTCAAAAACAATACTGTTACTCTGTCAAAATGCGTACTTTTTTCTGACAAATTTTCATCTTGAAATCTGTCAGGGTGGGAAACGATGTAAACAGTGAAGGAAGGAAGATTGGGACTCGCGAGATCTGTCACGGCGGAGCTGCATTATTCATGACCGTCTGGCAGCATCATGGACGGCCGATTCCCACTGTTAATTTGCATCGGCGATAACTGCGAGCGCGTGTACATTACGCATGCCGCTGTCCGACGTGTACACGGAATTCGCGGTAGCGAATTTCTTCGCGAATATCCAGGCACGTGGTAGAGTGCATGCTAGGGCGATGAAAAAACAAGCTAAATGGCTTTGCTTCTTATGTAAATGCGTATCCCTCCCATCCACCAGGGGGAATGCATAAAAGCAGCTTTATGCGTATACTTTACAAATTAACTGATCCAATATAATCAGCCGATTCCAGGTCGTTCGAGTCGCTGATTTATTCCACGATTCATTATGCACTTTACGACTCAAAAAGTGCCGACTTTTTTTTTCTCGTCTTCCTTATTCTCGTTGTAGTTTTTCGTTTCTCCGACTCAATCGCCTAGGCGCTCTCCGGCTTTCTAATCGTTGCGCAAAAACTTAATTTTTTTTTCATCTCCCGACGATTTATTCCGCGCCGCGTCAGACCGCCTAATTGTTTCTTTCGCTTTGCGTTTCCCTTTCATCCAATTTGAATTATCGGCTAGACTCATTACCGATCCAGATGCACGTCGCTGCAGCCTCTCGCTCGCTGTAACACATTGATCGAGTTATAAGCCACCGACACCTGAGTTCCTAATAGCGATACGTGTCAAAATGCGATTTTCCTTTGCGTTGCAGAAGCATACGATATTTTACATCCAACAGAAATTCGCCCTCAACAGAAATGCCAAACTTCCATTAATTTGTTTTCGTCATTTTGATTTTTTTTATTGAATTGCTCATCTAAGAATATATACAAATATACAAATGTGCAGTGCACCATAGAAACCATACAGCTACCAACTACAAAATATACAAATATATACAATTTGAGCAACGGTGACGACTTATGCAAGAAAAACTAAAAAGAGATATAAATAAATAAATAAAAGCGCAAGAGTATAAAAAATAGAAAGTCAGAAAAGTAAGTTAACAGATAGGAAATTGAGAGACAAGAAAAATATATAAATATATAAATAAATAAATAGTTGAATAAATAGACAATAAATAGATCAATAGACTTCATGCTTTTGTGCGGGACTTTTGAATTTTTGGCGGCAAATTCAAATATAAAATTGAGCACAAGTTCGAAGGTGGATTCTGTGTCGGTCGTATAATTGCAGAATTAAGAGAACACGGTTGAGAATAAGTATACGACGTCATTAAAGCGTAGTATAATCAGTTATTAAGGCCCGGCTTGTTGCGGGCAAAATTATTGAAGACGCGAGGGAACGCCGAGTCGTACCGTAGATCAGCTGTTGGGTATCGGAGTGCGTGGTCGACGAGACACTCCCGGGTTCAAGTAACACGAGAGCGCCGTCCGAATAATTAACATGCTGCGCGCGATTGCTAGAAATAACGCTGCCCGCTGATACTGTCCGATATTATGTGACGATTTACGCCGAACATGCTACGCAGCGTTGCCGAGACGCCCTGTTACGACTTTATTATTGCCAACACGACTGTGCAAATGAACAAAAATGATTTATCCGTCTTCCATTGCATCGGTAATTCGAACAGATTTAGTTGCCATGTAAAACCTCTCGTTTCTTCTTTGTTTTTCAATCGAGCAAAGTTCAATTTCGAACAAGAATTTTTTGATGAACAATTGTGTAACGATTTTGGAAATCACTTTTTTAATGAAAATGAAAGCGGTTCATGAATTTACGATTTTCTACATGCTGGAACAATTTACTGAGTGTCGCGACCGGGGACAAGTTATTTCACGGTTGAGTTATTTGGTCGTGTGTGGCAATGAAATATGTACGAGATCGTTAGACATAATTATGATGTCGAGGTGTGATACGGTGCAACTTTTTTCCTCCCGACGAATCCTCGCTTCCCATTTCTCTGTCTGGCTCACTTTCTGGCGTTTGCTCCCCTCCCTTTTTTATTTTCCTGGCATTTCGGTTGGATGTAGATAAGGCAACTGCAATTCAGATGAATCTTCACTAAATCATCACTAATTAGCACGACTAATTAGACGAACTCGCGTTTCAGATTTATCACCCGTCACACTGATTAATCGTCGACCTACAATAGAAGAGACCCGAACGTCTAAACAAAATCGCAGGACAAAAAGTTTAGTCGAAAAAAAAAATTTTTTTTTACTTATAAGCTGAATCTGATTTTTCATCGTTGTTTTTGATAAGTAATTAGGGAAAATAAGAAGACGAAGGAATGATAGGTTGCAATAAAGTTGGTTAGAATGGCGAAAAAGTGTGGAATCGTTTGACAAATTGAAAATCATAGATGTCGCTGTCAAAGGCTGCCATTCATTTGTTCGTCATTCGTCGGCACATCAGTGACGAGGATTGTGCAACTTGTACATTCACTCTGGATCTTGATTTCAGCCCGATAAATCAGGTCGAGTCGAACCGATTGCGAAACGATTGCAAAATGGTGCCTCTTAGACAAGCCGATAGTCAAATAATGCACTGTTCCGTGGAATAGCGAGCAAACGTTTGACTAACGTCGCTTTTGGTATTTTGATGTGACTCTGCATTCGTTTACCCGCTCGTACTTTGTTCTCTGACACATTTCTATTGTCAACGGTTGCAACCGTCATTTGCATCTTATTTGCACTCTGTTGCTCTTAAGGCTCTTATTTCATTTTCATTCTTGATTTGTTTTCGTCATCAGAATTAGCATCAACATTAGTTTCGAAAAAAAAAATTACCAAAATCTGTTTTTAAGAAAATATTCCATCTAGCTTATTTACTAACTAACTAAATTTCATATTTTTTATTCTAATTATAATATATTATGTTATGATTATTATTATTATTATGATTATGATGATGATTATTATTATTAAAATTTGATTACAAAAATTTAGATTAACCTGATATCTCAATTACATTTCGTTGACTATAGCTTTGTATCTACTTGTGTTAGTTGTGTAACTACAAAGTACAGATCTGAAAAAAAAGAGTGAAACGTACGATTATCTAAGTGAGTTAGTTTATCAAATGCTATTGACACTTTGCACTTAAGGTTTAATGGGGTTGGAGGTTTATGGAAAAGACGTCGTGGAAATTATCTTCCGACGTGAAGCATAATAGACAATAGCAGTTCGTATTCAAAAATTTTCACTCGCAAAAAAACTTGAAAGCCTCTCAAAAAACCTCTGAAAACTGCATCTACAAGAAACAAATATTCTTGCTGAAAAAAAAGCTTGATGAATTTTTATCGCGGAAATATAATTTATCAAACTATTTTTTGGTTGGGTCTTGAATGAACAATTTTCGATTCAAAGTTTCATCCTGACAAACAAAAGCGTTACGTGATGAGGAAAAGCGTGCTCATTGTAATTTAATTTGTTTGTACTCGGCGACGACTCAGCGAAGCGACCTCAAGCGACGTGACCTTTGATAATAGCGCGCGATGTACGATTGAAAAGCCAGGCTGTCGCACGGGAGTGGCTGCAAAACGAACGCGGCCAGGTGAACGAGCCTTGCAATCAGCACAGGTGAACCAGGAACTAACTCCAACACTTTAATTCTAAATGCTAAAAAAATTACACTAACACAATTTCTGCAAGAAAAAAAAATCCCATACACAAACAAACAAACAAATAAACAAAACAAAAAGTACCAACCTGAAATGCACCTGTAAGAAATTCAAAAAAAAAATATCACTTGAACTCGCTTTTCAACTAGTTGTCAAATAGTTTTAGAAAGATTGAGTAAACAGTTAGTGAAAAGTGTCGGGAGGTTTTGTAAATTGAGTGAAACGCGCTGGAAAGTGACAGAGAAGGGAAATATGGAAAGACGAGGATTGACAGATAAAGGTGATTGATTAGAAGTTGATGGCAGTTGGCTGCTGGCGAAACGCAATAAATAATATCGTTTGTTGCGCGTGCGCATTGTGTTGGAGTCGGCGGCTGAAAGATCGCGAAGCGGGCTACGTTGTGTGGCACACTTCGTGCACACTCGGGGCACACGTACGCCCAAGTGTATATCTCGGCACGCGAGCGGCGCGCCTCTCGTCCTGCCAGGCTCTTTCGGCCGCTCCTCTTCTCGCATCTTTCAGGAGCGCTCCACTTGCGCAACCCATATGCTACAGGCCTCCAACTGCACCCACCCGACAATTAATACGCGTACGTGCCACGATCCAAATGTTAACACTCCGACGAGTTTTCATCACTTTTTTATTGTCAACATTCTAATTGTCCAAGCACGGCCTCTCGACTCGTTTCACCTTCTTTGCTGCAATTATCTCCGTTGAGGTGTGAACTTTGACTTTTAACTTGACTAGTGACTATTGGGGTAAACGAGTTTTCGCTCCATTTTAACGAAATTGAATGAAATCGGTGTCTAGGAGAAGGTTCAGTTGTTCGATGTGAAAATCAGGTTTGAGGAAAAAGAAGGAGAGATTTTTTTTTGGTTTATTTAACATTACAAAGTTGTGGTTCTTGTGGATCTTGAAGATAAATCCAAAATTAAGAGTAGTTGAAAAGAAGTCAATTTTCAATGAGTTGAGTTAGGTTTTAGAAAAAATGACTCGAGCGAGATGTGTCTTTTGAATTAAAACGTAATATAAGTTTTCTCCCAAATTGAATTTAGATTGTACCTCATTAAAGATAAAATAATTGACTCAAGTTGAAGTTACTTTTGGGCTATATAACTCGCGATCACAAATTCAAGTCACATCACATTAAAATCTTCCTGCAATAATTGATCAAGTTTATGACTCATTCATTCATTTGACTCATTCGAATCAAATAAAAACGGTTATCTATAACTTGAAGAACTTGAGTTAAATGAAGTATCTTCAAATCATGAATATCCGATCCTTGTTAAATCATCTAACTCAACTTAAACTTGGATTGAATTAAGTGAGTTAAAACTTATTCGTTAGGTTAAGTCTTTGCACTCAAGTCACTCAAATTTAACTCACCAAAATTTCCAGTCGTTTTCGAATGAATTCTTGCATTAACCCATTCCCTGCAGATGATGCGTTTTCGCAACACTTCAAAAATTTGTTTTTAATTTATTATACTATTATTACACAATAAATAACAATTTCTTGGATACCAAACAATAAAGCACATCATCAAGGACATGATTTAAAATCAAAAATATTTTTTATAAACAATTGCAACTGTTATTGCGAAAAAACGAAAAAAAAATTTTATTCCACAAAAAAGTTATCACAAAGTCGTGTCCTTCGAGGTGTCGCAGGTAATGGGTTAAATACCAAATTTGAAATGAATTCGAAACTAAAGCAGCTAGAAAGACTTAAAAAAATGTCACTCCGCTTTGGAAGGGTTGACATTGTTACGAAGAGTTGAAAAAAAAAAAATCTCGCCAACTCTAATCCACGTGTCCGAGTCGTCGTAATTGGCATTCAAAAGAAAACATAATCTGGTCGTTATCTCGAACCATGATCGATCGCAACGCGCGAGTAACGAAGCAAATCAGAAACGATACCTGGCGCTGCTGATGCGATTCCGCGTCGATCTTTTACCTGCGCCGAGAACGGATTTTCATGCTGTAAAAGGGCCGCGGCATTATCTGACAAAGACGAGCGAAAAAATTGCGCGCGGGCAGTATCAATTCATATTTGCATGTAAGCCGTATTTGTGTGACAAAAGTGGATCCGCGAGGGCTTTTCGGGCCAAATAAAGTTGAGCCGAACGCGAGGACGAACAAAAGCCGACGCACTCGTAAATAAATAAAGGAGCGACGGCCTTGAACAACTCAAAACGAAAAATATCTCGCATCTACATGATCGCAGTTCATATTGCCATCTGCATTGAATTGATCGAAAAATTGAGGGGGCGTGTGTTTGGCTCGAGGAATATCGAAAACAAGCGACCGCGATAAAATCGGGCTACTTAAGTAGTACTTACTACGCGAGTCGAGTCACTCGATAACATCGCGACCAGTGACAAATAACGCGTAGATCGGCCTTTTTTTACCCGGCCTCTACCACTGTTCTGTCTCGTCGGCAATGATAAACATCCGGGCGGCGCTTTTGTCGCTCGCAGAAACACACTGCTATCGCGCAACCCTCCTTTTCCAACGACCAAGGAGGAATTTTGATTGAACGGGACAAAGCCCTGGTTCTCATATTTTTCGTCAATTATTTTATCGGACAAAATGTTTTCACGCAAAATTTTCACGCGCACACACGAGTTTGAAAAAAATGTATTTCGACACACGGAGGAATAGGTTTGTGTTGAGATTGAGTAAGTATCCAACGTGAAGTTTAATAAACACGTGCAACATCAGATTCGATTTGTTAACAACGGTGTTTGTTAGCACGGTTCGTGGTTATCCGTCAAAACTGATTGACCGAACAATCGAGCCGAGATCTTAAGTTCGTATGTAAATAAGCCGGCAACGGGGAAGTGCGCAGGAGCCGGTTAGTTGTAATTAATTTCGCGGATGAGGACGGGTTGCGATCAAGTCGCCTTAGATGGTTTAATAGGCGCATGAGAAATTTCGTTGCGCCGCTGCGGGATATCAATTACCTCGATGGCGAGCACTCTTCCAGTAATTACACAGATTGTGTATTAACGACACAACACTGCCTTGTTCGGTTGCGCGGCTTTTCATATGATAATCAGTTATACTGGTTTGTCTCGCGAAATTTCGTACCTTTCTGACAGTCGAAATGAGATCTCGGTAAAAGATCCGGCCGATGAAATCGCGTGACACGTTCTTGAATTATTCAATTCAGTCATTTTTTATTTCGATTTGACTTGTTTTTTAAATCAACCTGAAACGACTTGGTTACAGTGAGTAGAAGTTTTTTGAGTTTGTTGAGTCGAGTGTTCGCTAACTCACACCAATTAACTTTTTAAGGTGGGTCGGGTACAGTCAAAACAAAAGTTAAACCCACTTTTTAATTGTTCAATTATTATATCAATTGTAATATTTTATTTGCATTTTATGTCTGATTTTACGACAAGTTATTAATAATGGTGTTATCAATCAACCGATACTGATTTTGAAATTAATTTTTTGATTTTGTATGCAAGTTTGAAGGTTAAAAATAAATTTTTTTTCAGAAAAGTCAAAATAAGTTTATAATTTGATCACGTATTATTCTTGCTGTTATAAATAATCTGGCCAAATTTGAAAAAGTTTCACTGAACCGAACTCGAGATATTCAATTCTAAACTTTCAGAAAAACTCATTGCCTTCTATAGCTATATATATCAGTTTGCTATATTTCTACATCGAATATCTCAACTCACAGTTTAGTGGATCACTTTAAAAATTCAACCATAAATACTTTTGCACTACTAGATTCTAAATTTAAAATTTGAAAACAATCTGACTATTTAGCCGATACCGATGTCCCACCTCAAGTGAGTTGAAAATTTTTAACTGTCATTATTCAACTTGATCTAGATCAAATATAGAATAAGTTAATTTAAATCAACTCAACTAACTTATTTTGGGTTGTGTTGAAGTTCAACTAACTTAATTTTAAATAATTTGTGACACAACTTGACTTGATACAATTTAACTTTTTGTTGAAAAAACACGTTTGTTAAATAAATTACCTTCGACGGGATTTGAACCCCTTAGCCTAGGAATACAAACTTGAAAAGTTACCCCCAAACTAAATTGAATAACTTCTCAATCAGTTTGCTTTTGCGTTTTTTTATTTGATATGAGTTTGAACACTGACTCAACTTAGCATAACTTGATGAATACATTTGGACTTCATTTAACTCAAATTTAATTTTTTCCTCAAACTCTTCTTCAACCTTAACTTAACTTCTAAACAAACTGACTACATCCTCAGTCACAAACGAAATCATTTGAAATGATCTTGAATTTCAAATAAATGTTCAAACATTTTGATAACAAACAATTTGTCATCAAATAAATCACCGAAACAAAAAAATAAAAAAAAACTATGAAATTCTGAATATCGTTGAGATAAAGAATATCGCTGGGATTATCACAATACATAAATAAATCGTGGACATCAGTTAAGGCACCTGCGGGAAAAGACGCAAAACTGTCAAGAGCGCGCGAGGCTATCAGCACGTCCTGTGTTGAGCGGCAAATTTTTGTCTCACCTCAGGAATCAATGTCCCGCTATCACTTCACAATTTCGACCTTCAAGATATAACGGAACCGGTCATCGCACGCGCAGCCTATCTTCCCGCCCGTTTGTTAATAAATTCAGCCAGCGTAAATTTACATGATGACCTTGAAATTGCCATGACCTCGACGTGTCACGATACTTTCTATTTGCAAAATTAATGGAAGGTCGAGGCGGCTTTAAATTTCAAATTAAGAGTGTCCGAAGAGGGTCAGCGATCGAACCTTCATGCGAAGGAATAAAAAAATGGCAAAAAATGCACCTAACTGTACGAACGCGAAAATGTTTCGTAATCGTTGCCATATTCGAGGGGGCATTACGTAGGAAAGCTGAAAAATTGTTTACGCGAGGGGAAAAAAATTTTTGCGCGATTTCTTGGCTCGAGGCAACGCGAGTTTTGCGAGCATTAATGTTCCGTTGGAACGTTCTCCGAATTTCTAACCGACGATAGGTGGGGTTGTGATGAAGATGTTTAGATGAAAGTATAAGGCGGCGAAGGAAAAATCTGTGGTTACTTAGAAAGTTCCACTTCTGCAAGATAATTTTACAAACAACGCCGACAGGAAAAACAGTTTTTTTCTTCAACCAACATTTTCGTCAATACCAATTTCGAGAAAATAAGGTTGAAGTTAGAAAAAAATAAACAAAATGAAAAATAAATTAAGCCATTACCTGCAACACCTCGAAGGACACGACTTTGTGATAACCTTTTTGTGGATTCGTGATGTTCAAGTAGAGGAAATTTTGGAATAATTTTTTTCTCGTTTTTTTGCAATAACAATTTCAATTGTTTATAAAAAATATTTTTGATTTTAATTTATGTCCTTGATGATGTTCTGTATTGTTTGGTATCCAAGCAATTGTTATTTATGTGTTGAGTCTCTGTTATAAATTAGAAACAAATTTTTGAACTGTTGCGAAAACGCATCAACAGCAGGGAATGGGTTAAAAATTTTTTGGTTGACAAAGTTTATCGGAGTGCGATCGTCGGTCAGCGGGGTTAACTTGGAGCAAGTAATCGGGGGAAGATAGCCGCTTATCCGAAACCGGTTGTGGCCGTTCTATGCGCGCGAAAATTCAAATGAGTTGAGGGCGAAAATGGTGGCGGGAGAGGAGGGACGCGTCGTGTATCAGTTACAGCGAATATCTGATCGTAGCTGGCATTTGTTTTGCACGTGCGTCGTTAACCCTGGCCCATGCATCACCGTTATTTTCGTCCTAAGCTCGGCTTATCATAGGCGCTCATTCGCGCATGGGACAAAAATCTGACCCCGGGGATTCCCCTTAATGCATCACGTACGACTGTCGTCACCTCTCACTCGTTGTGTGGTCGTCCTCTCATTTGCACGTTTTTGATTAAAAAATTCTGTGCCATCGCCGCTTTTCACACCATGCGAAACATAAAAATTTTTGTCCCGCGATGTAACGTTGATAATTTGCACAGTTTGCCATCCAAAATGTGTCAACCACTTTGAAACAATTCAGTTTAATCCTTTTAGTATAATTTTCTCTCACTTTAAAGTTCCAGATATGTTTTCAGCGAACAAAGTAACTTTTCAAGTGAACTTGAGTTTTAATCTTGAATGTTTTCAGTTTCAAAGATGACGTCGAATAAAAAATTCGACAGTCAAAAAAGGGTAGAAAGTTTTTTAATGCAGAATTTTATGCAGAAAGTAAAAATCCAAACATTCAGAAAAGAAATTTCGGCACAACCCCGTTCTTAAGGTGGGAAAAAGTCAATAGTTTAAAAAATGAGGGGGAACGATTAAGTTCAAATCAGATTCAAAAGGTGACTGTTAAAATTGAATTTCAGTCCCTTCACCTAAGCATCAAATCAATCAACGAATTCGCCTTGGGCGAAATGTTTTCTACGATTGCATGGTGCACAGCCGATGGGACTAGAAGGTTTAATGATAGGACTCAGGCCCCTTCCCCTCTTGGCGCACCACCTCCATTGAGGAGAACGGCCACACGGCGCCACTTATTCGCAAAAGATAGGATGACCTACATTAACAGGCTCCTCCTAGAGAGCGGCATCCACTTGAAGAGCGCTCGATTTCTAATCGGAAAACTCGACGTATCGACCCATCCGGCCAATCGAACGCGCCCGCGAAAATTCCCACCAATCCCGATCCAATCCGATTTGCAACCGCCCACATTATTCTAATCTGCGGTAAAAAAACGAAAAACTAAATCCTTACCTCGCAACACTAACGTCTCAATTTCAGACACTCAAACCACTTGACTTTGAGCACTGATATTTTCACAGTGTATGTTTTGTGGTTTGAAGTTTGTTATTTTCTTTATTTTCAAGTTAGGAACGATGGAATAGGATTGGTTTTGAAATACGATAAAGGTCGATAATTGTAACAGAGTTGTGTTTGGATACTGCAAACGTGAATTTCTCCTCGGGGCGTAAGAAAAGTGCAGACATCGTCCGGCTGTTCGAGAGAACGTTTAACCTTAATGACGTGTCTTTAACGACGTAGGCCTGACTGTTTCTAACGTCAGTGGTCCATCGTTTCTCACGATCCCGTTTATAGTACCTCAAGGTGTACGTCTTAATTATCAGCCCGAATTCCCATCGCAAATCCAAAAAGAAGCGTCCAAAATTTTAAATTTCGCGCCAAAATACGTCTGAAGCTTTGAGTTTAACGGGAAAATGTCTTTGAATTTTCAAGCCGAAGTGAAAGCTCAAAATGGGTAAATTGAAATTTTCTTTCGAAAAAGAGGAATTGACTTCTATTTCGAAATGTGACTTTGAAAACGACTGAAGGAATTTTTTGTTACGTGACTCGAACCCTATCAATTGGCAATTAGTCTACGGAGAAAATGTCATTTTGTTTGCTAATAATCCGAGACACGCCATTGTTTGTGTGACTGTAATTAGCAATTTATACGCCGGCGTCTTTTTCTACCCTCAAATTTCCGTCACAATTACCAGCCGGCATTCGCGAGTCCGCTCCTTAGGTCCGTAATCTGCATTTGTCTCTTGCAAACTCATTGTCTCAGATGCTAATGCAAAAGCCAACCTTTTCTGTTTTGCCGCGCTTCACTGTTACTCTTTACATGCTACGGTTTCAGTAGTTTCATTCCTTACGCCTTATCCTATTCTTCAACTTGGTTTAATTTATTTCAAAATTTGCACTTTTAACTTTCCCGCCAAAAATTGAAATCGGCCGAAAAACATTTGCTGAGTAGCTTCAAACTTTTAAACTCGAAACCTTTTTTTAATTTTTTAAAAAATTTTTCGAAAAATTTTTTAAAAACTTGTTTGCATCAAAAAGTTGCTCTCAGATGCGTTGATTTCTTACAACAAAAACAGCCTGAGTTTGAAATTGTTTCCATTTAGTATAATTTCAAATTGTAATCTACTTTGTTAAATTGTATTTCCTGGATGGAAAGCGGACTTGAAATTTGGTACCAAGTGGAAATGTGTAGTGCGCGCGGTAACTAATATAATGGGCTATTGCGATTGACGAACGTGCTTCGGCCGAACTGAGAAGAGCGATTATATGAGGCAGATACCGGCGAGGCGAGGCTACACTTTGCACGACGATCGAGCGTGCAAGAGCGGGTATCATCGTGAATAAGGAGCAATCAGATATCATTAGTGTTTTTGCAAAAGTGTTCCAGCAAACTTCCACAATCCCGGCATTCCCACGGCCGTTCCGATTATTCTCCATCTTTGCCTTATCATATTTTTGAATCGATTTTTTGTTTCCCTCATTGTACTCCAGTTTCTATCACATTCTTGCCACTTCGATATTGAAAAAATTTCTTTCCAATTGAAAAATCTAGTTTCTCAAACTTTTCCAATTTAAATTTCCCGCTTGAAAAAAAGGCGGGATAAATTTGAAAAAAAGGAATTTAAATTTTTTGCCATGAAGTACTAGAGAGCAAAACTCTAGATTGCGATTTAGAAGATGGTTTCTGACATTTTGGATTGATTTGTTACAAGTAAAGAAATCGTCATGTGTCCGTGTAAATGGAAAATCACGACATGCGTCATAATAAAAGCAAAAGAGTCGTCGACAGGTCGCGGATGATTTCCCAACGGAGACAGTGGCGATTCTAAGATTGCGTTTCCCTCAAAAGGACACGACGTTGTCTTCGATCTTGTAATTGGCTTGGTCTTCGTTCGCGTGTCTTTCATTCATTTACGTTAAACTCGGTCGCGTGGCATTAAATTAAGCTTCAAGATTTAATTGAGTGTATCCACCTGAGGTACCACAATTGAACATCAACCGTTTTAACAATTCTCTTTAAATCTGTCACAGATGACAGAAAAACACAACTCTGTCATTTTTGAACCGCGATTCAAATTTCCCGATTAAATTTCAATGCAAAGAAATTTCGGGACTTCCCAATAACTTTTGGCGGCAAATTAACGAACATTGTTGAAATTAAAAAATTTGAAATTTTTCCAATTCGGGAATTCGACTAGAAAAAAGAATTGAATTTTGACTATAGAAATCGGATAAGAGGAGTTCTCACGAATTTTCTGCGAAAAAGTTATACAAAGTTTTGAAAAAAAAAGTTGTGCAATTGAATAAAAAGTGTATTAATAAGAATCGAGATCGGTTTACATCGTGGGAATAATCCCGCGCAATGATTTTCGCATAAAGCACAAACGCGAATTACACGTCCGCGCAGAATGAACTTGGAATCGGCAACGGCGGTTTTCCCTTCGGATGCTAATTAACGCCACTGTGTTACGCGCAAAAACTCCCGCCTCAAATCCGCAAAATGATTTACGGCGCCGAACGTCTCGCGGTCTGGATACACGCGTAATTACGTTATTCGCATAGAAATCTCGGCATAAATTATCTTTCCAACTGCGCCGCCACGATTAATTCGTAAAAATTTAATCGACGTGGCTTTTGTGCGCAGACTACATTTAATATTTCAATTTCCATGCAAAATTAAACAAAATCTCCAGCGCAGACAATTCCAGTCAAACGAATCACGCAGATGCGGCAGCCATATGAATTTGAGTTATTTTTTGAACTGCATTTAAAGAAAAAATTCAATTATCGTTCATTATCAGGTGGATATGCAATTAGCTTTGCAATTAATGACGCTCGTAAAAATAGCAGATTTACGTAATCTGCCGATTAGTCGTTTACATAACGCCAATTTCAAATTTTCCACCACTTGATAATTTGCCATAATTTGCAGAATTTAATCGATGACCATCATCAGTTCTCTCATTCAGCAACCGATTCTGAATTTCGCTCCGCCTTGGAAATTCTAGTTCTTCCCCTATTTTGTTCAATAATTTCGTTCCATTTCCGCAGACTAGTTTTCAATAAAACTTAAAAATTAGAAAAAAAATTTTCAAAAATGTTACTAATAGCAACCTAATCAAGGTTGCTAAGTTTTTCAGCGCCAATAAATGAGGCTAACAAATATAGTTTCTTATAACTTAACACTGCTTAATGTTTGTTTGCGGACATGGTTTTTGTTTGAATATTCATGTTTACACTTGTGCCAAACAAGCGCATTATCGGCGAGAAATGCACCGTCTGATGCACTAGAGTTAGTATGGTATACTGGCGTCACCAACGCTGCCTACCGTTATACAGTTAACGAGCTACCATCGCAGCAGCGACGTCCCATTGCGCATGCATGAAATGTAAACGTGGGAACCGGAATTGGCTATTCTAGAGCTCCCAAAGGTCCTCGCATATTTCACTGCCGAGGGAGGCAACCGCGGGTATCAGATTTTGCCAACCCGCTACTTTGTCGCCTCTTATCGATTGCGTTTATGAACGATCTTCAATAGTTAACAGGAATTACAATTTTCAAAAATACACTAGACTTCTTTGATTTACTCATTAAGTTAACTTTTTTTTGGCACTTCATTGGTGATTCTTGAATCCCATAGGAAAGTATACTTCGTTCTAGTAACTTTTTAGTAACTTCTAGAGACTTCGGTTTTTCAACATTTCCTCTATTTACAATTCGAGTCATTTTTTCATTTCACTTTTAGTAACATTTTAGTTATTTTTAATGACATTTTAAATGTTTCATTTCCCCTAAATCCCCTAGACTAGTAATAAATAGTTTTTGATTTACATGTTTTAAATTTGTCTTCCGTTTTCTGTTTTAGGTAAGCATCTCAAAATTATGCGAAATACGTTGAATCGTAAGTAGCAAAAATGAGTATTATGATTGAACAATATTTGTTTCGATATTGCATGCAACTTTCGAATTTTCACGAGGTGTGTTTTTCCACCATCAATAATTCATCGTTAACGTGAGGCCGATACTCATCTGCATAACCCGGCTTGTGTGCACATAAACGTCAATTTTTGTGTCCGACGTGCGCAACAAATCAAAACTAAGTTCTGAGCATATCAAATCGTCGCACGCGTTTTGTCCATCGAGCAAAAATTCGCATTCCCGCGCCTTTCACCTCGCTCGTATATCCGCAAATTAGCCATAAATCTAGTCGTCAAATATTATTCCCAATAAAATCTTCTTATTGATCATTCCTCGGCAATTAATAAAACGCAATGCAACGATAATGCATACGACTGGCTTAATTGGGTTTGATCGTCCATAAACAATTTTGCCAATAGACAGTTTTATTACAACCTTCAATACGCTAAATTGCCTTTTAACAATCAAAAAATGACAACAAAAATTTCATATTCACTATTTGTTTTCAATTTTATGATTCAAAAATGTGTCTATTACGGGACTTCCCAAAAAGTTTAGGCGGGAAAAATTTGAATTTTATGAATTTGTAAGGTTTTGAAAAATTCCCGCCATAAAATAGAAAAGCATGCATTCATGAAAATAGTGTCCCAGTAATTTATCAGTGGGACATTTCATCCCGAAAAAGTTACACGCACTGCTGGAAACTCGTCATTGCCTCCAGCAGCGAGATAACCTGTTTACAGAAAGGTCTGTCGATAATTTTACGATTAATAATAGTCGGCATGGGCGAACGATTAGTATCTTCCCGCTGTGTTTATCGACACGAGAAAAATCCCAGCTCGCGATCCGATTCTCGATTGGCATAACCAAATATTTACGACAACGTTTTTCTAACAGCCATAAAAAATTTATGATCAAAAACATAAACAAAAATGAAAGTTATCTATCAATCATATTCAGTTCAATAACATCAATAATATAAAAATATTAAAAGGTAAGACTTTACAGAATTTTTTGTAGGACAATTTAAAAGCTGGTGATGATTTTTTTGTTTTTTGTTTGTTTTTTTTTTTTTTTTTTTGCTTAGACCAAGGAATTCCGTTTTGGGATGAAATTTAGAGAGAACCTTTCTATTAACCTTTTTGTCTACATATTTCATATAAAATTTAAACATTTTTAACTTATTATCTATTTTTTTTTCTATTGAGACTTAAATGTTAGCTGCATTGAATCCATTCTAAAACGAGCATTTAATCTGAAATCTCGGATTCTGATTTCAATAATCGAACGGCGCTTGACAAAATGTGGGAAAATGTCCCGAAAACATAACGGTCACGAGCAGACATCGTACGCGACCGGCGATCGGATCGCAATCGGCTAATCTGATTGTTCGATCGGCAAAATGAGCGGTCAAAATCGGAACTGACGTGGCTTTGTATAAAACCAATCGCTTATCCATACTCTTGTACACATTTTTTCGCAACAAAATTGAGACATTAGCTGCGGGGAAATAAACCCGCTGATCGCAATCGAACGATCCACCAGATAACGCGATCATTTTAATCGAAAGGGCGGCGCAACGTCGTGCAAATGTTTTCGTAATATTGTGACGTCACTCCGTGTCACTTTTTACTAACAAAAAAGTAAACAGTCCATTTCAAGACAAACATTTTTATTGCAAAAGAACTTTCGATAAGTCTTATCCTAAATTTTTGTTTTTTTTTTTTTAGTTACCTTTAGTATATTTGTTTGCTTGGAGACTTTAAATTACTTTTCTAGTGACTTTTTTCGAAAATAATTTTTAACAACTTTTCGAGAAATGCGAATTATTGTAGTAATGTTCGTTCTTGTGATTTATTTATATGTTTTTAAAAATCTTTGACCTACGCTTTCAAGTTCAAGTAACATTCTAGTAAGTTTCAGTGACATCTTCACGAAATAGCAACAGCAAATTTTTCAGTGACTTTTGTGTCATAGCGCAAGTTGTTTAAATTGTTTTTCGTACAAGATTGTGTAAGATGTTGGATAGCGAAATTTTCCATTGTTGTTAATTCTTATTGTTCCCGCTAGAACGTTCAAAAATGGTTGAAAAACATTGCTGAATTTGTTTGAATAGTCGGGATTGAGTGGATACAAAGGACATAAATAGGCAGTGGGGAAACGCGCGATTCCCACGGTTAAAAGTCGAAAAGCGCGGGACGCGCATGCGCTCGGCGGTCATCTTGTAAATCTCTCGGCGGCCCTTTAAATGAATTACGGCGCGACGTATCGCACTCGCGAGATATATCCCGGCGCTATTAACACTCGGCCGCGGCTCGCGGTCAATTACTCGGGCGCAGATAAGCCGGCTCGATAGGGCGCAGATACGCGAAATGCGCACGTCGTGTCGATTTCGAGCCGGCCTGTCAGCGCTATAATTCATTAAGCATGTAACCAAAGTAGACTCGGTTGTAACGCCGTGCGTGCGATGACAGCGCCATCTGATACCGCGCGACATCCCGCAAATCCGCGATTCACGATTCCAACCAAATGCCTCTTTAACGAATTCGCGCGGCCGCCGCGCTTCGATCTCATTTTCTCCTTATTTGCTACTCATTTACTGTTCATACGTTTTCTGATTTCAATCTTCAAATCTTCATTCCCGCCAACAAATGCTCCAGTTTCATGAAACTCAAAAACACAACTTCAATGCAACAAAAAATACAAACAAACATTGCAACAAAATTTTCAAGTTTACATCTGTTGAAAAACTGAATCTTCGAATGACTCCTTGACATTTCATAGTTTACGTTTTATCAAAAGCCCATCTCGCAGAGATAAGCTTAATGAAAAACTCAGCAGGGAAAATCGAATAATGTTTACATCGTGTGACATGTTTGAAGATTTTTCTCCAGTGGAAAGTAAAGGACAAAACATGGGACTCGTTTTACCGGTACGGCGTAATTAATTCCCTGTGCTTTTTCTCTCTCTAAATAAATATTTTTTCGACGATACTTTTCTCATCTACAAAACAACTCATTACCACTATCTCGCGCGGATCATTATATTCAATCACGGCCACATTCAACAGCTTTCATCCATAACTATTCAAATCGCTGTCTCGCTCGGTCTCTTGTTTCCGGTACGTTTTAACACCCCCCTCTCGCAGACTCACTAACGGTCTGAGCACGAAGTTTAGGTATAACTACAGTCTCGATTACGCGATACTGACAAACATATTACCTTATAGCAGCTGAAACAAATGGCAATATATTCCGGAGTAGCTAAGCGAGCCCGGGAAAAGCCGAGGGGTGGGGGGCAAGGAGGAAGATACGCGCCGCGGTTCCCATAGAATCCCTCCCCGCGCTTATCGGTCTCTCCTTGTCTCGCTCACGCAGCAAATCAACGTCCCGAGTGCGCTACGTCTCCGCAATTACCGTAATACAACGACGGACACGGCCGTGCTCCAACCCACCTCCCTTCGCACTGGGTCAGAGGTCGTGGGCTTAGCCTACACCTCACCCTCTTTTTTATCTTCCAACCCATGTTTTTCTCTTTTTTCTCTCTCTCAAAACAAACAACGCTCACTGATTATCACCTTCCGGTCAATTCCAATACTTTAGGATGTAAACAAACTTTTTCTGTTTTGTTTTTCTTTTTTTTTCACTTTACCTGCACCGACAAATTTTACGTGTTGCAAAAAAATAATCGTGACTTTTAAAATTAACGTTTGTTAGTCACTGCTACGAAATTTGCAATATTTCTTGTTTATTATTATTTCGACCTGATTGCGACTTTGATGTCCAGTAAAAGAGTCTCATTGTTCCATCAGCCGGACAAAAATGTGCGCCAATTGTTATTCCGGATTTTTGTCAAAAGCAACGAAGCGTGGGAAGCGCGTGTGTGGGGCGTCTAACGACGTAATGTGTCACTGCTCATTTCAATTGTCCGTCTAACGAGCCTGCGAATGATCTTGGCCGACTGATATTTCTACATTGATACTCCTGAATTGACCAATAAATTCGCCATTGCGATTTGTCGGATAAACGCCCAAACGTTCGACAAATCACATCCGCCGATTTGCACAATACCTTAGCAATCATTTCTACAGTCCATGCAAAAAATACACACAAAAATAACATTTATTGTTCTCTTCTTCTCTCTCTCACTGTCTCTCTCACTCTTACCTGTTATTGTTCGTTTTAAGTTCAAAGTTCGTCGAATTACAAAATAAATTATGTTATGGAAATTTATTTGGTTTAACAGTTTTCAAAAAATTTGGCGGGAAATTTGAATTGCATTAATTTGAAAGTTAAATGATTTCTTTCGTTTATTGTTTGTCAACTGAAGTTGAATGTTTGAATTGTTTTTATTTGTTCAGTGGATGTGAAAACAAACGGGGTAACAAAAAATAGTACCGATATTGGCGGTTGAAAAATTGTCGCAAATCGCGAGGACACACTCGCTGCCGATTAATCGTAATCGTGGAATTCAATGGGCGATTCGTGCGGCATGTAATACGTCCGGCCGGCCGCGCGTTGATTTGTACGGAATGCAAGATAACATTGTGGGGCCGTGTTAATTCGACTCGCATTCGAATTCCGACCTGGCTAATAAACGCGCGCTTGTAATCGTCGGTAATGTGTTTTCAGCCTAGATTCTTTTCGTTTCTTTCTTTCCAATAAATAGATCAGATAACATTGCGTATCGGCGCTATCCGCTTATCGCCCTCTGTTTTTATTCGTGTTTTCAAACCTGCGAAAACTTTGTTTACAAAAATCCGACCTTTCTCACAATCTTTTTATTTTCACACAATGAAAACAAGTAACGAGTAGTTCAAAAACCAAGTTGCTCATTGTCTAAATATCATTTGTTTACTAACATTTAGAAAAACATCAAGAGGTTAATTATGTTTGCATTCTTTGTTTACAGTTGAAGGTCATTTGGTTACATTTTTTTTGGAATTCAAAACATGTGACATGATTCATCATAGTCGGCTGAAACCTCTCATTAATCAATAATGAAATTCACGCGCAAATGAAAATGTCGCAAAAGAGGCATATCATTGACACACCTGTGCGACCGCGAATTTACCTATACAATGCTCGCGACTTTCAACCGCTACCATGACATTTCGTTCGATATGCTAATGCACACCTCGAGCTGTATCGCCCAACGTTTGTCTATAAGCCTCACTTTCCTCGACCGTCTCAGCCACTTAACGAACTTTCTTCCTGACGATGAACATGACGAATTCATATTTTTTGTTGACTCGCTTTTTACCGCGTACAATTTCCCTTTTACAAGTGCTTTTCATATCAAATCAAACATCAGAAAATAATTACAGTCGTTCGCTATGTAACTATTTATTATTGTCAGGTGTAATTTTTTAGATTTAAATTATATTCAATTAAATTCATATTGAAAATCTATTATTTAGAATTTAGAAACTGGGAACTAGTACCATTGGCGGGAAAATTGAATTTGTAACAATGAAATTCATAAAATGCAGAAAAAGAGTGAAACTGATTAACTGTTTATTATTGTCAGATGTAATGTTTTAGATTCAAAATAAATCTTATTAAATTTATATTGAAATTCTATTATTCAAAAATTAGGAACTAGTATCATTGGCGGGACATTTGAATTCGTAACGATGAAATTTAAAATTATAAAATGCAGAAAAGGAGTGAAACTGATTAACTGTTTATTACTGTCAGATGTAATTTTTTAGATCCAAACTTAATTTAAATTCTATTTTTTAGAATTTAAAAATTAGAAACTAGAATAATTGACGGGAAATTTAAATTTGTAACGGATGAAATTTAAAATAATGAAATGTAAAAAGCGAGTTAAACTAATTAACTATTTATTATTGTCAGATGTAATTTTTTAGATTCAAATTTGAAATTGAAATTTTGAAAAAGATTGAAATTCTATTTTTTAGAATTTGAAAATTAGAAACTAGAATAATTGGCGGGAAATTTAAATTTGAAACGGATGAAAATTAAAATAATAAAATGCAAAAAGCGAGTGAAAAGTGTAATTTCACAATTAACGGTGTTTTTCATAATGAAACAATGTGATAAATCATTGGTTTAATTAATTATCATTCCAACGCCCATGAATAAGCGTACAAACGAGTCGGTAATTACGTTCGTGGCAGATGTGTGAAATAGCGTCGCACATCACAATGGCAACTGCTAACGTCTTTGTCGGTTGGCGATTTATCCTATATAATCAAGAACGATCCCATGGCGTCTGACGATTCGCGCGATTAGCGGCACGTTGCGATATCGCGCGACATAGCTTAATTACCGCGCCGCAGCCATAATTATGCAAAGCGCATGGCGTTTGCGTAGGCTCGTGACACGATCGGTTTCGTTATAATCTGAACCATTACAGCGCATTGTTCTCTCCCGTCGATGAAAGTCTACTTATTCCGCCGTTGGGTAATTATTTCATTAGTTCCGACGACCTAACACCTTTTTTACTTCATTTTAAACGCGCGCGCTCTCGAATTCAAATATTCATCTCTTTTTCCCGCCTAAATCGGATTTCCAATTTTCTGGCGGCAAAATTTTGAACGACCACATAATGCAGTAGATTCGGGAAACGTTTGGCGGGAAAATTTGAAAGTTTGACTTTTCCATTGAAGTGACTAACAATTGGAAGAAATTAATAACTCGCGTCTTTTGTGTCCGATGATGGAGAGCCTGGGATCTGGGAGCAGCGAGTGAATGCGATTGCATACACAAATTTTTTGTACCACGTCACTCAAGGTGCGTAACGTGTTAAAAGAATAACGCTGATGAATGCGTATTAATTGAAGCAGGTTTGTTAATTTTTTGAAGCGGATCATTTAATGAGAACAATGCTCAGGAACCACCGTTAATCCTCGTCGCGGTGTCGTCTTTTATGAAACTTTAATTGCAGGGAAAGTGACCTGTAAGCGGAATCTCGTTCTGATCAATCAGGCGAGGTTTCATTCCATTGAATATCGATTTGAAATCGGCAAATTAATTACTTTCAAATTATACCATGTTATACTGATGAAACCTTTTTTTGCCTACCGACCTGACGTGTTTCGAATTTGTTTCAATTTCAATAAGGCCGTTTCGCTTGCATCTTTATTAATTGATTTTCAGACAAAAAATGAACCGTTCGTCGAATTTCACTTCTTTGATGCTGCACATTTTGGCGGCAAAATTTACAAAAAAAATTGCGGAAATTCGAAGCAAGTGAAAAGACAGAGGATACGATGAAATTTCGTTTGAACTGAAAAAAAAGAAGTTCGAAAAGTTGAAAGAAAATCCGAATAAGGTTTTGAATGCAGAGAAGCAGGAAAATGTGGACGGAAAATGGTAGGTTCGGTGGACAATCGTTGGAGGAGCTTTGGATGTACGAAACACATGTTGGCATTTGTGCTGCTGTCCCGGACGAGGTCGGACAAACGTTCACTAATGACTCATAATGGTATTACGAATGACTTCCGCGAGTTTGCGGCGTGTAAGGCATTTTATTACGCGGCTGGACGCATTTCGATCGAGCCGGCATAAAAAAAGAATGTCATCGAGCGAGCGAATAAAATCGCGTATAAGGCAACGGCGGGTGTTGTAAATGTAAATGAACACGTCGCACAGACCGCCCTGTAAGGACACGCGCCTGTCATCGGGACCAGCTCTTTTGGCCTTCCTCGACGCGCATTCTTTCTTCAATCGCTTTTTTTTCATACCGTACGCCCGATTTTCGAACTTTCTCACTAATTACTCTCCCGGTCGAGTGCAATCTACATTTTTTACCACCCGTACTCCATTACCATCCCGAACTCTTCCTCATCTTATTTTTCATCTCATTTCAACTTGTCATTATCTTTCCCGCTGTCATCTCAATTTGAAATCAACTTTTTTACCGCTCTTTTTAAATCTAATTTCAATCAGTAGTACTTTACCGCCAATTTTTGGAAACCAACTTTGAATCGGTAGTTCTTTCCCGCCAATTTTTGAAAAATGAAGTTTGAATTCGTCGTACTTTCCCGCCAAATTGATGATACCTTTCGCGCTAATTGTTTGAGGAAAAAAAAACTTTGGAAATTAACAGGGAATTTTAATTGACAATTTCGCCAAAACGCAGATATGATTCAGCGCCCGATCCGACGAGAGAAACATGTACAAGTCCGCTTTTACGATTATGGATTCGCAGTATCGCCGGAGAAGCACGTGTCCGCGCTTCTTCAGCCGTGTCGAAGGCGACCTTCCACCTTAACGACCGCACAACTTTTGGCGGCAAAAAATCATTTGTCGCTGTACGCAGAACGATAACAATGCTGCCCGACCGTTACTCCCAACGGCCTGTACAAATGATTATGATAACAAAACATGTACCATATTCCTGATCCTGTTCTAGTACCCATTTTCTCTTTGACTTATCTTTTCGATTCAGGTTCTCGAAATTTCAGGTTCTCGAAATTTTCCGCCTTTCGAAAACTGAAATTATTCAAATTAGGAGATTTTTATTATAAAATTCCTGGAAACAATTTGTCGCAGAACATTTTGCCGCGCATCATTTTTGAATAATGAAAAATAATTGCGTCGCCTAGTTAAAGTGTTAAAATTCATGTTGGCAATGATGTCGGCGTGAAACACATGCGATAACACGACAGTATAAAAAGATGGCTTTTAGAGGTTCCGTTCGTCGACTTGTTCTCACTTGGTATCTCCAGGCGCGTTTCCCTCTTGGCCCGGCTTTTTCTTCCAAGCTGGTTGCCATTATTCGTCGTGTAGAGACTACCTCGACGGGTCACGAGGGCCCCGCTATTCACAGCAACCAAAGAACGAGAGAAATTTTTCACGAGCTACTTAACCTTTGTACCGACGAGGGCTTTTCGCTCGAAACAATTTAACTTATTATCTATTTTCTATCTCTAACGTGTAATTGCCTTTTTTTCTCGACGCCTTGACGGCGCTATTTAAATTGAGTTTTTTTTTCGTTCAAAACAACAAGAAGCCAGTGAATCCCATTTGTTTCATTTTGAAATCAAATTCGAAATGGGAAGTCATAATTTATTTGATTATTTTTGAAAAATTTTAAAAAAGCCAAACTTGACAGTAAAAATCTTGACTTTGTAGTACAAATTGGTGAAAGTTCAAAGTCACACCTGTCGGAATAATTTCCGAGCCGGCGAGATGAAGGTGTTATTATGCGAAACGAACGCGATTTATCGGGAAAATCGATACGCGGCAGATCGATTACAGAACGCCTACGTTCATTTGGGAGGTCTCGCCTCTCTCATTATTATTCCCAAAACCAGTAAGAACTTTCTCTCAATTTATTACGCTGTAATATTTTTTTATCTCTTATCTGTAACACTATCCCATAAATTTGTACCCCGTTATGATATCAATAAAATGTTTATTCACTTTTCTGTCAAATATTTCATATCAATAAAGCTTCTACCTATAATTTCAAAATTTCCCGCTTTTTGCAATCCGATCGACCATACATTCAATTATGTTTCATTTTGATTCAAATCAGTTTTTTTCATAAATATTTGATCTTAAATTTGAGTCTTTACAGAGATATGATCAAATCTCATTGATCAAACTTGAAAATTTTCACCCTACATTACCAATTCCACACAATGGCTGCCGTTCCACCTCGCTAATTAAAGTTTTCAATAATTCAACACTAGACAATAATAAGTATCGATTTGTTGACAGAAGAAATATCTTAACTGCACAATTGAAAACCTGTAATCAAATCTCAAGATTGATCAAAAAAATCCACCCTACCTTACCGACCGGGCAAACTTCCATTGTTTATCATTGTGGCCGCAAACATTTGCTGTTGTTTATTGGTACCAACTGCGGTGCAATAAATATCAAACTGACGTGTGTTGAACGTAGCCGCGTATCTGCGGCGGTGATTGATGATGATTAGCCGGCGATTTGCCGATAAAGAAGTGTAGGCCTATCGGCAAATCGATTGCGCGGCTGCGCTACCGTTGCGAGTATGATGCGGTGCTCGATATCTGGTCGTGTAAATTGCGCTTCGCGATTTGATGCAGGCCGATTATACAGATCACTGACAATCACCTCTCTGGACGAAGAAAACCAGGTGTTGTGTTATTTGCACTCAGTTATGAGCTCCCAAGTAAAATACGTTCATTTTCTTATCCAGAACCCCATCATGTTAACACGAAGATTCTATCCATATCAAAACTGATTTTCTTTTATCGCTCTTACCTCTTTTCTATCTCATGCAATTTTTCTCTCAATTTTGAATATTCCCGCAATTTTTCTACATTAGCGGGAAATTTTATGATCGAGAAGATTGCTTTACTTTGTATTCAAGTTTTCATGTGTTTTTTTTTTCAACGAATTTTTCTTAGAAGATAAACATAAAAATGAACTTAAAAATGTAATTTAAATTCATAAAGTGGGTTAGCAATTTGCAGGACGGAAAATAAACCATCGACAATGTGGCGCAGTGCGTTAGTATTCACCGAACAGCGCGCATATTGCAATGCCGAGTCGTTCTTGCTTGCAAGACAGGGGCGTTTAAGGTCTTCGATGGGCCTTTGGGACCCTGTCGTCGCGTGCACACGTGAATCATTACCGTAACAAATAAAGCTTGAGTCGTTGCCAACTGATAACGAGCAGCACAGATCATGTTTTCTGATTAGAATTTGGAGCGGCTCTTGTTAAAAATCAGCCGGATTTCTGTTCAAAGCACGTCACTACCATGACTCGTTGAGACTTCAAATAAGCTCATGGGTTTGATTAAAAAAAGTACAAAAAACCAAATGAGATAAAAGTTGATTTAATTCTCCCGCCTTTTTTATGGTCCGTTAATGCCCTACCTCGCAAGTTTCAAGTATCATTTATCGCTCATTTAGCATTAATTGAACTCTTTTTTTAGGCTAAACTTTTTTTTCAAATGAGAAATTGTAAATTCAAAATTTAATTGTGTTTTTTAAAATTGCAGTATTAGATCTGAAAGTGAGGTTAGGTTTTTCCTGCCCGAAATTAAGGAGCTCATTAAAGGAGCTTGTTTGCAGTTTTAACTTGAACAGCCATGACGAATTTTGCTGGATAGTCCGTCTTGCGAATTGACAGCTCATACGATCGTACTGGAATTTTTTTCCCGCCGTCAGATGGCGCTTTGACACGCCTGTTTTCGCGCACGCGCGCGTGAAGGATCGCGGTACCGCGGACGGTAAATCAAAGCTTCGTTTTGCGTCGAGATTGCTGCACGACGTAAATCTTTTGCTGAGGTCAAGGTTTATATTGTACGTGGAAGAGGAAGTTTGCGCGGGAAATTATGTATTCGCACATCAGGCCGAACATTCGACCAACTAACGATATTATTTCGTGATCACTCATACTATAAATTATATAGCTTTTTTCGGCGGGCATTTTTTAACAACTATTATCTCTAAAATTTACAAAAATTTAAATCTAGATTATGACTTTTATCATCAGGTTGAACTAATGAAAACGTTCTAAATTGATATACATTTTAACGAAGTTTGATGAAGAGTTACATTTAATAGCGAACGAAGGGAATTTGAGAATAAAGACATAGTGATAGATGACACTGCTTGATTGATGGTTGAGAATTGATACGAAACTCGTTTTCGTAATAAACACGTCTTCCAGAAAAGAGATCTGTAGAAATACCCCGCTGTTATATATTTACAGTGCAAGATTCACAGCATGCAGCGGTGTCTCTTCCTGCTGAATTAGCGGGCGCACTATCGTCTCGAAACTTTATTGGCCAGTGCGACGTTCCACGGTCCCGCATTGCAATCTCGTTTCATTAATGGCTTTTCAACCGAACGTTTCCTACATAATATATTGTCGAATTTAAGAGCGCTATGTCAATTGACACATCCAAATTTTACTTTCTTCCTGCCAAAAATTTGATTTCATCTCTGAAAATTAAAATTCATATTTTTTTTTGAATTTGTAAAAACTTTCGGTACACTTAATTAATTTTTTGTTGAAAAATTGACTCCGTTGAAAGCAAAATATTTTTCCAAAGTACATAATCTGGTTGAAAAAGGTATTAAATTACATTAGAGTGTTTACAAAGCGTAGCGCGTGGCGGTACAGTACGAACAGTGTTGCGTGCACAGCATCTCGTGCGGCAGAGTTTCGCAGCATCTTCTCGACTTACATTCCGCATGAGAGCCAGCGCTCAAAAAATGCTAATCGCTGCCATGTAATTACACGTGTTTACACGATCTTCCGCTTTGCTGAACGTGCGACTATACTGAATCACGTCAACTATTCCTAGATCACCAAAACAACTCAAAAAAATTCAGTTCTCTTTGAAATTTATTCTCATAAAATACAAAAAAAAATATCATCAAATTGTTATATACTTTTATACACTTCTTATAACGTTGCTTTCATTCTAATAATACGTTTACGGTATCTTAAAAGTTATGAACTAAATTCAATCTTTCATCTCTGTTGACTTTGCATCTTCAAAAGTACAGGTTTTTCACCTTCTAAAAAATATAATATAATCTTCCTTTTTTTAACAAAAACTTTCTGAAATTAATAAAAACAATCTAACAATAATAATCGCTATCGCTGGTGTAAGAGTAGTTGTCCCGTTCATTCGAGACACTATCGTCGCTGTTCTCAGAGCTTCCATAATTTTCAATCACGTCCACAATAGTGGACAAAGTTTTTCGGTTCTTCGTAACCAGGGGATGTCCTTTGATGTTCCGGCTCAGCATGTTGAAAACTCCGTCAGCGCCCTGGTCATCGTACCGGTCGGCCAAACTGTCCCAACTTATGCCCGCAGCAGCCATTTTTCTGATCACAATGCTCGACACGCTGTCCTTGAAAACGCGCTTCAAAGTGTCTCGATTAAGGGCGTTTTTCATGCGACGATTGTAGGCACCGACTTCGTCGTCAAAAAGTTGACAGTTTTTCTCTACGTTTACTGGACGAATTCCCAGGCGTTTGATCACGTCACGGAGAATCATCGCGTCCACCAGACTACTGTGCGCGAAAGTTGTAAGGTCGCCTCCCACATAGTAGTCGTACAGAGTTGTTAGTTTGAAACTACCCCTTTGAGTCGAACGGTTTGGAAGCACTTTTTTTATCAGGGGAAGACTGTCGCAGAAACCTAACATGAAAATTTTGTTTCTTTGATTATTCAATCCAAATAATTCTACATAAACAAATGTCTTTTTATTGACGTTTGTGCAATATTTTAGTATCAAATAAGAACGGATGTAGAATTGAACTCAACTTTTTGATTTAAATTCTTGGTTTTTCTAGTGTTACAATATTCTATGTCAATTCGTAAATTTTAATAATTTTGAATGCAAAAAAATTTGATTCATTCGTTTCTTTATTTGTTTTTCCAAGGGAAAAATTGACGGAGAATGTATGTTTTTCGTCTGTTTTGTGTTTACCTTTTATAACATCCTGAAAAGCGAAAAACATTTTTCTCTGTGAAAACTCAGCGATGAGTTTAGGAAAATCCAGGTTGGCTCCATTGTGAGCCATTAGAATCACTGGTCCTGGTTTTAGATAGTCGAGAAATTCCTTCATCGCCTCTCTGCGGCGTGTCGTTTCAACGCGGTCCTCGTTGTGGTATAAAAATTTACCTGTTACTTTGAAACCTATAAACAAATTCAATCAAAATTAATAAAAAACAATTAAACAAACGAAAAATAGACTAACTACTTTAAAACTTAGTTTTGAAAAACATGCTTTCATTCGTTTAATTATGATACTTTATTAAAAATATTTTCAAATATAAATATTCAAAATGATGTTTTTTACAAATGTTCCTTAGTAAACAAGTCTGTTTCTTATTGATTTTATTAGATCAAAATTAAAAAATGTCTTTGGCATTTATAAAATTTAAACAAGTAAAATTACGTTTGTTTACCATTTACAGCAGCCGCTCTCTCATCGATTTTTACATTTGGCATCATATAGACATTAAATTTTTCACCCTTATCATCCAAAGCCCCAAGTTGAATAATCTGGTCATTCCAATTCAACCCCGTTGTTTCAACATCAACATAAACAACGCGCGAATACATTTTTTCCTCCAGGGAAAACCTGAAAAAAAAAACAAAATTAAGTGACGTACAAAGTTCGACCAATTTCACCTTTCAGCAAACAAACAAAATCTCTGACAAAATATTTGAAAAACATAAACAAAGCTGACTATCTTTGAATAAAAAAACAAATTTTCAAGCTTTTTAATTCATAAAATTTGAGGTTATCTTTAGTTTTGATTTTTCCAGAAGGCTGGAATAGCGACAAAAGAAAACCAAACAAAAATAAAAAAGAGAAACGAGATCAGGTTGAATCATGATTTCGTAGGGCAAACGAAGGTCGACGGTGAGATGACAAAAGGTGATTTGATGTGATATTAGATACGCAATATTTTGCTTACCAAATTGGATGAAGTTGCAGTCAGCAGAAACGAGTCGATGCAAGTGATTTTCTAAGTGGTGTCACATTGTCACATTTGCATCATCTGTGTTCTATGTATTTCTATATCGGTGGAGGGGTAGGCGGGGCAATGTTTGTGTTATCGTTCGAGCGGCCAGGTCGGTCGCTGAGTAATGTGACGATGACATTTATAATACGATTAAAAAGAAATTTAATTCATATTAAGTTAAATCAAAAATATAGACGTTAACATATTATCACAATCAAATCTTACAAATATTTGAAGTACATTTTACGAAATGTAACTATCAATAATAATGTAAAAGTAATAATGAAAATAATACAACAAGAGCAAAATTCAATTCAAAATAAAACCAAACATTTTTTCGAAATCCTTTTTTATTTTCACTATTTTTTAAACAAACTGCAAAATGATATCAATACAAAATTTTATTTATAAAATCAATTGAAAAAAGCACATTGAGAAGAAATTTGGCCTTTTTTATGTCAAAGGAACGTTGACAAAAGTTTTGGAGAGGATACCAAACGAGCACTGTAAAAATAAACAATATAAAGGAAATTATAATCATTATAAAAATAAATAGAAAAATGAATGAATACTTGTGTCAATACGCAATGTAATAATGAACAATAAAGGCGGCTATTGCCAACTTAAAATGATAAAAATTACTGTACTGATATTTGGAAAAAAGTTTTCATTTTTGATCAGTTGATCATTTTTCATTCAAGTGGTCATCAGCCGCCATCTTTGTTTATTATTACAGTGTGTATTGTGACAAGTAATCATTCATTTTTCTATTAATTTTTATAATGAAATTAATTTCCTTTTAATTTTTTTATTATTGTGTTTACTTTTTCATTTATCATCTTATTTTATGTCCGTTATTTACGCTATGATTAAAATTTCAAATGTTTAATTTTAGATTGCTTGTTTGGTTTGTAAATCTAGTTTGTACTTTTTTTTTGTAAAAATATGTACTCTCTTATATCAACACTTAAAATCTTACAAAACGGTCGCCAAAAACTAATTGTCCACGCCTATACACACAAAGTTTCATAAGTTTTAGGAAATAAATGCCTACTGTTTCGATAAAAAATGCCTATACCCTTTATTTTCAGTGCAGAACAAAAAAATAACCGTTTTTACTTTATTCTTTATCTCCAATTTTGCATCTCCTTGCAATTTTATCAACGATGAGTTTTAAAACCCTTTAATCCGTAATAATCGGAGGATAACCATACTAAGGACTTTCCTCCTGACAATTCTTTTCTCTGAGCTATTCTGCCTCTATTTTCGTAGACCTCCATCAAATAGCCCAAACTTATGCGTAAGTCAGTTAGTCTATAAATAACGATTTAAAGTTCCGGAATGCCTCCAAAAATGCCTCTGACACTTTCTCTAAACATGACTTTGATTAGGTTTTTGACATACAGGCTGTACACAGTCATAAATTCTGAACAAATCTTGTATGCCAGAACTGGTTTTTGACTTTTTAACTTTAATTTAATATTTTACTCATCTAATAAAAATCAGGTCGGAACATACACGACGCAGAAGAAATCTCTTTCGTATGACGTTTATTATTTTTTATAAACTTTATTATTCAAACTGTCAATCTAAACAACACAATACATTTTCACAAACTAAAAATACGAATCTTTTTATAGCAAAATAACAGTTACAATTGTTCACAAAATATGTTCGTTGTATTACGAAATAACAATTGAAACACCAAAAAACAAACATCAACTTTTAATTCTATCTTACTCTTGTTCGTTGCAAAATCGAATCTCTATAAGTTCATATATTTTAATTCTCTACCATGTCGTCCCAGCTGATAGTGTAACCATGAATTTGGTGGTAACCTTGGACTGAATATTCTTGAAAAATATCATTGATCATCAGCGGTTTATTATCGTGGTTCTTATTCGTTAGGTCACTGTGCAGTTTTGGCAGTTTGAAACTTTTATTCATCTGAATCCTATGAGGAAACATGCTACGAAAAAGTGGCATCGTATCACAGAATCCTTGAACGAAAAAAAGAACTTAGATCAGTGATATGAAATATTCAAATGAATATAATTTCAAATTAAAATAATCATCGTTCAATATGATTTTGATGAAATTATTTTTTACTCGAATTTAACATTACTTGTTTTTTTTTGTTTGGAAAATTCAAAATTATTGTTTACCTTGAACAATTCTTCCAAAATCGTTAATCAAGCCAGCTCCTGCGATTTCTTGGAGAAGTTTTTTAAAGGCAAAACACTTGCCATTGTGAGATACCAAAATAATTTGGTTTCCCGCGGCTGTTTCTTCGCAGTACATGAGAAAAGCTGCCAAAGCTTTTGTTTTGTTCCGATGCTGGACAAAGTTTCCATATTTAAACAGCTTTCCATTATGGGTTACGAATCCTGAAAATACACATGTTTTCATAGTCAAGAACAAAGTGTAGACTAAAAAAATTAAACCAAAACAAACTGACTAACAAATCAGGTTTACAAAATCAGATCAGAAAAATCAAACTTCAAAAATATTTACCATTCACTCGGGATGCTTGTGGCTTGATAGGAACTTTAGGCATCATATAAACATGGAATTCCCGTTCCCTATTGTAGGCCGATAAATAAATAATTTGGTCGTGCGGCATCAGTCCGGTTGACTCCACGTTGAAAAAAACAAGTTTAAAAGCCATTTTTTTTCCTTGGACAAAATCACGTTCGCGATTATTAAACTGGAAAATTTAACACAAAAATGAAAAGTTAGAAATGAATATATTTGAAAAAATGTTATTGTATATAGTTCTGTCTCTTTTTACTGCATGGCTCAAGTTTAAAAAGAACTGAACTGTCCAGAGCGAAACGTGAGACGAAACGATTCGTTGAAAAAATTCGTGGAGCACTGAACAAGAAAATGTTCAACGGCGCAAATAACCACAAAAAGGTTAAGAAAACAACACCTATATAGTTAACTGTTTTGTTAGCAAAAACGGCCTGTAGGTAGCGCTGTAGTTTTTTTAAAACTACATTTCTTACCCCAGAACTACCGAGAATTTCCCTGCAATTTTTGATTTATTGCAAATAATTATGGCCTTTCAAAGTGATGAAAATAAAATAAAAATTAAAGTGCAAGATTAAGATGGTTGAAAAAATAAAATAATTGAGAAGTATCATTATCATTATTAAAATTCAATATTCGAAATTCTATATACTTGTCTATAAGTAAACACTAACAAAATCCGCAAAATTTGGTTTAAAATCCTGGAAAAACCCTTGATAGTGACAACTTTTTTTTATCAAACTTTTATTGCACTGAGATTAAAATGCAACGTCAAACTTTGATAAGAACCGGAAACCTAGAGCTCTCTGCGGTGCTCGATGATGTGACCAAGTACGAACTGAACCGCGTTTCAAGACGACAGTACAGCAACTATGCTTTAGTTGAGGGGTGGAAATTTCTTAGAAAAACAGTTATAAAATATTGTACGTTCAAGGAAAAAGGCACTTGAGATTTTGGTGTGATGCAATCTATGTACCACATGGCGATAGAGTTAGCCTTGAGTGCAACCTAAAACAAGTTTTGACGACAATAAAGAACTGATGAAATAATCACTTTCTACTTTTCGGAAATAAAAGTTGAAATAGAATCCAAATTCCAATCAATTGAGGAACACAAGAACAAGTATGATTACAATTATTTAAACCCAAACTAAATTATCAATTTGGCAGTTGTATTGAAATGAAAAAATAACAAAAATGAAAAGAAAATTATTCCGAATCGTTTCAAATGTGATGAAATAGAAAATAAAACAGCACAGCATTTAGAAATTCATTTTTTTAATATTGTCTTACATATCATTTCAATATTATCTATTCCAAATTAAAAATTGAAAAGATAATATTGTTTATTAGACAATACTGTTTATTACTCAAATTCAAATGGAACATGATATAAAATATTATTGTTTTGGTCTTAGCACGAAAAAATCTCAACTTGACTCGTTTTTTGTACCTTTTATAAAAACTAATACAATAATGCTTAATAACAAAATTTAAATCTCAGAACAGTCAAGGTAGCCAACTTAACAATTGAAATTTTTGGAAACACTTGTCGTGACCAAAAAATTGTCACTTTTCGCACCTCGAGTAAAATGAACTGCTCTGACGAGTGATATTTTGTGATTTCCCCTGAGAGCAAGTAAAAAATCATCGGGTTCTATTGGCGCGTATCACCAACGTGGGATACAGCGCTAATGAATAACCTTTCGCTACCTCGCGCGTTCCATTGATTTTGCGAACGAAATAATAAACACGTCGTCGGATTCTTTTTTTCCCCTCTATTTATCGTGTATCGACAGTTTTTCTCGTCGCGTGGACTGTTTTACGACGATGTCGACGAGTTGTAATTGATATTTATAAACGAGTCGGCGAAAAATTGCTGATTGATGAAGTCGTGTCGATGAGAAAAGGTCATGGCAAAGAAGAAAAAAATTCAAAAACCTTGTCCGGCGTATAGAAAAAGCTTCAATTTTCAATAAAAATGTTAACGACATAACGGGTCCTAGCAATACATTTTGAATTGACGGAGTTTTCTTTAAAACCACTTTTCGAAATGAAAAAAATCAAAAGGGATATCCGATGTAATATTAACACTTTTTGAAAACAAAACAAAAAAGCAACTATTTGGTAGAACCAAAAAAAAACAAATACAAACAAAATTTTCCCAGATGAAAAACAAAGATATCTCTGAGAAATACAAAGCAAAACTAAATTTCTCTCAAAATAAATCTCTAAAAGCTATTCTAAAAAGCGAAAAGAAACGAAACGTGTATCCTGAACGTAGCGGTAGATCATTAAGGATGAGATCTCGTGCGTGTGCACATCACACCCGAGTCTGGTCGTGTGGTCGTGATCGGCTGGGAGTTTTGCTTTGGTCCCGTTCGAACAGCCTCGCGTATCGGAAACCTTTTTCCCACAGGCGGCGGTCAATTTGCGTCTAGCACAAGTCAGAGGTTGGCTTCGTCCTCGCCGTGCCGACGTCATAGAGGGAGCATAGAAATGTCGCGCGACCTGACGACCGCGTAAAATAAGATGTAGCATCACTGATAACAAGCTCAGACGAGCCAGCCCCCGCATCTGATACCGCCGACAACTAACGCATCCAAAACAATACGAAGGTCGCGTGAAATCGGACTCATCGCGAAACAAAACACAAGCAAACGTTGATTATCAAACATAACCTTACTTTCTGGTTTTCAAAACGTTTTAATTGCCAAAATTATACAAATGTTAATTGAAATTAATTTCTTCTGCTTTTTTCAGGTGAGTTTCGTTTAAACGATGTCGATTACTCTTTAACAAAGTTACGTAAGTATTTAAAATTTTTTTGCAACATTGCTAATTTTATATCTTTGGTGAAAAACGATCAGAGTTAAATTGACGCAAGCATGCATGTTTTGTGGGAAATATTTATTCGATAATTTATATCGGAATCGTGAAAAAAAAGTCATCGGAGGATAATGATGATTTACAACCAGTTCGCAAAAATTATGTTCTGGGGCGTTCGATCAAGAAGACACTTTCTCGCGGTACGTGGTGGAGCCAGTCCGTGCACGCTTAAACTGGATCACATGAACCACGAGACGCCTCAAGCTTGTAACTTATCTTGTCTTATTATTAATGCAACTAAAAATAAAATGAACGTCAATTTTTTTGAATATGTAATGAAAATATTTTCCTTCTTTTTTACTTAAACAGTTTTTTTTATTTTCAGGTGATAATATTTTCGATACAAGTTCTATATTAATTTTAAAATTAATACTCGGGGTTTCACTTTAACTCGGCGTGTCCAGAACTGAGACCAAAATTGTTTAACGAAAGTTATTGAACGAAAACTTCGATACAACTTAGGAACCATAACTGATCCAATGACCCATTGGCGGTTGCAGCTCAATTCGACTACACAGAGATCCAAATTGATTTTTTCCCATCAACTTCGGAGAATATTTCTGAGAACTGATGAACAGATTAGGACATCAAAAATTAGTGTTGATAGTTAGGAGTTGCAACGATGCGTGAGTTGAACACGACACGACGCGCGAGATGAAGATGTGTCGGACGTGGTTCGCTGACAGCTGTTTACACGCATCATTTAACTGCTGGTGGGACCACCTAGAACGGATCACCGACATTATCGATTATCTCGCACGATAGATTAACTAGATTATAACGTCGACTTGTTATTTGATTTATCAAGAAAGCGTATCTCGCCGGCATGGCTATTTGAGCAACAAGCTGACGCTTGTTAAATTAATTACGAGCTACTTCGTTACGGATAATCGAAATAAGCCGATTGTCTTGGTTGCGTTAGACCAAGATGTTATCGTTCGCGGTACATAATTTTGTATAGCCCGTGCAGCTTTATGACGAAAAATCGATCCCGATTCAACATATAAATTAGACTCGCTCGTTGCATTGTCGGTGGAAATTTTTTTGAGCGCGAACGCGCATGCGCAATTTATGGTCATTGTTGTCCCTTCGACATTAGGTAATTGAGCTCTTTGTAGGGTAATTGTAGATGGCGCGATAGTCGGACAAAATGCTTAATGATCCCTATGTTGCTGCACATGAGTCTATTTCGTAACCATCGCGATACGGGACCTTACGAAATTGACATCAAATTGTTTCGATCCTATTTTTTTTTGTCCGACGTATATTTTCGCGCTGATGCTGCATTGCAGAAAATTTCCTTTCTTAATTAGCTGATTAATGAACGAAGGTTATCGGGGTTTACGACAAATGATTTGGCAGAACCAACGCCACGCCTTAAATCTACAATTACTTTATATTGTTGCTTGCATTCGATATGCAGTTGTCACGCAAAAGCGTCAAGTCACTACACTTATTGTATCTATTTTCATAGCTATTACAAAATGTAAAAGATTAATTCAATATAGCAATGAACGATAGTCTTCGGATAAATGTTAAAGGTCATTCAACTCAAGTTAATCTTCCGACTTTTATTGGTATCATAAATTTAATCAAAAACAATTCCAACGCTAAAACTCCACACCTTTTCAACATTCGTACAAAAAACGACTATTATTTTTAACTTCATTTTTTTGTATGACTTTTATTTCCTTATCGAGGAAAAAATGAAATCTGAAATTCATCTTATTATTACACAAAAACAAGTTTTATCCTAAACAAACAAACAACTTTCGTCAAACAAATTGAGCGAATCAACGTCATATAAATCTATGAAGAGAAATATCAATACCATTAGGTGAATACTGTTTATAACCCATTCGCCATCTCGCGTAAATCACACACTTCGATGAAAATTAAATATTAAATCCGAAAATATCGATATTAATTTCTCTCTTCTCCTGTTTTGAAATGTAAATTATACCCTCGACCTCAAATGATTTACGGCCGAAGACGTGTTAAAATTCGCGGTAATTCTTCTTCACGCTTGAAACTCATCCCGATAATTGTCTCATTTTGCGATTTTTGCTCGGAAACTTTTTCTGCGCGTCTCGTTCTTATTAAGTTTTCTTATCTTCCAAAATTTTTAAGAAATCATAAAAGATTTTTGCGATTTTTAATTAAGAATATTAATGAAAAATATTTCAAACATAGTGTGCTATAAATTTTGTACACAATACTTCATGTCTCAAAGGAGCAAAAAAATGGAGTTGAGCTTTTTTCAGTACGTGAGTGTTGTTCTTTAGTCGTTACGTATTTAAAAGTTACTTAGTCAGTAATCCAAAGTTATGTCAAAATGAAATCCTCCGTAAGATGCAAATAATAAGATCAGCTGACTGCAACGACAAAAGTCACCCAAAAGTATCGGTATAAATAGCTGGCATAAATTCAGGATTAACAGTCAGAAGTTGCGGGGGCACATAGGGGCGGGACGGAATTCAAGCGAGTTTCTTCGGTGTGAAGAGTTAACGTTCATAAACTGACTCCAGTAATCCGTCTCAAAAAGTGAGATCCAAACACCACAGGCCAACTTGCCAACTTCTTCTTATCAAAAAAAAAAAAAAAATTATCCAATAGATAACTAATTGTTTGGAAATAAACTTTTGAAGATAAACTTTGTTTACTTGGAGTTTGTTTAACATTTTTTTGAATTTCAAGAGAGCGTTATCGTTTCTCTTGGATCGTTTTAGGAAATTCACGTGAGAGGTCGCCGGCTCGTGCGCTTGGCATTTCATACATCGCGAGCACGAGTGGAGAGATTGCGATGAGATAGCAGCAACGAGACCCACTTTTCTTCGACGTACCCATCTTCGACAATAATGACCGACCGTAATAACGACAATAATAATATTGTTCGGGACTGCGGCGCGTCGTTAACGAGTCTCACGTATGAGCTCTCACCTCTGTCGAGTTACGCCACAATTACCGCGCTGGACATCAGAAAAATTATTACTCAAGAAAATTCACTTTGACGCTTAGAACTGTGATAAATGATTTTTCAATTTTTCTCACTCGATGACTCATTTTTTTACGTTCACTTAAAACTTCAACCAACATTTAATTCTTTCAATCAAAATTTAGAGAAAAGTTTGTTAATGAAGAAAGAAACAAAAAAAGCAGTAAGAAATTTTTGACTGAAAATAAGAAAATTGAATAATTTAATTATTATCCTTGTGCAAGGATGAGTTTTGCCAGATTTGAATACTGAAATTAATCCTCATATTTTGGGTTTACCCACCAAGTGGGCACAAAATGCCTCAATGTAAATTTGTATCCAGCGTTACAACTTTAATTACTGCCCGGGATGGATAGTGCTGATGCAGGGTGTGCCGGACGTGAGTTCGGATGACTTTTTTGACGGGGGCGTTGACACCCACACCGCCCAGACAAAACAATGAACCGAACTCACTTCACGCGGACAAGAGAAATCGTCCATTCGACCGATTCTTTTCTCGCATTTCCTCACTCATGGGAAATTCTATAGAACATTATGTAACGAAATAAAAATCATAACACTTTTTTACAAAGCTGAATCCCAATCCTCCTTCTCAACATTTCAAATATCATACTCAAGTCAAATAAATCGAAACTTATTGCGGAAACAAAACAATCTTGAGATTTATAATATTTGATCTTCCAAGTCAGATGGAAAAATGGGAAAGTGTCAAATAAGGACGCATTTTTCTGAAACTGGAATAAAATTGACATGAAAATGGTTTGTGCGAAACATTAATGCAATGTTGAAATTATCATTGATGGTAATGCGAAAAGTGCGAAGAGAGCATAACGGCTATTTTGGATGGACGATTACAATCGGAACGACATCTCGGTCTTTGGGCTCGTTAGCATCGTCTATATCGCGCTGAGCAACGAGGTGTTTCCTACCATCCCCGATAGAGAATCTTCTTGTTCAGTCACTTGTTTTCCACCGATTATATCGCCATGTAAATTTATTGTTCCTACGTGTGCACGACTGTTCCTTTTCAGCCGACTACAAGCACCATCTAGGAGGCGACTGCTTTTCAATGCCACGGATGATAATCACATATGAAACGCCGCGCTATGGTCATTACGAATTCCATAAGTGTACAATTCCAACCCGCCAATAGTGTCGCAAATAATCGCGCCATAATGAGGAATTATGAGTCGCCGTATGTGACCTTCCTAGGCGCAAATTGTTTTTCCAGCTATACATTGAATTCTATGCAAATAAATAACAAATACTTTAAATAACAATATTTTGCAACGTTCTTGTTTGAGGAGGAAAAAATAATTTATTGTCAACGCAAATAAAGGATGGAGAGAGTTGAAAATCAATTCGGTATCCGAATTTGTAATCTTTGAAGCAGACGACTTGGACCAATGTATCATATTTAGTGACTGCCGGGAGATAAAGTAATAAATGGCCCTGTAATTTTTGGCCAATCGAACTTGCACAAAACAAATGGCAGTGGGCTTTGCGATAATGCGACGACGAATTTCGTACACGCAAGTTGCCCGGGCGTACATTTTTCACAGTCAGATTGCGATTCGGCTCGGATGACGAGCCCTGCACTTTTTTCCCCGGCCTGACTTACTTTTTGATGCGTGATGCTATCGAATGTGGTGCAACTTGAAATCATTTGTTCTCGCATTCCACACAGTTTATCACGATGGCCTGCTCTTGGATAATTTTCTCTTCACGTTTTATTTCATTTCATTTTCGTATAATTTAATTAAATCAAATTCAACAGAAATGGTTGTTTGATTTGATTTTTGTAGCCAGCCATGGTTGTAAAATAACAATTTGGCTTGAAATTGATCCGGCGAAATTACGAGAGCTCCTAAAACGGCGTTTGTTTTGAAACGAGAAATCGAATTGAAAATGGTGGTTCGCAAAGGATTATGAGAAGACTTAATCGTCCGATCTAAATTGCATGAATGGTTGCATAAATAATTACACAATGACATTGTTCACGTCTTATTTATTACCGTTTTGACAATAAAATGAGCGATAAAAAATGTTATCGATCATAAATATCCGAGCGACAAGTAACAATAAAATCGCTATTTTGTGTCTCAGCCACGGTAAAATACACAAAGTCGACAACTTTCGAGCGCGATGCCTTGTAGGTGAGTCGCTTCCTTTTAAGACAAACAATAACAGTCCGACGTTACACAATCGAGTATAATTCGGGTTATATCTTGGAAACCTCGATTATCTAATACTCATTTTTTCTACTTTCTTCTCATTTCTTTTAAATATTCCTTTTTTTAATAAGTTTTTTAACAAGTTAAGAAGTCTGTAAAAGTTTATTAGAAAAAAAAACTAAAGAAGAAAGACATATCAATCGTGTAGAAAAGTCCCAAAGCAGATGCCAGTGACCGGGTCGGCATAATAAAATAGATAAAATCGCAAACACGCAGCGTTCAATCCCCTCTAGAAGATCATTGTTCACAGGCACAAAGTCATAAAGTAGGCAAAGCACCGCCTTGATGTTGCTCTTTATTGATATATCTTTGATGTGACACCACCTCAGAAGTGATTCATCATTTTATACAATTTCCTACCAAAATAATAGTCAAACATTTTGCAAATGTTTGCAAAACTAAAATTAAAAAGTCTGTCTTCCTATAGTAAGACGCAGAATAATTAGTAGTTTATATTAATAATTATAGTAATATTGAAATTTTTTAAATGGAAAAAAATTGAACCCATGTGGGTTTATATTGATTTCAATTACACGACGATAGGAAGGTGCTCGGTACCTTTGAGGTATCAGCGAAAGAAGAACAGCCGCGGGGTTTTGTCCGTGGAATATAATCCTCCGTCCACTTCTCGTTCCCGTTATGGGGATAAATCCTTTAACTTGATTATCCGCTCGGATGGATTTCTCTTATTTGAATGGGTGGTTGCATATAGAAGAGAAGATAAAACAATCGATACAGTCGTAGGAGAAAGGAGATAGCCCTCCCTGCATTATTACATTCCTATCAAGACAAGTGTTTCAAAATGACACGGCAGACCACTGGAAAATTATAAAAAAATCATAATTCAAAAATAACAGACAAATGTGCGAGCAAATTTGGTCGTTTGAAAAAAACGAGGTGGAATATGTTTGTCGCTGAATATTTGGCGGAGAATTTGTTTCTTTGATTTTTGAATTGATGGGGCTGAAATTTGAATCGCATAACTGAATCAATTTGGCGCATCTCCCAACAGGTGTCCTCGGGATCTGTTCGAGGCTCAAAATTAATTACGAATGCGCTGGCGGCTCCATCAATAACGTTTAGCACGGATCTGCGTACGCCAATTTATCTTACGATTAACGTGACGGAAGTGCACGATTTGTTCCCATGGACGTGTCTGCGATGGATCCCTCGACCACCAGAATTGTAGGCATCTCTTAACCTCGACCGCGGGCCACCCCGCGATAATTAATGCCCGAGCATTAATTTGCGCTCGGCGCACTAAAAAGCATCGCGGAAATTAATAGACCGATATTCGTTCCCCCCGCTGATCTCGAACCAAATCACTGGTTGTTTGATTCCATCAATCTGCAGTCAAGTAATAACAGCACGCGCTTTCCCTGTCCGATCCCCGTTACGTTGTGAGAATTCTCATGCGGGTGGGGACACGATTTATGATCCGGGAAAACTTTTCAACTTTTCAGTTTTACCATTTTTAATGCCGATGATTTTTTTCAAACTGTTTTTTATGTCTAGGGGTACTTAATGGAGTCAAGTTTTTTTTTGTCTTTTTTTAATTGCAATTTAGTAGATTAAGTTAGTTCGAACTTAGTTGGACTATTCTAGGCTTGTTTAACTTGATTATTTTTAACTCGAATTTCCCTGAATTTAACTGTACTTTTTTTTCAAATTCAATCCACATTTATTTACACATTTAATTGTTCTAGCTCGACTTTTTCATTTTCGAATCTTAATCTACCAATCTTAATCGACCATTCACAATTTTCAAATTTTCAACCCAAATTTCGATCAAACTCACCAAACAATAAAAATCCCTGACAAAATTCGCCCCCACCGGGATTTGAACACCGGACCTAGGGTTCACAAACTGATCCACTTAACCCATGCACTCAGCTGTCGTAACCCCCAAGAACCTCACGTAAATATTTCCTTCGACTTCTCTCGATTTCCAATCTGCATAAGAAAATGGTTCTTTCAAATGAAAAAAAATCTAAATCAAATTTTGTAAAGCTAATCTTGATCCGATCGGCATTCGATTTCAAAGTTCCTTAACCGCGACCCCGGCAGCTTCTTCACCTTTGCCGCAAGCGCATAAGTAAGCACGTCCCAGGTACAACAATGTACCCTGTATTCCACGGACGAGCAGGTTTCCACTACGAAGGGGGACCGCGGCAATAGTAGCGATAAATCGCCAGCCACGAACTACTCCATTATAAACAGCATGCAGAACATTGGCAACGTGGCTGTTGCGCGCATTCTACCTGCCGAGGCCTAGATCTGGCGCAGTAAGACGACCCTCGTTAAAAATCGCGACTTTTTCACCCATGATGTAAGCAAGAGTCACAGTTCTGAATGGTTTGCCAATACACGAGTACTGTTTCGGTCCACGTAATTGAATCATGCGATCTTCTCTACCATTCTTCTATTCATTTTTGTTTCTTTTTTCTTGAAAATTGAAACAATTTTTTTTCATATAATTCGAATTAGAAATCCAGGAACCAATAATACTCGTTTGGTTTGTATTTAGAAAACGACTTTATTTTTTTTTTTTTTTCATTTTACAATTCAACGAAACTATGAACAATACAAACAATATTCTTTTCATTTCAACAAACATTTGAACATTCAAACAACTTCTTCTGCACTTTGTATGCAACGTCATGAGATTAATTGGGTCGTTAGTACATGTGTTGTTGGATCCAGCTGAGGTAGTTGGGCACGTTGGTGTAAACGCCATAGCGTTTTGGGTCAGCGCAGCCAAGGCCCCAGGACACGATGCCGACCAGTTCGCCGTTGTAGACAATGGGGCCGCCAGAGTCGCCCTGGCAGGCGTCCTTGCCGCCCTCGTCGAAGCCAGCGCAGATCGACTCAGGCCCAATGACAAAGCCCATATGTGCGTATGATCGGTTACAGCGTTCGCGGCCCACAGCTTCGACCCCGACACCCAACAGTCGAGTGCTCTGTTTTCCACGTTCCGTAATACCGAATCCAGTGACGGTGAGCAGGCTGCCTTCCCTTGGCTCGGAACGGGCCAACCTGATGGGGTACCTCGTCACGCCCAGGACGAGTGGCGGATAAACTTCCAATAACGCAATGTCGTTCAAAAACTTAGAAGAGTCGAATTGGCGATGCACGCTCATTCGCACAACCTGGGATGGTTGCGACCTCAGATAGGCGTTTTTGGTGTCGTTCAGACCTGAGAATATTTGTATCATATCTGGATAATAGTCGCTCACACAATGGGCTGCGGTAAGGATGTGTCTGTCACTGATAATTGATCCTCCGCATTGATAACGGTGGTTCAAATACAGTGACACTTGGTGAGGGTAGTCCTCTATGCTCACTTCTGTTCCTCCATAAATTCGTCCGCCCTCGTCCTCAGTCGCTACACAAAAATTTTAATGCATTTGTTAGTTGAGTGGAAATTGAAGTGAAAAAAAGAAAAATAAAGGAGAATGAAAGATTAAGGAATTGAAAAATTTAGAAATTCAAAGTGTTAAGTTTGAGGGAACTTACCGAGAGCGACCACACAGGCGGATGCAAAAATAAGTACAGAGGACAACATGGTTGAGGAGAATACAGTAACAATTCTCTGTCGAGACGATTATTTAAAGTAAAATCTTATCAATTTATTGGAGCGTAGTTAAATGTGCTAGTTGATACTAAGTACACTTGAGCGATCGCATGAATGATTTTTGATTGATAATTATCTGGGACAAGGAATTCGCCAAAATGTTTCATCATCTTGCGACATGTCGTCATTCGGTCGATTGTTTCATTTCTGTTAAAATTTCAATTACAGTTCAATTTTGCAAGGCAACACTTTTGCACTCATTTGTTGGAGGTAATGAATTGTCGTGTAAACAAATTGGAGATATTTAATGAAAAAATATTGATTTAGGATGAATAATTGGAAAGTAAATTGACGCGCAAAAAAAATTACGTCGTATGCTATGATGGCGTGACATTTTTTTCATCACTAAATCGTATCAGAGAAATTTAGCGATTAGATAGTCAACAAAACTGTTAGTAAACAAACTCGCGATAAAATTCACGATTGATTTATTTACTTCTTATTCATTCATCTCTTGAAACATCGAATGATTTTTTTTTTAAATAACAACCGATCTGACCTATAATGAATAACAAAACTCAGAAAGAAGATTTAGTTTTAGGAAAAATGTAATTTTTAGTAAAAATTCACTTGAACTTTTCAAAAACTTTCCTGAACCTTGACTTTTTTGGATTTGTCATTTTTGAATGCGTTATTGTCTTTTCCAAATGTGTATTGTTCGTACTAATTTCAAATTTTAAAATGCATAAAGACAATAGTAAATCTGGAACTAGTAAAGGTTCGTCTCCCGAAGGCTCATTGTTTCAAGACTCTTCTTTTGTGTAAACATCGACTTATTCTAAGCGACTGACAACCTCATTCATGTCATTATTATCAACAGACGCAAATTAATCTTGAGTAATTAAAAACCAAATTTAAAGTACCCAGATACGTGTTCGAATTTTAATCATAATTGCTTTTTTTGACTGCAAGTAGGCTTGGATACATTTTCAACGAACTCTGACTACTGAATTTGAAAACAATGTTAAATACGAAATTTCTCTAAATTAAGTAATTGAACCCATAAAAAACTTGGCTAGATTTATGTTCGGAAAGTCTATAATATTTTTTATGACCACCTTAATAATTCTAAGGTCCAAAAATTAAAATGATATTTGATCAACTAAACTGAGGATAAGAGGCTGCGTATGCAGTCTATGTAGCATATGCATCGCGGTGTACAAAAGGAACACAAGTCGACGGTGAGGCATATGCTGCTGCTCGGTGAGTCGGGGGACTACCTAAGTCGCCGTTACATAGCGCGGCAGGTTGGACGTCCGACACTGCCCCGAGATAGATGGACCAGGCGAGCAAAACTTCCTACCTTAATATAACTTGCACCAGACCATTCTTCTATCAGCTCCATGACTTATGTTTTTCTATCCATAGACATGTTATACTTTTTACACATTTTTACAACCTCTCTTCTTCTTTCCATTTACTTTGCATTAATTAATCAAAATGAAAAAAACGAGGTAAATAAATCTCCTGATAGATTCTTTTGAATACACTACACAAGGGGTTGCTCACTGTTGAAGTCTTTGAACCACTTGGATTGTAATGTTTGAAGTACATTTGAAGTAGTTTTGAAGTACTTGTAGTATTGAAGTATGTTGCAGTTCTTTTGAAGTCATACAATTTTTAAGACTTCAAAGACTACAACTATTGAATGTAGTACTTAGTAGTACTTTGTAGTAATTTTCGGACAGTATCGATTTCATAAAAATTATTGCTGTTAAATTTAATTTTTTCAATAAACATTCAATTCAATTCATTAATAAACATTCACAATAATAAATGCACAAATAAAAGTAAAATGTCAATGAGACTTTACAACTTTGCAAAGTTATATCAACAAATTTAATTTTGTTGAACTCTTTTTGAAGTCTTATTGAAGTCGATTGCAATGTATTACAAGAACTTCAACAATTGTAGTCTCAAAAAACTTGTTGAAGTATAAGTACTTCAATTACTGCAAATTTCATTGAAGTCCTACTACAAGTATTACAAAAGACTACAAGTACTACAAAAATTGAAGTCTTTAGTACACCGCCAGTGGGAGTGAGCAACCCCTCCACATCACAGACATTTTTTTTCTAAGATAAAATTTCGTGGAAAAAAGTTATAACGCAAGAGTGTTTTTGCATTTCGTCAGAAGACTAATTGAAATTTGCGCAAAAAAATCGTATACGCAGATAAAGAAACGTATATGTTTTATATATGTTGAAATGAATGATCGAGTCAATTAGTTATCGCAGGTATACAAATTCTCACGACACAAAACCGAAAGTAATGAGAGCCTCGTGCAAGAAGCGAAGTCGCGCTCGCGTTCCCCTTGCGAAATTGGAGCTCGCGCATATACGCGCAGCAGCCGATACGCTGCAGATGTAAATGCGAGGTGCGAGGGCCGTGTGTTGCCGACGATTGCGCGCGCGACTCGTGTTCCACGGCTCGCGACGCAGCTTGCATCTTAAGCAGCTAATGTTCCTAGTCGCGGGATTGCGAAATTGTTGGAAATAGATTTCGTTGCGAGATACTCTCGCCCCTACCCTTTTTGCCTCGATCCTTTTTTTTATGAGAATTTAATTAGCTGCACTGGAATTGAAAGTTATGAAAACATTCGGTTGATGAATGTTCGGGGAAAAAAGCCACACTCGATTTCAAATCGAACTGTGCTTCGAAACTTTAGGTTAAAAAAGTTTTATCAATTAGGAAACGAGAGGAGGGTCGTTTTTGTGCTTGTTTTTTTTTTGCTGTTTTGTAATAGATGTGGAAGTTTGATTGAATTTTATTACAAAAAGGTTAATTAAGATGGAAAACCACCCAACAGTTTTGAGTCATCGAGCGACGCGTTCCGCTTCGCGGCTCGCGGTTATTTGATTAATTACTTGATCAATTAATTTGTTTGGCGCGCGCAACGAGTCTACCGTCTAAGCACGCTTTGGTGCCTACGTAATAGGAATATGTAACATCAATTTGCAATCGCTCGTTTGCTTACTTGACAGCCGTACAGTCAGTTTTTGCAAGGGTATTTTCAGTTTCACTTCTTCTCTGACATGCAAGAAGATTTATTTACACAAAATATAAGAATATTGAAATGTTTTGACAAATCGATCGAGATATATCGATGAATATTAAGATATATCGATGCATATCGATTTATATCGATTTTTATCAAAATAAATCGATTTAGATCGATTTATATCGAAATGTATCGATTTATATCGAGATATATCGATACATATCGAAATATATCGATTTATCTAGAGACATATCGAAATACATCGAATTTTGAAATCTAAAAAAATATTCAATTATATCGATGTATCGAAATGTAGTAAATTATTTATCAACATTGATAGATCGAAATATATCGAATTAAATCCAATTTTCTCGCGTTGAAGGTGGCATTGACGTTAATTTAACTTTTTTGCAATGAGTTTGAACGAAAAAAAAAGCCACTGAGTCTCTTCGATCTGGATAGCAAACGATTGATAGGGTAAAAATGAGACGTAACGACGACAAGTGAACGTATAAGATCGAGTGAGAGAGAAATCCTTGAACAAAAGCGGTGTGATTTTAAATTCTGTCGGGACGGGCTTTGCGCTCTTAAAAGGTAGTTATAATAGCTCAGAGGCCATGAATCGCGCTCCGCCGGGCATCTTTATACAAACTTTGTAAACCAAGGAATTTCACTTGCTTTTGCATTTCAGGCCTTTGATTAAAAAGTGTGAAACATTTGTAATTTTTTATTCCTTGCAAAGTAGTTAAAATATAATTCCACTAAAAAAAAATAACGAAATAACAAAATCGAAAAAAAATTGTAATTGAAATAAATTGTTAAGTGATTTATGATGAGTTTAAAAATGAGTCTTTAGAAGGGGAATAAGAAAGATGTCGGTGAAAAGGTGTTTCTTACAAATTTGAATATTTTATTATTTTTCGACGAGTGTAAGGATGTTCGCGGCCGGGCGTAGGCGAAGTGTAAATAACGATGGTTCGTCGAGATACGAGTGCAAGTTAAACAGGCGTTCATAAATATCGACAACGCGGTGGCTCCGGTAAATCTTTCGCGCAAAAGATGACTACGTCTTGGGGTAAAGACGTTATAGTTTGCAGACTCGGGCGCGGGGCCTTGTCAGCTGTGCAAAACTTGTAGCTTCGCATCCGCGCTAAAAATTCGCGAACAATGCCGTTGCGCAACGTTTTTCTCCATTTTCTGCGTCTCGTCATGCGTCATCGCGAAACACTCGTTTAATTCTTCATCCCAACTCGTACATTTCGCTCGATGTTTATTTATACCAATACCCCCTCTCTTTTTTACAGCCACACTTACACATAAATCAGTTTTACAAACAATGAAGTTTCCATCATAACCAGTTTTTCAACCCATTGAAGTGAAAAAATTTTCGCTTTCAAATATTCCCTTTTTTTAACAACGGAAATTCATTTCAAATGAATTTATTTTGTAGATTGGATCTGGTTAGTTTAAATTTTCCCGCTTTTTTCAACTTACCATAAAATAGAGGAGAAAATTTCAGGAAGAAGAAAAAAAAACTTTTCTATTTAGTTTGATTGTATAATTGCAGGATGACGTAAAAGGATCCATAAAGGAGTACGTAGAAGGGTCATGCATAATGCCATCACGTAAAAGTGATTCGCGGCTTATAGTGGCCACGTAAAGCGGCTAACTCCGGTTGCCGGTTTAATCGCACGCGGGGCATTAATGGCGAGCGATTATCCCTCAATTTGGCAAGCACGGAAAAAGTGCGCGTTGTACGCGTTGCCCATAAATCGGCGGATTAACCTCGACGTTTAACATTATCAATTACTTTGGCTACGCGCCGCAAGCAAATTCAACCATCGCCACGTTCCAACCCGGGTTCAAAGTTCGCGACTTCTCTTTCAAACTTCCGCTTTTGTTCAGTTCTCAAATATTCCGATTTCAAACAAACGTTATTTTTGCATCCTCAAAAATTATAATCCTCGAAGGAGTACATTGAAAAATGAGAAACAATTTGTTATTGTTTTTTGAATTGCGAGACTAATTTTAGGATTAGTTGAAGAAGTTATTTCGTTGATAATGTGTTGATAGGTTTTTTGTTGTTTGTTTGTAACGTGTTTTCTGTTTTTGTTTCAGTTCCGCCAGTGTTGGTGCAAGCGGCAAAAAGAGACCGCGATCGAAATGAAAGATGGCCCGATCGAGAGCGCCGAGACACGAATTGCGAGCAAGACAACACTAATAGAAATCAAGACAGAGGGTCGAGCGGGACCGCGCGCAGCCGAGAATGGGACACTCTGAGAGAACGAGAGCGGGAGCGACATCGAGACAGGGAAAGAGACCGAGATCGAGACAGAGACATGACCATGTGTATGATGGAGACCCCGGACCCACTTTATGTATCATCACCCGCTGCTCTTTTGGCACTACAAAGGATAAAAGAAGCTTCTTTGTAAGAATTCTATCATTCGAAAATAATTACTCGATTGAATTTAAACTTTGACAGAAATCGGCAAAAAATCGGTATCAAAATCGGTCAAAATCGGTATAGGAGAAAAGCGATTTGTTTTTGACACTTATCTAAAATTAATTTTTTTAGTTATCATTGTTATTGGAAAAGGAAAAATCGATAGAAATCGTTATGAATTGTATTCATTTACCATTAGTGTGTGTTTAGGGAAATATCTATTGAGAGTTTTTTAATGTTAGAATACTCAACTTCAATTAAATATTTTAAAACGGGTAAAAGCTGGTAAAAATCGTTAGAGAACAGCATTTAATCTTCGTTACCTATTAAACGATCTCTTAATGGATACCAAGAAACATCGAACAGCCGAAGAAACGATTGAAGTTGACCTTTGAACTTCTATAAAATCGTAAGTCGCGTTAATGTGAAATTTGTTGGCGCTCGAAAATGCGGTTACTATTACGGTTGGCGTCTAATTTCCCAACGAGTGTCGATGTAATCGACGCGCATGCAGAGCCTCGCCGAAGAAGAAGAAACAATAAAAGGGATCGGGTGCGGCGCGATCTGCAAAAGCGGTCGCGCATATTGTTGGCGCAATATATCCTTCAGCGAGTGACTGGCGCGCAATCACACGTGGCACCTCCGATCTCAGAGAGATCAACCCCGTGTCAGTGCAGATGCGTTTTTACGCCGCCGCTGTTAGACATTAATGGTGCCAACAATCGGACGGAAAATCGAACCGCGCGATTTTTATTGACTGCTCAACCTCTGAGTTATTTATGACGCTGCATCGACGCAGATTAGGCCCAGCTTTTTTATAACTCTGCTAGCCTAATTTGAAAACAAAAACGTTCGTGGTATTATACTTGCTAAAAAAATCGGTAAAAAATCGTTTAGAGATCGGTTGAAAATCGGTAAAAAATCGGTAAAAAATCGTTTAGAGATCGGTTGAAAATCGGTAAAAAATCGTTTAGAGATCGGTTGAAAATCGGTTTCGATATTTTAGCTACATTTGAAATAATAAAGTTCAATAAAAAAATTAAAATTGATTTTACGACGTTGGCTTTATATGGAGGGAAGGTATTTGCGCCAACTCGTCGTTCGCGCAAGGCATAAATTATTTTGCGCGTTCAAACTGACGAAGCAACGTGGTCCTGAATCATACCCGGTAACCTCTGTGCCTTTGACCCCTCCCGACATCTTTTAATGCATCTTAACCTCAATCTCGCTCAATTAAACGCAAGCTTTTACTATATAAATTAACGCGACAGGCATACACGTTGAACAAAAGTGACATTTATTGCAGACCCCGTAATTGAGAGTCCAAATGCAATAACACTTAGAACAATTCGTTAGAATGAAAATGTTGGTACACGAACTAATTTTTGGTTCAACAAATTCTTATGTTTAACAACACACAATTCGTTTGTACATCATCAATATTATATTTTATATCAATTTTACGTATTAATCTCATTCGATACATATCGATTCATATCAATATATCGATATATCTCGATATAATCAAATCAATGTTGTTCTAAAATTGATGTAATTTGAAATTACTTGCAATGCCGATGATCTTCGAAAACTTTCGATAAATCGATGCATATCGATTTATTTCGACTAATCGAGATAACTCGATTCATTTCGATAAATCGATATATCTCGAATTTTTTTCAATCTAAAGATATTAAAAATATTAAATATACAATTTCATGTTTTTATATTTTTTTCAGGGTCTTTCATAAACGACCTTCGCTTTCGGCAAGTATCGGGTTGGGCACAAGAGGCAATGGAGGTGTGGGCGCAAACAACGCAAATCTGAGCGTCGACGGTGACTGCGGCGACGCGCTGAAACGTCGCAAAGTTCACAGATGCGACGTCGAAGGATGTGACAAAGTCTATACAAAAAGCTCACATCTCAAAGCACATAAAAGAACCCACACTGGTAAGAAAATTTACATTTTGTTTATTTATTTTTTGTTTGTTTGTTTCATGTCTAGCGACTTTTAAAATAAGAATGGATAGATTGAATGGATAAACTAAATTTAATGCAAGTTGGAAGGGGGCTTGGTATCAAATTTGTCTTGGAATGTTTTTTGGGAGATTTTTTGTGCGAATGAAACGGGCCGTTTAATTAGAAAGGACTTGGCAGCCGCTCATCAAGCTTTCAGCCCAATTTCGGCCAGTCAATCGCAGCTGCTGTTTCACTCCGACTTGATTCGTTTTGACGCGAACACGAGATGACCACCGTCTTTGCAATTAATTCGCCACATTCGTTATAGCCAATTTGTCTCGGGTGATGAGCCAAGACGATTGATTCGTATTTAGATCTTATTACATTGAGCTCTTAATTATTTTGGTATGGTAAATATCCTGGACTGTTGTTTTACTTTTTGCAAAAAAATGGAAAACTGAAAAATCATTTGTTCCAGTATACTATTGGCTTCGAATGGTCCTTCTTTTTGATTGCAAACTCGGCGTTATTTTACATAACTTTTTTTTCGACAAATTTCAATGAGTCGTAAAACAATAAATCGCCAAACTTTAAAAAGGTTGAAGACACAGCTGCACTGTATTAAACTTCGTGGAACATAGGGAAACAATATAATATCACGAGAGTTACTTGCTCGTACGACAGTATTACGTATTTTACTCAACTTTACCTCGATTTTGAATGTTGCATGAAAATAAAGTGACATTAAAATTCCAAATGAGTATTTCTGAGTGCAAAATATTTGAAAGGTTAAAATTAATAGAGAACTAAGAAAATGGTCATTTTGTTAGTTCTTGTAGATTGAACATTTAACCGTTCAGTTAAATGTTCAATGGAAAATTTGAAACAAACAATATACAAATGTAATGGCATATTGGCACGCGAGATAATCGACAAGTTGGCAATAATTGGGTGCGAAGTGACATCTCCAGCGATGATATCGGTCGGTTTGATATTCCTTCAGATAGACCGACAGTCGATCTCCTCTAACGAGTCGCTGTCTCTTCTGACAAGTGATACTCACTCTGCAACTTCTTCTTGTAACTTCGATTTTTGCCTGCTCTAACTTCTAAAATTGGCTTGACATCAAAATAACGCCTAAAACTGGCTAAAAATGTTTCAATCGATGAAACATTAGATTTGGAAAATCAATGTATGCATCTTTTGTAGATGCAAATCGATTTGAGAAGTTAGGAGGAAAAAAAAATTCCGTCATTCTCAATTAATCGGGACAAAAATCGTCGGCACGTGAACCGATAATTATGAAAGTTGCGTACTAACTTGGATACATAATTGCACGTAATTAATCCATTTACGTGCCATTAAATTAGAACATCAATTATCCATTTACTTGTGCGGTTTGATCAAATTTTGTGCAGTTTTAGTGTTTGCTTGCGTCATAGGTTACCGATCTCCGGGCTCATTACTTAATTCCAGCTCGAGCATTACTTTACGTTTGCTAATCTTAATCTCAATTGATAAACGAAAAAAAAGTCATTCCCAAGAAAGAGAAGGAACTTAATCTAATTGACTATTTAATTGCAAAAACTTGGCGAAAAATCAGTTAGAAAGATGAAAATCGTTAATAAAATGTTGAAGTGAAATTGGTTTCATTTGTTTGTGCAAATCAGTCGGAGAATTTTCGGACCCTCGTAAGGTGGAATTTATTCAGATAAATGGCACTCGTACAGAGCCTCATTAAAGGCAATGGCTAAAAGACTTTCGATGGAAATAAGAGGCGCCGTCAGTCGAGGCGAGATGAATCGATTGATTTCCTTTAATCTCGCGTTATCCAGCATCGCCCGATCACGAGTGGCCGACAATGAAACCCGACAATAAACCCAAGACGATCAATCACTGCTCTAAAACCAAGACGATCAACGATGACAGAATATTTACTGAATTGAAACAGATTTTCGAGATAAAATCCTGTTGATTATATCGGGATATACAACCACTTTGAACTCTCAAGGACCACTCCACATGTCCGATAATTATCGGCTTCCAATTATGTTACGATTTTTGTTACGATATTTTCGATTTATTACAATTCCTAACTCATTTAATTACTGAATCGGCCAATAAATCCGTTTCCGACTTTGGTTTCTTTATTTGCACAAAGATCGGTAAGAAATCGGTAGGAAATCGGTAGGAAATCGGTAGCAATTTTGTATTTAATTCAAGTAGGTAATTACAAATAATCAATACTGATCGATTGCATACCGATTTGTTCGGATCGGTACCACTAATCGGGGTCCGATTTTTCGTCAGTTTTGTGAACTGGTAAATGAATTGGAAAAACAAATAAGAGTGCCCTCGACGTATCAATTAGCGCGCGAAAGTTTTTGCCGATTGATTTTGTAATAATTTTCGATCCGCATTAACGGTCGCTGGAGTCGTGTTCACAGAGAGGTGTATGTTATGAAATTGATTCAAGTAACGGTGGGTTAATATGTATTAAGTCGATCGGGAAAATTTATCAGCAGACTTTAATGCGGGAGTAATAGCCGATCGATGGCAGTCGGCATGCGACGTTTGCAACCGGTGTTATAAGTGCGTGGGAATGCGCATTGTACCATTCTGCGAAATGCGAAACAAAAGAGTTTTGTAAGTCCTATAAATAACGGTTTAGGAAAAATGGTCTTCGGTTCGGTTTGCTTTATGGATGCGAGTGAGAAAGTCGAGAGTCGACTTGATTAGTCAACTTTGTTCAATAAAACACTGCCACGCGTTTTTACACTTATTAGAAACAAGCCTGATGGATGCGTGTGCCTGAAGTGTGATACGAATACAATGTTATAGTTATTTAGTGACTAGAAACGTCCATTCATTTCCTAACGACGCAGTTCTAACTTGGTAGCTGCAATTGACTGCGCAGAAATTGCAACGACCTAAGTGGCAAAATGACGATTTCCGCGTTCTGCGCAGTTGTGCCATACGAAGCGCTGCGCAGTAGACGACTTTTCGATGTTTGAGCATACGATTCAGTATTTTTGTGCGCAGTAAAGTGAATTTTATTCTCGATGTAAATAATAATAGGAAAATATTAATGATTTCTCATTTTCATGAATAATTAACGTTTATAATCAAGAGAGAAAATTGTGATTGATTAGAACTGAAATGAATGGATTATTGTTGTTGTTGTTGCAGGTGAAAAACCTTACCAGTGTACATGGGAAGGCTGCACTTGGAAGTTCGCTCGTTCGGACGAGTTGACACGACATTATCGCAAACACACAGGCCAGAAGCCCTTCAAATGTCACTTATGTCAACGCTCGTTCTCGCGCAGCGATCACCTGTCGCTTCATATGAAGCGTCACTGATAAAACCCCCAAGCATCAATTAACCTTCATTACATTCGGGACCTGACGATCAGCGTTGCCAACTTCGCCGTACGCGCATGGTATTTTATATCAGAGCTTAGGATAATTGCATCGCGACAGTTGGCACCACTGCTGACGACCAACCCTCCTCCGACAACTTCGGACCCGAATCATAAACTCCGGGCATTAAATCCGTGTCGATTGGGAGGCACTAAGGCGAAAACTATACATTATTATTCAGTCCGATAATACGATTATTTTTGGTTTCTCAATCTGTGAAGACAGAGATTTTTTCGAATGATGCCACTTAAGACAAGCAGGCAATAAGTGGTACACTTGCCGCAGAGGCGTTTGCATTCCGTGCAATTAACATTCCAATAGTGAGTTGCATGATTCAAATCTGTTCGAGATCGTTCGAAACGCGGAAATTCGCGTAAGCATCGAAATTAACCCTTTAAGTCTGACTGCATTTTTCCGACCTAAAACTGTATCCCGATCAGATGACGTTACCTCGTTAATTATTTGAAATGAACAAAATGGTAACGAACACTATTTTCAAAAAATTTAGTGAGAGAGATACAAAGTATAATTTATAATGTGTTAGAAACAGATAGAAGACTGAGATTTCTGGATTTTTTGAAAAAATACTGATTTTATTATAACAACAAGAGTTTAAAAATTAATTTTGATATTTTTGTTATTTTATTATTAAATTTCGAAAAAGGTTGGAACAATACAACATTCTTAGAGGGTTCAAACATTTGAATCTGCAAAGTGGTGACGATATTATTTATTTTAATTTCTTATGTCGTTTTTGAGACAAAATTGTTGATGAAAAATAATTGTGATTTACATTTGAATCGTGCAATGTGATGGAAGAAGAGAGAAAACGTAATTATTTAAGAAGAAAAAGTGGACGAGCATGGCTGCAGGTTCAGCGAGCCGAGTATTGTTTCTAGCTAATTTGTTGAAATTCAAACTTTTATTTAAATGAAAATGAGATGAGAGCCAGCTCAACTAGTCTAGAGCACTATTTTTACTGAACTTGTTTTTTTTTCTCACATGCATTTCCTTTAAATCTCTACTACTTCATTTTCGTTTTTCATTGTGCAAAATGTAACGACGAAATCCCGATGATTAATATATTATATGAAAAAAAAAACTATCACAAATAAGATCAACAACACTTCTTACGTCAGATCTTACGCAGACTACGTTACAGAAATAGAGCCAGTAAAAGTAATGATATCGCTTATTTAAGATTATCATATTTTCATTTCCAATAAGTTAATTTAAAAACTATTATTATTTATAGCTGTATTTTTAACTCGATTTTGTAATAGATTTTCAACAATAAAAAATTTTTTTAACAATCAGTAATTTAAAAAAAATCCAATTTGAATAGATGCTATGTAATCCAAAAACACCATTTTAATGTTAAAACAATGTTTTTTTGAATTGAGAATCTATGAAAATCGAATCGAAGAAAGGGCATAACGTCGAGAAATGACATTTATAATTTTACGAAGGTATCTGTAGAGAACTCCTAACATGGAGCTTGGGACTTAGCATGCTCAGTTAACACATATACAATTGTAATGATGTGATGTTTGCTAAACAAACGTGTTAATTACCAATTGTAAAATGCACAAAGAATTTCGCGTTTGTAAAACGGACAATCAATGACAATTATGATCAATTAGGTTTCGTGTATTCTAAATAATGGCAGTATTAGGGATGTGCTGCAAAATGGGAAACTCAATTAGATTTTCTATACCGAATGGCCGAAAGTTTGAATGGAAACAAACATTTAGATTTAAGGTGCGTAGAAGTTAAGGATCTCGTTCGAATAATTTATGGCAATAAGAAAAACGTTTTTATCAAGGCTATTTCGTTTTATCAGCAATCGATTTCATCTCGAGTTAAAATAATATTTCCAAATTGTTTAACTTCTGTTTTGTACTGTGATTAGTGAAGACTTTTTATTTTCTGGTTTTCAATACAGATTTTTTATATTCACAAATAGTCTTGATGATTGTAAAGGTGCCAAAGTAGAAGGTGCAATCATACTGTAAGAAAGGTGTAAATAAAACAATTGAGCTGTATGCTTTTTCGGCCAGAAACAAATTGGGCTAAAAATTTTTGTTGGTCCCAAGCGTCGTATGAAATGCTACTATATATTTTGACAACTATTTTTTTAAAACGACCATCGTGAGAAATTTTGTGATACGTTATATTATAAATTGGAAACGTGCTGTGATGAGCAGATTTGATTTTGGATACTTTTTGCGCACATCTTTTTTTCGCAGCCACTCAAAATGCTCATCAGTGAATGAAGAATTTAAAGTTTTTGGAATAAATTTTGTTATTCACATTGAGGTGCCAGTACGAGCCAGTTTTTTTATCAATGCTGCATTTTGACTAGGAAATCGTGCCTTGTATATTGGAGAAAGGGCACTCGGTTATTCTAGACTTTAACGTCCGTCACTAGTGCCTTTTGAAAACACGCACGTATTTTTGCACAGTAATATCGGATTCTTATTCGATTCATTTTTTCGGCACTAGTTTTGTGACTGATTTATGCTTATTTATTGGAATGCAACAGACTTATGAAGTGCCTTCAATTGTAGATTGTCAGAGGCGAGTTTAAACGTAAATTTAATGATCCTCAAGTTTATGACTCGTTGAATTTCCATTCAATTTGCATTATTTTGATTTGTTGAAAAACGCGTACTTCTCAAATGAGAAAAATAAATATTAAAGAGGCTCATTACTTTAGTACCCTCAACATGACGTTCCTACTGTCATTTTTTAGATAAGTTTAAAAATTAAAATTTAAAATTTAAAACACTAGATTTACCCAGGGTACAAATTTGTTCCTTTTTGAAATTATAACATCTATGAAAGTTCCAATTTCGTTTGTTTTGAAGATCAATTTTATTAACTTTGAACTAATTTTGAAGATCATTAATTTCCATTTTTCATTTCCACAAAATGTTGTAATTGAGAAGTTTTATCTAAAATAAATTATAAAACCGACTATCAAATCATGATTTGTACTAAATTACAAAATTTAAGGAAACAGATTTGTTTTTTGGTAGTTTTAGATTTTTTTATTAATTCCAGTGTTACTTCAAGATGAGTTTCAATGAATAAGTGAAATCACGTCGAATGTGGTTCAGTATTACGAAAGATAGTGTCAAAATGTGTTCTGTCAACGAAAAAAACCACAACAGCGTTGTAGTTGAAATAAAAGAAAAAAATTGTATTAAACTCTCAGAAGAAATTCACAAGATCTGCATTGTTCACTATCATGTAAATATATTTCTAGCGGCAATCCGGCAAAAGATAAAACAATCATAAGCTAAACGATCTACGTAGTATAGCGCGACTTGAGTAAATGTAATTAATGGGGGCCAGTAATTATCTCGGATCTCGCACGGATTTATCTATCACGAGGCGCGAGCGCAAGTACTGCACTTGAATAAGTTTCGCATTACGTTTAAGTTGCCTTTCGATTCACACAACTTTCACTGAAAAAAGGTTTTTTGATGAAAACAAAAAGTCGACGACTTGTTTGTCTGCCACGCGATTGTCAAATGAACTAATAAACAAAGGATGACAAAACAGTTGAAACAAACTCAAGCATATGCAACGAACGTATCAACTTTATCAACTCACTTATTCGTACATGCGCACTCAAACGGAAGCAACTTTCGCAGGCGCCGCAACTATTAACTGATAAGAGATGAGCTACATTGTAATCATAAACGTAATCCGGTAGAACCTTCTTATTACGACTTTGTGACATTAGTTACTGTACGATGAGAAAAAGGCATTATACAATATCGTTTTGTCTCGGCGACGCTTCTGGGAGCAGAACAAGATTATTATAATTTTTCTATATGAATATAAACGAATGATATCTATGGCGTAGAGTTATTTTAAACGTGATTTTTTTTCTCCAGTGCTCGGCATAAGCTGTACGGTAATGTGTTATGTTTATTTTTACTATCACTATCTCAATTGTATCGTTTGTTGGCGAACCATAACTTATTTATTGCGATCGGTGCGATGTGTACATTTCCAAGGATACAAATTTTTTTATTGTAAAATTCTCATAGTGAATATAATATATTAGGCACATGCGCGAGTATAACATTTATGCCTATGAGTGTGCGAATGCGATCCAAGTGGCGGGATCAGCTTGTGCGAAACGAGCGAGTCCGTCATTGCGTACAACTTCATCGTACCAGCACAGTTGGACGTTGTTTCAAGAGATCCGAACGGTCGAATTGTATATAAGGATGACGTCATACAGGGTAATCGTCAATTGTCGTTATTGGATTGTTGTGTATATATCAAATGTTTATATTGCTTCGGTTGAGCCAATTTGCTGTTATGTGCTTGTGGAACATAATTGTTGATCAATCTTTTTATTGGGATTTTTAGCACTCAGACGTCAACTTTAGGTTTACACTGTGAAAAGTACAACAAAATTCCTCTTCTTCAATCGGAATAGTCTCGTCGGGACCGTTTTACTTGTAATCAAAAGGACTTACGTTCGATTCCTCTCATAACAATTTTTTACTCTTGCGAATTTCAAGCAGGACCGATTTTTTACAGTGCTGAAACCTAGATCTGATGACTATTACAAAAAAGTCCCTCAACATTTCCGCAGGCAAGTTAAAACGAGAATAAAAAATATATAAGTGTCGTCGGTCCTATTTTTGTAATCGAGGGTCACCTTCGGATCTCTTACAAACTCCTAATGTGTTTTTATTTTTAGGATGATTAAGGATGATACTCGGGCACGCGGTTGTTTGGTGCTACCACACGAAGTACACCCATCGATAGTTTGACCACTACACAACGCTCGGATGGTGGTTGGAATATTTTCACAAATATTGTCCGCCATTGTCGGTTATTATTACTGCTATCATTGGTACTATTATGTTTATGATGACGGTTATTTAGCAATGTATTTGGCAGGGTTATGATATTAAAAAAATGGACAAGTCCTCTGAATTTTTTCTCTTCTATTTTGTCCTCTCTTCTAAGAGGTTGCTCACTTCCACTGGCGGTGTGCAAAAGACTTCAATTTTTTTAGTACTTGTAGTCTTTTGTAGTACTTGTAGTAGGACTTCAATGAAATTTGTAGTAGTTGAAGTACTTATACTTCAACAAGTTTTTTGAGACTACAATTGTTGAAGTTCTTGTAATACATTGCAATCGACTTCAATAAGACTTCAAAAAGACTTCAACAAAATTAAATTTGTTGATGTAACCTTGCAAAGTTGTAAAGTCTCATTGACATTTCACTTTTATTTGTGCATTTATTATTGTGAATGTTTATTAATGAATCGAATTGAATGTTTATTGAAAAAATTAAAGTTAACAGCAATAATACTCATGAAATCGATACAGTTCGAAAATGTACTACAAAGTATTACAAAGTACTACATTCAATAGTTGTAGTCTTTGAAGTCTTAAAAATTGTATGACTTCAAAAGTACTGCAACATACTTCAATACTACAAGTACTTCAAAAATACTTCAAATGTACTTCAAAAGTATTACAAATCAAGTGGTTCAAAGACTTCAACAGTAAGCAACCCCTCTCTTCTTACATCGAAAACAAAACAAAAAGCAAACAAATTAGGATAATAAGGTAAGTTAAAAAAACTTTTGATTTTGTAAAAAAATAAAAACAAAACCAAAAGCACAGATCAAATTAAGAAAAAGTAAGTCGGGAGGATGTTCGAGATCAAAGTATTGTTGGAACCTCTTAAATCTTTGGTTCATCCTTGGTGCGATTGTGTGAAGAGACCTTGGCACTACGGCATGATAAGTGATAGACAGTAATTCGTAGATCCGGTCAGGCATCGCTACTGACAGCACTCGAAGAAGCATAGCCGGTGATAAGGTCGCAAATTCCACAGGCGCAATGAAGAGCGAGCGATAATTAGGTGCGAGTGACGTCTTCTCGCGGTCGTTCAGATGATATCGCCCGTTTGATTCGTACCGCTACCGACGTCCAGGAGCAAGATTACCCGGCCGATGGGCACTATTTAAACTCTCATTAAGGCACGTTTACCCATTACAACAGTTCGCGTCAATCCTAATACCAAAAAAATAAACAATAACAGCCCAGCAAATTCGTGACCGGTGTCGCCATCTGGTGTCAGTTGGGGACAACGAAATTTCCCCGGATTTTTCGCGCGTTTGAATTCAGCGGCAATAAAATGGTAAAACACGGCGGCTTTAAAGCGCGTAAATTTGTCCGAACGGTTTACAAGCTAGATAGCCGCTAGTTGTAGGTACAAATGCGCTGGTATGGGAAATTTGTAGCGCGTCGCCTATAATCGGTGGCCATAACTCGTGATTTCGCCGATGGAATATTTCCCCACGCGGGAAATCCCAATTACTACTCAGCGAAATAATACCTCGCGTTATTCCTTCTTTTGACTCGGTTACACGCTCGCCGGTACGGCCGTACCTTAACCATCTCATTTTAATAGACATCGGCGACGGTAAATTCAATACAAACGTCCGTCTCGCCTCTACCAAGGGAGCCGCGACGTTCGCCGGGTTTCATTTACGATCCGACCGATGCACTAATAAAATACAAACCTATCTGATGATGCGACGAAAATTTTACGACCCATTGCTGCAATTCCAAATTGCGATACAGTCATTGACATTCATCTAGTAATGAAGTTAATTCGTATCACCTCATTTTTGGACGGATGAGAAAAAAATCAAAAAGGAGGGATGTTAATATGAGAAACGAAATATGAGATCTTTAGACCACTTTGATAAAAGATATCTAAGATGAAGGATATAATACGACAGACTTTTTCAAAAAAAAAAAAAAATGATAAAATTTCATCAATTTTCAAGACACAGTTTCGGAGATACAACCTGAGATATTCACACATTTTTCGATCCTTATTGATAAGCTCGATTATGACTGGTCGACTGGTACCGTCACATTAAAAAGTTCAAGGAAATTGTTATTTCGCTTTTCATGAACGACAATTTATTATTCAAAAAACATACAATAGCAAGGGTTTTTACTAATTGGTTATATTAACTGATTTTACACTCGTCATAAATTTCACATTTTCATAACAAACAAACTTTTGAACTTGACTGTCTTTGACATCCCATTTAATCCAATGTAGGTAGCGAAAAACAACACAATTCATTCGTAATTCGTAACTTCGATTCGCTAGTAAATATGGTTCTTAAAAAATATATAATTTATTTAAACAAAATATGTCGAAGTTCAACTTTGTGAATTCGAGTCACAATATGCGTTAATCGATTTGAGCCAACTTCTTATGTCATGTCTTAAACTTTTTACGACTATTCTAAAAGGTGTTCTGATCGGTTTGATGTCAGCAGAGATGCAAAAAGTTGCGAATTTAATATCATTATACACCATATTTGATCAATTGAATTAAACCGTATAAATGTTGCAATTCAATGAATTATAAAGTTCGGAAACGGGTCGCGCGTAAATGAAGGCGAAACATCAAAGTCAAAAGAAACATGACGCTTGATTGGTAAACGCCACGTTTCAAACTTGTATCTGCAAACTGATAAACATTCAGTTGACGTGCGCTTTATAGAAAAAGATCGTTCATACTCGGTCGTTTATGGTGCTTCGTATAAGAAAGTCGCCGCTCCATAGACAATTGTCCACGCGCCGTTCGTACCAAATCTCAACGTCGTAACATTTAATAAATAATACATTATGTCAAATGTCCGTTCGCGATCATTTTGCACGACGGATAAAAGTTGCGAACAACATTCGATGCATGCACTTTGTCGTCAAAATAATTGTCAGGAATACAAATCACCCACAAGATTCTTGTACATTTTTTACTCGCACGTACTTACATTCAGACCTCTCTTTCTTTTTCTTATAATAATTATTACTCATTTATTCGCTATTATTACTAATTTATAACAAACTGAAAACTAAACTGTCAAATTAATTTTTGAATCAAATTGTTTTCAATTAGAACGATCCGAAATTTGTTGATTGTAAAAACGGTGTTTTTAAAACTTGAAATTTTTGCGAATAAAGTTTTTGGTAACAACAATATTTAATTATAAATAATTCAATGAGTAACTAGAAAGTGAAGTTAAATTGATAAACTAATTTCAAATCAAATTGTTTTAATCAGAAGAATTCTAAATTCGTTAATTGTGTGTTTTCAAAACTTGGAATTCGCGCAAACGAAATTATTAGTAACAGAAATGTTTTATTAAAAATACAACAATTGTTCGATAAAAGTAACTAGAAAGGAAGAAAAATGAAAGTATGGTGAAATTGAAAAATGTGAAATAATGCAACGTACGAAATCATCTTTGAGGGTCATGAGTTGTTTCAATGAGTACGCATTATTTTTTTTTTTTTTTTGTACAATCAAGTACATAATGTGGCACTATTCGTAACGAATGTTAGCTGTCGTACATCATTGGACGGTGCGTCATAAAATAAGCCGTCGTGATTTTTGCGAGAACAACTTAATTAAAATAAAGATTGTGGCTTTGAGATAATAATCATCCCGAGGCCAACGGTACAAATGAAGCGGTGTATTCGAGGATGAAGATTTCTTCGCGCAGAAAAGTTTGCGCGAATGTTGCCGATAATAAATTCCTCGGCACGACACGCGAGTTTTCATCTTCTTGCGCGCTGTCGCAAAGTACCACATGTGACCTCTGCTACTTCTTCCGAAGGTCTTAGACAACATTCCTAACAGGATACAGGACATTGCCGCCGGCCAAAGAAATCGTCAAATTATTGCAGCGTATGATCGTCTACATCTCATTGTTCAAAATCTGTCTTCTCCTTACTTGTATTCATGTGCAAAACATTTTTCAAAAAACTTATTTCATGAAATTTACGTTTCCTTCTGAGAGAAAAAAATGTTGTCTCTTCTTTACAATGTTGCAAAATTGCAGTAAAATATCACTTGAAATAAAAGGGTCAAAATTAAGGTGATACGTCAAAGACAGTCAAGTTCAAAAGTTTGTTTGATACAAATATTTGAAATTTGACACGTAAGTGGGTAAAATAATATAAACAATTAGTAAAGTCGAAAGATTTCACATTTCAAAAGTAGGCGTTGACGAATTTTGAAATTAAAATGTGTAAACAATTTGAAAAAATTCTGACATCCTAGCTTGAACCATGTGTTAAATTTATTTGTAGAATGATATTACAAAATATTACAAAATTAGTTGATTAATTTTGTAACAGTAGAAAACAGTAAGAGAATTTTTAACAAAACTTGGGATACAAAATTGTTAAGTTGGTATGCATGCGGAATGGAATCGGAAATGAGAAAACCGAAATGTTGAAAACATGTTGATGTTGGTATATGAAAAGTTAAAGGTTAATTACGCGGTCAATCGAGACCGATCTGAATTCTTTACAAGGAAACGCCGGACTAAATGACTGGTAAAGATGGCATCGTGGACACTAACGAGTAACAAGTGGCGTGACTTTTCAGTTAAGCTTTACTTTCCATCGAGTGGCAGGGTATCGGTATGCCACGACCAGCTACCTATCGCAGCCACTAAAACTAATTAACTTTGAGATTCATTATCGACACCTCCGAGCCGTTAAGATGTGTCTTCATTTTATACCTCACCCTCATCTGACATGTTTGTGGTTTTTATAGATATCAGTTATTTTTCACTCCCAAAAAAGAATGACTTTATCAATCTCAAACTTTTCCTAGGCCATGGTTTAGAGTTTAGTTAGTCGGTTGACTAATTTTCTTCCAAATTCGATATTTTTGATTATCAATCTATTCATAGAGATACATGGGAAACACCAGTTGAAAGTTCCGGTCACACGACTTTGCATATATGCATCTGTGTTCGCCACCAAGTTAGTTACGCTTAAATGCAAATTGATCTGTTTAATCGATCTACTTAAACTATGCCTTAATGTTATGTGACCCGCCTATTCAATTTATCAATCAAAAGTATCTGGACACGGCTCCTTCATGCACCCATTTTTGTCATAATACTATTGTTTTAATAAAAAATAATCGTAACATAGGTTCTTGCTCATTCTTTCTTGGCTAATTCACCAAAATGTTTTTGAGAAAAAGCTTTTTCCATCTGTTACAAAAGATAAGAACTTTTAATCAAATATTTTAAATTAACAATATTTTATTTCTAGGTGCTAAATTCTTGTTTTGATAACAAATTCATGATGAGTGAATAATTAACATTTTCTCAAAAACATCAAAAACAAATTGCATTGGTATTGCAAAAAATATACAAATGTACTTATTTCGTTTATTGAACAAATATTCTTTGTAAATTTCGAAATAAAATCTATTTCAGTTTACAAACTGTTTATATGCGACATTAATAAACAAACAAACAATAAATTAATGATTCAAATAAACAACAAGTTTTCTTGTTTACCCAGTGTCGATAACTATTTGAATCTTTGGAGGTTATGTATACGTTACTCAAACGTGCTTGTTTCCTATCCAAATTGTGTTTGCAAAAACCGTCATTATCAAGTAGTAAGTTGTTCACTTTTTCTAAATAAATTGTTTTGTAACAAAGAATTAAATTGTATCGAATTAAACCGTATACTAATCAAAGAAGTAAACAAATTGTATCCTACAGTTTTGCAAAAATGCAAAAATAACAAAGCTGTACATTTTTGTATCGACCTCGTCATGATTTCCAATTTTTTAAAACCAGCGAAAAATGATATTTATATCAACATTTTCAATATTTCAAGGGACCAATTTTTCTACCGGTTTTGCAAGGATGTCGTCTGTAACAATTGGGACTCACAGTGGTACTTTCCACTGCGACGAAGCGTTGGCTTGTTTCATGTTGAAATTATTGCCTGAATACAAAGATGCAAAAATTGTCAGGTAATTTAAACAAGAAATTATTCTAATTTCCAAACCTATCAATTTTTTTTGAAGTTTTCAATCCTAAACAAAAATTAAACTCAAATACTTGTTTGCAGATCTCGAGACAATTCAGTTTTAGATAAGTGTACTATAGTTGTTGATGTTGGAGGAAAGTACGAGCCGAAAAACCATCGTTATGATCATCACATGAGGTATAAAACTAAAAAATAAATTTTTCGTTTAGTTTTTATGAATTGGTTAGAACTGACAAGGAAAATATTTTTAGAGATTTTACAGAAACATTTGACTCGGTGGTAAACGATGAGAGTTACAAAAGTGATATTAAACTAAGTAGTGCTGGACTAATTTTCTGTCACTTTGGTAAAAGGATTATACAAACAATTTTGCCCGACTTGAAGGATGAAAAAACTCTGAAAGTTCTTTTTTGCAAAGTTTATGACAGTTTTATCAAAGAAGTTGATGCCATTGATAATGGTGTGCCAATGTTCGATGGTGAACCTAAGTAAGTTAACATGTTTTCCCCTAAACAGTTTTCCAGTGGTTATTTTTATTTGAAATTCTCATTTTTTTATTTGAATTTTATATTTAAGAATTGTGAATTTCTAAGTGATGTATAATCTAAACTAATTTTGTTGAGTTTGTATATTAAATAATGTTGTACTTTCAGGTTCTATATAGGATCCAATTTGAGTTCTCGAGTTTCAAGACTGAATCCCCCCTGGAACGGCGATGGAAAGATGGATCCAGAAGTACAGTTTCAAAAAGCAGTTGCATTAACTGGAGAAGAATTCGTCGACACAGTTGTGAGGTCTCATGATATTTGGTTGCCTGCTCGTACTTACGTTGAAGAAGCTATTTTAAAAAGACACGAGGTTTGATTTAAAACAAAACTCAAATTCATATTTTCATTTTGTAAATTTTGAATTAAAGCTAAAACTAATTCATTTTAGATCGATCCCAGTGGTGAAATTATGATACTCGCAACACCTGCTCCTTGGAAAGAACACTTTTTCAAACTGGAAGAAGATATGAAAGTGGACCCTTCAATCAAATATGTACTTTTTGAAGATACGACCAATAATACTTGGAGGGTGCAGTCTGTGCCCTTAAACTGGGGTAGTTTTATTTGCAGGTGAGTAAAACAGTTACCGAACGGGTTACCAAAGGAATTAGAAATTGAGAAAATTCATGAAAATTTCGTTACAAAAAAAGTGTTTAAACATAAAATGTTAATTTTTTGTCATTGTTATAGATTGTTCCTACCAGAACCATGGAGAGGTAAACGAGACGAAGACCTGTGTGAAGTTGCAGGAATTGAGGGATGCATTTTCGTTCACGCCACTGGTTTTATTGGTGGAAATAAAACAAAAATGGGAGCTCTTTTGATGGCCAGGAAAGCTCTCGAATTCGGAAAGGAAAATAAAAACTAACATCGTCATACCAAACTCACTAAAATGTAAAACTTGGAATAATAATATGTTTTGACATAATTGTTTTGTTTTTACCTGGTGCAAATCTGCAAATTCCGTTTCCAGTTGGCGCAAGAGTTCTTTAAAGCTTGCAAAATCAATTCAGACTGAATCAGATTCGCCTTAAGTTGGAAATTCTTTGTTTATATTTATTCATTCACAAAGATATTCAACTTCAATGAACAGGCAATAATAACAAGATTTTTGTTGGTTTCTCAATTGTACCGATGAACAAAATTGTAACTTTCTTGAATGATGTTCTTGTCAAGGTTCTTCCAAAAGTCCCAAGCTTTTTTGCCAAAATCGACACCCACAGCCACCTCGTCGTTTATTTCGTAAAAGTACTTGGCATTGGGAGAAATCGGTGGCCATTTAGTGGGCAACAAATCATTGACTTCTGGAGTTGGATTTCTGCAAAATAAATTAAATTGATTTTCACATCACAGGTTCCTCCCAAATTTCAATGTTAACAAATTTAATATTTTTCAAATTACCCCTGTTGAGCAAAATTAGTCCACAGTCTTATCATGCGATCCTTCATCATTTCGTCCTTTGAGTTTTCTTTTTTCTTACCCAGTTCACCGAATTTCTCGACATAAAACAACAAACAAAGTTCATCGCCATGGGTTGCTCCTATAAAAAATAAATGCTCGTGGAATAAGAACAAATCATTTTTTCAACTATTGTATTTATACTATTTTCATTATTATTTTTATTTCTAGTTAATCCTACCAGCGATTGAAGAAACAGAGAAGAGTTTCGCCAAAGGACTCTCACAAATAAAAGAAAACCGATAGATGTACGTCGGTGATTTACTCCTCAGTTGATTATCACAAGTGTGTTGAACACCGTTCGTTATCATCACATCACCCATGTATTGTACTAACCCAGCAAATTCTTTCTCGGTGATAGGACGGTTGCCGAAGTAAAACTTTTTAACTTCTGTTGCCAATTTGGCCATTTTCGCATCGTCCATTGAATACAAATCTTTTTTCATCTGCTCACCAAAATTGGCATTAATCTTATCCATAGACTCTTTTGCAGGGTCTGAAACAATTGATTTTCCAATCAATTATTGAAAAAAAGTTGGAATCAAAACTTGAACAATTTTAGTTACTAGAAAATACAGCTCCTTCATGGCTCGCACATCCGATCATTATCGGAATATTGATACAAGTGTCCACCATCTCATCAAGTTTTTTTGGTAAAAATGGTTTGACGCTGGCTTTGTCAAAAGTTGGTCCAAACAAAAACATCACATTGAACAGGCGCTGCAATGAAAATAAGAATAACAAAACTTCGATTTATAGCCTTGTACAATTTAGCAAATGAATGAAACTCTTATTACTACCCTTCTTATATCAATCTTATTTTTCTGTTGAAAAATAATTAAAAAAATGAACAATTTACACTCACAGATGGGAACAAGCCATCAAGCATCGCATTTAAATCCATGGCAGGTTCTTTTCGCAATGTTTCGATCACTTCTCGTGCATTTTTAACATTCGGCTGAAGTTTTTGTGCCAGAGAAATCGCGTACGTTTTATTTTCGTACTTGTAAGCCCAAGGGTTGAAAATTGTTCCACTTTGTAGTATTGCTTTATGAAACAGTCCTAACCGAAACAATAACTTGTTTGTAAAAAGTTGAATTTATTTGATTTGTATTTCTTAATTTCAAAATCAAAAAAACATTTAGTTCAAAAAGCAAAAGTTCAGTAAAATAAAATAACTTAGAAATGTCGTCACCTTTTGACAATGGCGACAAGCACAGTGCATGAGCCAAAGCTCCTCCAGCACTTTCGCCAAAAATTGTCACATTCTTTGGATTGCCACCAAAAGCCGAAATGTTGCCTTGAACCCATTTCAAAGCTTCTAGTAGATCTTTCAATCCTTGATTTCCTGCACAGTCCGGTTGGTCCATATTCAGAAATCCTAAAAACCGCTATTTCTTAACACAATTCACTTTTATCATTGAAACTGAAGAAACCAAGATGCAAAAAAGTTTTGCCAACCAAAAATGCCAAGACGGTAATTCATTGACACGAAAACAACATCTTGTTTCATGAAATAATCTGGTGAATACATTTCTCTTTTGGACGAGCCATTATTGAAACCGCCTCCATGTATCCAAACCAAAACTGGCTTATTTCCCGTTAGAGAAGAAGTGGCAACGTTCAAATAAAGACAATCTTCGCTGCCGATTGTTTTGAAAGCAGACTAGAAATAAATCAGGAGCGTGAAAAATGGATTTAGAAATTGCGAACATTGTGGTGCATAAATATTACCTGAGTTAATAATAAATGAAAATCAAATTGTACTGCTTCGTCACTTTCGTTGAGTGCGTCGCGAATGCCTATCCATGGCTGACACGGTCGAGGGTCCTTGAAATTAATGCATCACATTCGGACAGTTTCATAGAGATTTTTTATGCTAATTTACACTCGTTTTTTTTCGAATGACAAAAATTCATTGAAATGATTATTTTTTGATTCAAAAGTCGAAACAAATTTTGTTAAACTTAAGATATAAAACAATAAAGTATAGTTGAAAGCCAATACGAGAAACGTACTTGGAATCTAAGTTCGTTTAAAGGTGGCTGGGCATATGGGATTCCTAAAAAAGAGAAATAATCAACTCCTTCAATTGACTTTACTTTGGCTCCTCTCAAAGATCCGTCTTTCACAGTTACAATCGGATGCTCCATGATGCTTGACTGTTATTCAACTGCTGTCAAGCAGTACAGTCTGACGGATAATATCGTCTTTATTTTTCCCCAACGATGATGACGCATTATGTAAGACGTTCATCATTAAACGTTTTTCCATTTATTATCGCAATTGAAGAACTTGAACATTTGAAACAGGATTAGAACACGTCTAAAAACACTTAGAAGCACTCTTTGGGTAAATATACAAATCACACTTAAAAATGACTCATTGAATAAACAAGAAAATATTTGAAGGAAGAAAACTTGCATTTTAAATTTTCAAAAAAAAAATTCAAATTATAAATTCATTGGGATAGTATTTAATAAGAAAATCAGAATTACAAATATTTACATAACTCATACATTGCAACTGCGAACAAAATTAAAATATTTTGCGAAAGACAAAAACAACGGTTTTGCTTTTAAGCTAGCGTGGAGCTGCTGGAAGATCCTTTTTTTTACTACAAAAATGATAAAAATAAAAATGCCTTCCAAAAATAACGATATCTCAGAAAGAAAATGTAGAAAGTCTGTGTTTTTTGACACTAGATCAATTTCTGTATAACTAACTATAAAAGCTGGTACGTTAAACATCCAAACAAGACCCATGGTGCAGAAGAGTTTGACTGTCAATCCAAATCTAAAACAATGAAATACACGAATACAAAAATTGTAATTCAAAGAATAATAATAACGAGAGAATATTGGAAATAGAAAATATTCATACTGGTACTGAAATCTTTTGTGGTAATTAAAACAGCACTGCTTGTCAGGCAGATTTCTCAATGCTTTGGCATCTCGTTTGATGCGATGAATATGGACCACTGTGTGAGCATAAAATACCAGATTTATGATCACACAACAAAACGTTGGAATCACATAAAAGTAGAGAAATTTATCGTTGTTGTCTAAAAACAAATTTTTTTGCACAATTTTAATAAGCAAAACTCAATGAAAATTAATAAGAAAAGTAACAAACAAAATATGTGCTTTGAAAACTCACTTTGGAACTTTACTTTGTTTTCGTTATGTTGTTTTGCCAAATAATTAAATTTCTTTATTTCGTGCGATTCACCTGGGGTGTCTTTGAAATTATTGTACTCTTCTAAAAGAAGATAGACTGTAAGGCTAATACTTGAAGCAAACGAAACGAAAGAGTAAATGAAAAATTTGCGCCTTCCATTATTATCTGATGCCAATCGTTTTCGTGCATTTATTTTTCTGATTAAAACAAACAGAAGTTTAATAAATTCAATTTGAAAGTAGACATTAAAATTGAAAATTAAAAATAAAATGTACCTCATAGTACTCCATATGTCGTAAGACATCAGAAGCATCCAACAACTTTTTGAGATGTCGAAGAAGTATTTCATCAAACCTAAAAAAACAGAAGCGAGGGCGAAGATTAATTTAAATTTTTGCATATTTTATAATAAACTTTCGATGCATTAACTATAAATTTCGACTGAATTGAAATTTAAATCCGAACCTCTATAATACCAATGTTTAATAACTTCAACTTCAAAATGTGTCGCTAAGTACAGCACATTTAACCCGATGCTACAAACGAGGTAAGCCATCAAACTTTTGCCAAACACGTTTCTCAATTCCGACAAACATGCGTAGACCAAAAAAGTCAGCAAGGTACACACGAAACCCAAAATAAGAATAGTTCGTTTAAACCATGTCCTGAAAAATTTGAACAAAATTTAAGATTTATTACTGAAATTAATTACTAGATTTTCCTGTGTAATCAAATGTTTATATCAATTAATTTTCACCAATTTTCAAAAGAAGATTTACAAAAGAAATATTCGTCTTTCCCTTGCAATGACTCGTCATAGATCGTTCCAACACAAATACCCGAATTGTAATTGTGAAGGTATGGTTCATGACTGACACTCAACGAATGTAATTGTTTATCATAACTTAGAGAGGTCTTTTTTATTCCCTTCAAACATACGCTGACTTTTGTGAACACTGCAAAAAATTAAATTTTATAAGAAAAAATTAAAGTCTAAAAATAAGTAAATAAAAATCGAATAAAATTAAACAAAACATAGATGACTTACGACTGTTAATGGTCTTCGAAAAATACAATTGGCAGAAATTGTACATGTAGTTGTAAGGATCATTATGATTCCAGATAGTGGATTTGGTTAAAAATTCTTCTTTCGACTCAGGTTTTGGAACAATATAGGAGTCAAAGTCATAACACCGTGGTACACAGTTCTGACACTTTGTATGAGTCACAACAACTATTTGGCTAGCATTTTCACTTTGTTCAATACAATAGTCTGCTGGATTACCGTTTGGAAACTACGAATTAAATTAATTTTTAATCTTTTGAAATCTTAAGAATGTTAAAATGCACCAGAAATTGATAAATTAAAAATGATTTCCAATCGAACTTTGGACTTACATCCTTGATGTACTCCTGCGAGGTAAAATATGATGAAGGCTTCTCAGAAACCTCAACTTTTGTAGCCAAGAAAGGGAAGACAAATTTGAGGCTAGTCGCGTAGACGTCCAAAGCAGCGTACATCATTCCTTCGTTTACTTTTTGATCGATCATATTAGTCATACCTATTTTAAGAGGAGTGCAATTCTTTGAAAACATCTGGCCCATTTTGCAACATTTATTTACACCGTGCATTATTCTATTTTTTTGAACTGTTTCATTTTTGCATCGAATCCCTGCCAAGTATGGCATAGCAAAACGTTTTTCATTGATGAACGTAAGTTTGCTGACACAAAACAAGTTCTTTCTTTCGTTCATTCTTGTGATAGGCAGCAGTTCGTAGTTGCATTTTTCCCAACTGGAGTAATTAGTTTTTTTTGGACCCAGTTGAAATTTCATGAAGACCGAAGTGATGTTCGTCGAAGGAACGCATCGCACTGATTTGTCTCTGTTGATACCCAAAATGTACCCTGGTTGACAACAACTCTGAACTATGTCTTCGCAGTTATAAATATTTAGCAACGAGAAAAAAATTAATACGAGCAAGAATTTGAATTCAAAACTAGGATATGTTACGATCGGACCCATTTTGGAACTGAGTAGAACTTTACGTTTTACATAATTTAAGAAGTTTTTTGATATATTTGTTATCTTAATTAATTAAAATAGAACAAATGTTTTTTCATCTTAATTATTGGTTTCTATATTCTAATCTTCTGTATTGATGATATAATTATAAAATCAAATGATAAAGTTTTAGGAAAGAGGGGAAAAACTAAAATATTAATTTTTCTAATTATATTCATTACAATTATACATCTTTTTCTTAGAATTCATGAATTAAAATCGAGAACGAAATTTAAGTGACCATTTGAATGAAGAAACGGACAGGAGTTGTGCTTTCAAACGTTCGTGAAGCTGCTGGAAGATCCTTTTTTTAACAACAAAAATGAAGAAAATAAAAATTCCTTCCAAAAATGATGATATTTCGGATAGAAGATGCAGGAAGTCCGTGTTTTTAGATATTAAATCGATTCTTGTATAACTAATTATCAGAGCTGGTACGTTAAACATCCAAACAAGACCCATGACGCAGAAGAGCCTAAATATTAAACCAAATCTTGAATGATTTAATGAAAAGTTGTAATTAACGAAAATTTAAATCCAAATTTTCTAGAACAAGAAACATTCTTACTCGTACTGAAATCTTCTGTAATAATTAAAACAGCATTGACTGGCGGGCAGGTTTACAAACACTTTAGTTTTTTGTTTAATGCGATGAATATGTACCACCGTGTGAGCATAAAAACACAGATTTATGATCACAAAACACAACGTTGGAATCACATAAAAATTTAGAAACTTATCGTTGTTGCCTGCGAACAAATTGAGATAAACAATTTTGAAACTATATTTTAAAAATGTGCTTCCAAAACTTACGCTTAGTTAGCTTAGTGTCATTGTTCACGTCATTTAAGGAATCTTCCAGTGACTTTATTTCATAAGATTTAATTTTTTCTTGTTTTATGTGCTCGTCTAGAATAAGGTAAACTGTAAGGATGATACTTGTAGTAAATGAAACCAAACAGTAACAAATGAATCTGCGCCTCTCGTGGCCGGCTAATGCCAATCGATTTCGTACTTTCATTTTCCTATAATAAAACAAACTAATATGAAAGATACAAAGAAAAATTGAAACTAAAAATTTGAAAAAATATATACCTCACAGTAGTCCATATGTCGTAAGACATCAAAAGCATCCAAAAACTTTTTGAGATGTCGAAGAAGTATTTTAAAATGCCTTTCGAAAAAGTTTGATTTAACATTTTTTGTTATTTATTTATTGTGAATTTTGAATATGCGCGAATATTTTAAATTTTATTCAATAAATTTTATTCAATAAAATTTAAATACAAACCTCTATAGTACCAATAATGAATCACTTTGACTTCAAAATGTGTAGCAAGGTAAAGCACATTCAACCCCATACAACACACGAGATAAACCATTAAGCTTTTGCCAAACAAATTTCTCAATTCCGACAAATATGCGTAGACCGAAAAAGTCAGTATCGTACAAACGAAACCCCATACAAGAATAACTTGTTTGAACGATGTCCTAAAAAGTTGGAACAAACTTTTTTGTTAACAAAAATTAAAAAAATGTTTAAATACTAGCGTTTTTAATTTTCAAATCCAATCAGGAGTTTATGCGAATTTATCATTACCAACTTTCAAAAGAGTATCTACAAGAAAACAATTCTCTGTCTCCTGGAAGAGACTGATCATAAACGATACCAGCACAGATATCTGTATCGTAGTTGTGACTGTATGGCTGAGAAGTGTAAATTGTACCGTGAATTTTTTGGGTGAACGTTTTGTACTTTTTTAAACCTTTTGTACAAACACTGTTGTTGAAAAACCCTATTAAAATTAGAATTGTAAAATGAAGGAAGCGATAAAATAGAGATTGAAAAAAAATGGTTTGATGAACTAAAGGAGTTGATAACGAAATGACTTACGACTGAAATAAGTCTTTGTTGTAAGCAACCGGTCGAAATTGTACATGTAGTTGTAAGTATCGTTCTGGTTCCAGTTGATGGACCTGGTTACAACTTTTTCTTTTGAGTTAGGATCTGCGACCACGTACTTGTCGAAACCGTAACATTGAGGTACACAGTTTGAACACTTTGTGTGAGTCATGAGAATGATTTTGTTTGGATTTTCACTTTGTTCAATACAGTACTCAACTGGGTGACCTTTCAAAAACTTTCAAAAACGATAAGAAAATGTTTTTTTTTTTTCAATTCAACAAGTCAACATTTTAAAAATAAACTTACATCTGCAATGTACGCCTGTGAGGTGAAATAAGAAACTGGTTTCTCATAAACCTTCGTTGTCAAAGGCCATTTCCAGAACGAGTCATTGTCAAAAAATTGGATATAGAGGTCGACAGCCGCGTATATCTTGCCTTGATTAATTTCTTGGTCAATCACATTTGTCATACCACTTTTCAGAGGAGTACAATCCTTTGAAAACATTTGGCCCATTTTGCAACATTTATTTACACCGTGCATTATTCTATTTTTTTGAACTGTATCATTTTGGCATCGAATTCCTGCCAAGTACGACGTGGAAACTGGGTTGTTTTTGTCAATAAACGTGAGTTCGTTGACACAGAACAAGTTCTTTTTTTCGCTCATACTTGTGACTGGCTGAAGTTCATAGTTGCATTTTTCCCAGCTGGAGTAATTAGTTTGCTTTGGACCCAGCTGAAATTCCATGTACGAAGACAAAGTGATGTTTGTCGAAAGAACACATCGAACTGATTTGTCTTTTTTAACACCCAAAATGTATCCTGGTTGACAACATCTTTGGACTCTGTTATTCTCTTCACATTTGTGAATTTTTAGGCACGAGAGAAGAACCAGTAAAAGTAATAATTTAAATTCGTACCCAAACAAGGTCATGATCGGACCCATTTCGATACCAAACTGAATAGAAAAAATAAGCTCACGTTTTACAAAAAACAATTTTTTGAAATTCGTTATCGTGATAAAATCTTATATAGTATTCTAATATATTTGTTATCTTAGTTATTAAATGTAGACAAAAATTAAAATAAAAATAAGCTTGGCTAAAAATGAATTGAATGATTCTAATTAGATATGAATTAATTAGTGTACTGATAAAGACGATTCCAAAAAAACGATTCGATTGGTTTGTGATATTATTTATAATCTTTTTGACTACTCATTTTGATAATCTTTTTTGTTGATAAAAAAATCGATAAAGAATAAGTTCAGGATAAAGAGGTAAGAGCAACAAAACGTGAGCACAAAATTTTGTTATTATAAATTATTATTGAAATAAATGTTATTGCAGAAAGCCATAAACTAAAATCCAGAACGAAATTTCTGTGTCCATTTTAACAAATAAACGGACATCAGTTGTGCTTTAAATCGTTTCTGGAGCTGCTGGAAGACTCGCTTTTTCACTACAAAAATGAAAAAAATAAAAATGCCTTCCAAAAATGATGATACCTCCGATAGAACATGTATTAGGTCTGTGTTTTTTGATACTAGGTCAATTTTTGTATAATTAAGTATCAAAGCTGGTATGTTAAACACCCAAACAAGACCCATAGCACAAAAGAGTTTGACTATCAAACCAAATCTAAACAAGAAAATACAAAATTTGTAATTCAAAGAATAATAATAACAAGAGAATATTGGAAATAAAAATATTCTTACTGGTACTGAAATCTTTTGTGGTAATTAAAACAGCACTGCTCGTCAGGCAGATTTCTCAATGCTTTGGCATCCCGTTTTATGCGATGTATATGGACCACTGTGTGAGCATAAAATACCAAATTTATGATCACACAACAAAACGTTGGAATCACATAAAAGTAGAGAAACTTATCGTTGTTGTCTAAAAACAATTTTCATTAAACAATTTTGAATGATCAAAGTGAAATAAAAAATAAAAAAAATTTTTATCAAAACAATTGTCAAACTTACGTTTATTGACATCAGTCAGTTCATTGAATTTATTTCTGAGATCTTGATGTATTTTAGACCATTCAATTTTTAGCGACTCTTCTCGCTCGTCTAAAATAAGATAAATCGTAAGGCTAATACTTGAAGCAAACGAAACGAAACAGTAACTAAAAAATTTGCGCCTCCCATTATTGTCTGATGCCAATCGTTTTCGTGCATTTACTTTCCTGATCAAAACAAACAGAAGTTCAATAAATTCAATTTGAAAATATAAATAAAAATTGAAAATTAAAAATAAAATGTACCTCATAGTACTCCATATGTCATAAGACATCAAAAGCATCCAAAAACTTTTTGAGATGTCGAAGAAGTATTTCATCAAACCTAAAAAAAACAGAAGCGAGGGCGAAGATTAATTTAAATCTTTTGTATGCATATTTTATAATAAACTTTAGATGCATTAACTAGATTTCGACTGAATTGAAATTTAAATACAAACCTCTATAATACCAATGTTTAATAACTTCAACTTCAAAATGTGTCGCTAAGTACAGCACATTTAATCCGATGCAACAAACGAGGTAAGCCATCAAACTTTTGCCAAACACGTTTCTCAATTCCGACAAATATGCGTAGACCAAAAAAGTCAGTAAAGTACACACGAAACCCAAAATGAGAATAATTTGTTTGAACCATGTCCTGGAAAATTTGATCAAAATTTAAATTCACACAATATTTGAGAAAAAGATTTATATTATTACTTTTAGAAGATTTGATTTTCTAATGGTATTAAATTTTCGTATAAATCAAGTCTAACCAATTTTTAAAAGAGCTTTTACAAGAGAACAATAATTCTGTGTTTCTTTCAAGTGACTCGTCCCAAATAGCATCAGAACAAATATCTATATCATAATTGTGGCTGTATGGTAAATACGTGACAATTAAACCATTGAGTTCTTTCATGAACGTTTTATACTTTTCTACACCTTTTGAACATACACTGTTTCTAACGAACCCTGCAAAAATTCGAATTTTAAAATACAAAAAAACTTAATCAAAAACGTTGAATTGTAAAAATTATAAACAATTGATGGTCGTACGACTATAGATAGCTTTTTTGAAAAACAAATACGCAAAATTGTGCATGTAGTCGTAAGTATCGTTCTGGTTCCAGGTGGTGGCTCTGATTTCAAATTTTTCAGTTGAGTTAGGTTGTGCAACCATGTACGTATCGAAACCATAACATTGTGGTATACAGTTCAGACACTTTGTGTGAGTCATGAGAATGATTTTGTTTGAATTTTCACTTTGTTCAATGCAGTACTCAGCTGGGTGACCTTTTGAAAACTTTCAAAAAAAAAAAAAAACAAACAAATCGTAAAAACAATTAATGATCCAAAGAGTTTGGAAAAGTTCATAACTTTTATCATTCAATAAAATATTATTTATCAAATAGTATTAACTTCGGCTTAGATGTTTTGGAATAACATCCAAAATTAAATTCTGAACTTACATCGTTAATGTACTCCTGCGAGGTGAAATAAGAAATAGGTTTCTCGTAAATTTTAATTGTCATAGGCCAAGTCCAGACCGAGGTATTTTGAAAAAAATATGTATAAATATCCAAAGCCGCGTACATCAATCCTTTATTAATTTGTTGATCGATTATGTTAGTCATGCCACTTTTTAAAGGAGTACAAGTTTTTGAAAACATTTGGCCCATTTTGCAACACTTATTAACACCGTGCATGATTCTATTTTTTTGAACTGTATCATTTTTGCATCGAATTCCTGCCAAATACGACTGGCCATAGGGAAGTTCGTCGTTAATAAACATCAGTTCGTTAACACAAAACAAGTTCATTTTGTCGGTCATCTTTGTGATTGGTTGCAGTTCATAGTTGCATTTTTCCCAACTAGAGTAATTACTTTGGTTTGGACCTAGCTCGAATTCCATAATGGACGAACGAATTATGGGCGAACGAGTGCATCCCACTGCTTTTGATCTGTTAACAAATAAAATGTCTGTGGATGGACAACAACTTTGAACCTTGTCTTCACATTTGTAAATTTTTAGACTCGAGATGAGAATGAATGTGAGTATTAATTTGAAGTCACGACTAGACAAGGCCATGATCAGACCTGTTTCCAAAACCCAACTAAATAGAAAAAAGTTCACGTTTGCATCTTTTAAGAAATTTGATACATTTGTTATCTTGATGATAAAAATAAAATTTTTATCATATTGTTAAATTGAAATGATATTATTCAATTTAGATATGAAAGTTAATTATTGCAATGACGATGGCTGTGAAGCAGCGTTGTGCATGGTTGATAATGTTCAAATCGTTTTAACGAGGTTTGAATAGCGAGTAGATCAATTACATGGATTCTTATTTTTGATGTATTTTTACTAACTTATTTTATTTTAAAAATGAGAGGCATTAGACATGAGTATATTGCTTAGAATAGACAGTTATCAAAAATTTAAATAAAAAACCAAAATCAAATTGCGTTAAAGTATGCTTTAACTGCGTTGACAATGTGCAGATATTTTTTTCCGATTTTTTGGAATCATTGCCTCAGAAATAACTGCTGATTTTGCATGTCAATGAATTCTGACGAAACCCTAATAGATTCTTTCGAATGTTATTTGCAACAAAATCAATTGAATGGAAAAATGATGCTGGCCTTTGTCTTCCACTATTAATTAGGAGACACTTCAGAGCCGTGCAAATAATCACAGATGTTTTATTGCATTCAGCAATTAAATTATAGCCGAAATTCAAGAACAGCTACTCATTTGTGAAAAAAATTAATATCAATATTGAGAAATTTATTTATAGTTAATATTAAGAATGATTTAAAATGTATCATGAGGGCTGTAAGAAGAGTTATTTATAACATATATTTTAATAGTTAATTTACAATTGGTCTGATTTTTTAAGTTGTTTTTTAAATGATCATTTATATTTATTTATTTATTTATTTTGTATTAATTATTTTTTAGCAGGTTTCAGTTTCTTCAAAACTTGACATCAACTTTCTTAGTTTTGTATCAAACAATCTTTATTAATTTGAATTAATATTTTTAATTTTTACAAACCGTATTTAATTCTAACCATAAATCAAATAACTAGTAGCAAATCACTTTGCTACTTGAACAATGGTATTCAACTTTTTGGTCATAAACTTTTAATTTAAATAACAAAACTGTATAATGTGATATCTCAAGATTGTGTTTATCAAACAAGTAAGAATATCGGTCTCAGCGATTCGCATATCGATCTTAAATTCTTACTGTCAAGCATCTTTTGAAGTTTACTTTTAATTCTAGGGAGTAATCTATCAAGCGTCAAAAATTTTTCCAAATAGAAAAATACCGAATTGAATAATTTTGCCATAAATCCCTGGTTCAACATCCTAATTGTAAGTTTTTCTTCTGCAACTCTCGTATCTTTCACTTCTATCCTGCAGGGTTCAACGGAATAGTCAAAGTTCAGCTTTATTCTGACTTCAATATTTTTTGCAAAAGCAGTAATCTTCATTTCAGGCATACTATAATTCCATATGTGACCCTGGAATCATTGAAGTCTAATTTTATATCTATGATCCTAAATGTTAGATTCTAGTAGAATTATTTTACTTAAAAAAATTAAAAAAATTAATTTTAGTTTTACCCTGGCTGTCATTAATAAATGTGGTCTCATTTCAAACGTTGCATCAACTGTCAAAATATTATTTTTACGGTAAATTTCCAAGGGTTGAATTTTGGTTAAAGTTGTGAAGTTGCTGAAAAAATACGAAAAATAAATAAAATAAATAAATAAAATTTTGAATTCTCAGGATTTTTGTCAACAAATTTTCAATTACCCGACTGTCAGGTTCTTAAATTCTACGTTGTGAGTAATGATGTCGTTGATTTTGATGTAATTTAAATTAAACTTTTTCATGAATAAATCAAGGGCCATATTTACTACTGCAATAACTCCTCGTTGATGTTCGTACTAGAAAATTTTGCACATTACTTCTCAATTTTAAATGTAAAATGAAAGAAATCCAACGTAAAATGTTATTTCGTTCTTTTTTACCTTCGAGATGCTGTCTTGTGTGATTTGTTCGACCTTTTTTAAAATTGACTTAATTGTATCAAGACGAATGTCATTGTTACCAAGAATTGTATCGAATACTTTGTCAGCAAAATTATTAGTATTTATACAAGTAGTGTTGCGAATAAGATTTTCTAAAGCTTGGAAAACTTTTCGACTGAAAAGCAAACGCAATTTTGTTACAGAAAAATATTGAAAAACGTGTATCAAAGTAAATTTGTTTATCAAATTTTGATATTATAAAATTAAGTACCTAAATTCGTCTTTTGGAAATCTTAAAAAATTTTCACATTGAGTCAAAATTGGTTTACTCTTATCATCCAAATTTATGAAATTCACTGTATGAAGAAGTAATTCTAATTTTTTAACAGTGGATCCAATAGCTCCTGAAATGAATTAAAAATTTTAAAAAATTTTACAATTAAAATAAAAAAAGATGTATTGCTACTACTATTTACTAAATTTTTTTTATTTCACCTCTGATTTTATATCTCACAAGACTTTCCACGTGTGTGCGATTGAAAAAAAAGTTTTCAAATTTAACTGATGAGTGATGAATTGTAAACTGCTCTCCATTTTCAAGTATAAATTCGCTATTCTGAAGACAGCCTGAAATCAAATACAGTTTGAATGCTTGAAAATTTTATTAGTAACATTATTGATGACTTTAACTTGTTTTTCGTATTCAAGTTTTTGTATACTTACATATTTGCATTACCATTAAAAGGCCAAGCAAAAATTGTATGGTAATTGACATCTTCTAGTTTTTAATGTACAAACTTTGCAATTTGAACTGTGAAAAATCCAACTTTTCTTGACGAATAATCAGACGTTAAGACTGTATAGTTTTTAACTTAACTAAAATACTAGTGAAAAATGAAAACTCATATAGCTTACTCTTGTTTATGATATCGCGAAAAGTGATATCATAGGTGATTAATTACATCGTAAAAGGATTTGCAAGGTATAAAACTCTTGTTGATTTATAAATTAAGAAATTCTATCGACACTTGGATATGATTTATTTTGAATTCATACATACTTCAGTTGTTTAACAAGTGATTGTTTAATATTTATTGTTGTATGGCCATTGTGTAATTGTTTAAGAACTAAAGTTTTAATAACTAAAATTCCAAAAAAAATTAAGTCTGGAACCCCCAAAATTTTTTCATGACAATTTTGACCTGAATTTAGATTTGGGCGTGAAACGACTATCAAAAATAACAGGTGCAACGATAAAACGATTTTTATATTTTAAAAAACAAAAAAACTTGCAGTACAATAATGAATTGAAAAATTTTATGATACATTATGAATTTCTATTTAATCAGTTTCGAACAGATTTTGTACTGATGAAACGAATAATGTAAATATATATAAAGTAGACTAAAAAAACTACTGTAATAGATAAGAATGTATAAGTTGTGTAAGATAAGTACATTTTCCGACCAACTCTCATTACCGAATTCTCGTAATACCTGAATCGTTGACAAATCGATAGATAAGGCAGATTACACTTAAGGTGATAAACAATAACGGTAATCCATAAAACAAAAAAATCAAAAAACAAAATACAAACTTATTTAACTAAATTAACAAATAAACAACAGATTGACTTAAAAAGAAGCAAAACTCAATGAATTAAAGTTGTTGAATGCTTTCTATCGCGAGCTGCTAAAAGGTGCTGCCAACCAAAAAGAAAGAAAACAAACAAACAGAGAGAGAAAACTGTCAAAAATTCACTCCCACGCGGATCACGCGCCACGCGGACGCCGGAACAAGTGGCAGACAGCTGAGAGTGCTGAGCAGTGCTGAGTGGTGCTGAGACAGTAGACAAGCAGTAGACAAGTGAGACGAGAGTCACAACTGGCCACAACAGTAACTAACGTACTCGCGGAAACGCATTTTTTCAAAAGTTCTTAGGCAAAAAAAGGTAAAAATGAAAAACCATCTCGAACAATTATTCATCAACACCTTCAAGTCTCTTTTACTTACATTTTTAAAGCTTTCTAACCTATAATATTTACAATTCAACTCTGTTTTTTTACTTTTCTTTCAAGAACGTTTAAGATCATGGAAAAATTAACGTCAGCGGTGCCCCTAATTGAAAACTTCCGAGAACTTTACAAAACCTCGCTTATGGCTGACTTTGAGATCAAACTTGAAAATAAAACGATCAGAACTCATCGAGCAATTTTGGGCATCCGGAATTCCTACTTCCTGGACGTGATGTCATCACAACCTCGAGTAAGGAAGTTGGAGATTAACGATGTGAAACCGGAAGTTTTTGAAGCGTTTATAGAATTTTTGTACACCGGTGAAGTAGAAAAGGCGAACGTAAACAACGATCTGTTGTTTGTGGCGCACAAGTTTTGTGCTAATGAACTAAAACAAATTTGTGAGAAACACCTAGTGGAACAACTACAAAAAGCAGATGCAATCAAAACACTTGTTTTTGCAATTGAGATGAACTGCAAACTTTTGGTGGACAAGTCTTGCAGTTTGATCGTTCAAAATTACGAGGAGCTGAAGGCTCTTGACGAGTTCCAAAATCTCACCTTCAACCATAAAGCGTCTGCTGCTATTTTTGATGGTTTCGGTTAGTTAAAATTTATTATCAAATTTTGTTTTGTAAAATGCGTTTTTATTTAATTTTGTTCAATGCATTATTTTTGATTTTCTTTTTTTCATGCTATTAAACAGTCAAGAAAGAAAAATCCATGGTCGACATCTCACGAGACGCCTCCAAACTTGTAATCCCATCGGATCTGGACGGAGAAGTGCTGAAGACGTATCTGAAATTTCTTCGAACCGAGAGAGTTGACCCAAAAGAAATCAGCAAAGAACTACTCGTCCTTGCCATTGAAAATTCAAACAACACACTGTTAAAAATTTGTGAAAACCATTTTTGCACTCACGTCAATCATGAAAATGCCGTCGAACTGCTCAACTTGGCAACCAAATATTCGTTGCCAACTCTCTCCTTAGCCGCGATGAAACACGTACTTGAAAACTTTGAATCTAAAATTTTCAAAGGTACCACAACCTTACATACTTTTTTTATTTTTGAAGATGATTTTTCGTGAATTTTAATATTGATACTTTTTTAGAAGCTGCACCAGAATTACCGATCCTTGCTAACTTCAAAAATCGTTACATGCTCGAGGTGCCGTACCAAAATGATGTTGTTACAGAGGTCTTCTCTGTAAACAATGTGCCACTGCAAATAATGTTGAGCAAACGAGAGCACAAATCGCAGGAATCCTGGCTGTTTTTCAGTCTCCAGTGCACTACCGAGGTGCCTATGAGTTGTCAAATTACGAGCACCTTCAAACTCATCTCATTCACTAACCCATCGGAGCAAATTACTCGAGCCAGAAAGGATGTCCAGTGTTCGTTCAGCAAAAATCAACGTGAAGCACTGTCACAAGTTTTCATCTCGTACACAAACCTAACCGATCCGAAAAAGGGGTTTGTGAAAGATGGAAAAGTCCAACTTCAAGTCGATATCAATGTGAAAACCAGTAGAAGGAAGTCGGAAGAAGAAGACTTAGAAACTAGCGCAAAAAAAGTTATCAAACGAGTCAAAGTTGATGTCAGCTAAACTCGTATCTTGTTATTGGTTTTTTTGTTTCTTTAAAAAATGCAAGGATAAGACTCGATTTGTGTTACTTTATGTAAGTTAAAATAATCTTGAGATTATTGATTTATTTCGTGATGAGAATGTAATTTTATTTGTACAATTTGTTTTGTATAAGAACTGTGACATTTTTTCAAACGTACAAATAACAATATGAGAAAAAATACCTTTGTTTGATCTGTTTACTCGGATTTGATTGAGACACTTTCAATGTTCAAGTTGATCTCAACTTTGATATGACCATCCTCGATATAAACTGACGCTAAATTATCCAACTCAGTCCACTGTAGGATGTAAAATCCTTTGTTACATTCAAGATTGATTTTTTTGTAGAACTGCAAATTAGCTTTTCTGTAGGGTGCAAGACTGATGAAAATATTCGAAGAAAAGAAAACTGCAGGGTTGCTGCACTCAACTTCTGGCTCCAGGCAGATGCAATTGTCGACAATAAAAACTTTGATCCTCCAGGGCATTTGGCCGACAAAAAAGGTTTTCGAGTAACTGAAACCAGTTTTGGGCAACTTCATTGAAAAGTTTCCCTCAAAACTTTTCATTTTATCCAAATCATTGATTTTTTCTAAAAAAAATTCAAATGTTTCAATTTTGAAAGTTTTCCTAGGACTGTTATTTTATAATTTTATTCGGATTTGTAAACAAACGTATCTAAAAAGCAAACAAACAAAACTACCTTGTTCATTCAAAATACCCATCGTAGCTTCGTGATTGTTCAAAACATCTTTAAACTCAGGCGACTTCTATAATTCCTTATAATTCTCTGCAATCACTTTGCAAGCTCGTTCCTTCATCTCGCGACAACTGCAATCAACAGCCAAAATTGGCCAAAATCAAACTATTCACTGCGTTACTCTCGTTGATCTTCGGGCTCAGCGTCCTGTCGCAAAACTGTTTAAGTTTCTCAGCAGAAAATTGATCGGCAATTTTGAGCAACTTGCTGTTGACCTTGGAAGTTTCGACTTGTCTGGTGTACAAATATTTGATAAAAATTTCGAACGCCTTTGGATCCACATCAGTTTCGAATGTATGGAGTAGAGGATCAGCTGAGATTAGGTTATAAAAGTAGCTGTTTTGCACTGCCAGAACGAATTTGTGCAGTTTGAAAACTGTCGTCTTCGAGTTCGTCTCTTTGACTGTTATTGCGAAGTCGGTCAGTTTGGGACTTTGGTACATATTTTTATACTTACTCACTAATGTTTTTTCATTCGTGAAAATACTCATGCTGAAAACGGTCGGAAAATTGCGAATTGATATTCGGTTTTGTTTTCGGTTTACTATACAATCCTTATTCTATTGTTGAATACTTACATCATGCAAAAGATGGCTTTTTTTTGCTTTTTTGATATGAAATAGAACAGTTAAAAACTGAGGGACAACAGTTCGTTTTAATAATCTTAGTCGAATCAGTATAGTAACGTGCATAGAGACTTTGACGATTTTATTTTGGCACAAATGTTTGACTGAAAGTTATTTGTTTCTTTCATGTTTGTGGAACTTTTCCAACCATGACCAACGTCACTATTGTTTGTCTGGTTTGTTTACTTTTGTGTTGTCGACATCGTTACATTATTGACATTATTATTATTCAAAGTTTATGTAAAATTGAAAAAAAGCTATTTAATTATCTAATGAACTAAAAATATTCAATTTTCTATTTCTTGCAAAAACTGTAATTGTAATTTCTTAGAAATAAACTATAAATTACATTATAAATTTAATTTATTCTCTTCGTTCCTAGACCATATCAAATGGTTCTTTACATCAAGTAAATAAACGAAAATGAAAAAAAAATTAATTTGTTTTTAATTTTCTCCCAACTCAGCTCTCAAGCAGCTCCGTTTACAGCCACTGTCAGCATCCTCGCCCTCAGGTTTTCTCTTCTCGGGTCTTACAACAACGTCGACCAAAAACTTCAGCTGTCCGTCATCGTTTACAAACCCTTTCTCCCAGTCCGATAAATCGGCCCAGGGGATGAACACATGTCCCAATTTTCTCTGTCCGCTGGACGAAAACTTAATATTCTGTTTGTTAAGTGCAACTTCCGATTCGTTGTAGAAAGAGACAAGTTTCATTGTGCTTGAAACTTGGCAGTTAAAAACGTCCTCACTCATGCACTGCAGGTACAGGAACAGATAAGGTTCCTGAGCTTTTTTGTCCTGTTTGCGCAACACGATTCGCCAGGGCAGGTTGTTGACGTAAAAAGTTTCAGAAATAACTTCATTCTGCCAAGGAACATCTAGGATAAATTCTCTTTTGAAGTTTGTCAGGTTTAGCAAATCCCTTTTCATGTCTGAAAATTATTTGGATTTTTTAAAGACTAATAAACAAAATAATTAAAGCATAAATAAAAACAGAACGAACATACATAACCTTAAAAATTGTGGCCAAACCTAAAAACCAAGACAGAAAAACAAATAAAATACAATGATAGACGATGATTACCATTGATTTTTTTTCGGGCAAGATTTAGAATAGAAGCACCAGTGGTCATCGTTTCGTTCTGAAAATTCATAGGGTCCAGATTTTTGGTGACATAATTGACAGTAGCTGCGGTGAGCAGGGGCAAGGAATTTTCAGTCGACAGGTTCAGAAGATCGATAACATTCTGGTGATTGACCTGCAGACTGAAATGTTTGTCGCAGATATCCACCAGCCTCTGGTTCGAATTTTTAATAGCGACCAAGAGCAATTCCTTGTTGATGTCCTTAGGTGCGATACTTCCTGACTGAATGAATTCGAGATACTTTTTCAGCACTTCTCCATCGATGTCCTTTGTTACAACAACTTTTTTTATGTTTGAAGACGAGTCGGAAGTTGATCTCTCTTTTTTATCTGTTCAAACCAAAAACATAAATAAAAATGAATGACGTATCGAAAGAACGATGATGAAAAATGATGAACAAAGACAAAATGACATTGAACAAAAATATAAAACATTATAAACGATTGACCAATTAAAACAAACCCAAGAAGTGGAACGACAAAAGCAAAACACAATTGATACGTTTTTAGAGGAATAGACAAAATATAAAGAAAAACGATGAAAAAACAATTAAGCAATCAAGTCACTGAGAACAAAAATTGGACAAACTGAGAGCAATCAAAATAAGAAAAACGAAACAATGGTAATAAAATTGGAAAACTATAAAGTTAAAAAGAGTAACACAGAAATAATCAACGAGAAAAAAACAAAATTAACAAAAAATCAAACAAAAATGTCTAACCGAAAGCATCAAAAATAGCTGCAGAGGCTTTATGATTGAAAGTAAGGTTTTTAAATTCATCCAGAAGCTTTAGTTCATCATAATTCTGAACAATCAAAGTGCAAGCTTTGTCTACCAAAAGTTTGCTGTCCATCTCCAAGGCAAAAATCAAAGTTTTTATCGCGTCCTTCTTTTCCATCCGCTCCATCAGATGATTCTCGCAAATCTGCTTCAGTTCTGAAGCCGAAAACTTCTGCGCCACTTGCAACAGATGTTCGTTCACGTTGTCCTTGTCAAGGTCACCGGTGTATAAAAATTGCAAAAAGGTTTCAAACGCTTCAGCTTGCAGATTGAGCACCTCAATTTTGTTCACTCCAGGCTGCGCTGAGATTGTTTCGAGAAAGTAGCGGTTTCTGGCACACAAAATTGCTTTGTGAGTTTTTACCGTCTTCCCTTCAATTTTAATTGCAAAATCTGTCATCAATGAGTTTTTATACAAGTCTGCCAGATCGCAGGTTAACGATGCTTTCGATCGCAGATTCTCCATTTTTCCTTCAAAACATCAAAAAAATGATTTTAAATCATAAGAATGGATAAGAAATATTGCAAACATTTATTTATCTTTTTAAAAAAACCAGATGCAATGCTAATGAAAATCAAAAAGTTGGAGATTTGAGGTTAGAGCCCTCAGCGAACTGCGACGAAATAACAAAATCCATTCAAAGCTTTCCACATTTTTTAACAAACCTTAGAAAGTGAATATTGAAAGGCAATTATTTGGTTAGAACCAATAATTGTAAAACTAGGCTGGTTTGATATTTACTTAATATCAACAGTATTTTTTTTTGTTATTTTAGTTTAGATTTCGGTCACAGGTTATCAATTGATAATATGCGCTGATATGCGCTGTTGCATTGCAAAGCATTGCAAAGTAAGTGTATACCAACATTAAGATGTGAAATGAAGTAATTTTGAGTTGGTAAGCTTTTAAAGTTTAAAAATTGAAACAATTATTAAATTTTACAAAAACTGGCATGGTCATATGAAGTATCAGCAACGTAAAATGTTAACATTAAAGCTCGAGCGTAGTACTTGAAGTGAAATTATTTCAACTGTGAGAGTTAAACGAATGCAAAATTTTTGCATAACGAAGTACTAATCTGAATAGGGGGGGAAAGGAACATAAATCAGTAACACGATATTTATACAGGATGTCTTTATTTTGATTTTCGATTCGTGCAGACACAAATTACAATTGTAATAATAATATTTCATTAACCTTACAAATTAACATTTATAAATAACAAATAAAAAAAGAAAAAAGATGCTGATTAAAATAACAAAATGCTTTTGTCTTTTACATTGAATTGCAGACCCGAACTTGACTTTCTAACATTATTACAACTTAGAGCCAGAAAGCAAGCTAGAGTCATTAATTTCAGCATCAATTAAATACACATATATAAAATTTTATATAAATTTGGAATTAAAAAATGTGAAACTTTCGCTTAAGAAAATTTCTTTCGTTTGATCGAATCTTCAGAGCCATTAACATCCATCGGTCTTTTGATTCCTCTAGCAGTTTCCACGGTCATCTCAAGATCTACTTTGATCTTGCCTTCTTTCAAATAAGTTTTCGTCATGTTAAAAAGATCCAACCAGGGCATGTAGTAGTCCTCCTCAGAGCCGCTTTTCTGCACTCTAGGAAAACTTTTTCGCCCTTTCTTCTCATTGACCTTGGTCTCGGGTTTGTTCTGAGTGACTAAGTTCATCTTCCACGAGACGTCGATCTGGACTCCTCCAGCTGGGTTTCCTTGCTCTGGTTCCAGGGCGATGCACAGGTCGAATTCCCCAGCATCGGATTCCTTTTTGCAGATGAACAACCGCCAAGCTATGTTGCCAACAAGAAATTGATCGGAAATGAGTTGTTCATACGGCAGCAATTTCAGGGTGAACTGTTTTTTGAAAGATGAGAAGTTTGCCAGTTTCAGTTTTGTTTCTGAAAAAATAAGCAACGAACATGTATGAAACAAGTGGTATAAAATGAATCAATCTAAAATAAACAGATAAACCAAAACATGAACAAAACTCAGAATAATGTAAACAAAACAAAACTAGTCTATAAAAAATCAGAATGTAAACAAACAAAGGCCCAAAAACAGACCTCAAATTATTCTCATCTAACCTCAAAATAAAGTAAACAAAAACATAACCTAAAAATGAGTCGGCCGACGTATAAATTGGCATAAATAAATACATAATTTGTTAAGCAAACTTACGGTTATAAACGCATCTGAAAGCATGCAAAACACCTCGAATAGCCTCCACATGTTTCAACACCACGTTGAAATTGTGATTCGAAACAACATCTTCATAATGTTCAATGATAAATTTAGAACTGGCATCCAGCAGGTTAGTGAAAGAGTGTTTGGCAGCAAGAAGAAGCAGCTCGCAACAATTGTCAACGTTCAAGGTCATGCACAAGTGGTGCTCGCAGATTATAATAAGCTCGGGACATTCATAAGTTTTTGCAATGACGAGAAGTGTACGGCTGAGATCCTTACGCTCAACCTGGTGAGTGTAGAGGAACTTGAGGAAAACTTTGAACGCCGCCGGGTCGACTGCTTGAAGAGATATTATCTTCCATTTAAGATTTTTTGACAAGACCTTGTTGAAGTATGGACTGCGCACGCAAAGGATGCTTTTGTGCGCTGGAAAGTTTTCCTGACCGATTTTCAAGGTCAGGTCGGAGTGCACTTGACTTCCAAAAAGTTTTTCAAATCCTGCTGAGTCTGACTTTGAGTGGCAGATGAATTTGGAGACCGTTGGTTTTTCTGTAAAAAATGGAATGAAATGAATCAAAACCAAGAATGTAAGCATGACATGTAAATAAACACAAAATGTTAAAAACGTTAAATTGAAATGTAAACGAAGCAAATTCCGAGCGTAAATAAAATCATTAAAATATCTACGATAAAAAAATCAAAATTTACATAAAAAAAAGTTGTAAAACGGAAACAAAAAAGGAAAAAAATAAAAAAGCGTTTAAGAATACAAACAAAACGGACCTAAAATTTTCAAAACACTGGAAATAGCTTCAATATTACTCAGAAGCTCCTTGAACCCATCGGACTCCTTTAGTGTCTGATAATGATTGGCAATTGTCTCACAAGCTTTTTCCTTCAACTTTTGACAATCAAACTCGATGGCCCTGATGAGATTCTCGATAGCGTTTTCCTTGTTGACCTTTAAAGTCAAGGCAGAGTCACAAAAGTTCTTCAATTCGTTTACTTCATACTTCTTAGCGACCTCCAGAAGGTCGTTGTTTGGCACGATCATATCTTTGTCTTCCAGTTCGCCAACGTAGAGGTATTTGATGAAAATTTCAAACGCAGTTGGTTCTAAGTCTATCTCGATCTTGTTCAGACCCAAATTTTTAGAAATCAAGTCGCAAAACACTGAATTTTGTGCTGCCAGGACGAGCTTGTGAAGGTGGAATGTTTTGTCCTTGACGATGACCTTGAAGTCCGTCAAAAAGGATCTTTCATAGAAACTTTTGTAGTTTTCCAGAAACTCACTCATGGCTTTCGTTTCTAAAAAATATTATCATTTTTATTAGCACCAGGGTACCGGCAAAATTGAAGGTAAAATGAAACAATGGTTGAGACAAAAATTGATGTCATAAAATAGTTGAATGAACAGAATGAAAAGCTAACCTCAAAATAAAAATGAACAAAAAATATGTAAAAGAAAAATAAATTGTGGAAACGTGAATATAAACGGAATGACATTATGAAATCAATTTTTGTTGAATGATTTGAAAAATCTTTGTGACCAGAACTCACACAAAAAAGTAAATAATATAAATAAAAAAATTTCTTAAGTAATTAAGGCGATATGAAAAGGGCTGATGGTTTCTTTACAAAATCGGCTCGAGGTCGTGAGCAAATACAACAATATTTTTCATAACAAAAATTATATCAGGACATTCTTTAGAAAATTGTCTTTGTCCTGATATGTTTTTCGTTTTAAAAAATGTTGTTGCATTTGCTCACAACCCCGAACCGATTTTTCTAACCTCAAATTTTGAAGCAAACTTTTCATATCGCCTTAAGACTCAGAAGACTCTTGATGTTTACCAAATATTTGGATGTCGAGCAATTTCAATTTAGAGCAGAGATATGAGAAGAGAGGTTAACTACTGTTAACTACTTACTGAATTGAACTAATATAACCAGAAATAACTGAATTGAACTGAATCGACTACTCAGGACAACTGAAGTGAACTGGACACACTGGACATGACTGTACAGGAACAGAACTGAACAGAACTGATCAAAGCCATATACTAAAACGAATCAACAAAATTGATGCCGAAAGTAGGTATACAATACCAAAACAACTGAATGAACTGGAATGAACTAAAATGGAAATGAAATGGAATGTTGTTTCCTCTAGAAAAAACCTTGTTCTCTTTCTGGGGTAAAATTGTGGGAAATGTGGGAATAGCTTTGGTTGTTTGATGTTTCTAAATTTTTAAGTTTTTTGTTTAAAATTCATTTCATTATAAACAATTTGCTTATTATAGATGTATCAATAGAAAAAAAATTGCAAATGTGGAACGTATACAATTTTATAATAAAATTGAAGATTAAATTGAAATATCATTCATTGAAAATAATATTTTTATTTTCTTGTGAAAACTAAATCAGATTTGGAGTGTGATATTTGATTGAAAAAATTATTTGAGTAAATTGTGATTACTTAACTTGACTTTTTATTACATCAATACAACAGCAACTATCATTACAAAACAACACAATATTGCGAATAAATGAATGATTACACTAGTTTCGCCTTTTTCTTAAATCTAACCTTAAGAATAAAAAATTTTATAATCAACAATCCTACTTCTTAACGTGTCCTTCTAAAGGATTCGAAACCACAGTCACGTCAATTTCAAAAGTGATTTTCCCGTTTTTGATGAACCCATTTTCTGGTTCTACTAATTCCGACCACAATATAAAATCAGTCCAGCCCCATTTATCATTCTCACCAACATTGAAATCGTCTGATGACTGGTTCAAAATACTCTTTTCCTCATCGTCCGAAATAAGTTTGAACGAAGAACAAACCGTCAGTCTTGATTCGATTCCAATACAATACAAAAACACTCTCAAATATTCTTGCTTGTCTGAGCCAACTGAGCGTCTGATTCCAACGGTCCAAAGCTTGTTATGAACAGGAAACTTCTTGCAAAAAATCTCCTTCTTTGAGGCAGGCACATTCATAACCAACTGTCCCTTGTAGAAAAGTTTGTCTGAAAAACGAAATAAAATTAAGTTACTTTCAGAAAACATTTCATTGAAATAAGCAAAAAACTAATTTTCACAAGGATCATACTTTTGTCCACTCTCTCAAACTCCTGGACAGAAGTTTTGAGGATTTTTTTCATAGCTTCGGTATCTTGTAACAATTTTTGGTAATCTGCGTGTTGCTCCATTTCTTCGTATCTTAAAACAATCAGATTCGCTGCGTTCGATTCCAGTTTTTCACATCCAAATTTAACCGCCAAGATCAAAAAATTGATGGCATTCTGCAAACACAGCTTGTACCGGAACTCGTCTTCGCAGAAGTGTTTCAACTCGTCGTGAGAGTACTTGTGTGCCAGTTCCAAAATCTCCTCTGAAAAATCGTCTGCGTCAACTTGGCCGGTGTAAATGTACTGTAAGAAAATCTCGAACGATTTTGCATCCACGTCTGGGATTTTAATGGTCGCAGGAGAGCCATTCGAGGAAGAAGCGTCGATCATCTGCTTTAACGCAGCACTTTTTTCGGACAACGTTTTTTTGTGGGCAAGAAATTGCTGGTTTCCAACTTTCAACAACACATCTGCCTCGTACAGAAACCTGATTTTGTCTCCTGAGGTTTGCTGATCGTTCTTCAGGGGTGTGAGAAGAATTATGTTACTTTCAGCTGAAACAATTAAACACAAAAATTAAAATACGAAACCATTAATCTTTAATTTTATTTTTTGAGTTCAAAATTACCGAAAACATCAAGGACGCCGGCAATGGCCTGTTCATTTTCCAAAATCATTTTGAAATCAATGTTTGATTTGAGCGTGAAGTAATTCTTCGCAATAAATCTGGACGAAGCTTGTTCCAATTTTTTACAATCAGTTACTAAAGACACCAAATGGCTCCGAATCACAGTTTTTAAGTTTACAGTTTTGACCAGGTAATTTTCACAGAAGTTTTTGAGTCTGCTGTCGCAAAAATGGTAAGAAATCAGAAGCAAATCCAGGTCGATTTTAGCGCCTGACAGAATTGTTGGACTGTATAAGTATCTTAAAAATGTTTCAGAAGCCTCTGGCGAACATTTCATAATCTCGTCTTGTCTCGTGCTTTTCAATTTTGTCAGGCTTATTTCCCCATTGGAGAGGTGAATGGTTTCCACTTTGGGATTCACCGTAAACAATAAGCGGAACTTTTGGTTGCACGATAAAATAACTTTGTGCGTTTTGAACTCTTTGTCATTCATACAGACTGTTAGATCCGAGTGCTCCGCAGTGTTGAACAATGTTTGCAGATCGTCGAGGAAACTTCGAATGATGTTTGAACCTGATTCATCCCTACCAGAAAAAAAATCAAGTTAGAATCATGTTTATTATGAGAATTTCTTTTTTTTTAAATAAATTAGAGAGGAATAACAGGAAAATAAAAAAAAGAATTGAACAAATTTGTTGTCAGTTTGAACTTACGTGGTTTTGACTTTTTTTATTTCACTCTCGGCTTCTGGACTTTGACAGTTGCTTAAGGACACGGCTTTCCTGAAAACACACAAAATTCGTTATTTATTCTCGAAAAGGGACGATTATTCATTTTTTAACTTTGAATTTGTGACGAACCTTTTCACCATTTTTTTAGGTTAGGTCTTTCCGATGTTCAAAAATCATATATGTAATAATCCAGGGGGCAAAAAACTACCGCCGTTCGTCAGATGTTTTTGATGACACTATTCAGCGAATAATCACTTTTTTCATAAATAAATCTAGGATACAATCTAAATTCAAGTTAGATTTAAGTATTTTATCAAAAAATCATGCACGACAAATAAAAACTTTGTTTTGGTTTTTAGAGATTCGTTCTCATCAAAATATTGGTACCCCTGGTTTCCCGCGTCTCTTACAAATAATTAAGAAGTATTAAAATCACAACGTCATGTTAGAACTCGCACAGGCGAAAAAAAGATTATTAATTGTTTATTACTTAAATAAAATGTTTAAATATATTTCTATACAGCTTTAAAAGCTGAACTTTGTCTTCTCACTTTGAGATAAAATTTTCTTCTTACTCAAAATGAAATAACAAACTCATTGAATCAATTAGAGAACTTGAGGCTTTACATTTTGGCATAATTTTGAAGGAGCTTAAAATTTTCAACTTGCGCAAAAAAGTGAATGAATTATACAACTCTCTTTTTGTACTACAAACTGACAAAATATGTCAATGATTTTATTTTTCGAATAAAAAAATTTTTATTTTATTTAACATGTAATCGATGATACATTATTTATTTAACTGAAAACAAGTAAATGATTCGAAAAACATAAACTTTGATACTGATATCAACTTACTTTACAAATCTAACTTCAAATTGCACAGTGATTCTGGCATTTACCACGAAGCCCTTTTTCGAATCACTAAAATCAGCTATGCTAACAAATTTTTGCCAACCCCAACTCTTAGCAGACACCGAATAACTATGTTCAACAAAAATTTTAGACAAATCGTACGATTTATCAACGTGCGAAAGTAACGTCAGAGAACAAGTTACTTTTCGGACAACACGAGGAACTGCGTTATCTAAGCAATGTAAAAACAGTCCAACGTGCGAAGAACGCTGAACTGCTTCAATCTTCCAGGGTACGCTTTTCATAAAGAAAATTGGCGAGTTTATCGTTGCACCTTCAGTTCTGAGCACTTTCAAAGAAACTTGGCAGCAATAAAAATCAGAATCTGGAAAAAATCAAAAGTAAGTAATAAGTAATGACAAAACTGAGTAAAAATAAAATTCTGTTTTGTTTCAATTTTTGTACTTTTTTGGTCACTACGTTGTGTTAAAGTCTGAACGCTATCTGCAAACTGAGAACAAATAGCTTCGACAGCCTGTGGATTTGAAGTCAATTTCCAAAATTCAATTCGGTTTTTCATCTCTTCATACTTTTCAGCGATAATTTTTGAAGCTTCTTTTTTCAACATCGAACTTCCGACTTCCAAACTCAGAAGCAGCATGTTGATAGCGTTCGACTCGTTGATTTTCGAGACCAGATGAACCTCACAAATTTTGAACAGGTTTGGATCAGCATACTTGTAAGCAACATTGATTAAAGATTTGGTAAACTCCTTCTTTTTGACATCGTGGTTATAAATGTACTTGAGAAAAACGTTGAAAGTACTGGGATCAAAACCACTAACTTCAATTGAAGATGCAACTTTGTCGGCCGTTGACAAGGCTGAGATATCAATTTTAAAACCTGTATTTCTAGTTGACAGAATGTTTTTGTGAACCAAAAACGAATGATCCTGAACCTTGATTGTCAAATCGGATTTTTGTGCTGCTTCAATCAAACTCATCCGGTTGGGATTATTGTTCTCGGACAAAATTGTGATTTTGCAACAATCTAAAACATAAATTGACAACGTTTTTAACAGAGCAAAAAAATATTCTCTTCAATTTTTCTATTAAAAAAATGAAGTATTTACCAAAGCTATGAAAAAGAGCAACAGCAGCCTCATTATTTGCAAAAACCGCTTTGAAATCTGAACAAATTTTCACGTCGTTGAAATTTTTAACTAGATACATACTCGTTTCCTTAACTAGTTGTTTTTCCTTGCAGTTAAGAAACGTTAATAATCTTCTCGTTGCATTTTGCAAAGTCAAACTTTGGCTCAACACTTTTCGACAAGTGTTTATAAGGTTAAGATCCATATATTTATAAGCAACCAAGAAGAGTCCCCACTAAAAAATCCCGAAGAACGTTCCTTAAGGAACGTTCCATCGGGAACGTTCCATCGGGAACGTTGCTTCGGGAACGTTCCTTCGGGAAATTTGGCCCCGGCAGATTAAAAAATATATATCGGGAACATTCCTTAAGGAATGTTCCCGATAGAAAAAGCAGGTCAAAAGATAGACAAAATCAATATGTTTTTGCGATTAAATTAATTTGAAGTGAATAAAAAAAAATAAATTTTGAAGTGAAATTTGTTTCATTTTTTGGACATAAAATAAAACAAATTTCTCAAATTAATCACAATAAATGTTTCAATCAATAGGACAGTCATGGAAAAATTTTTTCAATCAAACGGTTTGCTGATATATCTATTACGTGTTTAATGTGAACTTGGATTAATTGCAGGTAAGTATACATAGAAATATGTTTATACATTATTACGCAAGACACTTCGCGATCACGGAATCTATTCGATTCCGTGAAAGTGTCACTTAGTCTTAATATTACATAAACATGCCAATAAAAATCATCCTCAAAACCTACATTTTTGGACGAATTACATTAACATGCGAATAAATCCAATCAACTTTAAAACTTAAACGTAGTACAATTTTATATTTACATTTTCGGTGCCTAACGAAATCGATAAATAAGTTTTAACATACTATTAACTTATGTTGAGATATAATTGAGTTTTTCCTTTAAATTAAAATTATGTTGAACAATTTAGCAACGTCACAATTTTAGACGAACTTAAGCTACAAAAATCATAGGAAATGTCATCATGGATGAGCTGCTCTTGCGGCATTAAATCCATTTCTGACGGCTTTAATTTTTTCTCCTACGTATACGCGAACTCTTTTGAGGGCCTGATTTTGCTTTTTCCTTTGCTCGTCAGTGGTCGGGTTGTCTAATCCAAAAAATTTTTTGAAACATGCTACAAAAAGTTCTTAATGGTTTAGTTAGCCAGTGGTTAAAAAAATTAAGAAGTCCTTAAGAAAATGTAATACCTAGCATTAAGTTGTATCGATCTTGTTCTAATAAAATTCGATCGTCATTTCTGCATTTCGTAGGCTGCAAAGATCTCACGCGCAGTTCTTGTCTTGTCCAAAAAAATGTCATTAGATCTTTGATGAACAAACTTTCGCCTTTTTTGGACAGGTGCCGGTATGTTTCGCTTGTCATGAACCTGCCTCCACCCATGTAAACCTAATAATACAAATATGAATTTCAAAATGATATCGACTCAAATTTTGGTATTATTTTTACACTGTAAAAAAAGTTTGGCCTTTTTTTCGTCAAAATTTTCTACAATAATTTCGTCACACATTTTTTGATAAAAAAATGTACTAATAAAATATCAAAACTTGAAAAGTTAAAAACCTAGTTTACAAAAAGATTGTTCAAGTTTGGCTGATCTTATATTTTAACAGTTGTCATTTATTTCCTAAAACAAAACTCTTTTCGTAGAGTCTGTGTTGAAGATAAGTTTCGACAATGAGTTGAACGTTGGCAATTGTCAACGCCTTAAAAAAGTTTGGAAAACTTATTTTGACGAAAAAAAGTACTTAGTACTTGAATTCTTCAGATTATTTTCAGACTGTAAATTATATTTGTTTTTACCCCTTCGTCCGTACGGGCAAAGAGTTCAGGCTCTTCAACGTCGACAGCTTGTGGTTGTTCGGGAGGGTTATCTTGTAGGAGAGGCTCCTCTATGAGGGGAGGGTTATCTTGTAGGAGAGGGTCCTCCATTAGGGGAGGGTCATCTTGTAGGAGAGGGTCTTCTATTAGGGGAGGGTTATCTTGTAGGAGAGGGTCCTCTATTAGGGGAGGGTTATCTTGTAGGAGAGGGTCCTCTATTAGGTGAGGGTTATCTTGTAGGAGATGGTCCTCTATTAGGGGAGGGTTATCTTGTAGGAGAGGATCCTCTATTATGGGAGGGTCCTCTTGTATGAGAGGGTTAGCATCTTGTAGGACCTCTACAACGACTTCATGCACAATCTGTTGTTCATTGAATGAAGCTGCATTCAAGTCCTCCACTCTAACAGGGTGCACTTCTTCTTCAGGGTGACCGTTTCCCTGATTTGCTTCTTCTATTCGGTTGCCAATTTCGTTATGTGCTTCTTCTTGTACGTTGCCGTTTTCCCGATTTGTTACTATTTCCCTACGTCGTGGAATTTCATCATCCTGGTTCCCGTGTCTTAGTGGATCATCGTTCCTTTGATCAGCCTGTTCTGGCAGGTCAGCATTCCCTTGATAAGCTTCTGCTGGTAAGTTTCCATTTTTCTGATTCACACCTTCTGGTAAATCGTCATTCTCTTCGTTTCCGTTTCCTGGCAGGTCACCGTTTTCCTGATTAGCCTCTTTTGGTAGGCTTTTTTTTGTCCCATTCAAAACTTCTGATGGGTTCCCAGTATTCAAAAGTTTCTTTACCAGGATTTGATTGGAAACAAGAGGGCCTCCAAGAGAGCTACTATCTTTTTTACCGGCTACTGCCACTTCTGTTGCATCTGCATACTCTGGAAAGTCGAATATGAAGGAATTATGCGGCGACAAAAATTCTACTGGCTGTTGTTTACTAGTAGATGTTGATGGGACTGCGAAATTGTTTGGATCTGTTAATCTGGGCAAGTTCTGTGAGACATGAGAGCTCGAACAAGGATGCTCAGCAACTTTGTTTAGTGGCTGTTGAATTAACGGTTTTTTGACAACGGTTGCTCCATTTTCTATTCCTTTATTTTTAGCTGTGAAAAAAATATCATTTCAATGAGGTAAGTATAGGATTGAAATATTGTGAATTATAAGGAAATCAAATACCTTGAGTTGCAGTTTTGTATTTTAAAAGCATTTCCATCAACTTAGCATTTTTTTCTTTTTCAGATTTTAAATCTTGCTGTAATTGATTTACTTCTTTTTCGGCTCTGGAGTCATCGTCTTTGTCAGCCGTATGATTGCCTTCGAAGTTGAGAGCGTTTTTTTGTGAAACGAGCTCTTTTCTGCGATTGTACTCAAGCAGAATATGATTAGTCATTTTTGCGTCAGATTCTTTTTTTCTTTTCTGGAAATCACGAAAAATCAAAAATCAAAAACGGAAAAATTATATATTGATACATTAATATATTGTTGTATATTCTACAACACATACAAGGAGATTGAAAATGAATGACCACTGATCAAGTGATAAAACGATCTAATGATCCAATTTTAGCGAACAAAAATCAAAATTCAGTTATACAGTACCCTGTCTTCCAGTACTTCTGGTGGAACAATATTGCGGGAACGTTTTTTAGTTTGAGTGTCATTGGCTCGTTTGTCAACTGATGGTACTTCCTCAAAAACAAGAGGGTCTGGAGCATCTTTGATAGGTGCTATTTTCAAGCGGCCAACTTGTGAACGTCTCTCAACATCTTGATAAGAATCTGAAATAATTGAAAATATCATGGGGCCTATCATTTAGTACAAGAATTATTCAAAAACTTGTGCAATATGACAATATAGTTCAATACCGAGTAGATGAATGCATTCAAATTTTTGTTTTATAAAGTTGACAGAAAAAGTTCAAACAACATTCATGCATAGTAAGTTACAATTGATGCGAACATTAATTCGAATGTTCTTCAATATTTGAATCCCTAAATATAATGCAACATTATTATATTTGACAGTTTAATGAAAAAATTATTGTTGTATTAGTAATTTTCTGGCGGTAGTTGGCCAGAGTCACTACCGTGCCTCCTGATGATAAATGCAATTACAATTACTAAATTACAATAATTGAGACAGAGGATGGACAAGGCCAGAGGGGAGTACGAGGAACAACGAGTCCACGGTATCTTGGTCAAACGATGTCACTAACTTTGACCTGAACGAGGAGAAGGAAAAGATGTATTTAGTCATGAAATCTCGTGTCGGTGGCTTGCAGGTGAAACATAACAAAAAAATTATAAATAACTTATAGAATATTCGATCGCATAGCAAACGAATCGTCCATAAGGACATGAAACCTAGAAACCTCTTTTTAACTTTGGACGAAACGTTGAAAATCATAGATTTTGAAGTCGCCGAGTAAAAAAATTACATTGTTGAATGCTTTCTTACTTCAAAAGTTCATATATAAATAATACTTTCACAAAATTTTGACAATATGCTATTTCATTATGAAAGGCTTTTGTTTGTAATATAGATATGAAAATGATTTCTTGACGATAATTTTAATGCAACTCAAAAAATGATAAAAATATGATAAAACATGGAAACTTGTCAAGTAGTTTCAACAGGTAAGACGACTTGTGCTTGACCGGTCAAGGATCGACTGCATTTTAGCCGCCAGGAATAACAATCGGCTGCAAAAAATTTTTTATTTAAATTGACATTAGGAGCAGCAAGCATCCTCATTCAATTTCTAAATTTCTACTAATCATTAAAAAATTGGAATTGCATTACATTGTAATGTTTGTACATTGTACGATTACATTGTACATTATTTAAATTGTACGAAAACATTGGTGAGAAGATGTTCACTATTCCAGAGGAAGGGGACAAACCTTTGGAAAATTTACCTAGCAGTATGCTACGCAAGGACATGGACGAGTGACTTACTCTGCAACAAGTCAAGTCACACCCGTGGACGATTAGCAGGTGGTCGTAAACCAGTGAGGAGATTACCTGCCCTGATAGACGACGAGTGGCATACTATGACTGTACTTGTATTCACCTAAATTAAATTTCAAATTTAACCATTGTCTTAGAGCAGCTGATTACTAACTACCTCGCAAAACCTTCAGATCAACTTTACTCTTTCGTTAGTCAGCAAACGCGTACGACTTAAGCCGATCTTTAAGATGATAACCGGTGTCGAACTGTGCGCAATGTTTTTAAGCTGTTTCGTTCCTAAACCATCAAGGAAATGAAGCTTGAGTTTGTTTTGGAAGCAGATTTAATTTTTGTGAGAGGACTATAACTATGGTTTCGTTCTCTATGTTCACTGAAGTAAACAAAGAATGTGTGAGCTGATATGATATGATGAAGGAAAAGTGTGATCAAAGCTGCAACACGCTACACATTGAATATCCAGAAATTTTGTATGCGACTGCCAATCGTGGACGGAAGCTTATCGATATCAAGATACAGAGCTGTTCGATATGATTAAAGAGCAATTAATAACAACAATAAAATAGGCCAAGTTTTTTCTCATTTGTTTTCTTTTTTTTCTCGTGTTGTTTTCTTCTGTCGGATCAATATGACCAATCTGCAGACCAAATTTTTTAAAATTGAAAAAATATTCGATTTTTATGTTGAAAAAACAATACTTTTGTATAGTGAATGTTCGTATGATTGGTTTATTTTTCATTGTCAGAAAAGAATCTACACAAAAGTCGACTGAGACAACATTTTCCATACTTATCTTACATCGCAAAAATGTAAAGTAAAATTTAAAGCAAAAAAAAACATATTACTGACTTAATATTTTGGGTATTGAAAGATAACTTTCAACATTTTTTTGATGAAGTTGAAATGCTACATTGGAACATAAAAATGATTGAAAACAAAAATTGGAAAATGTTTGAAGTTTTTTTTGCACTTGTCTAAGTAATCTTTAATTATGCTGTTTTTAACTTTCTTTTCAGAATAGAGATGTCGCGAGACAATTCGTAGCACAAAAATTGGAACTAAGAGTTCAATTGTATCGCAGTGTCGGTGGAAACTGAAAAAAACGCACAAGTTCCCGTCATGCAAGCTATCGTGCAAGCCATGCATTCAAGTTTTTACTTTTTTACTTTGCAGCACCTGAATCAACAAATGAAACATACTTTCGCCCTTCTGCGACTCGTCCGAAACGTTCCTACCATCCAAACTCAGATTTTCCAATCTATTCTTCAAAAGAAGCTGTGCTCCAGTCAAACTTTAGCCCTGTCTCTTTGTAACTCCGTGCAAAACATCCTACACATCACTTTCTGTTGCTGTCGTTTTTATTAACGTAAGATTTTCCTCCATACGTTCCTTGATTTTTTTACTGTCGTTGGTCCCGATCAAACAAGAGTTTCGTCAGAAAAATCAGGTTCTACTAGCTCGAAATGGATGCTCGGGTACAATCCATAAGCTAGCATGATTTTGCCCTCTGCTAATTTGACATCAAAACGAGGATCGGTTGGACACACTCTTTTTTGCTGTCCGTAACAACCATTATTGTCAAACTCGGTACTATCAGGTTTGCTTTTTTCTCGATGGTTTTGCAGTTGAACACGTGGACGTTTTCTGATCGAGTTGTTGTTAAAACTGTGAGTCCTTCGATTTTGTTATTTTGCAGAAAGGGACAGAGGTTCGTCTTGAGTTAGTTAAGTTGATAATTGATGTTGTTCTTTTGTTGGCTAAAAAAACAAGAGATCATTTTTAAATTCAAGAAAAACCAAATTTCGTTCCAGTTTGCATTTACCTGATACAGAGACCTAAGACTGATGAAACAATCATTAACAGAACTACTGAGAAAATGCGAAGATTTGCCATCTTGTTTACTAGACAAATTTCACTACTTAACAAGTCGATCAGCAGTGAACGAAAATTTTCCGTCAGACATAAAAAATATTGCTGTGTCTGTGTGTCCTTTCCAGTTTTCCATTTGCTTTTGACACTGTTATCATGGAGGTCCCACTGGGCGATTTGTTCGTCCTTGGCTGCTGAGAAGTCAAGTAAGCCCTCGATTCAAAAACTCAGATGACTCGTGCGCGACTAATCATAATTATCATCTATTTTGCAACTGTCAGTTGCTAATAGTCGATAGCTAAAAAGTTAAACTGATGTACACAGTTGAAGACAACGTTGTCTTGCACAATTGCCCGAAGCAGTAATGTGAATTTGACGACATTAAGTTTCATCTCGACAAACAATCTGCTGAAGTTTTTTCTAATTCAAAATAAAACATAACATTTTTTACCCCATATTTTTTTCAAATTTTGAATTTTGAATTTTTGAAATTTGTTCAAATTTGGTTGATATTGTTTTTTTATTTTTATTTTGTTTATTACTAATTCGTTTTTCGTTTAATGAGTACTGACGCGGTTGCAATTGAACCCCATTTACAAAAGTAAAAAAGGCTATATTATTTGAAAAACCGAAAGCACAAAAAAAGGGGAGTTAATAAATTGTTACAAAACCGCAAAAGATCTTAGAAAACAGCAGTTTTGCGCTTTCAATAGACGGTTCGAACCGGCCTACAGTATAGCCAGGGATCAAATCAGAGAGGGTGGATTTGGACGTGTTCATATGACGAAATCCCTGTCAGAGATAGTCCTGTACCTATTGTCGATTATATCAAAACTTCATGCGAGATTTACTATGACTCATAAACGGACCTCGTTCATGACATTTACAGATTTGGGTTCTTAGAGAGCTTCGTGATAGTAACTTCATGTTTATGAATTTTAATTTTAAAATCAAATTTTTAATAAAATCAGATTAGAACACAAACTTACTTAAATAAATTTAGTTATTCCATAATTTAAATTTAAATTTTATCTCGATATAGCAAACTGCTGTAACAAACTCTGATATCACAAAACAACTGCAGTTCACCCTCTTAGAAGGGACGACATTCATAAACTGTACAAAAACTTTGACCAGGCACCCTCTAGATTTCCAGATGAACTGGTGAAAAAAACTAGGAAGTTTACTATCGCATTTTTCTCGAGGTCATGGATAAGCGACTTACTCTGCAACAAGTCAAGTCGTACTCGTAGAATGAATCGTACTCGTTTTATCGATGAATTGCAAGCTTTTACAAAAAACAATTGATTTGTTTTCGTAAAAAAAATTAAAATATTTTCTAGCTTACCTCCCAACATGACCATTTGTGCAGCGTGATATTTGCCATCTCCTTTTCGTTTGACGTAATAATAATCGTCTCTAACAAAATCGGTTTTCTTTCGTGGTTCGAATTCAAGAATAGTGTTCTTGTCTCGACGATCAAATCTAACAACATCACTGATTTCGACAATAGCTTTTTCTACTGGCTTATAAAAACGGATCAATGCGTGGGTGATTAGAGGATCTGTAAAATAAATTTTAATGAAAATTTTACTGTTAATATAATAAGATTTTTCGAATAAGTTAAGATTTCATTTCAAACAACTCATTTTGACATCAGACGAACAAAAAACATATCCATTATTTGTGCAAAAACACGAGCACATTTCGATGCGTTTTATGCATTATTTGTGCAAAAACACGATTACGTTTTAATGCGTTTTATGGTACAAAGAAAAAAGAAACAATAACAATGTTTACCTTCATTCTCATCATCCATTGTTACTGAATGACGTTTTTATTAACATGTAAAGTTTAACCGCTTACGTAAACTAATTGTCTAACAATCAGGAATCGAGAAATGTTAGCAATTGTAGTTGCAGAATTAAAAAGACACTTGCTGTGAAAAGTACGTTAACTTTTTCCTTTGTTGCCAAGTTTAGATCTGAACAGATTTGTTTCGTTACTTTGATTTTATTATTATATTATTGGGCACACTGATGCGCGGTTTGATTGAATGGGAAATTCGAAAACAGTAATAAAAACAATGGAAAAATTAGTACAGTAATTTTTTTATACGTAAAAAAATATATTCGTACGAGAATAAATCTTTTATTCTGAAAACATTTTCCCAATTTTTTTTGCAATTATTATTTGAGAATTATATTCAAATATTTTGAGGTTACTTCATGTTCTTCCGTTGCTCTCTTTCCGGTTCTGTTCAGGTCGGTGAATTTGCCAACGCGCATCAAACCAAAACCATCCATTGTTGTGCATTGTTGATTTTTCTTCGAATTTTGTATCTGCGCAGTGTTCAAAATTATAATTTGTTTTGAAAAAGTCACCGAACAACTGTGGTGAACATTCAATTTGATCGAAACGAGGTTTGAAGGTAAGATCTGATAAATTATTGAATACAAAAACTACCTATTAAGGCGATATTAAAAGTTTGCTTCAAAATTTGAGGTTAGAAAAATCGGTTCGGGGTTGTGAGCAAATGCAACAACATTTTTTAAAACGAAAAACATATCAGGACAAAGACAATTTTCTAAAGAATGTTCTGATCTAATTTTTGTTATGAAAAATATTGTTGTATTTGCTCACGACCTCGAGCCGATTTTGTAAACAAACCAGCCCTTTTCATATCGGCTTGAAGATTTGTATTTTTATTCGTAGGTTATGGTCTTTCCAATATAGAAATCTTTTGTTATAACAAATCTGAGACCACTGGAAACCAGAGACCACTGGAGACCACTGGAGACCACTGGAGACTAGAGACTAGAAACCAAAAACAGAAACATCAGAAACCTGGCAATTCTTCAAGTAGGTTTGGCTGATGATCGAAAATGATGTTATATGTTTCATCATGTGTTTCATTTTTTTATCGTTTTGGCTCCGTTGCTTGAATGTTTTTTCAATTTTTTCATTAATAATCTGTTTTCAATTAAGTTTACTTTGAAAGAGTATTCTTTTACCGAAGAAAAAAGATTAAATTGTTTGTGTATATTTAATAGAGGAAATTACTCGAAAATTTTAATTTACTTTATTGAAACTTGATAGGAACAGTATAAATTTTGTTACAAAATGAGAATAGTTTAGGCTATAAAGGGATTATATTGAGAACAATGGGGCAAATAAGTTTCAAAAATATGTTTCTGGATTTCGTTGCAAAGTCAATCAACAAATTACATTCAATATATTTGATTCGAATTTTTCCATTTCTTCATTTATTCATAGTTTTGAATAAGTTTCACATACCAAAAAATGATTATGAGCACATGTTCGTCAACTTAATCAAAGGGGATGTTGAGATTTTCTTATCAAAGAATATTCACAGTCTGCCTGGACCAGTGTTTGTCGCCTGCTCATGTAAATACGTTTAGAATTTTGGGTTTCAAATCAAAAAGTTGTTGTTGATTTTTTTTTACACTGGCAAATTTTCTGAAGAAACGTAATAAACCTATTTAATCTATCTATTCGAATTTTAAATTTTATAGTTTCTAAATTGTTGCAAAGTAAATGGATAGATTTTTTGATTGTTATAAAAACTTTGTATATTTTTAAATATAAAGAACGCAACGAACTTTTTTACAGCGGTGGAAAAGTGTCAAATTTTATAATTTGTGTGATAAAAGTGAATAAATAATACGTTTTCCAGTGACATAAAGTAGAAATGATAAGTGGTTAAAATTAGATCCCGATCGTATGTTACTGTAAGTGACAGTGTAAGTAAAGTAAAATTTCTAAATACTTTCTACCTTAATTTTGTTGTTTTTTTTAACCTTGCATGTTTATTTATTGAGAACATACAAAAATAGTTTTCCTTAATATGTTACAGATTTACATTGAATGATAAAAATGTGAGTTTAAAAATGGAATTTATAAACAAATTACTCCAAGGCACTCAGACAAGATCGAATTTCAAAAGTATGTGCGAAACATGTTCCACGTTTTTGTAGAAGTAAAACAGGTAAATGAGAAATACTCTCAATTGTTCTTAAGATAAGGTTAAAATATTTCTAAGTTAGCAATTGAAAATTCGTTGAAATATCTTTTTTCATATACAAAAAAGATAAACAAATTTTTCTATTGAAAAATTGAAAAATTACAATTTTTAGCTCAGGGAAACCGGATTTATTACCGAATATAACCGGGTTTTTAAGAACTAAAAGCGAGACAATCATTTTTTCAATCGCAAAACAACTAAGAATAATTTTTTTTCAGGTTTTTTCAGGTCTACCTCAGCGGGATCGGAGTCGGTGAAATGATTTAGCAGTTCGTCTGAACGTCAAATACAAGTTATTTTCTTTTAACTTGTCTAAAAAATTTCAAAAAATGGTCAATAATTTTTTTTGGTTCAATAGCACTCATTTTTACCGTGCATGCAATAATAAACTGCAGTTTTGCTTAAATTCCTCTTTCCTCGGCCTTTCAACGAATTGCCTCAAGCGCTATACTGCAACCAAATTTCCTTGACAATAATATCCGATAAAATTTTGGCAATTCCTTCTTTAACAGATCCTGCATGCCTGCAGAAGGAAATCATCAGAGATTTATGAAACGAAAACAATTAAAACAAAAAATCATATTATGAATATGAAATCGACGATATTTTTTTGTTTAGATTGACTTACCGGAGCGTTTTTTTATTGGGATCGTTGACTATTCGTTGTCTGATTTCAAAAATGCAACTACGGTTTTAGAGGAAGGTCCACGGCGAGAATACTTTAGTCGAGACTGTATCAATGGGGGAGGGATTTGTAAAACTTCGTATCAAATCATCAAGCCGATTCATTATTCTACATTCGAGCATGGAAATTGCCGATAATATTTGTGATACTGCAAGAAAAAATATTTTTATAAAAAAAATGAAGAAATATGTTTTTGAGATTGAGCACCTTGTTTTTTGCTTTTCTCAAAACAAATACAGTATTTGAACAAACATACAAATAAACAATCGAAAGGATGGATAATTGAAAAGGTCTCAAAACTTGTTATTTATATATGTTTATTTTTATTTTTCACTCGTACAAAAAACGCAAGCAGAAGTTAGATCATTTACTCAAAGTTAACTTTCACTCAGTTTTGTAATTTTTCTTCATACAAAAGTTGGTTACAAAAACGAGGCACTGATTCGCAAATAGTCAGTTTGAAAATGAAGATACAATTTTTGTATTATTTAGTATTATAATGCAATTTTCAAAATTAACAATTCTTCATTAACAAATTTTTTCTCATTGCATAACGAAATTACATCCTCCAACTTGGATTCGGTTCTACCGAATTTCTCGGATCGCGTTCTCTTACATCTTTTCCTATAGTCGAAGGAGGAAGTGGACCGTAACTAAAGTAATAACGAAAATTAAAAAGTTTTTTCTAGCTTTTGTTATTGAATAATTTTTAAAATGAAAAGTGATTTTACCTCAAAGTAGTATCAAAGTAGTAGTTGCTTGTTTTGATTTTGTAACTCTAGTTTTGGATCTTTTGGCATTTCAACGCGCTGCGGCTTGCTTGAACTAAGCCATTATTCGCGCTCTTACATCTAGTCTTGTTGCTTCTTCGATTCTCTGTTGTACTATTCCTACATACAAACAAATCAACCTTCCAAACCTCCACTTTTTACTTTCAATTTTCTATTTCACATTTTCAATTTCTGTTTTACAAAACACGTTTATTTACCACAAATCAGTTTCATAAACTCCAATTCTTCTAAACTAGCTTTTCTTTTCAAACCGGACCAACTGTATTGTGCGGCTTAATCGTCTGTAATTGTCACTCGCAGAATTTCAGTCGTTGCAAGTGCTACCGTGTTCCCTCCGAATCCGAGAAGGTAACGTTCCTAAAAAAAAAAATAGTATGTTACGCTACAAGGGAGAGAAACAAGCGTTTATTCCGCGGGTGAAGTGACCGCATGAGACTTCACCGAGGGCTACCGAAGGCAGCCCGAGGTGTAGTCGAGTGCTGGTCACTTCTCCCGAGGTTCAAACGCTTGTATCTCCCATGTGGCATATATATCTTTTCATAACAAGTTCATCAAAGACGGCTAACCTCTCCGATTTGTCGGGACGGAAACACTGTTTTATCCCAAGGTGCGGTTTATTCCTGTTATTATGGTTGTTACCATGGTAACAGGGAATGAACCGCGTCTTGGGAATAAAACAGTGTTTCTCTCCCGACAAATCAGGGAGAAGTTGGCCGTTTTTGATGCACGTGTTATGAAAAAAGAATTTAATCATTCTAGTTATTAATTTTTAAAGTTTCAAAGTCTTTTGCAAAGTTTCATGTAGAAAAGATTATTTAAAATATCATCCTTGATATAAGCATGTTTAAGCATCTCCTCAAGGTTGGACAGTTGTTCATCGTTTTGAAGTGTAAACATCGCCTCAAGGTGTTCCAAACTTTCGATAAGAGCAGCGCTCTTACTGCCGACGCCGTTGTACGTTAACCGTACGTCCAGCATTGCCAGGGCACGAGCCAGATCGTACTTTGAGATTTGAGGGTATCTGTGCGATAAAAAATGTACCAATACAGCCTTTAAATTAGACACCTCTCACGTTTCGCAATGTTAAGCGACCCGCGAAAGACCGATTCTTCTTAACCATGCATGAAAGTTTTACTTATACAAATACTTACCCGGATTAACTTGTTTATTCTTTTTTTGTCACAGACGCCGATATCCTTCGTTAAAATTAACACTAATACTTTTTGCACAAAACTCAACAGCAAGCAAAATCTTCAAAATGGTTTGAAAAAGTTCTTTGTAATTTTTATTATTATAACAAAATGTGGTTTTCTGGTTCAGGATTTGTTCATTTTTTTAGACTGTATTTCTTTTGAGAATCGAAAAAAGCTGTTTATTTATATATATAATCGATTGTTTCGACCTGGGTCGCCTATAAATAATTTAGTTTTATCAGTATGAAAATAATTCTTATTTACAGTTCTCCTCGGTCTGATTAGTCTCCATCTCGATTGAATCATCGACCTCTTGTTTTACATGCAGAAATGTATCAAATGCATTCAGAAGCTCCTCACTGTTCCTGTTCGCATTATTTGCAAACTTCAACAGAAAATTGATTTAGATTTTAATTATTATTGTTCTGTAAAAATAAACTTTTCATATTTATATAACGAAAATAACCAATACGTTGTTTTACAAACAATTTATTTCTTTTTATGTGTTACTTTCCATTTTATAAAAGTTTTGTTAATAAAAAGAGAATGTTTTTTGGTCTGATGATAATAACTCAGTGTGCAATTAAATTATATTTTAATTTTTCAGTTTCGAGAAATGCATAGAACAATAATTCGTACTCGAAATGACTTTACCTTTAAATATCTGTTACTTTGCAGAAAAATTCAATGGGTGAAATTTCAATGTTATTGACTGGAAAACAGTAAACACCATAAGCTCATTTCAACCCTTACCTCTAACTGATAAAGGGTTGTATACAAACTCTGAATTTTTAAATAAAAAATTCGACAAATCGCTATTTTTCTAACTTAACAAAAGAATCGTAAATTTAAATTAATTATTGTTCAATATTGTTTATCTCCGGAGTTGTCGCAATTAAAAAATGGAAACATTCCAGCTAGAGTTTCGGCATCAGTGGCTGAACTTGGTCGGACTGTTGCGGAAGTTGATGGTGTAGGGTTCAGTGAGGTAAAGGAAGACACTAAAGGAACCTGTCCATCTTTAGTGCTGGCATTTAGTACCTGACGGGCTGAGAAAAAATGCAATTTCGAAGAAGACATTTTCAAAAAAAATAGAAAAAAAATTCTTTTTAAAAATTCTTTTATTTAACTTACAAAAAACAAACTAAAAAATTGAAATAAACAAATTAATCGAACTTAAAATTACAGAATAAGGTAAGCACTAAGAAAAAAAATTTATATTTACGAGAAAATTTTAACTAAAAGAATAGCGTATAGTTTACAGTTTAGTTCTTTTTCCTTTATTCCTCATCTTTTGAATGATAGAGTATTTTGCAAGGTTTATAGGGTAAAAACGAAGTTTCACGAGGTTGAATCGCATATTACTTTTGTTTAATCACGAGTGTGTCCTACCGATTTAAAGAATTAAGGAGACACATTTGCACTAAAATTCTACAGTGTATTTGCTAAATTATGCAAGTATTTTAACAAAATTCTGAACAATGTTTACTTTTTTTTCAATGTCTACATGATTTTTACAGTTTTTGTTTTGGTCAATTCATTTTTTATGTAATAAGTAATTTTTTGTTGACTGACTTATATATTGATTTAGAAGTGCGCCATTCCTTTATTTAAAATTTTCTCGTAAATATAAATTTTTTTTTAGTGCTTACCTTATTCTGTAATTTTAAGTTCGATTAATTTTTTTATTTCAATTTTTTAGTTTGTTTTTTGTAAGTTAAATAATAACAAAGAATTTTTTAAAAAGAATTTTTTTTTCTATTTTTCCCCCAAGACTAAAAATTAAGAAGTTAAAAGGAATTGACAAACATCGAATTTGTGGGGATTGCCAGCGAAAAAAAACATTTCACGATTATTTTCTTTAAAAGTCACATGATTGTGGCAATGACATTGTAATTTACTAACGTTTATTGTTTAATTAACTATTTTTGTTACTTTTTTATTAGTGAAAACAAACTGAGATTTGACATATTGACAACGTGAAGTTAGCTATTCGTATTAAATTCATGAAAATCTAAGGCAAAAGGGGTGGATTCATCCCCAAAACATGACTAACATGTATTGTCATCAGAACTGAACATGTGTTCAAATTTTCATTAAGATTGATAAAGTAAAAGTATAAAACTTTTGCATTGCAAGATTTGACGACACGGTGTACAAGTTAAATAAAAGAATTTAAAAAGACACACACCATCGGACACATAAACGAGATTTTATTAGTTTCATTTTATTCCAAGATTGTTTCTACAGAACATCTTTTTTGTGCAACATAAATTTTAATTCCGCTTCAAAACAATTCCACAGTCGAATAGCGCAATTAAAATAGCCTAATACATTTTTTCGGCTTGAAAATAATTTAGCTTGTTATGAAACAAACTTAGACTAACTTTTTAACTAAGGACGTCATTGCAAAATGTTGAAAGGTACGAAAACATAAAGAATAATATCAATGAAACAAAAAATAAGTATTTTTACTGACTCCAGTTGTTTAGTTTTTCTATTGACCTGAAAGAGGCTTAGAACACTGGAAACCGGTCAATGAAGCTAAAGAAGACGAACTATAGGTGCGAACGACAAATGCACAGAGAAAAATGCGACATATTTGATGTTAATAGTTCCTGTCGGAACACTAGTAAGAAACACAAACTATACTTGCTGATACAGGCAAACATAGAATGATGTTTTTGGCAGCAAGAGGTAGAGGTGGAGGTCACGGCAATGCTTATTTGAAATCTCACAGAAGGCAGGCTCCAAAAATGAGCAGTTTGGAGCACGTAGGGAGAATCTCCAATATGTTCGGAGCATGGCTCACATCGAGCATGGCTCACATCGGCCTAGAATTTTTTTCTTTTCCTATTTTACAATGTGAAAAATCTCTAAAAAATTGGTTGCCTGTAAATTCCGGTTACGGTCGTAGTTAAAACGTGACAACGTCTTATAAGTGATACAATGTTTCAGGACAAAAGGATTCAATTAAAGAACTATTTTAATTATGAAAATAACGGATTTATTCGGTTTAGAAAATGACTATTTCAATTATAAAAATAACGGGTTTATCAAGTTTTAATATATTTTTCATTTTTGCATTTCAGTTTTATTTCAAACTTTTTCCAAATTTCGTCTCAACATTTATATATTTAATAGCAATTTCACATAAGTTTTCGTTTATGCATTCTTAACACTAGAAGTACCGAAAATTCTGACACCCTAGATGGACGAAGTGCACAATTTCGTCCACCCCTGGTTATCGGGGGTAGACGTAATTTAGGAAATTGACCTTTTTTTATCGGTCAAACTTTATTTCATTTATCTATAACTCGAAAACAAGTTTGTGAAGTGATTAAAAGTAGTTCAATAATAATTCATATAAACAATATTACCCACGAAGTCCTGGATCGTATCGATGAGAACCGTCTGGACAATTCGCAATGAAAAACGTTTTTTAAGAAGTAAATGTTTTGATAAACAAAATAATGTTCAACGTTGAAAAAGTGTTCAAAAGTGGACGGATTTGTCCACTTCGTCTTTTAAGGAAGAAAATAATATTGCTCTGTTAAAAAATGTAATTTTTGCATGAAAATTTTTTCTAACCTTCTAGTGTTAAACAAATTAATGAAAAACAAGTGTTAAACAAATGAAATGAAATTAGTATTATTATGATATTTCTTTTAATAAACAAATAAACACATTTTTGAATAATAGTGTCTTAATACTTTTTCCAAATAGTTATAGATGTAAGGTATTAACCACACTGAACCCCACTTGTCGAGACGCTTTCTTTCTTTCGCTTCGAAATCAAGAAAGCTTGAGTGGGAGAGAGAACGATACAGCGATCGGAGTGGGTAAGAGAAGCGTGGCCTAGCGTGGCGTGAGATCTCGGCCGTTACGGCATTTTCGTGAATGCCTCCGGTCGAACCGATTTATAAGACGTTGTCACGTCAAAAACAAATGTTAGTTGGTTTTAAATTTTTCTTTTCATTTCAGATTGGATTTCGAAACGCAGGAAAACGCTCTTTGCTCAGTTATAAGAGCGAGATCAAACGTTGCATCCTATCCGTTTACAACTCGATTCCACATTTAGAAATTGTGAAATATGATGATTACGAGGAAATATCAAGTTGATGATAAATAATAAAACAATAGAAAATGTAATAAAAATATGAAGGAATAAAAGAAATAATCAAGTTTTCTGTTTTCATTTTTTTGAAGTGTTGAGGACACCACCAAATTTTAGTTTTTCAACATTTAAAAGTTTCATATCAACGTCGTAGCAATATCCGATTGATGTTGATCAAGCACTAAATATATTTTATAAAGTAAATACTTTAGTCTAAACTGCTACAAATGCCTAAACTATTCAATATCCTTTTATACATTAGAGTACCACTAAGTATGACATCATAAACCACAAACAAACATAAGTGACGAACGTAACCCCATGATTTTTTTAGTAAACAACTAATTGCATATTCAGTTATTTAATCTTTATTATTTTCATACTGAGTTTTATACTGAATTTTTTAGGGCTATCCGAATAAAACATGGAACGTCGAACATATAAACGTTACTTTGAAGATGAAAATATACCTATACCCAAAAGAACTCTAGGCCGATGGGCAGATGTTCCTGAGGGAAGAGGACGAATTGTTTGCGAATGTTAGTGATTTTTAAGTCTATTAGTATCAATAGCTTGATATACAAATGTTTACCTGTCATTTATGTTCTCCGAGGAGCATAGTAGAATAATAGCGGAAAAAATGTTAACAAATTCTCTTAAAAAATCAGTTAATCCAAGTATTAAATATTAAAAACCTGTCCACGTCTAAGCTTTTCATATAAATAGTTAAAATAGTGAACCGATTAGTAAATAACATAATATTAATAATACATTTTTTTAGGAAAATCAACAACTTGACTTGCACGAAGGTGATCTAATTGACGTTGGCAACAACGCTTACAGAGTTGCTGAAAATATGAATAACGTAGAGTTGAGAGTGTTCGACATTACCCTGTGATTGAAAATATAAGATTCGATGCGAATGTACAGAGAATTATGGACACGAGTATAATTATGAATTCATTTATAATGACGATGAACTAGAATGGGATGCAGAATATGTAAGGATAAATCGTAGCATAAGTATTATTAGTATTATTATTAATTGAATGGTTTAATAGAATTGATTAATACAAAGTGAAATGTTGAAATTTTTATCTGTCATGTTGATAAAATATGTCAGTTTCAATACAACTTCGAATTTACGACAGTTCAAACTTTAAATTAACCGTAATTGTTGCAATCTACCTTATCAATATTTGAAAGGTTTTACAATTTTATTATGATTTTTAGGACGACATGCCTCTACAGTATCGAGTTCTAAGAGATGAAATCATTCCGGAAAATGATATATTTGGGGAAAACGTAGAATACGAACGCAATTTCTTCTTCGAAAATCATAACAATGAAGAAAATAATGAAAACAATGATTATTTCAAAGACCTCAACGAATACTTGCAACAAGATAAAAATTTCGAAAAAATTGATGTGCAAGTAGAAGCTCGTAGGGTTGATTTGCTGATTATGCTTCTCGATTTCGCATTTACGCACTCGCTTTCTTTATCCGCGCTTGTTGACTTGTTCAAATTGATCAATATGATATTCATACGACCTATTTTGCCTCAATCACGGTACTTTCTCGACAAATTATTCAACCCAGAAGGCGTTGCAACTTACCATCTTCTTTGTGATCGATGCAGGACATATATTGGTTCTTACAAGAAAAAAAAGATCAAGTGTTTAATTGCCCATCGTGTGACAATTTAGTACGTCTAAACAAACTTCAAAACACAGATTTTTTCATAACTCTTGATGTTTCGTTGGCAATTAAAAACTTGTTGGAAAGGCACTGGCAAGAATACACCAGGATCATGAATCGAGTGTCAGAAGAAAATGTATACGAAGATTTTTTTGATGGGAAACTTTACCAGGACTTTGTGAGGACGTTAGAACCAGCAGATCGTCAACTTTTTGCTACATTTTGTTTCAATGCAGATGGAGCAGTTGTGTTCAAAAAAGCAGGACACTCAATGTGGTTGGTGCAAATAATGTTGAATGAATTGCCTGTGAACATAAAATTGTCTAATCCAATAACTTTCGGAATTTGGTTCGGTAATTCTAAGCCAAACATGAATGTTTTTCTGAAGCCATTCGTCGATCAAATGAATGAACTTGCTCGTACAGGTGTCAAGTGTCATATATCTGGAGAGGAAAAAGTCGTAAAATTATTCGGACTCTGTTGTGTTGTTGATAGTGCTGCTCGTGCTCCGATGCAAGGAATTTCGCAGTGGAATGGAAATTACGGATGTAGCTGGTGTGAGCACCCTGGTGTGTCTGTGAAAGCCAATGATAATCCCAACTGCAATAAAACTGTGATGAAATATCCATTCACAAATCCTCCTCCACGAGAAAGGACACATGACGCAGCGATATTGGATATGGAAATAGGCACTAACAGGAACAGACGAGATCCTAGACAGACGTCTCATGGCTTCAAAAATACTTCACAACTCATTCTGCTGGACAAATTTAACATCATCTCTGGTTTTGTTCCCGATTACATGCATCTGGGCCCACTCGGTATCGCTCGCCAGTTCACGAACTTCTGGTTTTCTGGTAAAAAAGAAGAATGTTCCTTGAAAATACACGAGGCGGAAATTGACCAAATTTTGGGTACACTCACTCCTCCTCGCCAAATAGGACGTTTGTCTCGTCGATATCTCAAAGGGTACATTGGAACGCACGTGAATACGAAAATTGGATCCTCTTTCACAGTACCGTTATCATCAAAAAGTATTTTGCACAAGAGTACTTCGAACATTGGTTACTTTTCGTTGAAGGGCTTTACATTCTTCTCAAACATAGAGTCACTGACGATGAAATTGACGAGGCACACAACTTGTTAACATCTTTTGTAGAGGGCACCGAAAGGTTGTATGGAATTCGAATGATGAGCTATAACGTTCACCAACTTCTTCATTTTGCACCGAGCTGTCGAGATTATGGACTGGCTTGGTCTCATAGTAGCTACAGTTTTGAAAGCGGCAATGGCATCGTTCTGAAGAAAATACACGCAGCAAATGGTGTCCATGAACAAATCCGACGCTTTGCAGTTATGAACCTGGCCTTTAACAATTTGCTTGCGAAAGTTCCTGGCGATGACAACATTGGTCTACAATACTGTGAAGAGATAAGTCAGCGAAAAACAATCAAAACGGCGAAACTTTCACAACCTCGATATTTTGGGGCTGAAAGATCAACTTCCATTCGTTGGATTGATGAATATCGCTTGACTGCTGATGCTTTATCTTACAAGAGAATGGTTAAGGACGGTTGCGTTTACACATCTTGCGAAATGCATTGTGAACGTTCAAATAACTCGATTGTTATGTTGAACGATGGCCGATATGCGGAGATCCAAGAGTTCCTAGTTGATGCAGCTTCTGAAACCGAGTTAACTCGCATCAGAATTATTGAAACTGAAGAAGGATTTGCAGGCAAATGCAAGTTTTTCAGGAAAGTTACTTTGATTCGAAACGATACTGAAGTGATCGATACGTTGAGTATTTTTAAGCCATGTATCCATCCACCCAGAAAGTAACGGAATGAGACTGATTTGTGCTGTCCCGAATATATGGCATTATTAAGCGTTGCTATGTGAATATTGGAGTTCAGAAATTTAAAAAAACGTAGGTTTTATTTGATATAGCTAAATTGTTTTCCAATGAAAAATATTTATATATTTGTTTATTTTCAGGTAACTCGAAAAAACAGAAAAAAAACTATTCATTTGACATTTTTTAATTAAATCAATAAGTTAATATATGAATACTTGTAATGACTATGAGTTTTGTAACATGTAAAGATCGGCGAATTATTTTTCCAATTTTTTAAGTCAACATTAAAAACAGGTAAAATTACAAAAACGACCTTTTGCATTTCATATATTTTCTACTCCGTAGAACAACAATTTTAATCTAAATATTTTGTTGCAGTGGATCAACAGTTGCAATCACTTGCTGATTTGTATTTGAATTCCGATCACCGCAGACGGTAGCATCGTATGTAAAAGTCGCTGTTTAGTCATAATAAGCATCGTTCTAAGAAACTCGATGTAAAAAGTTTCAGGTCGGTTGCCGAAATGTATAATAAGTTTGAAGAAAGTTTGCGAAAATCAAAGATTATGAGTTGAATGATAGATTTATAGTTGAAAGACAGTTTAAAACTCCTTACTTGTTCTGACTGAGAGATCTTGACCATCATGAAGCACGATTTTATAATTATTTTTTTAGTTTTTTATAATGTTTTAAGTTTTTAGTTAGTTTCTTCATTTTTCTTTGTTGTCACTTTACGGCGATGGGATGAACAGATAGCGCGAGTGATCGGGCTTTTAAACAAAGGTCAGCAATGAGATCTTACGACTCAATAAAAAAACGGTAGTTGCCAGAAGAAGAGTTATTAGTGCCTTTCAAAGATAATATATTTTTGAATGGTTTTCGGAAACTTAATTTGACTGATTATATACTCGGCGAAAATCATTCAATGCACTTCAAATTATAGGTATTAATCAGAGTTTTTAAGAAGAAACAGTTTCGATCAAGACTCCACAATGGAAGTCCAACTTGGCCAGGTATCAAACAAGCAGCGCTCCGAACCAAGTCGTTGGTTTCACCACTGTGAAGAATCGGAAATAGATAATGAGGTAAACATTAAAAAAAAACAAAAAAATCAGAAAAATGTATTAAGAAAGATCATAAATAAATTATTTTCTTTTCTCTATTAAAAAATTCCAGTTTAGGAGGTTTTGTCCGTGAAGAAATCGTTGTAAACACTAGCCGAACATATTTCACACCTCCAAAATTTATGTCTCTGAAAGATCGTCAGGTGACTTCAAAACTAACTGAACTTAACGTGAAATCAGTCAGCGGAAATCAGATTGTGCTGGTAATCATGAGTAAACTTTAGACAGCTACGATTCATTTGTAACTGTCGATCAGAAGTTTTAAATCGAAAGAATCCTAGCAATGTTCCTGCCTAAGACATAGCGACTATTATGTTCGATACTGCATCGATGAGGTCAGGATATACTATGAGAAAGACTAGCCGATTTGCTGACAGCGTCGAGAGACTCATAAGGACTAATCTTCAAATTCCTTTGGATCAAGAGGTTGTGGAAGATTGATAATTTGTTTTGGTTTTATTCCTTCATTTAATTTTTATGTATAAATTTAAATGTCAATTCTCTTTTTTAAGACAGCTGCGAAATTTCAGTTTCAAAAAAGAGAATCAAAGGAAAAAGTTTAATTGACTCATCAAAGGACTTTGACGTTAAAATTTAAGATCGAGCCATATTTTCTCTGAGACACGGGGGCATTCTTTCTACTTCACAATAAAATGCTTAAAACTGTTATCTTAGCCTCACCTTCAGTTACCTGAATCTCGAGTTCGACCTGCAAGTAAATCAAAAAACAGATGGAAAATATTTTATAATTATTTGTTATTCATTGTATAATTTTTTCAATGATTGGTTTGTTCGTAGCTTAGCGTGAACAATAGACGTGAAGAAATTAAAAACACGTTCCACAAAACTCAATTCAGCTGGCATCTAGGTTGTTGTGCCAAACAAATTTTCGGTCAGCAAAATCCAGAACTTCTCGACCAACGGTGGCCTCTTCTCAACTAGATACATTTGAAATATAAGAAAATTACCGGAAATCACTTCGAAAAAATTTGAATGAGTTCGGTAATACATTTGATGTCTTGTGTTTCTTTTTTGTTCATGTAAATTGATTTTAATCCAAATTGCCTATTACTGTTTTTCAGATTTCTGGAAAATTAATGATCTGACAGCAAACAGAAATGCATAATTTGTGATATGCTGTTTATGCTTTTTTGAAAAACAGCGATATTACTTTTTGATTAATGAGGACGCGGAAAAACAGTTCAGGAAGATCAACAATTTAGAAAGACAGCTGAAGGAATATACACCACTTCTCGTCAATTAACCCTTTCACCCATACATTTTTTGATAGAAAACAATTTATTATTTCGGATTTTGGTCTGACAACTTGGCCGCCATTTTTAAATTTGCGAATATGACTTCAAATTCGTGTTCAGCGAACACAAAAAGGTCAATAAGTTATTAAAAACCTAGTTTCAGCGAAATATTTCAATTTTCAACAAAAAAAAACGAGTTGTAGTAAGGTGGCATGAAAAACATGCCTGTTTTTATTTTTTTATCTACATTCGTGTACAATCGCGACGTTCTAAAATTGTGACGTTGCTAAATTGTTAAACATAATTTTAATTGGAACATGCCTGTTTTTATTTTTTTATCTACATTCGTGTACAATCGCGACGTTCTAAATTGTGACGTTGCTAAATTGTTAAACATAATTTTAATTGGAAGAAAAAACTTAATTTAAAAAGCAAATTTAAGTTAGTCTATTGTTCAAATCAAATCTAGTTAGACAAGCTGACAAATCTGTCTAATTTGTTATTGTGGCAGATTTTATTCAAATATTATTTTATATCTCAACATAAGTTAATAGTATGTTAAAACTTATTTATCGATTTCGTTAGGCACCGAAAATGTAAATATAAAATTGTACTACGTTTAAGTTTTAAAGTTGATTGGATTCATTCGCATGTTAATGTAAGTCGTCCCAAAAATGTAGGTTTTGAGGATGATTTTTATTGGCATGTTTATGTAATATTAGGACTAAGTGACACTTTCACGGAATCGAATAGTATTTGATACTGTAGTATTTGATTCGAATAGTATATTAATATTTCTATGTATAACTTACCTGCAATTAATCCAAGTTCACATTAAACACGTAATAGATATTTCAGCAAACCGTTTGATTGAAAAAAATTTTTCCATGACTGTCCTATTGATTGAAAACATTTATTGTGATTAATTTGAGAAATTTGTTTTATTTTATGTCCAAAAAATGAAACAAATTTCACTTCAAAATTTATATTTTTTTTATTCCACTTCAAAATTAATTTAATCGCAAAAACATATTGATTTTGTCTATCTTTTGACCTGCTTTTTCTATCGGGAACATTCCTTAAAGGAATGTTCCGATAATATATTTTTTAATTGCCGGGCCAAAATTTCCCGAAGGAACGTTCCCGAAGCAACGTTCCCGATGGAACGTTCCCGATGGAACGTTCCTTAAGGAACGTTCCTTCGGGAATTTTTTAGTCGGGGGTTCATCACTAACAGCTTCATCGGGAATTCGGCCTGTGTTTAAATAGTTGATGAAATTTTCAACAGCTTGTGGGTCCAGGTCTGGAATTTCAATTTTATCCAAATCAGGCTGAGACAAAAACTTTTCTAGGAAAACCGAATTCCGGGAAGCCAAAACATCTTTTTGAGCTTTAATAACTTTGTCTTTTACGACGATTTCAATTATTTTTGATTTTAATGGGTTGTTGTCACAGAAGTCTGCCGAGTTTTGGATTTTTTCGATTTTTAAAAGTTCGTCCATCCTGCAAAAACATAATAAAAATATTTACGAGTTACATATATAGTTCAATTTTGTGCTATTTAATTACCTTTAAAAAATAAACAGCGTAATTTCGATGGCTCTTAGTAGAAATAAGTTGTTTTCTATCACTTAAATTCAGAAAAATAGAAAAATGAACAATAATTGACAACAATCCAAAGTGCAAAAATGTCAACAGAGTGCAATTAAGAGAGCAACAACCAAAGACCAAAGATGTGCCTGACATATGACACGCGTATATAAATGACCGTCATGACCGTCAGTGATGGTCAGTGACGAAACGAGTGTGACGTAACGCGACAAAAAAAATGTGACGTCATGTGAATTTAAAAATGTGGATTTTATTTTTTAATCGTTAAAAAAAATTTTTTTAGTTGGTTTTCAGTTCAAATCAAGTTGGTATTGATATATCTGTCTTTGTTTATAATCGCTTTTAATAAAGGACAGAATCTAGCAATGTTTTTTAAATAATTTTAAACTTTGCAAAAAATGTCCCATGACACGTCATATGACAGTTTTACCCCTATGATCCCTATGACAATCATTTTAAATAAAACAACGTCAAAATTTCATGACGGGCATCTTTGAAACAGCTATATTCACGTAAGTGAGTGATTTTAGCCCATTTCAGCCAATTCAGTTACTTGTTGAACAAGTACATTACATTGCATTTCTATTAGTTCTATTCGAAAAACACTAAAAATGGCAGATATAGATATACTGAACGAAGATTGTTTGCTCCAAATTTTTGAACATTTGGATCCTCTCGACTGGCTTCATGTTTCAGATGGTAAATTGTTTGAATAAGCTTTCATAAATTCTAACAAAATTACATCTTTTAAACATAAATTTTTTAAAATAGTTTTATGATACATAAGTTAGATTACACGAACAATTTTAATTTACACTGTTATTTCCACATTCCAGTCTGTCGCTTTTGGAGAAAAACCATCGCAAGAAAATGGAAAAAGTTGGGAACCAAAATTGTACTTGACAGTCACGAAGACGAACTCAAGACCATATATTTTGATAACGTTTTAACTTCTGGGGAGCTTGAAGAAAGATCATTTGATCCTAGGCTAAATTTAATTTCTTTGAAGGATGCACGACATTTGATTCGCCAAGCTGGTCCATCCGCCCGGTCACTGACTGACAAACGTTATAAGGGGTACTTGCATCTAGAAACAGTCCTTCAAATCGGACCTCTGACTTACAAAGTCGAAAATGATTACCAAAACATAGAAAGAACTCACGAGGAGCTGTTCAAGGTGATTGTTCACAGTTCGAAAAAGCTAACTGAACTACATTTAAATAGAACGCCGAACGAAGAAGAACTCAAGATTTTGTTTGGTCGAAAACAAATTACAAAAGTTGTTGCAAATAACGTCGATTTGAGTGCAGCTTATGAATGTCAAGCTACAGATCGAATAGAAGAATTAGTTCTCAGTTTCTATAGTTCTACTGAACATTTAAGATCGTTTGAAGGGGTTTGTATTTTAACTTACTTAGTTTTCGTTTAGTTTATTAGTCAAAGATGAATTAATATAATTAATATAATATAATTGTTTCTGATACAGCATTTTTCGAATTTGATGAAACTTCAACTGGATGTGAAACTCAACTTTCCTCAAACTGAACTTTATGCACCGCTATCGCTAATTTTGCCCTTCGTTACCAATAGATTAAAAGTCCTCTACCTGTCTGTCGAAAACAATCATAGCTTGAAAATCGATTTGGCATCGGAATGTTTTGCAAACATTTTTAATTTCGAACAACTTGAGGAATTTGGATTATCAACTCCGGATGATGCGACAGTTCGGTCAACAGATTACTTTTTCAACAAATTAGTATCATCCTGTCCGAAACTACGAGTCGTTCATATCTGTAAATATTTCAACAAGTTCTTAAACCTTTTAGTTTGTTCATTAATAATAACATAATAATAACTTTTTCCTTCATTTTTAGTTAACGTCCTACTTAGCGACGATACAATTTTGAAATTGCTATCCCTTTCTCAGTTGGAGACGATCTACATGAGACCAAATTCCAGTTTCTTTTCAAAAGAAATTCCAGAAATGAAAAACATGTCAAAATGCTATTTATCCATTGACAAATTCAACCCAAGGAGAAGTTCTTACGATGTCATAATCCGCATGTTTCAAAAGATGCCAAAGTTGCGTTATATTGGACTGGCGTCTTTTTCAAGAAATGGTGTTTTGCAAATTGTTTACGAAGTTCTTGCAAGATTTTCTACTAAACAAGTTGTGATTGTCATGGAATATTCTCTGGAATTTGGTTTCAACGACTTGGAAGAGCGACAAAAACTGGATGAATTGATAGTTGTGAAGAAAAAGGAACAAAAAGAAGTGGAATTTTGTAACGAGGAAGTTTTGACACTAAGTCTTGTTATGATTAATTTCTATGGTTTGTTATATGACGTGCAAAATTATTTGAAGATGAGAAATTGGGATGATCGTCATGCGTACGTTGTTAAAAATGAAAAGCGATGAGAAGAAAATCTAATAATATAGAAAACGAAATTTTACCAGAGTCCAATTTTTCTGTACGTGTTTTTGATTGTACGAAATAATTTAAATAATAATTTAATCTAAGTCCTCTCCGTCTGAAGCTATGCAACTTTTGACGGACAAATTTCCGTGGTGTAGTGTTAGTGTATTTTGTTAACTTTCCATCAATAAGGATTCAAATTGAATTTATAATGATACAATATAAACTAGGTTTCATCTAAGATAGCATACGTTTAAGTTTTTCATACTTAAGCATCATACAATTTGTAATAACTTAGACGTATAAATAAGAATGAGCAATAAAACAAGTCCAGATCATTTTATTCTTAAATTTAGTTGTCATATTGCATTTTCCTTCTAAAGAATAGTGAACAATATTTAATATTGCGACGAAGCCTTTATTTGTGACATTCATTTAGCTGTGACATGGTGAGTAGTTTTTATTAATTGAATTACAACTTATAATATAAACTAGAAAATCGAAGAATGTTTTGAAACGCGTTGAACATACTAAGAATCATAATAATTATATATAATAAGTTACAACGATCAAAATTCACTTAAGGAACAACAATCTATAATTAGAAGACCGAATCTAATTTTACTGTAATATTGTCATTATTTAAAAATCCGTTTTCCCGTTGATCCTGCATTCAAGAAGCAAACTTTCTATTCCAAGCGAAATTTCTATCCAAAGTCGTTTTCACAACAACATATCATAAAGAAATGTTTAAAGCTTGACAAACACCAAATCGAATCAAATAAAATTTGTTTGTACTGTTCAGAAACGTTCGAAAAATTTGCTGAATTACAACATTTTCAGTATTATGTATTAAAAGTGTTATGTCAGCTAGAAGAAAAATGTTGTTTATAAAAAATGATGCCTTTTTTATTAACTTACTATACTATACTCGTACGGTATTAATGTTCCAAAGAAAATAACGTTTTTGCAAAAACAAAATTTACGTAATAGGTCAAATTTTTAATTTCAATGCCAATTATTGCTTGAATTGTGTATTTTTTTTCTAATTTTGAGTTTCATGCAAATATTTACTTACTTTAACTCACCACTTAAAATAACACAAAAAAGCTCTTTTGAAAAAATATATCAGTGAACTCACACATCAGTGTCACTTATGAATGCCAACCTTGTGAACACTTATAAACGTCCTGTAACTTCCGCGAAAGTTGCAGTTTGCAAGTTTGTTACAATTAAGTAACTTTTAAAAACTTGTTAGAAAACACACAGATAAAAAATTTTCACTTGTAAAAAATGCGCTAAAACTTTTTTACAGTCACGTATAAACTCACACACGTAAAAAACCTTCCTGAAAATGTCTTAATTACCGCAGTAAATTTTTTTCATGGTTAAATTAAGAAAACATTTTAGAACTCACAACGAAGAAACTTTTTTTCACAAAAATCTCGTTACCACAAATATGTTGAATTCCAAAGGTTTCAAAAAATGTATATTTGCAATTTTAGTTTGGATTTTCCAGGGAACATATTTCATGTGAATTATAAAAAATGTAAAAAAAATGTTGAAGAAATGTAAAAAAAACTCACAGTTATAGTTCGTCATTTTTTATACAGAATGTCTGCAAAATTAGAAACGTTTTCAAAACAATCAACCGGATGATATCCGAATAAAATGATGATTTTCATTCAAGGATTGATCGCGCGATTTAATTAACGATTATGATTAGATAAAACCATGATTTTTCCGTTCAAATCACCATTCGATAAACTTATAAGGTGATCAAACTAATTCAACTGGTTTGTTCAATTATTTATTTATAAAAACAAAGAAAAAATTATTCAATTATGTTCACACTGTTTAATGTTTCATTAAGATGGAGTAATGATGAAAAAGTTGCCACCGATAATAATTTTAAATAACAAATTTGTGGACTTCAAGTTTGGACCACTAATCGATTATTGCGCACAGAAGAAAAAACTTGAGAGCGAGCGCAGTAGGTATGACTTTCGAAATGGTTCCGAAGGTAAGATAAAAAAAATAAAGTCGACACCTAAGTTAAAAGGCTGTAGAACCTATATAATTAGTCTGATTGCTATAATCGCTACAATTAGCAAGTGACTTTTCAAACGATTATCTGCTCATTATAAATGCACGTCCTATGAATTAACAATGCACCATAAAGTGCACCCTGTCCAACCGTCATGAAGCCAGCTATCCCCAAGCTTTAAAAGCAGGAGCTTAAATTTACTTGATTTACTATAATTTTCAGTTTTTTTTCAAAATATCACATCAGATAACAATATCGATATGACACAGTGAAGTGTTTGCATTGTCCAATAAATAAGAAACATTTCTACGTTCAATTTTTCATTCAAGCTGATCATTCAATGGTTCAAAAATCATTGAGTGTCGAATACACGTTTTGCGATATCGACCTAGACCAACCTTGTGTATTTAGCAAAGATTTTAGAATTCTGAAATGGTCTTTTATATTGTCTGGTACCTGGCCGTACACGCAAAAATGGAAAAGACTTTTACTGTTTGTTTTCCAACTTTTCATAATGACTATCAACTGGATAGGCCAGGTATGTGCAGATTGAAAAATCTCTCGTTTTTGAATTATCTGCAACCAATAACAAAAGCGAATGGATTATACTGTAATTAATCTGTAGTTCCACTATATGTATCAGCATCGTGAAGATGTCGATGGATTGTACGCTGATATGATATGGATGGCGGGAAAATCTTTTAGTCTTAACGTATTTTGTCACGGTTACATATTTATAAACAACGTATTAATTCCAATGAATGAATTAATTCATAATTAGTAAATCTATGTCATATTTATGTTGACTTTATTTTTAAGATTTCAAATTTATTACACGTATTAGCAGTTGAACTGGAAAAATATAACGAAAACACTACATTTTACAAAAAAGAGCAACTATCTAGATTGGCTGATCGAGCTGCAGGTAATTGTCTTTTCTATGTATCGTCTAGTTTTGTAACATCTTTATAATTTATAATCAAGCTTATTTTGTAAATTTACAGTATTTGTGTTTTTTGTGATTATTGTATTATGCACTGAACCAATTTTGTTAGGGTTAGTGAATTGTGATATGAAATCGCCTAATCGAATTAATTGTATGGATGCATATTCGAAAGCTAAAACGTCTTTTTCATATGGATGCCACCACCTTCTTGTCTTCGTTGCACTTGTGATAAGTTTCCTCCGATTTTACAATGAATTTTTGTTCATAGTGATGATCACGGTCACTTCATTTTCAATGCACGCGGAGCTTGAGTAAGTTGAAAGACAATTTTTTTGTTTTTTTTTCTTAATACAATTGAAATAACTTATTACTTTCAGAAATGAACTCAGAAATATAACAAATGAAAACAATTGTTGCACTGAAATAAGAAATAATAATTGCAACGAAATATTAAGAAAAATGAAGAAATGTTTCAGAAAGCATCAGTATTTTGCAAGGTATTCTGTTTACGTTTGTTTTTTTCCTCGAGCTAAGATTGAAAAGTTAACTCAGTTAAAAAATGTTTTTCAATAAGAATTGTTCAGGAGAACAATAAATGTTTCGGTGTGGTATGTTTTGTCAGTGTCATGATCAATATTATTGGTATAACGCTATGTCTGTATGTTGTGAGTAACTTTTTTTTATTTACCAGAAGTCATAGAAACCAAATATAATTTTTAATAACAAGTTGGTTCTTTTTAGATTAAATTATTCATCAAAACTCCTGAAAAATTAACAACTATTGTACCCATCATAATGTTGTGTTTCGGTGCATTTTTTGTTTTGTGTACAATCGGAGAAAAAGTTATAGAAGCGAACGACCAACTTTCTAAAGCTGTGTAAGATTAAAACAATATTTATTTCATAATTGATGTGAAGTTTGCTTTTTAATTGTATACTTACAATTTTATTATATTTAGCTATGAATCATCGTGGATGGATTTACCAAAAAAGTTAGTTACACATTTGAATATATTTCAAATCAGATGTACGGTTCCATTTCAAATGTATCCTTTGGGATTGATGATCATATCATATGATATTTTTGTTGAGGTTCGTGATTCAATTTTTTACGTGAGTTAATAAATACAGACAAGTGGCATCTTTTTCCAGATAATTCGAATTTCATGTACTTATTTCACTTATTTGTGGTCGAGCAGAGGATGAAGAATTACATTAAACAATTGCAATTCTTGTAATGGTTTATTGAATTAAAAATGGACAAAGTATGTGATGATATGTTTTTTACAAAAAAAACGAAGTATTCATTTAATGTTATATAAATATGAATCATTTGCAAATAATGTATGATGCAATAATGTTTTTATTACAAAAAACAAAGTATTCATTTATTGTATGTTATATAAATATAAATAATTGGCCAATAATGGGATGGAAAACAATAAAATGTAAGTGTTTTACGACAACCTGACAAATCTATATGACATTTTTATGGACAAAAAGAACTTTCCTCGGACTAAATATATTTTAAATTATATCAGTGACAAATAAATTAAATCAAAAAATAATAAAATGCCAGAAAACTCAAACACTACTACTGCAGCCACTACAAGAATTCCCTCAAACCCGATGTCTTTTGGAACACTAAAGTAAATTTCATGCAAATTTCACATAACAACATTGTCAGCACTGTCGAACAACTTCAATCCGAACAGCCTGTGTCTGTCTGTCGCGTTATCACGCGAAGACATTTTGTTTGGCAGATTGATAAGCAAGAAAACCGCCAGAAAGTGAAATCGGAGTGTTGAACCGGGTCGTTCAATTAATTTCCTCGGGTGGAACCCACGATCCCTGGCATGGCAACGACTGTTCCGAAAATGTCCGCACCCCTTCGCTGTAGACAGTGTCAGTGTGTCCCGCAAGCGCCGTTCTAAACGTCGGTGCCAGGGACGCCTAGCTCGAATCCTCTGTGTGTGTAAAAATTTGTGTCAGATTTTGTTGTCCGTTTTTTAGTGTTTAATTGATGGATCTATGTTGCGCGACTGTGCGCGGCTGATTCTACAGACGAAGCCTGCGAATCGAGCTGCACAATCAAACATAAACATGGCCGCCGGCCACGGATCGTTCCCACGGCCGCGATGTTTATCTAAACCTGGCAGTATGCCGTCCAAAGACCCAGGTGATCACTTGTATTTTTCGTTTGTACTTCCCCATCCTCCAATTTTCATTTTTAGGTCTCCTTTATAAATGATGGCATCAAAATTTCCATGTTTTTTGTTGGACGAAAAAAGCAAATATGTTTTTTGTATTTGCAAAACCACTTTTTGTAATTCTTTCCTTTTGTACAAATTAAATAAAAGATGTAAACAACCGAATCGTCATTTTTATTTTGAAAACATTCTTTTAAATGTTTTGTTTTGTTGCGAAACAAGAAAAAATAACTTGGAATTATTTTGACAGTCGTCATTCATTATATTTTATTGATTCAAAATTTTCTCACGCCAATAAAACCCTTCTTCAATCTCACCATTCAAAACAACCCATCAAAAGAATCAACCAAAACACACAATTAAAAAACGTCGAAAACATAACCAAAAAACAGGTTATGCAAAATAAAGTATGTGAAAAAAATAGTTTCGCATGAAAATTGGCCAAATTTGGCATAGTGTTTTGATTGATGCATAAGAAGGTTGGTAGCAAAAGTGAGAGACACAGTGCGCAAGACAAGGACAGACGCAGTGTCGGTCGGTTTGCGAATCTGGGTCGGCGCGCAAAAGTAAGGTTTTTTCGGGTGGTTGTTGCGATGCAGCAAACAGCTGGTCGCGCTGCAGCTGACGATAGCGCGCCGACTAAGACCGTTATCGATCTGTTTTCAGGCCGCAGTCTGGGCGAAAGATGAACGTTCTGCGGGCCCTGCTCCCGTGTGCAGTGCAGCGCGCTGGCGAACCCGACGACACTGACAGTAACGCCAGTGGTCGTAGTTGCTGGTCCGCGGCTCGTGTCCAGGCAAATGCTTTCCGTATGACAGACAGGATGGGAGCGTCAACTTCGTCAAACCTTGCTACCATCGGCGTCGATCCGATTCAAGCAGCAAGGCTTTCGTCTTCCAACACCGAACAGCTCGGCATAGTTATTAGGTCTTCTATCGTCCGAATTTCTAATTCATTTTTTTACAAAAAAAAAAACAACTACGAATCCCATTTTCATAAAGTTTGTAAAATCTACTCACTCAAAAAAAACATACAAAATAATAAAAGAGCAATTTTTTTTGGAACGGGCAAAATTCACGAATTTAATTCCACTTCAAGTTCAAAATCAAAGTCAAACAACGCCCCTGGTGGCGAAGATATGTAGACTTGAAGTAAGTAATTATGAATAATAATTAAAACTCAATTTTTTCAAGGGACAGAAAGAAGAAGGTAACAGGGTTTGCAACACTACGAAAGAAGTTTATCCGACGAAGGCGATCGTCAAAGGCGTACGACCACGGTCGGATAATTCGGGAACTGGTGTCGACATGGAGTCCCCTGGAGGCAGGTGCTCTTTTGGAGGAGTACGAAGCGCTGGCGGCGCTCAAGGACCTGCATGTGCAGGCAGAGCTCGCCAGGCCCCCGGCGGCCACGTTCAAACAGGACTTCTCCACTCTTTACGATTATAAACACTGTACCGACGTGGACCTCGTCTACAGGGGAGCGTGTTTCCCTGTACACCGGGCGATCCTCTCCGCTAGGTGTCCTTATTTTCGCGAACTCCTTGCCAGTTATCCTGGTAAGTTTTGTGGTTTATATTACATGAAAATTTGCGATTGTTATAGAGATTTTTATTATTATTTTTTTTTTTTCAAATACTAAGATGATGGTAAGCATTGAGGAGTGATTTAACGTTTTTTGCGATGAAAAATCAGGTGACCTGTGATGTAACATGAAATCGATATTTTCGGTATTTAAATGTTGCAGGTGTGTTAGAAATGGATAAGACGAAATTAGTGTTCATAAATATCAACAATTGTGTTCTATTTATTTACCATTATTGCACCGACTTATGTAACATTTGTCGCAAAATTTTCAGGATACGGTGCAAGGATATGTTTGGAGCAACGAACACCGAACCTGGAAGTGCAGGTGTTCTCGTCGCTGTTACGGTACCTGTACACAGGTGACATTTGTCCGCACGACACGTCGCTGGATCCGAGCCTGTTGCGTCGACTGAGCGAGGAGTTTGGCACGCCGAACCCTCTAGAGCACGACCTGCGCTACCTGCTGGACACCGGCGACTACGCGGACGCCGCCCTGGTGTTCACCTCAGACAACGACTACCAGCGGCCGGACAGCGGGAGCTCCGAGTACGGCTTCCGGCCCAAGCTTGAACTGCCCTGCCACAAGGCAATACTCTCCGCGAGATCGCCTTTTTTCCGAAACCTCATCCAGAGGCGCACCAGATCTGGCGAGGATCACACCGAGAGGGCGCTGCATATACCAACCAGAATCGTTCTCGACGAGTCTGTCATTCCTAAGAGATATGCTCGGGTGCTTTTGCACGCTGTTTATCTCGATACTGTCGATCTTTCCCTCATCTTGAGGGGGAGTGGTTGTGGAAACAGCTCTGGCAGTTTGGGAGAGGTAAATTAACAATGTTTTTGAAAAATCAATTTTCAAGAATTTAGATTGAAGAATGAAAATTACAAATTTATTTGAAAAAAAGTCTAAAATCTAAGTGCAGAATTCAATATAATGAATTATGTATAATGAATTTGAATTCAATTATTTAACAATTTTAAATGAACGTAAACTTTAGTGTATTATCAGAATTCAAGTTTTGAACATTTATAATTCAAAATTATAATTCACAAGATTCAAATTTAAAGCAATCTTGATCGTTCGCCAAATTTGTAATTGTGTCTGTTTTAAAATAGAAATACAAACTTGCATATTTGTTAAAACATTAATTTGTATAAAATTCGTGCTCAATTTTTGTTTAGGTTCAGGCTTTGACACATACTGGAAGAGTCCGGCCTAGTCCCTTGGAAGAAGCAATGGAGTTGTATCAGATCGGTCGGTTCCTCGAGTTGGATATTCTTTCTCAAGGCTGTGAGGATCTGATACTTGATTGGCTAACTTTAGAATCACTTCCAACTGTTTTAAGGTACCTAACATCCAGAATTGTTTCATTTGTAAAAACTTTGAAAAGTTTAACAAATTTTAAAAACTCGTTTGTTTTTAGGTGGGCAAGTCAGCCTCACGGTTCAGCCTGGATCCACCGACAGGCTCTGCATTACCTAAGAGAGGAGTTCCAGCCGGTGATTTCGTCGCCGATCCTGCACCAGTTGGACCACGCACATCTGACCAACGTGCTGCAGAGTCACTTCCTACAAGCGAGCGAGCTCGAGGTGTTGCAAGCAGTGCTGAAGTGGGGCGAACAGGAACTGGTCCGACGAATGGAAGGTCGCGAGCCGAACCTGCTTAGTCATACCGTGCACTCGGTCACTCGCAAGGGTGTCAAAAAACGCGATCTTAGTGACATTGAACTCCGAGAGATTCTCAGCGAGTTGCTGCCGCTTGTTCGGATGGACCATGTGTTACCGCCAAATAGCGAAGTTTTAGCTCAGGTGCTTATTGAAAAAAAAAATATATTGTTTAGAAATAAATACAATGATAGTGACAATTGTTTTTAAATCATGAGTTTATTAGAACGTTTTATTGATGTTGGTTTTTGATTTTTTTAGGCAATTCGAAGAGGACTCGTTTCTACGCCCCCTAGTCATATGATTGGCGATGAAAGGGATAATTTAAGAGTAAACGCCTGGATTCGGGGCGGCAAAAAGAATGGGCTGTTTGTGAGACCTAGGCTTTTCATGCCCTATTATGAAGAAATTAAGGTAATTTCAATCGAACAAATGAAAAAATTACAAATTTTTAAATTGTTGAAATAAGGGAAGTTGATGATTACAAATTAGTTAAGTTTCAATCAAACGATTTTAAAACGAGATTAATTGAAATGACAAGCTTTAAAAGTTCAAAAATTAACGAAATTGGAGATTGAACGTCAGATTTAAAATGTTTAATCAAAAATAAGAAAGTTTGAGAACAATTCAGTAATTTGAGATTGATTCATTTCAGGCTATTGTCGAAGAGCAGATGGTTCAAGAATCAGAACTGATGAGGCTGCGACGTGCACGATACATTCCCGATATCCCAGACACATTGTACATGGTGGATGAGAAACCCAGAGCAATGGGAGCTGTAGGAGTTGACGTCCTTGCTGCTGCTCTTCCTGGTACAAAATTTTGCAAATTTCCAAAAAATAACATTCAATTTAATTTATTAAAAAAAATTAAATAAATTTTAAAATCTATATTCAATTCAATCTCAAAAATCAATTAGAATGCAACTTAATGTTTTCTTGTTAATTTTAAAACAGTTCCAGACTCAGTAACGATGGCAGCGATGCTAAAACGAAAACAGAAACTGCGCCAATCGCCCAGTTGCCAGAGAGCCATAAGTCTGCCTTTGTCATCGCGACACGAGATCAATCGACAGCTTCGTCTTCGTGTCGTACGCGAGTTCAACCTCCCTGACGCCGTTGCCGATCTGCTCGAAGTAAGTCCCAAAGACCCTATACAAAGCCCCACAAAACAAACCAAAGAACAAACCAATTGAAATACTTGTCAGAAACTTTATTGGTAAAATAGAATGTCTGAATGAAAAAGCGAAACGTGTCGTACAAATGCCTAAGAACGAATAATACTCAAATTGCGATCAATCAATGGTACAATAATCACAAGCATAATCTGCGGTACAAAAATACTAACTTGGTCAAAGTGTCTAAAACCACAAACTACAAAAGAAAAAAAATCGTCAAGAAAAAACTTTGTCAATATAAAATTACGTCTTTAACCAGCCCTTTTTGTGATAAACCTCGAGGACGTTTAGAAGTTTTTCGTTGTACACCTGGCCCTTGCCGATGTCCAGAAACTGTTCCTTCTTATCGATGCTTCGGACATCCGGGGCGCTGCCTCTCGTGGCTTTGATCACCTGGACCATCATGATACACTGGGGGAATTTCATAGGCGCTCGTTCCAGCAGCACTTTTTCAAAACTGTCTCGGGTAAACTCGGAGGTTTCGCAGTTTAAAGATTTGAGACAGCTGATGAAACTGGAATAGTAGAAATCGATCAGGTCGTCAAGGTGGTTGTGGATTATGTCCAGTCGGGCTGAGGACATGAGGAAGAAGATTAGGTCGTCCACACAACAGTCATAGAGACACAGTTGAAAGTCAACGATTTTCATGTCGGAAACATGCCCTCTGTCGTCGTAACGGAACATCATGTTGTTTACCCAGAAGTCGCAGTGGGTTAGGGTCGACCAACAACTTTTTTGTTCTAAAAACAAACATTTATCAATTAATTTTTTTTTCATTTGTCAGAAATATGAATGAAAAAATGTCTGTCATAAGTTGTTATTTTTTGATTATTTATCGATTCGCAAAATGAAAAAATGACAGTAATTTTCCACTTAATTACAGTAGGAAGTATCAATATGAACTAATAACACGCGTCAGAAATGAAAACTTCGAAAAATTCGCGTTTTTACTGTTCGACTACGTTAGACAAGTATTTACTGAAAATATAAAAAAAATTAAAAATTAAAAAATTGCCTTCAATCAAAAGTTTAGAAAGTTCATACATTAAATTTGTTGCAATTTTTTATCAAAACAGGAATTTGTCTTTGAATTTGCATATCGTGGTTCGATTCGTTATAAAAAGACAATTATAACGAGCTTGAATTTGACGGAAAAAAGTTAATGTGCGCCAACATTTTAGAAAATTGAAAACTTTTTTTTGTTTCTCTGCAGTTGCAATATGAAAAAAGATAATGACGATAATCAAACTATTCAAATTGACAGCCCCACGTTGAGCGCCAAAAAAACAACTTTATGAGAGGCAAAAATCCCAACACCCTTTACTAACAAACAGAACTTTGTTTAAATCGATTCAACATTGTTAGTTTCATGAATTTGATTGTTTGGTCTTAAGAGCTGGAATTATCTGCTGACACAATTACATTGTTCTTATCAATCTCGTTTGACGACTGAATAAAAATGAATCCACATTTTCCACCCGAGGTTCATCGCAGAATCTCACCTTTGTTATTATTAACATTGAGAGCATGCTCAACGGTCTTGTCGATGCTCGCCTCGAGTTTCTTGCCAAGTTGTGTGTTTTTCAGATTACGCGTCGCCTTATTGATCATATCCATCACACAGTTGGCTGACGTCTGGTTGAATCCGTCCACCAACCCTGGCACAATAACCTCGTCGAAAACCCTCTGCTTTTTCATCCGAATAGCAATTGGAATCGCGTGCAGTTTCGCCAGCTCTCGTATAGCGAATTCCATGTGCTCTTTATCCAAGCCAACTATCCTGTCCTGAGTCTTGTAACCAGCATAGTTCAAATTTTCCAACAAAATCAGCGCCTGGTCGTCAAACACTTGGGTGTTCTTCAACCCCAACCGACCGCCGTAGTAGCTGGGAACGAGGCTGCAAAGTTCGTTCTCAGCTTTTCCATTTTCAGTTTGGATCTCCAAAAGACAAGGAGCAATTTTGCGGTAGAAATAGATCTCCTTGAAGAAGGTCGCTGGGCTGTTGAACAGGTCCAGGAGGTACGGAGATGTCGGCGGCATCTTCGCCACCAGGTGCAGCGGCTGCGGCAGGTTCTCGTTGATGATCACGTCCACGTCCACCGACATTATCAGGCTACCAAAGTTCTCGCCAGGATCCGTCAGATAACGCCATCTCACCTTTTCGATCTTTGGCTTCGCGCCCAAACCTTCCTCTAACGCTCCCTCCAGATTTTTTACTGGCAGATCTCCTGTCACGTCTGGCATTGCTGTAAAAGTGATTTATACATTTGAGATTCTTAACAAAAACGTGTTATCATTTCGTCTCGAATTCATCGACAAAAATTAACATTTTATTACATCGAACTTTTCACTTGGGTTTTTAGTTTAGAAAAGTAATTTATAAATTTAAAAGTATAGAAAAATCCAATTTCTTAGTTTCCACTTAGTAGTTTAGTTTTACTGGTTTCTTAAACATACGTTTTATATGTTATGTTTATATCTGTTGGTAAAATCAAAAACCAAATTAATTTTATTTATTTTTTTTTTGGTCTCACGTTTTCGTGGTTACAAAAATGAGATTAGAATTATTTTTCTGATTGTACTAGTTGCATCTGACACACATACAAAGGTTACAACGGCTGCCAAAATTCACTACGCGTTTCAGTGGGTGAACAAAAAAAAGTACCAAGACGGTTTTAGAACCAAAATTCAACGTCGAATTTTAAGTTGCACAAAAAATAAAAATTGATTTCTTTATCATCACAATTTTAATCGAATTGATTTTTTCAAGCTGAGAGTCATTAGAGAAATTGATGTTCTCATTAAACATCGATTTGTGCATCAGACGAATTTAAAATTTTGAGATAATAAATGACAATGTGATTGCGAATAAAAAATACATTATTTTTGACGATCATTATTAAGTAATTTTAATTCTCAGTTGACTGTACTATGCATTTTGCCAGCATATGACTATTAATATTCAACTGACATGTCATTGCACAACGTCTTTTGATTCCAGCAGACTATTCGCGTATTGTTGATCGTTTAAAACTAAAAACAACAAAAAAAACAAATTTTCGTTATCATTTTTTAATTCATTTTTATAAATAACTAGTAAAATAAAAAATTGGTTCTCTTTACTTTTATTTAGTTTTATTTTGCTAAATTTTAGTTTCTGTGAAACTTGAAACTTTAATAAGGAAATGGCCTTAAATTTACAACAATTCATGTTTAATTAATAAATTTCTTCAAGACTAACGGTTTTAATTGTTGAAAAATAGTCCCGAGAAATATTGCGAAGAAAAAAATGACTCAAATTCTTTGAAATCGCCAGTTCAATTAATTTGCAGCGCCACAACCATATCAAAAATTACCAATTCAAATTCCGAAATCTGATGTAATTTTGATGAATTTTAGATCATTTTGATTGTGTCACTTAATTTTCATTTGTCCGTTTTTCGTATCAAAATGTGGAAAAATTGTTCGTTTAGAAGAAAAAAACAAAAAAAGTGGTCATAAAAGGTTCAGGTCGGACAAAATTCAGAGCCATAAATTCTAAACTATCATTTTTTTGGGAAAAGAAAAAAATTGGATTTTTAAATTTGTTACATAACGACGGGAAAACGCGGATGTAACGTGAAACTCTGGTTTATGAGTCGCGAATCGAAGTCTTGTGCAACGTAATTGCAAGTTGACAAATCCGTATTAACATTTCTGCGACGATCATTCCTGTGTCATTCATCTTTTCAAGAAAAAAACGTAGTTTACTAAACAGCGTTGTTCAAGCGACTTTTTAATTGATATTAATGGTCAGTGAATTCGCGATTGAATTTCAAAATGCACTTTCATTTCCTTAATCACAATTTCTAATCTCATAAACATTGAATAACAAAAAAAAATACATAGAGTAAATGAGAAAAAAAAACAAAACTGATTAGGGAAATAAAATAAAATGGAAATTGTTCGATTCAAATTGTAACAAAAGTTGAAAAAAAATCAAAAAATTAAAGCTCAAAAATAACATAATGAAAATTGCTTTAGCAATCGGACTCAATTTTTACTGATTTTTCAGGGTTTGTGACAAGTGACCAATGTAGATAAAGCAACGAAAAATTATACACAGAAATTGAACGCGTTTCATAAAAGGAAAAGAAAATTTGACGTCGAAGGAAAACACAAACACAAACACTTGAAATTAATCTCACGAGAATACAAGAAAGAGAATCAAATTCGAATTGAATTTGAATTCGAAAAGCACAAATAATATACAAAAGTAATTCAATAAATTTTGAATATTGATGTGAATATTGATTTTGGATGATAAACTCAAACTTACTGAATTGAGTGTAGACGTAAAATTGGAGCACGTTTAGAGAATCAAATTCTGCAACAGTACTTAGCAGCGATGTCGTGTCGACTGGTCGGTTTGGACTCACTGCAGCACAGCTTGACTTTGACCCTAGGCCTCCCCGTTTAAACCATCTATTAGAAACATCTTCGCTAGAATCATCTTCGACCATTGCATTTCGGCTGTTTTATTTTGGGTATCTTGTCAAGTATCAAAGAGTGGGGGTGGAGGGGGGCTTTCATTCAACAAATTTTCTCGTGCAAGTTTGCTTTATATACGCCCGAACACTTTCGTTTAAATTCACTCTCTGATCGGTTCAACAAACAATGAGTTCACAAATGGGCATACAATTATAACTGACTAATAAACTTCGTTTGTTTCATATTCAGCAGGTAATTATGCTCGGTATGATTAATGCAATCTGCTTTCCAAAGTGCTGCGTTTTTGTTCAATCAACAATAGTTTATCTTCAGAAACAAACATCAATTTAGAATTCAAAAAATTACGAAATTTAAATTACAACGCGAAATTACAAAATAATTTCTATTGTGTTTGCTTTGTTTTGGTTTCTTGTTCAAGCGAATGAATTTGGAATTCAAAACGTTGAAAAACTGAAATTTCAAAATTAAAATCGTTTGATTTTAGTGTAAACAAATCAATTTATGATTGGAAAAAGTTACAAAAGTAAATTTATAATCAAAGAAGTTGCACAACCGAAATTGACAACGACTTGTTTTGTGTTTGAAAGCGGTTGTAATGTTTGAAGTGCATTTCATTTTCAATCAACTTTGGTTCCAATTCACTTCCTTTGTTTCTAAGACAGAATATGATTGATTTGACGTTTAAAAATGAGAGGTAATAAATTTTTTTTGTAAACTTACAAGTTTTCTACGTTCCACGTCAATTGCCATTTTCATAACGAAGCTACTAAAACCTGCTGTTAATTTCGCTGATGAGATTTTTTTGCAAAAACTATTAATCTTGTATTAAAACGTACCAATTACATAAAAATAATCTAATTGTAATCAATTTTATGGCGCTCAACGTGGGGTCAAAGAAATGGAAAAATAAATTATGTGATCCCGGATTTTTTTACCTTGAAAGTTCCAATTTTTTTTAAGAATTTTATAAAACTAATTAAAACCACAATTATTTCATATCGATTCATAATTAAAGTGTCATTATTCGTGTCGCTTAATGTGGGGTTCAAAAATGAAACAAATGTTCGCCTTCAAAAACGACCATGACATGGCGATAATTTCATTAATAAGTAAAATTTTTGCAAAAAGTAACAAAAATCTTGCCTTAATCTTATCTTTCCTTAGAGAAGCACTAATTAAAAATAATTTCATTTTCTGGGCCATCAAACAATGTCAATGTTTGTTCAGTTTTATTATTATTTTTTTATTTATTTTGTTACAAACGTTCGGACGAACATTGTCTCCTTAGTCACGAACATTTGTTATTTCAACGACACAAAAAGAATAAAAAATTAACATAAAAGCTTTTAAAATAAATTGTCACTCGGTAAACCAAGATATGTTAATGCATCTGTCATCGCGCTATAGATATTATTAAAACGGTATCCCCGTCAATTAGCAACAATGATAAATCAACTGATGAACATCATTATTAGGGCCTTGGCTGTATATCTAATCTTTAAAAAAAAATTATTATCAGAAATTATAAATGTTTTCAAGCAGCCGTGTCTATCTTGAACTGTCTTTAAAACGCAAAAAAAAACAAACCAAAACAAACAAATAGTTTTTGAGTAAATAAAAAATTTTTTCTTTCGAAGTTCAATTCAAAAAAAAGGAAGGGAAAAGTCGGAAAAGAAATGAGAACATAGAAAAGTGTAGAATGTTATAGTACGGCTGAATGAGCATCAAGTAAGCCGATAACTGGAGCATTGACCATAAGTCGCGTGAAAAATGACAATTCCGCAAGTATTGGCGACCGCATCAAGGAAATTGGTCTTTTTTCGAACAGCAGAATTTAATCATACTCGAATTTCAATGCGGCTGTTGCGTAAAAGTCGCGCGCGACTTAGCTTTGGGATAAAGTCTGACCTCGTAACCGATTACTGGCTGCGAGAACCGAATCACCTTAATAAAGCCGGTTGGGGCAAATTGATACACAACTCCCTAACACTTATTTTTATTATATCATTTATATTATATCATACGAATCATATCGTTCAATTCAATCTCACCTGCAATTACCTAATCAGTCTAGTCACTTTTTATTCAGATCCTAATCAATTTCAATCGTCTCAAGTTAAATAATTTAATATCAACTCGAAATTTCCTGAAATTTGTATTCTACAAATCAAAACCAAAAATGAGAATGAAACGGAAAAAAAAATTGCGATGAAAAAAGTCGACGAAGAAAATTGAATAGTTCGGATGAATGATTGCAATTTGGTTCAATTGAGCTTACTGATTGGCACGCAAGAAAAAAATTTGAAGGACGCAAAGATGCACTGCTAAGCCATGTGAAATTGTTTTTAGAACGCTGCGTGTTACGGGATAACCGAGCCGGATGAAAGTGCAACAGCAGATGAGGAGGACGATAACTCGCTCAACACCGCTGCGAACGTAGCAGCTTCCGCATCTCACTGCTACGCTAGAAACATGACTTTTCCCTGCCAAGGTTCTTCTTCCTATTCGCATAGGCAGGAACTTCCAGCTGTTGTGGCAGAAGGCGACAACTATAGGCTTGGAGAGGTATGAAAAAATCAATTTCAAAAAAAAAAAACACCAACAAAAATGGATTATCAATTTTTGATCAAATTTGAAGCGCCCAACGTGGGGTTTTGGAAATAAAATTGTACTCAATTCCTAGATTCTATTAATTTAAAAATTGATTGTACATTTTTTGAGTGCATTTTTAGCACCCGAAATAGGTTCGAAAAAATAAAACATCCTTTCTTTCATTAAAATCTCGTTTATGTTCACAGAAGTGTGATAATAGAGATAATAATTTATTTTCATAATTTTGAATCGAGTCATGATTTTAATGTACTTTTTTATAGAGCTCTATTAGGTGAAGAGCTATTAATTTGGCAAGCATGACAATAAAGTAATTCGAAATCAAAATTTATTATGAATTCGTGATTTTAATGCGTTTTTCTTTTCGATCGCTCCCAAGTTGGGGTCTAGATGGAGAAAATTCAATTAACTACTGAATTTTCAATTTTGTGAAATAAAAAGTTAATTTTTGTACGAACTTGGTGTTAAATAACTTGAATCTAAAATTTTTCTAGGAGGGACCCAATGTAAGGTCCTAATTCTTTTTTGTGGTGCCCAACGTGGGGCCCGAAAAATCCGAAAACTCATTTTCTCATTGAATTTTACTTTGTTTGTAATTTTGGCGACGCGTGGTTACTTTCAACAAAAATGCTGATTGCAAAAATATTCTTACAACTAATCTTAATTTTTTAAGGAAAAGATAAGATGACAATAAAAGAGTTTGTCAGCCAGAAAAATGAACCTAATAAAAATTCATTCGACCGATTACATAAAAAGTAAACGAATAAAATTTGTCGCCAGATGGAAAACAATTGCACTGAAGGCCACCTGTCTGGTATAATGCCCGACGTGGCGATGGCAACAGCGTCGTTCGGAGCGATGCAACTGGTGGAGCCACAGGAGCTTGAACTCGACCTCGGCGACGGCGCTTCTCATTTACTCCAGCACGCAGCAACGCCCTCTGGAAACGTGTCGCGCCACCATTCGCACCTGCCGCACCAGCGCCAACGTCAGCGCCACCTGTTCGCCGTCGGGCCTTACCTCAACCAGGGAGGTCGCAATTACTACTTCAACAACTGATTACCATGTTGCTAGCAGCGCCCCCTGCCTGTATATAACCTGTAAATAACTCGCGATTCTTTTTTCTACTTTCAACTTTTATTTATTTCTCTTTTTTTATATCCGTTTATTAGTTCGTAATTGCAATTTCCCCCTCCTTCTGTGATTTTTATGGATTCGCAAGATGAAAAAAAAAACGCCAGGTGGCAGCACTCGGCCGTTCGATATTAGTTTTGTGTTCCTGCTTGCTGCCACCAGAGGTGACTCCGCAATGTTTTTTCAATTCCAGTGAATTCCAATTGTTCGTTTTTCTCAACGAGGAAAATTTGTTTCCAAGGCTGGCCCGGAATTTTGCTGTTCAATCAAATGGCGCTTGTTAGTTGGTTCTTAAAATAAGAAATAAAAAAACAGTTTATCACTGCCACTAGATGGCGCTGCAGTGGTTTTCCCGTTCCAGTTCGTTACTGAAGCGCCATCTGCAAGGAGCAGTACAAACTTCCGGAGCGATAGAAAATAAAAAATCGACACGCAGAGACTAATTTATTGTGTTCACTTTAGATTAATTATAGTTGCGAGGAAAGATAATTATTGTTGTTGTATAAAACGAAAAAAGCAGAACTAAAACTAAATCAATTTCAAAGTTTCAATTCAAACCAAACTTTAAATTTGAATTTCAATCTCCGAAGTCTGAAATTGAAAGCTTCCCAAGTTGTCAAGAATTTGAAAAAAAAGGAAAAAAATCTAATGAAATGAGATGAAACCAATCAAATGTATTGTTCAAAATCGTAAGCCGTATAAGATTGTTTATGCTTCGTTTATCGTCGATACTGCCTTTTCTTCAGGCGCGCCAATTTTTGTCGCGATGAGTTTCGTAATTGCCAGCGATAGTTTTGCCGTTCACGTTGTGATGTTGTAAAAATATGAAACAGTTTGATACTACGATTACGACGGAAAGAGAGAGCGTTGATATTGTAAATTGATCCCCTTTCAAAGTAGGAAGTCAAAAGGCTTTTGAACTTCCTTCTAAACGATTCATGTAACAAAAGAAAATTCATGTCACAAAGCAAACTGTCAACAATTTTTTTTTCTTACATGATAACACACAACTTGAAGTGAACTTACGTTTATTGGACCAAAATGTAACTAGACGATTCGAATAACTATAGGCATTTACAGTATTTCGATGTCGCAAAATAAACCAGATGGCGCTGCTGTACAAAAAAAGGATTTAGGCGGCGCCACGGTTGCGACCAAGAACTACAGTGTTAAGCACCCCCATTACCCGTGTTTCTACAACGTTTTACGCTAGCGGTAGTTTCCTGTCGTGAAAATATGTTTGGATGATAATTGTTCCCCTGTAGAAAGTGTGAGCGTACGTTGGGAACCCGTGAGAGTACAAAACGATAAAACCGTTGAGTCAGAATGTTGAGCTTACCTTTTATTCCGCGTACTTGGAAAGCTGCATGTACCAATAATGACAAACATATTTTCAGTACTTACTGCTTACGGGATTCGCCTATCAGTATACCAGCTTCAAATACATAGTAATCGCACCAAATCCCAAACCATTTGAAAGTTCGCTAACTTTTCTTATTTTTGTTTTTGAATTTTTTTATCAGAGGAAATCTCAGTAAACATTATTTTTGAAATCTACGTGAATAAAAACAGCCGTTTGAAATTTTTTTGGTGATGGGATTCGAACTCAGGTCTGTCTTAGTATCAAACCCGAGTTCAACAATAAAAATATTGAATACCTGAGTTCAAATCCCATTGAACATATTTTTTAATTCTTGCAAGAACTGTTTCTCGCATTTTGTTTCTCACAAAAAAGCAAAATTTTTCTGGAAAGGAACTTATAAAATATTTGTTGTGTCAAAGTAAAGACGACTGACCAATGACGATGAATGAGATGCTTGAAACAACTTCAACCAGACAAAAAACGTGGTTTTGCCCGAGTCTATATTGTTTCCGAGTTCCTTGAGTCTAAATAACATTTTTTAATTTTTTGATATTTTTTTATCTTCTATTTCAGGAAGTCGCGTCACATTTTTTTCATAATGTAGTGATGATTCCTTGCGTTTTTTGCAACATTGTGCCAAAAAAAATGAGATTTGCTTCTTGAATCCCAAACCGAGCGACTTTCTTGTAAACTGCAAACTGATTTTACTCTCAAAATAGGACGTTCAGCGGTAATTGTATATGTTTGAACTTTTTTACACATTTTTTTCACGAAGTTATTTCGTAATTGTTTTATTTTTATTAATTAGTATCAACTTGATGCGTTAATTTCGATTGTTTTATTTTGATAAAAGTTTTGTTTTTGATATGGGTTCAACATTGTTTCAATTGTCACCAGCTGTCCGAGATAAAGTACCGATTACATAATGTTCGAATGTAACAAGCTTAGTATAAATACCAAGCACAAGGATCATCTGTGATTACGAATATCTATGTGTAAATATTTCCACAAACTTACATGATGTATAATGCGCGTAATTTGATTGAGGTACAATTCGAAGTGCGAACATAATTTAAATCTCACGATAAAATATACTCGTTCAAATAAACGATTGTGTAATGACAAGTGTAATCAAACCTGTAGGTGTCTGTGTAACATGAAAACAATAAAAAATAATTCTATTAAGTTGTCTTCTAATTAGCTATTACAGACCCTATTTTATCTTTGTTTTTTTTAAAGAATTAAAAAAGCTTTCTTTTTTTACATTTGTAATTAGTTTGGCAAATTTACCTCACCAACCGAACCAAGTACAAAACTACAAAAATATGAAATTTTAAATTGTTCAAGGTTGAAGTTAAAAAAAACAACTTCACATTTTGGCTGTAAACATTGTTGTAATTGAAGAGGTTAATTATTAGTCTTAATTAAAAAATTATGCAAACAAATATTCGTTAAAGTTTGCATAATTAAGGGATTGGCAAAGTTTTAATTACAATGAGTTCAGTTACTTTCCTGGTTGAAATTGTTTGGAAACATTTTCTCAAATTATTTGCAACAATGAGGTTTTTAAAATGTTTGTTGGCCGTTTTCTCATCTTTCCAGATTGTACTGGTATGTAGTTCTATATTTTTTATTATTTACTAAGTGACATTAACAAGAAGTCAACTTTTCATGAATTCGGTAACTAAAATCGAAACAAAAAAATATGTCATTCAAGGCAGCAAAAAAGACTCCAGTTGACACATCCTGGTTACAAGACCAGAACCAAACTCTATCAAACGTCAAAATTGAGTTATCAACCTTGAAAGGAGAGTTGAAAAGTCACTACCAGAACCAAGTTTACTACCAACAACCAAGACAAGTTGTTTACCAGCAACAAAGACAAGTTGTTTATCAGCAACAACAACCAGTTTATTATCAACAACAGCCAGTTTACTATCAACAGCAACAACCTGTCGTTTACACCCAACCTCAGCAGGTACAATATGTTGTCCAGCAACCAGTCGTTCAACCGGTCCAAGTTCCAGCTCAGAGACAAGTTTACGCAGACTGTGGAACCACGTATCCAACCAGTAGTGACTACACATACTCAGGATCCGTAGGGGTACCAGAATATTTCTCACTTTCAGGCCGCCACAATGAGGAAGAAGAAGTAGCGACACACCACAGGATGAAAAGACACTACTATTCCAGTAGGAGCTACCAGACGAGTTACAGAACTTACAGTACACCATCATACTCGTATTCTACATATTCAAGTCCAACTTATGTGCAACAGCAACCAGTCTACATTCAGCAGCAGCCAGTCTACGTTCAGCAACAGCCGGTTTACGTTCAACAGCAACAACCTACCTACGTTCAGCCAACTGTAAGAACCCAAGCTTATACATGTGTTCCTCAGACTTCGGTTTCCCAAAGTTCGGATGTTGAAACTATTAAACTTCCGGCTGGGATGGATCTGAGTAGTATCAGTAGCGAGGATATGGCTATGTTGATGGAGATGTCTGGGGGAGGTGGCAGTTTGTCAGGGTCTAGATTAGGTGGAGGCTTTGGCGCAAGCGGTTCTGGGAACGGTGGATTAGGAGGAAGCTTAGGAGGAAGTGGTTCTGGGAACGGAGGATTAGGAGGAAGCTTAGGCGGAAGTGGTTCTGGAAATGGAGGATTGGGAGGAAGCTTGGGAGGAAGTGGTTCTGGAAATGGAGGATTGGGAGGAAGTGGTTCTGGGAATGGAGGATTAGGAGGAAGCTTAGGCGGAAGTGGTTCTGGGAATGGAGGATTGGGAGGAAGCTTAGGTGGTTCTGGGACTGGAGGATCAGGTGCAGGATTGGGTGGAAGTGGTAATGGAGGATTAGGAGGAAACTTAGGCGGAAGTGGTTCTGGAACTGGAGGATTAGGTGCAGGATTAGGAGGTGCTGGTGGATCGTTAGGCGGAGGAGGCCTTGGAAGCGGCATTGGAGGATTAGGAGGAAGTGGCGGTCATGGTAAGTTCTTTTTTCTGCCCAAACTTAAATTTTCTTAAGAATTTAACGGCAGAGATAAATTTCAGGAGGTAGTTTAGATGGTCATCTTCCGTCTGGATCTTTGAGTGGACAACGTCCATCTTTAGATGGTAGTCTTCCGTCTGGATCTTTGAGTGGACAACGTCCATCTTTAGATGGTAGTCTTCCATCTGGGTCTTTGAGTGGACAACGTCCACATTTAGACGGCAGTCTTCCGTCTGGATCTTTGAGTGGACAACGGCCATCGTTAGATGGTAGTCTTCCGTCTGGATCTTTGAGTGGACAACGTCCATCTTTAGATGGTAGTCTTCCATCTGGGTCTTTGAGTGGACAACGACCATCTTTAGATGGCAGTCTTCCATCTGGGTCTTTGAGTGGACAAAGACCATCTTTAGATGGTCATCTCCCATCTGGGTCTTTGAGTGGACAACGTCCATCTTTAGACGGCGGTCTTCCATCTGGGTCTTTGAGTGGACAACGTCCATCTTTAGACGGCGGTCTTCCATCTGGGTCTTTGAGTGGACAACGTCCACATTTAGATGGTAGTCTTCCATCTGGTTCATTAAGTGGACAACGTCCATCTTTAGATGGCAGTCTTCCGTCTGGGTCTTTGAGTGGACAACGACCATCCTTAGATGGTCATCTTCCGGAATACGGTAATATTCATATTAATACATATCTGATGTAACTTTAAAAAAGTTGAAAGTTATTAACCAAAATTTGTAACTATATGCTTCAGGTGGAGGAGGTTTAAGACCAAAAGATCACTCAATTGAGATCAGCAGAAATGGAGCTCAAGTTCAGTGAATTGTACAAATGTCAAATACATAAAAAGAAGGTTTTGTTTATAAAAAATATGATTTTTCAGGAAAAAAAATAAGGAATATAACTTCTTAACTTGATGAAAAACCATTTCCATCCATCTCTTTTTAATTAACGTCAATTCTCAAATTACAAAACTCATCGATTTACAAAATTAATACAAAGAGCATCATTTTTGTAACCCCTAACTCCTTATCTCCTATAACGGTACCGTTTGAAATGAAACCAAAGTTGAAAAATATTATTATGAAACTGGCACCGAAACCCTCTTTTGTAAGAATACTCCCACTCTCTATTAACAATTTTGAACGCAATGTCCTCATAGGGAGGTCCAGCATGGAACCTTAAAATTGCGAAATCCCTATTATCAGCACACGGAGTCAGGTAGTATTCTGGCGTTGCGTTCTTGTCGATCAAATCCGGATAGAAGATATTGAACTTGTATCCCTGTACAATTTTGGGTGGGGGGTTGTCCATGTCGTAATGCGTCTGGTTGTACTTGTTCCACTCGAATCCCGTGTGAACCCTGTTGAAATAGCGAGGTTTCCTCGGTCGATACTTGTCCGACCACAAATATATCTGCGCCTCCAGCGACGACTCCACGCTAAACTCTGCCTCGTCCTTGTCCATGTTCTTTTCAGCCTCCCTCCTCATCGCCTGTTCCTCCACAGTCAAAACATTCTGCACCTTCCTGCCGGTGCTTAAAACTTGGTTCCTCGCAAATTCCAACCGCTGAAGATCGTCTTCTTCAAGAACAACTATGGTTCCAGGCTCCAGGTCAGATTGCGACAAGTACTTTGGAGAGTAACCGCCACTATCGTACTGGTCGAAAGATTCCGTCAACATTTCGTCTGCTGCAGTGTCTGGATTTTCGGAATTCTCTTCCTTCTCTTCGTCTTCTTCTTCTTCGGACTCCTTTGAAGGTTTTGGATTATCTTCAACGGAGTTTTGACGAGGGTTTTCAAGTTCTTTTGAAACACCTTGCTCTGCTCGCAGAACTTGCAGTTTCTTTTTGAGGTTCTCCTGGTGACGGTCGCGAAGTCGAGCTCTGGCCATGTGGGCTTTTAGTTGAGAAAGGAGACTCTCCCAGTAACCCACGTCTACGCCCTCTTGTTGGCCCCCGCCGATTTTTTCCTCGAAACGAACACGCAGAGCTTCTAACTGAGCTGCGGTTTTTCCTTTGAAGACTGAAGTTACATCTTTTGCTACTGATTCGTGGATACCTTCACGACGACCTACTGCTACTTCATATTCTGATCTGGAAAATGCAAAATTGGTATCATAAATTATATTGATTGGAGATCGAATTACTAAATAAACAAACTATGCATGGACGCTGAGTAAAATGAAAAATTAGTCTCATGAATAATAATGAAAAGAACTTTATAAATCAAATGAAATTCAAAAATAATTTTTTTATACCTTTGAACTTTTCTTAGTTTATAAAGTTCATCCTGAACAATAACAGTGATGTCATTCCAGTAATCCAAATTGCGTCCTTTTTCTAGTTCTTTGTAAACTTCAATATCCTCCAAAAGGTCCTCGAGGTCCTTGACATTAAGTCCTAAAAGGTAAGTGTAAGGTTCGTGCATCTCCACAGCATCAACTTCTTCCTCTGCTCCGATATACTTAGCCAGAAGATCGATAGGTTTGGCTCTCCCATCCTGGATCCTGATCCTGGACCGCAATCTTGCCTGTTCCAAGTGAAACTGATCCTCCTGCCTCGCCCACTGTTCCATCTGGTTCGCCTCCTTACTCCGTTGTAACAAACTCAGTTCCTCCTCCCGTCTCTGTCGCTCCAGTTCTCTTTCCAATCTGCGCTTCTTGACTTTTTCTAATTCACGTTTATTTTCTTCCTGTTTGGACCTGTTGCGAGCCTCTAAGTCTTCTCGACTTGCTCCTATGAGACCTTCCTTTTCAAGTTTTTTTTTCCAGTGAAATGTCGTTAAGAGATCGCCATCCCCGAATGGGTTGTCTGTGTTTGTGTAGTGCAGGTAGTCGTTATCCCAACCTAAAAAATTCATTTCAATTTTTTTAAATTTTATTTAAGGAAAAAGGTTTCATTTATTTTCAATATAATATTGTTTTAATGATTGAATTTAATGAATTAAAAATTTTTCATGTTTTGTTAGTTAAATTACATATGGATTACCTTGGATACTATTTTTTGGATACTATTAAAAAATACTAACCCATCCTTTGTTTACGTTTCCGTTCCTTAGCCTCCTTTTTGGCAAGTCGTCTAAGCCGTTTTTCCTCAGCAGTTTCAGTGGCTTTTCGAAGTTCTTTTTGTCGCCGACGTTCCTCAAGTTGCTTCACTCTCTGTTTCTCAAGTTTCTGCAAAAGTTTTGTTGAGTTGGAAGACGAATTTGATGAAGTTGAACTTGAAGAACTTGTAGAACTTGAAGAACTTGACGAACTTTCACGTCTGCTCCGCTTTTTCTCTCGTTTTGAGTGCTTTTCCCGTTTTGATTTCGACCGACTTCGATCGCGGGATTTTGACTTTGAAGAATGTTTTGAGTCGCTCCTTCGATCCTTGTGATTTTTTTTTCTTTTCCTCTCTTCGATGAGATTCTCTTGAACGACTTCGATGACGGTGTTTTACTTTCGAACTCATTTTTGGTTATCTCTGATAAGAAAAACGAACAGAATTTACTCGTTTTGATTAATTTTAATATTAATCTATCAAAAGAAGTATAGGAAATACGTTAAAAAAGTCATACTTACAAATTATTAACACGGTCAAGAATCTTAGCTCCCTTTGTTTTTATAAAAATTTTTAGTTCCTCGACAAGGTCAACTTTAAAATATCCTGATTCGTTTATTTACACTCGTTTGTTCACATAAAACACAGTTGTTTTGAAGTCGAAAACAAGTTGAGTGTTTCTCGATCTTCAATCAAAACATAACCTAAAAATTGCAGCCATTGGCCAGTTGGTAACTTTGGACTACATTCTTTTTACTATCAGTCGGTGATTTTATTTGATATATATTTTCTGATTTGTAATGATTAAACATTTTTTGTATCATACAAATATTATTTTGTCCAAAATAAATGTTTACAAAAAAATGTTTTTTTAAATATTTGATTATCTCTGAAAACACACTTTGGCCAACCAAATTTTGTGCAAATATTTTGTGCAAATCTATTTTTGTATTGATTTGATCAAAATATTGCACATATACTGATGTATAGCGTTCGCAGATTTGATCAAAGTTCGATAAAAGAATGTTATCAAGTTTTGAAATTCGAGTTTGATTCATTTTTAATCAAAGTTTAATCAAATTTGATCTCAAAAGCATTCCCCATAGATATTTATATAGATTTTGATCAAATTCATCTTGTCAAATCAAACTTTGATCGAAAATGAATCGGAGTTGAATTTCGATATATTTTCGTACAATTTTTTTATCAAACTTTGATAGAATCTGCGGACGCTGATGCAGTGTGTGCAATTCTGATATCAAATCCTTTGAGCGAAGCTGATGTGTTTTCAGGGTATGATAATTTGAATGGATGTCCTTTCCATTTTAATTCGTTTGTAAACAGCAAGTATGTAAACGACAAGTTTATTCTTTTTCGCCACAAGCAATCCAGAAAAATGTCCTCAATTCAAAAATTGGCCACAGTCACGCAAAGTCCAGCAGTTGCATGCCTTTGTTTATTGATGTTTTCAAACTAAACCTCCTCTGGCCCATAAAAAGACTGTTCATTAAACCGATATGCGATAAACGCAATAAAAACCAGACAAACCAAACAGAAACCTCCACGAATTAAAAAAAAACACTTTATTATCCAATCGCCAAATCCAAAAACAAAACGAATTTGCAACAATTTTTCAAAATCCATCGACACTAGCGCCATCTGCAACCCCTTTTAATTTCGAAGGACGAAATCCTTAAGAAAAAAAATCGAACGATAAAGATGCCAAAAAAGGGTGAAAATTGAGTCTGAAAAATGGAGGAAAGAGTAGAATTTGGTTTCGGGAAGGTTGATTATTGAAAAGGAGAAGAGAAGGAAAGGAACAAAAGTGGCGTGTGGCGCTGGTAGGTGTGCGCGCTACGTCAAGTGTCAAGTCAATCGTTATCTTTCCTAACCTAAAAAGTGGGATCGGAGGAGGCCGCTTAACTGGCAGCCTCGGTGCGATTGTGATTCGGGTGTTCGGCTGCTGCGGGAGAGGATGCGGTTGAGTCCAGCTGTGGGCTCGTAGCGGACGCGCGCAAATTCTAGCTGCCCTGGTGCTCGTGCCGGTTACACCGAACGCGCAACACTGGTCGAAGGGCTTGGCGCGATGGCATCCTCCAACAGAGGCTGCGACACCCGGGGCATACAGATCGGCTCCGCCTGGTTCCAGAAAAAGATCAACCTCCGACCCCAGCACCGCGGTGTCCACCTCGTCACCGAGGAAATTCTCAGGCAGATACCCGAACTCTGCCAATTCGCCGTTGGGCTCTGTCACATACAAAGTAAGCACTCTTTCAATCTCTCGTAAACATATCTCAATTTTCAATTACAACGTTTTTTATGATCAAACATTTTGATTCCAAAACAAACATTTTGAAGTTCATATTTTGGAACCCCATGTTGGGCGCCAAGTTTTTGGTTTCAATGTTTTCTTGGTTTCTGGTATTTGTATGCTATTTTGCATTAATTCTATTGTTGTTATTGATGTTCTTTTTTGTATGGCGTGATTACTAATGAGATTGATTTTTTATTACAGTTTTGCACACATCTGCTAGTCTTGCATTAAATGAAAGTTGGGATCCTGATGTCAGGGATGACATGGAGATGATGCTTAACAAAATAGTTCCTGAAGGAATGGCTTACAGGCACAGCTGTGAAGGGCCTGATGATATGGTAAAAATTCATTTTGTCATGTAAACTATTTTATTTTCAATTTCTTCTCGCACAGAAATAGCGATATGAGAAATGAAATAACAATTGTTGCGTATAAAATCTGAAAACTGATAACTGCAACAGTTGTTTTATAAACATTTCATACTTTGCATGTTACTGATGGTACGTAAAGAAAATAGGTAGCATAAATAGACAACTATTTGTTCAATTTCTTATTGCATTTTTTCACATTTACTCTAGATAAACAAGGTTTCATTATTAACGTCGTTGATACACCAGTTTATTTACACACAATTATGGTGGACTAACATAAAAAACAAAACAAAAAAAGATATTTTTGTTACAAATCTGTGTCGACTGCTGTTGACAACTTGTAAAAATCACTCTAGATCTAGATTCCTAGCCTTTTTATCGTTTTTTTGTACTAGTTCATTGAATACAATAGAGCACTGAGTTTTCACTCTAATATTTCCGTTTCGTATTCAAATTTATTTCCATTCTGACTCAATTTTTCATTTTACTGTCATTTTTAATCCAGTTAATCTAAATGTTGGGGAAAATGAATAAACAAACAAAAAACTTGGCGTCCAACGTGGGGCTTACATCTTTTGCTTGAACATTAATTTCTGAACTTACATCTCTTCATACTCAACCTTTCATTCTGCTATCACTTATAATCAGCCATCATTTACTGAAATAATTGTCAAACGTTACAAAAACTAAAATGTGGCCGCTAACGTTAGAGCCTAAGTTTCCATCGCAAAAAAATTTTTGTTTTTAATTAGAACTTGAAAAATTTCAAATCAAAGTGAAAACCACAAGACTCCAGTTTTTCATTCAGAACGTTTACTTTGTATTTAAATTTACATCTGTTTCTAAACATAACAAAACTCAACAAAGAATGTCAATAAAATATGGCGCCCAACGTGGGCCCGAATGTTGAACTTTCAATGTCAAAGTTTTGATTTGAAAATTAACAATTGTTATGTTGTTCGCAGCCTGCTCACGTAAAGGCGTGTTTCCTGGGATCGTCGCTAAGCATCCCAATAACGGACGGTAAGCTGGCGCTGGGAACGTGGCAGGGCGTGTGGCTGTGCGAGCACCGCGACCACGCGGGTAGTCGCAAGCTGGTGCTCACGTTGACCGGGTGTCTGCGGGACTCGGCGCGCAGTCCCCTGAGCCCGGTGAGTCCGATCGCGTCGACAAGCAGCTAGGACCACTCGCACCCCCGTCGCAGCGGCAAACGCCAGCCGCGCATATCCATGTCGATGTCTAGCTGGGAGAGCTAGCGGCTGCCTGCCTTTTAGTCCGACCCTAAGAGCCATCGAGTCACGGGGAACCGGCCTCTCACACCCGCACAAATCCAATCTAAATTAGCAAACTGCACAGTACAGCAAGCGACAACAAAAACAGCTACTTCAAACCCGACAAAAAAGGCATTCCAAAAAATCCCAAAAAAAAGGTATCCTCTCTGTTCTCGAACTTCCGCCAGAGGGTTCTCACATGCTCTCAATTTCTCACATACAATGCGTCCGATATTCCGAATTTAAATTTCAAATCCGAACAAATGAGAAAATAAGCGAAAGAAAAAACGAACAAAAAAATGATCAATCTTTCTCATCCTACTTTTCTACGATTATTCAAAACGTTTTAAGAAAAGAAGCATTTTCCGCTTGACTACACGCAACGTGGCACGTTTCTGCTTTTTTCTAGGAATAGAGGTGTCTTTTCAGGGGACGACAATGGCGTTTCCAGCGCTGGGGGTGTACATAAAAGGGGGTTCTAATCCAAAGAGAAACAAACACTAAAAAAAGTTAATGAAGAAAAGAAAGACAAACAAAAACCCCGACCATTCCCCGCCGAGACAATCGATCGTCGCGAGCGCCCTCTGGTGCCCTTTTTCTGTATATATGAATCGCTAGGGTGCGCCACCGTCGCCTTTTTCTTCTTCTCTTTTGGTTGTTCTATTGTAAATAGGGAGCGAGGGCGCTCGGAATTTCACTCAACTCTCATTCTCGGGGGACCGTTGCACAATCCAATTATTATTAATTATACAAAAGTAAAGATTTGGAGAGAAATGAGGTTTGCAAATTTTTTGATTGTGCAAAGTAGAGACGGAGTTTTCCACGGGCCTTTTCGCGGCCATCATTGACGCAAAGAAAACAAGTTGAGAAAAGCAACAAAAAAAAATAACAAAAAAATAAAAAGACGAAAAACGAAAAAAAAATTACTTCGAAGATGGTATTTATAAACGTAAGGGTTAAGTGAGCAAGTCGATGTTAGTTATTTATTCTCCTTGTCCGTAGCATAAATGATCGTCCACTAAAAGTACTGGAAATGCTTCATTTGAGTACGCTAATATGCATATTTCGTAATAAGAGACGAACAAAACGAGTTGAACAATTTTTCGATAACAAAAATGAAAGATTGGAGAGAAAGAAAATAATGACCGGCAAAGTGCGAGAGCGACGCGGTGAGTGCCGATATATAAATATATAATTGTTATATATTTATGTATGTGTGTGAATGAGATTTTAGTGTGATGAGAGATTAGGAAGGAACGATTTCAAATGGATCGATCTGTAAGGCAATGTTAAGATAAATACGCCTCGTTAGTGCACTTTGTTACGCGAATATTTCAAAACGTTTGCAGAATATTTCTAAAATTAAATAAATGCACGAGGGCAATCTTGTAATTTGTACCATGCCGGATGATTCCTTAGATCATTTGTCGATAAAAAATTTGGACCGCTGAATAGTCAGCCAGAGTACCATATTGTTGCAAATGACGATCAATTTTCTTTCTTTTAAAAACAAGCTGATTGAACAAAAAACAATTTTTGAAAAAAAAAAATCTTCAATAAACAAATTTTTGCAGTATAAATTTCCAACAAAGGAATTTTGCTGCAAGCAATGTTGATTGAGAAAAATTTTTCTTAAGAGAAGACTTTTTTTTGTTTTCTCGTCAGCCATAAAATGCCATAGCTTACATTCCATTACTCTTCCACTGAGCGTCATTCCAATCGAATCGCAATTGCAACGATATTGCTCTCACTTCCAAAAAAAATTAATAAAAAATTGCAAAAAATTATATTTGACATATGTATGTATGTAAATACGAAATCTCGAAAAAAAAAGGTATACACATCGACTTATTTCTTTGATTATTTGTAATTTCCAAAAACAAAATAAAACAAAAACGTACTGCAGAATTTATTATGATAATAACTTGCTTAAATTTATATGATGACACAGTTTTACATTGTTGAATCGATAAATATGGAGTGTGATATATATAAATACTTAATATACATATAAAATTATATATAAAATTATAAATACGAACAAAATTTTTCCATTGTCATCACACACACGAGTCATTCCAATTTCTCAACTTTCATTTCTGAGACCAAAAATACGAAATTCCTTGTTTATCATTATCTTCTTGAATGAAAAAAAAGCTTTTTTTTAGTTGTTCAATTTTGATAGTTTCTAAATGCCTCGACCAAGAATTTGTTTAGATTTGTTTTTAATTTTCACAACGATGAAAACTGCGAAATGGAAAATTTGAATTTTCGAGATGTTACTGGCCTCTATATCATAAGTTTGTTAAAAGAAAAATAACAAAATCAGTAACACTTGTTCATGTAAAAAATTGATTATAATCTAGGTGAAACATAAACCGTTATTCACATTATACGAAGAAACCACATCTTTGATATCGAAGTGATTTTTCCCTTTATACCTTGATAAGTCGCACTGATGCAAAAGAAAGCTTCTAGCCAGAGACAAATAGCGAATAAAATAAACGAATGAGCTTTTTTCAAGAAAACAACTTTGCAAAAATACAAGAATTTCAAGGTGGGGATGCGAATTTACATTTTTCCAATCACAAACACGACATTTTTCAAGCACAAACATGATCTTATGTTTCGAAAGCGCACAATTCCTATAATAAAGTATACATGATAAAAACAAACTTGAACAAAATATCCCAGTGGAAGATCTTGCTGAACAACCGTTGACAAACAATCAAAAAAAATTGTCTTGATTTCTAGGAAATTGAATAGTTTATTTGAATAACAAAAAAAATTGATTGTCTTCTAATTACAAGGTCAGAAGGTCAAACTGTTTTTTGATAAACGAGAAATAAATTATTTTTTTGTTTAAAAAGTTAAGGTCATTTGAAAAGCTTCATTTGTTCATTTTTTGTTAGTTTTGTTTTTGTTTGTTTGCAACAACGGTGTAAAATGCAAAAATAAGTGACATATACATAAATATATATATACATATATATCTGAACGTATAAATATGTATATATAAATAAAAAAAATTGTTTTTTAGGCAAAAGTCGAAGCACACATTGTATGTAAAAGTCAGCATTGTATATACGAACCTATGTAGGCATGAGTGAATGCGTGATTATGAGAATAAGAAAAAAAATACATAAATACCAATTGTGACGCGCGAATATAAACAAACATTATTGTTTATTCACATTCGGAATAATTCCAGCATGCAAACGCCCGACAATATTAAAAGCAGTTTGAAGAAAAGAAAAATTGAACTCAAACAACTAGATCCGTCTCACATATACAAGGTAAACAAACGGAAAAGAAGTGAGATGAAGGATGAATGAAAAATATATGCCCTTGTTGTGTATATATTATTATTATTATAAATTAAAATATTAATGCCAACTGGAATTATTCGTCGGCTTTTCAAACGTCTTTCGAGAATCACCGCCAAAAAATTTAGTTGTCGCTTAGGCGGCAACTTTTTGATTTTGATACATTCATAACGATGCAAAATATTTCTTAACTTTTTGTTTCACCGCAATTTTACAGTTTTATAAACATAAAGGTTCATTTTTATCCTCCCCATATTTTTGTTTTGTTTTTGTTTTTTGAGAAAAGCGATTTTGTGTTTCGTGTAAAGCACAAACAATCCTTGTATTGACATATCTCTGACACACGAACTGAGGTTGCGGTAAAACGAAAAACAGTTTTCATCTAAAAAACACTTTGCTGACATACTTTTTAAGTAAAAAAATTAATACAATTGACAGGTTGACAAAGTAATTTCAAATTGTAAGGTATCAATAATGTTGTATAATGTAAACATTCAAAACAAGATGAAATGAAAGACATTAAAATGAAAATAACAACTCCATATTTTATTTAGAAAAAAAAACAAAATACTGGCCTTCCTGCTGACTAGCATAAGTTTGGATATAAAAAAAGAGAGAGAGAAAAACAAACAAAAAATTTTCATGTAAATTAAAATATAAAAAATCATCCAAGCTCGTTTGTATGCTCGTATGAATAAATATCGTCATTTGATTCTGCAAACAAATAAAAAATAAGGAATATCACAAAAAACTAAACAATTTGAGTTTTGTTGTTTTTTTTTCCTTGTCCAAAAACAAATACAAGTTGCAGGTTTGTACGTATATAGCATTTAAAATAATATTCTACTTGATTAATTTTCCGTCAAATTTAACTTTTTTAACACACTCACAAATTTTATTGTTTACAAAACTCAATTTATTTACAATATTCTAATTCGTTTCAACTCAGAATGCATTCATGAAAAAATTGAGTAAAGAATAATAAAAGTGGCGCGCGAATAATGTAGTTAGTAAGTTTTCGCGCCAGGTGGCCTTACAATATTTTGTGTTTCTTTCGCTCTCAGGGCGATAAATTTGGCCGTCTTTTTTGTCTCTTTCTCTCTCTGACACACTCACACATGTAATTATACATGAAATATCTGTCTGTCTCTGTATTATTTGTATGTACGTACATTATTGTAAGAGCCGCGTCCGTGTCAGAGCAAAGAGAGAGAAAAGGGGACGGAAGAGCTGTGCCGAAGCGCGGAAAAAAAGTCGATTGGGACGACGCGCTTGTTTTTTTTCCCCGACAATAAGCAGCCAGAGGACGAGATGCCGAAGAGAAAGACCACTCCGAAGAAGGCCAAGCAGAAGAGCCGCAGGGTTGAGTATGACGAAGAGGACATTTCGAGCGAGCACGAGTCCGATGAACACGAGGGCGACGTCGCTTCCAATGACGCCGAGGACGCCGAAGATGACATCGAGGCACTCGAAAACGTGCCAGAATTACCTGCACCTGAGGTCATTATCACAATTTTTATCTTTATTTTTAACTTGAACTTTTGTTTTTGTTTATTTGTTGTCCTTTTCAAGGTTATAAGCTTGAAGGCATCCTTGAATTGTAACTGTAAATTCTCCATCTTTATCGGACGCGTCAGTTATTATTTTGTTTTGACTTATTAATTTTAAAATGTTAATATGTGATGTTTTTGAAAAGTGGTTCTTGAGTTGTTTTTGTTTTCAAATTGTTTAGGGTGGTTGGGGTAAAGCCGGGACTTTATTGATGTGCGGGCTGACCAACTGGGACATGGCTGGACGAAAGGCTCCACCGAAGGGCACAACGGCGATGACAGGACGCAGCCTGTGGACGCCGCACACTTTCAAAAATCTTGGCGATACTCGCGTGCGGCTTGTCGCTTCGGGTCCTGCAGCTGCGCACAGCGTCATCGTCACTGAGGATAATAGATGCCTTGTCTTTGGACGAAATGATCGAGGTTTGTTTGTTCATTTCTTTTTTTCTTTTCATTTATTATTTTTCCAATGTTATGTTATTTTTCAAAGTTTTTAATTTGTTTACTTTATGTCTACAAGGTTTATTTGTTTTCATTGTTTGTTTTTAATTTTTTTCCTTTTTTTGTTTACCTAAGCTATTATGTAGTATTTTTTTTCAATCTCTAGATAAATCTAGCTAATATAATTTGTAACATCAATTTGTTATAGAAAAACGATTAAAATTGATATTTCTGATTATGTACAATTTTGTGTGGTTAACATTAGAATTTGGGACTAAAATCACAATTGGTAGAGAAACAAACTTGAAATTTCATCAAACTTCACAAATTTATCACAAAACCATTGTTATTTTCAAAAGCCCCATGTCTCAGACTTGTATATTTTTGTAGGTCAACTTGGTCTCGGCGACACGAAGCGTCGCGACGATCCAACCGAGGTAGAAGCTCTGAAGGGCCACACAATAATCGGCGCGGCATGCGGTCGCAACCACACTCTCTTCCTCACTTCTCGCGGGCTGGTCTTTGCCGCAGGGGACAACAAGCTCGGCCAGTGCGGCGTCGGCAAAACCGACGCGACCATCCTCGTCGCCAAACGGCTCAAGTACCAAGGTCCGCCGATCATCAAAGTCGGCTGTGGCGCCGAGTTCTCCACCATCCTCGACATCAAGGGCGGTCTGCACTCCTTCGGCTGTCCGGAATATGGCGCTCTGGGCCACAACACCGACGGCAAATATTTCATCACCAGCACCAAGATGGGTTTCCGGTTCGAAAAAATCCCCAAACGAATCGTTCTCTACGTTGAGCGAACCAAGGACGGCCATGTCGTGCCGTTCGACAGCGTTGAAATTACAGATTTCAGTTGTGGTTATCACCATACTGTTGCTATCGACAGCAAGGGTCGAGCCTTCTCCTGGGGATTTGGAGGGTTTGGTCGGCTGGGACACAATGAACAGCGAGACGAATTGGTACCGAGGCTGATCAAGTATTTGGAACCGCCCACCAGAGGTATCAGATCGGTGTATTGTGGCAGTACCTACACGATTGTTATTAACATTCATGGGGTTGTCATGATGTTCGGTCAGACAAAACGTACTGGCGAGGCTAACATGTACCCGAAACCGATCCAGGATCTTTCTGGCTGGGACATTCGGTGCATCGGAGTGTCGCAGACTTCGGTCCTTGTTGCGGCTGAGGGATCGGTCATCGGTTGGGGACCTAGTCCCACTTATGGAGAACTGGTAATTTTTTGGTTTTGTTTGAAGAAAAAAACATTCTTTTTAATAATTTTAACAATTGTTCAACTTGTTTGTTTTTCTTTAGGGTTTCGGAGAGATGCGAAAATCAAGTACAACCCCTCTAGAAGTGAAAGCGCTAGAAGGACTGTACATTACAGCAATAACCTGCGGGATGTCGCATACACTCATGATCTGCCGGGACGAGTCCGAGGAAGAGAAAACAAAGATCGAGAAACTTGAATCGTACTCCGTCTAAGACTTGCGAACCGAACGCTTGCCAATGTGAAACAAATTGACTTCGACTGATTTGTTCATTTTTTTGTATGTTCTCCTGCCCCCGAATCGTGTTTTGTATTTTCGTTTATTTTTTTAACTGACAAATCAACAAAAAAAAAAAAACGTTTGTACAACCGACCGAGGAGTCGCAGGCAATTTGTACAAACTTTCTTGTACTTTTGTACCATCACTCATGTACTTATTAACTTTCGCGATAACTTATTCATCGTTGTGAGGAAAATCAACTTTTTTTTGAGTTCAAAATTTGCTCAGTTGTCCATTTTAGGATTATAGAAATGAAAAGAAAAGTAACATGTAATCGTAAGGTTGTGATCAATTGTAACGACACACATACAAACTTGTAATACGTCCACGTGACTTAGCCTTAGCGATTTTTCTTCGTTGGTCTCACGAAGCTGAGCCGTTTTTTGTCTTTCTGGTTATGTATCTTCGTTTAATTACACTTACAAATATAAACAACGTAAAAGATCTTGAGGAAAAAAAACATTCGAAATTAACTGAATTGAAAATCGAAGAAATCTCGCGATTTTGTTGTTCATAATGAACATAAAAAAAGAAAAAAAATGTACTTGATAGATGCGATAGGTAAAAAACGAAAGATATATTTTTTGATATGTTGCTGTTTTACAGATGGATCTAAGGTCTTTGCTAATAGTAAAAGTTGTTTTTCGAACGACTGCACCGTCCTCCAAGTATTTGCACCAAAATTACAATTTTTTCGTTTATTCCATTCCAGTCTAAGACTCGATTATTAGAGGATCAGTTTTTTAAGGATATTAATAAAATGGTTAACTGTCTTATATTTCAATTTTGATCAATGCGCCCCTTTTTCAGCATTAATTAAAGAAGGTTTAAAGAAAAGAACAAAGATTTTGACAAATAAATTTGATTTTTATTACCAGTTACGAAACTACAAAAATATTTGATAAATCAAAAAGAGAAAAAAAATTATAAAAGTTATTTTATTTTATTAATGTTTATCAACCTTACAAAACCAAAGTCTTTGAGCTTAAGAATAGACTTACAAGTAATTAAACAAGGAGAGAAAAACTGCCGAAACAATCAAAGGCAACCTTCTCTTAATCTTTTTTAAATAGAAAAAAATGTTTATAAGCGTGAATTTTTTAATGTGTTTCTCTCTCCTTGGTTCGCTTTGTATAGAACAGAACTCTTAATCGAATAGAACGTTTTTCAGAACAGAGGTAACAAAAATAATGTCCGAAAGAAAGAAAAATATGAGTCAGAGAAAAATACTAAATTGTACAGAGAAAAAAAGAGTCGCTACTCTTGTTCTGCTCGCGCGTTGCTGTCGTCGTCGTGGTTCGGACTGTGCCATGTTAATCTTTCCTCGTAGAAGCGAATCACGATCTGAGGACACTTTTCGTTTGCTACCTTGGCCGGCACGAGGTCAGCGTCGTCCGTTCCTTTCCATTTCATCAAAAACATCAGCTCACCGCTTGAGTCAGTTGCTCCAATTATACGCTCAGGTTCCAAGTTTCTGTCAAAGCCTAAAAATCATAAAAAATGATTAACGTCATGTTCCTTTTCATTTGTCAGATTTTTTTTACTTTTTCATTTTTTTTTGTGGCAATTAAATTTTAACAACGAATCGTGAAAAATGACTTGATAAGGATGAATTGTTTTCATGCAAACATCGAACGATTGAAAAACAACAGTTTTACATCACTGGTGCTCGTTTTGAGGGTTTTTGGTTTCGACTAACTCACCTGAAACCAACATCACTTTAAATCTAGGCTTGGTTGAATTTTCATACAATAAAAACTCATCTGATGGTTGAATGAAAAATAGTAAAAATGAATGTATTTAAAAAGTTGTAAAATGTTGTAAGAAAAAACAAATTGTACGATGATTATTTTTGTATTTTTGGATGATTTTCAAGGGAGTTTTCACCTTCTGCTTTTTTCTCCTCGTGGGCCTTTCTTTTAGCAATGGTTGGAGTCGGTGTACTGGTGCTTTTCCTTTTTTTCTGCTCTTTGTCCTCGTGCTTTTTGCCGGATGAAGCTGCTTCTTTCTTTTTCCGCTGTTCCTCGAATTGGGCTATTAAATCTGGACAGTCCAAGTTCTCTTCTGGCTCCCATGTGTTTTCGTCGTGAGAATAACCTTTCCATTTCAAATAGTATTCAACCTATCAAAAATTAAAAATATAATAATACAACTATTGATATTTTAAAATAGTTTCTTTTCAAAATTTTTATAAAATATTTCTTTACAATTTCGGATGTTATTTTCAATAGAAAATTTCCAGTTCGGTGTATTTGAAAATTTGCAATTCCTTTGTTTACATTTTTTTGATTATCTAATTATATTTGTTTACTTTTTCAGTTCACTTCTTAAACATTTTCAAAATGTTAGTTTTTGATATTTGTTTAAAACCGTTAAAGTTATTGTTTTGTAGTATTTGTTTACAAAAAATTATTGACAAAAAATTGTTGCTTACCTTTCCCTTAACAATTCGCCGATCAAGAACTTTTTCAACGCTGAATTCCTCTTCACCGTCACCGTCAACTGAACTGTCCTTAGATTTGCTCATTTTGAATTATTAAATTGCTGAAAAAGCAAAAGCATTGTTTTGTTATCACAACCACCATTACGAAGAATAAGAAACAAGAAACGTAAACAAAACCGGTCAAATAAAAACGTAAACAAATTTGCGGTTCAAGTTTCATACAAATACTATTTGAAAAAACGACTAATTTCTTGAATCTTTCGTTATGATTCATTAACAAAGTGAAAAATTGTAAGAAATTTTTGTTTGCAAAACTAACCTCAACTTTCTCTGGTTCTCTGTTTTTAACGAAGACAAAGTTTTTTTTCAATGTATTTTTTATCGAATTGAAGTTATGTGTCGCTAACAACTTTCGAAGCCTGTGTTTAAATTTTTTTTCGCAAAAATCAAAATAACTCGACTGAAACTTGTTGACTGAAAGTTGCACACAAAACACGTAATTTTGCCCGGCAAAAGAGTCGCAACGGTTGGATATCAAACATGGCGGACGAGATAAGACTTTGGCACGCGGTCGTTAAAATGAAAAATGCGAAAGTAGTGACGTTAGATTGTTGTTATTTTTTACTGAAATGTAACAATTGTCTTTTTGGCAGTTTTTTTACGGTTCAACTTACCTAAGATTTCTTAGTCGTAGCAGTTGAAAGTTCGTCTCAGATCACACACGTCCAGCGTCGTCTTTTGTTGGTGCTGTGCTGTTCTGCGTTTTGCGCTGTTCTGCGGCTCTGCGCGCGTGCTGCCGGTTGCTGTTGCCGCCGAAACTTAGTTACCAACTTCAAAATAGTGAAAAAAAGTAACCATATAAAATCCAATTGATGAAGAATTGTTGAAAAAAAACATGTTTTATCTAAATGCAAAAATCTGGAAGCATTTGTAAAAAACACGTTTCTTTGTTGTCCAAAACAAAAATTAACAAGTATTGACAAGAATAGGAAAAATATAAAACAAATGATCATCAGCCAAATAATAGAGTCTTGACAATAATAAGTTTGTCAAAACAGAGATAACAAAATATTTCGGATTTAAATGTCCGCTATATAGTGTCATAGTTTACAATCTGGCAGTCTTGCTTGCAGCAAAAGAATTTTGTATGTTGTTTACAATTTATCACAATTTATGACAAATTATGTATATCATTTTTAATCGTTTTTTTTATAATTAATAATTTCGTTCAGTGCAAAGACTCACAATTATCGCAAAATTTAAAAAGGTATGCCAGAACTTTTGTTAAACAGTTTAGATCCGACATCTGCAAATGCAGGAATTATTATTTTACCAAAAATATGCGAATTTTATAGTTTGTTCATTTTGTATAAGTAAAAAAATATAATGATACATACATATATATATTTCAAATAGTTGTTAAATAGTAATTATTAGCGGATCCACATAATTTGAACGAATATAAGAAGTAAACAAATACAAATAACAATAAAACATGTCTACATAAAAACTATACTCTGATCAAAATTTAATGCGGCGTTACAGATGAGGTTGCTGATTTTGGCCTTTTGCGCTTTCCGCATTTGTGTGTCTAACAGAAAAAGTAAAAGTAAGTGTCTGCAAAAATAGCCTGGTTTTATGTTTATAGTGAGTAAAATAAAAAACATAGTTCTTAAATTTTAGAAAAAGTTGTCTGCTATTTCGAAGGCTGGACATTTCGCCACCAAGGCAATGGAAAGATTAAAGTTCCAGCCGATCAAGCGGTGAATTCATATCTCTGTACACATTTAATTTACACATTTACTGGTCTCAAAAATGGCGTCAAATTGCCTCTAGATTCTTACGCTCACCTGGCAGAAAAATATCACTATGATGGATTTAGCCAGGTAAGAAAGAAAGATGTAGAATAATCATATGTTTGTTCTGAAATCAGTATTTAACTGGACGTTCAATATGTTATCAGGTGTACAAACTCCAGGAGAAGTATCCTAACTTAAAAAACATGTTTGCGATCGGTGGATGGAACAAAGAATCGCAAAAATATTCCAAGTTATTGGTTTAAAAAATATTGTTCTTGTAAAAAATGATTTTGTTTTCATTCGTTACAAAATATTTTTTAATCGTTTAGAGCTGTGCTGACTGCAGCAGGAAGAACTAAGTTAGTCGACAGCATAGTAAAATTTGTTAAGAAGTACAGATTCGATGGGGTAGATTTAGATTGGAAACATGCAGGTGATTTTCCTGAAGATAAAAAAAAACTACATCCTGTTCCTCAAAGAACTCCATGAAAAATTATCAAAAGATGAATTAGAATTATCCCTAGCTGTTTCTGCAAATATCAACACAGGCCCACAATCGTACGACATTCCAGCCTTAGCGAACGCCGTTGATTTTATAAACTTAATGACCTACGACTTTCATGGAGATGGGCACAACTCTCCTCTTTATACTCATGGTGTTCTCAACGCTGTAAGATTGATTTGAACATTTTTTCAATCATATTTCTGATATATCTTTGTATTTAAGATTTTTGAAACTGTGATTTTAGGACTCAGCTGTTAGTTATTGGCTCGAGCAAGGAGTCCCATCAGAAAAGTTGATTTTAGGAATTTCATTCTATGGTCAAAGCTTTAATATGACTTGTAAGAACCAAACAGTTTTGGGTTTACCAGGTTCCGCAGCAGGTCAAAAAGGGCTATCTTTTGAACAACCTGAGATTGTGACTTACGAGGAAGTGTGCGAATATTTCCGTCAAGATGGTTGGACTTATTTTTATGACGAAACTCAAAAAGTTCCTCATGCTTACAAGGGGGATCAATGGGTTGGCTATGATGATGAAAGGTCAGTTTTCTTCCATCATATCATAATTTATTTATACTGAGTCAACTTCTAAATGGTATACTTAATAAATAAACAAACATTTTTTGTGCCAACAGATCTTTGGAAGAAAAGACGAAATATGCTTTGAAAATGAACTTGGGAGGAATGATGGTTTGGAGTATCGATTCGGATGATATTAGAGGAGTTTGTGGCATGGGATCGTATCCACTAACAAACTGCATTATGTTTTTATTAATCAGGAAAATTACTCCAGTGCAGGACGGAAGTCTACTACAACTGAGAAACCGATAAGCCCTCAGTCAAAAGTCTGTTCTCGGAATTAATTGAATTGTAATAATAAATGTTAAAAGAAAGAGTTTGTCATTACTCAAATTGTACATTTGGTACAGCGTTTATTGTCTGAAAACACTGATGTTTTTAACATGTTTTACTAGTTTCTATCAGAACTAGATGAAAAATCGATGAAATAAAATGCAAATTCCGTTCACAGTATTATTTTATTATAATTCAAAAATACATTCTTTTATTCTTTAATTCCATATATCCTGATCGCGAAGTTAAGACCTGAGTTTATTTTGCTGACAAATAACAAACCAACACTACGAAAGTTAGGACCTCCAAAAACGTGAGTCACGCATGAATCGTTTGGACGTTTGTCCAGGTTGACGACCTGGACCTGCGTGATAGTTTGGCCTTTATCCAGTCGGAAAAGCCTACACAGCACCGTAATTGACCAAGAATGCGGTGGTATTTTCACTGAATGTGATGCAGCCAGTTTGTCACCGTCTACTCTGCCTCCCAAAGTCAAGTTGGAGTGATGGAAGAATTTTGCACTGTTGAAAAGACTGCTACCATTAATTAAAACTGCTGGAGTTTCTTGAAAACTTGGCGAGGCTGCGACGGTCAGAAATGACGATGTCAGCAGAACCAAAACAAAAGTCAAATATTGTACTGACATTTTGCGATTTTTCAAGTTAAATTTCAACTTGCAAGTGGACGGTACATTTTCATTATATACCTAGTTAATTCTTATCTAACTCTTATGTTATATTCATTCAAGTTGTATAAAATATGGCTGATAAGTGTGGAAGAATTGTAATTTCGCATTTGCTGAAATAGAATATAATGCAATTACATTATAATACAATAATTATTACGTTCCAAGATTTTGATAACAAAATTATCGCATTCATATTTATTACATGATTAAGATATGTTTATCTTAAAAAAATTCAGAAATCAATTGTTGAGCATCGAAACTATTTTTCCCACATCGGCTTTGTTGTTAAGATTTGAAGACAAAACAATACTGTTTTTCAGGAGCACGGAATTGATACTTGCAAATGTAAAACTAATGAACAAAAGCAAAGATTTGCTTTCTGAATCTTTCAAACTTTTCAATCCATCATATTCAACATAAATTATAAGTTTACATCTCTTTTTTAATCATATTTTAAGAATGGATTCATAAACATTTTGTCTGGATTTTCACCACCACTAAGCATCTTCAACTTTCAAATCTCCCACTAAATTGCAGTCGTCAAAAATACCTCCGATGCGCAGCGATGTTTTATCGATTACCTCCAGACACCCCAATTACCTTCCCTCACCTCGCAACAACAAATAAAAACCCTAAACAAAACTTTCTCATCCAACAAAATACAAACCAACTTCATTTTTACCCGCTCTTCTTTCCTTTACTATTCCAGTTCTTTTAAAAATCAAAAAAATTAATTAAAAAAAGGGAAACCATTGTTGAGAGTAGCAGATGGCGCTGCGGTCGCACGCCTCCTTCGATAGCGCCCTCCCCTCTGCCCCGCAACAGCAGCCATCCAGGAGTGCTGTCAAATATCGCGGAGTCGTGTTTGTTTACCGCAAAAAAGCTACGACTTTTCTGCCCAAGCGTTGGTTCCGATAATTGCGATAGGGTACGTATGCCAACCGCAAAGTTGGCATGAAAGATTGACGAAAGTTGCAAGTTCGCGGTCACCTCGCCTTACCGGATGCAAAACGAAGGTTCGCTAAGAATTTTGCTTTGCTTCGAGGGTGACTTTTGTCTAACAAGGCCACTGTTATTGTTCGAACCCAGTTGATCAGTTTTGTTTACTTTTTGCGAAAATGTAAACAAAGAAAACAATAATTTAATTAAAATCATTTCGTTTCTTTCATGCCGGCTTGTTAACTTAATGAGAGAAATTAAAAATCAGAACTAAGAAGTAAAAAGTTTTATAAATAATTATGATGAAAAATTGGGGTTCTAGGATGGATAGAACAATGAACGAAAAGGAGGAACTCGTTAAGAAATCGCTGTTCAGTTTCGTGCGAAAACAAGTCCCAACAGCGCAATTAAGGTAAACAAAAAAAAACAAACAAATTTAACACGATGGAAATTGGTTTACAGTTTTGAAATGATAACGTTGACTTTTTTCAGTTTGATCGACGACATAGTTTTAAGTTATGTGGTGAGCATGGTCGAGGAAAGCGCCCTGGAAGAAGACCTCGACGTGGAAGGGCTGTGCGAGATGGTATCCGCGTGTCTTCCAGAATTTTCAACGATCGAGAAGGAATGTGTGACAAAGTGGTTGTTGGACGTTGAAAGCAAACTGCGCGAGGACACCAAAGAAAACGCCAACTGCCAGGCGCAGGATCCGCTCAGCCATATCAGTCTGAGTGCTTTGCTGCCGCCCGATACCCAAAGACTCAGGGTGCATCATCTGTCTGAGACTAGCGATGCTGGCAGTGATTCCAGTGGCGAATATTTCACTGAAGTAAGATTATAGCAATACAAAAAAGCTTCTACTTCGTTTATTAAAAAAAAGTTCTGGGGAATCGAACCTTCGTCTCCTAACGTGGAGGTTTACAATCCTACCCCTAAGCTAAAGTTACTGACAACATTATTGTTTAATTTGTGCGTCATTGTATATTGCTTTTCAGTAATTGAAAAAATTAGTAGTATAACGAGACTAAAAATAGACTAAACAACAAAAATATGATGAAATTGTTAATTAAAAAAGCAAGTACAATTATTATGGCGCCAAAATGTTCTATTTTAAAAAATAAATATTGAAAGAAAAAAAATATTTTGTAAGGAATCGAACCCTTGTCTCTCGATTTGAAGTTGTACAACTTTACCTCTGAGTCAATGTTACTGAAAAATTTTTATGAATCTTATGCATCTTTTCAAACGTGTTTCGAGTAAAAAAGTTAGAAATAAATGTAACATATATTTTTAATAAAAACTTGATTAACATTAAACAAATATTACAGGAATCTTCATGGAATCAAGTAGCTCTATTACAAGAGATGTTCCCGAGCGCAAGTCCTGCCGAAGCCAGACACTGCCTTGCAGTTGCTGGCGGCGACATAGCAAAAGCAGCCCAGCTTGCTTTGCATAGACAAGAAGCCGGTCAAAGCATTGTTAGCAACTTGGCTGTGCTTTCTGTAAGTTTAAAACTCACCACAAACACTATATCATAACAAACTTTCGATAACTTTTGCTCCTTATTTTTTATTTCTTTCTTATTTTGTCTCTAAGTAAAAAATTACAAAAAATATTAAAATTTGAAAACCTTTGAACTTTCCAGCAACCAAATGGGCGGAATAAAGCTCGTGTTAACGACGAGGAATTGAAGTCTCGAATTATAGCTCGTTACAGCTACGTGGACCGCGACGACGACTCGCGAGAGCACCGTCCAGTGGAGCCGAAAACCGAACCAAAGAAGCTCGTGCGCTACCTGGACAACAAGATCGTGAGTGTGAAGGGCGAGCGCTACACTGAGATCAAACGCGGCGGCGTCGACGAGGACGGCAACGACGGATCGCGAAAAAGGGGCCATTGCCGCCCGTAACCAGTCCCCCCGCCTCCACCCCCTGACCCACCCCCCTGGAGGCATCTCGTTTCTTCGTATTGAACATGCAATTGTTTGGACTGTTTCCTTCGTGATATTTGCATTTTACGGCCCGATTGCTAGTTGCGCTAAAGTAACATCACAATCCAAATCATTTTTCTGTTCTTCAAAGTTCAGATTTTGAGATTATCCATTTTTTTTAGATTATCTTATATTTTTGTTCAAGTTTTGAATCGAAGTTATGTTTTGATTATCTGATTTTAAAGTTAGATCAATGTTTTCGTCCAACCTCCGTCATGTTTGTGTTTTGAACAGATGACTTCAGATGATGGCGGAAAAGTAACGAGAATTATCCGTAATCTCACTTTTTGAATTCTCGATAATGGATAACTTTTTTAGTCAATCGTCTAGATATCCCTCCGATCGAAAAATACTCTAAACGAAAATGAGCTACACCGAATTTTTGAGTTTTGCTAATAAAAAGAGTTCGAGCACACTAGCGTTGCCACGCGATAGTGGCCGGCCATGACTTCTTCGACTGAAAGCGTTCAACACCTCGTTTGCAAATTAGTATAATTCACAACATACTAAATGTTTTTTTTCATTATTATTTATTACATAACTTTATTTGTTTTTCTGATTATACCATTGAAAAATTGTTTGTAACAGTTTAAAAGTAAAATTTTTTAAATTTTAATTTAAATTTTAACAAATTGAATAAATTTGGAAAATTCTACTCTTTTAAGGACACGTTTAAAAGGGTGAGTTTTTTAAGATGGTGTTTAACGCTTTCGCGTGTATATAAATGTAGGAATAATTTGTTGTCGATCGAGCATACAATGGCGAACAGAAAAAACGAAGTAGAAGAAAAATAAAGAAGACGCTTTTATGCGGGTAACTAAAGATATTGTACAGAAAAGAGGAAAGAAAACGTGAGAGAATAGTATAGGAGACAAATTTACAACTTTTTAGGGTTTAATAATTTCTTTTGTGTGAGTTTTTAGTGGCATTTTAGATTTTGCGTGTAAATACATTTTGCACTATAGTATTTTTGATTTCCAAAAGTGGATGAAAAACGATGGAGACTGTTTGGCTATTGTAAACTCGGCATCACAATTTTTAGTCTTCTTCTCTATTTATCATTTTTGAATTAATTTTTCAATGACATTTCAATTTCAACTTTCATCCTCATTGTAATGCAAGAAAAATACATGACTTTATTTATAAAACGTAAAAATACCAGCATTATATCCTACGATAATTAAGTGATTAAGATGTAAGAATAACTGATTAAATAATGATAAACAATATTATAAACCCCCTGATGATACGGGGTGTTTACGACAAGCGGATGTATCCCATCGAACAAAAATTGTCTAGCGCTCACTGAAATCGAATTTAATTTTAAGAGATTATAAAACTATAACAATTGTAAACAAAATTACCGAAACAAATTGTATATTTATTTTTTGCCGAATTGAAAAGGCATCGAATTATTTATTGAAAGTATCGAAACTTTCTCAGTTAGAAATGCGAAAAAAAAAAACAAATTTTTTTTAGTTTTCTCTGATAAAAAAAAAAAGCGCTTTTAGGATGTTAAGTGAAGTTCAAAATTTTAATTGTAATTTTTCCGGCGTCGACAATAGGTTTAATTACTCATACAATTAAGGCTAAATATGTACGTGTGTATATCCATCAGGCATCAAGGTACTCGCTTTACCACGCCATATAAGTTACCAGTATTATTATAATAATTATCAATACTTTTTATCGTACCGTCATTTCGTATTGTTTTAAGGAGCAATAATACTGACAAAATTTTCTATTTTGATAACATGTTTTCTTCAAAAATCTCTTTATAAATTTTTTCTGGTATCAATTAAACCATTCTGATAAAAATCAAAATAGAAATTTGTGTTAGTATATCAATCAAACTGAGGTACCATGTTGAAATGAAAATTACAACTTTTTTTGTCTGTTTTTAAATAATGTGTTTGATTTTTGCAACTTCAAACTTTGTGATTGAATTTTAATATTGATATGGTACCTATTTCTACTCAAAACAAAAAGTTACTATTGACTATAAGTTGTTTTTAATTTGCATAAAAAGGAGTTCGATGTTGAATATGTGTGCAATATCATAGAAGTGAAGTTTTCGCGTGAACATAAACCTAGCATTTCGAAAACACATTTTTTTATATCGTTTGTGTACGATTTGATCAAAGTTTCGCTATAAAAAAACATATATTGATGTGTGCATTCGCATCACATTTGCTCATAGCGTGATAATCTATTCAATTTTGCTAAAACGAAAAAGAAAAACTGAAGAAAAATCAGCTTAGATAATTGGAAAGAAAAGTGGCAAAATGGTAAGAAAGGTTGCGAAGGATAGATCTCATGTCGCTTTGTACGAGTACATCCCGTGTGTGGTACACATCGCTTACAGATATAAATTAAATTAGTGATAGAAATCCGGTTAATGACACACATTAATCATCTTGTCATTGTGTAGGAGAAATTACAAAATAATAAATTCTATTGTACAAACAGTGGCGCATTCTTGATTTTTATTTACACCAATCAGACATCATTTTCTTTGTACACAATTTTTTTCTCTTTAAAAATACGATAATAACGATGACAATTTTTCTTTCAGATATTTACAATTTGTTTAGAACCAGTTCGAAAAAATAGAAATAAATATGAATTTAAGAATGATGAAAAACAACATTTTTTTCAGTAGAGATAACGTCAAGCAAGATGATAAAACAATTTTTAAATTGATTAATTATTTACATGATTAGAAAGGATAGATATTACAAAACTTGTAAAAATAGTTAATGATAATTGGGTAGTTAGCACGAGCAGTAGGAAGTGGTTGGAGCGTCGTAGTCGTAGTCTACTAGTTGAATGCCTTTGTTTGCTGCTGGTCCACGGTGTCTGGCACCACTATTACCTGAACTTTGGTACATTTTTGGATTCGCGTCCCAAAGTCCTGGTGTTTGGAGGATCTGAAAACAGTACAAATCAGAAAATCTTTGTTTTTCTTTTCGAAAGTTATTTTGTCGGCAAAACAGTGAAACTGTTTCACCGACAGAGTTGAAAATAATCTCTATTTAGAGGTTATTAGGTCTCCATCAGCAAAAAAGCTCTGACTTTTTACCAACAGAAAAAGAGTAACCTCTTTTCTTGTCAACAAGTTGTTCAAACAGTTTAATTTTATTACCGACTGAACAACATTAACCTCTTGTGAATTTTTACACAGCTCTGTTGGCAAAACAGTTCAACTGTTTTGCCGACAAGGACACTTCCTAACCTATTTATAACTTACAAAATAGAATTGTAATCTAAAAATTATAGTTTTTTGTAGAATTTGTGTACAAAATTAGAAATACGTACTTTCTGTACGAGTTCCTCGAAACAACATTCGACATTATCAGCAGTCTTGGCACTACTTTCAATAAAAAGTGTTTGGTGTCGACGAGCGAAATTAAGTCCTTCCTCAGTAGTAACTTCGCGATTTGGCAGATCCGTTTTGTTGCCGACGATCATTTTTACGATGTTTGGTTTATTGACATAGGTTTGGAGCTCGTTGATCCATGTGTCCAGTTTGTTTAATGTTGATCGATCTGTCACGTCGTACACTAGAATCACACCTTGACCATCTCGATAGTAATGTGGTGTCAAAGTTTTAAATCGTTCTTGACCTGCTGTGTCCTGAAATATGAATTTACTTTTAATCACGGATTCAAATGGTTATTACTATTTTTGAATTTCTTAAAAATTTTTAGCTCACTCTATTCATGTAAAACAAGAATAAACAGTTGTTATTCTACTTACCCATATTGATAATTTAATCCTGTTTCCATCGACATTAATTTCTTTCGTTTTGTAATCAATACCAATCGTTGGTTTATTTCCTTCGCAAAATTCATCATCAGTAAATCTCAGCATAATACTGAAAAACAAAATTTAAAACTCTTTAAAGACCATACAGAAAGTCATCACATTCTTATATATTATAACCTAAAATTTTATATTAATATATAAAACAAACAAAAAAAAACAATTTTTAGGTTAGGTTAGATCTAACAAAAATTGTAATTAATGATTTTTCACCTGGATTTTCCTACATGGCTTTCTCCAATGATAAGGATTTTCAGAGTCGTCAATATTTCGTCGCCCATTTTTTGTTTAACAAATAACAAATAAACTGTAATACTTGAAATGCAAAACGAAATGCGTAATTTGTTTTCTTTAGAATTGATGTTTTCTTGAACGAAACCTGGTTTAACAAATGTGACTGATTTGCACTGAACTACGCGGTACTTTGGGGATCTCCACCACCATTTGAAATCAGGCAAAAGAGAAAACGTTGAAGCAGCTGATGAGGTTCTATTGACAGCGTATCAAAAACTGTGAGTCAGGTCAGGGTCGTGCCTTGAACTTTTTCTCCTCGACCCCAACAATTTTTTATAATTTACTATTCTTCAACATGAAATTAGTGTTATCCTAAGGTAACCAATGAAAAAACTTGTTTGCATTTATTCTAACTCACATTTGTGATTCCATTAAAAATAAGAAAAAAAATTTCAGAAAATTTTGCAACAGAGATTGAAATACTTACTTTATGAACTTATAGGCCCTTATGATTGCAACAATTCGAGGCACATCAGGTGGTTCGTCTTGAATCGTGTTGTCAACGATTGTTAAACAATCGTTTGTTTACATTCATATATAATTAATATTATAATATTATAATAAATTACCGATGATAAATCTGCTTTACCATTCGTGACAGAGGCTACCCATATAATAAAACTCCCAAAGAATGACATTTATTTTAAATAAATTACAAATTAATAAAATTAAACACAGGTTAACAAAGTTCCCTTCAATAAGGAACAGTCTAGCTGTTCAGAAACTCTTATCAAACGATTAGTCCCCCTTTTAAATTTCATTGCGAGCATTTTAAAAAACCCGCGGGTAAAGAAGTTCCTCAATAATGAGTTATAACCTCAAAACTCACAGCTCTCAATCTGTCAAACTGATGTGTCAAGCTGTCAAAGTCGAAGGTTCAAAGTTGTCAAAGTGAGCTCAACCAATTGAAAATAAAAAATGAAATTCTAAACTACAAAATCTAATTATTTTCGTACTTTTTATCCTCCAAAACAATATAGACTTCTAAACGAAAGTTATTGGTTGGTAAGTAAAAGATCATCACCCCATTTACAACAATAATTGAACAATCATAACAATAACAATATAATTGTTTAGGTAATTTTGAAGTATTAAAAATGTACGATTTAAAAAAGTTGGAAGAAGAGGCGAAAGCCACAGCAACAAAACATGTCATTAACATGTTGCAAAGACCAGGACAACTGGAAAAAGTCGAACAGTACAAACGTCGAATTGGCAGAAAAAAATCCACCGTTGAAGCAATGTTAAAAACAGCCATGCAGTCGCAACTCGACGGAGTTCGGGTCGGATTTGACCAACTTCAAAGTTCACTCCAGAGCATTGGGAGTATAAAAACCGAACTGGAAGCCATCGGAGAAGCCTTCAAATTAGCCCCGGAACTGAACACAAAACTGCAAGCAGTGCAGGAGGAAAATATGAGGTATTCTCAGTACGTGACAGCAAAGGAAAATTTGAAACACATCTTTACGGTGCCAGAAAGCGTGGAGAAGACAAAACAATGGATAAACGAAGGAAAACTGTTGCATGCTCATCAGAGTTTGATGGACCTGGAGAATTCGAGGGACGATTTGCTTTACGAGCTTCACAAGTTGCCTAATCAGAGCAAGGCCGATATTGTTATGTTAAAAGCCTACTTCGAGCAGGTTGAGGAGCTTTCGCAGAGGATGGAAAAACAAATCCGATTGATTCTGAATCGGACTTTAAATACTGTCAGGAAGGAACCGACAATTATTGTCACGACTTTGAGAATCATTGAAAGGGAAGAGAAGGCGGACTATTTCGCCATGCAGAGGCATAGGCAAAGTGGATTCTTACCTCCAGGTAAAACAAAAAAATAAACTCGAACAAAAACCATTCTTTTTGAAACTTGTATTGTTATTTTTGCAATTTTATGGAATTTCACTTGTTGAATTTCAGGCCGACCGAAAAAATGGAAAGAAATCTGTTTTGAAGTTCTCGAAAAATCTGTAGCAACCCGAGTGGAAGGCACCCACGTGGACGAAAAAGGCGAGAACAAAATGTGGCTCGTGCGGTACCTCGAACTAACTCGACTTTTGATCCTCGAAGACCTGCGAGTAGTGAAAACTCTCTGCGTTCCCTGTTTTCCACCTTCCTACGACATTGCGAACCGATTTGTCAGCATGTACCACACAAGTCTATCCCAACACCTGAAAGACATCATTGCAAACGGACTGGACGGAAACGAGTACGTTTCACTGCTTGGTTGGATTATAAACACCTATCCTGGACAGGAACTTATGGGCCACCCTGACTTGAATATCGATATCAAAAGTGTCGGACCTCTTCTGAGCGACGATATTTTAAACCAGTTGCAGAACAATTACTTGAAAAACATGTACAAAAATTATGAGGACTGGATGAAGAACACTTTGGAAACTGAAAAAGCTGATTGGTGGAAGGGAACTGTTCACGATGATTATCACGAACCTTATTATCATACTGCTGCTCCTGTTATTATCTTCCAAATGATTGACCAAAATTTACAGGTGCGATTTCAAACGAAGTAACAATTTGAAATTGGATTTTCAAATCAAAATCAATGTTTTTCTCTTTTTCTGTACTTGCAGGTAACAAAAACGATAAGTCCGGAGTTAACAGCAAAGGCCTTAGTTTTATGTATCGAACAAGTGACAAAATACGGAACGATGTACCGTCAAGCAATTTTGGAGATCAAAAACAAGCATTTCGAGGACAGAAACCAGGTGCCAAGTTTCACCCACCACTGTGTGACAATTGTAAACAACTGTTTACAGTTCGTAGAGCTTGCTCAGCAGATGAAGCAACTTTACTGGACACCAAGCACGAGTCCCGAAGCCTCCTTCAAATTCGAAACTCTTCTCAAAACGTTCCAGCAACTTCGGGACGAAACTGCTCGAATTTTGCTCGACCAGTCGTTCCTCGACTTGGAGCCTCACCTCCAGGACTTGATGACCACCAAGTGGCTCAGTTCCACCATCGCCATCGAAACTGTTTGCGTCACCTTTGAGGACTATTTTCAAGATTATAATCACCTCAGACAGAAAAATTTTGAATACGTAATATGCGAAGCTCAGAAAATGATTACGAAAAGGTACATCACTGCGATGCTCCAGAGGAAGATCAACTTGAAAACTTACGAAGATTGCTTGACGTGCACTTCAAAGATCATTGCTGAGGCTGATAAGCTGAAAAATTTTTTCCTGAGGGTTGCTCCGAAAATTGTGAACGCTGAGTCGCCTTTCGAGATTATCAAAAAGTTGGCGGAGGTACTGAGGTGTGAGGACCCGGAGATTTTGTCACTGGATTTGCACTCGCTGGTGGAAAAGTATCCGGACATTACGGAGGACCAGCTGGTGAGACTTCTGAGCTTGAGGGGAGACATTCCCAGGTCGGACGCTAAGGAGAAGGTTTCTTATATTATGGAAGCGCAGAAAAATCGACGAGTTGTACAGTCCAATCCGAATAGTATTTTCAAACAGATTGTTCTGCAGGATAGTTTTCTTAGTTGGAAACCGTAAGAAACTATCAATGAAATGAATTTTAAATTGAAAATTTTAATGAAAATGAGTGTATATAAGATGGATATTTTGATCATTTTCAAACGAATTGAAAATTAATTTTGATTTAATAGAGTTCAGTAGTTTTTGACTAGTTTTCAGAAAGGCATTAAAAACTATGAATCAGGTTTTTCTTAGACTCTTTAATTGAAACAAAATGTTCAACAAAATGTAAAACTGTGAAACTACACGACTGTACAAAAATGGCGAAACAAATGATTTAAAATACATCAACATAATTATCGTGTAAATGGTTGATTCTCACTAAAGTTAGATCTTAGTTTCGAATAACTTGTGCGATAATAATTAGACCTTAACAATAAAATTCATTGATTTTTGCAAACCACCAAAAAATTCAGAGATCTGTAAACATCAAACACAATTCGTATTTGTCAAAAAAAAAAAAAAAAAAAAAAACGAAACGAAACGAAACACGAATATAATTGTGCTATTTTTGTTCTGTTGTTTGTTCGTTAGTTGCTCTTTTTTGATCAGAGACTAGTAAGACTAAAGTTCGTGATGGGATTGAAAACTTTCTGGTGGGAAGCGTTGTGAGCGAAGGAGTATCCCCAGAGTTTCATTGCCTGCTGGCAGTTGTCTTGGATCTCTTGAACTTCCTCGAAGTCCAGGTCGGTTCGCCAGTGGAAAGGCGCGGCTTTCGAATTTCGAAAAGTGCTTGAAGCTCCTCCTACATTAGTTTTCGTGTGCGTATCCAAAAATTCCTCGACATTCTCATGGAAATTTAAGCCAAAAAACTTGTAGATCTCTCTGGCACCTTCGTACGCTTCCACTGACAAATCCTCGTATCTAATAACCCTAGAAATTTTTAAAACATTTTAGTAAAGCTAAGTAAAGCGAATGAAAATTTGTTTTGAATCAATTTGCAAAGTTATTTTTGATCCAGGCTCTTTGAAAAACTTACTTAAAAGTATTGGGATACTTTTTTAAAAACTTTACAGCTGCTTTGAAATCAGAAACCATATCGTTACAAAGTAGGGCAGGATCGGAGCAATCCGGTTCGCCGGGACACCATTCCCGGTGTTTCCTTGATTGCAAAATACCTCGCGGATCACGAGCTAATAGCAAAAGCCTTACTCCTAATCTATAAAATTAAAATGGATCAATAGTCAAAACCAAGTTTCTTCATCTTTTAAAAATATGTTTGCTAGTTTTTTCATAAGTTTTCAATTCCTTTATTGTTTTTCTTACTCTTTATGTAATAAAAATCGCTCGGCAAGTTGGAGCCTCAGTCGTACAATTTTCATAGACTGAAAAGGAAACAGTTTGCAAAACCTCGATACAAATTTTGGGTTCCAGCAGATTGATTTGTGTGCGAGGCACTGTCGCCACAAATGGGTATTGTGATTGAAAACCCAAGGATGAGTTTTGCCATATTCTAAATAATGGTCTGCAAATAACATTTTAAAATTAATTTTTGTTTTGTCTTGTTTTTTTAATTTCGATTGGTTGTTTTGTGAATTACCAAGATTATAGTAATCACAGCGGAACATATTTTCGAGATTGTAAACAGCTTCGTCCGACATTGGCGGTTCTCTAATTTGGACAATACCAAAATCTAAAAGTGGTTCGTAGTGGTAAAAGTTGGCTGGATGGGCATTTATTACGTCGCCTAAAAAAGTGCTGCCGCTTCTCCAACTGGTTAGAATTACGCTCCTGAGAGGCCGTCCACCTGATTCCATTACTAAATCTTGCAATTTACTATAAATCAAGTTAAACATTGATTCTTAACATTGAAAAAGTAAATCCTTTTACTTTTTTGATTCCTTTATACCTGACGTTGATTCCATATCTTCCATTTTGATATTCATAATCAGCCATCTCCCTTTCGATAATTCTACGTTGAATCTCAAGGACTTCAAATATCTCAATCATTGTTGCGTTTTCTGACGATTCTGAACCTTTTAAAAAATTCTGTAAACAGACTCAATGAAAAATAGGAATAAAAATAAACGAAGGTTCGAAGTTGATTTCAATTAACATTAAACAATTACCGTTATCATGGGAGGTAAACGATTTTCGAGGTAGCTGTCACGACGCTGATTAATTGTGAGGAAAAAGATAAAAATGGTTATAAAGCCTACTAAAAAATAGAAGCGAATCTTCTTTGAGAATTTCATCCCTGAAACAAATTCAGAAGTTTTAAATTATTTTTAGGAAGTTTTCTTGCCAAAAAAAAACTGTTTTTAAATCTGTTGTAGTCTTACCTTTTCGTTTGAACATGTTATTGAGTTTATTAATTGACTTGAGCAAAACTTTCTATCTGAAAATCAAACAACAATATAAGTCTTACAAAAATCGAACATTTTGTTATTTCATCATTTGAAAGTACGCGTTAATGAAAAATTTCAATTCAAAATTGTACCTTATGATCATCATTATCTTTACACTACATCATTCCTTGAATCTCTATTGCGTTACAAAATTGTCTTTGGAGGTTTTCTTTTGCTTCATTTTTTAGTTCTGAAACAAAAAACAGAATTATAACTTTCATAAAAAGAGTTTAATCTAATCTAATTTCGCTTAAATTTAAAAGAACGTAAACAAAGTTTTGATAGCAGAACTGTACACTATTAAAAAAAACTATTCTTCCTTTGAAAATTGCATCGTTTATGTAATTAACTAATTCCACTTAGCGTTTTCACTTCCATACCAGCACTTTTTATCACCCATTAAAAGTCATATCAAGCGATTAAAGAATCAAACAATCAATAAAACAGAAAAACAAACCAGAAACCAAATTCTCGAAAACAACAAACAAATAAAGAATTTCGAACAAAAAAATAGTCACACTCGATTAAAAATGTATACAACAATTGTAATGAAAAAATATAAAATCTAATTTGTTTACGATATAAACAACCAATCAACCCACATTCAACAACGAGCAAGAAAATATAGACAAACATTTTTAACGTTGCAATTATAATGTTCTTACATACTTTGTTTAGCTTTTATTGAAATGAATTTGTTTATTTATTGACATCTGGTTAGTTTATTCACCTGACATTGTAGGAAAGAGAGCAGACGTATAGAAAAAGTTGTCAAAAATGAGAGCAGCGCAATCCCGAATCCATTCGGGACTGCTGGGGTGAAGAAAATCGACTGGATTCGCCGCCGTCGCCCCAACTGTCAATATTCTTTTGCATTATTCAGTCGCGCATCGTTAATTAATTAACCACTTGTTCGTTTCACCTTTGACAAACTGTCATCAAACGACAAGACAAGTCTTAAAACTAAATTTTTAGGTTAAGGAACAAGTCTTTCTGACTTTGTCTAACTAATCAAAACTGCGAAGGACAGAAAACGAATGGGTCTCATTGGGTTTGAGTGGCAATGGAGGGGGATATGAAATGTAAACAAAATGCATATTTGCAAATAATCTGCAAACTTGCGATTTTTGAAAGGGTAAGTTTGAATTTCGTTTAATTTCGAAAGTATTTTAGTATCATGGAAATTGGAATTTGCAATTTCAAAGTAAAAGTTTTAAATCACTTGAGTTTTGAAAAAAATGAGTTCTTTGAAAAAGAGGAATAAACAGTTGACACAAGATTGTATTGTCGCATCATGTCGATTAGAAGATAGGAAATCACGCGGGTGAAAATAATGAATATCTTGAAAAATAGAATTTTTTTTCTTTTATTATAAAAAAGATTATCTAAATATCAATAACAGGATATAAATAAACGATTAGATTAAGACAACCAGGCATCATCAGTTAGTCAACAATTTTTCAAAAACCAAGTATAAAAGAAACAAAATTTGTGTAATTATCAGAAGACAAGATTGAAAAATTAGATAGCTTCATTTTCATTCCAAAAAATTGTGTTTTCATTGGAACACATCTCTCCACCTGAAAATGATAAAAATGTTTTGTAGCCAGGGAAAATTTTCAGAGCCATTTTTTATTTTTATACAAATAAAAAAAACATACTTGAAACATTCACAACCTCCGGTGACACCGCATCTTCCAGCTGCTTTTCCTGTAGTGATGCACACGGCGGCGCAGGCAGCATCATTCACTTTCCACCAATAGGGAATATCGAGAAAGCAGAATCTGTTTAAAAAATTGCTAAACACTGCTTCTTTTTCTTCAGTAACTTCTTCAGAAGGCACTGAAGAAGAGACAACTAAAATATCAAAACAAATTTAAATTAGTAATCGTATTTAAAATATGAGAGTGTGTGGTGTTTTTATTGTTACCTCCTGCATCAACTCCTTGAGCAAAAACTGCTCCTAAACAGAAGATTAATATTGAGGCAACACAGGCAACACCAACATTTACAGGAGACATTTGTTAATTTTTCGTTTGGAACTGTGCTTTCAACTTCTTAAAACTAGATTCAGATTCAAGAAACTCATGCAACAGCTTTAAATACAAGAGTTTAGAAAAAAAAATAAAAAAGGGTAACTTAACAGTACTTACACATCAGGATATACCAATTCTACAAAACATCATATCTAAATCTCAAGAATATGAAGCGATTAGATTTAGTCTCCACTACTTTAGATGAATGCAAATAACAAATTCTTTGAACTGACGAAGAAATTGCTTGATTTGGTAATCACATAATAATTCGAAGATTTACTCTTTTGTTTACTTTTATATTATCTGATAATTTTGCATACAATCTGTCGGTAAAGTAGATCTCTTTTGCAAAATCTCTCAAAAATCTGTCAACTTGGTTCACAAAAAAGTAAAAATTAGGTATGATTAAGGAGAAATTTTAAAATACTTTTAAATAATTAGATGTTTATTGCCAAAATGATACAACTATTAGTTTTCTTACATCATAAGATGTCTTCAACCAAACAAATTCCCTCTGGAAAAGAAGAAAATGGTCCAAATTAAAAAATGACTTTAACAAATGTGATTCCTTATTTTTATTTGTATAATATTAAAAAAGACATACCTGCGACATATACAAACTCCTTGATTATTGCATCTTCCACCTGTTTTTCCTCTGACGAGGCAGTGGGCAGCGCATGCAGAATGGTTTACTTTTCCCCCATAGGAAAGAAGATCGCAAGTAACTCTTCTGTGTCGCTCCGCACGCTCCTCAACTTGAAAATTATTTAACACTGGTTTTTCATCAGTATCTTCCACGGAACTTGACACATCTGGAGCTAAAAAACAATCCAAACAAATTTATAGACTACTCATCAACATTGCAAAAATGTCTTTAGCGAAAGAAAATAGAAAATGCAAATAAACATTTAACAATAAAATAAAAAACAAATTTAACAAAAATAAATGAAAAACACACAAATGGAAAAAACTATAAATTGAAAATTTTTAATACAGAAATGTAATTTTGTTTTTCATACGTGATGGAGCGATTCCAGCGTAAACGGCTCCCAAACAGAAGACCAAAATTAAGGCAACACTGACTTTCACAGGAGACATTTTTTTTTTGATTTTTTGTTTGCAACTGTGCTTTGAACGTTTTAGAGTAAATTGAGATTGAAGAAACGCAACGACGTTTATATACGAGATCACTTGAGTTAAAAAAATCGAGTTCCTAAGAAAAGAGGAAACTTAGCAGTTGACGTACGCAAGATTGTATATTTGCGTTAGTCCGATTAGGAGGAAATCCCGCGGTGGAAGTGCGAATGTGAATCATGAAAAATGATAAATTTTTTTCCTTATCATAACAAAGATCATCTGAATATGAATAACGGGGTATAAAGCGATTAGATTTGCTACTAAACAGTTTATCAGTGCCTTTTTCAAATGAAAAGAAAAAGATAAACGCAAAAGTTAAAGCTTATTTTAGAATAACTCGATTTGTTGTCTTTGAACCAAACATTTCTTGACTTTGAACAATATTGAGATTTTGAAATAAACATTTTTTATTGATTTTTTATCGTTTTCCTGTAATAAAAATTACACCTTTGTTATTTTGGTTGTCAATAAAAAATTGAGTTATGAATTTCAATTCTATGAAAATTAGCATGACCAACATTTCTATATGTAACGCAAACAATTTTTGACAATAAAAAAATGCGTACTGTGGACTGTTAATTTTTTTAAATATTGTGCTATTTTGTTTCTGGAATCGAGAAGCAGTCATGACGTTGAATAAAAAGGAAAAGTTGATTGTCAAAGGGGTGTACATAAGGCTCAAATATTTACATTAGATCAATAAAATAAAATAAGTTTCATGTTTCCCTGATACCAAGACTGTGAAGAACAGTCAAAAAAACTCTTTTCAGTCCAAAACTGAACAATTAATTTGCATACTATGTTCCAACATCGCCTCTACTATCAGATAACTTTTTATTACTTTGTATATCGTTTCTTAAACTACTTTTTTTAAACTAAGTAAACAAAAGTATTGGTTACAACCCGCAAGTCGACTGTTAACTTGAGCGTGCATTTATGATATGAGCCACTACTTTTTTCTTTTTTTTTTATTTCATTAAATTTTCATAACAGCAAGATGCTCAAATTCATTTCCGGGGTTTCAACTTTGTTATAATATTTTATTATTTTAGAAAAAAGATATTTTTTATCGTGATATTAGTTTAATATTAGTAGAAACTTTTTTCTTACCGGTAGTACTTTTACTTGATTAAATATTAAAAATGTGGGGTGAGTGTAAAATGAGTTTTCAAAGCAGGGATCCTCGAAGCTTAGAGTCGTCAGTTAGAACAAAAAGAACAGTATGAGTCACAAGTGAAATTGTATTTATTGAAAAAGCAAATAACATTGTCCAAAATGTTGTTCTTCGAAGAAAAGTCATTCGTATTTCTTAAACATTTGTCAATGGCTATTGGTATTTGGCCCGATACACCCAACACCTACTCAAGGTCCATCCTTAGCCTGATAACTTTAAATTTTATTTTGCAACGGATAATCATTCAGGTAACGAATTTGTATTAAGTCTGTTCTTTACAACTGTCATCAGAAAAAAGCAACCCCAAATCTAGATCTGCAGCTTTGCTAAGTACCAAAGAGACATGCTCGTTAAAAAGACACTCGTATTCAGCTACATAATCACTCATAGACTTCATTATCTACAAGCAAGTATTAATTATTTGTTCATGATTTTATCTGTGAACAAGGTATGTGGTTTTCAAATAATCATTCGATGTTTCTACAATTATTTAAAATATCCTTTTTTTTACACTAACTTCTTCAATAATTTTTACATTTTTACATTTTTACATTTCAAAATCTTCTTTGAATATCTTTTTTTTAGCGAAAACGTCTTTACGACGAAGTTGTCGAATATCATCAAAATTGCTTAGAAACTAAGAACGTTACTTTCAGGCAACATGTCTGCAGTACTACTCGTGTGATAATTATTCGAGTTTTTTGTAATTATGACGTTGATAAAAAAAAGCCTTGGATTGTAAACAATTCGACTAATGATTTTTTTCAGTCGTTAATACAATTTTCTTAACATTCGTATCAATTTATGGTTTGTACCTCAAAATGGGAGCACTTCGGTACAGCAGAATATTTTTTCACAATCATAGGAGACACCAATTTCGGGCTGTCACTGAAGAGCAAATCAAAGAAATGGGACGAATATGGGTTTTAAACATAAAAATGTCATACGAAAGTTTATGCGAGACTGTTTTATTACCAGGATCTTTCGGGTCTATTGAGATGGAAGATTTCATCAGGGTAATTCGTTTTTTTTTATCACTCCGATTTTGTAAGACTTTTGATCTGTTTTGTTCTGATTACAATAAAATTAACGATTTTAAGTTCTAATTTCAGGTAGTCACTGTTTTAGGACTCGACATTATCACTTTTTTGATAAATTCAGTAAGCGATGTGTGGCTACACCTTTACATCATGTTTGCAAATGTCTACATCAGATTTCTTATGTCAAAATCATTCGTTTCACTTTTATCACTGATAACGAAAATTTTAATTTCAAAACCTCATTGTTGTACAGATCAAAAGCTGCAGAAATTGTTGACTCCGACTGTGAGCACCACATTGATGTGAATGAATTTTTAGGAAAAATACGACGTTTATTCCGACAGTACTGGACGGTGAAATTGTTAGTTCATGTTTTATATGTTACTTACCGTTCGAAAATCAGAGCAAGAAAAATCACTCAATATGAATCTTGTTAGAAATGTTGAACGGATTCAGAGGATATACAACATTTATATATTTCTAAGCATCGCTATCTTCTCCGTCGGTCAATCGTTTAACATTTTTTTGAGCGTATGTGAAAAATTGTTTTTAAAAAACAAAAAAATCACGTGGTATATTGATAATTACATCTTTGAACGCAGGCGTTGAGATTGTTTGTATTCAGAAATGAAACGAGAGGTCTTCTTGCAACTCAGGAATTACATTATCCTCAGTAAAAATGCATTCAAATTATAGTTAATCAAAATGATCCAAATAAGACAAAATGAAAGTTTGATTTATTTGAACACAATTAAGGTCTCTGATTTCGTTTGCTGCACATTTTTTTCGAAGTATTTTCATTACGGCTTTGCTTGTGACTGTATGCGAGGACATGTTAAGCGAATGCAACAGTTTGAAATTGAAATTGTAAGTATTCTAATTTTCTAATATTCTAATATTCTAATATTCTAATATTCTAATATTCTAATATTCTATTTATTATTCATGAATAAGAAGTGTATTTTGTTAAAAATGTAAATTAGGTACACTTGTTTATGGTGCAAAATACAGCCAAAAGCACGTATCAATTATTTGATATTAATAATGAAAATGAAGGAGCTGATACATTTATACTTTTTGAAAATATTTATAATATCGAACGTCATGCTGATGAATGTAAGAACAAGAATAGTGTTTTGAAAGAAATCAATTTGAAAACGTCATTTTTGTTAAACAAAATTGTTTCACAGATTGTACGCATGTTTTATTCGTATTCAACATGGATAAGTAATAGATCGGCGATAAAAAATCTCGCAACTGAAGTGAAATCAAAGTTTGCTTCAAAGAGAGAGGATTAAGATTGGATTGAATTTGATTGTAGAAGAAGAAACAATAAATTACTAAAAATTGTGTTTTTTTTCGCGTTTCGTACTGTGAAAAATCATTTAATTGCAATCATGCAGTACTTTAAGTTTGCAATTTTTCAATTTTATTTGTGCGATCATTTATTGGTTTTTAATAACTGACATTATCTTGTTGTTGTTTGCACACGTTACTGATGTTTTTTATGTCGAATCAAATCTCGTATATAAATCTGCAAAGTGTACCAAAATCAAAGTATTTATAGAATTTTCAATCATGTGGCTGAACAAATTTGTTTTCCACTTTGCAGCTGTGCTGCTAGTTTTGGTGAGGAATCAAATTTTCCATTTCAAAAGTAGATTTCAATTGATACAAAATTCTGACAAACCGTTTTTATTTATTTGTCAAATAGATTTTAGTGGATAACCAAGGAGTTGCAGGGGATTTAGCTAAAGCTAAAGTGAGTGTTTTGTAAAATTTTATTTTTTTTCATTTTTCATTTCTAATTCTTAACGTTCGATTGTTTGACTTTTTATAGGAAGTCTGCAATGATCTAGTCAGTAAAATAGAACAATCCAAAGGTGAAAATGAAGATGAAGCTAAAAACATAGTTAATGAACTTAGCAAAGATTCGAAAGACAAAATAAAAGACGATGTTCAAAATTCGTTGGTGAGAACATAATCAAAGACTCATAATTTCAATCGTTTATCTTCTTCATATTTGTTTCAATTTTGTTCATAATCGATTTTAAATTTATCATTGGTTTTTTTGGTGTCAAGAAAAAAGAATTAGGATACAGCAAAGTCACGGATAAGTTTAAAGATATTGTGCAAGATTGCATGTCTGAAAGTAATTTGGATGAGCAGTACGGAGAATGTCTCGAAAAGATCGCAAAGAAACCCGTCGAAAAAGTCAATGAAGATAAGATTAAAAAAATCGTTGAAAAAGCAAACGTAGCAGCTTCAAAGGAAACATCGCGAAATAGACAGGACGATTTCGTCGCGGCGCTGAAAGAAAAAAAAGTGCGCCGACAAATTGACAGAAGACGATGACGAAGACGTATGTCAATTTTTCATATCCCAATTTGTATGAATTTTTTAATTGAAAACAAAATTTAAAGGTTTTTGGATACTTTGAATTTCAGGAAATGAATAAAGTTGCTGAGGCCGAGAAGAAAGAAGACGATAAGAAAGAATTAGAAAAAGAAATCAAGAAAGTTTGGAAAAAAGAAGGAGAAGAGTGTAAGAAAAAAGTTCAAAATGAAATGAAGAAAAATGGAGACGTCAAAAAGTGCGTCCAATTGAAACTCAATCCGTCACAGCTCACCAAAAATGGTGACTCTGATGACGATATTATTGTAGGTTTTTTTTCGTCTTTCTGTTTATCTAAGTCAAAAATCAAAACTTGAAGACTTGAAATGAAAGCAAAAATGAAAATAAAATTCAAAAAATGTCATATTCCTTTTTAACAGAGAAAATGCGATCTTGCTGATAGATACGTTAAAAAAATAAAAAGAGAAAAACCCCGGGCGAAATTGCTCAAATCAGTTCCAGTCAAGGATTTGCACTCCGAGATGGAGGATTTATTAGTGGATGCTTGGGATGGCAAAGAAGTGAGTAAAGAAAAAAAATGTTTAACAATTTTCAAATTCAAAATCATAAAAATAGATTTTGTAAAGCACTTGATACATTTGCAAACTTTACTTGTTAACAGTTGTACGACAGTGTTGGTGAATTGCTTGTTTTCGACGTCTTGCGATACAGTTGGCCAAAGTACAAAAAAGGCAAGAAGGATGTGATCAAATGTATGCATGATACCAAACAGAATGAACGCGTTCTTCGAGACATTGAAAAATGTATGGAGGAAGATCACAAGAAGCCCGAAAAATCACATGCTGATTTGTCCTCCCAAATGAAACCTTACATTGAAGATTATGAAAAATTCAAGTCCAGGTGTAAAATTGCTATTAACGACGAGGTAAACAAATTAGAAGTACTTTTATGAGTCCCTATATGAAATTTTCCAGATAGGACACTCGTTAGAATTTAAAATGTCACATTTTTTTCAGGAAATAGACGTTCTCGACGATTTGATTGAAAAGTATGAAAGCGAATCTAAAAAAGAGCCAGAGAAGGAGGCCCAAAATTCAGGACCAGACATGTTGTCCTGTGTCGAAAAAAACAAACGATATGGCGAATCTCTGGTATCAAAGAAAATGAAAAAGTGTCTAGCGAACAAAGAAGTCGACCGAGCTTGCATCTTTGGACCGATCATCTGCGGCCTGGTGAAGTCAGCTCTCAACGTCATTAGATTCGGTGGTTAAACAATCATCACTACCGAAAACCCTATTTAATAAACCCAACTAAAATAAATAAAAAATTGACTTCATCAACCACCTTCATTTTCAATCTTTTAGATAAAAAATCATCTGACTTCTCAACTCGTACGTTTTATTGGTTCAAAAAAATATAATTCCGTTATTGATAAAACAACAAATCTCAGACCGGCGCTTAAGTTACAAAGTTCAGTAGCGGAATCTGCCATAAGCGGCTCTGCTATTAATCGGATCGCAGGAGTAGAGTGCGTCGCCCCTTGTTCCCTCTGGACAAGTGCACACAGCGACGTGGTGTCTAGGCGTGCAAGTCGCGCTCGTTCCACACTGTTTACCCGAGCAGGGATTTTCGCACGAGTAATTGATGCACGCTTTGTTGTCCGGACACTCGTTGTCCGTCTGGCATTCGCCTCGCTGACAACTTACTAGGGCGTTTCCTATGTAGCCCGTCGGACACGTGCAGACTGGTCGTTCTTTTCCAGTGTTGTCGTGGCCTGGAGTGCAAACTGCATTCACGCCACATGGATTCGGTTCGCATAAGTCACCTTGAAACATAAAATGTTTGAACAATATTTTTCTTTCAACTTTTTTTTCAATTTAAACATTTCAAATGAAGTTTAATTGAACTTCGTCTAAAAAATGACTAACGAGCTTCAAAAGGTCTGCAACTGATGAAAGGATCGCCAGTCATATCCCTTGGGCAACTGCAAACCGGAGTAATATCGCGCAATTCACAGTTTGCATTAACTCCACAAACTCCGTCACATGGGTTGACACATTTTTGATAGTAGCAGGCTGGTTTTCCTGGCGGACAGTCTGAATGGTGCGAACACTCTGGTCGACAAGAAACAAACGGATTTCCCAACCAGTTCTAAAAACAACCAACAACAAACTTACAACAAACTTGTTTTTTTATGAATTCAAAACAGTGTTGACACTTTGATGATATTTTTGTTTTTCGAGTGTCAAATTGGTTTATTTTGAACTGGGATATTTACGTTAGGGCAAGAGCACTTTGGTCTGTGGTTCGTAACTTCGCAATTGGCATTTTCACCGCAGGCGCATGGGGATTCGCATCTGAAGTTAGCGGAGCAGGAGAGGTGCGAGGCACAGTCGCTGTCGTGCTCGCACTCGTGTCGACACCCAACGAGGGGCGACCCTCTGAAGCCCGGCAGACACGTGCACACCGGCACTTGGTTCACCACTTCACATTTTGTGTTCTGACCGCATGGGCTTGGTTTACATGCTGCTTCTGTAACATTTATTTACATTTATTAATTTGCTACTTAACATTTGAGCATTTCAATTTTTGTCAACTTCACATAGGTCCTATAGATAGGATTGTAAAAAATATTATGTCTGATTGAAAAAATACTTGGAGTTAAATGTATTTTAGTTTTATAAATAACTCACAAAATCCTTATATAATTCTATAAACTCGAAAAGTCCATAAATGAGTTTTATTTGTTATCTTACGTGGATCTGCAACCACACAGCTCGTAAATGGATCCCCAGTATAACCTACTCCACAATAACAAGTAGGAATATGGTTCCTCGTTTCGCATTTCGCGTTGACTCCACACGTTCCTGCACAAGGATCGACGCAGTGGTTGTTGATACAGGCCTTGTTTCCGTTGCAATCCTCATTAACTAAAATAACATTCAATCTTCAAATCAACAAATCAACAAAATGTTGAAAATTATATACAAATTGTTTACAACATGTTATGCAATGTAAACAACCATTGACATTGAGTTCCAGTCCAAGGTCGTCTCAATGTCACTTCTACTTACGTCTTTTCTTATTTTTCTGGTTATTATTATTTGTTGAAATAATAATTGACACCTTTTGTTTTGATTTTGCAACAGGATGTGTAGCAATAAATAATGCATAAATACTCACTGGAACACTCGACTCGCACGCAACGCACCAAAGGATCGCCGATGTGAAGGTTGAGACAGGAGCAGACTCGGTGACCCTCGCTCGTCGTGCACCTTGCGTTTACGCCGCACGTGTGAGAGTCGCAACCGCCTACGCAAAATTACCATCTTTATCTTATCCCATGAAAAAAATTGCTCGCAATCTTGTTTACAAAAAGGATTCAAGCAGTAATCTGTTTTTTACCTGACGCAATAATTCGGCCCAGTCCGAGATGATAGTCACCCGCCGAAGCGACTCCGACCCAAAATAACAACAGAAACACGCCCTTCATCTCGTTTTATTTATTTATTTTTTTCTGAAAATAATTCAACAGTTGGAACATTTTTAAAAATTTTTTTATTGGTTTCATGTTGGTTTTAATCGAATTAGTGGATTTTTTTGTAAGTCTGTAAAGTTTGGTTTTTTTTTTTAAATGGAATTAATTATTCAATGATGTTTTTATATTGCTGGCATTTTATCGATGGTCGTAATGGATTCGGGATTAAAATTTGTCTGATCGAATGTTTTGCAATTTCAGAGATCAATTCATATGGTAATTGCATGCTGTGACAGAATAACTATCAGATGATCCCTATGAATGAAGGCGGCGGATTTTGTGTTAATCTTTCTCGCAATTTTAATATAAAAATATTTTATTAACAACGAAAAATCGAAGTGAAAATGAAATTACTATTATCGGATTTATGAATTCAATTGACAACATTTGAAGTTCAAACTTTCAATTCCAAACCAAATTAAATTTAATTTTTTATACCAAATTGAAAGTTAGTTAAAAAAGAACAAATAAAAAATTAAAAAAGAATGAATAAAAAATTAAAAAAGAATGCAAAAAATGAGAACAAATTTTTAAAGTGTGAAGGAAAGAAGAAAAACTCACAATCTATCCTTGCAGAAACATTCGATCGTGGACACTGGCTATTCGAATGACAATTCTGAGAGCTCAAAAGCGCGCTTGCCCCTCCAATTTTTTAAGTCCCACCACGAAAAACAGACCCACGCTCGTCCTTGCCTCTTCGCCCACAAAATTTTGCATTCCTTCTTCTTGTTTCCTCATGCAAAATCTCATAAACATTTTTTCATCACTTATATTTTGCCTTCAAACTCCCTTTTTATACTTAAAAACACTTTTTTCGAATTTCCAAACTTTTCAAACTACAATTTGCAGAATACAAATTGAAGTTTAATTATTAAACAACGACGGTTGAAATAATACTTTGCCAAGAATTAAAAAATTAGTTAACAAAAGACTAAACAAATGAGCTTTTATTAACGATGTAAGTGAATTTGCAGTAATGATTAGACTGGAAAATGAAAATCTTGAAAATTGATGATGAAGAGAGCCATGAATTTGTTTTTTGTTATTTTTTTTTACTTGATTTATAAACCTGAAATAAGATGATTGGACGTTATATAACCGACTTTGACAAAATCGTCCCGACCAGTTTGTCATGGTGGCTTTTTCAAGGCACTGTCACCACTCCGTTATAGCATCGGTGAGGTCAGTCAAATGACGTCATAAGGTCAAAGCAGACTCAAACCACTACACTTGCCATAAACAGATCCAAATCTACAGAAAAGAATGAAAAAAGAAATAAAAAAGTATTGTTATAAAGTATTTATAAAAACATAAATCTAAAAATCTAAAAATTAAATTCGATCACTTATGAATATTTTATTTCTTTTATCCGATGAATTCACAACTAAAATAGTTACACTGAGGAGCTCTGAAACAAGGAACAAAAATTTAAATTTTAAAAACGCTACCTTAGAAAAAATTACATCAGTTATGTTTTACTGCGCTAACATAATCCACTCTCTAGTTAGGTAAGAACATCAATTTCACTGAGAAAATCTTCAGAATTAAATATTTTCATTCATTTTCTTTTCATTGCAATTCATTATTATAATTTGAATGGTTTGTACTTTCCTAAATTACTGTCCTCTGCAATGTCTTTTTGCAAAAATTCTTTTTCTTTCCTTGCCATCTTTTCATTTCCTGATGTTCTTCCGGATTGTTGAAAAGTGTCCAAAATGTTACTTCCTTTGCTATTAAAGAGTTAATTTTGCAAAAAAAAACTAATTCAAATAAACAATCTTCATTAGATATTAAAAATATTGTTTCAGTGGCGGGATAAAAAGTGAAAGACAAGTTGTATTCAATCGAATATTTATATTTCATTTCCTCTAGATGACTCATAAATTCATAATTGATAAATTACATCGATGAGCTCTCAAACGAAGAAAAAAAATTTGTTAAAACACCCAAAAAATCACTACCTTAAAAAAACCGAGTACAAGCATCAGTGTATTTCATTAATTCGAAACATACATCTTAAAAGTTTCCAACATAAAAGTCCTTACAATAAAGGAGAGAAAAAAAAATTGATTAAAAAATCGGTTAAAAAATGATTTAAGAAAAAAAAACCAGTCCAAAAAAGGTCGCGGCTTTTTTTTCGTCTCGCAAAAGTGAACCTGCGAAATTGTAGTTCCTTTTTTCTACATCAGCTGTTTCTCTATGCTAATATAATCATTATCAATTAATCCTATCATTTTCTGCTTGGTTGTTTTGTTGGTTGGTTTGTCACACGAAGTTGCTTTGAAAAGACAATACTCTACTCTCTAGTTCGGTAAATATATAAATTACACCGACGTAAGCTTTAGCATCAAATATACACATACATATTTTGTTGAAATTTTAGACTCAATAATGGTAGCTTTTCTTATTTTTTTCCATCATTGTCATCGTTTTAGTTCTTCCCCTGAATACTTTTTTCTTCAGACATTTGTAAAAATTCTTCATATGCAGCTGCAATTACGTCGTCTTCATCTTCGATCTCCTGTTGCTCTTGTGAATATTCTTCAGGATTGTAGTCCTCGCTAAAAAAGGAATAAATAATTAATTTTAACAATTCAGTTTCTTCAATTGAATTTGAAAAACAAAAATGTTTTGGATCGTACTTAGTATCCTGTTTGGTATCCTCGGTAAAATTATGGAGAAAAGCAGATTCCTCAGCTGAGATGACTTGTCCATCTGGGCCATAAAAGACCGGTTCGTCAAAAGCTTCATGGGACTGGGAAGGAGCATTTTGTGGAGCAACAGGAGGCCTGTAAGTTGGCGTGATTGTTGGAGCTCGACCCCAACTGTTGTTGCGAAGCTCGGTCACACTATCGACCATTCGTTTTACATGAATATCAACAGTATCTGACAAGACTAGATTCGACAACTGGCCCATCACTGTCTCCATGTCTTTACGAGGACTGGCATTTCCTCGCTCCAATGTTTGACCTGCCAACTAAAAATTCATCACATTAAAAAAATCAATCATACATTTTTTCGATTTAGAATTTTGATTCTGTGTTTTTGAAAATGTACTTTGAGAGCTTGACAGATGGTTTTAGCTGAATTCGTTCCAGGGTTTTTGAGAACGGTTGAGATGAACTGGATTAACATTTTGCCGAGGCTTGATGCGGAGCTTGTCATCTGCGTCACGAGCTCTGCTAGGAAAAGAATCAGCCCGTGACATTTCTTCTCCTCCTCGTCCGAGTGCTTTAGACTCTTCTCCCAGATGGCACTCTGTTGCTCCCGTTCTTCCTCGCATCTGAAAAATTAAAAAAAAGAAAAATTAAACTGTTGCTTATTTGCAACATTTTTAAAATACATTTTCGTTCTTTTCACAATCGAAGTTTTATATGGAATAGTTTTATTACTGTTGTAATAGCATGCTTCGGAATGTTGAAGCAGCTCTCTCAGATGGACTTGCGACAGTGTCCAGGTACGTACAGAGTCGCGCACCGTTGTATCGGAAGTTGCCCTCGAGGATAGACTGAAAAAACGATCGAAATGGTCAAGTCCAATAATCTTTTAGTTTCGTTTCTTTTTTTAAATTAAAAAATGAAAACTCTCGTAGTTACCTGTTTGATAATCAAGGAGACAATTTCTTTTAACTGACTAGGACTTTCCAAGAACGGGTTGATTATGTCCACTAAATGAGAAACTAGTCGATCAAACTCGCCTGGGCTCATTGTTAAAACTTTGATCGATGACTCCAACTGACTTACTGTGATGTTTAAATCTGTCAATGGTTCGTGCTTTTTTCTCTGCCAAAAAAATCAACATTCAATCTTACTTTCACAATAGAACTTCAAATTCATACGACACATTTTTTGGATATTGAAATTTAAATCTGACCTGATTAGCCATACTGTGTTCATGAGCAGGATCTCTGTGCTGATCGAATTGATTATACTGGTTATCCTGATAGTAAGGATGCATCATTTGCTGATTCTGGTACGAGTTATTCTGATACGAATTGTGGCCTCGAGCTGCATCTATACGACTCTGCGCCGAATACTGTCAAAAAAATCAAATCAATCAACCTTCCTTTGTTTTCTTTTATGTCAAAGCAGTATTTTTCAAACGCCTAGTTCAAGCATTTAAATAAATTTCAATTTCGAATAACTTTTTAGTTTTAAATTGTTTCAATCTCTTTTATCAGTGTCAGAACTTTATTTTGAAATGAAAAATTCAAACTTTTTAATAAACTTCAATTCTTTTACAAACAGCTCTTTTTAGTTTTAATTTTTTTTTACATTTATTTTCCTCTTACATTAGTATTTGGATTTTGAGTATTCATTTGCTGGCTTGGAAGAAAAGTGCTCGGGACAAATTCCTTAGCTTCTGGTGACAATGTTGAGTTTTTCACCATGTCGGTTTTTGAGGCTGAAATATCAAAACAATTCATTTATTATATTTATGTCGTGGTCATTTCACAATACAAGCATTAGAATGTAAGCAAATAGAGTGAATAAGCAAAAATTGTAAACAAAACATAAGTAAACAAAGTAAACATCAAATGTAAAGAGAAAGTAGAAACAAACTAGAATACAAACTGAGATGTAAACATACAATTTAAATAAGAATATGAAGAAACCAAGATATGAGCAAACAAGTTGATAACAAATGTAAACAAACTAAACTTTAATAAAAAATCTAAATTTAACAAGACCAGCAACAAATGGAAACAAATCACTCAAAAATTCGACCAAAGCGAATTCGGCGTATAAAATTTGCTAACAAGTTCAAATTTTGTGATTACCTTCATGATGGCTTTGGGAAGGTTGTTGGAGTGGTCTCCGAATCTCTTCATGTTTCGGAGCCCAGGCGCCACGTCCTCTACCGCGACTTGTGCCCCGATCGGCCTCGTCATTGACGCCAAAACTACTCATCTTCTTTTATTCACACAAACTTGAACTTTACCCTCGGAATCCTCTCTTTTCAGCTATTCTCAAACCAAAAGATTGAGGTTATGATTGTCCGCCGAGCGTCTTGATAATACTTCGAACAGGTCGAACGTTCATCGATGTCCTCGTTTTAAAAGCCGGACAAAAGTGACAACACAATCGTTCAAGTCAATTTTAGCGCACTGCAAATCACTTTTCACACACAAAAACCACCGGATTTATTTCACCACGAAGTTCCGCTGGCGATGCAGGCCCGATTTTTCACACTGCAGCTGTTTGTTTGTGTATCTGTGCTACTGTGTCCCCTTTTTCGAGACTGAATTTTGAGGTTACATTTTGCGTTTCAAAATTTCATCACGCGTGGCGTTGGTCGTCAAACATTCAACTCCACCTGTCGGACTTTTATTGTACTTTTTTGTACTAACATGTGCTGACACTGCTGACAGATTGAGAGGTTAGTTTTGTCGATGTTTTTTCGTTGGTTTTATTAAACGCTAAATCAAAACAAACTTTCTGATGTAAATAAAAAAGTGATTTATGATTTAATTACAATTTAAACTTTGCTTACACTTTTTGTTTTGGTTTGACTTTCTTCCTGGCTGTCAACAACAGATTTTCGGTTTCAAAACTTAACCTCACTCTTAAAAACAGTTTTCAGTGACATACAAAAACATCTTAACACACAAACAATGGAATGAGATTATTTGTTGTTCATTTTCAGATTGTTGTGAAACAAGTAACAAAAATGCCAGCAGTGACTTACGATGGAAAAACAAACTGGGCAGATGAGGTGGACGAAGAAACTGGTCCTTTGCCACCGCCCACCGAGGTCCACGACAGCGACTATAAAATTTTTACTGAGTATAAGTACAACGAAGATGACAAAAGGGTAAAAGTCGTCCGAACATACAAGATCGAAAAACGTATTGTGTCAAAAACCATTGCTGAGAGGAAAAACTGGGCTAAGTTTGGCGACTCGAAAGATGATCGTCCTGGACCAAATCCTGCAACCACGATTATTGCCGAAGATGTTTTTCTGCAGTTCGTTTCTAGTAAAGACGAGGAGAATAACAAGGACGATGATATCATGGAGAAACTCAGAAATATTGGAGACAAAAACGTTAAGTGTAGAAGCTGCTCTGGAGACCATTGGACCAGCAAGTGTCCTTATAAGGACACGATTTTAGGAGGAGGTAAGATGATAGACATGTTTTTAATTATTGCAATTATAAAATTAGAATGTCAATTGAAAAAATTTCCGTATTGAAATAGGTTTAACATGTTAAATTATGAAACTACGATAAGCATTTCATTGAATTTGATTCGATTTAATTTTTAATTCCAGGAAAAATCATTGACGACAAGTCAAAGATGATAACACCAGCAGCTCCAGGATCTGCTCAAGCAATGGTAGACGCTGCTAAACCAGGAGGCAGCAAGTACGTGCCGCCCTCTCTGCGTGACGGTGGAAACAAAAGAGGTGACTCGATGCAGATGCAGCGTCGCGACGACACCACGGCAATCAGAATTTCGAACCTCTCAGAAAGCACAACCGATGCTGACCTTGAAGAACTCGTCAAACCCTTCGGTTATGTTCAGAAATTCTTCCTCGCCAAGGAAAAAACCACGAACGTTTGCAAAGGTTTTGCCTACGTTCATTTCAAAACTCGCGCCGAGGCTGCCAGAGCCATCGAACACCTCAATGGATTTGGATACGATTATCTCATCCTCAACGTCGACTGGTCCAAACCTCAGGCCCAAAGTAACTGAGTTTCTAAGGGCTTTTTTCTTCCAGAATGTCTTTTTTTTTAATTTTTATCCTTTCGTCTTTTCGCTCATTCTGAATTGATAAATGTATATTTGGTGAAAGATACTTTTCTGCGAGGATGTGTGAGAATCAAGTATTTTTAGAAGACGATTTGTAAAGAGGAGTAATCCAATAAAATTTCTGAATAAAAAACTGGACTTGGATTATTTTAATGTAGATTAGTTTTAGTTTTCGTTGGATTTTGCATTAACTTAAATGTTGTATTGTGAAACGGAAATGTTTAGTTTAATTTTGAAGAGTTTTTAATTGCGATTTAAAATTGCGGATACATTATTGATTGTCTCTGGCTCGTAAAGGGTTCGACTTTCATCGACCAGATTCAAGTCTATGTACTGGTGCGTTTGAGTGCAACGCTTGGGTTCAACCTAACCTTCGGCAACTGCAATTTTAACAATCGGCAAAAAAAAACAAAAAAACAACTTTATAACAATTTCAAATACTTTTGTTAACTTCTTAAACTTTTGTTACACTGAATCATTAGTTTAACTTTCTATCTTTGATTTTGTACTTCAACAACGACATTCCCGCAGGTAATTGACCTTTGACCTTCTTGAACTTTCGTGAAAAAAATGATTTAATAATTTTAAATCAAAAAATGCTTTTTTATTTAACTTTTAATTAGCATCTTTGAGTTTACAGTTTTTCTATCCAATTGTGTAATTGCAAGGGACATGTCACAATTAAAATTGCAAAAAACCTTTGCAAAATTTTAAATTAATCACCCTTTAAAGTTACACATTTGTTTGCTAATTTTAAATATGTAACTTTTCAATGTTCATAAACCTTTGCAATCGGATTTTAAAAGAAATGATAAATTTCAGTTTTGAAAAATGCCTGCGGTGACTTACGATGGGAAAACAAATTGGGCGGACGAGGTCGAGGAGGAAACAGGACCTTTGCCAGCGCCGACAGAAGTTTACGAAGGCGACCATAAAATCCTCACAGAATACAAGTACAATGACGATAACAAAAAAGTCAAAGTCGTGCGAACGTACAAGATTGAAAAGCGAATCTTCTCGAAATCTATCGCCGAGAGGAAAAACTGGGCTAAGTTTGGCGACTCAAAAGACGATCGTCCTGGACCTAATCCTGCGACTACCATCATTGCCGAGGATGTTTTCATGCAGTTTATCTCGAGCAAAGAAGAGGATAACAAAACTGAGGAGGATATCATTGATAAGTTGAGGAGTATGGGAGATAAAAACGTGAAATGCCGGAGCTGTGCTGGAGATCATTGGACTAGCAAGTGTCCTTATAAAGACACAATTTTGGGAGGAGGTACAGACATTTTTCACATATTATATTTTCTAAGTTACAATTACAATTTCAAATTACAATACTTCAAAGTTAAAAATCTTTGCGAATTTCAATTTCAATTTAATATTTTAACAAAAAAAATGTTTAAATGAAGATAATAATTGTGTATAGTTAAATTTCTAGACGACAAAAAAGGCTTAAACTCGAGCACATCTTCCGGATCAATGTCAGAACCACCAAAACCAGGAGGCAGCAAATACGTGCCTCCTTCAATGAGAGACGGAGGAAACAAAAGAGGCGACTCAATGCAGATGCAGCGTCGCGATGACACCACAGCAATTAGAATTTCAAACCTGTCTGAAAACACGACAGACGTCGACCTGGAAGAACTAGTGAAACCGTTCGGATACGTCCAGAAACTGTTCCTGGCGAAGGAGAAAATGACAAACATGTGCAAGGGATTTGCTTACGTTCATTTCAAACATCGACACGAGGCTGCTGCTGCTATCAAAGTCCTCAATGGACGAGGATACGATCATCTAATTCTGAATGTCGATTGGTCCAAACCACAAGTTCAAAACAATCAGTAAAAATGATAACAAACGCATATGTTTCATCGAAAAAAGTTTTATTTGAAGAAAATAAGTTTTGTTCTGTGATACAAAATCGTATTTGGATGTTTTAAAAAATGCAAATCGGCGCAGCAAAAATGTGCAAGTTTCGTTTTTAATTTTTTACACTTTTTACAACTCGTAGAGGAGTGGTTTGCCTGTCAACCCATTAACGATGTTTTGAGCGGCAGCCAAAGCCATGTCGGTCCGAGTTTTGATCGTTGCACTTCCCAAATGAGGCAGAATAACTAAAGGCGAAAAAAAAATGATTAGAATTGTATTAGTAGAAAAATGTTGATTTCATTTTGTTCCTTAGATGAGATTATTTATTTTAGCGTAGCGACACAAAATGTCATTTATCAAATAGAAAAAGAATAAAAAGTATGTCAAGATTGAGAAAACGAGCTTTCATTTATTGAAGTCATTTTTTTAAAGAGACAAATTTACCAGCGTTTGGGAGGCGAAGAAGTTCGTGGTCAGTTGGAAGTGGCTCGGGGTCAGTGACGTCCAATCCTGCAGCAAAAATTGTACCTTCTTTCAGAGCCTTAACGAGGGATTCTGTGACTACGGTTTGACCTCGACCGATGTTGACGAAAACTGCATTCTTCTTCATTTTGTTGAAGGCAGCTTCATTGAACATTCCTCTCGTTTCGTTGTTTAGAGGAACTGCATTTATAATGAAATCACTCTGTTCCAAAATGTCATCTAGGGATACGAAAATCGCTCCCAAATCATCACCTAAAAGATCAAATTTCGAACGTCTTAGCTTTTTAAAACGTTTGAGTTTTAAGTTTGACTTTTTAAGGCAATCTTTTAAGGCAATCAAACATAGATTTATGAAATCTTTTTGTTTTTGACCTGCTTTTTTTCTGGAATGTCCGGTGTATAGGAATTTGCCAACTCCAAATCCTTGAAGACGCTTCACAATTTCTTGTCCAATGTTTCCTAATCCCACGATTCCAACAGTGGATCCTCTGATGTCTTGTCCGAGCATCCACAAAATTCCTCTTTCTACTTTTCCTCTGAAAAAAATAAAAAAAAAGAGGTGAAAATTAATTAGACAAACAAAATAGTTTTAAAAACGATTTCAATTCTGCGCTTGGATGAACAAATTATAAGTATGGTCTTTTTTACAATGAACAACTTCAATATGTATTTGATGTCTGTACTGTTCTAATTTGAGTCGTCCTTCCTGTAAGCGTCTTGCTGCAGCCAACATGAGCATCACAGCAGTTTCGGCAACAGCATCAGACAAAACTTTCGGTGTGTTTCCAACTTTGATTCCTCTTCGTTTGATCTCTGGCACATCAAGATGATCGTAACCGGCTGACATTGTTGTCACAACTTTCAGTTTTGGACCTTGGTCATACCAATTTAAATTATAAACAAGTTATTCAACAACATTTTCAAAGATTCAAACAAAAAATTTATCTCAGTTTTGTTCGTTTGAAATTCATTCCAACAAAAGTACCTGCAATGTCCAAAAACTGACTGTTTACGAAATTGGAATGACTAATAATTAGAACTGCATCATGGCCAGGAATCTGATGCAAAACCGACTCTCGACTTGCCAGTGGCACATCCATAATTGTTAAGTCACACCTTAAAAACAATAATAACAATTCATTTTGCAACTCTATAAATGTTACCCGCTTTCGGTTGTTTTTTTTCTGTTATTTTTAATTTTTGTTAGATTGAATGATTTTTGAAACCAAAGTAGATTTTTTGTGTACTTCGCATTTCGGATTAGATCCAAGGCCACTTTGGGCACTTCGTTGCTGGTTATCAAAACACGTGGTTTGCTCATCGTTGCGATGCACTTGAACTGACCGATTTTACTGCGAGCTACTTTGACACCAGTCGCGAACAAAGGAAAATAACTGAAGGTACAAATCATGCCTTACAATTTATATAATTTGTAATCGGTGAGCGATCAACTGCGCTTGCGCTGTTTGGTGCAATGTGATATGATGTAAATTGTAAAATTACTTTTATCGGTATCTTATTATCTTATCTAAGAGAAAAATACTAAATAATAAAAATGAAGATACGGTATGGTTTTGAGAATTTAAACAATTGATTCAGAATGTTTTTGTTGGTTTGAAATTGCGATTACGAAAGCCACAATTGAAATAGTTAAATAAAAATACAATCAAAATTTGCATTCGGATATTGCGGCTGAGATAATGATTTTTATTCAGGAAAACATGGAGAAAAAATTGTTTGACGTTTGGAATACGTACAAAGTTTTGTTTGATATTAGAAAAAAATGTCACTGCATTATTAAAGACTTAATTATCCGTTAATTGATTGTCTGAGGAAAAGGAAAAAGACTTGTTTACAACAGTAAGTTTTTTTTATATATTACAACACATTGTTTATTACATCGTTGAGACATAAAAAATTCAAAAAATCTTTTCACATCCAGTAACAATGCACAATTAAGTTATTCATTCAGCCCATCATTACATCATAAACCACAATAAAAGTTAGTTCGATAATTAATTACAATGTTACAATGATACTCTAGATTTTTAATTACTTCAAATACAACGTAAAAATTGTGAGATGTAATTATTTAGAATCTCTAATTCAAGGAAATTCAAAAAATTGAATCCTTAAAAACAACCATTTTGATTTTGCGACGAAAAATTTTGATTTCGCAGAAAAAAATAGAAGATAAACAACAAAATAAATAGTAGCCTTAAAACTAACAACAACGATGACATTTTTCTACAAATTTTCAACGATACAAAATCGAGCACTGAAGCAAAACGGACTCATTAGTGATACATCTGAATAAATAGTTCGCCGACGTATGGATTTTATATTACAAAAGTTACTAAAAAATCAAAAACAAGAAAAAAACAAGGAAAAAAAGGTTGAAAATATCTTTGGTAGTCGACGAAAGGTGCTGAGCAACAAAATTTGATTTGGTCTGTAAGCGAATGGCGACTACGAAACGCGTATGTACATGATAATGTTTTCCTTTCAAAGCACCATTAAATCTAGTTTACAGTTTGTCTGCAGAGCAGTGACTATAAATCAATACTTGGAGTGTAAAACATTTCTGTAATATTTTTTCTCAATTTCCAAATCGAAAGAAAACAACTTCAACCTTTTTAAACAGCGCCACCTACATTCCTCAAATTCCCCTTGCCGCCAAAGTTTCTGATACTTTCCAAAAGCGACTCCCTGACATCAACTTTCGGCGGACTAACACTCCGCCGAGTTGAATTTTTCAAAGTAACGCCAGTGATCACAGGTTTGTCAACCACTTTTGAAACTATTTTCTCGCCATTTTCTTCGTGTTTGATTGGCACGACTGTTGAATTTTTGAAAAGGGGAACACTCGTTTTATTCAAATTCAATTTCACCCTGTTCAAGTTACCCACCAAATTCAAATTGCCCTCTTTTTCGCTCTCCCAAGACTCGATTCTAGCAACATCTATAGAATGTCGATTTTGAAGTGTCGCTGTTTTGTTTCTCCTAGGGACATCGAACTGATTGAAAGTTTTGGCCAGTTCGTTAAAATTTCGCGATCGCGTATCGATGGTGGCACTTTTGTTGAGCTCGACAGTGGTGACATTTGGTTTTGGTTCGTTGACGCCGTTTCTCAAAACTTTGTGAGCAGTCAAACTAGTGTTTTCCTGAATCGCGTTTTTCTTGTAAGGGGCGCTGTTTAGGTTCACGATTGTTTTACCGCCAGTTCCTTTGGTTTGTGAAAACTTGTAATCCGAGTCCATTTTGATTTGGACGTTCACGGACGGTCGCTCCGACCAGCTTCCCAAACTCACGGAGGGCGCGCCACTGTAGCTGTAACGTTTCTTTGAAGCTTCTTCGGTAGGTGGCGCTTTTGGTTCTACAGAAGCGCCATCTGACTTGACGTTTTGGAGTTGTGGCAATATGCTTTTCAGCACCTGTAAACAATTCAATTTTTAGCATTAAGAAATGGTACTAAATGAAATTTACTAGGTCTAGTGTTATGTTCCTTAAACATACTGGACTTTGTCACTAAATACGGTGGTAATTTCAGAAAGTAACATTATTTAGTTACGAAATAATTAACACTCTGAAAATCTACTGAGGACTATAAAGAACTGCAAAGTAACTAGATGTGAATAAGAAGTTACTAGACATAGCAAAGGACTCTAATGTAGATATACCAATTGTACACACCTGTAAAGACCTCAACTGTTTTTCAGAAGTACTCTCATTTCTCTTGAGCGATTGTTCCCGCCAATCGGCAAATTTTTCATTCTCCTGGTTCAGATTCACGATGCTGCTAAACTTCTTAACCTCAGCGCCATCTTTCTTCTCGGCAGCGCCTTCTACTTTCTTCGGTTCCAGCTGCTCGCGTTTTTCAACATTTTCCTTGAACTTCTCAACGTTTGCCAGGGTGACGTAACTCTTCGACCGGTAAACCCCCTTTTCTTCCTTTTTCCGTTCTTCGACACTAACGACATCTGTCCAGGTATTTTTGTTTGACTGCAGTTTTCGGGGCAGGGTGGCGCCCCGAGAGTAGACTCGACTGGGTTCGGAATTCCCGAAGATGTCCAGTTCTTTTGGAGCTGAGTAAGTTGTTATTTTAAAATTCGACAGTGGGTTGTCAGACGGTGCTACGTTCGCTTCGGATATCACGTCTAAGGACTTTTTTTCTACCGGTCGTCTTTGTTCGGATTTTGTCTCGAGTTTATGTGTGACTGTTTCTTTTTTCTCAGGAACTTTTACTTGTGTTGGTATTATAGCAGTTCTAGAGACTTTGTCTTCGGATTTGGTAGGGAGTTCTTCTGTTTTTCTAGTTAATTCTCCATTCATCGTGACTTTTTCACCTTCATTTTTGAGGATTACTTCTACAGGTGTGGGAATTTCTTCTTCAACGGTTTCCGAGAATTTTTCAGTGACCTTCATAGGGGCTTCCTGGGTATATCTGGAGAGTTTTTCTGCAGCCACGTCAGTAACTTCGTTTTCGACTTCATTTAAAGGAATTTCATCAGTCACAATTTGCTTCTCAACTGGATTTGCTTGACTAACATTAACGTTGGTTTCCTCCTGTTCGTGGAAATTATCGCGAAACTCGCTAGGTGGTGCGGGTATGTCGTAATCCCAATATGCTACCGAATCATCCTCAATCGCTGACACATAATCCGACGTGTCTTGTTGAAGAACTGCACTTACTTCTGGCGAAGCTTCTTCTGAAAAACTCATCGATATTGGAGAAATTTCGTCTTGGCACGTATCTAGTGACTTTTCTGGTGATTTATCAAAGCTGTCTTCAACGGTACCATCAACTGGGGGTTTTTCTAAGGACATTTCCTGGACAAACAAGCCTGGATGTTCTTGCAACTTTTCTAGTGGTTTTTCTGGTACTTCTTCCGGTGGACTTTCTGGTAACTCTTCTGGTACCTTCTCGAGACACTTTTCTAGTACTTCTGTTTGAACTACGTCGACTTTTTGAGGAGCGTCAATCTCGTCGACTGGTTTTTCAACTGTTTCTAGGGATATTTGTTCTGGAAAAGTAGGTGACGGTGGTGGTGGTATGGCAGCGCTGGTCTTGAGCGAATCCGAAACTTTTTGAAGCAACAGTTGCGTTTCCATTGGTTTGTCATCTACAAAAACAAAAATTTTATATTAAAATATCAATTGTGTGGATAAGGGGAAAAATAAATGTTGACAATGAACTTCATTGTTTGTAAAATGGCCGTGATTTTTTTCTGAACTACACTCATTTTTTCATGAATCTTTTTCCTGAATTCAAGTCGATAAATGGTATGGTTTTATGTCAAGTCTATTCTGATACAAGATTAAGTTTTAACGAGCACCTGATCCAGTAGTTTCCTCATCATCTCCGATACACATGATTTCCCAATATTGTTGTTGTGTAAACGGTAATTAGAAAGTCGGAAGCGTCAAAAACAAGTAAATCTCAACCTCTACTAGGACATTATTCAGCTCAAAACAATTACTTTACAAAAATATTTATAAGTTACTAGATTTTATGCCTCGACCGAAATTCAAACAAATTCTTCTTCTCTACTCTCCAAAATGGCGTTCAGTTGGACTAAAAACTGGTTCCAATTTTCGTTCGACTCTTTTCTACTAACCAGCCCTGGTGGAGGGGGTTTAAGAATGCTCAACTTTTCCCCTAGCGGAGCTTTTTCTAAACCCAAAATTGGCAAATCTGGTAACCGATGGATATCAAAAGGAACGGGTTGCAGATTTTCTACAACTTCAATATCTACAGGTTTTTTACTCATCGCAAAGATGTGAAGGTTGCTGAGAAGTGGGGGAAGCTCAACCGCATCTAGGGACTTTTGTACATTTGAATGACAAATTGTAGTACTTTTGTTGTCTGCAGTGTTGCCAGCTTTCGGAACTGAACTTAAATTCCTGCCACCAGGTGGCGCTTTTTCGATCCATCTATCTTCGCAGATATAATTCGAGGCGTTTTTCAAGTTCAACATCCTGAGATGGGGGATTTCCGACCTCTGTGAAAAACTATGCGAAAGTTGAAGTTTGATTTGGGATTCGGTTTTTTTGTACTTATACGAACCCGTTCCAGGAATTAACTGAGGAATGTTTGAACACAAACCACTCTCATCTTCGAACGTAACATTATGAATTTCATTTTCTTTGCCAACCAAATTCAAGTTTGACTTTTCCGTTTTCAAATTCGACTTGTTAACTTTGTAATCTTTATTTTCGGGTTCAAAAATTTCTTCTTTCTCATCTACAGCACCATCAACGATTTTCTTAGTCAAAAAATTGTTTTTGATTTCAATGCCCCTGTCAATAAACTTTTCAACCTGCCTAAACTGGTATTTTCCATCCCACCCAAAACTGAAACCGCGTTTGATTTTGAGTTTAGAGCCCTGGTCGATAATAAAGGAGCTCCCTCTTCTGAGTTTGCGCACAAACTTATCTGCCCGGTTTTGCTTTTCCGTTTCTTTGTCTATCACCTCCAAACTCTGAGTCGAGACAAAACTGTAACTAGGGCCGTTATCGCACAAGCTGCTGGTACTGCGCACTAGCTTACCTCGTCGAACTACTCTAGAGGACTCTACGTTAGCTTCTGCTAGCGGCATAGAGGGTGCTTCTGTCTTGTCAATATTTGCCACCGGTCCGGCAATTTCTGAGTTGTCTTTCGATGTACCGACGTCCGAGGCTGGTTTTGACAAGTCCATATCCGATGTCACCAACTCTTCTGAATCTACGATTCGTTCCAGATTTGTTATGGCTGATGGTAACGTTTTTGACGTTGGTGGTGCTGGTGCTGCCCGCTTTTTACGCTGGCCTGAAAATCAATTCAATTTTAGTATACAACGAAAAACAATATTTTTAAACAAGATCGAGCAATTTTTAGTTTTCTAGTTGAAAAATAGTTTTTTCCGTCATCTGAAAAAATTTGTCTAGTGATTACGCAAAGCGATCGTCTGTTATAGGATGATGCGTTTCCGTTGGCGATAAAGCTGCGCAATTAAGGAAGCAAATTATTCGACAGGATTCCCGTCAGAATCCGGTTTCTCGTGAGATGAAGTTGCATAAAGAAGGCCGTGTGCGCCTATTTGCATTATGCACCGGTTTTTCAGACGCAAACCTCCTCTCTATTAATGAATCTATCGGGCATTTTAATTGGCTCATAAAATTTCAATTTAATTACAATTTCCCAGAAGGATGCTCGCGAGAACATGTGTGATCAATCAATCCGAAAAAACCGCATTATAAAAATTAACAAGTCAAAAAATTAAATAAATGAGAAGATGTTATTTCTATTTCTGAATCGACTCTTTTTCTGCCGAGTTTTCTTCAGATCAATTTCAATCGCAACTATCAATTTCGTTTATCATCGAGAATGAAATGGCACTGTTTCAGTTTGATAAGAATCAGAAATGGAAGATAAGAAGCAACGAAAAAAAAAGTATTAAAAGGACTTATGGGTACCAGTTGAAAAAATTTTTTCGTTTTAGCTGGACATGACGAACTGATTGCTCCCTGAACGTAAATCAGCATTTTAATTTGGATGCCCCGCTCAGAGAAGGGAATGATTGCGCGCGGAAGAGAATGCACCGAGGCATGAATCGCTCAAAAAATGTCTGTCTGTTGCGCTTCGTGGGATGTTTCATTGAGCGCGCGATTTGAGGAACGCCGTAATAGCACCTCCGCGTGCCTATATTCTGACGAGCGCGAAACGCCATTAGAATGCTAATACCGATTCCCTACGACGCCTCTTCGGTGCCTAGTTTTATGCATTTATTATTACCGGATGAATAGTTCCAAACTACTATGCTGCAGTCCTTTTTTTCTCGTCGTCATAAAAGGTTTACAACAGTAAAAAACTTTTCTCTCCTTTCTTGGAACATTTTCAAACAATCCAAAATATAATTTTTTAATCATTTTGAAGACGTTTGAATATTTTAATTCAAGTTTCAAGTAGAAGAGAAAATGTGAAACTAAGTTATAAAAATGTTGAATAATATAAATAAATATGTTGAAATGAAACTGTCGCAGTGGGAAAGTAGATGATAAAGTATCGAAGTAACATAGTCAAGGTGGTCATTTCTGTGTGATTTCTGACGATGTTGTTATCACGGATGGTTGCGCGACGGTACATCATCAGGATGCCCATCTCGATGATGATTATTTCGATTACGATTTTTTGTCCGGACATATCCGATTGGTAACATCCAATAAAGTGAAAAGCTCGATCGCTCGACTGTATCGATGTTAAATAACGGTCACACTATTCATCAAAACATTCTGTCCTGTATTAAATATCCGTGCATAATTTGAACGTTTTTATAACGTATTCTCATAAATTTCCCAACCATTCAACTAATTATATCAAAAACCACAAATCATTCGTTGCTGTTAGTTATTGCAATTTTTTATCATCGCTCAGTAAAAAGTAAATAAAGTTCACGCAGCGAATTCAAGTTAGATAAAAGGTTTAGCAAAGTATAGATTTCGCACGTATTTCAAATTTCAAATTTACATTCCCAACTTCAAACGTTTTTACTGATTCCTAATTTGCAACTTGTTAACGTTTCAAAACCTTAGTTTGAAGGTCAAAAACCTTTGGTAACTTTAAATTTACAGACAAAAGTGTCTTAATTTTTTTGAAAAAGTACCGTTAGAGCTAAGAGAAGTGCTACTATGCGCATGAGTCAGCTCGCCGGCGGGTATAGCCGCGAGGTTGCACAAACTTTTGCTGGCCTGAGACATCCGGGCGAGTTTGCTGGGCGACTCGAGACTGTTGCTGCTGCTCGCCTGGTGCTTATTGCGCCAGGGCAAAGTTGAACTACCATCCGGGGTCCGACCGGAAGTCTCCAAATTGTCGCTCAGAACCGACGCCTCATGGTAACCGGAACTGTCGCTGCTATTCCGGCTGTGACTTATCACCGTTGCCTTCTTCACCGTACCGCCCTCGCCTGACTGCAATTTAGATCGACAACTTAATTCGACTATTGTTTTAACTTTTCTTTCTGACCTGCGGGTCATTTTAAACTACAAATTACGCGCCACGAACCAGAACTAAAATTAGAAATAAAAATCAACCAACGAACAATGCTGTTTTTCAATCGAATTGTATAAAATGTTTTCATTTTTAGTTCTGTGCAATCATTTTGCGCATATTCAGAATGTTCGTAAACATACTGCGCATGCGTGAGTGGTTTCTTGATCTACTGCGCAGGTTTTCAGGGCTTCTGTACCCGCGCAGTAGATCAGGAAACTTTATACCCATGCGCAGTAAGTCTACAAAGGTTTTTCACACGCAGAGTAAGCATATTTACAATCCTTAACAACTACTCTTTCTAACTTCGATAAAAATTTTGATCAAAAATTTTTCAATCTTACATTTTCTTTCACTTCTTCGTCTTTCTTATCGACGAAAGTTGGGGGTTTTGGAGCTGGTTTTCGTTTTCTGATAGGTCTGGTGGGAGGTTGCATGGAACCGATGCTTTTCTGACTTTCCTCGCTCCGCGTAGGAGAGGCCGGTGGGACTTCCTTGTGAGACTCCTTGGATTTGGTTCTGAACATACAACTAAAAACGCTTTTACGCGCCTGTTGGCGCCTTCGATCTTCCTGCTTCTGCAACACCATGATGTCCTGGGAACTCAGAGCTGCTCCAACCGATCGTCCGTGTTTCACGTACAAAGTTACTTCCTGCAAGTGATAGTCTTGCAACGACAGAGACAAGTCCAACACTTGTTCCAAATCACCTAAGGAGAAAACGATCACTTAACAATCTCTTGTCTTTCTCTTTTCCATTTGGCACCAAAAAAACTCGTATACTCTTTTTTTTCCCTTATTTTTTTCATCTTAAAAGTTTGACACAGAGAAGAAAAGGAATTTGAAGTTGATGATTTTTTTTATTTACAAATTCGAGGTCGTACAGTTGATTTTGCATTCAAAACAACTTACATTTTCAACTGACTCAAACTTTTTAATCTTGCGATTGCAAATTGAAGATGTTTTTCCAATTTTTTACTGTGCAACTTTATAATTACGAAAAACATTTCAAATTTCAAATTTGTTTGTTTGTGTTTTAGTGAAATTCGAAATTGGTTCGTTCATTCATAGTTAACTTTGAAGATTTGTCATACGATGTGTTACGTAACGATTGAGTTTAATCGTAAAAAGATTTGTTTGATAATGGATTGCTTTTCATTTGATAAGGTTATATAAAAATAATAATTGAGAAATCAGTGGCGGCATCTCTTAATGAAAAATATAAAAAAACGATATTATCAAGTCTGCACATTCTTTACAAAGTAAGAAACAAAAAATCTAGAAAATCTCTCTCGTTTCTAAAAATTAGTACAGAAAATAATTTACTAAAAATTGTTTAATAAAATCGAAATAGAATAATGTAAAAAAATTAAATTACGTGTGAAATCTTACCAGATTAGTTGAAGGAAAAAATGCTAGATTTGAATACGAAATTCAAAACGCATCAGAGGAAAGAAAAAACAAATCGGATTGTTCGATTGATAATTACAACGAAAGGGCTTCCAGAAGCCGTAGACGTGTGTTTGTGCCGCGACCGAACAAAACACTGCCGAGCGTGAAGAGTTCGAGCTCGTTTATGCGAGTTTTGAGCTTGTCACAGTTTTTCAATGACAAGAAATCGATATCGATAGCAACACAAACACTTTGAGCATTATTTTCTTATCGCGTACAGTTTATGATTTATCTGCATTGATAAAATTGCGTTTCTTTTTTTTAGTCCTTACTTATTCTAACTACATTCCAACAATACAAAATTCAATTTGTAATTCAACATCAACTTAAATTTCATCAAAAATAATTGATTTGATAACGATTTCACTATTGTTTAATTATTTTCAGTATGACTTATGAAATCTAAATCAAGAATTTGTTTCTTTTTTTTTTTGAAAGAGACACGCACTAAGAAGATTTCAAAGTGTTAAATGAACGAGACTGCTCCAGATTCGAAGAAAAAGAAGAAGATAAAAAAAAGTTGGAGAAAAGAATAACAATAACCGAGCGAGGAGAATGTGCGACGGGAACGCGACGTTTCTCAACCGCTGTGGGAAAGAAAATCGTTCGTTCGAGTGTGTCTTGGCTGTATTTGCTTTTTCGGACCGATTTCAAATGGCTAGAAAAATCTATGAACTCGATATGACAAATGAACGGACGATAAACAATTTGCTTCTCATTACCAGGATGTCGGAGCTCGTATTTCTGCACTTCCAGATTCTTTTCACGACAAACTTGTTCCAGAATATCTCGCAAATTAGTTTTTGGACTCACTCGCGAGACGTAAAGTTGATTTCTTGGAAGGTGGACCTACGAAATTAAAAGAAACAGCGTTAATTGAAATATCAAAAAGAATGAATTAAAATTTTAAGAAAGAATTTTGTAACAAATTTTCAACGAAAAATCCGGTTTCCAGATACAAGTTTTTTATTTTTTTTTTTTTTTTCAATTAAAATTGTGTTGCTTTTTGATTGTATACCTGTAATCGAAATGTAGTTTCGAAAGGTTGACTGATTTGCCTAGTTTTGCGCGATTGTAAAGTTCCTTGCTTTGGAAGTAATTTCACCTGGAAGATGAAAAAATTACAATTATTGTAATTACAATAATCCGTACAGTGACTTTCTGATGTAACTTTTTCTAACAGTAAACCTCACATTTGAATAAAATGTAAATTTTTCCTCAGGAAAGAAAAATAAAAAAAAAATTTTTTTGGTATAAAACAAAGTTTACTGTGAACATTCTTAATTCTTGTTAGAAAAAGGAACAAAAACATAAAGAATAAAAAGACCGTTAAGAAATAAAAAAAGCTGCAGCTGTACAATGTCATAAAGTCTGTTTTCGAGAAGATCAATCTGGGGCGCTGCGATTTCGCGTACGAACTGACTTTGCAATTAGCATGTAATTTTTTTAAACACGATTGTAAATTACGTTTGACTAATTTTTCGAGCGTAAAAGGTGAAAGCATTTCAATTACATAGTACGTAAACTCGCTGAATATACTTATGAAAATTCGCATGCCGTTTCGACCACTTTTGCAAAAAAAAAAAACATTGTCATGAAATTTCTATTCTTTTTCCCCTATCTTTGTAGTTTTTATCAAATAATTATCATTTACAATTGTAACATTTTTAAAAAACGAAAATGTCGATGAAATGAACGAATGTTGAAATAAGAACGAGTTCAAAAATGTATTTTTAAATTGTCGTTGGAATTTTATTGACACACACCTGAAGTGCATCGAGTGCTCCGATTGGTGTGTTGGGTTGATGAGGTAGAACCAGGCCGCGTTCGCCGATTACTTGGAGCGTATAACACGATGCCGCTAATTTATGAGCCGTGGCGATCTGAACTAAAAGGTCCATCATCGGCGTACTGCGAATCAAGAAACAGTTTTTTTTTGTCCCTTTACACATTTTTTTTTATAAAAGAAACTAAAATTTTTAAGAATCGATTGTTCAATCGTTTTATTTCTCGTGTGATTTCTCATAATTTTAATCTCACTTGAAATATTGACTTTTAGGTGAAAAAACTGAGAAAGTGCGGCGCGAAAAAGTGGCGATTGATTTTCAGCAATAAATAATAAAACAAACGATCGTGACTTAGAAAGTGCAAGTTTTTCTGACAAGAAATCATTTTTATTGAGGAAACATTTTTCATTACCTTCTTTGCACTGTGACACGTTGTGTTGTGACAAAGTTGTCCCTTGGCAATTGCACTAAAAGTTCCATGCTTCCAGCTAGCATGTCCGCTGGCGTGTCCTCAGTCACGGTCAGCACCATCGTCGAGGCTAATCTGTCCTCGCGCATCTGTAAAATGATAATTTTTAATATTACAAATTAAACAAAAAATCTTCTTCTAATTAGTGCAAGCTGTTATACACAAAAAAATCGTGAGTCACTTAGCAATCGGATTGCCAGCACTGTAATTTGCCATTTTTCACTGAGAAAAAAAAACTGAGAACTGAAAATTATTCAATTTTGTAATAAAATGTTTGGAGTTGAAAGCTCCATAAGTGGGATTGCAATTTCGGCGGTGTCCAGTCACGAATTCTTTGGCCCTCATTAATCTTGAAAGTAATGACGGATATTATCTGTCAGACGAGAGACGACAACTGATTGACAAATCCTGCGACTTTTAATATCAAGTGTCGAAATGCCTTTCTCTCTCTCTCTTTCGTTCCTACCGGTCTGACGTGGCACGTGAAACCCTGCAGCGTTCTGTACCTTTTAATCCGGATGTAAAGGGAAGCTGGTTGGATCGCAGACCAAGGCCGAGTACGATTGCCAACTAACAATTTTATCTTTGAATCAAACGATCATTAAATACTAATAATTAACAGTTAGGTGTAATAAAACAAGGTGTTTACTGACTCGCAGTTTATTAAACATCATTTTGCAAGCTGGGTGGCTCGTAAGTCATTCCTGCACAAGTTTACAGTCGTTTCTAATCTTCTGCGCACCATCACAATCATTTTTGATCTACTGCGCAGGCATGAAAGATGTTCAGATCTATTGCGCATGCGTAATACCATATCCGCGCGAAATCAGCGTTAAAATTAAAAGCGCTTTAATTAATACTTGTGCACTGTGCCTTAATAAACTTTATTTTGATCTTAATTGGTATTTCAAGTTGACAATTTCAAGTTTAATTGGATTACACACGGGTATCATTTTAGAAGAAATACATCGGATGTTAAAGATGCGCCATACTCTGAGTGTAATGATTGGATGTTATCATTTTCTGTCACGCAACACTCTCTTACACCCGTGTAAACTTAGTTATTAAGGCGTTAAAATTAAAAATAATGATTGTCAGAGAGAACCTTCCCACAATTATGTACTTTTTTCCTCGTTTTCCAAAAGGTTAGAGGATCAAAGAACTTAACTCAAAAATTTATTTTCAAGTTAAAAATATAACTTAGAGTTTTAAACCAGATTTTGGATTGTAAAAAGTGTATAATTAACATTTTACTGAATCAACGGCTATAACTCAGAGAATAATGATGCATAAATTTGAATTGAAATTTTCTGTTTGATTGTTTTAATAGTAAAAAAAAAAAACAGATAAAAAAGTGGTTTTCAACTGTGATCCACCGAGAGAAAAAATGAATATAAAAAATAAATGACGCAACAACTGCGAGTGTCTATATAGAATGAAAAACACTTATGTAAACGCGCATCACCTTTCAGAAGACTGTCATCAAAAGTTAACAACTTTTCTTAACGTCTCACCACCTTGAAAACTGTTATTAAAACTACTCACATAAAGCAAACAAACATTTTCATCTAAAATATTGTGCTCAATTTTGTATTCAAGTTTAATTGCCGTTAAAATTTACAGAACATTAGTTGATTCAAATGGTGTAATTGTTTTTGGCGGGAAGTTGTGGGTCGGGATTGGTCGGGATGTCGCAAACGTAACAAGGTGCAAATGACCGGGACCGACAAGATTTTCGCTTATGCCGCAACTAACCGAAAATAGTGGTATGCAAAAGTGACGCAACGCGAAAAATAGCGCAATTGTCGTAACCAGAGAAGTAACAAGGCATACCGCGGATTTTTTGAGCGCCAATTTGGCAGCCGTGTTACGCAACAATGGCAATCTGTTATTGGGACCTTCGATATTACACGTATTAAACAACTCTACCCGGGGTCTCTTAACCCAATTGAGTGGAGCGACCGCCGAGTGAAAGTCGTACCGTGTGCCGCCTTCACGAAAATACCCGGCGAATTACTTAACAAAAAACAAACTTATTTGCTGACTAATTCTCATCGGTTTTTCCCTGCCTAATTATGCAGCATTTCTGCATAAAATCTTCACTAATATTTAAATTTTGAAACGTTTCGTCCGATCAAGAATCTTGAGACATCATTGGACATCATCTAACACACACGTGTTCGAATTAGAAAGTAAGGTTATCTTTTAGAAGGTCGTCTAATTTTTATTACATTTCAGTTGGTCAGCAACACAGATGTATACAGATGAAACGCTCTGTCAATATTAGCAACGCTCAACAGAATTGAATCTGCAACTATGTTCACACTGTTAATTAAAGGCCTATTGCAAACATTGAATTTTTCAATTTTAAATGCAGCGACAATCAAGTTAGTTACCAATACTGTTTTGCAATAACATTAACTTCGTAATGATGATGCGTGTTCTGTTTTTCTAACCTATACTAATGCAAAGTTGCTTTGGCACTATTTTTTTGCTCTGGCAGAAACTCGCAGCGTCTCAGATTACATTTTTTCAGCTTTCAGTAGCTATACGGCAGATCAAATTATGAAGATTTTACGGTTCCTTGTCAGTGTAATAATTGAACGAAAATAGTTATAATCAATTGCACCTGAAACTGACTCAAACATAACCTGAAAAAAATAGTTCTAAACATGCATTATCAATATTTGGTTGTTGAGGATTCATGTAAGGTAAATCGTAGGAGTGAGTTTTATAACTCGCGCAATTGCCAACGTGTGGAACGAGACACAAGGAATATCTAAATGCACGACATACGCGCCTGTACTTAGCTTTCTATTCGCGCTTCCGCAGTCGTGCACCTGCATGTCGCAGTAGCGCGTGCTAAGCATCGCCAACTGACCGATCACGATTTACGATCGATTTCCCTAGGTTTTCGATCATCAATGATTTACGATTTATGATCGGAAACTTGTGATGCATATTTCTGGGGTTCTGTCAAAGGTCTAGTTGGTAGCGACTCCACGACTCCAGTAACTTCCTACGAAGGGTGAATTTTTGACCATAGATAGTCAGCTTCTCTATGTTGGATTGTTTTCTAGTTCATCAAGATAGTTCAAGTTGCGAGTATCGAAAAAAAGTTATACAAATTGGTCAAACTTTTAATTGAAGTAAAGAAGAACAGATTTGGATTTTCCTAAGAATTACCTCGATTAAACAATCAGTATTGAGTAACTTCTGACAATTAAAATTCTTGACGATATCCGGCGACATTTAGCACGAGGTAAAATAAATCATCTGCCTCCTTGACCATTTTGTTTACTTTTTTTAGTCGAGCCAAATAAAAAAGTTTGGAGATGTGAAACAAGTTTAAGGTTATGTACGACTTCGAACATAAAAGAGTCTCCAACTTTTTTAAGATTCAATTGAATATATTTTCTCTTGCTATTGTTAACCTCATCAAACAAACTCGGCTCGGCTTTTTATGAGCTCGCTGAGAATGATGTTGTTATTCTTCGACGAGGAATACAAATTCAGTAAAGAGAAAATCATCATTTATGAATGCTACATTGCCGTCGACGAAAGTGCGTATTGTCGTTGACTTTCAAGAATGCGCGCATTTCCATTCGCGGTTTTAAAATACATGCGACAACAATCGCTTGAGTAAACAAACAATTGACTTTCAATAGGATCCTTTCAGCGTATTTGCTGCAAGATTGTAAGCGTTATTATAAAAACAAGATTCTCATATTTTCGGATGTGTCGCCCTCTAAGTTTGGCGTGCGCATGTGCAATAGATCAGGCGGGATTTTGAAAATGAAAATCTACAAGTTTTGTTTGTTGTATTGTTAAAATTTTATTTTAGTTTTTTTTTTGTAATAATAAGTAAAGAATTGATTCGTCACATTACTTATATTCAAAAATTTTATGCTACTGAATAATTCAAGATTTTGCGACAGTCCTCGAACCCGATGAGCGAGTAATATGATGTGGAAAATGAAAGTGGATGAAGCAGGTGCAGGAAGTAGTACAGAAGGTTCTTTTCGATTTTCATTAAAATCCAAGACTTGGCTAAACGAATCAAGAATTATTTTTCCTTTTAAAATTGAAAGTTGAGAGCTAAGGAAAAAGATTATTATCAATAATTGAGTTTAAAATAAGAAATAAAGCGATATGGAGAGTAGTTATTTTAACTAACTTATCTTAACTTAAACAACAGTCTTATGTAAACATTTATCATCGACTGCATAATATGAATAAATGATGAAATTAATTATGTTATTTCAAATGCAAAAGAAATACGAATCACAACGGAAATCGACCATAAAAATAGATAGTATTTACTTGAAAGTCGATTGATTTATAATAATTCTTCTAAATTGTAAGAGTGATTAATAAAATAATTATTGAAAGGTTATAAAACCTTAGGTTAAGGACTGATAAAGCCGTAAAACGGCGTTCCACTTCACGGTTAATTAACAAGTGCTGGAATTGGATGAGAGATCATTCGTGAAGAATGCGCGCGCATGTGGCGTGGATTTCGCGCAAACACAAATAGGAAATGAAATTTGCACAAACAGCCGATGTTTGTTCAGGTGAAACTGTTGCGATTGCAGGTGAAAATGGGTAAATAGGTAACCTTGACGTTTTTCATATGACTTTTGCCGAATTTTTATCAACTTATCTTGTTTTTGCAAGTTTTCCCATTTACAATTAAAGAATTACATAAATAAATAATTGATCAAAAATTTGAAATAATATTTACAGTATACTTATATTAATGAAACTCAACATTACGATATTTAACTCAAAATTGAAACTATCAATTTTAATCAATTTTCTTTATTAACGGAGTGCGCATGCGTCATCGATCAGGCGGGAGTTTTGAATAGTAAAAAACGAAATGAGACAAAAAACAGTTTCATCTGGATAATTTGGTATATTATTTACAGTTTTTTTAGTAAGAATAAAAAGCGAACATGATTTTACAATTTTACATAGCTTAATTATATATTTACAGAAAATATCGTTCGAGGACCGTTTATCATAATTTCCCGTGTTGAATTTTACGCTCACGTACAATCTTTACATCTTCCTTGGAATGTGTTTTACAGCCTGACCTTGACGCGGCGTCGCGCACGGTCTCCGGAAACGCCGCGGATTCCGCGTAATGATCTACCGCCTCGTCCTTCTTGCCTATCGTGCTATCTCTCTCAGGAATGCTCGCGGATGACGAAGCAGAACAAAGTAGACACTAGACGAGAGCAACAAAAAAGCCAAAAAAAATCTGAAAGTGGTAGGAGAGAAGATGAGCTCACTTGTTTTGTTTGAATGCTTCTGTACAGATTACGACCGCGGGCAGAAAATTTATGGAAATGTTTCGCGATTCTCCGCGAAAAGATCATATTATGTTTTTTGCCTAGAGCAGCATTCTTTATTAGATAGCGAATGGCCATTTTAATATCCTGCGTCGTTAATGCTTTTAAATCGGCCAATCAGTGTTCGGCTGCCAATTTTTTCCACCGCACTTCGCGCTGATTGGCCGTCCGAGGTGAGGATTGCGGAAGAAGGATGGCGGCTCGTCACACCGAGATTTCATCTCTAGGAATCATCATGAAATGTTACTTTCATGTTCCATCCAAAGCATAGTTATTAATTATCGCTGATACATTTTACCGCCAAGATTGATAACAAGTTTATAAATAATTCATATCTATTTTCTCGATCAAATCTCCGCTATATGATTTTCCAGTTCATTGGATATTTCTAAAACTGCAATTTCCTTCATCGATGTTATCGATTTCAAAATGGCGCGTAACTTGAATTTCAGACAAAATACCTTAGTTCAAAACTTGACGAAAACAAAAGTAGCGAGAAATTCGAAATTTGTGATTAAAAACATTGAACTCGTCGGGGCGACAAATTTAAAATTCAAAATTAGAATTGTTACCGTTTGTGCAATGGCGGGAAATTTAAAACTCGAATCATTCAAAATATGAATGAATGAAAATGTGAAGAACGTGTTATGATTTGCAATGGCGAAACGAGCGCGAGATTGAAATGTCCAGCAGCGGTTAGTGACCCTAACAGTGGCCTTGCCGGCGACCTCTTCGAAAGCAACGCACCTTAGGAAAATGGCGAAACGAAGATGTGTAGAGATATATTTATGTATGTGGTTCACAGCATCCTATCACGTAGAGAAACGAGCGCGCACCAACTCAACGGGGACGACAGATCTGTTGATATGCACCGAGCAGGTTCTGAAGATGACGTTAATGGCAGTTCAGTGAAACCATTCCTATTCGAGACAAGTCCCAACAATTAATAGTTCCATCTCATAAGATAAAACAAAACTGCAAACATTCTTCGATTAAGCGAACAAAAAATTAATACAACTTTCTGTACATAAAAATAATTCCAGATAAAATGAAGAGATTTTTATTAACCGTTGCGTCAGTAGACGAACGATAAAAACTAATTACGCAGCAGCTGTAAAAAGGAGTTGAAAAAAAAATTGTTTGACTGCTTTTGTTGTTTTGATCTCGGTGTCCTGTGACCTTTCGTCGGTTCGAATCTATTTTAGATTTGGTTAAAAAAAGTGTTCAGTGACAAGTCAACGAGGTATCCTAATTATGTAAGGTCTTTTGCCCATATAAGCTTATAATTGGCACGAAATCGCTGAGTTATTACGTTATGAATTATTTATCAATTTATGATATTCCTTGTTATGTGATTTTGAATGTGTAACATTGCGAAACTGGCTGGCAATTTTATCTGTTACAACATTTTATATTTTCATTAGCTTTTTTTTTGTCTTATCCTGTTCGTTTACTAACAAAAATTATGTAATTGTAGAAAAATCAGACATGAAAGTTTACCTTTATTTTCGTTGTCTTTTTTTGATTTGTAAAAAGAAATCATTTTGATTTCAAGTAGCAGTTTTATAAAAAAGGATTAAAAGGGAAAAAAATAGAGAATAGGAACATGATTCGACGCCTTTCATCGCATTAAAATTGAAAAGACCAGCGTGTCATCATTCTCGTTTCGCTTTTGCCACTGCGAGAAATAAGCACGAGTGCTTTTCTAAACATGGCACAAATCTCAGCTCTCTCGCGGTCACTTTCATCAATATCGATTAACTGCTCTTCCGATCGAACATTTTCAACTCTTTTATTTCAATTCAAATGAAACGAATGCATTAGAAAACAAAATCATTGCTTGATCACACACTGTTGGCTTAATAACAAAACGGGTTTTTTTTTATTAAGCCCCACGTTGGGCGCGACATAATACATTTCGGAGTACATTTACTTTTAATTGTATAATATTAAGTTATAAACGGCGTCAAACGTGATTTCTTTTATTGTGTGATTTTATAAATTGAAGTGATTTTTCAAGTTGAAATTTGGCAGTTGAGTAGTTTCATACAAAGGAAAAACGGTGGTAGCAAAACATATCGGCATCATTTCATATGGTGAAACTCAAACGAACTGGGACATTGTCGAGTATCCGCCGTTACGATTCTGAAGAGCACATTGTTCCAGTGAAGCGTTACAAACCAATTTTTTCCACGCAAAAAATGCAGAAGAAAACACTTTTTTTCTCGACGCCAATCAAGCAATGGGAAACGCGATACCGTTTTTTTAACGCACCTACTGATTACTTAACCACAATTCATTTTAATCTTAATTGTATCGAGTACAGTTTTCAAGCTACAAGAAAGTTCAGTCTCACGGATTAAAAAGTGATTAGAATAAAAAAACCGAAGATTTAACTTCACTTGCTTCGCGTGTTTTCTTCAAAAAATCCATCCTTATGTAAATCGTTTTCACAATATGTTATCAACGGAATTTTAATTTTCTCGACAAGACCAATTGTACAAAAACATTGTTCGACAGAAAATACATTTTCTTTGCACAATCTAATACGTTCAAACAATTTGAAACTTTATACTATAAACAATTGAAAAATAACAGTCAAACAATTTCAGAATAAAAAACAATGTGGGGCTCAAAACAAAGAATTTAAAAAATTGAAAAAAAAGTGATAAAAAATAAAGGTGATAAAACGACAAGTAGGAAGGGAATTCGGTTGGAGTTATGCAGTATCAACAAACGGTTTCGGCTGAAGTACAGCATTTTGTTCGATAGCACCAGCACGCATTATCCGGGCGGCGTGACTTGGCCGAATCAATGGAGAAAGTTGCGTGGCGCTCGGTCGTTTCTCATAACCGCGCGTAGGTGTTTCGGCCCGTCGCGGCACGGAAAAGAAAGGACACGTGAGATAAGACCATTTCCACGGAACACGCCATAAAGTGTACCTCGAGTATGCGCTTAAACGCAACCCAAGAAATGTCTTCATTTTTTTCCGTTTAGTGACTCCAATCTGCGTAATTCACCGTCATTAACTTTAACAAGTTTCTATGTTTTTTCATAGTTCCTTCTGTACCTTCATGCTGAAAAAAAAACCTTCCTCATAAGTGACATTAAAAATTACGATACCAAAAAAAAAACAACAAAACAAAAAAATACTAACCTTAACTCGATTTTTCTTATTTGTATGTTTGGTTTTTTGGCACAGCGAGTATCCATAATTAAATTAATTGCTAATGCGAAAATAAGTATCTTGAATGAGATTTTTCTCGGTCCAAAAGTGGATAAAAAATGTTAAATTTGCGTGACTGGAAATAACGAAGAAAAAAAAAGCGCTTTGTGATTACGACACGGCAACAACCTTGCAATGCCGCGTTATTTTTTTGTGTGTCGCGCGTACAGTCGTGGACAAAAATATGTGACTGCAATGAGTGATTTACAACTCGGCCGAAGTCAGAGGTTGACCAGGGAGTCAAAAATTTGAGCCCTAACGAGACGTCGATGACTGATGAATTATTCATCGCGTTCTCGAACGCGGATGATTGCGTTGAAAAATTGACGACGCTTCGAAAAGCCGCCTCTGAATTCCGTACTTCGATTTTACAATGTTTCGTGCACTTGTTATTCTGACATGATGGATAAATGAAAACGGATCGCGTCATTTTGAATGCGACGTGTGATGAAAGCAAAACCTTTCCTATCAATCCTCCAACAATTTATTTATACAGTTTGTAATGACAAAAAACTAGAAATAATCAAAACGTGACTCCAAGATAAAACAGAATTTCCAGAGCAAGAGAAACAAAAATTCGATTATGAGGGACGGGGGTTCAAATCCCAGTAGATACTTTGGAGAACATTATTTTTTTAGGGTTTAATGTTATTGTTCATTCAATTAACAAGGAATCACTATCATAATATGTGTACGTGACGAGATTTTTTAAAAGTTAATTACAGAAGGAACGTTTGTTGTTGCAAAATAGAAAACAAGACAAAAAAAACACCGAGGTACAAAAAATGCAGGAAGAAAGATTTGTCGGCGTGGATTGAGACAAAAAATGATGGAATCCGCGTGGGTAAATTGATTCTCTTCGATAACTAGGAGAAGATGGGTTTGGAAGATACGATGGCGAGCTGCGCAAGATTGCAAACTGCCGCCAAAGTGTGCAGGCAGATTGCGCCCTGCGGACCTTGGTGTAATTATTAGTTCCTGTTACGACTCCCGTTAAGGTCGTTGATATTACTGTGTTATAGGCTCGCTTTAGATCCGCGCCAACAGAATGAATAAATTATCAATTACAATGTTTTACACGTGCAATAATGATGCAATTTTATTTGAATGCGCGCGTTGCAAAAGCGCCCTCAATGGGCTCTACAAACGAGGTGTGTTAAATTGTTCGAAGCCCTGAGGAATGTTGCGGAACAGCTATCTCGTTCACAGGAAAAACAAGTGTTGGATCGAAAAAACATTCCCCAGAACTTTTTTTTCCTCCTAGTTTGTCGTTAACAGCGGCAGCACACAGGCATAAAAAGATCCAAGGAAATCTCGTCGCGATGAAACTCCTGCTGCAGATTTTATCCGGCTGGTTAACATTTTTCTTATCGGCTGTTTTCAAAAAACAATTCTCTTTTTTACAACCTTTTTTTTCCAGATGTTTTGTCTCTCTAACCGTAAATCTTAATTCAGTGTCTCTTTTTAGCAGGATAATTCAAACCAAATTATTCTTTTGATGGATTGTAACGTTGAGTCCCACGTTGGGCGTCAGTTAAAAAAAAGAATTTATGAAAAAACGCGGTATGTATAAATTACAAGAGATGCAATGTATTTATTTGTCTATGACGCTTAACGTGGGGCTCAAGAATTTAGAATTTGTTTCCTTATCCGTTACTCATTAGGAAAATATTACTGTTTATCGTCTAAAATAATTGTTCCTCGATATGGGAGGTTGTACCAATAAGCGTTCTTGTTTTTTAATGAGCGGCAATATTTTTAACTGTACTTGATTACAAGTGCTGGTTATTCCGATCGCTGATGAGATAGCAAATGTAGGCGATGGGAGAATTTCGATCTAGCGAATCGTCTTGTGAGAAGCAGAAGCGAGGATTCAATTTTAACCTCGGATTTCGTGTTGTACCAACCTGAAACAAAACAATACAAAGTTAGTTGTTGTCGAACAAATCGGAGCGTCGTAATTTTGTAACACTCGTTCTATCTCCCAAAATAAGATTCAACATTGTCAACAAACTATTTTCCATCTCGTTTCAAACGTTACTATGTGTTCTTCGTAATGTATCATAAATTTTTAATTAAACATCATATTTTGCAGTTATCTTATCGCGATCTTAAAAGTTATTACGCTTTCTGAAGATGAACGCAGTGCCAAACAATTGGCCGTGAAGGTGCCTGTTTAGCGATGAATATGCAAACGGCAAATCCTTTGTTCATACAATCAACAATTATAATCCAAATTCAACCAGTGAATAAACAAAAATTGATTAAATTATTCAACCAAAGAACAAAATTGTCGTTAAAAAAACAAAACAAAACTGAAAATCATACCTATTCATAAAAATGATGGAGGGGGCATTGAAAATTCCGTAAATTCTTAAAATCATCCAATTTTTGTATTATTTCCATCAAAAAATGATTTACAACAATAAAAAATGAGAAATTTAGAAAAATCGTTTTGAATTTCAGTGACATTGATAAAAAAAAAGTGTAACGCAAAGTTGTAAGGTAATGTAAAAATGCATGTCGTGACAAACAAAGATAAGTATTTTGTAAACAAACGGCAATTGCAATCGGCATGGAACGCCATGTTGGGAATGACGTGTAATCAACGTCGAGCTGAACTACTTTGGATAAAAGTGAATGGAATTGAAGCAATAAATGCAAAGTGTATGATGTGCGATATGCAAGGCCTTGTGTGAGTGCGTTTATTCATATCCAGGTGATTGCAGATTGATCCCTGTATGTTTTTGTAGAACATTTTGAGCGCGATTTCTGTTTGATGATACACATTTAGGCTCGTTCAATTTTATAGACGCGATAGCATAATTTCTACATTTTACATTTAACAAAAATTCCTATCTACATCTCATTTTTCATACAAAAATGTTGTATCAACATTGAAAAAAAGTATGCAATCATTGTGCAATCGACGTTGGGCGCCATGAAAACTTTATAAAATTTTTAAAACGCATTCGAATGAATGTTTATTAATATTACAACGTTTATAAATAAATATACATTTAAAATTCTGAATCTTCTACTCGCTGTTGATTTAAATTGAACTAAAGCTGATGGAATAATTAGAGGAAAAAAAAAATTGAATAAAAAAACTTTTCTTATCGTCTATACACCGTTTCCCGCAGACACGTGCGATAAAATTATTAAACGCCAGGGATACATTTCAGAGTACCCATAAACAACGATCTTCAACGTTTTAAATCCGTGCCATAAATCAGTTTTCTTGGTTTCCTCAATTAGCGAGCGAAAAATGTCGGTGGGAGCCGGTCGCACCGGTAGGAAACATCTCGTTTATCGCATTTTTGCGCAAATATAGGCGCCGATATCCGAAGGGATGCGCGTGAAAACCGATCGACAAAAATTCATAGAAAAAATGTCAAAAAAAAGTATTGGTTGGATAGGTGGGGGGGGGGGGATATCAAATATGTACCGGTGCTCTCGCAAGGTCGTTGCCTTGCCATTGCAGGCTACTAACCTTAGGCGCAGCAATCTTCGGGACAGTTACATGCACGCGTAGGTCAGGGAATGTATGAACGAGATCAACGGATGAATGGCAAAGAATACCCATTTCACTTATCTCACGACAATTTTTTTACATCCAATTTCATACTCTTCTTTTGAATTTCAATTATTTTATTTTTCATTCCAATGCTCTGAGCCATTTAGTCTACTTTTTTTTTTGAAAATTTTTTGATTATCAAAAAGTTAATAGTGTAAAAAAGCACATTTGAATTTCGCGCCGAAATTTCAAACATGTTTCAAACAGGTTATAAAGTCGGACACTCGATGGATCAGGTTTTTCAATGTAATTTTGGGAAATTTTAGGATTGTTGATGACAATTTGAGCACCAGGTTGGGTTACCATTTCTGACACAATTCATCTTGAAGATGACGAAAAGTAGTTTGCCTAAGATAGTTTTCGTAAACATGGAAGAGGGCAATAAAAAGTGGCATTGAAAGTAGTATAGCTCTGAGATCCTAAATCGTAATCTTTGTCCAAAATAAGAAAGTATGGGTATAAAGCATCGCGTTAAGGTGCCGTTAACGAATCCAAAAAAGCGGACGGACTTCGACATTGACGACTTAGGTGCAAAGCAGATGCCGTCACACGGAGTTACAGTTACGTAGCCTGGTTACGTCGATCTGACGGTTTGTTTACATCCTCGGGTCCTAACAAACGTCACCACAAAATCCTGAATTGAATCTTGCGAAAAATCGTACAACTAAACTCCAAAATTAAATCGAAAATAAAAGTAAACCGAAAGTAAACAAATTTGACCTTGAAGGTATACAAACCGTACTTCAATGTCAAATGTTTTGATTACTGTTGAACTTTTGAAATCGTACAATAAATGAAATTTATAAAATGTAATCAAGTTATTATGTACTAAATTATTGCAAAATGTATTAATTGGTATTAAAAACAAATTTTTCTTAAAAATTTTGTTATTACTTGTTCAGCCTTCGTTTGGTTGTTGGTTGTTTATTAATTGTTTGTTAACGGTTCCGAGACGCCATGAAGACTTTGCCGTACGATTAAATAATTAAATAATTTATTAATTAATGCACGGTTGCGTACACAATGGCGCGAATTGTTTGAATTCAAATGAACAAATTGTCGGCTGGAAATAGCAAAAGGTAAACTGAGCAATTTTATCGGGAAAACAACTTGACGCGTTTATGAATAATGAAAAGCCTGGCTATTCATGCGCGCTTGGTTACATAATTATGCATCGGGGAAATATAAGTCTGCCAATTAACATATTCATCATTCATCATCGCCGATCACGAAAATTAATTTCTTCTATTTTCATGTCACAACTTTTGCATTCATCAAATTGTTTCATCATTTCGTTTTTTTCTTTTATTACTTTGTTTACTGCTTCAATCGTTGCTTTTTATCGTAATAGTTGATGATGAGCATTCATTTATTTTGTTAAATTTTGTAATCAAACCCCACGTTCGGCGCCACTCGTGACAATAACAAATAACAAAAACGTTTGTTTGTGGCGCCCAACGTGAGGTTCGATGATATACATTTCTACTGTTTGGATAAAATTCACACATTATCCGTTTACTTATTAGAACAGATGTGAGGGGGTTGAGTTGCGCACGCATAATTTGCAACGGCCGGTTTTTCGAACGAACACGCGAAAGTAAAACCATTGTGACAGACACCCTCGGGTGGCACGCAAAATTTCCAACGACTTTGTTGCCACATTCTCGTTGCCTTTACGTGATCCTTATAATCTTATCAATTATTTTGCACGCGTGTCCGATCAATACTTTATTTTCGTCCAATCGTTTTTTTTTGTCTCTTTTTTCGTTTACAAACCTCTCACGTTTCAAGAGCGATTGTTTAACTTTGATTGGAATTCCTTCCAGGAAATTTTGAAAGAGACGAAACTTTGTTTTGTAAATAACAGCTGAATTCGAGAAGTGCCTTGGACGATTGGGGACACAATTTCGTTCCTCATTTTGCTGTGTAACAGTTTTTCAAGTTCCTTTGTTTCGATTTTGATTTGTTGACATTTTCGTCGGAATTTTGGCATTTGATAGATTGGTTGTTAGGTTGATGAGAGTAAGAAAATAACAGTTACAAAATACGATGAATTGAGGGATAAAAAGAGCGGATATTAAAAAAAACCCGTACGTTTACTTTACTGATTTTTATACCGCTAATCTGATGCGACAGCAAGTGACACAATTTTTCTTTAGCACTTAAACACCAGGCAATTAACAAGGCTGGGATGTTATTAGAAAATTGAGATTATAACTTAAGATGTTCAACGTACATTTGTTGCTAAGAACAAACATTTTTTTTCCTTGTTTACAAAATTTTGGGAATGGAAAATTCTTTTGTTTACTTTTGTTATTTACATTTCTGTTTAGTTTCGAGTTTTGTATTTTTCTCTGTGCAGATCTTCTTTAGCGTTTTTTCTTCCTTTTTTTCATTCAAACTTGAATAGACTCTCAAAAACCTTTTCTTTTCTAAAGTAGTAAAACCGGCTGAGATCGATTTCTTACCTGAACAATTAGAATTTAGTTGACGTGTCGTTCATCATGGACGAAAACCGACAAATGGGAATAGAGCTGCAAATCCAAACGAGGGGAAGAAAAATTGTTGTGAAATAAAAGGCGGCACTGGTGAATTGTCACAACAGTTTGCGAGCTCACGGTGACGTGCGGTTCGCGACGATCGCGGAGAGAGACAAGCTGCGTGACGACTGGTCGGAGCGTGTCGTCGTGTACTGATCGCGGCTGCGCGTCAAACACACTGGCTTTCGCGCGAGTCTTTTGCCGCGTGACTTCGGATACGCTCGGCGACCTTCGGCTTCGGATCGGTTTTAACCGACGATTCGCAGGACGGTTTTTGTTGCGTTTGCGAATATTTCATTGTTTTTGCACTTCTTTTTTGTTATTTGATTATTTGAGAGGATTAAAAAGATGAAGAAACAATGTTTACAATAGAACGTATACAAACAATGTTTGTAAACAAGAGTAAAAATCATACGATTTTTAAAAATTAAACGTAAACAAACAATCATATTAACATTCAAATGTAAAGAACAATAATGTATACAATTAAATTTAAACAAAAAATGTTCATAAGCGATGACGTAAACAAGCAATTTTCATCACCTCTTCATTTATTCGTCGTAAAAGTAAATGCGGTACGATTGGGGATTGCGGTAACTTTTTATTTTTCTTAAAATGTTAACACTGAATGCATTTATGACAACCGAACTGAAACAGTGTGTTAAAGTAAACAAATAATGTTTACAAAATTTGAAACCACAATGTCAACAAAATTTCAAAAGAGGTTTTGTTTTTAGAAATAAAATTTGATTACCAACTGAAAATTTTACAGAAGAACTTTCAAGGCGTTTTACTAGGTGACGTTAAAAACTGCGCGGATCTTTTTTTAATAGTTGCGCGAATTCAAACACTCCCAATCTCAATATCCCTTACACTACTTCTGTATTGGGTTCAATTATTGAATTTCGCGCCCGAGTCAGTTTTATTTAAAACATACAAATGTTGAAATGAACAAGTTTTTTTCGGTTGTTTGTATCAGCAATTGAATTAAACAATATTGAAGTGACTTTCTTGTAATTGTTGTAAAAAATGAAATAAAGAAGAGATGAAAGTGTTTCTGGCAGTTTTGAAAGCGATTTTCACTCGATTGGTGTTTTCGTCTCACGGACTGGTTGCTGTTTGGCAGGCGACAACGTTCAAAAGGAACCCAAATTATTGGTACCTCTGTTGTCCCATTATTTGTCTGTTTTTCGAGGGAATTTTCACCCTTACGATCAAGGAAAATCAAGAATGGAAATGGTAATAATTAGAACAGAATAATTCTACTTTCAAATGTCCTTTTTTGCCGAAAATATTGTGGAAATGTTCTTGTTGTTGTTGTTTTTTAATGGAAAATCATATTTTGGTGTTTTGCTATTTCCAAGAAAAGTGACACGCTTTCTTAACAAAATCAGGTCGAAAAAACCGTCGATCAATCGACCGAGCATGATTTGACAAAGATATAACAAATAGCACAAACTTGCACTTATCAAATTCTAACTGTAATTCATCGGTTTGTGATTTGCTATGATTTTTCATAAAAATGCGTTCTACTTGAAAAAAACTTAGACATTGTAAATATTAAATAAATCATACTTATACTGTTTTACGTTGTTTTTCGTTTTCAGGTTCTGTCCTTCAGTTTTCTTTATCTCTGCAGTACAGTCCCATCAATCTGGCTTCTAGAACTGGACAAAATCAGTCGAAAGATGAAAGCTCGCGAATCATCAAATTTAAACAACATCACAGACAACTTTGACCTCACCCATCTTGCTGCTGAGGACCTCAAACGTCTTCAAAACACCTTAGGCGTATGCGATAAAAACAATAACATATGTCAAGGGACTTGAGTTCGATTCCCAGTTGTTGCATGTTGTTGCATTGTTGTGTTTCATGTTGTTTCAGGTAAACATCAAACTGCCAGACATTCAAATCTCGGCAGAAACATGGGTAACCTTGATAGAGCAGTTCCTAATGTTGATTCTGATAATTGGTCGTTGGATGTTACCAAAAGGAGATTTGACTCGCGACCAGCTAAGCCAACTTTTGCTTGTTTACATCGGCACAGCCGCGGACATCATTGAGTTTTTCGATTCGTTCAAGGAGGAGCGGGTTTCGAGGGAGCCTCTGCTCGTCTATTTGACCTTGGGAATCTGGACCTGGTCGTTGTTGCAGTTTACGGTCGTGCTCACCGCAACCAAGTCGAGAAAATCTCGACTTTCCGCAAATACCGTCAAGAAAAAGACAAAACCAGATGGCCATTCCACCGGCTGTTGCACCATTGACGTTTGGGGAATTGCTCTTAATATGATTTTGCAGGTTGTTGTTTATGTTGTTTTCGAATTTGTCAAAATTTATGCTCGATTTAAACAAAAAAAAAATAACTTTTTTCGCGTTCTCTTTTTAGGACGGACCGTTTTTGGCATTTCGACTAATTCTGATAATTGAATACAAGATCGTTAACTACATGAACATTTTTTTCACCTGCAAAAACACCTTGGTGATACTTTTGCAGTTGTATAGGTTGTACGTTGTTCAAAGCGAAAGCAGAAGCAAAAGAACTGAGAAGAAACAGAAATATGAATTGCCTAGCATCAGTATCATCTCTATGGATGAAACTTATAGTAAAAGAAAGTATTCAAGGTACTCAAAATCGCCAGAAAATTTGTTAAAAAGTGATTTTGTCAACAAAATCAATGGATTTTTGTTCTGTTCCAATTTTAGGGAAAAGGGAAGTAAAAAAAAGGATCGAAAAGTTGAAAAAGAAATAAGGGGAAATAAGACTTGTCAGATAAGCTCCTTATCGGACGATGATGATTCTGAAAGTGACGATTCAGTTCAATCAGTGAAACCTAAGAAGTATGTAAAATTATCTGAGAATTGTAAGAATGCATAGTTGTTTGATTTGTTATTACATTCAGTTTATTTATTAATCAATTAAAAAAATTCCAGGAAGAAAAACAAGAAAGTAGATGAGGACTACTCAACAGGTTCAATATCATCTCCAAAACACCAGAAAATTAAAAAAGAAACAAAAACTAAAATCTCGAATAAAAGTTCGCGAGAAAAATCGAAAACTCAAACTGATTCTTTGAGTGAGGAAGAAAAAACTCGAACGAAAAAGGAAAAAAGCTCCAAAATGTAATTATGTTGCAATGGAATAATTTTTTTTAATTGAATAAAAATTTTTCCTCATTATCAAATTGATTTCAGAAAAAACCACAAGAAATCAAGTAAAAAAGAAAGAGAAAAAACTGAAACTGAAAGTTCAGACTCCGAAAGTTCAGAAAGCATTATTGAAACTCGTGATAGAAGAACAAAAGAGAAAATCCGGTGAGATAAAACGTTGCTTTTTCTTCAAAATAACACTAAAAAATTAAAACATTGAAAAGTAAAGCAAACGATTTTGTGGCTAAATTTTTATTTTGCAGCCGAAAAAATCGAATGAGAAGTCAGGACAGACAATGACAACGAAGTCTCGGAGTGATTGCGCTTTTTTTCCTGTATCTCCTGATCCTAATCGTCTGTGTTGCCTTAATTCACGCGGGAATCAACAACGGATTGGTTTTACTAACAAAAAAGAAACCACGAAATTCTAAATTCTGAATCTTATAAAATTTTTCAGGCAAAAAATACAAAAAAAAATAAGTAAAAACTCTCATTGTATCCGAAAAGTAAAATAAACAATGGAAAAAATTAATCGCTAAAAAAATCTCTCTTTCATTCTGTTACATCATGTCATTTTATTCGTATTATTTAATAATTATAAGCTATAAATATCATCCTTTTGTACAGAAATACAAACTCGACTGTTGACATTTTGGCCGACACAAAATTACAATACTTTTGTTTAATAAATTACTTTGGTCTCCTACAGATGGAATTTAGAAGATGAATTCGTTGATGTCTGAAAAAATTAAGTTTATTTATAATTTTTATCAATCAAATTTAAGATGTTTGGAAAAAGGGAATATTCGCGAGTGAAAGTTTACCATTGCAGGTACATCTGTAATCTTCAATTCTGCTGTTCGCAACTTCTTTCAACATGGTTTCGTTCTCAATATAAGATGGGACTTCTGTCGATGCAAGAATTGGCAAAATGGTTCTTAAAGCATAGTGAATTTGTAGTAATCTCATTTTGTGGCACATCCTACAGTAGTATTTCGTCAGGTGTATAAGACTCATCACTCTTGTGAAGTCATAGGTCCCTTTCAACTTACTAGAAATAAAATACACAAACAATTTAAGTGAAATAATTGTAAAAAAATTAAAATTAACAACATTGAATGAAATCTTACTGATAATAAACGGTAAGAAATTCGAGTTGCATGACCCTCTCGCGATTTCTTATGGTTTTGAAAATAAGAGATTGTAACTGTAGTTTCAAAGTGTTGCAGAAATGAGTTATTTGCGCGAAATCTTCATACACCTTCGTAGCTGCTTCCAAAGTTGTTGAATTCTCTAAAAACAAAATCAACAGCGAAAAGTTAAAGAAAACAATGACAAACTCAAAAACCAACTAGATATTTTTGTTTCATTGAGATAAAAACAAAAAGGCTTTTCACGAACCGTCAAAGTTACGTTTTCGAATCAAATCTAGGACAATTGGTCTGAGCTTTGAGTACTTTTTCAAAAACTTGGGTTTGACTTTGGCGTTGCATTTGGGACAGTTTTTTCCAACCACCAAAAACGGGAAGTTGCATTGAGAATTTTGGCACTTTATCAGCTCGATCTGCTGTCCTCGACATGTGTCACAGGAACAGTCTAAATATTCCCTTACTAAGTCATCTGAACTTGAAAAACCAAAAATTCCCTGCTTTCCTACTGTAACCTACATAATAACAAGTTAAAATTGTATATACAATTAACAAAATGCTATTGTTACGATTTAATATAATCAAACTTTGTTGAACCTGGGTAAGTGATCGAAGATCAGGAATTTCCTCGAGGATGTGAGCAACGAGCCGCAAGTCCGTGAATTTGAAAACAGAATTTGGCTGGCACTTGCAGCGAATCAAAGTTGCGAGCAAGTAAATTCCATATCCAGAAACGAAACTCTTAAAAGGATCTTCTTTGATTCTAAGGGTGGCGTATCTCATTCGCAGGTACATTGTCTCCAGATAATCCGCTGTGTAGTTCGAAATCATTTCGGGTCGGCTAATAAAAAATTCTACCAGTTTCAGACAGTCGTCTTTGTAATCTTTTTCAAAGTGTACTGAATCTTTCATTGCTGCATAAGCTGAAAAATTGTTTGCCTCGAAAATTAACATTGAAAGTGCAATACAAAAATGACGAAAAGAAAATTCAGAATTCAAAATGAAAATCAAAAGTTGCAACTACAAAAAAAAAACAAAAAATTAATTTTTTTTCTTTTAAATTGTTAAACGTGATTGAAGTTAAAAAGTTGAAAGAAATGTTCTTACGAAATGTCAAGGTGTCAAAAGTAACAAATTTTCCGACTTCATATTCGTGACTAACATTGCTGATCCCCTTGAAATTTCGGATCAAAAGTCTAGCCCACAATCGAATTTTTACGTCGACCGGGTTTTTCTTGTTGTAACGTCTTAAAAATTCGCACTCAACGTCGTGAATCTCGTTGTACGAATATAATTTACATTCATCATTGCAGTAAGAAGTGTATTTGCACCTGAAACATTTTACTTTCTTTTCTGGGTCGCTGAAAATTTGAAAAAGTAAATTTGTTATCAACTTGATTTGTTGATTTTGAGATTTTCGTTGGATTTTAAAGTTACTTACAGATCTCTAAAACAGTTATCGCACTTGAATCCACAGTTAACGTTGTCCAAAACGTAACAATATGGATCAGCAATGAGTGCTAATTGACCTGGCTTGTTCATTTTTGGTGACAAAATTGTGGGCCGAAGAATAAAAACGGAAGTGCAATTTTTAAAATAACATTCAAACTTTCGAACAACGTGGCATTTCAATTAAAAAGGGACGAATTGTCGTCAACTCGATCATGCACAGGTCAACTAAGTACTGACCGAAATTTCGGGATCAAAATATTTTCAAATCCTTGACGAGACGTTCGGTTTTGTTGTGATTTGCTATCGTTTGATAAGTGAGGGAAGTGTCATTTTGTTGAAATTAATGTTTCGAGTGGTTTCGTGCTTCTTGACAATTAAAAAGATTCACAACGGTTCAAATTTCCAGCGGTCTAGGAAAGGGATTTTTAAACAAAAAAGATAAAAGTTTCGTTAGTTTTTTTTTATTCAGACTATAGAAAGTACAAGATTAAAGAAAATGTGAACGTTTTCGTAAAAAAAAAAAATAAATAAAATGAACATTATTATTATTATTTTAATATCAACTTTTACTAGATATTTTAACAGGCATCAAATTCGAAGTAACAAGAACCTGTCTAGCAGCGGAGATTACGTGTCTGAACCTGTCAGCACCCAGGTGTATTCCTCCGTACCAGCGACTCACAACTACTAGAATATTTTTTGCCTCAATCGTCTGGAAAATGTTCAAAACAATTAAACTTGTAATTGAGATAGTTATAAAAGAAATTAAACATTTTGATGGAGAGTTCAAAACTGACCTCTAAAAATTTCAACAGTCGACTCCCAGCTTGCGACTCTCCGTCATCATCAAAATCAACTAAATAATTATTATTTTCCAAACATATCCTGTAGGCGAACACGTTGTGGGCGGCGTTTGATATTTTTTTATTTTCGTTCAGTTTGTTTATGACCAAGCTGAAAAAATAAGTTTCATTAAGATTTTCCCAAATTTTCCCTTCAGAAATTGTTCAATAAATGTTGTTCATAATAGAGTAATGGAGAAAATGTTATACTTTTTTTTAGTTTTACCTTATCTCTTCTTTCGAATTTACAACAGCCAAGTGACCTTGAAAAGTGCTTTTTCTGTCAGTTACAAGATCCCCATGTATTATTTCAGGACACTTCAACTCTATTACTTTTTTCTCTTTTTTTACTTTTGATGTCTTCGTAACTTTGGTTTTGCTCTGTCGTTCTTCAGCTTGTTTTAATAACTCTTCCCGAATTTTTTCTATCCATTGAAATATTACTGGTTGACCAATATATGACCTGAAACATAAGAAATTAATGAAATGAAAGTGATTTCTTTATAATAACAATTGAATAAAAATTATTGAATGAATTTTTATTCTTACAAATATTCGTTCTCCAAAATCTGGCTTAAGTAATTTTTTGTAATCTTGCTGAGGTGAGGTGCGGAAAGTTCATAATTCGGTGGTGAATTTGACGGATAATCAGGCGTCATTTTGACGTAAAGTTTGACGTGAATGTCGTTTACACTTATCACAATACTGTAAGCTCGATTTTCATGGTCCTCAGTTTGCCATTCGTCACCATAAATTGCCTGTAGAGCTTCCAATTCTTCCACCTTGAAAACGTAAACGAAAGATATGGTTAGTTTTCTTTGTTCTTTAATATTTAACAAAATTTAAAGAAAAAAGTTAAAAAAAAAACTATCATGGAACAAATTTACACAAAAACTTGAAATAACAACGATGAAAGGTTAATAAAATAACTCATGTTTGTCTTGTCATCTTTTGTTTGACCTTAAAAATATCAAGAGCTTCAACTTGTGGCTTTTAATTTCATTTATTTACTTTAATATTTAAAATATCCGCCCGTATAAACAAAACAAAACCAAACGATTTCATTACTACGTGCTTTGTTTACATCCGTTTTAAGTTTCTCAAAACATCAAGTGGTTTGTAAACGAAAATGATTGTTATTAAAATTGGAGGTTATGTTAACTTACTTGTTTTTCAAGATCGTCCATCTTTTATTTCTTTGTTTACAAATAACAATCAGTCAAAAAACAATTGTCCTTGAAAAAATTTGTTTTTTGTTATGGTGTGAGACAGTGAAGCACACTAAGCACACATCGAGGGAACAGTACAGAACAGCAGGGAACACAGGACACAGGAACACGGCGAAAGTGAACACGGCGAAAGAAAGAGAAAGGACCAAGTGCTTCTATATATATAGAACAAGGAGGTTAGAAGAGACCTAACTCCTGTGGTGGGGGTAGGAGAAATCGTGTTCCTAGAGTTTCAAGCTGACCTCTAGTGCGCATGTCCGGTGCACCGGCGCGAGCGCCGATCTTTTTGAATTTCACAGGTAACGCCGCAGCGAAAAAGCTTTCAGATAAAAATGCATCTTCTCCAGAAAAATCATTTCCAATTTGGTTTTCTTACGAGTGAAGTGATGACAAGTGTCAAAAATGCCGCGGGTGTGTTGTATAGAAAATTGTCCTATACAACAGACAAAAATTTATATGGACTTCCAAGTGTGAGTGATTTATTAATGATGTTAAAAGGGAGTATATATAAGTTTGTTATATTGATACAATAATTTGTTATTGTCCGCGTTTTGTTTTAAATTATACATTTTGTGAAACAGAGTTTCATCGTTAAAGAACATAAAATGGTCCTTGATCAAGGAGAACCTCCTTGTCCTTGATATAGAATGAGGACCATATATTATTACTCATATGATGAGGACAGATGAGGAAAACACGATATTTGCCGAATTGGCCCGACAAAATCCGAGCGCGCAAACAATTCAAAATCATCAGTTCGTGATATGAGTTTTCATTTCCACGCACATCAACGCCATGCCAGTTTGTTTTCATTTCTTTTTCAGGTCAGTTTACATTTTACATTTGTGACCATTTGTGTCTCATTTTTTCCTTTGCCTCTTCTCATTTTCTACCTTTGTCGCTGATGCATCTACACGAAAAATTAAAACAATGGACAACAATGCTAAACAAGTAAGTTTCAAAAATAAAAAAAAAACATTTGTAAATAAACAACATTAATTCAGTCTACAAAACAATTGAAAAACGTTTTAAAATGTTTTTAGATTGAAGAATTGAACTCCCTAATAGCAATTTATGGTGACGATTGGCAAATTGAGGACGCAAAAAATCGAGCCTATAGCATTGTAATAACTGTCAACGACCTTTACGTAAAACTGTATGTGAAATTGCCTCAAAATTACCCTTCAAAAGCGCCACCAAAATACGAACTGTCTGCACCTAATCTTAGCAAGACAATGAAATTTTTGCTAAGCCAAATTTTGGACGCTGAATATTTGTAAGGGAGTAGTATCAAACGTTTATTTTAAATTTAAATATTTGGATTCGAAATAATTAAAACGTTTAACTTGAATGTTTTCGTTTACATTTGGTAGTGTTTTTGTTTTAGGTCAAACAACGGCCAGCCGGTGCTTTTTCAATGGATTGAAAAGTTGCGAGAGGAGTTATTGAAATATATTGAAAAGCAGGGCGGTAAGGGGAAAACAAGCAAGTCCAAATTCCAGGATGAGAAAGAAAATAAAGAGTGTCCGGAGATTTTGCATGGACCGATTGTGGTTGATAGGAAGAGCAAGTTTCAAGCTCATGTTGCTGTTATTCATTCTTTTGATGAGATAAGGTTTGCTGGAAACACAATAATCAAATAATTATCCATTAAATAATTTTTAATGCAAATTAGAAACGTTTTGTCAACAAATCTAAGTCTACACTTTTTCAATTGTTAGTTTAAAATCAAAGATTGTTCATACAAATAATTCATTTGCTCATTTGATTATTCAATTTCTTTTACTTTTACAAATAACAATTTTGTTTGCTTTCAGCATGGTATTATCGAAACTGAAAGAAGACAGAAAAATTGCGAACGCAAAACACAATGTCGTTGCCTGGCGCATAAGTTCCGAGCAAGGTTTGGATACTGACAATTGCTTCGCTGATAACGACGACGACGGCGAGTTTCAAGCTGGGGGTAGACTTTTGCAGTTCATAGAAGTAGGTTTGTTCAACAAAATCACATCATTTTACCCAAAAACAACTACGACAATTTCCTTCGAAATAACAACAATTGTTTCCTCAACATTTCTGATGAAAAAATTGAATGTTTAGTCTTGTAAATTGAAAAGAAACCTCCAAAAAAGGCTTGAAAAAAAACTAGGAAAAATGTTTGCTTTCAAATAATAAAGACTGTTTTGTCCTGAATTTTTCAGACACTTTACGTGAAAGATGTCCTGGTCGTTGTGAGTCGTTGGTTTGGAGGAATACAGCTTGGTTACGACCGGTTCCGGCACTATTTCTCTGCTGCGAGACTGGCTTTAGAAACTTCCAACTTGTTACCCCAAAAATTATCCATTAGACGTTAATAAATCTACCAACAAAAATACCTCAATTATTTATATATATAATTTATAAACAGTATTATATTTCTTGTTCATTTACTTTTATCGTAAAATATATACAATAAATGTAACATTTACTAGAATCCTCTTCTTCCATTCCATATTCTAAGAACTGAATAAACTGTATCTTACAAAACCAAGAAATCTTACAGAAAAAAAAACAGAAAATGTTAAAAAAATATCAGACACACTAAAATTAAATTCTCAGTACTAAAAAATTCGGTTACAAATCGAAAGCATTATCCAAAAAGCACCATTCAAAAACAATTATGTTTTCATTGATGTTCCAAATTAGACCCAGCAGGCTTACAATCTTCTGGTTGTTCGTCTTGGATTTGCCATCCTCGGCCCCTTTCCATTCCACCTTCAAACCAACTAAAGAGCTATTTAAAGAATTATTTTGAAAGAAGAAAATTATTGAGAATAAATTTTATTAAACGTTTATTTACATCGTTCGTGTAACATTACTTCGTTTTTAATATTTACAAAAAAGCTGAACATTGAATCGTTGCTAATATCACTTTCTACAATATTGCAATCATGGATTATTTGAAATGATTTATTTTTAATTAAAATACTGTTTTGCTGATGAAGGCCAGTAGTGAGACGGTGATCAAGCTGAGAGTTACACTGAAAAAAATCATGACTTTTTATAACGAAGAAAAATGCAGTAAATTAAAATATTTTATTTGAAAGCGCTGTTCCTGGTGAATTTCCACGTAAGACGAAAACCTTAACTTTCTTACCTGGCAGAAGAATTCGGTTTGGCTTCAATTGATGGTTTCAAAGTAGTTGACGTTGTTGACATGACTTTTCCAGCAGTAGTAGAAGGCTTAATTGGAGCTGTTGTTGTTTCTATCTTTTCTACATTTCCACCGAGAGTAGTAGACTCAATTGAAGCATTTAATGTTTCTATTTTTTCTACATTTCCAGCAGTAGTAGAAGGCTCAATTGGAGCTGATGTTGTTGTTTTTATCTTTTCTACATTTCCATCGATAGTAGTAGACTCAATTGAAGCTATTAATGTTTCTATTTTTTCTACATTTCCAGCAGTAGTAGAAGGCTCAATTGGAGCTGATGTTGTTGTTTTTATCTTTTCTACATTTCCATCGAGAGTAGTAGACTCAATTGAAGCTGTTGTTGTTTCTATCTTTTCTACATTTCCATCGAGAGTAGTAGACTCAATTGGAGCTGTTGTTGTTTCTATCTTTTCTACATTTCCATCGAGAGTAGTAGACTCAATTGAAGCTGTTGTTGTTTCTATCTTTTCTACATTTCCATCGAGAGTAGTAGACTCAATTGGAGCTGTTGTTGTTTCTATCTTTTTCACATTTCCATCGAGAGTAGTAGACTCAATTGGAGCTGTTGTTGTTTCTATCTTTTTCACATTTCCATCGAGAGTAGTAGACTCAATTGGAGCTGTTGTTTTTTCTATCTTTTCTTCATTTCCAGTGACAGTAGTAGACTCAATTGAAGCTATTGTTGTTTCTATCTTTTCTACATTCCCAGTGACAGTAGTAGGATCAATCGAAGATGTTGTTATTTCTACTTTATTTCCTATATTCGACGCTTCTTCTCTCCTAAATCGACTCGGAATCTGTCCTTCTCTCCATATATTGTAACAGTTAGCCACAGCCAGCAACACAAAGACGAAGATCAATTTTTGGAACATCTTGGATGATTTTGGTTTTCAATTGACTGTGTAATAAAAATACTTTTTAGTTTACGATGACGATTAACAGGAATAAAACCAAAATTTGAAATGAAGTCTGAATGGAAATTAGATGACGGTTTCGAGAAACATCTTGCAGTAGGATACACTTTCTTTTCACTTGGACGATGAAACTCTGATGAATGGTTCCTCCGAGTAGTCGGTCAGCTTATATGTTACTGTCTTTAATAGATATATAATTAACTCAACATCGATTTAAATCTAATTAAGTATAAATTGTGAATCTCAAGGTGATGAATTTTTTCCGTATAAAAAACTATTAAAATGCAATTAAAAACGCTTCCCAATAAATGACATTCCATTAACAAGAAAGATTAAGTGGATGTTATGATATATATACATTACGTGATATGATATATATATCATATATATATCATGTATATGTATTCTCACGTGAGAACCTAAAACTATCAAAATCAATTTTTTCCGAACTATCGAAATAGGTATAACTATATATATGTATAATAGGTAACTATAAAAATAGGCATTCATCGAATGTTTATATTATATCTAATAATTGTATTTTACATAATAAAGAGAAATGTTACAAAAAAAGAAAGTTTTACAAAATATCAGACACTTTACAGTCAAATTGTCAAAACCTAGAAATCCGATTACAAATCTAAAGCATTATCCAAAAAGCAGTCTTTAAAATAATTATGTTTTCGTTGGTGTCCCGAATTAGCCCCAGCGGGCTTGCCAAAAAACTTGGAAATCTTCTGGTTTTTCGCCTTGGGTTTGCCATCCTCGACTTCTTCCCATTCCACCTCCAAACTGTCTTTCTCCATAATCACATCCGCAGTAGACCAACTAAATCTGACTAAATGAGGGAACCCAAAAACTCTATCAATGTTTTCCGTCAACCAGGATTTCGTCGCCGGGTCGTTCGGGTACCCACTTCCAAACTCCATCCCAATTTCTCCCTCTCGGAATTTCCAAGCGCGGATCGCATGATCTCTTGAAACTTTGGCACAAATACTCGCAGCACTGACAATCGGAAAAGTTGAGTCAGCTTTTTTCGCCACAACGATTTTCAGGCCAGGAAAAATGGCTTCGAGCTTGGCCTGATACTTTTCGGGTTTGCCCACGGTGTCAACGTAGATTTCTCTGATGAAGGCACCCGCGTCGATGGTTTTTTTTATCAGAGCGATGGCGGAGTTCATGGAAACTTCGTTGAGAGAGACTTTGGTCCGGCGTGACATGCTTGTGGAGATGTAGTTGGGCGAAATGACATCGACTGCCCAACCCATTTTTTCTGGCTGCTGGCATATCTTGTCGAAGATTTCGTCGCGTTTCTCTTCGGTGAGGCTTTTGGAGTCAGCGCAACCCAGGTCGACCAGAAGTTGGTCTTCTGAGAGAGGCGCGTAACAGATCCCGTACACCATCGGACCCAGAACTGGACCTCGACCTGCTTCGTCTACGCCGAGGAAACAAGGGTTTTCTTGGCACGATTTGGGAACCTGAAATTAAAAATAATAGTTAGAATCAAATCGTTTTCTAAAATATAAAATCGTGAAAACAAACTTTTTTTTAATATATGATGTGATGTAAAAAGAGAAGTTACAAAGTATTTCATATTGACTTACATTGAACTACAAAATTAACAAAATAAATAATGCAAGTTTACATGCAATAAATTAGAAAATTATTTATAAATTAACGAAATAATTCTGTGTAAAAATATACAAAAAACATAAATATATATAATTTATATAAATTATTTATTATATAGTTTTACAAAATTTTTTGAAAAAGTATGTAGGTATTACATTGCGTAACTTTTGATGTAATTTATGTAAAAGGTCTGTTCTGTTTATGAAAACTTACCACTGTAGAATGAACATTGTTTAAACTGTGATTCCAATTTTGAAAGTAGTTCGTTAGATCTTTTCTGCCAGATATAAAAACATTGTCCGAACTAGCTACCTCCTTGACATTAAAGTCCTTCTCTTTGATATTTTTCTCTTCCATCGTTTCACTCATTTTCAGAAACTTTGAATTGTATTGTAGTACGTTGACAATTAAATAAAAACAAATATCAGTTTTTGCACGTCGTGACTGATGGTGAACTGGGGTGAACACTTGTACGAAAGTCGGTAACAAAGATTGTATATAAGTCCGGCGATTGTTGATCAACATATTGAACAATTGGCGGGCGATACGAATAATGTTTATAGCATAATATCAAAAGTCATGAAGTGGATTGCGAATAATTTTAGAAATTATAAAAATCAAAATATCATATATTTGAGTACCCCAACCGTGAAAAGCAATAAATATTGAAAAACATCTCTAGAGCCTCATCCTTGATATCGATCAATAATCGCCGGATTACGATCTTCGTTACCGACTTTCAACGTGCCATCTGAGGGTGGAACTCTAACATCAAAAGATAAATAAAAGACAGTATAGGTGAAATTTGTAATTTATATTATGAACGAACCGAAAAATTCAATAAACAATTTACATACGTATACAATAATTGTATATGACATAATTATTATTTCAATTATCAATTTCGCTTAGACTACAATGTTTTTTTTGCATGTTAATCGTCGTTTGCTCAACGTTTCACATTTCTGATGCCGTCGATATAATTCTATCAAGCGTAACTCAACCATATAAAAAACAACATGCCAAAAATAAAAAAAAAGAAACAACCGAACAATCAATTTTTGTACTGTCCTGGCGCGTGACCGCCGACGATTAAAGTGCTCCTTTTAGACAAAATTGAAACAATTAAAAACACAGAAGAAATTAACAATAGCAAACGATACTAGCGTCCTCTCTATTTCTCTTAAAATTAGCTTAGCAGCACAATCAATTTTTTTTACAAAGAAAAATGTTTGACAAAAAAATCTTGCAATCGTGTGTCACTAAGTGTTAAAAAAAACGGTAAAATTGCCGAATAAAATTTGAAAATGAATCAAAAACGGTAGGGGCAGGGTACAATTCAATTCTATATCACGACCTTAAATACTAATTTTTCAAAATAAATTAGAAGCGCATTACAATAATGTACACGGCAAATAAAATCGACAGTAAATTGGAATGATTGAAACGGTGTCACAAAAATTGACACAAATACTTGCGTGTGCCCCTCAATATATATACCCGAAAAATATATTATATCAAGTCACATTTTGTTGATTCAGCGCGGATTTCTGTTTTTGCAAAGTCCTCATTTTCCTTCCTTTTCGAACAAGGTACAAAATATTGCTCGGCAAATGCTGCCACCTACAATTTTTTCCCTCCAATTTGTTTTCTCACGTTACACTTGACTTTTTAGTTTACTTTTGACGAAGCAACATCTTGCGGACAAAAACTCAAATAATGCCGATCGGACAGTAGAGGGCGCTTATCTTTCATTGACCTAAATTAAATATTGCGAGCTGAATTGCGGATTTCCGTAAATTTACAGTCGCGTTGTAAAATTGCAACGAGTCGTTCGGACGCTTGATTAGCAATGGCAGCGTTGAAGTTTCCTATTCAACTATACACAGAGATCAGTGAAGGGGGGGGGGCAAATATACAATTTCAAACATCGCGCCAACTCGCACTTTTACAACCACATGTAAATTCAAAAGAATCCTCTGTTACTCAGAGGATTCTTTCGAATTCTGTAAACTTACATAAATCTTACATAAATCTGTCTGTAAACTTACTCGTACATGGCGTTGCAGCTCTACTATTAACTTTTTGAGTTCTAGAATAATATTTTACTTTGTTTATTCTTTTTGTTTTATATCGTCTAGTTTGCTAAATACATAACAGTGACGAGGTTGGGTGGGTACCGAAACTATGCGACCGTCAGCGCCAAAAGGTGGCGCTGGTGTCGCCATCACTGTGTGTGTAAGGAGTTGTGTCCTTCGTTTTTTGTCTTATCGTTTAATCAATAATTAATATACGTGATTGTGATCGTGAGTTGCTAAGTTTTTAAGGCTGATTTGTGGTGAAGGGGTTAACACCATTGTTAGCCATATTGTCGAGAACACCGCTTATGTAAGCAGCGACGTCTATGTTCGCCTCCTCGGATTTGCGAATGAATGGATGCTCCAGCAGCTTATTGTACTTTGGACGTTGCATCTCTTCTTTTATCAAACTATAAACAAAATCTAGCATTAACAAAGTACTTTTTTAACGGGTAGGAAGACGTAGATGGCGCTGCTGTATCAGTTAAATAGATGGCGCCCCGAACTGAAATGCAGCGCCATCTAGATCAGTTTCGAGTGAGAATAACAAGTGATTAGAAAATGCATTTACCAAGTATTGACAAAGTTAACAAAGTCCATAGTGAAATGGATGCCATTCTTGTTGGGCGACAGTCGGGGTGGTTCACCCTGTACCACCTGGTACAACTGTTCGAAAACGGAATTCCACTTAGGATACGGAAAGTAACCGGTGGCAACCTCCATGAGCGTGATGCCCAACGACCAGACGTCGCTCCGAACGTCGTAACCCTTGGCAGATCCACGTTGGGGATCTATTCGTTCCGGCTAAATCGGACAGAGAATTATAATTAACAACAAGTTTAGTTTAGATTTTTGTTTCAGTGTTGCGTTCTCAAAAAGAGGTACTAACAGCCATGTACGGTCGACAACCAGCATCGCGCGTACGGGCAATCGAGTCCACTAGCTGGCCAGAGATACCAAAGTCGCAGAGCTTGATGTTTCCACGACGATCTAAGAGAATGTTGCTAGGCTTCACGTCTCTGTGGATTATCTTGAGTTTTTCTTTCAGATAATTAAGTGCCTTGACTGTTGCTACGGTGATTTTGCCGAGAATGCTCTCGGGTATCCGTTCCTTCAATTTCTCGTAGATGAACTTATAGAACTTGTCCAGGGATGTGTCCATTAGTTCCATACAGATCCAGCAGTCACCCTGGATGCATTTTTTAAAACATAAATTCAAAGTGAACGAACAAAAGTAGGAACTTTTTATCGAGATGTAAAAATTACCTCTTTGAAGAGGGCGCCATAAAATTGCACGATACAAGGACACTCGTTTGACTTCATCACGACCTCTAGATCCATCAACAACTGGTTTTGTTCCCTCTCATCGACGGTCGAACGTATTCTCTGCAGACACCAAATTAGAAGCAATGAAAAAAAAAGTAGACAAAAATCGAAACATTTGAGAACATATTTTTTGACCAATCGTACCTTCACAGCCATAACGGTATTGCTTATCCTATGAATCATTTTATTTACAGTACCAAAGCCTCCCCTGCCTATTTCCCCTAGATCTTGCAAGTCTTCGCTCGTGAAATCGTAAACTGTGTCAGGAGACAGCTGCAGTTTGCCTGTGCTTTGCATAGACTGACACATTCGTAGTTTTTCCCTAAAAACAAATATTCTATTTAATCTAATTTATAAATACTACAAAGTGATTTTTAGTAGAAACTTTCTTCATTTCTATGTTCTTCGATTTATTACCTTGCTTTTTCTGGACGAATTTCTTGCTGCGTCACGGTGAGAGGTCTAATAGGTAACTTGGGTAGAGATGAAGGCAAGATTGGACGTGATGTTCTAAAAAATTCCGAATGTTCGCAATTAAAAACGATGAAGTTCAAATCATCGGAATCTTTGAGATGAAGTGAAACTTAGGAACTTACGATAAAGATGCTGAAGCTGTGGTTGCATTGGGGTAACTTGGGTTGGATCCTGTTGAATTAGAAAAGGGTAAACCACCACCCTGCTGTAAACTAAGTTTGAGTTGTCGACGTTTTTCTGAAACATTTTTGATGTTTTGTATTGAAGGATTCAATTCATTTTCAATCGTTTTTGGATTTCAAATATAAACAACTTTATTTACCCGTCGCTTCATTTTGAACGTCATTGTTAGTTCTAAAGTCCATTCTCTGGAACGTAAACGCCATGCCTGAAGCTAAAAAAGACAAGAAGAATTATGGAAAATGTAAACAAACCAGTTTTCAAATTAAAAAGCCTATAAAATCAAAGTCGAAAATCTAAATGATACAATTTATTTTCAAAATTACTAAATGTGCCTATTTTTCTGTTATATATTGATCTATTACATATTTATTTTTGATAAACAACAAACAATAATTATTCAACTAAAGAATCTTCCTGATATTGTATGTAAAAAATAGAATTTATCAATTGTTTATGCAAAAAAAGACTCAAACAATTCAAATGTTGCCAAAAAAGTTAAGGGAATAGCAAAGTCAAAACTGCAAAAAGGTTATTGAGAAGAAAATATGAAAAAATTGAAATAATGCGATAACAAAATGAAAAAGTACCTTGGGATAGCTGGTTAGATGAGTTGCCCTGGTTGTCTGCCATCGTGTGGGTCGGTTCGATTACGACGCGGCTGGCGATCGTTCGGTTTTGATGCTCGCGCGGACGGTCTCGCGGTTACGCTGCTGGGGCATCATTCGCAGCCACGAAATTTCGGTCAATCGCACGCAATTTGCTTGGTCTTGTCACGTTCGTAAACGCGAAGTCGCCAAGTCGCCCCCGCGATAATCCCAGACACCTCAAAAAGAACCACGGCGATAACGCAGATTGTTGATGGCGGAGGTGTAGGTGGCGCGCACGCCTGCGCCCTTGTGACGCAATCGCCCCGCGACGCTTTAATCCCCAACAAATCTTATAACCCATTTTTCTCGGTTATTCATCTTTTCTTTTTGCAATTTTGAATATGATTATTCTTCCTCCGTGTTGAAGAAATGGATTTTTTTTGAGTTTTCAATTATCGATGAAGGTCAATTCAAGGTCAACACAAATTATTGAAAGTTTGATTTTGTTTATGTTTACATATTTCATTATCAAAACTGTCTAGGTCGAAAATTATTTTGAACGTTTGTTTTAATTTTGGCGAGACTTGTTTACATATTGTTGTTTGATTTTTGATGATTTGTTTTGGCAACAAACAAGCAAACAGTATTTAATTGCAATTGTAGATGAAATTTGAAGGTCAAACAAAGTCATGTATGATCATCATTGCTGTTTATTGTTCGTTAATTGAATTGTTTATATTTCAACTTTAAATGAAAATTTGAATTTCGAGATGTTTCCCGCAATCGTCAGATAGCGCTGCAACAGGCTGGGCGCTCCTTGATTCAAATTTTTATATATATGTAATATTCATATTCAATCATATATATATTACATACATGAATTTTCAAGAAGTAAAGTTTGACGTGAAGTTGCGTTACAGTTCTAACTTGATTGCCGTCTACTTATTTCGATCGATGTGGTTCGATTGTGTGTGCAATTTGCGGTCAACGGTCTTCTTATTAGGATCACGCTTGAAACTACCGTCATCTTAATTTTACATTTATTAGAAAAAACACACTTTTCAAGTTAACATTTTTTTAATTTTCTATGGTACAAAATTATACAAAATTATAAAATTTGAATTTAACCCTTAACTTTCGTCTTCTTTCTCTGTAATTTCACTTTTTTCGTTTTCGTTTCTTTGATAGGAACTTCTTCTTCTTCTTCTTCGGATTGAATTTGCAGATTCGATTTTTTACTAATTTCCATTTTCGTGATCGAATCAAATATCGGTTGTCCTTCTTCGTAGGCTGTCAAGATTGATTTGATCTGCTCAGAAAGTGGTTGTTGTTTCTCATCGAACTGCGACAACCAATATCGATTTTCTGCCAATCTTTTAATGACCGGATGCGAAGTTGTTGGCAGTCTTTTAGCTTTCATCATCATATAAAACGTCAAGTTAACAAAATACTTTCTCAATAATTGATATTTTGATTTCAGAAAAACAACTGCTGGCGTTTCTTCACATCCTTCGCTTTTTATAAGGTCTAGAAATGGTTTTATTATTTCTTTTGTCTCTTCCAACCGATCTGTAAATAATAAATAGATACAAAATAAAATTGTCAATAACTGGAAAACTGCAATCAAAAATTCAAATAAAATAAAAACCTTGAAAATCTTTTAAAAGCAAAACAAACTCCGGACTTTCTTTTTCCAGAAGTTGCAACTTTTGTCTGGACGATAGTTTGCTAAGATCAACTTCAACGACGTCTTTTTCAGTTTCAGTTTCAACTTCTTTTTTACCAACAATCATGTCCAAACCGAAATCAGCATCGTCTAGCTGGTCAGCTAATCTTTTTTGGATTTTTCGCGCCTCTTCTTCTTCCATCTTAGCGATGGCTTTTTGTTTTTCACTCAAAGAAGAGTAGTCCGGATCGACGTAATCTGTCGAGTAATAAGTTTTCTTTTTTTTCCCCCACGCTTTCTCGTCGGGCATGTCGTAACCGTCCTCAAGACCCTCAATGTCCGACTCCAGAGAGTCATGCCCCTTGTCATCTTCGTCCATTTCTTCTTCTTCTTCTTCTTCTTCTTCATCTTCAACTGCGCTGCCAAATCCAAGAACTTCATCGTCACTGTCAAAATTCTCCTCCTGACGTGCTTTTCGAACTTTAGCTAAGATTTTTCTCTCTTTTTCTGTCAGCTCAGTTTCAGAATCTGATAGAGAGTATCTATCGATATCTTCATCCATTTTTAAGGGTTTTTTGATCTAAAAATGTAAAAAAGGTTTTGTGAAAAAAACGTAAACAAACACATTTCAACCTTAAAAACATGTTTATATTTTTGATATGAGATTTGACAGGAAATTTTTTTTTCCAGTTGATAGGAAATTTGTTAACAATATCTTGTAAACGAATTTTTGAAAATGTAAACAAATAAAATCTAACCTTAAAAAGTTCTAAAATTGTTTAGAAATGAAAATACAATAAGTATAGATTTGTTTGTTATAGACATAGACATTACGATCTTGGAGAAAACTCACCTCGCAATTTCAACTACGTAAAATGTTGCATAGGATTGCAAATATGCAGAAAAATATAATAACAATTAAAACCAAGCGCCTACAAAGTTTACAAACACGTGAAACACATCAAGTGTTTTTTAATTCTAGGGATTTGGTGCTATGTTTCTCGGATCGTCCGCAAGAGAGCGCGTGATTCGTTTCGAACTTCACGTGTCGTCTCGGCTTGAAATTCCTTTCTCGCGTTGTCGAATCGTCGTAAACATGGCGCCGGTAAGAAAACCTTAAACAAAATTGAAAGATTACAAACAATCAGTGACATTTCGCGACAAATATTACGGTTTCTTTTCCTATCAACCTTCAGTTCACAATGTTAAATCAAAAGATTTGTTTATTGTCGCAAGATTGTGCAGAATTTTGTGGATCCAGTCGAACGTCATTGTTCATGATTTCCCACATGTTTTGCATCCTGTGTGATATTTTAGAGGTCTGAATTTCGGCATTTTTTCTCTTCAGGTACAAAAAAAGACCATGCAAAAGGGCTCTTCTGGCAAGAAGCAGCATCTTCGTGGCAAAGGCCAGAAGAAGAAGGTGGACAAGAAATTCACCATCGACTGCACGCACCCAGTTGAGGACAACATCATGGAAGTTGCCAACTTCGTAAGTCTAATTTTTGTTTGTCAAAAAAAAAACAAACAATTTTAATTACATTATTGAGGATATAAAAACTCAAAAATCAATTCATAACCTCAAAAATAGTTTGTAAACAATGTTGTTTTGCAAAAAATTGTAAATATATTTTTTAACCTCCAAATCATTTTTTTGTAGGAAAAATATTTACAAGAAAGGATCAAGGTTAATGGCAAAACCAACAACTTTGGCAACAACATCACCTTGGAGAGGTCAAAAACGAAAATCTCTGTCAACAGTGATATCGAGTTCTCGAAGAGGTAAGAGTATTGTTTCCCCTAAAAAAAAAAAATATTTTCATCATCTCAGTTTTTTTATTTAGATTTTTCAATTAACCAATTGTTGTTTTAAAGTGGCAAAAGTTTAAATTTTGTTATTTATTACATTGTTGATTTTTTTACTTTTTTGACATCTGATGTGGCATTGGATTTAGTAGATTAGAAAAAGTTTAAAGGGATGTTGTAATTTTAATTTGTAAATGCTGAAACTATTTCGTTTTTGGTTGGTAAACAAAAGAGAGAGAAACTGAACCCGATATTTGCACGTAACCACGCAAATTTGGTTTTATAGGTACCTCAAATACTTGACAAAGAAGTATTTGACCAAGAACAAGCTACGTGAGTGGCTTCGTGTAGTGTCCAAAGACAAGAACACCTACGAGTTGCGTTACTTCCAGATCAATAGCCAGGAAGACGACGACGAAGAAGATGCTGAGTAACTTTTATCTTCTTTTATGGCATTTCAGATACATCTGTACATATATTATGTGTAATAATAAATGTCAGCTTTTTTTATTCACAAAAACAACACCTTTGCTATTCATTTCTCCCAATTTTTAATTATAAACTATTGCAATTCAAAATAATTGAAAAATAATGATTTTTAAGTTTAAAATAAAATAGGACCAAGGTAATACATTAAGTTCAGAAGACTTGCTCCAACAAAACTTTATTTTTAACAAGATTAAAACTGAAACGAATTTAAAAAAACGCCCATCCAAGTGTTTTTGAACACCCAGCTTCACTCCATATGTTTGTCCTGTCGCAAGTCAAACTGTTATCTACAAAACTTATATACAACAAAATTCCAACTCATAAAATCAAAGAAACAAAAATTGCTACGCCATCGAAGTGAATCGAAGAAATAAATTGGTACAGAGAAATCAAATCGAAATCATTGATACACTGAGATAAGTTTTGGTGATGGTAAAACAAAAGAGAAACTCTAATTTACACTTTTCACTTAGCTCTGAGATCCGAAACAACTACATCGGATCGAGAACAGAAAATCTATTGAAATTTCTAATATATCTCTCGACTCGAATAACACGAAACTTCTATACTTTGAGTCATTTATGTAATTTTTCGTGCGCAATTATATAGTACATTAAATACACCTTTGTCTTACATTATCTCGTGGATAATATAACGCAAGTACTCGTAAATTTGGGTCGGGTAACGAACAAAATCAGTTTCATTTCGTTTTGAACACTCAAAACTTTGGACTCGGAATTTTCATCTATGATTGCAACTTTTCTGGCGTGAAATGAACAGCGAATAAGCGACAACATTTTTCAACCGCTCTGTTTTCGATCTTCAAATACCTCTGCAAGGCACAATCACGGTGTTCGCTTTTTCAGCTTCGCCGCGTCCTTTTTGTGTCATGTGGTATTTACACGGTGTGCTAAAATAAAAACCAAAATTAAATCGAATGAGATTTGCAAAGAAAAAAAAATATACACACAAATTTTGTTGTTCTGGAGACTCACATTGCTTTGGTATCCTCAAAGGTTCATTGTCTTTTACAATACATTCATGCGTTTGTTTCAGGAACAAATATTGCAACAAGAGTTGTTTCTCCTCTCCTACACAAGGGTCGTAAAATCCTGGTAGATGACTCTGAAATACAAAAAAAAAAGATAATAAAGAAATACGGTTTTCAACTTGTTGACAAAATTGTCACTGAGATATTGATGCTGTAAATTATGAATTAAAAGTCAAAACTTTGAACCTTAGAAGCATTATGAAGAACAAGTTTCGAATCCTGTACGAGACACTGAAGAGGAATAGTAACATCGATAACTTCATCCTTGAGGTTCCCAGTGGGCATATCTCTCTCAGCGAAATTTCTCTCCTGTGGATAGACGAACCTTCCATAAAGTGCTTTAGTAATTATAAGCCCCTTTTTGGCCTCTTCCTCAGTTCGAATCCGACTAAAAGTAGCCCTCATAAGTTCAACCGCAGCTTTTGCTTCGCGCTGCTTTTCCAGAATCGTCGACTTGTTCATCTCGCGTTGCTTTTCCTTGTCTCGCTGTTTTTGCTCCTTCACAACTGGGTCTATGATGAGTTTTTTCACGACCGTCCACGTCACTAGGGGTACAACTGTTGCATAAAAGATAGGAGCTGGATACACTTCGTCGCAGAGGTGAATTGGAAACAGGTACGTATGAGAGGCCCTCGACAATTTCAGTCGTAAAGTCACTCCTGTTGGGTACCCCACGGAGACCGTCGCAGAGAGGCTGCTATTTTTTGACACTCTTTTTTCTGCTCCGTATTCTATGTACGCTCCGAATGTTCCAGCTCTGAAAAAAGGTTTTGAACTGAAAGATTTCATTTGAAAATGAAAAATAAAATTACAGATCTTTGTAAACTTACTTCACCATGCCCCGAATTTTGAGCTCCTTTTCCGGCATTTTGTAGGTGTAATTTAATGACACATATGAGTTGAGTAAACCAAACTGAAGTCCACACGATGTGTAAGAAGTTTCGGACTGTCGAACGATCGTTGTGTTCATCGAACTACTCGCTCCGAGTTTGTATGATAGATATCCTACTGTTACATGGTCTAATCGCATTGCAAGGGCTAAAAAAGCAATCAATTTTAAGTACAAACTAAAAAATTAATTTTAAAAACTGTTTGAACCGAATTGACAATGTCAAAGAAACAAATCAATTTGCATACTGAAGTTGAGTCTTGGTGTGATGTCGAAACCGTCAATATGAAACTCGAGGACACCATTGGAGAAGATTTTTTTGGTTATTGTTCTGAATCCTTTGAGGGCGACGGTGAGACCATTGCCAGCTCCTATGTCGACCTCAGCCCAGCTCTGGTCTGAGAATACTCGTTTGGTGGCAAAGTTTATTGACTCAGAACCAACTCCGTTTTCCGTTCCAACCTGCCCGTACAATGTTGCTGTGTCCTTCAGTGTTAGAGGGATTTCAATCGATTGATTCAAGGACATGCCGGTGATCTCAAAGGAGGAAAACAGTCCAGCACTGAAACAGTCCATTTTTCAATGTTTTAAATATAAATTATCGAGAGTTCAGGGTAAGATTTTTTGTATTAATAATTTTTATTTTATTTTTAATTGATAATAGAGTTATAGAATTCATATTCATCTTATGATAGAATTGATTAATAAAATTCGCAAAATTCCAAATTCGATACCGAACCTTTCCTCAAAATCATCTTCGTATCTATTGAAAAAGTCCGTAGCGTTGATGTTAACAGTGATGTTTCCTTTGGGTCTAGTTCGAGCCTCAAGTCTTCTTTCTTCTCGTTCTCGAGCCAATCTGTCGAACTCCTCGCGTATTTCCTGCGGAGTTTTTGTTCTCTGCACAATCTCCCATCCTTCAGTTTCCAATCCTTTGGTTCCCAAAGAATCATATATTGCTCTCTTGTGAGGATCGTTCAAAACTGAAACCAACACAAAACCATTTGATTATTTTTCAACTTATCAAAAATGAATCAACCTGCTTATTTTGTTCAATGATTTTTTTACGATATTCCAAGCATTTTTATTTTTTCGCGTTTCTTTCAAATTCGAAAGATCTACATTTTGCATCTTTTAATACTTCAATTACCTTCGTAAGCCTTTCTTGTTCGGTTGAAAAGTAATTCGGCATCTTTCTTATCCTGTGGATCGGAGTGTTTATCCGGATGATACAACTTACTAAGTCTGCGATACGCATTAACAATCTCCGCTGGTGTTGCCTGAAACACAACAAAAATCAATGTCCATCCTGGAACCTAACCTCAATGAAAAAACATTCAAACGTAAGACAAAAACATAAACAATATGAAAACATGTAAAAAATTGTTTTCAAAATGTTGAAAATGAGTAAAGGTCATCTCGACCAGTGACCGAGGTCAATTTCGACTTCTAGTGCCGGTCGAGTTGAACTACGTTGTTTTGATTTGGTTTTGATATTGTTACTCACGTCTCTGGACAGATTTAGAAACGTGTAATAGTCCTCCTCGATGATGCTTTCCTGCTCGCTATCGTCGTCCATCCTGCAAATTATTGCAAATCTAGATGTTCTCGTCTTCAGTTTCTTCTCAACGTGCCTGCCACCACCATCACCCAATATTTTCCAAGGCCCCAACCGTACTTGTGCAACAGAGACAGAATTACTACTTGACTTTGGCAACCCAATTTAATCTTTGAATTTAAATTGTTTCATTTTTCAATCTGAAAAAATCTGTTTTGTATTCTTATCTTAACCTGAAATAACGGAAATAGATTAAGAACATTGGAAAAAATTGATATTTACAAAATCAAATGGAGGTTATGTTTCCATTTTTCAAATTCTTGTTTAAACCCCGAACTCATGTTTATTCCAAACATATTTTCATTTGAGTCAAAAGTTGTCAAACACCAAAAAAAATCGTAAAAAGGTGAGAATTAGAAACAACGTTTTTGGTTTCGATAATTTTTTATTGAACAAATCTCACAACAAATCACAATTATCTTAACGAATGTTTCGATTTTCAGGTTAAAAACTACGAAAAACATTCAAAATTCAATACAAAAAAACCGCTGAAAATCCTGATCTTTCAAACCTAACCGCCAAAAGGATTAGTCAAAACATTGGCGCATGCGCAGAACTAGGTGGCACTGCGGTCGCAGTAAAAATCAGCGAGTTGGTGCTTGTCGTAGTGCACGTTATCATCCCATTCGAGAGAAATGCTCTGCGCGCAAAATTCCATCGCGGCCATATTCGTTGCAGCGAGACGCGGTTGATCCAGCCAGGTAATTCGTCAGCAACCCGTGGCTGCTCTCGTTTTTTTTGAAACCATCTTGTACAGTCGTATCGGAATGTTCGCGAAGCACAAAAGTCACGGAAGAGAGCGCGTAGAGTGAAGGTATCGATCGGAAGTGCAATTTGGAAGTGCAAGTCAAGGACGAGTCTTGACAGGGGTGAGGTTAGGTTTGCCAGTGCAATTTAAAAGGCCCCGCACGTGCGTAGGAATGTGGAAGGTGTCGCATTTCATCGCCGACCGGGATATTCTGCACTATTTTTAGTCAGCGCCCTCTCTCCAGTACCAAACGATTTTGCATTTTTTCAAACGCCCCTGAGTTGTTGTTTGCAGAAAAAAAAACGAAAACAAAGTTGGTCCTTGTTTGGAGACCTTCAAGGATGTTTTGACAATTATTGGTTATTTGCTTGTTTGCCTTGGTGAATGTTTCTAACGACGCCATATTTGAAAATTTTAAATAGTCAAAAACCTGAAGGTCATGGATTATAAACAAACGGAATAACAAATGTACAACAATCGGCTATAGTGACTGAACCGAGTGAATCACCAAAAATATATACAACAGTTTGAAACTTTTGACTCCGAATGGTTTATTTATAGAGTAAGATTTCTCATAAAGTGAGATTTCCAAGCCCGGTAAACAACGTCAAAAAAACATTCAGCTGTCAATGATAAAAGAAATGAAATGAGAAAATGAAAAAGAGAGCTAAGATATAAATGTAAACAACCTTTGATTTTGCGAGTCATCGTGTTGGTGACGTAAAAAACGACAAATTTGGAGAGAAAGATATGACGACGTTTTGTGTTGGTGCAAAAAAGACAGAACGGTTACATAGACGAATTTTGTGAATGGGATGCAAGAGGCAGTTGTAATCCATTGCATAAACATCGAATCTAATCGAGACGAGGTTAATCCTCAATGATGTAACGAACAATCTTCTCACAGATTAAATAATATCTTCGCCATTCCACTATGCGAGTTGTAACCTAAGACAGCAATAATTCATGGATGCAATTTTATGTTACCAGCAAACAAGCTGTTGACAAGTTTCTACCAACTAAACAGATGTATACATGTAAAACAAAAGATAGTTTAAAAATAACTCGGGAAAGTAGTTTTCTTAAATCCGAATTTCGATCCGAGGAAATGGACTGACCTAATTTTGAAAAAAAAAAAACTGGTAGTTAAGAATAAAACGAAAATTACACAAAAACAAAAAAAAGTTTTTAGGTCAATTTTGATGAGGTTCCCCTTAAAAAAAAAGAGCTTTCACAATTCGGGCAATAAAGATAATTGATCGTGACCAGAAATACGATTTTTTTTCATTCGTGTTCGAGTTATCGGACAGTATTAATAGAATGGAATATTTTTTAGAGACGGTGCGAGGAGCCGGCTATTCGGGGGGTATTAAGGGCGGCTGAAGAGACCGCAAGGTGCAATGCCATACAGTCCAGGAGGGCACTCAGGAGCAGTAGCAATATCGTCCTACAGTAAGAACTCGATGGCGCCACTGTCGCCCACCCTCACTAGACGGTTTAACAGCACCAGCAGCGCCACGCCATCCATCGCTACCAAAACTAGCAAATTCCGTCTCGATACTTATTCTGACCGCTGTAGCAGTTTCCCCATCACCACCAACAGTCAAAGTCGAATGTCGGATTATCGCCGCCACAGCTCTATAAAGCAAGTTTTTTATTCTATTTGACACAGCGCCGCCTGGCGGACACTTTTACACTGAGAAAAATGATGTAAAAAATACAGTGATCGTTAAAAGTACAATTGACATTCAATTTTTGGCAATAAACATTGTGATTTGTACGACTATGTAATGACGAAAAATATGAAATGCAGGTCAGGCGCCTCGTCCTCGCTATCGGACACGAGTTACCTGAGAGGATACGGTTCGAGTACCCTGCGAAACGTGTCGCTGACTTACAACAGCGCTGTGGACCTCTACAACAAGTACTCGCCAGCGAACTACAAGCCGCAAACAAGTCCGACATCGTCAAGCGGCAGTCTGCACAGAAAGGCGACAGGTGGCGCGACGAGCGCCTCGTCGGACGACTGCTCATCCTCATCTTCGTCCTCCGCTTCGAACTCTCGAGCTAGCTCGTGGACGCCGACGCTGAAGCGCCAGTCGCCGCAGCTGCAAGACCCCACGGTCGAGGTAACGACTAACAACAACGACGACACAGACGCGCTGCGCTGCAGCACCAACAACAATAACAACGACCCTGACACAAGCGACTCGGACTCGAGCGACCGTGACTCTAGCGACCCCGACAGCAGCGACGCTCACAACCCGCTCAGTTTTCAACACAATTTCCCCTCTAACACTGATAACCTGGACTTCCTCGTTAACAACAACGATCGCTTCGCTAAGTGCAAGCCGCCCTCGGAGCTTGACTCCGACGACGAGGTCGCCACCAAGGAGAGGCTGCTTGAGTTCGAGCCAGAGGGCGCTGCCAGCTACGCCGATGACCCAGCGGTCCCCTCCACTTCCAGAAGACCCGACGGTTTGGCGCCAACCGACGACCCCAGGGAGGGACCCAGTTCACCCTCCGTCCGGGCCCAGACCTACCGCTTCGATGACCTTGTAAGTATACCCCCCTCCCTCCCCCACCCTCATCGACTCGTTTCATGTTCTTCTTTGTAGATGGCGTTGGAATAACTCCACTCTAACGTCTGTAACAAGCAATTTATAACTTTGGTTTATACGTTCAACGTTCCGAGCAATTCTCTTGTATAAATAGTTGAACGAATATGGAAACTATCTTCAGGGTGGCTGAATTATTTAGTCGCAAAATCAAACAATCTCAAAAGTACAGAGCAGACACTGTCATTGTAACTGAGTTTACAATTTTTAAATTTGTATCTGCAATAATTTGTAATTATGGCAGATGAAGAAAAAAAATGAATATCAAAGAGGATTTGAACTCGGATTTACCACTTGATAGTCGGACGACTAGACCGTTGCTCCACAATCACTTTAGACACTTTTTCAATCTTCTTTCTAAACTCAACATCTAAGGGATAGGTAATATTATTGCAAATCAACTCTTCAATTATGTAGTTACCCAGCTCAATATATTCAATACGTTCACAATACTCTCATGAAGCTAAGTTCTGTCCAGCCAGCTGAAACTCAGGTTCGAATCCTCGCGAAACCCATTATTTTTTTTTTTTTTTTAATTTTCAGTTTACAGTTTCTTTGTCGAATTTCCAGGCTTTTCTTTACACTTGTGCAACAAAATTTCCTCGGCCGTTTTTACGTGAGTCGAGACCCTGATCCCAAATTGTCGATTCATTGTCAAGTGGTTACTTAATTAAGTTTCGCAAGCAGGCGCTTTTTAGACCGATGAAAAGTGGGCCGCACAAAATTGTTGTCATATTTGGCGCATAAGAATCGTATTGATTTTGTTGGTTCATCCAGGTCATTGTTCAGGGCCTTCGAGCCGAATCCTTTCAAGTTGAGGAAAAAGTCTGGAAGCGGTCGGGTAATGACAACGATCGCTTTTAGTAAGGGTTACGAAATTGTAACGTCGCGGCGCTGAGGCGCCTAAAGGCTTTGTATTAATAGACCGAAGCCACTGTCGAGTTTATCGCGCTCCGGCTGAGAGAGCTTTCTCGCGGCGTTTTCTCTGGTAAGGGAATGCCCGCCCTAAGCGAACTTTCAAAGTACGAAGCTGGCGCTGGTCCAAGTGCTGAATTGGCTGGTGTGGTGTGCTTGGAGTGCGACCCTCTTCAGCGTCGCTTATGCTTTTTTCTTGGGCATCACGGCGCCCTTGCTTTCGCGCAAGGGGGCGCCACTTGTTTCCAAGTATCCGACCCCTATCGCCCGATACACCGTACGCGAGGTAAGCGACATCTGCCGGCCGATCGGCAGAGCATGGAGTTTGTTTCGAACAAGTTTGTTATTTTTACGTTTTTGTCAATTTTGTTTGTTCATTTCCGTTAACTCATGTTTTTTAATTTCTCTTTTTGACCTGTTATTCTAAGTAGTTGATTCAGTGTGCTAAGCTAACTCTGACGTTTGGACTCTAATCGACTGTCTTTAATGAAATTAATTTTAGTGAATAACTTAGATTGAGGTGTGTTTTTTGGATGTTTAAGGTTTCGAAAAGAAGCTTGTTTGGTTTCAGGAGGCGGGTACCAGCAGATCCACTGCAAACCGCCACGTTCGCGATGATCGTCGAGGCCTCACTGGATTGAGAAATATTGGCAATACTGTAAGAGAAGGATCAAAAAAAGATTGAATTAAGTACATAAGAGTAAGAGCGAGAGATTAAAGTGTTGGGTTTTTTCGTTAGTGTTTCATGAACAGCGTGATTCAATGCCTGAGCAACACAAGGCCGTTGTTGGACTACTTGCTCAACGACAAGTACAAAGACGACATCAACACGACGACCTCCGGGATGAAGGGTGCGCTGATCAAAGCCTTCAGCGAGGTCATTCACGAGCTGTGGGAAGCCGGCGGTGACCACGTGGTCAACACCTCAGCGCTCAAGTCGCAAATCCAGCGGTTCGCTCCGAGGTTCATCGGCTATAGCCAACAGGACGCTCAAGAATTCCTCCGGTATCTGCTCGAGGGCCTTCACGAGGATGTCAATAGGGTGAAAGCCAAGCCGCAACCAATCCACACGGACATCCCTGACCACTACTCGTCAGTACTTTGAATTGTAATTTTGCAAATTGTAATCAGCCTTTGTCTAAGATGTTTTTTGTTTCGGTTACAGTGACAGTGAAAAGGCGAAAGAAAGTTGGAAACGGTATCTGCGAAGCGAGGACAGCTCGATTGTGGACATTTTCGTGGGTCAGTTGAGGTCGTCGCTACGATGCACTTCTTGTGATCACGTCTCTGTGACTTTGGACCCTTTTTGGGATCTGAGTCTGCCCATCCCGGCTCGCAGTGGAACGGTCAAGTTGAACCAATGTCTGCTCCACTTTACTAAGGAAGAGGTGCTGGACGGTGACGAAAAACCTACCTGCTCCAAGTGCCAGATGAGGAAGAAGTGTACCAAGAGCTTCAGTATCCAGAAGTTCCCCAAAATTTTAGTCATTCGTATCCTTTTACAAACTTGAATCTAATCCAACATGATCGTAATAATGTAAGATTGAAACTGTAATTCGTATTTCCTTGACTTGTTTAACACGAAGATCTGAAACGGTTCTCACCAATGGAAAGATTTCGAGGCAAGCTGAACGTGCTAGTGGATTTCCCTCTGTCAAATTTGGATCTAAGTGAGTTTGCGGCGCCGAAAGTACCAGGGTGCACGTACAGTTTGTACGGCGTGGCGAACCATTCTGGCACGACGTACTCCGGCCACTACACGGCCTACTGCAAGCACCCGTATTCCGGCGAGTGGCACGAGTACAATGACAACCGAGTTTCTAGCGTGCCAGTCCGCTCGGTCGTCTCCAGCGAGGGCTACGTCCTCTTCTATGAGCAACAGCCCACGAGCTCGCACTTGTGAAAAAAGGAAAACACAAATTCAAACAAAGTTATAAAGTGAAGAAAAACAAGCAGAGAAAATTAATTAAAAATACCACCTTGCCTCACGCTAGTACCTCGATTCGACACGCGGGACTTTTTGATTATGCGCCAATGCTTACTGGTTAAGTTTTAAGCCTTCTTTTTATAGTGAAAATTTAAAAACAAAACACGATGTCGAATTGAAGAAAACAGTTTTAATGCTTTTCACTTTTCGTTAGTCTTTCTTAGCACTGACGTTTCGAAATTGCAGCTCGTTTTGGTCCCACCAGGTGGCGCTGTCGCTGAAAAAAGAGAAATGAAGTAGAAATGTCCCCGCGATGGAATCGTCCGAAATTGTTCAATGCTTGCAAGTGCCATCTACGCGATCGTTGAAGGCATTTAAATGAAATTTGAATTGTCGCGTAAGTTGATTTCTTTGATTGAACGAATTTTGATAGTTTCGGTCTGTCTCCCCACAAACTTTTTACGTTTTGAATTTTGTACACAACAATCAATTAGCGTCGAATCGAAACATGTTCCTGATGAAATGTAATAAAATGCAAATTTCTAAGCCGCTCTTATTGGCAATCTCTTTCCATTGTTTCTTCTCGTCTTCGTTTCAGCGAACACATGCTTAACGCGTTTATTATTTATTGCCTCGAGTAACTTATTTATTTATTTGATTTTGAATGATGATGTAAGTCGTGGCTTTTTCATTTATTCTCTTGTTGTCACTCGTAATCGTCTAGTTCAAAGGATCAGCGATTTATTCAAGGGTTGACAATTTAGAATCAACATTGTTGCTTCGATCGTTTACTTTTGTAACTTTTTTGCTCGCCTTTTATTTTTATTTACCATTGTCTTCACAGTCGAGAATTATTTATTTTATTTATATACAGAGAAATGAAAGCAGATATAATACAAAGTATATTAATATATTCGGTATCGTCAGAATGTTAATTGTACACTACGACAACACAGAATATACAAATGAATTATCTTTATTAATTACAATTATTATTCATTATTAATATTTATTACACTTGCAGTTCAGATGATTTATGAAACAGGAATCAATAAAGATGTACAAACTCGACCAGTTCGTTTTTTATTCCTACCCTGCCAGTGTAACAACAAGCTTTATTTATTCAATTCAATCCAAATCCCAACAAAAATCTATAACAATACATTTTCGAATAATTATTACTGAATAGTTACTCTTTACTTCACCATTATAAGACTGTCTGTTATAGATCAAGTGTACTGTTTCGTAATGACAAAAATGACAAAAATTGAAAGATAATATCTTTCGAAACGGCAGATTTCGTTCATCCCCATGATGTTCAACCCGTTGGAGGATTTGCGCAAACGCAAAAATGTGACGATGCAGTTTTCGCACAGCGCCGTCAGGGTGCGCGGACGTGCGCTCAACGAAGAAGATTTCGCGATGCAGTTTAGTGTCCGCTGGCGCGCGATGCCGAGTGCGTTGCAACGGTGCGCTGCAACTTTTTTTTCGGCGCGCGCTTTTTTTTTTTCGTTCTTGTATGTACGAGCTGTGGCGCGGGGGTGGGAGGCTCTCGCGCGTTTTCGGCGCGCCGTTGGACTTGCCTCCGCCGGAAGCTGATCGTTTCTGCCGCCACCGCTTTCTCGCAACGAGAGATAAAGTGCACGACGCGGTTATCAGTGCGCGAGCATTTTTACTGTTTGATCTTCGCTCTGCGACACGCTGTTTACGTCCAAATTTTTTTTCGACATTCTTTTTCTGTCGAAATTAGATTCGTCAATTCTGTCCTGCGGTTTGTGATTTCAACCCCTGTTTTTTTACGTGTCATGTTTATCTTTTCTTTCTTAATTTGTTTGTTGCTTTTCGAGTTCAAAAAATAACGAAATTCGTAATTGTGTTGCGGTAAGATGTGGTATTTTAAAAGTGCAAAACAAAGGGGAACAAGTTTTTTGTCTGCAGAAAGATACAAAAATTTTTTTTCCTCAGTATTTGAAGTCATTGCTGATGGCAGCTCTTTTGAACATTAGTTATTGGAAATCAAATGGACTCGAATTATTCGCTTACGAGTAAGATTTTCAAGGACAGAACCGAAGAAGAAAAGAAGCAAAGATTGACAAAACGAGTAAACGAAAATGTCGGTTTGAACGGGTGCTTTTTATTGGAAAACACTATACAAATCAATAGACGATAATGCAATGTTTGTGGAAAAAAGGGTGACTTGACGACAAGATTTGCCACCGCAAATAATTTGCAATCGAGTGAATAATGACCGATGTGAAAACCACATTCGAAATGGTAACGACTTAAAGCACATATAATTTTCTGCAAAAACATCCACCTGCGAAAAGTTGGCCTTCAAAGACACCCGATCAACCGCAACGAGACAATGAAAAGGATTTCAAAACAATCTCAACAACGCTGGAATGCAACTCGAAAGTGTGACCACAAAATTTCAACAGAAAACATAAAAAATTGGAAATCAAACGGACAAACAACAAGTAAACAGAAGGGGAGGGAGAAGTTCGTCAAATCGTTAGTAAACATAAACAAAGAAAAAATCAAACTCGTTGTTTTTCTTATCAAAAAGAAATGGAGGAAAGAAAGGTCATTGAAAGGTCATCCGAAAAAGAGAAGCTATGGAGAGGGAGGGAGAGGAAAAGGGGGGTAAAAAAAAATAATCTCGAAAATGCGTCGGTGTGTTTTGTGATATGTCTGTGAGTGTGAGTGTGCGCGCGCGCATGGAGATGCGCGAGAGAGATGGAGCGAGTGGTGATTCGCGAATCGGCCGGGCAGAGACGTCGTCTGGCAAGGAAGGAGCGCTTAGCAGGACCCGGGTGTGCGTGAGGGCAGTGATCTCTCAGGGAGCGGCGACCTGACTCGATAGCTATAGGATATAGATGCGCGCGCGGCGGACAAGAGATAGAGACAGAAAGAGACAGCCTCGCAAGGACCAGGACGGCTTTAATCCACCTACGGCCACAAGGTAACAACCAACCACCGGTCGACGCCATCTTTGTTTTTAATCGACATGTCGTCGCTTGGTCCTCCACTTTTAGATCGCTTTTGGCTTCATTTTGGCTTGCTTTCGGGTAAGCCAATTGTGCCGTTTGCTGTTTTAGCTGCTTCGGTTGGAGCGACCACGGCGAGTTCTATTTTCGCGACTAGCACAAGCTTTTTACCCACATTTCAGTTGGTTCTATTCAATATCGCAGGGTCGTTAACCTCCTCCCATTAACTCCGAGTCTTAAAAGCTAATAGATCTACTTTAATCGTTCGAGTTCAACGAGCGCTCAACGAATATATATCACTTTGAGTGGCCGCTTTGAAACGACACCCGCAACATTTCAAACCACAGCTACACTTTACTTCTTTCTCGCTACAGTCGTAACTGCACAAATTTTCAACGTACTTTCCTCATCCTAATTTGCTGTTCTGTTTTTTTTTTTAAATCTTAATCATAGTTATTCCATTATTTTTTCATCATTTAAAGTTGTTGAACAATTATTTCAAACGATTATCGAACATTATTTTTGGCATGTTTCAAACGAGTTTATACAAGTACAATAATTTTTTGGGTTCGTTATTATTTGTTTCATTGTTTCTACATCTTCGAATAAATCAACCTAAAAGAATTGTCAGAAAAACAATGTATAATCAGTATTGTTTATTTTGTACAGATATAACAATAACGAAACAAAATATCAAAATGACCTTGAGCAGTGCCAGTCAAGTTCAAACCGATGAACCGAGAAGAAAAAAAAGCGACCTCTGGACGAAGAATGACGAACGACGATTGTATTGTTGAAGGTGCAATTAAACAATCACAAAGGCTGCGGCCGTTTCAAGGATGTGGCCCAAGCGACGAGTGCAACGACATTGAAAACAGTCACATGGTCGGCGCGCTCTCGTTGCCGCGCCGCTCTTTTATAATGTTTTTCTCCCCGCCGCGATCTTGCTTGATTAACTCTCCATGGCGCAATCGCTTTTCGGCTCATCGCTCTCGACCTTTGTCTCTATAACAAGATCCAATTTCGCAGTCCAAAAAATGTTCTACGCTCAGGTCGAGCGTCAAGCGAGAAAGGCAAAATAAAAAAGGGGGGCCGAATCTGCAACCATGGCGCCGCCCTCCACAGCGACGATTTTTCATCGCCGAGCCGAAGGGCGGAGTCGGCCGGGGGGAAAAGACATTTTCCCTTAGATATAGGCCGTCACTTACTAGTTCTGTGGGTCATTATATAATAGCGCTTATATGGCCGAGACCAAAACACTTCCGCTTTCTCTTAAACAAAAATGGCCACTCGATTTTGTTCTTCTGTTTACAAAGTTATACCAAATTAATTTTGAAACAAGTTTTTGTTGTGGATAAATTGTTGGCTACCAAAACGTTGGATTATTTTGTGAGATGACTTTGAAGCACTGAAGAAAAAAGTACGAAAGTCAGGTTGAAGAAAAAAATCGTACCATTCAATTCTGTTCTCTTGTCTTTCGGTTGAAAAAAAAGGGGGGATAAGAGAAAAGGATGAGGTTCAAGAAAAAGGAGAGAAAAAAATAAAGAGAGAGGGAGAAGGAAGAAAAAAAGAGTAAAATGACACACAAGGCAGCGCTGCAACCTGCGGTGCAGAAAACTGGCTGCCGCGACTTGTGCCTCATCGTAGAGCATCGAGTCCGTTGCACTTTCGATTCTGCACTCGCGCAGCCATTGAACACGCCGAGAGCATGCGCCGTCATTCTTTTTATTTATTCCAGGCATTTTGCGCGTGACGTCACTCGCGCACGAGGTCCTTTTTCAAGTATACTCTACCGAAGCCGGATCACTTTGTGTACTCCGTTTTCTTTGCTTCAATCATGTTTTTTCACTGAGTAAAAATCTTCGTGCAAATATTTTTTTCGACTTTTCCCGTCATAAAACATGTTTGAAACAAGTCCAAACATGTTTTGCGTTCATAGAGTCTGGGCTCGTTCGAACATGTTTCGACGACTTTGAACCAGTCCGAAAACTTGTTTGAGAGTGTCAAAAACATGCCCAGACATGTTCAACCAAGTTCAAACTTGTTCAAACAAGTCTGGACACCTTGAAACTTGTTAAAACACGTTTCACATTATTTTAACTAAGTTGTAACGTATTTCCAACGAGTTGTTTGTACGTGTTTTAAATACGTCCGAACAAGACCGAACTTGTTCGAACTTGTCAAACAATGTTCCAACACATTTGAACTTGTTCGAACTCATTTTAAATTGTCCCCAACATGTTCTACCTGATCAGAAAGGAAACTGTCGATTTGTATATCTTCTCACAGTTTTCCCTCAACACGCTCTGTCGTAAAGCATCAAAAATAAAATAACTTGAAAGCCAACGAAAAAACTTGCGAGGAAAGCTTGGCAACAACGCTCTGCTGTGAGATGCCCTTCGCCACCGTTTTTCATGGCTTTGGTTTTATCTTTCCTCTTTTTGTCCCCCTCCCTTCATCTCGTTCTCAAAGGATGTTCTCACGTATTATTCTACTTTTCGCAAAACATTTGACACCGTCAAGGATCATCACGATCCTCCGTCGGCGCAAAATTATAAACCAAGAAACAGAGATCGCACACCTTCTCCTCAACCGAGGAAAAAAATTGCATTATCTGATTCGAGCATGCACAGCACAGCACGTGCAACCCTCTTTAGAGGAATCTGCAAGACTGGGTACGAAAGACCCGTTTTGCATGTTTTGTATTTATTGTATTGCATTTCGGTACACTCAGCTTCAAAATGCTCTTACAAACTTTGCCATTTCAATTTAATCAGTCGCGCTATTTTTTCTCGCTAAAACCAAAACAAAATAAATAAACAAAAACAGACAAGTCCTTAAGGTGACCTTGAGTTTAAGACGTTTAATGACCTTGATGTTGATGTTTCCATGTAATATTAATAATTAAACGACAAGATCAAATTGAAGTTGAACTTTGAACATTTGACTTGTGATTTGTTGGGTGAAAAGGGTGGGGGTAAATGTGACATCGGGATGATCGGTGGAACGCGCTGAAAATCGACGTCTCGGTTGCACTTTGTGCGAGAACAACCAGTTCCGCCGGCGGATTCTTCGTGCATCTCCGTGGGTCGTCGGGGCTTATATTGATCACGAGAGTGCACACGATATTCGTGAACGCACACAATCGCAGCCTCGAGATGCGGCCGCCGAGTCAAAATTCTGAAGCGCATGTGTGTGCGTGAGTTTGCCAGCGCGTACGCTTCCCGTGCGAATTTATATTCCCGGCTCTTCACCTCAGATCTTTTTTTTCAGTCGAACCCCCAACTCCAAATTTTTTCCCTTTATTTGTCTGATTTACCAAATTATTCGTTTTCCAACTTGAAAGTCAATCCAAATTTAAATTTCGCGCCAGTTTTGTTTGTTAACAAAAACAGTTTCATCAAACATGACACAAACAGTGGCAAATTCGAGGGAACATGGAAATTAAAAAAAAAGGAAAAAGTAGGAATTTCGAGACGAAATTTGTGCTGGATATCGTCTGGAGAAATGAGAAACAAAGGAAGAAAGAAAAGGTTGAGAGTTGATCGCGTCTCGTAAGTCCGAGCCTTTTCACGTGCAAATGTAGCAATTAGTTGTTCATTAATTACGCGAATTGTAGAGAGTGGTCGGCTGTTGAATCGTGGCTGGAGCGAGAGGGCCCCTAAACAAGAACGCAAACAAAGAAACAGAGGGAGTGAGAGAGAAAACAGCAGTCTCCCTTTGCATCGCAGGGCTCCGGTGTCAACAGGTTTTATTTTTGCTTCGCGAAAAGTCCAAGGTCCTCTTTTGCCCCACAGCGCATTCCTGACTCGATTTAAATTGACCAAATGCATCGATGCAGTTCAAATGTTCAAACAAAAGTACACGAGACAACAAAAACAAAAAAACAAAACAAACAAAAAAAGTCGTCTCATTTTCCTACTCGTTATCTCTGCTTGTTTATCGGGCTTGTTTGTTGGATTTGTTTTTCGTCCAACACGTGTTTGGGGTAGGATAAAAGGTACAAATCGCAGCACGACTGGGTTCAACTTTTTCTGTAGCTATTCTGTGATGTGCAGAGTCTTTCTTTGCTACACTTCTTCACTCCCTCTTTTTTGCATTCCTCCCCCTCGCCTCGGGCCTTACTTCCACAATATAAACTAGAACGTCCGTTCGCAATGATCGACAGAACGAAAATTTAGTTTGCGAAATTACGTTTGGCTGGGCTATTTTACTCGTTTCTTTTTCTATTTTGTTATTTGCTCTTTTTGTTATTTCAGCTTGATTTAAATGAGAACAAAATGTTCAAGGTTTGCTGCAACCTGAGAATCTGTTTGTATAGTTTTCATCTGTAATTTTATTTGATATCTGAAATTTACTTCTTCTCGGATGCAATTTAAAATTTTACTTTATCCCCTCTGTAAAGTTACATTCTCGATGTTCGGTTACACTCTTTGTAATGTAATTTTACAATTTTTCTTTAAACCTTACTCGAAACTTGTTGGCATTAAATTTGCATTTAGGAGATACATAAATTTACATTTTACAACAACCCAGTTGTAATTCATGTAACTTCACAGCCTCCATGTAAACTTACACTGTACTGCACGTAATTTTATGGCGCTCATCAAAACTACATTGTTCAACGTGTAATGTCACGGTTGTTACAAAAATTGCCCTAATTTTCAGGTCCGTTCTCAATATTTAAAAAAAAATAAATAAAAACTTGTTGTACTTTTAACCCGATTTAACCCGTTTAGGAAAGGGTTAAAATTAATGAGGATGTAATGAGTTCAAAAATCGCAGACACTTTTGTTGTGGAAGAAAAAAAGATGAAGAGAGAGAAAGAAAGAGAGCGAGGGAATAGGAGAGAGATGGACTATGTTCTCGTGCGAATTTCACACCTTTGGGTCCAAGGGAAGAGTCTCTCCCTTTCTGGGATAAATCGGAATCGCGATACTCGCATGTTATTGCCGGGGTTAGAGCTCCGCTTGTGGTAACGCACACACGCACGCCAGAACCTGTATCCATGGGGACTCGAGAGTTCGCAACTGGCAATAGGGATCGGATAACATGCGGCTAGACGGGCTACAGACGCCGAGCGTCCTTCGCTTCTGTTCACGCTTAAGCACACAGACTCGCGCGCACGCCAAGACTCGTGCGTGAATGAGCATTACCAATAATCAACCGACCCACTCATAATTTATTCCACTTTTTCATCACTGTTCACCCGATACTCTCTTTCCACTTTTTATCACATTTTTATCAAAAGTCAATTTGAACGTTAACCCCAAGTTAACCCTATAGAAGTGCAGTCTGATTAAGCTCTTATTAATAATTCTGTTAGGAGAATCTTACATTACAGAACGAAATTGCACTTCAATTTTCAAATTCAATTTGTTTTTTAAAAAAAACTTTTTTTTTTAAATGTAAACAAACTTTACAAGTACGTTTCAAAGTTACACAATGTTTATAATATTGGCTTTGTAAGTGTAATGTAACTTGCAATTTACATTGTAAAGTTACATGAAAAGCTCTAAACGATCGACTTTATAAATTTACAAGTAAATTCATGTGTTTTGTAAAGTTTAATTTAAAAGTAAAACTGCAGAGCAATTAGAAAAATAAACATTTACATTCAAACATTGTGAAGATTTAATTCCGAAGTTGCGTTGTAAAATTATACGAATCACAATGTAATGTCACAAAGACTTTACACAAGGTAGGAACTGCCAAGTTACTTTTTATACAATACAATCAAATACAATTAAGCTCTATAAATTGAAATGCTTTGCAACTGAAAATTATTTATGATTAACTTAATGAGCGATCGGTTCCCGTTACCGGTTGTAATTGTAACGAAAATAAAAACTCAGAGCGGCAGTGTACAGCATCAATAAATTGTTTGATGTGGAGCGCAGAGTGTGACTGTAACGTTTCCGGTTGGCCGGAAGGTGAATTTGCTTCGTGTCAGTGAACCTTGTGTCGCTTGACCCCGGCAAGAACTTTTTTCCCAACTTACGAAAAAAATGTAAATTCACAATGAAAATGTAAAATTACCATGAAAATGCAAAATTACAATGAAAATGCAAAATTACAAAAAAGTGGTGTAATTATAGTCGATGTAAAGTTACAAAAATATGTAAATTCACAATGGAAATGTAAAATTACAAAAAAGTGATGTAATTATAGTCGATGTAAAGTTACAAAAAATGTAGTTACATGAACATGATGTGTTGATGTAACGTTTCACAAAATCACAATGACCAAACTGTAATTTTCCATTGAACACGAATTATTACAGGCAACTTCTTTAAATAAACAGAATCGTTAATTTAATAATAAGATCTAAAAAAAAATGCACAGTCACGTTTTTGTTGTAACTGAGAAAGTAATGAGATCGGTTAAAATTTATGTTTCAGGTTGGTGAATGGACGCGATCGAGTTTAGTGCATTGTGGGATGGTTTTTACGTGAAATCGTGCATATCACATCGGAACCTCGGCGCAGAGTTTAGCAGAACAATGGACCACCCTGTATACACCTATATCCGTCTGGTGTCCCTCTCTTTCCGCTTCTCAACGGCGAGCCACGAGTTGCACGGCCGAGGCGAGCGCCGCTGCGACCCTTGACACGTCCACTAGCTTCGATGCAATTTTATTGCACGCCTCCGATTCCAAGAACACGCTCGCTTCCAACTTTTGTTATCCGCTTTTTCCCCACTCGCTATATTTAACCTTCGACTTTATATCTCTCAACAGATGCTCGCCTCTTTTCGCCAAACTTCCATTCCTTTTTCAGACCTTTTATCTTACAATTTTCCCCTTTTTATTTCACATCTAAAAACCATACTTTTTATCGCTCCAAACGCAGAGCAAAAAAATTTGATTGCCAGAACAAAACGTTGGAGCAAAAAGAAAGACTTTTCGTTAGACATTCGGTTTCTGCGAAGTTCGGTGCATCCGCACGCACACACACGAACACAGTGTGAGATGCAGTTCGCGTCCCTCTTGTTCCCTCTTGCTTCTATCGGTCACTCGATGTTTCGCAGTGTCCCGAATTTCGTGGCAGCACTGTCGTTGTCCAAACATTTTTCTTTCCTTTATAGATTTTGAGTTGCAATTGACTTTCTATTGATCTGAAAAAATGAACATTTCAAACAGTGAACAGTTGCTCATTTCTCAAATTGGATTTCAAAAAATAAAGCTTGTGTTTGTAATTTGCAAAATGAAATCTTAATCTGAATCTTGAATCACCTCGATGAAACATGTTGTGTTGATAAAAATCAATCCAAAATAAACTTGAAATTTTGAAAAAAAAAAAACGTTTCATTTCGTAAAGTGCAGTTTGTAAATTCATTATGTACACTTAAAATTAGATTCCACAATAGACAGTTACTTTGCAGTTAGCAATTTGACAAAGTACATTCAAAGTTACGTTAAATCTTGTGGTTGGACAAATTCGTGTGCACAAATTTTGTGGTCGTGCAGCTCGCAATGTGAATGTCAAATAAAGAAACATTGGCGATTGTGTCAAAAGATAGGAACAAACATTAGAATTGAAATCAGATGATGCGTTTGATCTGAATGAAAATGAGCCTATCCGCGCAAGTGATTGAAAAGTAATTAGTAGTGAACGTGAGATGTTTTGTTGTAAAGTAGAGCACGCTTAGGATCGGCGATTCTCACGCTCGTGCCGCTTTAACCCTCCATTGGTCACGTGAAAATAACCTCAAAACATTATTAGCATATACATACAAACACATGCAAAGGTCCATGTCTCGGGAGCTCGGGGTAAGAGTCGAGTGGGGTCCTTTTTTCTTCATGTTTTGTTGTTTGACCGCATTTGAACCATTTTTGACCCGTTTGACCTGTCCGACCCGTTTGACCTTGGATTATTGACGACACGGCGCGCAATAAAAGGCCCCCCCATATTTCAACCGGACCGCTACTTTTTACACTCGACAGTCGTTTAGCGGGATTTTCGCGTCAAAGATATTAAGTTTTCATTATTAACATAATCGTTTCACTGCAACCCCTATTTCTATCATTTCATTTCCATTTCTTATTCTAATCCACGAATTCTTGTATTTTAAATACAAAACCCAACTTTTCGTCTTTTACAAATTTATTTCATACGCCCAACGGAATTGAACAATTTTTTTTTACATTTTTGCATTGTACTTTGTTTTATTTTAAGGCTGATAGAAGTTATCGGGATGATTAACTTATCAGGACCGATAAGTCGACGCTCGCAAGTTTTTATAAAACGATAAGACAAATGAAATCGGTATCAAAAAGGTTTTGCTGACAAGTTTTTATCGTAAATAAACCATCAGTCAAAAATACATATTTCAAAATTTTAGTTCTCACATTTCAAAACAAAACTTCAATTTTCAATGAATCGCCTTGTGAAAACAACAAATTCATTGCTGATAACATTTGTGTACAACGAAAAGCAATTTTCGTGACAAAACTTTTTTTCATAATTCAAAAACAAACAACAGAAAAGAAAAACGAGACATTTAATTTGTGACAATCAGGAATGAAGAAACAAAAACGAGAAAAAAGCGGTTGGTAATAGACGGGTATAAACGTCAAGTTTTGATTGATGCAAAGTTGTCGGTGCGACGCGACATTGGACGTGACGGAGAGCGAAGGATTGTTTATACGCGTGACCGGAGCGTGCAGAGGGCATACGTCACGGGGTGGCATTACGCAGAGACACGCGACCGAAAGGCTTGCTTGCGCCAGCCTGTAGACACACTCGGCTGTTGCACAAGTTAGATATTGATCTTAGCCGGAACTAGTTTCCGTTTCCGTATATTTCCATCTGGCGTCGCGCATTAGCCCATCGCCTCGACTCGATCGCTGCCAAACCGACAACCACAACTACCCCTTCCAGGCCTTTGACCTTTCCAGCCAAAATCACTCAATCAATAATTGCCCTTTTCGTCTCTCAACTTTCAACAACACTTTTGCTCTCTTCTTTGAATTCGCTCCGTCAATAAACAAAACTAACCTCAAAATATTCAAAACAATAATTCAAACGAAATAGTCGATAAATAATTCAAAGAAAATAAATAAAAGAATCGCGGGCAAAAATCACAAAAGAGCCTTTCGAAATAAATAACAATACAAGACAATACTTTACAATACAATTCAAACAATGTTTGAATTAAGTTGTTTTGAAACTTTTGCAACATGTTATTATTTTGTTATTAGATTTTTGAGCGGAATGTTTCAGCTAAATAAGTTTGCTTTTTCGTTTGGTTTTATTTTTCAACGCTGCGCTACGTGGTTTCAAGAGCGGATGTTGATTGTTTATCAGACAATCGTGTATACGGCATATGACTGAACATTCACATTGTATGACTCTACGTGTTGCCTAGGTCAGTGCTACTGTGCCTTTGCACGCTATCATTCTCGCTGTTCTAACTCTGACAAATCAAATTCTGTCCAACTCATATCAAACTTGCCCTTTTTTCTAAATAATTATTCGTTCAGAAAAAAAATCATCTTAGTAAACTTATCAACGAAAAGAAAAACTAAACACCAAAAAGAAATTTTTTCATAATAAAAATCATATTGTTGTCAATAACAACAAACGAAAAAAAAATTTGGAACAAAAATGGATAGGAATTGCTGGGATTAAAATAAACAATGCAATACATAATTTGTCTTACTTTTGAAGTTGAGGATCTGTGTAGATCTGTGTGAACAAAATTGTTATGAGAAGATTGTATGTAAGAAGAAAAACAAAGTTGAAAAAGAGGTGAATGAAAAATGTTATGGGAGGGGTGAAGATCATTAGAAGGGTGTTTCTGCGGGCCACCCTCCATTTTAACGTAACAAAGATATTTGTCAGGGGCGTATCTATACATGACCAAGGGGAGGGGGCGTAACCTAATTTCTTTCCCTGAAATTAAACAGCTTCAGAGCCCTTTTAATAAACTCACGTCTCATCACACGACAAAAGCCTATTTTCACTGATTACATTAGTTTTATCCGCTCCTGAATGCACTCAAAACTTGTCAACTTGTTTCCAAACAAACCATCCTCAATTTTCAATATCCAAAGTTCCTAATTGTCTTGTAATTTTCGTTACTTTTTGTTTTATTAACAAACAACAAAGTCACTTGTAAAGAACAGTTTTCCAAAAAAAATTTTTTATAAGTAGAAGGGTTGCAATAGTTTTTGTTGAAAGTTTTTTTTTGGAAGATGAAAAAAAGTTTGTCATTTTTATTGATGAAACAGAGGTCGAAAAAGAAACGGTGGGCTAATTAGAGTTGTCGGAGAGTAAAAATAGTCTAGGAATTGCAAGCACGCAGCGATGCGAGATTAGTGTGCGATGGGACATTGTCGTGCGCTATGGAAAAAAAGCCCAATGACTCGACGTACTAGTTGCGCGCACGAATCCACGCCCACCATACACGCAACATCGGCCAATGACCGGCAATAGGTGTAGGCCTAGCCGATTCCTAGTCCTTCCCCCACCCCTCCTGTACACGTCATCAAATACATGCCTAAACTTCACACTACAACAGCTGACGTCGAGGTCAACTTTTTATACAATTTCAATTACAAACAAACATTTGTTACATTTTTTTTTATTTTTTGTTATCTAAGGATGGTATCCAAGTCATCTAGAATCAGTAAAAAAATAAAACTAAAAAAGTATAAAATTGAAGCAATTTGAAAATAACTAAGATTTGCATAGTTATTTTCGACGTTTTTCAACTTGAAAACTAGCGAGGACTGAAGACAATAGTTAATTTTATATGAAGAATATTTTGTTCTGAACATTTCTTATTTTGTATTTATCAACGTTTTGCGACGACATGCTTTAAATTGTTGAATTGAGAAAACATTTTTTTCGGATGTTGAAGTTTGGTTTGTTAGGTAAGAACTTTTGATTTGACACATAGTACTACGTCGCAGAGGGGGGAAGCACCTCTGCGAGTCCAGCCCTTCGTTTCTAGTTCATTCACACGATCTTCTCACTCTCTTGTTAAACACATAATATGGCGTGTCCCCTCCAACTTGAAACCCCCCGATTTAACGCCCCTCGGAAATTTGTTTCCACACGTTTTACGCCCACATTTTTTACACAACGTTTTTTTGAATTCGACTCACACACTTTTTACAATACCAATATTGTTCATCACAAAACTATCAGAATGAAAAAAAAAAAAAAAAAAAACAGTTTTTCACAATTCTTCTATTAATTTTCATTTTCAAAACGAAAATGCGGATTTGCAAAACTTTTGAAATTTGACCATTTGAGTTTTGTAAGAACTCGATCCAGGGTAGAAATGTTGTTCGAAGCAGGATGAAGTTGATAATTCCTTCCTATGCGAATGATTTCTCACGCAGTGGACCAGATGCGCCTGGCAACAGAAATTGCAGGCGATAAAATTGCAGCGCAAAATTTGACGGAGCGCATAGTCGTAGAAACGGGGAGATTGAACGTAAATAAAAGAAGAAACGAAAAAAAGGGAAAAAAGAGAGAAAAAGCACAGGCAAAGCCCTTAACCGGTTTCTCGGTATGGCAAAGGGCCAGCCGATCGGCGCGCAGCACAGAAACTTGAAGCGCATTATTTTAACGAAGATAAACGCGATTCACTTTTCAAGTCAACCGGTGCAACTTGAGACGAGCGTTGCACAGCCAAAGGAAGCCGTAATTTAATTAATGTCGCCCTTGTAAAGATGACTTAACAACCAAAAAAATCAGAAATTAAGAAAAAAACATTCGAAAACAAATAACTATATCAGTACGATAGAATTTTTACAATATTTAAAATTGAATATACAATACAATGTTGTAAAAAAGAAAAATGAATGAAAATCATCTAAAAAGTATAATTTTTTGTTTGATTTCAGAAACTGAGATTTTGTGTCGCATGAGGAACGGAGCAGACAGCTACTTGATGACACTAACCCGTAGATCCGAACTTGTGGGCTTTTTTATATGCATACCGCAAGGTCCTATCTACCGGTACATGTATAGTAGTCAGGCCGGCGATAAGTACTGGACAATTCAACATTAACCCTCAGAAAAAACGATCGTGCCCTTTTTCTGTTTCAGGGCCAAAATTTTTGGCAACTTGAGTTGTATAGTAAAAAGGGTCATGTTAACAATCTAAGTTTGAATACACAATTTGTATGGTCAATATATCGTAAAATGATCCTTTTTACTAGAATTCGTTTGCAACGAATTTTTCCATTCTAGGGCCTGACAATAAAACAATGAAAGAATGAAACAATAAATAAACCGAGAGCGATAATTTGAAACTAATCTTCAAAACATAGCTTGGGGTGAAATTGTGGAGATGAAATTTTGGACGAGGTCGTTAGCGATGTCTGGGTGAGGTAGTAGGTTGTATAGTAGGGGATAATCAACAGATATGAAGTCCACTGTACAACTTGCTAACTTTCCCGGACGTCGTGATTGCAACTGGAGGAGACCTTGGAGGAGGTTTTCGAAGTACAAATCGATTTGAGATTTAGAGTTAACAGTTGACTTAGAATAAGCGTAGATTATTAAAAAAGACTAACGACACATAAATTAATAGATATAATGGCGCCGATTCCCTGAGACCCTAACTTGTGACGTCGCGTCCGATATCTCACAGGCTAGATTCTCTGGTATTGGCGATGAGTGCTGCCTTTTGTCGTACAAAAGTCAGTTCTTGCACCAGAAAACAAAAGCCTTCCATTGTGAGAGACTTAGTTTCGGGATTAACGAAGGACTAAGGCACAGCCGCACGTATTTCATTTGTACACCAAACGAGCCTTTATTGCACAACCGTCATTACAAATTGTCGCCAAACCTTATCAAAATAAACTCGCAATCCTACAACTAACATGTACTCCACATTTTTTACAAATAAATAAATATCCCTTAAACAGAAAACATCTTTCATTTCTTTTCCTTTTCTACTTTACAGGCAATGGAAAAATACAAGATCAGTTACAAAAATAGATTCTCAATTTTCAATAATTATTCATTAAAGTGGTTCAAGAATCCTTTTCTTTTCTAATTTTTCTCAAATGATTAAGAATTGTATCTTTCGTCGTTTTAACATCAATAAAAACTGACTTCTAATTTAGCTGACATTTTATTATTTTGAAAATTTTAGAACAGTCGTTTTTCTGAACCACTCTATTATTTATCAGTAAAATTTTGTCGACTCGTCCATCAGCCTTTTCAGCTCCGATGCCGAGTAGCCAAGAAGATTTTTCAAGTCACAGACGAACTTGTAAACGAAGCGTTTTCCATGGACCTTGGAAATGATGTCGCCGTCATAATAGTACCTCAGAGCACGGCTCAATTTTTCGTAGTTCATCGAGCGTTTGTTTTTTCGGGCGCCCCAGAGTTTTGCCACATTTTCCGGCTCGCTGAGCTTGAACTCACCCTCCTCGCCGACCCAGTGGATCGCGTTTGTGTGCTGCCGATCTGTTAGTAGCTCCAACAGAAATTGCCAAAGTTGAATTTGCCCGCTGTTCATCGTCCGCGAGCTCGTTGGCGCCATCGAGCCGCTGCTGTAATTTGTCAATGTCATCAAACGTTGCGGCTCCTTCACAGGGCTTAAACGAACTTTTGACAACTTCTGCGGCGATGATTTTGGACTTTTTTCCTCGTCTGAGACTTGTGGAACATCTTTCTGGTTCACAGCTGGTCGCAAAAAATGAAGTAAATTAAGTTGATTTTAATTAACTTTAAACTGAACTGTTGTTTCGTATTTACTGAATGAGGTTTTGCAGTGATTTTATGTGTTAAAAAAAAGGAATGTAGTTTAAAATCGAAATTGTTTGGACAACAAGTAATGAGTGTTTACCTATAGTTTTAAACTTTTTCAATATCTCTAAATGCATCCAAAATATGCTATCTTTATCGTGGGGTACTTTCTGATTGAACTCCTCCTGAGACATGTTACAAAGTTGGGCTCCAGTTATGTTCCAGTCACTTAGTTTGATTGAGACTAGATTGAACTGTCGAACTGCCCACTGTAACCAGTGTCTGACGTGAGGTTGTGTCCACTCGTTTGGATCTTTTGGAATTCTTAATCGTTCCTGAAATAACAAATATACAATGAATTTGAAATATCATCATCTTATTGAGTTGTTAAAAGATTATACTAATCAAATAAAACAAATTTTTCTGAATGTTTATACATTGTAGTTTGATAAACATTGTTTTCTGTTTTTTGCAAAATACTAAAATAAGGTTACCATTTCTTTTTGGTAATGGACGTCTAGTTGCCAGTCATCTGGTTCTGAATTACCAGCTAGAAAAGAAAAAAAATTTTGTTTGCCATTCTTCGATAATGTACACCTTTAAAAATACATGTAGAAAATCGAATAACATCGAATGAAATTTTTTATTTCTACTTACAATTATTTTCTGCATATTCCTCTGCAGGTTTCAAAACATCAACAATGTTAATCTGCTTTTGTGGACTTTTAATTTGTACATTAATTTGTACAAGACCTTCACCTTGAACACATTGATCGACAAGATTTTTGTGACTTTCCAACTGTAACAGTAATAAAAAAATAATGAAACACATCTTTGAAGTTTGATTTTAAAGTGTGAAATACGGTTTAAAATTGAAACCTTTTGAGAATCTTGCAACCAAAATGAATAATCGTTCAATTCAACTCCCAATCGTTGTTCTAACAAATTTCGTAACGTTGAAAGAGGTTCTCGAATATCCATATGTTGCTGGAGAATCCCCTCGCTATCATCACCGTTGGCTGAACAACCCAAATTAAAAGCTGGCTCAACTTCCAAGTCTGCATTTTCCTGCAGATGAGACATGATGTCGTCCTCGTGTGATAACATACCGTCTGACTCAATTTTTATCCTTTTTATAATCCCAAAATCACACTCTTCATCAATGTCGAAACTGCAAATAGAACAAACGTTCAATTCATTATAACCTATTTTCTAACAAAAATAGCAAAACGAACTTCAACTGTTTTCATAACAATTGAAAAAACTTTTGTTTTCTAAACTGATTTGAACAATTGAAAAGAAAAATGTAATAAAATAGGTTATTTTTAAATATTCAATGTTGACGATTTTTTGTGGTTAGGTTGGCCAGACAAACTTGTTGCCTAGAAAGGTAATGGAATGTTTACCTTTTTCGAAATTTTCAACTTATTAAACTTACGATCTTTCAACTATTTTGCTCCGAACTCGCTGCTCCATTTTTATTTAAATGTTTCGAACAATTATGCGAAGGGATTTTCCTCGATTGTACGTAATTGTGTGTTATTGACCGTCGCCATATTGGTATTTAGACACTTCAAGATCGTTTGAAAAAAAGCGCGAATTTTCTCAGATCCAAACGGTTTTTGGATAAATTTTTTGTACAAATATGATAAAAAAATGTATGCACTTTTGTGGTTAGATTTGAAAAAAATTGTAATTGTGATTTCGCAAAAGTTGGGATTTTTTTGCAAAAACATAATTCACGTTTGAAATCGTCAGACATATCTAATCAGACTTTTTGCACGTGTCCTTGAATTTGCTCAGGACTTGAAATTTGTGTGCTTGACTCTTAATGATACTAAATTGTATTTGACCTCTTAAGTTGTAGGCAAACAATGTCCCGGTATTTAACAAATTTTCATTATCACTCTAATTTCAGTTACTCCGAGTCCGCTCACAATCTTTTTAAATTGTGAGCAAAATTTTATCATTTCTGAAATTCAGAGATTTAGAAATCTCTGTCATTACATACTGAATACTGCATAATTTTAAATCAATTTTTTGTTCAATAACAATTTGAATAACAAACTACAGAAATGTTTTTTCGACCTTGAAAATATTCGTTAACAGTGAACCATGGGATTTATAAACAAACTTTTTGGTAAGTTTAAACAAAAGTCGAACCGTCATTCTATTGTTTGTTTAATACTTAAAATGCAAACTAATTGGAATTTGTTTGCATTTATGCAAGTTCTGCAATTTCTTCCCCACGATCAAAATTGTTGGGTCTTGTATTCTCACGTTTATGTAATTGAGTCACATTTTTTAATCTTTATGTAAATTGAAAACAACATCAAACAATGAGTTTATTTTTTCCATGAAAAAAATCCGGTTTTAAAATCTTTCACGATTTCATAAAATATAACTATTCTTGTGATTGAAAAAAAATCAGGTTTAAGAGTTTTAACTGCTGATCGTTCAACAATTCGTTTACTTCCGGAATGAACGATTTTATGATCTAGATCTTATCAGCGACAATATAGAATCTTGAACTTGCGTGCAATAATGAAGTACAACTTTGACTTACATTTTTATACATTCTTGTGAAGCAAAATTTGTTTTTGTTTTAAACCAGGAAAATATTTAGTGGCAACAAACATATCTAGCTGTGGACTAATGATGGCCTTAGGAGATTCTATCCAGCAAAGAATAGAATTTTACCAAAAGCACAAAAACGAGATCCGAAAAAACTTCAACTTGGAACTGGATTTGCGACCGTACAAATTAGAAAAACTTGGAAATAACAAGGAACCAACTCCGAAGTTTCTCTCAACGGATGCAATAAGTTGGAGCGACTTTCAAAATTATAAACACGACTTTACAAGAACTGCAAATATGGGAGTAGCGGGTTTTGCTCAAGGACCTTTTTTGCACTACTTTTACACGTTTTTAGACAAAGTTTTGCAGGGAAAAAGTTTCAAGACTTTGTCCAAGAAGATGGTCTTCGATCAGAGCTTCGCTAGTCCCAGCTTAATTCTAATATTTTTTGTTGTCGTTGGATTTATGGAACGGAAAAAAGTCGAAGAGATCTGGAACGAAATTCGAATGAAATTTTTGGATACTTATAAAGTAAAAACAGAAATCATTTTTGATAATTGAACTAATAGAATGTTATTTATATTATATTTAATTTGTAGATGGATTTATGCTTTTGGCCTCCAATTCAAATGTTCAATTTTCTAATTTTACCTGCAAAGTATAGAGTAATTTATTTGAATGTAATGGTTATCATTTATAACGTTCTGTTATCTCACATATACCACGTAAGTATGGTGAAACTATATTTCAACAATTTAACAAATTAACAATTTTCTTGTTGTCCTCCAGGATGATTCTTGTAATGATCTGAACAGTGGAACTGATCTCCTTCCAGTGGAACTCTAGCAAATTATTCTCATCGAGCAAAAAGTCAGAATATTGTTCTTAATGTGTAACCTTACGGAACTTTATAATAAAAACAAACCAAATTGAAAAAATAAACTTGACTTTTGAAAAGCTTGATTCATGGGTGAAATCCAAAAACACATTACTTTTTACCAATGAGGAATGGATTTTAACGTCCATGCAACATTTTATTTTCATAATTTTTACAAAAAAAAAGTTACTTCACAATAAAATCACTTATTTCGCCGCAACTTGTTTGGGTTTTGGTAATCCTTCCCTAAATCCGTTTCTGAAACAATCAAAAAAACATTTCATAAATATTCGAAGTAAGAATAATCGGACATGGCTGATTAGTTTCATTTCGTTTTTTATTGTTATATTGATTTTGTTTTTGACTCACTTGAACTTGCGTCGAACGATTTTAAGGTGGCGCATACGACCGGTTCCAGTGGTCTTCCTCCTTTTAGCTTTGATGGACCAGTTGTCTGCACAAAAAATTGTTTTTGTAAAAATTTATTCGAAAATAAGATATAAGTGAACAATGGAACACAGTAAAGAAAGTGCGTTGGTGGAAAATAAAAAAAGAGAAGACAAACTAAACAAAATGTTACTTACAAGATCGCATCTTCTTCCTTGGATAGCCACATTGGGCACACTCAGACTTCTGAATGTGATACGAACTGCGTCCGCATCTTCTGCACAAAGTGTGCGTCTTATTGTGACGCTTACCAAAGCTCGATGTACCCTTCGTCTGAAAAAACAACACACATCAGTAACACATTCTTGCTAGCACAAAAACAACAAACTTCAACACAATATCCAACCATTTTTGATCAAAGATCTGTAAACATGAACTGAAAAATCAAAATCGATGTCAACGAATATACTGTATTGAAAATGAACAATTTGTTTCAACTCTTGTTTCAACAAAAAACATTGACAATGTGTGACTCTTCCGAGTCGCTTTTATCTTAACCTTAATACACTCAAGTGACAATCGGATTTCGCGAGGTAATAATTACGCGACCGTCAAAAATAATGTTAGAAATCACTTTTTTCAGAATCTTTGATTAATAATTAACTTATTTTTCGGTTTTTTATCTCAAGATTATGCCAAAATAATTGGATTTAAATATCACTGACAAATTCTTACCATGTTGTTCTCCGAAGGACAACGGAAAGAAACTTCTTGATCTTAGAAATGGGGTTTAAAACTTCAGCATTTCATTGCGCATGCGCGGGTTAGAAACTTGCCCTAATGTTTTTGTAATTTAAACTAGAAAACAAAATAGGGGGTAGTTTCGTCCCTTGATTTTTCTAAAAATAATAAAAAAGGTAAACCAATGTTTACGTAGGCGTTATTGCTCATTGTTTTTCCCGATACGATACGGTATCGTATAATCTACAATACATTTTGCAGAGAGTGCAGTATCTGTTTCTCAATATACTTCAAGTGATAATACAAAAAAACCAAAATTTTCGTTCATAAATATTACCCCTTTTTCCGCAATTCTAAACTTGATAATATTTATCATCAAAGACAATAAAAAAGAGCGAGAGAGAGAGAAAACATTGTTTCGGAACGCGAATATTGGATTGACACGAAAATGACCTATTTGGAAATGCGTTCGGGTAGGATCGGTGATGCTCGGTTGATTCCGGCTTGCGAACGCGGCGTTGCCCCCCTCACCCCGCGGGGTGGGAGGCGCCGTCTGTTAATATGGCGGCCATGATGGGTGTCAGCGGCGGCCAGTGACGGTACAATCAGCCTCTGCGTCGACGATTATTTAGCGCCCATTTTTTTGCCATCGAAGTTGCCGAATTGCAATCGTGAATAGCGGCGCAGTTCACGAGACCTGTCAAATCGCCGCCGAAAGTGCTCCGAAAGTTGCTGTGTCCGATCTTAACCGCGCGACAAAATGACGCAGCTACTGCCCATAAGGTTTCAGGAGCATCTCCAGGTGAGTGACCCGGATCAAGCGGTCCCCGGGGTTTAAATCCCCAGCTTCAATTAAAATGTTCAAATTTGAATTCGGGATGAAAAAGTCCGGTGGTTGGAACACATCGATCGTGAGACGATAAGAGATCGATGCCAGCCACGTCTGACTGTTTTGTCATGTACGCCCCTTCCGCCGATTTCTTTCTCACCTTTGACTTTCCTCTCACTTGTCCCAATCCTATATCTGACGTTTCACCCGAATCATTTTCAACATTTTGATTTTGATATACGTTATACACTATATTTGGATGTGCACTATCAATGAATTTCTGTTATAAAATATAAAAATAGAATTTTTTAATTTTCAAGGTCAATCTATGCTTTGACATTTGGGTTTGTTTGTATTTAAATGCCCAATTTTAAAGGTCATGTTTGTTCATAATTTTTTAATTTTCAAGTATTCTCATGTTGGTATCATTTGTTATTTTATATTTTTGTTTCTATTGTTACTTTGACGTTGATAATATTTGTCATTTTGTTGTTTTGGTGTTGGTATTACTTGGTTTTTTATGATTTTTCATTTTCAATATTGGTGCTCGTTGTTATTTTATGTTTGTCTTTTTTTGAATGATTGAAGATTTCAAATCGACATTTTGTTTGTTTCATTTTCAGCTCACATCAGTGGGCATTAACGCGAACAATGTGAGTTTCAACACCGTCACGATGGAATCGGACAAATTCATCTGCGTACGGGAAAAGGTTGGAGAGACGGCCCAAGTAGTGATCATTGACATGAACGACTCCGCAAATCCCATAAGACGGCCCATTTCGGCGGACTCAGCCATTATGAACCCCGCTAGCAAAGTCATCGCACTAAAAGGTCTCACTTTAATTTTTTAAACACACTTTTTCAACTACAATTCTAAACAATTACTTCCTGGCGTTCGTTCAAACTTATTTTAATCCTTCTGACACAACAGATTGGCAGATGTAAACAACTATTTTCCATTCTCTTTTTTTTCATTGTTTTCTAATCAAATAATCCCGATTTTTTAGACTGAACAAATGGAGATTTTCAATGTCAAAAGTAGATATTAGAGAGTAATTGAAAGAAATGGCAAAAAAATGGAACGAGCAACATTGTGTAAGATGTAAATTGTCGGCGTCTTAGTTCTAAATTAAAGTAAGAAAGGCAAATAAAAGTTGATGGTTTAGGAGAAAAAAGGAGGAAAAAATGAGAGGAAATGCGTTGTTTAACGAAGCAAAGCTGCGAGCACCACAGCATAACTGCTCAATTCCACCTTTTGCTTAATAACTACGATAGCAAACTGAGATTGTTCGTCATTATTCTCGAGCTCTTTATGCATTATTTATACGATTATTCGTGTCAATAGTCGGTCAATTGAAAACGACACTTGATTGCTTTTTATCGTCTCAATTCTGTTTGCGCTTGTTTATCACCGTTTCTTTCATTTCACGAATTTTCTTTATCTTATTACGTGATACATTAGATATTTTCAGCCCTAAAGGCAGATTAAACACGATAAGAAATAATCGGCGATAAAATTATAAAATTGTTATGGAATTGGAAATTAATTTGTCTGGCGATTAATTTTTTATAGCGTTTGAAGAGGGAATATTACAAATTTTTCTCGACTGATTTTATGTACATTAAAGCTTTAAAGGTAACGTTAGAAAGATCAGATAGAGTGGGAAGTGTTCGAGTGAATGACTGTCGTACGGTGACTTCATTAAGAAAAAATGTTGATCTCGCGCTCAGCAACTAATTGAATAGTAATTTCTGTCTGATAACGCCGAGATTCAAAATAACTTTTTCGAAATTGTAATTTCATTACAGTGATGAGTTGCATTTTTTATTTTCAAATACTAATGACTCCCTCGAACAAATTTATTATTCAATCAATTAATCGATTATTTAATCTAATTAACCGTCAAATGAATAAAATTGTTATAAATACACAAAAATTTTACTTACAAGTAAAAAGTACCGACTATGCAAAAATTTTATATTTGATGTTGTTCAACTCTTCCTTTTCAATTACAGCCCAAAAGACCCTGCAGATCTTCAATATTGAGATGAAATCTAAAATGAAAGAACACAAGATGACCGAAGACGTAGTGTTCTGGAAGTGGATCTCCCTAAACACGCTGGCCCTGGTAACCGAAACCGCAGTCTACCACTGGTCGATGGAAGGCGATTCAACGCCGATGAAGATGTTCGACCGGCACTCGTCGCTGAACAGTTGCCAGATCATCAACTACCGAACCGACACAAAACAAACGTGGCTGTTGCTCATCGGCATCTCCGCCGTGAATTCGCGAGTCGTTGGAGCAATGCAGCTCTACTCCGTCGAGCGCAAATGTTCGCAACCCATCGAGGGCCACGCGGCCTCTTTCGCGCAGTTCAAAATGGAGGGCAACGGCGAGCCCAGCAACCTGTTTTGTTTCGCCGTTCGAACCACCCAGGGTGCGAAGCTGCACATCATCGAGGTGGGCCAACCCCCGGCTGGCAACCACCCCTTCCCCAAAAAAGCGGTCGATGTGTTTTTCCCAACCGAGGCGGGAAATGATTTTCCAGTGGCGATGCAAGTCAGCAGCAAATACGACGTCATCTATCTGATCACGAAATATGGGTACATCCACATGTACGATATTGAGAGCGCGACTTGTATTTATATGAACCGCATCTCTGGCGAGACAATTTTTGTAACTGCGCCACACGAGGCGTCGGGAGGAATCATCGGAGTTAACAGGAAGGGCCAGGTGCTCTCGGTTTCCGTCGACGAGGAGAACATTATTCCATATATCAATGGAGTGCTGCAGAACCCGGAACTCGCCCTGAGAATGGCGGTGAGGAACAATTTGTCCGGGGCTGAGGATCTGTTTGTGAGGAAATTCAACATGCTTTTCCAAAACGCTCAGTATGCCGAGGCTGCCAAAGTTGCGGCTAATGCTCCGAAAGGGATCTTAAGAACTCCGGCTACTATCCAGAGATTCCAACAGGTTGACCGAAATTCTTTTAGAATACGTTATCTATCATTTCTTTGTATTTGCAAAACATTTAAATTACAATGCTTATTGTTGTTTTTAGGTACCAACAACAACAGGGCAGACATCTCCTCTCCTGCAATACTTCGGTATTTTGTTAGACCAGGGTCAATTGAACAAGTACGAATCTCTGGAACTATGCAGACCAGTGCTGGCACAGAGCCGAAAGCCCCTCGTTGAAAAGTGGTTAAAAGAAGACAAACTCGAATGCAGCGAGGAGCTCGGCGACCTGGTCAAACAGGCAGATCCAACCCTCGCCCTGAGTGTGTACCTTCGTGCCAACGTGCCCAACAAGGTCATCCAGTGTTTCGCCGAAACTGGACAGTTCCAAAAAATCGTTCTCTATGCGAAAAAAGTTTCTTACACTCCCGACTACGTTTTCCTCCTCAGAAATGTCATGAGAATCAACCCCGACCAGGGTTTGGCTTTTGCACAGATGTTGGTCCAGGATGAGGAACCGTTGGCTGATATTAACCAGGTTCGTATCAATTGTTGAACATTTTAAAACGCTTAGAAAAGCAGTTTTGATGGTAAAATTCATGTTTTTTCAGATCGTCGACATCTTCATGGAACAAAACATGGTTCAACAATGCACAGCCTTTTTGTTGGACGCGTTGAAAAACAATCGGCCAAGCGAGGGAGCGTTGCAGACACGTTTGTTGGAGATGAACTTGATGTCAGTGCCACAGGTGGCAGACGCAATTTTGAGCAACCAGATGTTCACGCATTACGACCGGGCGCACATCGCGCAGCTTTGTGAGAAGGCTGGATTGCTGCAGAGAGCTTTGGAGCACTACACTGATCTTTATGATATCAAACGAGCGGTGGTGCACACCCACCTGCTCAGCCCCGAGTGGCTGGTCGAGTTCTTCGGCTCGCTCTCGGTCGAGGACTCGCTCGAGTGCCTCAAGGCCATGCTCACTGCTAACATCCGTCAGAACTTGCAGATCTGCGTGCAGATTGCCAACAAGTATCATGAGCAGCTGACAACGAAAGCTTTAATTGGTAATTGAAATTTGAAATTGAACCACTGAATTGTTGACCAGTGCATCCACTTTTTTGATAATGATATTCATGGATGGTGAAAAATGAAAATGTGTTGCTTTATTTGGTTACAGATTTGTTCGAGAGTTTCAAGTCCTTCGATGGATTATACTATTTCCTTGGTTCAATAGTAAACTTTAGCCAAGACCAAGAAGTGCACTTTAAATACATACAGGCTGCTTGCAAGATCGGTCAGATAAAAGAAGTCGAGCGTATCTGTCGCGAGAGTAACTGTTACAATCCCGAACGAGTCAAGAACTTCCTTAAGGAAGCAAAACTTTCGGACCAGCTTCCGCTCATCATCGTCTGCGACCGGTTCGACTTTGTTCACGACCTCGTGCTCTATTTATACAGAAACAACTTGCAGAAATACATTGAAATTTATGTACAGAAGGTACAATCCACTTTTTTCAATTGATTTTTATTTAATTAAAACCTTGAATTCAACTTTTTAAATTTGTAATTTTTTATTCCAGGTCAATCCTTCTCGACTCCCAGTAGTTGTAGGTGGACTTTTAGATGTGGACTGTTCAGAGGATATAATCAAGAACTTAATCCTTGTAGTGAGGGGACAATTTTCAACCGACGAACTTGTCGAGGAAGTGGAAAAGAGGAACCGTTTGAAATTGCTTCTGCCCTGGCTCGAGTCTCGTATTCATGAAAACTGTATCGAGCCAGCCACCCACAATGCTTTGGCTAAGATTTATATCGACAGCAACAATAATCCTGAAAGATTCTTGAAGTAAAAACTAGCAAAATTACAAACCGACAATTTAAAGTTAGGTGAAATAGATCGTTAATTTGTGTCCTTTGATTGTTTTTTTAGGGAAAACCAATTTTATGATAGCAGAGTAGTTGGAAAATACTGCGAGAAACGCGATCCTCACCTAGCGTGTATTGCTTATGAAAGAGGACAGTGCGACAGAGAATTAATTAGCGTTTGCAATGAAAACAGTCTTTTCAAGAGCGAAGCCAGGTATCTGGTCAGAAGACGTGACCCTATTCTTTGGGCTGAGGTCCTTCATGAAAATAATCCTTACAAGAGACAACTTATTGATCAGGTAAACGGCGTCAATTCAAATAAAAAAATTCAACAAATACAACTTTTGTATTATTATAAACTAAAGTATTTGATGTTCCTTTAGGTTGTCCAAACAGCTCTGTCGGAAACTCAGGACCCCGAAGACATATCCGTGACAGTGAAGGCTTTCATGACTGCTGATTTGCCGAACGAACTGATAGAACTGCTTGAAAAAATTGTTCTGGACAGCAGCGTCTTTAGCGATCATCGCAACTTGCAAAATCTGCTCATCCTCACAGCCATCAAGGCCGACAGAACTCGAGTCATGGAGTACATCAATCGTCTCGACAACTACGACGCACCTGAAATTGCTAACATTGCTATTTCAAATGAATTGTTCGAGGAGGCTTTTGCAATTTTCAAGAAGTTTGATGTCAATACCTCCGCTATTCAAGTCCTTATTGAACATGTGAAAAATCTTGAACGAGCTTACGAGTTCGCTGAAAGGTACATTTTTTTAACAAATAAATTAAACCAACTGTTTTAACGGATGTGGAGTTTTAAATGAAAAATCCATTTTGTGTTTGTAGATGCAATGAACCAGCAGTCTGGTCGCAGCTTGCTCGAGCTCAACTGCAACAAGGATTGGTGAAAGAGGCGATCGACAGTTTCATTAAAGCTGATGACCCTTCGGCCTACGTGGACGTGGTGGAAACTGCCCACAGGACCTCTCACTGGGAAGACCTTGTCCGGTACTTGCAGATGGCTCGCAAGAAGGCTCGCGAGTCGTTCATAGAAAGCGAGCTCATTTACGCCTACGCCAGAACCAACCGCCTGGCTGATCTTGAAGAGTTCATCTCCGGTCCTAACCATGCTGATATTCAAAAGGTAATTTTCAGTTCGAACCGAGTTCATAAAACAAAATAGAAACACATGAAAAATAATGGCAACTTTATGTTTCGTCAGATCGGAGACCGCTGTTTTGAGGACAAGATGTACGACGCTGCAAAACTGCTTTACAACAACGTGTCCAACTTTGCTCGTCTGGCGATTACTCTGGTGCATCTGAAAGAGTTCCAGGGTGCAGTAGACAGTGCCCGCAAGGCCAACTCGACTCGCACCTGGAAGGAGGTGTGTTTCGCGTGCGTCGACAGCGGCGAGTTTCGCCTGGCGCAGATGTGCGGCCTGCACATCGTCGTGCACGCCGACGAGCTCGAGGACCTCATCAATTACTACCAGGACCGTGGCCACTTCGAGGAACTCATCAACCTCCTCGAGGCTGCTCTCGGACTCGAACGAGCGCATATGGGCATGTTCACCGAACTCGCCATCCTTTACAGCAAATACAAACCGCAGAGAATGAGGGAACATCTCGAACTTTTCTGGTCCAGAGTCAACATCCCAAAAGTAAGTCGAATACAAACTCTCAACCATATCTTTTCGTTAATTTCTTCGTTTTTGTTAAATCTTTGTTTATTATTCAAAAGAAAATGCGAAACTGAATTTTCTGTTTTGATTTTATTTTATCCGAAAGAAAATACAAAAGTTGACTTCTCATTTCGAGTGAAGAACAATCTCTTTTACACCCCTGGCTGCGTTGTTCAAAATCCGTTCGACCCGGGTGATGCACCTTTTTCTGCAGTTATTTGAGCTGCTCAACAAGTTCTTCACAGCATCTTCGCCACCGTGTTTAAACTCTGCGATGAGATGTTTGAGGCTGACTTTGTGGTAGGCGATTTTACCGATCATAAAATCGGACAAGTATCCCCGGAGGGGTTCCAGGGTTTTCTTCACCTTGTTCCTGGCTATCAGATCGAAATGGAGAGATCGCTGGTGTCTGTAGAATGTCCAGTACTTTTGATTTAGCAGGTCCAGGTTGAAAAGTTGCACTACATCTCGAAGAAGATGCGAAGTCCTTGTTCCCACGTGGAGATTCCGGCTGTACCTGCAGTTGAGGTAGTTTCTATCCAGGTCGCGCAGTTTCAAGGATACCGCCTCGTTTGAACGGGCTTTTAGTGACGATTTAAGCAGGGGAAGGGTGTCATTGAATGCTACAAAAAAATGTAAAATTAAATATGCAATATTTTTAAAAGTTGGTTGACATTTTCCAAATTTAAATGCTGGTTCAAAGTTTGTTCTAAAATTTGTTTCATTTGTATTGTTTTAGATTAAAAATTATAAAATTGAAAGGTAAAAACTTGTCCTTTCTCAAATTTTCAAGTTGTTGAAATTCATTTTGAAAGAAATGGTGTTTGGTTCTGCAAGTACCTATTATGAGGTTTTTGAAAGTAGGGTTGAGTCTCTTCACTGAAATCTCTTTCATGAGACGTTTGTTGTGGAACCTCCTTCCGTTGTGAGATACCAAAAGGTGCCCTCCGACAGTTCGCGATAAAAAGTGTGAGAAATTGAGCAGAGCTGTTTTTAGAGGCATTGTCAGTTTTTCCTCACCGTACTGGTACAGTCTGCCATCCTTCACTTCGAACCCTTGAAAATAAACATTGTCGAATTAATTTTGAGAATCGTAATTTCCGAGAATCCAGAAATAAACATTCGTTTTATTTTGTATTCTTCAAGGTGTACATTTATTATGAATAGGTATATATAAAAATTGGATAAAAATTAAATTTCTACTTTTCATTAAAAATAGTGTTAAAAAACTTTGTCCTAGCAATGTTTATTTTGTTTGATGTTTACTGAATTACCGTTAATAGCAGAAGCCCTTGGATGAATTCTCGTATTCGGAAAAACATAAACACAAAACTCTCCAAACCCGTTCATCGCACTGATCTGAATAATCTGAGCGTTCAGATCAAAACCAGTGGTTTGCAAATTGAAATAAGTCACCAGAGGTCCGTCGTAATTCATCTTTGGAACAAAACTTCTTGTCGCTAACTAAAACTGAACGAAAAGCAGAAAAAGAAACAAAACAAACAAACTAAATCTAACCAATTTACAAAAATGCAACGGTTCGCTTTGGTCAAAAAACGTTGAGACCTTCACACTTGGAGATCCAAGTACAAACTGAGAAGCAACATGCTTGAACTTGAACCGACCGAAATCTTAGAATTGTTTTCGGTTGGCATTTTCTTTTTTTTTTCGCTTCAGTCAATGGAGTTTAGTTACAATGAAGAAAGTGTAAATACTAATAAAAACTCATCCGTTTCCTATTGCCCCTCTCTCTCTCTCTGTCTTTTTCAGATAAAGATTGCGTAAGCACTTTTATGACTGCTATGCGCCTTTTATGTCCCTTTTTCGGTTCTTCGAAAGAAAATAAAAATACAAACATGTGGCAAACACGAAACGAAATTTCACATTTACCTTTTTCCAGTTTTCTAAACTGTACTTTAATTTATTGTACAGAAAATCTTTTGATTTAAAATCCATTCTTGAAAAAAAATTCTTTAAAAAAATGATCAAAACAAGTATTGAGTTGAATTTGTATAAATGAAACTGAATTATTTTTTAAAGGTACTTCGTGCAGCGGAATCAGCACATCTTTGGGCCGAGTTGGTGTTCCTGTACGACAAATACGAGGAATATGATAACGCAGTTTTGGCGATGATGCAACACCCAACCGAAGCCTGGCGAGAAGGTCATTTCAAGGACGTAATAACCAAAGTGGCGAACGTGGAGCTTTACTACAAGGCGATCCAGTTTTATCTGGAGTACAAGCCGTTGTTGCTGAACGATGTCTTGTTGGTTTTGGCACCGAGGATGGACCATACTCGCGCCGTTGCGTTTTTCACCCGCACCAATCATCTGCAGCTGGTGAAACCGTATCTTCGTTCGGTTCAGGCTCTGAACAACAAGGCCATCAACGAGGCGTTGAACGGCTTGTTGATAGACGAGGAGGATTATATAGGCTTGAGAACTTCGATCGATGCTTTTGACAACTTTGACACCATCGCATTGGCTCAGCAGCTTGAGAAACACGAGCTTATCGAGTTCAGGAGAATAGCTGCGTATCTTTATAAGAGCAACAACAGGTGGAAACAGTCCGTCGAACTTTGCAAAAAGGATCGATTGTTCCGGTTGGTTTTGATCTAAAATTGGCAGTTCTTTCATTAAAAATTAATTTAAATTTTGTGTACTTTGATAACTAGTAAAGTAATTGTGAGAAGTCTTTTTTTTTTGTACAAAATGATTTTGCAATTTTGTATCAACATTGCATTTACAAAAAAAAGGGTCAGAGGTTGAAAATACATTGCTATTTTCAGCGACGCAATGGAATATGCAGCAGAATCAAAGAACGCCGACATCGCAGAGGAGATGCTCGACTGGTTTTTGGAAAGGGGTTCAAAGGACTGTTTTGTCGCTTGTCTCTTCCACTGTTACGACCTACTTCATCCCGACGTCATTCTCGAGCTTGCCTGGAGACACAAAATCATGGACTTTGCCATGCCCTATCTTATCAATGTCATGCGTGAATATATCACCAAGGTAAAAATCAACCTTTTTTTCACCAACCAAATATTGCCTCCCAAGTTTCTTTAAGTCTTCAAGTTTATGTTTACAATCTAAAAAAAAATTCCAGGTTGATAAACTAGAGGAAGCAGAGGCAAGACGTGTAGAAGAGACTGATCACCAGGAACACAAACCTATGATTATGCGTAAGTAAAAGATATGTACTTAAAAAAGTGCTATTGGACTTTGAAACATTGAATGAAATGTTGAGATTTTTGTTTAGCGGAGCCTCAGCTAATGTTAACAGCTGGTCCAGGAATGATGGCAGCAGGTTACGCGGCCCAGGGGGTGTACGCGACGGCTCAAGGCGTGTACGCGCCGGCGGCACCCGCGTACCAAGGATACGGCATGTGAAGTCCCATTCACACAGCAGCATCTACTTTTCTATAAGGCTTAGGTAGCAGAGGATTTACGCCACTAGTTTCTAGCCACGATCGAACCGTTCTATTTAGAATTTTAAAAAGACAAAAACTGAAAAAAAAATTAAAAAACAAACATAACAAAACTGATTAAACAAGAGAAATTATATGATGTAAAACGCTTGAACTCGTTTTTCGTTAATGGATGCATAGACGATTGAAAGGATGCAAATGTAGATATCTGAAATAGACAAAGACTAAATACTCGGCTCCCATCCTCTTCCACATCTTTGTTTGTTTTTTGTTTGTTTATTTTTTTTAGTTTTCTGACTTGTATATAATTTAAGTCTTTGTTCCACTGTTTGCACGTTTGTATGAAAACAATGTTTTGGAATCAATGAATTGCAATGGTGACAAAATTGCCCCCCCCCCTCCCTGCCCTCGCCGTTATTTATACTTTGTTATTCATTTGCTTGCTATTTAACTATGCACTCGTTTGAACATTTATTACTGATTAATTTTTGATGGTTAGGCCCTAGTGTCCTTAAGGTTTCATCCTTTTTATTACGTATTAATGAATCCTTAGATTAATGAATGTTTATCAAGAACACGTCTTTGTCTGAAGGAAAAATCGTTGAGAAAAAACAAATTAACTAATATTCCTGTTAATGTTTAGAATGAAATGAACATGGAAAATGATTAAAGTTTACGATAATACAGTTTATGTATGTATATAAGTATATTATTTCGTGTGTGTAAGAACCAAACATGGAAGCACTCTTTCACGATCATTGTACATTCCAATTTCAATTTGAGTTAAATTGGCTTTGAATGAAAACAAGAAAACAAAAATGAATTAAAAATTACAGTTCACGAAGTAACATTGATTGGAAGTCGTTCGAGTTTGTGTTTCTTACGAAATGACATGGCATTTATTAGTGTAGATTGATTATGGGTTTATTTTTTTATTTTCCACCAAATGGAACAAGACAAATTGTTTGTACTGTTGAAAAACACCAGAAACATGAATCAGTTCTTTTACTCGTTATCCATTCAAGAAATGTCAACTTCTGATCATGTAAATAGCTTTGGTGTTTTCAGAGCGACAAAGTTGGATCTGAATTTGTTTCTTCAGTATTAAGACGTCGGTTTGAGCGTTCCAACTTTGACCGCTACCTGTACAGCAATTGCCAAGTGTAACTCATTCAAAATTCATAGTTTTGTCTTTCTTTCAGAAACATTTCACTCGTGTTTTGAAAATAACATTTTGATTTCTCAAGTTCATCTGAGTATAATGGACGTTTAAAGACTAAAAAACTGAATGTCATGAGGGAAATAGACAAATTAGGATACGAATGGCTAATGAATTGATGAAAATGATATATATATATAAATATATATATTCACACATATGAGACGTCCTGTTCGATACATCTAGGATGAGATCAACTAACTTTATCTCGTCTGTCCAAAGTCGATTTTTTACGTTTAGCAGTTTAGTTTTTGAGACCCTCTTTTTTTAGGTTTTAGTTATCTCGAAACTGATACATTGAATGGGACTAATAATATACATATGATTATATATATTAATTATTGAAACGAGTATTGAAATAAAGTGCACAGTAATGCGAGCTCACGTTTTCTTATTTTCCAACCCGATTTTATTTACAATTCAATTTTTTTTGATAACTACAACATTTTTGCAAAGTTATAATTAAAACAAACCACAATAATATTCTTAAACTTAATTCTCATTTCAACTAGGTCAAATTATTATGGCAGACCAAATTTAACAAATTTGGCATTGTTGATAGTAAGTGTTATCTGATTCTCTTTCCTTTTTTCGGATTGTATACAATGTGTACATGTTTGATCACAAGTTAATAAACTGTGATATTTTTGTAATTAAAAGGGTTTTTCATTAAGAAATATAAGAATCAAAGCGAATCATTGCACAATTATTTAGTATCAAAACAATCATCAAAATTTATTATTATTATATAAAGATGTACTGCTGATAAAATGAGCAAAAATTTGTCTAATAATTCAGTATTTTTGATTTCACTGGTTCAAATAGTAAATATACACTGATAACCAGTGGTTGATTTTTTACTGACTGAAAAAGTAACTATACGCTGATTGAGATTGACAGGGTAATTGTACTGTGATTTTTTCTAACATTATTAAAACATTTAAGCGTTTTGTTTCTTTCCAACCCAATTGTATTAACAATCAAAATGTACAAAAAATACAACTTTTTTTACAATGTCATAATTACAATATTCACAGCTTTTGTCAAGAATTTCCAACGATTGGTTATTCAAGATTCTTTTTCCTTTGAGTTCTTTTTCTTCGCTAGTTTTGGGTCTAAAATTTCTGGATTTTCCCGCCAAAATGTGTCGCCAATAATATCAACATTGAGAGGAATAACGGTATGCTTTGATTGTTTATCCTCTTTTATAGACTTTCGAATCAAAGTTGTGCCTTTGCGAAACATCTGTGGTTCGTTGTTGTAATTTATGTCAAATTCTTTGAACAGAATTTCGTTTTTCTCAGCAGAAACTGTACCTTTTAAATGTTCCTGAGCCTGAAACAAAAAATTTTTTAAATGTATTCAACGAAAACGTTCAAACATCTAAAACTTGTCAAATTTGACAAAAAATTTCACCTCTGCTGGAGTCATGTTTTTCCGTTTGACTAGATTCCAAAAACACGTATTGTACAAGTTGTTAATATGAACATCTGCCTGTCTCCAACTTAAATAATCTCGTAACTCCTGATCACTTGGATACAAAACGATTCGTCCGTCAAACGCTGGAGGATATTTCAGTTCCTTTTCTCCAAAATACTCTTTCCAGTAAAAAACGTACGAGGATGAAAAAAGCGAGTTTACATTCGTCAACAGTTTGTAAACTGAAAATAAAAAAAATCAATTTATTTTGTAAATAATTATTTGCAAAACCTTTGTGACACTATAGAAATGACAGGAAAAACATTTAGTACCTCTTCGGTTATAAAGTTGAACGTCTTTTTTGAAAACGAACGAATACTCGTCACTTTGGCCGTAAGCAATGACAATTTCCTTGATTTGTTCCATGACAGAAATTGCCGCGCGGTTCATGAGGTGGAGCGCGGCGTCGTCGTTCGGTTTGTGGAACTCGTGTGAGTCGGAAAACTTGGAAAAGTTTTTGCCGTCGAGCCGAACGACGATCCAACAATTCGGCAGACATTCCTCCTCGCGTTCGTACTTTCGTGTGTATTCAAATTTGCTTTTTGCCATCGCAGGTGCGAGGGACAGCCACCTTTTCACAACGTGGCGCGACACCACTTGTATCAACATGCTTGAACGTGTAATTAGATGTAGGTGGCGCTAGTTGTCTTGTGCAAAATTATAAACTCAGAAGGTATAACCCGGTACAGGTTTTCTCAAGGTTTTCTAGGATTTATGATAGGTATTTTATAAACTAACGACGTGGAAACAAACAAACACATCAACAACAAGAAGAAATATGTAAAGTTAATTCAAAAATAACACCTACGTTGGAAAAATTGGTTCAACATGTTGTTATAGTTGAAAATTGAAAATTGCATTTGGCACTATAATTTGAATCACGAACTTCGTACAAACAAACAAGGTAATGTAAATACAAATCAAATCCAACTCAACAAGGTTCTCGTAGTCGAGAATGCCCACGCACTTTTTGGAGTCGAGCAGTTAAGAAAGAGCATCTGCAAAAGGTAGAAAATATCCTGGCTAGAAGGATTAAGACTGACCTAATATAAGGTAGAGTATGAGATAGAATTTTTATGTTACATTGATCAAAGAAATAGTTGTTATATTCATTTAAAACAAGCATTGTTGCCAACGTGAAAAAATAAAAAAAAACAAATCAAATGTTTCCTACAATTGCTGCGACTATCAATTTAAAATGTTTATTTCTTTGTCAATCCATAAAAAGTCAAGGAAAAGTAATATGTATTATTTAATTTGACAAGTGTATTGTAATTTGGTTCTTTTTGCAGGTAATCTTGTTTGTTTAAATGATCGGTAGTTATTGAAAAAAATTTACTGGCTGATAAGAGAAGAACAAAGAGTCGAACGGAAATGTTTGCAAAAAACTTTATTGGAATAAATACATCATCCCTTCAGGAGTTTATGCCCTTTCTATTGCCGGGACCAACAAATGGCTCACACATGTACCTTACTACGTTCAAACGACGAATATTAATCATAAGCTGGCACTCGGCTGTATCCCGCTGTACACGTACTGTCGCACCTAACTACTCGTCCGATGTTTGCCCTTTCATCTTCCCCCGATAAGATTCAATATGCAATACGTTTCTAGGAATTACGGGGATGTTACTTTTGTTCAAGGTAAAAATGTCCTGACGTAATCGGTGAATGCAGCGCGGCGAAAAAATTTCTGCTTATCTTTTTGATGAATTCATTCCCTCGTGGAATTATCCTTTCTCATTTATATTTTTATACAAATTGGCTTTACATTTGAAAAATAAAAAGAAAACCAAACCAAAAATTGGGGTTTTTTTTTGAAATGTAAACTCAAGTTCATAATTTTGTCAAAACATGGAATTTCAAAACTTGTTTTTCGACATAAGTATGATGAATGCAAGTTATGAATTAATAGGCGAAATTGAATCATTCATTTTGCAGCAGTTGAAAGGCGTTGATGGCAAAACATGAGCAAGAAATATTGTGCTATCTCGCGTGTAATCACAGAGCTGATTTACGCCGGATAAGTTGAACTGAGAGAAGTGTTAGATCAAACGCAAGCAGATAGGATCAATTTTTGTTTAGCGATATAATATTCGATCGGATACATTCAATTCTGGATTTTCAATTTACCCCCGGCCACAACTCATTAGACATGCAGGCCTCACATAACTGCAAAATTTCATTCAGACATCCGGCTCGAAAAGTTGATGCGAACGTTAAGTATTTCACATGAAATCGTTTACAGTGAAAATAAGTTGACTGTGTAAGAGTATTAATTTTTGTTTCCTTTTACTTCACAGGTGACTGAGAAGAAGACAGGCACGAAAAAAACGACCGTACAAGAAGTGAGAAGAAGAAACATCAATAGGCTGAGTTTTGCACCGGAGCTATCCGTGCATAATCCTCTTATTGTTGTGGATCTATAGAAAAGAATTGTGAGACAAAAAAAAACGACAGTAAAAACGCCTACTTTTAATTTTTTTTAAACATTACCGACGTCATATTCAAACATCAACTTTGAAATAACATTTGCGAAATTTTGTGTTTATCTTTTTTTAGAACTCTAGAAATATCTGTTTCTGTAATATTCATAATTTTTTAGTGATTATTATAGTAACGTTACTTTGTAAACTGATTGATGATGTTCAATTCTGTTCTTCCACGTAAAACCTGAACCAAGTTGTTGAATCTGACGTAAGGTGGGAATAAAATATTTTGTCTTTGCTGAACGACCACAGAAATGTGACGTACGTAAAACACATTTTGATTATCTAAAAAACAATACGCACTGGGCTATTATTAAAAAATCACGTGAAAATTGTATCGCGAAGCTCAGCATATAAACTCGTTGATATAGTCATTATTCCTATAACATCGAATTTAAATGGAATGCTGCTTCCCATTTGAAATATATTTATCAGTGATGACAACGATTTAGGCAGTATCATCCATGATGATTCGTACCTAAGCGAAATTAAATACAATTCAAAATACAAATACAAAAAACAAAAATGTCAAATTTTTTGTGGAATATTTCATTTTGCAATATTTCATTTATACTATAAGTTTAGCGCTAAGGATTGTGACTTTCCTAAAAGTCATTATATTCTCTATGAGAAGTCGAACATTCTATAAGTGCAATAAAGTGGTAAGTCGTCCAAACTGAAAAGTACAAATGTGCTGTTACAATCGCAATAGAGAAAATGTCCAATACTTTCAGTAAGTTTTATCTGATTGTTTTACTTTTTTGTAGATTGTCATTTGTAACGTGATTTTGTTAACATCCTTAGAGACGGACATTCAACAAGCTGAAAATGTGAGAGATGAAAATGTGTTGTCAAAAATAGTATCAGTCCAAATTCGAGGAGTTCGCTGACTACTATCCAATCATCTTTAACTTTTGTTTTGTATATTGTGATTTGTTGTATAACATTTAAACGAATTGAATTCGTTCAAACTGGTCAATCAGATTTGATAACAGGTATCTCTTGCAAGAATATTAGACCAAATTCGCAAAAGCGAATCTTTGGATCTGGCCAGAATGAATGAATTTCAATCTAAAAAGGTCTGAAAAAAAATCGCTGGCAATAAATAAGAGCGGAGTATAAAGAGACGAAGAAAGGGTTGCGGTGCGAAATGCAAATGCACGCGTCTAGGAGATTAGACCGAGTGGTGGCGGATTAGTCACGAAAGCAGCAACGCAGTGCTGCCGAGTCTTCCTCGGAGGGCCTTTCTCTTCCTCCCCCACGCATTATTCATCTTTGTGCGATCTCCATCCTTGTCGTCGGGTCGGCTGCTTGTCCGGCGGTGTTGGTTGCTCGTCTGCTGATAGCTCTCTCGGAGCGTCGGCCATCTTGCATACCTGGGCCGCCGCATTGCTCGTACCTCGAGGGCAAAAGGTAGAATACATATCTCGACGAGATATGGCGAGTGGGGATGGACGCGTGGTGGGGGACGCGGACAAGGAGCGAGGATGGCGAGGGCGCATGAGCGACCGAGGTCGGCGATGCCCGCTGGGTCCGCCGGTCGGAGAGGGACAGGCCCAAGAATGCTCGGCTCAGACTTCTCGCTCCACTCGAAGCTCTCCTCTCCAGTCAAGCCGAGACGCTGCGAAAGTCCGGTGATCGCGTGATCGCGTCCGCGCTGCGTCTGCACGTTCGACTTTTGAGCCGCAAATATAATGTTTAGCGTGTGAGCGAAGGCTCGTTTGGTCTGCAAGTGTCTGCGCAGCTGGAGCCGAAAGCTTCGCGCCAGTTAGGGCCTGTGCTGTGCAAGTGTCAAAGTCAATCGTATCCGGGGATATTCCCTGAAGATGTTGGGTCAACGCACCCATCGATCCAGGCATCGATAATCGACAATGAACCGGAGCAGGTGAAACGAAGCCGAGATGCGCCCGAGCAGGTACTTGTTGGTGTGCCTGCTGGTGGGCCTGCTGGGCCCGGGCGGCGCTTTCCAAGTGGGCACTCGGGTCGTGCAAAAGTGGTCCCGAGTGGTGCCGAGGCGGTCGCCCATGCTGCCACAGGACGGCACAGCTCTCGCGATGCAGAGCAGAGCCGTCGATACGTGGATACAATTGGAGGTCAACGAGGGCGAGCCCGCAGGCACGCTAGTCGGATCCATCCCGGTGCTGCCAGACTTCACTTACAGGTTCAACGAGCCCCCGGACCAGTTCAGCCTCGACCCCGTTACCGGCGCCATTAGAACCACAGTGCCACTCGACAGAGAGGCCATAACAAACAACCGATTCGACCTCGTCGTCCTCTCCAGCCAGCCCACCTACCCCATAGAAGTTCGCATCTCCGTCCTCGACGTCAACGACAACAGTCCCGAGTTCCCCGAACCCACTATCGCTGTCACTTTTTCCGAATCAGCTGTGCCCGGAACCAAACTGCTCTTGGACGCGGCGACCGATCGCGACACGCCGGAAAACGGCGTGCTCGACGACTACTCGATAATCCACGGTAATACCGATTCCAAATTTAAACTGTCCGTTACGAATAATCCCAGCGGGGGGTCGTACCTTCACTTAGAAACCACAGGTGGACTTGACAGAGAACAGGTCGAGTTTTACTGGCTGAACGTGAGTGCCAGGGACCGAGGTCGACCGCCCCGGGTTGGCTACCTCTTAGTCAACGTCACTGTTCTCGACGTCAACGACAACCCGCCGATTTTTCAGCACAGCGACTACGTCATCTCGATCAACGAAAGCACCCCCGTTGGCACGCACATTGTCAGCGTGCGTGCCACCGATAAGGACTCGCAGGACAACGCCAGGTTGACCTACTACCTGCCAGACCACGAGAGACAGTTCACAATCGACCCTGAGAGCGGCGCGATCAAAACCGCAGAGGCTCTCGACTGTCCAAAGCAGAACTGCGTGTTGACGGTTTTCGCGCGCGACCACGGCTCGCCGCGACAAGACGGCCGCGCTTACGTAACCGTCAAGTTGCTCGACGCCAACGACCACGATCCGGAGATCACCTTCACGTACTTCTCCTACACCGATGGCTTCGCAACGGTCGACGAAAACGCAGCCAAGGACTCGTTCGTCGCAGCGGTCCACGTGACTGATAAGGACGAGGGGTTGAACCACGAAACGAGTTTGGAGATCCGAGCCGGCAATGAGTTGGGTCACTTTCGACTGGGCCATAATTCGCAGGGCCTGCACACGCTGCTGGTGAACGGCCGCTTGGACAGGGAGCAGATACCCAAGTACAACCTAACGGTCATGGCTACCGATAAGGGCTCTCCGCCAAGGAGCCACACTGCCTACCTCGTCATCAGGGTCAACGACGTCAACGACCACGAACCCGTCTTCCAGCAGAGCGAGTACTCCTCGGTGCTCTCGGAAACCGCGCCCATTGGCAGCTTTGTCGCAAGTATCTCGGCCACCGATGCCGACTCCGGCTTGAATGCCAAAATCTTTTACGACTTCGATTCGGGCAACGAGAATGCCTGGTTCCAAATCGACCAGGTCACTGGACTTGTCACAACTAAGGCACACTTAGATAGGGAGGTACAGGGCAGTGTCGAGTTGAGAGTCACTGCCAAGGATGGCGGACCGAACCCGAAGTACGCCACTACTCATCTCAGAGTGACCATCTTGGACGAGAACGACGAGGCGCCCAGGTTCCTCCAGCAGCTCATTAAGGTGTCCCTACCAGAGACCACTGCTTTGAACAGTGTTTTCGCGACTTTGTCAGCGGTGGACAACGACCAGGGAACCAACGGCAGTGTCTCGTACAACCTGCACCAGAGTGTCGTGCGAGATTATCCTCGAACTTTTGGCTTAGACGCGCTGACGGGACAGTTGAGTTTGAAAAGTTTACTGGACAGAGAGGAGGTGGAGAATTACACGATCCTGGTCGTCGCCAGGGATCAGGGCAACCCGCCGCAGAGCTCCACTGCAACTGTTCTGCTGACTGTGGAGGACGTGAACGATAACTCGCCAGTTTTTTATCCGCAGCTGTACCTGTTTTCGTTATCAGAAACGGCTTCGCCCGGCACTGTTCTTGGTCGAGTGTCTGCTACGGATGCAGACGCAGATGGTACCAGGGTGGTTTACTCGCTCGAGTCCGGTGGCGAGGGACTGTTCGTGGTGGACGACAAGACTGGCGACGTGGTTCTACAGGGCTACCCAAGGGACGCTCGTAAGGTCCAGTATAAACTTTCAGTAGCTGCGAAAGACAGCGAGGACAATAGCGCGGAGAAAAATGCAGTCGTTGAGATCGTCAGGAAGCAAGATTTGGGCTTCCTGGAGTTCGACACCTACAACGGTTACGAGTACAGGTTGGTGGAGGACAAAGGCGATTGTAACGAGAAAATGCCGAGCCGAAAAGTAGGCTCTATTCAGGTCAGGAAGTCCGACAAGGTCAAGGTTGTTTACTCGATAATCTACGGCGACCCCGATGGCAAGTTTAAAATTGACGACAAAACTGGTCTGATCTCGACTGCCGGGTGTATCGACCGCGAAAAAGTCTCGTATTACAGTTTGAAAGTGTCGGCTAAAGCGGGCTTAGCCCGAGCTAGTAGTTTGGTCAACATCACAATTTTGGACACAAACGACAACGCTCCCAAGTTCCCTAGGGTGGAGGACGTGTTTTTGAAGGAGAACGCTGCAGTTGGACAGGAAGTTTTTCTGGCCAGGGCGAAGGACAGGGACACCGGGGCGAATGCCAGGTTGACTTATTTGTTGTCTAAGAATCCAGCTGGGCAGTTCAGGATAGCTGAGACATCGGGGATTATCTATCTCGATCGACCAATCAAACTTGCACCTGGAACTGAGGTTGTTCTAGAAGTCACTGCCACGGATTCGGGTACACCAGCCCTGAGTACCCGACAGCAAATCAAAGTAACCATCGAGGACGTAAACGACCACACACCGGTGTTCCCACTTTCCAACTACGAAATTTCTTTGCTCGAATCAACACCTGTTAACGAGCGCTTTTTCAGTTTAGTAGCGATGGACTCGGATTTGGGATCCAATGGAAAAGTTTTGTACTCGGTCTCTGACAGGATGAACGTGAGCCATTTTGGAATTTTCCCCGACGGAAAGCTGTATGTGAAGAAGAACCTGGACCGGGAAGAGCAGGACTATTTCGCGTTGGAAGTTACAGCGAAGGACGAAGGTGAGCCAAGTCGCAGCTCAGTTGTTCCAATCATAGTTTATGTGATCGACGAGAACGACAACGCGCCCGAGTTTGTCAGCTCGAATTTCACCTTCCACATGCGAGAGAACGAGGAGCCGGACACGTTTGTTGGGAAAATCGAAGCCACCGACAGAGACATTGGTCGAAACGCTGATTTAACATTTTCCTTACCCTCTGCACAGAAAGATTTCGCAGTCGATCCTAGGAACGGGTTCGTCAAGTCGCTAAAGAGCTTTGACAGGGAGAAATTGGTGGCTTCCACTGGGACCAACTACATCACTTTGGAAGCGACTGTTACTGACAACGGGATCAACCGATTGAAAGACCGAGCAAAGATTCACATTGTTATTGAGGATGTGAATGATAACGTTCCTCAGTTTCAGAGGTTGCCCTATAAGGTCCAGGTTAGTGAGGAAGCTGAAGTGAACACGCCACTTTTGAGAGCCTACACAACGGACGCAGATGAAGGACTGAACGGCGAGGTGTTTTACAGCATAGAAGCTGGCAACCAGGAGGCCAAATTTGGCATAGACGAATCCACTGGTCAGATTTCGTTGCTCAGCAAACTGGACCGAGAACATCTGGAGAATTACAGCCTCACCGTCGTAGCTCGGGACGCGAGTTTGGAAACGCGACTGTCCTCGAGCACGACTGTCCAGGTAGAGGTCCTGGACGAGAACGACAACGTGCCCCAGTTTGTTGATAACAAGTCAACGATTTCTGTGTCGGAGACCACTCCGGTCAACACAGAATTGTTGAGGTTCAAGGCTGTGGATCGCGATCTTGGCGTCAACAGCGAACTCACTTTCTCCCTAACTGGTGGCAACCGCTGGGATGCTTTTCACATCGATCCCTTAACTGGAGCTTTGTACCTCAGAAAACCTCTAGACTATGAAGAGCTCAAAAACTACAAGCAATCTTACACTTTGAACATTTCGTGCAGCGATGCTGGGCATCCAAGACTCACTGCCACAACTACTTTGAGAGTAAACGTCATCGATGCTAATGACAACCCTCCGGCTTTTCCTAACACTTCTATAGTCAGGCAGATTAGGGAGGGCATTAGGGTGCACACCCCAATAGTTACCGTGACTGCGGAGGATCCGGACTCTGGAGTCAATGGCGTCGTGAGTTACAAGATAGCCAGACAGGACCCGGAAGACCAGAAGAGACGCTTCGGAATCAACCCCTCCACCGGGGTTATTCACACCCTCCTGCCAATTAATCGCGAGGAGGTGGACACTTTCAAATTGTTAGTGATCGCCACTGACAGTGCGCTGCCAGAATCGACCAGGTTGTCCGCGGAGAAGATAGTGACGGTTGTGGTGAACGACGTTAATGACAATGCGCCGGTTTTCGTGAGCATGTCAGCGGTGCTGCTGCCAGCAAGGCTCAATCAACCGGAGGTGACTGTGGCGCAGCTGCTGGCGCGCGATCTAGACTCGAGTACAAACGGAATTGTGACTTATGAACTGATTAAATCCGGGCTAAGTTATGGCGAGTTGTTCAAAGTGGACCGGAGCACTGGTTTGTTGACAATCAAGACAAATAAAATGACGAGTTTGGAAAGACAGTTCAAGTACCAGATTCGCGTTCGCGCCACCGACGAAGCTGTTCAGGCTGAAAGAAAGTCTACGGAAACCCAGGTGACGGTCATTGTACCAGGTGAAACGGCAGACTTGAGCTTCGATCAGAAGCTGATGGAGGCGAGTGTGTTTGAAAATGAGATCGCTGGCACTACTATTGCTAAAGTCAGAGCGAGTACCAGGCTGACGGCAGAGGTGGAGTATTATGTAACGAATGTTACGGCGGGCCCTGGCGGACCGCAGAGGGACCGCGTTTTTGAGGTGGATACTAAGTCGGGGGTGCTGAGCACTACTGCACCACTGGACCGCGAAGCTGGAGTTCAGGTCTATGAGGTCGAGATCTACGCCATCGTCGTTGGAGGACACTCGCCTTGCACTGCTTCTACTAAGGTGAGCACATTTTTGTACCATTTTTGCAAGGGGTTACTCACTTCCACTGGAGCTGTACAGAAGACTTCAATTTGTGTAGTACTTGAAGTCTTTTGTAGTACTTCAATCAAATTTGTAGTAGTTGAAGTATTTATACTTCGACAAGTCTTTTGAGACTACCATTGTTGAAATACTTGTAATACATTGTCTCATTGACTTTTCACTTTTAGTTGCTGCATTTAATGCAAATGAAAAAGAAATTGTAACAAATAAAAAATTGTAATTTCAATTGATTTTCTAATTTTATTATACAGACTTGGTGTCGAACATCAGCTTTGAAACGGAACGTTGATTTGTCGTTACTTTTTGAAAGTTACAATTGAAATTATCTGAAATGTTTATTAATGTATAAAAAATAAAATGTAACAGTGATTAATTATGAAATTAATTATAATTACAAAGTGATTCGAAATGTACTAAAAGGTATTTCAAAGTACTTCATTCAATGGTTGTAGTCTTTAAAGTCTCAAAAATCGCAAGACTTCAAAGTACTACCAAATACTTCAATACTACAAGTACTTCAAAAATACTTCAAATGTACTTTAAAAGTACTCTAAACCAAGTGGTTCAAAGACTTCAACAGTGAGTAACCCCCTGCATTTTTGGAAACTTTCGAGTTTCAATTTATTTGAATAGTGCAGAATATTAAATATAAGATTAAATAGCCAGAAACCCGTTAATGAATGTTAATCAGTATTTGCAATTCACGAAATTGACCGTTGCAAAAAATTGATTTATCGCACACAAGAAGATGTTAATTTCTTAAACTCTTCGTTTTTTTTTTCATTTTCGTTCACTCAGCCATGAATCATTTTATACAAATTTCCAATTTTTAGTGAGTTCTAAAACAGTATCAACTTTTTCATGCAAAACTGTTTTTAATGTTGAGACGTTTCAAGTTGGAATCCAAATGTCAAAATGAACAGACTCTTTTTTTGTTCGGCTGAAAAATAAGATTTGTAAATGTGAGATTACCGTTTAAAATTTTAAATGACATTGTAGAATCGCGCATAATTGTGTAATTTTACATTTGTAATGTTTTGATTTGTTGGCTTTCAAACAATACTTGCGATTACGTAATCCAAAATAAGTTCAAGAAAGGAAGGCAACAAAAAATGGTTGAATCCGATATTAAATTGCAATGAAAGTTTTCGGGGCCTGACAGAGTAGTTACACAACATTCTCGGAGTCGAACTATCGCGCACATTGTTTTTCGACCACGCAATACAAGTTTTTGCCGTCATAATTCATTGACGAACGGTACAATTGTCGGAATCAATGCATCAAACTTGGTTACAAACGCTGTCCATTGTTTCTCGAAGTAATTGCTACGGTGCAAAGCAATTAAATTTCTCCGCCAATTCGCCAGTGACACAATTTCTAATGAACCGTGTAATTACTAATATCGCTAGAAATTAATTTCTTTTTTTTTTTTCATTGCAAAGGAAAGCAAAAACGCAGTCCAATGAGCGCGGTAATTAAGCAAACATTTTTGTCGTTGGAACAAAGTTGGACAAACCAGTGGAACTCGGTGATGTTATCTCGGACGAATGTCACACAAGAGAGCGCCAATAAAGCAGTCAAAATAGTAATCCGCAGAATAAATTGGACTCACATTTGAATACATTAATGGTGCGACGTTAGACCCTGAAAGTCGATAAGAATAAAACTAAAAGAATTTGAGAATAAGAACAAAAAAAGGAGCATCGAACGGAACCAAAAAAAAAAACAAAAGAAATTTTAAAAACGTACGATACAAAAAATAAGGACAAAGATGGCGTGCAGAAGATTGAATTCTGCAGCGACAGCAGGTGTCTACGATTTTAAAAGGCAAACGAATTCCTAGATTCGTTCAAGCATGCAAATCCCATCAATTTTCTCTATGGAGAAAAAAAAACGCCAAGATAAAAAACATCTTAAGCGGTTGATTTCTGCGGGCGAACTTTTATTAACTTAATTTTAATGTCTACTTTATAATTTTAATTTTACGTACCGCTCAAAGGCCCACTTAAGAGGACGAAAAAAAAAATGCGATAGGTTTACTTTTCTACCGAAATTTTTGGACATGAAAAAGATAATGTTGAGGAAATAAATTTGGCCGGGTTGTAAGTTATGGGTCCAATCAGGTATGCGTGAATAAACATTTATCTCGGGGTCTCATTAGCACCCACGTTCTAGCTCCTAAAATTTGGTCGCCACGCGATGCCCGCGCGAGCGCTATTCATAGCCGGCGCTTTAATCGCGCCTTAATGACCAATAAAACAATCCAACAACTGGTCTTATTATCAGGCCCCCGGACCCGGCGTTACACAATAATCAACGTGCTCAAACTCGCAGCATACATTCGCGCGTGTGTCACGTGAGAAATTGATTGAGATAACGAAGAAAGCCCATGAATTATGGATCGAGAAAGTGCTCATTGTCGGCGCCGGCAATTCATTTTTTTTTCTTCCGCCCTGTCTCCCAAAGTCGTTTTGAATCTTGAAAATTGTTTTTCTCTCTTGCCCCTTAAAAGCCGTTGGCATTTTGTAGGAATTCGATTTTTTGCAGGCCGACTCCGAATCACGAGGATAAATTGTGGAAAGCCACTTGACACACACGGCCGTACGAGTTTCTTTCAAGAATGCGAACAATTTGCGACGCATCATTTCAGTTTTTCAAAACATTCAACCGCTCGACTCTTTTTTCTCCTACTTTCTAAGTCGAGTTCATTAACTAAAAACCATCAATTTATTGAAGTTGACGAGAGAAAAAAAAGGAGCGCCTTTTTATTCGTCCTATTATGCGATGAAATTTAGTCGGAATTTTTGCAATCCTTTTGGCCAAAATTAATGACTGTTTGTTATATAAAAGTTGGGACAAAAAAAAAGAAGGTGAAAACGATTGGCGATTATTTTGACTTTGTGCTGAAAAGAGAGACTTCATTGTTGAACGTAAAGGATTTAATTCAAGCTGTAATTATCTTATGATGTATGGTGAAAGTGATAATGCATAAGGCCATTGAGAAGCGCGAACAATTGAATCGAAAATACGAAATGTCATATTTTCAAACAGGCCGTTACGCAATTTTGGATTTCAATGCAAATCTCTCTTCATTTTTGTACTCAAAACTGTAAAATGCAAGGGATAATTAAAAGGGAAAACTAAAAAGAAGAAGTAAAAGCAAAAGAGTAGAGGGAGATAGACAAGTGAAAGAAGGAGTGAGAAGAGAGAAAAAGAAGGTGCGAGAAGAAAAGCGTGCAAAAGTCGGAGTGAAAAGCTGGGAAGGAGGTGAATATAAATGAGAGATAAAGGATGGAGCGAGGCGATTGGCAGGAAGTAAGCTGAATTCGAGTAGGTCTTGGCAGCTCGTTGGAGCGCTCAAAAGCGACGAAAAACTTGATCCCAAGCGATGTCTCGCACACAAATACAAACTGCGACGAAGACGTCGAAAGCAAAGAGCAGAGAACGCCTTGGAACACTCATCTCCGCGGATTCTCTCGCACTCCGCGGGATTTGTGACTGTACGACATTTTTTCCTCCGTCAATGCTCGGGTCCCTGTTTTTTGTGCCGCAATCAAACGTCCGAGGGATGATTTCTTTCCGGACACCGATGTATAATTCGAGCGAGAGAGCGACGCGGGGACTTTTTCGTCTGGGCCCCGAATTCTTCGTGTTGCAACAAGTCAGACAATCGTCCGGACAATATCGCAGTGTCAGTGCGTCATAAAAACCAGAGTTATTTCGAATGAACACTATTTTATATACTAATTTTATCACTTACTTAATGAGCTACCTTCCTTATGGGTCCAACATGTGACATCACAGCAGATCCGGACCTTTTTTTACTTAATCTTCATTAAATCCGACTATTATCGCCAGTTTCTTTCTCCAACCAGTCGAGACTTTTGTTTTCCATTTATTTCCAAGTTGTTACTCACTGTTGAAGCCTTTGAACCACTTGGTTTGTAGTACTTTTGAAGTACATTTGAAGTATTTTTGAAGTACTTCTAGAATTGAAGTATTTAGTAGTACTTTGAAGTCTTGCGATTTTTGAGACTAAAGACTACAACCATTGAATGTAGTACTTTGAAATACCTTTTAGTACATTTCGAATCACTTTGTAATTATAATTAATTTCATAATTAATCACTGTTACATTTTATTTTTTATACATTAATAAACATTTCAGATAATTTCAATTGTAACTTTCAAAAAGTAACGACAAATCAACGTTCCGTTTCAAAGCTGATGTTCGACACCAAGTGTGTATAATAAAATTAGAAAATCAATTGAAATTACAATTTTTTATTTGTTACAATTTCTTTTTCATTTGCATTACATGCAGCAACTAAAAGTGAAAAGTCAATGAGACAATGTGTTACAAGTATTTCAACAATGGTAGTCTCAAAAGACTTGTCGAAGTATAAATATTTCAACTACTACAAATTTCATTGAAGTCCTACTACAAGTACTACAAAAGACTTTAAGTACTGGAAAAATTGAAGTCTTCTGTACAGCTCCAGTGGAAGGGAGTAAACCCTTGTTCATTCCCACTTCATCAGAGCACCAAATAGGACCCGATTCTATTTTTTTTACTTTCTACAATTAGATCATAGAATTTGCCAATGTTTGAGGTTTACTAAAAAACAAACTTTTGGGTCTTACAAATGAAGACGCAACACCTCTGACTCTTTGGAATTGTAAACATTCTCGTCTGATGTATGTACTTATAAACTTAGTCATTTTCAGTAGGAAATTGATAAAATCGTAAAGGAGGAGAGAGAAAAAAGCAAGCATGTATCTATTTAAGAATGTTTGAAGTAGTAATGTTGAAAAAAAAAAACAAGATAAGTGCCGGTAATATTTTGCTGTCAGATACTATCTATTGAAACATCAGGATTTTTGTAAGCGAGCGAACTCGTTTAATCATTTTAACACATCGTTCGTCATGGAAATTTCGACGATTCAGAAGAAGGGGAAGAAAAAATTGGCCAGCGCTTATGTCGGGCCGGGGCGAGTTTTGCGAAATTAATATGCCACGAGGTGAATAAAACGCGCCTGCTTAAGTGATAAGCGCTGATAACCGGTCGTGAGGATAATATCGACGGAACATCTGTACCGATTGCGAACTATGATTTAACGCTGGGCAACAGGTAGAAAATGACCCAAATTCGCAGGTATTCCGGTTCCACCGCTGCCAATTACCCCTCGAGAGAACCTTTTGGATTCAAATTTCAAGAACTCATCGAAATTATATATTTCATTGAACGATAGCTCAAAAGAACTTGGGAGACAGATAAAAAATGAGACGAAAAAAACGTAGCCCTGTGCTAAAAAGTAACAGTTGCCTCGACGACTTCATAGGCATTAGATTTTATCGAGTCACGTTAAATTATAGATATTGAGTGCGTAGACATTTTGAATTCTCGTGCAACACGGTGCAATTCATTTACCTCTGCTCTGATTTTTGTTCATCGATCGTCCTTTTCGAAATTTTATGTCCCTTAATTTTTGTCAACAATTTTTAATCACATTTAGTTGATAGTTTGAACAAATTAGGTTCTAAGGGTGATTTTATTTAAAAATTTATGAAGAAAAAAAGGGAATGAAAGAGCCAGTGTGGCTCTTATGTCTGTACGAAATGTGTCTAAACGTTGAGAGATTGAACAAAAAAACTGTCCAAGTCTTTAGAGCACATTCCAGTCAACATAATCCAGCGTCTTTAAAGGCTTAAACACTGAATTCAGCAGCGTCATTATTACAGTACGAGTGGTGGTCTTGGATTGAACGAAAAAAAAATTTTTTTCCTCGCACACACACCAGTCTTATTTGAACCTCGAAAACTGGCAACTAACACAATTCGAGCCCAAACGAACGAAATACAAATTCGAATATTGAAATTGCAAAAGTAAAAAAAAAGAAGTTGAAAAAAAAATGGGGAATTAAAATTCAAACGAACAAGAAAAATGGTCGCACGTCAGATTTGCTAGGCTTGATAGACATGAGAGAATGTCGGGGCCTTATTTCAATATGTTGATACGAAATTGAATGCAAAAAATGTTGGTGTAGATGAGGGATAGCAAATTTTTCATCTGTTGGGATATTGATCGTGGTATCAGAGGGAATGATTAGAATCTAAAAACGTGGACTATGCGGACGAGTCCGCCGGTACGAAATGTGGATTAGCATAAAGAGGGCCACCCGTACAATTAACGAGGTCGTTCATATTTCCGTGTCTCTGGTGGAGAATGTCACGCAGCAGGTCACTCCACTCTCGGGGGACTCCATTGAATTTCGAGCGGCTGATGGGAATTTCGTACCGCAACGCAATGCCTACTTGATTGTCCTAAGATTATCCTCAATGGGCACGATTTCAAGATACAATACCTCACACGTTTAGAAACCACACAAAACTCGACGTGCTTTTTTCTTCCTCGTCCTTTTCTTCAGTTTCCATTGACTTGGAATGTAGTCCACATTTTATGGGCCTTATTTCTCGAACTGCAAAATGGGCCGCATTGTTGGCTCTTATTTCGTCGACAAAATAGTTATTGCAAACGAGAAGAAAAGTTATTGGAACAAACGTTGACGCGAGGCCCAACTTGAGGCGACGTAGGAATGCAGAGCCTGCCATAAGGCCCCGATATTGGCGCGTCGAGGCGAATGAAAATGTTTTGTCGACATTTGCTTAATATTAGCGAAAACGGTGTTGGCATTCGGAGGTGCGTGTAAGTAAGAGCGACCGGTCGTTTTGAAGGCAGGGCGCAAAAAAGTAAGCGCTCGGCGTTCAAAGAAGGGCTTGGAAGCGCGCTGCGCCCTTGCCCGCGCGCGGTATGTCCTAACGACGCATGAGCGATGCGACCCGAGATGAGATGGCATTTTCGGACGAAAGCCGAACACAATTGGCGTTGTTAGAAAGTCCCGGCAGCGAGGGGCCCGACAAATATTTCAGAGCCCGGGTCCTCACTTTTTAGTGTTTACATCGTGCGCCCGGATATTCGAAATCTCGCTCCTCATCGTCCTCAAATCCCACCAATAAATAATTGCCCGGCCTTTAATTGCCCGCCCAATCGCGCGCTTCTTTGTCATCGAATATGCAATGTGTGATCGCCGAAATTATATCACACTTTTTTCCTCTCTTTTTCGTCTTTAACACCTTTTGTTCGGGGCCCTATTCAGTCCCACTTTACATTTCTCAAAACAAACGACTAAGTCGTCCAATTTCAAACCTCACTCGCACGCCAATTTTTATTAATCCGAAAAAAAAATTTTTTCTGGGTCCTAAGTCCCATTATTTGTTTGGCAGAATGTTAGCCGAAAGTTGCAAACTTTTAATTCAGGTTGATAATAATTGACTGATATGAGGTTTCAAATGCAAAACTAGTCGAATGGACTTGGCTGAAAATAAGGCCCAAATTTAAGTCCCACTTTACATTTCTCGAAACGAACGACTAAATCGTCGAATTTCCAACCTCACTCGTACACGCATGCCAATTTTTATTAATCGGAAAATTTTTCGTTTTGGGTCTTAAGTCCCACTTTTTGTTTTGCAAAATGCTAATCAAATGTTACAAACTTTCAATTCAGTTTGAAAATAATTGAATGATAAAAGGTTTAAAATGCAAAACGTGTCGAATCGACTTGGCTGAAAATAAGGCCCAAATTGGAAATAATGGCTGATGGAAAAAGGTTGTCTTTTCAGCCTAACATCTATTCAGAACCTGGCTTACACGTTGATTTTCCACTGAATCTAATTCTTTCGGCCGTTTCATATTTTAAGGCCCAATCTTTCGTGTAATGGTTATAAAATGTGGATTAGCTGTTAGATACGCCCGAGTTTTGTGGCACCTTTTTTGCATTTCAAGTCATGTCGAACGAAATGACTCGTAAAAGATTTCATAACACACGGAAATTTCTTTGTCTGCTTTCGGGGCCCATATACCTGTATGACACAAATTTACGGTTTTATCCGAAAAACAGCGAGCCACAAAAGGTGCTCGCGTCAGCTTTTGGTACCAGCGTTTTTTCTCAATGGAATGCTCGGCTTTTATTGTTGCCCGGCTCTTAGAAGGAGAGAAAAAAAAGTTGTTTTTTCTCCTCCACGAGTACCAAAACGATCGTATAGTACGCGATTCGATTCTCGATCAACACAATCGTCCCATCTTGCCAATTGTCACTTTCCGTGGAAGCCCTCTGTCGTACCTTTTTTTTTGTCGATCTGCAGTTCCGGTCACTTTTGACCTTTCAAAAGTTCCTGTCAAAAGTTGACTCGAATATATCTTCTTTTTTTTTGTTCACCAACCGAGCCGATTTTCATTATCGCTTTGTCAACGTTTTACGAGCGCTATTGAATTAGACGACTTCGACGTTCAAAAATCTTGCCACTTTCACTCGAGCGGTCGCCTTTTGTGGGTCCTCGTTTTTTGCCTTTTTATTGACGTTCAGATGATGCCATTTTATCGCTCTTCCTTATTGTGCGCTTTTAATCATTCAAACTCGAACAGTCAAATCGGTTTTATTTCAAGTTTGTCTCTCTCTCGTCGACGTATACCATTCTAAATCGCTGAATACAATTTTGGGCCTTATCCGTATACGCAAGACTTCAATTTTTGTAGTACTTGAAGTCTTTTGTAGTACTTGTAGTAGGACTTCAATCGAACTTCAATCAAATTTGTAGTAGTTGAAGTATTTATACTTCGACAAGTTTTTTGAGACTACCACTGTTGAAATACTTGTAATACATTGCCTCATTGATTTTTCACTTTTAGTTGCTGCATTTAATGCAAATGAAAAAGAAATTGTAACAAATAAAAAATTGTAATTTCAATTAATTTTCTAATTTTATTATACAGACTTGGTGTCGAACATAAGCTTTGAAACTGAACGTTGATTTGTCATTACTTTTTGAAAGTTACAATTGTAATTATCTTAAATGTTTATTAATGTATAAAAAATAAAATGTAACAGTGATTAATTATGAAATTAATTATAATTACAAAGTGATTCGAAATGTACTAAAAGGTATTTCAAAGTACTACATTCAATGGTTGTAGTCTTTAGTCTCAAAAATCGCAAGACTTCAAAGTACTACCAAATACTTCAATACTACAAGTACTTCAAAAATACTTCAACAGTTTGTAACCCCTTGTCCGTACGTTTTTTCAAGGTCGTAAAGTTGGTCGCTTGATCGACATTGTTTGATTTGCAAAACAAAACGGCCGGGCTTTAGATTATGGGACTGTTACTTTTTGCGCAATTTCCCAGGCTTTATTTCATTACTACAAACTGGGCGATAAAATTTGTTGCTCCTTCGCTGTCAGTAATGAAGTGTAATTTAAAGAGAATTGTGACCGGAAACGATGCTGCTAGTCGAATGGTTAGACATCGTACGGTGCAATCGGCCGAGCCGGTCGTTTTCAGCTGCCGCTTTCTTGCCGCGAGTACCGTAGGAGACATTGAAAAATGAGTATACGATGATGACGATCATTATCACGATCGGGCCGACGACTCTCTGACGTGAGCGCAAAAGAATGACGATCGCCGCGAGATCGCTCGATTGTCTGCGCGCTCGCTCGTATCGATAATTTGATTAATTAAGCCACGCTCATTTTCATTCGAGTTATTTCTGTAACTTTATCAGCTGGCTTTCATTCTGCTCGAAAATGTTTGTGCTTTTTTTTCTCCGTTTCCAATCGTTGAGAATCAATTCTAACCCTTTATATATGTACACTACGTTCTTCTCACCCTTTTTTATCTCGTGAGAAGAAGTAACCAGTGGAAAAAGCATGGTGGCCACATTTTTGCAAAAATTGTTTTGCAATTTTTTTGCAATTTTTGTGCAATGTGTTTTGCGTTTGCGCTTGAAATGAGCACCGACACAATGTCGAAACGTTGAAAAATAGCGTGAAAATCGTGGAAGGATAAAAAGTTTGATTCGTTATCAAAAACAAGTTCGCAGCGAACAAAGTTGATTACAAAGCTTTTACAATTATCGTGAAAGGTTTCTGGCTATCTAATCTGAATTACAGTTTGAGGTACAGTTTTGTTTTTGCAAAATACTCGTACAGGGTTAATTTTGCGAGAAAGAAGAAACGAGAAAGGAAGAAGGACAAGAAGGATAACTGTCTAAAATGATATTTCTCGTTTGTGTTTCAGGTAATGAACATTCCCGCATGAGACATTTGTGACGACGAATAGCTCGGTGATATAAGAAACGCGACTTATGAAATCAAAGGACATTTAAATCAAAAGGTAGATAAAAAGATTAACCGTCAGGCTGTGACGATGATCGAGATCGTAAATCAAAATTAGAATACAAGCGAGACAGTCGGGATTGGAAGGTTCGGAGCGGTTCTGGGCGTTCATAAATATCGAAACGAAATAAGCCGACGACAGTAAAACTGATAATTTGCTCGTTGACGAAAAACAATTGAAAAAGGGCCGGAAAGAAGAAGCGAGCTAATCTGCGGGCGGTGAGTTATTGGCGTGGCCGCGTGGTCTCACGTGATTTAAGGGCGCAGTGAATGATAAAAAGCGCGGCTCGCGGTGACGTCAGGATGCCGAGTTGCGTCGATCTCGAGGGGCAGCGGCACGGGGGGGGGGGCAAGAAGAAAAGGGGATCGACCTCCCGCCTCGTAATCGCTCACGCTACCATTATAAATGCTTTTCAGAACACTCGCGAGCCACATTTCCACGCAAAAAAAGAGCCCGTGAGGGGCCCGGGGGGAAAAAGGGCCCCGAAACTCACAAATTTAATGAATACCTTCCATCAAACGTCGAAGCATCTCCTCACGCAAGACCAATCGTAAATCAAATTTTTTCGCGGGAAATTTTGGCTCGCAAAGTTTGGCGCTGGCACGGCCGGGCGCTAGATGGCGCTGCGCATTTAAATGGGCCCATAAATAAGATACGAAAAGCAGCTCGCTGATGAAAAAGCTAAATCACTTATCGAGATTTAGTGCGAGTGGTTTAATTTATGCCGCTGGTGGGGCCGCATTAGCATGCAGGCCAAAAGTTTTATCATAATCGCGCGCCGGCCATGCTGCTTTCTATCAGTCGTTGCGCTTGTCATCCTGTTTCGATACTTTTTGCGCGCTCGAAAATCGACCAGCACGAGCGCGCCCGAACAAACAAACGTCGCGCATCAAGTGGTTCGCATAAATCCATGCGTCATAAGGAAAGCACTGTTCGAGATGATCGAAGGATTATAGCCAGCGAGACGCAGAACAAGTATTGGGAATGAAAATAATGATTGTCCAAAGGCAGAATGGATAATCTGTCAGCGGCGAGGGGCAGAGAACAGACTCGAGCTCAGACATGTCCATAACCGAGCCGCGCTGCACACCGGTCCCACGCCTTTGGCCTTTAAGTGAAGATATTTATAATAGCGCAGGTATTCGGTCGCTCGATCAGCGGGAGTCCGAAAACGACATATCTCCATAATGCCTCGACTCCATGCTATTTTATCTATTTTGATTGCCTCCCGATCCCACACAGAAACAAAAAACCAAACTATACAAAAGACGACACTCGACTAAATCTAAAACATAACTGACGTATCGCTTACATGCGATTTTCACCCTTTCTTTACCCCACCTCACTTTGTTTCACATTTTTCATTCGTTATTAACTCTGTACCAACTCTTTCTATAATCCTTTTTCCGTAAAATATCATCCATTGGTGCTTATTAATTAGTTTCCGTTTTTAACATTCTTCGTAGGAATCAAAAAATGATGTAAATGATTCAAAAATTGCCTAAAAACACCAAATCAAGCGAAAACTCGTTTTCAAGTTTTTTGCAATTCTATTAAAACTAAATATTATCAAAAACTATATTATCAAAACTAAAAGTTATTTCGGATGTTGAATGTCATAGTTAGATTCTTATTAAAAAGACGATTGAAATGAGCACCGAAACGTTTGAAATATGTTGAAAAATAAAGTCAACATTTTAAAAAATCAATCTAAATTTATGTATCCCTGGAGATACAACAGGATTTAAAGGGTTAATGAACCGGTGTTGGTTCATTTGTTATTGTTGTTTGTTTAAAGTGTTTTTGTTTGAGATCTCGCGATTTTGCATCATCTAATGCACGGTATCGAGTGCGTAGGTCGCAAACAAAAAGTCACGACGATCTTTCGCAGTTTTACAGTTTGTTAATGAGTAGCAACGCATAACGATAAGATAATTGGCGATAAGTCGCGGCTATTATGCATTCATAAATTTATGCTAGGTGAAAACTGTCGCGAGCACGGGGGGTTGTGCAATCGCGCGGTAATTATTCCATTGAATGCAAGCGCCAGCGCTAATCACTGTCGAGATCTCTAGGCTAATTAATTATTCGATTACCATTATCCCTACCCCCCACTCTATCACGTTCCCATTACGCTCACAATGTGTCACCGAACGACCTTGCAATTAGCGCCAGCGCTCGGGAGAAAGTCGATCGACATTTTTTATACTTCCTGTATCAGAGCTCATTTTCTTCATCACTTGCCAGTACTTGTGATTCGATCGTTTTGCAATTGACGAACGTCATTACTTGTTCAGATCGACATTTTTTTCACCCAGTTGATTATTCTGAGTATGATCGTCTACCACGCTAGTCAAGATCAAGACTAAATTTTTTTTAACTATGTATAAAAAAAATGGTGTTTAAAAATCGTCAAATCATTTATAAACCATTTTATTTTTTTGAAATAGAAGTGAAGATTAACGATCCGTCTTACTATTTTTATCAAAATAACCCTTTTGTCAGCAACCATTCCCAATCTCTAACAAAGTTTATTTCTTCTTAATTTCTTCATTAATTCTTTTGTTCATTTATTTCGTTCGACTAATTCAATCAAGTTGAAGCTGTTGTTATATTTTATCAGAGAAAATGTTGACACAGAGTTTGTGTTCCAGTTTGTCTAAACTTTTAAAGTAAGATGATCGTCCACCACACTAGTCAAAATCAAGTTAAATCAAGTCAAAATCAAGTCAAATTTTTTCAAGTCAAAATAACAAATTTTAACCAATTAGATTGATAACAAAAATATGTTTAAAATGCGATATGAAAAAATGTGAAAGTAGTATGATCGTCTACCACACTAGTCAAAGTCAAGACTAAATTTTTTTTTAACAATATATTAAAAAATGGTGTTTAAAAATCGTCAAATAATTTATAAACCATTTTGGCGATAATTTTTTTGAATAAAAAAGTAAAGAAAACATTTTGTTATGCAAAATAAGATACAATTTGACTAGTTTAGTCCAAGAGGTTAGGTTAAAGTTGGCAGCCATGATTTGCGAAAACGGTGTAAATTCACCTTTTTATAGCATTTTTATTTTATGTTCAAATTGACGATTTTCAAACTTAAATTTCTCGAAATTTAGTGCGGCAAGAATAGTATTTCTTAGCATTTTCTTATAGAGCGTGAAATTCGCTCTATCAGAAAGTACATTTTTTCCAATAATAATCACTTTTGTCAAACGATCGTACTACTTTAAGCCTTGAGAACTGGGTGTGCCGAAAGAGGTTTTGACCGTTGAGTCTTGGTCGGGTTGGAGACGATTTTTGCACGAACGTTTGAGGACAAAAGTTCAAAGGAAAAATATCTTTTTTCGGTTATTTTTTTGCTCTTTGGGTTGAGATGGTATTTTAATGATTCGAGAGCGCAGTTTATTGGATTGATAAGTCGAGCATTCGTGTAATCTTTTTTGCACGACTACTTGGCTTCGGCGCTCGACTAATTCCACATTCCAGGAATTCGGTTTATCCACTCGCAACTATGCCGGTACAGATGTTATTGCGCGCGAGTAATGAATTTTCGTCATTACCAGTCGAGCCATTTTTCACTGCCTTCTGCTCTATGGATTATTATGCGTCTCAGTTAAACCCCGTTTTGCGTGCCTCGTTGCGTTGCTTTTTCTTTTTTCCGACGTTCAACATGATTAACCGCGTACACGCGTTTCAAACACGTTTTCCAGTTTATGCGTCGAAAAGAGTCGCGCGTTGATTGAATCGTTTAGTATCGCAATTGCCCGACCATTAAGATATATATTTCAAATAAACATCTCTGATCGATGATACTCAGTTACATCCCATTATTACTTCAATTTTCTCACTTTTCTTTTATTCTATTAATAAACTCGATTTTTTTCTTTCCTCGTTCCTATAGTAATCAGGCTTTTATATTCACTAAACATCGTCCAATCAAACTGTACGTATGTCATTTGCAAGTATCATTACAAGACGTGATTTTAGAACGTATGATATTTGAAAACGTGAAAAACTCGTAGAGATCAAAATCTGCATCCAAATCAGATGACGTTTCATTCAATTTGGTCATTTAAATCGCTGAGAAATACGATTTTACGACTGAGTGACAGAGATGCCAATACAAATTTCAACGTGTTAGAAAGAGATAGAAAACGATTTCGAAAGATTTTGAAGGAACCAACATTTTTAAACATTCCGAAATGGATGGAATCACTTTTTTTTCGATCAATCTTCCGTAATTTTTATGAATAAATGAATTTCGAAATCAAAGTATAGAATTGAAGTGAGGACTTGTTGGTTTTAATTTGCGCATGTTCCGATTGCTACGTCAGGTTATGTTACGAAAAATAACAATTTGAGGAACACCCACACGGCGTAGGAATGTTTTCAGGTCCCTGGGTCTCATATCTGACAGTCATTAGCGAGCGCGCATTTCGAAGAGAGATAAAAAGGCCGAGAGCAGAGCCATGATTTACTTTAGCAAAGGCGCATACTGCTCAAGAATGGTGACAATGCGAAGGTCAACGGATTTTATTTATGAAACGGATTCTGTCTCGTTTCGACGAAATCTGCGTCGCTGCGGTTTTTGTCCGGCGCGTTTCCGTGGGCAGTCGCAGGAATGCACCAGTTGCTGTATACCCGCGCAGCTCTCATTACGTCATTTCCGTCTAATTGCGACATTTTGAGCTTGAAGCGGCGGGGAAAAAATTTTTCGCAAGGCCCCAAAAATTGCTGCGACGTTTTTCGTGCTGACAAATCCTGTGTCACCCGAGACGTCCGACAGGTCAAAAATTGAATTGCACTTGGAAAAAAGCAGCGCGCTGCTGGACGGCTAAAAATGGACCTCAATGCCCCTCTCGACCGAATCGCAAACAATAATTATCTTCGAATATCAACTGTACATCTGCGATCATGTTTTTCGATCGCATTCAAAAGCGATCCTCTCAAGCCTTTTTCTCATAATTATTCAGCAAGGCTCCGAGTTGTCAAATTAAGATTCCTCGCTGCAAAAGAAGCCCTCGAACTTTTTTCGCCCCTCTCTCTCTTTCTCTCTTTCGTTCTTTCAGCAACGATAAACAAATACTCTTATATTTTACACAAACAATTCCTTCACTATTAAAGTAGTATGATCGTTTGACAAAAGTAATTACTGAATTAAATAAAATATAGACATTCAACAATGGTTCCTATGGAGGGTTATGTCTGCCGGAGTTAACTTTAAATTTTAGTTAGAGATGTGAAGTTCCTAGAACAACAAAAAAAGTATCTAAATTAAAGTTAAGAATCTTGACAATATTATTTTTTAATCAAATATAGACGTTACCGTACTAAATGAAAGGCAAAATGCAATAACAAAGTGAATTTACACAGTTTTCGCAAATCATGGCTGCCAACTTTAACCTAACCTTTTGGACTAAACTAGTCAAATTATATCTTATTTTGCATAACAAAATGTTTTCTTTACTTTTTTATTCAAAAAAATTATCGCTAAAATGGTTTATAAATTATTTGACGATTTTTAAACACCATTTTTATATATATTGTTAAAAAAAATTTAGTCTCGACTTCGACTAATGTGGTAGACGATCATACTACTTTTACATTTTTTCTATCGCATTTTAAACATATTTTTGTTATCAATCTAATTGGTTAAAATTTGTTATTTTGACTTGAAAAAATTTGACTTGATGTTGACTTGATTTGACTTGATTTTGACTAGTGTGGTGGACGATCATCTTACTTTAAAAGTTTAGACAAACTGGAACACAAACTCTGTGTCAACATTTTCTCTGATAAAATATAACAACAGCTGAAACTTGATTGAATTAGTTGAACGAAACAAATGAACAAAAGAATTAATGAAGAAATTAAGAAGAAATAAACTTTGTTAAAGATTGGGAATGGTTGCTGACAAAAGGGTTATTTTGATAAAAATAGTAAGACGGATCGTTAATCACGCGGTTATAATGAAGACCATTGATATTATTGGTCTCGGGGCAGGCTTTCCCACGGTGTGAGGACGATTTCCGTGTGCGGAGATTGCGATGCGTCGTCTCGCGGACATGTCAACGTGAATTAGCGTCGGCCGTGCTAAACAAACGACGCACGCGCTCGAGACAAGGACGGAGCGACGCGTGCCGCCCTTTGTTTGCGCCTGTCCAAACCTTCACCTTTGTCTCGCCCATTCCACACCCCTTTATTCTTTTGCAGTTATTATATTATTACCGCAGAGAATCCCCGGCTCGAGAGACCGCCAATTCGTTGATTAATCGCGTACGTGATCGTTATCCAAAGTCCAATTGTTTTGCCATTGAAACACACTGTTTTTTTTTCTTCTCTCTACCCGGCTCTTTTTTCCCCTCCCTGGATAAAGTTGTTACTTTGATTACGGACCTTTCTTCTCTTTTCTGTTGCTTTCTTTTCCCCCACAAAATAATAGAAAAAAAAACACAACTTCTCGCTCGGGGGTTAATTGAATCAGCAATTTTGTTTGCCAATCTTTCCCACTTGATTTGCAACCACTCCCAAGGTCAAACTTAGTTTCTGCAAAGTCGCATACCAAACATTGAAGTTTCAAATTTAAACTCTCGCAAACCGTTGACAACTTTGAAACACCCAAATTTGAGTATCAAACTTTCTAAACTTAGACCACTTCTAAACCGAAACTCTGATTCAATGATTTCTTAACACTTCCATTTGTGCCAAACTGTCAACTAACTCAAAACTAAACTTATGACCACACCAAGCCCGGATTATTAGGAGGCATTCAAATCTCCCACTGCCGCTCTATAAATCTGCTCCGTCAAGTTGGCGTCCGACAACAATGGCCGCCTTGAATCAAAATAGATAACTCGCCTCTAGTGACTATAGTGACACGACGAAAAAAGAGGTCCACGCGAGTTCAGCTGGGGGCCTCGCGTGTATGCTTAATTTTGAGTTACGACACGGTTTGCGAGCGCTGGGCGCGCCCCAGAGCAGATCGCGATCTTTGATGAGGCTGATAAGTCGGTGTGCGGAGGTGGCGCCCTCGCGCGGAGGTGGATCAAGCTGCGCATCGTTAGGACCAGTTATCGCGGCGGTAGTTCGTAAATCGTAGCCCTTAATTCGGCCGTGCATATTCCCCCCCACCCCCTGCCCGTTTTGTGTTCACCTTTTTTTCCCTTCAAACTTTGTTTCCACCTGTTTTATTTTTGCTCGCGCCGAAATACTCTCTCCGGGGCACCGTCAATTTATTGGTTTTTCGTAGGATCGTTATATTTTTGGCGAAACCGAGAGAGAGAGAGACAGCTGCGCGATCGATTTATATGCATAAAATATGAAATGCCCGCGTCTACGTTGCCTCGGATGCATAAACCAGACGCGTTTCGACCAACATTAATAAATTGCGCGCCGAACACTGTACTTAGTTCTTGCAGTCATTCATGCATGCACCGCGCATGCGCGATCGTATATCTAATCGCCCGGGGACAAATCACCCCGATCGCTCAAACTCAATCACGTCGTTAAGTCTAACGAACAACATTTGTTCTGACATGGCCGTACAAAAATGCGCCTCCGCACATATAAGGCCCCGATCATACATAAGGCCCCGATTTTTCACCATTTTCGCTGACCCTTGTAATTTCGTTTCGATTTTGACTCGACGCAAATTCGAATGCTGGATCGCTCGGACGGGGGGGCCTTATAATAATCTGGGCCCGGTTCGTCCACGGGCCCTTAGGCCCAACTTGTTATGTTACAAAATTAGTTTCATTTCTGTGGAGCAATTTTTGTCTCGGTTGTTTTGGCTGCTGGTTTAATTGTGCGCGTCTACTTTGTCGTTGGGCATCATCGTTGCGGTAAATATTTCGAGTGTAAATTTGACGCGCGATGCATCTGCTCGTCTTTCGGATTGCACGTCACCCGACAGTTGACAGGGTTTTGGCGAGGCCCAAAAGTTTGTCAGACAGCCTGTCGGTCGAACACGGCCAGAGCGCCGAACGTTGAACAAGCAACATTGTTACGCAAAGCAGTGAAACAATGATTTACAAAGTAAGAAGTTTGGTATTGCAATAAGACGGACGCGGCGTACACACGTGAGATCGAGGGCGTGGGGCCCCGCGGCTCTCACCGCCGGCTCATACGTACGCTCGCAGAGACCAAGTGGCGGCTTATCGGGCGTACATCCTCGCTTGGATTAGCATAATGCTTGTTGCGGTGCATACGTTTTTTTCCCTCTCTCTCTCTCTTTCTCTCGATCCTTCTCTCTTTCGCTCCGCTGATCAACAACGTTTTAACGCGACCGGGCATCACCTCACGTTGCCACGATTCACATCTAATAATTACATTAACGATTATAATAAACCAAGTATTTCTCTCCCGGCCATCGCGTCAGCCCGAAAAAATAGTTTATCCCTTTTGGTTGTTTTTTGTTTTCAACTACATTGATATATTTTACGACTCATAAAGTGAATCAGTCGGAGATAACGAACAAATAACGAGAAATCGTTATTCCGGTTGTAATGAATTGACGGTTCAGAAAGTGAATGAGTTGGGATCATTGAGTTTCGAACTATTTGGAATATATTTGGGACTTAGCGCGACGCGAACGAGCGATTAATTGTCTATGTGGCGGTGGCGTAAAAAATGGACGCGTATGACAAAAAGTTGTTTAGCTGGAGGATCGGTGGGTCGCAGTCGGCAACTGGCCAACAATGCGGCGATTTCTTGCGCGCGCGCGCGCGAGTGTATGAGCAACGGGTTGCAGCCGAGGAGTCGATTTGTGGGCCCGCAGAGGATGCGCGAGAGGCAAGAGGCGCATTTGCTGCCACTGCTATTATGGCCAATAACTCATTGAGTGACTGCCAGGGCTCTCCGACAAGCGGCCCGCTCGGCGACGGCCACAACTGTATACATGTTGCTCGCGCTTATACAAGCTACCACATCAGCGTACGTGTTATACATTTTCAACGTAATCATTCTATCGCATTCATATACACACTTAACTCATTTAATGAACCCAATCATTTACAATTTATTTATTCACTAGCTAAATACCTTGCGGCCATCGTGTTCGCTCTCATTCTATTTGCGCAAACAAAATCGCAGCCAAAAAATCGGTAACATATATGATACACATATGGTATAAATAGTACGTGTGCGAACGTATTTGAAGTGGTATGATCGTTTGACTAAGTGAAAAAATATATTTTCTGATAGAGAATTTCACGTTCTATCCAAGGGATTACTCGAGGTGTACAAAAGATTTCAATTTTTGTAGTATTTGAAGTCTTTTGTAGTACTTGTAGTAGGACTTCAATGAAATTATGTAGTGGTTGAAGTATTTATACTTCGACAAGTCTTTTGAGACTACCATTGTTGAAATACTTGTAATACATTGTCTCGTTGATTTTTCACTTTTAGTTGCTGCATTTAATGCAAATGAAAAAGAAATTGTAACAAATAAAAAATTGTAATTTCAATTGATTTTCTAATTTTATTATACAGACTTGGTGTCGAACATCAGCTTTGAAACCGAACGTTGATTTGTCATTACTTTTTGAAAGTTACAATTGAAATTATCTTAAATGTTTATTAATGTATAAAAAATAAAATGTAACAGTGATTAATTATGAAATTAATTATAATTACAAAGTGATTCGAAATGTACTAAAAGGTATTTCAAAGTACTTCATTCAATGGTTGTAGTCTTTAGTCTCAAAAATCGCAAGACTTCAAAGTACTACTGAATACTTCAATTCTAGAAGTACTTCAAAAATACTTTAAATGTACTTCGAAAGTACTACAAACCAAGTGGTTCAAAGATTTCAAGAGTGAGTAACCCCTTGGCTCTATATTTCTAATTATATTATATATATATATATATTATATATATTATCTATATATTATTATTATATTATTTTTCTCTATATTTCAAATTAAGTTTGAAAATCGTCAATTTCAACATTTGTTCTTATGGAGGTCTGCCGGAGACAACTTTAAATTTTAGTTAGGGATGCGAAATTGCTAGAATAACAAAAAAGTATCTAAATGAAAGTTAAGAACCTTAAGAATATTATTTTTCAAACAACTATACACGTTACCGCACTGAATTAAAAGATAAATGCAATAAAAAAGTGAATTTACACGGTTTTTGGAAATTAAGGCTGCCAATTCCAACCAAACCTAATAAAGTGACCTAGTCAAATTGTATTTTTTTTTTTTCAAAAAAAATGTTTTTTTTTTCATTTATTGAAAGGCAGCAGTTTTACACTGATTTGGCCCTATTCAGGGTGAATTTTTCGATGTAACAATTTATATCATATAATTACATATCATTTCAAATTTCAAATCAAGAACAATCTATATCAATATCTTCCACAAGTTAAAGTACTTTTTCACAGTTTGAAAATTGGCTTAAAATGATTGGTATTTTATTTACAAAGTAATAACATTTTTCCTTTTTCAAAAAAAATATCGCCAGAATAGTTTACAAAGATTCGACGATTCTTAAAGGCCATTTTTTATGTATTGCTATATAAAAAATTTTAGTCTCGATTTTGACTAGTGTGGTAAACGATCATACTACTCTAAGCCATAATTGTAACGTATGATGTTTTTTATAGAAAAATATACATTGTCGGACGACGTGGACAGTTGCAACGATTGTAACTGAGTTTTGGTTGTGGAAAAAAAAAACTTTTCTGAGGAGGCTTGTTGATAAAACCTAATGGACAGTGATATAAATACCACCCTAGTTAGTGCGAGCGAAAAATGAGATGAGAAAAAAAAACAAGGAAGGTGGAGCGGAGTAAAAGTTGATTTTCATAATCTGAAGATTAGTTTTTGGCTTTACATGAAGGATGCGTTGGCTGAAGAAATTCATCCGTAATCCGCGGACGTGATAAGAGCATGACAGAACGCGGGAGTTAACATCGCAAAGAAGAAGTTGTATGTGCGGGACACAGATAATAATTGCCGAACGTTCTCGTTTTGCTTGTGCAGACGAGCGGACTGAGATAAGGCCCGGACGATAAGGATTGGGTCCGCCGCGTGGAATCCATCGTGCTGCACGAAAGTGTGCGGCTGCGTTTGTGCGACACGCAGCCCTGCTACAATGTTAGCGCGGCAGATTGACGCGCCGCACATAACCGAATTAGCATAAACTGCTCGCAGCGCCCGACTATATTATGCGCACTGTAATTGTTAATCGCGCCACATTCTTTTTCCATTCATGCCAATTTCAAATCATATATTCTCTTCGTTTCGTTATTATTATCATCTGTTGCAATTTCGCTGCGTTGCCAGTACATAAGGCCCGGGAACATTGTCGGGCCCGAAAATTGTTCGGGCCTTATGCACTTCGGGCCCAAAGATTATTTCATTATTTCGCTCGGGCTTATATTAAATTTGCGAAAGAATCGACGTGCGAAGCTCGAACTTTTGGGCGGGCGAAATTTATTTATTCGCGCGGCGGTTGGCGCGTTTAGTTTGCATAGAAAATGGCACGGATGAGGAATGCGGAGATGCGCGCGGTCGTAAATTTGTCGAAGCACGTCGGCGCGGCGCGAGTCGTAAAGTGCGCGCCCGGTGGTTGCGCAGGAATTTCGAAATTTAAGATTCGAGACGGCGGTCGCCCCCTGGCCATGCGAGCCTGTCGTCCAACTCGCCCAACGTTCGCTTATTATTTGTATTACGATTATTATAAGCCGCAGAGAAATCAAGGCCAAACAAAAGAGACAACAAGTGTCCGCTCAGTCTGTCGTAATACACGCGCTCCTCGTCGCGGATGTCGATACTTAAAAGATACTCGACCCGGACGGCCCCGCATCACGACTCCCTTTTGCACATCAAACGATCCTTTAATAAAGTCATGAGTCCCATTATTGTAATTCTATTATACTTCTTTGCAAAAGAAACTACATGGTTTAGTAAGTTTTCTTTTTTTTTTTTATTAAACGCTTTTCATTACTTTCACGGGGGAGCATCAAATTTTTCAAAATTAATATGACAGCCCTGTATGTAAACAAATGAAACTTTCCAGGCATACATATTCTCGATGACAATACACGAATATGACATTTTGACACATTTTTTGTTGTTTTGGTTTTTGAGTAACAAAAACTGATTTTTAATTCAAAATGCTCGGAAATTTTTTTAGAAACGCTTTTTTTTGTACTTTAAAATAAGAAGATTTTAGAAAATAATAATAAGAAAATTTAAAACTTTAAATCAATATGAAAATTTGTCAATAGATTTTTTAAGTTGAGGTTGGTATGGGCGCCCCACGCTTTTCTCTAAGGATCGTGTGAGATTTTTTCCATTTTGATTTAATACTTTATGTTGTTTGAAATCTTCTTATTTTAAAGTAACGAAAAGCGTTTCTTGAAAAAAATGTTTTTTCATTTTTTTTCTTCGAGTCATTATACTTTGCAAAAGATCAAATCAAAAACTGGAAATCGAATTTGAGCAGAACACTGTTGGGCATCAGTCGGGGCAAACGGTGGTCGCAGAGTGACAAAAAAAGGGTAGAAAAAATTGTGAATGAAAAAAAAAGGACGAGCAAAAGTGTGAAAAGAGGAGGGAAGAGACTGCAAAGTTGTAGACTTCCCACGTACCCGATACGCCGGGACCTGTTCATTGTTCGCGATCGGCAATTTTTATTCGCAAACGGCGATTCATGGGAACGCCGAAATGATACTCGGTATCGTCGTGGAAAACGCTCTGACCCGGCCCTGTTCCGGATCAGCGCTCGCGACGACAAAAACGAGCCTGACCAAACCCCTTTGACCGTTTTCTTGTCGCATTAACCTGCTTATGGCTGCGACAAAAAAGCCGCGACTTCCGTCTCACACCAATCAGCCGGCTTTTTCAGCTCCATTCCAAATTACCACTTTGTTTTAATTAATAGCTCGCTTCTTCTACTGCTAATTATCGCTCGTGCTCGATCGGACTTTCTATATAAAGCAACTTTGCATTTTTAAACTTCACCTTGCACACTTTTCAGTTTGCGCGTCCCCCCCCCCCCGTCCAGTGTCCAACTTTGGCAGCGAATTTCTACAAAAAATAATATAACATAAGGCCCAAAAAACGTGCATGATCCACTTTGCATTATTATTACGAGCCGTATATACTTTTGGGCTTTAAAATTTTGCAGTCTCATGGGAATTCAGTAGTATGATTACAGTTTTTCGAGACCTGAAAAGCTGTAACTTTTACGTACGCAAACGAAGCTGAGAGGAAGCTCGAAGTCGTCGAAATATGAACGAAACAGAAGAGAGTATCGAGATGAGTCACTTTTTCAAATCTAAAGAAACGTAATAAATTTGATAATTTGTAGACAAAAGAGGACACATACGGAATAAAGCAGCAAAAAAAAAAGTAGTCCTCGTGTCGTGCTTAGCGCAGCAAAAAAGATTTATGCGCGACATTTCTCAAACGTGAAATATTGAAATTTGCGTGTTGTCCCGGCCGCGCGTGTTATTTCTTTCCTTTCGTTTTCTTTTTTCGTCTCCTTTTATTTTAACTTTACGCTGCACGGCTTCTCTGCGGTTTCGCTCGGGGACCGCTCATAATAATATGCCTCTCGCAAAATGACGCACTGCTACCCATACTTGACAAGGTTTCACGAGACGGCGATTAATCGCTTTTCGCTCTCGAGCTAAATGTTAAACGTCGGCCCCGCGAAAAAGGAAGCCCGCGCGACAAAGCAGTTCTCTCCCTTTTCTCTCGCTCCTTTCTCCCCCCCCCCTGCGCTCGTCGCGTCGTCCCGCGCTTCTTAAAAGAGTCTTACAAGTCCGCTCTGTCGCAAGTGCGATGATTAATTCCAACGCGTGGCCAACTTCTATGCCAAACAGAAAGAAAAAACCAGCACAACGTATTTTACGACGAAAAAAAAAATAACGAAACAAATTTAAGCGTATTCGGTTGGGCCTCATTTTTTCAACTTTGCACGGACGAGAAATTGTAGTTGTTAAAAATTTGACAATTTCAAAGAATGGGGCCTCATTTGTAAGTTTGGGCCTTGCGCTGTTTATTGGGCCCTAATGTTCGGTTGGGCCTTATCTTTAAAAAGTTGTGAAAAAGACGTCACAAAAATTACGTAGCTGAAAAATGTGAAAAATATGACAAGTAGAGAACAAGTTGGGGCCTCATTTGTTGTACAAAATTGGTGGGCCTTGCTATAAACAGTATGACTTACTGACTTATTATATATGGCTGTAACCCGTCGGCGAATTCACACATTAATATGCGCATTTTTATGGAAAATAAAGGAAACAAAAGAAATGGGACAGTATAAAATTACTGACAAAAGTTTGACTAACTAATAAGCTGTTCGATACGTTTTTCTTCGTGCGGCGACGCAAATCGAACCGACCGCTGTGCGCGTTAATTATTTTCTCCGCCGTTTATTAGGAGTTAGAGGAGAAAACGCGTGCGACGTGTACTGCCTCGTCGTTCAGCGACCGTTTTGTCTTCGAGCTCGCATTTAATTAATTTGTCCTGGTGCGTGAAAAAATGTGTACAGTATCGGATTTCAAGCGCGGTCAAGCTGCGCAATAATGTATTCCCGATTTGATACAAAAAAAAAAAGAAACACGAATTGCAAATGAAGCTCCACCATCGATACGACAGATTATCCAACCATTTTGATTGACAGTTATCTACAAAAAGAGATTGAAATGGGCAAAAAATCACTATTCGAACAAGTTTAACACAGATTGGAATGATGTAATAATGGGACTTATTTTTTCCCCATTTTCAGCCTTTACTTACAACTTCTCCATATGTCCATTTGTTATTTTCAGGTTTTTTTATAAGGAAAATTTTGAAACAATAAATTTAAAGTACACTGTAAAAAAGGAGTAAAATTCGAGTAAAATTGCTCTAATTCAGTTGCGACTAAATTTGCTCGAATTTTAAACTCGGAGTTGAAAAATTAAAGTCGAAGTTTAAAATCCGACCAAAATTGGTCGGATTTTAGGTCAATTTTGCTCGAATTCTAAAGTTTTTCTAAAGTTTTACTCTAGAATTAGAGTAATATTGATGTAATTTCAAACTCGGAGTTTTTAAAGTTTGTGATTTGCAACTCTAACTTTAAAATTACAGCAAAATTAACCTAAAACACGGTTTAAAATTAAACACTTTTTTTACGGTTATAGTATTATCGTCTACCACGCTAGTCAAGATCAAGACTAAATTTTTAACAATAAATAAAAAAATGGCATTTAAAAATTGTCAAATAATTTATAAAATATTCTGGTGATATTTTTTTGAATAAAAATGTAAACAAAACATTTTGTTATGCAAAATAAGATACAATTTGACTATAGTTCAGTCCAAAAGGTTAGGTTAAAATTGGCAGCCATGATTTGCAAAAACGGTGTAAATTCACTTTTTTATTGCATTTATCTTTTAATTCAGTGCGGTAACGTCTATATTCGTTTGAAAAATAATATTCTCAAGATTCTTAACTTTAAATTAGATACTTTTTTGTTGTTCTAGCAACTTCACATCTCTAACCAAAATTTAAAGTTGTCTCCGGCAGACATAACCCTCCATAAGAACCAATGTTGAATGTGACGATTTTCAAACTTAATTTTCTCGAAATTTAGTGCGCCAAGAATAGTATTTCTTAGCATTTCTTGAAATTCACTCTATTAGAAAGTAATTTTTTTTCATGTAATATCACTTTTGGCAAACGATCATACTTGATAACGTTTTTCTAACGCGATCAAAATTCTAATTACGAAAACCAGACTGGCGACGATAGAAGTGCGTTTTTTCGCTATTCATTCAGGTTAAGTAGAATTTTTTGGTTTATTCTGGGCCTTAGAATTTGTTGGGGATCTCATTTGTTGAACTTCCGGTGTCGTTTCCCAGGCAATTGGAGCGACTTGGGAATTATCAGTAATAATGGCACGCAAAAATTCGCCACGGATATACAATGGAGGTGTTTAATCTGAGCGGATCAGCGGGCCCTAATTTTGAAAACGGCTTCACACCAAGGTGGGAAATAAAAGCAATGGCGGCGTCGGCTCGGCTATTGTTGTGCGAGCAGTTCTTTGAGCCCTGAAAGCGAAGCCATCACAAGTGACCCCGCTGCAGCCATCGGTCCTTGAAAAGAATGAGTCTCGGTCGCGTTCGAAGATAACCTAACACCGCCTGGCCTTTATCCTTAAGCGCACCGATGAATTGGCAAGGCCTTCCACAAAAATCTCTTCCATTTTTAGCGTCCACACAAAGTTTCTCGCTTTGTTCTCCGACCTTCCAATTACTTTATTTTTTCACGCCCGTTTTCTACCTCTAATTCTAATACGAACCCATTTCTCTTTGTTTACAAGAAAAATTAAAACTAATGAAAAAAAAAAACAAAAAAAAAGAATTAGTACAAAAACAGTTGTTGTAAGGCCCAAAACGGTGATTACCGGATCGACCTAAGCAGCGATGGGGAAAAGTGATAAAAATAATTCAACCCGAGGATGCACACGAGTGGGGAACAATTTGTAGTCAGATTTATTCTGAATAAACGAAAGCATGACGGGCCTGGAAGAACACGCCGCGCTCAAAAGCAAGATCGTCGGGCGCTGATAAAATTTGCAAATTGCACAACGCGTAACGCGCGTTACACAATCACGCTCGGGGATCCTCTTCTTTTCGCAACTCTTGTCACGATGCGGAATCATCGGGTTCGGCGCGTGGGCCCCAATATAGACGATTCAAACGGATTGACAATGGGGCCCAATCTCGGGCCCCTTGACAGACTCGGCCCAATCGTTTGATCGCGACTTTCTTTCACGCCGGTGCTTTTGAATGCAGCTTTCACAATGCGCACGCGAATCGTGACGAGAGACGCGCGAACGATAATATATATCCAGGATGACGCGAATTTCGTGCCAGATCAATCTTTCGGCAATTAATTTTCACCCATAATGCCCCGAACGTTCGGAATAAATTCAGAATAAATTGCTCGTATATATCTTCAGAATACAATCGAGGAACCGCAATTAACTGCAATTCACTTTTCAAATCAATTGTCCGTTTGGGCCTTACCGAGTATCAGGCCCAAATTGGAGTGACAACATTTGGGCCCCTTGGGCCTTACGTACTTGCTAACTTAATTTGTTTACAACCGTTGGATAGAAAGCCATGTTTTGTTGTTAACCATTGGGTCTTACGTAATAAGGCCCAATAAAGAGTTGAATCGTTTTGGGTCTTATTCAGTATGATTTGAAATGCTTTCTAAAACAAAAAAAGTTAGCAGACTGACGACACGAGGCGAGCAACGTATCAGATCGAACGATATCAGATCGATATTATTAAGAGGGAAATTGCAAAATCGCGGTGAACGGTGGATCGAAAACGGTTTAGACGTTATTAGAATAATTGGCAAGGGAGTTTGCGATTGCCCAAGTTGGGAATGGAATTATGAAATAGTCCAAAAATGAACTGAAACAGTCTCATAATTTGAGCTCAAAATGTCACGTCTGATGCCAATCACGGTGCACAAATAAATAACAAATTCATGATTCTCGCATTTTTGAAACAAAAACACGCCGACTAGGATACAATTAAACGTTCCCGCGCTTAATGGGAACCTGATAAGAAAGACAATGTTGATGGACGGGTTATTCGTAGACGGAAATTTCTGTCTTGGAAAAAAAAGCAAGTTCTTGAAAAAAAAAAAGAAACCTTTTTAGCTCGAGAACATGAGAACGAAATTAATCTGTCGATTTAAAAATTACGACGCAAAAATTGTAAACAAAAATAAGGCCCGAAAGAGCGAACGCGAGGAACAAAAAATTGCGTTGAAATGAGATTCAAAGTTATTCCTCAATGATTAGAGTGTGAGCTGCATAAATTGGATAGCTATCGCCGATACAGACGAATTTTCCACGAATCGAACTGAGCCGATCGGCTGACTTTTTAGGGCCTTACTCTGCTCTAACGTTAACTCCGACTAGACCAATCGGTTTTTTTTTTCACGGGAAAGAGCTTAATTTGTGAATTAGCTGAACGCCGTCATGTGTTGGTATTTATGCAACTCAATAATAAAACGCACTGACCCGAAGCACTTTTGGGCCTTGTATTTTAGTATCTATTCATTTGTGTGTTTTTTTTCTCTCGTCTTTCGCGTGATTTCATTAGCTTTTTTCTCGTTCCACGAACGATCAATTATTAATTTTTTGTATTTCACGTTCCTTTTTTGTTCCCAGGCCTGGTTGTTTAAAAAATGCGCGCTTCTTGTTGCAACCTCTCTTGGCTAGTTGCAAAAAGTGATATTTATAATCGGCGACAACACACAGGCGCGTAAAAACACACCGCCGCTTTCCTTCGAGTCCGATGAATTTTCAAGCAAGCCGACTCCCGAGATCGGTTTCTCCCAGCGACTAGATCTTTTTACCATCGATAACCCTGAAAACACTTCGATCAAATCCAATTTTTCTTTCACAATTTTTTTGTCACTCTTTCTCTACGCCTTTTATTTTTCCTCGAACTAAGTACATAAATACTGAAATAACAGAATTAAAATTAACAAAATCAATAACAATTTTTAACCCTTTTTATCCTGTTCGATCTTCGAAGATAAATTTTTTTTTTGATTTTTCAAGATTTTGACTTTCTTTTTCAACACTTTTTTCAACGTTTGGTGCTCATAACAAAAACTTTCAGTTTCAATAAAAACTGCAAAAAACTTCAAAACAATGTTTTGCTTCTTTCTACTTTCAGGATAAAAAGGGTCGATGAAATTTTATTTGCAATGTTAAAAAAAACTAGCGAAATTTGATCGAACAATGCGAGTAGTGTTGTGTTTTCAGAAAAGGCGCGCACTCGTATAATACATCAGCACCCGCAGTTATCTCTTCTCGTGGCCGAACACCTACGAGTCCTACCAACCTTGATCCTCGTTAATCGTCTGGAGAAACGAGAAACTTAAAATTTATCACAACTCTGCAACTTTTCATATCTGCGCTATAATTTTACAAACAGAATGCACAAGAAATGCACACAAACGTCGAGTAATCTTTAAAACTGTCCACAACTGGGGGTCTATATCAAATTCAAGCATTAATGAACGGGTTTAAAAAATGGTGCAATTGATGTTTGAAGTGAAGAAAAGGCAGATTGAAGGTGCGCACTTAGGCAACGTTTCGTTGGCAGTCATGTGTGTCCCGAGGGTTTCGACCTTCGACCACACGTCGCCCCTTCCAATTACAATGCCCGGTTGCGACCTGGTTTCCCTCGTCCGTGAGTTTTTCCTGCACAAAAATTGCTCATCGCCCTCGGCGTTTCTCGGCATTACCCATTTTTGCACAACAAATTATAAGCCTAAGAATAAGCGACCAATGTTATTATCGTCATCCGACCTGGAAAGCCGCTTTTCTCTTTCCATTTGCATCGCGCCTCCTCCTTTTGCAACTAATTTCGAGCTCTTAATTTGCATAGTAATATCTACCTCAATGTGCACCTGTATGTACACATTTGCGCCACCGACCGAATGAAAAACAAAACAAAACAAAACAAAACTTCCAAGTCATTCTTGTTTCGTCCTTTTGGGCCTCGGTCCCATTTTCCTCCATCGCGAAGCCTTAGATTTTCGCACACTTGTTTCAAGTTTTTTCCTCGGTTGGGATCGAGTTTTTTTTTTTATCGCCGCTGCAAAAGTGATGCACTCGCTCGTTTCGTTTTGGTCTTTGGATGTGCAACAAAAAAAACGGACTTGAAATAAGAAGAAGACAAAAAAAAGTGTATGACAACACTTTGCGAGCAAATGGTATTGACATAACAGTTGGAACTCGAGGACTGCAAGTCACGACGAGGCACGAACGGTTAAATAAATAAATACATGAATTGCATCAATTCAAAGAGTCGCAATTAAAAAACGCGCATATCCGAATCGCTCGCAACGAAACGTCGGTAGTTGTGCGCGCCACTGACTGAGATGCACTTTTCGTTTTTGCGCGCGCGCGCGACCATCATTATTCCGGGTCGAGCGCTGACGTAACGTTGATACAGCGATTATTTTTGCTCGCCAGTGAGTTACAGAATGATAGTATCAACAACAATGACATACCGTTTATTAATCGCGCTTTAATAAGTCGTTGTCGAGCCCTATTTAGCCGAACCTTTCTTCTGTCGCAATACCAGAACTTTCCTCGATTGGGCCTTACGCGACAAGGCCCAAAAATTGGGCCTTATAATTTTGGGCCTTACGCCATAGGGCCCAAAATTTTTGGGCCTTGCACGATAAGGCCCAAAATCGTAGAGCTCGAATGATCAAAGAGTGGATTATCGTAGCAAAATATTGTGCTAAAAAGTGAATGGACGATTTTGGAGGGGTGAATGATAAATAAAGGATATGAATTGTGGAGGAGAAAATTTGTTGGGTTGGAAGTGAAGTCGGAGCGACGTAGAAGCAGCCACGTAAGGCTTACGGCTAGCATGCAGGGAACCAGAAATGCGCCGCACCGCCATCAACTCGACCGGACTCGCGAAGAGCCTACTCGAGTGGAGAGCCCGGACAAGGACGGAGATAGCCAGACTCGGTCGGGTCTCAAGCTGAGAGCCTGAATTCCACACTATACGTTTATATTGCTTTTGACTATGCCGAGTGATGGCTATGAGCCACGTAAAAGCGCGAACGCATGATTTACGCTCTGTACATTTCGTTAGCATATTGTTGTTCGAGTCGCGATACACAACTTATTTCCGATAAGCTTTCTCGGGCATTTATTATTTGTTTGTTTGTTTTTTTTTTGCGTTCTCGAGACGAAGGTAAGGAGTGAACAGAGTTTGGGTTTTGAAAAGTGGGTTGCTTGATTTTGGACTGGGCAAATTTGTCGGCTGAGAATTGCGAGAGTTGCGAAGGATGGTTTATTTGTCAATGACTCGTTTGAGATATCAGTCCTCGGTGGTCTGCGTTGGGACCGACTTTGCCGACTCATGCTGGCGGTCGTATCCAGAATTGCATCTCTTTGAGCCGACCACCAAGGTCTCATCAACCTAACTATACACGTCGCACTTGTCTCGAAGCGCATCAGCCGATTTCAAAGCGCCCGATACAGTGCACTGATTGTCCGACGCCTCGTCTGCCTCGCGAAATACCGCCTCGACCTCAAACATCCCGCGGATTAATTAGAACTCATTCAGCAATAAACGACGAGCAATCGCGTGCGCCCCCTAGCGGAGACCGCGGCGAACCAGCCGAACCAGAAATCACTGCCATTTACATATTATGATTTACATCCTTGTCCTCTCTTGGCTCGCATCCTTTTTATCCTCCTTCGCTCGCGCAGAATGTGCCCGTCGTTATGCAACGAAAATTTCATGTCTTTCTTGCCTCACGCTGCAGTGTTCATTTTTCGTCTCCTCCTCGAGCGTCAGGCTTGGAACAAAAATGCAATCTTAAATTTCGTATACTACCTGTAATGAAATTTTCAAGCCAAGTATAAATTGCAATCGGTTTATAAATATTGATGCGACGATTAATAATATTCAAACAAATGTGTTTGATCGTTTGAAATTTGGGCCTCATTAAATGCGACCCAACCGCTTTCGACTTGCAAATTTTCGACCCAACTTAATGGCTCGAGTTGACATTTCATTGATGCTAATAAATTGTACAAGCACAGTTTCAACTCAAAAATCATATTCGGCATTATTACGTAGGACCCCAAATAATCAAATTTGTACAGTGATTAATAATTTTCGGAATGATTTGTTTTGATGGTTTGAAGTTTCGACGTCGTTAAATGGGACTTGGTCATTTTGAATTGCAAATTTTCAACCACGTTCGACGCTTTATGTTTCTCTATGAAATTTCGTTGATTCTAATGAAAATTGGAATCCAAATTAAGTTCGTTTGGTTTCACAGACGCTTTACAACGCCTCTCCAATCGGGTCCAGTGAAAAGCAACAATAAAAACGTCCGTTTTCAAGTTGACCAAAGTTCAATATCGATAATAGGTAGTAATTAATAAATTGTCCCGTGCTATTAATAATTTTCCACGAACGCGCAAAACTTGCGCAACCGAACTATAAATATAATTCTTGCATCATCCATTAATCCGTGTTGAAATTCCGTTTACATACTGGAGCGCTAAACGAATTCATGATTATTTATCGATCCGAACTCGAAGCTCAACATTGTTAATGAATATGTACACCCGAACCTGTAATTTTCTCCTGCAAAGCAGCATTTAGAAATGCAAGTCGCACTGTTTATTTATTTATTGTTTTTTTAGGTTGAAAAAAAAAACAAATTGTTTCTCTATAAGAGTTAGCTGAGATAAAAAAAGTCGTTGAACTTTGTTGTGACCGGCAAAAGTGAGAAAATGGATAATGGAATATCGAGGAGAGATTGGTATTGCGCATGCAAGGACCGCATTCCAGAGCGCGTAGCGCCGGCGTGGAAACTCGCTTTTGTTTCGCGGCGGCGACAACGACCACGCGTGAGCAAAAGCAGGTCGCACGCGAGATAACAACCGACAGTAGATTCGCACTGGACTTCCGATAACGCCTGCCCACGTCACGCGGCGGATCTGCGTGCGCACCATTATTGCGCACGCCGCAATACCGGTCCTGCCCGCGACCAGCGAAGGGGTTACTCACTGTTGAAGTCTTTGAACCACTTGGTTCGCAGTACTTTTGAAGTACATTTGAAGTATTTTTGAAGTACTTCTAAAATTGAAGTATTTAGTAGTACTTTGAAGTCTTGCGATTTTTGAGACTGAAGACTACAACCATTGAATGTAGTACTTTGAAAAACCTTTTAGTACATTTCGAATTACTTTGTAATTATAATTAATTTCATAATTAATCACTGTTACATTATATTTTTTATACATTAATAAACATTTAAGATAATTTCAATTGTAACTTTCAAAAAGTAACGACAAATCAACGTTCCGTTTCAAAGCTGATGTTTGACACCAAGTCTGTATAATAAAATTAGAAAATCAATTGAAATTACAATTTTTATTTGTTACAATTTCTTTTTCATTTGCATTAAATGCAGCAACTAAAAGTGAAAAGTCAATGAGACAATGTATTACAAGTGTTTCAACAATGGTAGTCTCAAAAGACTTGTCGAAGTATAAATACTTCAACTACTACAAATTTGATTGAAGTCCTACTACAAGTACTACAAAAGACTTCAAGTACTACAAAAATTGAAGTCTTCTGTACAGCTCCAGTGGAATTGAGTAACTTCTTGCCAGCAACCCCGACGACATTTCTGCGCCGTCCCCTGGGTCTTGAAAATTTTGCTCCATCAATTGTTCCCACTCGGATGTCATTGGCACAAGTACAATTACCGCAATTACCGCAATTGGCGCAGTCGCGCTGTGTCTCGCGCCAATCGGTTTTGCAATTTTCGTGTTAGGTTCAATTTGAGCGTCAGGACATTGTGGGACATTACAACTGCAATTTCGGACCTCATCACTATCATTAAAGTCACAGGACCCGAACTTAAGTTATCATGCAAAAAATTAATCTCCAAAATTTATAAGACCCACGGTTGAGTTTTTTATTACGGCTGCTTATGTCTTTGTTTGTGGGCCTTATGGGTTCGATTTTCGCTTGCGGACCGTCGTTAATGTCCGACGGCCCGAAACTTTATCTATTCCAGCGAGAAATAGAAGTTGAAAATTTATACCGAGACGGATGATTGAATTGTTTTTATTTTGCGTCTTATAAAGAGCATTAAAGTCGTGACGGCAAAAGGGACAAATTTTATGAACTTGAAATGAGTTACGAGCGGGATGTCGGTTTTTGTTTTGTGACTTGGATGTCTGAGACAAAAGGTGCAATTCGTTTTCGAGGGTAGGATGAAATATGACAGGAAAAGTTGCGGTTGAATAAACAAGTGAGAAGCGTGGTTTTTGTTTGGGCGCAAAATTAATTAGACGTTTTTGGGAATGAGGCAAGGTCGGGTCGTAAAGTGTTGGAAAGGATCGCCACCTATGAGCCGGCCGTTAATGTCGCAGTCATAAGAGCACACGCAGATGCGAAAGAGGCGTACGATAATATAGTAACGCCAAGTCCGACATAGTGTAACAGCGGCCTTCTCTCTCTCGGAAGCTCTCTCGCAGCATCCCGGCTGACTGAGCGACTACGATTTATTACAGCGTGTGCCACACGATCGCGTCTTACATGTAAGAATGAAATCATTAAACGGCCGAATAAAAGCGAAGCGACGCTGTCTCCCCTTTTCGTTCGATTTTTGTTTGTCTGCACGCGAAAGCGCCGCTAATAAATTATACACTCCCCACAATTAAACATCCGACTCGTAATTCGATGCAGCTTTTTTTATTATTCCTTCGATGATTTTTTAATTGTTTCGCCTCTCCGACGCTCGTTTTCTTCCTGCCCGGGTTATTGTTTTTTTTTTCTTTTTTTTTCGTTTTCGTCTGATTTCGCCTCGTCTGCCGCTCGCAGAATTAATCGTTCGAATCGCGTGCAACGACACAGGTTGATATGGCTCGGGCGACATCCAAAGCGAGTGCCAATGAATCGCGTGACGCGATGGCTTATTTTTTTAGCACACCGACTTGGCCAACAAAAATGCGCCGCGATTTCGAGGCCCGGCTACGAGAAAAAGCACTCGTGCAGTCGCGTTTATTATGCGTAACGTAAGCCGCCCGGTGATTGACACCTGCGAAAACCCAAAAGGCGCGCGTTCAAAAAACATTCGCACCACCATTGTGATCGCCAGCCAAACCCGATGATGAATAGTCCACGGAATCAGCTTGCTATTGTAACGACGTCAAATCGTATCAAAATATCAACCTCTGACAGCTCTGCTCTTTGTTATTCTTAGTCATTCCAATTTTTCGTCCTTTCTCAATTTAAGGTCCAAAAGTGTGTTACATTTTGACACCCCCAGAACTAAACTCATAAATCAAGAATCAAAACTTTGAATTTTCAACTGCTGGACTCAACGAAGGGTTGTTTACTCTTTTTATCCCTATTGCATCTTCAGAGATAGATAACTTTTTTTTTTAAGATTTTGACTGCTCTATTTTTCAACATTCTTTCAACGCAATTGAATCTAACCATAAAAATTGCATGCGAATTGAATTTTTGATTCCAGACAAGCTTGCTTTTGAGGATAAAAAGGGTTGAAAGAAAAAAGGAGTAGAAATCTGAATGGGAAGAATGATGTAGGTTGCGGCTTACAAGTTGGATGAAAATAATAAATAGTTATTGTTAGCGGCTTGAAAGTAGGAAAAAAAAGTTGTGTGCCGTTAGATGTACATCTTCAAGATAGTAAAACATGGCACGAAGGGAAGAAATCGTTTATGAGGTGTAAATGGTGAATTTGGCATGGAAAAAGATGTGCGTTAATTGGTGTAGATTATTGATCAGGGGCCTGTGAGAGAGTTTCGTGTTGGAGCGCTTCACGTTCTGAAGAAGCGTCTGTTGCTCGTTTGCGCACGAACATCCGAGAATAATCCGATCGGCGATCGAGGGATAGACAAGGACAGCCAAAAGGGAGATAGCAACTGGGTCAAGAAACAGGAGGATACGACAGACAGAGAGAGGCACACTTGGTGCAACCTATGATCACATTATTAATTGAAAAAAGGCCCTTCCGATGCTACCGTTTCATCAGTTTTATTAATTTTATTATTCCCTTTTTGATTCGCTATGGAGATCAGCGCCAATTACAACGCACGCTAAATCCCATCGCCGTTTATTTTCAAACGTTTATTATGCAATTTCGTCAACAACAAGCATTCAACAAAACCGCTTCGGTCGAATTAATTATCTCGCCGAAGGCATCTCAATTGTGACGATTCCACGATCCAATTCGACGAGCGACCTTGCCTCTTTTTTTCCTTCCCCGCCCTTTTTTCTTCTTCATACTCGCTTGGAGACATGATACCATACTTTTTCCTCAAATATAGACTTTCGTCGAAGAAATTGTTCGGCGGCGAAGAGAGAGAGAGAGACGGAGAGAGAGAAAAAATTCGGCCGCGCACCGCAGGGAAGCCCGTGAAATTCCTGCTCGTTGAAAGTCATCTCTTTGGTTCCTGTAGTACACGATTGTTCTCGTGTGTCAGGATGCATGAGTATTAGATTATCGTCGACCGCAGTATCGGGGTCAAGTGTCTGTTCGTCGAGGATACGCCGAGCAGAATAACCATCAACGACATATAGCTTTTTGCTCAACCGATTGTCGAACACTGAAACAATTCGAATCGAAAATCGACGCAGTTAGAGGGAAGGCTCAAGCGGTTACTCTATTCCACTGGAGCTGTACAGAAGACTTCAATTTTTGTAGTACTTGAAGTCTTTTGTAGTACTTGTATAGTAGGACTTCAATCAAATTTGTAGTAGTTGAAGTATTTATACTTCGACAAGTCTTTTGAGACTACCATTGTTGAAATACTTGTAATACATTGTCTCATTGACTTTTCACTTTTAGTTGCTGCATTTAATGCAAATGAAAAAGAAATTGTAACAAATAAAAAATTGTAATTTCAATTGATTTTCTAATTTTATTATACACACTTGATGTCAAACATCAGCTTTGAAACGAAACGTTGATTTGTCGTTACTTTTTGAAAGTTACAATTAAAATTATCTTAAATGTTTATTAATGTATAAAAAATAAAATGTAACAGTGATTAATTATGAAATTAATTATAATTACAAAGTAATTCGAAATGTACTAAAAGGTATTTCAAAGTACTACATTCAATGGTTGTAGTCTTCAGTCTCAAAAATCGCAAAACTTCAAAGTACTACTAAATACTTCAATTCTAGAAGTACTTCAAAAATACTTCAAATGTACTTCGAAAGTACTGCGAACCAAGTGGTTCAAAGACTTCAACAGTGAGTAACCCCTTGGGAAGGCTGGAAAAATGTAAACGGTCCAATTTGGGTTCGAGGTGTGCGTTAAGCTTGTGCAATTTGCACTGTGTTACGCGAAGCATAATGAGACAATGTTATAAGAGAGCTAAATTGGCAGCGAGCCAATATCCGACATCGGACGTTATAATTACGGGTGCAACAAAGTTGCGTGAGAACTTAACGAATTGATGCTCGCAAACAACTCTCGACCGGTCACTGCGATACGAAGCAATGAACGAAATAATCATAATTACAGGCCCGCCGAGAGTTCCGCGTGCAGTTAGCGCGCCATCAAGCTCGCCAACCCCTCCACACCCAGTCAGTTAGCGCATTATTAATTAGTTATTAAAATAGTCGTCGCAATTATACGCAGCCCGACGTTTGTAATTGATAAATTGCACGTTATCAACGACAATCGATGCCGCAACTTTTAGAAACTTGTAATCTTAATGTCCGAGCTCTGACAGTAGTCACAATTTATTCCGAAAACCCGCCCGAAAACGAAATCCCAGCTAAACGAATTGACACTAATTTCAGGTCTCGCTCCAAATTATATGTGTTTTGATTTTTAGCAAATCACACATGAAATCTCTTAACTTCCTCGCCCGATATGAATATCATAATCAATATCTTTCTGATGTTTGACTATTTTTTGTTATTTTGACATTGCATTTCAGCGATAGCTTAAAGTAGTATGATCGTTTGACAAAAGTAATTACCAAATAAAAAAAAATATATTCTCTAATTGAGAATTTCACGCTCTATCAGAGAATGCTAAGAAATACTATTCTTGCCACACCAAATTTCGACAAATTTAAGTTTGAAAATCGTCAATTTTAACATTGGTTCTTATGGAGGGTTATGTCTGCCGGAGACAACTTTGAATTTTAGTTATAGATGTGAAGTTGCTAGAACAACATAAAAGTATCTAAATCAAAGTTAAGAGTCTTAAGAATATCATTTTTCAAACAAATATAGACGTTACCGCATGGAATTAAAAGATAAATGCAATGAAAAAGTGAATTACACCGTTTTTGCAAATCATGGCTACCAATTTTGAAACCTAACCTTTTGGACTGAACTAGTCAAATTGTATCTTATTTTGCACATCAAAATGTTTTGTTTACATTTTTATTCAAAAAAATATCACCAGAATATTTTATAAATGATTTGAAAATTTTTGTTGCACACTATTTTTTATTATATTGTTAAAAACAATTTAGTCTTGATTTTGACTAGCGTGGTAGACGATCATACTACTTTAAACTGGAAGTTTAAATGAAATGTGGTTTTTCGGGGTTTATTGGCATTGAAAATGGATGATTTGTATGAGGAATGTTTGTTTTAAAGTGGAGGGTGGGTTGACAGTATGTGTTGAGAGTCGCAGGTTATTAGTCGCGGCGGGATCGCGAAGATATATATCTGGCTGTCGTTTGTGGCAAAATTATTACGCTGATGTGAGTTGTGGGTTGGCTGTGTGTCGTGTCGTGTATCGAGTGACGTGAAACGGTTGGCGGCGGCCCTCGTAGGGCAATAGGGCATACGCCGAGTCTGAGGTCCGCAGGAAGAGGCGCAGGATATGAGAATGGCACTAGCCTCGTGCATGATCCGGCGGGTCCCCGCTGGGCTGCTCGATGCGATCGGTCGGTCCCCGACCGAGTCGCCGGCGCAGATAACATCTTTGCAAGCCACTCGAAACGGTCCTCGCAAACTCACCTCTCCCCGCCATTTGTCCCATTATATCATATTTTTTTTTCATTGATTGTCCGCATATTGCGGGCTTTGTTCTTTTGCTCCCATTTGCCAGCTCGGTTTGCTACGAAATCGGCAAGAAATCGGCAAGAAATCGGCAAAAAATCGGCAGGAAATCGGCAACAAATCGGCTATCTAAGCAGACAGCCATTCGCACTTGACAATTAAACGGTATGCAGAGCTAGCTACGTTGTTTGTCTTATTTTGTTCGGGCTCGATTGATTGAAAATTCAAAGATGGCAGGTGGTTGTTTTTTTTTCTGACTTTGAAATGAAATCAGACGTTCGAAACCGGATCATATCTCAAGATCGATAACCCCCGAGATGATTTGACGTTGTTGGCTGGCGCTCAGAATTTGAGCGATTAATCGGCTGTCCGTTGAATCGATCGATGTATGCAGCATCAAATCGACGTTCCAACGCGTTTTGTCGTCTCGGACAGTCCGCTCGCTCTCCACTGCGATAATAAGCTGGCGCGAAATTACGTGACCGACGAGCCAATGACGCTATGCGATCGCAAGTACGACACGCATGCGTGACTCGTGCATCTATTCTCTCACGGTACGAACTTCGCAGCCCTTTATTTTTATTCTACATCACAATTCATTCCTTTCAACGTTTACAATCCGATCTTTCACAGTTCATCTACCATTGACTGACATGTAATTTCACATGACAAATCTTATTTTCTAACCAAATGTGAAATCATACTTTTTACATTCTCATCCCCAATTATTATTTAAACTTTTTGTTCCAAGCAGTCAGTCGATGTAGCTTTTTGAAATTGAACAATTTTTTTTTTTGACATGGAAACATTTTTTTTTCTTTGAATATCCGTTTTTTCACAAGTCCTGACGCCCTTTACTCTAAAGTGTATAGAACGAGTTTTAATCTGAGGCGAGAATCAAAACCTTCTGTTTACCAGACAGGAGCTGTTAACTGCTGAATTTTTATTTATTATTGAAACCATGTTTGTTCGGATATCATAGAAGTGAAAGAAAAAAGAAGAAAAAAAAGTTGTGAAAAGTTTGGAGCGAATTCTCGTTTTGTGCGTGTAGGATTGTCAAAATGTGAATTTGACGTTGATTCTAGCCGACGGTTGACATTGGTATAGGTTTCAAATAGTTGGGACGAGGCGATGGTTGGTTTCTGATTAAAAACGAGCAGTCGAAAGAGGACGGCGCATATTTTCGAATTTTTCAAATGTCTTTGTCAAGTCTGGGCGATTGTCGGACACGTGTTTCGCAAACGTTTGTCCAAGCGAAAAGGATAAAAAGGTCAGTGGAGCTTGTCCGATGGAATTACTGCGAATCTGTCGCTGCGCTTGTTAAACTTCGCATTAAATCAGCGCGGCAGCGAACGAAACGCCAACAGTTGATTATCTAACTTCCGTAATTAACAACGCTCCAAGTCGTTGGGCTCTCGCGGATCGTCGTCGCAGCAACCGGTTCTTCGCCATCAGGTAGTCAGCGCTGTTTACACGCCTCGGCGTCGTTGCAGCCCCTTGCGCGCCTAGAGAGAAGATATCCAGGCATTAACGCGAGTTAAAGATCCACATCCTTGCTCTCGCGTACTATCGCATACTCCATCTTTCACGGCTCCCCTCAACTCCGACCATTCTAGCTCCTTTGAAAAGCGTCAGCTACCTAAAAGTAACAACAAAACTCGCATTCAATTACAAGTGAAATATTATTTAATTAATTTTAATTGATTCCCGATACGCATTTATGCCCGTTCAGAATAACAAACATTCACGTTTGATGTTACAGGTTAGAGTGACAGTATTGGATAAGAATGATGTGGCGCCAACCTGGGGCCCAGGACCTTGGAACTTGGACGTGTCCGAAGACGCCCCTCCGAGCACCATAGTGACGATTCTCAAAGCCTATGACCCCGATACCATTGGCACGCTCAAGTACACTCTCATACCTGCCTCAGACTCTCACATCCAGAGTCCTTTCACTCTGGACTCGAGCGCTGGATACTTGCGCCTATCCCAAGCCCTAGACCGCGAGACCAAGTCCGTCTACACTCTGACGGTCCAGGCCGACGACGCCGTCCAACAAACCAACGTCACTCTCACTATCCAGGTCAGCCTCACGTCATTAATCCTTCAACATCACAAGATAACACTCATCTTCAATTGCCTAACCGCCATTTTCTCTTCAATGTTTATCAAAACTTGCCATAAATGCATATCCATGCCTGATTCAATGTCCATTCACATATCTGTCGTTCAATTAATATCGATTAGCGTATGACATCAATTACGGACACCTCAAACTACCAATTTTAACGCTTAGTTTATTAATTGTTATTTTTTTTATCCTTGTCACACATCGCCTACCACACTAGTCAAGATCAAAACTAAATTTTAACAATTAATAAAAAAATGGCGTTTAAAAATTGTCAAATAATTTATAAAATATTCTGGTGATATTTTTTTGAATACAAATGTAAACAAAACATTTTGGTATGCAAAATAAGATACAATTTGACTAGTTCAGTCCAAAAGGTTAGGTTTCAAAATTGGTAGCCATGATTTGCGAAAACGGTGTAATTCACTTTTTCATTGCATTTATCTTTATATTCCATGCGGTAACGTCTATATTTGTTTGAAAAATGATACTCTTAAGACTCTTAACTTTGATTTAGATACTTTTATGTTGTTCTAGCAACTTCACATCTATAACTAAAATTCAAAGTTGTCTCCGGCAGACCTCCATAAGAACCAATGTTAAAATTGACGATTTTCAAACTTAATTTTCTCGAAATTTAGTGCGGCAAGAATAGTATTTCTTAGCATTTTCTGATAGAGCGTGAAATCCTCTATCAGAAAACATATTTTTTTTTTCATTTCAATAATCACTTTTGTCAAACGATCTTTAAATTTCAATTCAATTTTTATAATTGAATGAGTTTGTTGTTTTTATGAAAATTATAAAAATACAATGTTTTGGGTCGGCGAACTTGCAACTGTAGATGAAATGAAAACAGTTTACAGTTGAAGTAAGGAACAATGAAGTCGTTCCGAAACTCGCGAGGTTCAATGGTTCCAAGTACGCAGTTTCAAATCTAGTCATGGAAAAAATTCATATTAAATCCAAACGGCCAAGTCAACCAATTACAGGATTATGAAAAAATGCCGAGTCACAGTTGGGGAACAGTATTTGCATCGACGTGTTTCATCGCATTATTCAACATTCTGGAGATTCAAGTAGCAAGAAGGTCACGATCGGTTGGAGGCGCAAAATTTGTTTGAAATTAAATTTAAACCGTTTTCTGCAAACAAAAAAAAAATTAAAAAGTAAAATTGTATCACGAAATGACACGATTTCGATGGGCGCAAAAATTGTAATTCTCTCGAATATATTTGTAAACAGAATGTATATTGAGCTCGACTACAATTCATCATCACGGATATTAATAGCCGGTCAAACCGGAGACTGACAGCGTCTTACTGTTTACAACTGCTTACTAATCAGCCGGCGTGACTTGACATTCTTTTTTCGCGTCGAATTTTGTCGTGCTATCAATTAAAGGGTGAAGAAGCCAGGTTGGGCGATGGGTCTAGAAAAGTGCGCGAAAGTTGGGTCACTCGTGGAGCGTCTGAAATGACTCAATTATGAAATCAATGCAGGAGTCATCTGCAAAACGAATGACAGTGCGAGAGCCGGTATCTCGGATCTCGGACGATAAATCGCAAACGGATGAATCGGGGCTTGGGTTTGAAAATAGTTCGTCCGCTATGAGAGGAGCATTGAGTAATAGCTGTGGCTCGCGTTGACCCCACGGCGTGGGCCGGATTGACCCGTCGCGAGTCGTTGAACAATCGAGCCTTTCATCTTGCACGTCCAGGGCTTATTTTGTTCGCTACAAAATCGCCATTTAAATCAGTGCGACGCTTTTTGTCGTGCTTTTCAGTTGTTTACGAGCGACTTTAAAAATAACCGTCAACATAACGGTCAATCATCGCGAAACGAAATTAGCGAAGCGTGCATCGCAAACAATAGGAATATTCATTGATCGGACACGAGGGCCGATATTTCATTATGGACATTTGTAACAATTCAACGTTATAAAAAGTGAGCCCCTCGTTTAACGAGCATACCCAGCACGACGTATACAATCACAAAAATTGTCTTTATGACGTTTAATGGCTGGAATTCTTTTAAGGCTGAGCATTGTCCGGCTCGGGTCTTTTAAAGGCAAGTGGAATGCCAATCCGATCATAGTTTGCTTCGAGGACCCATGAACCGACAGTTGCGGAATCCTCGTGTCCCTTTTTTTCCCCCAACTCTTGCCGTCTCTCGCCGTCCGCAAACCTTTTTGATCCATTTTTCGCTGTAGTTTCTTTTTCATTTTCACCCTCCCTTTACCAGTTGCTTTATTTTGTCCCTGGCAAACCCAGCGCCTTGCCTTGCTCCTTTTTCCTTACGTCCTTTTCTTTTTAACCTGCGCGCAAACCCCGACTCTGCGAATTTACATATTTTTATTAACAGAAAGGACAAAATGATTGCAGATTTTCGTTGCTGATTTGAATGTCTAATGGGCGTGAAAAAGGAGCACTCCGTTTTGCGACCGAATGTTCGTTCGCTTTTAATCAAATCATTCAAATCAAAGCAAACAATCATTATTATTTTCTTGAATTCTATTTTATAATAGAATATGATCGTTTGTCAAAAGTGATTACTAAATGAAAGAAAATACACTTTGTAAAGTTGCTAGAACAACAAAAAAGTATCGAAATGAAAGTTAAGAATTTTAAGAATATTATTTTTCAAACAAATATAGACGTTACCGCATGGAATTAAATGATAAATGCAATGAAAAAGTGAATTTCCACCGTTTTCGAAAATCATGGCTGCCAATTCTAACCTAACCTATTGGACTGAACTAGTCATACTGTATCTTATTTTTCATAACAACATGTTTTGTTTACTTTTTTTTTCAAAAAATATCGCCAGAATGGTTTATAAATTATTTGACAATTTTTAAACGTCATTTTTTTTATTTATTATTAAAAACAATTTAGTCTTGATCTTGACTAGTGTGGTAGACAATCATACCACTTTAAAAGTCTAACTTATTTTAAGTTTTCAGCACTGAATTTAGACACGTGTTCTTGTTCGAACAAGAATTACAATTTTCGAAATATAGAGATATATAGATATATAGATAAATATATAGAGATGTGAAGTTGCTAGAACAACATAAAAGTACCTAAATCAAAGTTAAGAGTCCTAAGAATATCATTTTACACCGTTTTCGCAATTCATGGCTGCCAATTTTAACCTAACCTTTTGGACTGAACTAGTCAAATTGTATCTTATTTTGCATAATAACAAAATGTTGTGTTTACATTTTTATTCAAAACAATATCACCAGAATATTTTATAAATTATTTGACAATTTTTAAACGCCATTTTTTTATTTATTGTTAAAATTTAGTCTTGATCTTGACTAGTGTGGTAGACAATCATACCACTTCAAAAGTCTAACTTATTTCTAGTTTTCAGCGCTGAATTTAGACACATATTCTTGTTCGAACAATTGCAATTTTTCAAATATATTTGAAAGTTTGATTGAAGTAACAAAAATGTCGTGCAGAATAAAGCGACGTATTTCACAATTGGGATTTTTCTGCAAAAGGTTAAAAGTGCTGTTGAAAGCAATGGCAATTACCCAATCGGAATCAAAATATTTCTCCGACGTAATTTTCGATTGAAGAAATAAAAAGGGAGAGAGAGAGAGAAAAAAAAAGGAACTGTTGGCGAATAAACAGCAGTGACTTATGATGCAAACTCGATAACGTTCGAAAAACAATTTACCAGAACACAAAGGCTGCATTTTCACTCTCGACGCAATGCAATCATTGCCACATCGATCAAAGCGAGGAGAAGAAAAAAAAAAGGTGGCCAACAATCTCGTAGGTTACGTTGTAAAGCCGAACCAACAGTCGAACAAATCGACGCTTATTTATGATATTCTTATTCTGTCAGCTGTTATTGTTTACCCGGTTCTTTCTTGTGTTTGACATTTGCAGACAATTATCTTTCTCGTGGCTTTTTGCTCTGTCATTTTGTCCCGCGGGAGGTTCTTAATCAAACTGCGCGGCGTCGCCTACGCTTGCCGCCGCGATAATCCAGCCCATTGTCACGACTTTCTAGATTCGCACGAGATTTTCGCTAATTTATCCGCCCGATCTGAACAATTAAGCAGCCGTCTAACTCGGCGATCAAAAATTTTTCAATTAACTTTTGATTAAACTTTTGTTTAATCGCGGCTATCATTTTTCTCGTCGCGAATCGAAAACGCGCTTCCCACAATTGTGCTCTTGAAGGCCGCGTCGGACGTTCCTCAACGATTTCAATATTAAATATGTTGTTCATTATCCCGCTCGTACCTTAATGCGAAAACATAAATATGCCTCCTTACGGCTTATTTTATATTCCAATTATCTGAAGTCGGGATGTTAATATCGACGTCGCGCGTTGCGATGTTTCGCCATCGTTCCGCTGCAATATTTCATTTATAATACTCCACATCGATACCATAACGCTGCTTTTCTTCATCCCAACGGCCACTTATTAATTTTAATATTTCAATTTCGCAGGTCGCGCGTATAAATTCCTCAACCGAATCGTACGCTCTGGCTAATTAAAAATTGTTTATCGCAATTTCGTACGCCCCTCCCAACTGATAAATCCCAAACTGTCACTGTCAAAGGTCGGCGCAAGGTCGCGCGTTTTCAGATTCCAGCCGATTTTCAAAGGCAAAAACAACCAGGTGAAAGCAAATGTTTTGAAATGATTTGAGTTGGCAGAAGTGGACGAGTGCGACTCTGACGAGTTCATTGACATGGGCAAAAAGGAGCTAATGATTGAAACAAAAAAGGGACTGTAATAAAGCAATAAAATGTAAAGGAAAAAAAATATGTGTTGATAGGTAACGGACACGAATGACAATGCGCCGGTTTTCGGCGCGCAAGCGTACTCGTTTGACGTGGCCGAAAATGTGCCGCGGGGCAGCCAGATCGGACAGGTAGTAGCGACGGACCTGGACGCCGATGGGCCCAACAGTCAATTAAGCTACGCTCTAATTTCCGATTGGGCCAACGACGTGTTCTCGATGAATCCTAGCACCGGTGTGTTCACGCTCACGGCGACCCTCGACTATGAACAGGTACGTTCCACTTGTATCACGATTAATGCTTCCTGCATCCAGCGTTATTTATCCATGAATTATGCAAATCCCTGATAACAGCCTCGACTCGAAAATTTCTCAGACCTATTCTCTCGCCAAGTGTGCGTGTATAATTATATTTATATACCTTTATTATATCCAGCTCTGTTTCTATATAATCATCGCAATTTGGACCCACACCATCACCCTGTCAAATTGTTATTCCCTTAATAACGCTCGCGCATACCCATTTCATTATTTACAGAAGTGTTGGACCTCTGTCAACTTCATCCTAACGCACTCTTTGCGAACAATTATTAACCATAACTATCCACTTTTTTTAAACCAATCTCAATCCAAACATTTTGCAAACTTTTCAGCTCAAAATCAAGGGGTTACTCACTGTAGTACTTTTGAAGTACAGTTGAAGTATTTCTGAAGTACTTCTAGAATTGAAGTATTTAGTAGTACTTTGAAGTCTTGCGATTATTGAGACTGAAGACTACAACCATTGAATGTAGTACTTTGAAATACCTTTTAGTACATTTCGAATCACTTTGTAATTATAATTAATTTCATAATTAATCACTGTTACATTTTATTTTTTATACATTAATAAACATTTAAGATAATTTCAATTGTAACTTTCAAAAAGTAACGACAAATCAACGTTCCGTTTCAAAGCTGATGTTCGACACCAAGTCTGTATAATAAAATTAGAAAATCAATTGAAATTACAATTTTTTATTTGTTACAATTTCTTTTTCATTTGCATTAAATGCAGCAACTAAAAGTGAAAAGTCAATGAGACAATGTATTACAAGTATTTCAACAATGGTAGTCTCAAAAAACTTGTCGAAGTATAAATACTTCAACTACTACAAATTTGATTGAAGTCCTACTACAAAGTACTACAAAAGACTTCAAGTACTACAAAAATTAACCCCTTGGTCAAAAGTACTTGTTTTAAAATAGTAAAAACAAGCAACATTGATCTAGCGGAAGATTATTTAGTATGAAAAAAAGAAAATTTTATTCAAAGCTTTAGACATTGTTTTCCGTCTCTTTCCAACACATTGTATTTTATCAAATCATCTCTCTCATTCCAACTCGAGTAATTGTACGTCCAACCGATTTTAAGCGATCAAAAGAAAGCTAGCGTCATCTATTTTAAATGCAGAAAAAGATTTTTTCAAACAACATTCTTCTACTGCTCACTTTGAGCTCGAACGGAAGATTGCAAAGTTTTTCGTCTAATTCAACTGGGTCACTCACCCTTGAAACGACGACACTTTAGTCGTTTGCAAAAACTGAATGAAACCGTAGATGGTCGCAGGTGAAAATTGGGCGTAACCGAAACTATAATTGGATAATTTGTGTATTTTTTTTTTGCTGGTGTCGCGTCGAAATCGGAAGTCGAGCGGAATTTAGGTGCATTTAATTAAGCCAGGCGAGAAAAAGGATGTGGGGCCTTTTTGCGTTACGCACATCGCCTAAAAAAAGGTTTAGGTCACTTGAGATAACGAGCGTGCGCGCGTGAGTGCGCCGAAATTAACGCCGATCTTGGGCCGACGTGTCTCCTTCGCCAGGTGCTCATCGGGCTTCCGGTTGCAACGCGTGCAATGTCCCTTTGTCATTCTTGCGCGGACTTGAAGTGCGCAATTATGAGCGCTGCAGCAGCGACTTTTCTCACAATTAAATTTAATGTCTGGTCAGCTACAAACGTCACGAGCTATTTTGTTTTCTTCCTTCCACTGTGCACCCCTCTTCCGTCAATCCTCGACCCTTTTTTTTTCCTTTTTCTCTTTTTTGCTTCCTTCTTTTTCGGTTCGCCGTTTTTACGCGCCGATAAATAGAGAAAAATTGCGTTTAATTCAGCAGATGCCGCGAGTTATCTCATCGGGAAGTCGATACTTATCTCGTACGATCGAATGCTAATTCATAAAATACGCCGGGGAAAATCGCTATCAACAATTACTCCCCTTGTACACTCTCCAAACCGTTGCATGAATAATTCATTATCATTTTCTTATCTAATGCTCTTCAATTCGACGAATTACATGCCCGCGCGCTTTGTGTCTTAGAATTAATAATGATTTACGACCCCTGCCTCTCTTGCATTCCTCCATCTTATTTTTGGTCTTTGTTTTTTTTTTCAAACTTTTGTTTTGCAACTTATTCTTTAAAACTGTTGAAAGTCGAAATTCGAACTTAACGATCGTTCGAAAGTCCGAGTGATTATGCGCGAGAAAAGTTGTAACAGTCGTAAAAGGGATGGAAATTTTCACAAATTTATGCTCGAGCGACGATCATGAATAAATAAACGGGCGTGTTTACGAAACTCGTCTAAACTGTATCGATGGTCACGAGAGACGCGTCCTTTGCTCGGCTGGATAATCGACCTTCTGAACTCTATACTTAACGATTTTACAAGGACCGATTTTCGGTGAACCACCATGTTATTTTTGCGTTTCGAGTCTCGCTCATCTGGCCCAGGTAATAATCTTGCCGGCCATCACAAATGCCGTTTAGACTGATTGAAGGTTCTATGAACGTTGCATCTCGCCCGCGGCTCTCTTTGTCTTCGTTTTCTGAAAAAATTTATACCCTAAATCATCAGCACAATCGAATTAATACTGCCGATCCATTGAAAATTCGATTCCACGTGAATTCTTGCGCATGCGCAAGAATTTTTGGACGCGTGCGCAACGACATCGCCAATACTGAGAACAAAAATTATTTCAAATAACAAAAAAACGGTTTAATGAGATTGTTCGCGCATGCGCAAAAATTGTAGACGCATGCGCGACAACAATGGCCGTTGCGATATCGATATTCGATGCAGTGAAATTTATCGGCGAATGAAAAATGGTAGCAACAATGGCGATCCAGATGGGCATCGATCAAAAACGATAAACCGCTCGCCGATTTCACCAGCATATTAGCGGCTCATACGGTACTCGCATCGACGTTACCATATAAGCATCCGGACGAACAGTCACTCGTGAAATGCGCTCATTATGGCAAGAGAGTAACATTACTTTCACGGGATACTGCCAGTCTGATGCATGCGAATCATTCTCGATAAATTTGTCGCGCTCATTTCGTCGCACTGTAACTCATTACCGCGCTTTATTTCCGTTCCGTTGGCAACACTTGAAAACGGTTCGCGAAATCAGAAGACAACGAAGAGGAGGAATGAAAGAGAGAAAAGTAGAATTTTCGAGTCGTGGAGGTATAATTGGTTTGAAAGCGGCCCGATGTCGGAAGCAACGCGTTCCCACGTCAACTGGCCGTCAAACAAATGCCGCTTAAATAAAATAAATCGCGAACGAAGGATGTCGAGGAGTTCAAGTAAGTCACGTGAACGATTCGCCGCAGGTACAGCATTACATCCTGGTCGTGCAGGCGACGGACGCGGGGAATCCGGCGCTGTCATCCACCGTCACAGTCTACTGCAACGTCGTCGATCTCAATGACAACGCTCCGGTTTTCGAGCCTGGCCCGCACACCAGCGAGGTCCTCGAGAACGCGACCGTTGGCACCCCTGTCATCTCCGTCGCCGCGCAGGATCTCGACTCCGGCGAAAACGCAAGGATCAGATATGAGATCGCCCGTGGAGATGAGGAAAATGATTTCACGATTTCCGCTAATGGCACGGTTTACACCAGCAGGACGCTCGATCGGGAAAACAAGCCAACTTACAATCTGGTTATCAGTGCCATGGACAGTCCGCTGCCGCCGGCTAAATCTTTGACTTCCACCGTCCAGGTAATTTTCTTCCTTTTTTACTCGACCTTTTTTCTAAGGGCTACTTGCACAGTGCCTTCGTGTATGAAAGATATAGCAAACTTGGAATCTTTCCCAGCTGCACCAACACTTGAAATGAAACCGAAACGCGAAGTAACGGTTCGGCTGTAGCTTTTTTCATATCAAACAGTTTTCGTTTCACGCTTTTTATTTTCTACTTCAATTCGTTTTGTCGAACCGGTTTCAGACCAGTTTCAAATTTTGCATTGCAAAACAGACACAAACTTCATACATCCATCGTTAACAATTTGAACGCAAATAGTTTACTTCTTTCTTTCCTTTTTGTTTTACATTGCAAGCACAAAAGACGTAGAGTCAAAAGTAAATCAATCTTAAAGTAGATCTCAAAGTAAATTCCCATGTAAACAACTGTGCAAATTCCGAAGGCATTCCAAGTTTGTAGAGTGGATGAATTTGTTTCAATAATTGAAACAGCGCAGGCACACAATAATGAATCTGTTTGAAAACAAAAAGTCCGCGGAGTAAACAAGCGCGCAGTTGGTTATTAAATTTTTGAATTCAACTTTGCCTTGGTTCAATTTGCAATCGACCTTGAAACGAACATTGTTTACAATCAGGTAACCGTGGTGCTGTTGGACGTGAACGATTTGGCACCAGAATTTATATCGCCGAATCAGACATCGATCATGGAGAACGCGCCATTAAACAGCGTAGTAATGGCAATCAAAGCCGTAGACAAGGACGAAGGTCGAAACGGTTATGTGGAGTATTCGCTGGACAGCAAGGATCTGCCCTTTACTTTGGGCACGGTTGATGGATTGCTACGAGTCTCAGGGCCCCTAGATCGTGAATTGCGACCGAATTACACTCTCCGAGTAACGGCTAGGGACAAGGGCGAGCATTCGAAATTTTCATCCACCGTCATCACGGTCGTCGTCCTTGACGAGAACGACAACTCGCCCGTTTTCGAGCCTACGCAGTACTCGACGACTGTTGCTGAAAACGCGAGCATCGGCGCGAGCATTTTGCAGGTAAGATCGCGCGCATGCGCTTCCACGCTAATGATGCGCGGCGCACGTGCACATCTATTTTGGATCGCATTTTAATGGCTGTTTGTTTGTTTAGGTATCGGCGAGCGATCGAGACGAAGGAGTGAACGCAAGAGTGCGTTACAGCATAGTGCTAGGCGACGAGAATCGGGATCTCACGATATCCGAGGACTCCGGAGTAATAAGGGTCGCGAAGAATCTGAATTTCGAGCGCAAGTCCCGCTACCGGCTGACCGTCTTAGGCGAGGACTGCGCGACTCAAATTGGCGGCACCGCGCGTTCCGTCACCGCCGAGGTCATCATCACCGTTCTCGACATCAACGACAATGCCCCCGTTTTCCTCGACTCGCCTTACCTGGCACACGTCATGGAAAACATGCTACCGCTCAACGGATTTGTCATGCAGGTTCGTTCCCGCATCAACGTCCAATTAGTTCGACATTTTTTTACCAACAACCATCCCAGTTTTCATACTTATTACTTTTCATTCCATACTTTTTCAATCGATTAACGTCACAGCCAAAAGCAAACGAGCCTTTATTAATATCTACTTTTGTTCGATTCTTGTTTTTTTTTGTTTTTTTTTCTTTTTTTTTTTGTTTTAATCCACTCTGAGGTTTAATGCTCTGTACTCTAGTCAGGGGCAAATTCATTGGCACTTAAATTTGTATCTATAAAAAAATAACGGCTGGCTTGTAAAATAATATCCGGTGATAAATTTGGGCGTGACGTTGTGTAAGATTCAATTGGGGATTTTAAGCTCGACATAAACAAATCAGTACGAGAGAACAAAGAGCGCAATAATCTAAGTATGTTGTGGCACGACTAGGTAAAGGCCCACGACGCGGACACACCGCCCTACAACGACCAAGTGAGGTATTTCTTGAAGGAGGGGGATACGGATCTTTTTCGAATAAACGCCAGCACCGGCGAGATCTTTTTATTGCGCCCACTAGACAGAGAACTGGTCTCCGAGTACACTCTCACCCTCGTGGCGATGGATACCGGTAAGTGTTGTTCATTACGCGCTATATTCCTATACCCGAGCCGCGCCTGTAATTAATTTATTCGACGCGTCTAATACAGCGCAAGGGGGCAAGACAAAACGCGATACCATCGGTCTCGCCAACGCGGAAGGCCATTTTGACGCTTTCATGATTTTCGATCAGGTTACCAGCTCACTAAATTTACTCCTTCTTTCAGTACATAAACTTGCGCCTTTTTCTCTTGCGTCAGTTTCAAGTCGTCGCATCCTCGCCAAAACGTATCATGTATTCTACAAGAGAACGTAATAGAAAATAGTTGAATTGTATTTAAACAATTATCAGATGCTGTGATTATAATAGATTTTATTCTTGACGTTGTCTGTTAGGGATAATAAAGTACCATAAGAAACTATTGATGCGGTTAAAAATGGCGGCGGTCGGAAAAAGAGACGAGTTTTGAAAAATGTATGATGAAATTAAATTGGCGGGGTTGTGGAGTATAGAAAAGAGAATGAAAAAAAGGTTTTTTGCGAGGAATCATCTTATAGGGATCGCAATGCAAGATGGCTGATTGGCGGTAGCCAAAGGGTTGAAGAAGAAAATGCGTAAAGTATGAATAAGGTATAAGGTATGGGAGTTGCGGTATAAGGAGTATAAGGTGAAAGAAGTAAGGTAGATGGCCGGGGTCTGTTGAAGTGACTCTCGGGGCCCGGGATTATCTGTGCATCAAACCTCGCGGCGACCGATACGAGTTCTCATATTATTCTTCAGGTTTGCCAGCGATGGTTATAAGCCGCGCGCGTTTTCGATTAAAATGTGCAATGGCGCTCGTATCTCGACGTTGATCGCCAACGTTGCGCCAATCGCACTCGGTTATCGCTGCCTTTTCATCTAACACACTTTAATACGCTGCCATTTTTCGTCCTCGTCTTTTTCTTTCTCTTGCGCCCCCTTCTTTCGGCCGACTTATTTTGTCCCGCAATTTTCCTTCCTCTCTTTCCGAAATCTCTGTTTCTCGGGCCCTTCTCTCGCGTTATGCAATGCGACGTTCGCGGACAGATTTATAGGTCAGAGGAATTTAGATTTCGTTATCTGAATCTGCATTTGGAATTCGAAGCATCAAATAATTTTATGCAGCCGTCAGCTTGAAAACGCGAACATAAAGTCTCGTGCCAAAGGTGTGTACAAAGTATCGCGGATGGTTGCTGCAGCGCAACATGAAAAATGCAAAATGTGGTACACACACGTGAGAGAGAACGAGCGGTAATTGTATACCAGCATATCGTACGGACCTAATAGACCACTGCGACAAACACCTTTATGCTGTCCTCTCCGGTTCTCATTCCTACGAAACATGTCGCGACAAATCTTCAAACCTAATATGGCGCATCAAAGTTCCAGGTGGCGCCACTATCGTCCAATTTTTCGTTATTCAATAGAGAAAGAGGACAGAGAGAGAGAGATAGAAAAGGACGAATAATTAAATGAATAACAAACGAGCGGGGTTAATAAAAATGATTCAAACGAGTGGCGATTTTTCAACTGGATTTATCCCTCGAGTGCGATGCGCCATAATAATCACAATATTTCAATGGTGCGGTTTAATGCAAGAATAAAGCAGTGCGACGGGTGCCCGTGTGGTATGAATAAAGCAGAATATAATATGCGAGCCGCAAGATGCATCGGTGGCAAACGCCGCAGATAAGAGCCGAAACACAGGGGCGAGGGGGAGGGCGAGGGGGAAACGCCGATTATCATAATCACGCGTCATAACTCTTTAGGCTTGCCTACTTTGCCGGCAGTCTGGATTGTCGCGCGCCCATTGGTCATCCTCGAATTAATAAAATGCGTCTATAAATCATTGCATAAACGAACCCCCACCCCTTTGCAACAATCATTTCACGTCGGCGCAGAATATTAAGACGCGAGTTTTCATTTTTTTTCCCCGCCGCTCCTTTTCAGAGTGGCTTTTAGGTTTGTTTCTTCGGTTTGCGCATTTAATTCCACATTCCAAGGATGCAATTTCCGTTTCTGGATTCGCCTGGGGTTTCATTTTGGAATTCGAACAACCAGAGGGCAGCACGATAACGCAACGCCACGATTTGGCGCGCAAAATCTAGTGGCTGAAAGAAAATCCTAGGGCTGAATAGCGCGCGGTCAGAAATACAGAATTATCGTTTGCGTTTAATGAAATGTATTGCTAAACTTTCTATTAGGCGGATGGCTGAAGGGTATGCGCGGGGCTTGAGAAATTCTCGTGCAAACCAGTTTGCAGTCGGGATTTCGATGTACAAAGGGCAACTTGCCAGCAACAAAAACGCACGTCGCTCTGATGTGTTGCAGTCAGATTGTTTATGAAGATGAAAAGCAAAAAAGAATCGTTCAATGCTAAACGCCGTTCTAAATGTGACGACGAGAAAAAAACAACAAGTCTAAAGAATGACGTGCCGACAAAATAAGAGATTCATTAATATGAGGTAATTGTTTTTGACAGACACTTGTTATTTAATCAGACGGCGCGGAAGTCAGGATGTGATTAATTGTCTAATTGCAATGTGTCGGGACGGTTGTTGCACGACTATCCTACCGACATGGTTTCATTACTACCATAATCCGCAGCTGGATCATCGCGAGGAGATCAGCGCGAATATGAAGTTGCGCTCATTGATAGAGGGCGAGAGTTGCCTCTCGATTTATATCAAACTTGAATGAACACGCATTTGCAACAAAACTCGTTCAACCGTTTACGCGCTTCTTCTTCCTTGTTTTTCATTCCTTCGATAAAACGGAAACCGTGGAAAGTTCACTTTTACCGTAATTATCGCAGTAATTGAAATATCTCAGCGTTCAAGGCCAATGAGATAAACAAACACGTGCATATTTCTGTTTACGTTTTAAATTCTCCTCCCCTTTTTTCTTTCATTTTAATAACAAACCGTTTTTTATTTCAAAACATTGATTGGAATATGAGTATTGCTTTATAGGGGAGAACTGGATTGTTTGTCGGTATTTTGTTATTGATTGTTATTGTTAAGCCGTCAAGGTCGAGGGAATGAAAATAATGGCGTTCAATATGTCGGGGAGTGAAAAAAGTTATGATATTTTAGCAAGGTTGAAAAAGTAAATAAAGGGTGAGGTCAATTAATCATTTTTGTTGAGTGAATATAATGTCATTAATTCGTTGGATTGGCTCGGAGCCGACGGCGATGTATGGCAGAGTACACATAAGGAACGCGGCGCGCAAAGAGAGGCCGTCTTCAAGCTGACCGATGGAGGCATTCGGCATCGGTGGACAATGGCGACGAGTCTGACAGCACAAGGTCGCATATCAGACCCCGTCCACCCGTTTCCACCACTCGATTGCTTGCCTTCAAATTGCATTAGCACGTTTTTGACCTTACCATAATTCTCATATCAATGCAAAAACCGAACAAAAACAATAACACAAAACGAGAAACAAACTCAATGCGAGTATCGCGTAATGAAAATAAACAACAACTACTCGAGTCAAAATGAACTGAAAAGTTGTCCATTTGTTATTGTTGTTATTTTGCCAAAACCGAACAAAAACAATAACACAAAACGAAAAAACACAATGCGAGTAACGCGAAATGAAAATAAACAACTACTCGAGTCAAAAGGAAAACAGAAAAGTTGTCCACTTGTTATTGTTGTTATTTTGCCAAAACCGAACAAAAATAATAACACAAAACGAGAAACACAATGCGAGTAACGCGAAATGAAAATAAACAACAACTACTCGAGTCAAGATGAACTGAAAAATTGTTCTTTTTGTAATAAAAAGTAAGCGAAGGCGAAACAAAAATAAGGGGATAATTGTGAATGAACGGTCGGTTTATAATGTTGGCAGTTGTCAATGCGGATCAAAATCATAGAATTAAAAAAGCGCAAAAACGAAACACATATAATCCCTGTCGGACATGCTTTGGTGAGAATCCCCGGCGCGTGAAATGTAATAATGTCGTATCGAGATCGGCATGGCCGGTGACGGAGCATGAAATATCAGCCATTTAAAGTAACGCTACGTTCAACGGCCAATCGATGATAATCGATTACAATTATTTATGCAATCCTTGCCGCTTCTAATGGCTGCTCAACTTTCCTGTCAATTAGGTTCTCCTCCACTGACTGGCTCCGGCATCGTTAAAGTTGTCGTGCTCGATATGAACGATCACAATCCAGAATTCTTTAGACAGGAGTACAAAGCTTTTGTCACGGAAAATTCTCCGCTTGGAACTAAGGTTGCTGAACCGAGAGCTGTAGATAAGGATGACGGGCTCAATGCAAAAATTCGGTATGCAAAACAATTTTCAAACAAACAATTTTTGTTCGCTGTCAAAATAAACAATTTTATGATCGGTATCTGTATTTTTTGATCAGGTACAGCCTCCTAGGAGAAAATGCCGAACGATTTTTAGTGAACGCAGAAACTGGAGAAATTGTAACAACGGAACCCCTGGACAGAGAACTGAACGCCATCTATCATTTAACATTGGTCGCTCAGGACTCAAGTTTGACTGAACCAAAGGCTTCTGCGGTCAACCTCACGATTTTCGTTCAAGATTTGAACGATAATGCTCCAGTCTTTTCTAGTCCTAGATACACAGCTTATGTTCCTGACAATACCAAAGCCAGTTAGTTTCACATTCAACTTTCTATAGATAAGATACTTTCGTTATTATTCATACAATCGTTTGACAACCAAACAATAAAAGAACGACCAGAAAAAGTGAATCGGAGATAAAGACAAGCAACATTCATACATAAGCGTGTTTTTTAATCATGTTTTATTGTTTTTTTAGACGATTTTGTATTTGGCGCCAAAGCAGTGGACGCTGACGATAGAGAAAACTCGCGAATCACATATCTGCTGCAGGGTGAGGATGCCGAACGCTTCGCAATTGACGCGAACAATGGAGTGATCCGAGCAACAAGAGACCTGTCTGACAAAAGCATCTACCATCTGCAAATCCTCGCCTCGGATTGCGGCGAGGATCCGCAGTCCGTGACGGCCGATCTGGTTATTCACCTTTGGCAGAAACAGCTGTTCCCTAGTTTCCGATCCTCAATCAATACCAAGTTCACTCTTCCTGAAGACATACCTACGGGGAGAATTTTAACCACTTTCAGTGCCACTTCCAAAAGTGGTTCCGCTGATAATCTCATTTTTGAGATGGCGGGTGGAAACGTCGGAGATGCTCTGAAAATCGATCCACACTCTGGCGAAGTAAGTTTTCGGATTTTTTTCAGCAACTAATAATGGGAGAAGAGATGGGACTGATTGGTGGAATTTTGTTTTAGTTATCAGTTGCTTCTGGATTCGACTACGAATCAGCGCCCCAGTACGAAGCTTGGGTAGAAGTTCGTGATTCTGGAACACCGCCTCTGAGGAGTGTTGTTCAGCTTCTCGTTAATGTTACCGATTCGAACGATAACCCTCCGACCATGGAACAGTCTATTTATAACGCGACGGTTGACGAGGAGGAATATCCTCCAATGTTCGTCACCAAGATCATCGCTAAGGATGCTGACTCTGGAGAAAATGGCCAAGTTACTTACTACTTGGTCAACGATTTTGATGACAAGTTCGTCATTGACGAAAACACTGGAGTGATCAGCACCAATGCCAAACTTGACAGAGAAGAGGTAGAACAATCGTCCGAGTTTTGTCACTTGAAAAATGAAAGAAAATTTTAAGATTTTCACTATATTCATTACAACGTCGTAAATGTCGAACGATTAACAACTAATAACTTGTTATTGATTAATTTTTTTTCTAATATATGTTTTTTTTTATTTCCAGATCTCATCTTACGATTTAATAGTAGAAGCCAGAGACCAAGGCTCGCCCCGTCTGACCGGTACAGCAACAGTCGTAGTAAATTTAAAAGACAAGAACGACAACCCGCCCCGGTTTACTCGTTTGTTCAGCGTGAACGTGACGGAAAATTCCGAAATTGGCTCGTTCGTAGTGAAGATTACGAGCACCGACTTGGACGTGGGCCAAAACGCAAACGTGACCTACAGTCTTTCAGAAAACCCAGGTCACAAATTCACTATCGATAAGTTCTCAGGCAACGTCACGGTGGCAGACTGGCTGGACCGGGAGGAGCAGGATGAGTATATTCTAAAGGTTGTCGCTCGGGACGGAGCTTGGGCGCCCACAACCACTCTCACAATCACAATTCAGGACCAGAACGACAACCCGCCGGAATTTGAAAAAGAGAGCTACAATTTTCACTTTCCCGAACTGCAACCCAAGATGTCCTACGTGGGCCTGGTCGAGGCATTTGACAGAGACAAGCAAGGCCCGAACTCTGTGATTTCTTATGCTTTCAAACAGCCGTCTGATTTGTTCACCATAGATCCATCCACAGGGGACATCTATTGCAAAAAGACAGTCAAGTACCACCGGCCCTTCTCTCCAGAAAACACGTACAGTTTAACCGTCATAGCGTCGGATAATGGAAAACCTCCGATGTCAGCAAAAGTTGCGGTGTTTGTAAACGTTGTCGATGCAAACAACAACGCGCCAGTTTTCGATCAGAAAAGTTATCTCTCGCCGGTACCAGAGAACTACCAGGTTGGGAAGCACGTGCTCCAGTTGTCCGCTCGAGACGAGGTCGATTTCGGAGTCAATGCCAAAATTGAGTATTCCCTGGTTGGAGGAAACGGAACAGAGTTGTTCTCTGTGGAGCCTGAATCTGGCTGGATTTGCGTGAACAAGACGCTAGCTGAATTCGCGGTCGGGACTGTGTTTCATTTACGAGCTGTCGCTAAGGACCTAGGCGTTCCATCCCAGATGGACGAGGCTCTGGTCAGCCTCGTAGTTTCAGGAGAAAATCGATTCACCCCGGCGTTCGCGGCTGTTAGTTACCAAGTGAGGGTTCCTGAAAACGAGCCGGTTAACACAACTATTTTGACTGTGAATGCTGCTGATGGAGATACGGGTCCGAATGGGATGGTTCGGTACAGGATCTCTTCTGGAAACAGCAAGTTTACAGTCCATCCTGTGACTGGTGCTGTGACCATTTTAGAGCCTTTGGATTTTGACACAGTGCCTGAATATCGACTCAACATCACAGCTACGGATCTTGGCTTTGAAAGTAAATACTCAGTTGCGACTCTGACAGTGAACGTTTCTGATATCAACGACAATCCGCCGACTTTCAATCAAACATTGTACGAAGCTTACTTGGCGGAGAATTCGCCGGCTGAAGAGTTTTATAAGTTGGAAGCTAAGGACATAGACAGCTCTAAGTTTGCCGTTATTCAGTACCAGATTATTGGAGGAAGTGGAAAAGACCAGTTTTCTATCGATAAAGATTCTGGCTCGATAAGTTCGAAAAGAAGTTTCAACTTTGAGGAGAAGAACGAGTACACGCTGGAAATTGAGGCTAGCAACCCAGACTCGAATCCTAAGATGGTTGGGGTGACTACGGTTCTGGTGCATGTCACTGGGGTCAACGAGTTTTATCCGAAATTCATCCAGCCGGTTTTCGATATGGACGTGTCGGAAAGTGCTGAGGTTGGTACACCTGTTGGGACTGTACAGGCCACTGATCAGGATTCAGGCGACGATGGCAAGGTTCGGAAAATTGTTATTCATTCATACAAACAATTGGTAATAAAAATCGTTCACAAATTTATCTTATCACAACTGTTACAGGTTTATTATCTCTTTGTCGGCTCTTCGAACGATCGTGGATTCTCTATTCATCCAGAAACCGGGACGATCGTAGTATCAAGGCGGTTGGACCGAGAAACTCAGAACCGCGTAGTTCTGACGGTGATGGCAAAAAACGGAGGAGGCATCCGAGGCAACGACACCGACGAGGCTCAAGTTATCATCTCCATCCAGGACGGCAACGATCCGCCTGAATTTTTGCAATCGTCTTACGAGGCGAGCATCTCAGAGGGCGCTGCAGTCGGTACCAAAATCCTCACAGTGCGAGCAATCGACAAGGACGTGCGACCTCAGAACAACCAATTCTCGTACTCGATCATCGGAGGCAACTCCGCTCAGTCGTTCAAAGTCGATCCAAGGACGGGCGATATCGATACTGCCAAATTACTTGACAGAGAGACCTGGGCTGGTTATGAGCTTATTGTTGGTGCTATTGATATGGGCTCGCCGCCCCAAACGGGTGTCGCTACTGTCAAGATTCAAGTTCAAGATATCAATGACAACGGGCCTGTTCTCGACCCGGAGGCAACTGTTGGGCAGATCAGCGAGAACGAACCCGCTGGAACGAACATCATGACGCTCAATGCTGTCGATCCCGATCTCCCTCCCAACGGTCCACCGTTTTCTTATAGAATTGTCGGTGGACGACATAGCGATTTTGTCAGTTTGGATAAACATACTGGGTTGATCAAGTCTGCGAGGACTTTCGACAGAGAGACTGTACAAGAGCTTGATTTCATTGTAAGAGAACAATTTCATCCTTCCACTTACTTTTATTGGCTGTTGCATTTTCGCGACTAATTTTGATGGAATTGGTTTTGTTATTTTCAGGTTGAAATAACCGATTCAGGAACACCAAGAATGAAAAGCGAGCACCAAGTGACTGTGAAAGTGATCGACCAGAACGACAGTCCATCGTCGCCCCGTTCCGTCCACGTGATGGTCTACTCACTAAACGAGCAAATTCCAATCGGAAAAGTCGCCGACATCCGTCCAATAGACCCGGACACCGTCGGCGATTACAGCTGCAAGATCCTCCAAAGCTCCAGTCCAAACATCCTTAGCATCCCTAAATCTTGCGATTTGCACATTAGCAAAATCACTCAAGGTGTTGGTTACTCCCTAAGTGTATCTGGCAATGATGGACTGCACTCGGACGTTCTCTCAAAAGTCACCCTGGAGTTTGTCACCTTCAACAACTCCACAATAGACCGTACTGCGACCATCAAGATTTTCAAACTCAAGACCAACAAGTTTCTGGACCAGTTCTATCGAGCCTTCTTGGACAAACTGCAGGAAGGGTTGAATTCAGGAGAGGCAATTTTGGTGTACAGCATCGAAGAGAGTGGCGACGATTTGATGATTTTCGTCGCTATTGACACGCCGCAGGGATTCATGGCTAGGAACGAGGTCGTGGAGTATCTGAGTCGCAAATCCAGGACGATTCGGAGTTTGATGGAAGGCGTGGAGATGGTCATCGGGTACTCTCCTTGTGAGAACAACAGCTGCCAGAACGGAGGAAGTTGCGACGAAAGACTTGCGATAGGAGAGGGAGCGAGGATCAGTGACAGCCAGTCGCTGATTCTGACCTCGCCATTGATTTCGCACCAGGTCACCTGTACCTGCGCTGATGGCTTCACTGGTGACAGATGCGACAAGAAACAAGATCCATGTTCACCCAATCCTTGTCACGTGGTATGATGTTCAATTTAAACATTTCGTTCTTCGGTGTTCTTCGGTGGAAACTGGAATACTAACGTTACATTGTTTTGTTTTCAGAACGCTCAATGCCGTCGGATGGGTTACGATTTCCGGTGCATCTGTCCGCCGGATCGTGAAGGAAAACTGTGCGATCTGGAGCGAGGCGACGTCTGCTCGAACAACCCCTGCCGAAACGGAGGTTCCTGCAAGGAAAGTACTGATGGTTCAAGCTTTTTCTGTCTCTGCAGGGCTGGGTACAGAGGAAACCACTGTGAAGCAGTCACTGACTCTTGTAGACCAAATCCTTGTCTCCATGGAGGACTTTGTGTCAGCCAAAAACCAGGGTAACTTTTTTGAAATAAAATGCCTCGAAAAGACGATCAATAACAATTCGTATACTCAAATCCATTTTTCATTCAGGTACAGTTGCAGCTGTCCGGAAGGTCGCTACGGAGCGCACTGCGAGAAGTCGACATTCGGGTTCGAAGAGCTGTCTTACATGTCGTTTCCATCGTTGGACAGCAACACTAACGACATATCAATCATTTTTGCCACGACTAAACCGAACTCTCTGTTGCTTTACAACTACGGCCGTCAGACAGGTGGGAGATCTGATTTTGTGGTTCTGGAACTGATCGATGGAAAAATCGTGTTTTCTTACGGAGGTGCTCGAAGTGCGATTACGCTGTTAACCATCAAGTCCAGGAACCTTGCGGACGGTGAGTGGCACAAAGTCACTGCCACGAGAAACGAACGCGTGGCTTCCCTGAGTGTTGCCAGGTGCAAAGACCATGGCGATGTTTGCGAAGATTGCAGGTTCAGGGACAGAAACTGTTACGTCGACGGAACAGGCCCGACTGGGTAGGACACAATTTTATTGGCCAAAGTTTCAGAATCAACTTGCAGAACTTGAATTGACTATTAATTTGTCTTCGTGTTTTAGAACTTTGAATTTCAACAACAATCCATTACTACTGGGCGGTTTGATGTCAGCCGATCCCGTGCTAGAACGACCAGGACAGGTGCACTCGGATGATCTGGTCGGTTGTGTCTATTCTGTTTCGATCAACGGGAGATTGCTCAACCTCACGAACCCAATTACATCGAGGGGAGTGAAATCAACGTGCGGGAGATTCGAGCAGAGTCCATGCGCTAGAGCCAGGGAAGATTCGAAAGCCGTCTGTGGAAACGGCAGGTGTTATGATAAGTGGCATCAGGTGGCTTGCCAATGCGGCGATCTTACTGCTCCGAACTGCAGAGGTGCTTTGGAACCGGTCACGCTCAGCGATCGAGGATACATTGAGTTTAAGGTGAATACAAATTTGCATACGAAAATCGTTGTTTGTTTTAAGAACGAGGCTATTTATTTCGTTTTGGGTTCTTTTAGATCTCGCGGACACATAAGAGGATGCAGCTTTTGGACGACTTCTACGGAGGCAGCACAATGTGGAGCAACCATCGGACTAGGAGAACAGCACACGAGGATGACAGTTTATTCGGCCAACTTTCTGCTCCTGCTAAAACTCTGGGACTTATGTTTAGAACCGTTAGGCCCGATGGCGTCCTCATTTATTCAGCTTCTAATAAACATTTTACTTCTGTTGAGGTACATACTGTTACTTAAATATATATATACACTGTTAAATTTGTTATTTCAAATCCATTCATTCTTAGCTTTTGAGAAAACAAACTTGGTTTTTCATTTTGGTATTAGGATAAACATGAAATCCAATCAAAACTATGTAAATCTAATGCCACTCTTTTTATTTTTAGCTCCGTAACGGTCGGCTGGCGTACTTCACAGCTTCGCTACTAGGTTCACCTGTGAACATGACCGGTACCTCGGAAGTGCCTTTATCAGACGGTCGCTGGCACAACATCACTCTGCTGGCTATTTCCCGAGGTCTGCGGATCTACGTGGACGGATCGCCCATCGGCGAAGAACTCGACCTAGCTGGCGTCCATGACTTCCTGGACCCTTACCTCTCAACGCTCACTTTAGGCGGCGTTCGCTCAGACTTGTACCACGTCAGCGAGTCTGGTCCGAGACACTTCGAAGGCTGTCTGGCCAACTTTTCCGTCAACCACGAGATCCAGCCGTTCAACGGTTCCGGTTCAGTTTTCAGCGACGTCATTTATCACGGCCAAATCAACAGCGGCTGTCGGGGCCTGGTCGGCATAAGTGCAGCAGCAACTGCAGATCCTCTGAGTATCGGTATCACTCTAGTAATCGTCTTCTTCATAACTCTGCTTATCGCCATCCTCGTGAGTTTTGTGGTCTTTCGACTTCGGCGCCAAAACAAGGACAAGTCAGCGTGCGGTGTTGCGAACAAAACCACCAACGGCATCCTGACCGGTAACTCGCTGGGGCCGAATGACGGTCTCATGTCTCGCCACGAAAACACTTACATCTCTGACGCGGGGGAGATGCGAGTTGGTCACCTGGGGCCGGAACTCATCTCGAAGAAGTTCAAGGAACGCGACGCGAGCGCGCCCCAGCGACCGGACATCATTGAGAGGGAGGTGACCAAGTCGCCACCAATCAGGGACGAGCACCCTCCCATACACCACGAGCCTGAGATGCCGGAGCATTACGACCTGGAGAACGCAAGCTCAATCGCTCCGAGTGATATCGATATTGTCTATCATTACAAAGGCTACCGCGACGGCATCAGGAAGTACAAAGCGAGTCCGCCACCTATGAGCGGCTTTCACAAACACACTGGTCAGCAACATCGACATTCGGGCCCGTTTCCTAGAGCTATGCCTCCCCCGGCTGCAGCTACTAAGCTCCTCCAAAGCACTCCCTTGGCGAGACTGTCGCCCTCTAGCGAGCTGTCCGCGCAACAACCCAGGATCTTAACTTTGCACGACATCTCGGGGAAGCCTCTGCAGAGTGCGCTGCTCGCGACTACGAGCTCCTCGGGCGGAGTTGGCAAAGAGATGAACTCGAACAGCGAGAGGAGCTTGAACTCGCCGATTATGAGCCAGCTATCAGGGTCGAGCGCCAGTCGCAAGGCGCCACCTTCGAACCCAGAGGGCGCCACTAATGGAGCACTCACAGCCGAAGAGATCAAACGGCTGAACTGTAGACCGAGGACTTCGAGTTTGGTGTCCACTTTGGACGCTGTTAGCTCGTCCAGCGAGGCCAGGGGGCGCCATCTGCATAGAAGAAGTCCCCCGGCTGAGAGACTGAAACGCAGGAATTCGTCGACAACGGATGAGAGTGGCAACGACAGCTTTACGTGCTCGGAGATTGAGTATGATACGAACTCCCTGGCGGGGGACAAACGGGAGGATGACATCTATACGAAACCGGAAGACCAGGCTCCCCAGAGACCTAGTGAGGGGTCGCAAAAAAATACGAATATTAATTACGATGGCTTTGATAGCTCGTTTCGAGGATCGCTCAGTACTTTGGTGGCTAGTGATGACGATGTTTCGACACACTTGGGAGGCTTGTACAGGCCTCCCAGTAACGAGGCTTCGTCTACTAACACTGCCCTGTCGTGGGACTACTTGCTTAACTGGGGACCCAACTTTGAGAGCCTCGTTGGCGTTTTTATTGACATTGCGGAGCTTCCCGACAGTGCCAACAGGGTACAGAACACTCTCAGACTTTCTTCTGGAATGACCAAACCTTCTGAAGAATATGTTTAGCATGAAATTCACTAAATGATGTACGTTGCGATGACATAAGCATCTGAAAATCACAAGTTTCCGAATAATGAGAACAATAAATATTGTCGGAGTGAAATTACGAAAAGATATAATCTACGAGGATACATTGTTAAATCGATTGGATTTTCGATTTGTGGTTTTCAAATGTTAGTATAAAATTTATTATTTAATAATGAAATGAGGTCTCGCAACTATTAAAATTCTGTTTGCCAAATGAGACGGTACAGAGATTGTAAATATGAGAAATGTTAAATCTTGCCATAATGATGTTGATTTAAGGTTTTAGCTAGTTTTTTAAGTGCATTTTGGATCGTGGCATCTTGTATCAGGGTGCTAGGGAACTTTTGTACAGTTCGTGTTTAATAAATTGTACAGTCCAAGTTCAAGACACGAAAGCTGCAGACAACTCTAACATAGTGCTAATCTTAATTTAATTATTGTATTGTTGATGTTGTAATGTGCGAGCTGCAGTTTTCGCGACTTGAATTTTGTTTTCAGGTTTAGTTTCAATCCAGCCATGGTGCAATGTTTCTTTTCCTCTTGAAAGTAAACTGGAGAAATTGAAAACGATGTAATTTATTTTAAATGACGTGAAGTCGAGCTTACGAGCAAAATTAAAATTGTATGTAACAGGGTATTGATGTATAACGAAAACGAACGAGAAAATCGTAATGAGACTGACTTGCGTTTAACTGCCATTGTAAACGTGTTTTACTAATAAATTATGAGAGTAAGAAATTTGTTGTAAATATTTGAGTTTGTACAAAGTGAATGGATGAATTTGAAATTATGACTATTTTTGAATAAAAGCGATTACGATTTACAACCATTTTCTGTTCTTGTCCTCAATTCTCAAGTATTAAAAACTTAAAATGATTTTTTATATCATGTTTATTTCTAAAGTACATTATAAATTGTAGCAAAAGCGTGGATATGATAGTAGAACCTGGATTTGTTTCTTGACTAATCGTTTAACATGTTTATCATAAATAAATGAAGTCTTTTTCTTCTCTACCAGTTGTCTAAAAATTCAAATCCAGTCTTTGGAATATCAGTCTCTTTGGTTTGTGATTGCGAACTGTTATACGAATCAGTGTCCAGCAAACTTTCATCCACAACGTCGTCGACTTTTGGAAGCACTGAAAACATCGATTTCATTCATAATTCTACCGTTTGATTAATTTTTAACTTTACGATAGTTTTTGAACTGTATAATTGATAGTTACCACATTCTCCTTTGAGAAAAACGGACCCAGAATCCGACTGATAAAAACTAAGCTGGTTCGAAGAATCGTATCCTGACTCTGTGAGGTAGTTTTGACCGCAATAGGTTTGGCTTTTAGTGTCACTGGTGTCATCAAAAATATTCAAACTCATTTGCGACTGAGTCATGAACGAAAATGGAGCTGAGTGCTCGTCTTTCCAGCGCAGAGTCTGTGAAATTCAAATTTTATTAAACACGATTAAACACTTTAATCAAGCTCAGATTAGTGTAACAATATTAAATGATTTTCACGTTATTTCAAAAAGTATTGGTGTAATTTGAGAATATTTTTTTTTTAATTTAAAACTGTTCATTACCGATCCAGTTTCATCAATGACATATTTCATGCCGGTTTGAATCCTGAGTTTGGGATAGCATTCGGGCACCTCCCTCTCCTGTTTTTTAATGGCATATTTCAAGGCGACTTCTGGCTGGATGATGGTTTCGTCGATTGCCTGTTTCTGTTCGTTCAATGTTAGTGTGCTCCATAGTCCCTCGTAGGCTTCTTTTGTCGAGGCAATATCCGCCCCAATCCTCCTGGCCAGCGGGTTAATACTGTACAAATATTCCTCAGCCACTACTTCCACTTTTGTGCCCATTTTCGTCTCAACTTTTTTTCAATTTTAGAAAACTACATTTTATCTTGTTTCTTTCATATAAATGGAATATAAAAAATTGTTCACTTCACGGTTCTCTCCGGTCGGATATAAACTCTCGGTCTGACGTTAGGCAGCTGCGAAGGGTCGCGCTTGCGCACTATTCTGCGATCGATCTGAGAAGATGTAATGAATTTGAACATTTACTGTGTTAAGCACAGATGAGATGGGTAATGGAGTTACAAAATGATCATTGAATTTATTACTTTGTCAGATGAGAGTTTTCTGTTATGAAACTTGATTTTTTTTAACAATCTCTAACTGAAAATCACAATTTGGATAACAAACAAGAATACTAATTAAGATAAAATGCAGTTGGAATTTAAAAGGAATGTTAAATCAAATAGGTGATATTAAATAATTTGTTAATGAATGATAAACAAAAATTGGAACCAGATTTGAGTGCTTTCGTTTGGAATAATGATAATGAATTGATAAATTCTGATTGTTGAAAACAGTTTTTTTGCTATGTCCATTATTTTTTCATAATGATTCAGTTGCGAAAATCAGTTAAATTTGAATGACGTTTAATTATATTATAATTAATAAATCTTGATTAAGCAATCGAACTTAAAAAACATTTTTTCATTATTATCGTACTTATAAGTTAGTAAAAAAACGCAAAATTGATATTTCTTATCAATAAAAAAAATGTGACCAAAATTATTTTATTCCCCCTCGCTATCGTCGATGACAGGATAGTGACTTCCCAAATTCATTTCAACAAACGCTTTGATACATTCAAGGAAAAAATTGTCCTCGTTGAATAAAACATTGAAATTCAGTATCTGACTTTCCTGTCCAGAAGGTTTGCTCTTGTTTGATATTCTTAATTTTTTCCGTCTGGAATTCTCAGCTGGAAAACTATGTTTTAGAACGACGTCTTTTTTCTGTGTTACAGCTACGCGAATCACCTCAGAAACGAGCTCAAACATTTCGTCGCCATCAAAAACTTGATAGTAATCTAAGAATGCTTGTACATCAACGTTCAATTCAAGATGCTCCAATTTTGGCATCTTTTTTAAAGCTTGGCAAAAATTTTCGACGTTAAGAAATACAAAGTCGTATTTCATTCGCAGCTGGGATAACTTTAACGGTTCTAGCAGTTCCATGGTGTGAAAACTTGATACTGTTTCTACGTCCAAACTTTTCAAATTTGGCAGTGTCAGCAAAGTGCGAAGTTCTGATTCGGAAATCCTTGTTCCAGCTGAAAAATAAACAACGAATTCGAATGTACATTTATTTTTGACTTTATTTAAGGAAATAATTTGTTTCAATTATTTACCAAGTTTGACGGATTGAAGTTTTTGACAGCCAGAACTTAGTTCTACGAGAAATAAATCTAAGGTATCAGTCTCAAATTTCCAGTTAAACTTAAGATCCAATTTTCGCAAGTTCTGAAAGTGCTGTAAAAAAAGACAAAATGAAAATTTTACAAATGTAAATATCAATTTATGTTTCTTTAAATAATGAAAATCAAACCAACCCCGGAAAACAATTCAGTGTCCTTAAAATCACTGAAACCAACGCTCAACTCTTCAATCTCATCGGTAGAAAAGTCTCCATGAAAATGTCCAAAATCTTCAATGGCAACTTTGGTAATATGGTTAAGTTCGAAAATCTGTTTCAATAATTCTGTTTTGGGTAATGTGTCAAAACGAATTTCCGTTATGCAGTTTGCATTTTCAGCCAAAAGGTCCAACGTCTCAACAAATTTGAAATCTTTTGATTTTACTTTGTAAAAAAAAGGTCCGAACATGACGTATACAAAGTTATTGTCTGTTTTATTTGAACCCACAGATGCACCTAGGACTTCGACAGATGAAGCAGCATAGCACATCATTTTTTCTGCGATTGTTGCAGAGATTTCTGGCACTTTGTTCTTCTCGTCAGGTTTTATTTTCTTTTCAACGTCACTGCTCAAGTATGAAATCTCAGTGATTGTTCCCCATTGTTTTGATGCTGCTGATTTCCATAATTTGCACACTGAAAGAAATAAACTATGTAAACAAAGCGAGTTGTATTTTTTTATTTTTTTATTTGTTTCTTTAATTTTCCTTTTTACAATGTTTTTAAACTAAAATAGTTTTGCAAGAGAAAAGTTTTTAAGAAACGAATGTTAGAGATTAAAAGTTGAAAATATTTTATACCTTGAGATACTCGCACCCAATCTTCTGGTGTGTCAAGGAAATCAAAAATGTGACGCAAAACATCTTCATTAAGATTTGCCATGTTAAGGAGAATATTTGTTTTAGTTTTGAACCTTGCACTTTTCTTTCAAATTATCACAAGCAGTTATTGGAATCACAAATTCGGAAACTTGTTTTACATTACTTCAATCGTCAATTTCACAAAGCGGCAATGAATTGCAAGGCACAACAAGTCATAAATGACCACGCGACCGGCAACTGAAGATTTACGAGTAGCTCCGAAACAGCCCGAAAGTAGTCGGACGCATAATGAGTTACTTTTTCGCAACTTTTTCGAACGAAGTACAAATTTCTTTGTTTGGAATTCTAGTTAATAATAATAATAATAATAATAATAATAATAATAATAATAATAATAATAATAATAATAATAATAATAATAATAATAATAATAATAATAATAATAATAATAATAATAAATTATCTAATTATTAATAATTTAATAATTATCCTATAATTTTTTTGGTAAAATAATAATAATTATAGAAACACTAGCGCCTATTTTTGTATACAATTTTATTCTCTAATATATTAATTCAAATTTTACATCGTTGAAAATACAAAATTAACATCTAAAATTCGTATAAAAATAAATTCACTTCAATTTTTATAATTCTATATATTTGTTACAGCAATAATTTTACTTCGAGCAACTTTGGAACGACAGTAGTATGTACTTTGAAATCTTCGTACGAGCAGGCAAAAGTGTAGCCCTTTGAAATGCTCTCATAATTCATTTTCAACCACGTAACTTTTTTTATGATATTATTGCAAAAAACTTCAGCATTATTTGACTTCCAGTACGGGTTATTAATTGTTATAATAACAATAGCTTTTTTCTCAGTTGGATCAAAGACGAGTTTGTACAAAAATTTCGGCACTTCGACAGCAAACTTTTTGTCAGCGTTTTTGTGTGTACTTTTCAGGTACACTTTCTTTTTATCCAACTCCAAAAGACCCAAAGTGCCAGTCCAAACTTTCAGGTCCCTTTTGTTATGAAATGATAACCATCGAATTGAATTTTCCAATTCTAACCAATTTCCACCATTGATTACGTTCCACATTGGTGCAACATTGACGTAATAATAAGTTGCATCTTGTTGAGCGAGGTAAACAAAATCTGCTCTTGGCACGAGATGACCTCTTTCAAAAAAGACTCCTTTATCATTTGTAGCTGCAATCAATAAAAAAACAGTGTCAAAATATACTTCTTTAAAAAGAAGTAAGCAACGGTCGAAATGTGGAACTGACCAATCAGTGATTCGAGTGCCGAACGACTGTTTGGTTAGTAGTACCACATTCTGCCGCTGCCCTAGGGATGGAAAAAAATTGGTTTACCTTCATTCTTCAATCGAACATAAGTCTGTTTCTTTCCAAAAACTTTATCGAAATGTTCTTTTTGAAAAGCAAGAACGTAGGCATAATTCATATCCTTGTGTACTTGATCAGTTTTGAACATTGTATTTGCATCCTCAATTTTGAACTGTTTGTTCCGCTGCATAGGACTGACCGTGGAATAAGTGATGATTGCACGATACTTGACATTGTCATAACAAACTTCAAGAACTTTTAGAAACGCAGATTCGCTGACACGAAAACCTGTGGCAAAGTAACGATTTTTGCAAGGTAGATAAGCTGGCACAGAAATGGGTATGAGAGCATCATCAGGTTTTCTGGAGCAGTAGAAATTTTTCATGGCGTAATGTCGAGGTTCAATATCGTTATCATCGATTGAGACGAAGTCCCCATCATCAGTGCATTTTATAGTGAGGGTTGATGTCAGTTCCATGCAGTCGCTTCCATGAGCCATGACGGAATTTTTCTCGCCAGTACAAGTCAAGACGACCTGTTCGTTTGTTTGGAATTTAAGGACTGCACCGTTGACTGGATATTTCCATCTGTTGTTCGAGAGTAATAGGGGTGAATCGCTTTTGAGATCATCTCTGATGTTTACAGAACAGTCGCAATTAACTGCAAAATGTACAATTCAAATAGATAAACAAGGAACATAAAAATTGCTTCACAAAACTGAATTCGACAACAGTTCCATCACAGTTTCAATTCAGTTTGAAAAAATGCATTCAAAAATAAAAAGTTTTCTTACCAAGTGCAAACAAGACTGACACCAGCAGAAGATGTTGACAACATCTTTTCAGCATAGCCATTTTATTGTTGTGATATATCATCACTTGTATCAACTTATTTTAATAATTGTCAAGAACCAATTTAGTTTTCTATTTTGTAACAAAACTAACAAATATCTTATTTATACACTAGAACCTTGCACTGACGTTGTTCGCATGGCGACTAGCTGACACGGACAGCGATTTTTAAGTCATCCAAAAATCAAGATCGCTTCATTTAATTGGCCCAACTTTCTCCCACTTCTGCAATAAATTCCTCTACTACTAAAGTCCAAATAACAAAGTACAAACAAAATTTCGTTTGGGTCCCACTAATGAATTATTTCTATGAATCACCTAAATAATAAGATAGCCAAATTATAGTCGTAATTATTTCTAATTGAAAGCTGATCTGAATATTCAAGAATTGTTATATTAATTATTATTATCAATAATTAATTGTAGTTCAGTGGGCTGTAAAACAAATCTTGTCACGTACACATCTTATAATTTTAATGATCCTTAATGATGGCTGATTTCACAGATAATGTTCATTCATAAATGACCTTTAAAATAAACATTTTGTTTTAATTGTGTTTTAATATTTTGGCTTTGGTATTCTATTCTGGATTATTTTGTAGTTTAAAATGGATGATCACATTTAACAAATATTCAAACATAGGTGGAGAAGTGAAGCAAAAAAGGTAATTCTAAAAAGAATGATTATTTTCAAATCATTTTGTGAAATTTTTTGTGTGTTTTGAAAAATTTGTTATTCCATTAGTTTCGACTATGCTCTACTTTCACTTTGAATCGCGTGAGCGAAAACCAAGTTTCCTTTCTGGATGCAAAATAAAATTGATGCGTAGTATTCAATTAATTAAAAACTTTTAAAATTAATTTACCGTTGATAAATCCACTATTCGAAAATTAAAAGGCCATTGGTCTTTCATTTTATTAACTTTGTTCTTAAAATAAAACACGTGTGGTTATCTATGAGACCTCTAACGCACTAAAAATTTTGAAAAATGTGTAGAATATCGCAGAATCGGATTACAGATAACGTTGAAAAAATGTATACTGACAATTTTCATTCTGAAAGTTTTATTTTTACATCACTAGAATTGAGAAAAACGACGAACATCAATTATTTCAAATTCGAACCCATGTAAATTCATTGACAGGTTCAAATGAAAACGAATTTGCTTTAATGTTGATATTGCTGTGTTTGTTATACCAATAATTGTACTTCAGGTAACTTTGGAAGGACAGTAGAAAAAAGTTTGAAATTATTGTACGAACAGGCAAAAGTGTACCCTCTGAAACTTTCGTCATGATCCAAGCCCACCAACCATGTAACGTCCTTTATTACATCATCGCAAAAAACATCATTATTGTTTTTAACCCAGTACGGGTTATTAATTACTACAACAACAATAGCTTTTTTCTCAGTTGGATCATAAATGAGTTTGTACAAAAATTTGGGCACTTCGACAGCAAACTTTTTGTCAGCGTTTCTGTGTGTACTTTTCAGGAACACTCTCTTGTTATTCAACTCCAAAAGACCCAAAGTGCCAGTCCAAACTTTCAGGTCCCTGTCGTATTGTTGCGTTAAGTATCGAACTGATTTTTCCAATTTCAACCAGTTTCCACCGTTTACTACGTTCCACATTGGTACAACATTGACATAATAATTAGTTGCTTCTTGTTCAGAGAGATACACGAAATCCGCTCTTGGCACTAGATGACCTCTTTCGAAAAAAACACTTTCTTCCCCTGTTAAAGAATATGAAGTGTCAAAATGTATTTAAAAAACGAATTTCAGCTTTAAGCAATAAATAATTACTTACTTGACTCCTTCAATACAATATACGACTGTTTCGCTCCAAAAACATTTTCAAAATGTTGTTTTTGACATTCACGGATGTAAGCGGAATTCGTATCCTTGTGAACTTGATCGGCTTTAAATGTAGGGCTCATATCCGTGACTTTAATCTGTTTGTTTTGCTGCAAAGGACTGACCGTGGAATAAGTGATGATTGCACGGTTCCTTTTAATGTCATAGCAAATTTCCAAAACTTTTATGAACCAAGTTTCTCTGACAGGAAAACCTGTGGCGTAGACGCGATCTGTGCAAGGTAGATAACTTGGTACAGAAATTTGTTTGAGAATATGACCAGGATTTTCCATGCAGAAGAAATTTTTTAAGGAGTAACGTGAAGGTGTAATTTCGTTTTCGTTATCCTGGGCTAGGATGAATTTGTCATTGTCAGTGCATTTTAGACGTAGAAATGAGGTCTTCGGTAGTTCTTTGCTTTCATAACTCAGGAGGAGATTGTTTTTGCCTGGACAAGACAAGCTGATCTCTTCCAATGTTTGGAGTAAAATTTTTGTGCGATGATTTGGATAGTACAATTTGTCAGTCGCGATTATTAGGGGTGAGTTGATGCTGAGGTCAGTTCTAATGTTTACAGAACAGTCACAATTAACTGGAACATATGAAATACAAATATAACAAGAGGAAAATTGGTATGAAAAATTTAGTTGAAAAAAAAACTTGCAAAATTGAATTTGATCAAAGTAACCAGAAAGAAACAAATGACTTACCAAGTGAAATCGAGACTAACAAAATCAGAAGACTTTGAAGTGATTCTTTCAGTTTAATCATTTTAGTGATTTAACTTTTGTAACGCTGTGAATAATTTTCTGTAAATAAACAACTGGTAACTTAAAGTGAATAATGTGTTCTCAACATCATACTTAAATAGCTATTGTAATTAATAATTCTATCGGGATATTTCAATATTTTTGCATTTTTCTGATATTTTCACAGTTAAACATGATTTATAGACATTCATTATTTTCGTAAGGTGATTAAAAATGCATAATAATTGAAATTGCAAAGTATAAAAAAATTTTATAATATGAGAATAAACATTAAATGAAACTCGTTTTTCAACAATTGTTAACTCTTTTCCTATAAAATAATTTGCATAACTAAGAAACTTATTAATTTTTTTTAACTTTTTTTTTACGAAAAATTATTTTTGTACTTTCAATAAAACGAACACAACAATTTTTAATGAAATGTGTTGTAATTCGAAATTCAAATCATGGAAACTCACGAACAAATTCATATGAAAAATAAATTCACTCAAGTTTTTATAATTCTGTGTTTGTTATAGCAATAAATTTGCTAATTTTGGGACAGTCGAAAATTGTGCAAAATCGTCGTACAAACATGTTTATTATTTAATTAAGATTTAACCACATTTATAATAATCTGGCAAAAAATATCAACACTATCATAAATCCAGAACGGGTTATTAATTGTTACAATAAAAATATAGATTTTTCACTAAACAACTAGTAGCTTGAAGTGGATAATGTGTTTTCAATTTCACAATTAAATATAGCTTTTGTAATAAATAATTCAATGAAGATATTTCAATAATTTTGCATTCTTTTGATATTGACACAATAAAACATGATTTGTAGATCAAATCATTGTAGATTTCAAGTTATTATATTATATTTCAGTTATCAATTTACATAACTGAGAAACTACTGAAATCTCTTACTTTTGTAGTTTCAATCAAACGAACATAACATTTTCCAATGAAACAAGTTGTTCTGGTGTTTTTAGTACAGATTTTTACTATAAACCGTTTTATTTATTCACAATACTAATGAATTTACACAGTTCTATTAAATTCAAAAATATAATTCTTATCGACAGTTTCGTTATCATATTCGATGATCTCATGTACGCGAGCTACATCGTCCTGAATATTCTTCAAGTTGTATTTGCGTTTGTAAATCCGTCCGTTTTTGTCTTTGCCTCTCACGTAAAATGTTACTTCGTCGTTTGAGCCATCGTTGAATCCTGCATCACTTGAGATCACTTTTTCATCAGGTTTTGCACCGTAGTATGGAACTGGGTCATCACAATCTAACGATTTTTTGCCTGAAAAATCAATGTACAACTTTCTAATCAATATTTTGAATACAACTTATGATAAAACCCTGCGATTTTGAGGCCGTTGGCGCAATCTAACAAATTCCAGTAAAGGCTTAATATAAAAACAGTATAAAAAGAGAAAAAATTTTTTTTGCTAAATCAATTTATATATTTGTAACATTTTATTAGATATTTTTGATGAATTATAGGTGAAAAATAAATTTTAATGATGTTATTGTTAACGAACGCTATTTATCGATCGAACTTAATTTGTTTGTCAGCTCAGAGTAAATTTCACCAGAATCGAGAAAAAAAATCAGAGCGATTTCGAATGAACAATTTTGGCGCCCAACTTGAAAATTCGATTCAATTAAAAACTGTTCTAACAAACTCACCACCATCTTTATCAACAAGAAAAATGTTCGCCCTAGAAAATCTGTCAACCAAGGCAACATCTGATAAAACAGAACTTTCCAACTTGCTCACATCAGACTCCAAATCTCGAACTACATTTTGACATAAATTTTCGACATTTTTCATCTCCTCAGTGCTGTTTGCCAATTTGTCCTTATCCAACAACCCATTCTCCTTCAAAGCAACAACCATTTGCTGCATTTTCTCCTTGCAAATCTCCACAAACTTGCCACTCAGTTTCTGAATATTTACCAACGACCTTTTATTTTCCACGTTCGCAGTCATTTCGTCCAGATAATCCTCGACTATTTCCTCAAACTGGAACTTTACGTCATCCTCGTCGATCAAAGCAAGTTTCAGTCGTTTCAAATCTAATGTTTTGTCGATATAAAAATTGTCCGCAGTATTGTAGATTTTGTTGTGTCTCAGCTCGTTGAATTTGACTTTCTTCAACGTTTCAAAATAGTCCATTAGGTCCTCGTAGAAAAACGTGTTTTCTATTCCGTTCAGGGTTTGCCATAATTCTTCTGAGATTTTTTTGTGACCGTCCAGGGCGTTGAGAAGGTCAATTTCGAGGCACAAGGAAACTTTTTCGAAACTCTCCAAAAGAGTTTTTATCGAATCTGAATTCGAATTCAAAAAATCACGCAGTTCTTGGAGTTGCTGGAATCCGATTTGGTAGATCTGGTCCAGGTCTACTATTCGGGTTTCTAAACCAATTTCTTTCAGTTTTGAAGAGTATTTTGAATAGGAAGAGTAGAACATTTCTGTAAATTAAATTTTTTTTGGTGAAAATAAAAATGTTTAAAGAAGTAAAAAGGATTTGAAAAATCAGAAATTTGATCTTACTTCGAGTTGATTTGTCATCGATAAAATACTCGTCTGAAAACCTGGAACAATAATAAAGATTTTTAGTTGAATTTATTGTCTTTTGTTTTGTTTTGTACTTACGAAATCATGATAAAAAACGTCGTAACGAAACCAACAATTTTCATAATAAGAACAACTTAATAACACTTTTTTAGAAGAACCATTAAAAAAATGGTGACCAGAGATGAAAGAATTTTCTTCTGGAAATCATTCCTCAGTGTGTAAAATATTTCTGACGCTCTGTCACTGAGTACTTGAGTATCACTAAATTATGTACTCGAATATTCATATCAATTTTTTCCTCTATTTGTCAATCTAATATTCCATTACCTATAATTGTTGCAGGAAAAATGGAAAATAATTTTTTTTATTATTTGAAAAAAACGTAAAACAATTTGCATTGCTGCACGTAATCATTGTCGCAAAACTTCGTAAAAAATGAAAAAAAAAACTAATCGACAATCAATGAGAATTCAAAAACGTTAGAAATCAGGAAGAAACCGAATTTTACATACCTTTCATTTGCCTTTTATAGTTTTTCATTTGTGTTACACATATAATTTGATTCAAAAATATTGTAAAGTCGTCCTTGAAAACTGACTTATCGACGGTCGGTAAATTGTTTACAAACCTTGCACTTCGTGGTGTCAAATAAACTTGCACTTTAAAAAACATAAAAAACCTCTGAGAATAGTAAGGTTTTGTTTGTGAATTTGTGTTATATATATATAAACAACAAAAAGGGTGTTTTTAAGGAAACCACTAGGATTTAAGCAGGTGAGTTCAATTCAAATGAAAACCTCAGTCATGTAACCTCACTTTTTTGAGTTTCAAAACAGAATTTAATAATTTTGGAGTATTTAAATCATTTGAATTCATTTGAAAATGAACGCTCTAAACGAAATTTAATTCTTAGGCAATAAAAAGTATGGATACTTCAGAAGAACCCGCAGTTCAGGATCCAAATAATGAACCCGAAAAGCCAGAAACTTTCAAAAAACCCACCCTGATCATTGGACCAATCAAAGGAAAAGTAAAGAAACTCAAACCTCTTTTAGACCTTTCTGAACAGTCTGTACCGAATGCAAATTCAGATTTAAAACACGAAAAGTCTGAAGAAGAACAGAAACCTGAAACTGAAGAAAAATCCGAGGAAAAAAGTGATTCCAGCCCTTGTCCTTACAAGGAACCTTCCTGGGCTTCAAATTCGCAAAAGGAGTACAAGGCTGAAGTGCTAAAATCTGGAGTAATTTTGGAAACTTATGATTTGACGAAAAAAAGTTGTTTTGTGATCGGTCGACTTCCTTCCTGTGATATTTCCTTAGCCCACCCGAGTATTTCGAGGTTCCATGCTGTTTTTCAATATGGCTGTCTCGACGGCAAAAGTGAGGAAGAGGGATTATATTTATATGACCTGGGTAGCACTCATGGCACTTTTTGGAACGGTTGTAAAGTCAAGAGTAAGATGTACATCAAGTTACATGGCGGTCACATGGTTACATTTGGCGGTAGCAAACGCAAATTTATCATTTCTACACCTCCAGAAGACGAGGAACCTGAATCTGAGTTCACTGTTACTGAATTGAAGGTACAGTACAGGAAAATAGATGTACAGAATTTGGAAACAATATATTAAACACTTGTTATAATTGAATGTACTTTTATTTTTAGGAAATGAGAAGAAAAGAATTAGCAGAGAGAGAAAAGCAAGAAAAGTTAGAAAAATTGAGGAAAGAAGAAGAAGAAAAAGCTCGAGAAGAAGAGGGTATCGATTGGGGTATGGGCGAAGATGCAGAAGACGAACCTGAGATCGAAGAAAATCCTTTTGCTCAAACTGAAAATCACGAGTTGTACCTGAGCGATCCGAAAAAAACTCTCCGAGGATGGTTTGAAAGGGAGGGCTATAATTTGCATTATGAAGTCGAAGAGAGGGGCCCTGGACAGTTTTTGTGCTATGTCGAGTAAGGCCAAACAGTTGAAAATGAAATGGTTTCACTACAATCAAATTTTCATTTAAAAATTGTGTTTTTAGTTTGCCCATAACAGATTCTAAAGGAAGGGATATCAGAGCAGAAGCTCTGGTAAAAGGGAAGAAGAAAGAAAGTGTAGTGCAGTGTGCGATGGAAGCTTGTAAAATTTTAGACATGCATGGGTACTTGAGACAATCTCATCATGGTAATTGGTTCAATTATTTATTTATTATTTTTTTCATCAATGCAAACAACTTTTATTATATTTGTTGTTGTTCATTTTTTGCAGAAAGTAGAAAGAAAAAGAGAACAAATGCTGAAGACGATTTTTACAACTCTGACGATGATGATTTTCTTGACAGAACTGGTAGTGTGGAGAAAAAACGAAACAAAAAGTTGGCTAAGGATGCCGATGCTCTTTCACTGGTGAAATTTTTATTTGTGATTTTTCCAAAATTTGAAAACATCAAAAACTGTTTAAATACAAAATTGAAAATTTTTTCAGGCGGAAAAATATACGACAGTTTTAGGACAAATAAAACAGCTGGAAAAAACGTTAGCGAAAAGTAAGAAGAAAAACTCGAAAAAGTGAAAACGCAGACGAGGAAGACGAACTGGACAGTTTTATGTCTGAGCTGAACAAAAACGAGAACTCGAAGTTCGAAGCTGATCTGAAAAAATTGAACGCAGAAAAGATCCAATTGGAAAAGTTGATGAATAAAGTGTAAATGTTAAAATTTGTATCTAAGTTGTGATTAAATTAATTTTTGTACTGAAAAATGGTTTCAGTTAAGTTTCGAATCTATATATTTATTTTAGCAAAAAATAAGTACAATATATTTTCACAAGCTGATACCACTATCCCGACGTAGTTTTACATCAAACTCTCCTTCATATACAAATTTATTCGATAAATAAATTAATTCTACGATTTCTGCACGAAAACTGATAATTTTCAAGGAACAAAAATTATGTTTTCGCTCTTTACATGTATCTCACAACTTTTATACACGAATCCACCGCGAAGACTTCACATTATTTATAAAAATCTTAGTTTTTACTTTTCTTCAACGACTTTCAATTCGAATTCTTTTTTTACAATATATTATTATAGTTTTTATTTATTTTTTTCTTCTTTTGTTTTCTTTTTGGTTTGATTAATTCAATTCTAGTTCAGTGACGTTGTTTTGTATCCATTTCAAGCTATCTTTGACATTTTTCAAGCTGACCCTACTGAGAAAACTCGCGATCAGTTGGTATTCCGGCATGGTTCTTCGTCCACGATTCAACTTCATTTCTTCATTTTCAATTCGGCCTCCGTACAAAACTTTTGTTGTCAGACACAAAAGCCATTCCATAATCTAAAACAAACAACGAATTTCAATATTTAAAAAAAGAAAAATTGCTTATTTCAAAGTACAACTCTTTTTTTTTTTATTTCTTTTTCAATATCACCAACGAAATTTGTTTTATTTTACCTCGTTGCTCGATGGAAATATCATATTTCTCTGGAGCCAAGAATTTGGAGCCCATAAATTGAGTTGCATCACAGTAGCTGCTGTTTGAGCGTTTAAACGCTGAAACAAAAAGTAAAACAAAAATAAAATCGTTTTAGAAATACAAATCTCGCATTTCTTCGTTTTTGAAAAAATTTTCTTGTTTACCTTTTGCAAATTCCTACTCAAAATATTCCTAACAAGAGCAGCGACAATAACAGGAACATCTTCAGGTAGAGGGGGAAGGTCCCCATCCTGATAAACTTTATTGCTCAGCCCAGAGCTTTCACTGGCCTGCGAATAAAATGGATTAGGAAGTCCAAAAATTTCATACGCAATCGTGCCAACAGTCCAGAGATCTGCTTTTGTGTAATTGATGCTGGTGAAAGGTCCAGGCTCTGCATTCGCAACTTCTGGTGGCATTAAAGCTGCGTTTCCTAATTTTTCTACATGATACGAGTTGTAAGGCAGGTACAATCCTGTCGATTTGTCTGCTAGACAACAACCAAAGTCTGAAATTACCAGCGAAGCACAGTTGTCGTCTTCTTCTGATAAATCTAAGAGGATGTTGTCACTTTTGAGGTCCCTGAAAATGAATTTTTCTTATATTTAACTGTCCAAGTTTTTAAGTTGTTTTTTTTATGTCTTTGTTTTCATATTTAGTATTAATTTCTGATAGTTTTAATAACCTGTGAGCAATTTGGTGCAGGTTCATATGTGCCACTCCTTCCAGCAACTGAGCAAGAAGTAAAACCGATTCCTTCATGTCGATTTTTTTGGTTTTCAAATAATCTTTTAAAGTTGTATCGTACCTAAAACAAATTAACGATAAAATTTAATTTTTTTTTAATTTTTAATTTTAAGTTCAACTTATTTGAATTTTTCGTCAGCCCCACATTGAGCGCCAACATGAAACAAACCTTTTCATAATCAAAAACAGACTCATATTCCGTCCAGATCCACTCGGATTAATCCTAGCAGGTAAGGCATCAGGGTAAAAGGTAAAACTGCCAGGAAGATGGGGAATCCGATCAGCAAAGACGTAATACATAGCAACAATATTAGGATGTGCAGGCAAAACGGCCATATTCTTAGCCATATCGTCCTCAAGATCAGCAACCTCGCTGTTATGGTACCGTTTTCTCGCGGGTACCGTCTCCCGGTGCATGGCACGAAGAATTGAAAACGCATTAGACTCTGCATCGTAGTTGAACATCATCTTGACTACCAAAGGAAACGTCGATGGCGAATTTAATTTTGCCTCCGAACTTTGTGTTTCTTCCTCTTTTTTCATCCTAGCTTCGTAAACTGCTCCTGAACATCCTTTCGCTACCAACTGACCAATTTCGAAATTTTTTAACGATACCGATTCTTCGTTGTTGATTGTCTCGTAGTTTTTGTCGTTTTGCGGACGGTTCCATTGAACCTTTGAAACTGCGTCCTAATGAGTAAGACAAAATACAGAATTTTTAATAAAAAAAAAAATGTTGGTGATGAACTTTTTGGTTTTGTGGTAGTTGTAAAATTGGCATACTCGAATTTCGAAGCAGACTCCTTCTCGTTCGTCATCCTTGGTTAAAATCCCAGTACCCGAAGCCAAAGAAACGCCGACGAGTGCAAAGAAAGGTGCAGAATCGCCATAGGAAAGACGTTTTGCTGCTCGTCGACGAAGATCAGCAGCCAAAGTATTTGTCACTCGTTTCAAGATGTTATCAACAAAAAGTCGACGTGCTTGAGCGAGGTAACTTAATCGACCCCCTGTGAGGGAATAGTTCAACAGGTGACTGTTCGGCTCCTGGCCTTGGGATTTTCCTACAAAACAAATCCAGATTCAATATTTCTTATCTGCTGAAAAATACTTGTTTTCTTTGTTATCTCAATTTTTATTCGTTAAAATTGATTTATTAATTTGAATCAAGTTTTTTACAGTTTCATTGAAATTATTGGAATAAATATGTCGTTTTTGTTTACTTTTCAAACACTCTTGTTTACATTATTTCATTGTATCAGAAAGTAAACAAACAACAGAGATTCAAAAACTTAAGACTCAACGAAAATTTGGACTTTGATTTTTCAACAACTACATTTGAAATTCACTAGTTAATTTAATAATAAATGAAACTTTTAATTGGCCAGAGATAAATATTAATAGATCCTCGGAGTCTGATGTAACAGCTGACATTTCAAACAATAACAAACCAGTTTATGAAATTCCTTTCAACAAAACTTGACTACACTTTCGTTTCTTTGTTTGTTTATTTCTTTCTTTATATTGAATACACAATTTTAATTTTATTCTCAGTTTGTTTTTGGCATACCTCCTAATCTCGCAAGATGAATGTTGTAAAAATGATTCCTAGTCTGGGTGTGGATGCAGTATCGGCCGTTGGCTCTAAACAGCAGGAAACTGCGACCATGTTGTACGACAAGTCGGCTGAACCTTCGCAACGACATTGCTCAGACCAGGAAACCGTCCTGGATCTGAACAAGCGAACCCGAGATCTAAGATCTGCGAGACCCTCACACGAAACTGCGCATCAACACTACGAAACCGCTCTGACGTCTACTTGTCAACCATCTCGCGCACTCCAATCACTATGTCACACTTTGTTGAGGTCATGTCTGCAAATAATGTGAATCTACCTTAGCCGGAGATATATTTTTTCAATTTGTAACCTTCTTCTATAACTTCTTCATACAATTCAAGGGTTAAAAAAACTTTCTTGCCGACAGTCGGAAGCACGAATTCTGCATTGCCGATAGTAATCAAAACTGTCGGTAACTTGTCGATACTTGTAAACAATAATCTTTAGCATTTTTTTTATTTTCAGCGGCAAAAAAATTTGAATAAATTTTTTTAAATATATACTACTTAAAAAGTATATTTTCGTAATAATCAAAAACAATGCACACATTGTTGAATTTTATTCTCTACTTTTTTTTTGAAAGAAAAGAAGTGAACAAAATTTAATGTTGTATTTGTAAACATTTGAATTTGAATATAATAATAAATAGCTATTGTGAGAAAAATATAGTTGGGAAATGTTGGTCAACATCTAAGAAAATTTCAGTGTCTCCAAGGCCACTAAATTTAGTTCACAATGTTAGCATGTTTAGAATCGAAAACCTACATCTTGGATGATGCACATATAGTGTGCGTTGCACACATCTGCGGCCGGTCTTGACAGTTAAATGTAACGCAATTTCGCTCTCATATTTTGGGCCGGTTATAAATCGAGTTTAATAAGGAAGCCAGAAAGGCCGTGCATTATTTTGAGACGAATCAGTGAATAATATTTGACATGTTACGATGTAACAAACTTCATGTCAAACATTTCAGTCATCATTTCGAGCTTTGTGAACTGCTTTCGACAAGGGCGTTTTTGTTTCATAGATAAAATAATGCTAATGTAAATTTCGACTTCAAAAGAGCTATTTAAAACAAGTTTTCCTATTATTTTTCGTTTATTGACGTTCTGCAAAAACAAAACGATTTTGTTGTTTCTTTTTTACTTTCTATTTATTATGATTGGAAATATTGATAATATGATACTCTGTTAGCTTGTTATTTTTCATCAATTCATTTCCTTTTTGTTATTCAATTGTTATTTAAAACAAAAAAAAAGCGATTAAAATGTTAACAGTCAATCTTCTCTTTGATATAGAGAATCAATTAGAAATGGAGAGCCGTAACAAAAATGCTATAATCCGTCTCATTAGCATTCCACGATGCAAATCAGTTTCAATTACACGATTACCATCGTTCAAGTCAACGAGCGTGTAAAATACGAGTGAGAAAGACCGTTGTTGATCCGTCTATTCATTTGTCGTTGGTCAATTGTGCCGACAACAATAGTTTCATAAAGCGAGGTACCGCATACAGTCCATCAACCCGACAACAAATTGGAGACAACACTGTTTTTCACTTCCATTTCCATTTTTCTTGTCCTATAACATTTCCTACAACAAAATTTTAGCAAAACCAATTTTGAATAACTGTAAGGCCAACTGACCATATTAAAATGACATTTATAAACAAGAAGTGTAAACAAACCAGTTATTATCATTTTGAAATAATTATCGTTTACATGTAAGTGAATGAATGCAAAGATTGAAACGTTGTTTGACCGTTACAAATTATGAAACAATAAGGTTGCAAATTGTTGCGAGCAAAGTGATAATTAGAATGTTTTTCATAGGCGGAGGAAACGATTCAACGGCGTAGGAGAAAAATACACCTGATGTCCAATCGCCAGCGGGTGATACGAGCACCGCGGCGCGAATGCAACTTTTTTTTACGAATGCAACACAGAGAAATGAGTCACACGAGAGCTCTCTGGGTTGGGCCGGCTCGTTCTCATGAAGCGTTGCGTTCTTACGAAATCGTTATCGTGCCTCCGCAAGAGTCAAGGGCCGATCGAGTTTCGTAGTAAAAGATATCGACAATTAAAGGAAATGACTTTACTTCCACCTTCGTTCGCATCTTGAATTACCATTACGATGGAACGTCATTTTTTAAAAGTTTTTTGAACTTTTTCATTTTTCCCGCCAAAAATGGTAGCATAAGAATGGGCAGTGAAACAAAATAAGTGAATTTAAAAAACGCGAAAAAAAGACAAAACGAACAAAGATGAAATGATGGGTTGTTTTATTCCTTATTTATTCTGTTGTTATCAAAAGTTTAGTATCCATTTTGATTTCAATTTGCTGTCCCTGACCTTAAAAGAACCTTGAAATAGTTGTTTTTTGCAAAGACTGATGCTCTAATGCATTTTGCTGGTTTTTATGTGACCCTTTTCATCTGAATCGTCGAATTTCAGTTTATCTATTTAGTCCAAGGTCGAATAAAAGACATTTCCTTTCATTTGCTCAATATTAAATTTACGAAGTTTTTTATTTTTTGGATTTGTATTGTTACATTTTTGAATCAATATTTTTTCTGTAAATTAAACAGTGTCGAGTTCAATGAATTGGCTTGCGTATTGAAAGATGTCAATATGTTTTATCAAGTGGTAGGAATGCCAATGAAATAGTCACAGCTGTCGCGGAATGCAAATTAAAATTATGAATCTCAAAACGTTCATTTCAGTTTTTGTCATTCATTCGAGAGTAATCAAAAATATGTTCCAAAGATGAAAAATGGATTCTTCTTGAAAGTATTTATCATAATCTGTTATTTGTTACAATTTTTTAGAATTGCTTGTTACAATTTGTTGTCTGTTCTGAAGATCTAAAAATACTTTCAAACAAATGCACCGTTTAACACTCGTATAAATGATAAAGTCTCCGAGTTGAGAGTGACTAGACAAAATTGACTCCTAATCCTGGCGCTATTGTGTAATTAAAACGTGCTCTACACGCTGCGATGCGCTGAGATGCTTTTATAATTCTTAATGTGTTTATTCTCTGCACACTTTGAGTATCAAGTTGCTTTTTTTATCTTTCGGGCGTTTGTTTGTATTGTTCCACAATTTTTATTCTTGCATAGTTACGCTTTTCTTGCAACGGTATTTCAGTTTTCGCATATTTTATTCTGTAAAATAAAAATTTACTGATCGTTTTCATTTGTTTCTTTCACTTGGATGTGACTATTGTTTTGTTTACATTTTCTTCTTATTTTAACCCGACTATTAATTGTTGTATTTACATTGTTCACAATTTGACCTGACTTTTGTGTTTTGTTTATACATTACTTATTTTCTTTCTAATTGCTCCGATGTTTTTTTTTCTCTTCGCATGTTGGTTTACACTTTAATTTGTCGAGCAATTTGCATTCTTTCATTTGTTTTTTCTTTCACGTCATGACTTCATTAATTATTTCATAAAACAAACAATCCGCTAAATCACATCAAAGAAAACCTCGCGCTCTTTCCTCATTCATCTGTTTTGCGTTTAATCTAATTCCACCAATTCCATTAAAGGCGAGCAACTCTTCTCCATAATCATGTAGATCGATCTTCATCAACTTGCACACCGATGATGTATATCTCACCACATGTTCGTGCTATACGGGGCTTGGTTCGCGACGCAACCAAACATCTTCCTTGTTATTAATCAACATCGCTGACCCATTTTTTCGTCTAAATGCTCCAACTCACTTTTTTTATTTCATCTCGTCATTTTCCACAGTTATTGAAATTATTGTCAATTATAAAGTACCTACGTCTCTGATCAGCGATAACATTCAGGGACGAAAAAATCCATGTCATTGCCGAATTGTAATTTCTTCAAAAAAAATGTCACTAAAAAATAAAACTCAATAAGAACGAGCGATAAAAAATTTCCAAGCTGTTCTCGCCGAGGGGCTAAATTGAAAAATTGGATTAAAAACCTTGTCTTCAACAAAAACAAATGTCCCTAGAACTTTAAAAGTCACTAGAAAATAAGTCACATAAAATCAACATAAAATATTTTTAGTTAGCAAGCCTGCCAACTAGAAATTTTCTCAAATGAAAACAGTGATACCAACAAAAATAGGTATCACTAGAATGTGAAAAGTCACTGGAAAAAACTAAAAAATTTTAAAAGTGTTAATTTGGCCATCTTTCGCAATTGGAAATTTTCTTATTGTTTTGAAATAAAAACAGTGATACCAAAAAATGTATTTGTAAACTCAAAAGTCACTAGAAAATAGATAGAAACTGTACGAAAATTGTCAATTGTTTTTAAAGTTAAAACTGCATGTGAGATATTTCGAGAATCGCTAGAGAAATAGCGCCGTAAGTGTATGGATCCTCTAATTTCGTGCACGAATATAGAATCTTCTTGGTTTTGTAAGCACGGCTCGCTGGGCGTTCGTTGACTTATGGTTCACGGCTAGGTTTGTGCGAGTTGAATATTGTCACAGTCATCATGTGCGTAACGCGACAGTTAAAACTGGGACGCGACATTATGCGACTGTATAATGCTTCCATGTCCGAACCCAAACAATTGTGAGAAATTCACGCTCAAAACTGAATGAATATCTTGGACATCGGTGTGTACATTTGTAATAAACATTTGCGAAATATGAGGTTACATAGGCCACTTTGAAATCTACCATCAAAACAAACATTTTAAACACTTAATTTTCATAAGCCAGTCAGGTATTATGATTTTTTTTTTCAATTTTCAAGTTTGTCTTAGCAAAACTTTTTCGCAGGAAATTTTGCTAACATATAAATTATTGACTAATTTTATTAATAAAAAATTGTGTCTACACAACGTGAGATTCTTGTTAAAAGGGGTGAATCGAGTTCACTGTTAATTGGCTGATAAGCAACGCAGCAAAACCCTCCTGGAGATCGTCAGCAAAGATGACGAGGGCCGACGGAAACTCGGCATGTCCTAACTAATGGACTTTCCGCATTTCCGCAGTCTCGGTCGTCCGAATTCAAATTTAGAGCTCGCGCTTAACCGAACTTTGCGACCAAAGTTCAAAGACGACCTTTTAAAACTATCTTTACAATTTCTTAACTAAAAATTTTACACGTTTTGCTATCGGAATTTGCATTTTGCATTTTGTAAGGTATTTAGTATAAAATAAAAAGTATCGACAATTGAGGGCACAATTTATTAAAATGCTGTTAACAGTAATCTGAGATTCTAATTATCCAGGTACATAAAATCATTCTTACATTGCAACATATACACGATGAGAAAACAATAACGGGGAAAAATATTAATTGTTATTGAAATATTACATAACGAAGCTTCGATACAACTAGGAATTATCGATGCGTCTAATAGCGCGATTTGGACGTTTGTAATATACCAAGGGACAATTTTCTTAACATTAATTTGTATTTCATTTTTCGAATAAAAAGAGGAAACAGACTTAAAAAACAATGGTCGTTTCAAAAGTATCATCATCCCACCATTTTCAATACTGAAAACACATCGAATCGATTCATTATAATTTTTGGTCTATCACAGATTGAATTGTTGAATCGAGTTTAATTTGCTTGATTTGAAGATTTCAACAATCTATTTCATACAAAATGGTGAGACGATCGGATTATAAAATCCTAAACATAAATTTTACTGCTAAAACGCTTTTGTTCTGAGTGCTACAGCTGTTAATCTCTTGCGTCGTTGTAGGCACTAGTGTGAACGTTTTCAATTTGCCATGTTTAATAAGATAGCGTGAATTAACTATGCGCGTTGAACGCACTTTTGATGGAGTCGCGGTTCGACTTAAGGCCGAAACAGCAAAAGCTGCTCATGTGGTTCGCCGACACGGAACAACACGGGTTCTTTTAATTGACAGATCTCGGTGAAGGTTTTTGAAAACTGTCCAAAAACGTGTTTGGACGATTGAAAGTGACGTCACGTTTTGTATGATTTATGCCGACATGCTTATTTTTGATTGACAATGGATAATGAAATCGAAATCAAAAATAGCTATTGAACGATTGGATACCAAACCTGAAAGTTTCGTAGATATAACCATTAAGTTACATTTACAACTATGGACTAGACTGGTTTGTGGTGCTGCTAAAAATTGCCATTTTTGATTTTCTGCTTCTTCGGTGCATACTAAATAACATTTTCTAATGTTTATAACGAAATTTCAATTTGATTTGCTTTTCTGATTAAGTACTTATTCGCCAAGATCTTCATTAAAGAACCCCAAACCAGCGGAACTAGAAGCTTTTCTCGTTTTCATGTAAAATGCCATGTATTATAAGTGTAAAATCAATTATAAATAATATATCATTCCATTTACATAATTTGATACTCATAAATCCCATAAATGTGTACATATATATAAATATTTGTCACTTTTTGGTTAAGTGTCCACCAAAAGACTCATGGAAGCGAGTCCTGGTCTAGAAACACGCGACTAAAATTCCACTCAGTTCAACGGGTGCCGTTTGCGCTGCCCGAAGTCAGCAGGACCCGAACAAAATTGCCGACGGTAGGCAGCGGCAAAAGTCGTGGTATCCCAAAAATCCTATTTTCGGTACGGCAAAGAGTATCCGACAGGCAGAGTCTTATACAAGCAGCAACGCTAGCGTAGTCCACAAAGTGATTGTAAGTGCGACTATTCTGGAAGAACCTGCTGTAATTTCAGGCAGGCTAGGTGCCCGTCCGTCTTCGTAGTACTGGTAACTCTTACTGTTTGCATTCGATCTGACGATTCTGTAATTTGGAACTGTCGTATCCAGCCTATTAGTCAGGAAATTTTGCATAGCGTTTGTCACGCAGTACAGTGCTCCGTTATCGTCAAAGGCAAAGCTGTCCGGCCACTGCATGAGTTGGTGGTCCCTCGAGATGACTCTCTGGCCTGTTGTGAACGACGTTCTAGTGTCCCAAGTGGACACGGCATCGTCAGCAAGCAGTCCGAAATACAAGACTCCGTAGGAAGACATCATCATGCCAGCAGTTTGTGAGTTCTTTTTTCCCAACTCTCTAACGAACCTACGGACGTTCTTCGTGCCGTTCTTGAGAACGGCCGTTGGTAGAGAGTACAGATGGAAGGAAGACAAGGGAGAGTAGTAAACTTGTCTGTCCTGTCTATCGCGAGCGGGAGACAGGGCGAGTCCATTGATGTGCATCGGAGAGACCACATGGGTCTTGCCAACCATGAAGCCCACAGCTTCAGACTCAGCCTTCATCGACTCGTGGCGCACCTTCCAAGATGAACTATTTTGCAGTGAGAAGACGATCAGTCCAGGGTCGGACTTACTGCTGTCGGAGATGTAGGCAAGTCCTCCGTCCTCGTGGTCCACGACTATGTCGTTGAGGTATGCGGATTCCCTGTGAACAACATCTTGAGGGAACTCGTAACTGCGAAGAACTTGGTTGGTTTCCAAGTTCAGGATGACCAGTCTAGGTGGACACCTATCTTTCGCCTCCAAGGTCAAGGTTGCGGTTCGTCCACTGTCTAGGACCCACATGCGACCCATCGGGTCGATCTCCATGCTTTCAACCGATTGGAACGCCCTGCAGTCGCCTACCTTTTGCATATCCCAGTTAGGGTATGCCTCCAACCTGGGGGCTGTCACTCCATTAACCGGCGTCGACGAGGTCACGGCTAAGGTTACTGGTACCCCGTCTCTCAACCTGGGCACGGCAAGGTACATCTTATTTTTCCAGATCTTGATACCAGTGATGGCATTGTTGGCAGCAATGTATTGGCCTCGTTGTATAGCCTCGTCCCGGGCCTCGGTCGTCGGCCAGGCGAAGTCCACGTAGTTCCACTGGAACATCACCCGGAACGAATCGTGGGCCGCACAGGACCCAATCAAAAAGAGCACGACCAATTTGAACATGGTGAATTCGCTTATTAGCTTGGTCATCCGCAGCTTATATTCGGCACCAACTTATTTTTAGCGCGGCCACGGCACTCCAGTTGTTATGTAATGTTTACATGCAGTTCGCGCGGGCTTTTTTGTTTTTCTTTATTGTTTTGCCGGAAGAGCGGTCGTAACCGTTGGAGGCTGTTTGCATTCAATACCAATTAACCAATTAGCTCTCAGCGCCCGGCGCTATTCTTGTACACAATTCGGAGAATTCCGCGTGTGCCAACTGGTGTCTCGGTGTCACAGTGGTCGCGCTCCGAACTCGGCGACTGTCGCGTTTTAACTGACGAGACGCGCGGCGTCCCGCCGTAAAGGCGTCGTCCCGCGTTCTTCCCCCAACACGCGCCTCGTTATCCCTCTCTGGGCGGCGTGCGAGTTGCTTCGCGATCCGATGTGTTTCTATAACAATGTAAATTCACTCCTGGAACATGCGTGCCACGAGGCGACAAATGATTCACAACTTGATATTCATCACGAAATCTGTTTGGTACGAGTATCCTTCAACCTTCTTTCATTGTTTTTGTTGTATCCAACGGTCGCGGAAGCGCGAATGTCAACGCGAAAGCTTCTCTAACGGCGCGGTCTGTTTACATGCGTCATTGCGTGACCTCGACGAAGGACCGGGCGCCTTTGAAAACATTAGCTCAGAATCGTACATATTTATGGATTTTTCGCATTGTCCCAGTTTGTCAAGGTTAGGGAACACAAACTTTTGTCAATGCGCGTATGATCATAGAGAAAATTTAATCAGTTGAAAATGAAATTAGAGGACATAGGAAACTTGGTTGGAATTCATGCAGTTTTTATTCAGTTGATCACACGTTGATTCGTGGTGTTATGGTATACATGAAATAGGTCATCGCGTGTGTCAACAGTTCGCGAAACTGATGACTCTTTTTCGTTCCCAATGAAAATGTGCATACCTTTTATTTTGCAAATATTTTGCCTCAGAATTATTTCCATGATGAATTGCCCGTTTCGAAGATCTTATTTTATGGTGTCTTGATATACTTTTTTCAGTTAACCTAAATTTTCCTAAAACACATAAACAAGAATTGGTTCATGGCGAGACACATAAACCTTCGAGTCTTTGCAAACAATTCTCAACATTGAAGGCTGAACAAAATATGAAGAGTATAAATATTTTCTTTTTGCAATGTTGTTACAATGCACAAAAACGGATAACAATGATATTATTTGAATTTTCAATTATTTAAATTAGTTGAAAATCTTTTGAAAATGATTTGTCGAACGGTCGGAGGTACGCTTTCGAAGTATTTTCATACAATGACATAACTCCACACATTGACTCACGCAACAAACGTATAAATTTAACCTGGTGCAAAAGCGCGTCGAGGAAAAAAGTGTTGTACCTGTCATTAACTTTTTTTTCTTCTCGCAGCTAGCAGATGAGCTTAAATACTTGTTACTGTGAAAATAACATGGTTGAAAATGAAAGGCATCCTGCTCGCTCGTCCTTTTTTTTTATTCTACAAATTGTAATTGCACGTATGATTCACTGCGTCTGAGATGAATCAGATGTATTATTTTAACATGTGAAACATCAATTAGATGTAAATTGCAAACGCTTGTACATGCTTCTTAGTTTTAATCACAAATCTCGGATTCTTGGACAAAAAATAATAGGATTACAAATTATAAAAAAAAGCACTACGATCGTAACAATTAGGTCACAATAATAATTAATTTCTTAAAAAACAAATGAGTCAGTGGACGGACAATGTAACAGAAATAACAACAAAAACTCTTCTCTGCAAAGGATTATTGTAACTTTTGCTAAGCTAATGTAACTAAAAAAAATCAACAAAATCATTAAAATTGACAAGTCTGAATGAATGATATTTTTGACAATGATTTGGGAGGTCAACAAGGGGTTCAACTTGTGCGGCCACTTTGGCGACTTAGATAAACAACTGAAAAAAAAATATCTCGTTAGATAACTCCGTTGAGAAGAGGTAAAAATCCGCCAAGGTCGCGTCTAAAAAGGCACAGTCAAGATCGTGATCTGTTTCTTGCAACTATCATTTTCGTTCGTTATTAAGTGCCTGTAATCTGAGAATGCTGAATTTGACGTTTCTGGCTCGTGACAGAGACCAGGTGTTTTATTTCAACGAACGATAGTTTGATTCCAAGCAAACGATTCGCGATCTAAATTTCGCGATTTTTTTTCTCATGAAAAAAAGGGGTTTGTCCGAGGGTCAGAACTTTGCGGAGTAATTAAGATGATAAATTGATTTATGCATGAGGGAATGTGAGCTAAGGTATGAAAAACGTATCGGCGCACGGTTGACACATTCTTTCACGTCTGCAATTTCCAGCCAGCAATTCAGTGTGCAAAAGGGGTTCGACTTGTAAATACTAACGCCACCGACAATATCAATCAAGTTTCGAGATTAACATAGAATTGAAATTCTAGATCGCCCAAGACGATCGTGTCGCGAAAAATTATCTCTCTTCCTGATTAACAACTTTGAAATTAAAACTTGTAACAAATTTCTGAGTAGAAAAAAATTAAAAGAATTTTTGCAAAAAAATTGCAAAATAAATTTTGCAAAAAAATTCTTCGTGCTATTTCTTTTTATTCTGAGTCTTATTTTTGTTTACACTGCAATAAACTTCAATTGCAGAAGATTATAATTAACATGAATTTCTTTTTTTTACTTCATCATTGTGAATCAATGATTTAGTAGATAACAAATCATCGAGATATGATGAGGGAAAAATTGACCTACAAAATGACGTTTTTAGGACAGTCCTTGGGAGAAATGGCTCGCCTTACAGAAAGACAAACAATTGTCAGGCGTGTTTTCCCCGCTAATGCATACAGTTTCCCGTTTTTCATTAGGCACTAATTGTTCAATTAATTATAATAGTGTAATAATTCGAATGTCCCAACTCATCGATTCTTTGATGGAAAAGAACAACGTTCATTAAAATAACAAAACTTAATCGTCCATATTTCTCTGCTAAATTTTCTTTTGCAAATTTTATGAATTTTTTGCAACTTTTTTTCTTCAATTTTTTTTTTAGAAATTTAAATTTCTTAATATGAATATGATAATCGGATACCCGAGTGAAAGGTACAATTTTTTATTCGATTTTTGAAGAATCACCCTTCGTCAAAGGCTTTCGCGGTTCATTAGGCAAAATTGTCAACTGGTAAAGCTGTAATGCATGGCGACAAAAGGTCTCGTAAGGTACGTCGATAAATTACATAAAGCGTGCTCGGGTTTGTCTTTGCGTCGTCGGAACGTCAACAAAACTTCACGTTCGCTTATTAAGAAGAGTCTGAGGCGGTACGTATTAGTTTTAGACTCTCGTCTCAGACCGGATGACATCACCGATTATTAGCAACTTGAATTATTCGAGTCAAGGTGCAGCGCTTACGTCAATTTTCCATCAAAAACAAACGAAAAAAAAAAAAAAAATCATCAAATTTATGTCCAACCATTTTTTTCGACGTTTCAATTTATTTTTAATTAATTTTTCGAAGTTGTGACCAATTTTGAAAACAATTGTCGATAATGAAACGGCTTTTTTATTACATCTTTTTATTCTTTGGGACAAATTAAATAAATATAGTTGGAGTGAAGAAGCAATTCTTTTGCGGAGCAAAAACAATGTTATCTGCAAGAAAGCCACCCTTCGATTCAACCCTGAGAGACGTATTTACGCATCGTTTACGTCCCAACGAAGGACGAGGCTGGCATTTCCTGAAAATATCATTTCGTTTCGTCCCCCAAGTTGCACGCGCACAATCGAGATGAAAATTGAGAGAGCCCATGACCTGAACCAAACGACACTCGCACTTACGTCATTTTCTCTCCCAAAGCAAGGATAACGATGCAATTCGCACTTTCTGTCATTAACATAATGCAAATCTATATTTGATTATCCATTTAATGCTCATTTTCTCCATTACTTTTCCTTAAAATTTTTTTTTAAATTCTTACATTTAATATAATTAAACCATACGAAATTAAAATTTAGAAGAATATTTTTAAACGTTTTTAATAGCTACACTTTATAACTGAATTTAAGTGTATGTAATATTTCTGTAAAAATTTTTAAAAAAATGGTGTTTGAAAATTTGTTTTTGATGTTTTTATGGAAGGTAAAAAAAAAGTGATATCTTGAAGTCCGAAAATAAAGTGCATAAGATGCGAGTGACGTGCGAATAAAGAGACTGCACCCTCGTCTTCCGTTTCCCAGTGCCCTACTAAACACGCATCGAATCTTGAAATAGAACCGTCAAAGCCAAGTCAAAGCACACCGCGAGACGCCCGAAGGCGCTGGGTCGCGAGTTCTGCGGAAAAGTAGGGGCTCAGCATGTTACAAACGGTCTCACACATTTTATCATTAACTCTCTTTGTTTTTTAGCCGCGCGTTTGTTTTCTCAGTTATTTATTCTCACACGCAATTTATGCCCAGGTGTTACGCAATTCGCAATCTTTCGACTCAGCGTATCGAATGCGAACATTGTTTTGTTTGCAAATTAACAGTTTTCCACTTTCATCATCGCAATCTCCGAATTGAAACTTTTTTGTCATCACTCATAAAATCAGAATTTGGACAGGATTATGTTTTTTACAAATTCACTTGTTTTTTTTTTTTTTTTTTTTTTTTGTTCACTTTTAGACATATTGTGAATGTGTTGAAATTTGGATTTTAAATTGATGATACAAATTTGAATGTTTTCAGAAGCGATTTTTTTGTTTCAATCAGAAAAATGAGTTTCTCAAAATGTATTAGTTCCAGATGGCCAATTGCAAGGCTGACAGAGGGTCGCACAGACGGAATAATGCAAGTTAATATCTTACAGAAATCAATTTTCAGGATGCATTCGTATACAGATAAGCATAATGTGTTCCCCTCGCGAGATATTTCTTGACCCTAAAATCAAATGAAATGAGCGCATTCATCGTGAGAATTTCTGTCATAAAAATAATCAGTTTTCAGAATAGAATAATATTTTCATTTTTTCGTGTAATGTTAATTACGAATTGCAATTTATTAAAACAATTGTGTAATTCTAAACTTATTTAATGCAATTGATTGAAAAATTAATAACGAAATGAAACTTTGATTTCGTTAATAAGATAGAATCAGGACGGAAATGGACGATGAAAAAAATTGAATGCTGATTATAGGAGTGGAAACTGAAAACAGTGAATCGTCGGAAAAAATGAATGGCCGGGAGGGCTTGGCTTGCGTGACGTTGCAGCATGTTTGAGCGAAATGTGGAATCGAGATGTCCCCGCGGGACTGTTGAAATACGAGCGACCAATTTATTAGCCGAGCTTGTACAATCGACCCAGATGCATGCAAATGAAAGAGTATTTGGGATTTATTAATTGAATATTAATGACGGCTCTTTCCGATGCGGGGCAACTCATTTGCGCGAACCAAAAGCGAACGACCGATAAAACGCCCCGGCCACTCAACGTGCGCAAATTGAAGACACGAAAGATGACGTGACTGATTTACGACTTTATCCTAATCACAGATTCGTGCGCGCACAATCGATTAGTCGCGATAAATTCTCATTCAGATAAACAATTTCTTTTATCAACTTATCATTCACTTTTGAATCGCACATTCTTTCTAAGCAACTTTTTCAAAGTTTTCAGAATTGTCAAGAGGTTGTTCACTGTTGAAGTCTTTGAACCACATGATTTGTAGTACTTTTGAAGTACGTTTGAAGTATTTTTGAAGTACTTGTAGTATTGAAGTATGTAGTAGTACTTTTGAAGTTGTACATTTTCAAGACTTCAAAGACTACAAGTATTGAATGTAGTACTTTGTAATACTTTGTAGTACATTTTCGAACTGTATCGATTTCATGAGAATTATTGCTGTTAAATTTTATTTTTTGAATAAACATTCAAGTCAATTCATTAATAAACATTCACGATAATAAATGTACAAATAAAAGTAAAATGTCAATGAGACTTTACAACTTTGCAAAGTTACATCAACAAATTTAATTTTTTTGAAGTCTTTTTGAAGTCTTATTGAAGTCAATTACAATGTATTACAAGAACTTCAACAATTGTAGTCTCAAAAAACTTGTTGAAGTATAAGTACTTCAACTACTACAAATTTGATTGAAGTCCTACTACGAGTACTACAAAAGACTACAAGTACTACAAAAATTGAAATCTTTTATACACCGCCAGTGGGAGTGAGCAATCCCTTGAGAATTGTTCATGTATTTGGTTTGATTTTAAAGTGATAGTTAAAAGGTCGGGCTGAATGGGATGAATGAAATTTTATTGGTTGCGGTAAATTAAAGTAGCTTTAAACCGATGAAAAGAATTGTATTCAAAAGAAGATGACGATTTTTGTTCAAACATTTTTGTATGTTTATAACTATTTGCTATCGTATTTGTGTCGAGACATGGCAGCATGCAAATGAATCTGCATACGTATCGAACGCAAGTCGCAGAAACGGCAGTGTTGACTTAATACGAACCAAAATTCACATTTTGTAATGATTTTGCACTCAATTTGCAACTTTCAATTGAACAAAGTGTATAATATAACTAAAACCTAAAACCTCTTCATCATAATTTATCAAACAAACTTGTAATTTCTATTTCTTGCTCATTTTTATAAACATAACCTCAAATTGAGGTTATGTTTTCAAAATCTTATTTTAGAACGTCTAGAATAATATTAAATGTGTGAGTAACATCGGTTTATCATTGTTTTTCGTATCAAAAATGCTGAAAAGTCGTTTTGTGGACGTAAAAAAATTGTTTTCAAAGTTATGTCAAAGATTTGTTATGTTATTATCCAACGTACAAGGTATGAACGTTCGTGCATACGATAAAAAAAACTAATTTGAAAATACTAACGCATTGTTCGGATGACTGTTATACGAATCATCCGTTATTCATACGTGATACAATTTTATTGTGGATCTGCTAATCATACTTGTTATTTTATCACTGTTTTTAATACCTTCGTCAGCTCATACGTCTCACTTAAAGTCACAACTTGAAATTCAAATTTTAAACAATAAAATTTTTGTATTTTCAAATCTGGAATAAGGATTTAAAAAGAAAACACTAGAATAATATTTACCGTAAATTATCCGACTCAGTCGCATTTGAATTGTAAAATTTCAAACTTAAAAATGTTTTTAACACTTTTAAATGTTGTTTAACGTTTGTTTAAGAAATAATCGTTGGAAATGACATTTACCATTGTAATATTTCAATCTCCTTTGTTTTGCAATGAGTTTTGACGTAAAGACTAATCTTATGTGACATCTCACACCGGTTATTTCAACGTCGTGTTAAGACCAGGAACAAACTTAATTTTAAATTCGCTAACAACCGCGCTAAATGCACGCAGTGTCAAAACTTATCAGGCAGTTCCGTCAGAAATTGCTAAATACGTCTTATTGTCATTCAAGAAGATACACGACATTTCCCTACCTATAAAAAAAAGCAACCTAAAAAACCAATCCAACAATTTCAATGACAATGAGTTTTTACACAACAACAAGTCTAAATAATATTTTGTGAATTGAAAAACTTTGAAACAATTGAAAGTATCACAATTGAATGAAACTAAGGAAATTCGATTATGTCATAAAAACGGTTTTGTTTAGCAAATTAAAAGGCAAATTAGTTGAACAATGCCGGTATAATTGGAAACGACAAGAAAGTTTAATAGTTAATTAGCCATTAAGGTAACACATGATCGCACATCGTGAGCTGAATTTGTTGCATGACGGTTTATTGCGATGCAAATTAAATGCTATTTTTTTTTTTACTGCAACTTGTTAGAATCAAGTGACTTATCGCGTGGCTTAAGCCTTTTATCGAGTTAATACTTACAGCCCTCAACGCGCATTTATCACATTTTTATCTGTACAATCGAAACGATTTTGTTAGTCCCTTATAGAACACCAGAATCATTTTTTGATCGTTTTAGATAAAAATATTCAAAAAATCAGCACAGACTGTTTTCTTCACTTTTGTTATTTTGTTGAGTCTCAAATTAACTCGTTCAATAAAAGAAGAGCATTTAGTACGTCCATCAATCAGTTTCATCAAATCATCAATGATTTATCTTCAACGTATCACAATCACTGCTATTGATTAATCGAAACTCTCATTAACGTTTTAGACTAATTTGAGTCAGGGAAGCGTCTGAATCAGTAAGGACGTAACAAAAAAAAACACTCATAAATATCTAATGAGGTTTTACGTTCCATCTATTAAAAATTGCTCAAACAAAAAATTGCTCGCAATCACAATTTGTTCTTTCCAAGAAAATTTTCCACTTTTGCAATGACGCATAACGCCAGCGTTTTATAAAATTTACGGCACAAAAACAGTTCAGAGAAAATTTATTTTTGAATTGAGATTAGAATATAAGAAAATTTAAGGAAAAACGAGATTTTCTCCATGAAGTGTCGATTTTGAGAAAAGTTACTAGAAAACTGACTGTAATAGTTACTGAAAAGCACTAGTGAGTTACTAGGAGTCTTTAGAACGATCCTCTAGGGATTTTGAATCGTTACTGGAATCGGAGCTAACTTCATAGTGTTATAATTTGCTATTCCCAGTTACTCTTTTCTAGATTTTTTGCAGACAAAAGGAATGTTGGTAACACTGACTAGTGGTATTTTGGAGATTTTTAAAATTTTATCGCTATTAGAAAAAACACTTTATTTCTTATTTCTGTTCAAAAATAGCGTTGAAACGTGGATGATTCATTGAGTATCAATCAAAAAATGATCAACGAGTGCGATTGAGACACTTGAGTGAGATTTAATGAACCACGGGTGCGCATGCAAAGTACTTGCATGCGTAGTACTTATGTTAACATGTGCTTCAAATATGAACCTCTTTTCTACGATTATCCAAGCGGTGATAAAATCAATGAACTTCATACGACCTTGGGACACTTTGCATTCCATGTGCGAACGTCTCAAATAAACGCCACTGTGCCGAGTCATTTCGTCCCTTGTAAACAAACAACTCGTTCTTTTTTAATTAAAAAAATTGACATACTAAGAATTCTCAACCTAGAAAAATCAAATTTTCTAGGTCACCATTGCGTCACCAGAGGTGGGGCTACATTTTTTAATTTGTCAATTAATTTAAAAATACAAAAAACTTGCAAACTGAGTGTAAAAAAAATTCTGAGAGAAAAATTGTCGTGAAGAGATTTGAATGTAATTTGGATGAAAAAGCAGTTATGGAAATAGAAGAAGCGAAAAACGTCGAGAAGAAAAGTGACTAGGAAAAAACTGTGAAAATGGGGCCGTAATTAATAAATATTAAACGTATGAAATAGTATATAATAGCATGAATTCGCGAGCCGCGTAATGAATATTCAACTAAAAATAGCTCATATATAATTGGTGCATAAATCTCGTGATGATGTGTGGCCGCTACCATTGTTCGTGTGTTATAACAGGAAATAATAGGCGTGCAAGCCTTGTAAACAAAATAACCGAGAAGAAACTGTCCATCGATAAATTAAATCAACTTGTCTCGCGCGCCACAGTCGAACCCTGACCTTCGACATTTTCTTTTTCATTTTCAATTATTGAAACGTTTTCGATTTTCACTTCATTTTATAAAAAACTCAGTCTTAGAAAACATACGTTACAAAAAGCTTTTGAATAAAAAAATTTAATCAAAGCTAAGTATGTTGACCTTTGGAAATTGTTTTTAATAACAATTTCAATATGATTTTTATAAATACTTTGAACAGTTTTTCAATTCATTCACTCATCTTATTTATTTACTTTTGGTCGAATAATAAACATAACCTAAAATAGAGGTTAGGTTGAAGACAGTTTTTGTTTTATAACAATTGAAAAAAAGAGTCGTCGTTTCGAAAAATACACGGTTAACGCTTGGCAAACAATTGCTTTCGCCTGACAGTCACACTGTTGCGGCCATTGTCTTACTTTCCATTGACAAATCGTTTCGTGGTGAAATTTTATTATTATGTGTACATTTGCCGCCTATTTTACATAATTTCATATGCATTCTTACAGCTGATGCAAATTTCAATAATCAATATTTCAGAATGACAAATCAATGTCAATTATGCAATTGTCGGCTACCAATCCGCGCATTCTTATTGCACAAATTAATTAATCCTTTTTTTTTGCATTCAGTATTTTCATTACGCTATTTGGTTTTATTTTTCAAGTTACTCAGTTTGATTGGAAATTTCAAAAAATGTCAGGAAAATTACTAAAACAGGGGTGCTTATAGAATCCCCTAGATACTGAAACAGAAGAACCAAGTTTTCACTAGAAACTTACTAGAAAATGATACCAACATATGCGATTACCCAAAATTTTGGCGAAATCCGGAGAATTTTACTAATTAAAGGGTTGCCAACTATTACTTCATAAAGTTACTAGAACCAAGGCATTGACTTATTCGAACTAAAATTATTGAAAAAATGAATGAATCATCTGAAGACGTCCAGTTCCAATATGTGAAAAAAAACATGTACAATCGAGTAAATTAATTATTTAAAAGTGAGTCAGGTGCGATCAAATTGATACAAGTCAAAACCGATTGACAATTAAAAGTGATTCATAATTTTCCAATGCTGAATAAAACCTTGAAAATAAATGAAAAGGCGTGACAGCTAATTGATAGTGATCTCCGTAACAAGCTGCAAAATCATAAGGAACAAGTCAACCGTCTGACACTGATTTTCCTACCTAAGATAAGATAGCATCTGGTTTTAATTCACGAATCTAAAAACAGTCAATTTAGGATGAAACTTAATGTAAAATTCAAGTTTTGTACCAAAAAGAAAGCTTTTTCTGTTTTTTAGAGACTAAAGAAATTTTTTACGCAGCGCGACCTGGCGACAAAAAGAAGAAATCAAATGAGATTCAACTCGATTTGGAGTTTAGAACTTGCCAGATCGATTTTGTAAATTGTATGTAACCGAAACTGAATTCTGTTGAATGGATTTACGTCATAACAGACACTGTCATCGACCAGCGTCTTCTGGAAAGGTTTATGAATTTGAGTTTTGAACCCCGATGGGCGATAAATTATGTCGAGACGTGCGTTGTTGGACTTCCGTTTTGTTCGGGACTGTATTTAAGACTGCAGCAAGCCCGAGGAAATTGAGGCCTTGGATTCAAGGCGATCCGACGATTCAGAAAACGAATCGCAATCGTAATTGCTGTGCCATATGTTTGCACGATCTTCGTGGGCGATCCTCGCGATGTTGTGCAACGCATTATTGACACACTCATCAAAATGAAACTTCATTAAACCCGCATTGGCTTCTTGCCTGTTTTATTTCAATTCTTATTATCGATTAAACATTTTTTCAAAGTCAACAGAAAATACCTTTTTAAATTTCATTTACATTTTTATAATCGAAAAAAAACATTACATTCAACAAAAATTTGAAAGAAAAGAGACAATTCAACAAAAAATGCAGAATTAATTATTTGTTAAAATATAATCATTTGTACTTATTCAAATAAACGAAAAATAAGAATTTTTTTAATTTGAATTTTCCCGCCAAAACATGCATAGTCAAGTTTGGTTCTATTGGTTCTAAGTTAATAACAAAAAATCAAAATAACCCCAAAAAACCCTTACAAAAAAAATTCCGTGACTTTTTGGTATAAATTGTTAGTATAATTTGTGCTCTTCATTTTCCTATAATGAAAAATAGTTTTCCGCTTGAAATTCATAAACGTTCGCATGCGCCTGACGAGATCTTGTGTTTATATCATTGTCGAATAATTTTTACGTCTTAGAGGTAACAATTTTGAGTGGCAGTCAAGACTGGAAAGAATTTTGATTTCATACTGTTTCTCTGTTTGCTTAGGATTAAAGATGTTGCGGTCTGGAATTAGGGTTTTGCGTAGAACCGTGCAAAATTACAGCACGGTCTCGGCCCAAGAATCGACCGCTATTTCGGCAGCTTTCAAAATTCAGGACAACAAGGATTTTGAGGAACGAGTTAAAAATTCGAAAGTTCCTGTCATCATCGACTTTTTTGCAACGTAATTTCCTTATTTACTTTTTCCATAGTCGTGAAGAAACTTTTTCAAAAATGGATTTATAAGGTTATGTTCGCGTATTGATATAGAAAAAAAAATTGAAAAAGGAAGTGACGAAATTTTATTACGCAGAAATTAGTAGATTTGTTCTAAGTCTGATAACTAGACAGAAAAAGGATTTGTAATAAAATTGAACTTACCTCTAAAGATAGAAACAAAAATTTTAGTGGTGCAATTAATTTTTAGGTGGTGCAATCCATGTCGTATGTTGACGCCGAGATTGGAAACTGTAATAGCTGAAAAACAAGGCAAAATTTTATTAGCCAAAGTTGACATTGACGAAAATACAGATTTGGCGTTGGATTATGAGGTTTAAAAAGAATTGTTTTATACACGAAATATTTTATGTTTATAAATTTCATAAAAATGAGAAAAAACTGTTAACAATTTTCTTTATTGTAGGTCGCATCGGTTCCAGTTCTGATAGCAATGAAGGACGGCAAAGTGTTAGAACGAATTGTTGGTTTGCAAGACATCGACAAGTTGCGAAAGTTCGTGAACAAGTATGCGAATCCTTAAATTTTTAAAAATCAAATTCTTAGAAATTTTTTCACAAAACCAAAAATTTGTTTCTTATTTTTTTGTAAATATAGTAACAAAAAATAGTTAATCATTTTTTCCAAGTGGATAAGACAAATAAACTGTTCAACTTTTCTTCAAGGTACTGATTTGATTGAATCCTCGATTGATGAACCAAAATCCTTCGATTGATCCTCGAACCACGTCCTTAAAGTCCTAAACTTTCTTGTATGATCACGATTTTTCAATAAATAAATGTTTCCCAATCTGTTATAAGCTCTTTTCAATTAATTTTTGTTTCATAGTCTTCTAATTTCTTGAACTTTTTTTCCAGTTTTTCTTGAGAAATTTTATTTACAAAAACTTTGTACATATTAATCGAATTACTTTAATTTGATATACTCTGAAGCAAAAGTCTGGCCCGTTTATACTCGTCAGATTCAATAGCTTCTTCATCATCAGGATTGTCTTCTATCTTTTTTATTACTTCTTCTCCCTTTTTCTTTAAAAGTTCTCTAGCATGTCCTTTGCTATCTTCAAAATACTCTAAAACCGTTGGGTACATCTGGTCAGGGATACTATTTACATCAAACAAATTGTTTATCAGCCACTGTTGGCGAAGTTTTTCAAACTTCCAGTCACTTTTCGCATGTTTCCACTGTAATAAAAGGCAAAATTTGTATTCTTTTGAAGTAAAATTTCGAATTTTGAATAAATGTTTTTCGTCTTACTTTTGAAACGTAATTCATTGCTTTTGCAGCATTCATTTTGTGTGTTTCTGCTTTCAGTGCCTCTTCTCTAGCTAACTGCTTCGCTTTTTTTTGTTTCCTTTTTGATATTTCATTCTTTGCAGGTTCGCTAGATTCTTTTTCATCTGTATTTGCATCTTCTTGATTACCTTCACTGAAACAAAAACAAATCAATGAAATTAAGTGAAAAATGATAAAATAATTTTAAAGTTTTTAAATAAGTATTAATGATATAACGAACTTCGTCTTTGCAGAATTTTCACTGCTTTCTGTTTCAGTTTTCTTTTTTTTCCTTTTCACTTTTTTCTCTTCAGAATTCATAACGGTTTCATTATTTTTCTCCTCCGAATTCGATTCTGAATGTTTCTTCATCTTTTTTTGTTTTGGTTTGTCCGTCTCTGGTTTCTCAACTTCGTCCTGTCCATTCTCCAGAATTTCTTCTTTCGATTCCTGTTTCCTTTTTGATTTCCCCATTTTATTCGTGAATAATTCGTTACAAATCTGAAAATATTTTTTTTATTTTACACTATAGTATGTAAAACTATAATATTGTTTTTTATAACCTCAAAACAACATACCTTTTAAATCCAACCAAATACCTCTAGAAAAAAATCAGACAGGCAATAAATGTGATTTAAAATTATTCAAAAGCACAATTTTAACTTTTCACTTTCAATAACCTCCTCTAGATTGTTTAATTCAAACTGAAACAAACCGTTTGTTTACAAACTCTCAACATGTGTTTTAAAGTGGTTTTCGTCGGTAATAAAAGAATGAATCTAACTTACCGGCGCTGTTTTGTTATGACATTTTAATGTTGGGTACTCTGTACGACCTCACTCCTCACTTGAAAACACCTTCAGACCGTTGAGAAAATCACTTGTCAGTATTTACGATCTTGTACGATCTCGAGGACAAAAACGTATTACGCTGACGTATGCGAGGAACAATAACAAACAAGGTGAGACGTGTCTCAAAAACGAATTCACCATTTTGTTTATAATCAACCCTCAAGGTCATCCGCAAACCTGAAACCACGAAGCAGATAGTTAAAAGGTGAAATTTTGGTGACAGCTCGGAGTGTTTTTCTCAAACGACCTTCTCGTCACTACACCCCACTCTGTGAGTCTTTTGTTGTTGTTTTGTTTGTATTTACCATTTCTTTGGAGTCAAATCTAACAATGTTTTGATTGGACAAATGTCAACAACAACAAAGTTGTTTACATTGTTCGCATTCTCTTATGTTTTGCTTTATCTTGTTTTCATTTTGTTTCATTCTCTTGTTAACAATTTTTCTCGTTTATCAGGCCAAAATGAGTTTCGACAACATGAAAAATTACATGACAACAGACAAATGGACAGCAAAATTGGAGGAAGATGTTTACATCCAACGTTCTCAGATGAACAACTTGATCATGAATTATCTTGTCACTGGTACGCAAAACCTTTTTTATTTAAAAAATTCAACCTTGTATAAAAATCAAAACGAATCCTTAATTCTTTGTATTTTGAATTACTTGACCCAAAACAAAGTAAACAAATTGCTGTTTTTTAGAGGGTTTCAAAGAAGCTGCAGAAAAGTTTCAAGAAGAGTCCGGTGTTGGTGCGCCTGTGGAACTCAACTCCCTGGACGACAGAATAAGAATTCGGGACGCGATTCAGAACGGACGCATCCAGGAGGCAACAATGCTGGTGAACCAGCTGCACCCGGAGCTCCTGGACAACGACAGGTACCTCTGCTTTCACCTGCAGCAACTTCATTTAATTGAGCTGATTCGAGCTGGTCGCATCGAAGAGGCTCTTCAGTTCGCACAGGAAAAACTCAGCGAGGCTGGCGAGTCAGACGAACATATCCTTGCCGAACTTGAACGTACTCTTGCCTTGTTAGCTTTTGATGAGCCTCAAAAAAGTCCTTTTAGTGATTTGTTACATCCTACACACAGACAAAAGGTATATTTTAGGTCAAACCAGTTGAGTTCGAATCAACAATTGACAATTCTAATTAATTGTTATTTGCAGATCGCGAGCGAGTTAAATGCAGCAATTTTAAAAACAGAAAAGAAAGAGTTAACGAGTCCCAGACTGAACAACTTGTTAAAAATGATCCTGTGGGCACAAGATGAGCTGGACAAAAAGAAAGTCAAATACCCGAAGATGACCAACCTTGGAAGCGGCACCTTCGAGGGCCCCAAATAGTTGAGATTAATTTAGAAAATATTTAAAAACTAAAATATATAACTAGGTATAATTACGATAACCCGCGCGTTTGTATGGAATAAGTTAGTGTTATGAGAAAAAAAAACGAAAATAGAAAACTAGATAATAGAACTTGTTCGGACGTCTCCGTTGCGATTAAACTTGTGTTGACAAAGTTTTGTAAAGTAGAGCTCGAGTAGATGAAAGTAAAATGTTTGAATGGAAATAAAGGGTGTTGGAAAGTGGAATATGACTTATTATTCGTACACAAAGAATGTAAAAAAAGTATTTAAAATGTGCCTCTAAATATGTTGAAAAAATGTTGATTTTAATTTCCTTTAACATCGTTCCTATATACAAAATAAAAATTGGGATTCTAATTATAATACAAAATCGTAGTGAAACAAAAATATGGTCCTTAACATGTGTTAGATTCGTCGAAGTACATACACACTAACAATTCAAATAAACATCAAAATCCTCTCATACTCTTACTTCTTTTTCGTTTCTTTTTTCTTGCAATATCAAAATCACAAAAAACAGCAACTATTTCATTCACATGATTTTCATCTGACGCCATCTGCAGTTCCATCGAAAAAAAAAAAGTAAAACTGCAATAATTTAAAAAAAATTGAAATAAATACAATCAAATTGGAAAACGAAGCTTCGCGTCTACATTTAATTTCATAAAAGCTTCTCAGTTCCTTACTCCAACAGATGGCGCCAAATTTCACTTTCTTCGCCCGCCGTTAGGTGGCGACATCTGTACCCTTCTCAAACCATGTTTTACCATCCAAAAACATAATCCATCGCTTTGGAAACAATGCCAGTGCTTTTCTGTGGCACACACTCGGGCGATTTGACCGTCTGGGGGCTGCTATGAGGATAATTCGCCACGAGAGGTCTAGCACCCGGGATCCTGGTTTTCGGAGTGCCAGAATTCTTGATCGGCGTGGAGAACATGCGCATGCTCCCATTAAGTTTGGTCCTGTTCTCCTTATCGCTGCCTAAAATAACTCCCTCGTCGGTACAGGGCACGACGCCAATCATAATCGACCCGGAGACGACGTCGCCATTGCAAGTGAGCGCCCGTTGTGCCTCCTGCTCGACGGAACATTTCAGATGGATCCAATTGTTCTGAGGATGGGGTGCCGGGTGTTTATCAACAATGCGCACCCTGGAGGACATGTGAGAAATTACAGAATTCAGGGCACTCATGGGGAACCCGAAAACCGTCACCCACTGGAGCAGACCCTGCGACTCGTTGTTGTTGCTACAGGAACTCATGTTCGGGACGTCCAAAAAGGTCGCATTTGCACCGCTCCGGCTCGGTTGTCTTGGTGCCTGGTGGAGTTGTCCGTTTACAAAGGAGGATTGGTGGGCTAGTGGAGATGTTGAGGGACAGGGTGACGAAACCGAGCCTGCATCCACCAGGTCAAATAAACCTCGGGTTGGCGGACCACCTACGTGGTTCTCCGTGCTCATCTGAGGACTTCCTGATGCGTGGTTCGAGGCAAACATCGCTCTTTGACGATTAGTTCGAAGCTCCGAGGTGTTGTAACTTGACACTGGCGACGACATGCTCAAACTTGTGTTGTGATAACGGTTCGAGTCTGGAGTTCCTATTCCTAGTCTCGAATGCTGAAAAATCGAAGATTTGTATCAGAAAAGAGTAGTCAAGATATACTCTTTATAAAATTTCAATGAGAATCAAATAAAAGTATTTTATGAGTAAAGACATCACGATCTTCAAAATAACAAAAAAATTATAAATGAAAAATCGCTTCATGCAATTTATGAATTTGAGATGATTAAGAAATTTATTGTCAATGAATATTTCATCTATTGTTGCTAATTATAATCATATATAATTTCAATATTTTTGTTTTCGACTTTACCGGGTTAGCATCTCCTAACAGAAAATTAGGTAAAAAGTTGGTCGCTGGACTACTTGGAGATTGTGCTGCACTCCCTGCTGGGGATCCTAAAGTCATTGGTTCCATCTAAAAATAATAAACAATAAATAAATTGAAATAAATTAATCATACAAGAACAAACAGTCTTTCTCTAAATTTGCAACTCATTTTCAGAATCAATTAAGAAGAATTAGAAGATAATTTATTGTTTTTTTATTTAATTTTATTGCCATTCATCAAGTTGTTATTTAACTGAAAAACAAGCAAACTGACGTCAAAAAACAATTAAGTTGAATTTCTGGCATCACAAAATTTTGCATTTAATTTTAAATTTAACTTGAGAAAGATACATTTTGGCATCTTTAAAATGGTCCACCAAATCGAGCGGGAACTTTCTTAAAAGAACTTGTTCTCATTCGTACAAGAATAAAACTGTCAATTTTCTTACCTTTTTATTTACTTTTGATTGCAACTACTTTTTTCAATCTTATGGTGGCTTAAGTTTTATTTTTTTGTGCAATTTTGTGATTTTCGCACACCAACGGCGAACAGCAACAGTAAAAACGACTTTTTCGAGGTTATGTTACCCACGATTAACCAACATGAACATAGCCGATAATGAATGTTTACAAGATAGAGCGGGAAATTCAAAATAAAACATGTGTTTCCTTATAATATAATCGGTCTAATTAAAAGATTTGAAAGAATTAGAAGATAATTAAAAAATTTGATTTTATGAAATTGTTTTTGAACTAGATTGAACCGGGAAATGATTGAAAAAGCCCAGAACGTAATTAATCTTAACGTTTATTCACTTGATTGAGCATACAAAAATAGTTTTAAAATCACAAATAACATTCACTACATCTAAATGCTGGAAATTCGGTGGGTTTTCACAGTACGATGACTCATATAAATTTTTTCCTTACAAAATACTCGCAATTGCACAAATCGCAGTAAAAAAATCTCTCCCAAATGGTTTCCATTAAAAAATCAAAAAATTATACTTAAAACATTAAAATGGCACTTTAGCACTTCAAATTAAAAATAATCAAATCCTATCTTTTCATTAAAAAAACCTTTAAAATGAACAAAAAAATCGTTCTTAAAAGACTAAAAATCTGCCAAGCTCGATTTTTCAGGTGAGATTTCATGAGCTTGAAAATTGAGCGTCTAAAGTAAGTAAATGGAAAATATACAATTCATCGAAAATCTATCTTGAAGACAGACTATTTTAAAAATACAAATAAATCAGTTTAAAAAACTTGACGAAAAAGTCGAAGTTTGTTTAGTTGGCAAACTGACGGTTTTTTGATGGTGTAGAGCAGAAAATATGATTGACATCTTCGCTCCAAGTACTATCTTCATTGACGTCCATACTTAAACTGGCAGTTTGGTAACCAGCATCTTGTGAGTACCTCGAACTTGTAGTACTTTGCTGAATAAAAATTGTATTGTTCTGCTGAAAAGTGCTCGAATAAATTTTCGCTTCTTCCAACCTAACTATTTTGTTTATTTCTAATTCTTCTTCTTCTTCTCCTTCTTCTTCTTTTTTTCTGTCCATCACAGGTCGCTTGTTTTTATCTGGAGTCACAAAATCTGAAAAATATTATTCATCAAATTTCCAAACAATTCAAAAATATAATTCAGAAACTCTTAGAAACTTTTTATCTTGAGTGTTTAAGTACTCCCTCACTTTACGAGGGAAATATTTTACCTATCGGACTGAAGTCTTTATTTTCCTCATCAACGCTCATATCAGCTGTGAAATCAAGTCTGGCGACAGACTTTGGTCGGTCAAATGATCTTTTTATACTTTGACACGACATCCGGTCGGTTTCAAAATTTCGTATTGGCGAAATGTTGATAGGAGAAAAATCTCCAACACCTCGAGCTGGTGTTTGGAAGTTTCTTGTTGGAGTTCCATGATCTCTCATCATATTGATTCCCTGAAGTTTTCAAAATCGTAAAAAAATTATAAACAATTTTTTATTTTGTATTTGTCACTATTCATACAAAAATGGTTTTTGCTTACCTTCAAGGGAGTACAATCAGCTAAAGTTCCACTCTGAGGTGGACTGCCGCAATAAACAAACGGTTCTTGGTCGTTAAGATCAGAATCGTCTGAATCTTGAGACTCGTTTTGAAAGTCAAACAGTTTTCTTCTCAACGAACTATTCGTACTGTTCGCATCCTCCAATTCGTTTTGAACATTTTGATCCTTAAAACCCAAAGAAACATTTTTAAAAAATATTCAATCGACAAACATTTACAAATTAATTTTTTTGGTTATTTGTTTACTTGGTTGAATGTAAAATACGGTTTCAAAGCTTCCTCAAGTTCCTCAGGTAGGTTTGGCGGTAGCGACAAAACCGTTTGTGTCCAACCTGGCAAAAAACGTCAAATCAGAAATCACAAATACTAATTTTTCACCTGAAAAAAAAGAAAGAAAAAATGGTTGGAACTAAATTGTACCATCTCTTTTGGTTTTCATCTCAAAACTCGAATTAAAGTTTCGCGTTGGCGTTGAGAGGCCAAGTTTTCGACTGACGTCCTTGGGTTTGTTGTCTAAGGGACTGGGAACAATTTGGTTCTCTGAGAAGAATCGTTTGATAGCTTGCTGGGCCTCTTTTTCTGTCTCGGGTGACATGAAATTATGCTGGTTTACTAGCTCGTCTATGTTTGCTGGCCGACATGTTGCCAGTTCGTCCACTGTTAAACGAAATTCTGGAGATTTTTCTGAACTGTTTTGATTCGCCTGACAAAATAAAGAAATGTTATTTTTTAGAAAAATTGAACATACAAAAACGAAAGTTAAATTTATGGAATTGATAACGAGATGACATAGAAATATTTATAAAATATTTTTTGTTATTTTGTTTTACCTTTTTAGTACTAAAAATAGTAGGACTAATGACAGAAAGATGTAATCTGCTGGTCAAATCAGCCTCGAAAGGATTTTGAGCAATGAATTTTGTTATCCCAGAAGGAGGCGTCATACATGCCTGCATCACAGATACCAAATTAGGATAATGTTTACTGCTCTCATTTTTGTTGCCTATCACGTTTTTGTGCATTGTAATGCCGGATCTGAAATGTAAACAAACATTAAACACCTCAATTTTTCATTCTAAAAAAAATAAATAAACATTTCAATTATAAAAAAATTAATTTATTTTCAAAAGAAAAAAACGTGTTGGAATGTCTAAATATTAACCTTGAAAGTGTTTTTTACATTAAGAAATAAATACAAAAATGTTCGCCTCTTTCAAACGGTTGGTGTCAATAACCGTTGTGTGTTTCAAACTTGAATTGTTAAAGAAAGTTTATATCACGAATGCAAGTGATCGGAACAGTTAGAAGAATCAATTTTGAATGACACAAGTTGGTTTTGGTTTCATTTTTTGTACTCACAATTTGCTGATAAACTTTTTTTAATCGCAACGCTTATAAATTTAAATAACAAACAAACATTTAGCAGCCGGTACAGACGCTGCCAGATTGTTTCTGTGTACTGAAGTTGGTCGCTGGTCGATTTCAATACTTAAATTTTTGCGCGGGAAATTTAAAGTTTTTGAAAGAGAAAAAAACATATACAAAGTTAAATCGTATTCTTTTGATTTGCAAAACTAGAAACAATGTTTATATATGAAATAAAAACAACGTTAAATAAACAACATTAAACTTTTTAAATATAAAAAAATTTGAAAATGATAAATAATAATAATTTGTTGCCAAAGCAAAATCGCTGCCAAATATAGGCATTTTGATACTTAAAAAAATATAAAAAACAAAACTTTTGTCTATATGGGTACAAAAATTCGACCTTCAAATTCAAACGAAACCCGTTAACAGGTGGCAGCACTGTATGGGCGCTTGCAGAAGACAGTTTTCGGAGCTGTCAGTGCTGCATTGCAGTTCGCGACGACAGGTTTGATCTACGAAAATCTTGGTCAGTTGAGCGCGACTAAGAAACGTCACTGAAAATCCATTGGCTGATGTAACATCTTGAGTGCTGACGAGAGACCAAGCCACAACGATGGGGGTATGTTTAAATCCCAAAAACCGAGCTGACAATTTGTAACATACCTTAAAGTCGGGCCAAATCGTTACTTTTCCCCACCATTTTCGCTGCGCCCACAAGTCCGCGCAAATCGATAGCTACGTTCAATCATCAGGCTTCTGATATTTCATTTCTTCTCATCACATTCCATCTTTTTGACCTTGATTAATCATCTGATCCAAGGTCACTTTCACCTTCAAGGTTGTTCTTTGTTGACATTCTGTTTTGACAGGTTTCGATTTTAAGGTTAACCGTTTGACATTTTTGCAAATTTTAAACAGTAATGACAATGAAAACTTCGTTTTTGTTTATTTGTTTATTGTTTGTTAACTATCTTAGTTTTTTTAAGAAGAGAAAGTTGTGGTATTTTTATTGGGTTGGAGATACGTGAATTGAGAACACATTCTCTACACATTCGCTACATTCATAGAAAATCAATGCAGAATTACACATCTGGCTAGAGAATCGGTGTTTGTTCAGCAAAAATGAATATCGCGATTATTAGTCAAGTTTCAGACAAAGTTTGTCGAATCAATAAAATCGGAATACAGAGAGAGAAAGATCAGAAAATTTTGATTGGAGAATCCACAACGTATGCATTAATTTTCAATATTTCATTTACATTTTTATCACTTTTGGAATGACATTTCCAATTCCAATAATCTTTTTCATTTTTAATTGTTTAACGTCATTGTTTTTCTTTTTACAGTACATGAAAGCAACAAAATGTCCCACGGACGACCTGAGCTACACCAACTGCGCGGTTGTCAACCCAGACGACTTTCCCAAGGACGTCAAGTAAACAAAAATTGAATAAAATGTTATTTCAAACAATTCTGTTCTGAGCTGTTATCATCTTTACTATTTTTTTTCAGACACATCGAAGTGGTGACAGGAACAGATCCAAGGGGACAAAGCCAAAGTTTTGTCTTCTCGATAAAATCGCACCATGATATTCCCAGGGGTGCTGTTGGGTTCAGCATGCCGCAGAGGAAATGGGCAATGTTGTCCTTAGGCCAAGACATTGATGTTCGTCCATATTATTTCGACCCTTCTTCCACGTCTGAATGCCTCTGCACTATCACTCTCGAAGCTGATTTCTTAGTAAAGAAAACGTAAGTATCCATTTTAATTTCCGAATAATATTTTTACATGTAAAAACTTCATACATAGTTCCATATATGATTCCATATACATTCTCATGTGGTTCTATATATGAACTGCCTATATATATGACTTTCGCGATACGAAAATACTAAATTTGCACTGAAAAATGTTGTTAAATATGTATTTTAGTGTAACCCAAGAGCCATACGACACAGATCAGATGGCAAAAGAGTTCCTGATGCAGTTCTCCGGCCAGGCGTTCACAGTAGGACAACAACTAGCGTTTAAATTCTTCGACAAGAAATTGCTCGGCTTGGTTGTCAAAAGTTTAGAAGCCGCGGATCTGAGCGCCCTCAAAACCGGCCAGGAGCTCAAACCAAAGAAGACCCGCATGGGTCGGTGTCTGGGCGACACAGTTATTGTGTTCGAGAAGGCCGAAAATTCGAGCCTGAACCTGACAGGAAATGCCAAGGGTAAGATCGTCCGTCAGTCCATCATCAACCCCGACTGGGACTTCAACAAGATGGGCATTGGCGGTCTCGACAAAGAATTCAGCGCCATCTTCAGACGAGCTTTTGCCTCGCGAGTTTTCCCACCCGAAGTTATTATTCAACTTGGTTGCAAACACGTCAAGGGTATTCTTTTGTATGGACCACCTGGCACTGGCAAAACTCTCATGGCTCGCCAGATTGGAAACATGCTCAACGCCAGGGAACCCAAGATTGTAAATGGCCCGCAGATCTTGGACAAGTACGTCGGAGAAAGCGAGGCGAACGTTCGCAGACTTTTTGCTGACGCTGAGGAGGAAGAAAAAAGGGTGCGAGAAAAACGTTCCTTTGCCAAAATCGACTTTTTTCGAGTAAACAATGTAGAAAGTATTTATAATTGACCTGTTTGTATGCTGATTTTTCAGTTGGGACCAAACAGCGGTCTTCACATAATTATTTTTGACGAGATCGACGCGATTTGTAAATCTCGAGGAAGCGTCGCTGGAAGCTCAGGGGTCTCTGACACGGTTGTGAACCAGCTGCTGGCAAAGATCGACGGTGTGGAACAGCTGAACAACATCCTTGTCATTGGCATGACCAACAGGAGAGACATGATCGACGAGGCCTTGCTGCGACCTGGCCGATTGGAGGCACGATATTATTTCATTACACTCACCTCCTATTTCTTAAACCAATTATCTAGAACTGCGCATAAAAAATCTGTTTCTGATTTACTGCAACATTTTTATGCAATTTATTTTGCCTTTTGTTTCCGTTTATGAAAACACGTTTGAAGAGAATGAACATTTGCAGGTACAAATGGAGATCAGTCTGCCAGACGAGCACGGCCGGTTTCAGATCCTCGGCATCCACACCTCACGGATGAGAGATTACAAGAAAATTGCCCCCGACGTTGACCTGAAAGAGCTCGCGGCGGCGACGAAAAATTTCAGTGGTGCTGAATTGGAAGGTTTGGTTCGTGCGGCTCAGAGCACAGCAATGAACAGGCTCATCAAGGCTTCGAGCAAAGTCGAGGTCGACCCCGCTGCCATGGAGAAACTCATGGTCAGCAGGGAAGATTTCTTGCACGCGCTCGAGAATGATATCAAACCTGTAAGATAGAAATTCAACCAACAAAAATTTAACATCGAAGAAGAAAAGGTTAGATGGGGTTCTTTTTAATTTCGTACATTTCGTTTTAGGCGTTCGGAGCAAGTGCAGAGATGTTGGAACACCTCCTTCTTCGGGGCATCATCGTCTGGGGAAAACCAGTGGAGGAAATTCTCGCCGACGGTGCGTTGCTGGCGCAACAAGCCCGGAATACAGAAGGATCTGGGTTGGTTTCCGTCCTCGTTACAGGACCGCCGAACTCTGGCAAAACTGCCCTCGCTGCTCAGATTGCAAAGAATTCCGATTTTCCATTCGTCAAAGTCTGCACTCCCGAGGATATGGTTGGGTATACGGAAAATGCCAAGTGTTTGTCAATCAGAAAAGTAAGCTACAAAACCAAACGAATGTTGGTCAAATCGATACAGAAGACATAATTAATTGTGGTGCTTCTTTGCATTTCAGATCTTCGACGACGCTTATCGGTCGCAGCTCAGTTGTATCTTGGTGGACAACATCGAACGACTTTTGGATTACGGTCCGATTGGTCCTCGATACTCAAATCTCACTCTCCAGGCTCTTATGGTACTGCTGAAAAAGCAGCCACCGAAAAATCGAAAGCTTCTGATCCTCTGCACTTCAAGCAGAAGGTAAAAATCAAATTACAAATAATGATTGAAATTAAGATCAAAAACATCGGTTTCTGTTAGTGACTATATGCGAGGATTGAATTTAATTTTCTGCGCATATGTAGGAGGTTTCCTCAGCTTCTGCTCAGACATAAAAGATAGTCGCGATCTTCTGCACATGCAGCGAAGGTCCCAACGATCTTCCACGCATGCGCAGTAGGTATGTCGATGCAGAAGATTTCTAACCTTTCTATGTATGCGCAGGCGCGAATTTTGAAAATCAAATATGCGAATTTGTCATAAAATGTGATAACAAAGTGAAAAAATTATTTTTTCAGGCAAGTTTTAGAAGACATGGAGCTCCTTTCTGCCTTTGACACGATACTTCACGTCCCCTACATATCCCAAGCTGAGGAAGTGATTCGAGTGGTGGAAAGTGTCGATATTTTCTCCAAGGACGAACTACATTACTTGCATGGAAAACTCAAGGAGAAGCACCAGTAATAAGAAATGCTTTCATTAAACTGTAGAACAATGTTTTTGAAAAGTTGCTCTTATAATTAACTTTTTGCTGTTTGTTTTAGTGTACATATTGGGGTCAAACACCTATTAACCGTCACAGATTTGGTACGACAAGTGGAGCCAAAGTACCGAATGACAAAATTCCTCCTGAAACTCGACGAAGACGGCTCTTTTGACGCGACGAATTAGAGGCTTGGATTAACTTGGAAAAAAATCCGCGTCTCAAAATGGAATCGGGTGCAAATCGTTTTTAAATCGTTTTTGAATCACAGAAAACTTACAAGTAGATCCAAAATTGTTGCAAATGATTTAAAAACACATCGAATTTGAATTTGAGATGTAGATTTTTTGCTGGGAAAATCGAACGTATTTATTTTGAACACCTCAAATTAGCCAAGACACACGTACACGTCAATAGTCAATATCTAGCAAAAAAGAATGATAAATCAATAAATGCGAGCTCTCAGTAGTTGCCAGAGATGCTCAAACGATCGCCTTCGTTCTCACGATAATATATATAATTGTACAGTGAACAAAGCCCAACGAGCAAGAAACATACTTTTGCGAATTTCCTCATAGATTAAAATCCATTGCAAAAATTGATGAAAAAATAAGAGTATTTTCGTTCCAAAATATTTAGTGTTTGAGACATTTTCTTTGTGATGAGATTTGCAAAATTATTGGCACGAAATGATGTTGTGTTTGATACATTTTAGTCAGTACAAATTGATGTTTCCAATTTTGCACTCTAAAATTGCTGTCAATTTCAATGTTAGTAAAAGAAAATTTTGCTCGAATATTTTTGTTGAAAGGCTTTGCTTTTCGAATGAAATTTCGTTCCATTTATGGTTGCATTTATGAATTTTTTCAGACTTCGAATTCGTTGTTTTTTAACTGTACATACTTCAAATGTCAATCGAGACTAGAATTTAGAAAATAGAAGTGACGGTAAACATTGTTCGTTGTAGTTCTGGAAAACTGAATTGTTGAGAATTTTTGTGATGTTGAATTTAGAAAGTTTTTTAAAATTCGGGTTTTTTCAAACTGCAACGAACGATTGTAAATAAAATATACTAAAGCATATCGTAATGAGATGAGTATATAATGTCCTGGTATTATATTTATCGTTACTAAACAGAAACGAAAAATTAAACAATTATATACGTGTAAATGTGTGTTGCATTGTGACGTTTCGTCTTGACGCGTTCTTTGAAAACTGAGGTTTCACTTTTTCCAACGTTCAAGTTTTTTGGTCAACAATTGAATCGAATTGAATCCATAAAATTGAATTCACAAACATTTGAAAAGTGAAAAATTGTTCAACTGAACGAAAGTAAAAATCATTGAAGCTTTGAAAAATTAAAACGCAAATCTTTGAAACGTAAAAGGTGAGAAATTTCAGTTTTCGAAAACTATAAATAAACAAAAAGAAATATATATATTCGTAGGAACCATATACACCAGCAACTTGTTCCTCTCTTCGAAGAGAATTTCGCTTTTCTTCCGAACCGCATTTATGACAAGAAAAGATTTTTTTTAGTCAAATCACTTAGTTGAAGGGATGATTAAGTTTTGCTTTTTTAATTATGTTTATTATCTAAGTTATTCTTATAGTTTCTATTTTTATCTTAAAATACATTTGGATCATTCCAGATATTGTAATTGATTTTTTGATTTAAATTCAGGTGTATTTTAAACTGAGACATTGGAACAATTGGTTGCCCAGCTAAATTTTCTCACCACGAAAAACACAAAAAACTGTTGTAAATTGAAGAGCAATAATATTTTTCGAAAAGTTGTTTTCTTCTAGTGGCGACGTTACTTATTTGAAGAGCCATTTATTAAACCGGTCCTGTTGCCGCTGTTGTAATTATGTACCAAGATGTAATTATGTATTGTCGAAAATAATAAAATTACACCTCAAACCATAATTATAAATTGGGATTCGAACCCTGGTCCCTCGAAATCCAATTTACCATTTTATCCCCCGAACCGAAATCGTTCAAAACTAAGAAAACCATTTTGTACAACTTACTAATCAAATACAAACAATTCGAAAGGAGAAGAAGTATAAAATAATTTTTAAAGAAACAGTTTATATTTAGTCCGAACGTACAATGCTATTTACAATGTGACAATCCAACTCAACAACGTTGCCAAAAGTGGCAGAACGAACAAACAAACAAACTTTGTAAATTTTGGCACAAACAAATTTTCCTTGACATCATGATAATACTTCTCTACGTGTTTATGCAAATTCCCATTATTTACAAACATCATCCCACACTGTCAGCACCTGACCCGACCTGACCTTGACACTCATCTGAAGGTCACGGTCAATCTCATTCTTGACATTACTCCCTACACATTTTATTCTCTTACCTTACCTTTTATTCTTATACCTTATTTTGCTGTACTCTAAAAATGTAATTTCACAATATTTATACTCATTGAAATTTTACATTTTTTATTATGTGACTGAAACTCTAGGTACTTTACTTTTTGACGCTTCATGAAACCTTGGATGTGGGTTAAATTCTTTTTTGCAGTTACATCGATTGGGGTACAAACAATCTAAAAGTGAGAATTAAAATAAGTGATATTTTGTTTACAAAATATGACAACTTGAAATGAGTGGCGGGCAAATTTTATCTGAGAAGTTCACCTTTGGGTATGGCGTATGGGGTCTTTTTGGGTTCATCAGCTAATGGGATTAAGGTCTGAAATGGGGGCGGAGTTTAGACAAAAACATGGCCGTTTTTGTAGTACTCCAACATTTTATAACAAAATACACTTCAAACAAGAAATTTTCATGATTAGAAAATTTTGAATGATTGCGTTAGTCAATGAACCGGCAATTTTCACCGAATAGTTTTCTTAAAATCGCAAATTATTTATTTTTGATAAAAAATAAACCTGCTTTCAAACGGCGGGTAATTCAAACCTGTAGAAATTATAAAGTAAACAATAACAAAAATCTTTAAAACATTGAGAAAAATTTTTGTTAAGAATAAATATTGAGCATTTCGACATTTGTTTGCAAACTCTATCATTATCTATGGCAAATCAATAAATTGTCCCGTTTTGTCTCTTAGGTTAGAAAAAGACGGCGGTAACCATTTTTCTCTCTCCCTCTCTCGGATGTTACATCTGTCAGCGCACAGCTTCCCCCCACCCGCAGCACGAATGAACGACTTCGCAAGCACAAAATATTATAATTTGCGGATCAAAAATAGTGCGGTGCAACGCACGAGGAGACGGGTGTGTTGCGCGATCCTTCAGACGGACGCGGAGTTGGTGTCGCATCTGAAGATCCCTCGTCCAGGTAACGCCAATTTCGTATTTTTCACTTTCTCTCAACAACTTGCTGTCAGCATCTGTCAGTGCATTCAAATCCGTCGCCTCTCAATTTTGACCTTCGACCTTCATTGTGTCAGACTTTAATATCATTTCGTTATATTTATAATCTAATTTAAATGTCATTTTTTATTCGTAAATTGTCACAATTTTGATGTATTTTTTTATATATATGTTTATCAAGATATGTTCACTTTTTTTTCGTTTGATTGTTTTTTTTTTATTTTCTTTATTTCTTATCATTTATTTCTTATGTATTTGTTCTCGTTTGTTCTGTGTTCATAATTTTCTCGATAATTTTTTAGTTGTTTGCTGTTTGTTTTATTTGTGACTTTGTTTCTTTTCAATTGTATTTTTTCTGTTGCAACCTTTTTGTTTGTTTTGATTTTTTTCATTTTTTTGAATTCTTCTTGTAAATGAATAAAAGATTTAAAAGAATGATAGAATCAACTTGAAAAAGAAATTGTTTGAAATAATGTAATACAATTGCAGATAATAAGAGCAGATGATGCAGAAGCACTCAACGAGATGATTTCAGTTTGAATGGCAGAACAGGTAGAGAAAAACGATCTCTTGTGTTCCTTCATTGAGGCCAACATGGACGAATCTTGTTTCTACCAATTAATCACAACACCAGTCAAAAACATCCTACAATTGCAGAAATTCAAAAAGTAAGATACAAAATCATCAAACAAACAAATTCAAAAAATTTCAAACCACAAAAATTGGAATCAAAATCAACTAAATAAATGTTCTACGACTTGAAAAATCAATGCTAGTCTTCATTGCATAAAGGGATCAGTTTTCAAATATCATGTTCACTTATTTTCATAAATTATTAAATGAAAATATTTTTTTTAGAGAAAAAAGTCATTAAGATGTGTCTGGTTTCATTTTTTAAGTTTGTTCATTATTTTTACTTTAATTTTTATTTTAATTCAAAGCATGTGAACTAATTTACATTTAATTGCAGGTTTGAATACAAAAAAAGAAGAAGAAAATAAGTTAGAACATGGATTACGTAAGTCAGTAAGAAGAAGAAGGATAAATGCAATAAGTTGTACTGATTGATTGTTCGTGATTCGGTTAATTTAGGGATACGTAAAATTCGTTATGTACTGTTGCATAAGGGAAACCAGGCGGTAGCCATGTATAGGCCTTGATCTTTGGGTCAAATAACACATGAGCTGATAACTATCAATAATTAATAATTATTGCTGTTCGAAATAAAGGATGATCGATCGAGTCACAACAATGAACTTTGCTGATACTCTTCTTCGTTCATAATATTGCAGTTCAATGTCCAATTTATTTGTGTGTTCCCAATTAGATAATCAACTTTTCCCCCGAGTTTCAAAACTTAACCAGAACATTGATCTGCAAATTGTTTGTCTGATTTTTTAACTTAGTATATGACTTTTAATTTTGGAGCTGAACAATGGTGTTTGCTTGACTTATCATGTGTTGTAACAGACTTGCATTTGTGATTTTAGGATCAAATGGATGAACCCACGCGCTCCAAAAAACAAGGCTTACATTCCAACTCTAGTGGAACACATTGCTAACGTTGTAACACATGGCTTAGGAATCGTGCCGGCTCTAGTGGGAGCTCTCGAGTTGGTCCGAAGATCCACCAACTGGACGCAGCTCTTCTCAGCCCTTGTCTATGGAACGTCGCTTATCATGCTTTTTATTGTTTCTACATTTTTCCATAGTGTTCACTATTGTCACCACGAAGGGTACTTTCAAGCTTTTATCAACTCCAATTTTGTATTTTGTATTAAACGTTTGTTTGCAATTTTTTGAATTTCAATCATTAATTGGACAAACTTTGGCTTTTTTAGGTCTTTGAAAGACGCTCTTCATCGATGCGACCGAGCGATGATTTACGTTTTCATAGCAGCCTCGTATTTTCCATGGCTGAATGTGGAAACTTATCAAAACAATGCACTTTTAACTCTGATGCGTGACCTTGTATGGGTTTTAGCTATCCTTGGTATCTTGTACCAACAGATTTTTCATGAGAGGTACAAGATGCTCGAAACGATGCTTTATCTTATCATGGGAATCGGACCTAGCATTGCCATTGTTCCAATTGTAAGTCTAGACATAAGCTTAAATAACAAAAATTAGAAAACTCACTTTCCTGTGAAATAAGAGTTTGAAAATGATTGTTCGGACACGTGCCAAAAGATGCAAAATTAAAATGTGGGTTTTTGGTTTGTTTTGCAGAAGGAATACGATAATATCATAGAGCTGAAACTGGGAGGACTTTTGTACATAGCAGGAGTAATATTTTTCAAGTCAGACGGCAGGATTCCGTGTGCCCACGCGATTTGGCACTTGTTCGTAGCAATTGCAGCGTGGTTCCACTACTACGCCATTCTAACTCACCTCTACCCTCTGCCCGAAGATGAAAACTATTCTAGTCTTCTAGGATTTATTACAGGAGAACAGGATTCGCGATCTGAACTTTAGTTTAGAGATTGAGTTATATTAACTCGAATCAAACTATCTTTAGAGTTCTATGAACATTTTTCTAAAGCTTCGATCAATACTTCTATACCATATATTTCTATATGAACTCGTTATTGAGAAATCAACAAATTTTTGACTGAATCGTTTCGATGAAAATGAAAAAAAAAATTAAACAAAAACAAAAAGTATTGAATTGTAAAGTTGTAATTTAAAAAGTTAAATTTGGAATTGGGAAATTATTTAGTATTTTGTTTTTGTAAATAAGAGTTTGGGTAGTCAAATATTGAGATGCGATTTTGAAGGATCTGTCCGATCTGTCTTTGTTTCTACAAACAAAATGTGCGAAAGATTTTTTGAACTTTCGGCGAGCCGTTCGCCAGTCCTATGCCAAAACGAGAGAAAAAACTGAGAAATGACAAAAAAAAGACTTTAAAGTCTTCCCCCAATTCGTTTTTGAATCCATAAGAAAAATTATATTTATATTATTTATAAACATATACAATGTCCATGACTCTTTTCCCGATAGTTGAATATTTATGTTAGTGAATTTATTGAATGAAGTGAAATTATTTTAAAATTTATACTATATAATTTAAATTATTATGAATTTATGAAATTATTTGTATACTGTATTGAAATTTATTGTGATTTTATGTAGGACTGTAAAATCATTTAAATAAATATAGAAAAAGTTGATTTTAAAGTGCACAAAATAGTATCTATATACAGTCAAACTATAAATAATGTCCCGTTTTCATTTGTGTTCTTGTCAATTGCAATTATGAATAAACACAATTGTATATAATCATCAATAAAAAATGACATCTTTACATGAACGAACAACCTTGGACAAGGCACTGTTTCGTAATTTTTAATAAGATAAGAAACATTAAACATTAAGTGAAAAAAGTAAAATGTAAATAAAAGAGCTAGCTTATCGATGATTTTGATTTTTTAACAAACAATTCATACAAACAATTTTTCAATTATTGTTTTTATTGAAAAAGTCGAGTGAAAGTTTACGTAAAAGTTAACTTTTCACTGGCGGTATAGTTCGTGTGTCAATAAGCGAGCAGGTGTTAATAAACCGACCTTTCAGATATATTTACTTATTCTGGAAAGTTCGATGAACTTTATATATGATGTAATATATATCTTCCTTTTTTTTGCGTTTCTTAATATTAGCTAAAAATGTGGATCTTTTATTTCATATATTATACATGTTAATCTTTTTTTATATCAATTAAAATTATACTCTCTGTCATCCCTGTCAATGGTTTGTTTCATTTTGTTAATAAAAATTCAATTGTTTTTCTCATTCCTAATAAAAAAATGGAACGAAAAAATTGACGCGCTTAAAAACAACTTAAAAATGCATTAAACAATATATCATGTTAATTCATAGAGTATTTTATATATTGTTTTTGATAAATTTCATAATCGATATATCTATTCATCAAACTTTGTAAATCGCTTTTTCATAAAGCGTAACAACATTTTCATTGAAATGTTAATTTCTTACAAATATTAAGCTTTTTAATTTTTGTTTTAAATCACCTCATACATATTTTAATTAGAACACCCAAGTCGAAACGTAATCAAAAACGTGGATTGTTTCCTGAAAAGTGGTTTTAGACTTTCTTGTTCGGTTCCCTTTTCTAAAAAATGTTCAAACAAAATACATAAAAGTAAATTTCAAAAACTGAAAAACTTCAAATTTATTCAGAACAGAAAAACGTATGAAGAATCAAGATGCCAATAAACTGAATTCTTTTACTTTAAAAAAAAAATTAAAAAATTGCAATCGGAATAATTTCACGACTCTTTATTGAGTCTTTGCAAAGAAACTTTGTGTCCTGACACCGACAATTCGAACAACTTCAAAGAACCTTAAAAACGTTACAAACGAAATCTTTTGCTACAGTTTTTTCGATTCACTCGTATATCGAGAATGAAAACGAAAACAAAATCATTTTTGAACATTATAATTTTGGCGCTCCCGTGACTCTAGCCGGTCACGTGCCGTGGTTGCTTATCGCGACAGTTTTCCGTGGGCGAACGCGCCGTGGCAGCTGCTGATTGGCCGCCGTCATGGACCAATGAGTGTTGTCCATCTGTCTAAGCCGACGGTCGCCACTCGCGAAGCCAAAGAGTCGTATCGAATCACTGCCCGCCGCAGTCATTGTCAGTCTTCGCTCTTGGTCCTGTGGACTCGTTTCGGTCCCTGGCGCTAACTCAACATGCGCTTCTTCATCGCTTTCGTCGCGCTTGTCGCCGTCGTCGCGGCCGAAGTTTACTTCGAGGAGAAATTCCTTGATGGTGAGTAGCTCCCTCAAATAACAACAAATTTACTTTCTTTCTACTTTCTCTATTTGTTCGGGTGCAACCACACCCCCCTCTCCCTTTTCGACGTGTCTTGCCGGCGTTTTTAGCCACGCGTCGCTCGAAATATGGCCGTCGTCATCAATTTCCAGCCGCGTCCGATCAATCGCCCGGCGTCTTACTTTTCTGTTTCTCTCTCCTTCCCCACCCTCCTTGGGCCGCCACCCCGGCGACGTGGTTTTTTGTGCGTTGCGCAACAACACGTGCGATAGAAAACCCGCTGAAAATAGATGGAAAAAGGCGCAAAAACAACACAACGCCTCCCAACACGTCAGCGGGTTTATTTTCGGTCCGCTTGTCACCCGATTTTCCTCTTCCTTTTGTCTCTTTCTATCTCGCTTTTTCCCCGATCTGTTATACCGACTGAGCCCGGCTTTGCCACTTGGCAATTATTGAAATCGCCATTTTTAGTCGAATTGCATGTCTAAATTTCCAGGATTGTTTCAATTTTTCTTAATAAATTTATATTTTAATAATTTTTTACTTAAAACATTGAAACTTTCATAGATTGCTGAAGTTTGGATTTTGAAAAAAAAACTAGTATTTCTGATATGAAGATAACCCGCATTTATTCTAATCATTAGAAACGAACCGATATTGGATATCTACGTGTTTATCGTGGTAAAAAAGCTTTACCGGTTGAATTTGAAATTGACACGTCTACTTTTCAGCTACATGTCTGTTAACGTTTTTACTGTCTTTGATAAGGGGAATGAGTTTTTAGGTTTTTCCTCTTTCTCTTTCTTTCTAATTTGCATAGTCTTAGGTATTCATAATTAACTCGTTTTGTTTTTATTGTTCCCAGACTCGTGGGAGAAAGAATGGATTTACTCCGAGCATCCAGGAAAGGAATTCGGTAAATTTGTCTTAAGTCACGGCAAATTCTACAATGATCCTGAAAATGACAAGGGTAAATAATAATTTCACTCTCTTTTCAGTACAAAAACTAAATTTAATTGAAAACAATGATTCGACAAAGCTAATTAATGAGAACGAATCAGTTTTTTTCTAATCAAAAACTATTTACCTAAATTACCTTCATTACTTTTTCGACAATTTCATTTGTTTTGTCATAATTGTTTTTTTGTGTTTTGTTTTTTTTTTCTATTAAAATCTAATTTAACAACAATTTTTAGGTATCCAGACATCTCAGGATGCGAGGTTTTATGCCTTGAGCAAAAAATTTAAGCCTTTTAGTAACAAGGACAAAACATTGGTGATCCAATTCAGCGTCAAACATGAACAGGACATCAACTGTGGTGGAGGTTACGTCAAGATTTTCGACTGCAAACTCGACCAGAAGGATATGCATGGAGAAACTCCTTATGAAATTATGTTTGGTAAGTTCACCTCATTTATTATTTTCATTTTTTGAATGAATTCGTTTAATTTTTTTGGTTTTCATTGTTTATTTTCTTTTTTTAGGACCCGACATCTGTGGGCCAGGTTTTAAAAAGGTGCACGCCATCTTCAGCTACAAGGGCAAAAATTTGCTTGTAAACAAAGATGTCCGATGCAAAGATGACGTTTACACTCATCTTTATACCTTCGTTGTAAAACCAGACAACACATACGAGGTAAAAATCCAAGATACACATTCAAATCAGTATAAACATTAAAAAAGTGAGATTAAGTAATAAAATAAATCGTTATATTAAGGATTTATATTGTAATTAATTTCCAATGTAATTTTTGTAGATCCTTATCGACAACGAGAAAGTTGAGTCGGGCGAACTTGAAGCCGACTGGGACTTTTTGCCACCAAAGAAAATCAAGGACCCGAACCAGAGCAAACCCGACGACTGGGACGACAAACCAACCATCCCCGATCCCGAAGACAAGAAACCAGAAGACTGGGAAAAACCTGAACACATCCCTGATCCTGAAGCTACCAAACCTGAAGACTGGGATGATGAGATGGACGGCGAATGGGAAGCTCCAATGATCGACAATCCTGAATACAAGGTAAAATGAACAAAAAGAAAAACAAACAATTCAAGCATCAAAATTCGGACGTACGAAAAATTGGATTAATAATATTGTAACTTATTACAGGGCGAATGGAAACCAAAGCAGATCGACAATCCGAACTACAAAGGTGCCTGGGTACATCCTGAGATCGACAATCCAGAGTACACTCCGGACGCACAGTTGTACAAACGCGACGAGATCTGCGCAATCGGTTTCGATTTGTGGCAAGTCAAATCTGGTACAATTTTCGATAACGTTTTGATCACAGACGACCTTGAATACGCCCGCAAGATCGGCGAGGAAGTCAAAAAGACCATTGAGGGCGAAAAGAAAATGAAGGAGGAACAAGACAAAGAGGAGATGAAAGAGAGAGAGAAAGAAGTCAAAGATAGCTCAGACAGCAAGGATGATGAGGATGAGGATGATGATGACGAGGAAGATAATACTGTCCCTGATGCTGAGGTAAACAAATTGAACAAAAATAAATAACTTTTTTTTGTTTGTTATTATTAGAATGATGATAAACGCCATCACCGAAAATTCATGAGTTGATAAAACGGTGGAATTCCTCGTTGCTGAAAAAAGATGTATACAAATGTATTCTTGGTGGAATCATTTTGATTTTGGTTTTGATTGTTTCTTTTTTTGTGATTTCAGGAACACGACGAATTGTAAATACATAGCCAGGCCTGGCGCAAACTCAGACTGTATTCCAGGAGCTGTGTCGCAAATCAGGACGAGAAAAAAATGACAGTTCTTAGGCAATAAGGCTCTTCCATTCTAGAACTGTTGTTTTTTTTTAATACCGCAAGACACAAAAGTCGCAAAAAGAAAAACAAAATCGTTCGCGGCAGCTCCACAGAGACTAAGTTGTTCCGTTTTTGTTTGTCAAGTGTTTTTATATGCAATTAAACAAAGTAACTGAAATTGTAATTTAATGGTAATAATGGAATTATGATAACGACGATGATAATAATATATTATTATTTCATTTTCCGTACAATGTACGCGTCGAAAAATGAAGCACATCTTGTCGAGGAGCCGCGTTTACTTTCCTCTACACTATCTCTCTCACATTCTATCTCCTTGTGTTTTCATACTTATTTTCTAGTGATCATGTCATGCGAATTATTGGATGTGTGCGAAACATTGCGAATACACGTTGATCAATACCATACGGCCAAACGCGGTGTAATTGATGGATGAATAAAAGAGATTTTATAGAATTTGTTGGAGTTTCAATGTTTTCTACTTAGTTTTAAGTCTATACCAAATTGTATACATGTTTATAACTTACAGATTATTAATTTTCAAGTGGATTTTCTACAATTTTTTTATAGTTTTAGAAAAATAAAAAATTTGTTAATAAATTTTTTTGTTTACGAAGACATTTCATTGTGTTTTCATTACTCTTTCAATATTTGTTTCAAATTATTTACATTTTATCGATTTAATTGATTCTCGTTTCAAAATGTTCTACTTATTTTTATTTCAACCATTTTTATATATATACTTATTTTTATTTCAACCATTTTGTTGATTTTTGTATTGGTTCCATATGTTTTTAAATGAAATACTTGAAAAAAGTCGTTAAATTTTCATTATTCAAAAAATCGATAATCGATTCCCGTGAGCCAATCAGATTGCGACTTTTCTTTCAATCTCGATTTCGTTTTCCTCAATCCACTTTCATGTCTGAACCTGAACGATAATCGGTTGCTACAACCAAAAACGCCGAATTTCAAAGTTGGTTTATCGTTTATTGTTTAACAGTTTGTGAATGAAACAGCGAATAAAAGAAATCGCCAAATTCTCACCAGCAGACATCTCAAAACAAAAGGTAAATTCAAAGCGCAACATCTTGTAAACAAGCAAATCAAAACATCATAAATATCGTAACTAAAAACTCAGTGCAACTGTTTTGATCTCAGATTACAGTTTTTAATTTAAACACAATTCAAAAACAAAATATAAATTAACCCAAAGTTCGAAAAACAAACTAAAATCGAACTAAAATGAAATAACTATTTCAAAAACTTAAATTGTAAACGAACTTGGGTTTCTTTTGTATTTGCGTCTCTTTTACATTTTCGATTATTATGTTCAAGTTTGTTATATTTTCATAGGAAAATGAGTAAATGGGTAAGATCGGAGATTCCTCAAGGAAATGAGGAGGTTCAAAACGAGAAACCAGAAGATACCAAAAGCAAAAAATCTGCAGAAGTTCACTACCTTCGGAAACGAGTTCGTCCAGCCAAACTACTAGAGTATGAATTAACATCGCTAAAACGAAGGAAATACACCAGATCGCAGCAAAACAAAAACACAGAAACTGAAAGCAACAAAGAAAACAACTCTCAAAAACAATCATTATCAATGGTTGTAAAAAAAGAGCCACAACCTTGTGTGATCAGATGTCATCAAAAACGCGTTTTGGTGAATAACCAAAGACGAACTTTTCCACAGGATCAGAAGAAGGAATCACCGTTTTTGGAACATCTGAACAGAAACTGGACTAATGGTTGGTGCAAATACTTTTTTTTAATTTTTATTCAGTTCTTAAAAGTTGGTCCCAATTGATTTTTTTTGGAAAATTTCAGTTAACTCATTGTACAATGTCAACGTTGAAAATTACAACAACAAAACTGCTGAAAATTTGTCTTATGAGATCAAAAAACCCACAAGGAACGTTTACATCCACCCGATGGATTTGTTCCAGCAGAAACTGCAAGCTGCTAAGACTTTTAATGGTATCAAATGTGGACCTTCAGATGTCACTTTTGTAAGTTTTATTAATCCTCTGAAAAGTTAAAATGAAAAGCAACAGTTTTACTTCAAACAATGTTAAAATTCTCAACTGCTTTAAAATGTTGATGTACTCAAATTTGTGATTGTTTCTGTTTGGATTTTATTGTTTGTTTGATATAAAATTTTCAGGAACTACCAAAGTTCATTCCAGCAAAACCAAAAAAGGAACGAAGCAGGATCGAAGAAATCCTTGCGATGCAAAGCGACCGACTCAATGATTCACAGTACGAGATTTACGAAGGTCTCATCAACTACATTGCCAACTCGCTCAATTAAGTGTAACTTTATTTTTTATTCAACAAACGAGTATTATTAGCAATTAATGAGAATCTGAACTGATCTAAACTTGATAAGAATGACTAAAAATGATGAGAAATAATCTAAAAACTAGAATATAAAAATACGGTTAAACAAACTCCAAAAGTCCACCATCAGCTTAGACAAATTGTTGAAAATTATTTAATTTATTTAATTTATCGTAAAAGTGTAAGTTCTTTAGAACATGATATTATTAGAATTTTTGTTTACTAAATTATTATACGTTTATTTTATTTCTGGCTATGTAACTTTGTGAATTATCAATAACTATTTATTGATCTTGTTTTATTTAGTTTACGAGAAAGGTCGGCATAAAAATAAATATTTTTTTACATGAAAACTTTTTTTCTAAGTTAGTGGTGAAAGAAAAAATCCAGTAAAAAATGTATGTATTATTTATTTTCGTTATACAAATGTGATTCTTGTTTATAATTGTCATTTGGTTGTTAAATTCAAAAACATTATATTACTATCTTCAAGAATAACAATTTTTTCATTAGATTTGAATGTTTTTTAACTCAAGAATGAACATTTTAAGCTTGCAAATTTCTTGTTAAGTCCAAGCATCTGTTACGTCATCTGAGCAGAGTGGCGCAGTGGAAGCGTGCTGGGCCCATAACCCAGAGGTCCGTGGATCGAAACCACGCTCTGCTAATTTCGTTTTTTTATTTTTTTTTCAATTAAATCCATTTTTTACTCATCTTTAAAATAGCAACATTTAAATTCTTTCTAAAATGTCTAATCTTTTTTTTGTCATTTTTAAATAAAAAGTATCAATCAACATAATTCAATCAAAAAACAATAAAACAGTAATTCATAAACATTTGCGAAGAGTTAAAAAAGATAGGAAATTGGGATGGAAAAAAATATATGTCCCCAAAATGAGTATCTAGAGTCCTCAAAAGCTCACATATGTATCAAGAGAGCAGAACCAGCAAGGAACCGGATGGACAAATTTGGGATACCCAAATTGGAATTTTTCTCTTGTTTTTGAAGGAGAAGATTATTCATTCGTCAGCACATGCGCACGCTTCTGGCAAGATGATTATCAAGAGGATAGAAAAATTAAGAGCACAGTTAATAATCGCCGCAGGTGTCAACTATTTGGGTCTTTGTGCACCAGCAAATCAGCGAGAACAGGAGGTGGCACACCGGGCCTATTAACATTTCACCGAAATGGGCCCTGCGAAGGGCCCAGGGCCCGACCACTCAACTTCTTTTCGGCTTATACAATCATGATAAACGTGTGAAAGTTTTTTCCTTTACGGAAAAGGTGACTTGGCAGCTGTTAAAAAACGTGAAATTTGCCTTTTTTCAACCGGGAGAAATGTTGATTTATCGATATTGGTTGATTTTACAAATTTCACTCTTTCTTCATACGTTTTTAGAAAAAAAATGTTTTCACGTTTTCATGTTTTGTTTATATTTATTTGTAATTTGTCTAAATTATTGACGTAGATTGTGAAAAGTGAAAATAATTTGTTCATAGTTTATTAAAATCAATTTTCATTAATTGAAACCGAAAAATTGATGAAAATCAATTCAGAAATAATTAGCCTATCGATGAATTAGAAATGGAATCTTAGAAAAGTGGTTTAGTGTTGTATTCGGAAATATAAAACGATTCAAAGATTATCATAATAATTAAGATAATGAAATTCGAAAAAATAAACATCTTTACTGATAATAAATAAGTAACGATCTACGTCACAAAATGTTAAGACATTTCAGGGCCGGCTTTTGCCTTCCTATTAATAAATTAATTACACTTCAAAACTTCTTCTGAAAATTAGATGCAGATTAAAAGTTTTTAAGTTTAAACTTAAGACCTTTCAGTTTTTGCTTAAATTGTCATTTTTTAAATAAAAAAATCATTTGTAACATTTTTGAGATTTTACAAACTATAACTTCCTAGGAACAAAACAAACCAATTTTTTGTATAACTTTAATGATTGTTCTTGATTTTCATTTTGAATTATTTTTTAACATTTTTTTAGGCCCACGATTAGTACAGTCCTGGACTTAGTGATTGGCTGACGTCAACGTCGGCTGATTTCTGTCGCGCAAAGTAGAGTTTAGTAGTGAATGGCCAGTGCTGTTCATGAACACATGTTGATTCTCTCTCGTGAAGTTCACATTCCCAACACGAAATTTGTTTTCTCAATTTCTCATTTTTGCAATTCTCTCTGATTATAAAATAACTTCATACAAGATGAGCGAAGGGTAAGTAATGAAATCCATTTACATAAATGCAATCAAATAAAATAATTACAAACAAAAAATTTCTATGAAGTCATAGAAATGTTGCGACAATAGCTGCAAGTCATCATAAATTTGAATGACTTATCGAATGAGTTTATTTATTGAAGCACGATCTTGTTTTTCCTCTAGGAAAAATAACATTTTTAAGAAAAAAAAAGTTATAAAAAAATTCTTCTAAACGAAAATTTGCCGATTGTTTTAATTACAAAGTTCTATTAACAAATTTTTAGAGTTTACACTCAGTTTTTTTTTAAGAATTCTCTTTTCTTATTTGTTATTTCTTGTTTTTATGAAATCGTTATTTTTAATTTTTATTTAGAGTTGCTGACATTGCCCTGATCGGGTTAGCTGTAATGGGACAAAACTTGATTCTAAACATGAACGACCACGGGTTTGTAGTTTGCGCCTACAATCGCACAACCGAAAAAGTTGATGCCTTTTTGAAAAAAGAAGCAAAAGGAACCAAAATTATTGGCGCACACAGTATCCAGGAAATGGTTAGCAAGTTGAAAAAACCGCGCAGAGTGATGTTATTGGTCAAAGGTAAACAAAAAAGTGAAAAGAGAAATAAAAAAAATTAGAAAACAAAAAAAAACTAATAATAATATTTTGTTTTATTTTAAGCTGGACAAGCGGTTGATGCTTTCATAGATCAGCTGGTGCCCCATCTATCAGCTGGTGACATCATCATAGATGGCGGTAACTCCGAATACCAGGACACCATACGAAGGACACAAGACCTGGAGAAAAAAGGGATACTTTTTGTAGGCAGTGGAGTCAGCGGTGGCGAGGATGGCGCCCGGTATGGTCCCTCGTTGATGCCTGGAGGAAATCCCAAAGCTTGGCCTCACATTAAACCCATTTTTCAGGTGAATACAAATAATGATAAGTTATTATCGACAAAAAAGTGTTAAAAACTGCAAAAAAGCTTTTAATAGTATTGAAAATTCCAAATTGCTGGTCAGTTCCCGCCAGTTATACAGTGGCCGCCATCTTGGATCCGCCATTTGATGTCATCTGCAGAAACCAAAATGGCGGATATGAAAACTCTCATTCTTGATATTGTTTTTATTTTGACTAATGATAGAAATGGACATTTTTGAATCTATATTTTGAACAAACAGGTTGATTTGAAAAATTTAAAAAAATTGAATTATATTTTTAGGCAATAGCGGCAAAAGTAAACAAGGAGCCTTGCTGTGACTGGGTAGGCGAGTCCGGAGCGGGCCACTTCGTGAAAATGGTGCACAACGGTATCGAGTACGGTGACATGCAACTGATTTGTGAGGCGTACCATCTTATGCGAGACGCTTTGAAAATGTCCCCGGAGGAGATGAGTCAGACGTTTGACGACTGGAACAAGGGTCAGCTCGACTCGTTCCTCATTGAGATCACCCGCGATATCCTCAAGTTCAAGGACGAGCAAGGTCACCTCTTAGAACGAATCCGAGACACTGCTGGTCAAAAAGGCACGGGCAAATGGACAGCCATAGCGGCTTTGGATTATGGCGTTCCTGTCACTCTAATCGGCGAGTCTGTGTTCTCCAGGTGTCTCTCTGCCTTGAAAGATGAAAGGGTGCATGCCAGCACAATACTGCCAGGACCTGAACAGTCTTCCACTCCGTCAGTCGATCGGAAAAAGTTCTTGAAAAGTTTGGAAGATGCCTTGTACTTCTCGAAAATAATTTCTTATGCCCAGGGATTTATGCTCCTTAGGGAGGCGGCAAAAATTCATAACTGGAATTTGAATTATGGCGGCATTGCTCTTATGTGGAGAGGAGGGTGTATTATCAGAAGGTGCTTACAACTTCAAAATTAGTTTCTAAACTCTAAAAATTTTCTCTAACCTAAATGTAAAATTAACACAACCTCACTTATCATATGAACATAACCTCAAATGTTGTTTTTGTACACTCATGGTTTTTATCTTACAGTGCATTTTTGGGTAACATCAAACAAGCTTTTGACAAAAACCCAAAACTATCGAATCTGCTGCTGGATGACTTCTTTGCCAAGGTTGTGAAAAAGTGTCACGAAAGTACAAGATACGTGATCTCCAACGCTGTCATCCTGGGGATTCCCGTGCCCGCACTTTCCACCGCGTTGGCCTTCTATGACGGCTTTAGGACCGCGCGCTTACCGGCGAATTTATTGCAGGCTCAGCGGGACTACTTCGGTGCCCACACCTACGAGCTCCTGGGAAAAGAGGGCAAATTCGTTCATACCAATTGGACCGGCCATGGTGGAGACGTTTCCGCCTCAACATATGATGCTTGAAAAGACAACAATTCATCGGTTTCTTCTTTTGTTGAACAAATATTTTGCAGAAAAATTTTTGTTTTTGAATTTTATCTCGTGGGTGATAAATGTAAATGTAAATACAAATGCAATGTACAAATGAAAACAACGATAAAGCGGAATATTGTACAGAGAGTCGTTCATATTTTGACCTTGAAATTTAGCGAAAATGTTTGTATATAAATGTTTTGTTCAAATTTTCATCTGTTTACATTGTTGGTTTACACCATTGTTTGTAAACAAAACTTGATGAAACCCAAAGGCGAATCGTGCATCGACCTTGACAGATTGTTTACAAACTTTTTATTAAACCTTTTTTTGTTTACATCGGTTCGGGTCAGTGCGGGTAGTAATTGTAAATAAATACGTCACTGAGACGACAGGCAGCGCCACACCTGTCACGAAGAAAGACGTGTTTGCGCGTTCGGTGTCGGTCAACAGTCGCAAAATGGCCGACCACCGAGACAGAGACTCTTTTTACTCGCAATTTGATCCGCGCTCAAAGAACGATGACCCGCCAAACTCGCGGCTCTTCGTCATCTGTCACAAGAGCCTCGAGGAGGATGACCTCCGCAAGGCGTTCGAAAAGTTTGGCCGCATCGAGGACATCTGGGTCGTCAAAGACAAAAACTCGGGCGAAAATAAAGGTAGCCAAGCGCCGCTATACAATCAATAATTCACGCTTTTTCCCGTCCCGCCTTTTTCTCTTTGGCCTTCTTTTAATCTCCTGAACCCCCACAAAAACCACGGTCAACCTTTGACCTTGCCGGCTTCCCCTTTTAATTTAACATTTTTTCAATCAAAAATATGGGCTGCCGCTCTCGCTGGACGCTGACAAGCTGTCAAAAAAAAAAAAAGCCGGATATGTTTTTCTTGACCGTCCTCGTTTTTGTGGTGTTTCCGGGAATTTGTTGGTTATTTTTGAGTATCAATGGCAATATTCTTGGAAGTGCCGGGCGAATTGTGCCAGATAAATGTCGTTATGACAGATGTGCAAACGGGGTTTAACTAGTACAAGTTATGACTGTTGCATAATTTTCATTTTGCTCGTTTCCTCTCACCTCATTTTACTAGAAAAATTCTGTAAATTAATTTTCACTCAGTAAACAATCTTTTAACTGCTTTTATTGAAACTAACTTCCCGAATTATTCAATTTCCATTGTAAACAAGCGATGTTTTGTTGCCAACATTTTGACAGGTGTTAATTTTTATTCAATAAACGATTTGGACCTTGATTCTATATTGTTTTTTAATTTTGTTTGTCTTCTTTTTAAGATTTAAATAAAAGGCGTTTGGTTATTGTTTTTTTGAAAGTGTTTTTTGTTTTAGTTACAAACTAACGGTTCAGTTTTTTGATTGACAGGTGTCACTTATATCAAGTTTTCCAAAACTTCAGAAGCTGCGTATGCTCTTGAGGAGATGAACGGAAAAGTTTTAGGCTCTGTCGGTAGGAGAATCAAAGTTATGATTGCATCGAAGTAAGTCAATTTTTTATTTTTTTAAACAAACATATACAATAAATAAAAACAAGCAATGATATAAAAAAACTTTACTGAAGCAATTAAAGTCAATAAACTCAAATTAAACTAGAAAACATGTAGTGGTAAAAATGAAAAAAAAACGACTGGAAAACGGAATGAATATGAATATCAACAAATAAAGAATAAATCAGAACTTGATGAAGTTTGTTGTTTTCAAATGTATTATTTATTAAAGTTGATTCTTACCTAGAGCTTCGTTCCATTTTTTCTCAGCGTTCTTATGTTACTGAAAGCTAAATCAATCTCGATTAAATTGTACCATAGAAATGCAGATCAATGTTTCCTGCATAACTTTGATACCAATGTTCAAAGATTGAATCAATGCCAAGCTAAGTCGATTGCCAAATTTTTCATCAAACTACCGACTTTTTTCTCATATCAAAAATCTATAATAACATTCAAGCAGCAACGTGTAACGAAATTGTTTATTTAAATATTCCATTGTTAAAAATATTGCATTTAATTAAAAAACGATATTTTTCTTTACATTTTGTTTTATTCCACAAGAAAAGCAATTTTCATTTTTTTTCTAAATGCTAAAAATGCTCAAAATATATTGGAAATAAAAAAAATGTTACATTTGTTATTTGGGTATCTGGAAATTGGTTTAAAAATAACAACTTTTCTTTTCCAAGTCGAGATCAAGGTTCGGTGCGAGAGATCAACGAGGAGGAGCGGTGGGTGCGGTTATTTTGCGTGCTGCCAAAGTCGATGACAGACCAGGAACTACAGCAAGAGTTCAGCAAGTTCGGTCCCATCGACTACGTGACCGTAGTCAAGGACAAAACAACAAACGAGTCCAAAGGTTTCGGTTACGTCAAATTCAAAAAAGTATCGAGTGCCGCAAAAGCCTTCGAGGAGTGCGACCGAAAGTACAAGGCAGTTTTCGCAGAACCCAAAAAACGAAAACCGGAGCACCAGGAGTCCAAGTACAGCAACGGCATGTCACTCGGCTACGAGGGCAACAATTTTGGCTCGTCAAATCTGACCAAGAGTTCGATCAACCTCGAAATCGTAACCAACTATCCAAACCCGGAGGGGTACACGAAGCTGCAGGTGATCGCGCACCCGGCGCTCAACCAGGACCAGCTTTGGAAGCTCTTTGACATTGTCCCGGGGTTGGATTTCTGTCACCTTAAGCAGGACGTCAGATATCGGATGCCCCGGGGCCAGGTCACGGTCGTTTACACGAACCCCCACGCGGCCGCTTATGCCCGCGAGAAATTTCATGGCTTCGAGTACCCGCCCGGTCATAGGATGATCGTTAAGCCTGATCTCAGTGGCAGTGTCACGCCCAAAAACTCGAAACCTGGCACGTCCGTCAGTGGACTCAATACTGCCAGGACGGACCTCGCACACCTCGCTGAAACCATTGCTCAGGCTACCTCACTCATACAGGCTGCTGGACTCACTGCTCCTAGTATGAAACTTGATTATAAATCATTTTTTCCCCGTACATTAAGATGAGACATCGGTATCGGCTAAATGGTCAGATTGTTTTTAAATTTTGAATTCAGAATCTAGTAGTGCAAAAGTATATGGTTAAATTTTCAAAGTGATCCACTGACTGTGAGCTGAGATATTTAATGTAGAAATTTGGCAAAATGATATATATAGCTATAGACGGTATGAGTTTTTCTGAAAGTTTGGAATTGAATGTCTTGAAACTTTTTCAAATTTGGTTGATAACTTGTTGCAAAATCAGCCATGAAATGTTCAAATTAATATAATAATTTAACGTTTAAAAAGTGGGTTTAACTTTTGTTTTGACTGTACCCGACGTCCCACCTTAAGTAAACAATTTTAACAATTTTGCAAGTTACAGTTGTGTTGTAAAATAAGAGTCAATTTCGTATAATTTCATTCGACTTGTTTTTGTTGTAATTTTGCAAATTGATACAGCAAAAACAAAAGCATAAGATTAAAACGGTAAACGTTCACACATGGATCATTAAAGCGATTCCCTGTCGAGTATTTTGTCAACTCCGGCGACACTGCGAACTTAATTTGTCATTCAACCGAGGGATCATTAACGCAACAGCACGTAGCCAATTTTTCTTCATTTCTTTGTCGTTGCAACTGGAGCTCGCTAATTGCAATAATTAACCATTCTTTACCATCTCAAAGGTTCTCTTTTTTGTCTCCGAGTTACATTTTAATCTCGGGCTTGTTTGTCTCAAAGTAATAAAGACCTTTTCTTCTTTTCAACTACAATACAACATTTTTCATAATTAAGATTTTGGCTCCTTTTTTTTCCCAACAATCGTATCTTTTGAAATTAAATCATCACAAACATTGAGGTTTTATTTATAGTTGTTTGAACGACAAAAAATTGTTCTTAAATGGATTTTGCTGAATTTTAGATCGTGCGGCAATGGATCAGAGCCTTTCAAAGTTACCTCCACCCCAGCAGATGGCAAACATTGACGCAGAAGTTGCAAAAAGGTGTTTCATAGTTTGTGGCCCACCGGTTCCTCCGATTTACGCGATGAAGGATGTCTTTTGTAGGTTTGGCAATCTCATAGACGTTTACATGCTGCCGGGCAAAAATTGTGGATATGCAAAATATGCGACTGTTGAAAGTGCAGATAAAGCTATTGAGGTAAAATAAAATAAAACAAACGAGCAAACAAGAAAAACTTTCTGTTTCCTTCACGAGTAATGTAACTTTTATTTTGTTGAATTTTAGGCATTGCATGGCCAAGAAATTTGTGGGTCTAGATTAAAAGTGCTCGAAGCAGAGGAGAGGAATGCGAACAACGACCGAAGAAAGAGATTACGAATGGATGATAATGAAAACTAAAAGTTTCTTGCGCGTGACGTAAGTATGAAGACCTAAAACTTCCAAAAAAATTGGAATAGCAAAAAAAATGAAAAATTCCTCGACAAGCCGACACAAGTTATCACGAAGACACCTAATCGAACAAAAAAATCCAGCTGAAAACGTATTTCAAAAGAAAACAAAATGAGACATACATTTTCAGCACGAAGACTTGGATTTTTTTGGTGTGTGACAAAGCAGTAATCGTTGGTTTTGCCTTCGCAGACAGACTGGTAATACAAGCCGGACGCACGCAATTATTGAGACGAATTTTAAGACTCACTTGACCACGTCGGGGAAGCAACCAAGGGATACCACTACTCCAACCTACTTTTAAAAAATAAACTCAATTACGTTTGTTACATCACATTATACTAAAAAAACGTTACTCATCTCTAATTTACTAATTAACAAATAACTATTTAAAGTATACTATTTAAAAAAAGACAACAAAAAAAGAAGATAGACAACCATTATTAAGTTTAATTGTACAGTTTTAAACATAAGAAAAAAGAATAATGAAATAAGAAATGATCGCCGGTGAATTTTTACTCCGAAGTTCGTTCTCTGATACTGTTCATGAACGAAATTCCGAGGCCTTGGATAATTCTAAAAAAAGGTTCCGAGAATCAAAAAAAAAGAGAAAAACTTTTTTGCATGAAGACGGAGACGAAGTAATTATTTATAATTAATATATGTATATATATAAATGTACAATACATATACATATATATTTTTGTATAAATGATAAAAGAAAACACGTTTACTCTTCCAATCGAATTATAGTAACTGAAAAATGATAAAAAGAAGGATAAATACGAATATAAATGATATTACAAATTACAACCAAGTGGACTTGAACATTTTTTCAAAGACTTCTGTATCGCTGAATCATTTGATAATGATTTGTAAGACCAATTGTAACATCACGAGGTTTCGCATTTGTCGCGATTAATAAAGGACATACAATCAATTACGACTTTCAACATCTCACCTCCATTCATCGACAGGGAATTCTTTTTTGTCCAGTAACTTTCTTTTCTCCAGTTTTGTTTCAAATTTTCATTTCGATTTATCTGTACAATTTTGTTTCTGGTTTTTTTCTTTTGTTTTATTTTCATGATCCTTTACAACTTCTCTGGAAGGACAACACAACGGTGACAGAACAGACTTGAACCAGGGCTCCACAGTTTTTTGAAAAAAAAAGTTGCCCGACTCTGATAAAATTACAACCTGTTTAATTTTGCAAAAAAAGGATTAATAAAGCTTTGCTTTCATTTTCAGGCCACGCTCGAGTCATTCCAGAAATGTACCTGATGTCTGTGATAAAGTTGCATTACGTTTTAAACAAAGTTTTTTTGTTTGAACATTTTTTACTTGTTTTTTATTTTCGCTATGAGAGAAAACGAGAAATCAAAAGAAAAGACTTGACTATTTATGGAAATTCGTTTTTCAACTGTACAGTTTTTATGACGATTTTGAAGTAGTGAAATAAAAGGTGTTATTCATTCTATCGCGTTGTTGCTTTTGCGATGGAAAAACAAAACAAAACTTAAATTTTTATTTAAATATTTATTTATGTATTTACAAATGGTACTGATTTAGTTAAGTGAGCTTATTTTACATCCATCTATAGTGCGCATAGGCACGGTTCGCCTCGCACTGTTTGTACAAGTCCATTTTCCTTGTTACTACACGACCCTGAAAGTTTATTTATCAAAATTATGAGATGTGCATTGGAATAGTTTTTTTATTTTATTCTCTTTTATGATTTGTTACCCTGTTTTCTGATGCGTCAATTAATTCATGAGCGAATTTGAAGGGCAGATGTACAGATTTTTCCTTTTCTTTTCCGGCTTCGAGAAGCCATTTCATCCCCAGGAATTTGGACCGTTTGGCAGTCAGTGGAACTGGCACCTAAAAATATCAACATTCATTTTTTAGTTGTTCATAACAAATTTTCATTTTTGTTTTGTTCCAATCGAGAAAAACAAAGTAGAAAAGTTAATAATTAAAATTTTTCATAATTGGGTGTTTTTTTAAAGAAATTACCGGATATTTAATTCCACCCCTTTTAATTTTTGCTAAATCCATAACGGGACAAGCATTTTCTACAGCTTTTGTTAGAATAACTTTCGGATCCAGTTCAATGCTATCTTTATCTTCTGGAGGAGCATCGTGATATCTTTTTACTTGAATCCTTTTGATGGTTTCAATTGTCTTTCGCATCAAATTTTGAGCAAGTTCTCTTCGACCATCTTCCATAATGTAGTTTACAAATTTACTGCAAAAAGAAAAAACTTTAAATGTAAATGAATATGTATAGTATTCACAAAATAGCGAGTTTATTGTATTGAAAAATTTGTTTCAAGAGTTCCAATTTTCAATTGATGTTTGCTTCTATGTTATAATTTTATTCATTTATTATCAATTGTTATTACTTACTCTGTCAACTCATGATAAAATTCTGAACTAGAGACTGTGCCTGCAGCAGGCAAAAATGGAACATGTTTTTTATGGTCCCACTCATTTGATTCCTTCAATTCTGATTGTTTTTCTTTTTTAAAAATTGGTTTTTCAAAAGTTAAAGGAAATTGGGAATATCGTCTCTGAAGAATTCTGAAAAATTGAAAAAAAGAAGTCAGGTGGTTTAGATAACAAAAATTAGTATAATGTTTTGAAACGTTCTGCAAAAAATGAAAAGTAGGGTTAGATTTTACCGGAATGGGAAATTTAAAGATGGAATAGTTGAGAGATGAAGGATGCGATTGTTTGTATGGATGAAGAAAAGAATTTTCAGAGTTTTTAATTGTCTTACCCCAAAGCATCTTTGATGTTATTTACTTGACTACTTTTTATGACAGCCCGCAATGCCATGTTTACTGCTGGGTGCTCGGGCTGTTTGACTGTCGGGAGTGACTTTATCGACATTGATTCTTTTATTATATTCAAAATTTATTTAAAATAATTAAAAATTTGACGATTAATAATATTACTGTAAAGTTATTATTTTTTTTGTTAGAAACGATTTTGAATTTTTAAAATTTTTCGCGCTTTTTGTTTTTGCAAAAAAAATGTTTAATAAAAATTGATAAGGTCTTAATCATCCTCAATTATAAATTGTTGAAAAAAGTAAAAACAATATCATTACAAATCGAAAAAAACTTGGAAATAGAACGTATTAAATAAAGTAAATTTGTTTACATTTTTTTAATAATAAATTCAAAGAAGTAATGCAATTAAACATTCGAATTAAAACAACAATTTCATTTTCATTATTTTCCGTTAGGTTTTCAAACATGATCCATTACTGTTGATATCGCCAGTTCGGAATTTTGTTTATGTTTTGGTGTCGAGTGTTTTTGACTTTTGCAGCGTACAAGTCTCAATTCAGTACTAAAACGCCGTGGCATAGTTTAATCACCTCGTGAAAACCATCAAAAAGCCATAGCAAAAATCGCGAAAAAATACGAACGTTTTCATTGATAAAACAATCGTTTTACATTCAAGGAGAGAGAGAAAAAAAACGAAACATAACTTCGCCGGTCGGAACGAGTTCCAAAAACGTAAACATCGCCGGCCAATCAAAATCGTCGTATGAAAAAAAAATCCCTCGTTTTTCTCCTGATTGTTCAGGGTTGCATTTGCAAGAGGAAAACCGTAAAAGGAAGATCGTGAATAGAAAAAATTGCAAATTTGACGACAAAATGTAAGTACAAGCTAAATACAACATCGCAACTAGGTGCTCACGTTTTTATATTGAACTTTTCGTTTTGTGTTTCCCCTTTTCGACTATAAATATTAGAGTCCCTTGATTTTCCAAAAAAGGTGACAAAATAGGTTATTTTTTTCCCTGGTCAGAACCATCTTGAAACAAGACATGAATGATTTTCACTAATTATAACGCAATAAAAAACAAACAAACAAGGATAATAAAAAAATTCTTTCTTTGTAAATTTAGTTGCTCACGTTTTCAGACCAGAAGAAACAATGGGAAAGTCGAAAAGACACCAAAAGCATCACATGCAGAAAAATACGAAGAAAAACGTGCCTCCAAAGGGGGACAAAAAAGAAACTGAAGTTGACCAAGTGCAAAATATTGCCAACAACGTTTGGTTGAAGGATGAAAACGCCTCTGCAGCAAACGTTTTGTTCCCGGATGCGGCGGACAAACTTTCAAACGAGGATGTTGATCCAGATTACCAGACTGCGCTTTTACTTAGTTTGGCCACGGCTGAGGAGGAAGGTTACAAGTCACCCACCAAATCTGAGGTCAAAGAAGTCAAACCTGAAGGATACAAAGTTATTGATGATGATGGAGACGATATTTGGTTTGTTTTTGAAATTTCATGTTTAATTTAAACTTATTTTTTTCCGAAGGTCAAATAACTTTATTATTATTTCCAACTGTTTATCTTTTCGAAAATAAAACTTTCCATTTTTTCAGTTCGATTTTGTATTTGTTACGTTTTGCAAAGAAAATTTAAAATAACCCGAAATATAATTCAATGTTTTTAATTGTATCTTGTTAATTACAGGGAAAAAGGAAGAGGAAGCTTTTCACTCAAAACAGAAGATGAAAAACTGACAAGTTCATCCGTAGACAAGATTCAAAGAAAGAAAAATTTATCACGAGAGACACTGGGTGATTTCAACAAACGACTATTGATCAATCCAGGAAGTTCGAAACTGAAAGAAGACGAAGAGCAGAGGAAAAAAGAAAAGAAAACGACGACGGTTGACGATGATGAAGACTTTTCTTTTGTAAAACCATTTTTGGCGGTGAAAAAGAAGAAGGGCTTGCAAGTCATCGAGGAGGAAGACAGCGTCAGTACAGAAGATGAAAAAACTTCACTCAAAGGCGATGTGAAAAAGGTTTCATTTTCTGACAAAAAACCGATCGGCCACCAGAACATTCCTGAGGTCAAAGTTTCTGAAGATGTTATAGAAAATCCTGCAGTTCCAATTCCTAAAGATTTAGAAGAAAAAGTTGTAGAAGAAATTTTAGTTCCAGAAGGGGTCGAAAGTGAGGGAAAAAATCTGGAGATTAAAAATCACGAACTTGAAGACGAAAAGGTTCAAGATCCTATTCCTGAAGAAACAGTTCAAGACGAAATTCTATCTTCAGAGGTCGAAATTAAGGACGAAATTCCAGCTTTAGAGGTCGAAATTAAGGACGAAGTTTCAGCTTTAGAGGTCGACGATAAGGACGACATTGCAACTTCAGAGGTTGAAATGCAAAACGAAGTTTCAACTCCAGACGAAAAAGTCCCCACAATTTTACCTGAAGAAAAAGTTCAAGAGGACGTTTCAGAAATTGAAGACGAAATTCAGGTGGAAAATTCAGGATTGGAGGTTGGGGAAACTGTTTCTGAGAAAAAAGTAGAAGCCCAGGGAGAAGTTTCAGCGTCTGAAGACACTGACGTAGATGATACATCCACTATACAAAATTCTGAAGAAACACCAGTTGTAACAGACGACGAAAATTCAGACACCGATACTCTGAAAAATGAAAATGTATCTTCATTGGTTGAGGAAAACGATTGCTCAACCAACTCTGATTCAAATTTAGACGACACTGTGCCTCTTTCTGATTTTCAAGAAATGAATGAAACTCTAGACGAGATTTCTGATTATTTCTCAACAAACGAGCCAGAAAACTGCGAAGTTATTGACATTCAAATTGGCGGAATAACTGTAGAAGATATGATTCGGCAGTTCGCAAACCCAGCTTCAGATTGTTTTGAAGACAAAAAATCCGAGCCAGAAACTGTGCAAGAAGAAGAGAATACTTTGGAGGACGAAAAACCCGAACCCGAAGAAAATGTCAAAGAAGAAAGCGCAGACCCTTCAGAAGACGAGAAAGTTCCAGTAACCGTTCAGCGCGAAAGCAGAATTCCAACCAGAAAAAGGCCAATTTGCAGAGACCAAGATGCCGAAGAGGAGAAATGCTACCGGAACAACGTGCAGCAGGTGAAAAATCCTTTCGGTTTCAAAAACAACAGCAAAACCTCTACAATGTTTCCCAAAGAGAACCAAAAGCAATCCACCATGTTTCCCAAGGATAACAACAGGCGCGAATCCCGAAAAGATTCTTGGGACTCTAGACAAAACTACCGGGAACCCGGTAGAGAGAGAGAGTCTAGGGGGAACTACCGGGAATCGAGACAGCCTAAGGAGGCTGATAACAGAGAGTATAGGGGAAATTACAGGGACTCTAGACAGTCTCGAGATAATGATTACAAAGAGCCGAGGGAATCTAGACCATCCAGGGACAACTATAGGGATTCTAGACAATCTAGAGACACTGAACCTAGGGAGTCTAGGGGAAACTATAGGGACTCCAGAGCCGATCGGAATTCTGACCAGAAAGTCAGGGAAAACCAGGGACAGTACCAGAGACAAGGAGGAGATTTCAGGGAGCCTCGGGGAAACTATAGAGATTCTAGGGGATTCTCTAGAGGACCTAGAGTCGGATGGGCACCTTCCAACAATCGTGGAAGACAAGATGAAAGAACCGCAAAGTCTCAGGAGGAAAAACATGATTATCAAAGTCAACATGTCAGCCAGACCGAGGATTCTTCCACTTCATCGTCAGACCCAGGTGAATTTTCCAAAAATTCACAATCTAGAAATCAACTTCAGGACAACAGAGCTCCCTATCGCGAACACGGTGAAGCTTCTTCTGAAGATTACCAGGTGGCGCCCAACGTCGGGCACAAGGGGGCGCTGATGTACAGACACCCGGGGGAGTACTACACCCCTCCGGCGACTCATTTTTACCCCCCTCATTACCCCCCGTACCCACCGTATGTACCTGGGTACCATCCGGAGCCTGGATACCTAGCTCAGGGCTACCCATATGAGGCACAGGAGTACCCGAGACCGCCACTTCCTCAGCAAATGGACCCGAAGAGTTATACCAGACAGAATTTTCAGGCAAAGGAACAGGGGTACTACCCGAAACAGAGCCTGCTAGGCAGTCCTCCGAGACAACAGGCTGGGTACTACCAGAGACCGCAAAACCAAAAGTATGGCGATCGGAGAGGCGAACGAAGAAATAGTGAACGGCCAGGGTAAGATTTTTTTTAACTTGTTCAAAAGATTCCAACATTTCGTTTAAGAAATGTTTGATTAATAAAGTTGAATTAAACGAATGGCAATGAAATTGGTGATAAAAAATTGAACGAGATTAGAAAGACATGTTTTTCTTATTTTTTGGTTTTAGATATGGTGATAGAGAGATGATGGGAGGTTGCGAGGAACGACCTCTGATTTCGCCAAAAACACTCATGACTACACACATTGAAGCACCGCCTTTGCAGATCCACGATCGGGAGCCAAACAACAGAAACAACTCCAGAGTCTGCGGTGGACGCGGCAGAGGATACTCTGCTACCAAAACACCTTTCCCTCGTAAACATAATAATTGAGTCAACTTTTTTTTCTGTTGTTTCTAGTTTTGAGTTTCAAAGATTGTGTTTCGAGTTTAAAGCTTATTTTTAGTTTCAAAATTGTTTATCTCAAGTTTAAAAACTACTCATTTAAGAATGATTTCTACTTAGAAATTATGCTCAGTTGAAAAAATGATGTTTTATTTTCGTTCAGAGATTATTTTTCACGTTTTTTAGTTCTAGTTTTTCATCTTCCGACTTTCTGTTGTAAAAAAACTGTTTCTATGGCGAGTTTTATGGACTAAAAAAGATTTACCTGTAAAACTGTTGAACAATTGAAATTGCAGTTGAGATTAAGAAGTGATTAGGAAAGAAAAAGATGTTTCAAAACGAATAAGTCAAAGAACATACTCCGATTAAAAAACGTAGTTTATTTTGTTATTACAAGCTGGTCGACATCTCGACAGACCGCTTCGATTGAAAAGTATCGTCATTTGAAAACTCCGATTCTGAATTGATCGTTGTCACCGAGGACATTGATTGTACTGTGTTTAAAATAATTGGATCGACTTTCATCAGAATTGTTTCATAATTTTTAGTGCTCAGATCGGTAATCAAGCAATGTATCGTCTGAAATCAAAGTAAAAACGTTATGTCATTTTTATATCTTCTATTTCAACTTTAAAGTTAATAAAAAAAACATAAAAATAATGTAGAATCACTTTTATTACGTTTTTTTTCTCTTTGATATTTACCTGCACTGCAGTGAAATCAATTCTGTCAATCCCTGAACAGTCTAAAACGGCGTATTTTATTTGGGCTTCTGAGTCTGCTTCCATTCTTGTCATGTGAGTAGTTATTTCAGTTCTGATGTGTTCAACTGCAGGATACATCAAGCCAGAGCTTAGTTTTATCAAAAGATATTTTTGACTTAAACCCTGAAAACAATGATTTTTTTATCTTTGATGTTAAAAGATAAAGTTATTTCTCGTTTAATATTATAGTAGTAATTTTTTTTGTTTCTGTTTCTAAAAAATTAAAAATTGTTTGGTTCAGTAAAAATAGCAAAACATTGCATACCTGTTTATTTTCTATTTTTACAGTAGGCTTCGCATTGAAATAAGCTAAAATCATGAAATCGATCGCGATTCCAACTAAAATCCCCAGCTCCACTCCGAGGTACAAACAAGCCAAAAATGTTCCTAACGCCGGAAACAGATCTCGTTCTAAAATTTTGTGGGAACAATTACTAAAAAGTTGATGACGATTTTTTTTGTATTAGAAAAATTGTATCTCACTATTACATCTCCAGATTGATTTGATCAGGTTGATTTCAACCATAAATATCACAGCGCAAATTATAACCGAGCTCAGCGTTGCTTTTGGGATGTGATAAAAGTAAGGCGTGAGAAAACTCAGGGACAAAATTACGAGTATTCCTGAAAATCAAATAACAATGTTGAAAAAATCAAGATAAAAACAATGAAGTAAACAATAACGAGAAAATAAAAAATGTTTCAACAGCTAGGTATGAAAATATTTGCAAAAGAAGTTTGTTGTTCGAGAAAATCAATATTGCCTGTATAAAATCCTCCAAAAGGAGTTCGAACTCCCGAGGCATTATTTACAGCACTTCTGGAAAAGGATCCACTGACTGGCACCGATTGGAAAAAAGAGCCAACGATGTTGCTGAGCCCCAACGCCAATAATTCCTGAGTTGCATCCAAAGATTTCCCTCTTGCTGAAAAAAATTCAAATAAAATCAAAACAATTATTAGGAGTACGGGAAATATAAAAAATGATCCTTACAAAAAGCTTTGGCAATAGCGACGTTTCCAATAATAGAGATCGTAGGAATGACCAAAATTCCAGTTCCAAGTTCCGAAAACATTACAGCAAAATTTTTTGTTTGACTGTTTTCGACATACGATACGGGCGGTGGTTTGACCTCTGGCAATCCAGTTTCAATGTGACCGGTAATAACAAAAGTGTCGGCAAGAAAATAAGAAATTACCGTCGTAACGATCACAATTATCGCGTTTCGTCCTGTGGATAAGATCCAAATTGTTCCACTTAAAAATTTGTTCGTCACTCGAACATCTTTCAATTTCTGTAACAATTCAATTCAAATTATTTTTCAAAACTAAAATAACAATTTTCATGTTTTCAATATTTAAATTTCCCGCTAGTTCTCAACAAACTGCACACGCTCACGTTGGCAAGCTTGATTGGTATGTTTTTTTTGAGTTTGTTGACACTCAAAATTGGAAAACAAAAAAGAGACATACTCTATAGATAAAATAAAAAAAACGAACTCGTAAAGTTAGAAGAACGACGATGCAACAACAAGAAAGTATCAGATCAGGAATTTTGGTCTCTGGAGCGTGATATATAATTTTGGTCCATACATCGAAGAACTGTTCACCCTCAAATTTGATACCAAGAAGGTTCTTGATTTGGCCACAGGCAATTATTAAACTCGCCGCTGAGGTAAATCCTCCCACAACCGGCGTGGATATGAAATTTACTAGGAAGGATAACCTCAAAATTCCGAGAAGTATAGTCAAGCATCCCGACAAGAAGCACAGAAGGATAGTCAGTTCCGGAATTCCCCTAAAAACAATAATAAAACATTTTCTGTTTTTAACCTCAACTTTAGGTTAAGCAACGTTTTTCTATGTCAATAAAATCATTTAACTGTTTTACCGACCGAGTCCAAATTGCTGTTTATCAAAGAAAAACGAAGCGACAAAGTAAAATGAAAAATAAAAATATGTAAATTTTTTCATGCAAATTTGTTAGATTATTCTTTGACGTGTTAATTGATATTGCAGGATAAAAATTTTCTGCAAATTATGATGTCACCTCGCATAGGAAAATGTGAGCAAGGAGATGATCGCCGTTGGGCCAATATTCACTTCCTTAATATTTCCAAAGATTATGTAAACAAAACTGCCAGCAAAAGAACTGTACAGACCAAATTGAGGGCCTAAACCGGCCAAACTTGCATAAGCGATCGCCTGCAATAATAAAAAAATGTAAAAAGTTTTAAAAAATTGAATTAATTATAAAAATTTAGAAAATTAGAATAAACTGTAACAATTTGATAGCTCAAGGTTGCATTGTTGGTTAGCGACTTGATTAGCGAATAACAACAAAAATGTAACGTTTGCATGTACGACAAGTTATTTTTAACAATTGTAATGAGACTTATCGAGATTTGATAGTGAAACGTTTTGAATTTCTTGATTGAAAATTTTACATACCTGTGGAATTAATGTTAGACCGACTGTAAGCCCTGCAAGTAGATCTCCCAAGGCGTCTTTCAGAGAATAGGCAATCAACCAATTGACTACTGGCAGGTGCTTCCTCAGACATTCATCGAGATGAATTCTACGTTTCATCGCTCTGACGGATGTTAACAAATCTAAAACTTTTAAAATTAAGTCAACATTTGAAATTAACCAACTTTTTGTTTATAAACTTTACACAATCAAACTTGAACATTTTTTTTATTTTTATTTCTGACTGAAAAAAAATTGAAACTGAAAAATCAATTTTTCTGGAAGTTGGTTTGCATTCGGGTAATTTTTATGAAATGAAAAAACGAAATTTGCAAACAGATTTAGATAAACAGATACTTACAGGTGCGAGCGAGTTGAATAAAATTTTTGTAATTAAAATTTCATTTCACAAAAAATGTGATTGTTGTGATAACAGAATTTTTTAGTTAACCTGAACATTTTTTATTTCCCGGTCAAATTTCAGTTTTGAATCTCACGCCGTTCATGTCAAAAAGAATTTATTAATGAACGCCTCGAGCCTCGTGCAAGAAGCGTATATTCGTTACAAAATGAGATAGCGCATGCGTTTCAAATTCGCAAGAAGGCATGAAAATGCATTCACTTTTTATATCTAAATTCACAATCCTCTTGTGCTTTTTTGTCACTTTATTATTATTTAAATTTTCAGAACTCATTACAATTCTATCGTCTTAATTCCCTAAAATCGCAAATAAATCTTTGTTTTTTGTCAAAATTTCCTTCAAATTTTTGATTTGCATGCAATGAAAACGACGGAGGAAATAAATTTAAGTTTTATTGGCACTGTTATTTTACTGCATTATTATATAATTCCTATTCTTTTTGTTTTAATTGCACAGTTATATTATCTAACTTCCTTAAGGCCTTGCAAAGATTTAACAAATTATCCTGACAGACTATTGTTTAGTTCAAATTGACATTCAAAAATGAATCCAAATTAGTAATCGACTTTTCTAAACTTCTTAAATTTGTTAAATTGAATTTTATTAATTATTTATCATACAGTATAAACAAGGGAAATGAAACAAAAATCACACCTATTCTGCAATAATTATAATGATTTATTTTTTAATCAAAATGTTTGATTTTCAATCGAAATCTGACATAAACGCAGATTAAGTCAGAACTATGTTTGAGTTGTCGAGTTCGGTAGAGTCTCCATCCAAGATCAGCAAATTTATGATCGAAAGGGAGTGGGTTGGTGTGCCTGTTTTGGCCCTCGGCTGGCCCTATTACAAACACCAGTTCGCCATCGTACTCGTCTATGTAATTCAAAAAGGCTTTTTCATTATTGAAGTAGCAAAAAAATAGAGCGTAATTTGACAGATCCGATCGACCGATTCGCCCGTTTGATTCGTCGGCAAAAATTATGTTCGGGATAAATGCAGGAGGAGAATAAACACTTTGCCACCAGTTTCGGTCGACTTCCACTCCAATTATTTCCAGTCCTGAAAAAAAAACAATTAGAATTATAACAAACACGTTAAATGAAGAAAATCTAGAAAAAGGAATGAAAAAACTAAGACTAAACGAAAAAAACGTTAAAATCTGATGTAAATTTCTCGTCAATAATTGAAATATATTTTACATAAACTTTGCATCAAGTTGGCTACCAGGAAAAAGTTATTAATCAAAATTTTTTTTTATTTTTAATTAAAAATCGTACAATTATACGCATCAAAATTTTTTATTTGAATTTCAAGTTAATGTCTTCATCACATATTTATTTATTGTTTACTATTTTGTAGACTTTTTGTGTGTGTGTTTTTCAGGAATATAAAATGGAATGCTCAACAAACACTATTATTTTCAACTCTTACATTTCACTTTTTTTTGAGTGAATGTCATTTCACTTTCATTTGATTTTTTTAAAATGTGTACACTTGAAAATACCAAATCATGACATTTAACTTATTAAAGGCATAAGCTAAAAGTTGGAAACTAAATTCCTGCCTGTACTGTGGGGTCATAAAACATGCATCGTCAAGTTATAAACAAATCTTGGTGTTTAGAAAAGGGATTATAGCATAAAGTGACAATGCAATTATTTTTATTTGATTTCAGTGTGACCAAATGATCAAGATATTGTACAATTTCAAATGGTACCTCTCAAATAAAGCCAACTGCAAATGTATTGCGTTCACCCTGAGTATAAGCCAGAAGCCTATATATTTGACAGTCGGAAAGTTGGCACCTCTTAATCTGTTTACGTTTTCTGAAGTAATTGTTTGGTGACTTCTGTGATTCTATTAACAATACCTTTACAAAAAATAATTGATATCTTATTCATTTTATAGATCTTAAAGAAAACTGTCGCACTTCTCAATTTGTTTAGGACATTGATCGAGTAACAAATATAAGACTTGTGCCTGAGATGCCATTCCTGGTAGCAAGGTTTACATCAAGTTTACATAACTCCACGTTGCAATGTAAGATTCACGTAAACTGTATGAAAAAATAAACAATTTTTGTAGATTCTTAGAATTCAATAGTATCACGACTATGATAAACATTTTTGGGGGTTTTGTTATTGTAACAAGTTTTATTTTTATCGTGGCAGTAATTTTTGTTTACTTTTTCAATGCTCAACTGACAATAAACTGCAAAAGACTGAAAAAACGTATGGAAAACGTTTGTAATCATTTTGTTTCAATTACCTGAGTTCTCATGAATGATTCTTTCCAGCAGACCGCATCCACAGCCAACGCTAACAATGCCCTTTAAACCTTTCTCAACAACCTGATCCTTGATCCAAGAAACGTCCTCCAATTCGGGCACAATCCAGAGGAATTTTCTCCGCACAACATTCTCGCGATTTTCAATCAGAATTTCAAGGATCCGACACCAATCTTGGTTCTTGTGCAAATTCAAAATCCGGTCTTCCAATTCATCTGACATGTCTGGTTTTATGCCTCTTGCAGTCGAACATCGAACTGCCTTGGGCAATTTAAGTGTCTCTTGGCAATGACACTGACGGACGTAACGAAGAACGTCATTAGTCTGACAAAAATAGATTAAGTTGATGAACAAAATTAACCCTTTCCTATCTTCTTGCTCTTCAACAGTTTATCGATATTTCAAAATTTCAAAATGGTAAATAAACACTTTGTGTCCAAACGCTCGTTCATTCTCTTTGTCTTTCTTTTTTAAGTTCAATAGTGTAAAAACAAACTTTTTTTTTGAAAAATGTGAACTTAAGTTTTTGCCAAACGTAAAACAAAGATTTGTTAAATGGAAAAATGTAAATAAAATTTTCGTGTTGCAAACAAGTTGTATCTAGTTGTTTTGAAGTTCACAAGTTGCGGCAATTTCGGTGAATTTGAATGTTTGAAATTTGCAGTATTGGAAGTCGGCCCTAAAGCGTGTGTTGAACGTGACTGAAAAAGCGATTCACAGCCGGTTTTCGCGCGTCAATCCGAAAATGTCGCGCTATTTTGCCAATCCGTACGTGAACGAAGAAAGCAAGTCCGAAGACGAAGCTTTCGATTTTCCAGCGGCCCTCGAGTTGGTAAAAAAGCAGCTGAAGAGTGTCGTGGACAAGATCGTGACAAATGTGCCGCCAGAATATGCGACGCTTGACGGCGGCCTTTACGTCGGCTCCGTCGGCATCGCCTATGCATTTCTCTACTTGAGCCAAAGAGTGCCAACTTTATCTACTGGCCACGGATTTCTTAATCTTGCACATCAGTACCTGCGGGAATCACTCAACTTTGTTGCCAGGAACGGACACAAATCGGATTCCGCATTTTTGCTAGGTAACAAAGAAACATATTTTTTCATTTAGTTGTCGTTGTTTATGAACTGTAAGCAATTTTCTGTTGTCTGCAAAATGTAAACAAACATTTGATTTTACTAAATTGTAAAGAATGTTCCTTTATTCCAGGATGTAAACAATTTTTTTCTAATGACATGTAAAATGTAAACAAACTCTGTTTTTTTGCAGGAGGTTAAAAACCTTTGTTTTCTTGGGATTTTGAAAATGCAAATAATCGTTTGTTGCTTAGAATTTACAAACAATTTTTCATAACCATTTGCAAAATGTGAACGAAATTTTTTTTTCTGCAGGAGACGCTGGAATCCATGCAGTAAGCGTGATCATAGCAGCAGTATCAGGCGAGGACGATCTGGTCAACTCTCAACTCAAACAGTACCTCTCCCTCTCAGAGCCGCTAAAAAAAATCGACATCCACGATTTTGGGTCGGACGAATTTTTTGTGGGTCGAACAGGTTACCTCTTTGGCGCCTTATGTCTCAACAAACAACTCCAACGGGATGTAATTCCTGTGGAAACAATGCACAGTTTGTGCGAGGTTATGGTCGAGTCCGGAAGAACGTACTCAAAACATCGCAAAAGTCCTTGCCCGTTGATGTATGCCTATTATGACACAGAATATCTTGGAGCTGCTCATGGACTTGCTTCAATTTTGCAAGTTCTCATTCAGGTTTGTTTACAAACAAACAAAAACAAACAATGTTATGAATAAGCATTAATTTTTAGTTGGATACATAATTTGTGTATATTTTTTCAGGTTCCAAATTTTCTCGACACAAATCCAGGTTGCGAAAAGCTGGTACGATCATCAGTAGATTATCTACTTTCAGTGCAAACTCACGAGGGTAATTTTCCTTGCACAATGGACGAGTTGCACCGAGACGAATTAGTCCACTGGTGTCACGGAGCTCCGGGTGTAGTGTACATGATGGCAGCGGCATATTTGCGATGGAAAGACGCGAGGTACCTGGATTCGTGCATCATAAGTGGCGAGCTAATCTGGCACAAGGGTCTTTTGAAAAAAGGCCCAGGTCTCTGTCACGGAGTGGCTGGCAGTGCCTACGTGTTTTTGTTGCTTTATAGATTGACCTCCAACAAGATGTACCTACGTAGAGCAGTCAGGTTTGCTGAATTCATGACCTCGCAGAAGTTTATGGTCGAAGCGAGAACACCCGATTGCCCTTTTTCACTCTACGAGGGTCTTGCTGGCACTGCCTGCTTTCTGGCTGACCTTTGCGAACCTGACAAGGCGGCTTTTCCCTTCCAGGATGTGTTTTAAATGGAAGATTGCGATGTCTTTGATAAATTTATTTATTATTTTTGTAGATTCAATGTTTGTGATGAAATATACACTGATTGAAATAATTTTTCGAATTTAATTGTTTCGGACCCTTCCTTGAAAAAAAACTCCGCACATCAACATTATTTTACTAGAAATTCGTAAGAAAGGGAGAAATAAGTTCTAGACAATTTACGAGTTGTTTTTAATTTACATGATCGATATTGTAAATAATTGATTTATAGTTTTACAATAGTTCCTTTTTTGTACCGAAAGAAATAAAGCCGAGTGCTTTATGTTTACATCTTAGAATTCGTTTGTGCAACATTTGTTATCGGTTAATTGCAATCTGTACAAATGGATTAAACATTGAAATCAATCTTGAAATACAAACTGTAATACAAAATATCGTTTAACTATGTGCTTTGAAATTCTAGTTGCTCTAATTGCTAACAATCAAAATTTCGTCGAGCCTATTGGTTTGACATGGTTCGAGTTCTGAGAAGAAAAACTGAGATTACAATTTGTGGCACACGCACACTTCAAACATTCGCCTAAGTAAGACCTTTGATGTAACTACACGTTTCTACGCTCAACGAGACAAATTTGTACATCTATCGTCTAAGTTTTGTTTTAGAGTATCATAAAAAATAGTTGTCAACGAGATAAGCATTTCGTTGAGAAATTCGACAGTTGACATAGACATTTTTTCGCGTATCATCTCTTCTTAAACTGTATAGGTACTTTTATAATTATAAGACTCAAGAAATATCGATCTTGGTTATAGAGATTGAAGTTTACATATATATTTTATATATTAACATTTGGTTAACAATGTAGTTATATCGAAATTTTAAAATAATCTCATTTTCAATTGCTCGTTTGAGAATCGGTTGAGGCCTCAAAATTTTGGTTTCAGTTATGCAAAACTTATTTGGAAAGTTTGAAACATTGATTTAATATTTCTTAAGAAAAGTAATCAAATTAAAAAACAAAAAACCTTATCGAGGCCTAAACCATTATCCGCGTTTGCGCATCGTTACAAAACCTAAATTACAAAAGAAAACAATAAAAAAACATCCATCGAATGATAAATAAAGACTAGTCATTCCCTAAATCAACAGCGAAAAGTTTAAACAATGGAAATCACGACTAGATTGTTCTCTCGAAAACTCCAAATGCAAATATTAAATAAGCAAGACAAAAATAAAAAAAAATCACATCTTGCATCCTTGCAGTCTTTACGTCAGTCTCTTATCCTTCCTCGTGTGACTTTTCTCTTTCACTCCGCTTTTAGTGTCCTTTTCTCTTTCGTCTTTTCGCTCTCGTTTGTCTCTTTCCGTTCTCTCTTCTTTAGTTTCATTTCTTTCGTCTTTGTGATCATCGTCTAAACTGCAGTTAGTGTCCTGTTCCTCAACAATGTCCTGTTCCTGGTCCAAAAAGTCCGTTGGCACGAATTCCATCTGGTCCTCGGAGTCGTTCAGGTCTGCGGGGCCACAAAAGGCCTCGCCTTCGTCCCCACCTGGATCGTCATCGTCGTGCACCATGTCGAAATTAGATGCTGGATTCGACCCGTCATCCCGATCGTTATCGTCCTCGGGGAAGATCTCCGTCGGACTCAGAGGAATGTCGAGTGGTTCAGATTTGACTGTTGGATTGGGTGAACTCGGCGACCGAGGGTTTAGCAAACGAATTTTTGTAAAAACTCCAAGGTCTGACTCGGAATTTTGTCTCTTGTGAGCTCGTTTTGGACTTGAGGGAACTGACGAACTTGATGTTGAAGCTTTGATCACATTGTCTTTGGTTTGTACTTGGTCGGTCGAACGAGAAGAAAGTGGTTGCAGAATTGGCGTTTTTGGCTGTGGACAAAATTGAAATTAGTTCTTGTTTACGAGAATTTTAGTGTCAAATAGTTTTGTGATAGATTTTGAACCTTTGTGATTAACATACGCTATTAAGTATGTTTAACTAATGAATCAATTGATTTATAGTTATCGGGTAGTGGGTAGCATCGTAGACTTGCAATTCTAAGGTCGCGTGTTCGATTCTTGGTAAAGGAAATTTTTTTTTTCATTTAAAAAATTGAAAACCAAGCTCAGGACTAGAATTTGAATTTCAACGCGAAATCTATATGATTTAAAAGTTAAAACAATGATTATTAATTAAAATCCTAACCTGCGAAGAAGGGCTAGGTCCAGCAAGACCTTTAACCTGCAGAGCCTCTGCTGCGTTAAGTAGCTGAGGAAGTTTGTCATGGGAAACGTTGACCTCCCCTCGGTACATGAATTTGACTAGAGCCTCGACCTCCCAAAACTTCAGATCCTTCATGAGAATAATCGGATGCTGACAAGGATTCTCTCGCAGTAATGCAGCGAGGTAATCACTGCACGATGACAATATCATCTTATGGCACTTCAAAGAACGACCTTCACACGCCAAGGTCACGTCTACGAACTCTTCCGAATCCAGCAGGGATGGGAAGCTGTTCTGCATGTTGCTGTGGTAACTGTTCCACCTCAGACAAACCTAGATACAACCGTTTTTTAGTTAATTTTTTATTTTTATTTGTGAATAATTTTCTAGGTAGGTCTATTGTGTTTACCTCAGTAGGTTGTTGGGGCGTGATGTTATGAGAAGTGACTTGAGACGTTTGGGAGCTCTGTGGAGGCTGTCGTGGCGGCATTCGGATGGTCGTTGGCGATACCTGTTTGACCTTGAGAGGTATGGTTTTCAAAACCAGAGTCTTTGGTTGGCGTTGATGCGACATCTGCGATCCTTGAGGAGCAACCTGTCTCACCTGTCTCACAAACGACTGTGCTGCCACCTTGATTGTCTTCATCGAGCCGTCTTTCGATTGGGTTGGCAACACTGCGAAAAAATCCCCCATTAAACTCCAAAACATCAACTAACGTTACTAGACTATTTTCGATTCGATAAACCACTGCCGCAAAGTCCTGCTCCAGATGGCGCTCGAAGCAGAGAGCCATCTGAAGATAAAAAAACCAAGTTTCGTGTAAATTTTTACCATGATAAATTTTGCCAATGAGCCTACCGCCGTGGTGGACTCGCAGGTGACGGTGCAGGTTGGTGGTTCCGCATTGACGGGGGTTCGCGCCGCCCCTGACGACGACAGCGCCGCAGATGCGACACTGCGCGCGTAACGGATCGTTCGCGCACAAATCAAAGTGGGCCCAGACGGCGCTCGGGTTCGCCATGGCGCGAAGGCTTCGCGAGTGCGAGCGCACCCTGCCGGGCGTCGGTGAACTTTGCGCACTGCTTTCGTCCAGAAAACAGTCGTCCTCGATTTCCATCTCCTGCTTCATCTCCATCTCCTCCATCTTCCCCGACGTGCTATCACGCCTTGTACTCATCTTAGGTTCCAGTGACTAGATTCGACTGTATACGATATATTCTTGATTTATTCTTTTTGCAATTGTTTGTTCGAATGGCCAACAAATTAGGTTATGTTTGAGGCTAGGTTAGGTTTGTTTTGAATGAAAACAAAGTGTAAAAGTTTTATGGTTATTGGAAAAAATGTTAAATTTTTCATGTTTTTGAGGTTATGTCATTTTTGTTTCATAATTCTGTAAGGATTAGAAAGAATCAGTCAAGTGGTTTTGAGTCTTGTCTTGTCGAAGTTTTAAAAATAACAATTTTATACCGAAGAAATATGATGAGTGACACGATTTTTGGTCAATTATAGTTCAAAATATAAATTGAACCCAACAACTCATGTTCAATAGTTAACCCAAAAACGTTGACGACACAAGCGCCCTCTGCTTAATCTGTAATAGTGAGAGCCAACCAGCCAACAGAAACCGCGTGTTGATGTTTCTATTTCACTCTAAACTAAGGACGCATGATGTTTCGCTCGTTTTCATTGGTTCACACACACATGCAGAGAACTGTCATTTTTACGGCGATTCTTGGCGTTTCATCGACTTTGGGTTAAACTTTCAGAAATACACGCGATTTTTGAGAAAAAATTAACGCTTCTAAAAATGTCACTTAACTGGTTCTTCCTAATCACCACCGAATTGTTGAGGTCAAAATATAAAAATAAAGTGAGATGAAAGTTTTGCTATTGAATGAGAAAAAAGCCAGAGATCGAATTATGAGAAGGAAAAAAAGTTAGATTGGTTTCGCAAAAAAACGTAGGTTTGTTGACATAGATGAATAATTAAATGACAATAGATGAAAACAATAGATGAAAAACTCGATTACAAAAACATAAATAACAACAACACAAATAACAATAAAAATAAAGAACAAGTTGAAAGAAGACAAAATCTCGATCATCACAGATACGATGAATTTAAAAATTGGCGGGAAAATTGTTTCCGGACAAAAATTGTAAGATGAAAATAAGTAGACTTAAATTAGTCGTGATGTTATCTTATCAGCGACCGGGGGACTGATCGAGCAAGAATTTGAAAAAAAAAACCGATTCACTGATAAGCGATCGTTTCTATTTTAAGAAGTTGCCATGTCTTTTTGTGATGAATTTGACAATTCTATATTTACATTTTCACAATCGGAATCCAGAATAATAAAGCATGCCGTCGCGTTATTCCAATGTTTTTTTCGACCCCAACCGAGCGCCCTCGATTTGACCTATTTAAACACAAATTCACACTTCAACTTTAACCCAAAAACTCTCACCTTTTTAAAAACAATACCCCAAAACAAGCCAAGAGCGTAAACTGAACCACACTTTGTCAAAACCAAAACAATACGAAAAAAATGATAACGTTGACTACATTTTTATCACGTCCAGAGGTTTGTTTAAAAATATTCCCTGCCAATGATGGGACGGAGGAAGAGAGACAGCGATAGAGGGAGAAAGAAAGAAGAAAAGAGAGAGACGAAAAGCGGGGGCGGAAAATATGATAATGGTTGTGGATAAATAAACAAGCGTGCGAAATGTGAAAGTTTGGATTTACCGCGAGTGCGTTTGTTTATTGGCGAAGAATGGGCAATGACGCCGATTGCTCGGGTGCGCTGCGAGGCTGCGACGTCGCGAGCGACACATTGACTATCGACCGATCGCTAGCGGCGTCGCGCCGAGTCCGCAGATCGCCTGAATCGGATTGGTCGAGGGGCAGCCGAGAGTGGCGAGGGACGCGCGCGCGACAATCGGACGAATCTATATTCGCGCCGGGCACCCGCGATTTAACCCCGAACCCGGGAATTGTCGGCGATCGGCCGTCAACGCATGCGCGAACGGGTACTAACCGGCCTGACGACATCGGTTACGCGATCGATCGTCCACGCAACCCTCCGAGACATGCGCCCTTCGACCCACCCCTGCGCGCTAATCAATATCTGCCGATTCTCTTCTGCCGACGCGCATTTTCACGATTTTTACTTACGTCCTTGAATTCAACAATGCTACCGTTGTGGCCAAATTTTTGATTCGAAAAATGATCAACAATTTTCTCGCTTTTTTCCATTCTATTTGTTTTTAAAACGCAATACAAATTTTATTAAATCTAGACTTTAAATCTTTTTTCCGCGATGTATTTAATCAGCTAGAACATATTTTGTGCACATATATATATAAAAAAAATGAGTAAACCCGTTAGTGACCTATATTATTGTTTGGACTCGTACACAGACAAAAGAATCTCATCAAATCAAAAACTCATCGTGTTGTAATTAATATAGTTCAGATACTAAGTTACACCATTGTATAGTGTAACGAAACAATTTGTATCGTATCGACCCAAAGTTTTTGGAACGTTAATAGTTTATTTTGTTTATTGTTTTGAAACAGCAATAATAATATGAGTTTTTGTGATAAAAGTGTTAATTAACGTGTTTTTATTAACATCAGTTAACATCCCTATATTTCGAAAAAAAATGACCCGTACGGGATGACGAAAACAATCTTGGAATACTTTAATCAAATTCATGTAATGAAAGGTTTTTTTGTTCATTTTTAAGTGTACTTTAGATGGTAAGGTTACTATCGTACAATGGTATTTTTACGATACATTATATACAGTATAATTCAAGAAAGCGTAATTGTGTGTATAGTTATAAAATGAAAATTCTTGGAAATTTCGATTTTTCGTTAAATAGTAACATTTTATGTGACTTTATATTTTGTTTGTTTGTAATGAAACAAATTTTTAAAGACAAACCTTTAAACAAATATTTTGAAGTAGAAACTTTTACTCGGAGAAACCAACAAAATAAGACCATTATTAAACATTGTTATTAGTTTGTGTACAGTATAACAATGCGTAGACGGACACAATTTCGATTCCTAAAATTCATTTGCGTCCCTAATTGAACTTCATCGATCATTCAAAATTCATTAGTCTTCATTTATTTTTGAATATGATAAGATATAACATTGAATTATCTTCAGAAAAACTTTGCAGCAGCGGTATCGAAAACCAAAAGTATATTTTGTTTTGAAACTCTGATACAAACTTTCGTTTGTGAAATACTCACTAGGTGGCGCCTGCTCCGGATTATCATCGGCTTGAAAATTCATCTGATAAGCGTTTGATCTTATGGGATTCACGTCATCAATTATTCTCCCACCTGAAAAAAGCAATTGTAAAAAAACATTTAAAACCGATTTCATATTAAAACTATTTCAAACATATATCCGTCGTCTAAAATTGTTTTCAAGTTTTGTTTTTTTATTTTTTGTAAAACCGAGATTCTATGTAATGTTTTGATTGTACCCTGTAGGAGTTGTGGTTGTCCAAGAGCGATGTACTTTCTGCGCGCCATCTGCGCAGCATTCAAATCTGGATTATGATTATGTTCCATTCGAACTCGAGGTTTCTTTCCGTCTACAGCTGTTACAAGACTTCCATGACAGTGCAAAGATCGTCCTACGCATCTCCATCGGATGTTGTAAGGTTGCTTTTTGTGCAAAGTGTACATGTAACCTTGGTGAATCAGTTTTGGTCCACCTTTATTTGAAAGTACCAACTGTAAAAATGAAATTAACTTGTCAAATATGTAACCGAATTACCATAACAAAACAAACAATTCAAACAAAAGATAGATTTTCTGACCTCGGTTACGTCGTCATTTTGGGGCGGTTCTTGTTTAAGGTTCGCCAAAAAATGGTTCTCTTGGTGGTCAGACATGATTCTGCGTGACCTCCTTGACATCATCCAGAAAAGCAACAGACAAACTCCTCTCCTAAGAAAAACATTCTCAGTCAAACTTTATCAACTTTATTTTGCAATTCACTACACCAAACGATGTAAACAAAGACCATCGACAAGTGCCAAGAAACATAACCTTAAAAGTAAATATCAACAAACGGCTATTTTCTCGTGACCTTCACGTTGTTTTTTATGTTTATTTGTAAACAAACGAGATTGCGATTGTACCAACCTTTGGAGGAGTGACCTTTGACCTGATTAGGATCAAGGAAAAACACCGACTTTGTTTTTTTTGTGATTTGTGGCGATTTATCAGAGGACCGAAATGGCCAACGCGACATGCAACATGTCACTGCGCAACGAAGGACGGAAATATGGCACCATTGCGCGGGAGATCAATAAATGGCACCAAATTAAATTTGCTTGCACAAAAAATTGGAAGATAAACATTCAAATCTCAGTTTACTTTGTTTTATTTACAGAACGAAAAATACAACAATAAATTCAAAAAAATGCTATCAACTCTACAGTACTTTGACAATAATTATATTCTTATAAACTTTCTACATGAAAATTGTAAAAATAATAAAACAAGATTGTTTTCTACTTTGTAATTATCCATTTTTCATGATAATGATTTAAGATAATAAATTACAGTCTCAATGACATATCTATAAAAATTGCAAACACCCGAACCCACAACCGGATACAAAATTTGCGTCACAAGAACGTGTGTGGCACACTAAACTGATTTTTTGATCGCAATTCAATTATCACAAGTTCGTCAATTTTTTTTCACTATACAAACATTTGTGTTAGTAAGTTTATTCGTTAGAATCGTTTAGATAATATAAAAAAGAAGTAACAAATTTCATTATTGTTTGGTTTGTAAATGTGGAATGGCAGGAATCACTGGAGATTGATTTTAGCAATGTGCCCGAGTCTGAGGCGCTTAACTCTGTCATATTCTTGGGCTCGATTGTAGAGCAAAACTCCAGCTATTACCAGCGACGTGCCAAGCGCCGATAAACCAGTTATCGGGTTATTGAATAATAATACTGACAGCCAGATTAGGAATGCTCGTTTTGCTGTGTTTGCAACGCTGAAACAGTTTGAACATTTTTAAAATTAAGACAGTAATTCATCTCAAAATGTGAAATTCGGAAATTAGTTGATGAAAAGCAAAGTAAGATTGAACTAAAAAAATGGGTTTTACTTTTTTACCTATGAGTTACTGGACTAATATAATCCATAAGTACGTAGGCCGTAATACTCTGGAAGTGAAAAAACACTCCGTTAAGAAGAAACGCTGTAAACAGTCTTAAACTCAGTGAATGTTGAAGTAACGTCAGATCGACCAGCAAAATTGTCGCTGGGATTTGCACTACGACCGATGCTAAGCTCGTGTAAAATTGTAGTTCGGCCGGTCTGCGAAAAGTATTCATACGATTAGGTTTCAATAGTTTTCATATGGTAATTTATAATAAAATTATTTCAGTTCTCAAGTGTTCACTTACGTATATTTAAAATTGTCGCCACTGATCAACATTTTGGAATAGACGTTCTGCAAACACTCGGTTAGATTTGTTGCCATGGCTGCGACAAAACCCCGCAGATCGAAACTTATCTCGTTTACAGAGCAGAGTGCCAGACCACCCATCACAGGGATCAAAGATAAATTCACATAGAATCCTGTATATTCACCTACAGAAAGGAAATGAAAACAAAAAGACATTAATAAAAATTTCAGAAAAATCTACTGTGAATCCAAAACGAAATCTAATTAAAAATAAAAAAGAACGTGTTTTCAAATACCCATTGAAATGAAATTATTAAATTTAGAACAAATAACAAAAATGTTTAATTCAACGACCTCTTTTTGTTTATAGATAAGAGATAGAAAATGACCAGAAAATGTTGTGGAAGTTAACGTAATCGCACCTAACAAATATCTGCTGATAAGAACAGTGAAAAGTGGCGCGCTGCTTTTAATAGTTTCTGTAAAACTGACAGCCACGTAGTTGAGCGAAACCAGGCCCAGAACGACGGTTGAGAATCTCATACAACCCACTAAGATCATGTGCCGATAAAAACCTGGAGGCCTCATCAACCTTGGACTCGCCTGGTACATCCCACAGGGAAAATACATCTGCACGAATCCGCATATTGCTGTCATTAACATTTGACATGCTCCTGAAAAAAATAACATGAAAATTAATATTAGAGAAAACAATATCACTTTTGTTTGGTATTTTTTTATTTATGTATCAAGTTTTTACCTAAAACTGTAGGATCTCCTCCCATATAACTTAAGATGTATTTGTTTAAAAAGAGGGTACAGCCACTAAAGATGTACCAAAGGGTTAAAAAAAGAAGAGCCCTAGGATTTCTCAAACCACCTTTTTTATCAGCGTTGAGCAACACTTCGTCCTTTTGTTTTTTGCAGTTAATTTCGGTATAATGTTTAACATTGTTTTCGTGTAGCAACTCGTCGCTTTCCAGCGACAATTTCATGTAACTTCCATGCTTTTCCATCTTTGATGTCAAACTTGAAAATTCAATTTTTTTTCGGTCCTCCGACTGTTGCTCATTTCGAGACGATAAATTTGTCCTTTTTCTCCTCTAAAAGTAGAACAAAATATCAATAGTCAAAATCAAAAAATTTCAAATTCAAATATTTATTACGATTCATTATAAATCAGATCAGCAATTTATAGAAATAAAGAAACTAAAAGTTTGAACAAAATTTGTGTTAAGAAGTGGAAAATGTTTCTTGATCAGATAAATGTTAGATGAAAATATTGACCTGTCAGCAGGACGAAAAAGTCACACGTAAGACATGTAAAGATCAATGAAAATCTGCAACTGTCCGCATTTTTCAAACGAAGCTTTAATGAAAATTGGCGAACAAGTTTTTTGTACTTTAGCAGCTGTTGTTTTCGGATGTTACGGACGGTGGAATCAGCCGCCGCTCGGCGACAAACGACTTCTACACAGAACTAGACTCATCGCCAACTTTCTTGTTGTTCTTTCCCCGCAAGTCCCGCAACCCGCAACCTGCAACTGGTCAATTTGGTTTTGAGGTTAGGTTCGCCACTCAACTGCGCACGCGGGATTTTGACATTTTAAATTACTAATCTAGGGACTTTCGTACATATAGCTTTCGTAAGTTGCTGCACTTTATTTGGTTGTAACTAGATTATTTTTTTTATTTAAATAACAAAATATATGAACGAAATTTGTTGCTTGATGGTTTTTATGATTGTTTTTTTATTTTTCGTCAAAATTATGCATTTATTACATTTTTAGGGTTATATTTTGTAGAAACGAGTGACGGTAAGGCCGGTAACGTAATTTTTGTTTTATGGGCTGACAAATAATTGTTTTAGAAGTTCGAGTCGATGCCGGTAGATGGCGCAGTAATCTTTGTTGTAAAAAATGTTTGTTTACATTTGAGTTTTCAATAATCCAAAATAATTTGACTCTATTGAATTAACAAATACAGTTTAAAAAGTTTCGAATCAGACTTCTTTTTTCAGAAAAAAAAAACAATAGGGTCGAAATGTCGAAATGTCCCAAATTTAAAAACTTCGATTACCATAACTATGTTTTGGCAAAATTCAAAAAGCTAAAAGTTACTATAAATTTATTTTTTTCCAGTTCATACAATAAAGTAACAACAAAATTAATTTTTTTGTAACTTCGAGTGTTGATAGCGGTAAAAAAATCGTTTTTCATAATTCATAATCAAGATAACGCGGATGCGGTGCAGACGGACAGTAATCGAAAAAAAACGCGGGAAAAAATACGATCCACGAGGTCAGAAGATGGACATTCAATAATTCTTTGAAAAAGCCACGAATTTGCATAATTGAAAAAACGATCGGTTTTTGAACAAAACTCAGAATTTTTTTTTACTTTGTTTTTGAGGAAAATAAACATTTTCTGCAGTCAAGCCGGATATTAAAGGGAAAGCCTCCGGTTTTATGCGCAAAATTTTTCGTCCGAACGGAAATTTCGTAAGGATTTGACATTTTTTGCGTAACATCTTTGCATCACGTGGTCCAGACGAGGTCGTGTAATGGTAGATTGAGTTGCATAAGATTTTCAATCATACAGCCGATGTCCAATATTATTATCTATTCTTGTTGTACTTGTGTGCAATTTTGACGATTTGGTCATTTTTTTTGGTCAAGTTTTTTTTTAAAAGTTTGCTCTTTTACTTGTTGCTGTTGTTGAAACACATTTGTATCATTTGTATTGCAATTTTTCGACGGAGAGAACGATTGTTTTCAGTTTTTTCAAAATATGTTTTTACATTTATTCAAATTACACAACATTCTGTCATCAAAACGTTCACACTCATCTCGAAAAAATGCAAATGATGCAGTTTTTATCAACTTTCCTGATGGGGTCATTGTCAAAGACCTCAAAAAAATGTACATTTTTCTCAGAAAATATTAATGTTTGGATAATGAACAGGACAATTCGAAATGAATCATTATTAAAAAAAAAGAAAGAAAAAAGTACGAGCAAAACACAAAATGGACAAAAAACTCAGCGAAAAATTTTGTTCTGCTTTGATAATGTTCCTAGGAGACAAATTGTAAGAGAAGAAAAAGTAAATAAAACTGAGCAAAGAAATTTTCGTTGTTTTGTTGACTAAAATGAAATTGTTGCTGTTGTTTTGTATTTTCGTTTATAGGTTTATTTACGTGAAACGAAACTCGATGATTTCGTACAAGTAAACTACGAAATAAACAGTAGCTGTAAGTATACAAAAATGCACCGCTGGTTCGTTGGCGAGCATACCAATGCTGTTCTTTTCGCAATAAAATATCAAGCAAAGCTTATGAAGCAAGCATTGCGCATGTGAACATTGATTATCGTTATTATGGCGAATTGTTCTTGATGCCAACGAATTATCGTAAAAGATTGCTTTTGACTGAAATTTTACATTTGATTTTACATCTGACTATAGTTCAAAGAAAGCAATTTCCGAGCTGCCTTCAACAAAAGAAAATTCTAATCGGAAGATCTTCTACTTTATTTATTTTTTTCGCGAGTTTGCAATAATCATTTCGTTTATTCATTTTTCATTTACTCCTTCAGGTTTTTAATTCAACAAAAAACTTTCATCAATAAAATGCCATTCTTCCTATTTTGCAGGAATTGCAAATTTAAGATTAATCAATTTTCAAATTACAAAGGTGAGAAATGAAATAAAAAATTTTATTGACAAATCAGGGTTTAAAAAATTCGCAGTAATAAACAGCATAGCATTTTTTGTGCGAAAAAATGTTTAATAGTATGGACTTGCTTCCAATGGCAAACGTCTTGTCCTCTCATATCCGGATATAATTTTATTGGCCTAACTAAAAAAAAAAAAGAAAAAAATGTTGGTACTGTCTTGTCGTCACGCGTTTATGATCCAGTCGATGTTGTAATCGCAATTTGTATACAACACGCATGGACATCTTAAGTTGAGAAATAAAATATTTTGTTCTAAAAAGTTAATTTGATTGCAACATTCATTGAAACGAAAAAAAACCTTCATTTCCTTGATTTTTTATAGTTTTTAATGTTCTGTCTCTATTCAGTTTTCTATTGTTTTTCATGTTCTTTATTTCAAGATTGAAAAACACCGAAATTGTTATTCAATTTTGAAGTTGGATTTAAATTTTGTTTTAAATTTGATATATTTTCACTTTTTTATGAACGTTCAGTTGAGTTTTTCGAAACCGAAAACATTCGGTTGAATTTGGAGTTGCAATTTAAAAGCAGAACCGGAGTAATTTTTGGTGCAGTTTTACGTCATCGCCCATTAAATACACACAAGCATAAATGAAGTTGATAATCAAAGGGTCATTATGAAGAAAGATTAAGAAGTTATTCCAGTCAGCCGACAACTTCGTGTGTATGTATGTATGAGTATGTAACGAATATCTCACATCTGGAGCGCCTTTCTAGAGCCGGTCGCCTTTCTAATTCAGCGCGAGTTGCGGGCTCTGATGTTTACGAATTTCCACAGTGTGTGTAGGTAAGTATTCGCGATGATATGCCTTATCTCCCGAACAGATGCGTTTTAATTTCCATCTCGAAAGTGAAATGTTCGAAAATCGTAGTATCAAATAACCAACAAAAATTATTATTTACTTCACTCTACATATAAGTATACTCCTTATTTAAATGTATTTTTATTTATTTAAAGTAATGAAAATGCATTCAAAAACTTAAACAAATTTAAATTTAAATAAAGAGATTTATTGTCATTTCGTGACGAAAAATTTGAGGTTAGTTTTGAGGTTATGATTTTTAAGGTCGAGTTAGCAAGTCAAACCGATTTAATTTTGTTTTGAGTCAGTTTTGATATGATTTGAGTGCGTCTAATGAGATAATGATAAAAGTACTAAAATTGTAACTAGACCGGTAGTTGACGTTATCATGAATGTAATTATCAATTAATGAGCACGAAGCTTTGCGTAAAGCCTCAGGATGCTACCAGTTTTGCTGCCATACAACACCGCTGGAATTCGATAACAATCCAGTTTGTAATAGCACCAGTTATGACGCGGCGAATGATATGACACTCCTGCGGGGCGACACTTTTTTCTCGCTAGCCATCGTTTTATTTGTTATGTGCGAATCCTTTTGATAGCGAGGCCAACACTTACCTTTTTACTACTCGTCATTGAAACTCTTATCTATGCTAATTTAAATCACTCAAATGAACGTCGCGATGCAAATTAGTTATCAATTTAGTTAATCAGCTCAATTATAAACTACTTTTTATTGTTTTTTATTGTTTAGCGGGTAAAAAGTTAATTCGGTTGTATAATTATTTAGGAAAAAATAGTAAAAAACGTAACTGACAAAGTTTTAGTTTGTAGAATTTCAATAGATCGCACTAGAAATTTTCAACATTGGACAGCAGACAGCGCTGCGAATTGCTTTTTTCTCATTTGAATTTCTTATCTTAAATGTTTTCATCATTTAATTCTATATTCAATTCTGTAAAGAAAAAGGTAATTGAATCTTAATTCAACAAAAACTACTTGGTCTACTGGTTTAAAACGTTCCTAACTTTATAATTTAGCAATAAAAATGTTGATAACTTTCCACTTTTAACCGAAATGTCTAGTTTGAACAATAGAAAATTGTAACTTGATTAGTTCTCAGTAGATGGCGACAGAATTTGTTTGTCAAACCGTACAGTAGACGGCGACACAACACTGTTGCATCAATCATGAAAACATATTAAAAAACAAAAACTATGCAGGTGTTGTCAAAAGAATTCCGATTCGTTTCGTTAATATGAGGCCAATGGTATTCATCTTAAGGTTGAAAATATGTTTTCATCATCTTTTTTTGCGTCAGCCGAATGCTCATCCCACGAAGTATTGCATCGGTCGGGCAAGAAGCCTTTGGAAAGAAATTAAGCGGATTGATAACCGACTGACGTGCACATAGTCGAGTTGTGTATTTCCTTTTGCAACATTTGTCATCTTCTGACTTTGAGTGGAATCAAAAGAGTTGCGAGTAGGAGGACGAGGTGAGAGTTTTTCCCAGACACCCGTTCCGGAAATTACGTCACCGATGAAAGCTGGGCGGCTCTTGGTTGTACGATCTACGCGCACTTTGCGATTCACTGATGCAAGTGAATGCAGAAGCTTACATTCCAATGCACAATTATGAACTAAAGTGAGTTTCTTCCATAAAACAGTAGGAACAAGTATTTGTACGTCGAACAAACATTTAACCATTTTCTCTTTTTTTAAAAATCATAACCTAAAATTTCGACTTTCGATTTATAACCTTAAAAAAAACGAATTCTTTGTAATAAACAGAAACCTCATTATATCTAACCTAAAAATCTGGTTTTGAATATAGTTATAATGCAGGTATATATTACATCAAGGTCAAAGGTTTAAAGTTCAAATTTCTATTTGAATGAAAAGAAGTGAATATATGTTGAAAACTATTTTCTTTTTATAATTCATGGTAGAAAACGAAAAATAAACAGAGTTTTATAATTGATTCATGAATTCTTGCGCAGTGTAATACGAAGCGTGATGATAATAGTACGTGTTATTACCAGGACAATGAAACGCATCTCGAATGACATTTATTCAGAACGATAATTCGAGATCTGAAATTCACTTAACGTTCATTTTGATAGTCTGAGGTTTGCAATTAATATCTTAATTGTACGCTTTGGTTAATTTCTTACAACGCCGATGGCCTTTTCAATACTCATCCATTATGCAGAAATGTAGATTTCTTACTTCTTTCGTCGATGATAATCACAAGATGAAATCATTCAAAACGACAAAACACGATGGAAAAAAGTGACATTCAAACGATCTCACTTTTTGTTTCCTTATCAAACGTTATTCAACAATGTAGTATTATGAAAATATAGCATAGTGATTTATGTTTTCTGAATTCTCCAAACTCAAGAGTCAGATATCATTTTCTATTTTATCTATATTTTTTCAACCCAAAATACTTTTCATACACATATCGCATATTTCTCAAGACACGAGTTCTCGAAATGACTCAGACAATGCAGACCATGTTCCTTACGCGCACGTATGAAACCGAGGATACGTGAGTAAATATGTTTAATGACCATAAGTGGTGGAATTCATTTGAACATGTGCCATGTAAAAGACACTGAAACAATTTTTTATTTCACAAAGGGTTCTTGCAGGTCTTCTTTGTTGATTTTTGAACTTGAGGAAAAAGGATTATCAAGTTTTACAAGGTCTTTTTTTTCTTGAATTTGCAATGATATTCAAAATTTAAAAAGAAGTCGCCATCTGCCATTTGACTTTAGCAACAATTTCTACCCCCATCTATAGGACATTTCACAAAACTAGTTTGCAAAACACTTTTTATTTTTCAGATATGACAAAATGATCGACAACGACAGCGCCGTCTACAGGTCGTCTTAAAAAACAATGTCTACCCCCATCTATGTGAATTTTGATGAACTATGTATATTTTTTAATAAATGTGCGATTTCGGATACTTTTTACTGTCGTTGAAACCTTGGATGGTTCAAGATATAACCCCAAAGTCTAGTTTCAACGATTTTGATCGGGCTTAAGATAGGATTCGACTTTAAAATTAAAAAAGTGTTTTCAGACAAAGTTGATAAAAGGTAAAATGTAATGGAAAAGAGGAAAGACTGTCACAGCCGGTTCGAATGAACGTTTAAGAGGTGAAGAGGGAGAAAGAGAGAGAGGAGCAGGTTAGCGAAGTAGTGGAGGTAACGATAAATCGTTCACCTGGCTTGCGGCCAAGTCCCTAGTGCCTGCTAGTGTCTCGGCCGAGCGTAGTCTGATCGTTTATTGCTCCTCTCTTTTACGTGAGTCACATATGAGCCCCAATCGCGGCCAACAAAGACCCGAAAAGGGCGGGCCGACATCTCTCGCGAACTGACCGCGAAAAATTGGCTCTAAAGAGGAAAACCCATCTCCCAGTGACATTCGAACCACCAAAATTATCGCCGTCAAACTGTTGCCAAAATTGTGACCGCGATTCGAAATTCGCGCCGGCGGCAAAACTGTCGAATTTAAATTTTCCGCGATTTTAATTGTCGCGGGAAATTCGAATTGTGAACTGGTGATTGTGGTTTTTAGTTCATCGACGAAATTACTGAGGAAAAAAAGATGAGGGTACAACGTAGCATCTGCGCGAAACTCCAACGTGGATTTCTTCGACGATGGTGTAAGCATGATATTCGTTGACTTTCATTTATTTCTTTTCACGCGTTTGCTTTCGGTTCTGTTCGATTTTTCAACGTTGAAAAACAAAGTTGAGGGACAAAATGAAATTAACAATCGAGTAACACATATTTTTTTATTATTTCATTATTTATGCAAAAAAATCATATCATTAGTGAATATGAAATCGACCGTAAAATCGTGTCCCATTTATGAGCGACATAAAAAAGACCATTTGCTCACGCGACACAGAGCAAATATTATTTTTAACATCAATGAGAGAAGCGAGAAAAGAGAAAAAAAATTGCGAAAATCGATGTTCCCTTGTTCTCAAAGCGCAACATCAATACCAATTGTCAACATTTATGACCATTTAGTGAGCATAGTAACATTTGCTAATTAGTGCCCCACCGCGCTCCAATGGACTCTGAATTAAATGATCCACTGCACGCGACAACTCGCCTTTGAATCATTTCTTCATCTTCTTTTTTATCCTCTTTTTTTATATTTCTGTTCTCGGTCTTGAGGATTCATTTTAAAATTTGACCTTTGAATTCATGGTCAATTCACGATGAACTCGTTGAGCGAACACTGTCATTTTACTTTTATAGATAGAAACATCAAAGTGATGTACAAAATTTAAAAATGTTGGTAATCATGTTTTTTGTTCATTCTTAACGGATAGATGGAATAAAAAGAGATCATTTTCTTTTGTTCGTGATTTTTTCGGTTTCAATTTGGCTATAACTGAAAAAAAATTCAATGACTCAATGTAATTTAAATGTCGAACCGAAGCGGCATCTGATATTTGCGATGTTGAATCACTTTTATGAATATTCAACAGCTTTAAATTGGGACAAAGTCCGTAGATTCTATAAAATGCTAATCAGTCAAGCTTGATCAACTGACAAATTTGTATCACATTTGTTCAAACATTTTCAATCAAAATTCGTATTTAACATCCTGACTTTAGAATGACTGGGAAAACAACTTTGCGGATTTCACACTTTTAAAAATTCCCTAGACGTGAAATATCACTAGACTTTTCTGAATTTGTATCTGTTTTCATTGCAAGCAAAATGAAAATAAAAAGGCATTAAAAAACCCCAGATTTTTTAAGTTGCAAAAAATTCCCTAGATTATCATTATCATGATTGTGATAGTATTGTCAAGTTTTGAATTGTGAATTACTTTTTTCTACAAAAATCGTTGCCAGGCAACACTGTTTGTAATTGCAAACGATGATCGTGTATGAATCTCACGTCAGCTGTTTTTATGTTTCCCTCCAGATTACACAATAAAAGCGGTGCAATTGGCAAAGTGAATAAAAAATGATAGCATAGGTGTTAATTACGCAATTAGGCACACATGCACCTACAATTAAACAGAGTGACAATTGACGCTCTGGCCAGTCGTCGTCTTTTGTTTTAGACGAGTTGGATTGACATACGTTGTCTTTATCTCAAACGAGGAAATTACTGTGGTCGTTTTTGTAGGGAAATTACACATTGATAGCTGCTTTTTTTTCTATTCGAGAAAAACGATACGCAACGTGAATGGAAATCACGCACAAAATCCGGTTAGGTCAGTCGAGCAAACTATTGTCGGTCAATCCGCGAGAACTGGATATGATTTTTTTTTCTCAAACCGATCCCAATTGAAAACTAGAACTAGATCGTGAAAAACGAAAAGTCGCCCGATCCCATTAATTTAATAAAAGTCACTAGATTTTGCAACGGCATTCTAACTGTTTTTTTTTGTTTTGCACATTTTTTTGAAACAAATTTTATGATGCAAATGTTAAACAACTTGATAATGATTAAATACGTAACAATTATAAAAAACGAAGAAGAATTCAATTGAATAAGAAATTGGTTCCAGTGAGATGAAAGAGCGACAATAAATGAGCAAAGTGTCCATCGCGAAAAGCTGATTAGAATACGAATTCGCAATGGCAAATTCCGAATCGAAATGGCTGATGGATCGAATCATCGTGTATACTAAACAACTCTTTCAAACCCGACATAAAAGAATGTCGGATAAGCAGGTAGCGTTTTTTATTTTTTTTCTTTTATCCTCATTCTTTCCTTAATCTTAACTTTTTTTACATTATTTTTCTTGACATTTTTCATTTGTCAAATTTTAATCCTTATCAATACAAATTCTGATTGATGATTAAAAAACATAACTTCCAAGAATTTTCAATCAAAAAGTAAATGAAAGATCGTAAAAAAACCTTACGAACATTTTACTCTATCAATTTGTTCTAAGATCTAGATCAACTTACAAAGTGCAATCCTCGAGTGCAATTCATCGAAGAAAAAGAGTGGGGATGTGTAACGCATTTCATTGAAGTGTACCGGATTTCTCGATCCATTTCAACATGGAAAACATTTTAATGTGAAAAAAATCTAATTCGTAATTTTCTTGTTTTTTTTTTTTTTTTTTAATTTTGCATCGATCATGACGCAAGTCGAGTAGGAACTGCACGTGGAGAACCTAGGGTCGACAGCCTACACGTGCTTCCGAGTGCATTGCACTCGAATTCGGTTTTACGACGGGCGCCGATTGACCACATTTCAGCGCGGATAGAACGCACGCGGGAATCGTAAGTCGCAGCGACGGTCACTGCATTCCTGTAGGCCTGACCCCGTCTCATCTACTCGTGAGACCAGTTTAAGAACTTCAACTATTTGAGAACCTTTACGTTTCACGAATCGAAATCGTTCTGTCCTTTTTTCTCTTTCTCCAATCTTCTTATTTATTGCCAAATGAAAATATTGCCAAAAAGAGAAACATTCAAATGTTCTCTGAAAAAAAATCCAGATTCCTTAAGAAATCTTCAAGAAATCTAGGGAATTTTTAACAAATAAAGTTGATAAGAGTTATCTAGGGGTTTCTAATGACTTTGAATTTGAAGTTTTTTTTTGGTTGTGAAACAAATCTAGTGACTTTTAAGAATTTAGTGATTTGTCCATCGAAATTTAGTAATAGAATTTCAAATAACTGTGTCGTTTTTGGTTCATGCAAAATTGAACTTTCGAATTTACATCATAACTGAATGGAACAAAATTACAAAATCTTTTTAACGAAAGAGGGAGAAAAAAAACTAATGAGTCAGTCGCACACTCGACCGTTGCTGTTTATCGAAGCTTCGTTTTAATAAAAAAAAGTTGGAAAATTTAATAATCAATGAGAGATCAAGGCGAAATATCGTAATAGCATATGATCTTTCTTTTCATTTTGCGTCACGATTGGAATAAGTTGAATCGATCAAGAAGTGTAACATTGTACAAGTCTGCATCTTAGATTTATCCGAAGCGTTTCTGTAACGATTTTCCTTTCTCGAAATATATTTTCTTTTAATCACCGTTCCATAAAAAGCTGTACGCAATTATGTTTTGTAATTGCCTCCTTTATAGTTCTCAAATAATTACAAACGACTGAAGTGCACATTTTCATCAGACCGCTGTTTTATATTTCAATGTTACGTTGAAATTATTTCAGCTTTGACTTTCTCATTTGTTGAATTCGAGATAAATCTTCATTTTCTTATCCACGCAAAAGTATTTAAAATACTAGACAATTAGTTTTGTTTGCATTTTGCAATGAGTATTTTTTTTTATTTTAATTTGTTCTTTACCCTTTTTATGTTTATTTGTTTTGTATAAGAGGTGGAGAATGTCTTCAAGATTTGAAAACATCAATTTTGTGATTTCACTTGTTTGTTCGTTTTCAAAGTGACTTTCTGATTTTTGATACGTGATATAGAAAATACAAAAATGACTTTCTCCGCGGCGTCTCCATTCATAAACGATCCCACTTGTCAAAATTCTTTCACCCAAATTCACATTTGAGCTTGCCCGCGACTTATTGTTTGCTAATCCGCCTGGCATTGTTTACCATTCGCTTTCTCTCGGATCAAAAGTTTCCACTAACTTTTTACACAAATATTGTCATCGACCAACTTCCAAAGATGTCCAACGAAAAAACAAACTTCTTCACTTGTTCACGCTGGAAATGAGTGAGTCATACGGAATCGCAATAAAAAATGATGGATCGGCTCGAGCATATTAATCAACGCCACGTATATTCACATGCTTTTTGTTTTTGTTTTTTATTTTTACCTGACATTTTCTATCGCTTCTTACGTCACGAATCAAAAATTCTTTTCTTCCAATCAATTTTTCAAGTTTTTTGAAAAGTTCCTAGATGAGACTGCCTAGTCCCTAGAAAAGTTTTGAAACAACACTAGACATTCTGTTAAAATTCACTAGATACAATTATTATCAAAATCTTGCTACGAAAAATTGTGATATTGTAAAAAGTCTCTAGACAAATTGAGAAACATTACTAGATAATCTTAAAAGTTACTAGATATTTGTTATCGTCAGAAACTCTAAATTTCAATACCACAAAGCTGTAAATATCTAGAAAAAATTGAAAATCGAAAAAAGTCCCTAGACAATAATGATAAAAAGAATTGTAGAAAGACGACGATTTAAGAATCGAGTGAACGTGAAAACTCGTAATAAAAAGAACAAAATTGGCTTGAGAAATTGGTCACTTTCGTTCATTCATCGGCACTTATGCGAGCGACAACGAAACCGATTTACTCCAAAGCAAATGAGAGGAGAAATGTCTCTGCGATAAAGTGAAACTTGTTTGAAATGACGGGTAATTAGTCGAAGGGGGAGATGGGTGTAAAAATATACACGATGCGAGCGTCATTGTTTCTTGTGGCATGTCGAAAACGATGAGGCTCGCCACAATGGTTAGGAAAACATTGATTGTCACGTAGCAACGTCATAAACCCATTATGAGACAGTCGTAATAACGTCTCGGGGCAATTGTAGGTCAGGCTTTTGACACAGCATCACGACTATTCAATTTCAGTTCACTGGTACAATGAAATCTCATTTGGATGCAAGACAAATCTAATGACGACTGCAAGTTTTGTCAAATTTCTAAAAACAAACAAACAAACAATCAACAAAAGCAACAGATCAGTAAAATGAAAATGGAAAAGAAATTGGATTATATGATTTCGTTTTGGAATTCAAGTTAGTGATTGGTTTAGAAATGGATCGGGGAAGTTGTGGTGAAGAATTTGGTTTGGCACAAGGAGAGTTAGTTAATCGTCGAACTTTCTTCAGAAGGAAAACCTTGATACAAACCGCATAGCACCGCCAGACCTTTCATTCATCGAACTGTTAGAGAGGGTCTTTGCGATAGCGAGAGTAACGGAGAAACCTTCCACCTCAACTCGTCCGCGTTAGCCGTGGGTTACATAAACCGTCGCAATTTTCGTTCGCTTCAAATCACTTTCCAGGTTTTGCAGAAATTGCAGTTTCTCAAGTTGTTCAGTTTTCTAGGGAACATTTCTGAATCATCAAAATAAAATGATAAAATTAACAACATTTTTTTTCCAAAGACATAGGGGAATTTTTTCCTGGGGAAAAAATCTAGTGATATACAAATCATACAAATCTAGTAACATTTCTGAATCATCAAAATAAAATGATAAAATTAACATTTTGTTTGCAAAGACATAGGAGAGTTTTTTCTAGGGAAAAATATAGTGATTTTTCTAAGGATAAAAAATCTAGTAACATTTCTAAATCATCAAAATAATATGATTTAATGAACAACATTTTGTTTGCAAAGACATAGGGGAATTTTTTCTAGGAAAAAATCTAGTGATTTTTTTAATGATAAAAAAATCTAGTGACATTTTCTGTTACTTGATAAAGAGAATGAATAATTCGGTTGTCTAGGGACTATTTTGGTGACAAAAATCGAGGGATTTTTTAAACTAGAGGAAAAAACCTAGAGTGATCAAAATCTTGAACAGTAAAATGTTGATGAAAAATCATATTATGAGTTCTGTTTCTTGAATCTAATTCGAGCGATATTCGAAAGTCGAGTGAATCCGTTTGATGAAAAGGAGAAAGCCGTGGCGCACGGTGACACAGGTTTAATATCGATAGAGAAAATAACAGCGGCAATCCTCCAAGATGACACTTTTTCTCCTTGATATTCAATTACTGGACGACGTGAAAAAAACGGACATATGCGTGGGTATCTATTGAAATGATGTAACTGTCGCACTGAATTTAGACGATTTGACACGCACTGAGATACGCAAACGTTACACATTTATCAGCGTAATGTTAATCCATGGCGTCACTGTAGTTGCATAACTTGTGATTATTTTGTTATTTAATTGTTTCGAATGTGATGTTGTACATGGTTATGGAACCGACCAGTTATATAGGTTATGTGACTTATTGTAAAACAATTCAACTTCTGGGTTGAAGGTGAAACATTATCTCCAAGTTCTGAAGGGCCGGGGTTCAAATCCCATCGCCGGAAATTTTTAATTCAATCCAAACATTTTATCAAGCCCACGTTGGGTGCCAGTAATAAACGATGAATCAAAATTGAAGTTTTGCAGGGCCGGGGTTCAAGTCCCATTGTCAAATTTTTGAATCCAAAAAATATCATCGACCCCACGTTGGGATTGAAGGAACTTTTTATTGGAGTTTAATTTAGATTCCAGTAGAATCTGTTGAATTATTGAAAAATACAATGATTCAAGTGTGTTATTGAAGACAAGTAGGAAGCAACGGCGTGAACAAGAAAAGAATAATAAAACGGTTGATCAAGTGACTAAGTAAAAAAAATTGGATTCAAGCAGACACTAATTATTCACGTTCGCCGTTCAGCACCTCCGCATGGCGAGCGCGAACAATCGCAATTATTATCTATGTATTGCGATAGCCAGAGCTAGCAGTCTTCATAAATCAGAAAGCCCGATGCATTGCGTGTGAATAAGCATGCGAGCATTGTTCATTTATCTGAGATCTTGACGATGCATCGCTCGTTGCATAAAGCTCCATCAGACGGCAACATTCGTTTGTCATGTTTATAATGAAATCGCGATTTATTTTTCAGTCCTCGACTCTGATTTCATATGCAAATTTTCCAATTCAATACCAAAATAATAACCCAATCATTTAGATTTGTTCAAAAAACAGAAACAAACTTTTTTTTAATTTGTAATTTGCCATCACGCAAATGTTTTTTTTTTTCAATGCAAAAATAATGTTTTATAATTTTGGTTTGTTCAAAAGAAGGAAATTAAATAAAAGGGGTTTTCGAAATAAAATTGCAACTCAAAGTTGAACAATGTGAAACAAAACAACATACATAATCGATCAAAGTGTCTGTTACGTGGCGTTGTTTACGTAAAAGTGTATGTGTAAGTTGACATACATAATGAGAAAAAGTGATCATTTCCAAAGAAAGGAAAAGCGGAACCTTTGTCACACACCTGCACCGCTCATGCGTTTCAAGACCGATAATGCATCCAATGGCCAATCATTTTCACGCCTGACCAGCGTACGCGCCGGAAAATTTCGCTGCGCATGCGCGAAATTTTGATTTATCATAATGCATGAGTTATGCACTTTTGCATATTTTTTACGACCTCAAATTATTCATCATTTTGAGAGAAAAAAAATGAAAATGAAAAAAAAACGGAGTCACCAAAGACAAATTGTTTGAGCGTGTCAGCGGGTTGTTTAACTTTGCCGGGAAAAAATTCATTAGCCTTAATAGTTTTTCATAAATCATAGAACGCGGAATTAATGCCCAGTCGAAGTTTAATTGTAAATATTGTTATTTCGCGGGATTATGTAAAGTGATTTATTATAATTGTGGTTTCTTTCATTTGATTCTTTTTTCAGTCGTTTGTTTATGTTTGATAAACAACAATTTGAATAATGAAAAAGTAATTTACATTTTTATTTCCTTCAACAAGGACGTATACTAAAACTGGAATCAATTTTTTTATTTATTTTCCATTTTCAGGAGTAATGAAAAGTTTTGATAACAACAAATTGTTATTGTTTGCAGAAGAAAAGGTAGTTTTTAATTGTCGAATTGTGAATCTTCGAACTATTTACTGTTTGCATGTACAAATTGATGTCCCATTTTTGAATGGCTTTATACCGTTTTATACCGTTAAAACTGAGTATTTCGTAACACGGGATTTCTCTCCACGTAACCATAAAATAATAGTCATTTTCGTCAATCACAAAATTGTAAGTTTTTGAATACCGCTAGTTGAAAATATTCTATACAATTTTCAATTGTTGCTCCTACCATCTGAATTAAAACAAAACTTAATTTTCATCGACTAAGTTACTTTTTGCACCAACTTTGAATTATCGAATTAAAAACAGTTATCTCAGAATAACAAAAAGCTAAAACTGAAATCTCGTTCATCAAATTGTGCCTTTGTTATTAAAACTTTTTTTACTAAAAAAATGTTTAAAAAATGCTTTCAAATTGATGTTGAATGTTTTCATTTTTTTTAATTCTTTTTTGAAATAGCGTAAAAAATTGTTATTCTTGAACTTTCTTTCATTTTTTAATTGATGATTCAACCTCTGAAATTCGTCATGTTTCCTAGTCTATAAACTTAGTTGGTGGTTGCGCAATCTAACATTTCACGATCCGGCGACAAAAAGCGTGCACCGGACATACCAGTTGCATTAAAGTTCACGGTTAACGACTTTTCTTAAAACAAAACACAAAAAAAACGATTGCCCAAAAAATTCATTATACAAATTGATTATCGAGAGGTTTTTTTTTCAGCCTGAGTCCAAAACTGCACTTAGGTTCCGTCTGTTTGAATTGTTAATCAACTGCAATTGTTGATTACGTGGTTATAAATTAATGTCAACACCCAGACAGATTCATTACACTCTTTTTTTTTAAACTGCAATGAAAAGGATAAAAATAATGACTTTTCATAAATTTATTGGTTGGTTTGAAAATTGATTTTCTGACATGTTCTATGAAACTTCCAATTTAAAAGTTGTCAACAATTCAAAAATGTTTAAATGAATTTTGTTTTTAATTCTGCGATTAAGCTAATTCCAAGGGCGTTTTGATCATTAAACGTCAACTTTGAGGTTGAATTTGCAATATTCCATGAAATAAATGCACATTTCCTTTTTTGCATAAAATAAAAAAAAACTGAAAATTAATTTCAAAAAAGGATTAAATTTATGGAGTTGTCAAGTATATGCTAGCATACTATGCTAATTGGAAGACTTTTGCACTCGTCGCAATGAGAGGTCGTGCAAATAATATCGTAGAATTATTAAATATATTAGTACTTTCAGTTGTGATAATTCGTTTCTGGGATAATTGCGTCCAATTAAAAATCAAACCGACGTATAATTTAACTGTGTAATTGAAATCACAAACGAAAGATACTTATTCAATTGAAAACAAAATTGTTTATTTGAATTTGCAATTTTCACCGAAAAAATGTTTCATATTCCGTCGAGATGTTTTATCTCTTACGAATTTGTGTTGATTTTTCGAATTGCAAATTTATCGAACATTGATTCATAGATGACGTGGCATAATATGGAAATTGTTTTTCCAGCGATTCATTTGAATTCGATTGGAAGAGGTAAATATTTGAATCAGTATCGACAAACGATTTGATGGAAGTCCAGCATTCCAAAGTGTCGTAAATCACACTCAATTACACCTCACTGATTTATCACTTTTTACAATTGTTGATAATCAAATCAAAATAATTAATCAAATTCAATCAATCAAAAACCATTAAAATAAATCTCTCTTAAATCGTAATCACAATTTTCATAACTTTTTCGCAGGTCGAAGTTCAATTTTTCAATTTCATTTTTTTCATCTCCAGTGACTAATTCAGATTAACATTAATAATTACTAATCTGTTATATGAAATTATACAAATGATTAGAACTGTTTGGGAAAAATAATATTGGTTGGGTGGCAATTATTTGACTTTGAGTTCTTTCAAACATAATTTTATGCAAAAAGCTGAGATAATTTACAGGACAATAATCTTTAGAGGGCGATAAATGTCGCATCAATCTCGTGAATTTACGACGACACTTTGCGAGAAATAACAATCTAATTCGATAACCGCCAGACTGTCCCAAAGAAAAGCGACAATCTCTCGGGGACGTTAATTGATAAGTGAAACGAATCATTCGCGTTGCCTCGCATATTAAACGGATTCTTACGACACCCATCGCCATAGGAACCACCAACCTTGACTGCGATGCAATTTTGTTTTTTCAAGGTTACCAATTTAGCATAAATTTTTTCCTTGAAACTTTATCCCCTCGAAAAAAAGTCTAAAAATAAAAAAAGAGAGAAAAACTAAAAATTTCCAATCATTAAAAAGGAGCCGCAAAATGGAGCCACAAAATTTAAAAAGTCGTAGGAAATCAATAGGAAATGTGTTTGAATGATTTTTGTTTTGAGAATTAAAAGTGAAAATAAATGAGTTAAAATTGAAAATGAAGCGAGTAAAGTGTGTTTCATTGAAGTTTCTATACTAATTGTTAGTGACAAATAAATTTCGTTGCAGATCACGTACAATGGTATAGAAACGGTCTAAAGAGGACTTTAGACAATGAAAAAAGTCGGCGTCTTAGCGGAGACTGCTCGTCCAACTTGACACACTTATCCCAAAGCAGCTGCACGCGCTTCATTTGTGCTCGATCTTACATAAGTGTCTGCGTTTAAATCTAATTACACGCAACGGCACTAAACTTATGTATATCAAATCAACATATTATTTTTTTTCAGTTGTATTTTCTTCAACCAACATTGTTGCTCAATATAACAAAAAATAAGCAAACCTCGAATTTCTTATTTTCCGTCTGCGTTATCTGTTTTACGAATGTCACAATTTTACTTAACATTACAAATCAGAACGTCAATTTGAAATTAAAATTCAATTCGGTTTTTGAATCACGTTTCAATTCTTTGTTCTTTTTGTTTTTTCTTTTTCAATTTCAGCTATAATTTCAAAGTTTCAAATTAGTATGTCAATTTGACAGTGGATTATTTTTCGTTTCGCTGTTTGATTGAAACAAATGTGTTCAAAAGATGTAGTTGGAATTATTCCTTGACTTTCAACATTGCAACCGCTGATAAAAAGTGTTTTTTGTGGACCTTCGTGTTGCAAAAAGCGAAAGCAACACACCATCATACTTCTCTTGACCTCGTTTCGTTTGCTCGCGGATCACGATGACCTTGATCTTTTGCTTTAATTCATGTGGCTCTGTTAATTTGGGTTCAAACGTTTCATTTCAGTCGTTGACCTCTGCTGTCTAGTTTTTGGCCCTGCTCAATTAATTAACCGAGGTCGAATCAGTTTTTTTTTTCCATTAACATTTTCTTTAATCTTTAAAATAGTAAAATTTAAAAATACTCTTTGCACAACACTCTTTTATGATATTAATTTTTAATCAAAATCATACGACTAATATAAACATTATGAAGAGTAAGAGTTACAAAATGCGATAACAATACTTGAATACAAAGTTGAGAATTAAATTGTTAATTTTTTGTTTTGGAGAAAAAGTTGAAATGTATGAAGATTTATTACAAAGGGAAATCGTTATTAGCATACGCGAAATTTCTCCGTTCCCGCATCAATCGCAATGGTTCCACGAAACTGCGCAAAAAGACAGCAGATTTCGTTACATAAATACGTGCCTGATAATGCTCCGCGCTTTTCTACTCAGTCCGTTTTTTGCCGCTAAATCATAAATCTGTTCTTCCCTCCTTCTCCTGGCGAATGATAATCGGGCATACATTTATTGCAGTTACTCGAGAGATCACTTTCTATAACGTTTTTTGACAGTTGCGGAAAAAAGCGAGTTCAAACGCGCGCTCTGCAATCACTTGTCGATTGGGGAAAATTGAGCGCGGTGACTTCAACGCCGGCACAAGAAACGCTTCGATTAGTTTCTGATAAATATACTTTATATGGCCGGCAAATCTGCAAATTATAAAGGAAATGAGAAAATATTCATAATTTTTTTTTAAGGTAAATTATTCTGTTCCCATAATAAATTGAAGGTTTTATCATGTCAAAACGCAATAAAAACACCAAACTGGAGAAAATCTGATTTGTTTTCCATTTGTCATTTGATTGTCAATGGTGGACAAAATAACAAAAATGAACAAAATGTGTACAATTCGTAACTCATAATATAGCCTACAATTCAGTTTTTTAGTCTACCTTTCTACACAGTCGAACTTGATTGGTTTTGCAGATTATAGTCTCGTACAACACACAGTCGGATGGCCAATGTTTACCTTTCAATTTGTGGATTATATTCGGATCACATTTGCTTCTTTTTTGTTTTCGCCATAAAATTTTCTATTATTGTCTTACCAACCTAATTTGCAGTTTTGGTTACATTATAGTTACATTTTAATTACTGCCAACATAGTTTCTTTTTATTTCCAGAACCTTTCCAAGATTTTCCAAGATGGCGTCTCAAATGTAGCCTCAAAAAACATCGAAATTGACTTTGTTACGTAAAAACATAAATTATAAAAAAAAAATGATTGGAATAATACGAAACGAATTTACGGCTTCTTCCTTTGAGAAAGTAAGGTAAATAGTAAAGGAAAAAAAGGCGGTGAAATAGGCGAACGAGTGTCGAAGCTTTTCTTCCGCGTAGCCGCGTGCGTGCAAAATGATACTTTATGATACGTAGTCATTTAGTTTTGCGACTCAATAAGTGTAATCGGTATAGAAAAACCACGGTGGTCGCTGATCGAAGCGTCGAATCAGGGTCAGCGCGACGCAAATTGCAATGCCGCGCGGACGAAAGTGCATTGAAAGAGCGATGGACTCGAAAAGTGGAGCTCAGGAAAGTCAGGAAATCATAATGCGCAATTTTCCGCGCGGTATTTTGATGCCCCTCGAGTTAATGAACTGAACATCCTTGTTGACATAGATTTTTCTTTGATCATTATTTTACATTTTCTTGTTTCTATTTTTTATTACTGGATTGTAATTGAAAATTAAAAGTTTTAAATTGAAGACTAAATAAAGTTGCAGAAATTGATCAGACTGGAAAAAATGGACTGAGGAAAGGACAAAAAATGTGGAAACTTGTTGAAAAATGAAAAAAATGATGACAAAATAATTTGAATAATTGAACAAAAAAGAATCACAATTCCCGACTGACATCATCAGAAAACACGAAATGTTTGATTTATCTCATTGTATACACACGATTTCGTAATAGCTACTGCGAAAAAAATTTTGCAACTGAATACAGAATTCGGCTAATGATAAAGTCAACACACATATCAAACAGAATATTTTATCAGCAAAAGAAAACATTGTTTTCAGACATTACGCAACCAAATTACACGTTACAATTATGTATTATTTTGTTTTTTGCAGGGGCTGCAGTGGCAGCAGGAGTAGCACTGTTGATAGTCGCTGGAATCCTCGCAGCGGTTTTCCCAAAACTCATAATGTTAATTCTGAATCGCGAGATCTCGTTGCACGAGGGTGGCCGAGCCTATGGCTGGTGGAAGGAACCTCCAGTGACGCCACAGATGCATGTGTACATATACAATGTTACGAACGCTGACGAGTTCCTCAATAACGGTGACAAACCTATCCTACAGGAACTTGGGCCTTATGTGTTCACCGAACACTGGGAGAAAGTTGAAATCAAATTCAATGGAAACGACACTGTCACTTATAAAGTGAAGAAAACGTTCACATTTGCACCGGTTCGTACGATTTCATTATTTTCAATTATTTTTTATGACGCCCAAACAAATCTAGACCCAGACTTCTAGGGAAATTTTTTATTTAAAAACATTCCTAGTAACATTTTTCGTTGTTTAATGAATCTAGGGACATTTCGTTTGTTACTAAAAACTTGGTCTTAAAAAGGGAATTTTCGGTAAGAAATTTAGGAACGATATTGTTGTTTGATAAACATAGGGACTTTTAGTTTGTTATCGACAAACTCGAACTGATATAAGAACTTTTTGTGTTTTTTTTTCGCAACAGTCTAGTAATATTTGTTTTTTTTAAAATATTATGGATGTTTTAGTTTCTTACCAGTAAACTTTGAGTTAAATGGTAACAAAGTTTTATCTAGGAACTTTATTTGACAATATTGTTGAAAATGGGTTGGTATCACTGGTAAATGATACCAAAATCTAAACATTTCTAGAATCGCAACTATTTTCATTGATAGCTTGAATTAAAAAGTGTTACATTTGGCGCATTGCAACGAACCGTAGATTGACCCACGAGAACAAAAAACATTGTTTAGAGAACGTCTTCCCACGGGCGAAACATAAATGTTATTTACCCACGAGAAAACGCTTGAAAAGGTCACCGAATAATGGCAATCCAATTTTGGCATTTCTTTGATATGGTTCTTTTCTCTCAGACAATACTCGTTTTAATTAATCATTCAAAATGTCAGATACATTTGTTACGACTTTTTAGTTTCTAATTTGCAAATCATTGATACAAAATAGTTCATGTATGATTTTCATTCGATTTGCATAACTCAGTAATGACATGTTGACAATTTTTTAAAGCTTTTTTGTCTTTTGTGGTCGGTGCTTCTTAGATAACAGAGCAGTTACATTTAATAATAAAGTGTTTCATTATTGACAATTCGTGATTCAAATTGATTAAATGACTAGCATGTTTCCCGAATTGCGATCAAAAATAATAGTCTCATCTTCTTAAGTGTATTATGCAATTCAATGCAGCAGTCTCTTATCTCGGTTAACCTACAACACTTTTCCCGCAATATTTTGTTCGACTTTATCTTATTCTTTCCCGCGAAATTTGTAGACAATTGTTGTGTGTAATTAAGATACATAAATTGATAAAATGTAAATAAATAAAGTGCCGCGATTACAGGTTTGTCATCATCGAACCAATAATTTCTACCAAGAAAAAGTAACGGCAATTATGTAACACAGTTTGATTAAAATATTTTTTTTTCCGGTAAACAAAGGTTTTTTTTCTTGTATGATGTAAGAGCAGTGTTCATAAGTACAAATAATGCTCTACTATGTTCACCGTTATGCTGGAAAATATAGGTATCAAAATGAAATTACGTGATTGAAATCTATTCCGGCTGTGAAATTGAACGAAATTGTACGACGTGACATTTTTTCGCGAATAACATCAAGTTCAGTGAACATTGAATCTTTTGTAATCCTCGGAAATAAATAATTTAGTCCAAGGAACTGTCTTACTTGGATTATGCTAACTTAGCAAAATCATTGAACTGAATGAATTTCAGCATTTTTTCCTTGACGTTTTCGATCAACATTTAATGAAAGTGATTTCTTAAAATTTCCATCGACCTGATTATACCATATAAATATAAAAACATGTAAGACTTTTGTCAATTGTCACAGACGTCACATAACCTCAAACATTACAGACACAAAAATGTAAATGAATAAATACGATTATAATTTTCGTACCTTTTGAATTATATTGGATAGCTTGTCCTTGACTACTTGACCTTCGTACAGTTATAAATTAATTCGTGCATGATTTGACAGATTCCACAGACACTTTTACTTTATTATTACATTTTAATCTCTCTCACTCCTCCACTCTTTCAACAGCGGAAATCAAAATGTTACTAGACCTAGTTCTTTTTCTACTAACTTAGTTTTCGTCTAGTTCAAGTTGTTTTAGTTCTAGTTTAAAATTCGTTTAAAATGAATGACAAAAATAATTAATGCCTGTAAATATTTGCAGGAACTTTCCGTGGGATCAGAAGAGGATTTGGTAGTGGTTCCAAATATTCCAATGTTATCAGCTACAAGTCAATCGAGGCACGCAGCCAGATTCCTCCGCCTTGCCATGTCCTCGATCATGGATATCCTCAAGGTCAAACCTTTCGTTGAAGTTTCCGTCGGTCAACTGCTGTGGGGATACGAAGACCCTCTTTTAAAACTTGCGAAAGACGTAGTGCCTAAAGAACAAAAGTTGCCATATGATCAATTCGGATTGTTTTACGGTAAAAATGGTACTGCGCCTGACTTGTACACTATTTTCACCGGTGAAGGAGACATTACCAAGTACGGAATGTTGGATGTCTGGAATGGAAAATCCAGTTTGGGTCATTGGACCACTCCTGAATGCGATAGTGTTATGGGCAGTGACGGAAGTATCTTTCCGCCATACATCACAAAACACTCCACGTTGAAAATTTTCGACAAAGATCTCTGCAGAGTTCTCCCATTAGTTTTCCAGGTAAGCACACATTTGATGTTAAAATGTTTGAATTGACACATTGTACACACGCCTAACATGAACATTATTTTGACTTTTAGAAAGAGGTGAGCACAAAAGGTGGAGTACCTGGGTACCGATTTACGCCTCCCGCCGACGTCTTTTCCTCGCCTGACAGGGTTCAGTCACAACAATGTTTCTGTCCCGATGGACCACCGTGTGCCCCTGAGGGAACATTCAATGTTTCTGCCTGCCAATATGATTCGCCAGTACTTCTTAGCTTCCCTCATTTTTATTTAGGTAAGAACTCGATTAATTAGTACCTGAGTTTGTTTACTCCATCGCGACGTTCTAAAACCGGTGAGAATCTAAAACAAGTTCTATCAACATATTTTAAAAACTGTTAAAGAGCCAAGTGTCCAATAATGTCGGAGTTCTTATTTCCTCGTTATTGTCGCCGCTCAAGTCTGATTGCTTTTTTTTTACTGTAATAGCAATTTCAAATAAAAGCAAGAAGCAAAAAGCCGATGGAAGGTAAAATCAGGAATTCACCTCGCACCGAATGCATGTCACCTGCAAGGATAGAACTGGTTCTCCGTGACAAATGAACGTACCCCGTCAAAAACGAATATCCCTCAAGGCATTCTGCAGCGATCAAAAATATTGCAAAGAAAAGAGCAAACATTTTTATAACGAGCGGAGCAGGATTTGTGTAAAAATGAAACCACTTTGGCTTTGCCATCGATATTCGAGTTTCGGATGACGTAGATCACCCTGAGGTTCTTTCCAGACATTTTGGCTATTTTTAATTTTTATTTTCTTAATCCCTCCGTCATGAAAAGACGAAATTGATACCAATCTTGATTCATCTCAACAACCAGTTTAGGTTCTTTCGTTTTTTGTGTGTTTTTTTTCGTGGAGAACGATCGTGGAAAAAACCTTCAAAGGTCAATGAAATGGATCTTTAACCCCTAAAAGAGTGGAATTTTTTCAGTTTAACGGAGCTCCAAAAGTATAAATGTCGAAGCCTGAAAGCGTGTAAAATATGAAACAATAATGATGCTGCGATTGCCAAAACATATCAGATCATAAATCAGTTGTCTTCGTAATTTGGCCCCGATTTGCCGAAGATGGAAAGTGCGAAACAGTTGCGTAACGGACTCTTCCGGTGTCGGATTTTGTGACAATGGAATCGCGTGAGACGCAGCTCGAGATTACTCTCACGGGTCTTCGCGTCGCGCGAATTATTTCACGTTATTCAGATCGTGTATTCATCGTGGGAACTTTTGCTCCCGACAGCATTTAACACTCCTTTTATACTTTTACTTTCTTCATCCAACATGTATTCACCGTAGGGCATTTGACGGTAGTATGATTTAGCTCGGCCAAAAATCCGTTAATAGTGCAACGACGCTATAAACAAATCAAAACTATAGGCAATATGTTATTCATTTTAATAGAAAATTGACAATTTATTAAATATTTGTCAAAGTTTTTGAATAATCATTTCTAGTTATTTAGATCTAGTTTCTGGTTGTTAATTTATAGTTACAACTTTTTATTTACTAAATTCTCATTTCTAGTTACAAATCAGTGGTTATTTTTGTAGTTACTAGAAATGTCTAGTTGTGCGACAAAAGTGCACACTTCAAGTTACTGTTTATTTACTAGATTTCAGATTCTAGTTACTTGTCAGAAATTTCTCGTAAATTATTTCAATCTTAATTTTTGACAGTCTGTTTTAATCAAATAAATGACTCAAAATCCTTAAGTTTTGCAAAAATTTAACTCGAGACCGAATTATCGCAAAATCTTAACATCCATTGTGCTTTCAGCTGATCCTGCTTTGAGAGAAGCTGTGGTAGGAATTTCTCCTCCGGATCCAGAGAAGCACCAGCTGTTCATCGACGTGCAGCCAACGATGGGCACGACATTAAGAGCACGAGCTCGCGTCCAAATTAATCTCGCGGTCAGCCAAGTTCGCGACATCAAACAAGTCGCGTCCTTCCCTGACATAGTTTTCCCAATTTTGTGGTTTGAGGACGTAAGTACTAGCCTTGCAAAAAACGCGCCAGTTATTTTTACCACTTGAAACATTGTTTGCTGAACAAACATTTTTGTATTTTAGGGCGTCGATTCTCTGCCAGAGGACGTTAGAAATCTTATGCTGATGGCAGTAGAAGTTCCTCCGATCGCCCGAGCTGCAGTTTCCGGAGCCTTGGCTGTAATTGGGCTCGTAGTTTTAATCGTCTCTCTAATCTGCCTTGCTAGAGCTGCCAACCGACAGGAAAAACTTCACCTTTCCAATCCCTTGCCAGCGAACGCCAAAGGGGGCAACGTAAATCTTGCATTCCAAAATTCAAAATAAACACCGAGCACAAACATTGTGAACGACAAAAAAGACACAGAAGCCTCGAACTGAGTTTCGTTAGAATTCGAGTTTGAATCGTTGATTATTGAATCTGGGGACTTTTTCTAATTAGGGTCCTGTGAAAGTGATTGTACATACTTATACATAAATTTTTTAGTGCAGAAAGTTTAGAAAGACGACGTTTTATGGCAGAAATTACTGTAAGAGAAGCAACACTCAAGTATTCGCTACAGTATTTTTTGCTGACATTTGTTCGCGTTAAAACGATCGTTTTTTTTGTACGAACGTGTTTGTCGCAGGCACATTTTTTGCTCAGTTTTTAGATATTCGCCCGTCGTAAAGTTAATGAAACCTTTTTGTAATTTTGTACTCGATATTTTTGATAAATTTTTTTTGGCAGTTTTTTGAAAACAATTGTTCGAACAAAGGAGAATTCTTTATATCTCCAACGGGTCTGTATAAAGGTGTATAGAAGCAGCCTGAAGCATTTATGCAAATTTCACTGTTCACTTGAAAGCGACAATGTATTCACAAATTACTTTGATATTCAGAAGAAAATCCGAATTCCGTCCAAAAAATTAAGTTCAATCGAACACACTGACACGTGCGCAGAGATGTTATTATGATTATTATTGTAAGTTGTGAGTACGAGCGAAAGATGAAAGCTATTTTTGTTACTCTAAAGGGCGTGTATATGTGTCTAGGGAAAAGGCATCAATAATTTTAAAACAAAACTGTGCGTTTATGTTTACGGGTTAAATTACATTATTGTTAAGCTAAAAAACAATGTTAGAGGTTGCGGTTGTCTCTTTTTATCTTTTTGTTAACGACCGTGAAGATCAAAAAATGCCAAATTTATTTTAGAAGGTAAAGGCGGTATGAACAATTTTTAAGTACAAATTTGTTGCAAAAGAACATTTCCATTTTGAAATGTAGTTTATTTGTCATTTCGTTTTTTTTTATTTTTCAAATATGAATTTAAAAAATGACAACCGAAATCATGTTGAGTATTACTGATTGTGCCTTTGAAATACGAACAGGGGCGTAATTGCAGATTCTGCCAATCTCATATCTGTTCAATTATTATTTGCATTTTGTATTTCCCGTCAAAAGAGATTTTGCCTTTTTTTACTGCGTGTTATTTATTTGTTTCTTGCTCTTACGCTCCTGCTAGCTGTGTAACTTTATTTTATATTCCATTTGTCAGTTGATTCGTTACGGGAATAATGTATATACAGAGTACGTTTGTAATGTTATTTTATGGAAAACAGAAATAAAAATTCCAAAATACATATTACTCCTCAGCTCTTTCATTTTCAAAACAAACATATTTATTTTATAAACAAAATTGCGTCTAATCTAAAAAATAACAAATCGATGAGAACATTGTGATACAATCAATATTTACAAGAACTTTTGATATAAAAACTCGCCGACCAATCGGTGACACGTGTCGTGGTGTAATCGTTCGAATAACATGCAAAACTGCGCGTAGACAAGACACGGGCTGAGAAAAATGTGCTATCACACGTCTGGCTGATATCGTAGAAAATGTCGTACGATGAGCGCCGCGGGGTTATCCGTCTTTAGAATACGAAAATAAAGATAACAATTATTCATCTACATTTTTCAGACGTTGAGTCTACAAAAAAACCCAGAAAAATATTCAATTTTTCATACAACAAAAATGCCCATCTTTTTTTTTAAAAAAATGTGTTCCGAAGATCTACAATACTTCAGTCTATGTCGAATCTTAAGAAATTATACAATAATGACTATTTACAAAATGAGGGATTCCTTAGTAAAAAGAATCAACTTGTAAATGAATGAAAAAAAATATATGATCCTTTTTACTATGGTTCACAAATCTCTTCATCGGATATCTAAGTACACTACTTTTTCTTCTTCGAAAGAATACTTTTGTATCCCTGAAAAAAGGTGCCTTGATGAAACAGGATGACTAAACCATGTATAAATAATAGAGCGAACTGTACAATGATTCGATGACAGAATTTCTGCAAAAAATGCGAAAATTCGTTAAGCGTTAACCGGCCATTTCCCTGAGGTTAATCCACTTTTGCAATTCAGGAAGCTGATTTCAAGCCCAAATATGTAGCATAAACCGATTCCCTGAGTTATTGTGAAATTTTTAGTAAAAAGTAATTTTTACTAAAGAACGTTTACGGTAAATTGAAAACGATTATTCAATCAGAGGTCCTTGGCCCGACACGTTTCTTTGTAACGCCATTGGTCTGCGAAATTTTCTATTCGAACAGACACGAAATAGATACCAGGAAAAGAAAATCAAACAACTCAAACTGCCCCATTGTAACGCCGCTTCGACAGCGTTCAAAGTGTAAAAAGCATGGTGAAGAAGAGCGAGTACATGGTCGGGAAAGGGCTCGATCGAAACCTCCACCCACAGCAAGGGCAGGATCGCACCATCGTCGATTTCCTTGAGGTATGCCATGTTCTTGCTTTTTCGCACCTCCACGTTTATTTGTAACCTCGACTGTCCGTTCATTGGCACTGCTAAACGCTGAAAACGAGATTTACAATTTTAATAGAAACATTCTTCATAACTCCAAAAACGAATGAATTGAAACATTTTGAACTGAATTCTCATAGTTGAGATTGTTGGACTGTTTCAGCGAAGAGGATAGTAAAAAAAGTTGAAATTGAAAAATTGAATCGAGCTTACCGGATGGATGTCGAGAAACGATTCGTGCAACTCCTTCTGAGGACTCAATCCTTCGACGTAATTCAAAACGCCTTCGTCTCCGCCGAAGAAATGTGGAAACGAAGTAACGAAAGGGGAATCGAAGTTACACCTTGAAGTGTTGAAAATTCCTTTTGGAGGACACTTGAGTTCCTCAGAAGAGCTCGTACAGTAACAGGTGTTTTTTTCTGGCGTCGACTCAAAAACGTCGGGTGATAGTCTGTACCTGCAAACAAAAATGTCCAACTTCTTTTCTGGTCTACTTTTTGGATTGTTTCATTTTTCAGACCATTGTTATGTACCTCAAAGTGGGCATTCCTTCAGCATACGCAGGTCCTTCATACTGGAGAGACAACACTCGACACATGTCCTTAGAGTAGATATTTAAAGGAGTACTGGGATCGCTCACGAGATGTGGAGGAAACATGGAACCATCCGTACCGTCGATTTTGTCACAATCTTTGTCGCCCCAAACTGGTGGATATTTTATTCCGTTGACTCGGTCGAAAAGACCCAACGATTTGATGTCCTTTTCTCCTGTGTTTATTGTTAGTCGATCTTTTGACAAACCGTCTCTCTGTAAACGAAAACAAATTTGGTTCGTCAGTATTTATTTATGTTAGAAAACATTTTTGTTATTTCTGTTTTGGATTCAAACACTTTAGTACAAATCCAGCTTTCCTAAGTTCTTGTAGGACGAAATTTCTCACATCTACTTTTGACAGATTACGAACGAAAAAAGCTGGGAAAGTTTATTTTCATGTCAGCAAATTGTCAGCAATCGCGTGATCGGTCAGCCAAGTTGAGAAATTAGATTGGAAAAACTTTCTACGATTTTGATTAGTCAAGCAAATTGTTTATTAATCAGTGGTCGGATGATTTGTCCGAGTTAACGGAAACTGAAAGTTAAACAAATGTTCGATCTTGAAAACAAGATTTCATCGAGTGTTTGTGTGAAAACGAAAATGTGCAATTTGTAATTTGTCGTGATGCATTTTTAACTTGATTACCAAGTTTAATTGGTTTTTTTTTAATTATGAAAATTGCTTTTTTAATATCTCTGATGAATTTGAAACTCATTAATAAACACTTTATTAATTAATGAAGATCTCAATTTGTCATTTTGTTATTTGTTATTTTGTATAACTAATTGAATTGAAATGAATGCTCATTAAAAAACTAACCCGAAGCTTTTGGTAAACACTGTCGAAACAAAAACAACGACTGTTAAAATGACATAATATTCAAAAGAAACAATCGACCATTCTAAATTTCACTGTCAAATTAACCAAATGTCAGCTGTGACGATGTGGTTATTTGTAAACATTCAATTAACTTTTTTACGAGACAAAATTTAGCCTCGCATTTTGTTTGTTTTGAATTCAAAAATTTTACTTTCTCGTCCAAACTTAGATAAACAACAAAACAAATGTTTGAAAAACAAGTTTTTCACTGAAAAAATCCGATTGCAAATGTAAATAGAACTTACAAGGGTAAGTAGTCCAATCTTATCAACCGGAACGTCCTTTCCAACCAAGGGTCCAGCATACTTGAAAAACTCGATCAACGTGCTTTCCTCGCCCCAAATGAAATTCCTCGCCGAGTTTTTCTCAATTGTATGCGGCCTCTTGATGAACGAAAGCGCCAGGTTGATAGTTCCCGAAATGAAAATATTGTCAAAGTAATCCTTCGTCTCAGCCGCAGCAATGAGCATCGACAAGTTGGGCAAACTCAGAGTTTCGTTCTCGTCGCGTCCCCCCAGGTAGACGAACTTCCTATCTTCCTGGTAAGACACGGTTCCGTTCTCATAAAACACCGGGTTCACCCTGGACAAAACCTCCCTGTAGATGTACGGCCCCACTTCCTCGACTCTCAACTTTGCATCCTTTTTACTTTTGAACTCCTCGAAGTTGGTGTAGTTGAACAACTTGATCTTGTAGATGGCTTTGACAGGCGGTTTCAGCCACCAGTGGAACCTCTCCGTTCCGTTTTTAATCGCCAGGTTCGACAGAACTATGTCCCGGAATGTGTTCGTCCAGGTGAAGACCAGAAAAATACTCAAATTGACGAGCGCCAAACTGCCCATCAGCCAGATGAACCAGCCTCGCAAGATCTTCTTCGTGTGAACCGAAACTGATTTCTCCACGTCTGACATTGATTGTGTCATTTTGAAAACAGAAATTTTTTTTTCCCCTGACACCAAAGTTAGTTTGGACTTTCCAGGAAAAACAGCCCTGTTTAAAATTGCATCCTAAAACTGGATCATTCCGAGGTTTTTTGACAGATGAAAATGAAACGTGACACTTAGAAAATTGAAACGTGAGAGCTGAGAGCAGAGCGCGAGTGCCAGACTTAACAAGAGGTTTTCGACCGACTGACTCCTAAGTAACTTTGCGTATGACAAAAATCATACTCTTTGCCCCCCTTTTTTCGTTCCACTATCTTCCTGTCTCGTTCTATCATCCAAGCTGTTATCGTGATAACCTTGTTATGCGCTTGACCCCTGTCAAATCGGCACCTCCGATTACGTTTTGAGCAGACGTGCTTCAATTTTTACCACTCAATCGTGTTCAATCGGAAAATCTCAGCGCCAGGGCAACATTGACGTCTTACAATTTGACGTGTTTTGACACATTTTGACAGCTTTGTTTTGACAACATTTACGTCAGCTCAACTCTACGTTTGAAAAGTCGAGGAAAATCATCAGTTTTCTCGCTTTTTCTCTTTTGCTTCGTTGCAAATTTTTTGTTTATAACAAAATGATTAGTTAGAAAATTCTCGATTTTCCGGGAAATTGTTTGTTTACTTGCGACAAAATTGTTGATAGTTCAATCTTTTCTCATGTTGTTTTTGGTTCGTGATGGCGGAATTATGTTTTTTATTTTGTTTGTTTGTTTTTTTGTATGAAAATGATTAATTGGTTCTGGAAGGATGATTTTTGAACTAGTAGAATATTCAGTGATGATATTTACAATTTGGCTGAGATTTGCATTGCACAATGACGTTTTGTAACGTGTTTATTCGGCTACAAAGAACGTTCTTGAGTTCTTGAATGAATGTGAAATTCCCTGAATGACGTTTGGGCTCGGTCGCACTTTTTTTCCATTTCCACGATCAGACGTCACGTCAGACGACAAGATTTGTTTCCATCTTACGTGTTATGTCACGCCACATTTTGTCATTGTAATAACAATCGTAATGCAAATAAACGATTATGCAGCGTGGCTGCTGATTTCTTTTGGCTATTCTTTAATTAATTCGTTGAAACAATTCAACACCTGATTATGACGTAAAAAAGATAATCAAGAGGTGTTTAGAAGGAGGCACTTTTTAATCGAAACATTTTTTTATTGATTTTGCAGGTGTTGATTAGTGAATTATACTAATGTGCATTTTTTATAAGATGACTTTAATTGGATCATTAAATTGGAGCATGAAATATTCACCAAAAAAATAATAATGAACAGAATTTAAGGATAGTGAAGCAGTATAGAAAATGATTTTGGTGTTTCCTCAGTTAACTGGAAAATCTCTAGCTGTTACTCATTAATAACTAGACTCTAGTTACTAATTTTTGTAACTAGATTCTAAATATTAGTCATTAGTAACTAATTAGCTACTGATTAACAATATTACTAGTAAAAACTTTTTCAATTAAATTCCGAATAATAAGTTTTGGAAACTTTCAGTAACTTTTTAGATTTTAGTTACAAAATAAGTTACTAGTTACTAACTAAACAGTTCTAGTTACTAAATTATTTGTAAATCATTTACTTCTGAAAAATGAATCAAACCACCTGTGAATAAATGTTCGATTTGGTCCATTTCCAAAATGACATCACCATACTGTTTTATATTCACTATTATCACTGACATAAGTTTCGATATCATTATTTACACTCTCTTACTTAAAAAATAAAATTTTCAATCGCGTCGATAACTGTAATCAAACACTGATTGCTTTAACAAATTTTCGTCAAGTCTTGTACTCTACATTCAGGCAAACATCATCTCTTGCTTGTCTCCCAAAATTAATATCCCAACATGAAATCATTGTGAAATCTCAAATGTGATTTCATTACCAATAATAACAATCAAATTTATTCCTGACCGTCAGAAAAAACAAAATAAATAAATTCGGACAAAAAAATTGCGACAGTAAAAAACGTCCCTTTTTTCGAGCACTCTTCAGACGAGACGTTTTTCTTTCACGAGCTGGAATTAAAAGTCTATACAAATGACTATTCGCATTAATTTGGGACACCGCAGTTCTCATTTAGGTGAAATGTCAAGTGTACGCCGAGATGTTAATGCTTCTTTTTTAGATAAAAAGCTGTTAAAATATTGGGTTTCGTAATCGCCGATGCAGTCCCGGCATTCAAACAGAACTCATTTCGTCTGGACAAAACTTTGTTCGCTTTTTTTCCCCTCAGTTCTTCGTCTCATTGAAACATTTTTTTTTACCCGCACTGAGATGTTTTTATTTCTTTTTCAGCACCGACAATACTTTTGGAAAAAAATATATGTGACCTCGTATGTAACATTTTATCTTTTCGTTGTATACAATCTTTTTCGGTCAATTTATTTTAATTTGATAAATTAATATGAACAAAAAAAAATTGTTCCTTTGAAAAAATTTGTATGAATGTAAAAGTTATCAATAATTTTTGATAAAAGTTTGTGAAAAAATCGCATGATGAAATTTTTATCAGAACCACCTGCGTTACACAACTTCAAATCATGCGTAACGCATGTTGTTTTTATGCGAATCGCATTTACTACGGGTTATATTTGAATGATATCTGTGTTATTGCGCTGATTATCAGTACAAAAATTAAGCAACGACATTAAATTTGTATTTGACATTGAATGTTTTAGGAGTTATTTTAGGAGAGTAAAAATTATCAATTGTCTCAATTCAGTTCGTTTTGTGCATTTTCATTGCAACTTTCATGGTCGTCATTTTTCACATCAATTCAGTATCAATAATTCATTCATCAGTTTTTCTTCCAAATGTTAATTTCGTTTTACAAAAATAAACTTGATACAAATGTTTCTCTTCAGGGCATCAAACTCTGAAACAAATATTTTTCCAAAAATTTGCAACATTCCATCGAGGTGTTAAATTGCACGACCAATAATTCTTAAAATCATAAAAACCTTTTTTTCTCTCTTCCCATATCGCGTCTTTTGAAGTCGCTAATCCCACGATCAAGTAATTTTCATTTCCTCGAATTTTTGACTTCCGAAAAAGTCGAACTTAGTCGAATCTGAGCTTTTTTTTATTTGAAAACGACCAAGATAAAATAGTCAGCAGACGAAAAAAAATACCTTGTAAAAAAGTGGGGAAAATGTCACTTGAAATGTCACGCGATACTCGAAATCAAAGCGAGACTGGTCAATTAACTGGTTGGCTGATAAATTTTCCGAGATGCATTTTTTGTATTTATAATTATATTAAATGGGGCCCTGTAGGTGAAAGGGTATCAATCGTTTCTAGACACAACATAAGACCGTCGCGATTCGCACGATATTTTCTTCAATGAAATCGTTATCGCTTTATCAACAGATTTTTCATTTTTTCAATCAATAGAACATTATTAATCAATTGGAAAAACAAACAAAACTAAACGACTCAACAATGAAATGAAAATTGTTCAACATTGTTCTGAATATATCAAAAATGACAATTGTAAAGGTGAACAATCAATAAACACACCAAGAAAACATTTTGATAAACTTAGGAAATTGAAGTTTTAGCATATATTGGGATCAAAAAATTTTTATGAAAAATGTTTGATTGAGCACAGAAGAATGAAAAAATGAAAAGGGGAATTACTTGATATTCTCCTCAAAATCATACGATGTTTAATTATCGCAGTCAGATGAATAATAATGAGGCATTTTTTCGCGGTAATGTTTGTTTAACGCCGAATTCGGCGTTCTTTTTTATCTGTATTCCAGTTATGAATTTAAAAGATCCCCGCGACCATTATATTGAAATATTCATGCGTTGTCTATTTGTTTTTTTTTTAATTTCATCTGATAAATTGCACTATTTTCTAATACATAACAAAATTATTAAATGCACAACTAATGAAAAAAAAATAGAAAGAGAATTCACTAAAATTAATTTTATTTTCTAAAAACTAATATTTTCACATCACAAAATAATTTACTGTTTCAAAATTTGATTAGTGATATATACTTAAAAATGTATATCTCAATAATGAAATTAAACTCATTATAAAAATTGCGTTGTAATTGATGATTTCATTCTAGTATATTTTTGTTTTTCTTTACGCCACTCTTTATCTATAAATTATTTACACGAAGTAAACAATCTCAACTGTTTCTCTGTCTCTGTCTGACTCTCGATCACTTACATCTCTTTCTCGCTCTTCATCGGTAACACATAAAATTCATAATTTCGCAACCCTTCAGGTTGGTACTCCTGCAACCTACCAACACACAAACTAGAGAACCAAAGATTTAAGAGCTTGACTAAAAAAAACCCTACGAACACCATTAAAACAAAGTGAATAAACAAATCTTCATCTATATAATAATTATAAACGAAAACAAATATTATTTCGTTGGTAAAAATAATCAAAAACTGATGGTCCAGAGGACAGCACCTGTGATGTTTATAGGAACCCCCTGCGCTCCACCAGCGTCGCCAACGCAAGAAAAAATCGCCAGAAAGTCACTAAACTTATCTTTTCCCTTGAAACGTGCAACAAAAGTCAATGATCGGATCAACGAAAACTGGAAATAGCAAAAATATGACCACTTATAATTCTTATTAATTAAATTTGTCCATTTTCCATTAAAATCGTTGCACAAAAATTATCAATCGAGATAAAATTCAAACACACCAAGAGTCCAAGAAAGTTCTCTCGGCCAATCAGAATGCAGAACCGCCATCAGGAATAACCGTTCTGTGTATTTTCAGCTTTTCAGTCGAGTCACATGTCACTGCTGTCGTTTTTGTGTCGAGATGAGCTTTTCCAAAACCAAAGGGACATCCCCGATTGTTTAACCAATCAACAATTTCAACTCAACTGCTTTTTATTTCTCAACCTAAGGGACGGTACGGAGTAACCAAAGACAAGGTAACAATCGGTCTTATTAAAAACCAGTCGAACTGTTTAAACGACCAATTTTTTCAACAAACAATTATCTTGTCGATGCGACATCTTTTTATTAATTGACACGAGTCTCCTCGGCCAACGAAAATATTCCCGCTACAGTTGAATTGAGCCGGATTTCCGAGCGCGTGGGCGGCAAAGTCAACTTCCCATGGCGTGTCAAACTTGGTTAGGTGCGCGGGGTGTCCGCTTACTTTCTTTTTTTTGATTGTTGCGTAAAAAAGTCAGGTTTCGTTGGGTCGTAATTTTAGTTCCTTTGTCTGTCTAATTGTATTTGTTGACGTTTGTTTACGGGTCTTCAATTGGTCCATTCGTTGTACACTATTTTGTTTACATTTCCTACTTTGTTTGTTTACCTTGTTTCATACATCTGATTATTTTTTTTTGTTTACGTTTGTTTTGTATACAATAAAATGGTTTTCATTGCTGTTCTCATTTGATTGTTTAAGTTGAATTGTCACAAAATTCAATAATATTGAAAGTTAAAATAATTTCGAATGTTTTTATGTTTACAACATTGACAGTCTTTTTTATTGTTTATTATCGACGAATTACTTAGTTATTTGAATTTGATTGTTTACATTTGATCTGTTTACTTTGGATCCATTTCGTTCACAATTTGTCCACTTTTTCTTTTTATCAATCGCCAAACTAACAATTGCCCAAAACATTTCAGATCAAAAATGGACACAGGATCGCCTCCGCCTCTAAAGAAGATCTGCATAAGTAAAGAAATGCTCGCGAGCGATGGTTCAAAGCACGTAGTCCGGGCGTACAGTCTGCCGCAACAATATGCCGGCCGCAACCAGACCGGCAACGGGATGCACATCATGAAGTTCAAATCGGTCGATGGCAAGGAAATTGGCGAGTTCAAGGTCAAAATGATTTCAAAAGCCGAGTCCGTGGGAAGCAAAACTGTGATGTTAATAAAAGAGCCGAAACAAAATGGGTCACAACCGCCCGACAACAGCGACGCAGAAGAATCCGTTCTCAAACTCCAAAGCCAGTACACCACTAAAACCGTCGGCCTACCAGAAGTCAAAAAAGACCCGAACGAGAAATCAAAACAGCCGGCCATGAGACGACCTTTGATTTTAAAGAAAAACGTCAAACCAATCAACAAAGTTGCACAAGTGGAACAACCGCAGCCACAAAGCAACAAAGTTCAGCTGATCAAGCTCGCTAAACCGATTGTCACCGACGTCAAATCTCTGGCGTTGCCAGAAAAAGTGAACCTGATGCCGTTGCCAGAACAGGGAAAAGTGATCAAATCGTATACGAGAACGCTGAAAAAAATCGGACCGAACATGCAGTTGTTACCGCACGATTCACCGGACGCCAAGCAGATTATAAACGCGGTCACGGAGCCTGTGAGCACGAGAAACGGAACCATTCGGTACATTCAGAAATCGGTTATTAGTCAGAATGGCAAACCGGTGATCAACCAACCGGAACCGGTTAAGGAAGCACCCAAAGATATCAGTCAGAATTTAACGATTATTGAACAGGCTTTGAGCAGCCTTAGTGATGGCTATCTCAGGGAAAAGGCTTTGAAAGCTCTCGCTGAATGTACCACTGGCAATACTAGAAACACCACGGTTAACAACCCGGACGCTATTCCGAAACTTGGAATGACTTCTTTTGGAATTGGAGTAACTAAAGGACTCAACGTAAGACAGCTTTTTTAAGCATTAACAATTTTTGTTCTATAAAATTGATGAGATTTTGTAGTTGAAAAGTTGCTTTTTGTTCGAAAAATGTTTTTACTTTTACTAAAATGAAGAAATGAACTATTGTAGAAAGTACTTATGAACCAAAAATGAAAGAATTTTTTAATTTATGTTTTAAATTTTCAGGAAATTAAAAGTATAAGCGACTCGTCATGTCAGACGGAGGTGTTTTCAATGATGGTTCCTGGAGAGTTTATTTTGGCATCGACAGAAACTGAGAAACTCGAACGAAGAAAAGCAAAAGAGAGGGAACAGGAAGAGGCTGAAAAGAGCACAGTTCCGGACAAGACTGTTTTCCAAAAAGAACTGGATAATATTTTGAAAGATTTCGGATCAGAGAACCCGCCGGTCGAGAAGGTTTTGGAGAAGAACAAAGTAAATTTCCCGGAGAAAATTGCTAGGAATTTGTATAACGATTATACGTCTATGAAAAACTACAACACGGATGGAATGCTTGGGATCCATCAAGTTGTTGTTGCAAATGATATCAAGGGTGTTAAAAGGTTGCTGATGATGATCAGACTTTTGAGCCCGCTGGGAATCGATGTCGACGTTAGAACTTTGGATGGAAATGTAAGAACGGTTTATATTCAACTTTTTTCAAAAACATCGATGAAAATGAATGGAAAATTAATGATGAAATGCTGTTTTTTAGACGAGTTTGGAATTGGCAGTGGAATGCCAAGTTGACGAGCAAATAATTGAGGAACTTTTAAAAGCCGGTGCAAAGCCAAGTACAAATGACCCTATGCAAAATTCGGCTCTTGCACTGGCGAGCAAAAAAGGTTTATCGTATTTCCCACTTTTGGTTGAACATACAGATAAGGAACGATTGGATGACTACGATTTGGATGGTAAATAATAAGATAATATTTAGCAAAAAGTCTATAATTTCAGACTAATGTCGTGAAACTGAAAATAACGATGAAATGTCTAATTTTAGGGTACACGTGTTTACACTACTGTGCTCAGAATGGAGACATTGAAGGCACTCGAAGTCTTTTAGTGCAAGGAGCAGAGGTGAATCTACCAGACAGGAAATCAGGAAAAACACCGCTATTCATGGCAATGGAAAACCAGCAGGAAGAAGTGGCAAAAATATTATGTACTTGGGGAGCGGATCCGAGCATTCCAAACAACGCTGGACAGACAATCCTCCCGTTTATTGAATTGCTGAAAAGTTACGCGCTCAAAGCCGCGCTACACAAATCATTAAGATAATCCGCTACGACGATTCTCGTAGAATCATAATTTGTATTACCGAATGATTAAGATAGTTGTACCTGTAAATATTAACTTGCGAGAACCGTTTCTAGCTATGCGATCATACGAAAGGTCCTCGGGCTGAGGGACATAGAAAAGATCAGCCGATCAAATAGATTTTGTATTTTTTTATAGATTTTCCTCAAACACTAATGATTGTGCCGTTACTTTTTCTTTATTGTTTATACTTTGCATTTTTTTCCTGCCTCGATTGTCACTATTTGACGATTATCTTTTCTTGTTTTATTTTATGAAATTTGTACATTTATGATTGTGAAAAAAAACAATTGTACATTAATGAAGAAATAATAAACTAATGAGTTTTTCCTTTTTTTATAAAATGAATTAGTTTTCATTTATCGAATACTGATGTCTTTAGTTTTGTTTTTAAACAATGAATGAAATCGCAGATTTCAAAAGTGGTGTTTTTGAAATCTACGTTACCGACTGGGGGTTTGAAGGATAAACATAACCTCAAAAATCTTTAAATAAATGTCAACAAATCGGCTAAGGATAGATTAATTGTAGAATATTTATTTGTAAATAAATCACGATGAGACAACTGATTAGGAACTTCGCTATTTCATCGACGTTAAATAATGTCAGGAGGTAATCGTGACATTTCAGTTTCACAAATCGATCACTTGTTATTTGCAGAAATGTTAGGAATGAAAAATTCAACAACCAAATTAATCAAACTGGTTCTCGAGGTTTTTCTGAAAGAAATATTTTTCTGTTCTCATTCATTTACATTTTCGATTTTTAGTTTGATCTATATTTGAGTTGATAAATTGAATGTTTTCAGGTGTTTTCAATCTTCAGTGATAAAAAGTGCATACGAGGGTGATGGAAAAACAACAGTTTCGTTTTTGAGTCGTGACCCCTTTTATGGTCTTATGATAAAGTCTGTAAATCATGTAAGTGACTTGTTTTAGAATATAAATTGTAGAAAATTTAAGCGAGAATCTTTTTAATGTAGTAAAATGTATTGAACAAAAAATTGCAAACTGTGATGAAACAAAATTCACAAATTGGAATGAAACAAATTTAAACATAACAAAAAAATAATAATTGATAACAATAGTGCACAAATTACATTGAAATTTTTTCCGTATTTACAGTGGGGTTTCACATTAAACACCGGAGTAAACGTTCTGGGCTCGATGATAATTTTTCCAAAAACAATTCTGTCCTGGAAAGTGGCATCTGCATCAAAAATTACCGAAGACAGTTTAAGTATATTCAAATATCTCGAGCCAAAACTGGACATTGTGGTGATCGGTTTGGACACTTCCACAAATCCTATGTTACCTCAGGTGCAGCTCATAAGAAAATTCTTACAGGAGGCTAAGATTGGCCATGAGATTCTTCCCACCGAAAAAGCTGTAGCTGTTTTTAATTTCCTCAATAGCGACCAGAGATATGTTGCTGCTGCTCTCATACCGCCAGGAAATGCAACTGCTGTTGTTACAAAAACTTTTCGAAGTAGTTTAAAACACGATGATGAAAATGATAAAATATAGAATGTTACCAAAAATACCAGATTCTATTTTTCACAAAACTGAGAAACCAAAAATCCTCAGAAGTTACAAAACTAAAAACCATAAAACTTAGAGAACATTTTTGTTGAGTAAAAAAAAATAACTTTTTAAAAACGATAGATTATGAAAATGAATGAAAAAATTGAAGGTTGAAGGTGATTGTTGAATTCAATATCCGAAATAGACCAAAATCGTTTATTTCCTGGAAAATGCGAATTAAAAGTTGAAAAATTGAACTCGTTCATTTTTGTCTGTTGGTTTTGCTACACGCAACATTACATAAAGTAATAGACAGAAATCCTATGATTTTCTCGCTGACCTGTTTTGTTAAATTTAATAAACATTGATTTAATATACCTTTCTTCAAAAATCCGAAACTTGCTATCATTAGGTAACATTTTTCCCTTGTCAATTTTTGCAAAATAAATGAAAATAAATGAAAGATGACAGTCCACTTAGTTGCTTTACACTTATAAAAGACTCATTATTTTCTGTTGATTCCACTTGATCGAACTAGTACGTTATATTTCAGCACTCGATTATTTATTTGTGGCCACTTATTTAATGTAGGTCTGCTTGTCAAGTTCAATGTGACATTTCGTGACATTTATAGTTGTAAATACAAATGAGTGCCTTTGTAACAAAAAGAAAAAAATGAACACGACCAATCAACCAAATTAAGAAATCAAAAAGTCATCATCTCGAAATCGTTCAACATCATTAATTTGTTTTCAAGTTTCAAGTCATTATAAACATCAAAATAATTTGAATTCAATTTTATTTTAATTTGAAAAAATCAATGGTTCAAACAATGAAGATCTTTTGCATCTTTTTGCGAAACAACTTTTGCAAACTATCGTCTGAAAAGAATTTAAATTTATAGATAAACAACAATAGATGAATAAACCTGTTTAAGATATGTCGAAATACCGATAAAATGTTATCAATATACTTTCTATTCACCATTTTAAGAAAGATTTTTACCTCTAAAGATTTCATTATTGTTTATTTAAAATTGTCAATCAACAATTGAAAATTAATGTTCAAGGAAAAAATAAAAAAAATAAGAAACAGCATCTTCAGTATCACTGTCTTCATTCATTGTCTGTTGTCCGTTAAGTAACCATAGTGATATGAATGCCGGCTGTGCACTGCGTACATACTTGCAAGCACACATGTCCAGTCCGCCAGTACCAACCGCGAAATCACAACCCGCGCTTGTTTTCTTTCTAACCGCAACCCCATGTATTTTAAACTCCCTTAAAAAACCTCAATCCTTAAGGTCAAAGTTCGCTTCCCAAATTGACTCAGAGGTCAAAGGTCAGATAAAGAAATGTGACAAAGAAATGTTTTTGTCCGAGTTTTGACAAAAAATTTTTTTAGTTTTTTTTGTTTTGTTTTTGTCACAAAGTTTGTACTTTTATTTGTGAATTAGTGTGCCTTCAAAGGATCTGAAAAGTAGGATGAAATCAAGAATGTTTGGGGTGGTTTATTCCAATGGCGGTTCGCTGTCAAGGTCACGCTGCCGACCGCGGTCTTTAGTTTGTCGTGCATTATTGAGATAGCGCAGAGGCTTAATTGTGTTTTAACCTAGTGCTAATTCAGGCTTTAGGTCTTCCGAAAAAAAGAAAAAATTGAATCAAAATTTGCCATGGACCACCACAGATCAGTTAGTGAAAATTCATCGCCTCGGGTAAACATATTTTAACAAATGTTTTGCTGATTTTTTCATTCATTTATTTGCTTTGTTTAATTTTTATATTGACTTTTTCTGTTTACATATATCTTTCATATTTTGTTTGATTGTTTTAAAGTTTATTTAATATAACTTATTTATTTGCTTGTTGTTGTATTTTATTTGTCCTTTTTGACCTTTAGTTCCATAATTTACACTTCAACCATCTGTTTGTTGCATTTTTTGTTCGATAATTAAAACTCATTTTCTTATTGTTTACTTAAATTTGACCTTTTTGGACCTCTAATTTCTATGTTTACCATTTGTATTGTTTGTTTCTTTTCATTTTCCAAAATCAACTCAAAATTACCAATTCCATCTTTGTGTGACCTTGAATCGTTTACGTTGACCTTCAACTCCGAATTCGTCTGTTTTTATTGTGTGTTCCTTGGTGTGTTCTTTTGATCTGTAAACAACAATAATTTTTGTTCGAAGTTGCTAAGTAGATGTTTTTTAACTTACTAGTTTTGTTCAAGCTTTAGGAAATTTTTTGGAAATTTTCAACTTTTCATCAAGTCAAAAAACAATTAAAAGCAAAGTTTTAAATATGAATCTTTTGACGATTATCATATCGATTAGCTGACACGAACAGAAAAAATAGTCAACCGAGGTGTAAAAATAAATTCAAACTTGACGCGGAAAATGTTAATAAAGCATTTTCGTATCACAAGTCCGGCTGAATAATTTATCCGATCGGTAGAGCCGAGTTTATAAAACTGCTGCAAAACTCCTGACACAAAAGTGCAACGTAACAATGATGCATACTTAATTTGTTAACACAAACGTTTTGTTAGTTAAAAATTAACAAAATGAACTTTTTTCTGAAACATTTCAAATAACAAACAAAACTCTCTATTTAAAAACACAAACAAAATTGTTTCCCCGTCTTTAATGTTTTTTCGTAAAAAATGCAATCAAAACTTTTTCAGCAGTAGTGTTTACGTTCCATCGTTTGACCTTTGTTTGTCCTGTTGAGTTCATTTTTTTGGTTTTGTTTATTTTGTTTACACTCAAGACAATTCGTCCAAACTCTAAAAACCGTTAAAGAAACGATTGTTTTCAAGCCTTCGGAAAGTCACGGTTCGACAGCCTATGAGGAAGATTCGCTGCAGGTCGAACCGTCGAGCCCGGTGAAGTCGTCGTACAGCGACACTGTGTGCTCGGCGCCAAGTCCGGACATGTCCGTATCCTCGGCGGATTCATCGCAGGCAGTGAATCCACCGACGAGGACTGAAATCCTTGCGAATCCATTCGAATCGCGACGACCTACCTTGCGCGACGTAAGCCAGACTGTTCAACAAGATTTCAACAGAAACGACATCCGACGTCTGCACACCATGGGCAACTGCAACGAAAACGCCTCTCCCTCCAACGGCTCGACTAAGACGAGGAAAAGAAGTCGGTCAAAAAGTATTTATCCTATGGGAACTGGAGTTGTTGCCCGAGATGCCTTTGGTATTAACTTTTCTTTTTTTCTTTAAAAAAACTAAAATATACAAAAAAAAATAAATAACTGAGATTTGAACCCTCGTCCTCCAGACTTTGTTTGTACATGTCAACCCCTAAGCCAAAGTAGATTTTTTCGCGACAACAATTTTGTGATTTGTGAAAAAACACAAATGTAAATAAAAATTTTGTTAAAATTCATGAACAAGAAAAAGTGACGACTTTGTAAAGAGATAATGATGACTTTGTAATATTTATACCGTAATTGCAGTTATGAATCGATTTTAAAATGTATGTCATTGCGCTGATATTCGATATCGGTCTAAATTAAAAGTTAAACAAATCTATTTTTCATGCAGTCGGTCTTTCCTCAAGATTTGCTTTCAATGATTTTTTTCGTTTCGTTTGTTATTTTTTTATGAATCAATTGATTTTATTAATTTTTATTCCATTGTTTTTTAGGTCCCAAACTGACTCCAAATGAAACAGCCAATCATTCACCGTCACCACATACGCCAATTTTTCCAGACTCGGAACCGGAACAGACTCATTTAGATAATGATACACACAAAAATCATCTTGGGGATGCAAATAGCGTGATACTTGATTATGAATCTTTATTTTTTCGGTAAAAAAAAACACACAAAAAACAATCTTTCATAAAATTGTTATTAAAAATTGAAACATTTGTATTTGCAGTGATGGGAGAAGAAGAATCGACATGGTTTTAGTGTTTCAAGATGATACAGACGGCGTGATGACTGAGATTGAAGCCCGTCGCAAAGAGCAAAGACGTATCTTCGAACAAAATTTGCTCGCCGAAGGTATCCAGATGGAACTCGAGGCCAAAGAGACTTCCTTCGACGGCAAAACAAATTTCTTAAAGCTACACATACCCTGGAAGACTAAAATCCAATATGCCGAATGCATGAACCTCAAACTGCCAACAAAAAGATTGATCACAATCTCTGTCAAAGCTTGGGTACACTTTTTTTACTATTTTTTACATACTTTATTGCTCCATTATTATTTTTTATTCATTTCAATTATTAGAATTGGAGTTTATGCGATTTTGTTATTTTGGCGCCATTAAAATTTGAACCAAATTTTGTGTCCGTTTGAAATTTTAATAATAATAGAAAATGATAATACATTAACAATGATAATAGTAAAATTATGATAATTAATAATGTTGAAAAAAAGAATATTTCTAAAAATAAAAAAATCGTTAATCGGTATGCAATTGTCTGATAAAATATTAAAAAATTTGCTTTTCACTTTATTTGCTAATCAAACGACACGATCTGTGTAATACTTATTCATTTTTTGAGACTCGTTTTTATTTTTGCCAAAGCGTTTCATTATGCTTTGCGTGACATGGTTCAGGATCAATCGGTGTTAAACATGTAAATGAAAATGTGCTTTGAAACATTTTTTTTCATTTAAATTATACGACAAATGTCTTTTTCAGGATGAGGAGAATTTGAAACCCAAATCGAAACTAATAGACAGTTGGAGAAAATGTTTGATGCGAATCAGGGATATACATTGTTGGGACACTAACAAGTATCCCAAGGAACCAAGTTTTGGTGAAAGTACTGATCTTGGAGATAAAGAAGAGAAGTAAAAAATAATATTTGCTTTTATTTGTAAAACAGTTTTTTTATTGGTTTTTTTTTTATTTCTATGTTATTATTTTTCAGGTTCGTAGTAAAAGATCGAGATTCAGCCTACACACCAGCGCAAAGGTCCCTAATCGTGATGCAAATTCTGCTCCGCACAAAGTACGACAACACAGAGAAGGCAGGAATCAGAAGGCTGCTCGCCGACGGTTCCTATATTGACTGCTACTGTCTTCATGAAGGACCTTACAATAGTCCAACCAGCAGTGGCGAAATTTTAGATAGATACCTGTTGTACCTGATCTGGGCCAAACCTTCTCAATGGTTAAAACAAGTTTATTTTCATAATTGCAAGTTTTCATAACTTTACAAACTTTAACTTTAAATTTTAATTTCACGATTTCAAAATTTGAATCAATCAATTTCCATGTAAAATTGTATGTCAAAGTTTTCTTATCTTACAAATTATTTGTTTCAAGAAGCTTGTCAAGCATTATGTATAAATTTGTAGGTACAAAAAACAACCCCTTTGGTTAGTTAGAAGATACTTTGGAGACAAGGTAGCGTTGTATTTTGCGTGGCTGGGATTTTATACGGAATGTCTCATTGCCCCTGCTATCGTTGGACTTTTGTGTTTTATTTACGGTCTCACAACCATGGATGGCCCTGACAACACTCCTAGTCACGAGATCTGTGACCCCAAATTAGCAGGTATTTTGTTCAACTATAAAAAAATTACAAACTAAAAAATACTTTTTGATACAAATATTTTTTTTATTTTAGGTAACATATCCCTGTGTCCGTTTTGTGACAAGGCGTGTGATTACCAAAAACTGGGCGACTCCTGCATCTTTTCCAAACTCACCTACCTCTTTGATAATCCTGCGACAGTCTTCTTTGCATGTTTCATGTCTTTTTGGGGTACGATTCAAAATTTCAAACGTCAAGAATATATTGTTTTGTATTGTAAAATGTATTGTATTATATTATAGATTCATTTAAACTTGATGATTTGCTGGTCATTTCATAATTTTGCAGCAACCTCATTTTTGGAACTGTGGAAACGTCGTCACGCAGTGCTGGCTTGGGAGTGGGACCTGCAGAACACCGAGGGCGACGAAGAACCCCGACCAGAATTTGAAACTTCGGTCAAAACTTTTCGAATCAATCCTGTCACGAGGGAACGTGAGCCTTATTTGCCTGCTTATTCTCGAGCTTGGAGATACATGGTTACCAGTTCTGTCGTCTTTTTTATGGTACTGATCTTCAATTCGACTTTTTTATTATTTTAAAACCAAAAAAAATTGAAAAAAAGCTGGGAATCGAACTGTCGTCCTACAAATTAAACTTTACTGTTCATCCCGTGAGGAAACAAATCCAAAAACAAAAAGTTAAAAAAAATTAAATCCAACTTTCTTGCAGATTTGTATAGTTCTTGGAGCAGTTCTAGGAACGATAATCTACAGGATCTCTCTGATCTCAGTATTTTACGGTGGGGGATTTTTTCTCAAGAGACACGCGAAGATCTTCACCTCGATGACTGCTGCGCTAATGAACTTGATCATCATCATGATACTCACTCGCATCTACCACCGCATCGCTCGCTGGATGACCAACCTGGAAAATCCCCGAACTCAAACCGAATACGAAAACAGTTTTACTTTCAAAATCTTCGTCTTCGAGTTTGTCAATTTTTATTCGTCCCTTATTTACATCGCCTTTTTCAAAGTAAACGAAGCAAACAAAATGATCAAATTGGAAGTGAAAAATCACCAGTTGAGATTGAAAGGTTGCTATTGGTTTGTTTTCAGGGACGATTTTACGTTTACCCAGGCGACAAAAACGCTCGACAATCTGAATTTTTTCGGATCAAGACTGACGTGTGCGACCCAGCAGGTTGCCTGTCCGAAGTGTGCATCCAACTGGCGATCATTATGATCGGCAAACAATGCTTCAACAATTTCATGGAACTTTTTCTACCGAAGCTGCGAAACTGGTGGCGCAAAAAGACTCAGAAAAAAGCCACCAAGGACCAGTCCAGACCGTACACCACTTGGGAAACTGATTATCAGCTCCAGGATCCTGGCAGATTGGCACTTTTTGACGAATATCTCGAAATGAGTACATTTCACATCAAACAAAGTTGTTTTGTCAATAAAACTACAATGCTTTTTTGAAACGAAATTTCGTTTGGTTTCAGTTGTGCAGTACGGATTTGTAACTTTGTTCGTGGCAGCGTTCCCATTGGCTCCACTTTTTGCTCTGTTGAATAACATTGGAGAGATTCGATTGGACGCTTATAAGATGATTCGAGAATCTCGAAGACCTTTGGCTGAGAGGGTTGAGGACATTGGGGCCTGGTATGGAATCCTAAAAGCCGTCACTTATGCAGCTGTTGTATCAAATGTAATTTTTTTTCAATTTCTTTTGCGTTTTCTTATTTTTGAGTTTATTGATTTTCATCGCGAAATTTCATTTCAGGCTTTCGTGATAGCTTACACTTCAGACTTCATTCCTCGCAGTGTCTACGCTTATGTTTACTCTCCAACCCACGACCTCGTGGGTTACATAGACAGTTCCTTATCTGATTTCAATACGTCTGACTATCGAGAAGATATGCGAAGCGAGGCAACCAGCAAAGCACCAGACATCTGCCAGTATCGGGGCTACAGAAATCCACCCAACGACTCGGACCCTTATGGACTCAGTCCACAATATTGGCACGTTTTCGCCGCCAGACTCGCTTTTGTTGTCATCTTTGAACATATTGTAAGATTTTTTCTAATTTAAAAATGAAAAAATAGAAATTAAAACGCAACCGTCGCGCCATCTACAACTCGGGGATTCCCGTCAGTTTAAAGAATTTAAATGAGAAAAAATGTTGTTTTGAATTGCAAATTCAAATTTGCAATTCAATAAATCTTTATAATTTTCATTGGAAAGATTTAAAATAAGAGTTTTTAGAGTTGAAATGGCAAGAGTTTATTGGTATAAAAATGATTTTTTTTTAGGTGTTCGCTTTGACAGGTATAATGAGTTATGCAATACCAGAAATACCAAAATCAGTGACAACACAGCGCCAGAGAGAAAGACTCCTGGCCACAGAGGCCAAGTATGAAAAAGGTTTGAAAAGTCACGAAGAAGACGAGGAAGTGCTGTCGATTCTGAGAGAAACCGGCATGATCAACCGACCAGTCGCCGGTACTCGGCCAAGCTGGGCCAGAAGGTTCAGCAAAATTAGCGACTCTCTTGATGCTCACATTGAAATCAATAATACCAACAATTTTATTAGCGAAAATAACTCGATTTCTTAATTTGATTGAGAAAAACCATGAAGATATAAGAACCATATTCAAAAATTATTTTTAGATAAAAAATACTTCAGCAGTTATTTTGTAGGTAGTCGAAGAATGAAAATTTTTAGTTTTTTTTTTCGTTTATTTAATCAATTAATTGCAAAAGTGTTGAATTTTGGTTTGAAAATTGGAAAGTTTTTTTTCGCTTTAACTCATTTTGGTAATGTAATTTTACGTTTTATCTGAATTCTGCATTGATAATGACAATATAAATTTAGTGTTTGTGATTGCGTTAACTTTTTAAGAATAATTCCTACCATAAATTTATTTCAATTACATCACGAATAGAATAATATGCGGACAATTTGCTCTGTATCGCGCACCTGAGACATATAGCAAAATGAAGAAACATGTTTTTATGTATTAGAGAACCTAATTTAGAATTAAGGAAAAGAAATATATTTTCGTATGATATATGAAAGGATGAAAATATATTTGTGATGTTTGTTTGTAAGTACAATATAGTAAAATTTTAGACTTAGAATTTTAAAAAATGTACCTTTTTTTGTACAGGATAATTTTTTCTGCAAAAACTCACGTTGTCAATTATATTCTAGCTCAATTGTAAATAAACAAAAAATAAACTTAAACAAATTGAACAAAAACGTCTTAAATTCTTTTGTAGAAAAAGTCAATTTTCATAGTTGTCAATTCAATATCAATAATTTATCCAAATTGTGTCTATATTTCGTATGTTTATATTTGTTTAATTTGGTGCGCTTTCAATAGTTAACAATTATGGAAATTCTTTTGAAATGTGTCGGTAATGTAAATGTTCGTGATTACCGACTTAACCTCAACGTTTCATCACGTTGGCACCACAGGTACAGGTTGCTCCAAAAGTGCGCACGCGAGCATTGACATTTATCTCTTTTGTATACGCAGTGAAAAAAATCATCGTGACACGTTTGATGAAATTATATGCCGCAACCTGCAAGTGTCCGCTCGACATTTTCGTCGTCGCGTAGTTTGTGTTTGTGCTCTCATCTGGACGTAAGTATACAGCATTCACCCACACTTTTCCTCAAATTCGCTCCAAAAAACCCACACCAAAATAAAAACAAATAAACATTTTATTTACCTTTCAATTTGTTTACAATTTTAAATTTCGTACATTGTTAAGTTACTAATAAAAATTAATTGTTTACTTTAGTTATTGGTTTTCTTTTTGCATAGCTCTTTTTATTTACAATTTTTGTTTATTGTTGTTTCCAAACTTGTGTTGAGAAACAAAATTTATTTTAATTATTTTTTTTTTTTTTCAGGAAAAGAGGAAAAAAAATGAGGATTGTGAGGTTGCGAACAAACCGCATAGCAAACATTGCTATTGGGGTCGCAGTCGGGTTGCTCATCCTTTACGCTTTAATCTCGCTGACCCCGGAAGAGCGAGTGCGAAATCTCACTGATTATTTGCCGGAAAGTTTGAGATCCAATCAGGTACTGTTTTTGCTATTTATTTCATTATTTTTTTCACATAAACAATTTTTCATTAAACTTTCTATTTCATTACACAAATTGTAATTACACAATTGTCTTATTAATTTATTTCAATTAAAATAAAATATTTTAATCAGAAATTTAATAAACAAACAAAATGGAAAATGTATTGTTGATTGGTAGTAAATAGAAACTTGAAATTTAATCTCAACATATTGTATAGACGTTAAATATGCATTATTTAAACGAGCCAAGTTAGAGGTAATTATGTTTAATTGTGGTGATTAAAGTTGTCAGTCAGATTGGTCAGAAAGGATTCGATGCTATGTTCATTTTAACTTGGTTTTCACTTTTTTTTCTTTACTCAAATTTGTTCTATAAATAGGTTGCTATTATTGAAATTACTGTTTCATTGCTATTGTATTTTCAAATAATAAAACGGAACGTTTTAAACTTGAACATATTGGTCTTACATAATTTTGCCATTGTATTTAAATTACTAAATACTTTCATGCAAATTTCGCTCTGAAAATAATTTTTTTTTCGCTAAAAAAATTGAGAAGTTGAACAATTTAGAAAAAATGTTTGGCTATTGAAAAGTTGGTTCATTTTTGGATTTTGATTTCAGGTACCAGTGTTGGTGGACGAGCTAGGCAATTTCGAACCAAAAGATGTCAAAGAGAAAACGGGTCCAGGTGAGGGAGGAAAGGCACATTTTCTGCCTGATGATCAACAAAATGACGCTCAGCAGTCGGAAAATGATTATGGCATGAACATGGTCTGCTCGGATGAAATATCTCTTGATAGATCAATCAGGGACACCAGACCAGAAGAGTAAAAAAATTATATTTCAACTAATAAAAAAAAAACATTGTTTCAATTAAATTATGATTCTTAACGTGTCTCTTTTTATATTCTTAACAATTTCAGAATAGATATTAAAATATTATTCTCAATTCTATTCTTTTCAGATTTTGAAAAACACTGAATATAAGTACCCGTTTTTAAACATGTTCTTTCGTTTTAGATGCAAGCACTGGAACTATCCTGAAGCACTGCCAAAAACGAGCGTGATAATCGTCTTCCATAACGAGGGTTGGTCGGTTCTTATGCGAACAGTTCACAGTGTCATAAACAGAACCCCGCCTCAGTTCCTCGAGGAAGTTATCCTCGTCGATGATTATTCAGATAAAGGTTTGTATGAAAATCAAAGCACAAAAACACAAAACCGTTTGTTGGTAACACAATTTCGTTTTTGAAATTGAAATTAAACTTTTTTGTTTTGTTTTATTCCACAGAAAATTTAAAAGATGAACTGGATTCGTACGTTGAGAGGTGGTACGGAAAGGTCCGTATAATTCGAAACACAGAGCGTGAGGGTCTGATTCGCACAAGATCGCGGGGTGCTCGAGAAGCCAAGGGTGAAGTTATCGTTTTCTTAGATGCACATTGCGAAGTTAATACGAACTGGTTGCCTCCCCTTCTTGCTCCTATTGCTCAGAATAGGTTTGTAGAAAATTTAAATATTTTAAGATTGACTTTATCAAATCATATTCATAAAATGTTATTCAACATTTATGAATTAACACTTGTAAATGTTGATTTCCTTGTGTTAATAATTGAAACTAAAATGTTTGGATTTTAATTTAAAAAATTTGTTTCAGCCACGTTATGACAGTGCCAATTATAGACGGTATTGACCATAAAACATTTGAATATAGACCGGTGTACCAGGCAAACCACAGAGGAATTTTCGAATGGGGAATGTTATACAAGGAAAACGAACTTCCAAGTCGGGAGGCCAAAACTCGTCCACACAACACAATGCCTTACAAGTATTAAAACAATTTTTTAAAAATGAGACTTAAAAAAATTCAAAGGTAACTTGATAATTTCAACTGTTTCAAAAATTTTCTTTTAGATCTCCAACTCATGCTGGGGGCCTATTTGCCATTAACCGAAAATACTTTTTGTCCTTGGGAGGATACGACGATGGGCTGTTGGTCTGGGGTGGAGAAAATTTTGAACTCTCGTTTAAAATCTGGCAATGTGGCGGGTCCATTTTGTGGGTCCCTTGTTCGCACGTTGGTCACGTTTATCGTGGCTTTATGCCTTACAATTTTGGAAAACTTGCCCAGAAAAAGAAGGGGCCGCTCATTACCATTGTAATTTCTTTTTTTATGTTTCTTATCGCATCAAAAATAAAAAGAAGTATTTTGTAGTACAATTTTAATTTTGTTTTCGTTTTTAGAACTACAAAAGAGTTATTGAAACTTGGTTTGACGACAAGTACAAGGAATATTTCTACACAAGAGAGCCACTCGCCAGGTTGTTGGACGCTGGAGATATCACAGAACAGTTGGAATTCAAAAAAAGAATGAAATGTAAAAGTTTCCAATGGTTTATGGACAACATTGCTTACGACGTTTTGGATAAGTATCCTGAATTGCCTCCGAATCTTCACTGGGGAGAGGTGACTATACTAAAAAATGATACAAATAATACAAATTAAACAAATTTCCAAAAAAATATTCATTCGTTTTTTTTTCATTTTTAGTTACGAAATGCAGGAACGAAAAAATGTTTAGATACCATGGGTCATGCTCCTCCAACTTACATGGCCACTTCAGGTTGCCATGGATACGGTAGTAATCAGGTTTGTTGAAATTTCAATTTGTTGCATGTTTCATTTTTTTTTTTTTTTTGGATTTTTAATTGGAACGTTGGTATGAACTTTTTCAATTCTTTCAGTTGATTCGACTGAATGCAAAAGGTCAACTGGGAGTTGGAGAACGTTGCGTGGAAGCTAATGGCCAAGGTGTTCAGTTAGCATTTTGCAGATTAGGAACAGTGGATGGTCCTTGGCAATACGACGAGGTAACGAGCTCAAAAATCCCATTCAAAAAGTTCAAAAGTCTTTAATTTTATATTCAATTTCCAATTTTTTTATTTTCAGAAAACAAACACTCTCCTGCATAGAATTCACAAAAAGTGCATGGCAGTTCATCCTCAGAGTCATCATCTGTCCCTGATGCCATGCGACATCAACAACATGTACCACAAATGGTCGTTCCACCAAATCGATCCCAAATGGTGAAATGAACAAACGAAAAATTTTCGGACCTGAAAAAGTTTTTTTTTCGAAAAAAGAAACTTTTTTTGGTCCTTCCGAGATTAGCTTACGATCTGGGACATATCGAGTCTGTGTTTCATTTAACAATTTTGACACAAACGAGTAAGTAAATAAACTCGTTTTTTAATATAAGACATGCACAACGAAGAGACTCATTTCCGCTCGTTTTGCCTTGCGATTTTATACTGTACTTAATGTTGACTGAACAACTAGAAAGGTTGTGTATAATAAATAACAAATCCAAACCGGTTTTCTGAATTGGATTCTTGTTAGGGATACTTTAGAGAATTGTAAATTTCTATTCATTTTTGTAATCTACGCAACTCTGATGGACTTTTATCATTGAAGTTACGCAATATTTATGGCGATACAATTTTTATAATTGACACGTTACGTTGTACTACGAATTGTACATTGATAGATTTTTAAATCTGTTGAAACTGAACGAGTTTCTTCCTTTTTTTCACCTGTTTGTAAAGTTCCGCTTTTTTATTTTTATCGTGTAAGTGGGCACGCGTGTATGCACGAACGAATATTGTCATGTCGTCGTTTTATACTGAACATTTCATTTCAGAAAATGAAAAGAAAAACCAAAATTTTTTGGGATTTTTATAAGTAACATTCCAGGTGTTCGAACGCGAAACGCGAAGTTGTATTATAAATATTTTATTACAATAAAAACTGATGTTTATAAAAAAGCAAGTGTGTCCAACTTTTGTTATTTTCGTTAACAATTATTTACAATCTTGAATTCCGACGGACTTTATGTGGATTACTAAGTTTTTGTTGTTATTACTTTTTCCATCCGGGGTTCCTTGCTGAGAAGTGTGTCGATGACTTGACTTTGCTCGTCCTAAAAAAATGCAACATTTAATTGATTCAAAAATGTTATTGAGTACGAATTATAATCAAAAAAATTGAAATCGAAAAATTGAATGTCGTACGTTGTAAGGTTTGATAGGGACTGGTCTTAAGTATTTCCTTATAAATGGAGCTAGAAGGACGGGATCCATTTTTTCCATGTCAGAGGACGTGAAAATGCTGGCCACCAAACTTATACTAAGAGTTATCATAAATCCTGTTACGGTATACCAAAGATAACTTATTCGAAAAATTGCCAAAGTTTCACTGAAAGACAAAACATTTTTGACGTTAAAATTATAATCAAAAAACATGTTTCAATTTCAAAAATATTATTTTTGCAAGCAAATCGTTTCGGACTTTTTCTTTTAAACTTTTCTTTGAAAAATAATATCTTACGAGTCTGCACTTCCTATCTCAGTCTCAGGGGGGATAAAAATGATTTGGTTGTCTGGTTGTTGGTACGCGTAAGTGCAACCTTCGATGCTCGTTGGTTTCATGTCAAAACTAAAACAACATTTGAAGTTTAAAATTGTTTACATTGTTTACTGAAAACAAACAAATAAATAAGTCAAATTTGTACCTCACTTTTCCAGTTGAAATAGCAGTTTCTGCTGAGATGCAAATCCAGGCCATAAAACTGAGTCCAGATACACCTCCAATCAGCGCTCCCTACATTTTGTTCAATTTGAAAAATTGATTGTCTATTTTTTCTGCAATACTTAACGTGACTTTGAATAACATTTTTCATTTACCCTTCCATTTATCCAAGGAATCAAAACTCCCATTGTGAAAATTCCTAGAGAAGGACCGCTAACCATCGAAGAAAGGCTCATTGATAACTAAAATTAAGAAAAAAAATTGAATTTTGTTATTTGCAAAAACAGAACAATTGTTTTTACCTGCAAAACGTGCGATCCGGCTTTTTCCACAACGAATACCAAGCCAGTACAAAGTGCCCCTAATATAATTACTGTCAATTTCATTAAATTTTCTGCCTGTTTTGCAGTAAAGCTTTTTTTGCGAAAAGGTTTGATGAAATCTTCCAAAACTACTGCAGCCATTGAATTCAATCCAGTTGACAACGAACTGGAAAACAAAAACGCAGAATCATTGCAAAATTATATTGATTTTTAGTTTTGTAATATTGTTGATTTAAAATTTTTTAACCTGAGTGCAGCGCTAAACACAGCAGAAACGAACAGTCCAGGCAACCCAGGAATGTTTCCCAAAACATTCATCACTAAGAGGGGAAGAAGTTGATCTTTTCGTTTCGCTAACTAAAAGAAAAAACATGTGTCAACCATTTTTGATATTTAAGAATTATTAATATTATTCGAAAAATATGATTTTGAGTTTACTTTTGTGGTCAGAGGATCACATTCATGGTACCAAGCGTAAATTAAAAGCCCTGCATAAACGCATGCAAAATTGAGGACGAAAAGACCACCGATGAAAATCCACAATGCTCTGTAAAAAAGTGTAATTTTTTTAATTATCAACTTTTTCTGGTCAATTAATTCATTTCGTGCTTATTATTGAAAAATAGAAATTGTTATTCCGTACTTTTTTGCTGCTTTTAAAGTTGGTAACGAAAGATATCGCTGGATCATATTTTGGTTCACGGCCGAGGCGTTGAGATTGTGAACAGCGCCTCCTATGAGGAGGGACCAAAGAGTGTGCCTCACCAAAGGACTCATATTTGTTCTAAAATAAAAAATATAAATTACGAAAAAAAAACAAACCAAAGAGAATACAAGTAGTTTAAAAAAATAAATCTTGATCAAAACCTCTCTGAATGATATATTTTTTTATATTTATGTATAATTTATGTATTAAATAGATTTAAAAAAGCAGACTCTACTTTGCGTGTTTGATTTGCTGTGCGTTTGTACATTCTTATCATTCAATTTCATAAGCTTGATAAATAATTAACGGAAACGAGAGGTCTTGAGTGGATCGTGCAAAGAGTTGCAATAAATTATTCTTATCAGTCACTTACGAGGGGAATTCGATTCTTCCCGACTCGTAATTTCGTTGCAAAACGGTCGAAAGCCCGCCGAGATCCATGGTTCCTTTTACACTTATGAAAATCATCGTGCCAAACATGATAAAACCTTGAATAAAGTCCGCCCAGACAACCGCCTTCAAACCACCCTTAAAACAATGTTTAAACTCGGTTAAGTGCGTACAACTTGGCGCGCAAACATTTAGTTTTTTCTAGTTTTTTTCCATTGTAAAAATAAAACACCAGTCGTACCACACACGTATAAAAAATGCAGACAAGACACACAAACGGGGTCACGATGTGGACATTAATTCCAGTAACTGAAAAAGAAAACAAATTTGAATGTTTGTTTGTTTTTTTCTGTTTTAGTCTTGTTTACCTTGATTAAATGCTAAGGCTGGAACGTAAATAACAATTGGCAGCCATATCATCTGGAATAATTATTTATTTTTGAACATAAATCTTTTCTAGAATTACGTAATTCAATGAAATATATAAATCTGTTTAGCAATTACTAAATTCAAACAAACTTGTACTTTTGTAGTTCATCGGAATCAACTTTTTTCTTATCATGTTGGTTTTTAGATATTGAGTTTCTAAACTGCCGAATTCAACTGATTTTTTTATAGTTTATCTCTTAATGACAAGACAATTTTTCGTCTCGTTTTGCCAAAATCAAACACATAGTTTGTTGAAGATAGCGTCTTTGTTTGAGAAAAGAACAAGATTGTACCAGTTTTAGCAAATCCTGTTTTGTGTTTTGTTTACACTGATTTCAAACATGGTAGCACTTTTTTCTCTAGCGAAAAGGCTTACTAAGAATTGAAATAGGTTACAGGATCATGGAAAATTTTCAACTCAAACTGATAAAGAAAAGTTAAACATTTGTTGAATCCGAACTTCTTTACTCAACTTTTTAAATTGTAATTAAAATGAAACCGTTTAATTTTAATAAAACCCCTCACCAAGCTTTGTTATTTTCTTTCGCAAAAAACTAATCAAACCTTAAATTTTTTGGCTCAGACTCACAATGCCAAGAGAGAACAAAGTAGATCCAAAAAGGCGTAACTTCTTATCAAAGCGCCTTTCGAGGTACTCGTAGGTGCTGGTGAGTTTCATCTCGTGGAAGACCGGTAGGTAAACGTAAGACATGATTAAACCGGTGAAGATGAGACTGAAAAAGATGGTGAGGTAGCTGATGCCGTAGACATAGATCTCAGTAGGAATCCCGAGTAGGGAGATACCCGAGATGAAACTGGCGATCAGACTCATGCTCACGGGGAAGACGGACATGTTCCTGCCGCCCACCAGGTACTCGGTCTCTCCAATTGAGTGTTTTTTGAATGCATGGTAGAGACCCACCATGCAACACGATAATAACATTCCTATGAAGACGACGTAGTCAAAAACTCCAAAAGATTGTAGAGATAGACTTAACTCCTCTACCGTAGGTATGTTTCCTTTAGTTTCGTCCATTTTCGATCTCTTTTTTCAGATTTTCCGGTACTGGTTTCTGGGATTTGACAAAAGTAAACATGAATGTTGTATTACTTTTTCTATTAAAACTAAAGGACGGAAATGGGATGAAATAAATTGAATATTTGGAAAAATAAAATGTGGATGTAAATAAGAAATGTAAATAACATATTCGTTAACTGCTAATTGCAAATAACTGCAGAATTAAATAAAGCTTGAATTTGAAACCGACCGAGTCCACTTTTGAAAACTTCGGAAAACAAAAAAAACTATCTATCGTGATTTTATTATTAAAAAAGTTGAAATTTTGGGTTTGTAACGTAACAATACTTCTCAATTTAGTCAATTTTGAAAGTGAAAAACTGAGCTAAGCGATGACAGTTTATAAATTCAGTTTCTTGAATCGAAAGTTATTTACGGAACAGAAAGGAGAAAGGAAAAGAAGAAAAATGAAATACATTTTTTGGAAGAAAAAAAGTAAGAAATTTTCCAACTTACCCTTCGCCTGAGCAGTTTGTTTCCATTAATAAGAAACTGCGAATGTCTATTATTTCATTCTCATTTTCCAAGTCAGATAATCACTATACAAAAATCACTAACAAGACAAAGTCAACTGAATTGATAGATTTAAAAAAAAGGTAAAAAAACGTTTATCGTTTGTGAATGAGCATTGTCATACGGTGCATATCGTGCGATAGCGACCCTTGCCGTTCACCGAAACTATTGCGTGCCGTTTACGATGTCAAGTGCGTATATCAAAACGAAAATCGTCGGCGCGATTTCCTCCTCGCAAGCTGAGCAATCAATCTAACCGCTCGCCGAGTTGTGATAGAGCAAGTCCAATGCAATTTCAAGTGGTTAATTTGACCTAAATTTGAAGGTTGACGTTAGGATCGTCATACGGAAATGCAGCGACGTTTTATCAACCAATGTCAGAACATAAAAACACAGAGTTCCACCTGAACCGTCATCCGAATATGACAAACGGAAAACTTTATTTTGGTCGATTTATCAGTTAAGACCGGAGATTAGATTGCGGTCGAAATAGAATCTAGAGTCAAACACAACTCAGTTAGAAGAAAGAAATTCACTGTTTATTTGTAAGTTATGAATAAGTATAAATCGGTTCACAGTTAGGCCTCAAATTTCGGCTGCTCAGGAGGTAGGATTGTTCCTCGGTCGATTCCCTTGCTGGTGATTACACCGTAACGAACAACGCCGCCAGAATGACCGTCTCGTAACATAGCCAAAGAAACAGCTAGAAAAAGAAAATGCGATATTAGATCAAATTCATTTCGGTCTTTTATAAATAGACTTTTAAGCAAACATTTTGTTTTGACACAAAATAGTTTTCGGTAAGAAAAATTACCATTTTTGACAAACTCGAGACATTCCTCGCGAGTCATATTGGGTTTGTAATATTTATCAATGTAACCGTAAACAAAAGTAGAGCCAGAGCCACCGGTGACGATTTTTTGACGAACGCACATGCCCCCGATGGGGATACTGTAAACTTGAGAACCCTTTTGGGCGTCCCAACCAGCGACTATCATTCCTGCTGATAGGGAGTCTCTGTAATTGTAACAGAGCTCTTTCAAAAGGTTCGCTGCTACCTCCACTGTTGGCTCTTCTCCTAACTCCATCCTGAAAATAATAAATTTAAGTTACATTAAAAGAAACAACAATTTTTATTTATTTATTATGGTTAGATTTGAGTTTCTAAATTCAATTTCATTTTTTAATATAAATTAAAAGGTAATTTCTGAAATTCAAAATTTGGGTGTGATTGTTATTGCTTGAACTTACTTGTGAAAACTCAGATGATATCTAACAATATCTGAGATCGCCTGAGTATCAGCTGCTGAACCTGAACGACAACAGTAGATGTACTTGCTTAATGGGGTAAGTTTGTCAGCAAATCGATTTGCAATGTAAACCCTAAAATTATAAAAAAGTCACACTATTGTTAAAATTGTTCAAAAATTGATTTAATAGCAATGTTAAAAGATTGATTTATTTACCCCGTTGAAGTTCTCGAATCTGCTCCAACAATAATTCCACCATCAAATTCGCAAGCAATTATGGTTGTCTGTAAATGATAAAAAGAAAATATAAATAAAAACAATGGATTAGCATTTAGGATTGAAAACTATCAAAACAGTTGAATAACAATTAAAAGTAAAAAATAATTCTTATTGAATATTAATTATTTAGATTGTTTCATCGAATAAATGTAAATGTAAATAAATACTTATTTTTAAAACTAAGGCAAAGTGAGTTTAGAAAACTTTGCAATGTCATTCTAACCTGCAAAAAAACTGATGGAATTGCAAAATAATGATAAGAAAAAAGAGACTTACTCCAGTTGAATGTTTGCTCTCCCATGGGGCTTCCCTTGCTATCATTGGCATTCCCATCGTAGCCATTTTTTACGATATTTCAATTTGAAAAGTCGGTAATAAACAATCAAAATCCAAACACTGTCTTGAACCAACACTATTTTCTGCTGACAATCACCAATCACGCTGGGCCCTTTTCGACATCTGTAGGAAAAAATTACAACTTTGTTCCGTCGGCAAGGCAGACAATATATGGTAAACAAAATTCTTATTGAGTATTATTTTAAATTTTATTCATACATTTCTATGTTTGGTAAAGTTTATTTTCATATTATTTTTAATTTAATCAATTTTTCACGTGTCCAATCAAAAAAGGCAGAATCGTGAGTGTATTGTTCGATTATTGAATTCTTTCGTTTATATATTCAAATTTCTTTTGCATTGTTTATCAATAATAACAGTAGATGCGAAATAATGATTTTTGTTCAATATTATTTGACTCAAACTTAAAATCATATTAGATCCTTTTTGTTCTTTAAGTCAATATAAATATTTTTAATCAATTTTTAAATAATTTGAAATACTTTTTACAATGCTTATTCAAGCAGACACCTCTGGATCAACATTTAAACAAACGACCTTTAAAAAAATTGCATATTTTATTATTGCGAATTTCAACTTTTAAATAGTTGAAAGAGCGAAAAACATCTTATGATTATTTTAATCTCTTATTTTATATTTTTTTCAAACATTGAGAATCATTTTCTTAATATGAAATGGAATAAATATTTTTTGGATGACAATTTCTAAATCTAATGAATAATTTATTGCAATTCTATTAATGCTTTTATATATGATTTACTGTCAAACCTAAAACACTGATGATTTATGTATATATCTTACTATATAAGTAAGGGTATATATGGGTATATATCATACCCATTAAATCCTAATAATCAATAAAGAAATTGTTAATAAATTTATTAAATCATCGATTTTAATCCTAAATAATTTCGGTTATTATAACTTTTGGAATATTTTATTGTTCACATTTTACACTTCAAGAATACGCGTACCAAACGTACAGCAATACATGAGTCCGTCATACCACGACCCCAAGAAAACTCTAAAAAATATCAAAAAATGAAGGGTGCAATAGGTGAAAAACTTAAAAAAATAACATAATAACATTCAGTATCTAAAAAATCACTTCCGATACAATTGATTAATGTTTATAAACATTTTTCATGTGCAAATTTCAAGCCCCAAATCATTTTTGCGACGCAGTAAGTTTGCGTGGAGGAGCCTAACTTTCTATGTTGTTTTTGATACAAATATTCTCAACCTTCGACCGAACCTAATGACATTAGATACGTTAATGTTTAAACAAATAATTTTCGATCATTTTATACTTCTTAATTTAGTTTATTGTTTGTTATTAATCGATTTTCATTGACCAGCAAACGAGTCCTGCATGGGGAACGAAATTAACCATTCAAACAGACATATATGAAGCTCAAAAACGACCATTTTTAGAATTTACACAAAAACTTCAACTATCAATTTATAGTTTTTTAGCAAAACATAATAAATTTGTGAATAAATTACAAGAAAAAATACTGTTAAACGTAAAAAAACTGTGCGACAATTTCATCGTCTAAGCCCGCTTCACAGGTGATTCGCGCCAAGGCGCCTCTTCATGGTCCGTGCTCGCGGTATAAATTTCGCACTTGCACCGCGGGAAATGCAATTTCAAATCTGTCTTTGATTAGATTCAATTAGATTTGCAAGTCTTATCTGAGTCTATCTCATCTTCTTATCGCAAAAATGACCGATAAACCAGCCTCCGAATCTGCGCCAGTTGCCGCGTCGCCGGCGTCCCCGAAGAAGGCCGCTGCGAAGGCAAAAAAACCCCGAGTGAAGTCCAGCCACCCTCCCGCCTCTGAGATGGTTCTTGCCGCCATCAAAAATTTGAAAGAGCGCAATGGCTCGTCTCTCCAGGCCATCAAGAAATACATCGCTGCGACGTACAAACTTGACGTTGATAAACAATCGACCTTCATCAAGAAGTATTTGAAGAGTGCTGTGGAATCAAAAGTGCTGACCCAAACCAAAGGTAAGGGTGCCTCCGGCTCGTTCAAACTTAATGCCGGAAAACCTGAGGGCAAAACTGTCGCCAAGCCGAAAGCTACCAAACCCAAGGTTGCGAAAAAACCAGCTGGAGAGGCAAAACCAAAGGCTGCGTCTCCAAAGAAGGCGGTTGCTAAAAAAGCTGCTGCTGCTAAGAAACCAGCGGTGAAAAAAACCAGCTGCTAAGAAACCCGCTGCGAAACCTGCTGCTGCAAAAAAATCCGTGGCAAAGAAAAGCGCAAAATCACCGGCTAAACCCAAGGCACCCAAAGCAAAGAAGGCTACAGCCCCCAAGAAAGCTGCACCGAAGAAGAAATAAGTTGAAATCAGGACGCACCTTGTCTATTTGTTTAGATGAGAATTATGGATACAATCGGCCCTTTTCAGGGCCACCAAATATTTAATACAAAGCATTACTTCTAATTATTACAAGTTTTATTATCATTTTACTAATACCTTTTCAAACCGGCTAATTAACCATTTCTGCCAACGATTTCTTTTGTTATTGGAGTTAGAAGAGAAAATAGTTATTCAGTTATTCAAAAAATAATTGAAGACTTAGAAACAAGTTTGAAAAATTAGCGATCCTATTTAGCAGTTTTTTGCGAAAAAAATTTTTTGCAAATTTTCGCGTCGACAACTTTTGCAATTTTTTGCGAAAAAAACTATTTTGCAAATTTTCGCGAAGAAACTGTTCTCAAAGCGTAACTTCCAAATTTCGGAGCACGGCTATATCTTTACCGTGTTTATAAATAGTTTACATCAAAATAGAGTTTGCCAAAATCTAACTCTGCGTCACATTGAGCGATTCGCATTATCGTTTTCATTCAACAATCAATTCATTTTCTTTCTTATATAAGATGTTGCAGAACATCATATAAATATTTCCATAAAATATTATAAAATTTTGCAACAAAGAGCTATTCTTGTTTCAAACAAATTAGTGGCCCTGAAAAGGGCCGATTGTTTTGTTTGTTTATCGTTGATTTAAGAGCTCTTCTCGGTCTTCTTAGGGAGCAACACAGCTTGGATGTTGGGAAGTACTCCACCCTGAGCGATGGTAACTCCAGACAACAATTTGTTCAACTCCTCGTCGTTACGGATGGCGAGTTGCAAGTGACGGGGGATGATTCTGGTCTTCTTGTTGTCACGAGCGGCGTTTCCAGCCAACTCAAGAACTTCAGCAGCCAAGTACTCCATCACGGCAGCGAGATAGACTGGAGCACCAGCTCCCACTCGTTCGGCATAGTTGCCCTTACGGAGCATTCGGTGGATTCTTCCAACGGGGAATTGAAGTCCAGCCCTGGTTGAACGGGTCTTTGACTTTCCCTTTACCTTGCCTCCTTTGCCACGTCCTGACATTCTGATTGATTCTTAGCTTAGCAACGACCTTAACGAGTCTCACCCTAAGTTTGAGTTCGAAGGGCTACAGAGCTGCGTTTATACTCGCTTTTGATCGACGTCGGCGCAGTAACCAGCACTTGGACTTTCTCACGCCCCTCTCATCAGAGCCACAGCTGCGAGCCATCGCTCTTCTATTGTTGCGTCGTCCCCTTTCGTTCTTCTATAAAAGTCGCGCGGCAACCCGGCCACAGCATCTGTTCTGTTGGAACTGCCGTTACGTCAAGGTATTCGCTATGCCGCCGAAAACGAGTGGAAAAGCCGTGAAGAAGGCCGGAAAGGCGCAGAAGAACATCTCCAAGACCGACAAGAAGCGCAAACGCAAGAGGAAGGAGAGCTACGCCATTTACATCTACAAGGTGTTGAAACAGGTCCACCCCGATACTGGTATCTCGAGCAAGGCCATGAGCATTATGAACAGCTTCGTGAACGACATTTTCGAGCGCATCGCCGCTGAAGCTTCTCGTTTGGCTCATTACAACAAGAGGTCGACCATCACCTCCCGGGAAATCCAGACTGCTGTGCGACTATTGCTCCCTGGTGAACTTGCCAAGCACGCTGTCTCTGAAGGAACCAAGGCTGTGACCAAGTACACCAGCTCCAAGTAAATCAACAACGTCGATCGACAACCACAACCAATCGGCCCTTTTCAGGGCCACCAAATGTCTTGTACAGGAATTTTTCTTATTTGCAATATTTAAATATAAGCGAACATCTTATAATTTTAATGATTAATATGGATAGGATTTTACTGTCAGTTTCTACTAATATTAATGGTTAAACAGTTCCCAAAACCTGTTGAAAATATGTTGTTTCTAAACGTTCTTTCAAATGAAATTATGCTATTAGATGACTTCTAAAAAACGCCTGCCTCTTTGCCTCTTGAACTGCCTACATTACCATCCGAAAGTCTCCCACTTTTATTCCTCAAAGGTTTTATTTGTTTTTTTTTGTTACGTATTTGTCTATCAACCTTTCCTGAATAGAAAACACCATTATAAAAGAGAAATTAGTTAAGGTCTGATAGAGTACCTGAAATGTCCTAATGGTCAAAATGCGAATCAGGTCTAAAAGTCAAACGTATTTAGATACGTTTAATCCTTCTAATATTACAAATTGAAATAATGTACATTATTATAAGAATAATAAATAAATCTTTGCAGAAATAATAATAAAGTCGTCTTGATAAGATAATAATGATATGATAATACAACTTGTAGTAATAGAGTAATTCTTTGTATTAAATATTTGGTGGCCCTGAAAAGGGCCGATTGTATCCATAATTCTCATCTAAACAAATAGACAAGGTGCGTCCTGATTTCAACTTATTTCTTCTTCGGTGCAGCTTTCTTGGGGGCTGTAGCCTTCTTTGCTTTGGGTGCCTTGGGTTTAGCCGGTGATTTTGCGCTTTTCTTTGCCACGGATTTTTTTGCAGCAGCAGGTTTCGCAGCGGGTTTCTTAGCAGCTGGTTTTTTCACCGCTGGTTTCTTAGCAGCAGCAGCTTTTTTAGCAACCGCCTTCTTTGGAGACGCAGCCTTTGGTTTTGCCTCTCCAGCTGGTTTTTTCGCAACCTTGGGTTTGGTAGCTTTCGGCTTGGCGACAGTTTTGCCCTCAGGTTTTCCGGCATTAAGTTTGAACGAGCCGGAGGCACCCTTACCTTTGGTTTGGGTCAGCACTTTTGATTCCACAGCACTCTTCAAATACTTCTTGATGAAGGTCGATTGTTTATCAACGTCAAGTTTGTACGTCGCAGCGATGTATTTCTTGATGGCCTGGAGAGACGAGCCATTGCGCTCTTTCAAATTTTTGATGGCGGCAAGAACCATCTCAGAGGCGGGAGGGTGGCTGGACTTCACTCGGGGTTTTTTTGCCTTCGCAGCGGCCTTCTTCGGGGACGCCGGCGACGCGGCAACTGGCGCAGATTCGGAGGCTGGTTTATCGGTCATTTTTGCAATGAGAGTTTGAGATAGACTCACAAGACTTTTCAAACTGGTTAGAGACAAGTTTAAAATTGAATTCCCGCCGCCACAAATGCCGCTGATATATGCGCAGCACGTACCATGGAGAGAAGCCTCGCTGGGATTCACCTGAGAGCCGCGCTTAATGCTGAGAATGTCGCACACTTTTTTAAAAATCATATTTTATTTTACCGTCGCTTAACAACTTCCATGATTGATTTAAGTATAAATAAGTTGTTCGATAGTTGTTTTTTTTGTATGGTAATTTATAAATGCGAGTAAGTCTAGCGAACGTGTATTATTGTGGGTTTAATTTCACCCCTCATAACAGCGTTGTTTGCCAAGGGTTTGAAAATTGTTCATAACAATCGTTTTGAGACTTCAGTAAATTTAAAAATAATTTTAAATGATTGTTCGAACATTAATGTGTAAACTTTAATGTTAATACGTTACAACATAAGGAAAATTCTGTCTTAAAATGCACCATCAGTGAAGCTTCTCCACGCAGATTCGGTGCATTGTAAAACTGAATTGGTGCATCAAGTAAAGCTGTGCAAAAGTTTATAAACAAAGTTTGCTATTAATTTTAAAGGAAAGTTCAACCAAATAAATGTTTATAGATTTTTGTTACATCACATTTTTAGTTACTTAGTTTCGAATCGTCTGGAGTTTTGCGACCCTTTCGGACTCTATTGAAATGGCGATCGCATGCGTTCATATGGCAAGAAAGCATATATCAATAAAAAAACAATAACAAAATTTAATTTAATACAAATTTATTTGTTTAATTGTTGATTCATTTTTGATGATGTATTTCTCTCTGTAACTAGTATAGTTAGATTTTAAAGAATTTCTGAAACAAAATGAGTGGCAGCCATGCCTGATCCTAAGTATAAATTTGATCACACAAAGTTTTAATTTTTTTCTCATTGTAGAAAGTTATTTCATAAATGAATAATTCATTTCATTTACTATACTTTTGTTACATTTATCAATTTTATTATGTAAAAAAATTGCAGGAACTGAATCAAACAATTAAGAATCATAATTGTAGTAACGTCGATTTTGGCCAATAATTGGCCAAATAATTATTTCGTTGGTTTAGAAAATAAGTGAAAATGGACTATGACCTTGTTTATTAGTTATTTTAAATTAAAAATGTTTGAAAATATGCAAGTCTTATAAAAAGTTTTTATAAATTTTCTCATCAATTTTGAAAGTGCATTGACACACTTGAATAACGTGAAGAAAAGTAATTAATATTTTCCTTTCTATTTACGTTGCGGATTTTAAATTAATAATAGCATGAAATAACAAAGGTAAATTTTATATGTTTATACATATATATAGGTAGCAGGTACTAAGAACATTGCCATCCAGGTAAAAAAGACCGACAGTATACAGGTCATAAAAAGGAAGGTCTAGAAGTCAGTATTCATTGTTGTGAGTGTTAAAGACACTATAAATATTGTGGATTTTTGTGGAGGATTAAATCAATTGCCTTTATTTTATTTACCAAAGCGATAAAGAAGTTATGTTTATCTTGTAATATTATAGGAATAAAGAGAAGTTAAGCTTGCGGTAAGTTAAATAAAGAAAAAAGTGAGGGTACAGGTAAAATTCACAACTTATAAACCGCATAAACTTGAAATGTTCGAGAACTAATGGTAAAACAGGAGTACCATCATTACAATGCATGTTGACTAGTAATAACATAATTATTCTTGTCTGAATAAATTGGTGGCCCTGAAAAGGGCCGATTTGTGGTACTTTTTTTGTGTTTTTTATAATTTTTTAATTCGAGAGAGTGAGCGAGATGTTTAACCGCCGAATCCGTAGAGGGTGCGTCCCTGGCGTTTCAAAGCGTACACGACATCCATGGCGGTGACGGTCTTGCGCTTGGCGTGTTCGGTGTAGGTGACAGCGTCACGGATAACGTTCTCAAGGAATACCTTGAGCACACCGCGGGTCTCCTCGTAGATCAAACCGGAGATACGTTTGACACCTCCTCGACGAGCCAGACGACGGATGGCGGGTTTGGTAATACCCTGAATGTTATCTCGCAAAACTTTCCTATGACGCTTTGCTCCTCCTTTTCCCAATCCCTTTCCTCCCTTACCACGGCCAGTCATTGTCGATTCGAAGTATAATAGTCAACTAGCGAACAAGTACCAGGTAACTGATGGTTTGAACGGGTTGTGCTCTCCCTTATATAGACCGCATCATCTCACAACCCTACCAACATTCCTTTCTCCAATAACGTACGGTAGCAGCTACTAGCAGCTCTCCCCTCTTAATCTGACTTCACCAATAAGCGAAGCCAATCTAAAAATATAATCGTGCGGTATAGTACCAGCAGATGCGCCCGACTATATAAAGGCTCCTCCAAACCGTTCACTCTAATTCGCAATCTAAACTTCAGCTTGTGCTTTTCACCATGGCTCGTACCAAGCAAACCGCTCGCAAATCCACCGGAGGTAAAGCTCCGCGTAAACAACTCGCGACTAAGGCTGCACGCAAAAGTGCTCCGGCGACTGGAGGAGTGAAGAAACCACATCGTTACAGGCCCGGAACCGTGGCCCTTCGTGAGATCCGTCGTTACCAGAAGAGCACCGAGCTGCTGATCCGCAAACTGCCCTTCCAACGTCTTGTTCGTGAGATCGCTCAGGACTTCAAGACCGACTTGCGTTTCCAGAGCTCGGCTGTGATGGCACTCCAGGAAGCCAGCGAGGCTTACCTGGTTGGTCTCTTTGAAGACACCAACTTGTGCGCCATCCACGCCAAGAGAGTCACCATCATGCCCAAGGACATCCAACTGGCACGTCGCATCCGAGGAGAACGAGCTTAAACAACTTCTAACAATTAGCTAACAACAAAAACATTCAATCGGCCCTTTTCAGGGCCACCAAATATTAATCACAAGAATTTTTCTTTATTACATTATACTTGTTCCACTATTTGTTCTTTTCGTTCCGACAATGATTTTAATTCTTAAAAAATTACCTTTTAGAAGAATTTCAGGACGATGACAGATTTCGAGTGAATGATTTTTTATGACTTTTTTACCATCAATTCAAATTGCCTTGATTGATGGCTTGACTTTTAGTATTAATTGAGGAGTTGATGTTTTTTTTATGTAGTTATTTTAAATACAAAGATTTAAAATACTTTATAATAAAACTATTTGTTCATTCCAACTTAACTCTTTGAGTCAGATAAGTCGCCGGGTGAGGCGAGCGTAAGGACTTTATTATAATGCATTACTAGGAGAGACGATTGCACTAGAGCAGCTCGTATACTATTCAAAGGACTAAAGGGTTGGCATTTCGTTTGCATATCGTATTATCCACTGCAGATTATGCTCGTTGAAAATACTTTACTACACCTAGTAAAACATTTTTTTAACAAAATATTCGTCTGCGAAATAGTGATCGGAAATTAATAAATGAATTAAAATAAATACATTTGAAAAAAGTTCTATGGAAAATATACTCCTTTTATCCGATTTTCTCTTAATTAAAAACTTAAAAAAACCAAAAATTTGAAAATAATTTTTTTTCAGGGTGTTACTCTTTTTGGAAACATGGCACCCTATTTCAACCCTATAGTTAGTTGAGGTCTCAGAGATTATATTGTTATTATAAAACAATAATATGACTTGATAAATAGCACTTGTTAATCAAGTGCTATTTATATAAACAATCATTTATCATTATCATAAAAAACATTTTAATCGAGTATTAACAATATGTATTTTAATAAAAATGACAAAAAATAATAAACGTAAACGAATAAATTATTAATACTTTCAACGGCTGATCCTTATAATATGAAAATTAATTAAATAATGAAATGGCATCAAGTTATTGTTGTTGTTTTTTTTAACTACACCACGAAAGCGTATTGGGTCAACTGGTTCTTTCCTACGAATCCTTATCATATCTCCTCCCTGCCCTAACCTGCTCCGCATTCGCCCAAAGTCCCTATAGCGGATTCTTGGGAAAGTAGGGAAATAACCAGAAAAGTCTGCTGAAGGCAACTTTCCGGAAAAAACCTACCCCAAGCGGTCGGGGCTAGCGATAAGTTCTTCTTCCGTCGAAAAAACCCAGAACAGAATCTGAATATTTTTGCCGGGAATCGAACCACGGCCTCTGAGAGCAGTGTTGTTTCTGAGGCTAGCGCGCTAACCACTGAACCAACACGGCTCCAAGTTGTTATTGTTATTTTCAACTCGATAGAGCGACATGTTTTTGAAAAAGTGGAGTAACACAAATGTCCAATTTTGTTCGTCCTTTAATTTATCACTACCAAAGTTGTGCACAATATATTTAAGAATCGCAACCTGTTCGCAAATATGCAAGACTGGCGAAGTTTTCTTAGTGCGGATTCATTTATGTTTATATAAGCCATGCATTTTTTGAATTTGGAGAGTTTACCATCAAATAAGGTAGCCATCGACTGTATACTCTACAAAGTTTTCGTGAGATTACTTGTTCACAACTATTTTGGCTTTTAATTCTATTCTCGAAACATGTTTTGGACTCGAGTGTCCTCGGATTCTGACTTTATCAAATCTTGATTCAAAGTCATGGCTAGCAGATTCTGCGTTTGTGCGATTTTTTTCTGAAAAATGACGATGACAAATATAAAATGAGAAAACTCCAATGACACATATACATCGAGTCGTTCGTAGTTCATCTGTGAGGAATCATTCATGTTGCACGTTACGTCGACGTTCGACGTTCACACTGACAGGGATTTGCACATGTATGATCACATCTACATATTCAAATCCCTCAACGTGAACGTCGACCGTCGACGTTATAAACGTGCAACATAAATGATCTCTCAGAATAATATTACATTGGACATAAATCGAAGGCTATTAAAAGGCTGTGTCTATTCGGCACATCACCCGTGTACCCATTTTTTGCATTTAAAAAGTTTCATTTGACTTTTTGTTTAAGTATACAATGTTTACAACATTTTACATAGTGAGTTAGTTTGAATTAGTACATAGTTTAACTAAACTTTGAATAATAATTTGATTTAATCAGTGTTATTATAACTAAAATTAAGTTGAGGAAAAGAGTGAGCTTTGTGTTACTACAGAAAAATAAAAAAAAAACCTTTGTTGTTTCATCAACAATAAATACGGTGAAAAAAAACTCTAGTCAATACTGAACAATCAATAATTAACAAGATAAAGTACCTGTTTTACTTATGAGCTAGTTTGTGTTTAATTCTAAACGAAGTGTCTTTGTGTATATTTAAGAGTTCTCGGTCCTTAACTTGTGAGCGACTCTAGGAAGCTCTTGGTGAGATCAGAAAGTAAACATTTGTTTTGAAATGTTTGTAGCTTTTTAATGTTTTTACAAAAACGTTTTTTACAACATTTTATATACGTCAGGAGTTTGAGTTTAGTGTTTATTTTGGTTTTTCTACAAAGAAGTGGATATAATTGTTTCAGTTGAATTTGCCTTTTTTTAGAGTTTTCTTTGAGTGTGTGTTAAAGTTAAAGATCGGACATAGATATGCAGGAATTTTTGATATTCAGATTTGTTAAAATCGTATCGGCTCTTTGCAAATTTGTATTCTTGTAAATTAAAACAAATTTGTATATCGTTACGTGAATCCATTTTTCTATTAGACGAAATTCTAGAAATTTGCAGAAATATTTAATTACTCAAGTAAATGTCGAACAGAAGAAGTAAATTTTACTCCAACGGTGAAAAACATTTAAACTCTACACAAAAATGCTATTACAAATCTTTTCGCGAAACACACTAGATACTAAGGTTCATGACCTCCTATTCAGAGGTCATGAACTTTTTCTCTGTGGGGAAATAACAAAAAACAGAACTCATTTCATGGAACTCCAGTACTGTCATGATTTTTGAAATTTTCTGTTTTTTTTTGTTCGAACCGTGACTAGTTTTATGCGTCGGATTTTTTAATCTGACTATTCACAAAAGAACTCTTTAAAAATCACAAACAAACAAAACTCATTTTTAAAAAAAAAAAAAAAACAAAACAAGATTTTGGGTTGAAGGTTAATTTACTATGTTTTACATATGGGGGGAGGTACGCATCGTCGGAGGCGTAACCTTTGAATGGGCGTATCGCTACCCCCATCCCTCTAGAGATGACGCGCGCACCATGACGTAGGCGAAGTTTGTCTGATGCGCATAACTCTAGCTATTGGGTGGATGAGCTATAGTGAGGTGAATTCACCCCTCTACGTGACCGCACCCCCTATTAAGAGTCACTTCATTGGAAATAAAAAGTTCTAATAGTTAAAAATGCAGAAAAATTATTTAACATGTAACAATAACAATATTATAAGACCGATAGAAATATTCGAAATCACATGATGGAAAATATCCATGAAAAATGAAAGTTTCTGTTGCGGTAGCAGCAAAATAATCAAGCCATGCAGATCGACTCAAGGAAATGTCTTTATTTGTTCTAGGTGCAGGTATATCAAATATATGATTTTATATTATAAAAATATATATTTATGTCAGACTGTTCAGGAAACTGATGAAAGCTAGAACTTTTTGTAAGACCTTAAAGAAATATTTTATTATTGAAAAGTGAAAATTGTTTTCTCGACCCGAACAAGTTATTTTTCATCGGGTTCGTCCAGACACCTGTAACAAACGCTCAATAACAACCATACTTACACTAGAATAAAGTGTCATTGACAATACATCCATTTTGCCAATTGTCAGATAATTTCGAAAATTGTGGTTCAGTTGTATCATTTTAACGTACAAGTTCCGTTTTGGCGATAAATTGTACCATTTACTCAAATAGCCCGATTGAGCAAAGTCGTAATTCTGTTGATATTAATGCTTTTATTTATGCCGGGACTTTTTTTTTTTTTTTCTAATAGTAATATCAGCTTACCTTCTTGATTATCAATTCGCCTGTGTAACAAACGATAAAAAAGAAAATAAAACTGTTGCTATCGAAACTATGTATCTTGTCAAATTATTGTAGTCCTTCGATTGCTATAATGAATAACAAAATTTTATTGCAAGGTGTGAAAAAACCTTTGTTTGAAAGTTCGAAACTTTTCGTTATTCATTTTTTTTTCTTAAGGAACTTATAGGACTAACGACTAGAGTTGATCAACTGAAAAAAAGTCTGAATTTGACTTTTCACAATTTTTGAATTCTTTACCTCCATCATGAAATAAGCCGTCAAGCAAAGTGAGGTAAAGGAGTTGTACCATTCAAGTAAGAATATATACTTAAATGCTTGTTCTACATTCGATATCATCCTGTAAATTGAATCAAAATTATAAATCATTTTTTTTATCGGGTCTGATGGCATCTCTATGAGCTCAGTTAATATTTATGATGGGTCATAGTTATCGACTAAATTTTTAAATTTTGAATTTAGAATCTAGTAGTGCACAAGTATTTATGGTTAAATTCTCACAGTGATCTATACTGACTGAGCTGAGACATTTAATGTAAAATTTCAGCAAAATGACATATATTTCTAAAAGTTTGGAATTGAATATTTCGAGTTCGGTTCAGTTAAACTTTTTCAAATTTGGCCAGATTATTTATAAATTACAAAATTATTCTGACTTTTCTAAAAAAAATATTTTTAATCTCCAAACTTGCATACAAAATCAAAAACAATTTTAAAATCAGTTAAAATTAATATAATAATTTAACATTCAAAAAGTGGGTTTAACTTTTGTTTTGACTGTACCCGACGTCCCACCTTAAGGAACAGTTTGGAACAGTTAAGGAAACGAATTTGATTATTTCATGAAATAAAAGTTTAAAACAGTTTTTGTTTTCGCTTATTTTTGCCACACACTGCAGAATTTTACCTCAACAGAGAAACATGTTTGCGCGAAAATTGAGCCAAGCAGATTTTGAGTTGTCGGTCACTTAAATCACCAGTGCTAAAGTTGTTCACAACGGATTCAAGAACCACATACTGTGCGCAGATATGCTTGACCAATGTAAATACCAAGCAGATGGAACACGATGTCATACTCATAAATCCGTCACATAAAAAGTGTATGGCGCAGACATAGAAACAATACGGAGAAGTTCGGACATCAAATCCTTCAAAATATGTATCGTAGGGGAGTTCGTACAGTGTAACGTTATCAACAACCGTCGGTTTTCTTAGCCAAGTTGCAGCATGCCAAGAAAAACACACCAGTGACCAAATACCTGATTCGAATAAAAAAAATAGTACGCTGGTTCTTGCATGTTTCAACATAATTTGACGTGAATTCACGAACATATATTTCCAGTTCATTTCCATCTGTCGAACGCAGGCGTAGATAGTCTTGGTGTTGAAAATTAATACCATGTACTTAAGGCTGTATCCTGCGTAGATATTGAACATCCCGAAAATTCCAATCAAGTGTCCTGCTTCATTTCTTGTGTAATACATTGTAAGAGCATTCAAAGACAGTGCCGCTATCACAAGCAAACCGTACATAACGTTAGCGATTCCGGAACAAACCTTCAGAATGGGATTTCGATGAACCGGCCAGGCTGCCAGCGCATAGAGCATCCATCGGTCGAACTTGAATTCATATTCAAAATCGTTGTAGCTTGATGGGTTCTCGAACAATTGGGCCTTGACATCCATTCGCAACGTGTTTTCAAGACAAGCGCTACCGTAATACTGACAGTAACAAGTCCTTACGAAATGTGGATGACGAGAACTGCGCTTGTGCAATTTATTCAAAAGGTTAGTGATGAGAAAACTTTAGAACTTTAAGTTTACGTACCTCGTGCATTTTGGTGTAAATATTAAATGAAAAAACTCCCCTACTTCAGTCATACTTAATTAATTTATCTGCAACGATATTGGCTCGTACCCATACAGTATCGAGCAACTTACTGATTTCCGTGAAACATGAATTATGGCCGATTATGGAACATACAAATGCAGATCTAAAAAGTTCACCTCCACTGTTGAAACTTTCAAATGTGAACTTACAATTAATAAATTAAGGATTAAAAAATAACCAGGAAGTTTTTCTACCTGCTTGAATGTGAGAATGTCACCATCTGTGCGAGAAAAGTGTGGTATGTCGAGGGTGAACTTTGATGTGGACGTTTAGTTTATTGCATTTAAGTTTAATTAAAAATTAGTATGTGGCAACATTGTTTATTTAAACTTGTTAATTTTTTAATGGATGTACTTATGTCAATACATTTCGTAACTGGAGGACTATTTATACCACAGAATCTCATAATAGATGTACAAGTATAATAAAACCTTGTTGACATGATAATTATACTAAAAGAACAGCAATGACGTAAAGGTACACATTGTAGAATGTGTCTATGAAATATAGAACTCAGTGTCCTTGTGAACAAAAATTATTCTCGTCTTAAATAATTGATGGCCCTGAAAAGGGCCGATTGGTTGCAGTTGTATTATCATATCATTATTATCTTATCAAGCCGACTTTATTATTATTTCTGCAAAAGATTTATTTATTATTCTTATAATAACGTCCATTATTTCCATTTGTAATATTAGAAGAATTGAACGTATCTAAATACGTTTGACTTTTAGACCTGATTCGCATTTTGACCATTAGGACATTTCAGGTACTCTATCAGACCTTAACTAATTTCTTTTTTATAATGGTGTTTTATATTCAGGAAAGGTTAATAGACAAATACGTAACAAAAAAATAACAAATATAACCTTCTTGAGGAATAAAAGTGAGAGACTTTCGGATGGTAATGAAGGCAGTTCAAGAGGCAAAGAGGCAGGCGTTTTTTAGAAGTTATCTAATAGCATTAATTTCATTTGAAAGAACGTTTAGAAACAACAAAGAAACAACATATTTTCAACAGGTTTTGGGAGCTGTTTAACCATTAATATTAGTAGAAACTGACAGTAAAATCCTATCCATATTAATCATTAAAATTATAAGATGTTCGCTTATATTTAAATATTGCAAATAAGAACAATTCCTGTACAAGACATTTGGTGGCCCTGAAAAGGGCCGATTGGTTGTGTTTTGTCGATCGACGTTGTTGATTTACTTGGAGCTGGTGTACTTGGTCACAGCCTTGGTTCCTTCAGAGACAGCGTGCTTGGCAAGTTCACCAGGGAGCAATAGTCGCACAGCAGTCTGGATTTCCCGGGAGGTGATGGTCGACCTCTTGTTGTAATGAGCCAAACGAGAAGCTTCAGCGGCGATGCGCTCGAAAATGTCGTTCACGAAGCTGTTCATAATGCTCATGGCCTTGCTCGAGATACCAGTATCGGGGTGGACCTGTTTCAACACCTTGTAGATGTAAATGGCGTAGCTCTCCTTCCTCTTGCGTTTGCGCTTCTTGTCGGTCTTGGAGATGTTCTTCTGCGCCTTTCCGGCCTTCTTCACGGCTTTTCCACTCGTTTTCGGCGGCATAGCGAATACCTTGACGTAACGGCAGTTCAAACAGAACAGATGCTGTGGCCGGGTTGCCGCGCGACTTTTATAGAAGAACGAAAGGGGACGACGCAACAATAGAAGAGCGATGGCTCGCAGCTGTGGCTCTGATGAGAGGGGCGTGAGAAAGTCCAAGGGCTGGTTACTGCGCCGACGTCGATCGAAAGCGAGTATAAACGCAGCTCTGTAGCCCTTCGAAATCAAACTTAGGGTGAGACTCGTTGAGGTCGTTGCTAAGCTAAGAATCAATCAGAATGTCAGGACGTGGCAAAGGAGGCAAGGTAAAGGGAAAGTCAAAGACCCGTTCGACCAGGGCTGGACTTCAATTCCCCGTTGGAAGAATCCACCGAATGCTCCGTAAGGGCAACTATGCCGAACGAGTGGGAGCTGGTGCTCCGGTCTATCTCGCTGCTGTGATGGAGTACTTGGCTGCTGAAGTTCTTGAGTTGGCTGGAAACGCCGCTCGTGACAACAAGAAGACCAGGATCATCCCCCGTCACTTGCAACTCGCCATCCGTAACGACGAGGAGTTGAACAAATTGTTGTCTGGAGTTACCATCGCTCAGGGTGGAGTACTTCCCAACATCCAAGCTGTGTTGCTCCCTAAGAAGACCGAAAAGAGCTCTTAAATCAACGATAAACAAACAAACAATCGGCCCTTTTCAGGGCCACTAATTTGTTTGAAACAAGAATAGCTCTTTGTTGCAAAGTTTTATGATATTTTATGGAAGCAATATCTTAAGAAAGAAAATGAACTGATTGTTAAATGAAAACGATAATGCCAAATGCTCAATGTGATGCAGAGTAAGATTATGGCAAACTCTTATCTATTTTGATGTAAACTGCTTGTAAAGCTTTAGCCGTGCTCCGAAATTTAGAACTTACGCGTTGGTCATTAGTTCATATTGACAACCATTATATATAGAATATTAATAAGCTGTAGTTTGTCTTTATAGAACTGAAATTTTTTATAGGCATTTTAATGTCTAATACAGTTTTACATTGAAAACAGTTTTTTCGCAAAAATTTGCAAAATAGTTTTTTTGCAGAAAAATGTAAACAAGTTTTTTTCGCAAAGAATATAGCAAAAGTTGTTTACGCAAAAAATTGCGAACAAGTTTTTTTGCAAAAAATTGTTAAATAGGATCGCTAATTTATCAAACTTGTTTCTTTCTATTTAAAAAGTCTTTAGTTACTTTTTAAATACACATCGTTGTAGAATGAAAAAATCCCACCATATTTTCCTTTAACTTCTAATAACAAAAGAAATCTTTTGCAGAAATAGGTAAAGAGCCGGTTTGAAAAGGTAATAGTAAAACGATAATAAAACTTGTAATAATAAAGTAATGCTTTGTATAAAATATTTGGTGGCCCTGAAAAGGGCCGATTAAATGTTTTTTGGTGTTAACTGATTGTTAGAAGTTGTTTAAGCTCGTTCTCCTCGGATGCGACGTGCCAGTTGGATGTCCTTGGGCATGATGGTGACTCTCTTGGCGTGGATGGCGCACAAGTTGGTGTCTTCAAAGAGACCAACCAGGTAAGCCTCGCTGGCTTCCTGGAGTGCCATCACAGCCGAGCTCTGGAAACGCAAGTCGGTCTTGAAGTCCTGAGCGATCTCACGAACAAGGCGTTGGAAGGGCAGTTTGCGGATCAGCAGCTCGGTGCTCTTCTGGTAACGACGGATCTCACGAAGGGCCACGGTTCCGGGCCTGTAACGATGTGGTTTCTTCACTCCTCCAGTCGCCGGAGCACTTTTGCGTGCAGCCTTAGTCGCGAGTTGTTTACGCGGAGCTTTACCTCCGGTGGATTTGCGAGCGGTTTGCTTGGTACGAGCCATGGCGATTACGTTTCGTTAGTCGACGAAAACTGATTCAAGTTTGAGGTGGGTCACGCCTTTTATAGAGCCGGAAAGTGGTTGAGAGACCTTTTATGTTCGCTCCTTATTTGCAGTTTTTTCGTTGGGGTAGGGATAGCAGCTGCTGTTCAAGCTCTAACGGTCGAACTTCTACATCTGCTGTACCTGAAAAAAAAGTTGAATTGCAAGTGAATGCAAAGGGTTATTAAATGGAAAGTTGAAGAAAATCTTGAAACGAAGATCGATACAATTGAAAGTTTAAAAATATCAACAATTGAAAAATTTACAGAAACGACGTAATTTGATTAAATTCGTCTGAACATTGGTTTTGGAAGAACGGATAAAGCAACACCACTTGTACGATGTATCTCACCATGATATATTTCATAAATAAATATGACCAGCAAATATACAAATACAGATACATAATTTGGTTGAGAGAAAAAATAACAAGGTTTAACAAATTTGATCGATAATGCTCCTAAAAAAATGGAAATAAGAGTTATTTACAATTGATAGATAAATCGATAATCCGAAACAATCGCGAGAGACGAAGAGAAAAAGAGTTAATAACAATTCGATCGACAAATTATTTGCAATCGCGATAAAGCTCGACAGTGATCTCGACTTTAATGATGCCGTTTTCGATGTACGGTCGGAGGGCAGAGAGTCGGATGGACTCGTGGGTGAGGATGGTGCTGTTCAGGCGGCAGTCTAGGTTGGTGTTGAGCAGCTGGAGCGACGGCTTGGACGAGATGATCTTCATCACGATGTTCGCCTTGTTTGAGAACGGCGGGTTGTCGCATTTGCTGATCACGTAAAATAGCGCCGTGGATTCAAAAGCCGAGGACATGAGACGACTCACACGTACGGTCCAGGTGATGTTCTTAAAATTTACGAACGTGCTATGCTCGTCGAACGCCCTGTCTGTGTCGCACAAGTTCGATGGCACGTTCAGCATGAATTTACACGAACTTTCGCTTCGGCTCTGGTCTAATTGTCCTTTAGCTAAAAATGCAAAAGAAATACAATTTACAACATTTGAAAGTAGAAAAAAAAAACAAGTCGATATTTATTTATTACAGTCGAAGATAAAAATCATTGTTGAAAAAATGTTTTTTTCTTTTGTTTTGGCTGAGTATAGTTGAAAAATGTGACGTACTTGCAAGAAGAATGCTGTTCAACCGAGTGAACAGAATATCGACAGCTTCCTCGTACTTGTGGATGAGCTTATACTGGGGTGTGCGTTTCACTTCATCAAAATTTTCGGCGATGAAAAGGGAAACGGCGTTTTTGAGGTCGTTGCATTGGTGCAGAACTGAGATGATCAGTCGCTCGGCTGCGTTCTTTACGTCCACGTCACGACATAGCTTCTCCTCGCAAATTTTTTTGAGCGTTTTGTCCAAGTACTTGTCCGATATTACCAGCAAATCGTCTGTTATTTGGTCGTCGTCCAGCTGACCGGTGTAAAGATATTTCAAAAATACCTGCAATTTCAATAGAAGCGTTAAATCCCAAATTTATTTATGAAAACGAAAACTTGATGGATGATTATTTTGTTTTATTTTTTTTAAATATACTAAAAAATCAAATAAAAAAATGTTATGATAATTGAACAGTAAAAAAATAGATATACCTTAAATGAATCATAATCCTCGTCAATTTTCACAGCATTTTCCTGAACCTCGACCATATTGCTTTCTAAAAGACATTTAAAATAACTATTCCGAGTTATAAGGACAGATTTATGCGCCTTGATTGTCCTGTCCTGGATGTGGATCTCGAAATCGGATGACGTGCCGAGTGAAAACATCTCGTACAGGTCACTCACCAATGTTTTCATCAAAGTGTCCATTGCAGCGATGCAAACTTTTATCAATTGCTTCAACCTATAAATAAAATCAGCTGTCAATTATTTTCTCCTCGCCAATTTGATTTTTTCTGTTTGAATCCCTAATTTAGAACTGACAGAAAACAAAATCGTTTGTTTATATTCGACTCACAACTGGTATCTTACTTGTCAAACATAACCTCACTTTTTAAAATGAAAAAATGTTTATGATAAGTTGGAACTTAAAGTTATCACATTATTTCAAATCAGAAATTCGGGAGCGAAAAAAAGTGATGGGCTCAGAGAGAAAAGAGCAACGAAACTTGTTGACACATAACCTACAACTTTTATTTGGTTTTCTTGGACTAAGATGCCTCCATTTTGTAGAATTCGACTTTTTGCTTGTTTACCTTTGTCAATCGTTTTTGACATTACTGATTGTCCGACAGGTTCCAATAAAATCTTTAAGGTTGAATGTTTATCCGAGTTTGCAAATTTGACGTGTCGATGACACGAAACAGGGTTCTGTAGGACTCAGTAGGACTGATGTCAACAATCCGTCTTTCCCCCCTCACCTCTTCTATGTTTATGTTTATGTTTATGCGTTCACGTACACTGAAAAATTACCAGTATTTTTTGGATGAACACCTGTTAATTATTCTAATAAAGGAAAATAACCATTTACTCATAATACAAATAAACAAAACAAAGGTTCACAAACTTCATTTATTGTTTACAACTTATTATAACAAACGAATAAACATTAAATTGGAAATCTTAATAACAATAGCAGATGTATATTTAGTAAATCATATGTGGAACTATTCGATTTGATATGTTTCGTACCTGAAGAAAAAAAATGTTTAGCAGAGCGTGGTTTCGATCCACGGACCTCTGGGTTATGGGCCCAGCACGCTTCCACTGCGCCACTCTGCTCTTGGATTTCGGGCCAATATATAGCCTACTAGTTCAGAAGGTCAATAATAGATACAATTTACAATTTCAATCATGAATATTGTAATTATTAATTAACTAACTTGAATCTTTGTCAAGTGAATTTGTTTAATAGATGATATTGAACCAAAAACATAATTTTGCAATCAAATTTTCGATTGTTTTTTTTTCTTGAAACATCAATATAATTTGTTTACAAATTACTTTTAACTTTGAAATCTTATTATTTTATTTCAAGTTATAATAAAATTTTTCTCGAAATAAAGAAACTCGAAATCTTTGTAGCCAAGTTCATCCAAATTACTTTGCTTAGAAGTAGAAAATTCATCTATATATATATATCTATTTTAATTTTTGATAAATAATCAGTTAAATGAACAATTATTGAATTCTTTTTCAAAATTGATTCAACAATGTGACTTTTGTCAATTTCTCAATGAATAGAAGTTTTCAAATCTCATTTCAGGACATGTTTGTATAAATTAAATTGTAATTTTTAACATTTTAATCTAATAGTACTACATATAAAGATATTTTGATGAAATTAAAATTTTTAGTCCTCTTTTTACACAGTTACTTTCTCAATAACAATCATAATTCAACAAAAACCTTGAAAAAAGGTTAACCCTTTGAACAGGACTGGCCAAACTTGCTTCACATGATCATTTATTTCATTAATTCCTCCAACTCAACAAATATTTGTTTATCATACAATATCAATTAGATTTATTCTACAATTTGTTGAAAGCAGTAAATTTAAACGTCGTAGCCAATGAGGTGTCTCTTTCCGATGCACTCGCCGATGTAGAACCAGCAGTAGACCTCGACGGCCACCAGGGTGTTGAGCCAAGCCTCCCTAACGGTGAGGTTTTTGTAAGCACCGGTTTTGGCTGAGCTTATCAATCTTTCGATTCCACTTCGAATAGCAGGAATGTCGCGTGGCGATGGTGGTGTCAGCTCGACTTTTGCATAGTACTGAATCTGGTTCAAAATCGGTTTTGATTCTGTCAGAATGGCTGCAAAAATGATATTTCACAGTTAGTCAGTGTATAAAAATCAGATCAAAACATTAAAAATTGTTTATTGTTCTGTGATTGATTGTTTTTTTCAATTAGATTTTGTTTTGATATGCAATGTTTAGTTTTCATTTTGAAAAGTCAAATAAATAACATAACCTCTTTTATTGACTGACAGTTTTTTTGTGTCAGATAAAAAATGTGAGGTTAATTTCAAAAAGCATTAGAAATTCGAATGGAAATAGTTCTTGCTTAATTGAGAAACTTTTCTTTTCCCTTATAAAAATATTATTCTGATTGTCGGGCAATGTTATGTAAGGTTTTGGAAGAGGTTAAAAGCAGAGATTTGTCGACAGAAAAGGGAACCATTCTCTATACGACATTTTGTCTAAAACGCAGTAATGAATATTTAGATCGTCAAACTACTTACTTTTCATTAACGAACCAATTTTCGCAGCCATTTTTTCAAATAATTTTCCACGGTTCTGCGAAACAAATTATTTTCCAACCGAATCGATTTCCAATCACCGTGGAATCCGTGGAATCAGCTAGATAACTAAAGCGCCTCCTGTGACGGAACGGAGTTTCAAAAAGTCAAACTGAGCCAAAAATCTACTGCAACGTCAAAAATAAAAACAAACAATAAAGTAAATAGTTTGTTAATAATTATGTTTATTAGCTTCAATTTTGTTGTTGGTTGTTATTGTTTACACCCCTTTTAAAGTTCCCGCCAAAAGTTTGACATTTGCTCCGCCAAAAGTCAAATTGTTGATATCGGAAATTGTCAAAAGGTAATCAAAAGTGGCATGTAAAAGGAATTGTTGTTATTTTTGTAGTATTGTATTGATGGTTTCAAGGTGATTTTGTATTGGGAGCCAAAATGACAACCTCAAAAGAGCTTAATCATGCGAGGAAAAATCTCGTCAATTCTCTCGGCGAAAATGCCAAGACGTAAGTTGATTTTCGAGGTTATGTAAAAAGAATATTTAAATAATTTTTTTCAAAAAAATCATTTTTGCATTGATTTTTTCATTTTTGCAGGTACTTTGAGAAGATGAAACTTTGGTTCCAAATGAAGGTTAGTGAGATATCAACTTACCATTATAGATAAACAAACAGAAAATTATAAAAAAAAACCGCTCATATTTTCTGTATTTTTCTTTTTATTTTATAGTCAACCAGGGAAGAATTCGATGCAGAAGCTCGAGCAATGATGTCGGCAGATCAAGTACATCTGCATAACGAATTTCTGTTATGTTTATTTAACAAAGTTCGCGGTTTGGCCACTGCGAATCCTGTTCGACCAAATAAAATTAACAATGCAAACTGCAATACACAAAATTTGAAAGAAAAAAGGCAGCGGCTGAAAAGGAAATACAAAACCGACAAGTCGAATTTTGAGGTGAAACGAAATTTCGCCAGAAACTATTTTGAATCAATAGAAAAATCAAAAACTAACGAAAATCATTTTTCAACTTACATAACATACATTTTATACAAAACTGTTAGTAGTCAATCCTTAAACAAATTTTTATTCATTAAAAAACGAAATTTTGTAGCCTGCAGATATGTACGCAGAAGTGTTATATCAAACTTCGACGCCGATTCGCGATGAGCCAATTGGAGCAAACCGTTCGAGCGCCCAGGAACTCATTCTTCCTGACAAAACTTTTGTCTTGGCTCGACTGATGCTCGCAGCCTGGGAAAACAACATGGACGGAGCAGAGGAAAACACTGCTCACATTATTATCGCTGCGATGCAAATTTTTCTCAAGAACATTCTCACGGCGATTTTCACCAGACGGAAAGGATTTTCTGTTCGGGAGAATTCCTTTATTTACAATATAGGCGAACCTGTACCAAGCAACGTGCGAAGAAACTCTTCAAGATACAATTTTTTGCATAAAAGGTTTTGAATTAACAATGATATGATTTGTAAAATTTCATGTACTTTTGATCGCGAATTTGTTGTTTCGTTCTTTGTAGACATCCAACAGAAGTTTTGGATCCTGAGGGACAAGTTCCAACTGTGAAACCGACGGTTTTTGAGGCAGAGGAGGAACGGGCTTTTTCATTAGCTTGTGCTGACCAAGTTTTGGAACCTCCACCACCTCCAGTTAGCGTTGCTGATTTGATGAGAACGTTAAAGGTAAAAAATATACGAAACATTGTTTTTTTTTATTTGTATAAATAATTGTTTACATTATTACAACCATATTTGAATTTCAACTCTTTTTTCAGACCTTCAAAAACCTTGTAAATAATCATACAATCTATGCGACGAACATGGAAAGACTATTCACCTACTCAACCCATCCAACTTGGGAAGACTTGGAAACAAAAAAAATAGTTTATCAAAAGTAACGAAAAAAGAGAACCGTTATTAATAACGTTTTAGTTGAGCGATTTTTCAGGTTTTATGTACATACAAAGTGAAAACAAGTAGTTTTAGTTAATAAAATGTGTCTTCTTAGATTTATTTTTATTATACCTTTATAAAAGTCAACCCCGCATTTAACATAAGTTTAAAACATTTGATACAATTGTTTACAGAAGATTTTAACATTATGTCTCTATTGCAAATTTTTACATTCGGATCTGAAACTTGCCCGCCTTTGTAATGTATTTGACACCCTTGAAAGGTTTATATTTCTCGCCGTACATGTCTAATCGGTTGACTTTTAGACCGGAAACGGCTAGTTGATTGATTGTAAAGTGAACCTAGAAGAAAAATAATTTGATAAGTAAAATTCTTATGTTAAACGATATTGAGATTAGATTCTGAATTCCAATTACATTTATCGCAGGGTTTGATTCCGTAATAGGTGCGGCGCTCTGAATAGTGATCTGAAAAAAGTAAAAAGTTCGTTTCATTTTAAAATAAAGCTTGGAAACAAAATTTAAACATAAAATTGGAAATTGTCGAAGCTTACAGATCCTCTTAGATTTGGTAACTTCGAAACATCTATTCGCCCAATATCCCAGAGCAAAACTTTGCTAACAGGATCAAAGGAATATTTGCCCTGGTTTGGAATCAGGCTGCAGTTCAAAACAATCTTTGGCATAGGAATCTCAAGAACTACATTCTCCACCTGAAATCAAACAAAATTTCAGAAACATACATATTTCATATGACTTACTTCAAAATATTTCAAAGATTGCATTATTATTATTACAGATATAAAATTGGAAACAAATCTTTATAGTACCGTTCTGCCAATCGTTTGTTTCGGCCCTACAGTGATATCAAGTCTGCCTCCTCCCTGCTCTTTCAAACTGATATTATGCTTTACGTAAATAGGAATTGCAACGATACTTTGTGAGCCAATGTGGTATGAGAGAAGACGGAAGTTTCCATCTGGAGGGATGAACGATAAAATTCGTTCAGACTGAAAAAGAAAAAGAAATTCAATCGTTGAACAATTAAAAAAATAAAATCGAAGTCGAATTCTTCTGATATTGAAATAAATGTTGCATCTTGCTTTCAGTTTTTACCTCCCATCTTTTGAACCTCACGCAAGGATGAAAACTAACATCGTCGAATAATCTTGGATTTACAAAAGACAAAGTGAGATCCGGCATGCCACTGAGTTTGATGCAGCAATCAATCTAAAAACACAACATTTCAAATTAAGATTGTTGAATATTTTTTTTTTCGTTTTTCTTGAAGAAAGTAATTTTCGTACATATCCTTGAATCTCAGCGAAAACAGTTGCTCCAGTCCTATCGATTATAGCATCGACTTCCTCGACAACATCAAAATACGCTTCGTTATTTGTGTATTTCACTCCTGTTCTTCTCCAGGGGATGTTTGAAAGTTGACCACTGGGTAATGTTGCACTGACACTAAAAAAATCAGAATAATAATCATCAACAAATTCTTGTTCTTGCAAAAAAAAAAAAAAACAAACAAAATTTACTTGAAAAACATACTTGGATTTGCCTGTTACAGTATTGGCAATGGTTCGGAGGATGTTTGGTGGTTTTATAAGTTCTTTAAGAATGTTGGATTCGGTTGCCAATGGGAATCCATTATCCAACATCTCGTCTAGGAGTTCGTAAACAACTACATAGTTGTCTTTGATTATCGTTTCTGTACACTCGTTAAAATAATCTTCAAAAGTGTCTACCACCCGGTGCAAAAATTCTATCACGAATAATGGAGGCACTGTAAATAGAAAAACATTGTTAACGAAAAATGAAAACAAAGGTAAACAATAGGGGAAAACACAATGCAAAAAGAAACTCATCAAACCCAAAACAATCACAGAGGTTTGAAACAAAAAACAAAATGTTTGCTTACCTTCAGTCATACAAACAGCAACGAAAAACATATTACAACGATAAATGCTGATGAGATAATGATGAGGGGTCGCAATCACCGGAGGAGTATCTTCAGGAGACAACACTTTTCTCTGCTGATCAAAAAAGTAATCGCACAATGACCTTGCCACTGGACTTTTCCAGTGTTTCTCCATAAACACATCCCTGAAACAAAACCATAAATAACAGAATCAAAAGGAAAACATTAACTTTGATATAATAAACAAAACAAACACGTAAACAAACAAAACGACTAAATAAAAAGTTTATTCATTGACTGGTAAATGTCAAAATATGTTTTTGTACGACATTTAACCTCGAAAAATGTTCTAAATTCTGTTACACTTACCCGGAGGAATTTATCATAAACAAACTGTGAATCATCTTGTCACTGATTTTCTAATTAATAAATCAAGTTAAGAAATTGAAATTCAATTTTCATCTGTCATCAGCGTCGAGCTGCAAACATTCATCGTCGTGGATGAAAATTTTTTGACAGCAGTGAGCGCCACGCTCTAAATGGCGGGAGATTTAATTTTTGTGTACAAACTCTAGCTGTTCTTGAATTGTTTAGTTAAAAAATAAAACTTTCCCGTGAATAAAAAAATGTTTTTGACAAAATTTGACTTTCTGCGAGGAAGTTTCTGCATAATCACCGAAGCAATACCAACTTCGAAAATCTAAGAAAAAAAAACAAAAATAAAATCAAAAACAACTGTAAATCTGTAAATAAAAGGTAACCCCAAACGAAAACATCTTTGTTTATTTACATTTGTATTTGCGACGAATCAGAACAATTGCCAGAAGTAAACAAACCAAATTGCCATACAAAGCCAAAATTGGCCAAAACTTTGAAATTTAGCGCACGTGCCGATTTTCGCGGAGATGGAGCCACCGTCAGCCCGTCTCTGCACTCGCTAAAGTTCAACAGTGCAGATTTCGAGTGACCGAAAAAAGCACGCGTGACAAAACAAGAGAAAAAAGCAGAACCAGGTAATCCTCCGAAGAAAACGAACAAGCAAAATATCGCGATAACCGGAATCGTGAAAATAGTCGCGGGAAAAAAGCCGACGAAAATTCGTGCTGGCTCGTGTCCCGTGCCAACTTGCAAACCTAACCTCAAAAGGCGATCGGAGATAAGTGAGAATACGAATCGACAAAGTGCGGTCGCAAATCATAACCTCCAAATTAAAGTTCGGAAGGGCGAGAAACAAGGAGACAAAAAGGCGCCCGCATGTTTCGGCTGGTATGCGGCTCAAGACGAGAATTTAGTTCGAAGGGGCCACGTCATTTGCGATGAGCATGCCGGGTAAGGGCAAACACCACCTCCAAGGTCACCACCAGCCACAGCAACACGCCCTGCACCACCCGCAGCAGTTGCCACCGCAGTACGTCGGAGTTCCCAACCAAGTCCATCACAATCCTGCTGGTTACGGCGTCATCGCGTCACGAACAGTTGCTCATGGTATGTACACATTTTTCGCCTATTTTTACATTAAACATTTGTTTGATGTACCTTTGTTGCTCCAAACAATCCAACGACTGTAAACAAACAATAATATGATTTTTGAGGTTTTGGTCATGTTCACAGGTTGAAAACAATTTCGCGATTTTGAAAACAATTTTTGCATCGATTTGAGGTTATGTTCATTTGGCAAAAATGTGGAAATGAGTTCAGAACTTCACATAATAATATTGGATTGAGAAATAAAAGGTTTTGGGTTGGGAAAAGACAATTTTAGTTGTCTTGATTGGTTATTTCCGTGAGGAAGTGTATTTTTTAACTTTGCAAAAATGTTAGCATGGTGAAATTATTGAGGTTATGGAAATATCGGTCGAGTTGAATAATTATTGTGGAGACATTTGCGGCTTCCTTGATCTTGTTAATGCTGGATGTGAACTTAAACGAGTGGACATGTGCCAGTACTGCAACTAAATTCCAATCACCTGCTTGTTTACAACGACTTACAATTTATTTACTTATCACACCTTGGCACAAGTAGAAAACAAACTCAAAATCACTCCCTTTCTCAACAAAAAATTCAAATTAAATATGTTACTTTCGTATGACTACCTTTTTACCTTTCAAATTTTTATGGCAAAATGGTTTAAAAGAGATAAGATAAGCAGATAAAAATTAGAGGTAACAAATTGAAAATAGATAAATTAAAGATTTATAAGCGAAATAAAACAATGTAAAAAAAATCTGTGTTATACTTTAGTGTGTCATAAATTTAGAGTTGTTTGTTTATAGTCGAAGGATAAAAATCTGGTGTAGCAAAGTTTCGTGCAAATTATCACTTTTGCATATGAGACAGACTTGAGTAATCAGTGAGTCAACAATAAATGAACAGCAATTAATAATTTCAATGTCGATTACAAAACGGGACCGCAAATGTGGGTGCCATGTCGTAAATTGTTGTCACATTTTTGTTTCTGTTTTGTGATAAATATGCGAGTGTCTTCATGAAATATTCAGCTGCGAAAAATCAAACTATGTGTTTTTTTTAACATGTTTTCGACAATTTTTCATTTTTTCAAAAACGAACACAAGCAAAGTAAACAAACGTCTATACAAGATTCTGACCTTAAACCATCAAATGACCTTTAGACCAGTTGTTTTTCAACAAACAAATAGTATGCACATAAAATAGTATATTTTTAACTAAACAAAACAAGGAATTAATGGTAAAAACAACATTTTCATTTCATAATCAATACAACATTTAAGAATTCTAATTAAACAATCAGGGTTTGACCTTCGCCCAAGATGTTTTTACAATAACAAATTGAAAGAAGTTTTTATAAAAAAAATCATTGAAATTATTATAAAAAAAGTAACAAAATTATTACACAAATGAACAGCAGCAATGAGATTCAACCATCTCGTGACTATTTTACAATGTTCATCTTCGAAACCAAAACAAGAACTGAACCCAAAACAAAAACAACCAAATGTCACCTCCAAGTTTTGGTTTATACAAGAACCAAACTTTGACCTTGGCGTAATTTTCGACCTCGAAAGAAAGAAACTAACCAAAACCGAATTTATGAACGAAAGTTTGTTTGTAAACTTTGTTAATATCGATCAAATTCGCGCGCGCTAAAGTGACTGGCCTCTCTCCTGGGCGATCGGTGTCTCTCACATCCGAGAGCAGACGGCGAGTCGCTTGTAACTAGGAAATGTAACTAGACGCTGAGCTCGCGCAGTGTACATGTGGCACTTGCAGCCACAGCACACGCGTGTATATCCGTCTGTTCCCGTTTTCTAAGTCGTGTAACACTCCTCCAATCTGATCCCAAGACCTTCGAAAAACAATCCCCAAAAGTCAACGACAAAAAACAGACAATACCAAACAAACAAAAATCAAACGAAACGAATAAAATCAAGATTGAAAAAGAGTGTACACAGTGAACCAGTGTGGAACTTCTCGCTACCAATTTTGTCGCAAAGTTGACAGCAAGACATTGTAGAAAACAAAGTCCCGACATATGTTGCCGTTGCTCGGCTGATTTGCCGTTCGCCTGTACCGCCCCCTGGGCTGCCAACCAGGTCGCAGATTTGCCGAGAAATCGGCGCAAAACTCGACCAGCTGTGCGCGCTCCTACGCCCGTTTTGTGCACGTTAGTCGCGTTATATAATTTGTCCCCCCTCCTCTCCCTCCCACACGAACCTGTTTCGCGCCGATTTCGCAGACCACGTGTCTGCCATCCCCTATTTTTCCCCTAAACAAACCAACCCCTTGCGATTCAACCATGACAACCTGGACTGTCTAGGGACTTTTGGATTTAACCTTCTCTGCACCCCCTTTTGCCATTTTTGGACATGTCCACGGCTGTTGGTAAGTCTTCTATGGTTTCAAACTGACAAATGCTAAAAAAGTTTTTAAACATTTGTTACAATTAAACATCACTAAGTACTTGAGTAGTACAAAACAAATATATTTAGCACTTTATAACGAATTATACGAAAAGCTAAGGAATCAGTTGGTCAAATTTGGTTGAATGCGAAATCGCAGATGAATATTACCAGACTGAAGTTTGAAAAAAAATTGAAATTGAATGAAAAAGGATACGACATCCAGAAAGTAATTAACAATTTGTTACAAAATTATGAGTGAACGTTAGTAAAAAAAAAGTAGATTTACCACTATTTAAAACGATTATTTTTTATTGGCCATCCAATAATGAACCACTGTTTAAAGTTATAAAAACTAGATTTTGATAAATAATTTTACTTTATTAAGACTCAAAAAGATGAATGCAGTACTATATACTCAAAAAAATATTCAATTTTATATATAAAATTGAATGAATGAAAGCCACTTGACTTTTGAGGATATTTAGGGAACTTTGTTTGTTTGTTTTCTTAGAGTTCAGGTAAAGCGAGTTTCGCGGGGTTTCTCGAAAAACCTGCTTTCTGAACGGTTGAAAATGAGGTGTCGCGACGATTTTTCCGGTCGCGCACATGCCGTTACCTGTGTTTTCGACCGACTTCTGCGCGTCTGGAATTCGAAGCGCGTCGTCACATGGCCACTCGATTTCTTTCGAGACGAGTCCGATGTTTTTGAGAGGAGTAGTAACGCGCTCACACGTGCCATTCACTGATTAAATAGATAATCTAGACATTCATGGACGGTCGCGCGATTTCCTGCTCGCTATTGTGACGAAGAATTTGACTCAATTGCGAGGACGTTGCTCGACTTAATCGTTCACATGCCGGCTTTTTACCGATAGCAAACTTTTCCAAGCAATCGGAAACTTTTTAAATGATCCTAAATATTTTGCTAGTTTCTTCATTTCTGTTTATTGATAGACACTTTTTTGCAGTAGAAAATTAGACTTCTTGAGTAACGGGTTCCTCCATAATTTTCAAAATTAATTTCTCAGGTAAATTTTAAAAATAAAATGTTTAACGAGATATTGTGAATCATTAAATATATTTTCAATTGTTATGCAAGAGTTTCGGTTACTATTTTAAAAATTGAAAATAAATTAATATAAGAATCTCTTGCAGAAAGTCAGAATCTAATCATAATGAGATTTGAACCTTTTTTGATACTTTGGGGGGAGTTTCTGTAAATTTCGTTTTTTGTGTCTCATGATGAATAGTGACGTCACTCATTTTTGATGTCAATGCCTTGATACGCTTGAATAGAAGACCGAACCTTTTTTGTCATATTTATAACTTAGTTTGATCAATGCAGTCCAAGGTGACATCTCGAAAACAGAAGAAACGGATGAGAAAAAATTGCTTGACTGACAACAACAACAACGAGTTGACAACGAGTTTCTCACCTTTATCCCTAATAAACCGAATCATAAAATATGAAACATGATCTCTATTTTAAAAGTTAGATTTAAATTTAAATAAAAAATTTATTTTAAAATGACTACATTGCAATACGATTTGTGCGATGTGTAACTGAAAATTTGTTGCTTCTTTGAATTTCAAAAGTTGGCAAAAAAATTTGAGTACTAATGGAAAATTTTAAAGAAGAAATGCAAAAACAGAGGTCGGCGGATTATGGCGGGAAATTTCAAATCGCAATGCAAGGCGAAAGGCGCAGAAATGTACATTCCTGGCAAGGCCACTCGCGAGAAAGAGGCCACCGCACATCCGGAGAAACTAACCGTGCTGCACTTACAGTAAACCGTCCCTTTACAGCTTGTTACGAGTTACGCTCGAGTGGAAATATTAGGCAGCCATATTCATTTCGTCGAATCAGCTTTTCTCCGCTGGTTTCTTTAAACGCTTTTCGTTATCGCTATTTTGTCAGATTACTGTCAAATACTAGGTTCAACTTGACAGATGAACTTGCTACAAATTGTATTTTGTTTACTATTTATTTTCATTTTTTCCCTGTTTTTTTTTCACTCGTCATTGTCATTATTTTTTATTTGAAACAAAGATGAATGGCACCAATGAAAAATTTTTTTATTACTTTATTTATTTCATAATCCGAGAGACGCTAAAAAGTTTTCCGTAAAAGAGCAAAAACTACAACTCATTCAATTAACCCAGCAACTTTGTGTCGACGAGCAAACACACGAAAAGAAAAAAGAGTTGTTTCTCTTTAATAGATCAGACTCATGGTTTGAGTCTATGATTTGACTATTTCTTTTTATCTGATTTATTTCGTTATTGTCAGTTTGCAAATAACTATGCAATATTGGAATATGACGTAACAATTGCGTTTCCTCTTCAAGATGACGCCAAGGGGGAAGAGGAGGGGGGGGGGGAACAAAGACATTGAATATTAATTCATTCAAGTAGTACTAAGTAGATACAGTTAGAAATGTCAAACGCACTTTTTCAAAACTGTAAAGAAATACAAATGATAAATGAAATGAACTGAATTTAGATGACTTTTTGTTAGTGTTCACTTTTCTTGCTTCCAGTTCGCTAAAAACTTGATAATTCATCGCGGTCGAAAAAATGACAGTGTTGCAATTTGAGCTGAAAATTAAATCGACTGACGTATGAAAATATACTTTCTACCAGGAAGCGAACCTGGTTTACCAGAATGACTGGTGCGTTAAATGTCAAGTTATATCTAATTGTCTAACCGCAATGAACATTGTTTAGACAATTTTCCGTAAAAAAAACTCAAATTTTGGAAAACAGAGTGTTATTCACTTGGTTTAGAAAAAAAATAGATTCAAGTCCACACAATTTGGAAGAAAAAATAGCGCGAAAAAACGCCGCTGGTTCCATTGCGATTCCAAAAAAGGACATTGTCCACGTGTGCGCGATGTAATCAGGGATCGCGAACGCCAATTGGTCGGTCAATAGAGTAGTCATTTCCGCCTTGGCCTCATTTCTATGCAATCGCACGAACTCGGACACACTTGTCTCCGCGCCTTCTCTCTCCCCCTTTTCTGCCCCTCTCCTAACTGTTTTTCTTTTGTCTTTCTAGTATTTTTCCCTCAAATCAAATTTCGCCGAAGTCCGCTTTTCACAGTCCTCGTGTGTTGCACGTCGGTAACTCATGATCTTGTTCTAGTCAGTTGCCGTGGTTATAGCCAGAGGACGCCAGTCGAAACTCCAATCGCGCTTTGTAACTTATTTTTACTTTTGATTCAATCAAAAAGCAACAATATAAAGAACGATGTACGAGAGAAAAATGGTTATACTCGTGTACAGTTTAATGTATTTCGGTTTTTTAAAAAAAATTTTGATCTCACGTATTTCTGTCATGAAAAGAACTTTTTGTATTGTTTATTTCGTTTTTCTTGATTTTACTCTATGACTTGTGAAACTACAATGGGAAAACATAAAATGCAAATAATAGTATGTAATGAATAGTGAAAGGATAAAAGGGGTGCGTGTGGGGTAGCACTGGCTGCTACGCTGTGGTGTCGTTCAGTTAGGGTGATAGGTCATTGCCCGTATAGGAAGGCCGGTAAATATCGATTCTCCCTGCTTGCGACCAAAGTCGCCATCCTTCAGACATTCGTTGCCCTCAATTTTACATCGTTTGATTCTATATAGTCTTTCATACAATTCAATCAATTAAACAACCGTTCTCATGATTATTTCTTACCCTATTCATTTACTGAAAGTGCTATTTAAAAATTAAAAATGAATAAATAATGACTATTTGAGTCGAAAAAGCATTTCGGAGGACAGCAACTTGAACGCTTGATTTCTATAGTGAGTAGAGTAGTCTTTGTTCGACCCCTCGTTTTATAAATAACGCGACTAAGAAAAAAAGTTAACGATTTCAGTCGTGAAATCATCCTGTCTGGCTACGTCGCGCGAAGGTGATTTGGATAGTGTGCGTAAAGCGAACACGTGTACGGTTCATTGCCACCTTTTTCGGCCTCCAGACGAATAATAACCCCGGCAAAGGTCGGGGTCCTGCACCGATAACGATCTTGGGAGTTTTTTTAAGATTATGTTGCGTCGAGACTTTTTGCTCTTAAACAAAAAAATTGTCGAAAGTTCCGTTTCTTATACATTAACATTATAATTTGATACTTCTTTTAATTAAATAGAGATATACATATAATAAAGAAACGATAAAGTATCTGATTGAAGTAAAAAACTGCGGGTAATATTATACTGTGAAACAAATCATGTCAAATTTTAGTCCGAGATTTTCTTGGATGCCATGAGGTGGATTTTGTTACGTTTATATCGACGTTGAGAAAAAAGGGTGGCTGCAAGTTAACGCTATCGTAACTACTCGGCAAATAGTGGCTCACATCTGTCGACACATGGTTTCTTGATTTAGATTTTACGATCGATTGTGCGAGAAAAGCTTTAAAGCCGCGCACCTGCAGCAGCCCTTGATCGTCGAGGTAAAAGTGGGTCAGAGGCACTCCGGCACGTGTGCATGATGGAAGACAATCTACCGTCTGACTGTCTCATCCAGCCAGCCGTAACATTTTGCCGATCCTTCGTTGCAAATTGAGATTTCAGATAAACATTACGATCTGCCTTATCTTGAGAATCATCATATTCCAGTGATAACAACTAAATGTCATTGAGAAACTGAAATTTTAGATGACCACTTTAACTTCCTTGAATGTAGAACCATGTTCCCGATGATTTTTCGTTGCAAATGTTAATTTTGTATTAGCTATTAAATTTTTGAATACTTGAAATGCGAAAGAGTTCACAACGGTTGTCCACTTAGATTTCTGGAAGTACCTCTGCTATAATTCATTCATAATAACATTTGAAAGTTTTAAAAACAAGTTTGAAAATTATAACTGTGTTACGAAAATTTGAATTATTTGCAAGTCGAATATTTTCTGTACTATAAGTGTGAAAAGGTAGTGCTAATAGGTATTAGATGTCAGATGTTTAGCACGTCGCTAAGTCGTTACTCAATAAATTTTTAATCGAGAAGCGTGACAGTTGATCGATTGGCGGTGCGTGGACCTGAATGTAGACCAAACAAGCATCGTTGTCCAATTTACATGAATGTAAGACATATTTATATCGACTTAGGTAAAATTATAACATCAGGCTTCTGGGTTGCGTATCACAACCCTAAGATGCTGTACTGTTCTTAGGTCTTTCTTTACACAAGTTTTTCTTGTACATCCTCACCTCGATAACTCAAAACAACCTGCAAAAAGAGAAGACAAAACAATTAAAACATACGACTATGTAAGAGAAGTTGAATGATATTGATTTAAACTTCATATGCCAGTATTAGATGAATGGAAAGAAGGTTGTGTGTTTACACTAAAATTGTTGTGCCGCAGATCAACGAGACAACGCCCCAATCCTCGTCACGAGACTGCAACGACGATTTGATTCATTGAGCCTTGTGAACTTGGAGAGGTGCGCGCGATAACGTCGCGCACTCGGTCAGGGCCGCATACGCAACACGACGTTAAAGACGTCGAGTGTGCTCATCACGTCAAAAAGACTAATTCACTTGTCTTTATTCCGCCATCTTATAGTTTCCGCCAAACTATGGCATTCATGTCCTAGACCATCATAAGTAACAAATTATTAGCTTGCCAGAGTAACCTGATGCAACTTACAACAATTTTTCAACATTATAACCGAAAAACGACAAAAATAGCTTTTCTATATTAATTAAAATTTGGATTACAAGGCATATTTCTTAATAATAAAAACATTAACATTTTTTCATCTGTCATACAATCAAGTGTTGTATCTTCTGTTACAGATTAAAAAATAAAGAAAGAAATAAGAGAATCGAAAAAATATAAAAGTTACCTTGGTCAAAGTAAATGTATTTAAACATAATGAATGGCAATCCAGTAAAATATTTCGTTTTACGACCGAACTTCAGTGCGCAAGCCCGGTTTCTACGCGCAATGCGCCTCTTTCTGCAAAACCCGACAACCTCCCCATGCCAATGGTCGCGTCCCGCGCGCAAGGGCTTTTTCTGGCTTTCGCGCACGCGTGTTACCGCGCCTTGCGCACGTTTCGCGTGGTTGTGCCTCGACGCTTCCAGGGCTGTGCCGCACGTTGCCGCCTTTTACCGAAGGTTAGTTACGAAATGCGCTCTAGGGGGTATGGCGCTCATCAGCTCTCTCAATTTTCGCCAGCTCTTCTCGTTCTCTTTCCTCCGATGATGTCTCGCTCATTTAGGTCACACGGGGAAGCCGAAGATATTGTTTCGATCGGTTTTCTCTTTTTCACGTATTGTATACAGATAAAAATAATTCCGAAGCAATCCTAGGGTTAAGTTTCAGATAATCTTATTCAAATATAATTGATGTTATAATATTCTACATACGTAACTGGTTGATTTTACGTTAAAACTACCCTATCTGATTTGTGGACATAAATCGAATCATAACTGGAAATGAATTTGTGCCTGTAAAATTTTAGGATCAGTTATGAAATAACAACATGACGTAATACGTGAGGATGATAATGGATTGCATGAAAGACGTCTTAGATTTCGTTGCAATTACGAGCTGTATTTAGCACCTCGCGACCCTGACATGCCTTCCGCGATAAGTCAGCTTTGTTCTAACAGCGGACTTTGACGCCAAGACGTATAGGGATGAAAATTGATGAGTATTATGGTTTTTGTCGAGACACTATAGGGATCGAGAAAGGGCGTCGCCGTCGCTACATAACAAAACGAGCACCCTTTTCCGGACCCTGCCACACAACCGTAACGTAACCATGGTCATGTAAAACTTTTTGTACATGCAACAACCGCCCTGCAAGAATTGTGGGGGGCCCTTAGGTGGCGCTGTGATCGATATACACTTCCTTTTCTCGACAATCGCTTACAAACTGTAATTCGATCTGAAACAAGAAAAGAAATCATAACAATGTGAAGCCGAAGTAAAATGGATGAAAACGAAATGAATGATTAGTATGGAAATAACAAAATCTTGTTAATGCTATGAAATAGAAATGAGAAATGTTAAAAATTGTCCATGCTAAATTGCAGATCTAACCTACTAATTTAGAAATCGTATATTGTCAATTTTAGATAGACACTCAACATTCTCCAAACACCCACTAGAAAATAAGACAACGAAGTAATTAGGATTTCGTTGATCCAGATTTTATATAGGCATGTTCGGCGTCCTAAATGTCTTATCGAGTCTAGAGTTAGAGAGAAACACTGGAAACTTAAAAAGTATGATATAACTCATATTTTATGTCAACAGTTAAAGTCAGTTGTTGACCTAACCTACAAATGCAAAAGTTTTTATTTAACGAAAACAAACTGACTAGAAAAACAATAAATAGTCTGATAGTTTTCTAATGAAAACGATGAAACAACGTAAAAGAAGTCGAAATCGGTGAGGCATGATGAAAATAGGAAAACCGAAGAGAAAGCGATCGTTCGACATCCCCAATGACAGTCAAGTGGAGTCCTTGGGCTGGTCGTGGTTCGACCTGCATCATTGCACCTTTCTCTGTCTCTCCAACCTAGTGTAGACTCGTCGATAGCAAGGGGCACGAAGACAGTCGCAGGTGGTGAGGGGGGGGGAGAGGAAAGACGGCGCATCGGGCGGGGAAGGACAATGGGGAGGTTATCGTACGGCGCGCGTGCGCGTGCGGTGGTTGGGTGCGCGCGCGACCCCTCGTCTGGCGCTGCTAGCAGTTGTCTCGTCGCGATGTGGCGACGATGCAGCACGCCGCGCGGAGCCTCGCTCAGCGACCGATTGTAAACGCGCGATAGCGTGCGAATACACAAACACACACGAAAGACGCGGTTGTCCTCGCCATTGGACACCCGCGCAACCGTCTAGTTTTGCCCAAGAGGGGCCAAGTTCGGGGAACTACAGGCGCCAGGGGGCGCTGAAGACTATCGATTTTCGCGTGGAAGCACAAACATAAACAAAAGGGCTGTGTTTTGTGATATTGTTAGTTGAAATTTTTTGTGGTGTTTTCGTTGTGTCGCTCGGTTAACCGGGAGGATGAAAGCGATGGTGGAGAGGTAAAGAAGGGGATGATTTGAAGGCGCCAAGGTGGATCGAAAGAGAAGCAAGATGGTGTCGCGCTTTGGCATGAGCAAGGACGGGGGCGCGGTTGGCGTCGTGGTGGGCATGGGACCGATGCACTGTCTAATGCCCCATTGCGCCAGCGGGCCGCACCATCTTTCGCCCCAAGCGCAGAATGGGCCGATGGCGCCGCCACCCCCGGCGCCACACTCGCATGCTCACGTGCACACGCACAATCACCACCCCCCGCCCTCGGCCAGCCCGCACGGACACCTTAACCATCTCAACATCGGCGCGCCCCATCAGATCACTATTAACTTCGCGCCCCATCAGCAACACCAGGGCCAGCAGGCCCAGCAACAGCAGTTCCGCATCATCTCAGCCAATGCCACTAGTAAGTGGACACGCGAAAATTGCTCTCAATTACTGGGTCAGTCGGTGCAGGAGTACGTCGAACCCTGAATGTCCTAACCTCAAAGAAATTAGAATCCTTTGTTTTTTTATTTTCAAGATGCCGGTTAACAAATTAGATATATAAGGAAATTGTTACCAACAGTTAAAACTTATTTTGGCGTCCCAATAAAGACTTTTGTAAATTGAATATAAATCAAAAATTTTCAAACATTCAGATGAAAAAACAGAGAAAATGTTTGTTTCTGGATTTTCGCTCTATTTCTCTAAACCGGAATTGAAACTACTTTTTCTTGTTCTATCTTCCTCATTTTTTTGTAACAAATGCAATTTGTAACAGCAATTGGTTTGTTATGTGAAAAAGTGTTGAGAGAGATTGAAATGAAATGAAAAAAGTAAACAAAATCTGCTTACGCTATTCAGTTTCGATGGTTGAGTTGGAGCTAACTGACAACTGAAAATAAAAGTTATTGTCACGTAACAAATTATGTGGACAAAAAAAATGAGACAATTTTATTCGAAATTCAAATTGATAAACCATAAAATGGAAGAAGAAAAGTAAACAATGGATTGAAAATTGTCGGTTGGAGGTCGGGTAATTTACAGTTGGGAGTTTGTGAATAAAACTGGTTAAATTTTTTTTTACTTTAGCGTTTTGTTCCCTTGTGAAAAGGGGCCCTCCATGTATTTCCTCCGTACGTGTCATTCATATGAGACCTCGCACGAACATCTAGGATTACTATCATTTCAAGCCCAACCACGCCACCTACAATCGTTTCACGTTTCCTTCCCCTGTAATTACACCCTGTGCTTAATAACATTTGACCACTAAATTTTTTTAGTGGCAAACGAAACTTGTTCAGAAAATAAAAAAAATAGAAAACTTAATGGTCGATAAACTCAATAATAACAAGAGCGGTATTGAGCAAATTTGGTTTCCAGTGGATACATTCAAGATTAGTCCTAGAAACCATCATTTTGTTCGACGCGTTGTAGTTTTTCTTTCGCTATAATTTATTGTTGGGTTCATTTTAGTAGTTCTTTATCATTTATTCCTTAGATTGTTTCTTCTGGTTTTGTCACTAGATTTCAAGTAAACTCTGCAAATAGACTGCAATCATTAATCTTGTGACAGATAGGTCACGAGGTCACATTATCCCAGCTTTACCAAAATACTTGGCGAAAGTCACCAGGAACCGATCAATTTATTGTTAAATAAAAGCACTGAAAAAACTCTTAACAACCTTTAAACCTCTAAACTTGATTGTTTCGGAAATAATACGTTTGTAAGATTTGATTCAACTTTGTATTGTGTAAATGTGATTGTAAAAATTTTCGATCTTTGAAAAATAATATTTAAGATGAAAACAGACAGTTTCAGTTACAAACTTGACGGGAGTTTTAAATTTGACTTTTAAGGGAGTGGATGTGGATTCGGACGGATTTTCGCGAGACCGACAATCCACAATATGGGTCAATCGATAAAATGCATTTCAACCCGGCCGTCGTTGTGACCGCGTTTACCAAAAGAACCTAGTTAAGCCCATCGATTTCAAACGATTGATGAACGTCAAAAATTTGCAAAACCACTATTGGGTTTCAGTATTCATACCATTTGTACTTTTACTCTTTTTTCCCTTGAAAATTTCTTTTTGTTTACTTTTTCGGACTTTTCAAAAATCTAAAACAGATGAATAACGTCAAAGTTTTTATGTAAATAAAGTCTGTTTTTGCAAATTCCATTTTGAAAATAATGTTTTGTTTACAGTGAAAAAAAGTTTTTTTAAAATGAAAATTTAATCTAATTTTGCAAGAAAGTTTTAAACAAAGAAAAATAAAAAAAAGAGCGTAAAATCATAAGGTTTTAACAGGACTACTGTCACTCTTTTCGAGCCACGCGACATGCTCGTGTGAATAGAGGGCAGCACTGCTCGAGCAAGTTTCATAAGTCTCGGGTTCATCCGCACGTTGTCACGCACAATAACGCGCGCCAATATGGCTTCTTCTGCATGTACAATAAAAAATCCGACATTTCTATTCACTCGAACATCAAAAAATCTTTACACGTTAAAAGAAATGAAATGTAAACAAACCGAAACTTTTGCAAACAACTATGCAGAAACTAATAAAAAATTTTAAAGGACAACAAAGAAATAAAACAATGTAAAAATTTGTTATTAAAACAAATCAGTTTTGTCCAAAGTTAAAAAAATCCTAGAAACTCAACAGAAAAGTCACAAACAAAAATGACAAATCTGATTCATGTAAACAAAAATCTTGTATATTCAGTATTAAAATTTTAAACCAATGTAAACAATAACAAGAGTACGAAGTGAACTATAAATTCAGAAACCAATTATTGCTTTCATTGTAAAAGAACCATTAGAAAAATTGTACTTGACATTTGTCCATCCTTGTTTGTCTGTCTGTCTTTCTCTTACAACTGAGATTGCGTGTGTATGCGCACGAGAAGCTGCGCGCGTGTATATACGTGACCGGAAAATCGGCTCTGGGCTGCGCCAGATGGTCGGTTCTTTGACTACCGCGCCACGTTAAAGCCAGACGTTCTGTAAAATCTTTTTGAGGTTAGGCGTGTCCGCGCTCGCAACACGCCCGAACATCAAATCGAACGACAATTCGCCAACCTCAAGGATGACTCCGCGACTCTAAACCGACCGCAGGTTGTTTTGCCCGCGCGTTACGTAAGTCGACTTTGCTCCAGCGACTGGCATGTGGCCGTTTGACAAGCTCCCTCGGTCCTGAAAATTCATCCTCAAATCATCCTTTTTTGAGGTTAGGTTACTTTTTTAACGAACAATTTAATTTTCAAACTCAGCCTCTTTTTCTTCCGATTGTTTGTTTACATTTTTTCATAAGTACAGCTCTATTGAAAATGTTGACTCAGGTTTGTTTCAAGTTCTTGCAACCTGAAGGTCATTTAAGAGTATTTGTATTTAATGTTTGTTATAAGTTGTTTGTTTTTTCAAGAATTATGAGGTTACATTGGTCAATGATGTTTGTTTTGGTTGTTTCAGGAAACGAATTTCACATCCCAGGGCAAAATTACGGTGGGCAAGGAGGAAACCAGGTGGGCGGGGGAGGGAGTAACGTCGGGGTGCCGGGCGGTCGCGGACCAGCGGGTTTGAGCGGGATACAGCCGCTGGGCCAGACGACGACGGGCTTGGGAGGAGGGGGCCCGGGTGGCGCTGGCCAACAGGCGCCGCCTCAACCGCCTACGCAATCCCTGCAACAGCAGGGCCCCAACCAAACGTCCACGCCACCCGGCGTGCACACCTCCACCGCCCCCGACATGGGCAAACAACCGCATCTACAACAGGCACAACCCAACACGTTACCCCCAAACTCCTATGGACAGGCGCCTACTAGACCTGTCGCGGTAAATAAACTTGCTTTGATTTGTTTACTTTTATTTTCAATATTTTGTGTTGCCTTTGTTCAATCAACAGCAACATTTTGATGGGTAAATAGTCGAGCAGTCCATTTAGTTTGTTTTGTTTATTTGTTGTTATTGACCATCTCTACTTTTTGTTTAATTGATTGTTTTGTTTACGATTTGTTACTCGCATCATATTGTTTACTTTTGGTTGCTTTGGTGTTTTTACGTTTGATTGTGACTGAAATTAACATCATTTTTGGTTACAGTTTTATCAGTCTGGTCCAAGACCGCAGCAACAACAAGGAATCCCACACAGAAGACAAGGAAACGCGGGAACGGCGGTAGTCAACATGCCGGTAGGAAACGGACAGCAGGCCGGCATGTACCCGCACCCACACCAAAACATTGCCACCTTACCCCAGATGAACGTGTTGCTGCAACAGGGCCTCCATCCACCGCAACACCAGTTTGGAAACCCCATCCCAATGCAAAGTGTGGTACGAAACTCAAAACAACTTTGACATAATAATTCGAATCAATCAAAGGTGCAATTTTAATGAAAATGGAAAATTCAACAAAGTAACTCTGTGAAATTGTAATGCTACAATGTGATCTAAAAAGTGGCGATTTTCTGCTGCGAACCCAAATCTCTATCTACTCTTTTTTGGTTTCAGAACGCTGTGCCGCCAAATATTCGAAATGTAATTAGTTTTCATACTTTCTAACCAGTTTACTTCAATTTTTTTCTCTTTTTTTTATCATTCCCGTGTGCATTTTCCTTTCGTTTTCTTTCTGAAATTTCGTAAAGTTGAATTTTCGTAGTTATTTGTGAGATTAGTGAGATGATCGATTGGTTCATTAGACTTTTTATGCGTTGGCATTGAGTTTCAAACTCATTTTTGTTTTAGTTTTATCTCAACGCCTTTTTTCATTTATTTTATCTGGTTTTTAGTTTTAGTTTTGCAGTTGACAGATTGTTTATGAAAAAAAGGGGACTTTATTAAAGTCGAATTGTTTTGATTGTTTTAGTACCACCCACAAAGGCACCAACAAAACCCGGTTTATTATCCGCCACTTTTTCTCACGCCAAATCAGCCGCATCCGCAACATTGTAAGTGTTCTGTTTGTTGTTTTGTGAATATTAAGAACAATTGGTATTCAAGAATGAAGAACTCAATTCGGCACTTGAATTAACGCAAAATTTGTTGTTTTCAGATGCATATTATTCTGCGCACAGTCCAGCGATGAATTTAAACAGGACAAACACGAGCAACGTAAGTGCCGGGACTCAGCATTCGGGCAGTCCCATGGTGAGCGCTCAGGCATCCTCGATAACTCAACAAGGTCCTCTGCAGTCTTTGCCACCTGCTCAGACAATGCCTCTGCAAGTTGTCTCACAAATAGGAGGCAAGTTCCACAAAACAAGTTAATTTAATTCCTTTACTTTTTATCAATCAAGCTGAAAAATGCAAAATTTGTATATTTCGTCAATTACGAATGATGATTAATCTGTTGTTTTTTTAATTTCGCAGCTGATCTTTACATGCCACACAACGGGTCAATGATGAACATGCATAATAACGCGCCCAAGAATCAAATTGTGAAGAAAGAATCGAAGGCTCTGAAAATCATCAACCCAGACACCCTCGAACAAGTTGTTGTTGATGAAAAGGAAAAGAATTCTGCGGCACAGGGCGACGGCAGTGTCAGCCAAACTTCGCAACTTGAAGTACGAAATTTGTAGTTTTTAGTTCTCTTTCAACTTTCACCCGAAAATTAAAATCAAACGATAGTTTCTAAAGTCTAGGAATTGTGTAAAAAAAATGTGTATTTTCATTATAGAACGGCGCTGAAGTTCGAGCAGAGTTTGCAGCGAGGGTAGCGAAAACGTTGGAGGAGCCTGTGAAGGAGTCTTCGAAAGAAAAAGAGGTGCCCAAAGTGGCACCTGAGGAATCGAAGAAGGCACCGGAGCTCGCCGTGGAAAAGCCCAAAGAGGACGAGAAAAAAGAATCGGCCAAGGCGCAGTCGCCGCCCAGACGGAAATCGCCGGAGCGCATAAAGGACGACGAGAGGAAACGCGACGATAAACCGATCGCTGCTCCAAAAATTGAGGCAGCCGCGAAACCAGCCAATGGGGAAGCTGACAAAGATGCTTCCGAATCCTGCAAGGCTGACGGAGCCCAGAAAAGTGCTGATGGTGAGTTTCAGTTTTTATTATTTTGTTATCGGGGGCCAATTTTAAAAGAGGTTCAAAGTAAATGGCCAAAATGGTTTACGAAAGTGTCAATCCGTTGAGTAAAACTTTTTGGATTGGAAAATAATTGTACAACATTCGTCATCCTTGAATGGGTATTATGCAAGGCCGTCGAGCTCACTTTCGATTGGACTTTAATTTCAACGAAAGGATTAGAGTTAATTGATAACAAGTGAAACAATTTCATTTATCAAACTGCCCGCATTTATTTTCATTTTTTGTCGCAATTTTTTTTTATTTCGCACTTTCAATGTTCTTGAGGAAATGTATGTTTTTTGTTAAAGCTAAAAAATTGCCAGTTTTCGTTTGCATTTCAAACTTGAAACGTTGAAATTTTCAAACACGAAAGTCTATTTGTCAACTTGACTAAATGGAAGCGAGTGTTTTCATAGTTGGTGTTTTTATTTTCAAATTTCGACCTCTATTAGGAAAACGAGACACCTGAACAGTTTGAAATTGTCCCTCGTGACAAAGTCAACTCGAGAACCAAATTTTATTCGCCAACGAATTTGTGAAATCATTTTTAACGATCGATCCTGCACAAAACATTCTACAAAATGACAACTAACTTTTCTTTTCCAACGAATTAAAAGTTGCAACTTCGGGTTTACAAGATTTTTACTTGTCCACCATGGGGAAACGTAAGTCTTTTGCATTTTCGTTTTCAATTTGAATTCAATCAGAGCCGACAGAGTGTTGTTAAAAATAGGTCCTTGAATTTTTTCTTGAATTGTTCTTGGATTCGAAAAAAGGGTCAAATTTGAATACAAAAGTATGATCAAATAATTGTAGTGGTCATATCTAACGGGGCCCATCCCTGTGCTCTCTCTTCATTCGTCTCTCTTCTCCGTGGCTTTAGCGCGAACCAAGGTCGGTCGTCGCAATGGTTACCTTGCGGTTCGACGGCAGCTTTCGACACAAGCAAAAGGAACGGCCGAAGGAAACAAGAAGGCGAGGCACAATTTCGTTCACAGAGCAACTGTCTTGCCTTCCAACGCGACAGACAGAGACAAACGAAATTGAAAGAGAGAGATGCACTCTAACAACTTGTCCCAGCCGAGAGGGGGACTCAGGCCAAAGAACAGAGAAGCCGGTGACGTCAGCACCGAGCTCGAGCACGCCCGACACACGTGCAGTCGCTCTTTGAGGCGACGCATCACTTTCAACCATCTTCTCAGTTTTTCTAGTCCAACTCTACTCTTTTTTTTACATTTTTATCCCCCTCCCCTTTTCATTTTTGAAACATAATTTTAATTTTTTGATCCATTTTTTTTGTACTTTTTGCAAGCCGGTTGTGTCATTTTATGTAATTTGTACTTACGAGTGAATTGTGATTTAGTTTTATTCTCTATTTTTTAACCTCTGTGATTACGATTTTAGTAACTTTTTTGACTTACATTTTTGAATGTAACTTTTTTTTTTAAATTTGCATTTAACTTTTGCAGTTTATTTTTTTAATATTTTTTGATCCCGTTTCGTTTCCTTTCCCTTCTTTTTGGATTGTCCTGAAAAAAGTGGTTGGAAAGTAAGAAAAAATTTGTGCGGTGAACGAAAATCGAATGGAAAATATAAAATGAAACAAGTGGCGAAAATGTGGAAGCTGCAGAGAGAGTGCGGGAGCACGTGTTAAAATCGAACCGTATGGACCAGGAGAAACAGCGACCGACGGTTTTGCAAGTGTCTTCGGGTGCAATTTTGTTCGATTTCAGTTTGTTCTTGTTGGTTCGGTTTGTTTTGTCGATTTTTGAACGACTTTTGAGCCGCGAAGGGGATAGGACAGCTACGAGATTGTGCACGCTTGATAACAGGCGGTTTTGAAATTGGAGCAAAGTACAAATGGAATACTATGCGAGAAAGTGAGTTGCTCCGAAAACAACAAATTTGAACCATTCTGTTGTTTTGCAAAATTTTTAATTTTGATTCTGTCTTTTTTCAATAGTTACTCGTGTAATGAAAGTTGGAAAGCGTTATTTTTCTCTCGCCAAACACGTGGGAGGAACTCGTCGATGACTCTTTATGGAAGCTGTTTCGTTTGCCCTTTTCGAGCAAATTGTTTTCATTTATTTTAAAGTTGAACAAAAACTCGTCGGTTTCTTGGTTTTGTTATTTTTTTTTCGGCGTCTTGTTTACGTAATTTTGGGATTGAAAGTTTGAGTGCAAAAGTATAGTTTGGACTGCAAATCGAGTCGGACTTGTGTCACCCCACGTGTTTTATACTCGGTTGCTTAGAGGCCATCTTGAAACTTAAAGCACGATGCCAGAGCAGGTCGCCATCTTGGTCCCCGAAAACTGTTCAATGTCGAGAAAATTAAAAAAAATTACTCGTTCAATTTTCGATTTTTGTTTTGTTTTTTTGTTTTGTACATTTTGGTTCTAAAAATTTTTTACTTTGGTTTTTTGTTTAAGTTTTTTTTTTTTTTTTTGAAAAAATTCGGTATTACTGTTCATTGACTTTTTAAATGAGTTTTGAGATATTTTTTGTTTGTATTTTCTTCATGGTAAATGAAGTATTTCTGGTCTGACCGTCACTGCGACTTAATGAGAAGTTTTAATCGACATTCAAACATATGCTAAACGACCTGACAGTAAGACAGTACTTTTTCCTCCAGAAACAATTCTGCCTTTTCCAATTTAGACTCAATTCTAATTTTAAACACCGACCATGAACAAAAGGAGGGTTTTTGTACAGTTCTCGCTGAAAATACAGCACTTTTCAATAAACGTTTTTTCAATTGCTTATTGTATCTCATTCAGATTGGCGAAAATTAAAACACTGCTTCGATCAATTGAGAATTTTGAATTGTAAAAAGAGGCAATTTTGAATGATAATATCCTTAGGTTAAATTAAATCAAATTTATCAACGGAACGCGCGGAATTATTTGAATGTCAGATCGACCGATTTCACTTTCACAAACGCGATTCGATATGGAAATGACTGACGAACGTTTTACTTGGTAGGTTTTATTTTCTTACAATTTGGGACATGGTTCGAATACCAAAACGTTTCATGTATTTCGAAATTTTGTTAAAAAACAAACAACAAATCAAAAACACGATCGAGTTTTCTTTCTAATTTGCGAACAATATTTTGTCAGTTACATACTATTTCTTGAACCCACACGAGGATGAAGGGTTGTTTTATCAAAACAAACAAAAGGAAACTCCTTCAAAGTCAACATTTACGAATACCAACAAAACAATTTGTAACTTTTTATGTTCGTCAATTTGAGAAAAAAAGTCACAATAAAATGATGACAATTGAATAAACGGAATTGAAAATATCGTAACTGAATTTTGTTTCAATAAAGAAAATTGAATGAACAGAAAAAAAAAATTAAAAAAAGCGATTAAAATTGTTCGAATTGATTAAACGAAATAAAAGTGAAAAAGCGACGTAGTGCGCGTGCCCATCGGGACGTCCCACGGAGACTAATTTAAGCCGTCGTACATGGTGCTTGTCGTCGGTTTGCGCCAGTTCGCGGGCTAAAATAGACACGTGAAAGTCGCACGCGCACGCGATAGATCGAACTAGCGCGTCGACGTATCTCTGCATCTCCAAATTCGACGTGCTGAACTTTCCAGTCTGACCCAGTCCGGCTTTTTTTCGCCTCTCCCACTAGAAAAACAACAAAAAATCACCACGCAAATTTAAACCTTCTTCTTCTTCTTACCTCCCCCCTCCTCCGCCCCTCGGACACCGCAGAAAAAAGACGACTATTCGGTCCCGGAGTTTTCTCTTCGTGCCAATCATGAAGTGAAACAAAAACTGAGTGAACATTCTTTTTTTCATTTAGTTCTCTTTTTGACTAATTTTTGGATCATGAGTGAGCGCAGAATCAATGGCAGCTCGAGATCCAGAAGCCGCAGTCGAAGAAGGTCGAAAGACCATGGTGTGTTCCGATTTATACAGTTGACCCGGGTCTAGGGACTTTTTCAATTTTTTTTAACGTTGGTATTGCAAAGTGCGTTTTTTGGTGATTTCAAATTGTGATAACTTTTTAACCATTTTGTTTGAAAGAATTTTGGTTACAACAATACTCAGAATGTTACTAGATCTAGTGAAAGTGTCACTAGATTTTTGTTTACCGAAAAATGAGTTGAAAAAGTTACTAAACGGGGTTTGTTATTACTTTTTCTAGTGACATTTCAGCATTGTATGAAAATTTAAATAAAAAAGGACCGAAAAAAGTCGTAGAATTTATGTTTTTGAAAGAAAAAGAAATTTTGAAAAAGAGTTGAAAATTTGTGCAGTGATTTTTGGGTTGATTTTAAAATCACCAGCTGTTCGCTGAATGAACTGACAATCGACGCAAGCGACATCTGCACGAATGGTGTCCTAATATGGTGAAAGTCGTTGAACGACCTTGCACCAGTAATCACGCTTGCAACAAACAATAAGTCTTACCGTTACGTAACCGTTTCGCATTCAACTCGCAACATGAATGAAAAACATTATTCCGAGAATTTTATTTATCTAGTGACTTTTCACCATACTTTTCGATTTGTACGAATTCACCTTTGGTCTGAATCGAAAAATTCTTCATTGATTAGAATTTTTTTCAAATCGGAGGGATTATCATTTTCCCCTAGATTTTTATGAGGTGAAAGAACTAGGTAGTTATAGGGGAGAAATTATCCCTAGAGGGTTAAGGGATCGAAGTCGATAGGTGTTGTTGGCTTTTGCGCTGCCCAACGTCGGAAATCTATTATTATCTTTGTCTGGCTGGCAGCCGACGTTTTTCTTCCCGAGACGAACACGGTGATCAATCAATGAAGATTAGGAATCAGTTGTTGGAATTTCCAAAGATAAGATATCCCTCAAATCCGGACATTTTTTCTCATAAATGTCTTCCAAACTTGGCTGCATTATGTCTTATCCAGTAAACTGAAAATTTATTTTCAAAGAAGCTAGTTCAAAATATAACAAATTTTGATGAAAAATTTAATGGGAAAATTATTAGAGACTTAGAAAGTCACTAGAAAGTTCACTCTTAAATCTTAATCATTAAAATCTTAGTAACAAATGAAAAATCCCTAGGTTTGAGTAAATTTCTAGCAACTAGTTAATTGTCTTCAACGTCAATTTTAAAATTTAAAACTCATTTAAAAAAGTCCCTAGTCTTTCAAAATATAAGCCTAGTGACTTAATTGTAACGAATTCCTAGATCTATAAAAGTGACTCGTTATGAAAGATGCATAAAATCTGATTTTACAAATTATATTATAAAAAAATTTGTTATTAGAAATGGAATTTAACGAAATAATTGTTGTTACAGGAAAAGCCTCACAACAAAAACAGAAGAGTAAGAGCAAAGTCAATCGGCGCGACCTGAACCGACGTGGCGCCGAGAAGGAGGGCACGGACATGGACGCGTTCGTGAACGCAGTGCCAGCGGGGGCTAAGATCGAGTCGGCGGACGCGAAACCGCCCTTGGTCCCGGCCAAAGAACCCAGTCCAGGCCAGGCTGAGGAACCAGCAACCCTGCCCAAAGAACCAGCGAGTGCAGCGCCACCTGCCAGCACGTTAGCTGTCGAAAAGGGCCTCAAGGACCGCGACAATCACAACGAGTCCAAAAAAGACAAACCTGCGGAACTAACAGACGAAACAGTCGCTGAGAAAGAAGTTCTGGAGAAACCTGTTAAAAATGAAGTCCCTGTTGAAAATGTTAGTAGATGGATGGAAACTTTTTTTGTTGGATTCTTTATTCGTGTTTCTTTTGGTGCTTGGAATGATGATTTTTTGACAAATTGATGAAAGTAGTGAACTGAAAAGTTTTGACAGATACTTTGCAATCTGACCAAGCACAATTAAAAGTGATGAAATATTTTCAAGTAAAATCAAGCATTCTTCAGTTTCTTAACATAGTGAAATTTCTTCACATTGCGTGGTTTGAGTTATTCTGTTAAATTAGATTCGCTATAAAAAAATTTGAACATTTGCAAATGTCAGCTATCAATCATTGATCAAGTTGCGTAAATAATTGACATCGATGATTAATGTGGAACGTTTGTTCACAGACGGAAGAAAACAAAAAAGTGGACGACGAAGTGGACCACGCAGCCGTGTCGGAGATGACAATGTCGAGCAGCGTGGAGCTCAAGTCGATAGTGGAGATGAAGAACGAGGAGAACGCGAAGATCTCGGAGCGTACGAGCGCGGTTGATCAGAGCAGCGCTGTGATCAACGAGCCGGAGCTGCCGCCGACGACGCAGGAGGAACCCGAGCCGAAGCCCGTGGAGGAACCCAAGGCGCAGGCGCCACCCAAACCCACGCTCAAGTACAAGTACACCCCCGAGATGTGGAGCCCGCTCAATCTGACCGGACAGCGCGTCTACAATCGCGAGTTCCTCATGAACCTCCAGAACGACCCTCAGAGCCAACGCAAACCTACCAAACTCCCCGAACTTGACGTTGTGCTCAAGGATAACAAAGTACGAACGAAATTCAATCTGGAAAAGTCGTATACAAATTCAAACAATTTACCGTTTGAATTTGATGTTAAATGATGATTTTAATTGAAACGATGATTTGAGCCTTTGAATTGAAAACAACTTTTTGTAACTGAAAATCAAATAGGAAAATAATTTTTGTATGAAGGTTGATTTGATGAGAGAGGTAATGTTTTTTTTAATTGAGGCTTTACCTTTGCAGAGTCAGTCGTCCATAGGCAACATGCGCATGTCGAATAGCATGGGAAGGAGCGACTCCTTCTTCCCCTTCAATACCCAGTCCAATGACCGACATAAATCAAATATGATGCAGAAGACAAACATGGTAAGACCATCCAAAGAAGTCCCAGTTTCTTTCTTCTTCTTCTTCTGCTCTTTTTGTCAGTGCTTGAAATGATGATTTTTTTTAAATTGATGAAAGTAGTGAACTGAAAAGTTTTGACAGATACTTTGTAATCTGAACAAGCACTATTTCAAGTAAAACCCCCTTTTTTTACGTTTCTTAGTAAAGTTGAAAAAAAAACTGACAAAGTTGAAATACAGAAAATTGTAAATTGTAGCTGTGTAGTTGGAGTTTTCTACAACATTTGTAAACTCAAAAAAGTTGATTTATTTTGTTAATAGTAATTGTGAATTTGTGATTTATAGTTGTTCAATCACAGCCTTTGATTGTAAGTTTAGATCGAACGATTGTTAATTTGCTATGATGAATTGCAGCCACCTTCGAAGAATTCAAGTTTGATGAGAGACAAGAACAGTAGGGGCAACAAGCCAGGAGCGAAACCGCCGATGCAGCTGTCGATATCGTTGAAAGAGGACGTCAAGCTGAAAGAAACGGCGAACGCCTGGAAACCCAACAGAATGAAGAACGCCAACGCCGCCGACGAGGACGTCAAGTCCGATCGGCTTTACAAGAAGGTGCGCAGCGTCCTCAACAAGCTTACACCGGACAACCTTAAGGTCCTCGTCAAACAGGTCGCGGTTCTCGAAATCGATAGTCGAGAGCGGCTTGATGGCGTTATCAAATTGGTCTTCGAAAAGGTAATTAATTTCTATAATGAATTTGAAGTGTAGAAATGACGAAATGTGAATAGAAAGTTAACGGATGGAAAAATTGTAATGATTCGCAGGCGATTGAGGAGCCAAACTTCTCCGAGACATACGCGCAATTTTGCAAGGAGGTCGGCAGCATGCAAGTCAACCTCCAGGACTCACAGGAGAACAACGCCGCGTCGTTCAAAAAGCTTATCATCAACAGGTGTCAAGTCATGTTCGAGAGTCACGCGTCTGAGGAAAATGTCACCACGCAGGAAATCCAAAAAGAACTGCACGAGTGCAAAGATCCCGTACGTTGAACCTGTAAAAATCTAAGACAAGGCAAGAGTTTTTGAATGCAATTTGTACTAACTCGAATGTTTTGCTTTTTAGGAGAAGAAAAAAGAACTGCAAGTAAAATTGGAGGACGAGAAACGACGGATACGAATCAAATCCGTCGGAAACATTCGGTTTATTGGCGAGATTTTCAAGTTGGGAATGCTGACGATCAAAATTATGAACATGTGCATCACCCACTTGCTGGATAACCCGAATGAGGAGAACCTCGAGTGCCTATGTAAATTACTCACGACGATCGGCGAGACCCTCGAGATAAAGAACAAACAGAACCTCAGCGAGTATTTCGATAGGATGACCAAAATCTCGCAACAGAAGACAGGCAAGAACAAAATCAGCTCGAGGATACGTTTCATGCTGCAGGACGTGATCGAGCTGAGGAACCGCAAGTGGGTGCCGCGTCGCGAGAACAGCAACCCCAAAACCATGGGAGAAATCAAACAGGACTTCATCAACGAGAAGAAAATCAACGTTTTTAGCAGCCTACCATCCACTACTCCGCGCAAGGACGACCGCGGCGATCGGAAACGTAACCGTACGATTCTAAACTAGTTCTCTTTTTAGTTTACGTTCTTCTTTTGTTTCCCATCTCCTGGCAAAATTTCGAGATGCGGTTTTGTAACAATGATTAGAAAACTTCTTGCTCATTTTGCCAGGATTCTTTTCCTTGGTTAGTTATCTTTTAGTTGCGGTAACTGTTTTGGTTTTATGATTTTATCCGAATGATTATTTTTTGTCGACGGTTTTCCGTCTTTTTTTGACAGTTTAATTGGTTCTGCTTCTGATATAAAATTATGAACACTTTAAACGACACATTTTGAAAAACAATGTTATGATGATATTCCTAAACAAAATAAAACAGGTGACTCCTGACACAACGTGACTCGAAAAATAACATATCTGAAATTAAGCATTGACAACAAAATATTGTCCGAATTGAGAGTTTTGGTTTTAATGCGTTTGGTGGATTTTTGAATTTTGTTTTAGGTCCTGGCCAATGCGATGAAGGTGGGTGGACCCCAGCTGTTGCAAACAGGACTAGTCGACAACCGTTGAATGTGGAACCTTCTAGATTAAAAAATAAACCGGTAAAAAATTGACTTCTTTCTGGTTTTAATTAATGGATTTTTCGAAACTGAAGTTTAATGATTACCGTTATTTTGTATCTTTACAGCCTTCAATGGATGATTTGCAACTCGGAGACAGGAACATGTTCGTGAGCATGTCAAATAAAAATATTCAGTCGAGCGGATCGAAACTAATGACCACAACGGCTAACAAATTCCAAATTCTCGAGACTTACCAGTCAGAAGACAAGAGGATAGGACACACATTAGCTGGGTACTTATTCTTTTCAAAAATTAGGCACAATATAACAAATATTGTGTGTTATATTATATACAAAACCAATTTGTTTACCTTTGTACTTTCATGATGATAATTTGGAAAATTCAGACTAGAGTCTCTGAAATTTTTGATTGAGAAAATCCTGTTCTGATGTACTGTTAAAAACTGCGGAATTTCGGAATGTGAAAATTCTTCTTTTCTGACTACTTTTTTCGTTTACTTTCAGATCAAGGTCGACTGGTCCACAGTACAGGACGGATTATAGTAGTAAATCTAGTTATGGTATGTATTAGCAACTTTTGAATGTATTTTTTTTTTTTTCAATAGAAAAAATGTTGATTTTGTAGAATTATACAAAATTGAATTAATGATGATAATTTAGATCTTTGAATAGCTCAATTAAAACAGTTTGAGTTACGTGTTTCAAGCCAAAAGGATGCTGAAAATATAAAAATGAAAAAAAGAAAGTTTATTTTGTTGGATGTTGTTTTTTTTTAAATTAATTATGGTTGTTTTGAAATGTTACAGATAGGAGTAATACGCGTAACGGTAGCCACCAAATGAACAGCGGTTCGTCAAGTAGGGAAAACAATGCCGTGTACGACAGTACGCGAAGTCAGAGCATGACAATGCCGCCACCCTCGATGAAACTCGCGCCACAAACTACCTCTGCACCTAAGGCTGAGCTCACGTCCGAAGAGATAAACAAGCTCGTCTCTGAAGTCGTCAAGAAATTCAAATCGCACGATGATCACGATGTAATTCAACTTGTTCATTCATTTTTACTTTTATTCGTTTATTCAACTAACAATGTCAACTTTGTTTCAAAATTTTGCAACAATATTTTGCATTTATACACTTTTTTTAATAGCACGCTCCTTAGATCCATCTTTGATTTCATAGAAGATGCTTGAGTCATTGGCGTGCAAGATTATGCAACTCCTAACTAGTCCGTCTTGTCTTTAAAAAGATTTCAGTTTCTTTTATTGAAGAAACAGAATTGTCACTTTTTAAAGCCGGACTGGATAGTGGACAAATACTCCATAGCTAATAAGTTTTCTTATTGTTGAAATAAATTTTATCGGTGATTATTTTTTTGTGATTACAAAAAGTAATGTTTGGTTGTTTGTTTGTTCTTAGGTTGTCAAAGCAAAGATTACAGAGAAAATCAGCGATTCGAGCGCTACAGAGTTCGTTACAGAGCTGGTAAACAGCTCTTTAGAAAAATCCACACCGATTAGAAAGCTGATCTCTACGTTGATGTGTTCGTTGATGACGTCGGGATGTATAAAATTAGCGCACTATAAAGCCGGGTATGTTCCAATTTAAAACTCATAATATAAGTTATTAAGTGTTTATTATAGATTGAAAAAAGAACAAGACAATTAACTTAACGTGATGACAACATTTAAGTTTGAGAAAAGTTACTCTGATTAGTAACTATGTGTTTTCTAGCCAAAAGGATTCTGATATTGAAATCGTGATAATAAAATTTGAACTCGTAATCTTGAACAAATTTATTAAATTTTGGTTTCTTTCTGTTTCCACAGATTTTTGGAAATCCTTTCGATGACATCAGACTTGGAAATTGATATTCCGAAAGTCGTGAACTACCTAGTTGAAATTCTTGGTAAGTAAAATTAAAAAAAAACTAATTGGAAATGAATAAAAAAATGAAGAATGATGACAAATTCTAACCGAAACTAAGCTGTGGATTATTTAAGCTCAACAGGCCTGAAGATATGAATAAAAATTGAAAGTAGTGAATGATAACAAAATAGTTGAATAATTTTGTAAATTTTCCTTTTCAGTTCACCCCATTGCCAAAGGAATATTTCCATTATCCGACCTCAAGAGCTTTTTGTCGTCTCTGCGAGAGTCGAATCACTGTGGCAAATTCGTGGGCTTGTTACTAAATGAGCTTGCCAACGAAAAGTCTCCCCAGTGGGTCCACGAGAAATGGAGCCAAAGTGGTCTTCAGCTGAGCGAGCTCGTCGGTCCCTCCGTAAAGGACTTCAACGCGTTCGTTTCGGAACATGTACGCAATTTGGATTTTTGTTAATCAGTTTTTTATTGGCCATTTGATTTGATAAATATACACGTTCGAAAATAATGATTGCGTTCGACGACTGTCATTTCAAATTTTTCAATTTTGTAAAAACAATGTTTGTTGTTCTTTAGTTTCTTTATTGGTTAAGATTTGTTGTACAATTTTACATGATGAGAAATTTATGATATTTGAATAGCTTATAAACAAAATAAGTTACATGTTTCAAGCCAAAAGGATACTGAAAAAATTTAGAAATGAATGTTTAGTTTTTTGAGATAAAATGTTGTAAACTTGGTTAACAAGAATCGTTTTGGTTTTGTGTTTTGCAGAATCTCTTTTTCATCACAGACGGTAAATGTACTTCGAGTAGTACAGGCAAACAGGTGAATCTTGATTTCGTTCACAGTCAGTTGCTCAAGTTGATGAAGGAGACAAATTATGATGAAATCGTCAGCTGGATCACGGTGCGTACCTTCAATTGTTTTCTTTCCTTTTATTTAATTTTTGAATTTTGAAAAAGGGACAAACACTTGTTTTCTTACTTTTCTTTCTGAAACAGATTTGTTGTACAATTTCACATGATGAGAACTTTGAAAATTTTGAATAGCTTATATAAACTAAATAAGTTACATGTTTCAAGCCAAAAGGATACTGAGAAATTAAACTACAACTGTTTCGTTTTTTTCTCTCATTAACAAAAAATTGATAAGTTGATTGTTTTTGTTTAGATTAATGATTTAAAATTTTGGTTTTGTTTCAGAATAACGTGGGCGATAACGTCAAGGATCCAAAGTTCGTTCGGACCTTGATGACTGCCATCTTGGAAACTTCTATTGGTAAGGAAAAAAATTTGTATAATTTTGTTATTTTTTCATTTTCATAACGATCTGAAAATTAATAGTATGTTTTTTTTTGATTTGCAGAAGTGACCGAAAGCAAATCCGATTTCCTCATCGACAAGTTCACGGAATTGGAAACGTTGATCCAACGATTTGTGGATACTGATGCGACCCTCGAGTTGCAGTGTGTCTATGCTATACAAGCTTACATGTACAAACTCAAGTTTCCACAAGGTAAATATCCAAAACTCAAAAAAAAAGAACACTCAATTAACTTTGAAACCCCTGAGAACATTTACGCATCGGAGCAAAAGAAACAAACTTCTCAAACCAGTTGAATATCATTTTCTAAAGAAACTTTTTTTTTTAAATGATGAATCTAATTTCAGACTAGAGTTTCTGACCAAACCAAGTTGACAATTCTTCTCCTGAAAATTCCAAGTTGTAAACATACAAAAGAGTTGAACAAAAAAGCAAATGACTAAAAATGGGGTGTTTTCAGGTCTGATTCTGAAGATCTTCAACAAGTTGGTGGACGACGGTGTGATATCGAGCGAGGCGTTCCTGCAATGGGAGAAGGACGACCAGCCGTCAGAGCAAGAGGGCAAGGGGATGGCGGTCAAATTCACGACCTCATTCTTCACATCGTTGAAGGAGATCGAGGATGACGACGCGTCAGATGCGGAGGACGAGGCCTCAGAGGACGAGGCGCCGAAGACAAAGGGCTCGGACAAGGACCAAACGTCCTCGGAGCAGCTGAGCGCGCACCCCTCGAGCCTATCGCAAGACTGCCGCGGCTGAGTGTCGCCGCCCGCGTCGGCCCGGCGCATCTTCCTAACCGCCCTCGGCCGACGACACTAGCGCCACCAGACACACACTCCAAGAGTGCTCTTGTACTATAGTACACGCCCCCCTCCTCCCCTTTATACAAGCATACAAATCTATAAATATGAATGAAATTATAAATAAATCAAGCAAGGCAAAACGCGAAGGATTATTATAAACGCGAACGAGAAAACAAGAGAAAAAAGCAAGGTAGTGTGCAAGCTGGACAGACGCATATATACACGCATATACGATTGCAGGGCGATTATATATGAATATATATTGTATGTGTGTATGTATATATTTATCCTGAGACCACTCTGATCGGTTCGGAAGTCTATTTATAAAATGAAAAGCTAAGCCGATGAGCGATGAGGGATTCTTATATATAGATATATAATATATTGTAAGTAAGCGTGTGTGTGAAAGTGAGCATGTGTGTATGACGGTGATTTTACGATAAACAAAAGAAACTGAAACTTGGGCGAGAGGGTGTTATAAACAAGATAGGCATGCGCGGTTTTATAAAGGTGCAGACTTGAGTTCTTTGTCCGACGGGGCCGATTATTTTTGCAAGGTCGCCGGGCTGGTGGATCGCGCATGGACGATGAGATGTACATTTTGACGCCTGTGTTCAATCACAATTTGTAAATATAGTTCACAGCCAGACGCGCGGACTAGGCGTAAGATAAAAAGCTGCGAATAATAAGCCTGGATTGGAACGACAAATATATATTTTATACATAGTTGTTACAAGGGATAAGTAACGTATATATTTGATCCTGCCAATCGAACTTGAGGTCTCGCGCGCCATGGACTTATACTGCCGTTTACAATAAAAAAAGGAAAACAATTATAAAAAGCAAGTTTTTGCAACCGAGGCTCATTTGCTTTTGTCCCGAATTCGATTCGGCACTGCTTTCCACGTCGCTCAATCGACTTGTGTGTTTTTTTTTTAAATTATAGTTTACGGTTGTTTATGATACGAAATTGTTTTGAAATCGACAGTTGTTGCCCACTTCCAAGTCTGCTGACAAAATTGTGCTTGTTTTTTTCCGAGAACAGTCGAAGCTCGCTTTTGACACGTCTCCCAACCACCTTGTCCCGGTTATGTTTTTTAATTCGACTCTAACTTTTTCTCGTGATCCAACGGATTGTTGTTATTTTTTTATTTTCTATCTCTATTTTCTAGATTGATTTTTAAACCGACTTTTTGATACACTTTTTTGTCCCCGTGAAGGAACACTAAAATTGTCCCCAGCGTTCAAAAGGGAGCGACCTGATCTTCGTCCTGACTATCTTTCTTTTTAGTTCACTGATCCGAGGGGTTTTTTTAAACAATCAAGTTTGTATGAGAGCAAATGATGAGTACACGAGATTGCGTGCGAATTAATAGGTGCGTTTATTATTAACATGGATTATTTTGTTTGTTCTATGATTTTTGTTTTGCCACCTGCCCTCGCCCCTTTTTTCCCTCTCCCAAGTATCCTACCCATTGTTCTTTGAGGTCTAGTTCAGTGGCGCCTCTTGTCCTCATGATTGATGATTTGTCCTCTCCCTCCCCTTTCCTTTCTTATCCGTGACCGACCCCTTTGAAACCACTTGTTTCCCCCGATGGAAATGATTATGTGTACGAATCAAATTCGACGCTGATAACGTCACGCGTATTTTTTCTGTACATAGCAATTCGCAAGGATTATGAGATGATACATTTTTATTCAAAAACCAAGAGATAAATAAAATAAATTAAGTATCCTGCAATGACTTGTGATTTTTTCAACCCTTTTTGACTTTCTTTTCCACTTAGTCTTTAATCTAATCGAATAAATTACTTATTCTTGTTGTTCATTTGTTGAGTCTTGCCCTTTGTCTTTTTCTTCTTGTGTATCTTTTTCATCTTTAATTTCTTCAGCACTGTCTTCTCCTTCATTGATTTAGTTGTTGTCTGTCGACTTATCATCAATTACTAAATGAGAAAAGAATAAAAATATACAGATGACTAAGTTTCTTCATCTATTTCAGTGCTTATCGCCACGTTCATAGAATTGGAGTGGAGAACTTAGTTGAATACTAAAATGTTTAAGGCACATTAGTTTTATTATTTCACCTATCTTGAAAAAAGCTAGTTCGTCCAATAATTTGAAATAAATATATAAAGTTATTGCCTGGTTACTTTTTCAAATAAAAAAGTACGTACAAATATTCTACTTACATTGACCACATTACACTTGTATGCAAATTTTAAATGTAAGATCGTACAGTCTAATAATGTTCAGTTGAAACGACACTTTTTGCACAGCACATCACAATTCACTTGCTTTAAGAAAAAGATCATTTAAATTAAACATGTGAAGGATTGTATTTTAAAAAGCAAAAGAAGGAGTGACATAATTTCTTTACAAATTCTATTTAAACATTTAAATCTGGATTCAAAAATGTATTCTTGTGTTTGATGCATAAATATCTAAGTTTATTTTCTTGCTTGCCATAGATAAGTGAAATATGTACTAGCCACTCGAAGTATCTAAAAAACAAAAGTTGGTCTTACGTGTCCATAGATCAGAAAAATGAATCGATTATTTTCATACCAACCTCAACGTACAAACGCATTGATAAAGTGATAACTCCTAATGCATGTACTTGCAAGGAAACGTTACACCTAGTTTGAAACACTTTCAACAGTGTTAATAAACTATTTGGTAACATCATCCATGATGATTCGAATCTAAATAAAATTCAGAGCAAACAAAAGTCAGTACAAAGAAGAATTTAAAAAGGCGATCGTTCGTTTAGAGCCACGATCGGAGTCTCACATAGCTTGTTGAAGTTTTTTGTTGATCGCAATCACATTTTCTCCAAAGGCGCACAAATTGAAGAATATAACAAAACACACAATCATTATAGGTATTACCAACACCAGTTTTGGAGGCTCGTGAATATACAATTTCATCTGAAAAATAAGATCAAAATAAGTTCACCTTTGATTCGATTGAGTTTGAGAGTTGATGTAAAGTTCCTTACGACGTAAAGACACATTGTAATTCCTATGATATTAAGAATCATGCCACAAAATAAAGGCATCCAGTAACATTCATTGTTTATCTGAATTATTCTGGTTTAAAATATTTAAAATTTAAAATCTAAAATTCATATTTCTAGTTTAACTCGAAAGTGGGTGGACAAATTGGCAACCTTATGATATTCTGATGTACCCTTAAACATTTGTGTATTTTGCACAATACTTTGGAACTGCCGTTTTTAATTGTTATTTTATTGTTACAATTTACTTCGTTTGTTATATTTTTCAGATCAGATCTAACGAATGAATAATAAAATTGGGAAAAAATTATTGTTTCACAGATCATGGACAAAATGTTAAAAACAGCTTACTCGAGTTTTCTACACGTAGAAAGTAGGACAAATATGTGCGTTGCAATAAAACCGAAAAAGTTATAGAGTAGAAGAAAACTCATCAGCGTTGCCAAAGTGCCAAGAACTTGATTGGTTTTATAAGGCAACGACGTTTTAAGAAATAAAAATTTATTCATGCAATCGAATCGATCTGATGATTTTTTATCACAGTATACTAATCCTAATATAATTGGTTCTGTGCTAAAAAAAATAGCAACACAACACATAATAACTAAAAAAAAAAAAACAAAACTATGATGATGGACTTACGAATTTATGAAATAAAGCAAATATTTAATACCTGCTGCTCTTTCAGTTATACTAACAACAATATTTTTATCAACAGTTTGATTTTTGCTACTACGATTTGATTCACTAGCTATTAGATATACTAAATTCAGAACCTTTCAAGCATCAAGTTATACAATTGAAATAAGACTTTAATTATTTGATACTCGGTATTAAAAAAAAGCAAACCTGATTTTTGAAAATAATATTGTGAAAAATTAAGGTGAAGATAAACGACGAAGTAGCTAACCAGATAGCACTCAAGCACAATTCGTCTATGTTATTTCGATGGTGGTACAAATATTTCCACTAAGGAATCGTATTCGTTGTTAAATTTTTGTTGTTTTGATTAGTGCAATCAATGAATTGGAAGTTACTTTCACATACCTGTCCCGTGTAAACAATGTACGAATTGATCAGTTGGCACATAAGCAAAAAATTTCTACCTCGTTTTTGCAAAGAGGGCCAAACGCCAGTCAACATAAACGATAATTTCAACCATTTAAAATCTTTGCCGAACGTATCTACTTCGTCCGAAACAGAGTCAAGTTTATTGTTCAACTTGTTCAATGATTGTTTCAGCATTTCTTATTCCCAAACAATTCGCAGTTTTGAAGTTTTTAACAAATTTTACTGTATTACTGTATTATTACTTCAAGTAACATTCGAAGCTATAATAATAACGTGTAATGAAAAGCCCTATGAACCAGCTCTTTATTTTATATATACGAAATAAAAAAAAAGTTTTGACGAGCTGAAAGGATGTAATTTCGAATGGATTATTATTCTATAAGACGCGCATAATGAATGAACGTAATATAATAGCAATTTAAACAGTTACACCATTATCTATAATTACAGTCGAGTCTTTGGTGCGCAAAATTATACTTTCAATGATGTCTTATGAGACTTTTTTAAAAGAGAGATTTTTAAATGAAGAGACTTCGTATTGAGTACGATGTTCATTAATGAAAGCATTTGTTTCAAGCTTCTGTGTGGTACATACAATCAATTCGTGTGTAAAAGCAGTTGTGTATATAACCACTTGTATGAGAATTATAGACATGAGCAAATATGACTAAAAGACGTGACTAATATATGGCTACTGAGGGCGTGAATATGGCTTAAAACAACGTTACACTTTATATATGTATATGTTTTTTCGGTTACTACATATTTTGGAAGAGGGAGAGGGGGGGGGGCAAAAGGATTAAAATAAAAAATATGGCCCATGGGGGGATCGAACCCGCGACCTTCGCGTTATTAGCACGACGCTCTAACCAGCTGAGCTAATGGGCCTGTAGAAGTCAACTTTACTAGGTCCGTCAAGTATCAAGATAGGAATAGGTACAGTATATTAAAAAAAATTTTGAAAAATTTCACCAATAAGGACTAAAAAAATGGTTTCTAGCATCTAAATTTCTTGTTTTTGTTCGTTTGAAGCAAGTAAATCATTAATATTGACTTTCTAAAGCTCAAAGTTAATCTATGTTTCAGATGAGCAGTCGATAATACCGACCAAGACGAAACGAAATCATCAACTTTATCGACGGAATCAAAAATTTTTGAAACTTGATAAATATTTGTATTGAAAATGAATAACTTTAAAGAGTATTGTATTATCGTTTCCACACCACTTAGCAGTAGATAATTCGGTGCGTTTTTTTATAGTGGTATCCCCAGTAGGCCTAATCCACTTTTTTCTTGTTTGAATTTGCCCTTGTTGAAACAGCCATTTTCGCTCTACAGTTGAAAGCATTAGCAATTTTTAGGAACATTCATTCGACACTTCAGTCAAAATATTTTTCTTTCAAAAGATGACCCGAAAAGAGAATATAATAAATATAATATACGTAAGAACTAAAGTGAGAGAGTATGCAAAAATTGAAACTGGTAGGGAAACGACTAGAGTATAGATATTTTCTTATCAAAAGCGGAAGAAGGCAATTTTCCAAGGTACGTCGAACCCTGACTCAATTTTTGTTGCTCGAGGAGTCTCGGAAGCTTCGAAACGAAAATCGGATCGCAGCATAGAGATATAATGGGCCTTTTCGCTCATGATAAGAAAATTTTCCTCACTTAATACGAAAACCCGTTGGCATCCCTGCGGACTTAAAAAACGCAGCCCTGCGGGCTGCCAACTTAAAACTCGTTTTTTCCACGTTAAGTAATCTACTAATGTCACAACTGCGTGCGAAGCACTACTTCTCGTCCATAGGGCGCGAAGAACTATTTTTCGTCCATAATATGGCACGAAGAACTGCTTTTCGTCCCTGTGGCGCGAAAAGTTCTTTTTGCCCTAGGAAACGAATAAAAATATTGATATCAGTGGCGCAAAGAACCATTATCGGCTCTTTGGAGCCACTAAGTGATTCTTCGCGCCCTTGATACAAAATACAATATTTCGTCATACCTGCGCGAAATGTGCCAATTCTCGTTCATCTGCACAAAATGAAAATAGTATATTAAGCAACATGTACGAAAAGAACAGCTTCGCGCGGAACGCCGGGACTCGAGCCGAGAGCGGCGCGCTCGGCCCGACCGAGGCACTGAGTCTCGGTCTGCCGCGCGAACAGCTTTGTTCTTTGTCGTACACATTGCTTATAATATTTTTTGTCTCAAGTCGCGCGCGAAGAGTCTCCGTGGAAACTCTTCGCGGCCTAGTAACGCGAAGACTTTCTTCGCGGACAAGAAAATGTTGTCGCGAAGGCGTCTTCGCGCGCGCGTGGGACAAAATATTTTGTTCTCGTTCGCACGGACAAAATTGTCGCTACTAGAACGAAAACAACTTTTCATCATGAGACACATTTCGCTTATAGGTTATGACGACGAATATTGTTCGTATCATGTTCAAAAAAGTTCATTAAAAATGGCTCTTTTCGTTTCTAGATACGAAATATACTATTCGTAGTACTATTCGCATACAGCTGTACGTAGGGGAAAGACGTTTCAAGTTAGCAAGGCGTTAATGTTGCCAACCCTAAGTGCTGAACGATCGATATTTTTCGTGGGCATCAAAGTAGAGTTCACAGTCCTTCTGGCGCCTAGTTCCAGGAGGACCTGGACAACGTACCGCTGGATAAATGTACCGTCTTGCATCTTGGCAAGTACAAGGGTTTACAGCATCCTATGCCTTACACGATTGTCCACTTGCAACCACCACCTCGCAAGTGGACCTGGGGATCATCATCAAGGAAGACCTAAAGTGACCTATCCTCATCAAATGTCTTGTGCTTTTAATGCAGACAATATTAGAAGTATCACTTCTAATGGCCTAGGCGGTTAGAAGTACTTCAACCAAACAGCATCAATGTTGAGGTTTGGTGGTTAGTCGGAATGGCTGATCGAGAGATTTTCCGCACACACAAACGTTTAAATCTGGAGATGGCCTTTTTTGATCTTTATAACAATCTATCAAAATTATTCGATGCAACTGGCTCGAAAGACCATTGGAATATAGAAAAGATAAAATCTGCAGCTTATATAAATCAATAATAAACTAGCTTCTAATTTAGAGGAACAAAACTGAACAGTGATTCAACATAAGGTTGATTTCATTGATATGCAATAATGATGCCGATTGTTGGTATTATGTAGTCGGCAATGTCTAGAATAATTATATCAACATCATTGTTGTAGCAGGCAGTACCATTTAACTTTTGATTTATCAAAAATACTAGTTAGTCACTGCTGTAGCCATTGTCAAAAATAGCTATCATAACAAGCTCGACTTTTTATAAACTCATTTTGGCATTCGCGTTTTCCGACCAAAAACCCAATCGAAGCGATTATTGTAGCCAGAAGTGAGAATTGAACCCGCTATTTTATTTTAAATGTAAAATAGTTTAGCCTGCAACCAAGGCAACACGCTCTTACATCTGGTTGCAAACTATAATGGTGAATAAGACAAATGCAATGCCATAAAATATATTTCGTAAGAATTGACGGGCATACTATGAGCAGAAAATCATTCAAAAATATCGATACTTTTCTATCGAGGAAAAATTTTTAAATTTGAATTCACTAACAGCACAAAACCAGGTTTGAGACATGAGTGACTTTACATGAATCGTTATTTAGAATTGAGCGATTTATTTTCCGGCTCGAAGGACTTGTCAAAAGTTTGAGATTTATTGTTCAAACATAAAAAACTACATAGGCGGGATGCTTCTAAGCTAGAACAATCTGGAGGTCATCACTTAAGAAAGGTAGTTGCTAGTGATGGTGCCAAAAGTTGACAATTTTGAATCTGCGATTGAATATCAGCTTTCTTTTCGTAGAATCGAAAAAGTTGACTTGATCTAGCGCTACCAGGAACAACTAAGAAACTGTGACTAAATAAGTCTTAGGAAACTTCGAGCGTTTTTCGAAGCGTCTCGCGACAAAAAACTTAGTGACTTCGTAAACAAGTTTTTTCAAAATATATTGAAAAAACTAATAATTGATTCACAAGATCAAAGAAACTAAACTAACACAGTATTTGGGCAGCAGATGGCGTTTCCGAAAACTTTCCCACTCATCGACGTTTGGTGGGGTGTGTATAAATTCCGACCAAAATGAGGCGTGCCTCGTCACTCTACTATTTTGTCAATAAAATTAATTTTTGAAGGCATTCTCTGAGTCTTAGATTCGAGAATCCGATAACAAATTAACCTTAAAAACAATATAAGATTTTCAGGAAGTGAAATAACACATTGTAGCCCCTATTGTCTACGAGGAAAATTTTTCCGGCTCGAAGGACCATAATCGAAATCTTAAATAGATTGTTATAAATAACTATCATGTGATATTTCAACAGCACTACCTATCAAAGCAAGTTAAACTAAAAAAGGGGGACGTCATGCAACTCCGGAGTTTTATTGACGACATTGTTTAAGGAAGTAAACAATCAATTTACGCTTCACAATTTATCGACTAAAATCTATGGACGCAAATCTATCGAACAATAGGAGTTAAACACCCTCTTCCAAGTATTAAACCAAAATTTTCAAGGTTTTACGAGTAAACAATTGTTATCGAAAACTCTTCTTGATACCAACAAACACGTGTCGACAGGCTCAGTCGATTACCTTCATGTGTATTTTCCTAACCTAGAATCGACAGGAACGTTATCACCGAAAAAACGCTAACCGCAATTATCGGTTGTTTACAACTGACAACAATCGAGGTAAGTGTGCAAGATTTTTTTAGCTAAAATGTACGTATATTCTCAAAAAACTGACGAAATAATGGCCAAACAATGATTGTTCAGCTCTGATTGTTATCCAACAATCAAAATGCTAACAATGATTGTTTAGTTATTTAGGTGTTGATTTTTGACGATAATACGAAATCAGAAATTCTGATTATTGTCAACATTAACAGATAGCAACCTATTCGTTCGTTTTTTGATTACTGACAACAATTCCTTTTCCAAGAAGGAATTGTAGTATTAATCATAGAAGAAAGCATCAAAAAAACTTAGACTAACAGTCAGTTTTTAATGCTCAAAAAAGTAACGAGAAAATTTTAGACGAAGTTTCAGTAACCAAGTTGCTCGACATGTTTTCAATAACAAATTGGCTACTGAAAGTTTTCCGAAATCAAAAATTCTCTCGATACTTTTTTGCTTCTACAAAAAGCTTCCTATCGAAAATTCTGACGTATCGACTAATCTTTTTAGACTCTAGGTAAAAAAGAGACGTTACAGAAAGTACATTGTAGACCATTTGAAATCGTTTCGATCAATAATCTAAATAGTAAATCTTAATTTTGAGGTTACTCGAAGCGGTGGAGGCGCTCGACGCCATTTTATTCTAAATTCTAAAATCCAAAAATCAGGTGGCGCTTAAGAGTAGTTTCTCACAAACAATGTGACTCGTAGTTTCTTCAAATATGCATAAGAAAAAATATCTGGTTGTCACATCTACTATTTTGAAAACAATTTTTGAAAGCGTACTCGAAAGTACAGCCAAAACGCTTCTGATCTATCTTAAAGACAAATCTGGCTCGAAAAAATTGTCAAAATGTAATATGATGAAGTTTTTCATGAATTCACAAACTATACCTTAGCCCTTACTAATGGAATGAAGCTACAGATTTCTCAAGGAACTATAAAATGTTTTTTGGGTGTCCATATTCAAGCTCCGAGTAGCAAAACTCTAACGCAAGAGGTTTTAAAGTTAGAAAACTCAATTTCCGGCTCGAAGGACCATAACATTTATCCTCGTCAAAACAAACAATTCAACGTTCAAAGATTGAAATGACTACTAACTCTTGATTTCTACTACTCCTAAGTCTAATCAACAACTTCCGACGGTAAACATTACAACTTTTTGTACGATCGAATTAAAATCAGTCTAGACGACCTTTTTTGGAAGTTGATTGCTAGTTATGGTAGCAAGTGGGCATTTTCAAATCTTCCATTGAAGATTTTTTACTTCTGAATGGAAGAAGAAATGCTACTATGCTCTAGTTTCATCTGTAACGTTTAAAATCAGAAGGTTAGGATCTTTAGATTATTTTGAGTTAGGAAAGTCTCCGCGACGGATGTGACCTGGTCAAGTATTTTTTTGCGTGTAATCAACTCGAAGCAATAAGCAACTAACAATGATAATAATAAACCGACGATCGAACAGTTTTTTCCAATCAGCAATAAAGAATATAGCTCATTCGCGTATTTTTGTTAACTTGTTGGATTGTTCTTCTATTTGACTGTTTCAGTAGTAATTCTTTTATCGTAAATCACTGTAGTCCAGTTAAGGGAAATTTTGACGTTTTATTCTTCAACAAATAATGAAATTTCATTAAAGAATAAAAACTAAAAGTTGAAATTTTATTCGTCAAATTTTGGGAGATACAATTTTGTCAAAGATCAAATCTGATTGAATTGTTAGTTTATTATCGTTGAATTTTTTTATATTCACTAATGATTGACGATTAAAATTTCCAGTTTCGATGTTTTATTCTTCAATGAAATACTCATGTCAAAGATAAATTCAACATGATAAACGCCAAAAGTTCCCTTAGTTTACACCAAGAAAACGTAATTATTATGATTACAAGCTGGTTGCACAGATTACGATTTATATCGTAAGAATTACGATGTCGATTTCTTAGTGTAATCAAACTCTGAATTTTGAATCATAGAACAAAAAAATCAAACTAATAGAATGAGCCGAACTAACTCTACATACGAAACCTTGGGAAAATCTAGTGATGTGATGAATTGGGAAAAAGTAATTTGAGACGAAAGAACAAAACCGAAAAACAGTAAATTGTTAAGCATTTCAAGCGATAGAAAATTTCGTTAAACAACACTTCAATTCGATATAAGCATCCACTTTAATTACAATGAAATTTCTCGACCTACTCAACAATGAAATAAAAGCAAACTAAAATTACTTTTTGTATGGAAATTTTACGAATCTAATTTTTTCAGTTTGATAATTTAAAAAAATGTAGCTAATTGTGATGCCAGTAGTTTCAGATAATAATTTTAGGTGCCACAAATCCTTTTCTTCGTTTCAGCTATTGATTTCTTGTATAACAGATCGGTAGTAACATTTCAAATTTAACAGCATCAGTTTTATAAGCCTCAATTCTCTATCCTCTTTTCATCAATATTTATACTGTCCAACTTAAAACCTGTAAATGTAAACAAACTATCAGAGAAGAATACCTAACGAAATGTAATCCATTTTACAACCTTTTACCTTCACTATACTTTCCTGTTTGATTTATATTTTCTTTCCGACATCAAATTACAGTCAAAGTGGAATTCACAATTTTCCTTTTTGAGATTGCTAAATTAACATGGTTATTTTATCGAACCTTAGGGATGATCAAAGAAGGATTAAAGCTTACAACCTATGTTTAGTATGATGATTAAAGATTTCAAGTTTTTTTCACACTTTTTGTTTTATGTGTACGAAAAATGTTGTAAAATTACAAAAAACATTGATAGTGTTGGCAATGTCAATGTGCCATCTACACAAATGGACACCTAAGCTTGTCTGACCGTCAACCGACTGCAAGCCGATGCGCAAATGCAGTTTTGTAGATGCGTTCCAAAAATTTTGGACCTTGCACATTGCAGTGTGTATTGCTTCCGCGTATGTAAATGTTTTGTAGAATCTTTAATCATTTTTCGTCATACCTGCGCGAACTGTGCCTATTCTCGTTCATCTGCGCAACACGAAAGGATTTTGTTTTTCTTCACGCGGTCGAAAAGTGTGAACTTTGACTCCGCTCAGGCCTGACCTCAAATTTGGTCCGAAAAAGTCGAACTTTTAAACGGTAAAAATTTATCACAAAAAGTGGATTCGTTGAATGTGGGTATCAGGAAAAATAAAATGTGATCCTTGGCGTCAAAGTGAATCTTCTTTGACGCCTAGTATTACAATGTACTATTTCGTCCTGCGCAGCGGACGAGAATTTGAAACATTTCGCTTATAGTTTATGACGAAACATATTTCCTTTACGCAGAGAACGCAATCGTTCTCTCACAGTAAAAGAAAATATCTTACCTTACACGTGGGAGAACGGCGAATTCCTTTACTCGTATGAGTTCTCCTACTTGTAAGGTAATATATGTGCTCGTATCGCGAACAAAAAGGTCCATTGTCTGTCGGACTGACTTCCAACTCTCGTTTCGTAGCTCTCGGACAACAAAGGCATCAAAACTCCATTGGACCTTTTCGTTCCTAGATACGAAATATACTATTTCTGTGGTGATTCAGAAAGAACCAGTTAAGTGACATTTTCAAAGGCGTTAATTTTATCGCAAAAATCACGTGTGTTTCTGAAAGTTTAACCTTTGAACATAAGTTTTTGGATTCAATTTACATTTTGTACTATAATTCACCGAAAATTGTGTCACTCGTCATATTACCTCGAAATAAAAATGTTATACTCAAAAATTCAATAAGACAAGTCTCAAAACCACTTAACTGGTTCTTCCCAATCACCACAGATTTTTCTCTTTAGAGTAAAATGATATCGATGTACATTCATTAATCTGATTAATTAATGTATATCGATTTATTTTGATTTTGAAATTTTATGTAAACGTTTTATAACTTCTGTTAAAATCAAGGAATGAAACTCAAACCAATATCTGAAAGTGATCAAAGTTTAAGATAGAATTCATAAAACATAAAAATTATAAATTCATCAAACAGAATTGATAATTTAAGGGATGAAAAAAAATGATAAAACGATAACAGCAAAACTAATTGAATGTCAAAAAAGATGAGAAACGAACTTAAATTTTAACAGTAAATATACAATAGAACAAGGTGAACGATACAATAGAACGAGTGAAATTAATCGGATGGTATAAAAATGTCAAAGTGAAAAATAAACTTCGGTTTCCTCGGGTTCGCTTCAGTGTTTTTTTTTTTTTTTTTTTGAAATTGTTCCATTTTGCTTTGTTTATCATTTTTTGTCAAGGTTAGTTAATTTTACACAAAATAAATTTGCGAACTAGAAACCGAAACCGTTATTTTATTTCAGTTTCATTCCTTTCTCAATTTTTGGTCCATAATTTTTCCAATTTCCAATTTTTGCAAAACATTGCTTTTAGATTTTTGGATCGCTCGATTATCAAATCAAAGTCACATTTTAAATTATAACAGTTGATAGTCAACACTTGAAAATTGACAATTTAAATTTTAATATTTGTCTCTAAACATGAAAATGGATGAATTTTATCCGCAATTTATTATTCTAAAATGTTACCTCAGACTTGTAATCAGCGGTGTGAAATATTCTTTTGTAATATAAGTGTCACAGAGAACAAACTTTAAAAAAAAACAAAAGTTCAATAGAAAAAAATGCTTATACAAATGGTGGTTAACTGGTTATTGCAAATTATGATTGTGATTTGAGAACAAAAACGGTTTTCAAATATTATTATACTAATATATATTACAAAAACTAAGATATAAGAACATACTAATTTCCTAAAATAAAAACTTTCTTACTTGTAAAAAATCCAGTATAATTCAAATTAACAAATTTCCTCTTCTCTGAATCTAACTACTTTATGAAAAGACTTTTTTTTCTTCAAAATTCCAAAGTTCGCAAAATTCAAAGGTTTTGATACTACTCCTTTTGTAATGAAATTTATAATGTGATAGAATAAAATGTAAATATGTGTTTAGAACTCTGGGGCATTAAAAATTGTGTTTCTTTCTTATTGATTGTCAACAATAAAGCATAACTTAAAAAAATATTTCTAATTTTTTGTATAATCAACATTAGAACTACCAAAAAATCTGTCTTTTCTTATACCTTTTTTCTCTTTAAAATTATCTAAAAGTAAGCACCCTGCATGAAAATAGTTGTCAGCGTTCTTAAAGAAATCTGTTGAAATTGTTTTATGAAAATTGCAAATTCAAAAAAGAGGTGGATTGGTACTCTGGTAGTTCTAGCGTTGAAATAAATGAGAAAACAGGCATAATTAATTCTGTTGTTACAACAGAAAAAACCAATTAAGTTTATAAGGTTCAGTCAAGTTTACAAGGTTTTGAGGCTTACTCAAGTTTATAAGCTCAACTTGTTTTTTCTATGTGCAACACAATTCTTTGACAAAAATTTTGAATGAAACTATAAGAAATTGAAGTCTTTGCAAAAAAGATGTATCCATTTTGAATTTTGATTCATTAAATATTTCATTTGAAATATTACTTCAATTAATAGCGTTAAGTAATAAAAGTCCAAACTGAAAACATCTTTTTATTACACTTAAAAAGAATATTAGGAAAGAAAAATGAAATGCTTAGAAAGATGGTAAATGAAATTTACTATTAATTGAATTGAAAGCAGAAAATCAATAACAAATAATGTATCAAAATAGAATGAAAAAGTCATTTGTTAGAAAGAGAATATTATGAACTAGAATATTTGCAGGTCTAATGATATCAGATAACTATAAGATTTTTTACTTGAATGTTAGTTTTGAGAAAAATCACCATATCTGAAAAGACTATAGTCTTTTATATTTCTAAATATATTTCCTGGTTTGCATTTTTTCTATTTGTTTGAAAATATCATTTATCATCTTTCTTCACTAATACAATTTTCTCAAATAATCAGTTTGAAAAAGATCAGTTTGTCTAACCCTATAAAAATTAGCATTAATGAAGCTGAAGCTAATTCTTAAGCTAAAGAACAATTTGAAACATTTTGAATTCTAAAATGTTCAAGATTTTATCTAGACTAACAATCTCAGAAATAGTGGAAAACTGATTTCTAATGTAGCTCAAATAATTTGAAACTTTTTGAAACTAATCTATAAATTTTTAGGACAATTAATTTAAATTGATATTTGATCTAACAAACTAATAAAATTGTAATCTATTAGTTTGTGTTTTGATACACATAGTACCTCTATTTCCATTAGTTTTTTTAGGAATTCTTTGTCAAACTGATATATTTCTTCAAAATAAGTTTTACTGAATGAAGATTCTCACCACTTCACAAAACGTTCTATCCCTAAGTAGGTCCAGATGAGAGAACATCCAATTTACATTTTTAATCCTTTTTAGGCTCCTTTTTAAAGGAAAGTCTGAATTTCTAGATCCTACTCTCAGTTTCCAGATGTGTGTGGCACTCTTTTTTACAGATTTTTTTTCAGACCTCAATTTTTATTGCTCTTTTTTTGAATCTGTAAGAAAACACATACCTCAGAAGCTTTGTAAAACTGATGGCCTACCCTGAAACAGAAATCAAAATTTCAAATTAGTGATGGGTTAGATTATAATCTCAAACAAGCTAAGACAAACAGTTCCAAACTGATCAAAATGATACAATTTTTATATTATATTGTTCAAAATTTTCAAACACATGAAATCTTCCTCATGAAATCCTCACAAAAATCTTGGAGGTCAAAGTTGAAGATAAAGTGATATTTTTTCTTTATAAGGTTAGGTTTGGTTTTAATCCAAAAAAGGGTTTTTACTTCATCAATGAACGGTTCAAAATTTAAAAAATTGTTACATTTTTATACTGCTCCAGTATTCCAAATAGATACATATTGATCTGAGCACTTATCAAAGGTGAAACTTGAGGTTAAAGTTGCATGTTTTCTTTTTGGGGTTATGTTTGGTTTTTTTCAAAAAAGCATTGTTATTTCTGTTGAAAAACTAAGAGCATAGAATCAAAACTCGACTGGAGATGTTAGAGATGAAAAAAAGTGGAACAGAAAAAAGATTGGCTGAAAATGGAGCTTGTTGAGGTACATTAACCTTATTTTGAGTTTCAACTTACTTGTTTCGGTTTCGTGACTGGTGGATCGCAGCATCTGGACCTCCCAACGTAGGGAAGTTAACGAAAAAACTTACGCAAACCGTAAAAGTACAAATTCAATGGAAATTAAATTTGAATTATAACAAAAAATTGTGAAAGAAAAATTGTAACTGTCTCTATGATGCGGTGTTCTAAAACTGAGAGAAAAAACAACTGACTATCGATTTAGGGGGTTTTGGAGAAATCGATTCGATAATCGATTCTAACCAAGTTCGAGGTTTTGAAATTTGAATTTAAAATGTCATCCATAGAAAATAAATAATCAAAGAATGTTCAACATCAGAATAATAAAACATATAAAATGGAACTATCTAACTCATATAAAATAACAAAGTTCAAACCAAAAAAAAGTCTTTAAATTGATCTCACTTAGGTTTTGAAAATTGTTTACTTGTATACTTCTTTTTTTCTTGTATAACATATACACAGAATGTTTTTTTCTATTATTATCAAAAGTTAATGAACATTTTTATAATTTTTCTTGAAAATAAGAATTTCAAAAAAAGAATTTTAAACTGAATCACGCAATTTTGAAGCATCAATGTGTTTCAGAGAAATTATTTTTGGTTTCTCCAAGTCCCCATGAAATGGGTTGATAGTCCAAAAATTATTGCTAGTACAAACTGTTCTGTACTTATTAGTCACATCTACTATTTTGTCTCATTTCAGATGAAATATAGTTCGAGTTATATAGAATTTGCTTATTAAAGCATTTTTGAGAAACTTTTTTTTTGCGCCACCTACAGGATCATCTGAAACATTTTTTATCCCCATTTTTACCCCAGGGTTGTTTTATCATTTTCCACTGACTCTATTTAATATTTAATTTCTCAACTTACAAATAAAACTTGGGAACAGGAGTACAGTCCCATCCGCAAAATTCCAAAATTTTTCTTTCTTATCCAAAAATTCCTATCTGGGTAAAAAAAGTTACATAGAGTTCTTACACATTTTGAATAAATGTGCACAAATGAATAAAAACATTTGCTGTTTCTAGATTTCAAATATACTCTTCATTGGTATCAAAAATTTTTCTAAAGTGATTTTTAAGAAACAAGTTTCATATAGTGAACATTGAAGTAAAATATTTTTCCATCCTAAACAATGTTCTCAATCTTAATTTTCCTTACAATAAGTAAGTTTTTAATTCTACTTTTTTGTAAGAATTAAAAGTCTTGAAATAGGTACTTTGAAAATTCTCTTTCAACATTGTTAACTATTATTATTCATCACTTTTGAATAAAGACTAATTATATTACAAAAGAAAAAAAATGTAACCATTTGAAAAAATTTCATAAATAGATTTAAGGACGTTAAGTTCATTTTCTCAACTTCCAACATTCATACATTTAAGAAAATATGTAAAATAACAAATCCTATCTTAAAAAAGAAATGAACCAAATGAAAATGAATCAAACGACTACATTCTCAAAAATAACAACAACCATAAATCTCGTTCTTAACATTTATTGATCATGGTATAAGTAAGTTTGTATTGTGAGAACTCTATCACTCTCTCATTCACACCAAGACACTCACCAAACTTGCACTCACAAAATATACAACCATCGCACAATAGCGCCACCTCGTAGAAACACTGTACATCCTCTTACTTCAGCATATCCAAAAATATACGTCATATATTCCTATATAACGCGGCCGCAAAAAATCGCAGCCGCTCGTTAGTAACAACGTCTCTTCCTTGCAGCGCCATCTGGCCCAATTTCATTAATGGACAAAAAATTCATTTCGATTTTTCAAAAACCGCCATCAGAGCCATCTGTAAAACACGCCAACCCTCATTTCTTCACATAACAAAACACAAAATTCACATTTACAACTTCAGTTCAACGTTCCAGACGGCTCCATTAAGCCCGCTTACTTCCACCGGATGGCGTCGCAATTTTCTAGTAGTCTCTTCCTCTTCCCCTCGAATTGTCTCCACCCCTGCCTCTGTTATTAAACCGATTATTATCATTCTGCGGTCGGTTCATGTTCCAGTTCGGTGGGGGGCCCTTACCGAATGGCCCAAACTGTCCAGGATTGGGCCCCACGTTCGGGGGCCTGAAGCCGGGCCCGAAAGGCCCTGGAGGTCTGTCAAAGTTCATCTGATTGTTAGGTCCACCAGGTCTGAAGTTAGGCGGCGGTCCCACCCAGGGCGGTGGGCCCTGGCCCACGAACGGACCCATCGGGCCCCGGAAATTAGGCCCGAAGTTTCCATTCGGTGGCCTGAAATTGGGCGGGAATCCCGGAGGGGGCCCGTTGCCGAAGGGCGGGGGCATCATGTGCGGCGGCGGCGCCATCATCGCGTCCATTCCGAGATGCGACATCTTGCCAGGGGGCGGCACTGACGTGTTCAAAGGTCGCGCGTCGCCCTCGTCGTTCCAATCATCGTTGTCTTTTCGGCCGAACTGCCGGAAATCGGTGTCGAACGAGTTAAAACGGTCGTCCGACTTGCGATACTCCTCGTCGTCGTAGCCCTTGGAACCGAAGCGCATGTCCAGGTCGCCCGAGGACTCGTCGAAGCCGCGATCCGAGGAGCTCCAGCCGATGAGCTGGTCGAACTTGCGCTTGCCGCCGCGGTTAAGCGACTTGAGCAGCTCGGGATTTTGCGCGAACTTGGAACTGGCGAGCGGTGGCGGCAGCTCCACGTCCGCGACCTTGCTGTAGTCGATCTCCCGGGTGTCGTTCAGGTACTCCTCGGACGTTTCGAGCTCTTCGGGCGCGACCACCAGGTCGCGAACCTCCTCGACCTCGCCGGACAGCACCAGCTTGTTGATCGCGTCCGCCCCTTTGGTTATTGCTTCGAACAACTTTGTATTCGCTGAAAAAGAGATCAAAATGTTTCTATAATTTGAAATAAAGTCGAACATTCGAGGGGACTTATAATTATCTGTCCCCTTCTAAGTTTTAGTGTTAAAGTGTGTCTTGAGACTGTGTTTTAGTTGTTTTAGTTTTTGTACTCGTTGCTTTGTTTGTTTTCAAAGAGAAAGAAAGACTGTCCGAAGAATGTCATTGAATTTGTGTGAGCTTTTTCAGCAACCAAGATAAGTAAGACCGATTCTAATATTTTTGTCACTTTGGAATCATAATTAAGAGTTTTAAGTCTATTTTTTTCTGCTCATTACTTTTTTGCTTGTAAATTGTTCCAATTTTTAGTTTACTTATTTGTTCACTTTTCCAGTTGTTCATACTGTTTGTTTGATACTTGTTGTGGATGTTTGTTTACTGTTTTAGTCGTTCTTGTGTAACTGCAGGTTGTTCGAATCATTGTTTCGGCAATTTCAATATTCATCTGTTTAATAATTTTGTTTGCTTTTTCTTTGATGCTCAAGTTGTCCATTATCTTTTCCTTGTTTTTAATTGAAATTTCGGTTGTGCTTTGTTTCGTTTGTTCATTGTTGTTTCGACGCTTGTTCTTAGTTCAAAAATTTGTTTAACATTGTTTGCTTTCTGTTTGTTTATATGCAATAAATGCGTTTTTATTAATTAATCGTTGTTTGAATTGAATCGATTGTTTGTATTGTTAATCATTATTTTGTTTGCTATTTATTCACATTTTCATGTTATATTTTTGATACGTACGTTCGACAGGAATGACTTTGCCATACAAGAGGATTCCAGTAGGCTGCAGTTCCGAGCACGGCACAACACCGGGGATCTGCTGCTCGAGCAGTTGGCCGAGAATATTATTGATCTGCTCAACTTGCTCCTGGTCCTCGGCTTCCATCTCGTTCCACTGCGCCTGGAAGTTGCGCGGAATAGGTTTGCTGTAAGGAACCTTCTTGCTCGCTGCCTTCTTGCCTTCGTCGATCGCGTGGTCCAGGTCCAGCCCGGGTATCGCCCCGTTCTTGTCCTCTTCGGCGTCCGCGTTTATTCGATCCTCAGGACCCATTCCCGGTATCACGCCACCTTCTTCAGCTGAAATTTCAAAAGGCAATTGTAAAATCGCAATTGAAACAAAAGAAAGTAAACGAAAAGTGTAAAACAGAACGTAAACAAAAAATGTAAAGAAAAGAGACTCAAAAGAAACGCAAACAAAAGAAAGTTATCAAATGACGTAAACAAAAAAAGTGAAACAAATGTTTTACCGATTTCTTGATCATCAATTCCAGCAGCTCCTGCTGGCAGAGTATTCAGATTATATTTGTCACGCATAAGGTCCCCAGGTCGGTTTCGAGTCCAGAATTTGGACGTATGGTCGTTGCTTCCAGAACAAAGAATGTGGCCTAACGGGTGCCAGGCAAGGGTCCAAACAATACTATCGTGTGCCTGCTCTATCACACCCACTTCTTTGTCAGCTCTAAAAACATTGAAACGTTCGAATTTGTTATTTTCGTTTGTTATTCAATCGCAATTTTTTGTTTGCAAATTCAAATAAAGGGACAAGTTCGTTTACCCAACATGCCAGAACAGAATGGCACCATCGCTGCCACCGGAACAAAAGAGGCCTTCATGGCTGGGATGCCAGGCGACACTAGAGGCTTCCTTTTTGTGACCTCGGAAGGTCTGCACTTCCGTGCTGAGGTTCCTGATATCGAATAGCTTCAGTAGGTGATCCCTGGAGGCGGTCACAAGCCAGTTGCCGTTCTCGTTCCATTTTACGTCCATCACGGTGGACTTGTGGGCGTGCAACGTCGCTAACGATTGGCCTGTTTTTGGGTCCCAGAGCTTCACTGGCTGCTGATTGTCCTTGCTCCCGGAGATGACTAGACTCTTTTGCGGGTGCCAGTGAACGCATTTCACGTCTGCTCCGTGGCCTGAATTTATTGTTCATCTTCAAATTTCTTTCATTCTTTTTTTAGCCAACAATTCAAATATGAAACTTTGTTTTCAAATTATAAACAAACTGTTTTTTTTTTAAATTTTGTATAAGTTTCATTTACATGAGATTTGGTATTGTTTGTAATTATTTGTTTATTTGAAATATTGAAGTGTTAAAAAAAGTTAAAAATTTCTTAATGAATGTTGTTTTGTTTCGTTGTTTTACCTCTGAGAATTTTTTCTTCGTGACATCGCAGAAAATCCCAGATCCTAACCGTACCGTCGTCGCTGCAGGTGGCCAATTTGTGATCCGCCGGACTGAAACTAACCCGCGCAAGCAAAAGACAAAAATTATACAATGACCAATGTCTCAAAACGCGTGTTACTTTTTTTTTTATTCTTCTGTGATTTTTTCTCGTTTCTGGTGAATCAAATTTTCTGGATTTCGCAAGACGGAACAAATTGAAAGTGAAAAAAAAAATGAATAAATAAAAGACACTTGTCTGAAATTGTTTATATTGTTTTGCACTATGAAAAGTGGAAACAAAAGGAAGTCTATTGGAAATAATAAACCACCTCTGACAGTCATACCTGGCACCAAGAAAAAAATCCTTTTGGTCTCAAGAAACAAAAAAAGGAACAAAAATGGAGAAACGTCTTTTATTGTTTGTGATGGGTTCTGAAAAGGGAGATGTAATATCTGAAGAATTTGTCAAGTTCAAGAAACCTTCTATTTTTGTTTTTAAAAAAATGAAAAAAAGGAAGAAGTAAAAAAGAGCAAAAAAAGCGAGTTTTTTGTTTGCAGTGATGCCACATGACTGCCAAGAGGTGTGCCAAAGTGTTTCATGATCCAGAATCCGTTTATTGATCGATTTGAAAAAAGCAGTACAAGTGAACAAAGTGATGGACAGAGGGAGACAGTTAGGATTGCCTTTATTTCTCTTGTTTCAATCATAAGAAAATGTACGTTTTATTTAAAAACCATTAAACGATCGAACTTCAAATTACACATTGCATAGTTCTTTAAATAAAATTCTAACATTCGACATACATCGCAACTCAATGCCATTATCTTCATTTTATTGTCATTCTTTTATTTCTTCTTTGTCAGTTTTATTAGACGAATTTTCAATTGAAAAAAAACTCTGTAGGATTTTCAAGGAACCAGGAAAGGAGGCCCTCTCCCACCCACCGACTTGGTTTCATACCAAGATTTCGATTTTATTTCAGCGTTTCAATTCTGAACGGAATCAACTTTTCCTATCAATGTTTTTCTTTTTTTTCTTCATCTGTGCACCCATACAAGAACAATTGTGAACAGATAGGGGGCGGCGCAATAATAAGAGCTAGTTTGATGATTATACCTGAGTCCTCTAATCGCTTCTTTGTGCGCTTGAAACATCTTGACGTTGTTCATGTTGCTCTGCCAGTACTTTACGTAGCCCGCGTGGTCTCCCGTTACCATCCAGCTCTCGCTGTGCGACCAAACCATCGTCCTAACTGGACTATCATGTGCCTAGAACAAAATCACATCTTTGATCTTAAACCATTCCAACTTTTACTTCCTCATTTACATTTGTTCAATATTTCTTTCATTTTTTTTTATTTATTTGAATTCGTGTAAATGAACTTTGTTTTTAAGTTTGCTTATTTGAACAGTTTTTGTTTGTTTGTTTTCATCAGTTTTTACCTGAAGAATAGTTTCAAAGTTGAAAGTGAGACCATTCCAAAGTGTGAACTCTCCACTGGAGGCTCCCGTGACGAGACGACGACCCTCAGGCGTCCAAGCCATGCAGAATATCGGACATCTCATTTTGTTGGTTGCAGTTTTTACAAATCTCGTTGTAACGGCGTTTATTGGATTGTCCACGTAGCTCGGAGGGGGTAAAAGATCTGGATAATACATCACGTCTGGTTGCAGAGCTCTTCTGTCCCTGTAATCTCTTTGCCATACTCGATTCTGAAATGTAAATTTCCAGAAATCAGAAAGTGAACAAAAATATGCAACTCGAAATCAACAGGAGTGAATAAGAAACAAAAGTATGTAAACAAAAGAAAAAAAAACGAATAAAATTAAAGTTTTTCGTACCTCTAAAGCTTTAATGATGGCAGAATTGTAGTCGACAGTTTTCCTCATGACAGACTTTCGTAGCCTCTTTCCGTCAAACTCGTCAACGACCTCGCCACCACCAGATATAATTTTTGGAGCATGATAAGGTCTAAAAGGCTTGAAAAAGCCTCTGTTGCCATCTCGGTTGTTTTGGTACCGATGCTGGAAGCCGCCGGAGGAGGTGTTGATCGTTGTCAGGGTAGGGGGCGGTGTCGAAAGGTTCGGGGTGGTCGGCGGGGGTACCGACAGGTTTGGCAAATTAATCGCCGGCGGCGGGGTCGCGAACTGCGCGTTCGTAGCCATCTTTCAATCAAGCTCAAACTTTCAATTTTGAGGTTATGAAACAGGTTGCCAAACTTTCATCGCCTGTAAATTAAAATCACGCTACATTTGTTACTTTTTCAAAAAGGGGAATTTTTGAGGTTATGTTAAATCATAAGTTTGAAACCCAGTTTTAACAATTAAATAGAGAAAGAGACAATTTTAAGGTTATGTTTAAAAACGTCCCTGACTTGAATCTGGAATTTTTGCTTTAGAATTGGGGTTTTTATTTTGAGATGAAGATGGGAAAGAGGGGAGTGGTTCGGAGTTTTTTACCATCGCATGAATATTTTCTGTTCCTCCATTTCGGGCCGAAATTTTCGGCGGGCGTTGAAACAGAGAAATCTCTGGTTGAAAACTCGGGTAGCAGCGCTCCGAACGTTGGGCAACTGATGACCAGGGTCGAATTCGCGCGGACAAGTAACGGTCAAGACAAGTTTTTGAAACAGGCACTCGATCGCGTGGCCGAATCAAAAAATTAAATACTTGTCGGCCTAAAATAAACGCGCGGCTTGTAGCCTGCTTCGACTGATGTGTACACGATCACTGACACCCGGACGCCATCTTGAAAATCTCCACGGCAGTTCCGGTCCGCCCAAACCTTAAGCCAAGTCCACAAACTTCAAGAATGATTTTCAACTTCGGTGTTTTTGTAAAGATAAAAACATAAACAATAAAATGAATACTTAATATTAACAATACAGTAAACGAAGAAACACTAATTGTAAACGTCGAAAAGTATATTGAATTGTGCACATTTTGAAAACGTAAACAAAAGAAAAACATTTTGAAACTGAAACTATATGACCAATTGTTTTTTTATTTGAAGTCATTTACGACAATCAAGAATCAAGAAATAAACAAGAATCAATTTTGATTCGAAAAATCACCTCTACCAATATAAAAATCGAACTTTCCATTGCTGCCAATCGCCGAGATAAAATTATCATCACGACTCGGAGAGCTGCTGGCAATTTTTTTCGCGGTCTTGCAATCTTGTTAGTGTTTTTCGTTTTGTCAACATAGCAGAAGGCGGAGTCGAAAAATGGAAAATCGCAAAAAGTCCAAGTGACGGGCGTCGTTCGGCGGTTCAAGGTCGCCCGGAAAAGCCCGCAGAAAACCCGTTCCCCTTGACGTTCCCTCCGTTTTCATGGCACAGTTTTGTTTGTAAATAAAAGTAAGTCCTCTCGATTTTCAGCGTCAAAACAAATATATGAGGTGGCAAAATAAGGTCAAAGCAACTTTTCAAGGTCAAATTTGTCCTCTGGAGGCTCAAACTTGTCTTTTACTTTAAGGTTAAGTTGTAAAAAAAGTTAACACTTTTTAGAAAGTTCGTCCTGGATGTCCTTTAATGAATGGGAATTGTTTACATACATTGCAAAAATGTCAAGTCTCGAGTTCTCCCGTTCGTAAACAAACTCTGAAAGTTTCTGTCTGTAAACAAAGAATTGAATTTTGCTTTTCATTTATTTGCATTAAATGTAATAAACAAGCTTTGTTATGTTTTGATTTTGTGTTTATCAAGATGTAAATAAAAAACGTCTTATTTTTGATTTTTCAGGTTAAGATGCAGCAATCCGCAAAACCGTTGTTTACAATTCGACATGATGCTCATCCTAGAGCAGTGGCATTTAGTCCCAGGGTGATACAATTTACTTTTAAAAAAATGTTTGCAGTTTGAAAAAATGAATCAAGAATGAAAATTGCCAACTTGATGTTGAAATTCAGATTCTTTTTTCTTCCAGAATAAATATATTTTCTGCTCGGGAGGTTACGACAGCAAAATTTTATTCTATTCTGCAAGACATGATTTTTTGGGAACCACTCAGTCTTACGTCATTGCTTTCAGCCAAAATACACAGGCTCAAAATTTGATGGTTACTGGAATGAAATTTTCAGCTAATGGTGATAAGGTATCACAATAAAATGGGTTACTTTCAAAAATAAAAATGATTAAAAAATATGAAAGAGTATTTTATAATCTATTGTTTACTTTTTCAGCTGCTGGCAGTAACAGGATCACAAAAGTTGATAGTTGTTGACGTTAAAACTGCTGTGCAAATCACAAATTACAACAACTGTTTATACAGCAGTCGCGACAAAGCTTCTCTTTTGGTGGATCCAAATCAGCCGAACGTTTTGGTTGTCGTTTCAAGCGATGGCAAAGGATTGACTATGATTGATTTCCGAGTTCCCACACATATGGATTTCGCTATCAACGTAATTATTATTCTCCTTTTTTTTATTATTCTAAACATTTAACATTTGTTATCAGGAAAATAAAAATTTACCTTTACACTCAGTTGTACGAGTCGACTATAAAAGACATGTGCTACCTGGACAAGTCTGGCTCTATTCGAATTCCATTGTCACAGCAAGTTCGAACGGCACCATTAAAATCATCACCTTCGACGGCCAGGTTTTGAACGCCTTCAAAACCGATCACAAAGTATTTTCTGTCTGCTGCACACCCGAAAAATTTTCCTGCGGAGTCACTCCTAAAAGTTTTCACGGAAATAACCGGGAGGAATATCTTAGTATGATTTGTTAATCATTGTTTGAACAAAATCTTTTTTCTGAATTGAATGAAATTATTATAAACAATTTTTTAGGTGTGATTATGTGTGCCGGTGACAAACTTTCTTACTACTGGCCACAGGTAGGAATGCGACGTCTTGAAGAAAAACTCGAATATCACATTATGAAGGTGAAATACAACTCCTGTGGCAGCGCCCTCTACAGCGCCTGCGATGGTGGCGCCATCAAGCGCTACAACCGACATGCTTTCAACAAAGAAACACTGTCCTCCCACGCCCACTACCTCGAAGGCGAAGTTTATCGCCACAAAAGCGAGATTTGGGATTTTGATATCTCCAAAAATGATGACTGTAAATTAGAATTTTGCTAAATAACAAAATGGCGTTAATTTTAATTCAAATTTGAATAGTTTTGAATGAACAAAAAAAATTTTTTTTCAGATCTTGTCTCTGCTTCGAGGGATGGTACAGTTGGGCTGAAACTCCTCGGTTCACCCAGCCACGGAATCATCGAGTACGCAGAAATCGCGTGACGTTACAACGAATAACACTCACGAAAATAAGAATCATCGAAAAAGGATATTGAATGATTATCATATTTTATTTTACTTTGTTTAATTATATTTTCGAAAGTGAATCAAAACAATCAAAACGTGAGTCTTGTAAGATCCGCAGTGCGGATCGGTGGCTTCCAAGGTGCATTTCTTGACGAGATGCAATTTTCGATCTGAAACCAATTTTTGTGTGAAAAAAACTATTGTCAATATTTTTACATGGGATTCAAGTGTAGTGATAGCGCATACTCAATGTTTAAAGTCGAACTGAAGTTCGACTAACAATGTTCGAAGAGAACGAGAAAACTGCAACTGTTTTGAAGTTGAATTTGTGATTTTTGATTTTGTAAAATTTTAATTGGGTGCTTGATGATTCAAAATTATTTAAAAAATTGTTTTTGTTCGTTAAAATTTTGCAGATGTATAGTTTACTAATCTGAAAACATGTTCAACTGGAAATAATTGTTCAATTTTTTTCAGTGCTTTTTAAGAATGATTATTTATATTTTTGGTTCCTAGTTTTCGCGATCCGGTGGGTCGAAACTGTACACAATTGTAAATACATAATTATCTGCGATAACAAAGAACCTGTACTGCCAGCGATAAACTGTTCCGAAAACGCGACTTAGTACAAAAAGAATTACGCAATGAAACTTTTCTTGGTGCCAAAAAAGAAAAGAAAATATAAAAGAGAATTAAACGAGCGTAGATGCAAAATTTGCTTTGTAAATAGGACGCTTCTATTTTGTAAGTTCATTTTATTTTATATCTTATCCTAGGTGTCAGAACGTTATGAAAAAGCTAATAACATATTTTTATAATTGTGTTTGCAAAATAAATTTCGGGTTGGTTTATTGGCATTTTGAAGGCTTCAAAATTGTGAGCTACTTTTAGAAACTTATCAAGAGGTATAATTTCTTATAAATAAGTTTAACACGATACTGCCAACTGCGTTTACAATATTTAAAGTAATAAAAACGAATTTACAAAACTTATTATTGACTTTTAAACCCTTTCCTTCAATTATCTCCATTCAATGAAATTGAATTTATACAAAATCTAGAAGAAATATTGTACAAAATTATTATTGTGTTATTCCTGGTTTTTTATTTGCGTTATATTTTTTTCTATTTTTCATCTCTTATGTAATTAAAAACTTGTAAATATGTGATTAGTAGACAACTTTATTTTTTTTTTACTTTTTTCGAGATAATTAGTCATGCATTTTTATTTAAGATCCCTGCCAGGTGTCTGAGTGTAAGTATAGACTTAATGAAATGTGTTTTTTATCTTCACCTGCAGTTGTCCAGTGCGATTGTTAGGAAATAGTTGGAAAAAAAACCGTTACTACATATTTATCCAACATCAATTTGTAAGTCAAAATAAAAAAAAAAACAAACAAAAAATTGATGAACATTTTCTTATCTCGAATTGTACACATTTCAAAATGTACTACATTTTTATTGGGATTTTAAAAAATGATTAAAAACATTTGCTCAAAAAAATGAGAATAAATTATTCAAATTCATTTTAAAGAAACAGCGCGGTGTGATTTAAATTATAATTTTTTTAATTAAAACCTTAATTACTACTTCATACGTATTATAAAATGCGAGATTTTATTTTTATATATCCGTCAGTTATTGCCGTTGCATAATTCAAGTGCACGAAATTGTAATTATGCATAAGTTTTTGACGACAGCAAGACTGTTTATGCTTACATAACATGCGAATTACGAAAAATGTTTATTTATATTTCTCCAGAGCCTATGTTTCCGTTTAATTAGCTCGATTCATAATTAAAAATCATAATTTACATTTCAAACATACGTTAATTCCTCTCGAATTTTTTTACCTTTACAAAACTCTACTTTTCAAACCTCTCAAAATGGTCATTTTTATTTTTGACACTTGTCAGTTCAGTTTTTTTTATTTTTCAATGTTTTTAATTTTTTATCCCTTTGAAGATAATTATCAACAAAGTAAAGGTAAACAAATATAAACACCCACAAAAAGAAAGAACACGAGAAGTTCAGAATACAAGTCAAAAAGTCAATATTAAATTAATAAACATATTGTTGTCTTTATTTCAGGTTACTTTTTCAAAATTTCATTTCAAAATGTCCAGGACAAAGTGCCAAATCAACCCCGCGAAGGTCACTCCGATGACCTTTGACGTCAAGTTTGTAAATGTGGAAAACGAACGAGTGTTCGCGGAGATTTCGGTACCGGAAGTTTTTTGCAACAGCGTGGATTGTATTTACAAAACTCCACTGCAATTCCGAAATCGAAATAAACGAAATCTCGTTTCTTGTCCGATGAGAAGTCCTGATTTTTGGGAGATAAGTAAACAACAGAATCATATCTTTGCTGAGTACAAACGAAATCGACTCAAACATCGCAAATCAAGAGTTCTGCGAAGTGAAAGTGATGCTGGAATTGTTATCAAGAAAAAGGTTTGAATTGAACAAGCAAGTTCATCTTTTTGTTGTCTTTTTGTTTGTTTACATTTTGAGTTAGATTGAACCTCACAAATTTTATTTACATCGTGTCGCTTGTTTACATTTCGACTTTTTATTTTGTATATATTTTCTACATCTCATGCAACAATGCAACATGTTCATATTGAAGATGAAATTAAATATTAAAAAGTAATTCATTTGCAGATTTATCCCAACCCTTTGCCAAATTTCATAATAAGACAGGAGGACATGTCGACGCTCGTGGATGCGCTATTACTGGATATTTACGGCCCATTGGGCGACAAAAGTCGCTCTGGAAGTGACTCTACATTTTCATCTACCCCGTATCCTCGCAACTCACACGTCCAACGCTTTCGGTTGTTGACGAAAAGTACACAATGCTACATTTTTTAACTTTTGTTTACATTCTTTGTTTTGTTTACATTCTTCACTTTCTTTACAACATTTGGTTTGTTTCTTTCTCTTACTTTAAAAATGAACAACAAACTGAACAAAATGTAAACAAAGATGAGATGAAAGTCATTGCTGAAATTATTCAGGCGTAAAGGAGTTGCACGTGGCTCGAGTAAATTTGTGGAATCGCATCAATCATATGGGATCAATGCTGGTTCGTCAGCTTCGACGCAGAGATAATCTCATCGCTAAACGAGACAAGTTCTATGATGTTATTACAGCCCACCTACAAGCCCTCAGTAATAAACGAAGTAAGTGCTTTATTTTATCGCAAACGATTAAAAACGTAATCTGATGCAACACGCGGGAAAACCGATACGGAAACATCCATCAAGTTGTTAACAAAACACAATTTTGTTGTCTACCAATTTCGCCAACGTAAATGTCTTGCGAAACAAGGTCAGATTTGATGGTTGATGTTTCGCAGCATCATCGTGGGTGTTTGAATTTCATCACTAATTTCTTGGCAAGCTTATTCTACTGAAAAACGAAAGAAAAACATTGATCGTTCAGTAGTATAAGTAGATGCAAAGTCAGACCGATGGTAAACTGATTTTCAATCAGATATATGAGTAGGAAGTTTTGTGTTTTATTTTTAAGTTGAAAAATATGTTCTGGTTTGACGAATAGGATTTTAGGTGTTAATTTTTGACTCTCTGTGACATTAGTCAAGTTACAACATTTGGGGTGTTAGAAAACAAGGTGATCGACCCTGCTGTGAAAGATATTAAAACCATTAATTTTAATCCAGTATACGATTGTTCAGTTCATTTCAGTTGTTTCATTTGATTAACGACCGTTTCATCACTTCCAAATGTTTTTCGTTCGATTTTGAGGTCAGCAATGGTCCTTCCTTTTTGTTAACTGTATCTAAACAAAGTAAAAATCAATGTACACAATCAAAACAATGAACGAATTGTAAACAAAAATTGAACTATTCTAAAATACAAAACAATACAAACACAAGAAAACTTTACAAAAAAAAACCAATCAAATGTAAACAGACGATAAAGTAAGTAGTCAACAAAACAATACAAAAACTTTGGTACCAAAGAAAAGATCAAAAAAACCTGACTGCGAGCAGTGCGTCGACACCGTTGAACCTCAGACAAGGCCACCAGGTCGATCATCGATACCGGGACAAATTCATGCCCCACCCCCTTGCACTCGCGGGAATTCCCACAACAATTCCGCATGCGCAATCTCAGGGGATGAGATTGTGCCTCGGCGATGTCGCCATCTTGAACGGTGGTGAGCGCGCGCACGGGCTCAGCTGATCGTGTGCGACGGGGTCGGCTGATCAGGAATTGTTTTCGTGCCCTCGGTCTCCTGGAACTTCCACCAGGTCGAATTTTGCGAATTCTTCAAACCAGCAGACGTCGCACGAAATTTGATCCTAACCTCAAACAATTTCGTGTTCGATCAAGTCGCCGAGGGTTGCAGGTTCGGATTGGAGATTCCGCCAACTGGCAGAGGTTCCTGGGTCCGATCTAACCTCGAAAATTGTCTACTCAGCGTAGTAGAGCGAAATTGTTGGAATAAAACGAGATAAACTGAAGATGGTGGTGAACAGTGTGGGGTTGGACAAAAGGACCGGGCTGGTTTGGTCGAGGCAGTTGCCATCCGAGTCCAGGGTCGCAAGGTGAGGGAAAATGGCGAGCAGGTTCGCGAGATAGGCTGGAGGATGAGCGGGTTCTTCAATTCCCTCAAAAATTTTGCGTCAGGAGCGGCCAATGCCGGCAATACTTCTAAGCATCAGGAAGAGGAAGGTGAATTTAAGAAACAAAAACAAAAACACGAGATAAGAAGTAGAAAATCAGAGCTCTGGTCAGACGCGAAGTAGAATTAACATGTTTTGTTTAGTTCAAATGTTGGGTTTCCTTTAACAAGATTTGAGACAATACTTTTGCAAGAATCATTTTTTTTCTAGGTGAAGACGCTAGGATGCGATTTTCTTTAATCCCAGCACCTGGAGAAAGTGGTTTCCCGCAATGGCTCGATGCGATGAAGATGGTGACCAAACTGCAAGGTGGAATTCCGCCGGAATTCCGCAAAAGAGTAGGTTTTCTGTTTGGAAAAACTGCATCTCGTTGCTTCATTGTTTCATCATTTTTTGTTTGTTAATATCTTACCATAATCATTGTTTATTCATTTGTTTGAGTTAATAAAAGTTTCGTTTTGTTTGGTTTCTTTAACACCCAATCCTGGTACCAGGACAACTACTGCATTCTGCTGATGAGATGCGAAACCGACGATTATGTGATTGGTTTACACCAAATTTATTCAAACTGAAATCCGCATTGTCCTGAAAGAATTATTTTTTATTTGAAATGAAAAATCATTCAAAAAGATCAAGAATGCAATTTCACTCATGCGTAATATCCGCTTCACCTAAATTACCATTCACAAAATCAGTCACTAAAAAATGTCAATGATTCATTGAGATTAACGACCTATTTCAAGGTCAATACAAATTGAAAGTCCTTGAGAATTTCTACAGAGTAGTTCCACAATTTTCTTAGTACAAAAACCTCCAATCAATATCACCACCATATGTCGCTCATATCGATTGAAAAAAAACTCTTGATTCTTCATTTCTCATTTTGATAACGTTATCTCTTATAGTTATGGTTGACCCTGGCTGAACGTCACCTGGCGGAACGCGGGGTGGACTGGAGTCAGGCGGAAAAAATCTGTTTCAACGAGTGGAGTAACCCTGACGATGATGAACTTGGTATACAAATCGTCAAGGTGATTTTTTTGTCAACGCTAAACTGTCAAAATTAATTTTAAAAACCACTTAAAAAAACGATCGTTCGAAATCTGTCAAAACACTATACCTCCACACTTTTCAGGATCTTCACAGGACAGGTTGCAGTTTATTCTGCGGTGCAGCGGGTAGGGACAACCAGGCAGTGCTACGAAGGGTGTTGTTGGGTTTCGCGAGGTGGAATAAATCAGTGGGTTACTGCCAAGGTTTGAACGTCCTCGCAGCTCTCATCCTCCAGGTGGTTGACCGCGCGGAGTCCGCGGCTGTCAAGGTCATGATCTACCTGGTGGAGGGAGTCCTACCAGAGGCCTATTTTGCGGACAACTTGCGAGGCCTTTCGATTGATATGGCCGTCTTCCGAGACCTTTTGCGGGTAAGGTTACCTAAACTTTCGCGTCATCTTGAGGCGCTTCAGATGGACTCCAGGGATAAGAATGTTGGTGAGTTTTTGCAGCGAGTCAACAACAAAAGAAATAACAATAGTAATAATTGATAGGAATAATAATAATTGATTTTTTTTATTTTTCAGTTGGTAACAATTACGAGCCGCCGTTGACGAACGTCTTTACGATGCAGTGGTTTCTTACCCTCTTTTGTCATTGTCTTCCTCAAGAAGCCGTGCTGAGGGTATGGGATCTCATCTTCCTCGAGGGAGACGAGGTTCTTCTCCGAACCGCCCTGGCGATATGGGAAGGTCTTGCGGAGTAAGTAAAATAACAAGAATTAACAAGATTAATTTTGAATCCAGATGGCTTAGGGGAGAAGTTTCAGGCTCGTGTTTGGAAAGGCGGGGGTTCAAATCCCACTAGGTAGAAAATTTTAAAAGGGTGCTTTAGTTAGTCGAAAGAGTGTCATGAATAATAACATACAAATTTTAAATCTTGTATTAGTATGAGCTTTATGTTTTTCATTTCCAACGGATTATCCCAATTTGAACTTCGTTCTCTGTGAACCTGGAATCACATTTTCTATGTTTTTTCCTCGCAATGTGCATATGGAGTTTTGAATTTAAGAGGATTCAAATTAAGAGGATTATGATTATATTTGAAATACATTTTCTGTTCGGGTTAAATATGTAATTGCGTTCATTTTGGATTTAGCAACGAATGCTTAGCTGGAAATAGCAAAATGTTGTTACTTTTAATTGAATAATTCGTGAACACATTTGATCATAAATAACAAAAACATTTTGTTTGCAACCTACAAAGTAAAGAATCATCTGGTAAAACAAAAATTCAATTTCGTTTTCAGTCGTATCATGCCGGTGAAATCTGCGGATGAATTTTACAGTATAATGGGAGTACTCACGAGGGAGATGCTCGAGTTCACTGACACAAATTATCTCATCAAGGTATGTCAACTCTCTTCTGCTCATTCGTTTTGACATTGTTTCTCTTTTCATTCTCAAGTTTGTTTCTTTCCTACAATCATAATTACTTGTTATAACAATTGAATTTTTTTTTGTTTGTTTTTTTTCAGAGAATTGTAAATATGGGTCCACTTTATGGGGTCACTAGTCTTCGAGAGAAACATAGATATAACATAACCCCTTGGGCCAGAAGACTGAGCGATGATGACGAAACGGATACAGAAGACGAAGACAGATTGGCTGTTGAAACTGCAACTGTCATGATGAATATTACTCGAAAGAAAGGTTGTCATTTTTTGTTTTTACTTAAAATCGTATGGAATTATTCCCAAAGTAATTTTGGTGTCACAAAGTTATATGAAGTAAATTATAGAGTTCAAATGAAAAGCGATTTTACGCGAAAAATGATTCGATGAGTTACAAAGTAAACATTGTATATAATGAACAAATAATTTCAGATCGTTCTTCATCTCCAATGGGTGCGCTGTTACCTTCGAGCGACAGGGAAAGATTAGCCCTGGACATCAGTTCGCTGAAACAACAGTACGCCAAGTTGCGCGAGCGTCAGAGACAGGCTCACATAATTCTGTCTGGTAATTAAAAGCCACAACCATCTTCTTAAGCCATAATGAAGAAATAAAAATGGTTCTCTTTCTTCTTGCTAAGAAACTCACTAAGATGAATGTTATTTCAGCTGCGTGTGCAAGACAAACAATGGTGCCGGCGCCGTCCTCGCCAGCGATAAACCACCTGCTGGTAGGCAAAACGGCTCTGGTCAGCGGCAAAACCCGACAAATCGGCCCTCCCAGTCGACTGGCAAAGAAAAGCAGTCCAGCAGTAAAAGCGCCGAGCCGCGAAGATAAACAGAGCGTTACGCTGCACTGGAAGGACATGAAGAAGAGCAAAGATAGCGCGAGCGCGGCTGGTGAGTTTTCTGAAAACGCGGAATAAAGTTTAGTCGTCGGCGGCAATTAGAGCCCGGTGTGTTTGCTCGAGTACCTTCGTGGGGCGGGGCAAAGAAAACTCGACGGGATTCGCCGTGTTTTAGAAAAGGTCGCTGTAACGCGACGTTGGGACGATCAAAGGCAGAAACGACGATTTGCAAGTATAATTCAGAGGTCGAAAACCATAAGGAGTACTTTACAAGCACGGATACTCAAGGCGGCCAATGAAGGCTTCCCACGAGTGAATAACTATTGATCGTACAGAAGCTCGGTGTTGTAGACCATGGACCGCTAATCTGATCAGTTGTGGATTAAAGCAGAAAGAGAGTACTGGTTTTGAAATCAAGCAAAATGAGGAATTAAAGGAAACGTTGGGTTTTATGATTTTCGACGAAATTCTCAGTGGGTCAGTAAAGGAAGCTTATCGTGGGCGAATCTGTATTTTGGTTACCTCGAATCCAAAATTGTGTCCTAAGGCATTTTGGAGACGTGATTTCAAGTTTTGGATTTAATAAAGAGGATTAGAATTATTATGTTTGAACTCTTTTGCTTGGACTAAATTTGTAATTGAATATTAAACAAACAGTTGTTACGATTGTTGAGTATTGTTGTTATTTAAGTCTTCATTTTCAGTCAAGCATTTTGGATTATGCATTCGAATATTAAATAAGTAAAGTTGAAAGATGAAAAAACTACAGAACGTATTTGTGTATTTTGGAGAAATCAGACAGAATTGCGTTTTTTTACGGTGAAAGAGAATTTTTTAAAATGTTGCAATTTAATTGTGAGTTTTTAAGCCCTCTCAGTTTGAAAAATTCACTGAGTGGAGGTTCCAAAACATTGATTACTGGAATGAATTTCATTTTGGAGTCGACCTGTGGCGTTCTGGAAATTTTTCGACTCGATGGACTCAAATGATGAATATTACAAAACCATTTAAATTTCGATTTAATCGTACAAAAATTCAAAATGAGATTCCATGAAAATGCCATTTCGGAAATTAAAATCTTCACAATGGCAAAGTTTGCGAGGTAAAAAATTAATTTTCTGGATAATCAGCTTGAATGAAATGGAAAAAAGGAGTAACGTACGAGTTCAGTCGGACAATTCTATTATTATAAATTTGAGCTGTTTTCGTGGTCCTCCATGTAAAATAAAATCGCCTCAATTTGCTATTATTCATGACTACATAAAACGAACGATAAAGAATTGTGAAACAAATCATGAAAAGACGATGAACATTTCAGTTGATCATTTCGGCGAAAGTCGAATGCGGAAATTGTACCAAATACTTTAATCAAAGGGGATGAAGTTCTTTATTAAAATAATTCTTGACTTGAAATACTCGAAGGTCTTGCGAATTTCGAGACTCCAAAGACTTCAAACACTAAATGCAGTCCTTTGAAATGCGAAGCAACGCATCCAACAACTTTGAAATACATTTTCAAGTTTAAGGTTTAAACATTCTGCAATGCTTTCAAATGAAAATCATGTTTTAGATTTTGCAAAAGCGAACTAAAAAAAAAGTCGACCTGCTGGCTTGGTCATTGTCCTTGATTCGTTTTGGTTCGGAAGAGTTCGTGTGGGGTCGGTTTTTGAAACCACCTGTTTGATGCGAACAGGTAGAGTATTGACGCAGGTGTGGCGCAGGGTCAACATCCGGCCCCTGGTGTTGCGCGCAATCGGTGTCGCAACGCTGGTGTCGTCGTCCGACAGTACGATGTGTAGCGTAGCCTTAAGAATGTCGAGGCTATAAGTGTGTCGCGCGGCCATGCTGACTTATCGATCTGTTTTGTTTCGCCAGATGCGAAGTCGCCCGAGGAGCCAGCCAAGTCCACTGACAGCGACAGTGACAGCACCTCCACCGAGTTGTGCGACGAGCCCGACCGTCTCAGCGACCTGGACAGCGGCGATCCGTCCTCCACGTCCGACCGCTGGAGTCCGCAAACGTCGCCCATCGACTTCCCCGACGACTCGAACAAGACGTCAGAAATCCACGACATTACCGAACGAATCGATCAACTGTCGTTGCAAAAAACAGTTGATGATTTCGAGGACAATACAGTGGAGGAAAAAAGATTGGACGATACAATTGGTAACGAAGAAGTAGAAGCTGAAATAGAAGAAGAAATTAATCAGACTGACTCTGATGAGAAGCTTGTGATCTCGGACAATAGGTCGGAAAAGGAGCTGCAAGTGAGTCCTGAAAAAGAGTCGGAGTTTGCGCTCGAGATGCTGGAGGAGAAGAGCTTGGAGTCCAAATTGCAGAGCAACAGGTCGCCCAATTTGGCCACTGAGTACAGCAGCGAAGATTATCAGATTGAGAAACCACTCGAAGCTTCGAATGATTTTGTGCTGAAGTATCAGTACAAGTTCGACTTGAATAGGTTCGAGTCGAAATACAGTTACGAGGACTTGGGGTATAAGCCGAGCTATGACGCGACCTCGAATCTCATCTCGGATGAAAGTTTTTATAACAAGTTTGAAGATAAAGTCGACGATAGAGCTGAAAGTGCGACAGTTTTTGAGAGTCCGAAAATTGAGAGAAGGGAAAGTCCGAAAAGTCCCGGGAGTGCGAAATCGTATAGTTCTGGAGAGACCCTTGGACCGGATTCGAAAATCTCGACGGTCACGGATTTGACGCCGGTCGATCCGGAACGACCTTTTAGTAGGAAAAAATCGGTTGGTTCGACTGACTCGGAATCAAAGACTTTGACGATAAGATCGGCGGAGTCGCTTTCGGAGGACCAGAAAATGAAGAGGAAACAGGAGCCGCTGAAAACGAACTCGATCGAGATCGCCAGTCCCTGGACGACTATGAGCGCAGACTCGCTCCAAAAGTCCGACCTCAGTCCAAAACTTGTGGTGTCTGCTAGTTCCAGTGAGTCTCACAGTCCTGGCAAACTCAAGTTTTCTGAAAGGTCAGTTTTTTTATTCAAAAATAAACTTTTGCAAAACTGTTTGAATTGTTAAACTTTTTTTTTTCAATTTTGTCATTCTGATTGTACCATTTTCAATTTGGTTGCTGAGTTTTGGGATCTTTCCAAGTGACTACGTAAAAAATTGGATTTTTACTTGAAAAGATATTATCTAATCTGTGTGTACCTTTTTGTAGCCTTTACTAAACCGGATTATGTTACGTTTTATCGGTAACTCGACGACAATAACTTCTAGTAGCACAAATTATAGAAATCAACTCATCAAGTTTAACCGATGGATTGTTTTTTCTTGCTTCGCTGTTATTGTAGATATTGTTTCAAGCCATTGTGTACTATTGATTCACAATTTTCTTTTTCATCCCGCTTATCATTTACCTTGGAAAAAGTTCTTCAATAAAATCAATCCTTTTAGTCACCCCTTTTGTTCTTTCAAAATTTGTCTTTAAATTTGTTCTACTTTTTTTTACTAAAATTGAATTACTAATTTATATTCAGAAAACTATTTCTGCTAAGTCGTGCCAATTGGATTAAATAAAGTGACTAAACGGGTTGAATGAAAACAAAATATTTAATAGATGAAAACCCACCCTTTCATTCCATGAAATTGACCCAAGTGAAAATTCACAACAATTTTACCTGGGAATCATAAAGAATCAATCTCCAACCTGTACCTCTAGTGTTAACAAAAAAGGATCATAAAAATAGAAAGAACAAATGAAAAAAATGAACAGTCCAGTCGAAAGACGCTGATCGAAATTTTCATTTTGCAGGTCCTTTAGTTCGGACCTACAATCACCCGTAAGTGCCAACTCGATAAACTACCAGTCAAACTACAAGAAGGAAGGTAACCCGTCAGAATCGCCGTCGATCGAGACCATCGCCATCACCTCGCCGTTCTACCCAATAGCGCACCCGAACCAAAAAACCCCATCGCCGTACAGTCCAAAGAAGCCAGAGAGCTCGCCAAAAAGTCACCTGGAACCTTTTGATACCGAGTCGAAAACATCTCTCAACTATTCCCTCGACTACGACTACAAGCCTTACAAATACAGTTCGAACTCGGACTACAAAAAGTCTGACGATTTGTTGTACGAATCGTCGCTAACTAAGATCGAGTCGCCGAAAAATGCCGTTATGACCGACTCCTACACCGAGGACGGGATGGACACCCTGTCCCCCCTCCCGAAAGAGGGCAAATTCGAGTTCCTGCACCGAGGCAGAGACGATAGAAAACTCTTAGGAATCGGACCTCGGACCTTCGAGAGGAGTAGCAGCAGCTTGGACAAGACTCTGGGCGATTTGAAGACGTCGCCTTCGAGCGACGAGTTCGTGACGAAGTCCGTGAAGAAGAGGTCGAGCGATATCCTGGAGGATATTCGGCACCTGGAGGCGAAGTCGAGCACGGACTCGAGTAACCTGACTAAGACGACCGGGTACATCTGGGAGGACGTTAAGAACCTGGAGGCGAGGCGACAGGACACCTTCAGCGACTCCGCCAAGAGCTTCTCCAGGGACACGTTGAGCAGACCCACCATAAGCGTGTCCTCGGAGATGAGAAAGACGTACGTGGTGGAGCCGAAGATCAACATCGACGATGGCAGTATTCTAAAATCGATAACGACGAAAGAAGGCGACGAGGACGGTGACAGCAACCTGGGGGTCTGGACGAAAGTGAAGCCTAGGAAGAAGGGCGAGAACGGTCGAAGGAGCAGCGACAGAGCACTCAAGATCATCCAGGAAAACTCGGCGATTCTGCAGAAGATCCTAACTTGTCAGGCGAAAAGAAGGTTGCCCGACCTGGAAGCCATCTCCCAGGAGATCACCATAAGTCCCATCAACGAGGAGATCTCGAAGATCTTCAGCCCGATCCTGGAGAAGATGGGCCTGAACGAACACGAGATCAATGAAGAACTAGCGAGGATCAACTTCCAGGAACTGGATCAGAAGTTTGACGTCCAGTCCACGTGCACTTCTGGCTTCAGTGCCAAGATCAACGACGAGCTGTCCAAGTTGTCCATCATCGACGACAACGAGGAGATCAACCACTTGGCACTGGACGAGTTCATTGCTGACGATTATCTGAACTCTAGGGAAGCAGTCATCGACAGGCAGATCAACGAGGAACTGTCAAAGTTGTTGGCAACTGAAGACAGAAACAAGGAGAAGATGCAGTACTTCTCGTACAAGTCGGTAGACTCGGACACGAGCACTTTGTCGGAGTTGGAGTACCAGGACCAGGTTCCCAGGTACCGAGGGGTGTCTCCAAAGAGCAACGTGGACATCTACGACGAGCTGGAGAGGCTGGACCTGTCCACCAACGTGCCCTCGACCTCGACCATCGACGCCTACAAATACTCGCCGGTTTTAGACAAACCGTCCAGTCCCTACTCCTACAAGCTCTACAACTATAGTTCCAAACTGTCTCCTGAATTGGACAGTTCTATCATCCCAAGCCAGAAGTCACCTCTCGAAACCTACGACTACGCCAGCAAACGATCTCAAGTTGATTACGACTCGTACCTTTCGAAGGACAACTTGGAGTTCCGGCTCAGGTACGACCAGGAAAGCACCAACTTAGACTTCCCCGAGTCGAAATATTATAAGGACAGTTACACTTATGAGAGTTTTAACTACTCGAGCAAGTTCGATGCTTCGCCCTTGAGGTACAGTTACGGTACGGATTATGGCGAGGCTTCCGACGAGGTCTCGAAACTGCCCGGTAACTTTGATAGTTACTCGAGAATTTCCAGGAGACCCGTTTCCCATCCGGAGTTTGCTGGGAGTTTGAGTTCCGCCAAGTACCAACCCGAGGAGGTTGGTAGGGACAGCTCGGCTGTGCGCACTTCGTCGCTGAGTTTGGATGATATTGGAAAGAAACCAGTGACGAATGTCGATACCACGCCCAGTCCCAAGAGCCACTTCAGTCCGTTCCCCAGGAACTCTACCAGGAAACCCAAAGACCTCGCGCTTAAACTCGGACTTTACTCGCCTACTAGTCCAACACACGAACCGATCAAGAGGTCGTAATGATCGCAGGAGATCTGATTATGGAGGATCACACGGGGAAAAAACTTTTAATGTCGTTCAGCAAAGACACTGTTAATCAAAATCCTATTTCGACGTCTTCATTTTTCTGTTCCATCAATGATGGTGCAGCCGGAAGTGCAGTTTCAAAAAAATTGAATCACAAAACCAAGGGGTTGCTCACTGTTGAAGTATTTGAACCACTTGGTTTGTAGTACTTTCGAAGTACATTTGAAGTATTTTTGAAGTACTTGTAGTATTGAAGTAAGTTGTGAGTCTTAAAAATTGTAAGACTTCAAAGACTACAACTATTGAATGTAGTACTTTATAATACTTTGTAATACATTTTCGAACTGTATCGATTCCATAAGAATTATTACTGTTGAATTTTATTTTTTAATGAACATTCAATTGAATTCATTAATAAACATTCATAATAAATGCACAAATAAAAGTAAAATGTCAATGAGACTTTACAACTTTGTATGTATTACAAGAACTTCAACAGTTGGAGTCTCAAAAAACTTGTTGAAGTATAAGTACTTCAACTACTACAAATTTTACTACAAAAATTGAAGTCTTTTGTACACCGCCAGTGGGAGTGAGCGACCCCTTGCACAAAACTTTGAATACCAATTAAAAATTTTGTTAACCGTTGTTTATAAATCAGAGATATTTGTTTGCGTTGATTTGTTACTTCGTTACTGACAAAATGAGACATTTAAATTTTTGTATTGAAACTTTGCTTGAAACAAGTAGACTACTCTGGCTGGATTGCAGTTGGTTAGTAATACTGCTTCGCAAAAACACAAACTTGATAATGCTGTTGCAGTATTCTGCTTTTCCAACCCTACACTCTTGCGGAGAAGCTTTAGCACTGTATTGGCAGTTTTTTCTCCCCGTGTAGCACAGCGAGTCTGCATGGTCTTCCAGGATGATTTGTAAGCCGTGTTTCGTGTCGATTAGTTCGCTGTGCAATACGTGCGTGCAATAATTTTTCGGATAGTGAATTTGATCGTTGAACGAACATCGGACTAGTTTAGCCTAATCGTTACCAGATACATCTTAAGATTTTCGTGTCAACTTTTGATTGCGGTACACTTGAAGTATTTTTTTCATTGTACGGAGGTGCAATCTGAAACTAATTTTCTTCGACATTTAACATTTTACAATTTAAAATTTCGTTACTAATTAATCCAATCAATGTGGTTGAAATATAGATTAATGGAATAATGAAAACTCTCAAAGGGCTGAAAACATTGAAATAAGTCAAAAAATACTTGAAGTGTAGAATCAAGGTTCCAATTTTCGTTGATGTTGCGAGCTAGAGCGAGTGTTTGATCGCTATTAAGTCAGGCCTACGACGTTTCGTCAAAGAATTTGAATTGATGATCGGTTCTTTTTTTTTATATTTGTGCGATTGCTGAAAACCTTCTGATCTCACTACCCTAACACGCAAGCGCAAATCTCGCTTCCTCAAACTAAGAAATAAGAACAAACCATACTTTAATCGACACGGCGAGCAAAGCGCACTGAAGCCGAAACTGCAGATTCAAACATACATCGTCGAGTTCTTTCCCCTTTTTTATATACCGACAAAAAAATGAAAAAAAAAATGAAAAAAAAATGGCGAACTTCAGAGAGAATTCAGTTGGCAGATTACGCGAACGCAATTGGGTTAATGGAAGAGTCTTGGAGTGTACAATTCGTGATATCCGGTCTAAGATCGGAGGGTTTGAAAGTTTCTACTTGTAGAATAACATATAGTTAGAAACAATTATTATTATAACGCTGAGTGGGAGAGAGCGTCGCTTGTTCAGGACAGTCTCGAGGAGAGACTCCAGCTGATTTTATTGTCAGAGTTAATGCAGCGGCAAGAGCTTTCGGGGTTCTCGACAAGCGAACGAACGTTTTGGCGTCGTTATTTTTGTGCCTTGATGTTTGCTCGGTTGCTTGTCAGGTGTCGCCAATCACGAGCTGGGTTCTCGCTAATTGCGAGCTCGCGGGGCCAGGAGAGACTTGTTTCGCGTCTTCGACCGGGGCGCAACGTGCGATTATTAATTTGCCAGGCTGTCGTGTCGCTGATTACAGACAGGCGCCAACGCGACTCAGCCAATTACAGCATTTCGAGCCTAATTTCAACAGTTAATGCAGCCCAGGACGAATCGCACAGCTTCCAATATCACAGTTCACTAACAAACTTTGTATTATTCCATCTCCTCGAATTGACATCATGTACGCTACACAATTGTGATTATAGATAAACTTAAACAACCAATTATGTTTATAATTTCGTGTCCAATTATGTATCGAGTTAACGCCCCCCCTCCCCCTCTTCCATTTTGCAGATTTTACAAGCGACGCTTTGAATTCAAAGATGTAGAGAAAATTATTACAAGGAAGGACGAGCGAAGTTGTATGACAATTGTTTGTTGAGCATAAATGTAAACGTTGCGAAAATAGGTGAGATTATTGTACATAATTGAAGCTGGCGAGCGAGAGGACTAGATGCTAAGGATGAGCGCGATTTGTGGAGGAGAAACAAGCAAAGGAGAGAAATAAAACTGGTACTTAAAATTACAACAGTTAAATAATGACTTTTCCTTCATTCCCTAGACGTTGTGAGAGGATTAAATGCCCGGACAGTAATGAGTTTTGCGATTCTCGCGATTGTGCAAGTCTCCCCCGGTGATAAGCAAATGCATTTTTTTTCACCCCGCACGATTCACGAGGGATTTTCATTTTCCTCGAACCCGCGTATTCTCTGTTTGTTGTGTAGACGATTCAATTCTCTTGCTTTGCTTTTGTCCTCGAAAAATTGTTTTTTTTTTGTTTTTCAAATATTTGGTGTTGTCAGAACTTTTTTGAAGTTTCACTGGTATTCGTCTTTGTTCTGAAAAGTTGTTGGAAAGGTGAAAAAAATAACAGCCAACTTTGTGGAACGTTTTTTCGTTTATTTATCTTGTCAATGAAAATAATTCTGATGTAATTATTTACATATAAGCAAATGTAATATCTCATTAGCATTTTCTAGGCAGATAAAATTCATTAGGTGTGTATTGAGCATATGATTTGCGCATTACCATAATTAATTAGGTCAAACAATGCGAATGAAAACTTACTCAGATGACTGTTTGTGTGCAAACGTATACAAATATTCTTATATAAATAATCCATCGGGTCTCATTTACTATATAAATTAAATTTGTAATAATATTGCTTCAGTTTTCAAAGACTTTGATCTCGAAAGGTATATTTCAATTAATATTTTACTTAATTACTTTGCAAAGTCGTCTCTAATATTGATGAATGTGTTTTTGTTTACTCTGCCAAAGTAAAACTATACAATATATTTATTATCACTTTGTGACGCTTTTCCGAAACGCGAATTTAATCAGGAGGCAGTTCAATTCCCTGCAATGCCATCACTGAATTACATAGTTTGTTTGACGGAACTACATTATTATGATGGCCGCGAGCGGTATATATGCAAATGAGGTAAGTAGTTAATTTCGAAATTTGAAAGTTAATGAGGTGTAGAGCTGTTGTTTACCAGATAAAAAATTGCTGACTGAGAAGAGAATTGGTTGGTCATGAAATATTGAATCGAATGGAAAATTGAATCTGAATTGCAATTATATTAACGGTATATAATTAATTTGCCTGAGACAACAAAATGAAATTTCCATTACAAACAATATTGCAAAAATTGTAACTAGTGCTTCTTCCACCGGGGTGCGTTATTGAGATGTAACGAAATTTATTCATTTAAGTAAAATATCCCAATCGCTTCAGATGGGAAGTTTGCATCCCATAGTATATACAGACGGGTAGATTTTTCTGTTTATTTACATATTCACAAGGCAGTGGGCGTTATTATAAATGAGATATTCGACATACATTTACATGAGGCCTATCTAAAATAACTTGTCGAAGCTGCCGTACAAAATGCAGCATGCATAACGATGGCTGTCGTATACGAGACAGACTGTGCAATAAAGCTAGATTATAAACACGTGTTCCTCGTTTTGCATACATTATTAACTATTTTCGAAGTTAGGAAACAAATTCAAAACCAAAAATGTGACATTTAGTAGTCTAATTTATTTTAATTAGTTGATACGGCTGTACATCAGCATCCTTACCGATGATTCAAAGATGGCTTAATTTATTTTTCGTATTAATTTACTCGCTTTTTTAAATAGCTTTATGAATTTACTTCGATCGCGGACATAACCTTTTTAACACAGCTGAACGACACAAGGTTGTCTAAAATTTGTTTCGAATGGTTCTGTCACCAACTACAATTAATCGAAAAACAGTTTGGAAATGTTTAACAAATATCGAAATGCGTAACAAAAACATATCATCATCACTTGAACAAATAATCAAGTTCCGCTCTTTGTAGACAGTTAAAGTGGCACTCTATTATTCCAAGTCAAAGAACGCCATCCGAGTCATTAAAAGGCATCTCATCGAGCACCTCGACGTCAAACGCAACATCGTCTTCCACCGTATTGTTTTCGGCAGCAAAGTCTTGAAAGTCCTGCGGGATGAATATTTTGTCCTCGTGCGTGAACAACTCGTCGGACGTTATTGTCTGCATAGCTGCCCACCTGTGAGCAACTTCTGGATGAATGCACTTCCGGTAAACAAGACAATGCAGATGCGGAAGTTTTTCATAACTCACTCGCATCATCCCGAGTTTGGACAGAGCCAGGCGCCATGATTTCATGAATTTTGCATTAGCGTGCACATGTTTCGAATCGGGGGTAATGATTAAGAGTATTCCCCCTTGTCTCAGGGCCTTGTAAGCTTTTAGGCAGCACTCGTGCCTCTGTCTTGGACAGGGTAAGTATTCAAGGAAAAGTGAAAATACCACTGCATCATAGTAGTTGAAAGGCAACGCTTTTAGGTTAGTATCCTCGAGTATCATTGTCTGCTCCATCTTGACGTTCAGAAAATCACACTTGAAAACTGTTGGACAAGATGGTGCCAAGTCTACTGCAGTAACTTTGAACATGGCGTCTTCTCTGAATGGATCGTAACAACTCCCAACGTCCAAAAGTTTTACTGGTTGCGGTACAGGTTGTTGTGAAGGGAGCTGAGAAAAATGTAAAAGTTAGATCGGAAATGATTTGTACAATCATGATATAGCTTGTACAATTTTTTTTGATGGAAGAATCCAGATTTTAGTGCAAAACAAACCCCCGACATTTAGCAGTGGCGCCCTCTGTGAACGATTGCTCAAAACCTTAAGCCTTGTTTTCAGTAATTTTCGTACCTTTGTTTCAACCGGTTGTGGAACTTCTTCACCAAGTTTTTGTTTGATTTCAATTTCTCTGTTATGAAATCGGTCCTCTCCATTGTTAAAAAAGTAATCGCGACATTGGTTTTTGACCCACTCAATACGACAGTGAACTTTTTGTCGGGACCCAACTGCTGCGGCCCAGTGTTGAGTAGCAAGTGTTTTCATGGAAACAGCGTAGGACTGAAACGTAAGACACTGCAAAAATCTCATGTTGAATTTAAAAACTAACCGGAAAGTTCATAACTATCAAGCAGTTTATGGAAAAACTTCGTAATGGAATATAATTAAAAAAGTTTGAGCCTTCGTCAACGAATTTGCGCTTCCTCACTTAGCCGTAAAGTGTTTTATTCGCGAGTTATCTTGTTTCTTAGTTTGTTTTGTATGTTGGTGAATCATATCAAAATAATTTTTCGGACAAAGTTAAAAAACATTTCTTCATGACTGTTGCAGATTTTTAGAAATATTTTGTATTATAATGAGGCTGTAAATTATTGATGAAGTTGAGCAGATTGGATCGATGGTACATTTATACTTCACCACAAGTACAAATAAATCAGTCCGATTCTCGTTCGCATTTTCTTGCTTGTTCGGAAAACTGCTAATTACGAAACTTTGACAACTGAGATATGAAACCAATTCGAATACAATTAGGGGCTTCGAGAAGTTGGATGAGTATAATTTTCATCATCGTCGTCATTTGCAAAAACCGTTAATGATTTTGAACTACTCACAACTTTTAAACTAAATTATTTTCTACAAATAATTTTAATAACAAACACAAATTGTGAAATATTATTTAACGACCAATCGTATGGGCGTTATATTTTGTATAGAAGTAAAAGAGTTTCCCGAGCAAATTATTGGCAAAGACAAAGCTAAAGGGGACGAATCAATTCAAACGACGGGCTTCCAACTGAGTTTGGATTAAATCAATAAGTAGCACGGAGACAGAATCAATAAGCACGTTTCATTGTTTACATCTGGCGACCTAACCTCCAAAACGTCGGACCTCTCAACGTGCCGCCGCCAAGCCTCGTCGGCGCCATAAATCTCCGACTCCCGGCGTAAATTGTTGTGTGTGGCTTTGATGAATTCGGCCAATTGTTTCTGCTCCACAGTCACCTCCGCTTCCTTCTCCATGCTGTCTAGTTTGTGTCCTTGTGTCGGTGGCATTTAGCGTACACCACACACACTCACTCTAACCTATTATAACTGCTCTGCTACTTAGAACTTGGTCGCATCCAAACATTCCGATTTCTTGCTTCCTAACTTGTTCGCGCATTGATCACGTGATGTTAAGAGCACGGTGTTATCTTTTTTCTACCTCATGATTGTAAACAAAAAGCATCAACATAACTCAAACAGGCCAACAAATGTAACCGAAAAAAATATAAACCATTCATTATTATTTTTGTTTAACGTGTCATAACATTTGTTGAAAGCTTGTTAAACAGATTTTTCTAAAAGAAGCGTGCTGTAAACAAAAGTTGGGATAAAAAAAATTAATTTAAAAACTTTTGCATCCCTTCAATTTACAGGGACAACACTAGTGTTTAAACACCTGCAAATAAATGCAGAGATGCTCAAAAGCTTTTTTCGCAAGAATAAATTCATTGCTTCAAAAAAATTCTTTCTGAAGCGTTGTTTAACACGCTGAATTCATAAGTGAAATTAAAAACGTAAAATAGCCTTTTTGGCCACACATCGAACGCTTCACTTAAAAAAGTGAAACAAAACAATGCTCGCGGTAATAAATGGAATGTTTATACCAGTGCGGACGCGAGGTATATTGATTACACAAAGTGAATATATAACGAAAAAACGTCAAAATGCATTCAAGTTTCACGAGGTAGAAATTTTATATTGGATTTCAATTTTCAATTAACAAGAGCAGAAATATAAAATGGTTAAATAAAGAACTTGATATTTAATTCTTTTGCCAGGTTGAATTTTAAATCCGAATGTTCAGCGAATAAGCTCTTTTTTATTGAACAAAAATAAAATAATAACGACGTTATTAAATTCGACAGCGACAATATTTATTTTAATTAACGGCAACGAAGAGAGTTCGATGAATATGTAACGAATTCAATAATTCACGCTCGAGTGTTAGTGTGAAATAATGATTACATTTTTACGCGATAATTTTACAACATAATAATTCGCCAAGAGCCAATAAGCAAGAGAAATATCACAACAATGTGTACACTGCGATGGGGAGGATACTGTAAAAATAAAAACAATATCAAAAACGACAAATGCGAACAAGCAATTTAAAATTAAACATTTGAAATTTTCATCATAGCGCGAATAACGGACATAAAATAAGACGATCAATGAAAAAGTGAACAATAATAAAAAAAAATTGAAAGAAATTATTTTCATTAAAAATAAATAGAAAAATGAATGTTTACTTGTGACTGCACTGTAATAACGAACAATGAAGGCGGCTATTGCCAACTTAAAATGATAAAAATCACTGTACTGATATTTGGGAAAAAGTTTTCATTTTTGATCATGCGACGAAAAATGTTATCCGACAAATTGTTCTCGGTTATCTTCTTTCTTTCGTCTTAAAAATCGTTAAAATGCCGTTGGAGCGATCAAGAAATGTGTCGATATGAAAAGGACTCGATTACGTGCTTCATTAACATTCATCTTTGGAGTTGCATCAGATAATTGGCCCGACTAGTCAGGCATGTTGATCGGCCGAGCGCTCGGACCTGCTCAAATAAAAGGAGAGATGGATAAAGTTTTAATGGAAATTATCGCAGGGTTAATGGGAACGAGAAAATTCAGTAAACTCCGCTGATGGCAGTGCGTTGGAGAGCTCTATTTTTGATCGTCGTTTACGTCTAACCAAAGCGCTACCTGATCTACTTGTCGCACTAAATCGATGTTTTCCACTTGAAGCTTGCATTCCCAAACGCATGCTAACAAGCCTCGTTCTCAGCTCGTTTACACTTTATTTTTTATTCTCACACAAAGTTAGTCTCATTATCCTACTGAAATTCAAGTGAGTTATTTTCAATTAAAGCGTATTTTTGCAGTTTAGCAAACGAAAGATAACAACACTCTCAATATCGGAGAACGTTCTCTTCCACTTGATAAATTCAATTCGATTAATTATTAAATTCAATTGAGTCACTTTCAATTAAAATTAATTATTTTTTCAACATTGCCAACGAACAAAAGTTGATTCGAAAAGCAGGGTTCAAATAAATCAATCAATATAATTTTATAACCCACGAAATGAGAAGCCAAAGTTGTGATCTAGAAAGGGTATCAACAAAGGGCGAATGACAGTCATTAGGACATGTCAAATGTTGTAATGCAGTGGAAAAGAGTTTATTTGTAATAAACGTTGGAAATTGATTGACATGGAAATCGAAGCAGAAGAAGGGTCACTGCATATTCATAGGTCACAGTGCTTTTGAAGTAGCAAAACAATATTTGCCAGTCGACTGTTTGGGCGCGATAAAATAATCGGCCAGGACGAGCCAAAAGGATTTTTCTAATGGAAAAATCTGATATGGAGACAAAGTGAATTTTTTAGTTTGAAAAAAAAAACTTTTTTCCCGCTACGCTTCGTTCTGCTAATGAAGTCTTTTGCGATCAAACTCGTTGGCACGTTAGTTGAAAATCACGTTAAATACAGTCTGCGTTAATTAATTCCATCATAGAGCGTATTAATTCCATTTACAACATTGTTATGTCATGTTATTGGACGAAACAGTTTCATCATTACTGCACTTTTGCGCTTCAACCAAAAATACTGTTCAGTTTGCTTGATACGTACAGTTTGATTATGTTTAATTTTCGGACTATATTTTCGTTGTTGTGTTGTATATGAAGAGGGAAAAGTTATTCTGATTGATGTTTCGTTAAAATTGTTATTGGATAGTAGAACAAGAATTTGAGTTGAAAAATTGAAATGGTCAGTGAATCGAAAAAAGATCTAATAATAGGAATGTTACATTTTTCAGAGGCGAATATTATAGCAACCTATCATAAACGCCATTTGGATTTCAACTTACTTTATGGCTCCTTTCAATATTCAATATCTGGCGGTTTTTCTCTACCATAAAAAGCGCGACATTTGAAATGACAACTTTTATTATTCTTTTCAAGTGCTCGAACTTTTCATAATCGTGCTGAGTCAGTTAATTGATTCATTTTTTTTCAACTGGAATTAAAATAACAAACAAGTAGAAATAAAACAAACAGCCGGAAACAGAAGTAATTAAAAATTACAAGATTGTCAAGCTGACTTGAACTCGCTTGAACTGAAGAAGAGTCTTATCAGAAATTAATGAAACTTTTAGACGCTGACGTGAAATCCATTGAATCGAAGAGACGAAGGGAAAAATTGAGACGTTTTTTTGCCCGACATTGGGGCGCTGTAAATAAACAGAATTTCAACGTTTCTTGGTATCTCAGGATGAATGTCACTGGGATCCGTCCTCGGTTGTTACTCCAACTGACACAAACACCTGAAACTAACGGCAGCGTATTATTAAGTCAATATTCTTTGTGTGCTTAAGTTGAAAAGAAATAAAATGTTCTGTTGTGTTTACTCTGACGATGATGTGGACGTGAGCCGTCTCGAGCTTCTGATATTTTTTCTCAAAAATGTCAAGTATGAATTCAAAGGAATTTCAATTTTTAGAACTAATTAATTTATAGAAAATGAAAAATTATTATTTTCGTAGAAATTTGCCACCGTGAAAATTGTTTTGCAAAAGTACTCATCTTTTATTTCTGACGAGAAAAATGGAGTTTAATGTCTAGTAAGCTTTTTTTTTTCTGTGTGCCACTCAATCGAAGAAGACTTGGTGGAGAAGACCCCTGAATGAATCTCTTAGCCGGTCAAAAAATGCTTTGTAATATGCGGTGCATTGTACTCTCGTTTATAAAAGATCGCATCCTATTGGTACTCCATTAGATTCTACTTCCGGAGATTGGGGGCGCAAAAATATGAGTATAAATTGTTTTTCTGTTAAAAAATAATGAACTTAGCGGAGCAAAAAGAAATAATGGTCGGGGATATTGGATTGCTTGTTATCTTCATTTTACTTCTCTAGATAAACGAAATGAAAAAAAGCTCGCAAAACTCGCTTGCTCACTTTTCAATTATTTCCTTTTTTGTTTATATAATTAATACGCTATTTTAACGATGACATTTTTCGATCCAGCTTTTTATCTGTTCTAGGAAGTAGCCGATTGTGACATTTAGTAACAAAAAGAATCAAAACAAATAGCTCAAAATGTGTGGCTCCCCAAAAAAAAAAAAAAAAAAAAAATGCCGAAAATGCTTTTTAATTCAAAAATGATGAATCGCTTGAAAATTATTTGAGATAGGGCGTGACGAATTACTGAAGATGAATTTCAGAAGATAAGTCGTGAGTGATGGATTATAAAAGTGAAATCAAAGCTTATGTAGTTTTGGGAGAGACAAATTCAGAATGACGGGCTCCATGCAAATTTTCTGACTTTTCATGATGAACTGCCTGGGAATAATAATTAACCGTGTAATTATAACAGTTGGAGACACAAAAAATCGTCGGGATCATTTATGAAATTCTATTATCATAAACCGAATGAAACAGCACGGGTAAATAAACGGATGAAAACAATTAAAAATGATTTCAAAAATGACGCAAAACTGCAATGAAACGAAAAATGATGTAAATGGCCAGCGAGATTGATAATGAACAAAATAATAAAGCCATGGAGCTTTGGATAGAGTTATAAAAGTGAAACGAAGTTGTGATAATTTGAGGTTCCAATTTTGACGTGGACAAAATTCGCTGGCGAAAATGTATCGCGCTAGCGGATCATATATGCAAGATTTATAATCTCCTGGTTAAAATGATGTCGTCCGCTGCCAACGTTTTTGCGCCTCTGCGATTTATCGCATTCGTTTTATAATTCCTGATGTAAGATCATGCTTTAATGTACAAAACTCTCCTAATTAGTGCTCCTGTTTAACAGAAATTTTTGAACACAAACAACTATTTCTTATAATTTCAATCAAAACAAACTTGTGTAAACAAACAGAGCGTAAGCAAATTTGAAAGATTTTCAACATTTCAGGTTTACAGAAAAAGATTTCCAATGTTAAATGACAAAATAACGGTTAATGCGTTTTTACAGAATAAGTCCTAACGGAAATATGATCATTTTTGATTTGAATATTTTTTGGTTGGTAAACACAAACACGGATTAGTTGAAACTCGTAATGGATATTCATTAATAACCGTAGCAAATCACGTTAGCAATGCTCGTTGACGATAACGTTACGAGAAAAAGCCTTTGATGTCACTCTGTCTTTGATCGAATCCAACGAGTGAGCTTGTAAGTGATAATTTCAGTCCGAAATTGAGGGCTTTGATATTATACTCAAATAGTTGACCAATCAAACAACTTTTTTTTATTTTCGTTTTTCTTTTTTTTTAACTTTCTACCACAAAAACTTTTCAGTGATAACATCCAGCTTTTTTCAATTGTACAATAAGCTTATTTTTCGAAAAGCAGTAGGAAAATATTATCTTCTCCCTGAAGACCGTGGTTCTATGAAATGCATTTTGTAAATTCAAATTTTCTCGCAAACCGCTTATCCCTCGGCTTTCAAATATTTTACTAATACGTAAACAGCGGAATGAAGCCATCTTTTTTATATACAATATCCAGTTTTTATTTATAAAAACATCATAAAAACTTAGGATCAGTTATTTGTGGGAGTTATGTTGTTGACATTTTCGAGATGAGTTTTTGATGCATAAGTTTAAGAACTTTGTTAGCTCATCAATATTAGAGTTGTTAAAAGTTAAAACCAAGGGAACAAAGGAACGCGGAACACAATAAAACAAAATTAATAACCATCGCAGAGTTTGTTCATCTTTATTTTGTTTTTAAACTTTTGTACATTTATAAAAACCATAACAAAAATGAGGATCAAAGAAAAGCGTTTGTTTACGATTGTGTCCTTGTAATATGCCACAATAACGCACCCTCGGTTTCAAAACAAAATCGTCTGTTTTGTGTAAAACGTCATGCACACGAGAGTACGTTCAGTCAAGTCTTATACTTTTCATTCGCAGGCTCATCGTGTGGGGCTAACGAACATTCCCCACCCCTGGTCAAGTAGCATGTTCCTGGCGTGTCGTTGTTGGAAACCCGAGGGGTTCCGAGAAACACGTTAGATTGTAGTCGTAATCTTTTACAAGCAAGAATTATCTCTCGTGATGTTTTTTTTCGTTGTTTTTTTTCCACGTTTCATGTATTTTGATTTGTTTTATGCATATCAACAATCAGTGTTTTGGTTGTTTTTAATGTTTACAATGTGGTTTATAATCTACAATTTGAATTCAAAAATTTAAGAAATTCTGGATTTTTGTTTGAATTCTAGTTACTTTTTACTTGTTTGTGAGAAATCTACAATAAACTGAATAATATTTTTAGTGACTTGTAAGAATGGAATAGTAATGAAATTTAGTACGAAGCGAACGTTGAACTGCTATTTCTCAAGTTGCGTGTATGAATGCAAACATTTGTGAGAGCAAACTAGACGTGATTACATGACACCGAAATTAATGAGTTACAATGTTAACTTAGTTTAGTAAAATTAGACTTGCAGTGTTATCTAATTATACACGTTTTTTTTTATAATTTTGATAATCCATCTTATGCACATTTAGCGAATAACGTAATATTTCATTGTCAATCAAACAGAGTTATAATTTTCAAATCAAAACCAACCACTGATGCAACAACTTATTTGCTCACATTTGATGAACGTTATTAATATTCAGTTCGAAATATATGATAAACTGTCGGTTATATTTGCGTCCAAACTGCAGCCCTGGCAAACAAAACAAAAATTGTGAAAAACAACAAACAACAGGGTCCAACAACCCTCATATCAGTCATTCAATAAACAATCGAAATTTCCAAATCTCAAACATTCACGACAAAAAGAAAAGAGCTAAATCTGTTCTCAGAAAAGTTGGTCGTATAGTGACACGTGCAAGTGTGTGCGTGTGGCTCGGACGTTGGTGTTTTATGCGATGGTCTAGGTTCGCGAGCAGGTTCATGGACACGTAACCGCGTATGCCAAATCGCAGACAGTGTCGAAGCTCGCGAGCACACATCCACGCAAGGGGGGAGAAGACAAACGATTTTATCACGAAAAATCAGGAACCGAGACGAAATCTAGGACTGGGCGCATGCGCACTTGTGAGGGGGCGCCGCTTTTTGCACAGTGGGGTGTTGTCGGCAAGGGTGGAGGTGTCGGGCGGTAGTAGCTACAGAACCGCCGTCGAATGAGTACGTCGCTCAAACGCACGGTCGTTTTTTTTAAGCGCACGCACTTGGCGCGCTTTTCGTGAGTACGGTTCGCAGTGTTGTTGGGATCAGTGTTGCGCAGTGATCGAGTACGAGTAGCGTTGTGCCGCGTGTGTTCACGTGGTTAGTGTACAAGTGCGAGAGCCACGGCGTTATCGACGGGCACAGCGAGATGGGTGGCGAGCGATACGACCTAAGCCGGCCGCGTTGACCGCACCGCAATAACCAGTGCCCTCAATGGAGATTTAGTTCCGCAGGTTCTGCATCCAAGGTACACACCACTCCCATCAATCCAGTCCTACCAAAATCAGTTCTTTCTAAGACAAAAAAAATGTCAACTTACACATTCTGATACTATGGGCTTACTTCTATGTGCTACTTAGGAGCAGCCTTTGATATTGTCGAGGTATTGTCTTTCGTGATGCGTCGTTATGTGAGAAGTAAATAAGTAACATTTGGATATTACAAAAAAAAGAATGGTTCGGTCGGAGCGAACGTAGCGCTTTCATTTGATTTGTATTGCGAATCTGATGAATATAAATGAAAGCCCGAGGAATATCAATCCCGACAACGAAATTGTCAGAGGATCGAGCAATAAAAGAAGTCGAGACTTGAGAGCAAAGTTGATACCTTTGGAGATCACACAATCGGGGTTTCGAGGAGATTGTTTGAAAAAGTCGGTCTTTGAACAGACGACCGGTAATTCGAGTTACAGATTTGGATCATTGATTCTCTGGTGTTCAGCTCGAAGCGGCCGCGATCCGTCTGCAAGGATGAAACAGAGTGGAAGATTGTGACTGCCTTCCGGGTAGGTCGCATCTGTCTTAACTCAAATTGATGAAAGATTTTGTCATACGAAACAAAAGAGACGAACAAACGACGCAGACGGATGGACCAATTATACAAAAAGTCTCATATCCTGGCATTAGCTCTCGGGCTTTGCAATTTTGGATGCGTTTCAAGTTTGTTCTTAAATCAAATAGCTTTTAGACTGTTTGTGCTAAACTGGATGGATTCGTTAAGTCGAGACTGAGACCCGGATTGAAGATTTATCAAAATGTACGCCGAAAGTACGCCGAGTTATTAGTTAAGACAATCAAGCACAAATGATGGATCCGAGAATATGGAATTGCTTCGTTCCAACCAGTCGCAGTTGTTATTCATGAGTTCAAATGAACTCATGCTGTCTTAATGAGTCTGCCTGAGAGATTCTATGGACACCGACTTTGACACGGAATCAACTTGGTGTTGGCGCACAAGATAAGCGTCCTCGCCCATTTACAACGGATAATGGTCTTATTTAGTTTGCTCGGTTGCGATGATAGAGCCGTCAGTCGAACTCATATCACGTTCCCGCACCCAGTTGGAAATACCACTCGCAGAGCAAGTTGACATCATTTTTCATCCTGAACATGAAGATGCAAGAAATGGGTGCCAACTTACCGACTGGAAAAAAGAGAATAATCACGCCTGTAACAATACGAGATATCGCCAAACTTGGCGCCCACTCAGGGAGACGCGATAACTTTGAATCATCCGAAGGCACCAAACCGACGCGTTTGCTCAAAACCAACCCAACTTGGATCTGCCCTCCTCGACTTATATTCCCCATGGGACGCACGGCTTCTATGAGTAACTGTAATTTTTCACCGAAGCGACGTATGCGAAAACTCAAGGCCCTTTTCAATTCCTCTTGATTTCGGCTCGCTGACGGAACTCGCAAGATATTCCTCGAGCGAAATTTCACACGACGTCTTGAAGGAATATTTGCTTTTCGCATCTGAATCCAGACCGATGCTGATAGGTTCTTGCGTTTTTGTCGCAACTCGAAGTGTCAATTCGAGGTCGTGCAATCCCGGTCGGTCAACCAAGGCTCTCCTCTGGCCGACGCTCTTGAAAACAAATCTGCGGCTCGCCAAAATCCCCGTCGGAGCCGCGCCAGTTTGAATTTTTTAATAGTGCTGATGAACCCGTGACGCACATCACGCCTAATGCGCCTGCACCAGCTTTCTATGCGCAGACTGTCGTATGCTCAAGCTGGGATTAAATAAACGCTCGGTACGACAACCTCCGACCGTATCAGGCTTCTAAGTATGCATCTCCAATTGATGTATCTATAAAAGATACTGAGCTGCAAAAAACTGGTTGTATACGTTCAGCGAATTATAATTTGAGAACCAATTTTCAACATTGCGTCATTTTCGAATTTCTTCTATTCAAAACTCAATCTAAACAGTTGGTCAAAACTCATCAGATACCTTTTCTGAAAATTTCTCTTTTATAACTTAATTCCTCGGAAAGGTTTTTTTTTCGAAAGAATGAAGAAGTTTTATTCTTGAAACTAAATAGACTGTTCACAGGTGTTCTTTTTATTACTGCGCTTCCTAAACTAATATCATAAATTGCGTCATAAAAAAAATTATATCTTAATAGTCACGACACGAAGCCATGGTCATGTGTATATAGAGTTGCAATTCCTGTAATATATTACAAGATTTGTCATAATTAATAACTAGAGAAATAAAAATCGATGATCCGCTTTGATTTATCAACTGTCAATTTGTATTCAATAATGTTGAGCCTCGAAGTCTTTCTCGTCAACTGACGCTAAATTCGATGAAATTGTTCCCGCTCGATGTTTGAAAAGTCCAACAAATAAAAGTCAGATAAGCTGAATTGCATTCTGCCTTCGGCAATGCGCTTCGTCGAGATTTATGCAAGTGATGGACGCGCCATGCCGGGTCTAAACAAAATTATGGTCTTACGGATAAACATACCGATAAACATCTTACGTTTTGATCCTGTGATTGATGCGCTGCCGTTATAAGTACCGACGAATGAAAATACGAGTGCATGTACGAGAGACACGCGCTGATCAAATTTTTAATGCTTTGATTTTCGCTTACCATCAGACTTTCGGTCCAATGCTCTGACGGACATCTACATCAACTCGACTTTCAGATTTACGCATGCAAATCATTTTGTTCTTCTGACTGCAGTCGCCAATCGATCAACAATCCAGAAATTATTCAATTTTTTGAAAAAAATTCAATATAATCATAATTGACTTCAAAACGATCAAGAAATCTAATAATCAGCTTTTTTCAATGCTGCCAACCTCGAAAAAATATGGAACTTGCTTCAAGCGCCATCTGGCGGTGCGAAGATTTTTCATCTGAGTTTTTTTTACTTAAACTTCATTGGTTAGGGAATGTAATGGAATATTTTGCCGGGAATAACGTTAGGTGATCGAGTTAGTGAGTTGCGCTAAGTTAGCTGCTAATGTCATAATTAAGATAAGGTAAACTTCTTGGTATTTTGATTATTTACAATTAAATTGGTGCAAGGCAGTGGCACTTGAATTATGGTTCCCCAATGAAAATGGGTCAGACAAAACACTTTGATTTGCCGTACTTATTCTAACTTTCAACGGAATTTACGGTCGAACTGTCCTTTGTTGCTGAGGACCTGACAAAACATTTCCGCGAGGCAATAACACAACTCCCTCGACCGAGTGTTTAAGATGATTTATATCTTACGATAGGAAACGATCGACCACTTTTGTTTACGGTTCTTAGCTCATATATCTCAACATTTGGTTTGTTTATTATGGTTTCTTATCATGTAGCTTTTTGTAGTATTCCCCAACTGGTCAATTTAAATCAAACATTTAACATTTTTTTCAAACGATTAGAATCAAATTTTTTCAAAAAGTGTTCGCTCAACGTTCGTTTATTTTAAGAAATTCAGTTTGTTTTAATCTGACATAACGGAAGGTGTAATCTTGTTTACATTAGAACGAATATTTACTTTTTTTCCGTTTTCATCCTTATCCGACATTACGGTTCGGCCTTCGCCTTTTAAGTCCCTGTTTGGCGTTGTTTACAGAATCACTGAACTCGACTTTTAATGATAATTATTTGCAAATGTTAACACCCCGACAATTTTTTTCTGAATGCAAAACGATTCGTCGAGATACTTTCATCTTGTTTGTCCTTGCCAGCTGAATTATTTATCTGCCAAATAAAGAATCGTCCCGTGTTTGCCTGGCAGCTACGAGTGCTCAATTAATGCCTCTCTTCCCTCTTCGGCTGGCTTTCTAACTCCACCTTCCTCTAATTGATACGCATTTTCCCGATGAAAAAATTGTGTTTCTAAGGAATTTGTGCTTTCATAAGAATTCACTCGATTTAAAACGTTTAATTGGTTTGCTCTGTCAAAACACACTCGCATTACATTCTCGTGACCTTGAGACCTTTTCACAAAACAAACAACAAACGACTCCTTTTAATTAAAAACAACACAACAGTCGCTTTCTTTCTACTATTTCAATTTTTCTTTCTCGTTCAACTGTTTGTTTTCGCTGACTTTGAATATGACTTTCTTTACGTTGTTTTCTTTCTTATTCTCTTTAGCAATTCGCTGAGAGTGATTTTGTAAATGCACGAAAATTCGAATCGAAAGCGGTTTTAAGTTGGAACCCTTGCGCATTGTTTTTTCTCTTTTTTTTTTATCCGACCAAATAAAAGTTACCTCCGTGTGTGTGTAGAGGTGAACAGGCAATGACCGTTTATTGATTCGAGCCGAGAGATTTTTTCTTCGTCTGCCGCGTTGTTTTCGTCGTCTTTATTGTTTCTATAAATACAGCACGATCTCACTGAATGGAGATTTATTTCTCCTGGCTTTTTCCTCCCGAGCGTTGAAAGTGTAGTCAGACTAGTCAGAGTGTTAAACGTCAAAAGTGTCGGCAAAAGAGATGTCTCGGCAATGTCAGTGCACTCTCTTTTTCGCAACGACACAATCGATGACGGGGTAATTTCACGACTGTTCAATGCTCGGTATTTTTAGGTTAGAAGAAAGAGGGAGAAATGGAGACATAAACCACGAATAGGGTTACATTAGAAACGACCGAAAAAAGTCAAACGCTGTTGCGTGAAATTGGAAAAGAAAGAGAAAATAAAAAGAAAGAAAAATTAAATGATAGAAAATTATAGAATATTGTGAATAATAATAGCAGACATTTTTGAGGTTAGAAAAGGCGGGCAATTCGAATTGTCGCAACTTTTCAGAATGGCAGGAAATTTTGAAAGCGACGAATTAAAAAAATTGAAGTAAATTTAATGTCGATTAAAAAAGAATAAGAATGAAGTAGAGTCGAGATGTATGAAAGAATAATCGAAAGGGCGCGCGGGTCACGTTTCGCGGCATTAAATTTGTATAAACTTCAGCAGTAGATGATTTTTCTTCGAGGCGCATTTTGTGAATTCCTCGATGCCTTTCAGTTGCACGAAGCACGACATTTGTTACCGACTTTTTTATCCACGTCTTTTCAAGCGTTCGCGAATTCACGGAATTCGCGGAATGCTCTCTCCACTGCTCGTGCAACGTCTTTCAATAAATAACAAACACGAACGAGCATTAAATTAAGAGTTCGTCCTACAGAACTTAAAAAAAGTACTTTCCACAAAATAAAAAAAAAAAATTCTTCCATCAAGGAAAACCTTTGGGGTCTTGTAAACATGAATTCCCTTCCTTGTGGAGTCACTTTTGAATTTGCCACGCAATTTTTCATAAAAAAAAAGGAAGAAAATGTTACACGTTTGAAAATTGTGATTGTTTGTCCACGTTGTTGGGTGTTTGCCTTTTACATTTGTTGATGCAAAAACTACTTGATGTATAGAATAGACGTACTTTTTGAACTCGCAAATGGAATGAAAATAATTTCCACCACATTCTTACCCATCCGCGGTTCTCTAATACGTGAAATTGAATTTCGCGATTCAAAGTGTGACGCGAAAGCACGCATCCAAAGAAATAAATTGCAACTCGTCGATTCGTGCTTTTGTGAAACGCGTTGCGATTCATCTCTCTTTTTTTTTCATTCTCTCGCTCTTTTCAGTGGCTTTTTTTTCGCTAGTCTCTCATCTCACTCCGACACTTTTTTCCTCTCGGCACTTTTATAAGGGCGCATCTCGCGACTATACAGTGCGTCGTTACTGAAAGTATTGTTTGCATTACATTTTCTGTATGATTCGGCATTGTTGATTATTTGTCTGATGAAACACGTTTATTGACATTCGTTCACTATGAAATACATGTGGAAAAGGTAAAATACAAAAATAGGAATCGTCAACTAAACCAAAAAGATTCAACAAATTGAGCGATAGCAAATGAAATATGAAATATTGTTTTTATTTGGATTATAAATTTTTCTCAAGACTGCCAAATTCGATTTGATTCATACCATTCAGATGAAAGATAAAAGAAAAATTATCTCTGCGTTAAAAAAAACTTAATCAACAGATAATCAAGTTGTTATTATGAATAAAATGAGGGGTGGAACTTTGATGTTCGTTTCTGATTCATCGGTCGAAAAATTACCAGCCGTAAATCATGCCGAAACAACGAATATTGATTTGTTGCCTGCCGACGATGCTGTTTGATTTGAAATCAATTATTAAGACGAATTTTTCGAGTACTGAAAATTGCGCCATATTTCATCCTGTCTGTCAATAAAACTATTAGGACCTTTAAAAACTATATCGTGAAATAAGAATCGATAAATTTGCGCTCGAAGAAGGCTGAAAATTCAAAATTATGGCATTCGTTCCAGAACGTTGAAACGAAATGAAAAAAGGGGATTCCCAGTTACAAATGGCGGGAAATGAACATAATTCGAAACGCTAAGCTAAGACAATTCGAAATGTAACAACCAAACAAATGAAACAATTTGTATGTAAACTGCCGAATGTTGCTGTGAAAGAAAAAACGCACTTTTGGAGCTAGCAGTGTTGACTCAATTAATGTCCGTTTACGTACGCAGAAATGTTGATTGTGCGCTTTGTGCTCGCTGACAAAATGTACACGTTAGAGGACGCGAATTTTTATTCGGCGACGCTAATTAGTCGCCATTGTGCGCGTCAAAAGTGCACTAGACGAAAAATTCCACGAGTCAATTGGCGTTCAACTCAGACGCGATTATGAGTCGCGAAAAAAATTGACGCTCTTTGTGAGGACACTTTGGGAACGGAATGCGTAATCGATTACCCCACTCTGCTTCCTTCCGTGACCCTTTCGCTCCATTTTACTTCGCTTTTCCGTGTACGAATTGAATTCATTACAAACCGACTTTGTCAATATTGAACCTCACGGAGGACAGAATTTCCACGACGATTCGACAATACGGCGAAATTTCGAGAAAAAGAATAATTGATGAAGTAACCCAATTGAGGAACGAACTTTTCGTCCGATAAGAAATATTTATTTCTATCAGTTTACGTTCTAGTCAATAAGACGAGCCCAAAAAATGGCGCCAAAAATTGAAATGTTTTGAAACAAAGATAAGAAGGGGGATTCCCCAATGAGAGAAAAAGCGGGAAAATTGTAAAATTCGAATTGTAAGAATCTACTTTCGAGAACGAGAGATTTTGATTAAAGTGGAATTGAGGTAATTATGTTTCGAATTTGCGGCGATTGAATTGGAAAATAGCGTTCTCAGTGGCAAGTTCAAATTCGTCCCGATGGCAAGCATCAATTCGCGCGTTCGATCGCAAATTAAACGCCTTGAATCACTTAGCCGGATGCGATAATTGCACAGTCTCGACGCTCAGCTGCACTCGCAGGCCGAACGTCCGCGGACACGCGATCAGTCATGCCCGTGTTATTATTTTGGCAAACCGGAAAAAGAAAGAAAATGCGAAGGGATTATATATCGTCGAGCTGGCTTGCGCTAAATAGGTCCCTTGAGTTTCGCTCCGAAATCTGCTTTGCGGGATGAACTATTTACGAACGAAAAAGAAAAGAAAAAAAAGCGTAGTCGGCTTACTCGAGGATGTAATTATAACATTTCCTTCTGATTTTTCAGTTCATTCAATTACGAATCAAAGTTTTCTTTGATTTACGACAGTGACTTTTTAATTGCAATTTTTTATTTCACTATAACTTCACAATGTTTGTTTAATAATTGAATTTACTATTCGAATAACATTTCAAATTGACAAAGTCAATTGTGTGAATAACAATAAGCCAATGTTTGTTGTAATTTTTGGAGCAGAAAAACGATGCTTTTGATGGGCATATTTGTATCAGAATGTTTTCATGTGACTTGTACGAACAATTTGTAATACAATAGAATCGTAAATTGATTTTGATTAAATCGCGACAGAGAAAAAAGCGTTGCGAATAGAACTCGGACGGGAACATTCGACAATTTGAGTGGCGAGTTATCGGCGGAACAAATTCGTAGCTTTTATTTTCTTCGTGGCTGAAACAAAAGCGCCATGTGGTAAAATATCAAAACAAGCATTACGACATTCATTTTCTGTAAATTGGGCGGGCAATTTATGTTTCTCTTTTACAACTTGACAAGTACAAATTGCCACCGAGGAGATACACGACATCGATTTTATTTCATTCGGTCAAACTTTTTTCTTCGCCTTCTTTTACTTGCAATTCATTTTCGGCTATGTCAGCCGTCACTCGATGAACAACAAAAAAAAGTTTCATCGTTTTCGTCAAAGTTGGTTTCATTTTTTTTTCGTTCGTCTTACGAAAATAAAAAACAATCTTGTTTTTTTTTCTTGTTTCCGGTGAAAAAGTTGATGGAATTAACATTTTGAGTTTGCTCCACTTACTTCGCACGGGTTCGAACGTGCAAAACAAATAAAATAATTTGTTTGTACATTTTGCACCGAGTTTGACTCATCTTGGCGAATTCAGTCAAATTTGTTGAGTCGCTTCGGTGACCTTATTCGGTTGCCCCGTTGCAATGATCGAGTTATTTATTCAATTATTTAGACCAGGATTAAATTGGCGCAAAAATAAATTTTGCAGCTCCACGCTACTTCGTGTCCGTTTTTTTATATGTACAACATTCGTTAATCCAGTTCACTGAAAATACATAAAATCGAAAGAGTACAAAATAAATGGACAAAAAAAGTCTTGAAAATTGGTCCGCCATCTTTTTTGCAAATAAGTTCGATGTGATTGGAAAAAGCGAAAAAAGAAAAAACAGCAGATTTAAATTTCAAGTTCCAAATGGGAAAATTTATATGTAAATTCAGAAAGACATTTTTTTGTAAGACAGAAATCAAATTTAAAATTGAATCGTCAAACGTAGCAGAGGAAATAAAACAAATAAAGGTCAGGTAATAAGAGATTTTTTGTCACATTTTGTGGCAAAGTTAATTTCGTCATTAAATGTAGAAACAAATATGATGGCTGGTAAAAGAGATGGTTCAACTCATATCTGTCTGACTATATTTTCATGACCACAGTTGCCGCAGTGCAACTTTGCCTGGGCTATTATGCCGACTACCCATACTCATCCACGGCATCTGCTGATGTCAAAATATAATCATCCTATTCTTCTCTATTACTTGTTTTAAACTTTGATAATTGCTTTGACAATAAATAATTTGATACTTTTCGTCATTTCAAATTATTGTTATTATTATTTTACATTTCCAATTCCTCTTCAATATTGCAAATTCTGAAATGCTCTTAATTATGATATGAACTCAATTAAAAAAGTTTGATTCGTAGCTCACACTCCACAATGTAATAAGATTAATTAACCAGATTTATTTTCATTCGTCGCTTTGAGGCGGAGTTTATTTCCATAGGAAAATATTTGATCGGTTTCAATCGATCAGTGGAATTTTTGTATCGAAAACAGAACACAAAGAACGAATAAAAACGAAAGAAAAAAACGAGAAAAAAAGTACAAGAAAGTGTGCCAATCAGGAGGTACACTTGATAATTTCGGAAATGATAGACTGCAATGAAACTTTGACAGTTTGTTAATTATGTATAAAAAAGAATGCATGATTTTTTTTCAAAATTGTTTACCGAATAGTTTACGAATAATTACGAATTAAAAAACTGCATTTAACGTGGACTCTTATGGGAGAGCACGAGCAAAGCTAAAATTCACCAACTTAGAAATGTTAAAATTATCAGACATATTGTGACAAGCTGTTTAACAATTCAAGTAAATGGTCGAGGAATTTTGAAAACATTGACCGATCAGATTCAGAATAATATCAAAACAAAGTAAAGAAAACATTGGCATTCTAACCTGTTTCTGTGAAAAATGCTACCAACTCAAGAAGCAAAATAACATCAATTTCGGATATTACAATAAATTTGTTGTTTCTATTTTTTGTGAAAGCATATTATTGTTATGGGACACATTTGAGCATCATAACAATGCTCATATGAAATAGCTTGTAAATCACGAAATAAAGCAGTTCACGTTTTGACATTTCAAGGTTGAAACACTGCAAATTTTAACATTGCAGTATGGGACACTTCTCCCACCCCCCCACTCCTCGATCGTACCTCTTTAATCATAATTTGATGAAAAGAATAACTAACAAAGTAATACAAAGCAGTTATGAAAAAGAAAGTATGTAAATAAAAGGTTGCAAAGCAATTGTGATGGGTTGTTCCGGCGGGATTGTTTATGTTCGTTGCAGTGTGATAAAACGGTTGATTCTACTTCCGGTACGGCAGGGCTCGTGTCAGCTGGGCGACACGCACGTACGCACTTGCGACTGCAAAAATTTCTCACTTCGTGGGAGCGGAACCCCGCGGCAGATGCGAAAAATCGATAGGGGGCGCTGCTTGGCACATGACCGATGCGCCGTACTATTTTTTTTGTTCGTTCGCCGGCAAAATTTTGTTGACTGAACTTCTATTTGTCTGCGCGAGTGTACGTGTGTGGTAAACGCGAGTCACATAATAGTCCGAACTGGTTGGCACAAGCTTTCAGGTCAAATTGTTACAAAACTCGCGCCCGTGCCAACTTACCCTGAGTCACGCAAAGTTTTGATTATTCGCGGGTTCTGACGATATTGTTTATTTTTAAGAGCCGCTTCAAAATGGCTTTCTCGGTTCGTAACTTTTTTCCATACTTGTTTTAAGATTACACTTCGGACATAAATTTTTGTGCTGAGTTTAGTATTGCAATTGTGAAGTGAATAATTTTAACATCAAAACTAAAAAAAAAATTAATGCGAAGTTAAATCTTGTGGTCAGTGCAATGTGATGTCATGCCATAGCTGGTAATTTCGTTTCCAAATTTGCTTTTTCACTTCAAAAATGTATCTAGTTTTTGTTTTTCAAAAGTGACACGACATTAAAAATCAATGCATAAAACACTTTGATGTTTCGGATTACAAAAACGTATGTTGTTAACATAGGGGAGAATTGTTTAGAAGTAATTCGTTATGAAAATTGTCGTAAATGAAAAAAGCTGTTCTTGCAAGTGATAAAAAGTGTTCATCGTTTTGTTTTGGATTTTGGCCGGAATTTTATTTTCATGGACATTAATAACGTGCATAATCATAATCGTAATTTTCGTCGAGCACAAACGAGCAGAGTGAAGGGCGCGGGAAATTTGTCGCGGCGGAATTCGGTCGGTTAATCGTTATGTATTGCGTCGCACGACTCCATCCCTCTGAGTGGTTTCGAAAAATGAAATTTCCTTGCTTCAATTTGGCGCTGAACTGTATTGCGAAGGAACGTTTCATAAAACCGAACGATATCGCTTGCGTCACGCGTATCTGCGAATCTCAAAAAATATTTTAATTCCCGTGATACCACCTGAACAAAATAAACAAACATTTTTTTTCACTCTATCAATTGAAATACACAAAAATTGATTTAAAAAATTGACAGACCGTTTCAATTACACTTTGAAAAATTGCATTTCTCATTTCTTTTATTCGCTTCGTTTTTTGATTTCTTCCTCAACGAAAACTTTATCGATCGTATGAATTTAAGACAAAGGTCTGATTCGTTCATCTGGCCGGAAATATTTGGCCGAACAATCTTCTTAAAGTGACGGATAAATAATTCCATCCGTCATAAAAACCATTGTTGAAATAAAGTAAGAGCAATAAATTATTTGCAGGCTGACCTAAATTGGCGCTCACTTATAGGCTCATTTTTCGGAATTAACCGGCGGAAGCGTCTCAAAAGTTTTGTGCCACCCACACCCACTGCTTCAGACAACAGAACTTGAAACAAGTTTCGGCTGAATAATTTATCCGCGCCTGAAAACCAACATGACAGTCGCAAAAAATTCAATAAACAATAAGCAACTTCCACGTTGACAATTTGACGTAAATCGGATTAATCCAATTGCGCATTTTATACATTTGTCTCCTCGTTTGTTTATTTCCCGCGCTTTTTTATATTTCCAATCAAATATTTTTTCATATTTATTCAACTTGCTCGTACTTTTTTCGCTTTGGATTCAGTTTACCTTCATGTTTCCCTGCGATTCGCGTCTGGCAATTTTTCACTGCGTTTTGATTTCCCTACACATTTTATTTACGTTTACTTTGGCGCGGCTTTTGTTCATGTTTGTTTTAAAGTGGTCGTTTCGCTGAATAACAATAGACTTTGATTTTCGTTTGAGTTTCAACTAATAACACGCAACGTTTTATAGCATTATGTTCGGAATTTTTCACAATACAAAAGAATTCGATCGTGCAAACGCTTTTGAAATTGTGTTTAATCTTTTGTTTGACATTGGATTATGTAGAATTCGTTTTTTTGTTTTGTTTTTTTTTATGCTGATAATAAATTGAAAAAAAATCAGTCGTATTTCGGTCACGAGATGATAGCATCAGGTTGGACGTTTGTAAATGTTTGCACTTGATGCGGAATGTGAGTGCGTACTGCAATCCATGTAAACCCGCGGGAGTTCCCTCGAAGAATATGCAATTGAAGTCCCGGTGAAGGCGCCTGGCTTCCATTATAAGTTGCTCCGGCCTTACACGCCCGCCGAGACACATAACGCTCAACTATGTGGATTAATATTACCTCTATTAAATGATGAAAAACGTGTTATCAATTAGAACTGCTGTGAAAAAACTCAATTGCGAAAATTAAAATTTCTACATCTATAAATTTTTCCTTTCAAAAAGCATCCATGCAAAACATTTCAAATTTTTATATCATATAATTTTATATAAAATAATATAATTAATAACAATCAATTGATTATGTTGTTTTTTATTTATTTTGTTCACAGTTGTTGTTATTTCAGATTTAAAATTTCGCGCCATTTGTTAAAGTTCGCGCGCAAGTTGTTATGCAGCTAACTTCAGGTTGCTGGAAAATAACATTGAGAAATGAAGAAAAATTGTGATTGCAAGGTTGGATGGATGGCTGGAAAAGCGATTGCAAGGTTGGATGGATGGCTGGAAAAGCGATTTTGATCGATTTTTAGCTAGATTTGTTTTGAAAGGATTTTGACAAGTAAAATAGAAAGGTTGGAAACAATGCGGCGAACTGATAATCGATTTTTGTTTTCCAGGTGGCACACATTTCGACAGGGATAGTCCTCGTCTCGAAATAAAGGTAAGCAAATGCATGGCACTTACTTGCAAAGGTGAATGCGCTCGACATCGCGCCACTGTTGACGAAACAATTGCGTCGCATTTGCGATTGTGTCGCAGCTGTTTACCAACCGTCATTGCTCGAAAAGCCATCTAATTAAATAGCCCTTTAATTCTCAGTCTTGCGACATGCTGCTTTACCGATTCCGCTTGTTTGACTCGCTTAATCAAATCGCATTTTTGAGGTTAAGTTTAAAGATGGCGACTAAAGTTTGCGTTTAGTTTTTCTTAACCTCAAACTTAAAAAAAAAAACAATTTCGCCCTACTTGTTTTCAGGTTAGTTATCGTAACTTCAAAATTGAACTTTTGAACGTTCGCAACCTCAAGTTGTTTATTTATTCATAAAATGCAATTAAATTTAATTATCCACACCGAATGATTATTTAAAAAGTCCTCAGGTTTGAAAATTGAGGTAACAAATTTAATTCTCTTTGCAAAATTTTGATTATATTGATTGATTTTTGATTTTTGTAAACAAATTTTACGATTCATTTTGCAATTTTACAACAATAATTTCATTCATTTGAGCTTTCTATGATTTATTTAATTTTTCTCATTTCGATTAAATTCTCAATTATTATTTTAGGTTAGGTTGCTCCAACTGGCATCCCTAACCTCAATTTCAAATTTTAATGAACCAGGTGGGATTTTCTGTACCCCTAACCTGCAAATCCATATAAATCTCCTCCAACTTCAACTCAAAATTCTAAAAAATTATTAAATTTCCAAAAGCTCTAGTCAATTGTCTTTCTTATTATAATTTTTATGATTTCAAAATTTGTTTATTTATTTTATTTTTGGTGTTTGTAAGCATCAGTTTTCAGGCGAGTCATAGTTGAAAATCATCAACAAATTTGCCTTTCAATCATCATTTGCTTTTTACACCCTGAAAGTAAATAAAAGAAAATAGAAAACATTTTTTTTGTTTATTTGATTTTGATTTTGATTTAAAAATTCTTTTAATTGCAAAGATGGATTCAGGACCCGACGTCGGGGAAGCTACTCTAATGCTATTTACTGATTTGATCTCATCTTGGCCCTAGTCTCAAAATTGTTAAAGCTTACCTGGTACTGAAATTGCTATACAAAATAACCAAAATTTGGGTGCTAGGCCGAGGTGATGCGTAGGAGAGCTGGGGTTTTGTGCACAAAACACAGATTTTAATTTCTTTAGGTACTGAAAAATAAAATAGAATTTGAAAATAACCGTTAAAGCAACCGGTGCTTTAGATAATCGGACCGAGTTCCAGGTGATTCTTGAGTTCTATTGCTCGCCTCCTGGTGCATACAATGTTGGCTCTATGGGTTGTTCGCTCTTTCGGGCTGAAGCAACTCCCAGGGCGTCCAGAGTATCCCCTTCAGCGGGCTCAAGAACCCAAGTCAGGATTGCTGCTCTGTTCGGGCTAGAAATCCTGATCACCTTTTGAACTATTGAATTACCTCCAAGTCGCTTGGTCAGCTAACGTTAGAGTCCTTCAGTTTGTTCTAAGGAACGGTTCGGCTGGATGAGCTGGTTGAACTGAAGTGCCCTCGGACGGGCGCTTAATTTATAGAAAGGGCACGGACCCAAGCTTTCCCCTCATCTCGCTTTCTCCCCCACTCCTATTTCCCCTTTTTTTTAATTGATTTTAAAGTTATTAATTTTGATTTCAAATTTTATTGCAAAATGAATGTTGAAATATCAGAAAACTTTTGACCTTATTACCAACTTTCATGTTTTTCAGGATAATTATTTAGAAAACACGTGGCCACATAAACGTGTTTAAACATGTTTTAGAATTTTAATTTAATTATTTTATGCTATTTTTCATGTTTTTCAGGGGTTGTAAACTAAGGATTTGTGTGAAAATTGCTTTGTTTTTATGTTTATAAGTCATGGGGTCCTGACCCTTTTGTTTAATTGCAAATTTACTAATTCAAAATTTGGATGATGCAATAATTTGGATTATTACGTCATCAACACAAAAAATTTGTTAATTAATACTCAATTGTTAATGAAAAGAATGCTGACCTAATTATTATTGCTAATTGGCATAATTGCTAAGTGATTACTGGGTCATTTGATTGTTTATAATAAATTTTAATTTTAATTGTGAAATTGAAAATTAATCCAAGAATGCATTAGGTTTTCCTGGAAATCATGAGAATTTTTAGATCTTGCTTTTAACATTAACAATCCAAAAATAACTCAAAGAATAAAGAAAAATGAAAGAAAAGTATTAGGAGATCAGGAGATAATTGAAGGTTTGAATTCAACCCATAAGTGCGAGTGAGACACTCAAAATAATTCCAAAATTTAAATGAAAATGAAAATAAGTATTAGGATATTAGGAGGCTTTCGAAAGCTCGCCCCTAAATCCATAAGTATGAGTGAGAGACTCAAAATAAAGTTCAAAAATAAAAGAAAATGAAAAAAGAAGTATCAGGAGATTAGGAGGTTTTCATAAGCTCACGCTACCCCATGAGTGCGAGAGAGACGCTCTCACTCTATCCTTGTTTCTCCTGAGCTTTCATTGATTCCCCTTATTGATTGGCGATTCAAGCCACGCCCCTATTTTCAAGCTCGGCCTCTTACTCCTGATCCACTGTTTTACCATCTGAGCATCACTCAGAAAATATTCATTTAATTTTATAGATTTTTAATATTAATTATATGGATTTCCCAATTTAACATATTTTGGGAATCCAATATGTTACATACCCCCTCCTGAATGTGTGACACCGTAAGTATCTGGCAGGTGTCTCACATTCATTCATTCATTGAAAAGAAAACAAATCATTTGTACTCACCTGAGTTTTAGGGATAGTGGAAATGAAATAAGGAAACGATTAAAGTAATTACTGGGTTTCTTACAAAGTCAATTTTTCTTTGAGGTTAATCCCAAATGTTAATCAGTTGTCCGACCTGACTGTGATCAACGTCAGTGTATATTCATTTTTGTCGGAAGGAAGTTTCATTTAGGGATATTATGATAAGAAAAAGGAATTGTCAGAAGATAGAAGTATCCTCGTGGGAGTTCCGGTCACAGTTGTAACCGCAAGAAGGGCAACAAAAGATGACAAGGAATTCGTAGGAGAAATGAGAACTGACTGAATTCGATAGATTTTCTTTAGAAATACGAGTTTTATGAATCTTTAGTTGAAGATTTTTGTTTTTGCTCAAAGACTTGTATTACTCATTCAAATGATATGTATAACACGTATCTGCATTACCAGCAATTAATGAAGATATACAGTATCAAAATAAACTGAAATCTTAAAAAAAAAGAAACTTAAACATTTGTGCAGCCTTTCTGGCGTAGAAAAGAAACTGAATATTCGCATGGCTTTACCAAAAGAAACTTATAAAAGTGACCCCTTCTGGGTTTAACAAAAATAAACATGTATAAACTAAAAAGAAAAGAGACTAGCATGACTCTGAGCCTATCTTTGGCTTAACGAAAATAAAAGAAATTTGTATAAAATGAGCCGCTCAGGCTTAAAAAAAAATAAACTTAATATAATACTGGGCCCTTTCGGAAAAATAAAAGAGAATTGTATCAAAATGTGCCTTCTTGGCTTTACAAACTAAACTTATATAATGATTTCAGTCTTCTGAGTTTCGCAAAAGAAAAGGAACTTATTATCACAAGCCGATTTTGGCTTTCTCAAAATAAAGTTAAACAAAATTTGTCCAATATGACAGGTCAAAATAAAATAAGGCGCTAATATCACAGGGTTGTAGGACGGGTTGTTCTTCACTACAAGTCGTCGTACTCGATGAAACCTTGTAGGAGCTCTTTCGCGATCCTGTATCGCATGATGGGTGTTCGTGATGTCTCAAACATTCCGCTCTTATTCGCAAGAACACTTCGGGCAAACTGCAACACGAAGACTCCACAGTCATAGGTGTTCCTTTGATAGGCGCGGTTTCTTTGGATTGCCAACTTCCAATCATCTCTTCTCAGCTCCTCTCCTTTTTGTCGCAGACTCATCTCGTTCAGACAAGCAAAGACATCATTTACCTCCACGAGGCTTTCGGTGGTATAACTGTTCCAATATAAAATTTCCCTCTTTCTCATGTCAACGGTCACTAGGGTCCAGTGTTTACCTTTATTGACGGGAAAAAGCACGAAGTCGGCCGAGAAGAGTCTTTTGTGACGAAAGATCCTTTCCAATGAATCATACTGTCGCTTAGTAATCTTGTCGTATAACAAAGACTCCAAGAACTCAACTTCTACCTCGAAAAGAGCTGTTGATTGGCTAGCCAACAAATCGAGGTAGTGCGTGATCACCTGATCGTTCAGCCAGTTTTTCCCTTTTAGTCTCAGAACGTCAGAACCTAAAAAAGGGTTTTTCTTGACCGAAAAGAACGTTGCTTTCGGCGGGATTTTTGTCCAGAACTCTTCTATTTTCTTCGGTGAAGGGTCTGCTCTCCTACTATTTGTGGCTACCAACATCATCTCAAACTTGTCCAGTTTGGTCCGAAGATCGATAATTTCTCGCTCCTGCGAGTTGTCCACCAGTCCATACTTTAAAAATTGTCTGCTGTCCTTGACCTGTTGCAGACATTTCCCAAGGTCCCGCAAGTATTGCCCCCTGGCTTTAGCACACATTTCAAGCGCCCTAGCTCGCACCTCATTTGCTGATGCATTTTGTTTTAGGCTCCTCTTTGCCTTTCTCATGAAGGTGACCCATCGAATTTCGTTCAACTTCATGTCTGTTTGAAGAAATGAGATTTCCTTAATTCAGGACTCTCGAAAAGAAACAATTTAATTTTGACCAAGGATTTTATTAAACAAACGGAACTTATTTGTGACTTATATATATATATATAACTTATAATTCATTTTTGGATTCTCTATATGTCATCCAACGGTTTTGCCAACTTAAATCCACTTGCTTGTGGTCCAGTTCCCATGGTTTCTCCCGATCCATGGCATTGTTTAGTTCTCTGGGAATTTTCTCCCCCTCCAGACTCAAGGCACGCAACCTCCTTTCTAAAGCTCGCCGCTCGAGTCGACGCCTATATGCCGCGTTTTTCCTTTTTGGCATTGTCCTGTAAGTGGACAAACACGACAGTGAATCAATTATCCTTATTTCGCGGGTAATACTTTTTTAACGACAATGAATTAAAGTTCCCGCGTTCAACTTGGGTGTCCGGATTTATCAACTTGTAAGTTGAGGGACTGACTTTTTGAATGATTTTATATGGTCCTTCGTACAGAGAGAAAAACTTTTTCAACTTCTTTTCAGCTTTATCCGATTTTTCTTTTGCTCTAACTAAAACCAGTTCTCCGACTTCAAAAGTGTGCAACCGGTGTGTTCGGTCGAAGTGATCCTTTCGTCTTTTTGCATGTTTGCGCATGTTTTCCCGAGCCAAAGTCAGTATTTGTTCCCGGGTTTTATCTACTTCTTCTACTTTGAACCATTTTGCCCAGGCTTTTTCTGGTTTGATACCGAAATGCAATTCTTTTGGAGTTAAGCCTGTGGAATCATGAACTACTTCATTTATACAATCTTCAACTTTTGGAACCCAATTTAGCCAAGTGGAATGTTTTCCTTTGCAAAACGTACGGAAGAAACGACCCAATTCCCTATTTACTCTTTCAACTGGGTTTCCTTGTGGATGTCTTATTGAAGTTAAAATAGGTTTAATTCCATTTGCTTCGAGCTCGCTTTTCCAAAGGCGTGAGGTAAATTGAGTCCCTTGATCTGAAAGGATACGAATGGGCTTGCCATTCTTTGGAATATAGTCATTTAGGATTTTACTTAAAGTGGCTCGAGTTGTTGCTGCCTTTAAAGGATATATTTTAACGAATTTACTGAAAACATCCACTGTTGCTAAGATATATTTCATTCCGAGTTGGGCCGTTGGCAATGGACCCAAGAAATCAACTGAAAGCAATTCATTAGGGTTTTGAGGAAGAATATTTTGCATCTCTGCATACGATAATTGATTAGGGACTTTACTTCGTTGACAAATGTCACATGTGGCAATGCGACTGCGGATTTTCTTTGCTAACTTGGGAGCGTAAAAGTCTCCTCCAATCAATTGAATACATTTTGCCGCGCCGACGTGACCGTAAATCTCGTGACAGGCATCTGTCAAATCCTGAACCAAGCTATCTGGAAGATATCCTTTCCAGATTTCGCCACACTTCTTGTGAAGAACTCCTTTGATCATTTTGAATTTATCGCTTTCTCCCTCATTGATTATATCTATTATCTTTTCATCCGCGTTCTGTTCAACCGGTAAATTTTTCAATCTTTTGGCTAAGCTAGGAGGGATTCCTTTAATCAATTCATGTATGACTATTCGATTCTTTCCTTTTTCGTCTTCCGGTTTTAGTCCTGGGTACTGTCGGCTCAGTACGTCTGCGACTATATTTTGTTTGCCTTCGCAGTATTTGATTGTCAAATCATAATCTTGAAGTTCAAGAACCCATCTTGTTAATCGCGCATTCAATAAACGGCAAGTTCGAAGGAAAATCAACGCTCGATGATCAGTGTAAAGTGTTATCTTTGCCCCAAAAACAAAAGTACGGAATTTTCGTAGTGCACAAACGATTGCTAATAATTCTTTTTCCGTTGTTGTATACGGGATTTCTTCTCGTCGCAAAGTCCGACTTGCAAACGAGATAACTTCGTGTTCATCTTTGTCGTTAATTTGATACAATACAGATCCGATTGCTGTATCGCTTGCGTCGGTATTGATATAGTAGTCACGATTTGGATTTGGATAGTGCAAAATTACATCTTCAATGAAAAGTTGTTTAACCCGATCAAATGCAGCCAGTCTTTCATCTGTCCATTTAAAATTATCTTTACCTCGAATCATTTCCAATAGAGGCACTGTCTCACCCGAGTGTTTGTTTGTAAATTTAGCATAGAAATTAATAAGTCCCAAAAATCCTCTCAATTGTTTTGGAGTTCGTGGTAAAGGAAATTGATGAATTGCTTCGATTTTAGCTGGGTCAGGGGTTATTCCTTCTGTTGTTAAGATATAACCCAAAAATTTAACGCGTTTTCTGAAAAACTGTGATTTTGCAAAGTTCAAAGTGATGTTATGTTCGCGGTAACGACTCAAGATGATTTCTAAGTGTTCCATGTGTTTATCAAAATTTTCTGAAATTTGTAAGACGTCATCAACAAATTGAATTGTATGTTCTTCAGTACCCCTTAATGCTGGTTCAAGGCCTCTGACCAGTGCGGCAGTACTAATTTTTGTACCAAAGGGAACGACTAAGAATTCGTAAGTTCGACCGCGGTGCATGAAGGCAACGTATTTGTACGAATCCGGGTGCAAAGAAATCTGCCAGAAACTGCTAACCATGTCTAAACTTGTCATGTATTTAGTCCCGTGGCATTTCTGCAACAATATGTCAATTGGTTCCATTCTCTCGTAATCGTTTACTAAAATTTCATTTAAACACCGTGCATCTAGACATAAACGAACATCCCCGTTTTCTTTGATGACTGGTCGTAATGGACTGATATAAGTACTGTCCGATCTTTGAATAATTCGTAAGTCTAACATTCGCTCGATCTCTTTGTCCACTCTATCTCTAAGGTGGAAAGGCACAGGGTAGTTTCTTTTGAAGAAAGGCGCGTCTTCCCGTACATTTAACCGATATTGATAATCGAAAACTCGCCCTGGCACTTTTCGGAATACATCGCGGTAATTCCAGATCAAATGTTTGAATCTATCTTTTTGTTCTTCGTTTAATTCTAACTCCGCGACTTGATTTTCTAGTTCTTGCAAACTTAAATTTGGATAATCTGGATCGTTTTCGCGAATTTCATTACACTTAATTATTTTACTTGTTTCGTCATCTTCATCGTCAATGTGTTCGAGTTTATAAGTGTCGCCTGTCTGAGTATTTCTCAATACAGTTGTGTTGTCGTCAAGGTTAACAATTCCTTTCAATGCCCTCATAAAATCTATTCCGATTATACATTCGCCATCGAGGCCTGGAACCATCAAAAAGGTGTGATAATAAACCTTATCACCCATCTCAATTCCCAGGTAAATCTGTCTGCGAATTTTAACGGGTCGCCCGCCTGTTGCTCCAGATACACACATATTAACAACTGGGAGGGTAGGACAATCTTTAAATGCAATTATGTTCATGATATAAAATGCCTCAGAAATACAGGTGATTTCACTTCCAGTGTCAATCAGCGCTCTAACCGGAACCGATTCGAGTTTGATGTTTACATGGGGGGTTTTTCGATTGACTTTATCTTGGGTCATATCTTGAATTAATTCCGAAATCGTGACTTCTAAATTTAGATGCTCGTTTTCCGACTTCTTCTTTTTGCTCGTGTCGGGAACTCGTGGTTCGTGATAAACTTCCGGCACGAGCTCTATGCGTTTCCCGAATTTCGCTCAAGATGATTCTGCATTTGTGAACCATTGAAGTTGGTGTATGCATTGAACTGATCAATGCATCTGACTGTCTTATTTTGTCCAAATCCTTGGTTTGATCCGTTTTGAGAGTTTTGATTGGAAGTTTGTCCCGGAGGATTTGCGACATTTTGATTTGGACCGCTGTTATTTTGATTCACGTTATTATAATTATTTCGAAAAGGGGCATTTGGATTTGTGTTATTGTAGGGCCGATTTTGATAATTGTTATTTGGACCCGAACGATCTTGAGGTTGATTTGAAGGTTGATTCTGTGAATTTTGATAACCCGAGTTGTTACCGTAATATGTGCGATCACTATTTTGACGGTTGTTATTCTGATAACCCGAATTGTTTCCGTGATATCTGCGATCGTTATTTTGACTGTTGCCATTTTGATAACCCGAGTTGTTACCGTAATATCTCCGATCGTTGTTTGAACTATTGTTGGTTCGATAATAATTGTTTCGCGGTGCTTGATTGTTAGGATAATTGTTTCGATATCCATTGCCTTGAGAATCATTTGGCCAGTTTTGATTTGAATCATTGTGATTCCGCGAAAAGTTATTTGGAACATTTTGATTGTTTCTAGGGTAGTAACTCGGTCTATCATTACCCTGATTATTATTATCGTCACGTCTGGGATAATAATTTCGATTATTTCGTGGCTGATTATCTGACCTATTCTGAATTTGGTTAGCATTCTCGTAACCCGGAATTTCCATCCCAGGATCATATTGAGGACGTCTGTTGTTGAGAATTCCACCCTGGTCAAAAGAGTCCAGAAGTGTCAACAACTGATCAACCGTATTTAAATCACGAGAGAGAATGGCTGCGCGAATCGCACCATCGAAGTGCCGTGATAAACAACGCACAATTTCACGGTCCCCTATTGGTGGATCAAAATCACGGCTTTGGTTTATCAACTTGGTTGCATACTCAACTCTACTTAATTTTCCGCCATAATAATAGCCGAATTCGAGAGTGCGTTTGTTGCGATGTTGAGTGTCTTCACTCCAAAATCGCTGTTTGTATTTAGCTGAAAAATCATTGATATCTAAGACACTATTTTTCACAAGTTGCCACCAATCATTCATTGGTCCTCGCAAACTATTATTAATCAAACACTGAAACTGACTTTGGCTGGGTTTCGTTGCTTTACAATAATCTTCGATTTCGCGTAAATATCGCATTGGACTTCTACCCGTGCCATCGTAATGTGGCAGATCCATTCGGCCACTCCAAGTCGAAACAACGGGGCTATGATTATCACTGGACTTAACTTCTTCTTCTATGCGTTTAAGTTTAATCAAAGTTTCATCCATGATCGCGATTTGAGAGGTTTCTCGAACTCTCGATTTTGCTTCAATTTGATCGATCTCGCGGTAAAGCTCTCGCGCATTTGATTCAACAATAGACAGAACATTTCGTTGATCTGAAATTTGTTTTAACTCGACAACTTTAATTTGACTAGTTAGACGTCCATCTAGTTCGCGAACACGATTGTCTAACTCATCTTTGTGCTTCTGGAGATCTTGAAGCCACCGGCTCAAGCGATCCATCCTTTCTATTTTCGCGGTATCATCCATTAATTCGGATGCTTGTGATTCGAGCTCTTCGTCGTCCACCTGTAAATCTTCATAATTTGGTGCGACTTTAATACGACCGTCTGTACTCCAACTTTTCCGATTAGAATGGGGTTTTGTAATTTTGAGGGTTGGGGTTTGTCGCGAAGAATTGAAACCACGAAGATCTAATAATTGTTTATTCATTTCTTCTTGTTCCCTCATTTCTCTTTCGTGTTCAGTTTCTACGTGAACGGTTGGACTCTTTGTTTCAAGAGGTTTTTCCATCTGACCAGTGTCTGATTTTTTACTTTTAACGCTTTTAACACTCGGTGCCTTTTTGTTTTTGTTTTCTTGGTCTAGGAGGAATTTTTTCTGTTTTCCGGCTTCTTGTTCTTTTTTAACCCGATCTAATTCGCGTTTTTTTTGAGCCTCTTCCTCCTCCTTTTTCTTCTTTTCAAGTTCAAGTTCTTTTTGTCTTTTTTCCTCCTCAGCGGTTTGCAAACGGGCAAATTCGCTAGGAGTCTTTTCGTCGTCGCTTAGCATTTTGTTTCCGTTTGTTTAATAAGCGCAAGACGAGATTAATTCAATTTGGTATTTAGAATTCAAAGGCACTTTTGTCGACTTTGAATTCGTTCAAGTTTTATGAATTTGTAATTATTGTTTACTCAATTTTGTCTTATCAATTTTATCTTCTGTCTTTGTTTTTCAAACTTATTTTGATATTATCTTCCACTCCAAATGTTTGTGAATTATTTTCGTGTTCTTTCTGAATTATTTAGCATGAGCTTCCCTTTACGTCGGGCCCCACGTTGGGCGCCATTTGTAACCTCAAGTTGTTTATTTATTCATAAAATGCAATTAAATTTAATTATTTTCAATGATTATTTCAAAAGTCTCAGGTTTGGAAATTGAGGTTGACAAATTTAATTCTCTTTGCAATTAATTTTGATTTATTGATTGATTTTTGATTTTTGTAAACAAATTTTACGATTTCATTTTTATTTTACAACAAGAATTTCATTTCATTTGAGCTTTCTATGTTTTATTTAATTTTCTCATTTCGATTAAATCTCAATTATTATTTTAGGTTAGGTTGCTCCAACTGGCATCCCTAACCTCAATTTCAAATTTTAATGACAGGTGGGATTTTCTGTACCCTAACCTGCAAATCCATATAAATCTCCTCCAACTTCAACTCAAAATTCTAAAATTATTTAAATTCCAAAAGCTCTGTCAATTGTCTTTCTTATTATAATTTATATGATTTCAAAATTTGTTTATTTATTTTATTTTTGGTGTTTTGTAAGCATCAGTTTTCAGGCGAGTCATAGTTGAAAATCATCAACAAATTTGCCTTTCAATCATCATTTGCTTTTTACACCCTGAAAGTAAATAAAAGAAAATAGAAAACATTTTTTTTGTTTATTTGATTTTGATTTTGATTTTAAAATTCTTTTAATTGCAAAGATGGATTCAGGACCCGACGTCGGGGAAGCTACTCTAATGCTATTTACTGATTTGATCTCATCTTGGCCCTAGTCTCAAAATTGTTATAAAGCTTACCTGGTACTGAAATTGCTATACAAAATAACAAAATTTTGGGTGCTAGGCCGAGGTGATGCGTAGGAGAGCTGGGGTTTGTGCACAAAACACAGATTTTAATTTCTTTAGGTACTGAAAAATAAAATAGAATTTGAAAATAACCGTTAAAGCAACCCGGTGCTTTAGATAATCGGACCGAGTTCCAGGTGATCCTTGAGTTCTATTGCTCGCCTCCTGGTGCATACAATGTTGGCTCTATGGGTTGTTCGCTCTTTCGGGCTGAAGCAACTCCCAGGGCGTCCAGAGTATCCCCGTTCAGCGGGCTCAAGAACCCAAGTCAGGATTGCTGCTCTGTTCGGGCTAGAAATCCTGATCACCTTTTGAACTATTGAATTACCTCCAAGTCGCTTGGTCAGCTAACGTTAGAGTCCTTCAGTTTGTTCTAAGGGAACGGTTCGGCTGGATGAGCTGGTTGAACTGAAGTGCCCTCGGACGGGCGCTTAATTTATAGAAAGGGCACGGACCCAAGCTTTCCCCTCATCTCGCTTTCTCCCCACTCCTATTTCCCCTTTTTTTTAATTGATTTTAAAGTTATTAATTTTGATTTCAAATTTATTGCAAAATGAATGTTGAAATATCAGAAAACTTTTGACCTTATTACCAACTTTCATGTTTTTCAGGATAATTATTTAGAAAACACGTGGCCACATAAACGTGTTTAAACATGTTTTAGAATTTTAATTTAATTATTTTATGCTATTTTTCATGTTTTTCAGGGGTTGTAAACTAAGGGATTTGTGGAAAATTGCTTTGTTTTTATGTTTATTAAGTCATGGGGTCCTGACCCTTTTGTTTAATTGCAAATTTACTAATTCAAAATTTGGATGATGCAATAATTTGGATTATTACGTCATCAACACAAAATTGTTAATTAATACTCAATTGTTAATGAAAAGAATGCTGACCCTAATTATTATTGCTAATTGGCATAATTGCTAAGTGATTACTGGGTCATTTGATTGTTTATAATAAATTTTAATTTTAATTGTGAAATTGAAAATTAATTCCAAGAATGCATTAGGTTTTCCTGGAAATCATGAAGTATTTTTAGATCTTGCTTTTATCATTAACAATCCAAAAATAACTCAAAGAATAAAGAAAAATGAAAGAAAAGTATTAGGAGATCAGGAGATAATTGAAGGTTTGAATTCAACCCATAAGTGCGAGTGAGACACTCAAAATAATTCCAAAATTTAAATGAAAATGAAAATAAGTATTAGGATATTAGGAGGCTTTCGAAAGCTCGCCCTAAATCCATAAGTATGAGTGAGAGACTCAAAATAAAGTTCAAAAATAAAAGAAAATGAAAAAGAAGTATCAGGAGATTAGGAGGTTTTCATAAGCTCACGCTACCCCATGAGTGCGAGAGAGACGCTCTCACTCTATCCTTGTTTCTCCTGAGCTTTCATTGATTCCCCTTATTGATTGGCGATTCAAGCCACGCCCCTATTTTCAAGCTCGGCCTCTTACTCCTGATCCACTGTTTTACCATCTGAGCATCACTCAGAAAATATTCATTTAATTTTATAGATTTTTAAAAATATTAACTATATGCCCTATATGGTCCAATTTAACATAGTTTTTTTGGGAATCCATATGTTACACGTTCGCAAAACTTTGAGGTCACAGCAATGACAAATTTATCAAATATATAACGAAACCACACCGAAACAATATCAACAACGAAAAACCGTTGAAAAGTTTAAGTAATTAGTATGTAATTATTAATTTACAGAGTATAAAATCAAAATAGAAGTGCAAAGCCTGTAGCACGAAAACAAAGGCGGATTACACCGAGTAAAAGTTTTGCAATTCGCTTGACGAACAATAAATATCGAATCATACGATGGTTCTTACAGCGGCTTATGATACATCATAAATTGTCTACTTTGGTCTCTGCATTTTCTTCAATTAATCGTCCGCGTGAAAGCACAACTGGTCGCGCCACCTTCCTTCCCCCACCACTGGCTCCTGAGCGCGCCAATAAATACTGCTTTAAGAACCAGCGCGGGGCAGCGACCGAGCTGCACACCGAACTTCAAAGTTATTCTTACAAGAGAGTATAATGGAGCTTTTAATTAAAAGCTGGATGACTATTTTTTAAAATTCATAGTGTCACCTTTCTCGCGATTTTCTCCCGCCTCATTTTTGTCAAGTTTAGAATCCATTTCTTTTCATAATTTCCCGCACTATATACCATTCACCGCAATTTAAGCAATTTTTAAATTTACCGCAAAATTTCAGATGGCCTTTCTTAATACAAAGTCGCATCGTGTACTATTGAAGTTTGTACAGATATTTTTTTAAACAAGCAAAATCTACCGCAATTTCATTTTACCGCAACTATTGTAGTTTATCACGAATTTGTGGTTTCATACCAGAAAAACTTACCGCATGTTTACAGTTAGTTTTTTCATCTGAATCACATCTATTTTTATATTAGTTTGATATTAGTTTGAACGGTTGGATATTTTTTGTAATAATCAAGACGTCTCCTCCAGGTTTCCATAATTAAATGAATTATATAACGTTGCTAACGTTCTAGCATTTGAATTATGTTGAAGTAATGAATTGACGGTTGACTGATGCAAATGTTGCAAGCCGAACGTTACGTCGATTGTGGCGTCAATTTCGTGTTACAAACCAGACTCAATAGCCGCGTGTAACGTCGGCTCTGATATCGTCACACACTTACTAGCAGCTCACACACAAACAAACGGTACCCGGAAGCTACAAATTTTGCACCGTGTACGCGCAAGATTCGCTGCCCTTGCCTCGTGTTGCTCCGGACGGAAGTCAATGTAACATTAATATCATTAATGCTGATTTTGGAACGCAAAATAACCGTTGAATCGTAATAATCGAATTTTAAAGGCCGCACTGATAATGAGCAACTAACTTTGCTTTGTAACACTTTCATAATTATAAACTTGCGTTTCGTAATTGAAATCAAATTGTTCGTTTCAATGGGCAAACATAGGTACAATTAATAAAAGACATTGTTTGAGTTTATGAGCCAGCTTCTAATCCAGTTTTTTAACTAATTAAGCGCGTTGTTGAACAGTTCCATTCATTTTAGTTATGGTCAAATGGTCGACTAATGATCCTACAATAAACAACAGGATGAAAAAGCAAAAATGTAAACACGAATGAAAAATGTAACCGGAGTTCATGTTTGGTATGCAAAGGAAAGTAAAGGATGACGAGTAAACTAATAAAATATGAATATCAAACAACAATTGGAAATTTCACAAAAAAAATAAATATACATACTAAAAAAAAAACAAGTTTTAAATAAATACAGAATAAAAGTGTTCAAATTAAAACGAATGAAACGATTTAAAATGGAAATTTCGTGAGAAAGCTGGAGTCTCAATATAATTGTTCGCAGTCGATGAATAAACAGTTTTGAATAAATAGAAGTTTTGTGTATTCTATAAAGCCGATACGAAATTGGCAAATTTAGGCAAGACTTTGTAAACACACATGAACTCGTGTGATTGCAGTTACCTCTGTTATTAGATATCGACAAACTACCTGAGTTCCGCTGTTCGCCAAATAATTCGAGCCTGATCGTAAATATTGATACGCGCCGTTTCAAGCCTACTTCAACCGCGAGATTTTGGTTGTTTACCGGTAACTTTAGTGTCATGGCGTCGTAAGTACACGCCCTATACAAGTTACGAGTTTTCGTTACGGCTTCATCGGATAGTTTGTAGTTGTCAAGTTTTCAGGATCATCAATAAATAATATCCAATACTTTAACGATAACAAAAATTAAAAAACATCAAAAAAAGATATTAACAACCAGTTAATAGAATAAAAGAGTAACTAAAATTGTACATCTTTGTCAAAATGAGAAAAAACGTAGAATTTTGAGACGATAAAAAGCAACGAAACTGATAAAGGAATGATCCGCGATATAAATCCGCTATGAGATTATGTTCTATTTCGTTTTACAACTTAAAATGCAATTTTCTAGATCCGAAAGGCCGGTAAGAAAATTATTGTACGTTGAAACACGCTCTGGCAGTTGGATTCTTGAAAATTGTAGAGTCGGTTGAAAAAAGTGGATGGAGAAAAAAAGAAATACACGAGATGGCAAAACGAAATGAAAAGCACGAGTGAACGCTCGTATCTGAAACCGCGTCGCTTTGAAAGGAACTACGAAGTTAATCACTTCGCTTGCATTCCGAAAGCTCAGTTGCAATACCACATTGGTTATACTGCAAAAGCAAGAACGACAACTAAAATGCAACTAAAACAAGTTTTATTCGAATGATACATCGAAGGGGTGCAGCTAAGTTCCAATTATTTGTGCTTCAGTGCAAATTATAATAAAATGCAATCTAGTTGGTTTTACAACAATTGCGGTACTTTTGTACTTCACTTCCAAAAGTTACCGCAATGTTTTCACAAGACTTTTGAATGTTTCTACAGCAATTCTGTTCTCATAAAACTTTTCCCGCAAAAATGCATACCGCAATTCTGTTTTCATATGGCGTTTTACCGCAATTCGAAAATCTCATGATTTTACAACGTTTCCGTCTAGAGAACTGATTAAAAACATTGTTCCATCATTTTGATTGACGATAGCAAAAACGGGTATTATAAATTGGATATGAAATAGAGTTTGTCATAATTAGACGCGGGAGGTGTCTTTTTTTCACCGCGCTTTGTAACGCACGACGGAAAAAGCGGGTTGAAAGATGCATGAATGCGAGGAATAACGGGGGAGCGGGGCGGGGATTTTTTTTTTTCAACCGAGCAGTTAACGGATATGAAAAAGAACGAGCAGACGAAGTGTAACAAGCGTCGGCGGACAATGTTGCACATGTCCAACGAACGCGCGTGCTCCAATAGAATTGCTGAATGACGAAGCGACTCGCGACGAATTATATATAAAAAAAACTTGTCGCGCGATTTCGCGATTCTAATTAAAATTCCCTGTCGGAATGAAGTATTTTCATTATGAGATTATATCTATATGAGTAAATCCGAAATTATAGTCTACTTTGATGGCACAGATCAGAATTTTTTTGATTTCGATGAAACATCGCTGTAATTTATTTCTGGTGTATGAAATAATTTTAAGCACTAAAATAGATGAATGGAAATTTTTGCAATTTGTCTTATCGAATAATACAGTGAATTTAATGTTTCTTCAGAAATTTTCATTTATCCTTTAGATCACTATAAAACAATATGAAAAAGAATGTTATAGCAATTGATGACAGAAAATATGAACGCTGTGATTTTCGCTAATAACAGTTTAGTCGGAGTAGCCTGGCAACCAACTTTTTCGATAATAATGAGAAATAGGTATACTATTTGTATCGTTTTAGTGCTTTTAAAAATTATTCTCTGGTATTTTCGCATTTTTTAAAGATAAAAATGTGTCACCATCATTTTTCATCTGGAAGTTTATTTTTCCTGGCTTCTTTGGTGTCCAAGGAATACCAGAAAAGATTTACAGTGAAGTGTGATCAAAATCAAAAAAAACTTGAAAAAAACTTTTTTCTGTGTTACTGGACGACAATTTCGGATTTGCAATAACAAATTTTCGTCTATTTTTGTTTGTTTTTTCAAAGTCTATTTCTTTACGAGAAAATAATATTTGAGAATATTAATTTATCTTCTCGGAATGCGAGATAGTATTTGGTTTGTATAAGAGTGTTATGAATGATGTTATTTTTGAACTGCGTACAATTTTTATGAGGATGCAAATTGTTCAGATTTTGAGTCCATAAATAGAGACAGTGTACAGAGCTAGTTGTGCGAAGGGAAAAGAAGATTTGTGTTAATAGCAGAACGAATAGGACGGTATTAAAGTGAACCGTTGATCGTGCATCAAAGAAAGATAAACAGAGCATGATGGAGGCGCAACGAAGAGCTAAAGCATGATAAAGAGGTATTAAAAATAAAGTAGCATGGAGAGACAATGTGTTAGACGAAAGATATATAAAAAAAAGGGATGAAAAGCTTCTAGATGCCGGAGATAAGTGAAGGATGGCGTGCTACCAAGTGATTCATCGCGAATAAACGGCGTTCAAGTTTTGTTAATTGCGAATATAACGGATCTCAATTAGAGACTTACAGTTGTTTCTGCGATCGTTTCTTTTTTACTTCGGTGTAAAAATATTATTCGCAGTTGAAAGAAATTGAATTGATGATGAATTAATTGCACGAAAGTTTCGAGCACGAGTTCGTGATTGAGCGGCGGGAAAAATAGGGCGGTAGAATTTGAAAAAAAAAAAGAAATTAAAGAGCAGCAAATTAATCGGTAGTGAGTTCGAGTGGGTGTTTGCGAAATGGAATGAAAATAAATCGCACAGCAGCGGGACGAATAAAAATCAAGCGGACGTGAAGCGCCATTGAATTTTTTGTGTACATTCGAAAAGATCGCAAATCCATTAATATAAATTATCGTGAGCGCTCAATCTCGCTGCAATTTACATTCATAACGCGAGGTTCGGTGACACGCAGCGATATATATAATTTTTTTCCATTTCGCCTCTTATCGATGATAATAAAAATTAACGACGAAGAATACGTTTTATGATCGAATAAAAACCCCCTCGGGGAATAACGATCGAAGTCATAGCAAAATCAGCTTAATTGACTTGTTGACTCAACAATTTGTGGAAACTCTTCTCTTTTCCTACGTACATTTTCAAGAATTAGCAATTTGAATTTTTTTCACTCGAGTATTAAAACTGAATCGTCAAGGCTAAACAAGAAAACAAACATCCGGTAATGTTTCGAAAGTTTTTTTCGTTCAGTGTATTGGATTTTTGATTTACAAAGTTGACTGGTAAAGGTCTCGGGAATAATTGAAACGGAAAACGTGCAAAAATTATTGATCGAAACAGTTTGGTACGCGGAAGAATCGCTGGAATATCTGAGTGACTGGGCTGGAGTTTAATGAATCGAACAATAATTGTTGGACGGTTTTTTGATCGCGTTGCATGACGTATTCTTGTTCGTTGGAACAAACATAATCGACATTACCATGCCGAGATGAATGAATGATTGTCTCGCGAATTTCAATTGTCAATCGTCTCGCGGAGTTAAGAAGAGCTGAAAGATCTTGCAGTTTTTGATTGAAATAATAAAGAGGCTCGTTAGCGTCTCGAACGTCCCTGGCGCTTTATATTAGCATATTCATTCAATCGCAACGAGACGAAAAGACGATTGTGAAATTACAAGAGTCTCGCATGCAAAAAAAATATGCCAAGACATCGAGCTTTAGCAGGACAGTTATTATAGACAGCACGCTGACCTACATCCTATACAAAAGGAGACCTTTTTCCTCCCTTTTCTCTGCTTACTTTGTTTATTCGCAAAATCTTCGGCCATTCATCCGCCGAAGATTATGAAAATGTTACGTCGAACAAGCAAAACGCATCCTGTATTCTTTAGACGGTTTATTGCAGTTCCCATTCACCGGTATTATTCCGCGATGAGAACGCAATTTGTGCGAACAAATCAATTTGCGATTAAACAATAAAATATAGAATATCGATGCGATCGTCAGTTTCAATATTTGAGTTTAATTTCATGGACGTAAATTTCATCGAATCCATTCATCTTTATATCCAGTTTTTTATTAAGCTCTCAAATTAATTCTGTAAAACGCGTTCTAATTTTGGAAAGTATTAGAGCAAGCTTGCTTATGGACGTTTAATTTGCGGCCGCACAGCGGTAAGTTTAGCAGGTGATTCCCGCGACGCAAATTAATCACGCTGGAAAACACGTTAAGTACCCGTGACGCGCGACTTGATAAAAACACAATAATAAGTTAGTCTTGCATGATGTACGCCAGCGCCATCTCCCGGGGGAGCCACCCCTTTTGACCGTGAAAGACGTTTTTCCAGCATCCCTCATTCCTTAGCCCCACCAAGGCGAAATTTACGCGACGCTTTTTAACCTCGCGTTCTCTACCGGCACTTAATTGAACCTGTCAAACTTGCTAAATCGACTTTGGATCAAAAAACGTGCCCAAAGAAATATTCAAATTTTTCTTCTGCTTTATGAATGTCAGAAATTTAGAAAATTTGGCGCCCAACGTGGAGTCAATGGAAACATCTTGATTTATTGTTAGAAATTATTTTCATTCGATGATTTCCACTTTTTTTGATGACTTTTCTCTCATTTGAAAACGGTATGTTGGAATTGGGGGTCGCTGAATATCAATCATTCTTTTTCTTTCAGTTCGTTGGTTGTGCAATAATCGTTTTCGTATCATTAAGGACTGGAAAAGTTTTTAATTAAGGGATAGCGTCACGTGTGTACCGAGGCATTAGCTTAAGCGCCACGTAACGCAAGTGATTTATTTTGATTGCAAAATTGTACTTCGATTAATTAGAAGTGGGATTTCAATTTAAAAAGCTTACAGAACTAAAATGCCCCGGCGGATCACGATCTGTGATATTATTTGCGTTGCACTGGTGTGGTAACATTTGCGTTCGTGAGTATGTGATCGTGCTTGGTTTTCAATTCAATGTTGATAGAATCAAACGTATAAGCTGTAATCGATTTCATGATTATGTAGAAAATCGAGTTGGCACCGCATGTCAAATTTTCGTATCTGCTCTAACAATTCAGATACAAACCATCGATTGAAAATTAGGCTAGCTTCACACCGGTGCCTCTATTCATAGATACAAACAATGTATTCTAACAAACAATTAACGAGCGATAACAAATGATTAATCGAGATCAATTTCCGAGTGAATGAGAATAATTTTTATGGACGATTTTATTTGAAAAAAAAAAAAAAAATAAAAATTGTCAATTAGATGCTGTGCAAATTTTTAACGCGATTAACGAGACTATAAGGTATATCGTGTAGATTTTCCTCTAGTCAGTGTGGTATAATAATATTAAAAGCATCCAAACTAAATTATCTCTGGTAGTCTGAACAGAAAAGGAATGGGATATGAAGCGGCCATGAATGGCGAAAATAACTGTCGCGTGTCGTTTTTTCACTGCTATGACACTGGTTTGCGATTCGCTCGCTGTTTAAAATTTCCCTCGGATTAACAATTTTCTAAATTGTACGACAACGGATATTCCGATTTAACGTAAGAAAATTCATAGAGTCAACCGACAGTACAAGTTTTTCTTTGTAGCCGGTTATTTAATTAGTGAATATCTGTATCACGGCCAAAGAGCGACGAGACAAAAGTGCATCCCCTGCAAATTGCCGGCAAAAATTGAAATTCAGCTCGTCTGAGTGCCCAAGCCATGACGTAATTGGTATCATGCCTTTCTGCCACCGGAAATTGCGATTATCACGTTGAAAATTTCGTACTCCGATTTATGAAAAAATACGCCAGAGCAAGGGATTAAAAACAAAGAAGTGCAAAAAATGATTCTGCCAAAATTAATTTTTTTTTAATTTTGCGCCAACGTGGATCAACGGGTGAAGTAGGTGAGGACGAAACTTAGAAGCAAGTCTAACAGTTCTGGAGCATTCATTTGAATCTGGCATGTTGGCCTCCCAAAATTGTCAATCATCATTAATTTAAGCACGAGCGACACAAAAGCGAAGGAAATTGCATTCCACTGTCTTGAGGGCGAGTTCGTCTCGGGACGCCCTCTACATCAACCGAGACGACGCTACGTCCACATTATTACGTCACCAGACAACGTTATCATTCGCCATGGACGCCCTCTCGTAAAAAGATTAACGAGTTGATCCGACAAAAGCGCCATCTAGCGCTTGTGCAATTGCACCAATCAACTCGTTGGAATGCTCAATAACATCCCAATTATTTTGAAATGAGGTGCTCCGTATACTCGATTACCTGTCTGTTAGTCTCGCGGATTTGTCGCAATACGCGCCAAACAACCGAGCACAGTCAAGTGAAATGGGGGTTCCCGGCGAGTTTAAAGCCAATTTATTATTCATTCAAATCTCCCGCCATTCATATCCACGTGATCGCTAATCTCCCCGGTTTACATCGCGATTCGAATTTTCCCGCCGATAGGGGAAAAAAATGCTGCATTTGTAGGTTAGAATTATTGCGTTCAAACATCTTGTCAACAATTTGTAATGAAATTCGATTTTATTTGAACCAAATTGTTCTCCTAAAGTATAACGAAGAGCTTATGAGAGCGTTTTTACACAAATAAATTTGCTAGAACTGGAGAGTGTCAGTATGATATTTCACCTTAATCCAACAACTGGGAACCAGTAGTGGGTAGGAACTGATGTAAAAATATTATTATAAACATGTTCAACTGTTGAAAAACCTGTCTCAGAATGGCCGGCACGGAGAATCGAACCTGCAACCTTTCGAATACTATTCGAAAGCTCTCTCCATTCCTCTTTTAACTTATTATGTCTGGACGGTGCCCCTTCCCTTTTCAAGAGAAATGAAGACAAAAATAGTAAAAAGTGAGACAGCGATATGGTCAGAGCGAATACGCTGCCGCGAAATAGTCACGTGACCCACCATACATGCATACCCAGTGATTTTATTGGCTATGCTCACACCGATGGTGTCTCGTGCTGCTCCAGTACTAAAGTGTCAACTTCAAGATTTGAAATGTTACTAGTTCTGCTTTTTTAGTTATTTACTCGTTCTAGTTCTAAATTGTCATATCTGATCACTAAAATCTATTTTCGCTAGAATTTTGAAACGTCTGTTCAAAGTTACTTGAAAGGAAGGAATGACCATGACAGTATGTCTTTCTCTGGACTTTGAATTGAAAACAAATAGTACGCGAGAGACACATTCCTGGCTGCAACGTGGTCCTAATTGTTGTGCGAGAATTTGGCAAAATAATGTTGAATTTCAGCTCCATTATCCTAACGGAACTAATAAATCTGACGAATATTAGCGGAATTAGAGTGGCCCGGCGTGATAATTAAAATTTACGGCTTTTTCACGCGCAGGCAAAAATTGTTATGATAAACATCGATTTACGACGCCGTTCTAACCTACAAAACGCCCGTCAGCAGAATACGCCGGGGCATAAACTTGCATCAGATCCAATCATTTACGAATCACCAGTCTACGGAAAACAAGTTTGGCTGCGATAGATGGCGTTGCCGTCGAACTTCTCCCACCCTGTCATAAATAGGTGCTGTTTCGTCGTAACGACGTCATAAAACGCGAAACAACGTCGCGATGCAAATCAGACGCCGATACGTCGCCTGTTCACAACGACTCGTCGCTTTTTAGCAGCTTCGAGCAATCACTCGACGCATTACATATCATCAGGATGTTTATACGTTCATCAGCCAACTTCTCGTTGTTCTCTGTCATCATTGAAACAGGGAAAAAGTGCTCGGGAAAAAGAAAAGACTGGCATGCGAGAAGAGCTTGATTTAAAAGTTGGGTGTCGCTCATGGAGAGGACAATGCCGCTGTATTCGAATCGATCCTCGTCACCACAACCTACTTCGACCGCCAAGCACGAGCTAACCATGTCTACTTCGGCTCCCCCGTTACAGCGGCGAGGAGGGGTGGGGCGAAGGCAGACGTCCGGGTTCGCAAATGGTCGCAGCAAAAAAGTGCTCGCTGATAATACCCTCGGATCGTTCGTACAATGATGCATGACGATTTGTTTCAATGTTGTTTCGTATATCGTGGAGGTATAAATTGTATTAGGTTATAACAGTGATGCATTGTCGTTTTGACACCGAGCCACGCGTTTGTTAGCTGGCAGTATTGATGGATTTGACTGGATGCAAATGCGTTTCTCAAACCGCCGCTCGGTCCACTGTTTTTATTTTCTAATTTTTCATACGCTCCTTGTTAATGGGTTCTAGTTCACGAAAAACATTCTATACTGTACTCAACTTGTTTATAGTTCTTTATTTTGTACACTTACTTTTCAAATGAGCAAACGTATTGTTATTGAGAGTTGTATATGAGGACTAATATTTTTGATGAATTGTTATTGTTTCTGCAAACGCCGAAGTAATCGACTTTGTAATATTTCATGTGTCGCCTGGTCGTTGGGAATGAAAGATTTGGATCCGTCAAATGATTACCACTGTGATGATGATGGATCCCTCGATGAAACAGCGACGACAGTGATAAGACTGACGATGTATTGATGACTCGGGTACAATCATGTGCCAATGGCTCTATCGTGACGTATTCATCTAATCACATTAATGTTCTCCAAACTCAACCCAACCGAAGACATTAGATGGCAAATACGGTGTTGTTTTATTACGGAAATTTATTAAAATATATCTAAAACATAAACACAACTGTTTATGCTCATTTAGTAGAAGGCAGCAGTACGAACTGGTAGTATGTATGTATGTATGTATGTATGTATGTATGTATGTATGTATGTATGTATGTATGTATGTATGTATGTATGTATGTATAGTTTATTTTGCTTTCGGACGTAAGTCCATACAAAAAAGGGAGAGTTCGATTTACAATCTTTTAGTACATTTCAAATTATTTCAGTAACACAAGTCATGTCAGCATGAAATTTTGTTTAACATTTTTCAAAATTTCCCTCATTAAATAAATTTATAAATCATTCTAACATCATCAGAGTTCAGCAAGGTTGTAATAGATGATTCATCGATACATTCGTCGTTACAGACAAAAAACTTCATTTTCAGATCATCGAAAGAACTGGTAGTATCTACATCATATTTCACAATTTTACTGAATTGATCCAAAATTGAACTCATTTGGAATGTGAATATCGAATCTTACAGTCGCGAAATGATTTCAGTAGTTGTTCGATTTGATGAAAGTATAGTTGAAATTGCACTTTGATAGTACACTCCATGAAGATTGGAACGCAACTTGCCAAATAGGGTATTGCAAATTCGTCCATTCCTAAGGCATCGGATTAGAACGCGACATCAAATAAATGTCGGATAAATGTCTCGAGTGAAACGAATTTGATACGCTTAACTATTATGGAAATGAGCATCGATTGGTCGTTAGGATGTGTGGCAATTTAGATAGCGAGGATGTCTTTTTTTCGACAGAGAGAGAGAGAGAGAGTAATGGAGTGATAACCGCGCCACCTGCGCCGATAAACATTCGGCGAAGGAAAAAAAGGCGCCGAATAATTGCACATACATTTGCCGAGGCGTTAAGTCTATCAAAACGTGTCATCTCGGTGCATCAGCGTTAACGTACGTGTAAACAAATAAACGGAACTACGTTGGCGTAACCATAACCATCTTCCGGGAAATTATCGTGGTTGAAACAATTGTATGACATGTAACTCCGGGCTCGCATGAGGGCTATAAAATGACCATCCCAAAAGTCTTATAAGCCTATAAAACCAAACCCGCCAATGACGCTAGAAGGCGATACGTGACACGAGTTTCATTGGACTCTTTCCTCGACGCTTTTTGACTATGAAAATCGTAACGGAATTAGCATTGTGTCGTAAAACCAATGTTGACCAGCGAAATGAGGGTCTTTGTTATCTACAATTTCGTGTTTTAACACGCCTTCCAACGTACCCTAAAACAAATGTTGATTAGTCGACATAAAAAAATTCTTTTTTTAAAAAATGCTAACAAATATATTGTTGTTTTTTAGAAAAACATACTTTTCGGGATTTTGCAAAAAATAAAATGATAACGTGTATTTTAATATTTTCTCGAACAAGTCTTAGCGTCACCAAAAAAGATTGGGAAAAACGAAACTTTACTTTGCGTCGGTCTTTTAATCATTGAGACTGACTGTTTCGCAACGGTCTGCTAGCGACTGTTTTTGATCAAACCAGCTTAATGAAAACTAGATCAAAGGTGGTTGTAGCGTTTCGGAATGAAAACATTGCCGCTGCCCTGAATATCAAACGCTAGAAAAAGGTTTAGAAATATTGTTTGCCTGCCATTTATTGGGACAGATGGAATGCTATTCGAACCACTCAGTGTGTTCAGTGTTCATCTTTTTTACCAAGCTCGGACATTTTTTTTGCCTACGAGCGACAAATATGAAATTTAATTTGGAATTTTAGACAAAAAAAAGTCAATCAATTAAATGCGGAGTTGTTTGATTCAAAACTGAGCAATATTTTGCATCAATTGAAAACTGAGAAAATATGGAAAATTGATTTGAGATTGCAACTTTCTAAAATGTCAATTCATAGATATTTTGTTAATGAATTCGTAATGTTCGCAGTGCCGCTAATGTTTTCTCAAAATAGCGCCTCTTAAGTGCTATAAATTTGTCTCGTTTCAGGGAGAGGTGTATATCATTCCACAATGAATAATTGAATTTCTATCTCTGTGCAATTGCATTTCCGCCAATAGTAAAATGGGGTGCAAATTGAAAATGCTGTAATGATTGAAAGTACTTCCTTGCATTAATAAACTTTGGAGCTTTTTTACTCAGCACCGTCAAGAATAAACATTTCTACCCATTTTTCATCTGCCGACTAGTCGTGCGAAACTTTCGCCGAGAAGTTATGCAAATCCTTACAAGCTATTTCAACTTTTTGAATTATTTAAATTTCCCGCCAAAAAATAAAGATTTCCATTTCCGTCGAAAGCCGCTCGATTGTTTGTCTTCAATTTCATTCAATGGTTTTAATAACTTCGATCAAAAGGCTATGTTCCATTCAATGAATAAATAAATAAATAAATAAATAAATAATAGTCATAACAATAATAACAATAATAATACTCACAAAAATATGAGTGTGTAATTTTTGGAATTTCAAACTTTAAAAAATAAAAAAGAAGTATAATTAAGATAGAAAAGAGGTTTTGCTGAGAAAATTTGACCTAAAAAAACATTTTATCCTTGAGTATATTCATGGTGGAGTTAGGGCACTTGCACGGGGGACCTCTCTGGAAGTGTGCATTTAATCGTTATTGGACAAGTCGGTGGACGTTATTAACATATTCATAAGTGGTTCTTTTTGGACGAACGAACGTACGCGGAGCGTGGAGATAAAAAGATTTTCATTTCTCTTATATGCTCGTATGTGCCACGTAAATTAAACACAAATGTCACAGATCGAAATGGCCTAGCTAATGAGTTTCCCGGCTTCCATAAATACATAGGTATTTTTACCTGCCCCGTGGCGCCCTTGCGCATACGTAATTTCAATAAATTCTCTCTCCATTCCGTCCTATTAATTACGATTCGCAAAATTTAAATGTGAAACGCAAATCAAAATTTTATTCAAATTACTGTTGATTTTACATTAAACATGACCTCAATCATGAACATCCTAACCATCACAAGCGCACGATACAAGTACATATTAGTTCAGTTTGCCTCTCTGAATCTAGAATTTGAAACAAAAAATTCAAAGGTTCTCATCACCCTTCTGAATCTCTGATCTGTGATTCGACTACCTTGTTAACTTTACGGCTGAAAATTTAAAAGTTGAAATGTATATCGGAAATGAAATATTTTTAAAGCGCCTGACCTATAAAACGTTTTATGACACACTCTCGGCTGCTTATTTTCAGGCCAATCGAATCCGCAGGTCTGTCAATTTTTTACACATTGTCGCCACGCGACGTGCTAGAGCCTGGACGCCGTCGCCACGTCCTCTTCTGCTCGTAAAAGCGTCGTGTAAAAGTCATATGCACGTGTTTTGGTCCACGTACAGGGCACAGTGTCGTGTGCGCGACTTCCGACGGCTCTAAATTGTACGTCCGTGCTTGGTTTCTGCACACGCTTCACCCCAGGGGGATCCAACCAACACACACATTTTCCTTCCTGTAGGAAATTGGGTAAGGTCAGTGTCGAGCCCTAAACTTGTTTAATGGACTTTTTATGAGTTCGCGAATTATTAAAAGTCGTGGAGCCGGAACGACGGCAGATAAATAATTGAATTTTCATCTTCTTCGTATGACGAGACTTCAAAATAATTGATAAATTGACAAAGATACAGGCCAACTTGTGAAAGCGAATTCATTATCCTCGAAAGCAATGAAATTTGACTTTTTGAAATTCATTTTTGTCAACCGAGTCGAAACGCTGAATTGGCCGGTTTTAAATTTTGCACGATTTATCCTTATTGATTCACGAGACACGGAGCTCGCTGTTTGTCTAAGAAACTTGGCGGCAAAACTCCATACCACGCCCACTTCATTTTGAATCTGTGCGTCAGTGTCGTTTGAACTATAAAATATATATTGCGCCATGCAAAACCGCTTCTTTTGATATCGAAATAATAATTAAAATCGTGGATTCAACCGTGATTCTACGAATATTGACCGAAAGCGCATTTGCAAATTTCGTCATTTTTGTTGAATTATTGTTTGCCTTCCGAAACGAAATTAATGAGAAAAAACTTTTTCTTCAAACTATCCACAAATCAGAGCGTTCAAATTTGAAGCTACCACAACTATTTTATCGCGAGAGATTCGAATAAACATGTGTATCGAAATTTGAAACGACGTAATAACATGAATTTGTGATTCTCGTGTTCGTTTTACAACGGGAAATTTGAATTACCGTTTCAAAATTGTCAGATCGCGTTTATGGCGAAAAATTCGAAGCGATTATTTTGAGCTGGAAAATAGGATTGGGCGGGTTTCGGGTTGTACAATCGATCGAACATTTTTGTGATAATGAAATCGTAAATGATCGCGCTTGTAAATAACTAAACAAGCAAATAAACTGAACCTGTGAAAAAGGCATAAATCTTGCGAAACAATTCACAAGGAGCGCTCATCTGCCGGCATTACTTACACCACTTGAATTACACATGCACCTTCGGACTTCGGACAGGTAGAGGATCGGAGCAAATGGGATAAGGGCGATGCCGTCGACCCGCTTCAATATTTATTCCCCGTCCATGACCTAGCACGTATAATAATTTCAAGTGCCAGTCGATCCTCTCCGGAGGGGCCCGCAAATTTTCAAGCACCCTCGAGAATATTTTGATTCGCCAAGTACCCGACAGCGGGAATTTATCGATTGTTCCCATCCGCTGGCATTGTTTACTGTAAAATGATACTCTACATAATCTATAAATATTTAAACCGCTTATAAACGTCCGGTATTATTGATAAAATGTGAAAATACTTACACCAACCAATGTTGAACTGAAAATAGGACGAAGAACTCGAATAAGGAATTGTGAAAACTACGTGCTCGTCTGGGTGATGAAAATTTTTCAAACGCCATTTTATCTTGTTATTTGTTACTTTTTTTCACTCGAATCGTTATCAATTACAATAATGACGAAAAAAGTAATGAAGATCAGAATGTACTGTGCAACGTCAATACGCGAACACAATACAATGTATCGTTTCTGTTTTAGTCTCATCGCAAATAGATTCAGATGATGTACTTGCTCGGGCATCGAGTTTCGCGGGAAATATAATGGGATTCGAAGCACTCATGCGAAAAACGTGACGAGATATATCACTCCTGTATTTTCCTATGCTTTCTATCATTTGTCTTCCACCCTCGCCCCACTTTGCGACAGTACGTGCCAAATGATTGGTGCAATTTTCGTGTTTAGACTGTGCCAATAGAGTCACTGTATAACTTGCTTTTTGCACTCTAGATTTGAAAATAGCTGGGTCGTCGAGACTGACGTAACATTGGAAAGAAAAGTATAATTCGAAATGTTCCGCTTACGGCAGTACAGCCTTGAAATCGCGAAAATTTTTTTCCCTTTTTTCAGACATTGCGGATAAATCAAAAAGTGTTGAATTAATCCCTTTGACGGCACGAACGGCTCGCTAAAAGGTTCCCGACATGCATGCAATATTGACTATTCTCATCACGCAAGAAACGCAATCCCACGCCAAGCCCAAACTTTTTGCACATAACCTAAATCGCGTTACTCTTCAGTCCGAGCTATCGCGAATTAAATTTTCTTTCGGCATGCAATACGGCGACTTTTTTTTCCCCACTCTGAAAGCTCCTCGAGCGCGAAGCAAAACTCGGACGAATTGAAACGTTGAAGATGCACTGATACGGATCGTTTAAGCTGAGTCTAAATAACGTTTATTGTTGTGAAAACATCTTTGACGGGACAGCATTAGGAGGATTGCGATGAAAAATAAACTACGCTTGCGAAGAAACTGCAACTACATATTTTAGTAATGTTCGCCGTTTGTTCTAAACTTAAATTTAAAGTTTAAAGTGTTTCAGAGTCTACAGTACTTCGCATATTTATCCACCCGAATCATTTTCAGAGCAAATCAGTCACACAGAATACTCGTTTTAACGTAAAAAAGAATTTTGATGAAACGCCATCTACAATTACCGTCAGTCGGTAAGGTAGAAACTCAGCAAACCTGTCGGGTTTTCATAGTCTTGTTCTTGCTGACAGTTTTTTCTCGATTCAATTTGAATAATGATCCCTGATCTACCTTGTAATCGTGATAAAAAATGGAAATTTTGATAAAGTAATGACTCGAATAGAGTATTCGCAACTTGAAATTAAGAAATTGCTCAATCTACTGGTAGTGTATAATAAAAATACTGAAGCCCGTAATCTGGCAATCAGTAAAACTAGGACGTACATATCCATAATGTTCAATTTGAAAACGGACGTATACTGCAGGCAGATGGCGCTGCACACGCATAACCTAAAAGCCCAATTGATTGTTAACCGAATCTACGAACGGCTTAACGAGCGAATCGGGATCGTAGACCGAGTGCATCATAGTGCACTCAAATTATGATGGCAGGAGCCTATTTATAGTCGTGTAACCGACACCAAGAGCTCGTAATTGACACAATAACAAAAGCCGCGGCTGTTGCGCAAACACCCAATTACTCAGGGCATTACGGCCTATCCGCACCAATGAAAATATGACGATAATTGCCGAAAGTAATTTCGCGTTCTACTGGCAAGTTCGAAATCATCGTTGCGCGAATCATTTTGATGCCATTTTTGCGATAATGGCGTTGCCTCCGATAATTGCGTAATAACGATTGTCGTGTTTTCGTTGCATCAAGATCGAATAATGGTTGTACGCTTACATGGAACATCATCGAAGAACGCATTTGTTCGTTAGTGACTTTTTTCAGTTCACTGAGCCGTTTCGTTCAGAGAGTTTCCAACCAAGACAACGTTATATTTTACTCAAACGGAAAAACTCGCCGGAAAAAATGTTTGGCAAGTTACTAACCATTTGTGAATCTAGATGTAACCTGATCAATGTTTGTTACAGATTCATTATCCTGGTTTATGAAAATTTGCGAACACAAATTGGATCATAATTTTCTTTTTGCCTGCATCCCCTTTAAGGACAACGTCGTTAAAAGGTTACCCAATGAAACAATGTTAATTTTTTTTAAAATTTGTAAAAAATATTTTTGAAATTTTTCGTCAACCTGAGTACAAGACAAAAATGAAACTTTCTTTCTTTCTTTTCACAGGGAGATAATTAAACAGAGTCGAGCTAGTTTTTTTTTTTTTTTTTGAAGAATTCAATTAATCAAAGAAGAACCAGTTATTAATGAACGCGATTAAATCACGGCTCAGAGTCGCAGGTGGCGCGCGCTATTCAAACGGACACCTCGGACGGAAGTTGAACGAATGTAAATGTTGCGTGAGCGATTGGCGGCAGTTCCTTCTCGATTGGCAATACGTCTCCGCAGAAACCCTCCGACGTTTTTATCTCGCCCACTCGAACCCAACTTCCTTGTTGATGTTCGCAAGCGAACGAACTTTGCTCAGTAATCAACGTCATCCTGGAATTCTTACGGATGATGCTTTTTATCTCGATTGCTTTTTGCGATCTTCCTCGCAATTTTAAAATGGGATGGACGAAACCAAAAAATATCAATTGCATGCTCTACAAATTTTCAAAATTTCACAATGTGCAAATATTTGCAATTACGTCCAGATCAACGAGTTTTGGTATTTTTTTTTTTCATTTTGAGTCCTATCAACTATTCAAGTAGTATGAAAAATATTGAAAAAAAAATTAATAAGGGAAAATGCATTTTCTCCTTTGATTCACCTGGATGAAACAAAACTGTCAGTTTTTTTTTTTTTTTCAAAACAGCAATTTCTCTAACAGATCGATAATCATTAATCTACGTTATGAAAGTCGGCGCAAACAATTCTTATAAGCCAAACTACGTTTTCATCTCTGGCATAATTCTGAGGGTACTTGACGAAAGTAAAACATCATCGGGTATACGATAACACTCCAGTAAGTGGATGAAGAAAAATCTTGCGATATTGACTTTGAAAGAGGATTTACTTTCGCATAGATGGACCCACATAAGAGAAGGTCTGATTACGCTTAATGTGTTTGGCAAACAACAAAAGAGAAACGAGTAATAATGCTCGAAAATGGCATCTTCCAAGTAATCCAATATTTTCGGATAACAAAATCATTGAGAATATGACAAATTTTGAGTAATTAAAATTTGGAACAAAGAAAATAGAACGAAAAGTGAATAATGAAAAAGTCATGTAAATGAATTGTAACAATGGAATGAATAACAAAAATTTCGAGTCCCAGTGAAAATTGAGCGAGATTATGGAAGACGAATTATTGGATTCGATAACGAACATTTTCCTGCGCCGGATCGATTCGTGTTTTACGAATCTAAATCAGGATTCGTATCGCGGCTTTATATTCAATAAGTCATCGTTACAAAACGCGTGTAATCATTTTAGATAGAGCAACTGCGCTCGAGGCTTTTCATTAGTATTGAAAAATTCCTGGTTTATACAATTATTTAAAGCATATAAAATTAGAGCGAAGTCTTTCCTTGCAGTTTATTTTTTACGTTTTTTTTTCCATCGAAGCTTTCCAACTGCACCAATAAAAATTTTTGCTAACGAGATCCTAAAAAATACAAAGAAAAAAATATCGTGATATTTTTTTATCGCGTTTTCATTTTTCAAATTAAATCAGTTCAGTTATTAACTCTGTATGCATTATATCCATTGATATAAATTTTTACCATTTTTCAGCAATAAAAACTAGAAATTCCATGCAATTTATTTGAGATCAAAGTTTACGTTTGGTTTTCTGCAAATTGATTGACTTTTTATTAATTCATTAAACAGTTCTGAAAATTCACGTTTGAAAATTTATTAAAGATGGTTGTGATATTATTTTGTCATACTTGTTTTTTTTTGAGAGAGAGGTTACTGACCTAACAATCTGAAAAGCTAAATCTTCCAAAAATATATATATAACAAAGAAACAAACCACGAACATTCATTCTGTTTGAATTGGCTTTAAATCTGAATTGCAGCTGGGAACGAGACATCGGATAAGAACGTCTGGAGTCGTTTCGTCCATTAATTATGGCTTCATCAAGTACAATCTTTGCCTGTCTTTACTTCGCCACGATTCCTATGTGAACATTTTGCAACGACCCTTTCATCCCCCGTTTTGCGTCTGGACAAAGAGAAAAAAAGCGCGAGTCTTTCATTTCCGCATTCTGTGTATGTGTTTTTTGGTGTTTCATTTACGCGAAAGCTAAAGGCAAGTCAGATAAAGTTCCAAGTCCCTCGAAAAGTGGATAAACGCGCTATTTTTCTTTTCTCCCCCGTTCCGTTTTTCGCTTGCCCTCGATATGAAAGCGCCGCGAGTAATGTTGCTCGCGATATTAAACGAGTTATCGCATATTAAATCCCTCGGTGATTTGTTTCACGTGGAAGTTTAAATTAGCTGTCGGTTTGATCGAGTGCTAATGAAATGAGCAGCGCGTTCGTTAAGTGCGATTGACATGCGTTTGCCTTTGATTCACGCAATTCACACACTTAGATCGGATGCCTTCCGTCTGAAATGTTGCTGCAAGTTTAGCTTGTCAGCAATCTCTACTTCAGCGTCGTTTCTGTTTGTTTTTAATCTCATTCGCTGTTCATTTTTGTGTTAGATTGTATGAATATTAAAAAAGTTTATTTCACAGAATTCTGTCGGACAAGAGGATACTTAGGATTTATGAAATATTAATTATTTTTGTTAGTTACGATTTGTGTATATAATTTTATAAATGAAAAACAATAAAAGCTCAAGTAACTTGCGGCATGTAATGCCAATGTTATCGCAGATCGGAGCAGTCGTGATGATTCACTTAGTTAGCAGATAAACTGCAACGTCATTTTGCTCGGAGAAAAATTACTTAACGGTTTGCGAGTTGTCACGCGATCGCTTGTATTTGGTGTTACCCGCGTGTCACAACGAATTTGAAACTGGATGATAGATTAAAAAAATCCTGCGGCGATGAATTTATTATGCCAAACGATACACGCTGCTGAATTAACGTCAGACAAGTTTAGATTAACCGCTAGAAATAAGATATTGAGCTGGAAGATTGTTCTTTATGCATTTATGAAAAATATTTTTATAAAGAATTTCATGGCGTCACAAACAAGAAAACATGATCGAAATTCATCAAAGTAACTAAAACAAGTTCGGACTTGTTGAAACTGATTCAAACCTTGTTTGAACTTGATTAAGGCATGAAAGACTCGTTCGAAATTATTGGAATACTAACTATCTACAGTTTTTTTGGAATGTCTGAATTAACTGATCCGGACTGATCGAAACCACTTTGAACTCGTTCGAACCAATTAAAACCAGTTTCATCAAACTATTTGATCCTGTTCAAAAATGTTGACAGGACATGCCATATTCAAATCAGTTGAAACAATTTCAACTTGTTTGGAACTTGTTCAAACTATTTGAACTCGTACGAATTGGTCCGAACTTGTTTGAACTTTACTGACAACTGGTCTGAACAAATTCGAACTTTTTGGAACTTGTCGGAACTCAGATTCAAATTCAAATTTGTCGGGCCGCTAAGCACATTCGAACTTGTTTGACAAAGAGCAAACTCGGTAAAATTCACTCGATATAATTATTTGATTCCATTCGTGCATGTTGTCAAACTCAACTCGTGCATTATCTTCACAAAGACGACCTTAACGCGAATTCTATTTATGTCCACGGGACACCGCTCTAGTTTAATTTGGAGCGCCCACCATTTTCTCCGCGCGCGTAAATAAATCGCAGCAACGGTTCAGTGTCCGCAACCCGTACGCAAATATCGCCAATTTCCAAAGCGCATGGACGTGATATGTCACGGGAACGCGTCAAGTTGGAGATTCGTGTTTTTTTCCGATCCATTTGTTTGTTCAGTACGCCTTTTGCTGCAGCACAAATTTGAAAAAGTGAACGAGTGTTTATTTTCAAAAGTTCGATGAAAATTCGTCATTTCGAAACGTATACTTCCAACAAAGTTACGGGTGAGATCGATAGCTACAAAATATTCTACAATTTCATCTATTGCTTCTACGTTTGTTTCGGCTATTATTTTTAAAAAAAGTCTACTACGATGATTATTTTGTAGACGGATTTTTTGTCGGAATTTTCTCCGATGATAATCGGGTCGGAGTTATTTGCGAGTTGTATTATCGAACGACGGTTGTCGCAACGAAAGTATCTCAATTTCACGGACGTAGCGCAGTTTTTGGGGCAAAACGACGAAAGGTTTAATTTGGTACCGACGAATGTATCATGTTTACTCTGTCACAACGCAATTGTTTCATTTTGTGTCATTTGTTTCGCTCCATCATAAATATTTGAGTCCGACCGAATGCAAGTCGTTTTTACGCCGCGACGAGTGGCATCGATTAAATTTTCCACCAGAAGCATTTTCGCTGCTGAATTTTCACCCTGGAAATTGAGATGGCGAGTCGCGTTACAACTTTGCGCTTTCGCAATTTCTCGAACAAAAAAAAAGGTATAAATTATGAAATGCCGGGCGAGAAGAAAAAGTTAGAAAATGAATGCGATGCAACGGCGAGTCAACAAGATGAGTATCGTCTCGTTACTGAAAATATTACGAGTTTAATAAGTGGAAGCAATTAATCCGGCAAAAGCTCTCGCCGCTTTGAGCAATAAGTCGTGGTATTTCGTGTAAATCTAATGCGACTGTGGCGTCGACACTTTAGTAAAGTTCAAAATATTCTATCTCGTTGGCTTGACGCGCGTTTCTCCTAGTCCAAGAATGAGCAGTGTCACGCGCGGCGCATTGCATATCGCTCGCCTTTAAAAGGTTTAAAATTACGGGTCGGAATAGCACACGAACGCTCCGACGAGCTTTTGAATTATGTCGGCGTGTTCTTGAATGCGGGGCCATCTAGTCGCAGATAGGTCACTACGATAATGCGATTAGCCAGACACCACGTTCTCCGACAAGCAACGCCCGAAATAATACTCATTAACTGCTCTTTTTTGATACTCTTAATATTGCGCGACTGTAATTTCCAAACAATTTGTCTTCATTTTTTTCAGCAAATCTTGAAACTATTGAAACTTATTTCTTGAACTCGTTTAAACTCATTTAAACTGTTCTGATTAAATTAACCTCTTGCGAATTAGTTGGAACTAGTCTGAACTTGTTTCAACACGTTGGAACCAGTTCGGACTCCCTTGAAGTTGGCTTCTTACGGAGAAGTTGAAACCATTTGAAAGTGGTCCGCTCTCGTCCCAGATGGTCCGAAGTAGTTTAAAGTTGTTCGAACTAGTTCGAACTTGATCGGAATCTTCTTCAGTGGTCTAATCTTGTTCAAACTTGTTCATTTTTTCTGTCTTTTTTTTCTCTTTTGAAAGTGGTCCGAACTTGTTAATGGTAGACTGATGAAGAAAAATCTTTCTAAACACCAATCATAAGTTTCTATACAATTTCAGAAACCGTCTCTACACATCTAGAAAATATTCGACTCTCATAGTTGTAAATTTCAAAGCGTACGAAACCTGGTCCCAAAAATATATTACGAAAGCGTGCCCGACGACAAATAATTGACTCGATTTGTTTGTAAATTTCTGTTGCAGATCGCAACGTCGGAGATCAGAAAACCTGGCTTTGCACCGCGGAATGTAGGTGGGCACTTTCATTAACCCGTGATCGATCGCCTTTTGGCATGACTGCACAGGCTGCGCCAGCTAATCCGCCCGAATCAGTTGAGTATGGAAATTTTTCTGTTCCCCCGATACCACTCACGAAATGAGACTCGCGCTGCATTTTTACCTCACAATATTTTGCCTCTCCACAAATAACGTGCGAGCACCACTTTTCTCTCTCTCTCCTTTTCTCGACGTTGTCCCAGTGCCAGCTTGTTTGCGATTTTATTTGGCAGCCAATTTTTTTTTCAAATAACCTCAAAGAATCTAATCCACGTGGTCGCGCATAAAGGAAGATTAAGGGTATCGCTCTCTCTTTTCAATCAGGCGCGATAAAAAAAGACAGACTTATCGTTTAGCGTTTCTTGTTAAGAACAAACCGATCAATCACGTGTGTGAAACTCGCAAACACATTGCGGTTATCGATACGAGATTATGTAAGAGTAAATACATTTGCGCGAAGACAAATATTCATCTTTAAATAAAACCTTCATCGATAAAACCGATCAGATATAATACTCATAAAAGTGCTACAATTCCACTTAAAAAACACACAATGTACACCGTAAAAAAAGAGTTTAATTTTAAACCTCGTTTTAGAGCAAATTTGCTCAAATTTTAGAGTCGCAATTTAAAAGTCAAACAAAGTTGCTGTAATTTTCAACTTAGAGTTTGAAATCTGACCTTTTCACTTTTTTGATCAGATTTTCAACTCTTTACTGGAATTTTATTCTAACATTTTGAAAGTTAAGCCGAAAATAGAAAGAACCTAACCTCGAACGTCACACTGAAAACACTTTTCCTTTGTGATTAATTATTTTTTTTATGATTTTTTCAGATTTATCGTTGTCGAAGACACTTTTGAGTAAAGCTAGAAAGAACTGCAAATAAAGTCGAACCTTTTTGTTTCAAAACCTAAATTTCTATTTAACCTAAATTGGATTAAGTTGGATTTTGAACTTCGACTCTAAAATTCGACCAAATTTAGTCGCAACTGAGTTAGAGCAATTTTGCTTGAAATTTCTACTTCTTTTTTTATCGTATACGATAAAATTTAATTAGCCGTTAATTGGCCATTCATTTTCAACGTTTAAAATTATACAAACTGTCTGTCAGTACATCATAATTATTAATTATATCTAAAGACAAACCATTTTTTGCATCTAGGGCGAAAAATATTATTATAAAAATATTATTACCGCCTATATGTTTCACTAATATTTGCAGTTCTGAATTTTTTTTTAATTTTAGAAAATTTTATGACCGTAATTTCGGTAATTTATAAAATTAATTTAGTGTTTTTTTTTAATATTCTGGTGAATTTTTGGTGGACTGTCTAAAAAAAATTGGTGAAAAAATGCACAAAAGTGATGAGATTTTTCCATTAGAGCAGTAAAAAATTTAGCAAACTAAAAAAAATTATTTGCCATTCTTAATTAAGCCGTCTCTCGTTGGTTGCAACGTTGCCAAAAGCGATAAGATAATTCTTTTTGTTTCAACACTTTTCATTTTGCAAAAAGAAAGATCAACATAGTAATTCAGCGAACGAGTTTCGGACCGGTCGATTTACCTCCCCGGCATTGTGCTACAGACCGTACCCTCCGGATATTATACTTCCTATTGTTATTTGTATCCATCGATACAAGTTTCTCAAATTGTAACCTGGCAAGCACATTAACAGAAACATTGTGCAAAGATAGAGCTCAGCATAAGATGTCTGTTATTATTCTCACAATGATACATTTTTTTTCTTTTCAAACAAGTATTGTAGCTATAAATAATTAGCCGTGAAGTAAAAATTCGAGCTCACATTGGAAAAAGCGAAAATCAACAAAACAGTTAAAAGAAGTTAATAATATATGATTTTTATTCAAGAGTAATTATCCAAGACGGAAATACTGTAACTAAATTTTCGTACTAAAAAAAGGTGAACAGTTTGTGAATGTAGTTTGCAGAGGTTACTTTAATTTAATTAAATTTTTATATTTTCGCTGCGCGAGTTTATTATCGTCGCAGTAAAAAAAACAAGTGTGAGAATTATGAATTCCAGCCATGATCATAATAATAATTACAAATAGCAATTGGTAACAGCGCCGCAACATTATTGAAAAAGTGGCACTCGTTTCAAGCTTCGCGATTGTTTCGCAAAAATGTAATCATGATGCCAAGCACAATGAATGGAAGCACCGTACCCGACGCTTGCATACAAAAGACTCGAGTTTCGCGTTGACACCTTATTTTTTATGATTTTTTTTACTCCCATTTTATTTTCTCCGTCATTTTTTTCTCATTTTTTTCGCTCTTTTTTTATCATTCAACATGCACGAGATTTCAGTTATTACAGCACAGATGCCTGATCTGAAAACAAGCGAACACATTTTCAACCCTTAATTGTCACCTGCAGACAATTTTTCATACTTTCCTAGCATTTTGATTAAAACTTGCCCAATTCTTGAACATTTTATTGATCTCACTTTACTTATACATTAAAGTAGAATTTACAGAATCTCAACATTGGGTTAAGAAGGGGAGGGGGGTTTAGGGTAGTTGAGCAACAAAAACTTACAAGTTTTCACATGAAATGACATGCAGCCATTGGGATGGAAACAGCACATCTGCGATTATCGGTGCTTGTAATTGAGCACAATAAATTGTCGATGTGTAAATACTTTGCAAAAGGTCGATGAAATCGGTTATAATGCGAAAACTGACTAATACTACATTGGCATTGCGTTTTTGCTGTTGTCGGTTTTTATTATTTATCGAAACAATTATAAATTCCAATAACGAAGCATAAATCTCAGTAGAGATATTGTTAATATTGTTAATAATATTTAATCATTTATCAGGATTTTTGTAACTGAAAAAAAGAACCAAATAAAACTGAATGCAGAAATCAACTGATGCCAAAAATCATTAGAGATAATTTTTTGATGGAATTGTTTTGGAAAAAGTTCATGATTATTGATTTACTTGTAACTCAATTCCGTTCTACTCAAAGCTAGGCTGTTAATATCAATTATTATGTTCGATGAGAAATTTCATCAATTTTGCAGCTGAATTATAATACAAAAAGTGGCTTGCTAATACAGTTTGACTCAGTTGAAATTATCTATAATCATCCTAATTAATATTGTTTCAATCTATAAACATCATTTAAGTTTTTTGTTAAGTTTTTTTTAATTTTTATAAGCGTTATACAATGATTTTGGAGCTAATTGTTCCGTATACGTGGGAGTTTGTACTTTTTTTTGTCATTCAGAATTCCATTAACTTTTTCGTTTTCGTGTATTCTATGAAAAAATAATATATTTAATTTAATTATTAGCACGTAGTTTGATTTCGCCATAAAAATAGTTTCCAGCTGTTGCTTTTCGTGTGTATGTAAAACTAATATTTTAGTAGAGAGGCTTTACGAGCGCAGAAGAGCTCAAATTTAAAATTGACCAGCGATGGGCCTGACCTGCCAGGTTAAGCTTGGCTTAAATTTTAATCCTTTCATGAAATACTCTCAACTGGCGCGCGCTGTGTGAACATGGAATAGGTGGACGTTTGATAAACGAATCAGCAATAAGACGACTATTCCGCAAGGGAAGAACAAAGCTTGACTAATTTCGCGATTCGATTTGTCCAGATCATCTTTTTTTAACTTTCATATTTCCCGTTCCGAGCGAATTCTCAGGGGAGTATATTGATAGCAGTTATCCGATCTGCAAAATAAAAAGTACGATGGATTTATGGTCGAGATTTTTGTTTTATCACTGCATAAACGTTAATGTTTATAAACTGAAAAATATTTTTTCTCTTGTCAAGTATGCAGTGCTAATTTGTGGCTGCAGTTTGGTGATGAGCAAGAATGCTCTAAATTGGCGCATCGGACGGTTCTAAATTATGTGCTAATTACGAGTCACGTCGAAATAGCTTTCCAATTTTGAAGATTAAACTTATTCTATAATACATCACATACACTGATCGAAGTAGGCGTAAAATGCTAAAATTATGGAGTACCAAATGTTGTTCTGTTTCTATAGAAGCAAAGTTCATTATAAAGCTCATTTGACATTATTTGTTTAGCCAATTTGTTTTTCCTAGGAAAAATATGTATTCATATAAAACGTAAACATACCACGAATAAAGACCAGGAAGTATAATGAATTTTTTGCACAATAAGTGGCAGTGAAAATTCACCGGTACACGCATACACTCTCTTACAGGGAAATAATTTTATTAAAAAAGCGTGGTACGTGAAAGAAAGTAATTTTTGATGCATTTATAATTTCTCTGGATAGATCAAAATGTTATGAAGATATAGAATGTTCAATATAAATTTTTCTCACATTCTCAAAATATTTTGTTGGTTGAAGTCTGTATCAAATTTTCGTTGAAAGTTCCTCGAAAATAAAGGCTAGATGTGTGCTATTTTTTATCAAATTCGTGTCTTATTGTCGGACGTAAGGGAAAAATGCGAGAAAATGGTTTTACTCGAACGTGAAGGACACTTTTGGCAAAAATATTTTAGCAATTCTACCCTGGTGAAAATGGAAAATATTGAACAATATACCGTTGCAAAGCGGACACTTCACACAGAAAAGTGCATGTTTTACAGAAATGCATATAGTTAAAAAAAGCCCATGATGTCACTCCTGATATGATATAATAATATTCGCAAAAAATTCTCTCTTGTATGAAAACATATTAATTAAGAAAGTATGTTCTCTGAAACAAAAAATACCCGTTTACGAAATGTGGGAAAATCTTGTTTCTTCACTAATATTTTTTATTCCATATCCATCCATAGGAGAAAACATTGATGGGAATTTATTTGAAAAGTGTAATAACGTTCCAAAATTTAAACTATACAACACACTTTAGAATAAAAAATGTCCAAGAACGATCGATAATGGCAAATTACATTTGCGTTCATAAAACTACGCCTTTTGTCGTTTTCGAGTTAAAGAAAGAGAAATAGATATGGCATGAAAAACGACTTGGAAAGTTGCAAGTTTGTAGGAATTCCCCAATTCTCGTTTGTCGATTAGAGTGTATGGCGACTTTTCTGCACGTTCTAACGCGCGCAGGGTTATGATATCGAATCCTCTAATACTCGTATAATATGCCGTGCTTATCCGGGAAGTTAGTAAGGTAGTGCGGTCGGTTATCTGCATGCAAAATCCTTTAGCTTGCACGCGCCGAAGCCGGTGCATAATTTTGTAAGCGTCATTATTACAAACACTCTCTGCTTGACTTGATTTCTAATCACTTCATTTTTGACGATAAGTGTTGACGTTTGCGTGCTCCAGCAAACTCACATTCCAACGCCAACCTGTCACGACTTTAACGAGGAGAATAATCAATTCTAACCTAAAAACAACCACTTTGACACGCTTTACTAAACTTCTATACGTCCTTACTTAACGCACGCGATTAAACAAAGATAAACCCGTTTTGAAATAATTAAGTATGTATATCCTTGTCTAACCAACAACTTTGAAGAAAAACAGAAATACCTCTTTCTGACCCCAGCATGGAAATCATACTATTTCATTTAGCAAGAGTTAAAAAATGTATCTGCATATTTGAATGAACTTCTACCACAGAAGCACTTATGTTTTTGAATATTCACACATTTTAAAACGATTTTTAACAAGTTTATAACTACTTCGAAGTTTGTTTCGGCAGTGTGGTATTTCACACAAAAGTGCGGTCTGTTAAGTTTGCCGATCAGTATAACTATAGTCGTACCAATTAGAAATTTGATCGCTATTACCATACGTCGACGTATCGTGCTTCAACGTCCTGCATCAATATTATATAAGCGTCCCATCAACTATAATGTTGACAGCTTGAAAGCTTGTAATATATATTTGACGTACCAGGCTTCATTAAGTGTATTAACATTGAAAATATGGTAATGATAAGCCATGCAAAATTCTTCGTTCTGCCAAGTACCATGTACTGTCGCAAAAAATACGCTCATGAATAAATCATTGAAGCGAGTACACCTTATAAGGTATAAAAAGTGAAACAATACCGATAATTAATATTAAAAATTATATGATGAAAACAACATTCTTTATTCCCAGTTAGGAATTCATAGTCATGAAAGTTTTTCTTCATTTTTTATACTCTATAGTTTCATACTTCCATTCACACGTTTGTCCGCAACTTCTAATGAAAATGTTAACAACACTTCTTGTACAAGTGTTTAAAATCGGTAAAGTTTCGGCAATTATAAACCCTGTTTGAGGATGAAAAAACTTCGTTAACCGGTCAGGAAGTTTGAACATTCATCTGGGCAGTCTCGATAACTACCTTTTTTGAAAAAACCACCAAAAATGCATTTAATTCTTTTGGAAGAAAGACTGAATTTCTCTATCCGAACTCGGAAATATTCTGTGTATTGTTTACATGATAACCAAATTCTTATCAGGAGACATGAATTAACGTCTGGTCACACGTAAACGGACCATCCGTTTAAGATGTTATCGGAAACCATAACTAAAACTTTCGAACGATTAAATAAGTTAAAAATCGAGCGCATCCTAAAGTTAGTTACGAAACAAGCTAACGTCGAAATCACTCAAGACATTCTGTGATGAGTATTTTCGAAAATAGTACTAGTAACCTACTCTACGTTATCGTTTTCGCGACATTAACTGACTTGATTCCTTTGTTTTTCAGAATTGCCACCGCTCTCTTTGTCAGGATGAAAAATATATCGAGGAACTGATCGAATGTTACTGTAAAGTGAAGTGAGCCTCGAATTACAAGATGGCGGCTCTAGATAGAGCCACGTGGTTTTTACTGGTGGCGACGCTGTCGCTGCTAAGTGCGGGAGCCGCGTGTCCGAGTATGTGTATCTGCAAGTGGAAGAGTGGCAAAGAATGGGTGGAGTGCGCGAAGCGCAACCTGAACGTCGTTCCAGAGGGCGCTCGTGAGGAGACTCAGGTACTCGTTTTATCTGACAACAGTCTCGGAAGCCTTCCCTCCGAGTGTTTTCGGGCGCTTAATCTGACGAACCTGCAACGGCTGTACCTCAGCAGGTCGCAAATTCGGCACATCTCGCCGACCGCTTTCCTTGGCCTCTCCGGACTTGTGGAACTTGATCTCTCATTGAACTACCTTTCTGACGTACCGACTGAGGCATTAAACAAGGTCATTTTTCAAACCTTTCTACTATTTTTTTTTTCATTTTGTGCGAAAGAGAATAAATTAACTTGAAAAGAAGAAAGAGTCCTAAAAAATTCGATTAATTTATCACAAGACGGAAGAATAAACGAGAAGGATAAGAAAATGGCATAAATGAGTTTGATTAATGTTTGCGAAGCGAGCGAACAGAATTAAAAAGACGTTCGAAGGATATCGAAGTTTCGACATATTTTCCCACGCTTCGTTATTAGACGGTTTGGAGTAATACGAAGAAGCATGTTAATTGACAGTAAAGCTCGTAGGCAGTATATCATGTATGATTTGTGAAGATTAGTCAGGATAAAAATTCAGGACTTGAAATTCTAAAAAAAACGTTTAATAACATTTTTCTATTGAAACTCGCATTTAGTAGTAGGTAAATGAGGCTTAAATGACACGCAATCAATCTTGCTGAATCTTAATGTAACCTTCTTTTATAAAATTTAATTTAATTTAAGTGATGATATTGTTGCACACCGCGCGACTTAGTATAAAACTTAATAATAGTTTTCAACAAGACTGACTAAAACTTTTCTACAAACATCCTCATGACAACCTAAACAATCGAAACAACCTAATGACCGCGATATTTAGAGTCAAATCGCGTTCCCTCAATACGTAATAATATTACTTTCTACTATTTGAACCTACACCGTTAAATTTAAAACAATTATTACCTCATTAATAATTAAGATGAAGCAAGGAGGTTAGAAGTCTTCTAACTTTTAATCTTTCTGAGATGTAGACAATAAAAGAACCTTCAAATTCACCATCCTATGAGTTATACAGAGCTCTTGTAATACACGATGAATCACGCTTCATATTGCAGTTCATTGTATCCCTATCTCATACTATAACATTAATTTAATAAGAGACAGAGATACTGATGAACCGTTATCACTCTGTTGCCAAATCTTATTTTGTCTTGCAGGGTTGCCAGAACCTGATGAAGTTGATGTTGAACGGTAACCCGATTCGTGATTTGCGTCGGGATACCTTCAGGGCGTTAGAACAATTGACAAATCTTGAATTAAGCGACTGTGCAATCTCGAACATCGAGCAAGGCGCCTTCAATGGATTGCATTCCCTGGAGCGCCTGCGCTTAAACGGCAACAAACTGTCCCACGTGCCGGAAATGACGCTGCCTCTAGGCATCAACTTGAAGACATTAACCCTGCATCAAAATTCGTGGATTTGCGACTGTAATCTACTGCCACTGCAGACCTGGATTAGAGAATCGGCCCAGCAGGCGCCGCAGGAGAGCGAGCCTATTTGTCAGGCCCCTGACAGACTTCATGGCAGACACATCAAGGCAGTTAAGATGACAGATTTAGCATGTATGCCCACGATTCACCTTCCTATCAGAATGGACATCTACGAAGGTGCAAACATCACCCTTGAATGTGATGTGTTTGCAGTTCCAGCTGCTAAAGTTACTTGGTACTTTGCTGGCGAGTTGTACGAACCACAAGACAACGATTCTTTCACGTCCTCTTCAAGAATAAGGTAAGGCTTGGGATTTAGTAAATTTTTAAAATTTTAAAATTTAAAAAAAATGTTGAAGTATTATATTATAGGCTGTATTGATTTATGTGGCGCACTTTAGTCATATCAGAAAAAGTGAAACATAGAATAGTGAATCAGAAATCATTCTGGTCAGTCTCTACTGAAAAGTAGTTAGTGGCTGTTACTAAAAAATTGACTCTATATTAATAACAAAAAATTAATTCACTGCGAGATTGAAACACGAATAATATTGTGAAGGATGGAAAAATAGTGAGAAATGAACACGCCAGCCAAAATATTATTCGAGCGCTTATCGGATTTGCATATCGTCGACGCTGATGCTTCTAGTCATTCAAGGTTCACATGAATACACGCAGCAAACATCAAATCGTCAAATTAAGAAGTTTTAATAAAATTACATATGAGATGAACTTTTGCAACAAATTTGAAAGCTTAACTTGATGCGCTACAAAAGTACTTCAATTAAAGTTCGCGTACATTCCGTTGAGACAATGATTACTTCATTATGTCTTGTTTTGATGCTGCGGCAGCTTATGTATTACTCTCCCAATTGATATGAGGCATAATTATTATTTTATTAATTACTCTTTAAATATATGTTTCATTAATGATTGAAAAAAGATTTCAATTTGATAAAAATCTATTTATCAAAAATCTATTTATCTAATTAAATATCTTGTTTTAACGCGAAACGCTTGCCAGACTTAGATACGAGTTAAAATATGCCCAAACTAATAGAAGGAAACGCGAATTTAATTTAAAATTATAACGTTCAGATGCAGCAAATGTCAAGATATAACGTTGTGTTACGTTAAGCATCGCTCGAAATTCCACCTTCTTTTCACAAAATATAATTCAAAGGCCGCGTTTGTTTCATTCAAACAACGAGTAGCATTTTTCATCCCACGTTTTTTTGAGAACTTCTTGTGTGAACAACGTTTTTCAATAACAACCAACTGCAATTTCATTTCGACTGTACTTTGTCAGATAAATTTTATTAAATTTCGTCTCGAAAAAATTTGTTGTAACAGTTTTTTGTTTTATATTTCCTCAACTGAACACATCTTACGTCTGTATTAAATTCCATCATCTTCCACGTAAATTACACATTATAGAACTTCTTGAAATGTATACAGAAACAGTTATAAACTAATTTTTACATTGAGAATTCTTACATTAGGGTTTTGCAATGCAGAGGGATGAAATTTTGATTCAAAAGTAAATTAATATTACTTAATACCAAAAAATTACCAAACGAGCAGTGAATTCGGACGTATAAAAAAATCTCAACAACACCACGTTGTGGCTTGTAAATTAGTTAAAAAAGGATGGTTCGTAAATACTTTGACGCTGTAGCGAAAAGCCCTTGTTTGTTTAGGTTTGAAATTCTTTTTTTCCGGTATAAAAAAGTTAATCGATTAAAAGAAATTAAATTTTTTGCCACGAAGCTTTGAGTAAAAAACTCTGATTGAGCATTTGTCTGTATTTGATTGTAGTTTGAAAAAATTATTACTTTCATTTCGTTGTAGCGATTAATATTTTTCGGATGAAAATTGTTTGATCAGAAAAATAACAAAAAAGTTTTCAAGTTGGAATTGAATATAGCCTAAAGGCTATTTGGCCAACGGAAATCAAATGAATATAGGATAGGACGGTGAATCGCAGAAAAGAAAAAGTTGGCGCGAATCAGGTGGCATGACATACGGCCTTTGGAAAAGCACGTTTCCGAAGCGCTCGGTCTGTACTTGTACACGGAACTTTGATACATAAATTTTATTCGAGCGAAGTTTGACGACGCACATTGTTGTTTAAACGAGTTTTACGACGATTAGAGCGTAAAAAAGGCGACTTTTTCAAAAGATGCACAACAATTTATCGCGCGAAATTTTTGCAACTGTTTTATTTTTATTGTTTTTTTTTTTTTTTTTGTTATATTGTTTATCCTCTGTCGTTGTATTTTTTAGAGTCGTCCGCTGATTTTTTAGAATTAAAACTTTCATTCGAATTCCCAATCCCAAGGACGTAGAAAAAAAGTTTACTTTTTTTCCGCCAACAATTGTTTGGTTTTAATTAATCGTCAGTTTCGAACACGAGGGTGATTGACAAATCTGATTTTCAAATATCAGTCCAATTATTCAGTTCGATTTATGATTATTAATCTTGTTTGTGCGAGCCAATCGGAACGAAACCAAGGTAAAAACGTCGTCCGTGATGTAATTAACGTTGCATTTTTACGAGCAGTGATTTTAAATTCAAATTCAATTCAATTATAATATCGAATGAACTTATAACTCACGTGTTATAACCGCGTAAAACGTTTCATCCTTATTTGCAAGGTGTGCATAATCGCCATTTCAATTTCTATGTTAAATTTGAAAGGGTTTTCGTGAGTTCAGTCTAATTTTGAGCAAGACATAGCTGACTTGCTTTATTAATCTTTTTCAAACAATCTCGCTCTTGCACATAATTCCTGCATTTTCTGAGAATCCACGCAATCACTCCAAGTACACGTGTGTTCATTTTTGTTATGAAAAAATGAGTAAAAACAAACAATTGGTTATAATTATGTCTCTATTTTTTCTAATTACTCTCAGTCACTTTTTATTATTATAAATTAACTTACAAAAAACCTTATATTGGTTGATTTGAAAATCAAGTTTATGATTAATTTCGATAATTAGACTAGGAAAGCACGCTTGAATACAATAAGTTACCCCTCTTGAAATGGCAACGAATTAAAGAGTTAAAATTTGAAGCTAATTGATGTGCTAAAACATTCCATCATTTCAGCGTATTGCAATTATATAATTACATCGTCGTTCAATCGTTACGTGCATTACAATTGAATAAATCAAATTACAGATTCCCTGCACGGACTCAAATACAGTTCTATATAAAATTTAAATGCAAGTTCCGTTCTATCAATCACTCTCATTATAACTTGAAGAAACATGAACAGCAATTTTTTACTTGGCAGTTTCTCTCTCTCTCTCTCTCTCTCTCTCTCTCTCTCTCTCTCTCTCTCTCTCTTTCTACATTTTTCAGAAGTAACACGCGATTTAAAAAATAAAGTAAATTTAATCATCATGGTGTTAACGCAAGTAATAGTGAACTAGTTAAACAATTTCTTTCCTACTTTTGCAGCGGATAAAAGGGAGCCTTCTCGTTTAAAAAGGTGTGCTTTTGTCAATTCCTTTTAACTTGTTTTGAACCTTTTACAAATTGAAACTGACAGGAAATCTCTCTGCCAGTATTGAAACAGCATAAAAATCTTTATTAAATAGAAGTGATTAACTCCACAGCTCTCTCATTTATCTTTGAAAATCTCTTTAAAAAACTGTCTCCCCTTGATTTTTGACGCATATAGTATGTGCTGCTTTGAACATGAATCTGCAGGGTTCAAAGATAGGCGAATTCTTCTATTGCCTGGGAAATTTGTTTTTTTTTTGTTGCTCTAGTCATTCATCGCTTTTGAGTGAAAAAGAAACAAATGGTAGCCCGAATGATACAAAGTACAAGTTCAGCCAAAGTTCAGCTCTTGAACAGCGAACTTTCATCGGCAAACGGTCGGAGCTTTTAATTAAAAACTGCAAATCGTAGGAATCTAACCGTGCGACTACTGAGAGAATTATTAAGAGACCGCAACGTATGACGTTGAGAATCACTCGGATATTAAAATACTTCTCAGGTGCCCGTTATCGGATCAAAAGTTTTTTTCAGATGAAAAGAAAAGCAGTTTGTAAAGGCAAATTTTCAAACCCAAGTAGGAATCTAGGAGATACCACTGTAGATTGATGAGTGGACAGAATTTAGCAAGGGTAACAACTTTTGAAGGTAATCCCACTAAATAGTTCTTGAATGATAAATTATGAGGTACTTTTTGACTCTGAATTTCAATATAATTAGGCCGGAATTCTGATGGTGCTTTTTTATTGTAAGCTGAAAGGGTCGAGTACATTCGTTACAATTATTGGCAAGGTCTATGGCATGCTTCGAGAACACTTGAATTAATTCTCTTTGAGATCAAAGAAACAAACGGGCAGTTCTAAGGAGAACTGTAAAACTGGGAGTGACGAAAATGTGTCATTTAAGTGTTCAAACTCTTTTGCTTCATTAGTGAATTGATATTTTACGATGTTTGTAGACTATAGACTGTGTTTTTTATACGTCACTATTGGAAAAGCGTTAGTTAAAATGTTTGTCAACAGATGGCGCTAGTTTTCGTTTCGGATTACCTACAGTAGAAGTGCTGCAAGCACAAAAGTATTGGATTTTAATTGAACAGAGAGAAAAATGAATGGGCTTAATTTTTGAACTAAAATCGTTGTCATCATTTATCAATGAATATTAATTGTCGATAGCACAAATAGAAACATTGTTATTGTAGGCGCATCTAAACAAACCAAAATGTAGCACATACCAGATCAATATTGATGTTTTACACCACTTCTATGAAGTCGCTCACTAAAATAATGACCTGAACTATCCACAAATATTTCAACAGTTCGACATTTATGTTGATAACGCAGAAAATGTTAGCCCTATTAGCTTTGCGGTGAAGAATAATCTGTACATGGACGGTAATTCACTCGCTGGTGGAATCCGCTGAGAAATGATAATATTCGTATCAATGGTGCTGGATAAACTGAAGCGATTTAATTGCGGCGATGAAAAATTTCAATTGAAATTCAAAGAGCGTCGCGCTGCCCTCCTTATCTGGATCGCGCGCAAAAATCACTTCATTGCTGGCAGATTACCAGGCGTTAACATCTATTAACATCGGCCAACTTCGCCCATATTTATGAAGCCACTTTTGTTCAGCTCGTTTGTTTCATCCTGCTCTTTCATTTCCTTATGCTAATCACCCATTGCGCTCCTTCGAGTCGAGTTATCGTAAAATAATACCTTAAAGAGGAGACTTGACTTGACGAATTTCTCAGAGTCACAGGAACAGTTGCATACGTCACGACGAGTTGGTTCAATATAGAGCGAGGGTTAAATAGGCACCGGGCATAATTTCACGACGCTCACTTGGTCGACTAAAGATCAACTGGCATGATACCAGTCATTGTCAATTCCCCGGGATGCCTCAACGACCTGGAAAGTGCGCTAGCTGGGTTCTAAAAATTTTACTTTCCTGATTTTTATTTCTTCTCTTCTTTTTTGAAGAAACGTCAAGGGATTTCGTACAAGATTGCAGGTGACCTAAAAATGACCCAGTTTAGACACCATTGAAAGAAGATTAATGTGACTCTACAAAAGTTGATATAATCGGTCTTCAAGACCTAATAGAGAGAGACAATAGACTGTTCTTTGGTTTCAGAAGCAAAACCAACCGCAAAGATAAATAAAATGAAAATAAAAATGTTTTATTTCCGAGATAACGAAAGTAAAACAACTCAAGACAGGAGTAGTAGTAAAAAAACATTCTAGGCGTTGTTTTGGAGAAATTTAAAAAATGTTGCAAACTCGAACGAATTTATGCAATAATTAATGAAATCGCAACAATTATGCAGTGAAATTTTCCCTACTAGCTTAAGAATTTCATTTCAAAAAGCTTTATTCTGAAAAACACTAAAAATTAATTCAAGAGGGCCAGGCGAACTCGCAATTATGCACCATTGAGTTCTTGTGACTCTTTGCGTGCAAGAACTCGAGTTGCTCTAACATCAGCAAACACTCGAGAAGCCGAAAATAGATAGTCGAACGGATTTTTTGACCCAAATAAATTTGGAGACCTGCAAGGTGTCGTAATGACCCGTACGGCATCCCCGAAAGTGGGTTAAGAGCCTGACCAAAATGGACGCTCTTGCAAAAAAGCAGCCCGTAAACTCATAGTCCGAAACACTCGATCAGAACTAAAACGAACTCGTCCTACAGAACATGGAAATAACTTCTTCAGACGCTCGACAAAGTACTTTAGAAAAGATGGAAATAATGCTCTTCCAAAGACTTTCGTCGGCTACTGACAGGATTCAGCAAAATATTACAGCCATGGAAATAACTTTTTCCGGACCACTTCAGCCAGAAACCGATAGTACGCGAGTTATTCATGCAGCCTCTCCCTCACGTTGATGGTTTTCACCGACCTCCAATGTAATTCATTTTTTTTCTTCTCTTCGACCGAATCTAGCGACCACGTAAAGGCCAGTCAAGGTTAAGAGGTTGGTCAATTTTTCCTGATGAAGTACTTTAGAATTTTTAATGGCTTGATATTCGTTTTTTAAGAGGCTATGAACTGTTAAGTTCTTGCACTGCTCAAAATCAAATTAAAAACAGTATCGTGTCAAATTGACTTATAGTATTAACAAAGTTAAAATCATAAATTTAGTATTACACGCTAAGCCCGGGGATCAGTTCAGGTGGTAGTTCGCGATAAGGTATACACGTCAAATATTTAGGAAGTAAACTGCAAGATTGTACTAGAACACTCCTGGTACAATAAGTGCGTGAGATTAGTGGCGCATTAATTATATAATAACCGAGGTAAAAACTTGATGTAATAGCTTTGGCTTTTCTAACCGCAATTGTTATAATCCTTTTGTTCATCTATACCTGTTTTTTTGCGCAGTTCATAGTTTACGTTTGACTGTTCACGGTGTCCGATTCCGTCTGGGTTTCATCATCGATTTGGTACCATGTTCGTGATTTTTCTTTTATTTGTTTTTTTTATTTGTCAAAAGCACTGCCATTTTCAGGCGGCCTGGAATTGAAACCAATTTGTATTGTTTCTTATCGCTATGCTTTAGTCAGGAATTCAGACAAACTGGCAGATAAATTTATCTTTACACATTCGCTTGCCACAGGCGCACTGCTAACAATGAATTTTTTTGGAAGAACTGCTGGATGATCTGTAGCTGATCTATTTGTATTCATTAATTGCACGAGCCACGCGTGAACGGAGCTTTTCAATATCCCAATTTCGACCGGTCAGAATTTGAATAGCCGTGAAATTGTTAGAGCTCGATTTTGCTTTACAGTCGGAAAAAAATTTCATGCACAGATGTTATTTATTATCTTGGAGCATGGCAAAGAGAAAAACTGAACGCCGGAACTGTTTCGCGTTAATAAGCCGGCCGTGTAATTTTGCGAGTTTCTAACTGTCGGAAACTCAAAGTACCTTCATATACCTTCCGTTCCCGTGGCTCCTCCAATAGTTACACGCTACAAAATTTTGCACCCAAAGTCGATAAGCGACGTTGCAAAAGCGCCGGAAACGCCTTAAACACGTAAATGTCGAGAATGGAAATTGCATGTACAAAAAGGAATAGAAAGAAAGATTGGAAGTCAAGTTTGTAAGGTGATTACTTGATTCGATTGAAGAAAAAAACTGGATCAAAGTACTGATGAAATGAAAATGGTCAAATCTCGCCTTCTACCGATAAGCCATCAATTGAAAAATCTCTGCAAAAGTTCACTTTGCAGAATTTTATCGTTCATTAAGGACGTTGCTTAAAAAAAATTTCTAATTGAAATTTGTTTTTGGGGATCGAATGAAATTGGAATGATTCCTTGGAACGAAGATAAAAAGTTGGCGGAAAAGAATGTAACTTCTTGTGAGACAAAGAGGCGGTGATAAAATTGAAATATTTCGACCCAGATTGCAAATGTGTTTGCATTGCAAACTGCATCGATCAATAGGATTATTTACTAGCGATGAGAGAACGCCTAGTAATAGCGATCAGCATTGTTCCATAGAATATCTGATTAGGCTGAATACAAGCGGTAACGCAGGTCGGAAATATTGGTCGATAAGAACATAATGCCCCGCGAGCACGGCCGCTACAACACGTGCAAGTTTATCGCTATTTCATTAACGTTCTTCCTGTAGTAATCTAAAAGTTCTATACTACGTGCCTACGGTCTCATTGACAGCCGCAGTTATTAATAATCGCATCCGCAATTCATTGTGTTCCACTTAACTCTCAGATTTCAAATTTTTCAACTTCCAAAACGATTTCTCTTAACTGAAAAAAAAATAGAAAAGAAATTTTGACATGTTGATAATCACCAATTATTCCTGCAAAATTCAACAATATTTTTCTGGTAAGCAGAATAGTTATGATAAAAATTAAGAACGAGATTTTTCGTTGAAAATGGTTGAGATATGTGTGTAAGATTTGAGAGATTTTTGGAAAAAGGCAACTACATAGTTCAAGACAAAGAAACGACTCGAGCCATTTCGCAAATCAACTAAACAGCCACAATTAAGTTGGCAGTTTGGTTCTTGAGAGACAGCAAAACATCTGACGACGATTTCGGCCGAAATATTTCCCTCGTTGATGTGAAATGACTTCCGATGTTCTACATCCTGAGCATCAATTTCTGATCTCGAGTATGTTTTATTCCGCGAGGTGTACCACGAAAATGATCTCCTTCGCGCAAGGATCCCATCTAAGTTTGTTAGTTTCACGTTCAAATGAAAAGGAGCGATGGATTCTCAGCCTGAAAACAACTTCCTGCGAGTAAACAAAGTGGAAGGAGAGAAGAAGAATTCCAGCAAATAATTTGAAATTCTGATGGCATGGCCTCTAGGGATTTTGAAAACGAAATCTCGAAATCCGGAATTTGGCTGTCGTTTTTCTGAAAATCGCAAATATACAGACGTGTGTACAAACACTTTTTTCAACTGTATCTCTTTTAGATTGCGTGAAAATTTCGACGACACGCCGCAAGGTACACGTAATGTCTCAACTAAAGCAGTCCAGTGAAACAATTTTAACTAAGTCAGACTTATTTAAATCCAAAAATAATGTTGTTACGTTCTGATATTATATCCTGCAATTTTGCTAATGTCGTTTTTTATTTCAAAGTTCTTTTCTGATGAAAAGAAATTTTTATTGAACAACAACCTACTAATATCTGCATGGTCACTTTTTCAACAACTCGACATAGAAAAAAGGGACCTAGCTAGATGGCCGGAAGTTGGTATTGTTGTTGAACTTGGGTGGAAATTCAAACAAGCCATATCCACTTTCCGCGTTAGAAACAGACACCTTCAGTAAGGCACACAATTAAACTGAACAAGCACTTGCAAACGCGTTTCGCGTTGGGTCGGAGAGACTTTGTTGGTGCGATTTTTCATGTTCTCATACCACAATGGAATAAACTTAAACAACATCTTCAATCTTGAAATTTTCGAGAAGTCGATGAAACCGCAAGCGTAAATAGCAGAACGCAAGCGCAACATTTCGTACGGAGTTTAAAGTTTGAAAGCATGGAAGTTATGGAACAACAATCCTCGATAACCGAATTCCAGACTCAGTTCGTCTGAAATTTGTAGGTCATCTTGACAACCGCCCGAGAACTCAAATCAAAACGCTTCATTACTCGGCTCTGACACTGATTGCAGTCGTGGATTTTCTACTTCTCTCAAAGTTGGTCTTAAAAAAAAGATTACGAAATTCGAAGCTAAAAGCTACATTTTTCTTAGAAAAAAAGGCCAAGACAATTTGTTTAATTAAATGTAAAGATATTTTTCATGAATGCAGAAATATTTTATTTGTAGACCTTTTTCCTTTATTCTTGATTAAGGTATCAGGTGGATTTTATATTGATTATAACATTCGAACTTTTATCTGCTATCAGACTGTTCAATCTAAAGCATTTTTGACGTTTATTTGGTACTCAACCCGATTGCATTGGCAAAAAGTAGGGGTTCGGTGATCGCTAATAGATAAGCCTTAATTGATATCATAACAATGAACCAATGGGCGCGATTAATTTGCTCACGAATTTCATCTCCAGGGACTCCAGCAAAGACCGTGAGCAAAGTTGTTACTCGAAATTTAGATAACCGCTTCTGTTTCGTTGAGATAGCGGAGTTTATCAGATATTGTTAGCGCCAAGTTTATTCAGTTTCGAGTTAGAGGGATTTTCCACTAATGATTCCACTCGGGATTGCTTCCAGGTCTTATTCTAATGTTGTTGGAATGCGAGGCTATCGATCGGTCACTATTAAAGCATGCGGAAAAAAAAGCGAACGTCAAGTTGGTAAATCTCAGGAATAGAAGATTTTGAAAATGGGTAGTGCGAAGCTGAAGCTGGCGAACCAGCTTGTCCATAATTAATATCCATTCTTTTCGTGTAAGTGCCAATAATGGGGATGCAAATATTTCATTGGATTGGCTGGTAGTTAATTTGTTAGAGCGGGCGTTCAAATATTCAAGGCACCGAAGAAATCAATACGCAAGGCGCGTCTGAGACGGAAAAATGTTTCGCCGTCGAATTGCGATCCAGCCAATCCAGGCGCGAAACAAGTTTATAATCACGTTATAGTTATCGATCCATCAAGCCAGCGCCTTGTTCGATCCCAAACCGCACCAGGAAGTTGCCTACTCAGCCTATCACAGACTGCTTTTCGTTATTTACCAAAGTAATCTCACTCAGACCGAACTAGATAACGAAGTTCAATTTTACAACTGCTCGTTGAAACCAAATTATCATAAATTTTGAGCCCATCGGAGTCTCCCGCGATGAGCAAAAAAACCTCTCATGTAGCTCCAAGCACCGTTTTGTCTACCGGATTTTCTAGAGTCAAACTTTATTCTACCCTCATTGCTTGTCAAAAATTTGACACCCAACCCAAAGTTGGAGCTCGAAATATCTTTGACGTTGACTGACATAAAAGAGATCAATTTGGGAAAAAGTTCATTTTCGAACAATTATCATGCTTGTCGGAAGGGTTTTTTTTTCGTCAATCCAAAGTGTAGATCTCGACAGATCACGTGTCAGTTGCGACATCAGGATTCCTGGCGGTGCTTAACTGGACACTACTGGCTATTGTGTCAATGTACGAGCGTTCCTGCAACGTTGCTAGACGGATGTTAATTGCATAGCCCACATTTAACACTGCGCTTGTCGACATTCATGTTTGCTGCTCTTAGAAGCAACGCGTTGATCATGCTCAGACGCCCAGACGTCCGAATCCCGTGACTCGTACTCGATCTTGACGCATTCTTAGAGCTGCACAAGTGCGGTAGAAACATAGCAGACATTCGTATGAAACCAAAAATGCTTTTCAATTTGACCGGATTGTTGAGTTAGAAAATTGTGCTAAAAATTTTATTAAACATTTACTTTCGCTACTGATAATTTGTTCTCTGTACTTTTAGCGGTCTGACTAAATTAAAAGCACAGTCACTGCCCTGACTATTTATGAACTGTTACTACTAGTTTCACATTTTTTATCTCGAAACTTTCACCGAAGATAATTTTTTCTGATTCGTATACAGAAAAAACTCAAACTTATGCTAATTGCAGTTTTTTATTTTTGCCTACCTTTATGGTGATTACAAAATGATGATCGAATTGTTTGAATATCATGCGGAAACAATGTTTTTCCATTATCTATTTTAGTTCTGCTATCCTCGGTACAATTTTTCAGAACAATGCATCACGTCGAATTATTAGTTCGTTAGTCTGCTGATGCATTTTTGGAATGCTCCTTTAATGGCTGACAAATTTGCAGCAGCAAATAAAGTAAAGTTCGGGAGTAACTCGAGAAAAAAAAATCGTACAGTTTCGAAGGAGAAAACAATTTGCCCTACAAAGTTTAATCCGAATATTCAATGCTGGTAGCTCTTGCGGCAAGACCTTTTGCAGCGGATAAAATCTTTTATGGCCAAAAGTTGATAAGTTTTCGCATAGAACGCCGAAAGGCTGCGGTAGAAGGTTCTAAAGACGACGTGTCGTGAAGCTGCAAAATTCGAAAATACTTTTTTCCAGTCGCGTTCTCGCAAGTGTCGTTGTTCTCGTTACGAAGGTCTCAATTATACGCTGCTTGCAATTGAGTCTTCTTCAATGCGAAAATGTACGAGCCACTTTCTCACGGTCGATCAAAATTTGACTTTCGTGCAGGTCTTTTCATCGCAATCGTTAAAGCGAATCAGCGACTATAAATTGTTAAACATAAATTACGACGATGTTTTTACTCTTCTTTCTTCTTGTTCTTATTCCTTCGTGTTTTATGCCGTTTTATCAGTCAAGCAACCATTGAAATCACTCAAAATTTGTATCCTCATTCGCGAACCGCCTTCTCATAAATTATCACAGACGTGTGCGTTTCGTCGTCGTTTTTATGTGTCGTTTTTGCGGCTCGCTTTAATTCTGACTGTTAATTTTTGCAAAAACAGAACGACGAGTGAAAATGTATCGCTCGTTGGAAGCTCGCGGAATTTATCGGCTGGAACTAATAATGCAATGGTAATTTGGCTGATGGCACTCAAAACGAGCGGCTTACGAAATGGAAGACAGCGTTAACGTTGTTCTATAATTTGCACGAGCTATTTCGCAACGCTCGCGGCGCATACTCGGGCGAGCCCGAAAAAAATAGCTAGCAAAAATGTCGCGCCAACTGATTTCGCAAGATTTATTTTGTCCATGCAATGGCTGTAACCCAGTTTTCGTTCGGCTGGGATTTGATTAACAATTATACAGAAACGTTGTTTCATTCACGAGCTTTTTCGCAAGATCGCTCGAGTTTTATGCGTTTTTTGTTTATTCACTAAAACTCACGCTGGCTAGATTAAATTTGCTTGACAATGTACTTTTCCGGTACTCAAAGATTTAAAATCCTCCGACAAGACCTCGACTGTCAGTGATAGTGTCGCACAAATAGTCGGACCGATTGGATACAATCGTTCTTTGTTTTCTTCCGAATCCGTGCCAATGTTAGTCCAATTAGTCCGATGTTGTCATTGAAATAATCTCAGTTTGATGTTCCAGTAGTTCAAAGAAGTTAAAGTCAGACGGTGAACAAATATTGGATTCAGTATAGCGGCTTGTGGTTTGAATCAACTGCACATCAGTATCAATCAAATTATAACTGCTCAGTGGTAGAGATAAGGAAAAGTGAGATCAAATCAGACAAACGAAATTTAAAACGCCAATTTAGCACTATCACTTTTTACTGCTAATATGCCAGTTTTGGAAATTGTTTTAAAGAATGAGATGAAGTTCGGAGTTCATCAATACTTGGAACTTTAATATGTTGTTTCGACTGTAGTGCTGTCTTTCCGCCCTGAGCAACCAATTGAAATGAAGTACAACATTTGCTTATTTACAGTGTAATACAAAAATACATGATTCAACAGAGTTTTCTCGTTACTGAAAAGTTCAGTGGTATAGATCAAGGTTTGGTCAGCCATGACTTCAGTTTACCGAAACTTACAAAGCAAGACGAATTTATTTGCTACGAAGCAACACCGTGACGAATAAACTCATTGAAAAATGCTTTACAGTGAAATTCACTTAAACCGAACTGCTTCCTTTCCATAGAATAATTATCGGCGCATCAAAAGACCAGAACAATGCCGGCGAACTGACAATTGTGTTTAAATTCACTGCAGAACCAATTAGCTGAAAATACTATGAGCTTCCGAACTTAAGCAATTTTTTTAATTTTCAATTTGAGTTCTAATCAGCTAATTAGCTGATTAATAACTTCATCGATCGCATGTTTCGTTAATGCTATATAGTATAGGATCAAAATATAACACTCCCCTGAGCATTGGCGTATGCTATTGTATATAGTCAGCTTTTAGAATGAGAATAGTGTCAAATTAATCTGAATAATCATCGTAATATCAAATTGAAACTCGTAATAACAGTATCAATTTGTAATGTCGTTGCATTAAAAACTTTCAAACGTACCGCTCTGTTTATCCTGAAATGGATGATATTAATTAGAAGGAGATGATTAATTGTATAACGTAATAGCAACATGATATATTGTTGATTTTAAATTAGAGATTCTCGGGCACAGATAACACAGATAGTAACAGTACTAGCAGTACTGCTTGGAATTTCGGTTGTAAATTGCTGACCACTGAAAAATTACGAAATTCCAATATTTACACAACCAATGACTACTGCAAGAACGGAGTAAAAGAATAAAAAATAACCCACGCTCGTTGTAAACGCTGCTTTGAACTTTTGACCCCGAAAAGCCAACGGTATAATGAATTTCCAGCCGTCAATATAATGTTCATCGAGAATGTCGTTGCAGCGATAAGAACGCGAAAGATAATTTACCCTGCATTAATTTTCATCAGCCTTAACCAGTAATAAATATAAACAAGTGATGGTATCGGGCGAGTTATCATTCAATTCATAAATCCTTGCTTTAACCCTGTGCGCTTTAATGTGGATCATTTATCAATGCGACAAGTAGCAACAGGCTCAGCAAGTAAAACAAAATCAATTATAAGCACTGCGGTAGCCTCGGTTGTGTTTTAACACGACCTGTGACATTAGTCTGCAAATTACGTGCGATTGGCCAGAGGTTGGTCAACCTGAATATTTTTGTCAAGTGTTAAGGACGAAGATCGAAAGTTGACGGGGATTTTACCTAATGCGTCCATCGAGTCATCCGTTCTCGAGCAAATTCGCAGATTATGTTATCCGACGGCAAAAGATCAGGAATTATAAACCGAGTCGCAAAATCGTTCGAGTTGAAGACAAATCGCTCCATTTCGGCGAAATCTCTGCTGATTGAGCACGTTCCTATACCGATCCGCCATTTTTGGTATCACTGAATATCCGTCCATTATTCCTACTTAACTCGCTATCGACTACACGTTTTTCAATGCCTAATCGTTCAAGGATATTCACTCCGCCGGTATATCGAAAAATAATCAGTTTATCTTGAGAAAATAAAACTCGTGATTATCTCTCTCGACCGTTGCAATGATGTTTATTCAACGTTCTTATACAAAAAATTTAAATTGGAAACTTGCTACTCTCTAGTATCCAACGTAGCTCCGAAAATTATTTTCGATTATATTTATGAATTCCAACGAAAAAAAAAATTTATTTTGATGTGTTGTTGTTTGATGTGTTGAACTAGTTGTGATTGCAAAAAAATTTTGCAATCACAAATAAAAAGTATAATAATACATTGCCAACATGATTAATATATTGTGATGTTTCAAAAAAAATAAGATTTTGTTCCACGCTAAATCCCAGTTATCGTGATTCCATCTCGGATGATATAGCCGGTCGAGAGAACTGAAATCGCTGGCCAATTTGAAACTTATCTCGCGATACAATTATTCAAATCCCGCCTTCGGAAAAACAGGTTCTCTGTTAATACCCTTGGATTACCTCGGATAACGGTATAATCAATTAACTCGTTCTATAAATTACACCCAATTGAATAATTCAAACAAGCTAATTAACTGCTGCATAATATATGAACAAACTTTGTGTTTGGCCGATTGCAAGAACTGATAGCAGGTAACATATGAGTCTGATCACGTGATGTAGACATTTTTGCCAGATTCCGCTGGTTGATGCGCAGATAAGGCACGAGGGAGAGAGGGACAGGAGTTGCAATAAGTAGCATGAATCATCGAGTATCTAAACTGTTTGACCATGGCATGAGTTTGATCATTGACATCTTGTTTGCCCGGGGATTATCGGCGAGCAAGTTGCTCGGCTGTAACGACTTCGGAGGCGAAATCATCTGTCAACGATGACACGGATTAGCACTGAGCCCACTGCAAACTTTCCGTGCCTGTTTCAGATGAGTGGTCTCAACTGCGATTTGTAACCCTCGGCGTCTTCATGCAAATAGGGGTTTGTTTAACAAATGGGCCAATATGATAATACCGTCCCGACTAGCAATAACCGTTGCCGCCCAAGACGAATTCCACGTCTGAATAAAAGTCAACATATTTCAGTTTAATTTCTTTCTCTAATCCTGGCAGCATCGCCGTTAGGCGGACAAAATCCAGAAGGCAAGATGGATATGCTGAATCGCGATAACATACTGGAGACATCGCGCCAGAAATGATAGAACGCTGGCATTTAAATTCCGAGAAAAACAGCCCGGACTAATTTCCAACAATGGGCTATAAAAAATGTTAGCTCGGAAAAAGTAACATCTTCGCGAAGAAAAATGAACGCACCTTGTATGAAACATCTCGGCGCACTTTTGTGCCATATTCGTAACATTTTCTTCGTTTCTGCTTTGAAACAAACAAATGCCGCAAAATTATCATCCTCGTCTTGATATTAAACCTGCGAAAGGAATTCAGATAATCCGCTTTCACGCACCACTTGTGGTTGCAACTACAAACACAGCCTTACACCACCCGTGGCGCAAATGCATTCGATGATGCAAAGGTATGAATTTCATTAGCTTGTAAGTCGACACAATGTACGCGACGCTTTTGAAGCAACTAATTCGGTAATGTTTTACGAGCCAGATGATCCTTGCAGATGTTATCTCGGGATATTGAATTCTGAAGAGGGGCGAGACGATCTCGGCACGGAAATTGGGTGAAATTTGGAATTGATACTGCGACGATACCAACCTGACGAGAAACCTTGCCCGAAGACGTTTCCCAGGACCAGGCAGTTTCGGAAATTAGTCCAGGTTTTTGCGCGTCGTCTGATAGATTCGAGGTGGATTCGAGTGGAACCAATGGCACCATCTTGCAAACCGGAATGATTAGCTTTGCATGTTTTCGAGCCGAATTTTGCCAAGACTACGGTGATAATAAACAATGATTATTCAAATTAAATTTGTATTGAAGAATCAGTAGTTTTAATTGGCGGTCGAACTAGTTGTTAAATAGAGTGGTTTTGTTGTAGGTCAAGTCAGATTGATTTGTAATTGAACTGTCTGATGCGTAATTGGCCAGCAATCAGAGTTCACTTAAAATTTCAGTAGTCTAGCCCTACGTAACGGCCGGCTAAATGCGCATTCACGCACAATTCTCTTTATACGCTCTTAAAATTCAGTGGTGTAGCTTTATCTGTAGTCGAACCGATTGGAAAATTAATTGAGCGGAAAAGTCGATAAACAGTCCAGCGAAAACAAAAACTGCAACAGTGCTGGTCACTGTTGCCGACCGACCTAAAACGAGCTAATTATTCCGAAATGAAAAACACATCTGGGACGTTTTTAATCTCTATCGTCAACGTCAAATGAGGTTTATCACTAGTGATTATGAATTAATGGAATTTTTTAGTGGCGTCTTCTAATGGCGTTCCATCTGGAGCGAGGATCAATTTGTCATGCCAATTGTTCTAATCCGATATGTCATCTTGAATGAACACAAGCCAATGTCTTTCGCAGCTGATGGTCTTTTGACGTTTTCAATAAATCAGGATCGATCCCTACAAACTCGGTCCTTAACTTCGTCGTCTTTGATAAATCGCAACAATTTTATCACCCCTGGAGCTATAATCGTTTTATCCACACTTCGTTAGTTTGTCCTACTTGCCGCTTCCTCTGCGGTCAAACTGTATAACGTCATCAGCAGTTCATAAACCACGAATAATTATTCCTCGAATTATTTATCTTCATTAAATTATCTTGCATTCATTGCGCTCATTAAATCTCGAAAAATGGCTCTCTCGCGGTCGTCTTTCCCAGGTAGCGAATTATGGATAAGATAGATGCTAATCGGGGTCAACAAAATTATGCGCCCATTACCGCGCGCGCGCCCGACACAATTATTAACACATAGAAATATCGTCAGTTTGGTCAGCGGAATTTGTCACGACGCAATTTCAAAGCGTCTTGGCATTGCCAGTATTTACTATGGTATAATCACGTGAATGACGCCACGGCAAATGACGTCATCATGCGGACCATTATTCAACTGTCAGCACAATAATAGAGTGCAATGCTTCCCTGTTGCCGGTATTCACCACCTCGGGTTTCCGCCCAACGCATACATCGCAATCCACAGAGACAAAGGCCGCTCGGGGACGACCTCTCGGAAATCCAAGTCGCTGCAAAGGCTTGCTGCCACCTGAACTGACAAATGTGATTTTTAACGCCATTTTGTAAATCTTATTGGAGTCATAACGGTTCCCTTGTGTCCTGCGAACGCTCGCCGAATACTAAATTCGATTTCAGAATCAAATGGGGCTGAATCGCTCCCCGGAATGAGTTTAGTCGTTCAAAATTTTATAGTCAACGAACCAACTAACCATTGAGAATGATAGAGACAACAATCTGTATAACGCTTTTTTTATTCAATCTGATACTCACGTCGGAATTACAGTTTGCAGTGTATAGCTGCCGCGCAATTGTTACATGCGTTGTCTCTGTAACATGCTGGTATGACTATTGCTTTACCGTTACTACTGATTATTTTTGATTACGTGCTCTCAACTGTATGACTCAATCTAAAACATCGTCACCGAACTTGGCCGTCTGACTATTCGTGCGTCGTTACTACTGGATTCACGTTTTGATTATAACTTGTGTTATCAATACAATTTTGCAATTCAACAATCAACCTGATTCACAACTTTCAACATAGTACTAAATACAATTATGCCCAGCATTAACTCATGTCCGGTCTGACTACTGCTCGGCGATGACTACTGAATTATTTTTCATCGAATCAGCCTCATGATACTGACAAGATGACCATTATTACCAAACTCTCATCTCTGACTATTAAAAACCACTACTACTAGGTTCTACGTTAGTGCTATCAATCATTAATTCTGAATTTGGTCTGTGCACGGCAAATACATTGCTGTTTTCTTAAGTGACGCGACGCTATAACAGTCGATCAAATCGTGACATCCAAAATGAATTATGCACAGCGAAGGAAAATTTCTTCAACTATGTCTGTGATTTTGACTCGTCCAGCTGAATTCGTCAGGCGATATTCCTGATGCTGAGTTTAGGAAACAATCTGAGTACAGAAGCAATTTCATTAGGAGATCATTATGGTCCTGTTGTAGGAGTTCCAACTTGTTTGCTGGTAATCAGATGATAATCAAATTTCCTCATAAACATACCTGGTGCTAATCAGGTATGACTCAGGTTCTGCGTACGAGTGCAACTCCATTCAATGTTATCACTTTTCCGCTACGGCTTAACGGTCCAACATAAACTTGTTTCTGCGAATGTCTTGTAAACAGTAATACATAACGGATGAATTTATATATGAATGAATTTTCTCTTGACGAAAACAGTCGTACACGACTAGTGAAATTTAGACCTTACACCTAGTGTAATATACTATTACAGTTAAGTTCAGTAATGAAGAAGCCATCATCTGGAAGGCGAATATTGTAAATGTTCGTTTTCAATAACTTGCACACGTTGCAGTGTCTTTCTATTAAAACCAGCTGATTATCCTTTGCCGCAACAAAAACCTCTGATCGATCCACCGGCGGCTGTATAAAAGCGATTAATACGTCAGAGAGACTATACCGAACGACGAACCTAAGCTAAACCTCAAACCACCTGGTTTCTCAACACTACATCTTAACGTACCCGAGAATATCGACACACCTGTTCCAGCAATATGTCAAGCTTTATGAAAATTCATTATAAATCTATGCAAAAGAGTGCAGAAATTGCTTAAACTTGCGACAGTTAGATGGCGTTAGCAACAAATTTTCATTGCTCACAGTTGGGAATTCAGGCGCCATCCAAAATTGGGCAATCAGAATTGAAACAATTATTCATGGGTATATTAGTTGTTTGTCGTCATATTGCGAGGACGATACGAAATCGAATTGCGAATATGTAAAATTGTCAGTAAACGAACGAACCCAAACGAACGGAATTGAATTTGATATCATGATTGAATTTTCCGATCGATCCCCAGAGGGACGAATGTAGCTCAGCAATATCTTGAAATAAGAATTGCATTCTCTGTGTAATATTTGGACAGATTCCAAAAAACGAGAATAATTAAGTATGGAATCAATTCACTCACGGTTCTAAATATAAGTATTCCGCATGCATCTACTAGAATCACGTCTGCCCGATATTCCGCTGCAGGAAAGTGCTTTCACTGAAAGAAATTTGAACCTCGTTTATCTTTATTGAACTTCATTCCATTTTTTTCGACAAACTGCTAAAATAATAATTTTTATCGGGTTTCTGTAATTAAAACATTCTCTAACGTCGTTCAATACGAATTCAAACGTAAAAGAAATTTCTGGTTTTCTCTCTCTGATCGCGCACATCAAAATTCTGTTTCACTTTATCTTTTAACTGTTCAATATGATATTTGAAAACTAGAATTCATCCTGCTGATCAATGTATGCCATAATTTCTGGTAGACTTCTATACTCTTTCCGAATCAAAAATAGGAAAACACAAAATAATCAGAGTTTATGATTAATTTTATGTTATGTCTGACTATTTATGTGCCTAAACTACCCCATTTCTCGGATTGAAATAATCAGGCAGCGTAGAAAAAAATTTAAAAATAACAGGAAATTTTGTGCTCGACTAGTCGTAGGTCGTTACTACTAGCTACGGTCCGTATACTAATGAAGGTATTACGGATATTGGCAGGGAAAATTTTTCGTATGAAAATCATGCGAGTGTCATTGCGTATTTGCATGCAAGTCGTGCGAACGTGATAAGTGCTTGCGATTGGATTATTGAGCTGAGGAATATAATGGAACCAGTTGAAGCAGAGTTTGCGTATAGCCTAGTTCTACTTGAAAGGAACTCAACTGACCTCTCGCAAAGAAGCTCGACTATTTCGAAGCTGTAATAAAGACCGTTTGCATATCTGCAGTCGAGCAATCATCGCCGAACTTTTCGCGATAACTTTTCTTTTTTCTTAGTAGTTGAGATCTAAGGGTGTTAGATAACACGATTGTTCGCTTTTGAAAACAAATAAAACTGATCGACGGAATGGCGATTAGTAAATCAGGAATTAGAGTGCGACGTGTCGTGTAAATAATAGAAGTTACTAAATGTTACTAAATTTGCCAACTAACGCGAAAAAAAACGTTTTATCTGGTCAGAATAATGGTGATGAAAAAATATTCGAATTTCATCGTTTCGTTAAAGCGCCATCTCATTAGGATTCATGTAATCGTGATTAATCACGACAGCCGTAGCATCTCTGGAACAATTAAAAAAATAGGATAGTACAGAAAAAAGTTTGCAACTATTAGCACAATTAAGTTAAAAGGACGCTTTCTCCTTGAGTGCTAATGAGAGAAAATTTCTCGCTACTTTTCATTTGAATCTGCCATTGTCTCGGTCTAAGTGGAATTTATGATTTTCGTGAATTAATAAATTTTCCTCTTCTATATCGCTTTTCTTTTTACACCTTTTCGTCCCAGGTCGAAGATGTGACTATCGATTAACTTCGTTTCACGGTTCCTTTATATTTCAATTTTTACGTATTATTTTTACTTATTTATTTCGCACGTAAATTGTTCAAATAAATGTTATGTAATAAATTATGATGATGTTATATCAGAACATTCAGCTCGAACCAAATATATCACATTTTTCGCATCAGATTTCAAAGATGACTGCATCGAGCGCTTGCAGCGTAAGCCGATAAAATAAAACATTAGAATCACTGTGTGTACTATGTTGTATCGATGAAAAACATTCCACGACGGAGCTTCGTACGAGCTCAAAGGTCTTAGACCATAAACTATTGACTTTACGATGAATCGTAGCTCAGCAGTGATCACATGTACATAATGTTTGAAGCAAGACGATTAAGGATAATCACTTTCTCAGATTCGATCAATCACAACTGCTTTCTTCTCGTAATATTACAAGGAAATCGCACAGGAAACGAATTACAGTCCAACTGCATTTAAGCTCTTACACTGAACACTCTGCACTCCAAGACAAATTACACGAAAATCAGCACTAACTATTGAAACAGAAATTCAACAAATTATTGATATTTTTTATGACTACCTATTTTTTAATCGACTTTCATGAGTATGAGAAAAAAATCTTTCGAACTTCGTCGCATTCGTTATGGATGTTGATATAAACATAGAAAAATAAACATTGAATCGACTATACGTAATAATTCACTCAAAACAATCTGAACAAAGTTATGAATTTGAAATTTTCTTACATAAATATAGTATTAGTATGGCCTAAAGCATTGTGCATAGTGTAATTGGACGTTTGCCGTTAATGTAACCTGAAATAACTGAAACTGAAATATTACTACTCTATTTTCTATTTGCGTTGCTAGTACGGCGAAAAAATATTTGTTTTGCTTCGCAGTTCCACTTTCTGCTCTCAGATTGGGGTAGATTTTGTTTTACAATTGTCAACAGATAGCGCTGCACGAGAAATGAAATTTTTTCATGATAGTTATGAAATGTTACAATAAATGGCACCTGTTTTTAATTCATCTAAGCGCCACCAGGATGCACAAGATAACAAAGTTAACAATTCAGCAACTCGGATAGCAGATTCGAGGTTCTTTTAGTACTCCTATTTCATTATTCGTCAGATTTTTTTGTAGCGGGAAATTGCCCACAATCCACAATGCCTGCTGTTATTCATGACAAACTTTCTGCTGCTGCCTCTCATCGTCCGATTGTCACACAAAGTTGCAAACTTTGTTGAACTCAGACGCCCAATTGTGTCCCTTTAAGCTTTCGTCGGAAGTTTCGCGGAAAAAATTTCGACGGAGATTAAAGTAGGTTTAACGTTAAACGACGTGAGGAGCGCGGCCTTATTTGGCTGTCGCGCGCAAGAAGTTCACCCCGAGAATCATAATGCGCACAGACACCGAACTGTCTATCTTTGGATTTACAATTAACTGGTTTTGTTGTCGGCGAAAAGTTCATTTTCGAATTCATGAAACATAACTGCCGGATTACCATTTGCCTCCAACTTTGCGACGAGTGTCTGCAATGACATATTCCATGCAAATGAATCGTAAAAAATAACTTCAGCCAACATTAAAAAGTCAATTTTCACTCTTCAACTACTTTTCTTTTCGTGGAACAAGTTTCGTCAATGAGCGGAAACATTCTAATTCATTTCATCCCAACGTATGTAATCTGGAACAATTCCTACAGGGCTAACGAAGTTACAGTGCGGAGAGATCTGTTTGCCTCGCCGATAATAATTATCAGAAAATGAAAAAAGTCTGCAACTCTGTTATTACAACGAGATAAACACTTACCAAAAAAACCTATTTTAATAGCATTCGATGCCAGTGTTTTTCTTTCGTTAGGAACTTTCAAACGTCCGACTCAACTTGAGCGTTGAAAAATTGTTCTTCAGAAACCTTATTTTTGGCTTTTCTTTCTTTGACAAAAACAATTCTCGCCGCATGTATCAGATTGTTTTTTTTTATTTCTAAAATATCAGCCAGCGTAACCCTACAGCATTTTTCTTTGTGATAAACGTTAATCGTCAGAAAGTTTAACATGCGAAGGAAACTAAGGTCGATTTTGCGATGTTGCCTTTCCCGTTCATGCCAATCGTCAATTAAGAGTCGCACGCGAAGGCAGCTTTAATGCGTCTTCGCGTCCAAAATCCTCTTTGATGACTAGTAACGCGAGGCAGTTGTTCGCACGACACGAAATGATGGAGCGAAGGTCGCCTTCGCGCTCGCATGGAACGTAAAATTAATTATTCGTCGAGCCGTCAAAGGCGTTGCAGTCGATCAAAAATTCGCTTCCTGAATGAGTGATGGGTTGTTTCGAAATGTGCGCATACATGTCGCCGAGACTGAGCACGCAAAATTACAATGTAGATGAGATACAGTTTATACATGGAACGTGCGGGCTTTGTGCTCAACGAGACGGTGCACGCGAAAGATGCAAACTTCAGCGGAACACTGAATCGAAAGTTTTGTTCATTAAATGCGATTTCGTCGAAACAGAATGATTTGTCCGTCAATAATTATTCATCCCGTTCATTTTCCAGAAACATTTTACGTCTGAAATTCGAGCTGTTCAGGAAACGAAGGCACACAATGAAAACAAATCATAACGCTAAAATCAATTTGTTCGAAATAACATACTTTATCGTGACGTTTTCAGAGAAATCGAGCCACAATGTTCATGAACACAGAACGACGTGGTCAGAAAATTTGAGAGAGAATTATCAGACAGTGCTGTCTCTTCCTTTGTTCTCGTTTTCAGATTGCTTAGCGAAAATTTCATCAAGCCTTTCGCGATGCATCCGAATTCACAAACTCTTCAAGTATTCAAATGCTCCAGCGATATTCTTCGGGACTTATAGTCTCGTTTTGTTATCGAAAAACTACTTCAACTGACACATAGAAATTTTCAATCAAAATTTTATGCAATTACTCCATATTTTGAAAAACCGATAAAATTGAAATAACGCCACACCAGTTTTATTTTATTTTTTATTTTAAAAACTTGTCGAACAAAAAAGCTGAATGTTACAAAAAATTGTTTTTTTTTTCTGTTTTCAGATACTCTTACAAACAACGTGGTCAAAACAACACGACAAGTTCTTTGTCACTGTACGACATTGAGAGCATGGACGAAGGAGTGTACACATGTACTGCCGAAAATAACGCTGGGATAACGAAAGCTAATTTGACCTTACGTATTTTGTACCGCGAACGAACAACAACGGAACCACCGTACGACCCAACGGCTAGTGGTTACGTGGCCGTTGTCGCTGCTGGTGCTCTCGTGGGACTCATCATTGCTTTGGGTTGCATAGTTGGCAGTGCCTTGGTCTGTGCCCGTCGATGTCGGCAGAGAAAACGCAAAACGAACGCATTGGCTACGCAGAACAAAAACTTGACTCCAATTGAGAAAAATGTCACCGTCAATGAAAAAGGTGAAGCTACGCGAAGCGAACCTCATCAAGCCCAGGAAGCACAACCGCAGACAGTTTATTCGGAAAGGGACGTGAACAGGTAAGAATGAGTGTCATTGCAAATTTTTCAATGTGAGTAAATTTTTCTACTTTGAATTATTTCAGTTGTTTCAAATCGTTTTTTTTCAACTTTTTCACAGAACTTTAGCTATGGATCAAGAAGACAATTTACTGGAATCGAGTCTCAGTCCAGTGCCGAAATATTTTACTGAACCGGACCTAATTAATCAGATGCCCGAAACAAATGACGGATACTTGTTTCAACACCGAGTTGAAGAGTTTGATAGATACACCATTGCCCCGAACCTCTGTCCGAATTTCCCTCAAACGAGTTACTTGGACCAAGACGGTTACCCACCAAATTACGGCTTACCAAAGGTGCCCTTCAACAGTTCTTGCACGCTGCCACGTCTGCGAACTCGACCGATTGAAGGCCTCACTGCAATACCCATGGCACGCTACTCGCGTGAGGCAGAGTTCTTGGCTCGATCTAGCGTCTATGAAGTCATTGTACCAAGAACTGATACAAGGTAAATTTTCTTGAAGTTAAGTTATAACTTCGTTATGAAAAAATTTGTTGTGATTAGGAAGAACCAGTTAAGTGGTTTTGGAACTTAGCTTGTTAAAGTTTTGAATAGAACACCTTTATATCACAAAAATATGAGTGCGACGATTTACTGTCAATTATTGTACGAGAAATAAATTGAATTCAACAAACCATGATCAAAAGCAAAACTTTGAGAAATACACGCAATTTTTGCAGAAAAATTGACGCTTTTGCGAATGTCACTTTAGTGGTTCTTCCTAAACACCACAGAATTATCATACCAAACTAGTTTTAAGTCTTTGAATATTTAAAATGAAGCGAAACTCTAACATATTATTATTAATATTATTAGGTACACCGCAAAAGGATACCCCTACCCAAGCAATCAACCACTGACACTGCCGGTGCGAAACATTCCACTGATTCCGGCGTCACCGATCTCGCCGGTCAATGTCATCCCGGAAGTGCCTTTCATCCCATCGCCTCCCGCCGAGTACCGATGCGACCCAACACCCCTCTCTCCTCGCTCACTAATGGGTAAATCGGCAAGAGAGGCAGCCTCTGTCGCCACAGTCCGTGCAGAGGGTGCTCAACTTGAACACCCCGAAAGCCCCGATGAGGGCTACGTTGGCGACGCGATGGATGTATGAAATTCTCGAACGGCTGGTGACGAATCCTCGCGACAATGAGCTTCTTCGTCTCGGCCGTTTTGATTGGTCCAATTTCGAACCAATCATCTTTGTTGTGCAAAGTCGATCGAACAGTCTCGAAATCTGTTACGATATCTAACATTTTTTCTGTGAAAAAATTATAGTTTGATTTTTCTAATTGATTCGGTTTTCATTAGTTTTGTTACTTGGAATTGATGATGTTTTGAAGGAAATGGAATTATTCAAGTTTTTCTTAAATGTTCTGAATTAGACCATTAACTATATCGGTCGGATCTTGCCGCAACTGCAGGAGTGCATTTTCAGTTTCAACGCTCTTCGATTTGTTCAATTACCGATTTCAACGCAGCAAAAAAACTCGTTCAAGTTAATAGGACTAGTTGGATTAGCTCGCGCATGTGAACAATAAAATTCCCGAATTTCATTATAAAAATGGTGACGATGAAAATTTCGCCCAAAGATTAAAACAAAAATGAATGCCAGACGATTGAAAAAATGATTATCAATGCGTGTAAAATTTTGTACATTTCGAAAAGAAGTTAATTCGTCTAAAGTTGAGCGTTTAAATTTCGATGGCACGAACTAATCCTGAAAGCGAAAAAGGCGTTATTTAAGAGAGTAATTGAAAAAAATAATTCATGAAGCGACTTCTTTAAAATCAAGAAGAGAAAACTTAAGTAATACCGTTGAAGCTGCAATTAAGACTCGATGTTGAATTGATAACAGGTTGTCGTGCTGAATTGCTTTTTAATGCGAAAAAATTACGCCGTCAATTGCTAGCGCCTGTAAAAATATTTTTTCCACTTCTTTTGTACAAAAATGTTAACAATTCTTTTTCAGTCCGTTTGAAAATTGCGGTTCGAAGTTATCTCTTGATGAACAAGTAACGTACCTACACTTCAATCGATCGAATTAAATCATATTAGTTTGGAAATGATTCATCAATTGCAATCATTTTTATTTATAGCAGGGAATCATTTTTCTCGAGCAAGATTGATGCATAAAAATAACATTGTAGAAGAGATATGAATATTATTAAAAGATATCATTACACTCTCTTTTAAGCTATAAACGTGAAATTCAAACGCACACTATTCTACATATCGATTTACAATAAATTTGCAATTCCTTTCTTGTTCGGCGACTGTTTTTTTTCACCCAATGTATCATATCAGATGTGTTCGCAAAGTTCTAATGCTTTGTTTTATTCTATTTACAACGCCACCTGTCGTCACGAAATAGATTTGATTATAGGCGCTATCTAGTGACGAAACAATGAACTTTTTGAGACACAATTTAATGTCCATTACTTGTTAAGTTTTCTTTTTTACTCGTACGAAAGTACAATTTAGTGAACAATCACAGAAAATATGTACCCCAGGAGAGTATTCTAGGTCTAATTGTAAAGCAGCAACAGTCGTCAAGAATCTTTCTTTATGTCTCTCTTGTCGACTGTATCGCTTTTCTTAATCCCTGAGCACTTTTCGAGAACGTTCGGCGTGGCTTTAAGCGATTCCGCGCGTGGAACACGGGGGCGGAGGGGAGGGGATGAGGTGAAACTTTGACGTGCCGCAGTGCGGTCTCGCTTTGAAAGTCGCGAGTTATCTGACTCGCGGAATCGATCTGAAAAATTGTCCTGAGAATAGATTTGGCGATGACAAACCGCCATCTATGAAAGGATAAAACAAAGGATAAAACTACAAGAGTGTTAAATTTGCAAATAATTAGAAGAAAAGAGAAATTAAGAGGAACGTTACTGTTTCTGAGTTTTACACTAGACGATCTCTAATCATCTCTACACTTTTCAAAGACAAGTAATATCCTTCGAAACGAACCAGCAAAAAACAACTGGATATAATATAAAAAACAGAAGAAACAATATTGCATGAAAGCGATAATTATACCGCAAAGAGGTCGCAACTTTGCATCGGACTGAATTGAGGATGCTGCACCGATTGCACTACGGAGGCCCTGCGGCGGCTCACGTAGACCAATGGCGACTGAACATTACCAGTGCTCAATAATAAATTATACAAAGTACATATAAATATAGAAATAAATAAGATATATATATATATATAAATATATTCTAGTTTGTGTTAAGAAAAGATAACGAAGGCGGGATGTACGCTGTACATATAGATGTCTGGATCAACCGAGAAAGCCCGCGCTTAATTCACTGTTACAAGAACTACGGCAAGGAGGAGCGCATAAATGTACATACATGCATAGAAAGCTAAAATTCTATTCTTACAAAATAGCAATCTTTTTCCCAGCAACTGAACAAGTTTCGGAGAGTTCTAAGAGCACAAGTTGTTCTCGTGAAAAAACTTAACATCAAATGTCGAAATCGTACTAACCTAATTGAACTGATTTTTCATTGAACAAATGACTCCATCTATAGAATTCACATCGAAATAGAAACTGGCGCCACCTGTAATTCGAAAATCGCACCAACGTGATTGAAGCGCCGCCAGCTATTGGAATTGAGTTAAAACAATACCTAGCACACAGTCTATCGACAGATCGCTGATACTTTAAGGAAATAAGTTGAATTTGTCGAGTCTCGATATTACGCAAGTTTGAATGGCACGAATCAGCATTATTCTGCGAAAGAGATGACGAGTACAATTGTGCACACGAATTCAAAACTGTTCGGGATCAATCGTAATGGCTTCGAAAGTTGAGGGCACGTTGAGGGCACGTTTCTTTGCTGTGGAAATGTGCTCCTTCTTGTCGTGGTTGCACATAAATTAATAAAGACGATAGGTGAATGGGAGAACAGAAGGCGCAAAAGAGCCCGTGTGAATATGCTCAAAGCGTGTGCGACGTTGTAAAGCATCCATGCATTATGCACCGATGACGGCGCAAGCTAAATTTTTCGGCCAATCGATTTTATTTTTCACAACGCAAAGAAATCGAACGACACACGGACAAACGTTATAGGATAACGGGAGTACGATTAAAATCACTGGTCTGACGCTGCGAAAAACAAAAATTAAAAGACGTCAGATTGGTCGATTTTAATCGGTTGCTTTCCGAAAGTTAATTACAAATTAAGACCTACGGTTAATGATTATACACGATATACATCATGAAAAACAAACAAACAAATAAGATAAATCAATGTTAGAACTAGATGGTACAAAATAGTATTGAATTACTTATCACACGAAGGAAGTAATTTCAACAAAGTACATAAGTGTTATGCAACCTTTCGTTACTTTTTAAGTTGCTGAGATTTGAACTAAAGAACCACAACTATTTTTAAATTTTTGCTGCTGTAAGTCAATGTACATCATTTTTTTCGACAATTTAAATGAAAACATAATTTTTGATAGTAAAACTGGCAAGTGTCCAATCTCATTTCGTTTTGTGTTTTTTCGCAATCTTCTTTTTTCAGTTTTCTCAGCAAACTTGAAGGAAACAAAGTTGTACGAAACGCATTCTAGGTCTGATATCTGTGCAAACAATCAGGATCGATTTTACAGTAACCGTTTTGCGACAGATGACAGCAAGCTCGGGAGCAGAGTCACTTTAATAATTTTTAATAAAATCGACAATCGTATATTACCAACAGCGAACCCTTTTGCTAACTCCTATGATCTCACAAATTCGTAATTTCTTATTCACCCTGAAGCAAAACGCTCGGACAAAAGGCAATTGTTGACAAGCCTCAAAAGTAACCGAAAATCTAATTTCCCTGACGTTTGCGTTGCGCCTGAAGCAAACCAACGAAACCCAAAAACATAACCTAACAAAAAAATTGCAGAAAAGACTGAAAAGAGGGACGGGAGACAAACGTCGTGGCAAGTTCTTTTGTGTCTGCTCTCTAGCTGTTGTCTGGGCGAACCAGCTGAGGTCGGTTGATTTTTGAACCTCCAAAACTGCGGTTTTTGTGTTATTTAATTTCGGCTCGGAGAGAAAAGCGAGCCCGTATGGCGTGCTCGCATATCTGCGAAACTAAACAGCAAGCCTGACCGCAATGTACAGGGTATAGGCACTCTTGTGTGTTAAACGCGTTCCAACTTATGTGAACATTTACACTTCACGTGGGACCGTGCGTTTTATAAACTGATAATTACAGCAGTTGATACTTGTATTATTTAACTGTTTCCACGGCACTTGAACGTACTTCACCGAGTAGCAAGCGAAATATATCATCACGTGTATTTACCAAAAACCGATATTATATCCAAAACCGGAGCCCGTGACAATTAGCTTCGTTTCCTACTCAAACGTATTCGCTCCAAAAACTTTCATTCGTCTCAGCAGCAATTGTTTATTTAGTAGGCACTTTATCTTTAAATTAAATTCTTTCTTGTTGTTCATTATGTAAAAAATTATAAATAATTTCGTACATGAACCGATTAAATTTTCTATTTATTTTATAAGTAAGCAACAAAGATGTAAATTTTGAAAAGGTCATATTTTCATAAAGAGAAAATTTGCAGTTTCGTTTGTTCGGTACAACGTGGAGAAAAGAAACAAAAGTAAAAATACTGCTGAGACATCGCGTTCGGGAGTACCAGCAGGTACACGGGCGCAAAATGTTTGCCGTCGTGTCAGCACATCGTTTGCCGCTGTAAATTCGGATGAAAAACGTACGACGCCAAATGGAATCAGAAAAAATGACGCGGCCATTTCGGCCCGCCCATGTGGGCTGCTGGTACAACCGAAATTATGGTAATTTCTCTTGCATAAAGGATCCGCGAGCGAATTCGTCCGCGCCATCGCTCTAGTTTAGTTGTATGCGTTCTTTTGTACTTAAGCATCAAGATTGTACCTAACGCAATAAGTTGTAAACGCAAACAAGTAATATTAAGCATGTAAACGTTCGTTTGTAAGAATCGCGACAATTTTTATTACTGTCTCTTTGTATACAATTTTTGAACAATGTTGAATTCATTTTTCTGTGTTAAAAGAAAAATACAAAACAAAACTATTTGGTAAACGAAATTTTGGTAACGCAATTTTTGTTGAGACTTTTTTGAAAAACAACAAATTTGATTGCGACATTTTTGTTATTTCATAAGTACGAAATACGCTCCCACTTGAACCGAAGCAATTATTTTTATACCAATTGTTGCGATCGTTCAACCTTGTTACCATGCAGAATTATTATCGATTCAGAAGAAACCTTCATCCGACCATCGACTGAGTACAAGTGGGAGCTTATTTTTGCTCGAAACTAACTACGCCGATTTACATATTTTACACACCGCAATTTATCCGCACAAGACTGCTCTCATTTGATTCGCCAAACTGTACACGAACACTCATTTACTTTATTTCATTTAATTTTATTTATCTAATTAATGTTTTCAGTTTCATTTCTTTGTTTCGCTTCATGATCCTTACAACGCAGGTGAAATGAAACCAAAAAAGAAAACAAATTTTAATAAAAGAAAGCCAAGTTCTAACAAAAAAAAACAACACCACCAGCGGTATTAATTTAATTCGAATGTTCATTGTCGCATCTCAGAGAGGCGAAATAAGATTTGCAATTCAACTGTCTGTTAGCAAATTGCGACAGATTTTTTCAAATTAATATTCATTGAAACTGAACAAATTTTTCCACTTTTAACATTCACTAATTATTACTTGTTTTTGTGAATAATTTAATTTTTTAAAGTGCAATTTTTACAATCTACAATAAAAAGTTGAATAAAAGAGAAACGTTGATGTTTTTTTAATACTTTTGTGTACAAAATGTCGAAGTTCACATGGCCCAATCAAAGAACTCTCAAAGTTCGTGCATCAACTGAAAAACAAAAAAGGGGAAAAAACAAGTATCAGCGATGAAGTTAGAGCAAACTGCGCGCATTAAGATAAAAAGTTTCTTACATCTTATTGCTCACCTGTTATGGCGTGATAAAATTAAATTGACGACGTCGAAGCCCGCAAAACAGCCGCTGAAACACGGGCAAAGTAAAAGCCGTAACCGTTGGCTTTACAGAGCGGCGAATTCGAAATCAAGAGTGTACCGCCGGGTGCCATTCGCAAGCACGACCTTTCGGTTGCACGCAAATGACGTGGGCCCATAAAAACATCACCATTTGTAAGGCTTTCACGAACATCAAACACTTTTTTTTTCATTACAGTTTTTGTATTTCTTTATTTTATTTTTACCACTTTAATTTATTTTTGTTTTTAAATCGTTGATCACATTCACATCTGAATCCCTAACACGGAACTGATTTCAAAAGACTGTCTCTAATTGAAAACTGTTACATTCAAAAGTACGAAACGATGTAACGCAAAACGACTTTCAGCCGCGTTTCAATTTACACAAAACATTATAGTCCAATATGTAATTGACACGAAATGGTCCGAGCTAAATTGTATCTGCATGAAAAAACGGTAGAACATTTTTTTTTCCTCCCAGTGAACGGGAGATAAAAAAATGTTGGAATGAAAACGGCTGAAACGGAAGGTTTGCGCAAACGGAAGATCGATGTCATTTAAATTTAATTTGCCTAATCAAACATTTTGAGGAGTCTCTCCGCTCGAATAATGAGTTGCCGTCTGCCAACAGGATTTAGTTTGTAAGACACTGCGACAAAACGACTGACGATAAAGCGGAATTAGCCTAATACGCTTATCAAGACCGCCGAGGAATGAATAAAAGATATTGCGCAAGATCGAGCTAATACAGAGAAAGAAAAAAAAAGGAACGCAGTTTTGTCAGAGGACCGACTTTCTGCGAAACACATTCTAAGCAGGCGTTTATTTCGGTTTCACAAAAAGCAACTCGTAAACTTAAGAACTTAAAATAAATATATACGATAAAGAGGTTAATAAATTATGTGACGTCGGTATGTTTGTCTTACATCGTTAGACTTAAATTAGTTGCGTTAATTATTCATTCTTTGTTGTTATAAATTAAAGTTCGAATTGTAATTGCGCTTATGTGCACGACCACGAATGCGTTGTTCGTCTTTGTAAATATAAAAGAAAGAGAAGGAGAGAAAAGGAAAAGGTTCGCAAGGAACATTGTAACTTGTAGTGCGATAAGATGGAGGCAGATAAGAGGATCCGACTAGTCTGAGAAATCCTCCTTTGTGGCGAACTGAACGTCGTCTGGAGTTACATTTAATAAAATCTTTTGATATATATCGGCTCTTGAGTGTTCCGTCACCAGCAACCTGCTCGATCCCAGCCTCGCACATATTCCCATAGCAATCGTCACGTTTGGCACTTTCAAACCTAAGGATCATCATTTTAACTTGAATTATAACTTTTTTTATTAAATTTATTAGATTCTTTTTCTATTTAATTCGTTTGTTCCAACTTTCAACTTTTTCTCTTTTGATTTTACTTTTTACTGTTACTCCTCTGAAATTGCATTTTAAATTTATCGCAGATTTATTTCACATTTTTTTGAATAAAATGAAACGTTTGTGAAAAAACGTCTCGTACCTTCTAATCTGCAAATATTTTCCAATTGCACATAAACTTTGTCGAAGCGAGTTTCCTCTACGCCGCTGAGAAGAATCTCGTTCGTCACAGCCCGCAGGAAGAGGAGCTCGAACTTCCTGCAGCTTTTGATCGCCTGGATTTTCGGGTTGTTGATCATCTCTGCGATTGCCTCTCGTACGTCCTTCATGGAAACGACCTCTCGATCCCTCGTTTCGGCAATCTCTGTGGCTCGTCGACAAATGTCCAGTGCTCGTCGTGCGTCACCTGACACCGACGCCACTTTTCTATTTTTGGAAAAAAAAGCAAATCACAATTTCCACAATACTTTTCACAGAAAACTGCAATCTTTTGAATCAAATTGATCGACATTTTTTTTGTAACTTAGTGTAATACCTAGCAATAAACTCGACAGCCTCGGGTTCGAATGATTTGAGTGTTTTTAATCTGGACAGGACGATCTGTTGGAGTTGCAAAAAGTTGTAAGGTTCAAAGGTCAGTCTAGTCATGCCGAGACGGGAGTTGACTCGTTTCTTCAATATCTTTTCTGGCAGATCCATCGTGTTGGCAATTGTGACAACGACCAATCGCGCGTTTACGTTTGCCGGCCAGTCGAGCAGATTGTAAACCACGTCTTGTCTCTTTGTGCATAACATGTCAAGCTAAAAAATCACATTTTCAATCATTTTTTTTTCATTCTTTATCTTTAGTCTTGATAGTAACAAAAAAAATCATTCAGTGTAAAATTACAGAAAGGAATTGAAAGAAAACAAGAATGTTATGAACCTCGTCAACGAGAAGAAGGGTCATCTGGCGGTTACTTTTTCCCTTAAACCTTTTTTCCAGCGCCCTCTGCGCCTGTTCCCAAGTCAAACTCTTGCCCTCGAGCTGTTTCAAAATTTGTACGTACGCCTGACGAGGCTCGCTGAGTTTCATCCCGTTGACCGAAACGTAATCGAAATTGTCTATCTCCCCTTGTTCAACTAGTTTTCGCAGTCCTCTCACTGTTTCGTCCACTGTTGCGGTTTTCCCTGTCCCTGGAACTCCGCTTATGTACATGCATCTGAAAAGTGAACAAATTAGCGTCAAAAAATTGAAATTTACAATATCTTTTTTAATAATTCCATTGCAAATTCTGTTTCTAAATACTTTAATTCGAGTTTAATTTTTCATTTGAGTTGGATCAATTAAAAATTCAGTAGTTCAATTCAACCTACCCGCTGCTCTCGTCCAAAATCTTCGACCGCAAAAAGCTAAAAATATTATTAAACTCCTCCTCCCGACAAGGCAGCGACTTTGGAACCGCGCTAACGTGCAGCCTCTTCCTGGCCTCCTGCAGCGGAGTCGCCGCCTTTAAAACTGGCAAGGTCCTTTCCTTCATAGAGGGCGTCAACAAAAGATTCCTCCTTAGCGACAACCGTTTCGGCGTCGCGCCGTCCACGTTCAATTTCCTCTTCACCGAAGAGGGCGTCCTCGGTTCGTTCTTTTTCTTCGCCGATTTTGGAGTTTTCCTTCCCTTCTTTTCCAACACGAAATCGACGTCAGAATTCTCGTCATTTTGGTCAACAAAATTGTCGTCACAGTCTTTCTTCACGATTTCATATAAGTTACCGTCGTCTCTCTTCCTAATCGAAACTTTTAAAGACTGGAGAGCCGGAGTCAAACCAGTATTTTGACTTGTCAACGGGGCCTTTTTCGGAGTCTTTGTTGGACTTCCGTCAATCGTGATTTGCTCTATATCCTCGTTATAACACATCCTCGTTTGTTTTCGCGTCCTTCGAGGAGTATTGATTAAATCCTCAGCCAAAGTTTGACTTTCTGTCGATGTTTTATTCCTTGTTGAAATACTGATTTGGATTGGTTTTTCGTCCTCGGAAGAGATCGAACTTCGAACTTCTCGCGCAGATCGTTTTGGAGTTCTTGGTTCGTCAAACGCAGCTCTAGAAAGCGATCGAGATCTTACAGGAGCTCTGGCAGACTGACAACTTCTAGTGGAAGATTTTTCTGGACTTTTTGATTCGAAATCAAGTTTTTTTGATTCGATTTCAGATATTGATCTTGACCGGGTTGCTGGTCGAGCTGAGTTAAAACTTCTTGGAGTTTCTGGCTCTGAGAGTTCAGACTTTTTTCTCGGAGTTTTTTGGCCTCTAAAAGTCACTGATTTTGGCGTCTCGGGAATTTTTCGAGCCCTTTTTGACGGCGACTGTGGTACGTCATCTTTGTCAATCTTTTTTTTCGGTTTCGGATTCGTAATAGAGTTGTACATAATGGTTTGTAATTCTGAAACAGGAAAAGGATGTTTAAAAAATATCAATTGGTTGTGTACTTTTAGGATTTGAAAAACCTATATTGAAAGAATGTTCAACTTACTAGCTGCTTGTTTAAGAAGATATTTTTCGTTCATGCTGACACCTGAAAAAATAATCGAACATTTTGTAACAATGTTTTTTTTTCCTTCGAGATGTAAAAAAAGAGATCATTAATTGTTTGATGAAAGCATACCGCTTCGACAAATCCGAATTGGTCGTCCGGAGGGAGTGTGAGTCTGTTGAGTCGTTGCTACAAAAAAACATTAATTAGTTAAGACAAAACGTACACCAATTATTTCAAGCTTTTTTGTACTTACAAGCTTGTTTTCTCGTTTCCATTGTTGGTTTTTTTATTCTAGTCTCTGTAAAAAATAACGATTTATTTATTTAATAAAACTCGATAAATTATCATAATATTCAATTTAGACTGTGGATTAACTTTCTTGAATTTACATTGTAAATTTAACATTACAAATTTACTTTCTGTTTTTTACTAATTGCTTTTTTTGCATTATTTTCGGTTGCGTCCTTTGTTTATGTTTGTTTCAATGAAACTTTCGTAGAAAATCATAGGCAACATTATTAATAATGATATGACGCGTAAAATAAACAAAAGATGAAGTTTCGAATGAGTTTCGTCAAAGGTTTCTCATCTATCTTATTAGTATACAAAACTTTTCCATTCACGACAAAACAAATCAGGTCGACAACAACGAACACTCCGTCCAATTTGTTGTCAAACTCCGACTTTTAATTTCATCACAAAGAAATAATACGTCATCATCGAACCTTTAACACAACACCGACACAATTTTGTTTACTTTTGTTCAATTCAGCTCACCTTGGCTCGAAATCAATTTCCAATATTATTCTCCACTCCAACTTCGCCCAGCGAATTTCCGAACTTTCTTCGGGGTAAACTTTTGATAATCTGCAAACAATTAAAATCAATATTTTGCTTTTTTTCAGTCACGTTTACTCGATCCACAAAACAAATCCATGGAGAATAACCTCGAAAAAAAGTCAACGATCATTGATCGAAAATCAATGAAAAATACAAATAAAAAATTTAAAACAAGCATCAAAATACAAGTTCGATTATTGCTGTTTGTTTTGGTATTATCTTTTTTATAGAACGCACCTCGGATTATGTGAAAAGTTACCAATAAACGAAGACTGAAACGACTACGCCGAATTCCACTCTGCCATTTAAAAGCCCGCCAGCCAGCTGTCAACAGACCGCTTTTCGCGCGCTTTTCCACACAGATTAGGTTAGGTCAAGTGACGTTCGCGGGTGAATGTTTTGAAAAAATTGTTACCCTATTTAAAGTCCCTTGAAATGACCAACAAAATGTCAGGTAATTTACTTCCAATTTTGTATAATTTTGTAAACTTTAAAAATAGAAAAAAGGTGTCTTGCAAAAAACTGTTTGAATTTAAAAATAGGATTTTGAAAACAGATTTTTTTGAGGTTAAAAAGTGCGGAATTTTTCAATAACATTTCAAAAACATTTTGACAAGAAGAATTTTTCATTTGAACAAATTTCTTGTAGATACAAAATGAAAGGTTTTTAGTTAAACAAAGTTTTTTTTGATGAAAAAAAAATTTTCAATGAACAAAAGTTTTTCTTAAGTTATGAGATGTTAGTTTTTGTGTTTAATTCGTTTAGGCGAGAAGGAAAAGATGAACGAGCTACGAAGAAGAGTGCCCATTGTTAATGATCTATTTGACTTGCACGGCAAAGTTGGCGAGGGTGCGTTCAGCTCAGTTTTTTTAGCATCGCTCAAGTCCTCGGGCGAATCTGGAAAAAAGTTTGCAGTCAAACACTTGGTGCCCACTTGTCACCCCACACGAATCGAACGTGAGATGCGTTGCTTGAAGGAGATTGGGTAAGTTCAAAAATATCAATCCTCTTGACACCTTTTATTTCACATTGAAAATGTACTTCATAAATTTATATTAAAAATTCACTTTTCAAATGATTATTGGAAATTTACGGTGAAAATTTTACATCACAATATGTTTACTTGAAAAAATTACTTTGAAAAGAGTTTACATCAAACATTTACATCAAAATTGTAATCCACAAGTTTACATTTCTGATTTTACTTTTATTTGCAAATGTACATATTGTAAAAATGTATTTTGTCAATACAATTGAAACAATTTACATTGTAAATTGACTTTGCAAACGTACATTGTTAATTTTCTTCGAATATTTTACTGAATTCACTTTGCAAGTTTACTTTGCCTACAATGCAAATTATCTTTGTAAAATTTACATGTCGAATTCGCATTGAAATTGAGCATTCAAAATATGCTTTTTTATTTCGACTTTACACATTGAAATTGCAATTACACTTTGTAAATTTACATTGAAAACTTAGTTCGCGAATTTTCAAAGAACAAAAATAATTGATTGTGACGTTTCTTTACAGAGGCAAAGATCACATAGCTGGGCTGGATCTGTGTTTGCGCAATGCAGGATCAGTGGTTTTTGTAATGCCTTTTATGAGGCACGATAAATTCGCTGTAAGTACAAAGACTGACGGGAAAAAAGTAACGTGCAAAGTTAATAATTAGAATTTGAAACGATGTTTCATTTTCGCCCGTCAAACATGATGTCGTGCGAAAATGATAATAATGATATGAAAGGAGTCAAGTGAGATACATATGAAAATTGAAATATTGTTGTGTACATCAAAGGACTTTGTTTGAACATGCAGGATTACGTGCACGACATGGGAGTAAGTGAGACTAAAAATTATATGAGAGCGCTGCTCACGGCCCTGCGACGAGTGCACCAGTTCAATATCATACACAGGGATATCAAACCGAATAATTTTCTGTATGACAGGAGAAATCAAAGGTAAAACAATATTTCTATTTCTTCAACAACTTTATTTGCAATGCGAACACACATTGTTTACTTTCTTTGTTTTAACACATCATAAGTGTGCTTCGTAAATGTACAATAAAAATTAACTCTGTAACAAAGTTTACGTTTAATATTTGCTTTACTTTACTTCAACGTATTATTTGTTGTTTCTGTTATTTATTTACTTTCGCAACATTTACATGAAAAATTTCCCCCGAAACTTTATACCTCGTGTTAGTTCTTCAATGATTTACATTTTAGAATTATTTTTTTATTTTTCTTTTTGTTTTTTGTTTTACTGTTTTTTAAAATGAAAAAAAATATAAAATAAACTCTGTTCACTTTCTTCAATTCACAATTTTATTTCAAATCCAGTATTTCTGATGCTGAAAATATAATTTTTTATTTCTCTAGGTATCTTCTCGTGGATTTTGGCCTGGCTGAAGTTTATAAGGTAAAAAAGGAGACACTCTTGGGAGATACAAATTCCCTCGCAGGAAAGAGAAAAAGACCGGACGAAGTATGAAAATAATTATTAAAAACATCTTCAAGCAACATTTCTCTCTGTCATAAAATTATCTAATTATAAAAATAATATAAAAGATGTAGAAAAATGATTTTAAAAATCAAAAATTTCCATCTCATTGAAACAGAAAAATTGCTACGTAATAACTAAAACATAAGATTAATAACTTTATTTTGTTTAATTTTTTTGTTTAATTTTGTACAATTCGTTTTAGAATAACAAACCGAGTAAACCGCAGTTGCCAAAGTGCCAATGTTTTGGCACTCCAAAAGTCTGTACGGCCTGTATGGAATTATCTTCCCAGGTCGCTCCCAGGGCCGGAACTCCTGGTTACCGAGCACCAGAAGTTCTTTTAAAATATCCATCACAAACGCCAGGTAAAAGAGTAAAGTTAAAACCTCAAATTCAAAATTAAATTTTAAAATTGCAAATTTTTTTTTCTTTTTAGCAATCGATATCTGGGCCAGCGGAGTCATAATGATCTGCATCCTTAGTCGAACGGAAAACTTTTTTCGAGCTCCAAATGATCTCACAGCTCTTTCTGAAATAGTTACAATTTTTGGCTCGGAAAAAATTCAACAACTTGCAAAAAGATTAGGTGTGAAAACGAAAAAAAATACGTTAACAAAGATTTCTTTTGTTTTCATGTACAACTTTGTGTACTTTATTTGTTCTTTTTTATTGACTTGGTTACTTCATTAGTTCAGTTTTTGTATGTTCACTTATTTTTTGATTAATTTCTCTTTCGTTCTTTTCATTCGAGGTAAAAAACTAACAATGAGTAATGAAGAGCCAGGAATCAGCTTGACGGACCTGTGTCTGAGGTTACAGAAACGGACTCGACAATGTGGAAATAAAGTACGCGACTGATTTATGACTATGAAAAAGTATAGAATAAGAAAAAAGAAAGACAACTTCCAGAGATTTTCAAAATTAAAATCGCAATTTTCAGACCGAGCCGGTGGTGACGTTCCCAACCGAGGCGTACGACCTTCTGCAACGTCTCCTGGAGGTTGATCATCATAAAAGAATAACGGCGGCGGAAGCACTGAATCACCCTTTTCTGAACTCTTGATTGAGATTCTAAAAAACATCTCTCATCCACTTTTTCTTCTTTTTTGTTATTTAAGTTTTTCAACTGCTATAGAATTCTTAAAAACTAAGTTCAGTCTAGGATTAAAAACTAGCCAAAGATGTACACTACGAATATTTTGTTTATCTCTATAAGAATTTATTAAGTTAAAAAATGTAATATAAAATTTACGTCAAAAAATGTACTTTGAAAGTTCTTTCAGACAATTTGCTTTGCGAACTTACAATGTAAATTTTTGTTCAACAACTTAGTTCAAAAAATTGAAACGTACAAAATTAAAATCACGATTTTAGGTCGAGTTGAAGTATTGATTGAAACGGTAATTACGAAAAACTAAGTTGAAGATCAGATAGAAAAGACAAACCGAAAAAGTACATTGTAAATATTTTATTAATCTCTATAAAAATTTATGAAGTTAACAAATGTGATATAAAATGTTATTAGATTTCTGATCGCGAAGCGGTTACAGTTATATTTCTTTCTGTGAACATTGTTTTCCTATGTGATTCTATCAACACGTTTGCTCGATAACGCATGAACTGTATGGCCAAACGCCTCCGCTTCGTGTAACGACTTTATGAAGACTATGATGTAAGACAAAACACAATGTTTTAAAAAACAGTCGAGTATTTTTTACCATTCGTAACTCTCAAACACTACAAAAAGAAAAAAAAACAAACGAAAAAAGAAAACTCACTCGCAAAAATGTTAAATAAATACCATTCACTCTCAGTCAGGCTTTAAATGTCGAATCGAAAATTGTACAATTAAATTTTTAATCTACAGAGTCAGCCGGTGCCGGTACATCTTCGTTCTTCTTGATAAGTTTCATTTCAGCAGCAGCTTCCAGGGCCTTTTTACAATTCTCTTTGATTTTATTATTCTTAATCTCGTCGCTTTTGATAAGCGCCATTAAGATTTCAAGAATGTCCGTGTCAATAATCTTCTCAGCGACTTTTTCCGTGCTCCTAATCATGTTCAAAACAATGACAGTGCCCCGGTGCTGGACATCCTGGTCCGGATTCGCCAACAGGAACTTGATGCACTCCAGCCAGTCCTTCGCGTCGAAAATTTTCTCGCAGACTTTTTCCTTAATCGCAGTGACCATCGCGAGGGCGCCACTCGCGGCCTTCACGAGCTCCAAATCCTCGTCCACGGAGAGGATCACCAGGTGCTTGATGCGGTCGTTGTCGCCCTCGAACATCCTCGCACCTTCCTCGCACATCACCAGGTTGTTCATCGTCTGCGCAGCTGCTCGGCGGAGCATCTCGTGGTCCTCGAACATGTACTGCTCGATTGCGGGGAAACCGCCCTCCTTGATTATTCGCTTTCGGATCTCGTCGTTCACACCCGCGAGGTTGCACAGCGCCAACAGAGCTTCGAAGTTCTCTAACGCTGAACATTCGATGTTCAGCAGGTTTATTAAAGGCCGAATCACTTCCATTATTCGCTGACCTGGGAATGCTACTGTTGGGTCGATTGAAATTCCTAAACGAGCCAAAGCCTGAGAAAATAAACAAGGGTCATTAACAACCGTGATTTACTTTGCTTGTTTGCTCAAGACATTTACATATGGATATTTCCATTCGAAGATTTTACTTTACAATTTTATATTAGAAATTGGAATTCAACTTAGTACATCTTTTTTTTTCGCTAAATTTATTTTATACGATTTCCTAATTTGAATCTGCAGAGAGCATTTACTTTGAAAATTTATTGCAATTTCACATCAACAATTTCCATGGATTTCACTTTACAAATTTACATTGAAAATTTACTTTGTATAAGATTAGCATTGACATTGAAAATGTACTTTGCAAATGTACGGTGGATACTTTACTTAGTAACTTTACTCTGGGCAGTTTACTTTGTAAATTTATTCTGCAAATGAGTATTGTGAATTTACCTGTGAAGCCTGTTTTTTGCCCTTATCAGTGCCATCGAGAGCCAATGGCAAAAGTGCCTTGGCTCCTCCCTGCTGAACGACCAAGCCTCTAACTTCGCTCTGACTACAGATCGCATTGAAAACCCTGGCGATGAGTTCCCTCGTATTTTTGCTCTCATTTTTGGCCAGCGCTACCAAGGCACTCGTAACACCTGCGTGCGCCAGCGCGATAACCCTTTTCGTCACAAAGTCCGGGTCATCAAGTTCGTGTTCTTCCGGAATATGTTGTTTGGCGAACTTGGCCAACTCGACCATCTCCGGGATGATCTCCTGTTTATCATAGGCATTGCATAAGTTGACCAAGGTGGTGATCACTCCATAGACAACCGACTGGTCGCCAGTTTTTGCCAGCTCGATCATCGCCTGCAGTGCATTTTTATCCTCCATGAGCTGTTCCTTGACCTCTGCGTCGAAGGTCAAATACGAAAGACCCTCGACCGACCATTTTCTCATATCCTTGTCTTTCTTCGGGTTGATGAGGAATTTGCGACAGGCCTGGGCGAGTTTCTTCGTCGCGCCCTCAGCGAACGGACGGATGGTCGCGTCCGTTCCACCCGAACTGCCGAGTTTGCAGAGACCGACAAGAGCTCGCACTCGGATCGAGTCGTCCTTGGATTGGTAGAGGTTTTTGAGGATTTTCACACCTTGGTTGATAATCGACACTGCTTTGTCCTTCTTGGAAGAGGCGGCGATTATGCACTCGCACGCAACTTTTTGCTGCAGGATGTCATCGGTTGTGGCCATCGTTAGAATCATTTGTAGGATACCATCCTTCGCTACTATGCTGTTTCCTACGTCCAAAGGTCCTAACAGCAGCGTTGTTATTGCTACTATTACCCGCACCTGTACAAATTCAAAGATTATTTTTAATTTTGTTTTCTCGAGTTAACAGTATGTAATTAATTTGTAAAGTAAAAAATTACCTTAGATTCCATATCAGGAGACAACAGTTTGTCTTTGATGAACTCATCGATGGCCTCCCTGAACTTCTCCTTGGCAGCATCGTAATACATATTTTCATAAATCTTAGCTAAGCAGACACTGGTGATGGTTCTGGTGGAAGGAGTTATGTTCATAGCTGTCTCGTATTTGTACTCCTCGAGCTCGCTCGCCACCTCCATAAGTCGCTGCAGACCCCGGATCTCGACCAACTTTTCAGCCCACTCCAAAGCGGTGTAGTGCACGTTCCGCATAATCAACTCGATGATGGCGTCCCGAGCCAGACCTGAGATCGTTCGGTTTGTTACACTGTAAACCAGACAGGTGAGGATCGTGTTGATCTGCTGATTGTACATCTCACAACGGGCTTTGTCTGGCTTCGAGTCTTGTTTGTTCGTCATCCCGGAGTAGGCGTTTAGAATTGTCTGAACAAAATAGTTTAATTAGTTGGGATAAACAGTTTGCGATAGTTTTCTTTGATGATTCGCAGAGTAGATTTACTTTGTCAAAGCGTAATGTCAAGTCGCTTTGGATATTTGCCAAGTAAGTTCATGTTATAGATTCGTCAAGCAAATTTACTTGGCAAATTTGCAACTTTGCGATTTTACTTCTTGAATTCACTTTTGCAGTTTTAGGTTGCAAATTTACTTTGCGAATTGGAATTTAAAAACGATGAAATACCAACCTGCATCAAATACTGTCCAGCATTGACCCTCTCGCTATTTTCACTATTGATCATCTCCAAAATCCAAGGGATTCCTATCTCCTTCATGATAGCATCTGTCCTCTCAGGATTGTCTATACAGAGTTCAGCGATGATGCGCACTGCTGCGGTTATGATCACCTCGTTTTTCTCGAGTTTGATCATCTTCGTTATTTTTTCAGTTACACCGTTTCTGAATATCAGCTCAGCTCCTGCTCGTTCCCTCGCTAGGACTAACAGATTGTTCATCGCATTTTCACGCTTCTCCTTGTCCATTTTCATGTCGAATGCTATCTCATTCATCTGATCAACCTGAAAATAAACACAATTTCTTAAAAATTTTCCAGTTATCAAAAATTAGAATTCACATTCAACATTCAAATCAAAGAGTGTTCTTTTTTTTAATTCCACGAAAAACTATTTTCAAAAAATACCTTAGAAGAGACTTTGGATCTCTGTTTCAATCGTTCCTGAACAATTTCAAAAAGTCTCGCAAGGATGGGTTTGATATCTTTATTGGAAGGGTCGACAGTGATGACATGTTTGGCGTCCCTGTAAGCTTCCTCGAACCTTTCCAGAGCCTCCAAAGCCTGGCACCTTCTGTACAGTGCTTTCGGATCGTTGGGACATATTTTGAGGGCCTCATCGCAGTCCTTGATGACCTCCTTGTGGTTGCCCTGTCTCAGATGCACCGCTGCCCTGTTTTTCAAGTAGACCATCTTGTCTGTGTTGTCCTCCTTTGAGAGCTTGATCGCGTTTGTGTAACATTGCAGGGCTTCTTCGAGGTTACCTTTGTTAAACGCTTCGTTTCCCTTTTCTTTCCATTCTTTCGGCGATACGTCTGACTGTGTCATTTTTTATAAATATTTTACACCTGGAAAAACGTAAATCTTTACTTCACAATACTACATTTTCATTTGCTATTTACGATGTATGAAAATTTGCAGGTTTACATCAAAAAATATATTTACCTGATAAAAAGCTGTAGGTCGAAAGGTACTGTTGATCTGGGTGAGTTTCGGATGAAAAACTTGACGTTTGAATAAGAATCGCAAATGTAAACAGATCTGCACTAGATAAAATTGATTTTGGTACTGAGTCAGTGACTTCCGCTTCGCACTTATAAAATCCACTGAAGAAGTATCGCGAAGATTCTAGATCGCCTCGGGGGACTTCTATTTTCGGCTTGGAAAACGATGGACTCTCTCGGCGTCAATCTTGCGACCTAAAAATAAGACTCGAGTTCACTCTCGACTCGTCTCTGGTCTCGTGCCGACCGGAATTTTGAGGTTAGGTTCAGGTGACAACAAATAAACAAAGAGAGAAAAGGTGAAGAAAGAGACAGAAGATAAATAAATCATTTTGTTCGTCTATTGACTGTTAATAATTGTACAAGATAAGAGGTTGAATTTTGTTTATATGAAATTCAACTGTTGAAAAAGGCGTTTTGTTTGTTGTTGACAAATATTCAATTTTTGGCGCGCAATTTTTGAAATAGTTATCTGTATTTGTTTGGTATTTGTATATATGTAGGTTCGTTCTAATAATAACGCAAATGTGATAAACAAACATTTATTTATTATTGTACGAGTTTGTTCTAGAAGGAAATCAAGATTTTATTTAACCGAATTTAATAGAATCAGAGAAAAAATAAATTAAATATTAGAAACAAAGAAAATTTTGAAAACATCATTTCGTTCAAGATTCTTCTTGAAGGATTAAGACAGCTTGTTTAAATATTTTCAATGTCCAAGATTTAATCCTTCAAATACAATTTTCTACAAACATCAGTAATGGGTATGTCGTAAACAACCGGAATGCCTCCAGGAACGGTTCGTTTGTACCTCAGAGAATGTTTATCTCTAATAGTTCTAATGTCATCGATATCAGGAGTGATGGACATGTTTATAGCCGGGTAAATGAGAGCAGCGAAAACAAAAACGGCCGTGCCCACCCAGACGGGAATCGCCACGGCCCAATATTTGGACGGCCACTCGCTCATGCCCGAATATTTGCGCAGTGTTTCGTCTGGTACGAACGCCCAGATTAAGTACAACAAGAAAATACAATTTGAACCGATGTACAAAGCGTAACCGTAAATTGATCTGGACCGAGTTGGCGCAGGCATCTTGAATTTTTTATTAACAAATATAGTTTGGTTTCAAAAGTAATATTTTTCCAAATTGATTGATTATTTTGTGTAAAAATCGTATTTAGATTCTGGTTCAGGAAACGATGCCAGGGTTGACGTTATCAGGTTGATACTTTCAAAGAAGGATGTCACTGCGACACGGACTTTGCGAATTTCTTTGGCTATGAATTGGCTGGAAAATGCAAATTTTGTTTTTATTTTGAAGAACAAATATTTTCATTTGAAATGAGTTTTAAATTTGTTTCTATTTGTTACAATTTGATGTTGTTCAATTTTGTTTTGTTGTTATTTGATTAACAAACTTACACTTTTAAAATATTGTTTTCCAACTCCAAGGACTTTTTCACTTCGCTCCTTTTTGGCTCTGCATCAACCCTTAAAACTTGGTAAACAATATCTGCATGCCTTTCCGTAGGAAATGGGACTTCTATTTTCCTACATGACAAATTAAGAAAAAATATACGCAAAAAGTATTCTTTTATATATAATCAATTTTCATCTTTCGTTGCAATTTTTATAATTATTTTTCACTTAAAAGGATACGTTATAACGTCTTTGGCCATCTTACAAAATGCTGCCCCAGAATTTCTTAAAAAATTACAAAATTAAATTCAAAACTTGTCAATATTTACATTTTTGACCCACCCTCACACGCACACCCATCTTTTTAAGGTTAGGTTTATTTCGTGCTCCAAACAATTGCGAACCGGTTCGTCTATCCTTTTCTATCCTACCTGTTCGACAAGGACAGCTAAATGGAACGTTCGGAAACGTGATAAACGAAGGAACGCGAAGTGTGAAACGAAATGAAACGCGAATCGTGAGCAAATCGGTCTTCGACAAAAAGCCAGCAAAATGGTAAGTTCGATTTCCGACATTCTGTATTAAAAATCCATATTTATTTTCGCCATCCTATCAAAATTCGAGTCAATAATAAAGTCTGATGGTTTGTTGTTCTTTTAAGAATCTTTTTTGTCCTTTCGTTAACTGTTTCTCAACTTTTCATTGTTGTTCTGACCTTATGATTTGTCAAAGGTTAGGTTTCGGTTTTGTGACAATATTTATTTGAGTGACAACATTTGCTGATTGTGTTTTACGTGGTTTCAGAGTCGTGTGCGAACTAAGACGGTCAAAAAGGCCGCGAGGATCATCATTGAAAAGTACTACACTAAGTTGACCGTTGACTTCCATACCAACAAGAGGTTGTGCGAGGAAATTGCCATCATTCCGAGCAAACCATTGAAAAATAAAATTGCTGGGTAAGTTTTATACAAAAAAACATAATTACATACAAAGTTTGATTAAGCATTGAATTTTAAAATTAATAAAGAGTTGATCAAACATTTGTTTGTTTTGAAAATATGAGTGTTGAACTTTGAGGTTAAAATACTACAAATTTCATGTGCTTTTGTTTGTTAATAAGAAACTTAAAATCATGGTTTTAAGGAAACGAAAATGATAGAAAACTAAACATTGTTTTGATTTCAGCTTTGTCACACATCTGATGAAAAGATTGCGCCATTCCCAAGTGCGAGGAATCTCAATCAAACTTCAGGAGGAAGAGCGTGAGCGCAGGGACAACTACGTGCCTGAGATTTCTGCTCTGGATCATGATATTATTGAGGTCGACGCAGACACCAAGGAGATGTTGAAGATGCTCGACATGAACAACATCCCGGGACTGCAGCTTTTGCAACCTGTTACACATCAGTTCAGCAGGCGAACTTAAATTCTGTCTTACTTTTAAGTGACTTTTCAAAATGATGCATTTTCAATAATAAAATGGTCCACAAAAAAAACAAGTTTTATACTTTTTATTCCTCTTCCTAAACAATTGCAATTAATTTTTCTAAAAAATCTTGAGTATTAATTTGAAAATCATCTTTACATTTGCTCAAAAATTGTTTTTATAGTGTTTTTTCGTTATTTATTTTTATGAAACGAAATGTGATACAAATGAATTTGTAAAGTAACAGCCTGAGGCGCTTGAAGTCAGCTGACTTTCAACTGACATTTGAAGCGTAGCAAACTTCACTCCAAACAAATTCCCAATTGTCGACCGGTTAAGTTGATTGTTGTTAGACTTTGTTTTTCAATAAACAAAAAGAGCACAAATAAAATAAAAAATGGGACGCAGAAAGAGTAAAAGGAAGCCACCTCCAAAAAGAAAAGCCATCGAACCTCTAGATGTACAGTTCAACTGCCCGTTTTGTAACCACGAAAAATCTTGCGAGGTTAAGATGTGAGTCCAAACAAACGTTCGATTCGACATTAAAACATAATAAAATTAAGAATTCTTAAATTTTATTCTTCACTTTAAATGTTGTTTTAGGGATAAACAAAGGCACACAGCTCGGATATCCTGTCGGGTTTGTAACGAAGATTTTCAGACAACAATAAACCTCCTCTCAGAACCACTTGATGTTTATAATGATTGGATTGATGCCTGTGAAAATGCCAATTAGATTTTCTTTCTAATCAAATTAAAAAATTAGGTAAATTCTACTCTTCGCTTTACTTAAAACCCGTAAATACAAATAACTTGAATTATTTTTTACCTTTAAATTTGAGATGTTAATGTTCAAAGTTGTTTGTTTTTGTTTCAGGGGTTTCAACTATATTTTTGTAATTGACACGTTGGATGTTCCAATTCTGTGAAACAAACAATGAACATGAAAAAAATAAGCAATTATTTTGTAATTCAAAAAAGAGTTGAATTGTGTAAATAGTTTCAGTTATGTAAATAAAACATTTTAACATTTATAAATCGGTGTTTAATTTGAAAAATAAGTTTAAAAAGTAAAACTTACTTTTAAAACTAACTACTTTTATTGTTTCGTTTTTTGGTACAATTTCTCAAAAAGTTCTTAAATTACAGTTACAATAATCGACAAAAACTACACATTTTCATGTCGTTTAGAATAATAAATAATTAAATTACAAAAATATCTTCGCATCCTAATTTTTGGTACAAACTTTGTGTTCAATACATCAAAAAAAAAACTTTGTTGAGAAACAAACATTTGTTTTGACAAAAATCAACTTTTATACACGGAAAAATAGTTTTTTTTTTCATTTTGTTAAAAACATTTAACAGATCAAAGTAATGGCTCCATTGTCAGCGCCAAGTAAGAGAAGTCTGTTAAGAGGTAGCACAGCCATATTGGTGAGGACACCTTTAAATACATCAGACTTCAATTTGGAGGACGAAAACGTCGCTGAACTTTCTATGCCTGTGTGCACTCCGATTCTGTTGGCTGTCGTCCCAGAAACTAGCTGGTTTTCGTAAACTGCCATGCAGTGAACTGGTTCTGTAATTCCCCTAAAATGCAAACATAAAAACAATTGAAACCAATCTTAAATTTAAAATAATAAACGCAAAACATTGTTTAAAACAATGAGAACATGAGTTTTTTACTTCATATGAAATTTGAGTTTTCCATCAACGGCACTCCAGACAGCGATGGTTTGATCGAGAGATGAACTAATGACTGTAGAATCGTCAACCGCTTCTAATTGTAAAATCTGCAAAATTATAAACAAATAGATTTTAATTTATACTAGACAATTTAGTGTTGTGTTACAAGGTTTTGATTGCTAGCATTTTTACCTCACACTCGTGTCCTTTCCAGGACGCGATTATCAAACCAGTTCTTATGTCGAGGATTGTGAGAAACCCTGAGGCTTGTCCAAGTACCACCCAGTTTCCACTGGGAGCTACTGCGATGCACCTTATTAAACCTGTTGGGTTCATGGAAACCTAGAAAAATTTAATAAAAATATTATTTTTCATTTTACCATAATTTTTTAATGTAATTTCAACTCCTTTTGTTTGAATTTTAGAACGCCAATTGAAGTTTTTCAATGTAATTCTGCAATTATTAAATTGTAACTTTACTATTTTAACATGATATTTCACGATCTAATTTAATCAATGAATATAAAACTTGCTTTCATCTCATTGATATACTGGAACGTCCTACAATCGATAACCCTGAGAGTGATATCAGTAGTTCCAACAAGAAGCGACGAAGAAGGTGCCGGACTGGCAGTCAAAACGTTGACAGGAGCAGGTCTAGGACTCTCCGGGCACCCTACCAGAGAACCCATGAAAGGGTCCCAGCAATGTATAGCTCCGTCACAAGTCACAGCGTATCTCAGAGATTCCAAAAACGTGAGCGAGAGAATCGACTTTTTGTGTCCTGTGTAAGTGTACTGACACGACGAAACTGTGCTCCCATCACCCTAAAAAAACATGTTTTTCTTTTCAATTCAAACAATTCTTTTACATACAGGTTTTCAAATTTATTATTTTCAAATGGACAAATACAAAATGAAAAATTAAAAAAAAACCCTTTACTTGTTCTTTTATTATTGCCTGACTTTTTGTACCTGACTTCTTAAGCTCCAAAGTTTGACCGTTTTATCTCGAGCGCCACTCATGAAACTGTTTTCATTATCCAAAACGTAGAGGCACCGGACACTGTTACTGTGGCCGCCAAAAGTTTGTAGTTTGATCTGTTTGATGTTCAAGGCCGCGTCTTTTTCTGACCGACCGATCTCGTGCTCCCAATAAGCCAGCCAGTTTCCTCTTAGTTGTCTTCCAGTAGACGAGCAACCATCTGCTGTCGAGGGCGAACGATGTGGAATATCTTTCTATAAATAAACAACAATTATCAATTTTAATACAAACTTTTTCAAGTACAATGTTTTACAACGAATTCAAGTCTCAATATCAAGTTAAAAATTGAAACTCATAAGATGTTAGTTTTACCAAAACTTCAATCCTGTTGCCTGTAACAGAAATATTGCCAAAACTTCCAGCTCCTTTTTCTATCACATCACTGTTATCGGTGGTGCCAGCCACTGCCGACTGGAACGTCGTAAAATAATAGTCTTCTAAAAATAGCAACAAAAATGATTTTCAGTTCACGATTCTGTAAAAAGTATTTTTGTTTTGTTTTGTTTTTTGAATTTACCATTACCAGTGCTCGGAGAAGTTATGCTTCTACCCTGTTCATATTCCTGACACAAAATTCTCACTAGGCAATGATTTTTGAGCATCTCGTTCATGTCAGTTTCTCCTAAAATTCTATAAAACGTTAGGTATGCTGTATGGGCAAGATGTTCAGTGAAAACTGCTTTCAGTTCCTCAAAAGCCTAAAAATAATTTTAATTTTTGTATAAATGTTATTAAAAAAATATTCGATCAAAATAGCTTGTTAAAAAATTACTTTGTTTCTCTGTGGTTCCGAATTTTCATCCCCTGTAACCGGCGGGGAATACGAATCAGGGTACCATGTTTGGATTGCATTTTTCACCCTGGATTTAGTGACGATTAAAATCCTAAAAATAAAATGTAATTTTTACAAACGTAGGTTACAATTTCACAAATCAAAATTTCAGTTATACAATTTAAGTTGCAGAAACGAAATAAAATAGAAAAGAAATTTCGTTTTTTTTTATGGTATGAATTCTCACTTCGAATCGTCATTTCGTTTGATATTGATAGCCCTGCCCCGACTACTTTCACCGTCATCCTCGTTGAAATCGAAAACCTTATCAAAAGCTAAAAAAAATCGCTGAATCGGAACGGCCAGATGACTTTTGGTCATCACACTTCCTAGTCGGGTACTCAAAATTGCTAAGGCTTCTAAATATTTGTCGGCCAGAGCCATCCTCGCTATCGTTCCGTTCGGGTAGGTGTATCGACTTGTTGACAAGATTCTCACAGTTGGATAGAGGATCGACCTTACGATTTCCTAATGAGACAAGAAAGAACATTAAACTTTATTTCACTCTTTTTCAAAATTGTACTAATGAAAAAAAAAATGTTCGTCTCATTACTTGCAAAACGTCCATTAAAGTAGAATCGCTGAGGCAGGGTAGAACATTAATCAGAAGCGCCACACAAGAAACTAAACCACCTTCCAAATTCAAAGTCAATTTTCTTTTGCAAAGTGCCAGCAACTCAGCAACGTGGGGAAAATATTGTCGAACTATAATTTGCTCGCCGTACAATCCTGCAACGAACCGAAATTTGATTTCTTAACTTAACGGTTTGCATTCACAACACTTCCTTTATTATTTTCTTTTTCTTTTCCAGCTTACCAGCAATGGAGATTAAACACTCTAAAACCTTCGCCGCATTGACATCTCCAACTAAAGTGCATTTCGAGTACCCAATGCGATCGCGACTTTCTAAAACCGTGAGACTCTCAGTGCCAGCATAACATAACGAAAGCATCCTCAATAAATTGCGAGAAAGGTGTCTCGCAGTAAGGACAGGTCCGAGCCTATGGGAAAGCCAGATGGTCGACTCAGCACTCATCTCAGAAACCTTGCATTCACTCCTACCGAGACGTTTTGTCTTCTCGACCGTCCTGGGAGGGATCGTTTCCTCCTCGCAGGACTTTTCCTCGTCGGCAATCTCACCCTCTAGGCTGAACGGTGCGTCCTCGCTGGACGTTTTGCTGCCTACGTGACAGTCGATGCTGTTAAAATCGATCAACAATTTTGCTTCGCGCTTTGGAATTGGAATTACTGGCGATTTGATCACGTCTGACGAGGTGCTTTTTGTTTCTTCGAGCAGGTAGTCGTCGGATGAATTTGGACCCGGGTCATCTTCTTTGTATGTTTCTGCAGCCTGCGGAGAATCTTCTGTTTCCATTGTGAAAATCCCTAGAAGAAGATATTTTGAAATAAGATTTTTATTTGAAAATCACTTCAAGATACTATAGAATTGACTTAAAATTACTTAAAAAGATACTAGAAAGTATTAGAAAGTTCCTAGAAGTTACAATGGAATCAGTAGCGTTCAGAAACAAAACTATTTGTCAAAAGTAGTAACCTTCAGAATCGTTATCAGTAGTAGCAACATTTCTATAGTCATTCTTCTGATTTGCAGACAAAATATTGTGATCCAACTCGACCGAAGAATCCTCGTCCAGGGGAGACAACACGTTTTCCCCCTCTACAGAGTTTCCACTCAGATAGCAAGTTCTGAAACGATATTCGAAATTTTAAATATTGAGATTACACGATTGAGACTCGTATTTCATTGAGTAGTACAAAATCAGCTACTTCAAATTTCCAGTTCGATGCAAATTTGAAGAAGAAAGACTAGCAAGATGGTCCCTGTAGCCTCCAACAGCCTCCACCAGGGGCGTGATGAAATTGTCCAAAAATCTCTTCATTCCCAGTCTTACGATCAGTTTCAAAAGGAATGTTCTGTGATACAGTCTCATAGTTTTGAATTTGGCTACGGATCCGGACAGATGAGAGTCAGTTACTGGCCAATTGTCCATCACTGATCCGTTTTCATTCAGTTTTAAGATTGGTAATAAAAATATGGACGCTGATTCTTTTGGACCCAGGACCCTAGAGACAATAACAAATTTATTTTGCATAAACTGTATTTTTCAGATCAATAATAAAACTGCCCATGAGGTAATAAAAGAAGCTCTAAAAGTTTCTAGAAACTCACTGAAAAACTAGAATTGTGACTAGAAGTTTCCAGACAAATGTTAACACCTAAAAAATTCGCAAAATTCACTAGAAACTACCAAAAAAAATCAAAAACCCTTTAGAAATGACTAGGAACGACTCGAAACTAGGAAACTCACAGAAATAAATATAAACTACTTAAAAATCCCTAGAAAATCTCCAAAAAATCACTAAAATAAGATAAACTACGAAATTTACTTTGCGATAGGATCGAACAAGTGCCAAGCAGTGAGTACAGCGCTGTACGGCTCGTCTAAAAGCTGTTTCACATGTGGGACGATGAGTTGCAATCCGCTGTTGGTTTTCTTGAACAAAACATCAATCTGACGAGCAACGGCCTTGACCTTGCACTCGCTAATCTTGCACAAAAACAGCAGCCGAGTGTTACTCATGGTCTCGTTGCTGTCGCGAGCCTGAGTGACGAAATTAAGTTCGCGCACTAAGTGGTCGTACTCCTGGATCATCTCGATGACGCGAAAAAGATGGCGCGAATAGCTCGTCGAGGGAAAAAGGTTGGCGCAAAGCACCGGCTGTAGAAACTGGTGCGACGAGGGTGGCGGCAGACCCACTCGGCTGATTGTCGGGTACCGAAAGTTTTCGCCCTCGGAATCCGATTGTTCCAGGTTGTACGATTTTGGCAGACAATCAGATTGTAGTAGCAGACTGACGGCGTTTTTTATGCAGCGAGGAATAGCTTCTGGAGTTGCTTTTGTGATGTTTAGACAGGTTTTTAGTCGAGTCTCGAACGAGTTCTGGAACAATAATTTTTATGTTTTACAATTTTACAACAAATAATGATTTCACATTCTGGCTTTTCAATATAAATTTTCACAGTTTAGTTTCACCTTAGAAACATTCCAATTAGCTCGGAACTTTCCAGGCAAAAAAATTTCCAGCATTAAACAGCCCAGGATCTGTTGTTCCCTGATCCTACCAGCGGCTACAATTTGTCTGAGATTTTTATTTGTTCCCTGGGATGACATCCGAGGTTTATAAACTCGATGACCGATCTTGTTCATAAAAGCGTGAGTCGTTTCCACCTGCACCAATGCTGCAACCGGATTAAAGTCCTTGGGGAGGACTATTTGAACCACTTTTTCCGGTTTTGGATTCTCTTCGTTCGTCAGTAGAGATCCTCTTGAACGACTCAAAAACCTGCTCAAAGCCAAGGGAGACGATTTTGTCTGATTCGACAGAGCCACTGGCGACTCTTCCTCGTCGTCTTCGTCCTCTTCTGTAGTCCTTGGATCCTCCTCTTCGACCTCAGACGATTTTTCTATCTCTGAAAAAAAAATTATAGTTTATTTTTAAATTCAAACAGTTTTTAAAATTTTTATTTGAAGACTATTCACTCACTGATTGTTTTTTCTTTGAGAACCTGATTTCTGGGTGGAAATTTGCTCCAGTAGGGCGACGCAAGAATTTTCTGAGGATGGGGCTGGGTGAAAAGTTGGACCACCCCGGAGCTCATCAAACTCGTATGGTTGTCCACCAGTTGTCGACAAATATTTTTTGATTTAATTGCCGCAGAGCCTGACAATCTAAGACACGACAGAAAAATTATTGAATCAATATTTTCTGAACGAATTGTATTTAAGAAATTTGAATCAATTTTCAGTTTCTAACTTGTATCCGAAAGTAAGATCGATCCAATGATGAAGTCTTTCAGAGACGTAAATACTTTCAAGGGCCTCTCTGTGTTTCTCGATAAAATCCTCCGGCGAGGTTGCCCAGGCTGGGATTTCAAGATCTGGCATATCTTCATGAACAGACTGAAAGAAAAAAAATTATACAAATGGAACGAAATTACAAAAAATTTGTGTTCAAGTCCATATTGTAAACCAACTCAATAAACATACATTCTGGTACATACCTTAAAAACACTCGGATCGGTATAAAACTGAGGAATGCATTCATCAGGACTCCAATCGTAGAGTCGTTGGATGGATCCGGGGTACTCCCATGGAACCCAGAGGGGCCGCACGTGTTTACATAAAATAGTTTTGGAAAATCGTCGGGACAGGTAGACGTAGTAGGTGATCTCTGATAACACGTCTGAGACATGGTGACCAACCTGGAATAAGTACAGAAAGTAGAGATCATTTTCAAAAGAATTATACTGAAAAAAATGCAAATGGAAAAAATAAAAATTGTACTTCACCTCATTAGTTTGCGAATCGAAAGTAAGGTCAAGCTGACGGTCGCCTTTATTGAGTCTGTACTTGCTCTTGGTTAAATCCCGCCAGTTACTTCCACACCGGGAGGTGAAATCCGTAACCCACGGCATCACGTGGTGACAATTCGGGTCGTTGTAGCGTCTTCCAGCCAGGTTGTTCAACGCAGTGAGATAATCAAAGTTGCTGATATTACCGTGGATCCAACTCTCGCACAAACTTTCTATGCTCTCGTTCAGTCCGATTGACGGATCGTAAGCTGGCAAGTTTTTCAGTAACAGTTCTTTTGATTTTGTTGGTTTTTCAGCAGGTTCAGGGTCTGGCCAGATGTAAATGTTATCGTATAAATTTGGTACTACCTACGAAATCAAAGTACAATGTTTTTATTTAATTTGGAACTTTTAGAAAGAAAATCCTTGGGCAGATAAATAATAACTTGGAATGATTTTTTGGAACTTGATCTCATTAGTTTTTGAGATTCTTACTTGAATCGTCAAGTTATCCATGATTAAAATATCACTTAGGGTGATTTCACCAAGTACCAATCCTAAATCGTGAAGATCTCTGGAAAGTCGAAGGAGTTGATAAATAAGAAAGAGAGGTTTTGTGTTACAAGTGGAAAGAATCGCCGGGCTGTAGGAAACGCACCTGAAATAATAACAAAAAATTATGAACAAAATTTAATTGGAAACCATATTTTTAATTGCTTGAGTAATTATTTCTTTAGTTTTGTTCTTACTCTCGCAATGAAAACTTGGCAGTTTGTTCATAAAGGATGTAAAAATTTGAAGAAGTTTCTACAGCGAGAAGAGCTGGCAGAAGATTGCAATGAGCCTGGTCTAAAGATCCTGATTTGATCTGCGTGACAATCCCATTTTGCATCTGAACTAAATGACAGCTGTGCAGTCGTGCCAAAACTTCGTACATTACTTCTGTGTCTGTCACCATTCCGTTAATATTGCTGTGCTCTTTCTGATCTGTGTAAATCCATGGGCCTGCAAAGATTTTATTTTTAGAACAAATTTCCTCGCAAATTCCAAGACTTATGATTTTGAGGAGAAAATAAAGGAAAACATTTGATCTGAATAATAAAAACTGACTGTAATATTTCTTGTAAGATTCCTTCCATAAGTTTCTATAATTTGTCTCGGAGACGTAGTGCAACATCTGAGCAAACGTCAGTTCGGTTTGTACTTTGGAATGTAACGGTTGACGTCCTCTTGGCAAAGGGATCGCATTTTTTTTCTGTTTTGTATAGACCTGAAAAACAAATTTGATTTATAATCCATTTTCAATTGTCATATTGTTTATTTATATTTTCATTTGTTTGTTTACTCAATGAATTCAATGTTTTAGTTCGTTCGTTTGTTTACAATGCACAGTTTGTTTACATTTTTTAAATACCTTGATATAAATTCTCATCCACCCACACCCGAGCTCTTCCTCAGAAGGTTGCGCAACAATTTCTTCGGCAGACAACCTGTCATGAAGGACAAAGTGATTTGGCCCAGCTGTCAACAAACTTGACAACCATGACCTTTTCACCGTAGCGCAAATTCTCCCATCGATCAGATGTAAATATTTCGAGGGGATTTTCAATTCACTCTCCACTCTCTCCATGACAATAATTGTTTATGAGTATTTTTTTAACTTACAAATCAGTTCTCACATTGCAAATCGGTATAAACAAACACAGCACCGCGCATATAAAACTTTTAAACCAACTTTACATCTTGCGTTTTAATTTTATTTTTTTAAACATCATTCTTATCTCAAGGTCACTTTTGTTGACAAACAAGATCACTTAGCTGTCAAGGTTTTTTATCAAAACAAATTAGTTTTAAACTTTTCTCTTATCGCGTGCCATATTTGTTATCGTTTGGTTTTAAGGTTAGGTTCAAATGTCAAAAGGTTGCTTTTTAAAACATTTTCATTGAACTTGCATGTATCAAACCGTCAACATTTATTAAATCAATTTTTAACTTTAAATAAATAAATTATCACAATATTTTTTCCTTATTGTTTACATTTACGAGTTCTACATTACCAACTGAAAAACAGTCGTAATTTTATAATTTTCTTACAAAGAAAAAGTGAAACAAGTTGAAACAAATTTTAACTAGTTTGTTTTGGAAACGAAAAAACAAAACACTTGATCTTTATCTGTCCTTCAGACAATTAAAAAAGGCAAAGAATACGAATGAAAAATTGAATATTCCGGTCCGTTGGATAACCGAGAGGAACGATGGAATTCAGACCGATTTGTTGTTTGAAACAAAAACTAAGAGAAAAGAAGAAGATCTTATATTTTTTATCTTGATTTGACCTCGAAAAGTGTTTGTATTATTAAGAAAGGTGGACAAATTATAAAAATGTTGGATGTTGGATATTGCAGTTCGTTTTGTAGATAGAAGAAACGGTAGGATTCAGAACGACTTGGCGGGCTCCGCCATCTTGCGAGGCCGCTGTCACGATTTGACAGGTCGGTGCTCGCGCGTATCGACAGCCCGTTGCAATCGTAAACACGCAACAATGTTCGTTCTTGTAATCGCGAAGCCCGACCGTCTGCTTGTCAATCGTGCGAGTTGGAGCTCGATAACGAACCAAGGGAGATGGGGCGCTCGCAACTGTCAAGGTCATTGAGTTTTGAATCCGCTTGGAGTCGTCGATTTTGTTTTCAACGCAAAGTCAGGTTCGTCCGCGGCCAAAACCAATCCGTCGCAATTCATAAAACCACTGAATTCGCAAAATCAACACCAAACACGCCTGTCAATACACCCCAAAACATACTCCTTTTAGGTTAAATCTTCAACTTATAAAAAGGTCAATTCGGGTTCGATCTTTAAAGGTCAAACCTTGTTTACATATTTGTTTATTTTCCCATTTTGAAACGCGTTTTATTTCTTTTTGTTCTCTCCTTTTGTGAAAATAAAGTCGAACGAAAAAATATAAATGAGAAAAAAATAAAGTGAGATAAAAATGGTAAACAATGACATGAAATTAGAAACAATGACAGGTGGTAAAACTGACATTTGAGTGACACTGTTTTGAGTCAGTAGAGTTAATTGTTTGTAATTAAAATGTTTAAACGGTTTGGTAAGAGTGATGATTCGATTTTTTTCGTTTTGGTTTTAGAATTTAGTGTTTGAAAAAGAAGGCAAAAAAGAAAGAGCCATGGACGAGTTGAACAGCACGAGCAAGTCCCTATTTGGGCTGCACAAGTACTGGAACCAAACGATCAACCATCCCATCCTCGATGATCTCAAGATGGACAGCAACTTCATCTATCTGCTCTGTTCATTGGTGTCTGCCATCATCTGGATTATATATATAGCATATTACAATAGTAGAGTCCTAGGTTACATATTGACAAGATTGTTGAATCGATTTATTATAAGAGATGGATATATTAAAGTTGGTAAGTATAATTAGAATTAAAACTTTGAATAATATTTTTTAGGCAGTTTATCCATTAATTTGATTTTTTTTCTTTCGAAATAGAGTAGATAAGAAAATCAGCTTTTACAAGAACTAATTGAAATTGGTTTTCGTTTTCTGTTTCAGGATCTTTTACGTTATGTGCGTTAAGTGGAAAAATGATGTTTAGAGATATAGATTATATAACGACTGATTATAGTATAAGGGTCCAGGATGGTTGGCTCATTTTTAGGTGGTGGAGAAGTTACGTTCCAAAAGATGTTTCAGAAGGTAAACAAAAAATTGTACAACAATCTCAAAATTTCGTAGTTAAAATTACAAGATTTGCAAATGTAAATTTACATCAAAAACGTTATAATCAATTCAAGCTTCAATTTTACATCATATGAATGGATAAAATAGATAAAATGTTTCAGATCTTTCACATTCCGATACCCGTCTTTCTGTGATGCTAAACGGTTTCGAATTGCACGTCTACAATCGCTGTCAGCTTTATGCACAATTAGAGAAGAATTTCGGCCTCACGCCGCAGATGTTCTCCGACGCGTTTAACGCGACAATGAGCGCCGACGAGCGCGACGGCAGCACTCTCAGTAACGCCGCCACCGAGTCGCGCCAGCAAATCAACGTGCAGAAACACGTGGACAACATCCGCCGACAGGAGGCTCATGTCATTGCCAGAACCTGGCGCGACTTGATTCCTGTTATCAAATTAGATGTTTGCACTGTACGACATTCCTTTTTATTATTACTATTTGTTAATTAATTAAACAAAATTGACACAAATAATTTGGTTTTTTGCATTTTTCAGGGTCGTTTAGTTTTTGGGAACCGTCTAATCCCAACGACTCTGTCAATAACAGTAGAAGAAGCGCATTTCATGTACTCGACGAAACCGGCGGCGTCCGCACATGACCATTTCATGCACATCACAAAGTGTAAGGCTGAAAATTTCAAAGTCATCCTGGCGCCAAGTCCCAAGTACACGGGAATGATCGACGAGCCGCCGCGATACATGGGCGAGGGTTTCGTCGTCCTCAGTGCTAACAATATGGAGCTCTATTATTACATGGACGAGCCTGGAGTTGTGCCCCAGCATCCCGAGATGACTCGTCTTGCAAACGGCGATATGGTCGAGGCGATGTTTCCTATCTGGGGGATCGATATCAAATGTGGAAAAGTAATCATTCATTTATGCCTTCGTTTTGTAACAAACGAGTATCTTAGGACTCTTTTTTTTTGTTTCAATCAAACTTCTTATATTTTTAGGGGACGGATTTTAGTTATGGTCCGTGGGCAGATCGTCAACGAGAACACCTGTTCAAATTCTTTTTCCCAAACGATTACCAGCCTTTAAAAGTAACGAAATCTCCGAAACCAGGTGAAAAAAGACAGGTGCAATCGTTTGACGTGAGGCTGTCAACTTTGAACGAGGCGACGATAGACATCCTGTTCAGTAAAAACAAGGAGACGAACGCGGTGCACGTAAACGTCGGCGCTGGGTCTTATTTAGAAATTACAATGCCTTGGATTGTACTCGAAAATGGATACACGACCAAGATCACCGGCCAGCTGCTGCATCTCGAAGCCACGACGAGTTTGCAGTATCGAAGTCTTGTACAAAGTGAAACCTTGGAGTTTGGAGTCAGGTGTTACTACCCCATCAGGTGGAACGATCATCAGGAGTGGTGCCTCAACCTCACTGGCTGTAAAGCTACTGCGCATCTTGTTTATTCCCATAAGGGTTTCTTTCAGGTATCAGAATTTGCAATTTGAAAATCACAGATTTAATTCATCAATTTATATTTCACAATAAGAAATGTACAATGTAAATTTCACATAATTTACAACGTGAAGCTTTTGAATTAAGTTCCATCTTAGTAATCAAGAGAACTTGTTTTTAGGACTTGATAAACGACTGGGCAAGCAAAGCGCGACCAGACATCCTCCACTTCGTGCCCTACACGTGGAAGTTTTCGCTCTTACTAAAAGAATTCGAGATAATCACCGTGTGCAACGAGTACAACTGGATCGACTGTTCGTCGCAAAACCAGGAGAACGCCTACATCGCATTCTGCGGCGAGATTTTTGATTTCTCTTTTGACTTGCCGTTCGTTGATTTTCTGCCCCTGACCATCGGGCTGAGGTTTTGGATCCAGGGCGAGAGCGTTGACCTGGCCTTCCACCTGCCCAAGGTCAATACGAACAGAAGCGTCTTATTGGCTCTGGAGAATAATGCTAAACTCATGTTGCGCGACGGGTCGTGCAGAAAACCTAGGGAGCTTGCGTCCAAGAAGTGGAGAAACATCTGCGACAAGGAACAGGGCTGGGTGGATTGTGCTTCTGTGCCCATCGTCGCTATTAGTATCAATTATGATTATCATCCGTGTCCTCCTTTGGGCCCTACGCCTCAGGCCAATATCACTACTCCGGAAAAGGAGGAACTTTTGCTGTCGCCTATTAGGATACCGAAACGAAAGTCGCCAGGGATGAGGTGAATTTGTTTCTTATTTTTTGTACTCTTTTACATTACAAAAAGAATATTGTAAATTCACAAACCAATTTTGAAATCGATTTTCGCAGATGGACGCAATCGGGAAACCAAAAATTCGATCCAAAAAGCATCGATCCAGACCGAGTAAGCTTGGAAATTGAGATCGGGCCTTCACTGCTGCTCGTCAACGGCGCTCTCTTAAGACACTTGGTTCACCTGAAAGAAAACATCTTCGGTGATTACCAAAGCTTCACAGATATGCAACAAACAAGGACGGCAACAGTTACAAGATCGTCAAATCGCAGTACCAAAGACGCGAAGAACGAACAACAAAATGCGAGTGCTGAAGCGAGTTCTGTCTGTGAGGACGAAGAGGATGAAACAAAGTCAACGAAACCGTTTGATCCGAGGGATTACAGGCCGTTGGAAGTCACAGTTGGTCTTACGATGCACGACATCCAGGCTCACTTGTTGAAAAACTGTAACGATAACGATCCGGCCTGTCCGGTAATTTTGCTCGATCGGTTTGCATTCGAGATGAAAAAGGGCTTTTTGGAGACTGAACTCCAGTTGCTGCTTAGTCCTGCGATTATGTTGTTGACTGATGGCGTTAATCGACCGGCTAAGGAAAAACATCTTAATCAGGGACATATGATGCTCAGTGCTCTGCAGGTTAAACACATTTATTCATTTTATTTAAGTTTAATTTATGATGTGAATTTAGTAAAAAGTAAAGTTTGACAAAGTTTGATTGTAAATTCTAGATTTTAATTTTACTTCGTACATTATTCACTGTAAATTTCGTAACGCAGAAATGTACCATGTACACTTTACCAAAATATTTTTTAGGTAAGAGGTCATGCAATGTTCAGCAACGAGGGAAGAAGTTTGGACCAAGAGACCCTTGAGTATGCCTGGTTGATCGAAGTCCAACTTGGAAAACTTAGTGGCAAAATTACCTCGCCCCAGTTACACCACCTTGTCACTTCCCTCGAAACTCTTTTGCTTATGGCCACAAACGCTGAAAATAATCTGAAACCTGCCGGAGCACCTAGACAGTGCCATCATGGACTCTCTCCTGTCAAATGTCCTGATACCGATCCTGAAAAACACTACAGGTGACTGAACAGATTACTATCAAAATTTTTATTTACTTTTCCCCTTTTCCTTTGTAGAAATAAATAATTTTCAAACGAAATGCTGTTGTAATTTGGAAATAATCGAATGAAAATTTGGTTTCAGGTGTCCCACCTCGGAAGATATTAAGTATAGGATGACCCGGGTGTCGATCGACGCAATCGATCTTTATTTTCAGGAATCAGGAACTGCGACTCAAATTTGGATGTCTCCGATTCGCGTTTCCACTTGCAATTTACACGGCCAGCAAGTTAAATCTGGCGTCACGGGTCTTTTGCCTTTGATTCTTATCAGGCAATTTGTCTCGGCTGCTGGACACTTTGCGAATGCCAGCAACACCAACACTACTGGCAGTGGACGGTCTTATAACAATACCAGTAGCAAGATGTCAGGTCCGAGAGAACAAAAATTATTCTAAACTGTACAAAAAGTTGGATCGTAATTTATTCGTCGTTTTTTAACTTGTTATTTTGGATTTTCAGGCGACGGCGACACTTGGTTGGAGGTAGGATCGCTCTCGTTAGGCCCGACGATAATCGAAGCGGCGATATCATTGCCGACTCCAGAACACAACCTTCATCTAGTCCAAAACAAGTATCTGAAACTGCACGACGAGGCGACGAAAAGACTCTGGTTTCTCTGGCCTCAGGAGAGCAGCTTGAAAACGTCCTGTAGGTGTGGCTGTATCGGCGGCTGTGCCTTTTTTGGCAAAAACCAAAATGGACCCAAGTTCTTCAAACCCAGCTTTCATGATTTCCATGATGGAACCAATATTGCGGCTTACAGGCAAGAGAAATAAGCGCTTTCAATAATTTGGAATTTGTTCAAGGTGTTAATCTACATTGTTTCATTTCAGGATAAACGATAAAAAGAAAGACAAAGGGTTTGCCCAGTCGATCCTTCACGAGAACCAGCTGATATTCCACACACCACCGTACAACTTGAAGGACATAACTCTGCAGGACACTTGTTACTACGCTGCGTCGGGGGTGAAACTGTCCGTCGCGCATGAAAATTTGCACAACAATCTCAAGACTTGTATCGAGCGTTCCCGCTCCGCTGGCAGGGACCCGCATATCGAAGATGCTCTCAAACCAAAGACGGCTAGTCCCTTGAACGAGGGCGAGGAGAAAAGTTTGTTCGGCAGGAGGTTTTCCTATACGTCCAATCGGTATTTACGATTTTATTTCAACTCTCAAAATAGAAGCAACAAACTTGGAGAAAACTCTGCTGAAACTCTTCTAACTTTTTTGTTGCAGAGGATCGACAACCAAAGACGTTCCCTATTCGCGTCTGGTCGATGCCAGTCCAATAATGCTTCTGCCCCAAAAACTTGACTCCGACTCGAAGCTCCACTCGGAACGATCCAAGTCCATCCTGAGTGTGCCGGAAATTGATTGCCTGCCAAAAAGCAGCGTTTCGGACTCGAAACTTGCCGTCGATTATTTTGGAGCAAACGAGAACGAAACGCTGAGGCAAAATAGCAGTCCCCACTCGCTCCCTATTGTTGCCACCGATTCTAATTCCCTTCCTGGAAGGTCGACGAAAAATTTAGAGGCTATCAACATCTCTGATTCTAGGCACTCGCTTTCTGCTCAATCGGATTCTGATGACAAATTCCAAAAAGAGGTAATTTACAATGTAAAATTTACAAGATCAACTCACAAGGTAAAACGTGAAATTCACAATTTCAATTAACAATGTAAAATTTATGATGTAAAATTTACAATTAAATAAGTCCGATGTATCATTAACGATTATTATTTTCAATTTAATATTTACAATGTTCATTTTACAAGTGCAGTTTATAATGGTAGATTTATATCGTTAAATTTAGTACATAAATTATACAATGTAAATATTACTTTGTGAAATTCACAGTGTTGAATTGAAAAATGTAATTATTAGAGTGTTAAACTCGAGGAGTCACAATTTAAATTTTACAAGTATAATTTACAATACAAAATGCGCAACGTAGAATTGATTATGCAAAATATACAAGGTTGTTAAAAAAGGTTGTGTAAGTAGTCAGAATAGTAACTTAAACAATGTAAATTTTTCAGGTACAGAGAACAGTGTCGATGTCGTCAGAGAACCATTCCGAGGCGTTTTATTCAGCGGACGAAGACACAAGCCATGGGATCGCCAGTCAAACGTCCAGTCTCCGCCAGTCAATCATAAGTTCTGGCTCTGTTATCAGTCACTCGGAAACTATTCGAAACAAATTCTCCTCCGAGTTGTCAATTTCGGACAGCGTTGCTGAGAAGGCTCACAGTCTCGAGCGTAAGAGGCCGATGCAGAGTCGTAAGAGTCCTTCGGTTCACCGTAAGAGCGGTACTAACTCCGAACCAGAGTCTAATGGAACTCTGCTTGACTCTTCTGACAGTCATTCGGTTTCTTCGACTAGCTTCATCTCGGCTGTCTCGTCTCAAGAAGACATGACTCTCGTAAATCTTCATATGCAACTTAATAAACCCATTGTTGATTCGCCACTTTTGATGTCCAGCTATGTCAGTCATCTTACACAGGTTGGAATTTCGAACTCGATTTGTATTGTTATTTTCTAGATTATGAAGAGCTTGGGAATGAATTTTCAAACCAGCTTTGATTTCGTAAATTATAATCGAACAATTGTTGTACAGGTGAAATGTTCAAATTGGAGCCAATCATCGCTGCCGTCGGGAGGTGACGCGTTTAGAATGCCGTTGTTTCAAAAAATCGACGACAAGCTGGTCTACGTCGGAGGAAGGTATGTGCCGAAGTACGAAACTGTGACAGAAGGTTTCACTTCGCTCAAAATGATCACGAGAAATGACGCATCGCCAAAAGCTTGCTCGTCAAACAAAACGCCCACTCATCCTTATCTTTGGGATAATTCTGCATTGATACAGTCCGAAGGTACTGAAACACAAAATAATTCACTCGAACAATTTTACTTTGACAACGTTACAATCGTAATTAACAATTAATCATTTACAACTGAAAGCTAAGGATGTAAATTTTGCAATCTAAATTATACAATTTGAATTATACCATGTAACTTTTGTAAATTACGATGTAATTAAATTATAAAATATTATTGCGGTAACTTTGTGAAATTTTTTTGCAGCTGAAGACGACGTAGTGATGCACGTTGAGGAAGAACTGTTGAAAGCTCAACACGAGACAGGATTCAGAACGACAGTCATAGTCAGACTGAAAGGCGATGTGGATTTGATGCTAAGTCCGATGGTACTGGAGAGTTTACAACGGTTCATCGATTCTATCACGCCGACCCTTGCGACCCTCCACCCGCTCACTGTCATGAACCATATCCACCGCGAGTGTATCGGAAAAGTCGAGGATGCGAACATCCTCAAACAGGATCAAAGTCTCTCTTATTGGAGCCAGGTCCAAACCAGCTCCAAACGGTCCACTGCGGAGAGAAATATCAAAAGTGATCAAGGTGCCTATTCAACAAAATGTTCAAATTCAAAATTAGAATCGCTACTTTACACTTTGTACACTGTTTGCAATGATTTTGAATTTTGAATGATTTGGTTTTCATTTTAGGAAAAATCGCCTTGCAGACAAGCGTCTATGAAGAAAGTATAATGACGCAAGTTCAGGGGAGCATTATTCTACCAAAGGTAAACTAACACATATTTGAATCGAAATAATTTATTTTAGTTAAACCAGGCTAAAAATAATGATGTACTGCTTTTTTGTCTCAGGTAAACATAACATTACTCCAGGCTTCAGTGGTTGAAGAGATAATATCGTTCTCAGCATTGGACAACATTCGGGACCTTACCTGCGTGTCATTTTTCGCGGTTTGTTTCGACGATGTGATGCTCCGTTTGCATCTGGGAAAACAGGCCAGGGAGATCGTCCAAACGTTCCACAAACCGACAGTCCTACCGAACCAGAAAAAAGTGAACAAAATCAGCAAGGCCTTCCTGTCCGGCCACCAACCGGCTGCTGTCGTTGCTGATATCGGAGGTGGTGAACCGGTTTACATCGAAACGTCGGAAAAACAGCAGGAGGAAATTATCATTACTTTAAATATAGGTCTGTTCTGATTGTTACTTGCAAAATTATTCAAACATATTTACTTTCATGATCGTCGCTCAATACTTTTGTTTTTAGGAAAAGCACATTCGCAATTAAGAAGACTGAGGAACGAATCTTCGATTTTGAAAGATGCGGTCATAACTGCCATACCCTCGCACTATTCCAAGGTGTTGTTCACCTGCACAAGGATCACTTCGCCACTCAAGTGTGTCGATTATTATCTTCATCCGCCTCCTGATGAAAACGAAAAATTAAACGTAATTTGACACTTTATGATCAGAATGTTTTAGATTACTTTATTTTGGTGTAAATGTCGGAGAGGTGTACATTTTTAACAATTTTTCTTTTTATTTTTAGAAACAAACTGGTACATCCCAAGCGACGGAGGAATTCACAGTAGGAACTGGGGAAGACCGACTGGGTTTCATAATGTTCGAATGCGGCTTGGAAGGAATCAAATTGAAAATCGTCAAACGATCGCAGTTTGAAAAGGGTGAAAATGGCCAGGATGAGGTCAAAAATGAAACTGAAACTGTCGCTCCTGATACGAAAAATCAAGAAGAAACGACAGAAAATACTGAAAAAAGTAAACAAAAATATTCACAATCTGTAATGTAAATTTCATGAGCTTGACGAATAATGTAAAATGTATGACGTAGAATGTACATAATATGTACAAGTTGCATTTGTAACGTAACATTTATAATACGTTATATTTACAATATTTACAAGTCATTTTTAAAATTTGCATTTGCACTGCAATATTTTCCACGTACAATCTACATTGTACAGAAAGTGCAATTCGACAATCTAAAATTTACATTTGAAATATCACAATTTTAATGTTACAATATTAATTTACAATTGTTTTTTTTTACAACGTAAAAAGTCCGTTACTAAAAGAAAATGTATATTATTAGATTCGACTGTAAATGAAGACCAGCAGCAACAAACAGCAACCCCAAACGCCATTATAAAAGCAGGCAATGAGAACACAGTATCTTGCATAATCGAGCTAAAAACCGTCTGGTTCAACTTCGCTGCGCCTCCCAGGACGCCTATCACCCGAAAGATCGACTTCACAAGACTTGACTGGAACCTTCTGAGCACCGCCAGTCCAGCTATCAATGCCTGGATGAACCCCAGCAATCGGTTCGCTATCAGGATGGTTCACATGTTTCGGTCCATGTATAGACGATCGACTGCCATTGTCGCTTGTCTGATGGCCGAGGCTTTGGACGTTCAGGAAATCCATATGTCCACAAAGGTTTATGTTATGAAAATTTAATTTTCATCAATTTAATTCAGAAACATCAATCTAAATGACTCAACGCCAGTTTACAATGTAAATTCGAATTAGAAAAACGATTTTTAAAGGTTTTGTAATTGTCGATTTTGTAACTTTTTTCAGAGTCGATACGGTAGGCTAACTCCCTTAGCTAAAACTTTACTAGAGGATCCGTCTTGTCAATTATGCAACATCTTGCAAAACTACGTGCTCCGATCGGAGCTGGCCGTTATCGAGGCTAATCTCAGGGAAAACGATCTGCCTCTACTTTCGACGCTTCGACAAGTAAATTTTGATTATTCTTATTGAGTAAACAATAGAGTTTGAAAATGTGTCCCGGAGGTGGACGAGTTTAAAACATTTTAGATATTTGTCTGATGGAAGAAACTTGTGTTTCAGGGCGTGATGATTTTAAGCCGACAGTGGAAAAATGTTCTCTACACTCCGCTTCTGCTGGAGCACAATTACAAGACCAAACATGTCCAGCCTTTTAACGTCACTTTTGCTGTTACTGATCCCGATGATGTAATGAACTTTTAATTTCGTCATTTCATTTTCAACATTTGAATTTTGTAACGGAAATGATGTAAAATTTAATTTAAATTTGCATAATGCAAATTTCACAAGTGTAATTTTCCGTGTCAACTTGACAAGTGTAAAGTTTAAGATTTTAATCTGATAAAGTCAGAATTTTAAATTTAAAGTCAGAAAAAATTCCGAATCAATTTAAAATTTGAAACGAAATGTAAATCAATTTCACAGGACAATTTACTAACGGATGGCGAAGGCAGTGCGGGAGACATGGAAGATCCAGAAGTGACCGACGAGTGCGCGATGCTAATAAACGCTGACCACCTGCACAAAAACATGAAGAGCGTCTCAGATAAATCGGCCGGTCTCGCCGGTAAGAATAATACGTTTTTCATCCAAAAACTAAAAAACAACAAACAAACCCACGAACCATCATCATCTCATCTGCCACTGATTTTTTGCCAAATTAACAACGACAATTACTTGACATTGTTTTTTAACAAAACTTTTGTGTACTTTTGATTTGCGTTTCGTAATCTACGCTTCGTTCGAGAACAGAAGAATACTTTTTACCTTTTATTTGTTTGCCCGATTGCTTTGTAGCGCTTTTACACAAATGGACGATCAATTTTTTATTTAAAAAAACAAAATGAAACAAAAAAATACAAAAACAAAAATAAAATTGAAAAATGTGATATCACAAATGTAATTTACCATCTCAATTTTACTAGGCGGCCTATTTACCATGTAAAATTCACAATTTAATTCACTTTGTAAGTTTCAAAGAGGTGTAAATTTTACAATTTACATTTAAAAATTTCGAAACTGTATTATACCATTGTAATTTACAATTTAAATTTAACAGAGTTAATTCATCATGTATCTATTGTTTACTCTAATTCTACGATGTAAATTTCAATGTAAAATTGACTCCATATTAATTTACACCGTAAAAGTAGTAAGCAATGAAAATATTACAACTGTAACCTATCGCTCGCGTTTTACGATATTGCAGAAATGAAGAAGAAAGAAAATTTAAAAAAAAAAGATTTAAATCATAAGAAATAGATCTGTAAAATTGTGTAAAATTGTGTAAAATTGTGTGAAATTGAATTGACAAAAAATGGAAAAATTGATGGTCCAAAGGTGTTGAAATCATTGCATGTGGGGAAATGAAAAGGAGAGAAAAAAAAACGCAATGAGAAAAGCGGATTATCGGGGCGAGCAGGTATGCGTGGTGATGGTTTGAGAGTACCGGTAAGCTCGCCGCGGGCGACGACGCCTGCTTCGACGCCGGTCCCCGGACCGGATTCAATAACCTCGCCTTCTCCGCCGATAGGCCATCCGAGGAAGAGCCGCTCGCTACAACCCAACCAAGTGCCTGCTAGCACCCGAGCCAGTATTGTCTTTCCCCTCCTTTCTGGCGGTGGCTTGTTTAACCAAAATAAAGATAACACTATCAGTGAGTAACCACCCCTTTTTTATGTTTGCTTCTTATCCCAAACAAACTTTCGTCTTTGTTGCTAATTTGTATTTCTGATTAATCTTACAATCTTGTATTGCAGCTTTTACAATGTAAAAATTTAAATTAAAAATTTCAATGTGAATTTCATTGTGCGAGATTTGATTGTTTTTTTTTGGAGTTTTTTGGAAATTTAATTTCACAGTTTTTTATTGTAAATTTAGATGAGGTAGTAATTTTAGAAAGTTTGGGTTTGAATTTTCAAAAATCATGTTCGATTTAAATTGAGACTTACGAAAAGTATCGAATTGCGTTATTTTAATAATTGCGTTAAGTTGTAAGTTGCGGTAACTTGGTTATAGCGGTGCATTGATATTTAGTAACATTGATTTGTTTATGAACATCCTTTTTTTCACCAACATTTGTTTCAGCATTAATTTGTTTCAAAACAATTCGTAACGTCCCATTGTTACATTTTTATTTTATGTTTTTCAAATCAACAATTTTATACACTAAAATTATACATTTACTTTTCTGTCACAACTTTACACGTTTTATTGTAATTTTATTACGTCATACTTTACACTCATCTTCACCTGTCCTTATAGTTTTATTTCAATTTCACAATTTCAAATTGTTATTCTTCAACATTACAATTCGGTGTTACCAATTTGCGCGGATAAATTTGTATTTTAAATTTCATATCGTTTTTCTCAGGCTACGGAACTTTGAGAGAAGAGAAACCGCCGCAGATATTCATCTCGCATTCGCACCAACTGGGATCGAACCCGAGTATCTATTCGGGAGGGTTGGGCCATGGCAGCCAACACAGCACCAGTAGTTTGGATCGGATAACTTCGCCCACCAGCCAAACCAACAAACCTGCCAATCTTAGCGAGGATCTCTACAGCTGGATGGCTAAGCAACAGGAATTCGTCAGAGAAAATGATAAAAGCAATTTTAAAGGAAACTGGGTACGGATAAAAAAAAAGTTACAAAATTAAAGTTTCTCGTAATTATAAACGTGTAAAAGCAACCGTTTGTAATTCATCAGGTCTTTCGCACTGAACAAAAACCTGAAAAGAAGAAGGTATAATTTAGACAAGAAAATTCAAGTGTTATTTTGTAATTGTTATGGTAATTTTATAATTTGAGGTTTGATGATTTGTTAGTTTATGGTAGGAGTTGTTTTTTGATTGTTTAATTTCGTTTAATTCCAAAGTTGAATATTTTTGAGTTTGGCTGTTCAAACATTATTGGTCATTTTTAGGACTCGAAATTGAATACTCTGACAACAGACGACACAGAAGATTCGGACATCCAAAGTGGAGCCTGTCTCTATCCGATGAAGGACTCGTTGAGACTGCTAGACGCCCATTTGATTTTTGAACCGCTACTCTCGTCGCTGTCAGTGATGCCTCAGCAGATGTTGTCAGCCATCGGGTCGGGCAATGTTAACAGCGTCTCCACTTTGGACTCGCTGGGATTCAACCTTTCTCTGGTCGGAAATATGGATGCCATGAGAATAGACATCGTTGTCAGTGAATTTGGAAAAGTTACTGATAAGAAAAAAGGTAATTAAATAATGGTCGATTTTACAATGTTTATTCTTTTCAAAAAAAGAAAATTGTAATTTACCATTAAAACTTTTCAGAGTAAATGTCACCATTGCATTGCAGAATGTGAAATGAAAAAATGCATAATTTATTGATTTTTTGCAGCTCCAAAATTCCAGGGTAAAAAAGGATCGGGAAGCAAGTTCCACCTCGACATCCCACCTGAAACGCCAGCATTCCTGTGTGAAAAAATTGGTATCGACATTGACGTGAAAAAGGTGGCGGACATGACGGTGGACGACTTCCATAAACAGAGCGTCCTCTATATCTCGCGAGGCCAGCTCAAAAAGCACACATCCACTTTTGTCAATTTCAGTTTGAATGTGCGATACATCTCGCAGCAGGTCAACATGCCTTTGCTCCGACTTCTCAATCAGATCAGCAACATGTACCAGAACGTCAAGGAAACCCAGATGGAACTCAAACAGCAGCCAGAGTCCAAACGAAACAATCTTCTTGGCAGCAATTTGACACCTAAGGATAATTCTTCGAGTAAACAAAATTGAATGCTTTTTTAGTGTCATTTTAAACTTAATCGTAGTAAACTTAGGAAGTTTAATTGTACAATTTTATATGCAACATTTGACAAAAAAGTATGTCAATTCTCAGAATTTCAACGATTTCAAACTGATTTTTTTCCAGCTTCAGATCTGCGAGAGCCAATGATTTTAAAAAAGACAGAAGAGCCGCTGCTGAGAGCGAGTTTTGACCAATCAAAAATCATCTCGCCATCAGCAAGCATCCGATCCCGACCGCAAAGTTTCGCTCAGAAACTTCGAAGCACGGGAAAAAGTGTGAAGGGTTACATCAACCTGAACGAGGGTGTCATAACTCCCAATTTCGGAGCGAATCCGAACGGATCCGGACTGGAGAAGTGCAAAGACGAAGATAGCGGTCCCAAATGCTGGAAAAAGATTTACTGTCTGTTGGACCTGTATGCTCCACGACCTGATACGAAAACGATCACTCATAGGTTTTCTGTACCCATCGATGTTGGCGATCATTTCAAAAAGAAATTCGAAGAGGAAAGTAAAAAAGAAGGCGATGTCGAGAAAGGAATCCAAGCTGAGAACAGTTCTACACCTATTCCTGTACCTTCTAGAGAACTGAGTATGAAAATAATTTGATCTTTTATGGTTTAGAGGGGAAATGACATTTGCATCGACGAATTTATTTTTGTCAACAGATATAGTAACAGGAGACAGAACACGTCTAGTCATTTTCGGAGTGGTGAAAATTCATCGAACAAGGTTACTGGCATCCTTAAGCGGGTTGAAATTGGAAGCAGAGATAACGAGTTTGCAGGTAAGCTCGACTTGGCGTAAGAAGTCAAGACCAGTGAGCCTCGAGTGGAGTCTCACCGGGCAGATCGGCCGGACCATGATCGTCCTCCTCGAGGGAGTCGCTCCCAGCCAGCAGACGGTGGTCAAGGTCATCGTGGGCAAGTCGCAGGCCCTCTACTCCAGTGTCACCAGGAGACAGAAGGATAAGAACAGTGGTCTCCTCACAGTCGGCGCTGTCAATATCGATATCCCTCAACATCCCGTTGCCTTGCATGGCATGATGACTCGCGGAAGCAAACAGCTTTCTTCTACACTCCAGGTTCTACTTTTTTCAACTCAATTTCAAGTCAACTCTGCAAAGTGTCATTCACAATCTAAATTGTGCAAATTAAAATTTGCAGTGTACATTTGATACAGTTCAATTTACAATGTAAAATTTACAGTTATAAGTTACTTGTAATTTTGCAGTGTAGATTGAAAATTTTAATTTCAGATTTTTATTGTACCTTTTTTATTCTGCACTTATGATTTTACATTGTACATTTACAACTTCGAGTTTACGTTACAAATCTACGTTTGGACTTATTGTAATATAACATCGAAATTTCACAATTTAAATTTACAATTGTAACGTAACATCGTAAATTTACATCGCCAATTGTACAGTAATATTGTAAATTCACAATTGTAAGCTAAAACATTTCAATTTTTCATTGTAAATTTCAGTTCATTACAGTTCATTTGAATAGTAACTGTAGATTATAAATTCACAGTTGTAATTTTACAATAAGCAACTTTAACAATGGCTAATTTTGACTTGAAATAAAAATTGAATATTTTGTAGGAACTCCGTGTAACAAGAACGTCTTCAAGAATGTCCCGAGGTCAACAACCGGAAGAACCCGACGGAGTGCCAGGAAGTCCTCACCAATACCCGCCAGCTCCTTCAGTAGACTTGGAAAAACCTCGAACAGTATCGTCTAGCCTGTTGGAACCGATTGTGATGCAGTTCAACGTTATTTTACAAAGTTTGAGCATTACCGCCGCGCTTTTACCTTCGCTCCAGGCGCAATACAAGATGGACCAGGTGAACAGTTCCGGAATCACAGGCAGCAAGGCCAAGTTCACAATTGATCTGCCGCACCATACGTTGAGTTTCACTACTAAGATTCAAGTACACGAGGCGAACCTTCCTTCTGAGGCTAGCATTGAACTTCCCAAGGTTCATGTTTCTGCTGAGTACATCCAGGATGGAAGTGGCAATATTAATGAGTCAAAAATTGCTGGTAAATTGAGAGGGGTTTTGAAACTGCTAATTTGAAATTTGAAAGTTGAAGTTAAAAATGTGGAATTAATGTTGTTTTCCATTTTTATATTTCACTGTAAAATGTTCAACTACAAAATGTTACTGTAATTTTATAGTTTCGTCAAACTTTGAACTTTGTTATTATAATTTTCGAACTGTGATTTGGTATTTGACAGTGTTTTTTTCTATTTTTAGACGGAGTGGTTTTAAGACAAGGAAGTTATCTAAGTGCGACAGCAGATATCGGAACGTTTAAACATTCCCTGACAACCGACCTTCTGAACCATCTCGTTTTTGTACAAAAGGTTTTCATGCGAGAAGTCAACGAAGTTGTGCAGAAAGTTTACGGCGGCGAAAAACCAGTGCCGCTTTGGTTCGAGGATGACGAACCCACTGCCACTTCGAGCATTAAGAGAATTCTTTTTTCCCTCATCATTCGTATCAAAGTACGTTTTGCATTGTTGTAATTTTCCCTTTTCATTCACATAAAAAACACGAAACCATGTAATTTTAATTAATATTGTAATACTGTATTGTAATACTGTATTGTAATATTGTATTAACCATGTAATATTAATTAATTTTAATTTTTATGTAATCTAAGATTGTTGACAATTGAAAAGTAACATTGTAATTTTAGATTTTTAAATTTCCATTTCTAATGTTGCATCTTAACTTTCCAATTGCAATTTTACTATTCACTTTTTCTTTTTAAGTTCGCCGTTCACAATAATTATTTCATCAAATTTCAAAGATTTTCATTTTGTAAAATTGTTGTTTAAAAAATTGTCATTTCGATTGCAGCGCATCCAATTGACCGCGACAACTCCAACAAACTCAGCAGTACGTCTGGAAACGGGTGCAGTCGAGTTCCAGTTATCGAACCGAGTGCAAAACGTGTCAGGATCAGCAGCGCAGGAGAATCCTAACATGAAACTGTTCGGCAAAGCGCAGGTGGACATCAACCTAAGTCTCGGGCAGCTGATCAAAAACATCATGTTCGAAGAGGCCGATCCTGAGTTCCAGCAGTACGCCTTTTTCAACACTCGGTTGGTGCTGCGAAACGCCTTCCAGGAGGAGATGGCCCAGGGCGAGGACAAAGAGGTGGTGCTAATCACGCTGAAACGACCTCTCGTCTACTTTCAACTCATGGCCATCGACAAGGCCATCCTGGTTTGGCTGAATTACAAAAACGCCTACGAGTACTGGAACGAAAAGAGGGCGAATTTAAATTCAGAGGTTTTGACTGCAACGCAGCAGGTGTTTGAGAAGGTGCCGTTCGGGCAGATCACCAGCCAGCTCGGTGCGCCGCATTTGGGAACGCTTTTTTTACAGCTCACTGTTGACGACATGGGCATTTGTGTGCCGCTGAACCCGCTGCCGCCTACCAATTGGGGCAGGGGCGGATACGACTCAGATTCCAGGGGCGCTGTTGTTGTCACCTTGGAAAATACTAGTATCTCGGCTTGTAGCAGCGGCAGTCTTGTTAGCAAAGCAAGGTTGGTAGTTTTCTTTTGAGTTTCTGTAATTTTGAAAATTTCTGTTTTTTTTTGCTATACGATTTGTTATTCCTCGTTAAATGATTTGGGATTGGGTTTGTGAAGTGTTTTAAATAAAAGACATTCAGTTATAATTGTGTTTTCATTTAGTGTAACTTTGCGACATTGTAAATTACGAAATCCTATTTCGTTTCAGATTCGTTGGACTGTGCCTGAGATTTGCAGACGATTTTGAAACTTCCCTGGACGATTGGAAACCTGACATGAACGATAACACAATCATGAATCTTTGTACAGTCTCAGAAGGAACTTATGAAGTCTGCAGTAGAACCATTGCTCAAAAAGCAGACAAATCCGGTACAGTACAAATTATTTTCTTAGTAAATTAATGAAACACAACGATCAATTATTTCGTAATCGATTTATGCTATTATTGTATTTCTCATAGATAATGCAAAGTGGTTGCTGAACGTTCAGTGGCAGATGGAAGGCGTAGACATTCATCTGGATGTGAATGTTGGACAGCAATTGTCCGCATTGGGGCACACTTTAACCATGCTCACTGGTATCGAAGAAGACGACGTGAGAGTCCCAAATGAGTATGATAGCGACGATGCTGACCAACCTGAACATATTACCAGCCAGGTAATTCTAATTAGCAGCTGGAACTATAATTTTATTTTCTGTAACTGTTATTGTAACTTCTAAATGTTATTTTTCTTTTTTCAGGAGAGTATTCTAATGAAAAAATCGAAGAACTGGATCGACAGTTTGCCTGCTTTCCTCTTTGATCCCTCGTTGGACGCGAAAAAACGATCGAAACTGATAGAAAAAGAAATGAACGAACAGGCAAAAGTGATCAATGATTTAAGATCCCTCGGAGCTTCCCACGGAACCATCGAGCAAGAACTCAAACGGTTACACGAACTTGAAACTCTCGTCTTCAAAGATTTCAGAAGGTGGAACAATTTTCTCCCAACTTCATCTTTTTTTTTTTTTGATTTTCAATGTTGTATTTCCTTTTTCTGTTTCATTTTAATTTTAACATTTACAAATGATTATAGGGACATGATCCAGCGACTGAGGAGACAGTCGATGAAATCAGGCATCAAAGGAAAATTCGGCCTAGCCAGCAAACCAAACACGTACAGGTCCAAATCGTTTATCGTACCATCGCCTTTGGAAAACCAATTGGAAAGTCCAGAGGATGAAAAAGCAGAAGTTAATTCGGCAAATTCTGCCAGTTATGAGAGTAGTCCTAGGAGTGGTCCTAGTCGGTCAGTTTGAACTTTAATTTCGATCAACAGTTTATTCGGATAATTAATTATTCGGATAGAAAGAATGTCTATGAAATTTATTGAATTCATTATTTTGATGTTTTTAGGTCAGCTTCTTTAAGAGTTAAGAACTTGACTGGACCCAGAGTGACGTTCAGTGACACTCATACGATGTTTAGGTAAACATTTATCCATAAATGGAGATAAGAAAATTGTCATTTGAATTGTTGAATATTTGAATCGTTGGTGGTTTCAGGCAATCGTCGTTGCCGAGTGCTGGGTCGGAATTGAGTCTTCCTGAAGGTGATCTTGAGTGGCCAGGTTCAATTGAAATTGATGGCGAGTCTGTGGAACTTAGAAAGAAACATCGAGATCCTAGCTGCGCTTCTAGTTATGATAGCATGGAGGGAACGTATGTTGGAAATTTTAAAAAATTTAAAATTTAAAATAGATGCAACGATTTAATTCCAGAAGAATGTTAACGAATGTAAATTAAAATGTGAACATTGTGAATTGTAATTGTCAAACTGCAAAAATTTAAAGAAGGCAAATTATAAAGTTTAAATTTGATCGTAGCATTCCACTGATATACTCCAACGGACGAGAAACTGCATCTTCAACGTCGTCACCGCACATTTCCGTGCAAAAACCTCAGGAACCGAATATAGACTTTGAACTCGATGTCAAAGTTATGATCAACAGTGGAAAATGTGTTTTGCATACCAAAGATTCTAACAGAGAAGACGAGTTGAGATTGTAAGAAAAAAGTCTTGACTCTTTGAAATTGTTGTTAATTGATCGTTGATCAAACTTGTACAATTGTTCTAATTTGTTTATTTTCAGAATGACTCGGATGAAAAAAGAACGTTCCTGCTCCGGAGGAAACTTTGAATTTCAACCCAGCAGTCCGAGCAGTGTGAAAAAACATTTCGGCAGCAAGGACAAGTCGTCGACTGCTGGAAGTGCTTCCAGATTGAGATATTTTCATCACACGAATGTTTCTCTCGTTGATCTTACCACTTTTCATATTCCTGGATTGGATGTTAAGGTATAAAAAGAAGCTTATAATTTTAAATTCTATAACAGTCAAAAAATTAAATTGGACGAATGTAAACTTAAATTGTAAAATTACAGTTGTATATTTGAAATCGCGAACTTCAAATGTTATTATTGTAAGATTAGCGATTGTTCAATCTATCCGAATTTTTGTAAATATACCAGAACAGATTTTAAAGTTTCAATTTTACATTGAACTGTTTGATTTGCAGGTTCACTACGAGTCAAAAACTCTGCCAGAGGAGCCGATTTCCAGATCCTCTTCCGACGCCGGTGCCAGTCCAGTGTCATCATCATCAGTTCGAAAATCAAGCACGAAAAAAGCGAGTCTTTTTGCTTGGACGACATTGCAAAGCATCCCTGAGGAAACGATCATCAGTCCTCACATTCTCGAGTTTCTCGAACAAACCCTCGAGCCAATCCCTAGCAAGACAGCTTTTCATGGCGGTGGAATACAAACCAACCCCGTCTTTCCTCTCGACAGTGAAAGTTCTTGGGCTGCAACGGCTGCCAATAGTGGAAACTATGTCTATGCCAGCTTCCCTGTTGATGTTATCGTTTATTTTCATATGCAACCTTCTACTTTTAGGTACGACAGTTTTGTAATGTTATTCCAACCAAATTAACTTCGTTGATTGAAAAATTGAAAAATTGATTATTTGAAAAAATTAATGAGACATAATTTTTGTTTCAGATTTTCCTGTTTGCCAGTATCAAGAGTAGAATGTATGCTGCAACTTCCATCGTTGGACATCGTATTTTCATCAAAAAGAGCGGAGGAAGAACTACTGGAATTCGGGGAGAACAAGCCGAGAGATTCGAACACTGCCATAGGAGGCATCTCAGTCACTGGCTGTCTGGCGGATTTTTCGGTTTACATTTTCCATCCCTACGGGGGTAAAAAATCAGGTTTAAAGGAAGCACAGTGGTCTCCACTTTCCGATAACGAGAGAAAAGATTCCCTCAGCATTAATGTCGAGTTTGTTAAGCTTCATCTCTCCAGAAGCAAAAAACTCAATTTCCAAAATGAACAGTCCAAGAAAGGTGCTGATCCTCGAGCTGTTATTCGATTTTCAAGTAAGAACATTTCTTTTCAAAAATATGTTTCGAATAAAATGACTTTCAAAAGTACTTAAAACAAAGTAATTGGAAAAAAAATAAAAACACACTTGTTTTTTTAATTGAAAATTATTTGAAAATGTGAATTTTTGGGCTTTCAGCAATTGCAGATATCGGTTCAGCATCGTTCAAGTATGACATGCGTCGTCTGACGGAAATTCTGGCGTTTCCGAAAGCTTGGTACCGTCGCAGTATTGTTCGCAGACTTTTTTTGGGCGACTTCACGTCGTCGTCTGCGTACTCGGATAGTGACGGAGTCGGACCGCTGAATCAAGAGGAGGCAGTGATGGGTAGCTCGCTTACAAGTAGATATTACGACCGGCTTGGCAGCGAGTCCATATCCAAAAGCGTGCCTGAAAAAAGCCCCACTTTTAATCGAGATAAACTAAGATTGAGCCTTGAAAGTGATTTACCTAAGACTAAATTGAAAGGTGATTTTATTTTTATTTGATTGACACAATTTTTTCAATTATTAATTCACTGCTTTTAATTTACAGTCGTTATTTTTCTACTGTAACTGTACTGGTTTTATTACAATTTTAATTTTTCGATTGTCATTTCATGATGTAAATTTGAAATTTCATTTTCAAATGTAACGTTACATTATAAATTATAAATTCAAGTATACAACCTGTAGTTGTAATTTTGTAAACTTCTGTTGCAAAATCAAACGTTTTGAAGATCAAATTTGTGAATCAATATTTAAATTGTTATTCCAGATATTGGAAGAGGCTGGAGTTTCAGTGGCGACAAACAAACGTCCGAAGTGAAGCCGCGAGAATCAGCGTGGGAGACGCTGGTCCTATTCACCATCAATTTCACTAAACTCAACGTCCACATGAACATGGGAAATGTCATGGGAAACGTATCTTGGTTGACGAAAGATTTTCATTCAGATGGAAGACTTTCAATTGGCAGCACAGGTCATAAGAATTTGTACATCGGAGTTGGATTGGGCGGATCCAGTTTGGATGCCAAAGGCGGTATTGTCGGCGGCACTATCGAGCTCAATAAAATCGACACATATAGTTAGTTTCGTTTAGAAATTAAATCCAAAAACATATTTACAATTTACATAATTTACAATTACTCTCATTTAAAAATTGATTTCCAATTTCAGTTTTCATTCGAGAGGAACCTGACACTGAACCAGACCACGTCCTGGGGCTTAAGGTTTTCGCCCTAGAATTACGACTGGATTATATGGGAACTAGTGTTCTCATGACAAGAGTCTCGTCGCTGGACGTAACTCTTCGGGATGAGTGGAAAATCAATCGAAGTCGTGATAGCGACTCTTTTATGCCTACTCGAAGGTACGACCAAAATAACGTTTTTTAAATCAAATTCTGTTCGATTCTTAAAATTCGGTTTGACTGTATTAACTGTTTGTTTAATTTTCAGGCTGGCAATAATATTTTTGCACGGAGATCTCGGGTGGGATCAGTTACAAATCATGATCAGCAAATCAACAACCGCAGATCTATTGAAAATGTTCAACAAACTCGACGAATTTTTCAGCCAGCAATTTAAAAGCAGCAAAAGGGTGTTCAGTTCGTTGCAAACAAAACACCAGAAAGTGAATAACAACAGTTTCAAAAAGAGGCACCAAAAGAAGAGATTATCCGAAGGTACTTTGAATGAAACGAAGAAACAAACTTGAAACTCGAAAATTGAGCAATTCAAATTGAACATTCCGTAATGACATTTCAGGTGGACAGTGGAACATGAATCCGTCGGCAATCTCAGACGCCCGACACCACAGACACTGGCAGCGAGTTTTGACACAAGTTTCTGGCCTGAGACTGTGCAGTTTGAGGTTTGCTCTTCCTTCAAACGGTACTGTTCTTGGGGAACCATGGAACTGCACGGTTCGAACATCAGTCTGGCTTGTTTCCACGGCATTAATTTCAAGAGCAAAAGTTGGGCGCTGTTTTCCCTCAAGGAACCCTTTATTAGCTTTGCTACCGAGGCTCAAGAAATACCGAGTGTTGAATGTAAAAAAAATTGTTAAACAAAATCCAAAATCTTTCGTTTTTGTTGTACCAAAATTTTGATTTGTATTTTGGTGATTGTTTGTTTCAGCACCAACGACTTGTGATGTTCACGTGGTGCAGACTTTGACGGTGAGTTTGGGACAACAACAAGAACAACATGCTAGGCATCATTCCATGGCGACAGTTTGCAGACTTAGTCGAAGTTTACTCTTTCCACCTCAGTTTAAATCGTTACAGGAGTGGTTCCATTATGCGTTCGCCAGCAGTGAAATTGATGGTGAGTATTTTAGCTGAACTTTCAACTGTAATGTAAAAAACTTTGTAAAAACTATCAAATTACAACTGCGACTTTTGGAATGTAAAATTATAACTGAAATTGCAAAATGGAAAATTGTGAAACAATGTTAACATTTTTGTTTTCAGGCGTGGATCGTTTTCCTTGTGTTGAAAGAGAGCGTGTAGACAGCAATACGTATGAGAGCAGTGGAGCATCGGCGACACGAGGAAAACCGTCTGTTAGCTCGGCAAGTAAACCGCAGGATCATGCGCACACTCGCGAAGTCATCTTTGCTCTGCCATCACTTCAGTTACACCTCAAAACTGAACATTTGCAAACTGCAAGAACCCCAGATGTGATTGGTAAATTTCTTTTATTATGATTATTATTGTTAATTCTTTAAACTTTGAGACAATGTTTTAAATTTTAAAAGACAATTGACCCAATGATGAAATCAAAATTAAAATGTAATTAAAGTACAAATTTACATAAAATTGAAAAGAGAAGAATATAGTGTTCAGATTTCAACAAATTAAATTACACGTATTTTTAGGCCTGCCTAAACATACATTATACAGTAAGTACACAAAAAAAAAAACAAAAAAGTAAATTATTCTTTGCGAGAACTGTTGCTTTGATATGACCAATTTTAGTTTCAGTTAAATTATTATAGAATTTTAGCTGCATCGCGACCTCCCCTGCATGGCGAGAAAATAGAAAACTGAAAATAACCATAGAAACAAAAAAATTAACTGGTTATATAGTTTTTTTATTTAAGATATCAATTTGAAATTATAAAAATACTCTTTCGTATTTTCAGGTGAAAAACCGTTGGTGGAGTGCAGTTTCATCACAGAATTCGAAGATCACATCTTTGTCACTGTGGATGCTGAGGCGTTTTTCTTTTTGCATGATCTGGTCACTTCCTATGTGAAGGAACGAGTGGTAATTATGATTTTCATGTTTTTTCACATACAATCACTGAGACACTACTATTTCATTTAAATCAAAAAGTACACTGAACAAATAATAGTTTTTGTTACTAAGGGAGTGTATTTTTCATTGGCAAGTTTACAAAAAAAAAAAAAAAAAAAAAAAAATAAAAAAATAAAACATAACGTTTGAACTGTTTCAGAATTTTGGTGGACGTGCACACAGTCCAGACCCACATGACCGGAAAGGTAGTGCCAGTTCGACTGCGACAACGACCTCGAATACATCTAATCCAACTGTTTTGACTACTGAAGACGAACGCAAAAAGAAACAATTCGATCCATCAGAAATGTTTATCAAAGATTGGCGATCGTATCGTTGTAAAACTTGGCACTTGGAACCAACCGTCAGGTTTGTAAAACATTAAACAGCAAATTATAAAGAATTTATAATGATTTTGTAATTTTCTGGTTGAATCGATAAATCAATTCTTGGTCTTGATTTACATCGATTTTTTATATTGAAACGTAATTGTAAATCCATCTTAATGAATATATCGATCATTATCAAAACAAATTGACTGTAAATCGATTTATTATCAATTCTTCGATTTATATTGAATCGCAGAACGATGTATATCGATCCATCGTTCTCAATGTGTTTAATTTTCATTGTATCAAACACCAGTCTGTATGGTTTTTTAAATTTCATTCTAGATTACTTTCCTGGGCTGGAAAAAGCATAGAGCCATACGGTATTGATTACATCCTGCAAAAGCTTGGATTTTCTCACGCCCGGACGACAATTCCCAAATGGATGCAGCGTGGATTTATGGACCCGCTGGACAAAGTACTCGCCGTGATCATGCTGCGAATGATCGCGCTAGTTCTCGACGAAGTGCCTGAAGAACACAAAAAAAGAAACGAGTAAAAGTCATCAGGACGAGCTTTTATTTTTTTTTTCGATAAAACAACGTCAAGACCCAAACTGAACAAAACAATTGCAATAATGAAAACACAAAAGAGTGAAATAGTAGTTAAAGAGAAAGAAAGCTATTTATTATATACAGAGAATAGAGAATTAATGATTCACACCAGGTGAATGTGATATAACTCGAGAGAGAAGATAAAAAGATTTAAAAGGGGGCGAATGAAACACTATGATGCTTGGCGAACGAAAAGTTGCGCTATTTTTGTATTGGCTAGGGAAAGTTTGCGCGGGCTTGTACAAATGCATCCTCGGTTTTCCCCTTTGTCGATTTGTGCATTTAAAAAAGTAATGCGAAATAAAAGTAAACAAGAAGAAAATGAATACAAAAGAAAAACGTTTTTGGTGCTATGTAAAAATGGAGTGAACATCGAACAAAAAACAAACTTTGTCGTTTGAACATTAGCTTGGGACTACAGCATTTTTTAAAGTGATTTGCAGAATCGCAGCTTGCGACGTGAAACAGGCTGTATTCTTCTCGCAAATCACACATTTTAGTTCGATTATAAAATTTAAGGCCGACAAACATGCTTTTGTCGCAAAAGTTCAAGAGATTGTGATTGTACAATTATTTGTAATAGGATCCTTTTAGTCAGCGCTATTAATTTTTTCTTCGGTTTTTTTTTCATTGCGAATTACCACAACCGGCTCAATTACATTGTATTAGATATTTTTTACGATGTCAACAAGTTGTAAAAGAGTTCCATCGAAGAATCAAATTTTGACGTCCTTTCATTTTTCATATCTTTTTTTGAACAAATAAGTGTTTCCAAATATCATGAAAACGGAGAAAAATGTGCGGCAAAAGTCGATTCTCGATGGCACTCATTTTTGTACAAAACGTTTCATTGATTGTTTTGTCCTAGTCTTAGTTTTGAATTTTGGGTATGAATTGGCCGTGTAAATAAATAAATAGACCTGCAGGGTACGGCAAACGTGAATGGGATATTACTTGATAGTTTATATTGTTTTTAAATTATTGTATTTTTTGATTCTCCGTATTTTTTAATTAAATTTTACAAAACATACGAAGGTCTCTGGCCTACTTTCCAACCCGTCACTTACTCGCTGTTTTAATTTTTTTCGCCCATTTCATTTGATTATTGCTGATTGTTCAATAGGATAACGGGAGCCGACTGATTGGGACGACTATAATTGCGTTGCCGCAAGTGTTCCTCTGTATGCGGACGATCGGCTCTCTCGAACCACTTGTCACGTGATCGTTCTCCATCATGGTGAGCACGAATCAGTGCCGGACTTGATTATCCTGATCCACAGCCAACGTTTTGCACAAGTTTTGCATGTCTTCTTTTAGCCCAATACGATTTTATTTCACACAAATTTTGTTACAAAATTTTCTTTATTCCTCAGTAGTTCAACGGTAGTACTTCCAAATAAAAATAAATCACACTTTTAGGGAGTTCATATTGTTTATTGAATATTTATATATAACAAAAACACATAACAATAGAACCAAAATTCGATTATCGTATTTTCAGTTTGTTTGCTCACCTCCTTCGTCTTTTGGAACATCAGTTTTCAAACATCTTACTTAAAAAATGCCAAAAAAACTAAACAAGGTCGTTGTTTACAATTTGAGAAATCTAGATGTAAAGAGTGTTAGACGAAACGAAACAATCATTTTAAATCTATGGAATGACAACATTTAAAGGTCACCGTTCAACAACAATAACATAACAAAGATACTGCAAAGGTCCTGCGGTGTGAGAGAGCACATGTGTGTTGGACGTCCGGCCCTGACTGGTCCGCGCGGCATTGTGGAGACAGGCGCAATCAGCGACACGGCAAGTGTCTCCCGCTCGTTTTCTCGCGACCAAGTCTGCTCGCGTGAGCGTGTGCGCCCGCAACTCAGTCCGCTGTCACTTCAGTACGCAAAACGTGGCGAAACGGGACACGCGATTTGTGTGCCGCGTTCGGGCGCGTCTCCGCCGCGTTCCAGCCAAGAGCAAGAACGCCAACCGATCGCCGCGCGCCAGCGAACGATCGCGAAGACCAAACGAGTCGGATCACGAAGCAAACAAAAACCTAAACAAGTTGAAACGTGTATACAGTCTTGGAAAATGGAATTGGTGAAAAAAAAGAAATATTAAAAATCTTCGAGTGCGTGCGCAGACGAAAAAAAGTGACGTCCCAGAGGAGGTGCGCGCGCAGCCAATTTTTCGCGAAAACCGGGAAGCACAGGAAATCGGCGCGAGCAGGACGAGCAGAGGTGCGCGCGCACACGAGTGACAAGGATAACGCGAGAGGTATTATGTGGGACGCGACGGAGAAGGCTCGGCAGCGAAATGGGGCCCGCTGATCGCGGGCCCGGCTCGAGTGCGGCCCGGGCGATCACGTCAAGGCATGGATGTTATCGGGGACGGCGACGAGCAGACCCTCCAGGCCATTCTCGGTGCGTACCGAGGGGGAGCCACTCATCATTTTTTCTTTCCTTATTTACATGCACTTAAGGGCCTTATTTTGTTTTGTTTCTTCAAGGTCATTGCACTATGACCTTCCTCTGAACGGAGGTTTTGCTTCGAAATAAACAAGTAGCCGAAAGAGCTTTTGACGAGACTCAATTCAAAATGAGGGTCAGAAAATTGCTTTGAATGCAGTGATCTCAATCTTTAAATGCCCAATCGGTCTTTAAGCTTCAATCAAACTTCAACGAATAACGTGCGTTTCGTTTCAAAACCTGTATATTAGTGTTAAAAAAAACATATAGTTGATTTCTGAACTTGTTGATGTTTTTTGTTTACAAAACAGCGTTTTTCGTAACATGGAGAAATAGCTGTTTTTAGTAAACAAAAATGACCTTCAATGGTTTAGTCCTGTTTGTGAAGAAAACGATTTTCCTTGTTTATAAATGTTGAGTTTTACATCGTTCGTTGATCTTCAGGTTAGAGGCTTGATATTTGTAGCTGAAATTTAATTGACCGATTTGTTTTCGCGATAAAACGTGAGGCGGAAGAAAAATTTGCTGATGGGTCCGCGATTGTTGACAGCCCGAGGGGATTCGCTGAAACGTGGCGCAATAATGCACGATAGTGAATTCCGCCATTTTTGCTCGTCGTAGACTTCGTAGACCACAGGTGAAAGTACCGGTGAATGTTGTTATTTAAAGTACCATACTAACATTATTTTCGAACTCATGCAGTAACACATTAGTCCGACCATTTTGCGCTACTTCTTTGTCATAATAAAGAATAAACAAACAGACTTGAAAAAGACCGACTTTTTTTACTTAAAAATGAAGAACTACAACGACTTCTTATATGTCATATTTCAATCATACCGAAACTATCTTTCAATGTAGATAAAGATTGTTATTAAACTTAAAAATTAAATAATTGTAATTTCGGCAGAACGTTTCGGATTAATAAAAATGAACTAAACCCGTTGAATCGAATTTTTTAAAAGTAAACAAACCAGATGCAGAATCAAAATAAACGGGAAAATTCAGCAGATTTTGCATCGTCTAGATTTTTATTTTAAACGAACTCACCAATAAAATAAATATCTGTCCTTCAAGAATTCTAGTTCGTGAAAATGTAGGTTGGAGAGGGGGAAGGGGTTGTCTTGTCGATATGACACGACGCATCGTAAGCTCGTGGCGCAAGCTCGTTTCCACCCCCCTCGAACATTGGTCAACACAAAGCTCGGAAGCACGCCTATTATAAACTCGCGCATGTGCCAACGAATTTCCGACTCGTAAAATGGTTTTCCCAGAAATTGCATACGAGGAAAAACAAAAGATTTATAATGCAGGAAAATAACTGACAGGACGCCTCATCAGATGAACATTGTGGAAGTATACCTCACATAGAGTTGAAATAACAACATTTCAAAAATCAAAATAAAAACAGACACTGATACAAGTTCAAAATAAAAAAGGCAAGATGAAAATCAAACAAAACTGTTGAAGCTCGAAATTCTAACCTAAAAACCTTGATGTGTCCGCCATCTTGTTTTTGCGCACCAGCGCCATCTTGAGACTTTTTTTAATAGAAAAAAATGCATAGGATTTATACTTTTTTGAATGACAATTTGTGCGGGATCCCACGCATACGCATCTGTTTATGAATTCTCACGCAGGTGATCGCGTGTACGCTTGTTATTACTCAATTTCGTTAATCGACCGACTAATTAGTTTCACCAAAAAAACCCTAATCATAATTACGATGAATTACAACAATTTGTTTGAAATTGTTGAAAATTAGGTTACAAAAAAAATGAAAAAATCAAGTATTTCAAAATGGACAAACTTGTGGAAACAACAAATGTGGAATTTCAAAATTGTTATTTATGTCAAAATTTGAAGAATTTAGTTTACGTAAGGTCGATTAATTGTTAAAGGTTAATGGGAAAATGTTAGCTCGCCAATCCCTACGCCTCAATCAAATCTTGAATGTCGTGAGGGCGGGTTCGTGAGAGTCTACAAGGTGGAAGCAACAGGATAGCTAGGTGCATCGATTAAACAAACCAGCTTGCATATTTGTAACCTGTGTTTGTACACAGAATTAAAAACCTAAAAAAATTCTGGCACATCTTTCTTTTTCTACTCACCAACATATATAAACAAAGACTTATTTTGAATGTTTTCTTTTGAAAACTAACAACCTTGATTCTTTGCATGCATGAAAGTTAGAAACAGCGAACAAATGTTCAATTTTCATCTTCAATTAATTTTTTGTCTTTTTTCTTGACATTTTTTTCATTATTTTCTTTTCAATGCTGAATCCCAAGTTACGAAACGGCATTCTTTTTTTCTCTTTTTTTTCCTCCTCGCGAATGGTAATGTCAGCTGACAGAGATCGCGACGCGCGAGTGAGTTTATTGCGCTCAACGTTCTAGATTTTCTAGCGAGATTGTTTATATGCAAGGGAGAGGATACGTGGACTACTTGCGGTCGAGAGAGACCGACTCAGACTCGTTTGATTGCACCTCGCAGCGTCCCATATTATGACGGAACAAGCATGACCGGAAAAATTGTCCTCTAATTTTTTTTCTGTCTTTGTTTCTCCAACTCAAATTTCAAACAATAAATTTTCTCATTTGAACGTTCTTCAATTCGCGGCAAGCATTTGTTATTTTCAAATCCTGGAAATTCCCGCCAAATAGTTTTGGCGGGAATCGGTTGACATTTTGGATAATTTCAAGTTTCCGGCGCGAAATTATGAACAAAAAAGAAAGAAAATACTGTTTGATTGTTGCTGCAAAGTGAAAAGCTGCAATTATGAATCCGCGTTGATTTTTCAGAGTGTTGATTAATAAATCACGCAATTGATGACGTAACAATCGGTTGGTTTGCGTCATTAATGGTAACGCGCAGAATTTCGCAAGGAAATCATTTTTCTTTGGTTGACGATTAAGCATAAGTTGTCGCGGCTGCCTTTGGTGAAGTCGTTTAATCGGGGTGACCATAAATAAATAGCCGTTTGGCCAACAGACAACCGTATCACGTCTCACAAATTATCACGAGGGGTGATTATCGTCTAGGGGGCGACACTTGGTACCCCTTTTTTATCACTTATTACACGCGCATTATCGCACGCGATCCACAATAACATTATTGCCGAGCTAATCTTTTCATTTATTCGTTGTTTCGATCAAATTCAAACCAACAAATTTCAAATTTCAAAATTAATCAAGTTGAGCACTAAATTAACAGAACCAACACTTTCATGAATCTTGAGACAAAAAAAAAACATAAAAAAAATTTAAAAAACACTGCAGGTAGAAAATTTAGTTGGCAAAATTCGATCATGACCTCCCCACAATGGCCTTGCAATTAAAATTGAACGCGCGATTCGTCGATTACGTGTGAAAGACTATTTGATGTGGAGTGAAATTGACCCTGAAACTTTTGCCATAAGAGAGATTAGTTGAGGTCGTTTGGCACGATGGTATACGTATTTCTAGATATGGGGATTCTCTTTGCAAGTCTTCAATTCTAGTTGAAACCGCTCCTGAACACAAAATCGTTCTGAATTGAAGTTTCTACTCGAATGTCAAGGTGGAATGTTCAAAATTCAAAATATATCAATTTCCCGCCCAAAAATCAAGGCGGGAAAATGTTCAGAATTCAAAAATAATAGCTTTCGCGCCAAAATAGAGAAGTAGGAAAATATAAAAAATTTAAAAATATTTTGAGTTTGAGTCAAAATTTTGAAAATTTGAGTGTTGTATTTTGAACCTTTGTATTGTGTAATAAATTTGTTGAGTTATGTGGGAATGAAAGATTGAGCTATGTAAAAACATGTTAATCAGGCGACACCGTTAAATACCCAACAAACGATACATATTTGATAAGAGGCGCTTTCCGAGTACCGCAAACCGACTAACGCCCACGTTTACGTATACACACGCTGCCCTCGCGTGCGTGCATAAATCCGTCACCGATATATAAACACGAGTCTATCATTTAATATTGTTCGCAACTGCTTTGATTCGATTAGTACACACATATTAAATGTTGTATTTGTAACGTGTGAATAAACATGATTGCCCTAGCACAATAATTGAATTCCGACTATAATTATTATAAACGGGATTCTTTTTTGTTCTATTTCGTTTTTTCTACATTTTCTAAAATTTCAAAATCATATTAAATCATTACGAAATTTGAATTCTCCACGAGCAGAAAAAGAGGGATAATGATAGGAATTCAAATTGTTTTCATTTTTATAAAAATAACAACAACGTTCTAGAAAAGTGTCAAACAAAGTAATAAAGATGACAAATTGATAAAACAATTTGGAATAAGAAAAAAAAACTGTCGCGTAGAAACTTGGAGTAATTTGACAAATGAAATGTCTAGAAGGAGAATAAAGTTTGTGATGCATCGATGGTGCATAAACACGACAAAAAAGCAACGAGAACGACAACAGAGGAAAACGGTCGCTTTCGTGTGTTATTAAATGCGACGAGTTTTGTATGCCGAAAAGGAGAAAAAAGGAGTGTGCACGAAATGGATGCACGCCGAATGATAATGCGCGCGGGCCCACGTCAAATGTCGTTGAATTCGCTGGAATTAAGGAGAAATAAGTTCGACAATTACGCCGCACGAAGAGATCCCGGTCACGCGAATGGAGACAAAGTGTTCCGACCGATCTTGCATTTTATCGCTCATCGATTAACTTTTGACGTGCATAATAAATTCGCCCTCTTCCCCAACCATCCATTTTTTATCATTTTCAATCTCATATTTCAAATCATCTCATTTTCCCGCCCTCTTTTTTTTGGCCAGCCATTTTTTCAAATTCAAATTCGATCATCTTTCCCGCCAAAGTAATATGGCGGGATTATTTTGTGGTTTGAATTTTATATTATTTCCCGCCTTATTATTTTGGCGGGAAAATGTTGAGATGTGAAATATTTGAATTTAATTGAACCAGTTTAATTTAAAGTTGTTTGCAGTTACCCAACCATCCATTTTTTTTCATTTTCAATCTCATATTTCAAATCATCTCATTTTCCCGCCCTCTTTTTTTAGGCGGCAATTTTTTCAAATTCAAATTCGATCATCTTTCCCGCCAAAGTAATATGGCGGGAACATTTTGTGGTTTGAATTTTATATTATTTCCCGCCTTATTATTTTGGCGGGAAAATGTTGAGATGTGAAATATTTGAATTCAATTGAACCAGTTTAATTTAAAGTTGTTTGCAGTTACAGTGAATTTGAATGTTGAATGATGAATAATCACGATCGAGAAAGGAATAAAAGAGATTATGTAAATGCAAATTATGTCTTTCCTGCCGAATGCTTAGACAAGTGTATGTAATTTGTCGAATAAAGCGGCGTCGCATGCGACCCAACATTACAGTTCGTCTCATATCGTGAACATGAAAACAATGTCCTGGCAACTGATATTAAATAAAAAGTCCCGCTAAATGTGCACATTGATGGTCAATGATGACCGCTAATGCATGTCGGTAAACATTGTCAACTGAACCAATTTATCTATTTAATTAAAAATCAATCCTTAATTCAAAAAATGTACAACAAAATAAATGTTCAATTATTTCTAAATTGTAAAAATCCCGACAATTTCGAGTTTACAAAGTTTAGCGATATCTTGTTACGAATTAGAAATAAAATTCTGTTTCCAAATCGACCAATCGATTTGAAATGTGGGTTGCAAATCTACGGAAGAGTGATATATAAATCCTATACTTTTACATTGTAACATTTTTTTCTAGTCCATATAGTACAATCCAAACGAGACTAGTGGGTGAAATATTGATCAAACACTATCCTGCCATCCTTAATACATAAAATAAATCACCCATTATAAATTACCTAAGACAGAGAACATTTGCATTCCTTCCAAATTGCGTGATTTTTGACCTACAATGCACCCGCAAATTTCTTGCTGAAAATCTCATTTCAACATTTCATCTAGATGTTCAGCTTAAAATTCTCTTCTTCCCTATTTTTTCTTTTCCATTAAAACTAATAATTTATGAAATAAATACCAAAAATAACAAAAAGCCGATTAAGAAAAATAAAAATTGGGGGCGATAAGGTTTCATCATATGTTGACTCGTACTACTTGTAAATCTCCCTCAATTGAAAAAAAGTCAATTTTTTTTTATTTTTAGTCGAAATAAATTCCAAGACTGCATGTCAAATGACAGTTTATAACTGGCGAAATTGACGTCAATCGGACCTTGAGTCTCGGGGCGGTTCCGCGTTCGAAGAGCCACCCTGCTGGCGCCGCCCTTTTCGATCTACTTGCAGCGTCTTCCCCCACCTGCCGAGTGTCCATTGGGTCGGTCAATTCGGATCCGAACCTCCTGGGAAACCCCTGAATCAGTTCGATTGAAGTTACCGCCGTCGCGACTTCGTCCTTGCTCTCAAATTTGAATTCCGAAATCAAAAAAACCCAAAACATTATTTCAACAAATTACTAAATCTACAACCTTTCTAGTAAACTTCTATGTCCTAGTGATTTTGATTAATAAACTTAGTTACTTGTTACTAAATTTTTGAGGACTTGATGTTTGGTGACAACAAAAGTGACTAGATTGTTCATACAGTGAAACGAACTAGTTTTTTCATCCGGTGACTTTTTGACTTGTGACTCGATCTGGTTATTTTTGGACTGGCGATAAACATTGGCCGTGACTATGTGACAAGTTAAATTTTCGATTCACGGGATTAAAAATGGAATTCGCCTGGACGATCCAGCAGGAAAACCCTCAAAATAATCGCACTCATGATTTTACTGATGAGACCGTCGGAATCGGCCATTCGGCCGCAAGACGGTTGCTCGCTGTTCCAGGTAGACAATTTTTGGAAAATCACTAAATTAATCTAAAGTTTACTACATTCAAGTTAGTGAACCCAGTAAAGCAGTAAAACCAGTTAGTGATGCAAGTTTTGAAAAAACCCTAAAAGACCCTAGGTTGTACATATGAAAAATATTCATTAGATATGAAAAGTTCCAAGAAAATAATCTAGTAATATTCTCCTTAAAACTCTCAGGAAATTGTACTGGAAAAAAAATAAAAATAAAGTTTCTAGAATTCAGAAGAAAGAGACAACATTTAAGGGAAAAGTTGCAAGAACTGCAGAGATACTTTTACAACTTCATTAGTTTTTCTACTTCTAATAACTGCATGATTTGTCAGGCAAACAATAGCGTTCAAAGTCGTAAAAATGTTTGTGAATGCAAGCAATTTGCGTAAAACGGTGGTATTTAAATAAACTTTCCCTCAGCGATGAATAAAAATGTAATCACTTTTTTTTCTTGTAACAGCGCCATTAAAATACTTATTCGTTGTCTATTCGACGAATTCAAGATATTCTCACGATTTTATTTGAATTGTTACGATCGCGCTTTCAAAGTTAACGGATATTTTTGTACAAATTTGAGTTTAATTGAATTTTAAAACTTCTCTTACCTCGAAAACAGTGTTTTTTTAAATGTAAACAACCATTTTTTATTTCGTCTGTTGTTTGTTTTTTTATTCAATTGAAACATAAACAAAGAAAGAAAAAATAAGAAAGATCACATGTTTGATAATCGTTAATAGCAGTTTAGCACCTGACAGGAGCAAACCTGTCACGTGCGATTATGCTAATTGACACACCTGGTCGCACCCCCTGCGAACGGAAAATAAACAAACAGGGTGCCGAGCTATATCGTCGGCTCGTTTTTTCTCTCAGCTCGATTAACTTCCTGGGTTTAAACGGCGTGTTTCCGGCGCACGCGTCCACGGCAGATGGCAATTTTTCTCTCCGGCCGACGATTCGCAAGTGTCATTGAAATAACGGCTAATTGCGTTTTTAATTGGCACGATCGATTTCTTTTGTTATACTGCGTTTCTCAAAACGATTGCTAATCAACGCATCCGACCACTTTCCACTATTTTTTTCATCAATTTTTGATCAAATCAGGTCGTACAAGTAAAAAAGTAAGGTTATGTTTTCGATCGTTTTCTTCATTTCTTGAAGGTTTTGTACTTTCGTTCTGAAAAATTTATTTTGTAGTTTATTTCTGTGAAAAATATCAAATTTAGTCGCAAAATAATAATTCAAAATGAGAGATTGGAAAAATAATGAATTGTTAAAACAATAAACAAATTTAGTTAGACCAAGATTTTTTTTGAATTGATTTGGTTCGCTGGTAAAAACTGCTCAGTTGAATCAACATTTTCATGCCTGATAACATTCAGTAAGTCAAATGTGGATGGAAATGGAAAGAGGGGGTAGGGGAAGAGAGTGAAGGTAGATCGTTGCTAATCTTTGTGAGCATATCGACCAAACAATCATTTGTTACGCCAAGCCAAACTACTTCTCCCAATTGCAATTGAAAATTTCAATTTTAGTTCAAATCATTGCAAAAATTGTAAATCGTAAAGTTTCATTAATTCTCCAAATTTTCATTCCAATTTCGAAATGTTATTAGCATTCGCAAATTAGGTTTAAACAAAATTTTGATAATTTTAGTTGGAACTATTTCATCAGTTCAAAAATATACAAAACCATGTATTTTATTAGGAGTAAATTTGATAATCTCCGGCAGGTGGCGCTTTATTGAATTTTACTTATGGCGGGAAAATTCAAACCCTAATAAAACGTTTCAGCTGGTCATTTGGATTGAAGTGTAGAACGAATCGATGTGACTTTAAAATGTGTTTGTCACGGCGACAACTGAAGCTGTCAATGACGCGTCAGGCGGATTTTCCTCCCATTACAATTGCGCAGCGGAGAAAGTCGGCGAAAGTGTCGTTTTTCTGTGCAAATTTTTGCCACTTTTTTTATCGACCTTCAAGTCAATCATTTTGCCCTAAACTTTGTTATTTACTTTTTTCTACTTTTACAATTTGCTAAATTGCTTTTCGTTCACTTGTTTATTTGTTTTCATTTGTTTCTAATACTTTTTTCAATTCATTTTGGCGGGAATTTCAAAAATTCGAATTATTTTTTCAATTATTTTATTATTTTTTTTTCAATCAAACAAAATTATTGTCACCGTGAAACACTTGAATCGAAATGTTACGTGTTGGCACATTATTTTTATCTCGCGTTCCTGGCACGTCACCGCCGCTACACGTGATTTTTGCAATCGTGGAAACACGACAATAAAATAGAAGATGTCAGATTCAAACGCGCAGATCACACTTCATTGTTTTATCAGCACATCGCTGAATATTCAAGCGTACAATTAAATACATTTTTTCTCAAGATTATTTAAAAATTGAAATGAACGGAAAAATGCCACTTCAAACAAAAATCAAGATACAACATTATTGTTTAAACAAATTAGAATGTTTAATTTGAACTGAATATAAAACTGAAAAGTTTATATAAAATAGTAACAGTTGATAGAACACATTTTAAGTGGGTCTTGATTGTTGTTGTTTTTCGCTGTAATATTTGTTTATTGGTTGGAAGATAATGCGAGATGAAATTCACCGTGAATGGAAACAGTTGAGAAATAATACTTACGCCTCACTTAATCTATTACAAGTCACAACTCAACATTTCCTGCCACTCTTCAGTATGACACTCGTCTTTTCTATTTGTGGTCTTTTTAGTCACAATAAAAATGTAATCATTTAGTATATTTATTAAGAACGAAATTATTTTTTAAAAAATGATAACTTTAGTAATTACATAATTTTAGTATAGATGAAACAACAATGATTGCAAACCTTAAGGCTACTAATTTGACTGGCTGATGGTAATACAGAACTGAAAAACTTTAAGGGCATTATATTTTGGTTCGAAAAAATTCAGTTTTGTGGGAATCATTTGAGATTAATTGTGTTGTTTTTTTGGTTTCAGGAAGAGGAGATTTTGTTGGAGGGATAGACAACGAAGCTTTGGACTTTTCGCAGTTGGAAGATTTTATCAATAGTGACAGCGAGCAACCTGCAACGTAAGATTTTTTTATTAATTTAAAAAAAAATTACCGTACAAAACTGTAAAAAAAAATATCAATTTTTACGGTTTCAAACAAATTTTTGAAAATAATTCAAGACTCAACAGTCGTTTTTGTTAAACCGAATACGCCCCTTTTCTCTTCAACGACCAACTTATCTAAACTTCCGATAACACACCATTCTATATGAATTTTCGAAAGGAATTATTGTTCATTACTCAGCTGAGAAATTCCGTGTCTAAAACAAGTTGAAAAAATGTATTTGACTATAGAAAAATCATTGTTGCAGATATTTTGCAGACACATTAGCACATAATGAAAACGGTCTGTCGACCAATCACAGTAGTCGAGCTGAGTCGACGACAAATCAGCAAACGGCACCGACGACGAGATTGCCATCTCCGATCACGCAAACCAGTAACAATGTTACCAACGTTTGCGAAAGTGGCACCACTGCTGTGCCGCAAAATAATTCCTATAAGGACCCACAATCTTACGGACTTCCGTGAGTGAAAAAAAAAACGAAAAATTTTCAATCCGAAAATTGCTTTTTTGAAATTATGCTAATCGATCAAATTTTTTTTGCAGACATAACTTACCGGAAAGTCCACCGGATAGTGGAAGCGAGCCTCCATACTCACCACCCGGACACCATGAAACACATCACGTTCATTCACCACGTAAATTTTCATAATTTTGAACAAGAGCCACCTAGTGGCAAAAATTTGAACGTCCGCATTATTTAAAATTAGAGACATTTCAAATAAGAAGAAAGAATGTTTTAAATGTTGTGAATTTACATTTTTAAACTTTGCATGTGTGTCACTTTTAAATTTTACTCTGCAAAAAAAAACGTTTGTAAATGTTAGAATCTACTCTCGAGTTGTAAATTGTACATTCTGACTAATTCAAAGTAGAAATTGCCAAAAGATTTGTTGAATTGAAGTTGTCTACTGTTTTGCAGATCAAAAAGCAGCTTTGCAAGAGATGCTTCTGCACCCGCAAAGCAGCGCGACCTACACACCAAGCCTTCTGCCAACATCGTCTCCGAGGACGGACGCGAGTCTTCTGCTGAGCCATCCAGTGTTGACGCCACTTCTAACGGTGCCCAGCACGCCGGTGATTTCAACGCAGCAACCATCGCAAGCCCAGCTGTCCCCCCTCACCACCCCCATCATCCAGCAAACCCACGACCATAACCAGAACGGCATCACTGCTCTCTATTCCACCCTCCAATCAGCACCCAAAAAACGCAAACTCAGTCAAGATGGACTTGTACTTGTCAAACAGGTAATATTTGTAAGTCCCTCTTTTTTACCACAATCTTCGAATCTTCAAACAAAAATCAATTTTTCTAAATGGTATTTTGAATGTTCGTTTGTTGATTATGGTGGGTTTTTAGGAGCCCGAGTTGGGCACTGTGGAGCACAGTTGTAGCAGCAACAGCACCGGCCATGAAGGCGACGATGTCAATGGAGACGGATCGTTTATTGACAGCAACTATCAGTGCATCAGGTTCCATGCCTTCCAACAAACTTCTTGGAACGTTCTTTGTGACCATAATCTCAAAGAACTGCCAGTCCCACATTACAGAGTTGATGCTGACAAGGGTTTCAATTTCAGCAACTCCGACGATGCTTTCGTCTGTCAGAAGAAAAATCACTTTCAGGTAAAAATGAAACAAATCATTTCGATTCGAAACAATATTGTTCGAGATGAAACAAGTGAGATTGCAAAATGTTTTAACTTTGTTTTAGATCACGTGTCACGCCCAATTACAAGGCGATGCAGTGTTCGTGCGAACTGGCGATGGGTTGAAGAAAATCAGCAGTTTTCAGTTGCATTTTTATGGTGTCAAAGTTGAGTCTCCGTCTCAAACCATTAGAGTGGAACAGAGCCAGAGCGACAGGAGCAAAAAACCATTCCATCCTGTCGTGTAAGAAACTTTTACTCATTTGTTAAATTGAAAGTTAAGAAGTTTGGCAAAAACCGTGAACTTGGCAATAAACCAAAAATGATTTACGTTGAACGACATTTTACTTAAGAAAGAATTACTTAAGAATGAAAATTCATTTTTGAACGTTCTTTTCAGTGTGGAACTCGGAGGAGAGCGAGTGACCAAAGTGACGGTGGGTCGGTTGCATTTCAGCGAGACGACCAGCAACAACATGAGAAAAAAGGGAAAACCCAATCCGGACCAGAGATACTTTCATCTTGTTGTTGGACTTCACGCTCATACGTCCGACCAAGCTAGTTATCAAGTGGTTGCTCATGCCTCTGAAAGAATTATTGTCAGGGTAAGCAACAAACAATTTGAAACAAAAATCCCAAGAGCAAAAAAAATTTACTCTAACAACCTTAAATTTTGTTGTACCAAATTTATCTTATTAGATTTTTTAATCTTTGTACTTTGTCTTAGGCAAGCAACCCTGGCCAGTTCGAATCAGAAGGTAGTGGAGTTGGAGCAGAAGGTGGTTGGCAACGGGGTGCAGTTGCCGAAAGCGTTTACCATGCTGGACGAGTTGGCATTAATACTGACCGACCAGACGAAGCTCTCGTGGTCCATGGGAACGTCAAAGTAATTTTTAAACGAATTTCGTTACAGTCGTTTACATTGATTTTTGATTTTTCAATGTCGTTTATTCATTTTTGTAAAAGGTCACAGGTCACATAGTGCAACCGAGTGACGCACGAGCGAAACAAAACGTGCAAGAAGTAGACACGAGGGAGCAGCTAAGAAACGTGCAGCAGCTGAGAGTGGTGCGATATCGTTACGCTCCAGAATTCGCCTTGCATTCCGGATTGGGTATGAAGGTTTCTGAAGATACAGGCGTCATCGCCCAGGAGGTGCAGCAGGTCATCCCCGAGGCTGTACTACCAGCTGGTGATATCATTTTACCAAATGGACAACGTATTGAAAATTTCCTTGTCGTTAATAAGGAGAGGATCTTTATGGAAAATGTTGGAGCTGTGAAGGAACTTTGCAAGGTTTCTATTTAAATTATACGAGCGACAATTTGATTTGTTGCTACTGTTTTAAATTTAAAAAGGTCGAATAAGTGAATTTTGAAGTGTTGGAATTAAATTGTAACATTTGTAGGTGACAGACAGTTTGGAGACGAGGATCGATCAGCTGGAAAGGATCAACAAAAGGTTGGCAAAGCTCAAGAGGGCGGACAGTTTGAAAAGTTCGGTCAGCACTGTCTCCAGTATCTCCAGTGGAAAATACACATCTGGCGTCAACGCAAAGTCCTCGACAAGGGCCAAAAGATCTGAGAGAGAGGAAGAGCTGCTGTGCAGCAACAAGTTCATTCAAATCATCATCGTTATTCTTATTCTCATTATGGCATTTTGGTAATTACCTTTTTTAACGATTTAAAAACCGTTGATTGATCAACTCATTAATTACTAATCGAATGAATAATTTTACAATGTGTTTAATTTGTTCTATATATCATCATGGTTAATTTGGATTTTGAAATTTCAGTCTTGTTGCAATGGCAACGTTGTACTTCCTGGAGTACCAGAAACGTAGCAGTCTCGAGTGGTCGGCAGTGGCAAGTGGTGGAATTTTATCAATAGGACCGATGCGAGTGCCTCCGATGCAAAGCACACCGAATTACGATCCTAAATACAACGCGAATCTGCACAGCACTTTGCCACCCTATCTCAACTCGGACATCTTGACCAAAGGGTTGCCTGTTAAAACGTCTCATAAAGGCAGCACCTTGCCCACCCAACCACCTAATACCAAGCAACAACTATATTCCCAGGAAATCACTTGGTACCCTGTTGGACATCCTGGTTCGCAACCTAAACATGACAAAAATAGGTGAACAAAGTTGATACATCTTTTAGTCCTACGATCCCCTCCAGACGGCGCTGCTCTAGTTTTTCATTTTTCCAAGATTTTGATTTCGCCACCAGGCGGCGCTGTTTTAATGTTTCCTTTTTTGTACCTTCGAAAGTTGCCACCAGGTGGCACTGGTTGAAATTATTTTATTGTTGAATTGAATTATTATGTCGATCTAATTCAGAAATTGTTTTCAGCGATTTATCGAATAACTGGCTTGGAAAAAGTAACGTGGAAGCTGTCCCAGGCAACGTGGACGAAAACGACCAGGGTTCCGAGGTCGATTCGACCTTAATGAACAAAGGCCCAGTTCCCTTGGGAAGACCCTCGGAATGTCCTATCAATTACAGCGAACTCGAAAGTCCTTGCCAGGTGAATATCGAAACTGTATTTAATTTCATTTTCAATTTTATTCTAGTTTTTCTGGTTTTGACCTTCTTTATTTTTCTATTTTAAGACGTTTTGCTGCTCGGCTGAAATTCACCAGTTGGACGAACCGAGACCGGACCAACCAGCTGAAAAGAAACCTTTGTGTAAGATCAATGGAATGTTCAAGTTTTTTTAAATAAATTTTTTTATTTCCAATTTTCAGAGTCTTTTGGATTTTAACTGTCGTAAATTTTTCAGCTGATCATCTGGAACAACCCTTGACCTTGCACGAGGAGAAGAAAAAGGTTGGAAAAGGTTTGCAAAATGGAATCAATCCTTCTGATCCGAGCATTCAGACTTTTGTCAAGGAGGTTTGTATGAATTCAATTTTGTGTCATTATAAATGCTGTATGAGTGAAAAAAATGTCTCGTTTTATTTTTAGACAAATTACAAGTATTTACACAAGAGGTCTAGGAGGGAAGCAACAGGATCGAGTGGAGATTGGGGCGAGGTTGCAAGTAACGCCGCTGGTTCGCTCCCCCCGGAACCCAAACCACAACTTTTCGTCATGGCTAAAAGTTTCAACGCTTCTCTTGATCAGCGATACTGTTCGAACTCAAACGAGGCGCCTAATAATTACACCTGCATCGTCCCCCTTTCTAAACACATGCCTGATACCATTATTTCATTGCATTTCGTGTAAGAAATAGAACCAATCCAAAAATTGATGATTAACCGTCTGAAATTAAGAGGATTATCCAGTGATTTTTTTTACAACTTTTAGTTATTCTAACTCTTAGTTATTGAATTATTGGAACGTAAGAATTTAAAAGTTACAATTAAATTGTTATGAAAATGATCATAAAAACCAAAATTTTCGTTCTGATTTCGATTTTTTCAAACAAACTTATGTATTTATCATTACTAAATTATGAGTTAAATTCGATCACTAATAATTTTTGAGATCCTTTTTCAAATTCAAATCTAGTCAACATCTATTAAGTAGATCAAATTTTAGCTTTTTCACTGGAAAATTCGCTTGACCGTTTTAATTTATTATTTATTTAAATGTATTGTTTGTTCTTTTTAGAGGTATGCCGTGGTTTTGGCAGATCGTCCAGCAATGTCCCCTTTCGCAGGCTAAGGAATCGATGGTCTGTGGTTGGACGTTCCCAAGTACCATTGAAAATGAACCGCGGTACACGGAAAATTCAAAACAGCCTTCAGATCAATCTTTTCCACTTGACGTTGCACATTATCTGAGAAAAACACTCAGATTTCGAATTCCCACTGTTCAACCACAAGATGTAAGATCGCAAAAAAATCAATTTTAACTCAATTGTTCAATCGAATGTAAACGAATAATAAATTTGATTTTTATTTGTTATTAACTTGTTGTTCTGTTATAGGACATATGCAAAAGTAGGCACGATGGAGACTATCTGGAATATACCCTGCACTTCTACCGGGACTGCAACGAGTAAAATAGAAGGGAAAATTTGTCAAAACGATTAAGAAAGTTTTGTTTTCAAAAAGGGAGGAAACATGCGTGTCGCTCAGTTCTATCCATGACATTATTTTATAATCCCAATGCAATGTTAACCTAACGTCAAAGTAGCAGAACTAAGTTTCAATTATCCTCTAGTGTTGTAAGCGAATTGTACATAATTTTATACCGACGAATTGAACTGAGGGAGATGAGTAATTTATGTTTAGCTTGTAAGCAGCAGTATAATCGGACAGTGGTTGCTACTACTTTAAGTATAATTGTACATAATTGATTTTATTTTTATAGCTACCTTTTATTTTCTCTCTCTTCAGAGATCAGACACGATAATCAACTAGTCTCCAAGCACTCAGCCACTTTTCATTCATTGTTCGTTGAATTTTATTGTAAATTAGCATCCAAATTGTTTACTTTTGTTTTCATTTTAGTTTCTATTTTTGTTACTAGTTTGGATTTTTATACTTATCAGAAAACAAATCTAGAGGAAATTCGGTTTACCATCGCACATAGTTGTATATTTGAGCGCATTGTCGTGTAAATGTATCGTATTTATTGAGGATGTACAATTTCCAAAACTCTGTACACTTTAGTTAGAATAAAATATGACTATGTAAAAACAATTAGTTCTGACTGTTATTTCAATAATCTTATGTCAACATTTTCTTTCATTTATTTAGTTTTAACCTTTTAAAAGAAAATTTCGTTTGAATTTTTGAAGTAGCAGAAAACCAATAAATCAACACTAAAACAGCCAATCATGAGAACAAAGTCTTAAAACGCGAGGTAACATTTCGAGAAACTTAAACTAAATTAATTGAGACTGAAGAGTGAATAAAAATAATGTTTTAATTTTATTGAAAAAAAAAAACTAAAAAAAATCCGATCCACTGTGAAGGATTTTGTATAATTTTCCTCGTAATTAAACATGTCATTGTTGTTGAACAAAATAAGTGTTTTAGAATATTATAAAAGGTCACTTCAGTTGGATCGATTGGAAATAACGTAATTAGGGTGTAAGTTTTTTGATTAAAAATTATAGCTCTACTGCAATTTGAATAGCAAATAGTTAATTTGGTGAAAATTACTATCTAATCAAAAATTGAAAACCTCGTTCAGGAAAGATTACAGTTACAAATTAAGTTGAAACGTCTTAAAATAAAATACTTACATAAAACCACTTTGAAATTACAAGATTAACGATTTTCAAATCAAGCCACAAAATATTTCTCGATTTTTTTGCAATTTGTATCATATCATTTTAAATCACTGGACAAACAACCCGCTGAAATTAAAACTTGGAATCGCATGCACTTGACTCATAATTATAATGTAAAACCAGAAGCTAAATGGTAATTATCAAGCTTCTTGGTCATCATGACTGAAGTCATACAAAATCGATCCTCAACTTTATCATACGCATCCACAGTCCGACGAGGAGCACGATGTGGTTCGCAAGCAAAGGGACGACGCGCATCCGCAACCCCAGTTTCGCCAAAAGTAAACCGGCCTCGCTGCTGGTACCGAATCCAAACTACAAAAGCGACCTGGACTATGCCTTCAAGATCAACAGACTGGTTTTGACATTCGCCGCGTCCTGGCAATCACGCTCGCCCTTCTTCGACTTTCTACGAAAACTCTACTGCGTGTTGCAAATCCTGCTCATTGGCTTATTCTGCGTTGTATTTTTTATCGACCTGAATAGAAACCCCTTTCTAAAAGGCACGATCCTCGTTAACGCGAGCGTCGTGTTCGTTGTCTACATCGGCTACTACGCTAAGTACATCGTCACGATTTGGCACATGACAGAGATCCGCGTCTGCTACGAGCACATGAAAGCCGACTGGAAGTACGTCCTACAAGACGGTTACGAGACAATGAAAGAGGGCTCGCGGTTCGGACACAAGTTGTCCGCCTATTACGTGTCGTTCGTCGCTGTGACGCTCTTCTGTTGGCATTTGAATGCTCTGAGTATGAGTTCCATCGTCCTCGACGGTGTCAGGTACCACGTCCTCGGCTACCCCGCGGATTTCTACTTCTTCGACGCCAGACTCTGGCCCGCCTTTCTCTTCGTTTACATCTTTCAGGTTTACATCGCTACGGTGACCCTGGCAGCCATGTGCCACAACTGTGCAGGAGCGGCCTTCGTCGCACATGCCAGCGCACAGTGCGAAATTCTGATCTCTATGTTGATCAAAGTCCCTGAGCAGGCCGCGTCTCCTGACGTTGAACTCAAACTTGCATATGTCGTGAAGAAACACAACGAGGTACTTAGGTAAACAAAACAACCCGTCCAACCACTCAATGTAAACAAATCACAGTCAAACTGTGTTTACTAAAACTACCAAGGTTGTACTTTTTTGCGTTTCAAAATAAATGAAAAAAAAAAAACAATAACAAATAGCGCGAGACTGGTTTGTTTTGGTAAACAAACTTTTGGTAAGTTTTGCGTCGTTTAGTGTCCTTTGCTGTTGTTTTTTGAGATTTGTTTCTATTTTATAATCCTTCAATGAGTTTGACAAAGACATATTTTTAGAGGAGAAAATTAAGAGTCAACATGTTGTGTACCACTATTTTATTATTATTTATGATACATTAGGAAATTTGAGGATAAGTCCAGTTTTGCAACACGAATTAAAATGTATTAGTTCGAACGAATTTGCCTAATAACAAAAATTGTGTCTGTCAAGATTTATGGACCGATTCAACGGCGTGTTCACCTGGGTGTATTTGACAGAATGGATAGCTTGTATAAGTACTCTGTGTGTGGCCTGTTACTTGACTATAACAGTTAACATTTTATTTTGTCTTGATTTTAGTTTATTCAAAATTGCAAAACTCGTTTGTTTACACTTTTCATTTGTGATTTGCAGCAACCGTTCACTGTACCTAACGTTCTGAAAAACTTGACGTTGTTTTTTACTGGCACCAACACTTTTTCAGTTCTCTGCTATGTTGGAGAAAGATACACCACAGTGGTAAGATCAACAGTTGATCTAAGTCGATGAAATTGATTCGATTTCGTGGCGCTGATTTTGTTTTGACTTTGTTGAATTTTAGTCGTCCAAGTTTGGCGATCTTGCTGCAATAACCAGCTGGTACCTTTTGCCGAAGAAACATTTGACTGCGTTTTCTTTCATACAAGTGCATGGAAAGAAGAGCAAATTTGTCACAGCCGGCAGACTCATTAATTTGACGATGGAAACATTTTCCGACGTACGAACTTTTTCATTGTTTCAATCATTATTCGACCACTTTATTAATTGACTAATATAACAGAAAACATTCTTTGTTTCAGGTGATGCAACGAACATTGGCCTTTTTCAACGTCTTGAAAAGCTCTCTATAAATATAAAATTTGAAATGTCTTTCTTGTTCTTGTTCCAAATACAGGAATTTTGAATAACTGAATGAATAATAAAACAGAGGTATGAACTTTGAAGGGTAAACTTTTATTGCATTTCACAGTTCTTTATTTTCATTCTTCAAAACAAAACTTTCACTTTAAAAAAGAGATCTTGATCAAACTCACACTATGAAAATTGCAATAAACATTTAAAGTATTAAAAAATTCGAAGTAAAATTTGAAGTTCAAAGGTCAAAGTTGGCAAATAAAAGACATGAATCGAATTTTCAAATCAAAAACTGCTCTGCTTACGATTAAAAAGAATAACAAACTGACATTTCGAACAAACATGGGAATTACTTTATGGTTTATAACGGAAGTAAAACCTTAATTATTAATTCATAGGAATAGATGTATAATTTCTTCCAAGATAACTCTATATTGGGGAGGGTCAAGAGTGCAACCAATGTAAGAACGACTCCATTGTAACCTATAATTTGTTCAAACGTTAGCAGCAATACAACGGGTTCTTTCTCATGACATTCGTGTAATTATTATAAATTTTTGATAAACCACGAAATGCAAATTATACACGGCGACCTGAAAAAAAGTAATGTAAAACAAACTGAAATTATATGTTCTAGAACTTATTCAACGTCGATTAATAGTAGACGGGTTTAAAATGGAAGATAAACAAAAGGTCGTTTTAGTTTTATCCAGTTCATAATAACAACGATTCTTCTTGTGTTTTTTCTACAAATTATACAATAAAAGTCTAAGAAAGACTTGTGTTTTTGGTAAGCGCCAGAGCCAGTGTGATGTACGATACGAGCTCTTATCAGAGGGAGGAGAGTATTGAAGAGAGTCAAAGAAGAAGGGAGAGGCGAAAAAAAGATGGATGACTTAATACTATTGTTTCAAAAAACAGAGGTCGTGATGGGAAGATTTTTTTTATTCATTCTTTATTTATTAATTTCATTTAATAATCAAATCTAGTTTGAATGCATTTGTATATAAAGATATAATTACAAAACTACAATTTTAGATAATACTATTATAAAAAACGATCAATTTGAAGAACAAAAAGAAATTTCCCAACAGTTTTTGAAGAAATTCACGCAACATTTGTACAATTTTGATTTATAAAAATAATCTCCTTCTTTTACAGAGCAAGCTACAAGCACATTTCTATCATTCTGCATACAAATTAATAAGAACTAATTGCCATGAAACAGTCAGTTACAAATAGCGATAAATCTAAAATCTTTTTATGAACTAAAATAAAACTAATATCTGTATCACGTTTTTTGCAAAGTCAATTGATCAAGTCAACTATCATCTTCAGTATCAAAAGTCTCAAAGTCATCATAGCCAAGACTCGGCACAGTGGGATCAACAAACAAAAACGGCGATTCATAATGAAAATCCTGTTTGTACGGAAAGAGTGCCTGCTGGAGCAACTGTTCCACATCCCTCACACAGGTTGCTGTTCGTACATAAACTGCACCAAGGGTAAAATTGAAATTAGGATCAGCGGTGTTGAATGCAATTTCAATCAAGCAAACATCACCCGCTGTATTAACGTCGCCCAAAAAGTCCCCCGTCGATGATACTTTTCGATAGATCGAAACTCCACTCCCCATTTTGAGGTTAGAATCACTTTCATCATTTAGTCTAGATATACACTCATAATTTTTGATCGGTACGGGATCGCCACAATCGCGCATCCACTTTTCACTTAACACCAAGTATTCAGGCTGCTGTACGACTAGAGCTGGTTCGCAAAAAACCTCCCTGTATGGCATCCTGGGCGACAGTAATCGTTCACTAATTGGATTTAGAGGCAGACCAGGCAGTATTTCAGGATACGAAAAACCGTGAACCTTTGCTAGTACAGGCATCGATCCCTCATCCAAAGAATATTTACACGTCTCGCAAACCACTTCGAATTCGTCGCTGTGAAATTGCAGATTCTCCTTGTCGAACCACGCTGAAACGATCTTGACCTGGTCAGCGGTCATGAAGGTGAGGACATTATCGAACCACAGCTTATTACAAATTGAACATGCCTGGCCCAGATTGTTGTCGGTAAAAAAATTTTTCACTCTGCTCATTGTTGGAGTCGATTCTGTGTAGGATTTGGATTCAGCTTGTTCCACGTTTGAACTGATTGACGATCCTGTTAATTCTTGAGAGGTACTAGTTTGAGCAGATTCCTTTGCTTTTTGCTTTTGTCGTTGTCTGTAATCGCGTTGTCTTTCAGCACACGTTTTTGGTGGCGGACGATTTTTATTTACTTCGATTTTTCGCATTGCTTTACGAAGTCTGTATTCGCGCTGTCTTTGAGCGTTTGATTTGGGGACTCGAGGTGTAATAGGTACAGTAGACAGTAACAGAACAGACGAGGAGACTTTCGAGGTTTCTGTAGTGGACGTTGCCAAAGGATCTGGTATTTCTTGTTTTATTGTCAAAGGGTCTGGTATTTCTTGTTTTATCGTCAACGATGCACACTGAAAAAAAAAGTTAAGTGATTCTGTTTGTTCGGACTTTTGTTTCATAACCTCAATTTCATAACCTCAATTTCGTTTTGTTTCATAACCTCAAAAATAGGCTCTTAAATCATTGTCAAATTTCGCATTTTTTCAATGTTTTTTTTTTTATTTTCTTCAATAGAAAATAAATGATTTTGGAAAATATTACATCACGATGAGTTTGCATGAGCAACAAAATCGTGCAAAAGCTTTCGGTACTAACCTCAGTGGTTTTTGATTCATCCTGTTCGCTCTGATGAAACTCAGGAGGTTGCACATGCTGAAATTCACGAAGGGCGCGACAAAATAATTCTGCAAGTTGTTTTGACTTTTGACGTTTTCTATACTCGCGTTGTCTCTCAGCACTTGACTTTTTAGTTTTTTGTTTCTGCACTGCAGTTGCTTTTTCTTTCATACGCTGTCTGTATTCGCGTTGTCGCTGAGCTGGTGTTTTAGGTTTCTTTTCTGTTAGCGAAATCGTCGCCAAAGGTTCGAGCACTTCTTCCTTTATTGTCACTGATGACTCGATTTTAACAGGCACAAATTCATCGCAGTGCGATTCCATAATGTTGCTTTTTAGCCTGAAATTAAAACCATGCTTTCATTATAAATTATTGTTGATGAGATATTAAATGTTGTTAAACATCAAAAGAAGTTAAGAACATTTAGTTTTTTAACTTACTTAAAGTAGTACGATCGTTTGACAAAAGTGATACTACTAAATGAAAAAAAAAATATATTTTCTAATAGAGAATTTCACGCTCTATCAGAAAATGCTAAGAAATACTATTCTTGCCGCACTAAATTTCGAGAAAATTAAGTTTGAAAATCGTCAAATTTAACATTGGTTCTTATGGAGTGTCTGCCGGGGACAACTTTGAATTTTAGTTAGAGATAATTAGAGATGTAGAGTTGCTAGAAAAAAGTATCTAAATTAAAGTTAAGAATCTTAAGAATATTATTCTTCAAACAAATATGGATGTTACCGCACTAAATTAAAAGATAAATGCAATAAAAAAGTGAGTTTACACCGTTTTCGGAAATGATGGCTGCCAATTCTAACCTAACCTGATGGACTGAACTAGTCAAATTGTATCTTATTTCGCATAACAAAATGTTTCCTTTACTTTGTAATGTGATATTTTAAAATATCACCAGAATGGTTTAGAAATTATTTGACGATTTTTAAATAACATTTTTTATATATTCTTAAACAAAATTTCGTCTTCATTTTGACTAGTGTGGTAGACGATCATACTACTTTAACATTTTTTCCATCGCATATTTTTAAACATATTTTTCTTATCAATCTAATTGGTTAAATTTGTTGCATTTTTTATATATAAATTTAAATTTCAGTTTTGTTTATTGTTAAAATGTTACAAAGATTATTAAGTTTAATGAATAATAAACACTCTAAAAACTACCATTAAAATTTCTTACTGGCCAACGTAACTAAGCGTAACGCGTATCGTGTAACAGCATTGTTGTCAATTGTTGTCTAACGTGATTCTTAGATTCTAATAACTAAAAAAACTCAATATCTTATAACAAGCTACAAACTTTACGACCATGAAATCAAAATTAGACACGAAAGTATTACCTGAACAGCTTAATTTTTGGTAAGAAACAATAAAAAATACGAAAATATGTGAATCGCCGCACTTTATTCACTTCACGAACAGCTGACTGACAATTCACTGCGCACGCTGTGACCTCTCTCCCTTCTGCGACGATCGAGTTATGTTGCGTTGCGTTGCAACGGCGCGTCAAGGAGAGAGAGAGAAAGAGATCTCCTACCACTATCTAATAGCTGTAACGTTACTTAGTACAGGGTTTAGTTATTTTTGACTTATTCATTTTTAATAACGAATATCTGAAATGCACTTTTAGCATAATTATACATCTTAGATTTTAGTACAAAAGTATCTATTTTCATTGCCATTTTAGTATTGCAAAAAATGGTTGAATCTGATATTTGTAAGCAACTTTAGTATTTGAAGCTTTTTATGAGATGTATAAATATGCTGAAAGAACATTTTATTGCAAATAATTGTAAAACAAGAAATGATCAAAAAACTAATCCAGCAACTAGACTAAAAAGAGTTAAAACTACAGCTAACTTAATAGACAAAAAGGTCAAGTTTTTAACTTTAACAATTCTCAAGTGTTTTATAGTTAATCTTACATGCGTAACTTGACCTTGAAAAGTGTGAACTTTAAATTTTGTCGTCAGCACTCAAATCGGTACAGAACTGTTTATGACCATTTTTACTGAACTTGACCAAATTTTCAAGATACTCAAAAGCCTCCCAAGCTTCGCGATTTTCTGGTTTCAAAATAAATTTCGCATTTGGAAGAAGCTCAGTCTCGATGTAGTTAAGGATACTCATGTAATTTCGCCTTTTAGTAAATTGGTATAAAAATTTCTGTAATTAAATATAATGAACAGATTAAAGCGAAACAATCAGTGAATAAAGTTGATTGGAAAAAGAAATTTAAGATTAAAAAAATATTTATACCTTAAGAAACGAGTCTTGAGGATTCTGTTTGACGGTGTTATGGAGTTTGATAAGAGACGTTTCATAATTTTTCAAATTTTTACCATAATAAAGTGCAATTGACAATCCAATTGCGAATTCATGCTGGTGTTTTCTTGTCTCGAGCGATTCTTCTAACAATTTCAAAACTGTTCGATCCTCCTCATTTGTAAAGTACAAACAGTAAAGATAATCCATAAAGGCGTTGTACTTTCCCCAGTCACTTGCTTTTTTAAAGTGAATTTTTGCCTTCTGGAAAAAGAATATCAATTAATGTTTACATCTTGTTTGTTTGCAAGAAAAAAAGAAAAACTACAATTGGAAAATTGAATTTTCAAATTTACTTCGATATTTTTCAACCCCTTCAAGTAATATAATCCTTTGTAATGGTGCAAATGTAAGTGCGAATCGTTCATCTTCTCTGCTTCATCAAGACACTCTTTGGCCAATTCAAACTTTCTGAAACGTATGTATCCAAGGGCCATTTTGAGCCAAACTTCCGGAACTTTAATATTCGACTGTTTTACTTCCTCATAAATCCTCAGAGTTTCCTCACAATTACCCAACTCTTTGTAACATCTCGCTAGACGAATGCCGAAATAAGGATGAGAATTTTGGCGATAAGCAGTATCAAAAAGTTTCCACTCTAATTGGCTCGGCTTTTTGGCAGGCCTCAAAAATCCACCACGATTGAATCTTCGCAGACACAGTGCGTAAACGAGGTTCCAATAACTGCAGTCGGGATTCAACTCGCTGGCTCGTTTTGCAAAGTCGAGAGCAGTTTCTACAACTTCTTTCGACATTTCTCTTTCGCAGTACTCATAGAAACAGAAAGCCTGAATCCCAAACAGGGTACTTGTTTCCAAATCAGTTTCAAGTTTGAGTGGCATGAGTTTCGATTCCAATTCAGCTGCTTTTTCAACTTGGCCAAGTTGTTCGTAACTTTTTTGAATCGTTGCGTTGACCACGTGAAGGAGAACTTTTTTCGAAATCGATTTTTCATCGAGATCATCTCTGTAATGACAAAAATGTTTATTCATGAAAATTTTTTAATTATTCCATTTTCTGGTCACGTTAAATTGTAGTTTATATCTTTCTCGAGTCACAGCGTTTAATTTAAACTTCCGTCAACAATTACCAGTATGACATTAAATAATTTATGATAATTTTTTTTTGCAAGAGTTAAAACGTACGTAGTTTTTAGATCAGCCAAGATCGCATGGTCAATGCAAATTTTGGCCTTATCAAATTTTTGAAGAAGAACGAAGGCATGCATTTCGATAAGTAGTTGAATAATTCGTAAACAGAACAAATTATCGTCCGGGTTGTTTTCGAACGTATGTTCCGTATTAAGGTTCTCTGCCCACTCACGACGAATTTTCCAGTTGTACAAACTTTGGAACGACATCGCTTGATGAATATTTATTTCCAGATGACCTGCGAAATTGCAAAAATCAATTGTTCTCAATTGTTCTCAACATTTCTCTATGTTTTAAAATTTGCATTTCTATTTAGATTTTTCTGCGCAGTTTTTTTTTGGTCAGAGATAAAACAAAATTGAAGTTTCAGAAAATTATACAAGTACGTACGATTTAATTTAGTTTTGATGAAATGAGTGCAAATCAAAATACTTCCTTTCTTTTGAATGTTCGTTTGGAGTTTGAAATCGATGTTCTCTCTCTTTTGCGGCCGTTTTGATATTGAGACAATGGGGATTCACCGGGATCAAGCAATTCAGAAAAATAATCGTCGATAAAGTAGAATTTCAGCGTCGGTAAATGAATGGATCATTGTTAACAATAACTTTAAAACTGTATTAAAAAAAGAACAATCGAGTCTTTAATCAGGTGTACAAGAAATGAAAAGAATGTAAACGACTATTCAAATACTTGTTTTATTTAGTATCATTTTATAACACTGTAATCATGTGTACATTGTGTGTACACATTCATCCAACTTCACTGCCTAATATTATAATTATACATTTGGAGGAACTTTCTTAAATTGATTGATTGGATATTTTAAAAATAATCATCACACTTTAAAGTTCAAAGGAAAAAATATGAATTCGTCTGGTTCTGTTGTTTTTAATCAGTTCTTGGATTGTTATTGAAATTGTTCTTTCTTTCTTTATTTGACCGGACGACATTTTTCAGAAAGTTGAAAGCATCCCAAGCGTCGCGATTGTGTGCGTCCAAAACTCTTTTCGCCCTTGGAAGTAGCTCGCGTTCGATGTATTGGTAAATGTTCACACGATTGAACTTATCAATGAACATGTAGAAGAAGCCCTGAAACAAAACATCAATAAATTAATATCAAATGATGGATTTCATATGAGATCAGTTTTCTAACATAAAAACAAACCCCAAGATGGTCATCCTGTGGATTTTGTTCGACAGTTTCTCGCAGTTTGATCAAACTTTTTTCATAATCTTTCAAATTCTTTCCATAGTATAAAGCGATCGAGAGGCCAATCTCAAATTGTTGTTGCTTGTATTTTTCAATCGAATTTTCGAGAATTTCTAAAACCGTTCTGTCGTTTGGATCTTTTCTGTAAATGCAGTTCAAATAATCCATAAACGCCCTGTAGTTTCCGTGCTCGCTAGACTTTTTCAGATAAATCATAGCTTCCTAAAATAACAAAAGAAAGAAACTTATACGTAACATTTGTTTGCACAAATTGATAAGGCATTGAATGAAAAATGTATTCAATTTTTTAAAAATGAAAAAAAAGAACTCAAACGTACGTCATAGTTTTTGTATCCTTTCATGTAATACAATCCCTTATAATGATCAAACATTATTAATGAATCGCCGATTTTTTCTGCCTCATCAAGACACTCTTTAGCATCTTCTAACTTATTATAGTAAATAAAACCGAGCGCCAGTCTCAGCCAAACATTCGAATCTACAAAATCCAACTGTTTGATTTCCTGGTACATCAGCTGAGCTTTTTCGTGGTCGCCAGACTCCTTGTAACACTGGGCCAGGCGAATTCCAAAATACGGATGAGCGTTCAGAGTGTACGCGATGTAAAAGTATTTCTTCTCCAGGAATCCAGGTTTTGAAGTTCCCGAATTACGCCTTTCGTTACGTAGACACAGCGCATTGATAAGATTCCAATACGAACAGTCCGGATTTATCCGCTTGGCATTTTCTGCTAACGAGCGAGCTTTCTGGTTCGTTTGGTAGTATTGGTGGAAAAAGTAGCTTCGAATCCCATAGAGTGTACTTTTTTCAATTTCTGTTGTCACGAGCGGGCTGATTTGTTGTTTCATTTTTTCTGCTTTTTCTACTTCGTTCATTTTTTCGTAACTTTTTTGAATCGTTGCCATCGTTACATGAATGAGAACTTTTGTGGAGACTTTTTCATCTTCAAGATTACTGAAAACAGAAAATTGTATTTCACTTACCTTTGAGTTTGTAAATAATTCTTTTACCTTGTTGTTTTCTTGTTATGTTTACGTGTGTTTGTTTACATTTGCTTCGATTATTTTGGGATGATTTGTTTTCTTGTTTGTTACATTTTTGTTAACATAATTGTGAATGTTTTTAAAATAAAAATACTTACGAATTCGGGATCGCATCCATGTCAGGCAACAATTTGTCAATAATGATTCTAGCATCATCATAATTTCCAACAAGAACCAACGCATGAATCTGCGTTAACCGGCAAATAATTCGGAATAAAAGCACACTTCCTCCCCATGTGTGTTCTACAACATGTTCTATGTCCAGAGTCTCTGCCCACTCGCGAGGTATCCCCCAGTCGTAAAGGCTCTCGGTTGTCATCTTGTTTTGTTTACCAAAAATACAAAACTGCGAACAAACATTATTTCAACCCGTTTTTTAATGTTTCGTCAAGTTTAGAAGGTTAAAAAAATGTTTGGGAGTGTCTATTCGCACGACACCCGTGTACCCGTGCAAGTTCATTTATCCGTTTACCTGTTCAAATCAAATCGTCCGTGCATGGGTCCGTTTGCCCGTGTTATAGCCGACTCGGCCGTGTCCCTGGTGTGCCCAGCCGATTTGTCTGTCTGTCCGTGTACTCGTGCAAGTTTGTCCACCCGTTTATTCGTGCTGGTTCGTTTACCCGTGTGTTCGTGCAAGTTTGTTTACTCGTTCGTTAACCCGATCTCGTTAGAAAACTGGTGTCATTTATTCACTTATTTATTTATTTATTTATTTAGTAAATCTCGTCAAAAAGTCTGCGTTGGTTTTGTGACGCTTTTGTTATTTTTATGGCATTGGTTACTTAAGTTAAATAAAAATTTTAACCACTCGAAAGAATTAAAATAAATTTCAAATTCAAAACCAAAAAAAAACTCAAAAACAATAACAAACGGCACAAAACCGATTAATCTCGTTGGAAAGCAGGAGTATACACTCTCGTTGAAAACCTACGTCAGTTTTGTGCCGCAAGTTATTGTTTTTGGCGTTTGTTTTTTGGTTTGCGAAAAAAAATCCCCGACGAACTCGCACGGATACACGAGTGAACGAGCTCGCACGTGTAATTGGGTATACAAACTAGCACGGGTACACGGTAATCGAACTCACACGGGTAAACAAATTCGCACGGGTACACGGATAAACTACCCCTTACACGGGTACACGGGTGAACCCCAACCCCCCAAGTTTTACACGGGTAAAAACCCGACACGGGTACACGGGTGTCGTGCGAATAGACACTCCCAAAATGTTTTTTCGTTTATCAGTCTTGAAATATTATACTGTTGAAAATTTGAAACTGATGTTTCAAATGTATTTGAGTATGTTCGAATAAAAATTTGAAATTTGTTTGTTATCGTTGTTTGTCGATGATTTTTTATGACGAAATTCATTACAATACTCACTGCTGACAATTAATGTGCGCTCGCTTTTGTTTATGTTCTGCCGCTGCGACGGGGTTTCACAAAACTAACTGACACGACCGACACCCGACACGACGAATGCACACGTGACTAGCGGTTTCTTCCGTTTGACTAAAATGGTTAGGTAATATATACTATTAAAAATGTTTTCCTCCAGGGAAAATCAACAAAAATTAAAACATCTGAGGTAATAAAATATGGAAATAACTCATAAGATCAGAACTTTAAAATCGAATTAAAGTACTACGGGTCAAGTAGTAACTAGTACTCCAACTGGTGAACTCTGACAAGGACAGAGTCACTCAGTTTAAACCCCAGTTTGCAAACACACCTCTAGGTCAGGGGGCGGCTCAATCGCCCCGCCATGTATTAATATCAGTTATATGTCAAACCACCAAACTGTTTTTGCAATTGTCAATTTGTTAAGACAGTTGGCAACAGTTACAAACATTCAAAAATCTGGGTCGGTAATGTAGGGATCGAGTGATTTTAATATGTTATCATATTAAAATCACTCGATCAAATTTCAAAACATTTTTAGTTTTTTCGCTAATGTTTGTAATAACATAAAAACTGCGGTTTTCTAATTTAAACTCGTTTTTATTCGTCTTTCAAAAATTATAAAAATATTGATTTCCATTGTGTAATAACCAAAACAGACTAAGTAATAAAAAAGGTAATGATATAAAAACAAACTCTCTAAACACTGCAAAAGTAGATCAATTTCCATTTCGAGTCTAGATCACAAACTTATTATGATGTAACTAGTGATTAGGTGCCATAATTATAAAAGCATAATAACTCTGATCATGTCTATTTTCTCTCATTCTTAGGTATATTAGTTACAAAAATGGGAACAAATGTTGAATCTAATAACTTTTGTAGACGTTCCTGCTTGACTTGTTGCAGCAAACGTCTTTTAAGTTCATGAAGGCCTTGTACTCAGTCTTGTCGAGTTTGCTCGAACAGCGACTCACCTCCGGCAAAAACTTTTTCGCCAAAAATTCATAAATGTTTTTCGGCCTGCCGTTGTAGAATGGCGAAAAATAAGTCTGCAAAAAAACAACAAACATAAAAAAAAAGTTAAGCAACAAAATAAAAAAATGAAATTTTTGTTGGAACCGAATTAAAAATTGATATCGAAAAATTAAAAAAAAAACGAATCAATGAAATAATAATTACGCTCAAGAATCCACTATGGGGGTCGATTTTGATAGCATTTTCAAAATGAATCAAGGCTTTGGGAATGTTCTGTTTTTCGCAACTCATAGCGATGTGCAGGTTCAACTGGATACGTTGAGAGTCTTTTTCATACTTTTCCAAAAGTTCTTCGAAGAACTTGATATAGTCCACATTTTTATTCATGATGTGCCAGCACTGAACCAGATTAATGTCTGCCAGAAAGTTTTGCAGTTTTCCCGCTTCTTTGAAACAGTCTGCAGCTTCCTAAACATAGCAACAATATTTTTTTCAATCAAAATAAACTTTCAAAGATCAAACACTCAAAATAAAGGAAGCTGAAAATTGAAATTCAGAAGCATGAAAATGTAACCACGAATTCAACTTTCGAACATTAAATTTGATTTAAAAAACTGAAGATTAATACAAAACTTAAAAATGATGAAAAAAATTGAACCTCATATTTGCCAAGTTTCTTAAGATACAATCCCTTATAATGCAAAAACATAGCGGAGACCGGATTCATCATCTTCTCAGCCTTGTCGAGACACTCCTTGGCATAGGTCATCTCTTTGTAATAAATGAATCCGAGAGCAAGTCTCAAATAGAGATAAAAATTCTGAACGCCGGTCTCCTTGATCTTCACATAGAGTTCCAAGGCCTTGGTGCCCTCGTTATTTTCTTTATAACAAAGCGCCAGTTTGATCGCAAAAAACGGATTCGGATTCTTTTCAAAGGCCATGAAGAAATTCTTTCGTTCGAGGAAGTTGGGTGCGCTGGCACCTTGAATTTTCCTGATCCTTCTGATGCAGCTGGCGAGGCTGTAGTACCAGAGTCCGCAGTCCTGGTAGGACCGAATCGCGTTCTTCGCGTGGATCATCGCCTTGTCCTGGTTGTCGTCCATGTACAGCTGATTCCACGTCAGACTTTTAAGCCCTTCGAGCGTCGCTTCTTCCATCACGTTTGTTATTCTCAGATGCGTCAAGCTCGCCTCAATAGCCTTTGCCTCCGCTTCTTTTCCCATACTTTTAAGCGCGTGAAAAATCGTTGACAAAATCACATGGTTTACCACTTTTGACGAGATTTTATCTTTTTCCAAATTTCTATAACACCAATAAACAAATTCAAATATTAACATGTGAACAAACAAATGTAAACAATAAATAAAATACAAAAAGTTGAACGTTTTGAGAAAGGTTTCATTGTTTGGTAACAATGTTATTTTAAAATTTTGTTACTTACTCGAAATCCAGCTTGACAGCAAACAGTTGCAATTTGTCCAAATAAACTTGCGCAGAATGAAAATCCTCCTTGACAATGTCGATACAAAGCTGAGTCAAATTGAACCAGACATTCAGGAGGAAATAATCGTCCTCCTCCTGGTGCTCGTTCACCTGTTCGCTGCCCCGACCCAATTTGTCTTTATCTTTTTTCAAGGTCTCGCTCATCCCCCATGTGAAGGGACATTGATACTGCAAAAATGTCATTGTTCGAAACATCGACATTTTTGACTGAAAATTAAACAACGCAATAACAATAGTAGGCTTTTTGAAGTTGAAAGGAAAAAACTTAAAAGTTAACAAAAAAAAGTCAACAAAACAAGCAATTTGAAAAAAATAAATAGAAAAATATCAGTTAAATCGTGTGATTTCAGAGAAACGGAGGTTAAAAGGAAATGATTTGTTTTGAAAACAAAAAAGACTTGTGTTTACTTACAGCGATTGATTTTCAAGCTGAATTTCGTACAAATTAATTCACATGAACGTTTTCTGAAAGATCGCGTATGTTTTTGTTAACAATTGTTTAGTTGATTTTGACACAAGTTTTGAAGCTATTTTGCAAAAGTTCAAGAAAACCGGCGATTGGAAAATTTGCGATCTCACATTTGGAAGGTCACTGGCACGATTGTGTTTTTGTCACCAGTTTTCTGCCAACGGTCGAAAAAAAAGTCACCACGCTTTTTTGAATCCGGCACCAGCGGAATTTATAAATTCGTCTATTTTCTACTTTTTTTGTTCGGTGCAATTTTCATTTGTAGTTGGAAATTAAATTAGCCGAACGTGTCGCTGCATGCAAAACTGTTAAAATCCTACCATGGTATTTTCATGCATGAAAATATTCTTTTATCTTGTTAAATAAAACGATAACAAATTTAATTTTCGTTGACAATTTTGAAGGAATAATCGAAGTAATTTTACTTGGGTTTTTTAAATGGCAAGTAAATTAATAGTTGTTTTTTTCTATAATTGGTTCATATTGTAAATGATTTGTTTACAACTGTTTGTTCTAATTCGTTAAATTGTTAAAAAATTCAATTAATTTAATTTAATTTAAAATAAATTGATAAAAAATGACGTAATAAAAAAATATATTTTTAACATCTGTTTACCTGTCCTTGCATCACAAACCATTCTAACGACTCTCATAACATTGTTGATCTTCAAATTTTCATTCAAATCAGCATCTTAATCTTCCCACCTGTTTTACATTAATTTATTCCAGTTTGTGAAAGATTCTTCATTTTTTTATGTTCATAAATTTTTTCCTAGAACTTTTCATTTTTCAGCGTCTTCATTTCATAACAATGCAATTCAAATTGAATAATGTAAATAAATAAACAATGCAAAACTCATACATTTAAATTTAAACAAAGAAGTAACCAGACCAAGGTCATTCATTGGCACATCGTTCCCGCCAAAAACTATTGGCCCAAATATGGTTCCAAATCAAAACAAATAATGCAATCAATAAGAAAAAAATGATTCGCCAAATGAATCCGAAATGAAGACGGTCTGATTGGAATGACGAGTTTAGGACGATTTGGATTGTTGGCTGAAATTACGTGTTGTTTGATGACCCCTCCCCTTTGTCCCTTGGGCGATTCGATACTCTCACTTTTTTCCATCCTCGAAGTGATAAAAGTCGCGGAAGATGAAGATGCTGCGAGTGTTTGCTTTGAAATCGTCACGCGCGCGCTTCTACATTTGTTTACGACCATAGTGCGCGAATCCTTCAAAATGAACTCTTTTGTGCGAGTTTTCGCGCTTTGTTTGGTTGTTGGTTTAGGTGAGTAAACAAACAAAACTAACTTTCGTTTTGTCTCATTTTAATATTTGCTTTTTTATAAAACGTAAAAACTATACATGGTTTATTTTCCTTATTTTAAAACAATAACATTGTAAACACAGTAAGAACAAAATTTGCGAAAATAAATTTTTTTTTCATTTTATATTGTTTTTCACTGTTAATCTCTGTTCACATCAGATTTCAAGATCTTTTCAGAGACATGAAAAAATGATAAATGTGAAAACTTAATTATCGAATTATCCAACATTGACATTTTCAATCCAACTTTTTGCAATTTAATTGTAAATGTGAATGAAAAGACAACACCTCAAACAGGATTAGTAATCGCTCAGTTTAAAGAGAAAATTTATCATCTTTCGCTCAACTTTAATCGTTTTTTGTTTTTTCTTTGAATTTTCGAAACGTTCAAAAACGTTTCGGTTGCCCATCACTTTCAATTTCAACTTTTGATATTTATATTATCCCATCGAGGTTTGCGTTTCAAATTACGTAATTCGAATAATGTTAATGAATGCCATCTTCGAGGACGAACTTTCCCATTCAACTTTTTGACAAATTTTTCGTTGACCATCACATAATTACTTTCTTTTCGGACCAAACGAATTTTTATTTTCAAACATGTAATTCGCTCAAACATTAAGTTTCTCTATAAAAAAATTGCAAAAAATGAAAACAAGAATTAGTCAATTTGTATGTTTCAGAGACATTTTTTTGCAGATCATTTTTAATAGTTTTGTTTTAATTTTGCAAATAATATTTTCAACGAAATTTTTTGTTGCTTTTTTTCAGGTTCTGGACAGTTCCAAAGACCATTAAACCAATTCAGAGGCCAAACACAAAACCAAGGTATTAATTAATATTTCAGTTCACAAAAGAACACGAAAAGTAAAAACCAAAAAAAAAATCAATTTAAATATTACTTTTAGTCATCGTTATCTTTAATTATTCAAACCCAATGGAAGATCGTCAGAACTTTTGTGCCTAATTTATCGTGTTTTTTTTTCGCTTCAAAAAAAGTCCTGACGGGCCTTACTTTATCCATTTTTGAAATGAATCATTTTTTCACCAAAAAATACAAACAGTTTTGCAAAGTCAAAAATGAAAAATGTTCAACAACATTCTGCAACTGAAATGACATTTTTTCAACGACGAAAAAACAAAAATCTTCAAACCAAAAAGAAAACTTTCAATAGCAATTATTAACAACGTTACATTTTATGCAGATAATTTTTGAATTGAAGATTGAAGAGTTATAAAAATGTGTTTTAAGGTACGAGATCTTTCACGTCGCAAAATCAAATTGAACCAAGTCAAGGTAAGAGTAGCGGTCGTGGTTCCTGTCCGGATAAGTACGGAAGGTACCCAGTGCCGTCTCAATGCGACGCGTACATCGAGTGCAAGGATGGAGTCGCCGAGGAGAAGATGTGCCCGGAAGGACTGTTGTTCAACCCGGACGCTCACTTCAATTACCCTTGTGCGTATCCCATTGACGTCAGCTGCGAAGGCAGAACGGGTTTGCGTAAGTTAATCAAATTATTCCTATGCGGCCTCGATTGATGAAGACGACTTTATGTTTATTTAATCGCTGAATAATCTTTATTAATAGATTATTCTTCTTCTTTTTCAATTCTAATTTTAATTTCATTATTTCTATTCACTTTTGGTAACTATAAAAAATACATAAAAAAGAGAAATAAAAAAAGCTTTGAGGAATTCGATTATGTACAAATTTATCGTTTAGAACAAGCTCAGCCAACTGACGAGTGTCCCCACCAGTTTGGATACTTCAAAATTGGCGACCGAGCTAATTGCGGACAATTTATGAATTGCGCGGATGGACGAGCGTACGTCTTCGATTGTCCTGAGGGGTTGGCTTACAATCCAGAAACTTATCGATGTGACTGGCCTGATATGGTTGCTGACTGTGACTCAGAAGGTTTGGAAAATATTTCTTCTTGCAAGAGAAACTGTTGAATCAAATGTAATGTTATTTTTTTGATATTTATTATTCTAAATGGGACATTTATTTGTTGCTTTTCCTCAGCTTTTCTCGGATTCAGTTGTCCAAATGACAAAGGACCAGTTCCTCCAGGCGACGTAAGATTCTTCAGAAGCCCGTCTGACTGTCAGAAATATTTCATCTGCGTAAACGGAAAGCCAAGGCTGATGAACTGCGGCGATGGAAACGCTTTTGATGAAACCACGTACACTTGTGAAGCTGCGGTCAATGTTACTGGATGGTGCGTGAAACTGAAATCGAAAAAAGTTTTGAATCCATTAATGTGAAAACCATTTTGATTTGTATCAATTTGTTACAATTTTTTGACTTACTTGGAATCTTTCATATCTCATTTGTTTGTACTTTTCATATAGTTTTTTGAATTTCTAATGGTTCAAAAAATTTTTTTGTTTTGTAACAGTGCACCTGGTCAGATCCGCGCAGCTCCTCAAAGAATCCAAGGATTTCAGCAACCAAAACCACAGCAACAGCAACAACAACGCCAATTTGGCTTCCAAAACAACCAACAACAGTTCAGACAAAATTTCCAACAGCAGAATTTCCAACAACAAAATCGCCAACAGCAAAATTATCAAAGACAACCTTTCACTGGTTGAATGAAAACAAAACTATAATCGACATTATTTTCTAAGACCAAAAGTTCTATTCGGATAAAAAATTTCAGCACTGAAATGTTCAATTCATGAATGATTTTATTTTACAATGACTGAGATGTAACACAAACAAAATCTTTGTTACCTTGATTTGTTTTTTAATTTTTTTGATAAATTTAGTTTGTGTTCTCAACATCAACTTCCGACTACAGTCTTTGATATAAAATACTGCATACAAACTTGCGCTCCTCAACGACGATGTACATATTAAGCTTTGATATTCACCATTGATGTACAATTGTTTAAAAAAATATCTGTTTTTCAAACAATAAATATTTTGTCGATAAAATTTTGTGATATAAATTTTTTGATGTTCCAATTATTTACAATTCAACTCGTGATAATCAAAAAAGTAACAAAATAGAATAAAAAAACAGAAAACATTTTTTCAGACTCAACAATAATTATTTCAAAAACTAACGGAGTTTTGTAATTTCTAGTTTTTGTTTTTTTCATGACCTGCTAACTCTTAAGAAACTCATCGAAATCTGTCGTGTCGGTCTCTATCACGATCTCTTCCAAGGTAGGTCCGGGCTTCGACGTTTTTGCTCCTTTTCAAAATTAAAAATGTTGATGAAAAAATTAAAATTTGATGAAATTGATGGTTGGTGATAAAAATCATAAATACAGTTTCATAAAAAAATATATAAATAAAAAAGCAGGACAAATTTGGGAAGATACGATATACTAACTGGGAATCGAACCCGTGGCTTTGTATTCTTCCAGTTCTTCCTTGAAAGCCTCTTCGAACGTTTCTTGACGTTCTCGCAATGTTTTTTGTTGCCTCTGCTCGTGTTTCAGAACTCTATCTGCATGCTCAGATGCGAGTTTTGCTGAAAAAAAAAAACAATTATTCTTAAATCTTTTCAAGCTTTTCATAAATGTTTGAAAAATTTTTGTTTACATTGTTGAAAGTAGTTTAAATTTAAATAATAGTAATAAACCTTTAATTCCGTTCAGTTCTGACAGTTTTTTCTCTTTATAAAGTGCCAATTGAAATCTATGATCCAGCTGCCGACTTTGCAAATCCAAAATTTCGTTCAAATCTTCTAAGTTTGTCAGGGACGTTTCTACTTCTTCAAATAATTCTTGTAAGGTACCTAAAATCGATAACAAATCAGTTTAGATTTTTTTAACAAAAGAATGATGCATAAACTTTATAAACGAAAGTTGATTCTTAAAATCGTACAAAAATTGAAAAGAGCAAAAATTTTCATTTTGCAAAAATACCAATTTGGTCCATGAGATGTTGTATGGAATTGTTTATCTTAGGAATGATAACAAGCATATTGTTTAGATTAGTGACATTCGTCCACTCCTGTTCTAATTTTGCATGCACAGTGCTAATCAATCCATCGGCCTCTTGGGCCTTCTGTGCATTTTCCTCTGCGAGTTCATGCAGCTCATTCCACTGCAATTGATAATGATGCAGTATTTCTGCTCCTGCATCGTAATTCACTTTTCTTAAATTTGCATCTTTTGTTATTTTGGATGCCTCTGTCAAGGTCAATCCTCGGATACTAAAACCAAAACAATAAAATTAATCTTTGTAGTCAAAAAACAAAAAAGATTTTCCACGCAAAACAAACTGTCATAACCTCAAAAGTCTTATTCTATATCTTTGATGTCGCTTTGAAAGATAAAAAGTTTTGATAAGATCAAAATTTTCGATAAATAAATGAGGTGTTGACAATGAAAATCTCAACTTTGTAACTTTGTCAAACGAGAAACAAAATGAAAGATAAAAAATCTTGATGAAGTACCTTGCAGAAAATCCTTCCTGTACGGACTGGAATTTCGTTTTCAAATTGCCAAACATTTTTGTTGCTAATTTTCAAACAATTCCTTTCCACATAGTACGTTTTCGTCCGACTGACTTTTGCTTTGATCCTTTGATGCTGAAATTTGCGAATAATAAAAAACTCACTTTCCGACTGAGGTTCGATATCGAGTTTGAAAAATTGCCGGCAGAGGGCGCATTGATGAATTTTCAGGTTGAAACATGTTTCCAACTTTTTATTTGACCTTTTTCCCGTCAATTATTGTTCTTTTTTCAGTCAACAACATTTGTAATTGACAATTTCAAACAAGTTTGAATTTCAAACCCCTGAATTTAGTCCCGAAATCCAAACAGACAGACGTCAGTTTGAAAAATTGATTCAAATTCCCATCAGGCGCTAATTTTGTCGGTCGAATGTTTTGCCCTATGAGTTGTTATTATAAGATTTGGTTTTTCATCGGTTCGATGATCATTTTTTGAAAAATAAAAAAAACAGACCGTCTGTTTTGAAAAGTTAAAAAATGTTGAGTTCATGCAGTTCGCCGGTTTTGTCATGCGTCAACGAACTCTTGAACGGCGCTTTCGCGAACATCAGTTTACATGCGGATCGAGTTTGGAGTTGCGATGATACGGATTGTTACAGAAAGTTGAACGAAGCATTGTTACTGCAGGTGAAAAATTGCAAATCCAAAATATAACCTTACTTTTTTGTGACATGTTATATTTGTTTTGATATATTTTGCGAAACAATTTTCTGTCAACATTTCCAAACACTTTTCAGACAATCGAACTTGATCGGATTTTGCAAGATCCGTCAAATTTCAAATTTAATGAAAAAAATAATTCTGATTTCGCTGAGGTTTCGGAGGATGTTTCAAAGGAGCCATGGATGCTCGATGAGGTTGAGGAACAGTTTATTCGGTTGACTAAAAGTTGTTCGTAAGTGAAAAAATGTTGTTCCTTACTTACAATACATATAAGTTAATACTTCAATTTCAATTTAAAAATCTATTATTTTTAGGAATTACACGAGTAAATTCCCAGACCGAGAATGCGAATCAGATTATTATGGGTTTTCCCCAGTCAAAGAATCAAAAATTAAAAAACGATTCAGCTATGAAGAAACAGGTTCGTCTGTTTTTATTTTAATTGTAAACTTACTACACGCAAATTGTTAAAAAAAATGAAAGCAAATCATCTGAAAAACAATTTTTATTCTAGATGCTTCAAACGAAGAGAACTTGCGACAAAAAATTCAATCGGATTCGCTGCGAATGATCTGGGATCAGTCTCTCGAAACCGTAAATAATCTCATATCTGAAACGAAGAACCCCTTTTCGAATTCCGACTGTGCATCGAACTGCAAAAGTCCTTCGAAACTCGCTTCTAAAGATTACTCGCGAACCCAACAAGCCCTTCACGCCGAGGTGCCAGAATTTTTTCCAAAGTCACCAGCTGAAGGGACCAAAGACCATGCGCAGATGCAATACAACTTCGCGACAAAAACTTCGTCCTACCGAACCGAAGTTTATTCCTACAGACATCTGCAAACCAGCACGCCTATCATTACTGTAAACTAATTTTTCCTATCCCAAATGATGTAAAAAAAAACTTCAGTTCTTTACATCTTTCAGACCTTTACATCTTGTAACTGTGCATTTTCAGAACCCGAACATTCCAGTTCTGATTCCAACAACTGTTAACACAATGTTCCAACTGCCACACCATTGGGTACAGCGAGTAACGCCGCTTCAGATTCGGTTACCGGTTTGTACGCCAGTTCCAATTTGTTCGAGTCTTCCGCCTCTTTGTCACACACTGGTGCGGCCAGTTTTGCACACGAAAATACTTGCTACAAGTATGACAAATCCAGCACCCGTTTCTGTTCGGCCGCCCGATCTCTACCAGGACTACCAGATGAGACGAAAAAACCAAGGAGTGGATTTTAGTAACCTCATCCTGCTGACGAAAAGCGCGATGAAAATGCGCAGGAGCCAGCCGAAGAATCCACAGCAGAGCGCGAGTTTCATCCTGGAGTCGAGGCAGCCGAATTTGAAGTCTGAGAGTGATGTCATCCAGTGGCTAAATAGGGGCTACCCTAAGAGGGCAAGGGAGTTTGAACAAGTCAACAATTTGGCGACCAAGCTTGAAGATTTCGGAACAAAGTGCGAAGAGGAGGCGATGGACGATGAAGGACTTGATAAGAGTTTTGACGAGCTGGAGAGACAGGCCATCGAACAATACAGACGATCGGACGAGTCGATCTCAGTTCAGTTCCAAGTACGGTTCATTTTTTGTTGTCGCGTTGTTAAGGAGATTATATAACTATAATTTTCGGTGACAAAATCAATATTAAAATCATTATCGGTCTCACACCTATGATTCATTATGATAATTATAATAATAAAATGTCATTGCACATTATTTATTGGAAATTTGAGTAACATTGTTTGCAATGCGAAATTATAATTACATCGAGAATGTTGTAAAATCGATATTACACATCGCTTGCAATGTAAAATTGATATTATATTATTTACAATGTAAAACTGACAATACATTGATTGCAATGGAAAGTAATTATTGTTGCATGAAAATATGATATATATATTTTTTTATGCAACAAATTGCATATGTTCGTTCAAAAAATAACATAGTTTCTTTTGCAATTCACGAAATCAAATATTTAAAAAACTCGATCGATATAGTTAAAAGTTTGTTCCCTGCAAAAACTTTTTAAATTTTGTTCAAATAAGGGAAGTTTACTTAGAAACTTGTTTAAAACTCGTATTCATTTTACTACCAGAAAGCATTTCTGACCAACTCTTCGTGAGAGTAGAGTTTCTTTATTAAACATTGAAATGGAAAACTCTGTCTCTAAAAAATCAATTTTTCATCTTTTTTTGTACAAGAGGGTTCTTTAAAAAAGATTAGTCTGAAATTTAGAGTTTACAAAAATAGATCAAGCACGACACTTTTAAGCAAAGAGACCTGGGTTCGATTCTCATTATTTTAAAATCCTTTTTGAATTCAGAAATTCATATCTTTCACATTGTTTATTTATCATAACGATATTTTTCATTTTAGATCATACAATATTAACATAAAATAATAAAAAAAATTTTTGTTAAAATACAACCATTAAAATTTGTATCATAAAAAGCAGTGTTTATTTCTTATTTTTAATTTATGGTCAATTTAATGTTATGATTTAGTACTTTATGACAAATATCTACAGTTTAAGATTATTGTGAAACTTATTTACAGCTTTGGCAAATATAGATGTTACAAAGATGTTAGATTTCGTGCTCCATTCCTACTGGAAAAACTATTTCCATCTTTATATAACCATTCCAATAATAAAAACCAAGGACAACTTTTAGACAAAAAACTTTCCTGCGTGAAAATGAAAAACAAACTTATTTTATAATTCATGATTTAATCTAAACTTCGTCGAAACTTTGTCATTTTATTTAGGAACTCGAACGTCAAGCAGAAGAGCAATACAAAAGTGAGGAAAACGAGTTCGACTTCGAATTGAAAAGCTGGGACGAGTTGTCGGATTTAGAAACGGAATGTCCGGGGTTTGGCCAGTGCAGTCCGAGAAAAAAAAGAAAACGAAACGAGGATTTTTCCAGTTCAAGTAAATCGCAAACAGGCAATATCCTATTTACGATTTAATTACAGTTACTTTCAAAGCTTACATAAAACAACACTTATCATTAATATTCACATACCATTATTATTTTGTGGATGTAACATTTGAATATTACAGCCTCGGAGGAAAAGGTTTTAGCGGTGTCTGATGTCGAGAATGACGATGGTAAAAGGTTACAACCTGCGGTCGTTACGCGGAGTCTGACGGCCTTGACGGACGACTCCCCAGAGGCTCGAAAAAAACTCAAAAGTCCTGCGGATAAAATTGACAAGGCTGGTACGAAAGTACTAATCAAAGTTCAACGAACAGACAAACTTTGTATACTCAATTTTTCATTTGTATACTTTTTCACGCCTATTTTTTGTCTACTCTTTGCCGTAACGTTTTCACATTAATATTCCAAGCAAAAATGTTTCAAACTTTTATTTATCAGTTTCACAAATTCAAGTTTCACAGAAACTCTGTCTCTATGAAAATTTCATCTGAAGAAATCGATTGCGAGCTGAAATATTCAGACAGAAACTTGAAACTGCAATGAAACTGATTGGAAATTGTAATTTACAGTGAAGTCGTCGCTGAAAAGGCGTCTTATTTTTATGTCTTCACTGAAAAGAGATCAGGCGACAAGGATGGTGAAATCCGAGGTGGATACTAGATGGGACTCGAAGTTTATCGAACAGAAATGGTCGTTGTACCGGAAATCAAAACCCGGAGCCGAGGGCGACAAGGGAGACACAAATATAAAACTGCGAGATGACTTTGACATTAGCTGATTCTTTGCAACTTGTTCCATATTTATTTTGTATTACATTTTTTATCCACTCAGAAACGGGTCTCGTTTAAAAATCATGCAACGTGGAAACAAAACAAAATTTGTATCTGTTAAAGTGTTAAACAATTGTTATGTTCGAAGTTAATTGTACAAAAAATAGAAACAAAAAAAATAACGAAATCATTTTTCCCCGTATTTCATACTTTTTTAAGTAAACAAGATAAAAGTGTAAACAAAAGTCTGGGATCAATGTTTTCCATCTCAGTTTTATCGTCAGACTTTTTGGAGAAGTTTTATTTTTATTCCCCTGTCAGAGGAAATGGGATATCTGAAAGAAAAACAGTTGTGGAACAACCTAATTGGTTTACCACCCCTTCCCCTGCTGTAGTTTCTCTGATTTCGTATGTCAGCCAATCGGGCTTGATTGTAACTTGAACCAAAGTTGTCAGGAACGGCTGAATTTAGAAAGTTGTGCGCAGCTGGTAGGGAAATAAACCTGTACTATATAGAATAGCACCACAGCTAAGCGGGTCAACGTCCCCACTCACACAAACCTCCTCTGTCTCTTGTATAACATAGAATTTGCTTGTAATCTCAGATTGCGCGCGCATACTAAAACGCAACATTGCTGCTGAATATTATCCCCATTCGAAAAGTTCTGTAATGGTGCAAGCTGTTCGAAACTGAAACAAAATATTTTAAAACCAGGGACGTACGTATTCTAACGTAAACCCCGTTCTTAACCTCGGCATTGATTTGTTTACATTTTTTTATTACTGCAGAGAAACTGACTATTTGTGGTAAAAATGTGTGTCTTTCTCTGTTTCCTTTGTTTACTATTCCGTTCAAACTTTGACCAATAGGAAAACGTCTAACGCTTATGCTGCCAACTTCACATCTCTGACTAGCGCCACCTACATCAGATAACGAATCTAACTTAAGTCTGCGTGTTCTAGAATTGGCTTTAATTTAATCAGCAGACGTTATTATCAAACGGAACTGTTGAGATGTGTTATTCAAAGGCTATATAATAGAAATGAGTTTCGGCGTCGTAAAAACCTGTTATAACCGAAATGAAAGACGCCTTTAACGGTTACGATCCTGTGCTAGCAACTGTGATGGCATAGAATTTCATTATACCAGAGTCACTCACACAAACTGGCATGAACCCCGCTCCCCGTCCCACACGCGTATTTTTTTCTCCGGCATCTTTGTCTAACCGTCCAGCTCCTTTTCTGACACAAAAGAGGCGAACAATTGTGTTGAAAGAGCTCGAACCGCACAACGGACTCTAATAAGAATCAATAATTCACAAGCCTGAAAAGCTGGAATAATTATAACCAATTGTTGACATGTGTAACTCAATCGCGTTGAAACATGTTTGCATATTACTTCAAGTAACGTGTTTTGAAACGTAGCATTGTATCACGATACATTTTGTGTACTTTTTTTGCCAATTCACGTGTTGTTACGTAAGTTGAATGAAAAAATACGTCTCTTATTTCCGTTGAATTATTCAACGTAAACATTGATCATTATTCAAGTAGCTTCTCTTCGTTTCCGCCATTTTATTCTCTGCAACTTCCTCTGACTTTTTGTCCTGCTCATTTATCTTTCACGACGGTTCATAAGATAATCGCGCTTGAACTTTCTCGAGACCTGATATTTCTCTCTCTTTATTTTATCTCGCATACTATAGGAATTTCACGTATACTAGAAAATTCACACGCAACTCATACCAACAATTCAGATAAGAGAAAGGCAGAAATTTCAAAGTTGGTTCCCACTCGATTGTTTGCGACGTGAAAGTTGTTTGGGCGGAGGCCGACAAGTAGTGGGGATAAGGTCGTAGCTTAAAAGCCCACAAAAGCTCCTGCTGGTATTTCTGACGAGTTTCGAAAAGCCCGAGAGGGTCACGTGATCAATACTAGAGCTTTCTCAAGATCCGTATCTATACCCATATTGGTCGCCTAGCAACAGTCATCATCGTCGTTGAGAAAAATAGAAAACAAAAGTTCCGCCCTCTAACTTCCGAATGGAATTTGCTAACTCATGACGTTCGGCAGTTTTAGCTTTTATTTCCTCAGCTGTTATATTAGACGTTGATGGATGAATTGGAAGATTAGATATGGAAGATTATAAGAGATATAGAAGCTCGGCTATAATAAACATCTGACGAAGTTTGTAGATAAATTTCATTTTTTTATTCGCAGAGATGTACAAAAATTGATAAAAGTCTTGTTAATCATCTTTGAGGTTATGTGACGTCATTAGGTGCGGTTGAACGTTACATAACCTTCAAATAACGTCATTTTAGGGAGTTCAAACATTCCATGCGACCGATTTCATGTGCTCCATCACGTGACGGAGCACTAGCCACTGCGATGCAAGCGTTCTAGCCTAATCCCGCCTCTCGACTCACACACACATTCTCAGTGAGACTAGATGGCGCTAGTTGTATTGACGACTATGGGGTCTGACATGGGGGCATGACTTCTCAAAAAATGGCGTCGTTAGTAGTACGATTTTGGTATATATAGATATACTAGTAATGTTAAAAACGTATTAATATAGTAGTTCTTTTTTTCCACTAGATGGCGAGCGATCAATGTCAGATCCCAATCGGTTAATGTAACAGAATCTACATGAACCATTTTTGAGGTTATGTAACATAAACAAGTGCAACTGAATTAGAACATAACCTTAAAGACGAATTTTTGTAGGTTATATTTATTCTAATTTCTTAAATGAAAACTGCTCTGGTAAAATAACAAAACGAACGAAAACATTTCGCAAAGATAATAAACGGGATGAAATTTACAATACAATAGATAAAAGAAATAAACTATAGTCGTCAATATAATGATCATCACAAATTGAACTGAATTCGAGTTAGTAACTCGAAGGCCGACTAAAAAGGCAATCCTCTTGCCTCTCGCGCTTGTTATTTACGGCACTCGTCCTTGGCCAAACCGCATCGCAAACGCTGCCCGGCAGTTGGGGCGGGCAATTTGGACCACAATTTTCCAGGTCTGCGTGCAAAAACCGGCGCGTACCATATCGGCGGATCGATACAGCCGTTCGGCTGGTTTCGACTAGTTCCGTCGAGTTCCCTTCGTGTTTCAACACGTCCGACCGAACAACCAACGAGCCCCTCCCCTATCTTGCATTCCGCTCTCTCGAGACAAAGGCCATTCCATACCAGAACTATAGAAATGCATACAATGAACGAACGACCCAATAGTTGTCTCTCTCCCCTCCCCGCTCGCGGTCTCGTCCTAATTGAGTTCACGAAGCTCGTTTTTTATTCGCCCACGTTAATCTCAACTGGTTAATCCTTCATATCTGTTCATATTCACGCCAGTTTACACCAGCTGTAAGTGTGTTGCGCCCGAGCATCAATTTCACAGTTGTTGGATACAATATCTGAAATTATACCAAACGGGTTTTAGATTCCTTGACATGCTTGTAGCTCTGTTGTATTATAGTTCTACCGTCAACCGTAATTAGAATCTAGTTATTGTTATTTCACGTCTTTGCGTGCTTGAAAACAATTTCCAACAAATTTATTAAATTATTCTTCATACTCCCTATAATAAATGAATTACGTAAGAACAATTGTAAAATAGCTGAGTTATTTTAGCTAGCAATGCAGATGGCGCTACGATCGCCCAGCAATTCGGGTATTAATAATAATATCGCTACGTGTAATTTAAGAAGGAAAATTAACAACTGCGCATGGGCAGTCGAGGTTTCAGTCGAATAGGTCGGATAACTCTTTCGAGACGATTTTTTTGGACATTTTTCATCGGCTTTTGTGTCTGTGTGCAAATAGATGAGGTCACAAACTATACTGGCGTACCCGAACCCGCGCGGGAAGGGGATGCCGCTACGAGTTGGCGCACAACGCAATCCTCAGAAATCTTGAAGCGCACGCCGAGCCGCGCGTCCTTACAAACGCTTCTCTCAGATGTCCGTGTGTCGCCGGCTTGTAACGTTCGCCATTTTGTTTTATCATTCCTCCTGAACCGAGAACAGACAAAATAACAAAAACAGTACGCGCGCACTGATTGGTTCGTTCAGATTTCCCTCGGCGCGCTGCTATGGTTCTGTCAGAGTCGTGACATTGACAGCATTGGACAGCATGTCTTGTCGTGCCTCGTGTTAGCTGTGGATTGTTATTACCAGTTCGTGGAATTGTCAAATTTTTCTGTCTTTTCAATGCAATGACAATCTGGTGGGAAACAAGATGCGAACATGTCGGATGGAATTAAATGACAGAATTGTTGAACGACAAGATATATGACAAGTTTGAAAAGTTTTAATGGAACTTTGATGTTGCATTGGAGGGTTTGTTTGTTTCGCTAATTGGCTGACCATGAGAAAAATGGACCGCGCGAGAATTTAAATGATAACGTAAACGATGCTAATATAACGGTGCTGTTGTTTCTCTTGTTGAAGTGACTGAAAAGATCATTGTGCCAAAATACATCCGGATGATGAGCATTTGGACTTAACAAGATCACAAAATCATTTGTTGATGATGCTTGTGAGTATGAAAATGTAACATTATAATTCGAATCTTTGCTTTTGGTTGTTCATTTTTTCAATTTATTTTTGTTTCATACTTACTAACTTCTTTTTTGTTACTTCTTAAATTTTTATAGGATTTGCTTGAATGTAATTGTTGAAAATGATTTGTCTGTTGGTCTCAACTTTTAGATCAACAATGAACAGTTCATTGGAGCATGAGTTCGTCAACTTTGAATTTGCAAAACACTCGAGCGTCGATGAACAGAAACCGGATATTTTGTTGAATTTTGGTGAGTATCGATTTTCACTTTGTAGGTGTTGGACAAAGTTTTGGCACTGGTTTTGGCTGAAAGTGCTGAAACTGACAAAAAAATCTATTTCAAACAAAATAGGCAAAGTTGAAAAAAAAATTAATTGAAAAAAAGTAACTTTCAATTCAAAACAGTCAAAAAAAGTTTCAATAAACAAACAAAGTTGAAGTATAATTTTCAATAAAAAAAAACAACAAACAAACTTAAATAACTTTTAAAATCAAACTTAGAAAAAAATAAACTTTTGAATACAATTTTTTGTCATAAAGTGAACAATAAACAAGAAAAAATAATCTCTATAAATCGATTCAAAACAAAAACACGAAATGTTCAAATTGAAAGTGACTATATTATTGTGCCTTCAAAAATTGCGCGGGATAAAATGGGTACTCGGTCAAGGGTTGATGTTTTTAAAACGGTGTATCGATTCGGCAAATTTTTTCTCATACAAGCCTGTGGGATTGCAAATACACTGCGCGTACAGAACTCACAGCAATCAAAACAAAACAAACCTCGAAGCATAAACTCACCCATAAATCAAAAATATAAACAAAAATAATTTGACTCATTAAAAGCGCCTGAATTTTGTGCAAAGAAATTTGTGATCAACAACAAAAAGGACGAAACTGGGCGTCACACGGGAATCGGCTTTTTAGTGTCTGAGTGCAGCGTGCCAACAATCTCTTCCTTTGTTTATCAACGAAAATGTTCATTTAATCACCATATTAAAACAATGGTGCTCTCTTCTGACGTTGAAACCTGTGCAAACATTCCTGTACGTTTCTAACCTCTAAATTGTCTGTGTTCAAACAAAATATTGAACGCAAAAAAGTAAACAAACGCAGAGTACACAAATCAACTAAAGTAAAACAAAAATAAATGTAAATGAAGCTTGGAAACGTAAACAAAGTTTGTTTACAGTATTTTTAAATGTGAATTTTTCGTTGCAGGCGATGAAATAACTTTGGAAAAAGTGGACAAATCGGACAAGAGTTGTCACAGATGTGAAATTTGCGAGGAGCAGTTCAGTGCAAAATCGGAATTACATCAACATTACATCGGTCACCTGGGCCAGCCGCGGGTAGTTTTGAAGCGGATCCCAAGTGTGAAACCGGTTAAGAAGAAGAACAACGAGTTGTATGAGTTGGAGCCGGAAAACACTGGCACATTAAAGTTAAAGATCAAACGTCAAAGCTCGCCGTCCGATCTGAAGCTTACCTTAAAGAAGTCTGTGGGCACAAAGGATTTCACTATAATTAACCCAAATTCAGATAATTACAACACGGAGCAAGTCGTGGCAGGCAAGCAGGAAAATGACAGCGGAGATAACGCGGAAGAAACCGCACAGGATTTGCCATCTAAGGATATGACAAATGATGATGAGGTACTTTTTGCCTTTGTTATTTTTGTTATAATTTTGGACGTAAACAAAAACAAAAAAGATGTATAAATAATTGTAAACTTAAATTTTACGATTGTGAACAATAATTTTGCATTCAAATATTATCCCTTTTAAAAAAGATCGTCTGTTGAAAACGTATTTAGCATACGTTAATTTGGTATTCATAAGAGGCTATTGACATTTCGAAAAATAATCAATATATTGTCTTTACATGGCGCATACAAACGCCATATATTATTTCTATATAGACAATTACATCGTTGTAATTTTACATGAAAATGTAAATGTAAACTTGATGTTTGTTTGAATTCAGGAAAACTATGGTAACGAAAACAACGATCCAAACGAAAATCCACTGGACGAGATCCAAGAAAGAGCTCCGGTGGATGCCAACGAGGCTGATTCTGGTGTTGGGAGCGACATGGCGAACCCCCTGGAACGCGAGGAAACCGTAGACTCTCAAACGTCGGATAATTACGAACCGACAGAAAAGTCGACTGAGCCGGACGAGGATTCTGAGGCCCTTGAAAAAACATGTCGAGAGACCATAGAAAACCTTCGACGATTAGGGGAACAGACCAGGTATTTTAATTTTGACTTGTTCTTCTTCCTTCTCTCATCCTCGGTTATAAATTGTATGACATTTTGTTCGTTTCATTGTACATTGAATTATCACAAATTTAAATCTCCATTTTCATCTCACATTGCAGACATTGTTCTTTCATCTTCCCATCGTAACCAATCGAGTTCTATTTTGTACTCTTCAATTTTTCATCACAATTTGACCTCATAAATTTTCCCTTCAAAAAACATTATCTTACAAAGCTTTTTTTAATTCGCCTGAGTTCAATGTCTTCGCACGATTTGATTTCCATTCATTTCATTTGACCCTTCAACCAGACCTTTTGCAATTTTAGGACCCGTAATGTTTTGTCCAACAGTTCACCGGAGGAGGACCGCGCCGACGAGCCCGAGTCCACTTTCTCTCCGGCCACAAGTCCGCAGCCCGTCGAGGGTCCGAGTTTCGCCTGGGAGAGTGTGCTAGAAAAAGACTGTTCCGAGCCGTCCGTCGGTGACGACCCGAGTATCAACCATGAGTCGCTGCTGCAGAACTTCCTGCTGGAGCAGCAGACGCAGGCGCAATCCGACCCCCTGGCCGGGCCCTTCGAGACCGAGTACGTGTCCCTGGAGAAGCTCGCCGAAAGCACCTGCCGAGTTTGCAGCGAGAAGTTCAAGGACGTGGCTCAGCTCGACGCACACAAGTCGAAGCATGGTCACCATCAGTGCGACGTACTCGACTGTTCCACCCTGCTTTTCAGCTCCACTGCGGAAGTTGCTCTGCACAAAACACAACAGCACGGCGCGCCCGTTTCGCCCGTCGCGACTTCGCCGCACCTGAGCCAGATGTCGCCGCATTCGAACTCGCCCAACCTGCCGAGGACGTCGCCCATGTCGTCGCCCCAGCAGACCAGCTCGCCGACCTTCAACCCCCAGCAGATGCTGCCGCCGGTGAACTTCGACCAGCTGCCAGCGCCTGTACAGCAGCTCGCCCAGCAGGTTCAGAGGATGCCCCTGCCGCAGGCCCAGATGCCACCGACCCTGCCTCCTGGTGCTGCTACGATGATACCTGGGGCGAATTATTTTGTACCCGCCCCCGGACGACCGCCCATGTACAGGATGCCACAACAGCCGATGCATTATGGACACATGGCGGGACATATGTACCCCTACGGACCGCCGGCGAGTTACCCCCAGATGCCCCCACAGATGCACCCGCCCATGCCGCAGCAGATCACCCGGGGAAGGTACCCTGCGATGGTCCAACAGAATGTTAGGTGCGAATTTCAGAAGGCATACAGAATTTTAGGTTTTGATTCGTTTGCTTTTGAGTTGGTTTTGTGTAGAAAGGTGCACTGAAAAAAAGTTGGACATTGATTTGTCAAAGTTTTCTTGAACAAAATTTTTGTCTATAAAGTAAAATTAACTTGAGAAAAAAACGTAACTTTTTTCAGTGCGCGACTATTAGTTGTTTTTGGTTATATTGTTTTGATTTTGAATTTAAATTTTGCAATAGGTAAGATCAAGAAAAACATAGTAACGTTGCGAGCAACGGTTAGCTCGGGGACATGATACCGGTTCTTGAGTTGAGGAACGCGGGTTCGATTCTCATCTGTTTGTTTTTATTTGTTCATTAATGCAAAAAGACTACGGATGAACATGTTATAAAATAGTAATATTATTCATGTTTCTTTTATTATCAATGTTATTGCGAAATTTCGAGTATTAAATAAATAAAAAAATGTTCATATTTATGATAATTTTCATTCAGAATATTTTTTTGATAAACTTTTGAACTGAGTTTTTTGATTACTTATAATTTTACAGTGTATCGTTTAAAATCGCTGTTTAAACACATCTGTGTGAAATTCAATTTTTTTAATTTATGAAACAATCACCCAAGTTAACAATGTCGCCAACCTCAAACCTTTTTTGCAATAGTCTCTTTTTTGCATTTTTGAACTTAAATCAAAGCGACATCTGCGCGAGTCAAGAATCAGGACTCAAAATTGAGGTTACGTGCCCTTTGTTTACATTTCTTTTGTCTCGCGAGCGCAGGTTCCAGGTTTTGTTTTTCTGTCTAATTCTTTTTCTTCGTAATCCTTTTTAGATTCTTCGAGCATGAAAGCTTTAAAAGTTGACTCGCAATATAAAAGGTTCTGCAAACCTTTTAAAGATTCTCAGAATCTCTAATCTCCAACTCCAAGAAAATAAACTCGAACTGAAATAATTTGAACTTTCAAAAGAAATAAAATCAGATAACTGACATATTCTAAAGAAAGGAAGGATAAAAAGAAGAAAAGAATGCATTTATTGAATTGTTTATAACAAACAAATTTGAAATAGGAAATGTGTCGCTTGAGCTTTGTTATTTGTTTGTTTAGAGCCCCTAGAGTCGTGCAGAATGCAATGCCCCGACAAAGAATGAAACGACCACTAACCCAACCCGGACAACTGCCGAACAGTCAAATTCCTAAACAACGCAGAATGGACGTGCTGTTGCCCGACAGAAACGAAGATGCCGACTGTCAATTGATAGCTCAGCAGAAGAGAAACGACGGAATTCCTGTGATTCAAAACGTCCAGGGTGCTGCGTCGCAGCCTGGAAGAACTGACTCCACAATTCATCTCACTGATTCCATCACTTTGAGTGTTCGACAACCTGGTAATGAAATCATTTTAAATTTTCATTTTTAATACAACTTACCATACAATTTTTCAAATCTTAATTGTAAACAATGTAATTTGTAATTCTACATCGAAAAAAGTGTAAAGTTACCTGAACACCATATTTTTCCATTTTAACTCTACTTGCAAATTATTTACTAAACAGATTTACAATGTGGAACAATACGATATTAAATATCAGTGCAATTTTAATCAAAAAAATGTTTCGATTCAGCAGGACAAAGTCAATCTCAAACGAACGCAACAGTTACAAAGAAACCTGACGCTTCAGCAGTAGCGAACGTGTTGGCAGCTAGGGGCATCACAGTAACACCCGCAGCCAACAAAAACAAACTCACCGCCTCTCAGGAACAGCAACAAAAACACAATCAACAACCCGCCACGGTGACTCAGAGGGCGCCACCTGCAGTTACAGCTTTGAACTTAAATTCCGCGATTTCCATTATCCCTGCAAGTTCGCAACGGAAGCAGCAACAGGAACAGCAACAGCAACAGTTTGCGATGCCACAAAATGCGCAGAAAAAGACGCAACAAAATGAGGTCGAGAGGCCACCAAGACCTCCTACTGTTGACCTTACTCAGGATCCTCCTGCTTTACCTGCTGTTCGAAGAGGCAGACCACCGAGGTACTTTTTTGAGTCTGTTTTTAGGGGTATCAAAATTTTTTGTTATGTAATGTTTCGTCATGTAATGTTAATGTAATCGAAATGTTTCGATTTTTTCAGTTATCTCTCAAGGTCAATGTTGGCTTGCCAGATTTGCGACAAAAGATTCCAAACCCAGGAACTTCTAACCATCCACATGTCTACCCACAGAACATCAAACAAGCTCATTCACAAGTAAGCAAAATAGCATCCCGAATTGGAAAATAATTCACAACTGACTGAATAATTAACAAATATGAATTTTGTAGGTGCAATCTCTGTCCAGCGCAGTACCCAACCCTCGCAGCTCTGACAACGCACAAACACACGTTTCATAAGGAGCACGATCCGATGCTGCAAAACGGTTCGATCGAGCTGGCCATCCCTGTGGTGGATTTAAAATCACCTCACGTTGTCAACCGGTTGAGCAACCTGGGCATTCAGAGCTTCATCCCTCTCTCGCAACTGAGCTCCCAGGCTGGCGGTTATTTCGGCCTGCCGATTGTTAACGTAGAGGGCGCACGCAACCCTGCCACTTGTAATCTTGGGGCTTTAGGAGCAATGTCGATCCTTAGTCTTGGACCCTTGAAACACCTTTCTAACAGATAACTATGATAAAGAGATACAACCATTTTTATCCGACGTTCCTAAACTTTATAGAATTATTTGTTGTCAAGTTTCGCCTCTGTTTTTTCTTTCGTTTTTGTTTGGTGGTTTTTGAGGGTTGCAAACAACGTGTAAATAGATGTAAAAACTAAGACAAATGCTAAAGAGAGAAATGAGAAAGCGAGTTCTCAAAATGACAAGAAACTACCTATCAAACGAGCGAATCTGCATTAAAATCGGTTAGGAATTGCGATTAATATTAATATTTTTTTTATTTTTGTTATTATTATTGACATTATATTATGACCTTAGATTAATGATTGTTGATACCATATTTATAGTGTGAACAGACTTGCTAAACGTGCAAATTTTGATGCTAACGAGGAAAGAAAAAACGAAACTTGAATTTAATGCAGATCTCCTCATTGCGCCAGAGCGAGAAGGCAAGTGTAAATATTATTATAAGAAAAAACGAACAGATCTAAAATCTGTTTTTCTTTTCTCGTTTGAATAAGGTTAGATGTATTTTTATAAACCGTTGGAATGTGTTTATCTACTACATGTGTAAACATTTTTATTGCAAAGAACAATAAAAAGAGACTTTAAAAATTATGTTTGTAGTTTTGATAACTTCAAGTTTATACTGTAATGTTAATTTTGACAATCAAGTTCTACGTGTGTACAATTTTCGTTATTTACATTTTTAAAATTTTCATTTTTCGTTTCATGTTCAAATTTCGTGTTTACATCGACCATAACCTCAAAGCTGCTATTTATTGTCGTCTGCTCTCGTGACCTTCACATTGTTTTCCCTTTCGGATAGAGGTCAAATCTCAAAACAAGTGGACCGATGTTTGACAAGGCGACCTTTTGGTAAATAAATGAACTAGGGGCTGTAACGTGTCGTTGGTTTTTTTTATGTTTACGTTTGGGATGTAACAATAGTCGGGGTTGTAAAGATGTAAATAACGTGACAAGATGAGAAGAGGCTGATTTTGAAGATGAAACAGTAAACAATAACATTGTGCCGATTAACCTGGCTTTGCTGACGTTTCGCTTTTTTTATTTGAGCTGAGACAAAAAATGCAGGTCATTAAAAATCGGTTTTATAGTGCGATTTCTATAATTATCTGAGCTTATCAGTTTTGTTGTTTCAGTTCGGCCTTAACGATTTGTTCGTGAGTTGATATCAATCCGAAAATTTTGTTTTTATTATTAAAAAAGAGATAAACAAACAAAATAGATTAAAAAAATAAACGATCAACAAATAAACAATTTGTTTATCGTCGCTAAGTTATTTTTTTTTTGTTTTGGCAGAATAAACAAATTGTGTTACTTGTTTATTTCTTATAAACAGAGCTCAATTTTTAAGAGAGAAAAAGTAGAGAAAATGACAGGGCTGAGGAATTTGTTGCAAATCGTCTGGCAGTTTTTCGCTCAATTCGCTACTCCCTTTTTGAAGATCTCATTTACTCCTGTAAGTTTGAACAGAAGCTTTAACAATTTTTGGTCTATTAACAAATTTTGAAATAAATTAATACAAAATATCAATTATTATGATTTTTGGTTTTCATTGAAACAATTTCACGTTTGTTTCAATTTCGTTTTGTTTTCCTCACGAAACTAATTTTTCATTTTTTATTGTTGTTTCGGACATTGTTTACTGATCTTCAATAGAGAAATCATTCAATATCAGCGTGATTATAAAACCGGAAAATCACTAAGTAATTGGAAAATAATTGATTCTAATTATAAACAGTTTAGTGATAACTTTCGCAGAATAATGACAAAAGATGAAAACAAAAAACAAAAACAAAAAGATACAAAACAAAAAGTCTCAAAAATTCAACAAGTTTAAATTCAAAATAAAAAACAAAACAAAATTAACAACGAAAGAGTTTAGTTTGTTTGTTTATCTTTTTCTTTGAAACAAAAAATCAATAAACTTGGATTTTTGGAAAAAAAAAAATACAAGATTGAATGAATGGAAAATTGCCTCAATGTCAGGAAGCAAAGAAGAGATGTTTGTCTCGTGTCTGTCGCCCCGCGAAACGTGATCCAGTTGAGCAACGTCTTTATGCGTGCTCGTTGAGCACATCACTGCAATTTAATACATACAATACAAATAATAACATCTCGCATCACCATTGTCTTCATAATTCATAAATTGCACTCTCGCGAGCTGCCCGACTCTTGTTTGTCCTAAACGTTTTCCTAGCTCTTTCGCACCCGTGTTCTTTTCTGCCCTCAAAGTGCTAATTTTCAAAGTACCATGTTAAACATCCCAAAGAAACCACAACAAAATCAAAAATAAAATCTTTCAAACGAAAAGTCAGTTTCGTGAATGAGCAATCAATTTTTTTAGAAGAAAACAATAAACGAACAAAAAATTGAGATGGTTGAACAAGTTCGTGTTTTGACTCTGAACAAGGGAGAACATCAGGATGGCATCTTGTACAGGATCAAAAAAGGTAAACAAACATTTTGAAAATAAAAATTTGTTTTTGCATGAGAAGTAAGGAATGTAGAACGTTGAAATTGGAAGATAAAATTTAAGAAATGAAGAATTGTATTTTATTTTTTTTTTTACTTTCAGGTTGGAGAGTAGAGTTCAAAATCGGTCCATCACTGTTAGGAAAAAGTTTGGACATTTTTATAAACCATCCAAAGTCAAAAGACGCTCCATTTGACAGACATTCGTATTACCAACTTGAATGGCAAGAGGACACTGCGTCCTTGACCGTTTATCTCAGTGGATCTTTTCACTACTACGTGACAGACTCTAAGTAAGATATACAACAATAAACAAAATAATTATCTAAGTAAAGTGTTAATCAAATGATTCGATTATAAAAATCAAACTGTAAAAATTAAAAGAAAATCAATTTTGTTTTGTTTTGTTTTTTCATTTTTTTCGGTTTCATTGAATAATTTTAGGTCTGAAGATAAAACAAAAGCGATAGCCTCAGGATACATCTTGGTCGATCCCGAACTCAAATTTTCAAATGGAAAAGAGCTAGCCTTGGATTGCATCCAGTGCCAAACAGTTTTGGCAAAGTGTCTTGGAAAGTTTTCTACTTGGGAAGAGAAATTACTCGTGGCTCGAAATTCTGGCTACAATTTAATCCATTTCACTCCTATTCAGGTCACTCACACAATCATTGAAACAAAAAATACAATTATTGAAAAAATACTTTCACGTTCGAGTGTCTTTTTTTAATTTTTTACTGAAACGTTTTCACTGTTACGATTGTTTGATTTCAGGAATTGGGTGGTTCGAGATCCTCGTACAGTTTGAGCGACCAGCTAAAACTAAATCCATCTTTTAATGACGAAACCAAAGAAACGACTTTTGAAGATGTGGAAAATCTTGTAAACAAGATGAGAACCGAGTGGAACGTTAGTTGAATCTAATAATGTTGAATTTACAAGCAAAATATTCACGACTCATTCCGAAATGTTTATTCTTTATCAAATGATTTTTCATTTTATGTAGTCAATGATTTCAAGTTGAAAATGTTTGTTCGTTTTATTCAGATGCTGAGTATCTGCGACATAGTTCTAAACCATACAGCAAACGAGAGTCAATTTTTGTTGAGTCATCCAGAGTGCACTTACAACTGTGCAAACTGTCCTCACCTCAGACCGGCTTTTCTTTTGGACGCAACTTTGTTCGAGCTTTCTGTCCAAGTTGCTGCTGGACAGTGGGAAATGAAGGGAATACCTTCAGTTGTTGAGACTGAAGACCATCTTAGTGTAACTAGACGAATTTGTTTACACATTCTATTATGTTTTTAATTTTTCATTTCAGTAATTTTACTTTTTGAAATCCAATCGTGATTATTTTTTGAAACAACTTTTTACTTTCAGGCGATTCGTTACGCGATGCACACTTATTTTCTGCCACTGGTAAAAATCCACGAACTATGCACTCTGGACGTGAACGAAACGGTGTCCGATTTTTTGAACCTGGCTCGAAATCAAATTCCCCAAGAAAGCGCACCTTCCGGAACTGAAGAGATTCGAATCATCCAAGATCCTCAGTACAGAAGACTCAAATCTTCGATCGATATGAAACTTGCTCTCAAACTGTACAATACTTATAGGTAGAACAAAACTCGTCAACTTGTCAACTTGTCAATCACTGGAAAAAGAAGTCTTTTTGTTTCAAAAAAATGCGAATAAAATCATTCTTTTTAGATCTGACTGTTTCGATGAAGATTCAAGGCTGAAAAGATGCGCGGAAGATTTGCGCAAAAAAGTGCAAGGGTTGAATAACGCCATAATAAACGAGATTGAGAACCATCTGAATGCTGCAATTGAAAATACGATCTCTGGAATAAGATATTTTCGAGTTTCCCCAGACGGACCGAGACTCAAAGAGATCAGCGAAAGGAACCCTTTGGTCCCGAGATATTTCACTGATTTTGGAGCTCCGAGAACTTTGGCTGAAAGGGAGTCTACCATGTATTCTGATTCTGGCTGTTATCTGATGGCTCACAATGGATGGGTTATGAACGGAGATCCTCTGACTAATTTCGCTGATCCGGCTTCCAAAGTTTATATCAGACGAGAACTTATCGCTTGGGGAGACAGTGTTAAATTACGGTTAAACATTTTTCACTCAATTTTTTAAGATGAATTGTTACATTTTCATCCACTTTTTTGTGAACGATTAATTTAGACAATTCTTTTTGTCAATTTATTGAAATTTTAAAGTGACTTTCATGTGGAAAAAGTGTATTGATTAAATAAGAATGTTTTTTTCAGATACGGCGAGAAACCTGCAGATTCGCCTTTTTTGTGGGAAAGAATGAAAAACTACGTTGAACAAACTGCAAAAATTTTTGATGGAATTCGACTCGACAATTGTCATTCCACTCCGATTCCAGTTGCAGAAGTACATTTTTGTGGAAACAATTACAGTTGTTTAAACAAATAAAAAATGATAAGATGCAGCTAATTAGGAATATTTGTTTTCCAGTATTTATTGGACGCAGCGAGGAAAGTTCGACCTGATCTCTATGTTGTTGCAGAACTTTTCACAAACTCAGATCAGAAGGATAACATTTTCGTTAACCGGTTGGGAATAACTTCTTTGATTAGAGGTAACAGAGTCAAATTTATTTTTCAGTTCAAACAAAAATTAACAAATGTTAATGTCAATGATCGTTTACAAATTTCAATTAGTGAATTACTATTACATCACAATTCAAATTTTTCAGAGGCAATGTCAGCTTGGGACAGTCACGAAGAAGGCAGACTAGTTTATCGTTACGGTGGAGACCCAGTGGGAGCCTTTTTGCAACCAAAACATCGTCCCTTGGTTCCCTCGATTGCCCACGCACTTTTCTGTGATCTCACACACGACAATGAAAGTCCGGTTGAAAAAAGAAGCGTCTTCGATCTTCTACCAAGCTCAGCTCTTGTTTCCATGGCTTGTTGTGCCACAGGCAGTAACAGAGGATACGACGAATTCGTTCCACATCATGTAATTAACATCAAAATTTAAAAATCAATTATCTGACAATCAAAACGTAGTTTTCACGAACAACTCAACTTGAAACTGAATTAAGATCTGGCTCAAATAGATCAGGTCATAGAAAATCAAAAGTGCGGTCAAAGACGACCGCAGAATATAATTGCGGTACAAAACGTATCGCAATTTTTAAAGGTTCGTTTTTGAATAAATGATCGAATGGTTTGTTACAGATTCACGTCGTCGAGGAAGAAAGAGAGTACACATGTTGGACAAACGAAGAAAGTGTAAAAGGGCCGAAATTCGTGAATTCAAAGTCAGCGATGATATCCGCGAAAAAAGCTTTGAACAACCTGCACGAGTGGTTGGGCGAAAATCAATTTTCGCAGGTTTTCGTTGACCAGATGGACGGGGACACAGTGGCTGTAACTAGACACTCTCCAAAGACTCACGAGAGCGTCATTTTGGTGGCTTTTACTTCCTTCCAACACCCTGATCCGAACGCAAAAGATTTGCGTCGACATTTGAGACCTCTGAAAGTTGAGGGAGTCGTTGAGGAAATCATACTCGAAGCTAGAGTTGCAAAGTATTTTTTAATTTTTTGACATTATTAATTCTATTTCAATGGTTCTTTCACTTTTTTATTGATTCATTTCTATCAATTTTTTTTCTAATTATAATTGTAAATTTTGTTTTGTTTTTTTAGAGTTGGATCTTGTCCGTTTGACTATCCCAAAACTTACGAGAAAGATGAAAATTACATAAATGGATTATCAGAGTACCAAGTGAACCTGAAGGAACATATTCAGATTTGTGATTCTTCGATTTTGGAAAAAGTCGATTCTGGCGACCCGAAAATAACTCAGCTTAATTTCGTTAATTTTCAACCTGGTTCTGTGGTTGCTATTCGGTGAGATAGAATTCGTGAAAAATTTTGACAAGATATTTGTAATTTATACACCCTAATGTACAATTTATTAATCGTAAAATCGAAAATATTAATTTGTCCTTGATTTTCACAGAGTTTCTCTTCATGCGAACATAAAACCAGCACTGTCAAAGTTAAATGAAACGATCCAAGACATCATTTCCGCCAGCAACTCCGAACTGAAAGTAATAACTTCGAGGCTTGATTTGGATAGTTTGAACAAAATTTTGTACAGGTGTGACCAGGAGGAGCGCGATGAAACTGAAAACAAATTTGGCGTTTATGATGTTCCTGGTTACGGACCTTTGGTCTACGCTGGTTTGCAAGGCGTTATTTCAGTCTTGGCTGACATCCGACCTAATAACGATTTGGGTCATCCACTTTGCGACAATCTCAGAAATGGCGACTGGTTGATCGGTACATTCATCAAACTAAACATTTCACCTCAATTTCTAAATGTTAAATTGTATCATTCCAAAATTACAATTTTTGGATTTTCTTCTAGATTACATTTGGCAGCGGCTGAAGCATGACGAGTCGACAAAACCACTGGGACAATTTATCGAGAAATGCGTCGAACCTCTGAAATTACTCCCGAGATATTTGATCCCAAGTTATTTCGACGCTCTTTTTGTCAATGTCTATACAACTTTGATTGAAACTGGTTTTAATTCGATGTCAGAGTAAGGAAAACTAACTTTTCAAATTCAGTTAACTGATTGGTTATTTGCCTTGAATCTTCCGTTATATTTTGGTTTTTTTTAGTTTCATCAAAACCGGTTCAACATTCGTCAAAATGCTTTCCTTGGTGTCAGTGCAAGTTGGAGGAAACGTAAAATCGTCCCAACTGCCAGAACTGTCTCCAAACTTATCGCCTCCTCGACCAAAAACTCGTCTTATTGATGGCAAAGAAAAACAACAGTGTCTAACAATGTCTGCTGGACTTCCTCATTTCACCACGGGGTACATGAGAAACTGGGGACGAGACACCTTCATAGCTCTCAGGGGACTTTTTATTCTCACCGGTAGACACACCGAGGCTAGATTCATCATCTTGGGTTTCGCAGCTACTCTCAGACACGGCCTCATTCCAAATTTATTGGACAAGGGAGACAATGCAAGGTTTTTCAAACGACTTTTCCAACTCGCATTCAATGGTTAATCATTTCTTTCGTATTAATTTTAACATCAAATTAAATCCGTTCTTGTAGGTTCAATTGCCGAGACGCTGTCTGGTGGTGGCTTTACACAATACAGTGTTACTGCCAGGAAGTTCCAGAGGGACTGGAAATTCTCTCTGACAAAGTTTCTCGACTTTTTCCAACCGATGATTCGTCTGCTCTGCCAGCTGGACAAGTGGTTTGTTTTACAATGATAATAAAAAATGTTCATTTTCATGTTGCGCATGCGTACTAACGTTTCAGACCTTCTGCGCATGTTTCAAACGTTAAAAACGTCTCAAGATCTACGGCACATGTGCAGAACTGTGCGAGTCAATGTGCACATGCGCAGTTGATTAATCTACGTTGTACGCATGCGCAGGAGCGCGGAATCAGTAGTACCAACCATAAGAAACTGAGTAACTATGAAAAAATGTTTTGTTCTCAGGACCAACCACTTCACGAAGTGATTCAAGAAGCTTTAACTGTACACTTCCAAGGACTGTGTTTCCGCGAGCGAAACGCGGGAAAACAAATAGACGAACATATGACCGATCGTGGATTCAACAACCAGATCGGTGTACATCCAGAAACTGGCTTTGTCTTCGGCGGAAACGATGCGAATTGTGGAACTTGGATGGACAAGATGGGATCGTCAGAAAAAGCTGGAAATAAAGGCAAACCAGCGACGCCGCGAGATGGCGCTGCTATCGAGATTGTGGGACTTTGTAAAAGCGTTTTGACTTTCCTCGCGGAACTTTATAAACAGAATTTATTCCCTCACGGAAGTGTGCAGAGGAAGAACAGGGATGGTTCGTTCGATTTGAAATAAAAATTTTCATTGAAAAGTAATTTCAATTTTAGAGCATTGTAATATGAATAATTTTCAGGATCCACGGTATCTTGGAGCTACAAACAATGGTCGGACAAAATTGCGGCCCATTTTGAAAAGTACTTTTACGTTCAAGAGAAACCTACGGACGGTGAACTGCGACCTGATTTGATTCATCGACGAGGGATTGTTAAAGATACTCATGGAGCAACTCAGGCCTGGGCTGATTATCAACTCCGACCGAATTTCCCCATCGCTTTGCTAGTTGTAGGTGGCGCTGTTTAATATTTTGCATTTTTTGCTGTCGTGAATCAACTTTAATTGGGCTTGAACTTTCTTCCAGGCTCCAGAATTATTAAACCCGGAACAAGCCTGGACAGCTTTGAAAAACGCTGAGCAAATTCTTCTAGGACCTTTGGGAATGAAAACTCTCGATCCTGCCGATTGGGCTTACAATGGCTATTACGATAACTCGAACGACTCGAATGACACGAAAATCGCTCAGGGATGGAATTATCATCAAGGACCTGTACGAAAAGAAAACAAATTTTTTAGAACTAATTTTGGTTTTTTGATTGAAGTGAATGGAAATGTTTATTTTTTGTTACCAGGAATGGCTTTGGCCAGTAGGATACTTTCTGCGCGCGAAATTGCATTACGCTCCGCTGGTAGGTGGCGTTGAGGAGCTGCGCAAAACAATCGAAGTCACTGAGTCAATCGTTTCCCGCCATCTTATTGAGATTTCGACCAATCACTGGAGAGGACTGCCTGAACTGACTAATAAGGATGGACAGTACTGCAAGGATAGCTGCAGGACTCAGGCTTGGAGCGCTTCTGCCATTATAGAGGTGATTTCTAGTAACTAGTAACTAGATTCTAGTTATAAAATAGTACATTTTTAAATATCAATGGCTCTTTCAAATTCTAAAAACTAGTTACTAGTTACAAGATAGTGCTTGAGGTATTATTGTTTAGTAATTTGTTACTAGGTAGTAAAAAGTATTTTTTATTTCAGGTACTCTACGAGTTGGAAAAGTTAAAGAAGCAGCTACAGTCAAATTGATACATCGCTGCGTGTGTTCACCCCCACTCCACACCAATTAGCTTGTACACCCCGCCGTTAGAGAGCAGCACCGTCGCACCAATGGAGACACACGCAGAAGTTACGATTATTAACATCGCCGAGCACGACCGCAGCGCCGTTCCAGAGGGCGCTGCTTCCTGTTCTCAAAGTTTCAACCTCTTTGACAAGAACCAACACCAACTCAAGAACCAAAACCAACTCAGTTTCAACTTGTTCAGAACAAGTCCGGTTTACAGTGACCGACTTTTCTATCGGAAAGTTGAACTTTGTTCGCGACATGTCGCGCTGTTTCAATCCGGGGATTTGATTTTTTTCAAACCAGTTTTAGATGGGAGCAACATTGTTAGAAGTAATCAGGATTTTATGCCGGATTTCAGTGTTCAGAAAGCAATGGCTACGGGAGTTTTACAGATTGAACATTTGGATTTGGAGACACGCGCTGTTGTCACCGAAGAAAATTTGAACGAACAGGAAGAAAATGTCAACAATGAGGATGGAGAGAATGTAAACAATGAGAATGTAAACATTGGAAAAGAAGTAACCAATGAAAACACTGCGAAATTTGGTCCCATCTTGGGCGAGAAAAAAATCGAAGTTGGAGATGATTTTGGGGACAAGGAAATGGAGGAGATGTTTAAAGAACCTCTGATTATTTTGAAAAACTTTCGAAGAATACAAAAAAGAAACGAGGAAAAAACTCGTGACCCGGAAACGGTCAAGGTTATCAAATTCGGCGTTGCTTATTGTTTGATTTTTGTTGTCGCTCTTTCGGTTACGTTTTATGTAGTTTACTTTTCTTAGGGGAATATTTTTGGTTTCCCAATGAAATAATTGTTTGATGTTGAAGTTATAGATGTTTTGAATAAAAATGAATGATGCTTTTAATAACAAGATGCTTTTAGAATTACAAAATCGATCGTGTACAGTCAATTAACTACTGCCAATAATCAATTGATTTTTTAGCAACCAACTTTAATCGTTGATAATAATTTTTTGTGATTTTAAAATACTCATCTAAGTTATTCTCAGGTTTACAAACATTTTGAGACCTTTTTGTCGTGTTGTTATTCAAAAAACGAACAAAAAAATGATATTATAAAACATGAACACAAAAGTTTTGTAATGAAAATAATATTTTGGGAAATGTGAAACCACAATACTAACAGTTTAAAGAAACCTTGTAAACAATTTGTAAACAAAGTTTGTGACAAAATATATTTTCTTGAAAAAAAAACACGAATTGAAACTTTTTTAATTTCTCGCCATGGCGAGAAATTGCAATTTTGCAAAAACAGTAACACCAACTTTAATGAATTAAACATTATTCTAAAAATAACGATCTTTTTGCAAAGAAAATACCATAGAAAATGAAAACAACAATGTAAGCAATTCAAAACCAACCTCCAAGACAATCTGTAAACAAAGTTTGTGCGAAAATGTATTTTCTTGTAAAAATGGTTTACAATATTTTTTTGATTTCCCGCCAGAAAGCAGTTTTCCGATTTCATATCCTTCTTAGATGACGCAGCAGTCGATCGCCGAATGAAGCTCGTGAAGATGGCCGACGGGAACAGAATCCTGAGAAGAAACAGGCCCGGGACAAAAGCCAAGGTTAACAAACCTCAAATAACTATTCCAAAACCCAGCTGCAGTACCTCCGAACCGTATCAAAAAAATGAAACCCTCTCCATCCCTTCTTTCCTAACAAAAACCACTCTTTTAATTTTGTTATTAAAGACTCTGTGCCCTCCCTTGCACTACTTGTCACCCACATCGTGCCCTCTCTTTCTATCTCACTTGACTAAACAAGGACATCCTCTGTATTTTGACAAGAGCAGACCAAACAATTTTGCGATCGTTAAAATCTTAACAAATGTAATTTTCAAAAATTGTTTAACACAAAGTCGCCCAAAGTAAACAATCTAAAAGGTCAATTCAAAGTGACCTTGATGACAATTTGAGCAAAATTGTTTTTGTTTACGATTTCGGTTTTTAATGTTGTTTTTGTTTTATTAGGATTTTGGCAATTGGCCAGAGGAGCCGTTCGAGGAGATGGACAGTACGTTAGTGGTGCAGCAGTACATCCAGCAGATGATCCGGAAGGACCCGTCGAGCATCGACATGATCCTGACAGTGCCAGATTCGCAGGACGAGGGTGTGTGGAAATACGAGCACTTGCGACAGTTCTGCATGGAGCTGAATGGATTGGCCGTGAGACTGCAGGACGAGTGCCATCCTGAGACGTGCACACAGATGACTGCCACCGAACAATGGATCTACCTTTGCGCTGCTCACAAAACTCCAAAAGAATGCCCTGCCATTGATTATACCCGACACACTCTCGATGGCGCCGCTTGTTTACTTAATAGCAATAAATATTTTCCTAGCAGGTAAACAACTGAGGTTCAATACTAACAACGAACAGCAAAACAAAACAAACAAAATACAATACAAACGTCAACAAGATACAAAGACGAAATAGAAACCAAGACAAAGTGGAACAGTGAAACAAAAAACAAATTAAAAATCGGTCTCAACGTTTGTTTCAGGGTAAGCATCAAAGATTCATCAGTGGCAAAGTTGGGATCGGTTTGCCGGAGAGTTTACCGTATTTTTTCACACGCGTTTTTCCACCACTTTGGAATTTTTGATGAATTTGAGAATGAAACATTTCTTTGTCGACGGTGAGAAGAGAAGAATTTCCCAGCATTTGTGAAACAACTGAGTGCGCTCTTGTTATTAATCGTTGTTTACTTTTATTTTGCAGATTTACAGCATTTGTAACAAAATACAACTTGATGTCAAAAGACAACCTGATAGTACCTATAATGGCAGAGGAAACAGCGACGGAAGAAAACGAAACATAAACTGAAAACCAAACTGCCGACGACTGAAAACAAAATTTAACAAATTTATGCACGATGAAATGTAATCTCGTCTATCACTGGTTTTTTGTACAATTAGCAACGTGAAAGTTTGAGTTTGAGAAAAACAAAACCAAGTGCGAAAAAGAATTAATACCAACTTTGTGGTCCTTTAGAGCATTTACGAAAATTTTTTACAAACTTTAGTTAGATTCTAAAAACGGCAACCTGTTTATAACCGAAGACAAAACTCTTGTCTGTACTTGAAAATGAGATCGGAACGATTGTAACGAAGGTGAAATTGGCAAATCGATTATACATTGATTGTGATTACTGTATCTTAGTCGATTAGACTGTCATAATAATTTATCTTAATTTAGAGCGAGCAGATGTTTCTATCGTTGATTTATGATTTTTTGTCGATAGAAATGTTGCTTTTAATTTTGAAAAAGAGAAATACATAAGAGATTCTTAGAACTTTAAGTCAGTGTACATTTCAACTTCTGAATTGTAAAAAGAAACAAACAAACAAAATTGTTCAAATTTTCCAATGGAAATACAGTTTCTTTGGTCGAACAAACAACAGTTATTGATTTTGTTTTGCGTCAAATATGGCGACCTCCTTGCGGCACGCCACTATTCCCTGCTTGTTTCTCGTCGTTTTTTTGATCCAGATCCAAGCTTCTGTTCACAAAACTTTCACATTTCCCGAGTATCCTTACAAGGAAACCACGAAAAATGTAAGTTCCAACGAATACTATCTTCCCCTTTCTTTCGCAATTGACAAAAATGAACACCATTCAATAACGAAATTTCAACTACTATTTGATTTATCTCATTTAGGAAAATTTTTTCCGCGAATTCGAACAAGCCTGTGAAGAAAGTGGAGCCTGCAAAACCTTATCTCAAAGGAGCAGCGTAGCAAAAACGCGTTGCATTCGCGAATGTGTTTCGCCGTCCTGTTACAAAGAAATTTATCTGTTCGATCAAGTAAGTACTGAAACCAAAACAAGCTCAACCAAAAAAAAAAGGCTCTATAATTTGTGTAACTAAAAATGTTTCAGTTGGAGGAAGGCGAGATCGACGTTCGACTAAACTCCTTCAAAGGCTGTTTCATCCAGCGCAGCGGCAAAACTCGCAAATAAACCAACCCCTTAACGCTACAAATAATTTTTGTAATAATCTATTTTATTAATAATAAGAAACAATTAATACAATCGAATTAAATAACATCTTCTACTCGGCTGTTTGAATTCAAGTTTAGTTGCTCTTATCGATCGATTTCTCCAAACACGACGTCCAGAGTGCCAATGATAGCGACGATATCAGCCAGCATGTGTCCGGGTCCAATTTTAGCCAAGCAGGAAAGATGGTTGAAGCCAGGAGCTTTGATTTTGCATCTGTAGGGTTTGCTTGATCCGTCGCTCACCAGGTACACTCCGAACTCGCCCTTGGGGGCTTCTATGGCCGTGAAGGTGGCCCCAGGTGGCACCTGGAATCCTTGACTGTACAATTTGAAGTGGTGGATTAAAGCTTCCATGCTAGTTTTCATCTCGTGGCGACTTGGCGGTACGACCTTTGCGTCGTCCGTGCGAACTTCGCCCGCGGGCATTTGGTTTAGACACTGTTCTATTATGCGCAACGATTGGCGCATCTCTTCCAATCGACAAACGTACCTACAAACAAAAGAATAACAATTGATTTCCAAAAATGATCAAAAATACGTGAACAAGTTGTTAGAAAATGTGAAAACAAGACCTGTCGTAACAATCGCCGTTCTTTCCAATAGGAATATCAAAATCAACAAGATCATAAGCGTCATAAGGAGTGGCTTTGCGCAGGTCCCACTTGATTCCAGATCCTCTAAGCATGACTCCACTGAAACCCATATCTAAAGCGTCGTAAGCGCCGATGACACCGATATCTTTGGTCCTGGCGATCCAAATTCGGTTCTCAGTCAGCAGGTCCTCGACCTCGTCCAACCGGTCGGCGTATCTGCGAGCCCAGTCGTAGATGTCGTCCATGAGCCCGAGCGGCATGTCCAAAGACACGCCGCCAGGTCGCACGTACGCAGCGTGCATTCGCGCTCCGCTCACTCGTTCGTAAAATTCCATCAGCTTCTCACGCTCCTCGAAGAGCCAGAAAAAAGGTGTCATCGCACCCACGTCCAGGGCGTGCGTCCCAATACCCATTATATGATTCAAAATTCTCGTTATCTCGGCAAACAGAGCTGCAAAAGGAACAAAATAAAATGTTTACGATTGTTATGAAGCCAAATGAAATGACCCTTTGGTTCGAAATTGGACGTACTTCTGATATATTTTGCTCTAATTGGAACCTCAATATTGAGCAGCTTCTCAATAGCCATAGAAAAACACTGCTCGTTGCACATCATCGAGACGTAATCAAGCCGATCGAAATACGGCAATGCCTGCATGTATGTTTTGTATTCGATCAACTTTTCTGTCCCCCGATGAAGCAGCCCAATATGAGGATCCGCCGATAGAACAGTTTCGCCTTCCAACTCGAGGATGAGACGCAGCACACCGTGAGCAGCGGGATGTTGAGGACCGAAATTCACTTTGATGTTCTCCAGAGTGTTTTTTGCGTACTCGATTGGAAGGTCCAGCGGAGCGATTTTCCAGTCCGGACAGTTTTCTACTGTTGATGGGTACATCACTGGACCCTTGAATTTCATGAGGTATTCCTTGTCTGGGAACCATTTTCCGGCGTTGCGTTGCCTAACAAAATTCAAAATTAGTCGAGAATAAAAAACAACCTCAAGTACAATAAAAGGACTGGTAACAACAATGTATGTTAATACTGATTCATTCTTGTTGTTATATATTAACTGTTTCTTATTAATAGAAAAACAACGGAAATAAATAATTTGTGAAATATATAAACAATGAAAACAGATGCCAAATACGTAATAAACTTTTAAAAATGATTGAACATTTCTTAGGCCTGTTTGATACAAATCAACGAACAAATAATTGTTTTGTTGCTTTCAAAATGGTACAGACTACTTGACAAGTTGGGGAGAACAAATGAAACGGATTTGATTGTTGCGAAAAAATAGAGGAATATGTCAGAAACCGAGGATTTGGAGGTTAGAATCGCGTTACATAACCTAGTGCAATGAGTAAGAGAGGATCCCGGATGACAATGAGTGCAAAAGCTCACCCGCCGATGGAGATGGGCGCGGCGGACTGCAGCAGGCCCTTCGTCTCCTTGGAATAGCCCACATATTTCCGTAATGTCGATCTTAACACTACAGCCGCCATTTTTTTCAGCGGCTCAGAGCCCCTGGGGAATGTGTCGAAGATTAGCTGAAAGGACGGTTTTCAATTGCGTCGGCGCCTTGGGTTCTGAAAACAACATTTTACATTTCAAAATATTGCGAACATTTGAATCATGACTTTGGATATACAGACATTGTTCGATAAGTATATGCAAAATTTGAAAATGTATAAACATAATTAACTATAGTTGTACTTGCCTGAGTAACAGTGAAATAGTTTTATTTATAAGTTTTTCATCACTTATCACTTGTTTATCACGTTTACATGACAGTAACAAAACATTCGATTGTGAAAGATGTTTGATGGTTTTTATTTATTGTTATATCAATTTAATTTTAAATTGAAAACTAAACATAATGTTTTATGGTACTTTTGTTGTTATCAACTTTTAGTAACTATGAAAATTCGTGTTAAAAAGTATTTTGTGCATTGAGTTAGCGCAGTTAGGCTTTAGAATAAGCTACAAACAATGGCATTTGTTTGCAAATTTCACAAAATTTCCAAATGAAAACAGAAGATGGCTTCAATGAATTTAGCTGAATTGTTGAAGCTATAGCTGCGTCAAATAGTGTTTTTGCTACTCACCCAATCAATGTCCCAGCGATGCAGATTGGCGTAAGTTGAACTGACCTTTGTTCGATGATTTCCCCCGTTGCAACCTGTTCCACCGTTGCATCCTGTGTTCACCACGTTCAGCTGGTCCCTGTGGTCCCCTCAAACTCTCCGGTCCAATGTTTCAGGAATCAGCTAGCTGCGATGTTTTGATGTTGATCTGCCTTCTGGTTTCCCTCTGATGCTTTGCACTTGGTTTTCCTCCGACCTAAAAAATTAGTGCATTTTACTTCACCATCTATCTCAAATTAATGTAAACATCAAACAACTAGCGCAATTTCAACATTCAAATTTGGTTTGAACACTGCAAAGAACAAATCACTGACGTTTTTGCAGTGCATGTTTACGAGAAAGTTGGCGCGCGGGAACTTGAACTAACCAGTTTGTTTATATTTTCTGCATGTCAAAGTCACCTTTATCTATAGGGCTTACTGTTGTCCTAGCCCGAAAGCCAAAGTGCTGGACTGTTTCAATCATCCAGGTGTCGACTGGTACGGATCTTGGAAATGCTGCTTCAACAACAATGCTTTTTCACAGGCGATTCGATCTTACTGTTAATGTATATCAAGAATAACAACAAACACTATTCCCGCATAATTTCACGTTTCATCTGGTTTTCACCTGGTGCAAATCTCGTTTTAGTTTCAGTCACATTTGCCGCCTCTTAATTGTGATTAGTGGGCGGCCGCGTTGGTGGGAGGAAGGAGGAAGGGGAGTGACTACTTTGCGCGCCAAAAACGCGGCATTGTTGTTGATAAGAGTTCTAAAGTTTTGTTTATGTTATTATTTGTTTGAAAATTTTCGTAACGCCTATTTCGACTAACCTTTCTATTATTTTTCACTATTTTACGTTTATTATGGAGGAAGCGAATTTTTTCCGAGAGAAATACTGGAGCCTGCGCGCGCAGATTCGTACGCGATTAAACGTCCTTAATAAAAAAAAAAAAAAAAAAAAAAACAACAACAACAACAAACAATCCAAAAAGGCATGGAATCGAAGGAACGTGTTAAGTAATGTTTCGTCAAGTTGTACACCTGTTTTGGCGCGTGCGACGAGTCAAAATATGTTCTTTTAATTTGTTTATTTACATATATTGTAACGTAAAAGATCGACATCGCATCAAAGATCATCTACATTCATCTTACTTTTTACCAACAATCGTACTTATCCGCGAGAAAATAAGAACAAACAAAACTTTTCTTACCACATCAAGTCAGAACGTGTTTTTTCCTGTAACAACAATAACAAACAATAACAATGCCAAATCTCGTGACGGTCTCAGGTGTCAATCGCGCGCGCAACGTCCCCCCCACTCGACAATCAAAATGGCGGTACCGGGCACCGACGAGGAGGCAGTTGCTGCGGTAAACAAAAACGTGACGTAATTAAACAAAATTCAAGTACAAGAATAAACTGATGAATGGCATCAACAAAATCTACCCTAATTAGTTTCGCTTACGTGTTAATAATTATTAATAATAAAGATATTTCCTCGTAAACGTAAAAACACTGAAAGAAATAAACGAACCGGTACGTTTTGGCGCGCAAAATAGTCACTCCCCTTCCTCCCACCAACGCGACCACCGACTAGTCATAATTGAGAGGCGGCACCGGTAAGACTGAGAACTTTCGCGCAAAACTGAAAACGGGATTCGCACCAAGTAAAAAAATCGGATAATTGTTGTCAACTTTGGCTTTCGGGCCAGGATAACATTAAGCCATATAGATAAAGGTGACTTTGACATGCAGAAAATATAAACAAATTGGTGAGTTCAAGTTCCCGAGCGCCAACTTTCTCGTAAACATGCACTGCAAAAAAGTCAGTGATTTGTTCTTTGTAGTGTTCAAATCAAATTTGAATGTTTAAATTGCAATAGTTGTTTAATGTTTACATTAATTTGAGATAGATGGTGAAGTAAAATGCACTAACTTTTTAGGTCGGAGGAAAACCAAGTGCAAAGCATCAGAGGGAAACCAGAAGGCAGATCAACATCAAAACATCGCAGCTAGCTGATTCCTGAAACATTGGACCGGAGAGTTTGAGGGGACCACAGGGACCAGCTGAACGTGGTGAACACAGGATGCATCGGTGGAACAGATTGCAACGGGGGAAATCATCGAACAAAGGTCAGTTCAACTTACGCCAATCTGCATCGCTGGGACATTGATTGGGTGAGTAGCAAATTTGTTTACATTGAAGATAAATAACAAAGAGGGAGGATATATGAAAGAAACAGCAAATCATATTATCAACACATTTTATTGATGATTTAATGAAGCTGCGTCTGTGGTATCACAACAATGCCCTTTTCTAAGTTGCCCCCTTCCCTCTTGATTCCACAAAATATAACCATGATTTAACCGTAATCAAAAAAGACCACGACAAAAGTCGATTTGAAAACCACTCCAAATAAAACTTCTAAAATTACAAAAAAATGAATTATTGTCAACATTACCGTTTGGTCCATTTTTGTTTTCAAATAAACTTTTGTTTCGCGAGCTTTTTAAATTGGTTTTATTATTGTATTGTTATTTGTTCGTTTGGTTTTCAATAAACAGCTTCAAATATTCTCATTTTTCAAACTTTTGTGGTCAAAAGAGAGAAAAAATTCGTACACGACTAAAAATGTCAAAGCAAAAACAACTCCAAAAAAAGGTACAATTATTTTCAGTCAAAAATATGACAAATGAAAGAAACTGGTTCAAATTGCACAACTTAAGCTTCCGAAAAGAATTAAACAATCGTTTACACATGTATTGGTAATGCCGCAAGAGAAAGGGTTACAATTGCTTTTGTTATTTTGTTACAATTTAGTTTTGCCGCCAAAAGTGTTCGGCAACGTTCGTCACACCGAACCTTAACGACTTTTTAGCTTTATACATTTCTGAATTCAATATATATTATAAAAATAGAATTAATTTTACATATTCGGCGTGATGAATCGATGAAAATTTTTCCAATAAATAAACAAAAATCGATTCACAAGATGGAAGCTGGGATTCCCCTATTTGCACAAAATTTGTTCTACTTTTTAAAATTAATCAAAACCTTTCATTTTCTGTTATTGTTTTTTATTTTGTTTAATAACGAATTGATATTCTAGAGAATCCCAGCTTAAATTATCAGTTTTAATTCTCAAACCACAAAGTAATCATAAACGTTTGGTTAATCGCAAAAGACAAATGAAAAACAGATGGCGCTCGCGTAATTCATATAAAATAATAAGCGGCTGTTTGTTGACAGTAATAGATATATGGTAATAGAAGGTGCCAAGGCGTGTGAGCGTGCTGTCAGGTTGGCGGCCTTGGGCGCGGTCGGTAAAACAGCACGCCCGACGGCAATGTAGAAACAAATAAAAACACATATTGCTCGGACGTCACGGGTTTGTACTTGTAATTTCTATTGTTATTTATTTTTGGAAGATTTTTTCCTCAGACATCGAATGCCCGTAACAAAATGGACGTCTGAGCTCGAACTTGTCCGAGTAACCTCTCACTCTACTATATGCTTTGTCTTACACTAATTACTATTCAACAATTCAAATACTTATGATAATAAACACAACCTTGAATAATCTCAACAGCTGCTGGCCTTGGCCCGGGTAACCTAACCTAATTCTGTCAAATTTATAACCAAAAAAAAACATTTCCATTTTTACATTTTACAAGTTTTCCCTTCGAAGTATTTCGAAAACAAAAAATAATACTCAGTCGACAAATCTCGGATCAGCCCGGTTAAAAAAAAATATAATGAAGCAACCTAACCTAACAAACAAGCGCAAGTCAAAACACGCGGGTTTTTTTGTTTCTTTTTCAGCAGCGCCATCTGTGGCGTCCTGTACGAAATAAATACGGGCAGAGGGGAGGGGGTTGAGTAGTAAAAAATAAAAATCATAAAAAACGCGAATAAAAAATAATGACGAGAACTAATAATAAATTAACGTAAGGGGTGGGGAGGGGAGGTTGGTTGGGAGGGGGAGGGGATGTGATGACGCCTTGGGAATAACTAAGAACTAAAAAAAAACACTAAAATCAAGGGGGTTCTGGAATACTGATGTAAAAAAATCTAGAAAAAAGCCTCGGCTGCCATCGAACTGCGTTCGAAATATTTCTGGGCGTTTTGGCGGCATTGCAATTTGAAAGGTTCCTAGATTCTAGTTACTTTTATGTTATTACAGTAATTTTCTTAGTGTTTCAAGGATTTTTTTTTATAAATTGATTTTTTTGTGAAAAATATTTTGACATTTTAATCTTTGAAGTCGAATGTATTCAAATTTAAGTATAACTTTTAATTTTTTTGTATCGTGAAATATAGCTAGGTTCGCAGTACTTTTAGTGCAGTGCCGCCAACTCGTCCACGTTTATAAACATGGCGGTCTCGCAACTAACTCCTTAAATTCGTTAATCCGAAATAATATATAATAATTAATGAATTAATCAATTAATATGTAATCATAATTGTCGGTAAGAACGGAGAAAACAAAACAACGACAATAAAACCGTGTTCGTTTTTTCACATGCTCGATAATAAAATAGCAATACTCGGTCAGTTGGTAATAGTTATAAAAATATCATCTAATTTCAGCATTAGTAGAGAGCTCAAAAAACCCTTAATCTACTTATGAGTCTAGTGCGCAACGCCACACTTTAACAATCTAGTTATTTTATGAGCCAAGTGTAGAAAAAAGACCGGACCGTTTTCGTTCACGAAAACTACCGCGTCAAATGCCTAACAAGTCACTGTCCGTTTTTCTCATCTAATAACTGTTTCTCTTTCGATTTAATACATATGCAGTGCGGAAGAGGCGCCACCTGGTGGCCCGTCCTTGAAACTATCTTAATCACCGAGCTTAGAAACCTTAAGTACCAAAATCGACGCGCCATTTTGGCTCGTAGTGGCGCCACCTGCAGAGCAGCGCCATCTTTGATGTTGTTTTCAGTCAAAGGTAACGCTAGGTTTTGCAAATGGCGCCATCTTTGATTGTTAACTGGCGTTTGTAAGTTCGTATCACCTTGGGTACTGTGTTTTTTTATAAACATTCAACTTCTGCATTGTAACGACAGGCGGCGCTTCGCACCGACAGGTGGCGCCACCTGGTGATCGGGCTCATGACGTCGTGCTCGCTTATTGGTTCATACGTAATGTACAACTTTCGTTAATTTAATTCTAAATATAATCTTCATTTGTAATTCATTATATATTGTTTGTAAATATATATTTATATTTCGTGTGTATAAGGCTCCTTTGATAGTGACTAATACTAAGAGGCGGCCGCTGCCATCGCTATCGTTTTAACGACTTCTTTTATTTTCGTTTTCACTTTCACTAACTAGAGTGAGGAAGACTGTCATTGGTCGACCAATCACAAAGCAGCCGGGGATAATGTCTTTGAAAACTGGGAAATCCCAGGAACGCGAGCGCCATCTATCGCAATAATTTAAAATTCGAAATAGTAAACAGCAAATGTAACATTTTTAGAAATTTTAATTGGTGGACGCTCAAAAGTTTTGAAAATCTACAAGACAGGAAATTGAAGAAAAATTTTAGATTTGAACATTGTTGAAATTGACTTATAGATGGCGTTCGAGAAGTTGAAAAATTGATATTTCTCAGCACTGAGTTATCGAAAAAAAGAAAGATGGAGGATTGAAGTGCAGTAAAAAAAAGTTAGAGAATGAATTTGCATCTAATGCTCTTAACTATACTCTATGATACAGGACTAACTCTATTTTTGGCAAAGTTATTTAAGTATACATCATTCAACGTATAACAATACATGAGTCGGTGCACTGGCCACTGTATTATGCACTATGTAAGTTCACTAAGACGTCGCTCTCGCAACGCGGAGTGGCTGCTTTGTAATTAACCGAATCCATGAATTAAATATTCAAACAAAAAATTCAATAAATATTCCGATGGAAAGGTATCAATTAGGACTTACAAATAACGATAGATAATCCTTACGATAAAAAATCCAAACAAACGATCTAGAATCAATACTAAAAGTTGAGTATTATTTGTTCCAAGTACGAAACCAAAAGATTCGCGAAAAACAATCAAAATGGCAAAATTCAGATCTGGAAATTGTTTTTAAACGTGAAAAAAAACACGAACTTATACTAGAGAGACTTCGATCAAGTACTTCAGCGCTCAAATATCACATGCCTTAGATTCTAATCATTTTATTATTTATCGGTAGAAAGGCAACTGTTAGACCTCGAAATTTGTACAAAAAGGTACGTTTTCAGACTTGAGATAACAAAACGACCGTAAAACAATAAGAAAAAAATGTGATTTCTTGCTTTTGGTTTTTATTATAAAAAAGTTCTAACGACTCAGATTTATAATTCTTACAAAATAAAATTATGGCCAACGTTTGTATCGAACCGGATAAATTAGGACTGAATAATTTTCACGATTGCGAAGGCAGCGCGCCAATAACAATTTCATCATCAACGTAGCAACGGGGGTAGGACAAAAATCCTTCCCGAATGTTTTCTCTTGTTCGAGTATTATCGTCGCATAACGAAAAAAAATACGTTATCAAGTGTCGAGCACTAGAACTGTTGCATTAAGTACAATCGAATTTGCAACTGATTGTTCACTACTTTGTTCGTTAATTAAGTAAAATCTCTGAGTGACAAAATTTGAAAGCATCGGTATAAGTACAATCGAGACTTTTTCAATGAGGCCTCAATTTCAAGTTTGACAATTATAAAAAATACTACACAGCAAAAAAAACGACTTAAATATCATTACAATTAAATATTAATTTAAATAACCAATATCTCCTACCAAACATCTGTCGTTAACATTAAATTAATCTCGTTTTACTTATTTTACAACTATGAAAAACTTCGCTTCATAACCCAACAACTCATCGAAAAAGTCTCAGAACTTTTTGAGTCAAACAAAAGATTAAAAAAAGAGAGACGTAAAAAAAAACAAAACTGAGTGAAAACATTAGAGAGACGTCCGTATAAACACTGAGCCGCGCGCAACGGTACAAAAAATTTTGTATAAAAATATCGTTTGAGTTCGTATGTACAATGGTATAATTCCGTTTCACAGTAAATCTACGAGGTTGCGATTTGTTCGTCGCGTCTCGTCGCGCAATTTTTTGTTTCCATCTTAAGAAACGAATCTTCTGTTACTTCTATTTTTTGTTTCGCATATATCCCCCTTCGAATTAGGTCCACGAATTAAGGCCTGCTCGGAACACGAAGAACTTCGGTCGGTTAGTGGGCATCCTCCGAAAGCGACGTTGCCACCAGGTTGAGCGGCACGTCCGAAACGTTTTCATCCTCCTCCTCTGCCTCGCCGGACTCCTCGGGCGACGAATACATCTGCTCGCGACTCTCGTTCTTGAGATGCTGCTGCACCAGCCGTTGCGACATCGGGTTCTGCAAGAATGGCTAATTTATTCCAATGAAATCGCTGCTGTACAACTTTCTTCACTTATTTCTAATTTTTCAATCATTCTTTTCCGAACTACAGCTTTAACATACATTCAAAATATCAAATTTCTCGCAATTCCTAATTTTGAAGATCAAAATGTGTTTCAATTTAGACACTTACGTGCATCATAAAATTAGCCAGAGGCATCGGATAGTTCAGTTGCGACCCGGGTGGGACGTTGTGAACGCCATGGGGCATGCGCGGAGGCGTCAGAGCAGCGGCCATCATTAAATGCGGTTGAATTTGGCGTCGCAGCGCCACCAACATGTCAGCGCTCTCCGAATCCATCTGTTCGCTAGGAGCAATGTTCGTAGAGTCTCCTTTTTCTGTTGAAACAAACAAAAGAATCCAATTTTAATTCCAATTTCCCAACTCTTTTCATCTTAAGTTCGAACCGCCAAGCAGTAAGGGGAGTCCCCGACAGTTTTTGGCGGGAAATTTGAAAAGTTGCAATTTGAAATTGATTGTAAAAAGTCGTACTTCGATGCCTCGTGGGTTTTTCGCCCTTTGGTCTACGTCTGCGCGTGTGTATTGTGTCCCTCCGCATGGTGACGGGGCGATTAACCCCGTGCAACTTGTAGTATAGGCCACAGGCGTTGCACACCATCTCCCCCTTGAGATTTCGCCTCCAGATCGTAGTCGTCATTGTGCCACAGTTGGTGCAGGACATGTCCACTTTTTTCGCCATGTTCAATGCTTGAGGGTCCAGTTGATTTTTCGGCTCTTCCATCTGCAAAACACAAGGCAAATGGCGCTGTTAAAAATACATTTTTTAAGATTCAACATTTTCACATTCACCTCTTATAACTTTTTTTTCTATCTCCATAATAACAATCTGTAGATTCGAAGTTTTAAAATAACGGAACAAGTCTATTTATATTTGAAAAACGAAAATTCAAAGTAGGTTTGAATTTAAGAAACGATGGCAGTTGAAATGTACCTTTCCCTTGATTTTATTGGACCAAGAGGTAAAATCTTGAGCCTGCTCCTCATTGGACTCTTGCGAATAATTCATAATACTCGGACTCGTTGGTGCTTTGCTGGGAAAACTTTGCTTCCGTTTGTTTCCTTTTGTTTCCTTACGTCCTACGCTCGCTGGACTGGATGGGTTGCTATCTAAAGAGGCACTCTGGAAAACCAAAAAATAAAGATTAGTTAATCATTCTAATTCTCCCAAAAATTATTTGTTCGTTTCCGAATTTTTTAAACAAAAAGTACGACTCAAACTTTGTTCATTAATTATTTTTAATTCAAATTAATTCAAACTATATCAAATTTTTCATCAACCGTTATTTTTTCATGGAAATCTATTTTGTTCACATTTTTATTCGATATCAAAAAAGTAATTCCTAATAAAAAATAGCATTTTCATAAAGGTCGTTAAAGGAGTACTAAAATCTCAGCTGGACCATTTTAACAGACTTTTTTATGGGCTTCGATTCCGGTCTGGAGCGGAGAAGGGGGAATCAGTGCTCCGAATTTACTATTCCGCCTCATCTGACACGACACAAAATGACCCACACAAAACTCACGTGATAACATATTCTTTTTAAATCGACAACATCAACAAAAACCGATTATCTTTTGAGATCGAAACTTTTCGATCAATGTGAGTTGAAAAACAAAAAATAATAAAAGAAAAGACTTAGAAAACGGACGAAAATCGGACCAATCGAAATCATTATTTCGGCCGATTGGAAACCTGCATTTTCTTTCTCAGCTTTTTTGTCTCTTTCTATTTCTCTTAATCTCCCTGATCGAATTCCTTAAAACACCGCCGACCGAGTTTCCAATTACCCATTATCGTTTTCCACTAACAAACCAACTACTTTTTTAAATTTCAATTTCAACCTAGAAATCGCCATTAACAAAATTCAACATTACTACAATCCATTAACAGAAAAATTTTAAAAATTGAACAAAAAAGTTGATAACAATTACAACATAGTAAACAAATCATCAACCAGATGGAATGCATTAATTATTTCAAAGATTTGAAAACAAAAAGGTTGCAAAACTGTGTCATAGTTAGAAAAACATTACTGAAAATTTGTCGGAATCGAGTATGCGTAATGATAAATAAAAAAAAAACAGTTGGGAATAAATAAAAATGGTACGTTTTCGCAGGTATAGAGATGGAGGCAGGTCTGGTGACCCTTGGCTCCCTTGACAAGGGATCCTGCGTGTGCGCGAGAGCCATTTGAGGCCCACCTGCCCGCAGGTAAGAGGCCTTCAAGGCCCCGCAGATAATAGATAACTGGAAAGTTCTTTGTGATAGGCCGTGGAGCGTTCTCCGGCCCTTGGAACGAGGCGTGTCAACCCGCTGTTAACAGATGTTCAGATAAGCCGCGTTTTAAAGGATTTCAAAAAACATCCTTTATTCCAAGGGCCCCCGTACAAATCCAGATTTCAACTCAGCCTCTTCTTGTATCTCGATTGCAAATTTATTTCCAACCCAAACTCCATTCCTCTCTTTTCCAACCTCTCTCAAAAAAAAATCTTTCTTTTTTCTATACCAAATGATCCATGGATCACGATCTATCGATCACGATCCAGATAATTAATCTAAAAATAAAAGAAACGATGTTTTTAAATAAAAAAAAGTATAGGGTACTGGTGATGATCTATAGATCATGATGGATCGTGATCTATGGCTCGTTGTTTATTTTGTTGATCTAAAGTTGAAAGAGAAATTATTTTTTTCGATCGAACTCGAGTCAATTTTCGGGATATCGAGCGAAAATGAACGGTAGAAGGAAAAAGAGAATAAAAAGAGCGAGACAGAGGAAGATCCACTCGTGCACCACATCCGCCCCTGGTGCGTTCAAATTTACACAGGTAGTGCGCGCGACCTTTTCTTCGGCAAACACTTTTGTCCCGGTCGTTTTTATCTGACAATTTGTAAATACAGTAGACGTTCCATGTTAGCGCAAGGATTTCCTTCTGTTTCTTGTTGTTCGTTTGCTTTGTACACTTGTTTCCCTATTCTATGACAGAATTTTCTGCGTCAAGTTTGCAGCTTCAATGAAAAACAAAATTCGATCGTCCAAAGTCAACTAAAAAAAAAAGCATAACAATTTTGAACAACCGAAAATGAATAAGAAGAGAAAGTGAGCGAACTGAAAAATTATTTGTAAAAATATTGAAACTGTAAAGATTGTAAAACTGAAATACACAAAAAAGAAACAGATTTAAATAGTTTCGGGGCCATTTATTGAGGACTCGGGATACAATTTCATTGTGAAAAATCGGTCGGTCGGGAATTGAAAAATTTTCCGACTTCTCGGAAAGGACGAAATAAAACGAGCTTGACCATTTACAAGATACCGCTCGGGCTTTGAGATAATGTCAGTTGCACCGAAACTCGTTTGGACAATGCGCACACCCGCCCTTTTCACTGACAACAAAGTCTTCATTCAGCTCACGGGGCTCATTCACTATCACCTGGAACTACGTGATTTTTTTTCACAATCGCCGATTTCATTTTTGCGCCGACATATTTCAGCCTGATAAAATAAATCATTCGTCCAAAAAGCTACGTTTAAAACTGCGACACCAAAAGTAACAAATCAACAAATCGCACAATCAAGCGAACTTTTTATCTTCAGTCGTTAACATCAAATCGGTTGATTTTGAAATTGTAATTTGCTTCTTATTGTTTTTCCGAAGGTCGAAAAGTTGAATCGATTTGTTTGAATAGCCGTAACGGGTTTTCTGTGGAAGAAGAAAAAAGTGTAAAATGCTAACCGCAAAGCAGGCAAAGGTTTAAAGAGACAATGTTTAATCCGAGGATGACGAGTGAATTTTTGTTTCAGTAGGCGCAAAGAATCAAAACGGAAAAACAAGTAAGAGGATTTGTAATGGAAAGCTGGCAGGAAAAAGAGGCTTTCGACGTTGAAGATAAGGTGTTATCCAGCGGGGCATGTACCTGACTAGGTCATTAGGAGATACAATGATTAGTTTTACACTCGCCAGGGGGGTCGTAAATCATTAACAACTTTGTTCGTGCGGTATCAGGGAAAACTTTCCAGCAGAAAAATTATGAGGCAACATCTTGATGCCAGGTGGACACGTTTTGTCTTTCATTATGGCCATTCAAAGAAATTTTAATTCTTTCTTATACATTCTTGAAACCATTATTTCAATCACAGTTCAACTTTGTGAATGACAATTTTTGAATTTTGCGTTGAAAAAATTTTTTTTCGTTTCGTTTTTTACCTTGTTCTCTAAATACGAAGTATTCGTTCGGTTTCCGAGGACGGAACAGTCTGGAATGGTCCTTTCCGTGGTCATTCCTTGGGGATCCTTGTAATATCGTATCTGAGGCGAGATTCTGTCTGTTTCAACGGTGGAGATTCCAATTTGTCTGTTGTTAATCAGCGATCGCAGAAGATTCGTCGCCTCGCCTCCAAAACCATTGTTCATGTTTTCACCGTTGGACCTCGTAATTTCCAAATTTCTATTACTGAAAAAAGTTTCAACAATCATTAGTTCAGAAGTTCCATAACAAAGATAATTTCTTTTTTTTTTTTTTTTCGTTGAGAAAAAGAATGTACAATTTGACTGAAACGAAGAAGTGGATGTTTGGAAGATAAGAAAAGCAGGACTGACAAGTCGAACAATGAGCCAAGATTTACAATGGACTTGTGCGATTTTCCCCGGGGAAGGTGTGTTTTCACCGGCCGTTTACGGCACTGAATTTTACGATACTCAAATCGAAGAGACGTGACAATCATTGTGGCAAGGCTTGCAGGTCACAATTTTGCCGCGACAATTGTTCTTCGTCCCTTCTACCTGCTGCATTTCAAAATCCACAAACGATCTTTCCGGTGTGAGCGTCAAATTTTACAATTTTCTTCCATTCAGTTTCTTCTTACCAAAAAAAGGAAAAAAATTCCGAACAAAAATTTTAATTTCGAAAAAAAAATATTACAAATTGATAGATTTGTTACTTTGCAAGGGCCTGCCACAATTTTGTAGTTTCCTGGTCGATGTGCGTGTCAGAACAGTTGCTCTCGGGGGTATCCATCCTGTTGATAGGACTACGATCAGGGTCGCTTTTGTTCCTGTCGAAATCATCATTTTTCATTCGTTTGACGCTCATATCATAGCCGTTTTCCTCGCCCTCGCTGTCGTGCTCGTCCCGGTCCTCGATCTCTAGCCTCTCCGGGTCGGAGCTGTTGGACGAGGCGTCGTCGTCCGGCTCGCACTTGACGTTCTCCGGTTCCGGCATCTCGTTCGCCCTCATCTCCACGTGGTGCGTCTCCGTCTGAGGTATGGTGTTTTGATTAATGCTGACTGGCGAGTTTGGCTTCTCGTTAAATAGCATCTTGTTCAAGTGGAGAAACGATTGTACCGGGTCCGACGTCGCTTTGGCAGTGGAATTACACTTTTCCTACAAAAAAACAACTTTCTATTAATTTTCTTCATCTTTCTATAGTTTCAATTCAAATTTTTGTTTTTTTTTTTTATCGGAACCATTTTGAATTTTCCCGCCGTTTTTCGTAAACTATTGTGCATTTTTGTCATTTGAATCGCAAATTTTTCCCGCCAATTTTGATTATGATTTATAAAAAAAATAACCGTCAACAAAGTATGAATTAGGAGATTGATATTGATTTTGGCGTGATGTTTTGTAAACAAAGTTCGAGAGTGGTCCGGAACTGATAAGATTAGAGCGCATTAAAGGGAGACCTTGGTGCGATAGTTGCGCAATCTAAGATGTATCAGGGCGGACGCCAATAAATGAGTGTCCTGCATTACGTCGCGGCGTGCGTTATGTGCGCGCAGGGTCGCGCGTTCTTATCTACAATCGGATTGCACATGTTGCACATTCTGCGTTGCATCATTACTTGGAACACACTGACTGCAACTCTGTGTCAGCCCATCAAACCGATTTCCAGTCTCTGATTAGTCACCATTTCAATAAATTCATCCCGCTGAACATACCAAACTTATTGTTAACCCCAAACAACAATCAAAAGAGACATTGTTTGAAATAACAAAACGTTCACATAACCTCAAAATTTATTCCAAGTATTTCAAGCGGTCAATATCTGTCGATAGATGGCGTTAGTTTTTGTTTGGTCCGCCATCCTACAGATGGCGCATCGAAACAAAAGAGCAATGACGTTTATTAAGTTTATTCTAAAAATAAAAAGTACCTGTGTATCTTGGGACGATATTTGCTTGGCATAATCCAGGTACTGTTTGAGTATGACGTCAGATTTCCGCGAGACCTCGCGAAAATTGTGCAGCACGTCGAGTTTGTAGACACATCGGTGGCAGATTATCGGCGGCAGCGAGTCGCCATCAGTAACCTGAAACAGAAATTAGAAAACGGTGTTCAAATATTCTTACCGTCTTTCTATCTGTTAGATTCGTTACACCTGATTTAAAAATAAACATTACGACGCGAACTTGAGTTCCGTTTACTATCGTGATAATGCGAGATATTTTTCGAACCGGCTTGACAAATTTAGCCCAACCGCCAGACAGAACAACGTTGACGAAATTTCCCTAAGCGGACGTTTCGCTTATCGACACGGTCGTGTGAAACAGACTTATTTTTAAATTTCACGATTTTGACATCAAAACATTCATTTTCATCCTCGAATTGTTTGCTACAGTTTTATTCAGCCAAATGTTCAAATTTCTCGATTTGTTTTATGTTTTATTTCTTCCAAAATTCACTGCCAAAGTGCAAAATTTATGTCTTGGGTTGTTCATCGAAAGAGTTCGTTTTTTTGCCATCAGGTGGTGCCAATTTTTGAACTTTAAGTACGCCTGCAGATGGCGCATATGTTTGTTTTGGTTTTTTATTAGTATTCATGGCAAAAAACAATGTTTCAAAACAATGCTTTTGGTTTAACAATAATTTAAAAGAAAAGTGAAGACGTAATTGATAAAAATTGGATGAAAAGATAAAAAACGCGAGAAGCCCAACGCAACAAAGCTTCCTCACGTAATTTGTGTCTCTCTCGTGCTATCGGCGCTCCTCGTTCGACTCGCGCGCGCTCTGACAAGACCTCGTGTGAAACTTGATAAGAGGGTCTTCCAAATAAGGAGCCACGTCCCTCTCCCGCGAGTCGCGTCCGCGAGAGAGACAGACGTGAGTGAAACACGATTATGTTTGTGCGAGTACAGTACGGCCACATTAGAAAGAGATGGAGCAATCGGTTCCGAGAAAAAGTAAGGTAATTTTACTGTTATCGAAGTACGAAAATCGGTCTGCCCTTTTTGCTTCTTCCTTTCTTTTCTTCTGTTTATTATTTTTTTTTCAATAAATAAATTAGACGAGTTAACCTCAAAATTGAACTTGTCTTTGAAAGGTCATTGGTGTTTTGAATTTTTGGGGTGTAAAAATAACCGAAAAAAGTGATGAAAATTCGAAGCTTAAATTATCACACCATTGTGATGAAATTTGATCCCGATTCGGATGCGGACGGCGTTGTTTACGACGATTATTGTAAGCGCTTGTTCTTCCGATTTGTTTTGAACTTTTATTGGCCGAGCAGATTCCTGGAACAAGTCCCGGGAGAATTTCGACGGTTATCATATCACAAAGGACGGAAGGAGGAGTGAGCGTGGCAGATTTCGTCGGCGGTCAACTTTTTCCCCAACTAAGATTTTTCGAACAATCGAAGGGACCGTTTTTTTTCTTCCAATATTTTCTATGAATTGGAAACGTTTTAAATTTTCGAATTTACAAACAATTTTTGTTCAAAAAAAACCGCGTTAGCAAAAAGAGATAACAGATATAGTGTGAAATGATAAACAAGAACAAAGATGCGAAAGAAAACTTTTCACTTTACAGTTAGAAAGAGAGAGAAATAACAAAAATCCACGTTTATCGGTCGATGTAAAAAAGTACAAAGTTTGCTTTTTTTCAGTCTATAAAATTCTCCAATGTTTACAACTTTAATTTTTCTCCGAAACGAAATGTTATTGACCTTTAAAGAATGAAACGATTTCATAACTGAAAAATTGATAAGAAACAGGTAGTAAAACCATAACAGAAACGAACTGAAAAATTTTTAACGTTAATATTTATTATTTTGTTGAAATTAATTTGTTTCTTTTATCAGTTCAAGTTATTGAATAAAAGTGATTTTTGTTGGAGGAATGTTCTGCTAAGGATCAGAAGAAAGGCAAAATAGTGTAGAGAATATTGGCACTGGTACGAAATTATAGTACCAGAGATAACCGAAGGTAAAGAAAGGTAGTACTGGCAGGTCAAAAAGAACAGATGTGTGAAGTGACCAGAGTAAAATCCGTCCGGAGATTTTATTACGAAATAAAAGGCGAGACAACATTTTTACAACCTATTTTGGGGAAAATGTTGCTCGGTCGAAATTGTCTATCAGGATTTTCTTCAAAAAGACAACCGAAGAAGGAATAAAGTGAATAGAACAATAGCAAGTGCAACAAAATAAACAAACAAAGTTTACACAACATACATAATCGACGATTCTAAACAAACAACATTTAACAGTGAACAAACAAATTAATTGAAACTAAAAATTGAATAGACAAAAGTAAGCAATTTTGGAAGAATTTTCAAAAAAGAACGAAAAGTGAAAGAATTTGAAAAATTTGAAATGAAAAGAAAAACTGTGACAAAAATCAAATGAAAATTCTAATCTTGAATCGTTGCCAGAACCTGACATTTTCACTGATACCAAGATAACGTGTCTAATAAAAACATCTGCGCGTAATTTCGCAACGTAAACATTCTCAAAGCAGTCGCACACAAATTGATAATCGTCAATTTCCTATCCACGTTTTCTTCAACCCCAACAATCTCTACGATTTCAAAAAATGAAGCTAAGAAAAATACGAAACCAAAAGGTATTGAAACTCGATCACGCTGAGCCCTCCAAAGCTTGGAGGAAAAGGAGTACGTGGTTTTCTCGTAGCTTATCACTGCCATTTGAAGCGATCGCTTCGAGGCGCTTATCTCGCGGACACATCTCCTGCCAAACTTTCTCCTGGGCGCGCGCGCGCCAACACACACAAACCTCATCCAGATGTCGGTGCGGCGTTATCGTCGGTACGACAAACTACCCGGGGACAAAAGACAAAAAACCAGTTCCTCAACCCCCCCACCCCCTCAAAAAATCAAAAACTCGCCAATTTCAGAAGAACCAAAACAATCAACGTCGCAACATTACAAATGACCAATCCCAACGAAATTGTAAATAATAAAATGTAAACATAAAATTGTCAAGTTTGAAATTGCGAAAGAGAGAGAGAGAGAGAGAGGAATGATAGTGACAGCATACCGTGATAGCAAGGCAGTGTAGAATCTTGTCGGCGAAGTTGCGTTGTGCGCCCTCGTCCTCGAATATGGACAACTTGACACCGTCGGACGATAAACAAAGGCGACAAAGCTCGTAGAACTTGGGCGGTACGTCGAACATCGTGATGCTCGCTCGCACGAGTGATTGCGTTGTTATCACTGGTCACTGCTCATTGTCGGCCCCGAATCAGCGTGTGTGGGAACGGCGCGCACGCACACCAACGGACCGGCCGCGACACGCTGAAAGCATCAGCCGCGAGACTCAGCTGCGACCGTCGGAAACGGCTTGATTTGACACGTTCGAGTGCAAACCGACGCCTGATATTGCGAGCACGAGAGCAACTGATCGACAATGCTCTGGGACACGCGCGCACACGACACTCACACACACTAAACCCCCGAGGTCCACGGCGACTCGAGACCCACTGAATGCTGCGAGTCTGCGACAAACAATCGTCTCACAGATCGCTACAGATACGCCCAGGTGGCGCTGCCGGCAGGTACTGATTACAACGGGCGCGGGCGTTTGAAAACTTTTGATTCGTTGCTGTGTTTTTGGCTTTTGTTTACAAATTCGTTGATGTTTAAGCGTTGGTGCTATATTTTACACATCTTCGGAGATTTTTACTTCTGAAAGTTCACTTTTCATTTTACTTTTTGAAATTTGTTGAAACGTCTGTTACATTTCATTGTTGTCATAAAAAAGTGGTTTGGGTTCGTGACCTTTGTTTATTTACAATAACGTTAGTTCATCTTGAAACTAATTGTTTCATTGAGTTTTCGTTTCTTGTCGTGTTCTTTTCAAACGTTATTTTTATTTGTTTACACATTACAAACCTCGACCGCTGTTTTTGACTTGTTTTCTATTTTGTTTATTTATCATCGTCATCTTGACATTAGTTGTTCCTTTACTTTTATTTACTTTTGTTCACTTTTAAACATTTTCGAATGACAAACAAAAATATATAAAACCGTTTAAATATAACGGTAGAGTTGTGAAAATCTTGTAAAAACCAGGGCTGTTCATAAAATGAATGAAAGAGAAAAGTGTGGAAGAAAAGGTGTCCCTTGGAAGGAGCTTGGGTCGTCATTGTTTCGATGTAAACAAATCATAAAGGCCCAATAAAGTTGTGTACCAAAAACAATTGTCCTCAGGTCCTGGTATCAACGCGGGAATCCCCAAAAGCGAAAGTCCACGCATTTTATCACTCTCTCGTTAGGACAAAGCGTGAAGTACGAAATTTCTCAGGTTCCTCTGGACCCAACGATTGTCCCATCGGCAATCAAAGATAAATTATCAAAAACAGCTGGACGGGCGCCCATAAATTATGCCTTTGATTTTCGAGCGAAGTTTCCAGCCCCTCTCTTTTCATCTCCGTCACAGAGAGATTATTTTTAAAAATCAGCAGCCAGGAAACAACAGGAATTTATCAACCAAAAACGTTTTATAAATAGCTTGGACATTATCTCCGACGACTGATTCTAATAATAAACTGCAGAATCACTGCGGCTCATATCGCCTCTTGTCCGATGCGTTTGAACATTTTTTTCCACCCAAAAAGTCAGGTGGAATTTTTGTATTCCAATTTTTTTTTAATTCGAAAAATTACAAGTTACAACGTCCATTGAATGAACTATTGAATGAAAATTCGGGTTTGTTGAATTTGTTTTTTTATCTGTTAATTAACTTGTTAATGAACAGATTAATTAATGAATTGAGATAGTTACGAAATTAAGAAAAAAATAAATGAGTCATTAAAATGTGATTAATCAAATGGTAAAAATAAGATACGAGGAAAAGAGTTAGAATTAAAAAGAAACCTGCTTTGTTATCGGAGTGATGAGGATTGGTAATTAATTGTGTATTGATAAGAGGAATCTTAATTGTTGGGATTAGAAAATGAACGGTCGAGGAGAGCGGCGAACGTGTCGGTCTGGATTTGTCAGCGTGAGACGAGAGGAGAACGGGTTTTCTTATCACGCGTCATTTTACCGAGAACTTTATTACGTGGTGTAAGTAGCCCAACCCATAAATAAATCGTGGATGGGGGGAATGACTAACGCGAGATTACGCGAGCCCATCGGCCACTTTCGACCCACGCCGCTTTATCACGCACACGCACACCTCCAGTCATTGTGATACAAACTATTTTCTTTTTCAGCCAAACATTTTGAACAGCGTTTTTTAAATCAACAAATAAAACGAATGCACATTGATTTTGAAAAGCTTCAAATCTACAATTCGAAATTTGAAACATTAGGTAAAAAATAAATGTTGGAAGTCGAAATGAGTGGAAGACGAGTTTGAGAATTGAAATATTCATTTATTTATAGTTAACAACCAAATAAATATGCTACACTATTCTAGGCCTGCAAAGACAAAAAATTTTTTGTGAGCAGTCCAAATGAGAACTCAGAAACAATTGGGAGCAAATCTGTATTGTCATCTGGATGATAGTTTATTTACAAGTTACTCAGCTCTCGCGGTGTCAAAAATGAGAAAAAAAAATAATGAAAGAACATCATGAATATTGAACGACTGAGTAACGCACGACATGATTCTGTACGCAGTAGGTATGCTTAGTATAAAAAACACCCTTAAACGAAATTGAACAGTCTTTGCAACAGTTGAACAAGTGGAAAATGCAATTCAAAAAACAAGTGCGGTCCTTATGATTTAAATGCATCGGTTGTACCATCGAATGTAAATCACAAAATAGACATCTTCTTATTCATAATTATTCAATAGCATCCATTATCAAATTATTTACATGATATTTGATTACACCCATCGGGGTAGGAGGATATTTGGCGCGCAGTATCACAATTTCACACTCAAAACATCGTCGTTAGTGCGGATTTCAATTGCAGTTTAGTGGCGCCTCCTAGCGGAGATAATCAACGAGCGAGACCGCCAGGAGGGTTAGGATTTCGTATCATAACTCGTCCGCCAGGTGGCGCCTCGCGGTCTCGTCCTTTTTCTCACTAGTTTTCTCGATGCTCCGCAAGGTGGCGTAGTAGTCGCGGAACTTTTGCCGTAGTAGCGCCACCTGTCGGGGATTTGTCTGTAGGTTTTCGAGCGAGCCTAAAAGTAGGTGCACCACCCGGATATGTTCCAGCTGCACCAGTAGGTGGCGTCTTCTCCAGAAAACTGCTGGTCGGTTGGAGGACAGCGATAGGTGGCGCTGCAGACGCCGGTGCGCGCGCAGGTACTCTTCGGTGAGGTCGAGACAGACCAATCGGATCCTTCGAACGCAGTCGCGGGGCGATTCACCTGCTCCCACGTGGCAAATGTTTATTAGAGCTTCCACGTAGGTGTCGCCCTCGAGGTTTGCTAACACGAAACTTACGAGGTTCGGGATTGAAATTGGGAGGTCGAATGGAAACACTGTACTGTCCTCTTTTCTAAAAAAGGAAATAATAGCATTGAAGGTTATGTTTTGGTCTTTTTACTGGTAACATAAGTTCATTTTACCTTTTTCTGGGAAAAAATAAAATGGATGGATATCTGTTCATAGTGTATTCCCAAGGTAAATCATTGTTATCTCCATCGATTCTCACAAACTTGACGTGGTCCATGTGTCGCAAGTAATTTGCAACTGTGAGAAAAACGTAACCGACGGCGCTACAAAAAGCGCAGTAGGGTGTGTGATAAAAAACAACGACGTCCTGAAAGAGAAACAAAATCATAAAATCCATCAAACTTTACACTGTTTATTTTTCAATTTTAAGAAAAAATCTGACAACCTTATCAGGATCTAAGATCGTAGGCAAAAAGGTTTTGGTGTTGAGTTCGGTGACGCAGACGCGAGTATCGTTGGTTTCTAGGTTGGCACATCTGCGAACTTTTCGACCGTACGAGCTTTTTGTACTTTCCGAACGTAAGTCGCGTTTAAGCCAGCCTCCAATAAAATTGTTTATAAACGCTACCAAGCTGCTCCTAGTGAGCCTCTTTTCCATTACGAATTGGCTTTCTTGCTACAAAAAATCGAAATTTTTAGGCAAAATTCAAAAGTGCGCCACCTAGTGGTCCGTAAATCAAAATTGAATTCGACGCCTGGTGGCTTAATTTGAAACTATTTTAACATTTCAATAGCGCCACCTGGCGAGTAAAAGTGAAAGCCTAGTGTAGCGACAGCTGGTGGATCGTGCAGGAATTAATTAGTCAAAACAGCGCCACCTGGCGGACTTACTTCAGAGTCAACGACGACCACAGCTGTTTTGTCAGGTCGCGTTAGGACGTTCATACCGAAAACGTCCGCGAAATGAAAGTAAGCAACACTGTCTATGGCAACGAACCAAAGTGTACGGTTGCTCGAACACCTTACGTCCGTTAACGTGGCGTTGACGTCGACCTCGTCGACGAATTTTGGACTGAGAAACTCGTCGCCTGCCAAAAATCTCCGACAATTGTCTTTTTCGTGATGGAGCATAAGTGATTCTGCCGAAAACGGATCTGTTTCTCCCTGGCTGAAATTCAAAATTATATTTCAAGAGCGCCATCTACATTTGTTATTACGTACTGTTTGGTGGCGCCATCTGGCGGATTTTCATCGAACCTCTCAGACTGTTCCTCCTTTTGTCGAGTTTCTGAATACTTTGAACAACAATGATCATATTTTTCCTGCTCCTGTAAATTTAGAGGCGCGTACAGGATGTCGCTGGTTCTGCAGACTTCGTCCAAACTGTTTTTTTCGGCCTGACAGACTTTCTGCGTGTCTTCAGACTGTTTACAAACTGGGCACTTGTTCATCACGACCTCGGAACAGCAACTGTCGTTTATCCAGTGTTGCAAGTTTGGACTCACAGATGGCGCTTCTTTGATTTTTTCATTCGAAAGTAGATTTGTACAATAAAGCGTTTTGTTTTCATACATTGACTCTGCTCTGGTGATTTTTTCTTTTAGAAAATTGATTATCTTGGTTTTGATTTGATTTTGTTCGCAGTTGTGGTACTCCAGACCCACACTATGTAACTGAAAAAAAAAAGATTAATTTGATTTCTATTTGTATACATTTATCTTCTGAATAATCTAATTTTTGTTATATTTCAGTTTTTCAGCTTTTGTTAGTACTTTTGTGTAATTACCAAATCATAGTTGTGATTGTCTGGCAAAAGTATATTTCTAGGAGTGAAAAGAAAAAGTACTGGTCCGCTCAGAAGAAAATTTGAGAGAACCGCAGATTTGACTCCAGGAGGCTGTAACCAGAGGATTGGGTTTTGTCGCGCTTTTCCCAGCCAGTTTAATAGATTGTCTGTAGTCCAGTCTTTGTGGTTTGGAAAATCCTGAAAAAAAAAAAAAACAAAATTACCACCAAATTTGAAATCTCCCTTCAACACCTGTACATTACATTCTAAAAAGTTCGGTCGTATTTTGTGTATTATTTTTACCAAAGTTCCATTCGAAGTAAACAAAGTGGCAGAAGGGTAATAAGTTCTTTCCCTGTGACCGGCACTGCCACTGATCATCATAGCAAATGCAACGTCTCGGTTAGGATCTTTCTCCAGGTTCATTATTGCTGTTTTATAAAATTCTTTGTAACCCGGAGCGTTCTTGATGCCATTAAAATTAAAAAATCCAAGTATGACTGACTGAAATCATAGAAAAATGACAGAATTTCTAATCAAAACACATTTTTCATTTTCGATTTTTTCCACAAAAAATACATTTTAAAATGTTTTTTGCTTCGTGCATTTTTGTGGATTGTTGAAATCTTACATCGTGGTTTGCAAGAAGTTGTATGAGATCTTGCTCGCTGTTCACTCGTGTAATTGGATTTAAAAAATTGGATAAAAAGTGAATCATATAGGGTGCTGACAGAATGCCTCTGTACTGCACACCGGAGTCTCGCGGTGGGTACATCATAAACACCGGATAACTTAAAATTTTGTTATAATGAGTTCTGCAGTCTGAGCCCGGGTGCCAACAATTTATCGCAGCGAAAAAAATCTGAAAAACAAATCATTTCTATCGTCATTTTTATTTTATTTGTTTGACTTTCTGGTTTATTTTTAGTTGCTTTTTATTTACCTGCGAATGATAGTATTTGGCAACGATTTCAAACTCTTCTCGTGCCGCCTGACACTCAGCATCCCAAGGGGCGTAAAACATGATAAAACTAAAATCTGAACTCATGACCCTGTCGACCATTGCCCCCAAATGACCTTTATAAAAATCCAAAACCACCGAACTTTCATTGAAAAAAGGTTTGGCTGGAGGTATTTTAGACACTTTTTTTGGCCTGAAAAAAAAAATAAACAACATTTTGCAAAACAAACTTTTCTTTTTAAACAAAAATTCAAAATAAACAAGCTTGACCTTGAAAAACTGACCTTACTTCACATTCAATCAGATTCAAGTTAAGTTTTTCAACCGCATATAAATACAAAAACAATTCAAAACTTGTAACAAAAAAATAAAAAAGTTTACAAAAACTGGTTACATTGTCTTTATTTTTATTGACATAACCTCACTTTCAAGTTCCAGCTGCCAGTGGCCTTTCAACAAAACAAAAACAATAAAAAGGGTTTGAAATGAAACTTACGAAGAATAAATAGCGCCGAAGGTGGACAAAGTGAGGGCGCAGGTCAAGAAGACGAGGTCGCGAATTCGGTAGGAGCTCATCGTGCCGGATTTGCGGTCTCGCTCGCGGCCGAGCGGAACCTCGTCGTCCTCCTCGTCGGCCACGTAGCTACTTCCTGAATCGTGTGTCGATTCGCGGCTCGCGACGATTTCGGCATCCCTCGGTTCGCTCGTGCCTGACATCGTCCGCGACCGGCCAGATCTGCTGTATCTCTCGCGTCGCCTCACCGCGGCATCATCCTTTTACTACGCCGCGCGCCGACGTTTTGTATTTCCTGCGCGCGACATCAGCTGATTCTAACAATCAACTTAAAACTTCCTTCTTTCTAAACAGTCCAAATTTCTTCCTTCTTCAGACATAAAACAATAAATTTTGACATAAAACAAGTCGAAATTCTCTTCTGAAGAAAATCTTTCAGTTATGTTGACCATATTCATTCGTTTATTTTCATTTTAAATATTTTATAATGCAAAAGTCTATGATTTATTTACATTGTTATATAACAATTTTTTGCAAAATCTAACCTCAAAAACTGTTAATTCTTGTTTTTGAAATATTATATCTACTTTCTGCATTTCTTATATGTGGCAATTGGAAATTTAGAGACAAAACCTTAATTTTCATTCCGCATCACTTTATTAAGTTCAGTAAAAAGTTTTGACACTCTCACAATAACATACACACAGGTTACAAGATACAAAATTACAACTGGAAGAAAATGAAGACTTAGAAAAAAGTAAACAAAAGATGACTACCCCCCCTGCTCCTTAAAAAATCAGACCTCCCAAAACAGCTATCAATAAATCGATCGACATTTTTTAACAGCTAAAAATAAAATAGCTATCAAAAAATTGTTTGGGATTTGTTGATATTCAAATCTGATAGAAAAATTGTCTCTACTTGTGACAATGTTGCCTCAATCCGTGAGACCTTAACTGCCTACACGAAAAAAAATTGATTTCCCCGCTGTACAAAGTCTTTATTCATTTAGAGTTCATCGTGCTCCTCTTCGTCCTGTTCGTCCTCCTTGGTGGCGCCACTGTCGCTATCATTTTCAATTTCTTCTTCAATCTCGTCCTCCTCGACGACCTCCTCGTCCAAAGGAATTCCAAGATTAGTCCTCATGAGTCTCTCGACACTGTCAGCAAATCCGCTCGTCTCCCTGAGCATATATCCCGACCTCAGAGTAGCAGTATTGAACATAATAGTCGCCATGTCCTTGGCAACAATGTCGCTAGGATCGTTTTCAATCCTCCTCAAAAGCTCCCGAATCAGCGGGTGTCTGGGGTTGATCTCCAAAATTTTCTTCTGGTTCAAGTAGTAGCTCTTCTGAGGGTCGTCAGCCTTCTGGTGTGCGTTGGACAGTGCGAGTCTCTCCATATTGCCCGTCCATCCGAACATGCTAGCAACGAGGGCACAAGGCGAGTTGGTGAGTCGTTCTGAAACCTGTGCCTTGCTAATTTGATCCTTCATGTTTTCGTTCAACCACTGCACGAGCGGCTCGAACTGGTTCTTCAGTTCCTCGTTCTTCTCCTTAGCCTTCTCTCCGTCCAGAGAAAATCCTTCCTTCGCCACATTTTGGAACTTCTTGCCATCAAACTCCGGCAGGGCCGAGATGGCGTACTCGTCCACGGGTTCGGTCAGGTACAAAACCTCGTAGCCCTTCTTGTTGAGTCGCTCGACGAACGGCGACTTTTTGACCTCGGCCTCAGAAGCTCCAGCGATGTAGAAGATGTGCTGCTGATTTGGTTTCATCCTCGAAACATAGTCTGCCAGGAAAGTAGGTTCCTTCTGAGTGGACGATTTGAACTTGAGTAGTTTCGAGATCCTGACTCGGTTCTGAGGGTCCTCCATAACTCCCAGCTTCATGTTCGTGCTGTACTCCTTCCAGAACAGCTCGTAGTCCTCCTTGGGAATCTTCTTGATCATGTCGAGCACCTTGCGCACCAGCTTCTTCTTGATGATCTTGATCAGTTTGTGCTGCTGCAGGTTCTCCCTGGACACGTTCAGTGGCAGATCGTCGCTGTCGATAATGCCTCGGATGAACGAAAGGTAGTTGGGCATCATGTCAGCGAACTTGTCAGTAATAAACACCCGACGAACGTACAGCTTGATGTTATCAGTCTTCGTTCCGTATCGGTTGAAACTCTCGCTCGGCTGAACTTTTGGAATGTAAAGCAACGATTTGAACGTGACTTCTCCCTCGGCCACGAAATGGATCTTTGCAAGAGGGTCCTGAGTGTCCTTCGTGAGAACCTTGTAGAAATCATTGTATTCCTTGTCAGAAACATCCACTGGTTTTTGCGTCCAGATGGGTTTCGCCTCGTTCAGCAGCTCCCAGTCCCAAACAGTTTTCTCGATCTTCTTTTTCTCGTCCTCTTTAATTTCTTCCTCCTCGACTTTTGCGTCGTCCTCCTCCTCGTCTTCGGTCTTTTCCTCTTTCTCGGTCTCCTCTTCCGGTTCCTTGTCGACCTGGACGGTCTTGCTGCTCCACAGGTAGATGGGGAAGTTGATGAACTGCGAATACTTCTTGATCAGCTCGCGGATCTGCTCCTCATCCAAGAAGTCCATCGCCTCGTCCTTCATGTGCAGACTGATGGTCGTGCCTCGTTTCAGGGTGTCCCCACGCGGATCCTCGACGATGCTGAAGCTCGTAGAGTCCGACTCCCAGATGTACTGCTTGTCGTCGTTGTGTTTGGTCGTCACTGACACCTGATTCGCTACCAAAAATGCCGAGTAGAAACCAACACCGAACTTTCCAATCATGTCGTTCATCTCCTGTGCGTTCTCAGCTTCTTGCATCTTGCCAAGGAACTCTGCAGTTCCGGACTTGGCGATGGTACCCAGGTTCGCGATCAGGTCCTGTTTCGTCATCCCGATACCTGAGTCTGTGATGCTCAGAACTTTGTTTTCCTTGTCGGCTTTGATTCGGATGGACAGTTCTGGGTTCGAGTCCAAAACGGACTTGGCTGTTAGAGATAGCAGCCGGATTTTGTCAATGGCATCCGACGCGTTCGAGATTAGCTCCCTGAGGAAGATGTCCTTGTTGCGGTACAGAGAGTTGATGATAAGCTTCATCATTCGGTTCACCTCGGTTTGGAACTGGAAACTCTCGGCTTTTTTACGCAGTTCTTTCATTTGTGCTACATTCAGACCGTCCAGTTTGATGGATTCTTCCTCACGTTCCACTACTTCTGCGTCTGAAAATTATAACAAGATTAATATTTTTTTTAGGTTTGGAATAACACAATTCTGTCTAATTGACACTTTTGGTTTGTTGTTATTTTATTATAAAAGAAAGAAAGAATTTATTATAAAAGAATTTGTTTTAATTTTAGTTTACATTTGTTTTTTTTTGTTTTTCGACACTTCTTTCTTGTTTTTGTTTTAGAGTTAAGATTGCATTTATTTTTATTGAATTGAAAACAAAAATTTCTGATGTAATACCATAGAATTGTGATAAGTTTTGAAAATTCTGTTATTTTCAATTTATTTTTCTTCTTAAAATTGTTTACTTATGAATTTCATTTTCTTTTAGTTTTTTTCTCAATTATCAATTGTAAAAATAGGTGTTTTTCATTCATGTTTACTCATAAACTGCTCATAAACACAAATGGTGACACTTAAACAAATGGAAATAGCTGACGTGGATCAAAATCCAAACTTATTTTCTCGAGCAAATATTTTCGTTACTAAATTGAAACAAAATTAACAAACTGAATGTACAAACACAAAAACAAACATTTAATGCTCGTAAAGAAATACTCTACCTGTTCTAGATCCTTCTCTACTGGATCCCAAATCCTGTTCCACGGTGGCTTCGTTTTCCACATCTTCGGCTCTTGTGAATCCTAAAAAAAGAATATTTTGAAAATAAACAACCACAAAATCAACGATTTTTCTAAAAAAAGAAACCAAAGAACTTTGACCCTTTCAGCTAAGAAAATTTAATGGAAGAAGAATAAACCTACGATAAATAAATAATTTTGAAGGTTACGGCAAATTAAGAAGCGTCTCCGGGTCAAAAGTGAGGTTAAAAAAAAGTGTAGAAACTCACCAACGAGGAGGCACAAAACCGCCACGTAGACGAGCGTGTTCTTCATCGCAACCTGGAGAAAACACCGGCCCTGGTGTTGCTTTTCGTTTATTTTTCGATCGACTGTCAGATTTTGTCGCCTGGCCCCGGCGATTTTACATCAAACGCATCGACCAATCGGCTTTTACCACGCTAAACGCCCGCGTGGACCAATCCAAACAGAGATTCCAATCGCCGGTCGATTACCGCTTCTTCTTTCTTTTTCTAGAAGTTTCCTTCAAGGAATCTACTTTATCGACCTCGTAAAACGTTCAAATGATTCAAATTTCTATTTGAAAAGTCCAAATAACAAAAACAAAAAAGATAAAAAACATTTTTTATTTTGAAAGTTCACAATTTTTATTTTAAATATATATTATGTTTTGAAACTTGTTTGAAAAATATTGTTAACAAATATTCAGACTTGGTGCTATGGTTTGAAGATTGAAAAAAATGTTATTTTACACAGAGAAAGATTTTTATTTAAAAAATGCACATGTACATGTCACCGTAATAAACTGGCACTAATTACACAAATATATAAATCGTATAAACAGGTCACTATTCGTCTTACAGTTTGCGACGCAACTACTTGAACAAAAAAAAAACGTTCATCTTGTTTGAATATTTCTATTCAAGAAAATAAAATATGAATAATTGTCATGTCTTCGTTTTATTCAGTAAAATGTTTTTTTTACAAAAAATGTCTCATATCAAAGTTAGGTTTTTGACTGTTGTGTGCACTAAACTTTCGCAGTTTCATAAACGAGCACAAAAAACATGGAAACATGAAAATTACAAAATTAGAAAAATCAGGTACGAAAAAGTTTGTCCTTAAACGATTCGCTTGAAGAAATCCAAAAAAAAAGAGTTGTATTTCGTTATCAAAAATCGTATCAAAAAGCTAACTATGGGCCATAAAATTGCAGTACATTCGATATCATAATCGTATATTAATCATATATAAATATATATGTATATGTTGCATATAAAAGTATCAAAAGGAGCTCATAGATTGGACGAAACGTGCTCGCATTTTTTCGTTTTGTTTTCCCCTATCAATTTTCGTTTCATGGAAAATTAGCAATTCAAATTTTCATGTCCAGAAAAATGGATCAATCAATATATATTTACAATCCAAGTGTCAAATCGACGAGAACTGCAGAAATAAAGTCGACGGCGTGTTTTTCAGAAGCTAAATTTTCTTACATTCTTAACGATTCCAAATTGACTTTGTTTTACTTTTTACAAAAAGAGAAGTTTGCGTGAGAGAAAAGAAAGTATATCGAACCCTCGGTTATGTACAGAACTATACACAATCTCACTTATTTTAGTAACAGCCACTATTTTAACATGACGCTAGATTTTGCTTTTGAAAAAAATCAATTCTTTCCAATACAAATAATTCCCATCAATTTTTCATTTCCAAATCGTCATCAATATTTACACGCCCCCACAAACGCAACATAAATAATTTATAGTAATAATCATACACCTACCAGAATTCTTTTTCTTTTCGCGTAAAAAAAATATATTAATTTTGAAACCAGAGTCTTCTTTCTCTTGCATTATCGGCATCATGTTAGAATTCGGCATGAGAAATGAAAAAAATGTTCAGTTTTATAAAAAAAAAAGTTTAATCCATTAACGAACACAGGATTTGTAATTTAGCATTGTTCGCAAAAATGTACATAAAAAATGGTCGTACAAGGTGTCGTTCGTAAGCATATATATACAATCGTCGAAATTATCACATTGAATCTTACGCGTGAGAGTGAAGGAAAGAACGAAAAATAAAAATCTAAATTAATGATACTTAGAAAAAAAATTGAACTTACATGCTATGAATACAAAAGTACAAAAAGTTGTTGCTTAATTCTATCGACCGGCACTTTCCCAGCGAGACAGAGCCTGGATGAAAAATCACCAATGAAGAATTGTAAATCATCTTACAAAGCGGTATCAAAAACAGTTCATCGATAACATTTCAGCGGCGATTTTTCGCTGGGAAAGTGCAATTGAAAAAAAATTTTTTTTTCACAAAAAATTCTTGGAACAAAAAATGACTTCGAATATTCTACACAATTATACAAACTGCATTTGTACTACGAAGCGAGACATGATTTGTCGTTCGATTAACAGCGCCACTTAGTAGCCGAAATCGAAAACTCAAAAAAAAAACAAAAAAAATTTTCAAAGATGTTCCTCCTAGAGAAAATCTCGAAACAGTTTGAAAAAGTTATTAACCCTTTCGGAAAAAGGCCACCAAGTGGCGCTGCGCAAATCGCACAATCGGTTGCAAACGAACGGCGCCTAATCAGAGTTGGTTTATGCAAGTATTTAGTTTGTATTTTCCTTTTTTCTTTTTTTTTTTCGTCATAAAAAAGTATAATACATCAGTCGCGGCCGCGCTTGGCCGACGCCACCAGAGGGCGTCCAAGTCGATCAGTAAAAAATGCGCTAAAAATACTTGTTTCTTGTCTTACGCTCGAAGGTCTTACAAAAGAAGTCTCCAGTAATACTTGGTTACAAACTAGTGAACGATCACAACTAGACTACTTTGCGCGCTCTTTTTTCTTTTATTTATAGTACATCACTTGTCCGCCAGGTGGCGCCTTGCGAGGCCCAATTTGAAAGGGAGAGGAAGGGGGAAAAACAAGGTTTACCAGGATTGCTCTCCTAATACTCTTTTTCACATTTGTACTCGGCTTTTCTCAACGCAGATAAATTTCTTGCCAACAAAATTCAAACTACAAATTCAAAAAAAAAAGAAACAAAAAAGGTGTAAACAAAGCTGATACGTTTGTTCGAAAAATAGGAAAATGAAGAAAAAAAAGTTGCAAAAAAAGAGTACGTTGAGAGAAGCGGGGGTGGGTTCAGAGGAGAGTGGTAGGTGGCGCTTCAGTCGATCTTAAGGAAGCTGCCGTTGGCGCCTGCGCGCAGCAACAGTGGCGTTTTTCTTCGGGACGTCGTGACGGGTTGGTAGACATAGTTAGCCTGCAGGGTACCCACGAGTTTCTGTCGTTTAGCTCCAGGCCCAAGATCGAAATTCTGTTCGTCCTCTTCATCTTCGTCGTCTTCGTCGTCCTCCTCAGCAGCCTGTTTGGCGATACCCAGCTGCATCCGCAGCGCCTCCTTGTTGTCCTCGATGTCGATCTCGTCGTAGGCCTGCTCGGTGATGTCCACGTCGCAATCCTGGCTGCTCTCGTCGTACGAATCCGTTACGGAGTTAGCAGCGACGTGGACAGGCGCGTCGTACGTGGCGCCACTCTCCTCGACAGCCTCGTCGGAGGAACTCTCAGAGTCCTCGGCGGAGAGGTCGCCGTTGCCTGCGTACTTCATCTCGCCACGTTCGAGTAGTTCTAGATGGTCCGGGTAGATCATGGCTTTTTTGATGGCCAACGGGTCCTTCCGAGACCACTTTTGAACCTCCTCGTCCATCTTCGCGACCTTCGCTGGGTTGATCGCCCAGAGACAACCCTTGCGCTGGTTCCCGTTGCCTGCGGGCTTTTCGATCTTCTCGAAACACTTGTTCAGAGACAGGTTGTGCCGCACTGAGTTCTTCCAACCGTTCGGAGCTGTTTTGAAGTAGGGAAAGTGTTCGCTGAAAAAAGAAAAATCAGTGTTCGTTAGTTAGGGGTAGTACAAAATTCTGACTTTTCAAATTCAAATCGAGATTAGGTTTTTAAACCGGGTTTCAACTTGGAAATGAAAATTTACATTGAAAAGTGCCATTACGCGTTTTTTAAGTAATGTTGCATGAAATCAGTGTGAACTTAAAATCCAGTTGTAATTTCACATCAATTTGAGTGCAGTTTGAACGTTTATTTTGAACGAATACTAAAATCTCACTAAATTTACATTAAAACTAAAAATTATAAACGATGTAATTTTATATGTTCGTTGTAATATTGTAACTAAATAACAAAATGTTCATTCTACTGTTTACCATTTTAATTTTAAAACGAATACCCTCACATTTTTTAACTTTGGCGATTTTTTACTCCGAAGAGTTTGTTTAAATTTATAAACATGATTATTTTGCATGTTATTATGCGTGACTCAACAAACATTTTCTGTGTATTTGGTCGAAAATTACATGTCACGTTAAAAATACATTAATTACTTTGGCTCGATAAATTATTCGATTTTTTAATTACAAAATGATTGTTAATGTAAGATACGTAATTAGTGAAAAAAGTCGGTCAAAGAGTCGGAGCAAAAAAAGTGACAACAATAACGGTCGCGAAATTCTTAGGTAACACTGTACAAAGTCTGGTAGGCGGGATAAACAAAGAGAGGGGTCTGAAATTTCTAGGGGGACTGTACCCCGGTATGCACCTGGTGTTCCAAGGGCCCGTACAAAGAGCCTACCAGGCTCCCCTCTCGCTGCCTGGAAGGACAATACTTTCCCCCCTTTGTTTCGATCTGCACGAGGGCTTCGCGTCAACCGAATAGTCAAAAATAAAAACGGCCGATCAATTTTTCGTCCTCTTTCACTTCAAGTATCTTGCACAATTTTTGCACGAAAATTCGTCGACCTCGTGAAACCTGTTTTAAAAAATGTTGTCAATCGTTTTAAACGAAGAAATATTGTTTACAATATTTTGTTAAACAAATGAAACAACGTAGTTGAACAAACGATTGTTTTTCTTGAGTTTTTTTTTTAGATTTTATTCTAGTCTGAGATTCTTTTCAAGGATGCAATTGATTGTGAAGAACAAGTGCACGAAAGATCGGAAACGAATTTGCTTTTTATGCTCTTCCGTTTCAAGTGGCGCAGTTCTGGGAATCACCCGGCCAGACACTTGTTAAAATTTGAACGCCGCTCGTGGTTTACACATAACGTCTTCTTTGTCTTTGTCTTCTTGGTGCTTTTTTGATCGTGCCGGCTTGACTTCAATTAACACAAATTAAAATAACAAAACAAGAACAAAATACTCTACGTTTAAATTGAACGGACGTTGCCCAAATTATGTTCACTGTTTCGTTAGTAAACTCAAAAACCACAATACTGTTTTTTATGCTCATTTTAATCCTTTTAATCATTTTTTAAACAAAAAAAACATGACGAAAATAAAAAATACACACAACCTAATTTTTAGGTTATGTTAGTTTATTAACTCGAAAAAACTGTTTGAAAAATACAGATAACATTCATTAATTTAATTTCTCAAAAAAAATGAAAAAAAAATCTTGAGGTTATGTTTCCAGTCTACAGATGGCGCGCTTTTCGAGGTTATGTAGATTCATAAACGTAAAACAACTGCAAACACTTACCACATGAAGTTATAAATTTCCGAAACAGGTAACGATCCAGTCTGGCTGTTCTTCAAAGCCATGGCGATGAGACAGGAGTACGAATAAGCAGGTTTGGGGTACGGTTTCTCTTCGTAATCAGAAAGGTCGTAATCCTTCTCCCTTTTGATTCCGAGTTGCGTGGCAGAGGGCGCGACGTGGACATTGTTGTTATACATCTGTTTGCGAACCTGGTGCGCCTGGCTGGGCGAGAGGACTTTGACATTTTGCACGCGGATACTGCCGACCTGGCCGTTGACCTTGCTCATCGGCTGCGACTTGGTGATCTGGGGCGCGATCGTCTTCAGCTGGCCGCCCTGCAGCACTATCGTTTGTTTTGCAACTTTGTCCTCCTCCTCGTCCGACTCATCATCCTCTTCGCTCTCGGAATTCTCGTTTTCGTACTGCTCGGTTTCTGTGTCGTTCTCCAGCTCCGTCTCGTCGTCCACGCTGACTTTCTCATCTTTTATGTCCGGCGTTTGGTCCGTGAACGAGTACCGCCTTTTGCTTGCTAACGTTTTTGGCGAACGCGCCCTCGCGGACAAAAGTGGAATTACCGAGTTGGGATTCACCATTACTGAACTTGCGTCACTCACGTTTAGGTCCAAATTGAAATTACTGCAATGAAAAAGTATTCTTTTAATCTACAGTTCGTTTTTGAGGTTAAAAATTGTTGACCCAACCTAACCTAACTTCGAGGTTCGGATTTGTTAACGTAACCTAACCTTGATATTAGAATTCGTTAACGTCACCTAACCTGAAATTACAGGTTATGTTTGATGTAATAAAAGTTGTGATTACCTGCTGGAGCTATTACTGTTGCCATTGAGAAGACTGGTGGAATTGAGCCATTTGTTGAGATCGTCTTGGGAGTCGATTGGTGCGTCGTCCAGCTCGAGGGGTGACCAGTCTGTGAAGTTGAAACCCATGTCGTGGTGCTCACCAATGACATTTTCGATCTCTGATTTGATGTCTACGTCCAACATCTCCTGCAAGGAGATGGTGTCGGTGTCCAGGTAGTAGTCCATCGTGAGCCAAGGATCCCGAGACGGTCCTTGATCCAACCCGGTACTGTGTCTGCTCTCCGTATCCAACATTCACACGACTGAAAAATAACCGAAAAACAACAATTATAACCTCAAAAGTTCAATTTAATATTTTCTAACCTAAAAAAAATGAAGAACGAAGTTTCTCTAACCTAACTTGACACGGGCAAAAACGACTTGAAACCTAACCTAACCTTAAAATTAATGCCATGTAAATTAGAACTTGGCCAAACAGGTTCGAGTTCGGTATAACGGTTGAGATTGTGGACTTCGTTTTTTGTGATATTTATAAATTTGTTCCCGTGTTGACCCTGAAAAAAGCAAAGTTGCATGCAACTCCCCCAAGCAAGACGTACGATACAAATCTACATTTGCAACTGTCAAGGACTTGATAATCTATTAAAAAGTGCGGCTTTTCGAAGCGTGAAGCAGTGTCGAAGAAAAGTGCACGAAAGGAAGAAGGGCGAAGGTTCTTGCAACATTGTTACTTGGTTCCGCAAAATCCAACAAAAAAAACACGACCGTAACCTTCTTTAGAAACAAGGACAGAACAAAACTAACCAAGTCCAATTTTTCGCGCCAATAATGATACAAAATTTCCGCTACAAAATGTAAACGAAAAAACAATAAACAAAAAATCTGTTCAACTTAGATTTGCCCGCCAATTGATTAACATTTTATTTTTCCCGCCAAAAAATGTAAACAAAACATGAACAAACCCCTTTATAATAACGTAATCAAACTTGTTTGCAAGGATGCAAAAAAAAGAAAGGGATGACAAAGGTGTAAACAAAAATTAGAAAATTGCGTTTGGTTGAAATTTGGATCGTGGGATGAGCTAAAGCAAGGCCAGCAAAGTCGCGCAGCGCAATCGGTCTGCATGTGCTCGTGACCTCGCGCGTCGATGTGAGCGTACGACGAGGGTCTTGAACCTACCGGCGACTTGTGGGTGTGACTGACTCATAGTACTATAGCCGACTTACTATAGCGCGTGTAGTACTCCACGAGGGAGAGAGACAACGGCGCGCAGCCATATACCGGGTGGCCGCTTTCACTCCATTCACAACTCCATTACGTCGTCTCACGCAATTTTTATCGTATTTACATTTTCGAACGCGCCCTTCCCCCCACCTCTCCGCCTTTCTTTTTTCTTCATCTCTTATCTTTTGCCGCAAATTCTGTCGCCTGCTCCTTAACACTACCGTCAAACCGACAAGGACAGAACTTGTATTATGTCAACAAAACAAGACTTGTAATTATTCTCGCTATACTTTTGATTTTGATATTTAGATTCCTAAACTTGTTGTTGTTCTTTTTTTGCGGCTGAAGGGTTGCGGGTTTGTTTACAGTTTTGAATTGTTTCGCGACCTTCAATAGTGATCGAATTGTCTTTGTTTTGTTTTGAAAAAAAGAAGAATAGATTTGACCTTTTGACCCCCGCTGTCATTTGGAGAAAGTAACGAATTATAAGGAAAAGATGATTTTGGGACAACAAAAATTGATTGATGATGATTTTTTGTTTGTTGGCACGCGACAAGGTGTTGGAAATTTCGATGAAAAACAGCCGGGTGTTTTTCCAATTTTTGTTGTTTTTCATGACGGGTGCAGGTCCGGCGTAGTCGGCAGCTGACATGACAACTGTCATGATTTTTTTCCAACTCTGAATGTTTTCTTCCAAAATTTTCATTTTTTTCATCCAAAGGACAATGTAATGTAAACAAATGAAGAAAATATGAACGAATACATGTAAACAAAATGAATCTGGTTCAAATTTTAGATTCAAGTTAAAAGTAAATAAACTTACAAAACGTAAAATAAATCGGAACAAAATGAATCTAATCAAAATTTCGAATCACTATTAAAGTAAAAACCCCGAAAATTATAACAAAAGTTTTGAACAAATGAAAAGAATATACTTCCAAAAGTTCGAATGACAACGTAAATAAACAAAAAATGCAAACAAGAGTCAGACAATTTTTAGCGGTTAATAAAAATGAAAGAAAAATTGACATAAAAAAGGGCGGGAAATTTAAGTATTGACTTGTTAAACTTGTCAAAGTCATTCCAAAGACAAAACAGGCTGTTTGTTTAGTAACGAAAAATCAAAAGAAGAAATCTCGCGGCCGGAAACGAAGCAGCTGCCAGATGCCTACTTCCTACACGTGTGTCGACCAAAATAACAAAGTGTCGATATCAAAATAGTTGCGGTTGAAGAGCAACAACCAACCCCGCGCTTTCCGCGAATCGCTTCGACTTTCTGCTTCTTTTCCAGCGAATCGTTACGTTCATCACTTTCTCGTCTAGCTTTTTCTCGACTGGTAATTTTTAAAATTACCAAAACAAACAAGAAAACAAAACTACCAACTTGTCCTTGTGTGCGCATATTTTTTTACACTCAGACTTTTTTGAAGTTAGGGAAAAGTGCTGTTTGCGGGTTCAAAAGAAACGCGAATTCGCACTACCAAAAAGAAAAAACAAATTTTTTGAGGTTAGAAAAAAAATTCGTTAGACTTTTTTGAGGTCGGAAGAAACATCGTCTTGCAAGAACGAAAGCAATGCAGTAATTTTGAGGTTAGAAAAAAGGGGGACGAATAGGAAAAAAAGGAAATTTGGAGGTTATGTAAAGACAATTGGAAAGATTAGGTTTGAATGTATCAAAAAGGAGCCGCAAGCAGGCATAATCGCAGCGATAAAAATTCGCGCGCTCGCCTTCGCGTTCAATTCATTTCATAAACCCGATCCCGAATGGGAAACCGGTTCCTTTCTTTCTCTGTTGGCTCTCGGCGGCACGAAGAAGCTCGCCTTTCCGTGCTCGAGCACGGTATCCCGCGCGCGACCCAACATATTTACAAAAACCCTTCATTCGTCACTGGCATCTGTTGTGTATGTATTTGGAATGTTGCCGCTATTTTTTTATCCCTCCCTCTCCCTTTCTCTTTTTCTTCTTTTCATCTTCCGATATTTTATCGTCATGTTTTCGCTTACAATGTATATCGTCATGATTTACAATCCATATCAATAAACAATGGCCAATTTCAATCTCTTTCCGTTCCAATTTTTTGTTTACAAATAAAAACGAAACATTTGTTTGCATCATTCAAACAACAAACCGAACACAAAAATTGTTTACTAAAAAAAAAAACAGTTTCATTTTGGATATCTTTGTTAATTTTCTGTCCGAGTCAAGGTCAAAGAAAAAATGTGTCCTATCGTTCGAAAAACAATAAACATTGAAAAAATAAACAAAGGTCAACAGAAGGTCGTCAACTCTGGTCGAAAATGTTGTCACACTTTTCGGTCAGCAAAGAGAAGAAAAATGACAAAAAAATTGAATAAAAATCAATTAATTAAATAAGAAGAAATAGTAAATTAAAAACGACGATTTGTTTGCTTACATAAAAAGTTGACTGCTGAATGAACAAGATACACCACGATCCACGATGAGAAGAAAAAAAACGAGCACTGAGAAAAACCACGTGTTCAACTGTGTTGAGGTAGAGAGGTTTATGTGACAAGTTCAACTGGCAGTTCGGCGGAGACTAATGGCCAGGGCCAGGATGTGGAATCGAGATGTAAAATCGTCGTCCCTTTGTCTTGAAGAAAACTTTGGTACGGCTTATGAATCGTCAGCAGACTGAATCGGCCTCTTCAAACCCGCCCCCCTTGCTTTTGAAAGTGAAAGCAAATAACCTTTTTTTGCTAATCTCCAATTTTCAATTGTTATCTAAACAATACCGATTTTTCGGTAGTCAAACCAAAGATACATTCAGACTCATTAGAATGAACAATTCAAAGACTTCAATTTCATGTTCGTATGACAATAAATAAATATCTCCTTTGGAACCAAGTTTTATGGACAAAGTTGTTTGAATGTTAGTAGACTGTATTTGTTTATTTGTAAAACATGTTTTAATTTTAAAATAGGAAGAAGAATTTTTGGATGACGAAAAAAAAAAGTAGTATGTAAATTAGCGGTGGGGCAGAAAATTGAAATCGAGAATTTGGGCAGGTACGAAAACCGAAGTCGGTTTTCAGGTACAAAAGAATGCCTCGCAGGTAGACGTGTCTGCCAAGTTGAAAAACTTAGACCCTTAGAAATAGCCTTTGGTGTAAAGTTATTCGAGCTATTTTGACATTCTGGCATTTCTGGCGCGTCTGTCAGCGCGGAAATCGTTTTCTCTTTTTATGGTGCTGAAATTTCGCATGAAACCGGTCTATTAATAAACCCCCAGACGCTAATTAATCCCAAGACCATTATTTTTCCCGACTCGAATCCAATTTGGATTTGTTTTCACCCCCCCCCCCTTGCATTTTATTCCAGAATTTTAATTCCGTTTTGATAATCTAACAAAAACAGGTGCTGATGAGGATCCTTCTAAACATCTGCCCAACATTTGTTCCTTTTTCTCGCCGACTTTCCAAATCGCCAGACGTTCTTGGGCGGAGTTCTTGGAACGCCGAATTATGAGAGAAATGATGTCATTTCCATTTGCTCTAATCTGCCTTTTTTTCTCAGGTTAACGGTATGGCTCCTACCAGCACGTGGTAAGGCCAGCTGCAGGGGTTTCAGTTTTCCCGAACAGATTTCCCATTATCTTGGATTTTCACCTGAGCCAGATCTCACTTTTGTCAAAAACAAATCGCCATTTTATTATCGAGACTGTATTACCTTTGTTCGGGCTTCCCTGGCAATATTCTTTTATTGACTCAGGTCAAGTGTTGTTCCTCATTCTTTCTTTTTTTCGACAGAAAAAAGAAGATATAAAACAATTCCATTTTATACAATCTTTTTAGTTTTCACGAAAATGAACGTTTTACAATCTGCCGAACTAGCGTTAACATAACCTCGAAAAAAGGTTATTTGTTTTTTCATACAAATCCAATTCCAAAAAAAAAACATAAACATCAACATAACCTCACAATTGTATTTCAATCAATGTTTTGTTATGCGGATTGTTGTTTCGATTGAAAAATCAAAGTAGTCATTTGGTAATGAAAAAAAAAAGACGAAAAAAAGTATGGAAAAATGAAGAATTACGGAGGGTTGATTAACGGCGTTCTCAAAGGGATAGATTTTATATCGCCAGGGCGTGGAAGCTCGGATCTGTCGTGGACCAAATGTACGTATATACGTATCTCATTTTGCGAGTATCGATCCAGCCCCTCTACCGGAGGGGTGGATGCGCGCGAGACAGTCGGCTGCACCCTCTCTTGACGCATAGAAAAGAGCGCGGCCAAGCCGAGGGGAGAGATAACGCGCTACGCAAGGAGCAAACTGCGTTTTACAATTCAGTAGCCGCGCCAGCATTTTGATACTTTCGCAAACCAACTTTATTATTAGACGCACTTTTTTCACCCCTCCCTCCTTCTCTTCATTTGTAATTATCCGCAATCTTAGTCGCCCTGGCGAGGAGTCTTAGTCTGTTCAGTACAGTTGATCCAATCGAAAATTTTGTTCGATCCAAATTAAGTCTGGGGTTGATCTGCTGGGCTTGGCCGTCGACCTTTGCTTGGTGTTTACGAAGATGAAAATGTAAACGGCTACAGTTGACGATTTCAAAGCTTTTTATAGAATTAGAAAATTTGAGGACTCTCATCAAATTCATCGTTTGCTGTAATTTGCCCGAGGAAAATGTCATCAAGCTCGTTTAATAGATCCCTACCTTGGTTGATGGACTTTTTAATAGCGCTTTGTGAATCCACATTTCAGTTTTTCATTCCATACGTTTGTTTATTTACGAAAAAAAAACTTTTTTTTTGACATTTGTTTTTAATAGGGAGTGGGAGAAGGGGAGGAAAATTTGAAACTGACAGTGAAAAACTGGTTTTTCTCCCTGATAAGAAGTTACGTAACGAAGGGATTGGAACACTAACACGATTAATATAATGGCGCCTGTGGGGTACTTCCTTCGCTGGGCATATGGCGAGGGGTTCCCGGAAGGTTCCCACGGCCGAATGCTTCTCGTCCAATGAGCGCCCATTTGCGATTCAGGCTCTAATATTTCGGCGACTAATAAAACCCACTCGTAAAAAATCACTCGATTTTTCAATACCACAAATTCGTTCTTTTTTCGTCTTCCTGGCACTATTCGTGATTTTTCAGAGTTCACTGTACGTTCGGACTGGACGAAACTGAACTATAAATATGACGTAGCAAATAACTTTCCTTGACATTTTTTGAAGTCGTGTTATTTGTCGGAGCAACGATTCGCAACGTTTCAAGGTCGCTGAAATAAAAGTTAGTCGAGCAGAGACCACGGACTCCTCTGCTGATGATTTCGAGGAAAAAAAAAAGGCAAGAACAAAAGAAAGAATTGCGGTTGAAGACTAAGCAGCGAGGCGTTGGGAGTTCGTATCTTTTTTATAATTTATGCATCGTCAACAAAGCGCGGCAATCTGATAGGACAATTGGGACTCTCGTAAACCGATCGCGCACCTGCTAAAAAATCCGGCTATGAAATTGGAACGCGGAAGAACCCGTCTAATCAGTCGGCAATTTTTTTTTTTCAATTTCACACAAAGTTAACAAAAGAAAGTAAAATAAAGAGTGAAGTAATTGAATGAGACAATGGTGAAGGATGCCTGAAAAGTGTCAAATTGTTGTCTTGTCTTTTGTTTATTTTTGTTGCCGTTTTTTGAATGGCAAAAGTTCCCGCCAAAAAAATAAATGAGTTATAAAAAATCACTTCCCGCCGAATCCGGCGGACATGTTTGTGCAAAAACCCGTGGCTGCCGAAACAAAACGGCCGAGGCTGTGTTTCCCTCCATTTTCGAACGTCAGAACGAGAAACCACGAAAATCAACAAACCTCCCAACCGTCAACAATCATGTCACTCCCAATTTGCAAACTAACCTAGAACATGTACTAAACAAAACAAATCTACTTACTAAAAAAACAACAAAATCTCCTTCCACCGGAAACAAAATGCAAACAGGCAAACAAACCAAAAATTGTTACATTTTTGCAAACCCCCACTGTTCAAATGTTGAAGTCATAACGGTTTTTTCTTTCGAAGAAAAACAAACAAAAATTGCGAAAAAAATTCTGAACCCTCAAAACACCGGGCGAAAACATACAATGTTTACATTCTGCACTTTCAAAACAAAACATGAATTTTGAATTTAAAAAGCAATATAAATAATATGAAAAGTGGAAAGAGGGGATAAGAAAGATGAGAATGGAAATTTGAAAAAGGTACACAGTGTATATGGCGAGCGGTTATACGGGGACGTTGGCGGACACACAGACAGGTAATCCGCACACAATCAAACTGCGCCGTTTATGTGCTTTTGGGGAGAAAAAATGGTTTGATAAAAATAGGACTTACCGTAGGCAGAATCGCGTCCAGGCGAAGACGTCGACGTCGCGCATAAATCTCGCCGGTTGTTTCGGTCTAAAGCGCGCACTCTCCGGCAGCAGAGCACAAACGAGCACCGACACAGGACCCCCTTTGCGGAACTGAGAGCCAATGTTGACGGCGCGGACCCGTGAACAAAGACCACGCACGATTTCAAATCCACGCGCGCTCATTGGTCGCGCCGAGTCACGTGACACCAATGCTGCGTAGTCGTGCCGCGCGCACCCACCGAAAAACCTACAAAAACCGCTCAAATTTCACACTTTTTGCAATTTTCAACCTTTGACAATTCGTTTTTTCACATAACCTTCTAGTTGTTCCAGTTTTTTCTCTAACTTTTGATGATTTTGAAGGCAAATCATCCGTGGGAGAGGAATGGACGACAATCGACTCGCCCATTTTGACAGGCAGATACATTTTTTCGATTTTCCAACGAGTTTTGTTTTGTTTTGAGTGCAAATTTAGAGGAGGTGAGGAGAAAAGCGGGAAGCTAATTTTGGGACAATTTTTTGGGTTAATTTTTGTCGGCATAATGGAAAGAAGAGAAGAGAAAGGTCGGGCGAGTTCATTTTGGCGTGTGGGGGCGGTGGACATCATGGCGGGAACGTATGAACCCATCGATTGGCCCCGCAGAGAGGGGCGAGCAAAACAGAAAACATGCGGCCACTGTCACCCCAGGCGCTTTTTCCCGCCAGACCTTTTTTTACCTCTCGAGGGACGTTGTTTTGTTTGTATTGTTGTTTTTTTGTTGAAGAATACGTTTTTAGAGGTTATGTTTGTATGTTTATTAGTAACTTTTAAACGGTCTTTGGTTTTTGGCGACAGGGTTGGGTATTTTATATTTTTTTCTTTTTTTAAAATTAAAATGAATTGAATATAAATTCAATATTAACGTTGAATATTACTTTCTATTTTCAATCATTGAATTTTGATATTAAAATTAGAATGATACAATTTTTAATCAAATTTTACTTTGAACTTTCATTCCGAAAAATTTTTTTGCTTTTTTTGGCTTTTGCATTTAACAAATTTAATTTGAAAAAAAGTTTTTATCAATTTAGTTTTTGAGATTGACTGTTTATATTTGTTTTCATTATAAAAATAAAATAATCGAAAACTGATTTTGATAATTCATTTTTTGTTGTATTAAGTTAAATTCTACTTTTGCAAGATTTAAAGAGATTGAAGCCAACTTTTAGACCAAAACTAGAAGAAAAAAATAAGTACAATGACTTACCCAACCCTGTACAAAAAGCTTTTACACTCTCTGACAATAGTAACAGTCGTAGAGATTTGGATACATAATGGAAACAAAAGCATAAACAATATTTATTGCACTTTCACTGTCAAACTGTCAATTTTCCATCACTTTTTCACGTTTCACTCATTTTCAACAATATTCACTTGTTCACTTGTTCGTCGAATTTTTCCATCCTTTTTCCATTTTCCTTCCTGTTTTCCTCTCCTTCGTTTGTAACAAATTGCACGTGCAAAAATTGTATTCGACTAAATTCTTTTCAGAATTTATAAATTTCTATAAACTTAACTCATTTCATGTATAAATCTCAGTGTAAATATTTTCCTCTAAATATATATATATATATCTTCAATTGTAGTTTGGCTGAGTAGTTTTCCGGTCAGGTACGCCAATTTAATTGCACTTTGGTAATTGGAACATTTCTTCAACAGTTAGCCACGTCTGGGATGAGTTTCATGTAGATCTTGATCCCGTTCAGGAAAGTGTCCTTGTTGAGAAACTCGTTATGGTCGTGGAGCAAGGTCGGCGTAAGGTTTGCAGGGGTGAAACCGATTGCTGGAATTCCTATCTGAAATTTCACGAAAAACAACAAATTAGAATGTTGAAAAAATCAGAAAACTCTATTTTCCGGAAAAACATTTTGATTTATTGATTTTATTTTTTTGTATTTTTGTTTGTTAAGGAAAATATTGTTTACCTGTCGAACATATCGGCTATCAGTGCCGCCTGGAAAAACGCCGGTTTTCATGGCCAAACCCTGTTCCTCACAACTTTTTTTGAACGCCAACCAAAACAAATTCGAATCATCAAGAACAGTACTTGCGATTCTGGGGTCTTTTTTTTCAAACTCCAAGTGAACCCCTTCACCAGCCTCCTTGCACCAGCTGTTCAGAATCGACTCGACCTCCTCGGGAAGCATCGATGGAGGAATTCGAATATCGTAGACTGCTGTCATCTCGTCAGGAATCACATTCGTTTGAACTCCACCCTGCAATTTCGAAATCTCGTTTACAACACGTCCAAAAACTTGTTTTCGTTCTTCTTTCAATTTAATTTCTTGTTGAAAACTTACTGTCCGTTATCCCAACTAAGTTCAGTCATGAAATGTTATTTCACATAAAAAATTAATTTGGAACATTGGAACATTGAAATCGTGAATTCTGGTTATAAAATTACAAATCTCACCGAAATTTGAGTCAGATTGATAGTAACAACATCGCCGATTTGCACATTTGGATCTTTCAATCTGAGCTTTTGCTGCTGACGAAACTCGTAGCTTCTTGAGAGGACTATTTGCAGTTTCTCTCCAGGAGTATTATCAAGCAACAGAGAACCATGGCCTGGATTTCCTGGGCACTTGATAGCAACGTGCCAAATGTAACGTTCACCGTTGAAAAAGTAGTAGAGTTCTTCGGGCGAGCAAACACCTTCGTCCAGGGAAAAACCGACATTCAGGGCTTTAAATTCAGGAGTTTTAACAAACGATGCCATTCCCAAAGTTCCTCCAGTTTCCTCGTCGGGCACAAAGGAAAGGTGCACAGTTCTTTTGAATCTGTCGCCACGCAGTTTCAGTCGCCTTATTGCCTCCATGTACATTATTCCTACGCACTTCATGTCCTGTGCCCCGCGAGCGTAGATGTCACCTTTTGCGTCCATGTGGGCGTCGAATGGCGGGTACTTCCATTTATCCTGAAATCCAAATTGTAACATTTTTATTTGGTCAAAGTTTTGTGCAACTTTGGTTTCATTTTACAATAGCAAAAATGAAACTCAATTGGAAAAAATGTAAAAATTTTAAAGTAAATTTGAATTGCAAGAACTATCAAACATTAATTAATTAATTACTAAATTAATTATTGTAACTATCATTACATTAATTTCTTTAATACACAAAGCAGATTGATTTTCATTGATTGCATTTTTGTATGTTTTTTTTTTCACTTTTTTTTGTTTTTATATAAGAACTCTTACAGGAAAACAAGGGACGACGTCCATATGGCTGTTCAAAAGAACAGAAGTTTCTGATGGTGCGGTTCCCTCCCATGTGATAATAACAATCGGTTTCTTCGGATGGAACTCGAAAGTTTTGCAAGGCAAGCCCAATCCTTTCGCTTGGTTCTGCAGCCATTTTACACAATCAGCTGAAAAATAAATAAAACATCAATAACAATCCTTACTTGAAATTACTTCAAGTTAATTCTCAATTCATTAAGAAATAATAACTATTAGTAACTCTTTACAAAAATAACCCAATATAAAAAATTACAATTTTGCAAATTTGTCTATTTTTTTATGTTTAATGTTTTCGAATAAATGTAAATTTGTTTTCAATCTGAAAAATATCCCATTACAAATAAAAGTAATTTGTTTCGAATTCAGTTTGTTCGATTAGCAAAACCAATTGACTGGAATGGAAAATAACAAAAATGAAATTAATGATGTGTATCAAAAAACAAACAACAATGTAGGCAGAGATTTAGATGATTTTTCTCCCATTTTTCAAAATATCCCATCACAAAGTAATTTGTTTTGAATTCAGTTTGTTTGATTAGCAAAACAAAATGACTGAAATGGAAAATAACAAAAACGAAGTTAATGATGTGTATCAAAAAACAAACAACAATGTAGGCAGAGATTTAGATGATTTTTCTCCCATTTTTCAAAATATCCCATCACAAAGTAATTTGTTTCGAATTCAGTTTGTTTGCTTAGCAAATAAAAATGACAAAAATGAAATTAATGATGTTTATCAAAAAACAAACAACAATGTAGACAGAGACATAGATAATTTTTCTCCCATTTTTGAAAATATCCCATTACAAAGTGATTTGTTCCGAATTCAGTTTGTTTGCTTAGCAAATAAAAATGACTGGAATGGAAAATAACAAAAATGAAATTAATGGTGTGTATCAAAAAACAAACAACAATGTAGGCAGAGACTTAGACAATTTTTCTCTCGTCTTGACAAGTCAAAAACTACTGTCGTCTTATCTCAAGCGATAAAGCATCAAGTTATCAAAGCGATAATTGAATAATAACCCTCGAATAACATCTTTTCGTCAAGTTATGCTTGAAATTTTATTTGTCGTTTTCGGTCGTTGAATTCTTTCGCCTGAATAATTGTTTAGCGTTAAAAATTAAGCAATCGTTTTGTTTTTTCATTATTTTGTCTTCTCTCCAGCGGTTCTAGTTTTAATTAACTCGCATGAATAAAACATGAGAAACTGTAATTCATATGAAAATTAAGGTCACAAAACCTTTTTTTCAATTTTGTATCTTATTTTTTATAATAAACGAAAAAAACGGAAATCTCAACGAACTATTGATTTGTTATTAATTGATTGTTTATAAAAAGTTTAGAAATTGAAGAATCAAATAAAAAATCAATTAACAGCAAATGAACAAAGTGAATCCAAAATATTGAAAATACAAACTCTATCAGAAACAGTCCGATTTTTCTTTTAAAAAAGACACATAAAAGGTGATACATTGTACGGAAGTCTCCAGAATTGGAAAAAGGAATGTGTGTCAATTTCGAAGAAGTGTTGCGTCACAATTTTTTCATTCACAACAATTTTATCTCGCACTCTTCAACACGAAATCTTGATGTTTTGTCAGCGAAAGTCCTTTTATCCTTTTATGAAAACAAATTGGTTACAGATAAAATTACTTAATAAACAACATGTAAAAAAGACTCAGACATTTTTGTAAAACAAGCAAAGAACAATTGAAAGCTTCTTGTTTGTAAACAATATGTTGTCAGCAAAATGTTCTATACTTTGTTTATGGTCGTAGGTTTGTAAACAATCGAAAATTACCTTCTTTTTCAAAACTCAAAATGAAAGAAAAATTAACGGTTGCGTTTCAAAATATACTTCTTTAAAAACAAAAGCTTCATTCGAAATTTCTTTGAAATTACAAAAAATAACAAAATAAAGCGGTACCCCCGGGGAGAGGAAGACAGAGGGGGGTACCGGGGAAATTCGCCCAGTAACAGTGTCACAAACCATTGAAAAAAAATGACACAAATGAAAATGGGCATTTTCCGCACTTTCTCAGCAAAGTTGACCCGAAAACCCAGATTGCCAAGCTTGAGCGTCCTGGACGCTTTTCCTTGGCAGTAAAAACAACTGTGACTTTGGAGAAGCCGCTCGAAAAATTGCAACAAAAACAAAAAGGTGAAAATTGCTAAAATGGAGGATATGAATTTCCAAAAAAATGTCCAAGAGCAGCAAAAACAAGGAGGGAAAAAAGAAAAATCGGTCCGAGCGTGTGGCGTCACCGAAGCGACGCTGTGGCGTGGCGGAGGCGGAAAAGGCGACGCGTGAAAAATAACAATATTTATACGCACAATTTTTATATTGAACAAGGTGGAAAAACAATAAATAAACAATAACAGCCGGGGAACGAAACAAACGACTGGGTGGGGCAGACAATGGTGGCGTCCGGACGCTCCGACCTCGACGCGATTTTCACACTCTTTTTAATAATTTGATTTTTTGAATTGCGAGGATAATGTTTTTCTTAAAAATTCGTTTTACAGGGTTTTTCGTATGATTGTTTTTATGAGGTTTGTGTTTTAAGAAGGGCTTTGAGGTTTGGGACCCGGCAGAATGAGGTTGAATCGGCGTGACAATTTAAAGGGCAAAACGGAAAAAAGGGTACGGAAAAACTTACTGTAGTCGACGTCCGGATGGACCGTCGGGAAACGAAGATAGTCGCGAAAATTGTTCACAGCTGTTAGGTCCAGCTGATCTTGCTGGGAGGAGGACATCGACATCGCGCGGCGGTGACGGTGCGTGGACTGCGTTACTGCGTTGAGAGTCGCGTCGGACGTGGTCGGACGCCGCGGCTGCGGTCGTATATAGCAGACGCCGCGTGCCGCCACCAATGCCACGCTTGCGCGCCAGTTCCAACTTTTCGCACGTATTCACTTTTTTTTCAGACTTAATAGCAATGTTTTGAACGATTTCAAACATTCTTAATTTTAAGGTAATTATTAGCCTTGATTTTTTCGTTTATAAACAACATTCAGTTTGTTTTGATGACTTTTTCTTTTAGGCAAAACGACTTGACTTTGACAATGTTTGACAATAAATTAGACTTTGATTAGACTATTTTTTCTGAAAATAACTGTTACGTTTACATTTGTTTATTTTTTTTTAATTTCAAATGAAAGTTTTATTCTGTTCACGATAAAAAACGGCCACATTGAGAACGGAAGCTGAAATTGTGATCTCTGACAATATTAATCTTGTCGCTGTTATCGTCTAAACCATAAGGGACAGGCTATCAACGGGAAATTAATTCTACCGACAAGCTAAAAGTAAGACTAGAGAAAAAAATTGTTTATTCGTATAGTCATGATATGATATATGTTCTAAATTTTATACATTTGACAGTGCTTGAATGATTTCCATGTAGATTTTAATTCCGTTTAAGAACACCGTTTTGTTCAAGTGCTCATCGTGATCGTGAATCGAGTTGACGGAGTAGCACATCGGTGAAAAATTGAATGCTGAAATTCCCATCTGTAACAATGTCAAACAAACTTTTAACAATCAAAACGGTTTCCAATTTTCATAAAAAAATGTTATGAACAAACCTGACGCATGAATCTCATATCAGTTGATGCAGGACATGTTTGGACTTCCAACCTTCTATTGAGTCTATCAAAAACACTTTTAAAAGCTACCCAAAATGGATTGTCCGCCAATTCTGTCGAACAAATCTTCGGATTTTTTAATTGAAACTCTAATTCAACATTTTTTCCAGCGTTATCGCACCAATTCAAGAACATTTTTTCAACTTCATCAAAGTCACATTCTGGGGGGATTCTCACGTCAAAACTCGCTGAAAAGAAGTCGGGGATCACGTTTGCTTGAAGTCCACCCTGAAACAAACAAATTTTAAACTAAATGTCAAATTTCAAATGCCATAATTCAAATTATGTTTGTAAACAAACTTCTGTAATTCTGTTGTTCAAAAACAAGATTTCCGTGACCTTCAATGTTTTCATACAAAGAATGTAAACAAATTACTAAACAAGTTACTAGACACTAAAAATAAAACTAAAGTTACTAGCTACTAAAAACAAGTTATTCAAGGCAAAAATATTCGTTTGTTTATGCCCATCAATCCACTAGTTTACAGATAAAGTATCACAAAAATTGAATGACCTTCAGTATAGTGAGGTTGGCAGTAACCAAATCGCAAAGCTTGTAGCGACCCTCGTCAACTTTCCTCTTCTGTTCTTCTCTGAACTGCGAGTAGCTTGACAAAACGCGCGCCAATTTTTCTCCCGCGGTATCATCGAGCAATAAAGATCCATGTCCGGCGCTTCCGGAGCAACGAATCGTTATATTCCAAATGGTCCTCTCGCCATTAAATATAACGAAGAGATCGTCGCGAGTGACCATGCCCTCGTCAAGTGCAAAACCGACGTTCAGATCCCTGAACTCGGCCATTTTCACAAACAACTTCATCCCTAAAAGCCCGCCAATTTCCTCGTCCGGCACAAAACCAACGTGGATGGAACGTTTTGGGACGAATTTTTGTTTTTGAAGTCGACGAATGGATTCGAGATACTGCACGCCTACGCATTTCATATCTTGAGCTCCGCGAGCAAAAATGTTTCCTTCGGCGTCCTCGAAGGCGCTGAACGGTGGATGGGTCCACTTGTCCTTAAAGGAAAAACAATGTTTGACATTGAGAAAACAACGTTTTTGAATGTTTATATTTTGTTTGCCTTTCCTCTTATTTTGGAAGGTTGTTTTGTTTTGTTAGGGGAGGGTTGTTTTTGTCTTTGTTTTGTTTTGTTTTGTTTGTTCGAATTTGCAATAAGAAGAAAAAAAAGTTTTTTTTTAAATGTTTCTTTTGATATCAATAAAAAGAAAAGAAATCATGTTTTTTACAGGAAATACGGGCACAACATCCATATGGCAATTGAGCCAAATTGAAGGAAGCGAAGGTTCTCGTCCGAGCCAAGTGATAATTATCACTGGTTTGTTAGGGTGAACTTCGACGACTTTGCATGGCAATTGCAACGACTCGGCTTGTTTTTTCAAAAACTTCACACAATCGCCTGAAAATAAAGTAACAAAAAACAATGATATTTCTCTTATTACACAAAACTGCACAAACGAATTAAAAAAGCGTTTTTTTATCATCGATAGTTACTGACATATGTGAAATTAATTTATTTAACTTCGCGATAAAGCTTTCGCGGATGCTTAAATAGTTACATCAAATTGTAAATGTAAAATAAAATGTATGTACATTTATGAAAATTGATTGTTCACTTACTGTAATCGATATTGGGCTGTACCGAAGGAATCCTTAAAAATTCTTTGAAATTGTCAACGGCCGTTTGGTCCAGATTGTCCATTTTCGAGGTCAAAGAGGTCAACCCACTTACAGCAATAACAACAAAAAAGCAATAACAATTCAAAATTGTTAACAAAACAGAAACTAAGAAAGAAAAAAAAACAGAGAAGAAACAAAATGATATAACTTAGGCGAGTTTATGAATAATTGAAAAATTTACTAGTTGAAGTACCTTGCAAAAGTGGCATTTGTTCTCACCTATCTGCGAGTTGATATAAACCAGCTTATCACTGATGGCTGAGGATTGAATAACGAGATAAAACATCGATATCATTAATTCGTAAAATGTATTCAGATTTATTAAATCTCACGTATGTCTAAATATGAGCTCTTTACATAATATTATACTTTTATATATAACTATATATATATCATATACCATATAAACAGCCTATACGTATATCATATATATATAAACGTCGTAATAATATTTATAATATTTATATATCAATATTAATGTGTAATGCTCGAAAACTCGAAGAGTAATTTCTGTTTTAGCGGTACGAATTAAATTATGATACAGTTTAGTAAGTGGTTGGTAATATGGCTATCGTTAAATCTAGGCACATACACATGACAGCGACTTGCGAATTCTTGCTTAACTCCTACATTATCATTTATAATAACCTGGTGTATTTATACTTGCTTTCTTTTTTATTTATAATTGTTTTTTTATATATTTCATATGTAAAGTAAAAAAAGTACAATTCAAACATTCTCTCGAACAAGTTTTTCTCATTTAGTGTTTTTTTTTGTCAATTTTTGTGATCTTTTTGTGATTCCTGTGGGTTCTCCAGTTATTTCATTATTTACAATTTCAGATGAGAAAAAATTGTGCAATGCAACTAACACTTGTCTAAACATTAGGAGAAAAGTCAGCGCACATTGAAGTTACTCCCTGGACGGTTTTGTCCAATTGCAAAATTTCATTATTTTTTTTTCTTGCAATTTTCACCGGTCCGGGGAACAGTTATGACGTAAGTAAAAGCGACGAGGCTACAACGTCGAGAACATACTACGCAAGCGGCGATACAACCTCGATTTTTCGGCATCTTACAAAAAATGAGTTTTTGTTTGTATTCTTATTTATTGCTCCATCGCTTTCAAAAAAGTTTGCATTTTTTTACTATTTTGTTATCGTTACTTTTTGAGCCCCTTTTTCGTCATGAAATACTGCGCAAGGAAAAATACTGAGCCTCGAAATGACGATGGATTTCAAAATTGTTCTTTTTTGTAAGATTTCGATATTTTTTCAAAATGCTCTTCTAAGATTATCACATTTAGATGAAAGGAAACGTTCCTTTCTTCGGTTTACTGTTTCACCATTGTTTGTGTTTTTTTCAATTTTTTTCTCGAAAGTTTTTTTCTGTTAATTTTGATAAAAAAAGTGAATAACAAAATTATTTCTATTTTTTCAAATCGGAGCGAACAGAAAATTATATTTTTGATATCTACAGTATGCGCTCGGAAAGTTACAACTCGTAGTTTGTAATCATAAACTTTTTTTCTGCCTGTTTATACGCGTTTTATTCGAATCGCTCATACAATAAATATTACACGAGTGTGTCGAGTTAGCGAACAAAGCGCCGGTAAAAAAATAACACTCCAACTTAAATATTTACAATGACAATTATTTACATATAATATATAGAATCGTTCAACATCTTTCGTTTTTTGTTTTCGTCCCCCAGAAAATTTTAGTAAGAAGAAACGGGGGGGGGGGGATAAAAACCCACTTTAGCCGGAGGCAAAGAGATTTATTTACATCCATCCATTTGTCGCAACTTTTTTATTTCTCTGTCTGAAAGTTGAAAGATTGAACGGAAAGATTAATTAACAACTACTAGGTAATCCTATGGTAACCTACTGGTAACCTACAACATTATGCACCGAAATTCGTACTATCACAACGAAAGAAAAAAAAACGAAATACCGTCATCTTGCAAAACGGCAACCTAAACTCAACGTGTGCAAAAGTATAAAAAACAACCTGAAAAAAAGAGAAATATACATAATATAAACAAAAACCAAAGAAGTTGACATTAATTTCCGTGACGGGCGCCATTTTTAAAATTTGTACAACTGGCGCCATCTACGATCGGTTGAAAAAGTTCGACTTGGCGGGCGGAAGTGGTGGGGGGAGCGCGGTGAAAGTTGCGGTGGAAGGGGGAACGGGTACTGGAGGAGGGGCTGTGAAGCAGACAGGTGGCGCTGACGTCGGGGGCGGCAACGGTGGCGGCGGTGGCGGCACAAATGCCGGGGGATAGGGGTTCGCGCCAGGTGGCGCTTGCGGCACTACGAACCGCTGTTGTGGCGTCTCCGGTCTGAATTTGCAGTTGGGGTAGAGGGCGCCAGGCGGCGGTGGCGGCACTGGCGCTGCGAACGACGGATAGGCGGCGCTGGCAACGCCTATCGGCGGTTTCGCGAACTGCGGGAACAAGTGTGATGCCGAACCTGGTGGCGGGATGTATGGCTGGGGCGGCAACTGTGCCACTCCTGGAAACACTCCTGCCAGCGATTGTGGTGTGCCCGTAGGCGAGGTTTGTCGAGCTTTTAGTATAGCTTCGGCTGTTAGACCTAGAATATAAATAATGAACCCTCGTTTAGCAAAAAAATCACTGCTAAAATAAATATTACTAATTTTGAAGTATTCCGTAGACGTTTAAGAAACATTCGTAATTGATTATTATTATATATATATGATGTTTCACAAAAATTGATCTGTTAAAATTTTAGTGTTTTAGCGTTTAAAGCCTTAATAATTACCTTGTTTTCTTGCCCTTTCCTCCTCATCGTCGCTCAAAAACAGTCCAAATTCGCGTTTCAGCCTTTCAGTTAGGTTCTCTCGTTGCCTCTCGACGAGTGTAGGTGCCGCGGACCATCCCATGGTACCGTCCTCGCCTATAACTAAATTTACGTCTTAGTAACGTAAAGAGAGAAGATGTATTAAATAAAACGTCACAACATTGTTAGTTTCTACAATTTCACTTGATCCATATCATTATTTGTATTGGTCTAATTTCTTGCAAATTTTTCAACTCACCTTTTTTCTCTTCAGAGTTTTCAAGATTGGCAAACAGGGGTAAAGTAGACAGGCCTGGCAAGTCCTGCGCAGCTTTAGCACTTTCATCGTCAGAGCTTAAAGACGATGTGCCACTGCTCGCACTGCCTGACCTCTCTCGCGATTTTTCCTGCTGGTTTGAAGAGTCTCCTGTAGTCTCTTGCTCCGGAGGGGTTCCTGTTGATTGCTGCTTTCTTTTTCTGTATTCTGATATTGATAACTACAACAACAACAAAAACAAACGTTAATTAAAAAATCAAAAACCAACAAACGTCAGCATCAAATTAATCTCAAACACGTTTCATTTCTTTGTTCACATACTTTTCGTTTGATCGGCGGTATCTCCGCTTTAGCAGAAGTCGCAGGCACATCTTTAGGAGTGACAGTACGAGGATCCCTTGCCACTCTTGGTTTCTTGTCCTCATCCCTCTCGACCCTGACGTCCTTCGGTTCCTCAAGTACCATTTTTGTACTACCAGTCTCCATTTCAGACACAACATTCTGATTTTGGTTGTGTGTCAGCGCAGGTGGCGCCACCTCTTCAATAACAGTATCCGCTACCAACTTTGTCTCAAGGAGTTCCCTCAAAGCTGCCGAGAGGGTTGATTTGTCTTCGAGAACTTGTGAAGATTCGTTTTCTAAAATCGAGGATTCTATTATTGCCGCTTCTATTGGCAACTGCGAATTTTTCACAGGCGATGGCTCAGCTGTTGGCTTTTTTTTGATTCGTTCAGACAGAGGTGGGATTGATGGGAATGGTTTCTTCTTGATTTCTTCTTTCTCCAACCTGCAGGTGTCGCTGAAAATAACAAATACAAATTAATATTCATCAAAATTTACTCTCAATATTTCAACAAAAAAAATCATTTCTTGTTCATTCACAGTTTACCTTTCTGCTGGGGTAGAATCAGCCATGACCTTGAGTTCCTCAAGAGCTTCAACAGGACACATTTTCTTCTCCTCAAACTGCTCAAACATGTCAATCTCAACTGTCTTTTCCCGGTCGATCTTCTCTTGTTCCATCTCTTTTATTCGCTCTATTTCTCTTTCTATCTCTTTCTGTTTCTCCATCTCTTGCTGTTGTTCCAACTCTCGCTGTTTCTCTGCCTCTTTCTGTCTTTCCAGCTCTTTAATTTTCTCCATCTCTCTCTCCTTCTCTTTTTCCACCTCTCTTGCTTCTTCCCTAATTTTAACTTTCTCTTTGTCTTTGTCGTCCTCTTCATCTTCAAGTTCCCTCTCAGATTCTGAGTCCTCCTTAGAACTTTCCATGAGTCCCTCAATGCCATCGACATTTTTAAACCTTTCGCTCAGAGGTTCGAGAGCCTTCGCATAATCGTTACCATCGTCTCCTGTGAGCTTCATCATCTGAGCCTCTACGTCAAACTCATCGATCGACATACTATCCTCGTCTTTTTTAGCCACCTCCTTAGGAACGTCCACCTCCATCACAAAATTCTCCTTAGGAACTTCCTCCTCATCAGAATATAGCGTTTCTGTCTTGCCCTCGAACTTAAATTCGGCCGCCGTTGAACTGTCCACCTTCATTTCCATTTTCAAGTTTTGAACCTCGGGTTTGATGTCCAACTCCTCTTCCTTCACCTGAAACGACTGCGCTGGTTTTGATTCCTCGGACAAATTTTCCAAAAAGTCGTCCTGAAAAAGGAGAAGTCAAGTTGTTAAGACTGCGCAAAAAAGTTTGTTTTCTGTTACGGATTGACAATCCACAACTGCACTTTAAGGTTGTACCTTTTTTTCTTTTTGTAAACCTGCCAAGTCGTGTCGGTCCTTGTGATCATTTTTAAATAGAAATTGTCCTACTTTGAATGTCTCTTTCGAGTTCCATTATACTGTTGTGAAAAATTGCGGACGCATTAATTTGTACACGTTGATGAAAAGGGTGCGAGACGTGACTGACAGCGACTTTACAGTTTACGAGGTGCAGTGTGAACACAACTTTTCTTTTCTCTCACTTTTTCTTTCGTCCCCACAACAAACGATTTTGTTTAACAAATTTTTTTCAAAGTTTTCAAAACATTACTTATTCATAGAAAACACATTTCTGTTTGTTTTCACAATTCTCAAGCTTTTACGTTGTTTAGACGACATGTTTGGTTTAAATTTTGAATGTACCTCGACGAGAGAATTCCTGTGAACAGAACCGTCAGGACCACTCATAGTAGGTGTGGTAGGAGGAGTATAATTATCCGAGGACAAATTTTCGCGAGCAAATCTGCGTTTTTTCGGTGGCGCCAGGGTGCTGGGTGGGCTTTCCGGTCTGCTGTTGGGCGAGTCGCATTCCTCAGAGATGGCCTGTCGAAGCCACCGTTTCTTTGCCGACCCGCTCGCGGCGTTTTTCTTGTCCTTTTGAGGCGGTGAATCGCAGATGTTCGAAACGGTGTTGGCAGCCTGCACCAAAGTGGCAAAACTTTTCGCTGCTGTGCTACTGTAGAAGTCGCCAGATGGCGTTTCTTCTGGTTTCGATATTATTGGCGACGACGTCTGCGATTGCGAGGATGTCGGATCGGGTGATTCTTTCAGCCACTCGTTCATCATCACCTTAAAAAAAAAAAACAGAACAACAAGTTATGACAAACCATCTTTTCATTTGACTTGAACCGATTGAATTTCGATAGCGCAAAATTTTGTTCCTTACTTTCTTTGTTTTCGGAAATTTAAAACCAGGAGCAAGAGGTCCAACTGCAGCGGCGACCAACAAGCAGGCAGAAGATAAAGGAGTGGAAGGAGTGGAGCTCTGAGAGCCACTACTACTGGCGCCGCTATCGCAGGTGGGACTTTTTACAGAGGCAGGTTGCTGCATCGTCGGAGAAGCTGGACCAGACATGCTCGAGTTGGCCAGTGCGAGCAGCAGTCCAGCAGCTGTTGGGATGCCCTGCTGACTCGAACCGCTGTCGTTTTGAACTGATTCTTTCAGCGGTGTTCGTAGTCGCGAACTGTAAACGTCCCTGTTTGGTGGACAGTTCTGATTCGTCGTGGGTGACTGAAAGCATTCAAAAATGAATTATTCAAATGTTTGCTTTTTTAGCAAAACTTTAGTTAAATTTCAAGATTCGATGATAAATTTTGAATTGTTAAAAATTAGTTTTGTTAGTGTTATATAAAAAGCAATTCAACTGTTGTTCCACAGTTTATAGAAGAAAAATAATCCAAAACTCAGATGAAATTTATTTAAAATCACTGATTTTTGTCCTACCCTTGATCTAATCGTAGGACTTTCATCCCCACTGGACAAATCTGAATCCGCGCTGTTGAGTCTGGTGCGTCTCTGGCTCTGGCTAGTAGTCCTAGCGCGTCCCTTGCGTTTCTTCCTCCTCACCGACTTGTCTCCTCTTTTGACCTCAACCCTTTCATCCTCGCTGTGTTGTCCACCGGACTCCTTTCTCTGAGCATTCCTGGCCTGGACCTCCTGTTTTCTCTGCTGAGCCTTTTCCATCCTCTCGAAGGCCTTCATGATCGCCTCCATCTTCCTTTCCTCCCTCGTCAGTTTCTTTTTATCCTTTTTCTTGTCCTCGCTCGGCTGACTGTGCTGCGGCGAGGTCTGCGGCGACGACGATAGTGGCGCCTCCTCCTTCACAACATTCGTCTGTCGGACTGGCGTCGGGACCGGCGTCTGAGCAACCGGTACTGGCGCTTTCTTCACTGGCGAAGTCACAGCTGGCGCCACCGGTGCTGTTGTCGGCGACGGCTGCGGTTGCACGACAGGTGGCGCTGTCGCTGGTTCCGGCTCTTCTGAAACTGTGTTTCTGCGACCTCTTCGTCTTCTTTCGCGACCACTGAAAGACAAAATCATTTGTTTGTTATTATTCATTATAACGAAGATAAAAAAAATAACGAAGTTCAAAAAAATTAATTGTTTCTTGTTCTTACTCTGTACTATCGATTGCTCCGTTTCCTTTTCGGTTAGCCTGTCCGATGGCATTGAACTGGCATTCCTTAGGGTTGTTGCAGGCGCATAAAACTGGCGTCTGAGCGCTACTGGAGTTGGGCGAGAGAAGAAGGTCATGCTGTTCGTGCTTGATGGTGATTTCGGCATTTTTATCGATGGCGCTCGAGCTGACTATGTAAAGATGGAGAGTGCCCTTTTCCACGCAGTGCTTGACCTCGGCGTTGGGTTTGCAACTGCGCCGAACGAACCGCGCCTCGTTGCCGTAGGTCCGCGTGTCTACGCAGACCTCGGTGCCGTCGCGTGGTAACCGGTAGAAAAAGACAAACGGGCCTGGCCGCTGTGAGGACTGTCGACCTTGTGGATACGACGGCCTGTGTTGTGTACTTAGCATGTACTTCCCTCTAAGCTCCACTATTGGAGTGTTCGGTGGCAGGTACATTGTTGCTACCAAAAACTGAAAGAAAAAAGTCGATTCAATATTCCTATTCTAAATCTAACAATTCAATCGAAACAATCTAAAAATTCGCAATTTCAAAGACTCCTCCACAAATAACCATTTTTTTTATATTTCAACGTATTTTCTTTAAAATAATCACCTTTAAACTATTGCTTTGAATATTGAGTCTACATTTGCCAGTTGCTACCAGGTTGACATTGCCTTGCTTCAGATCGTTATGAGTGCCATTGACTTTGATGCTAGAGATCCTGGCTCTGAGTTCGGGACTGTAATGGTTCGTGACAGCTTCCTCGTACTTCTCGATCCACTGCCTTAAAGGGGTCATGCTTGAGTTGGCCGCCCAGTTATCCTGCGACGACTCCTCGTCCGCGCGGACCTCAAGGCTCATCCGCCTTTTAGTTTTACGTTTTGCCTGCGGTCGTTTTGTTGGCTCCTTTTTCACCTTAGCTCCCTGACCCTGTTTCGAGTTTGCCTCTCGTCTTTGCCGCTTCGCTACGTTGTTGTTATTGTTCAGTCGTCGTACCTGCGAGTCACTCTTCCGTCTGGACTGTTGTAGCGGACGCTTCTTCGAGGCACTGCCCACACTGTTACTTTCCAAGTCAGCTGAACTCGAGGACGACGAATCAGACGATGAGTCTGAGTTTACGAGTTCTTCCCGTTTTCGCATCTGGAGTTGTCGCGCTCTCTGACGGTCTACTCGACGTGGACGACATTTTTCACACAGGTACTCGTCTGGGATGTTGGCACGATCGATGCCCATACAATCTACATGTTGCCAAACCCTAAAACAAGCAATAACAAATTAAAGACAACGTTCAACTTTGGATTTGTTTTTCAATTTTTTTTTTTCGAATCTCTTGTTACTCACAGGCAGCGGTCACAGCAAATCATATACCCATCATCGTGTTGGAAATCACTGAAAAAGTACGAATTGAATTTTTAAAAATTACTCATTGTCAAGCATTGGAAAAAACTTTGGAAATAAAAATTACCAGATGCAACGAGTGATACTATCCTCGTCATCACCCTCTCCTTCGGGAGCGGTTTCAGTTTCTTCACCCTCGGGCTCGACTTCACGACCCTGGTCGCTGCTAATATTACTCGCTGCGTCGTCTTCAACTGGCTTGTTGCTTGCAGCTGAGATGAACATTTCTGAAACGTTCCAAAAAGTTGTAATTGCTGTAAACTACTTATCGTCACTTTATCAATTACTTTTAATCAATGTCAACAACTAAATTATTGTTCGATTAATTGTTATTTCGAATCAATCGAACGTTTAACAATTAAAATTTTTTTTGCAATTCAATTAAATCACCTTGACTGTACATGTACGGAATTTGCGTCGGTACAGGAACAGCACTGGAACCATTAACAGGCGACTGTTTCGGATGTGGTGGCGAAACCGCTGGCGCAGGTGGCGGCGTCCGAGGTGGCGGTGCTACGTAATTGTGATCTTGCAAGATGTACTGCAAGTACTGTAATAGAAAAAAAAAACAAATATTAAAAAATTAGTTACCCTAACGAGATTAGGTTCATTTTATCATTGAAATTGCAATTTTATAAGTTGGCCAAAGCTACAACTACCTCATACGCAGGTCTCTTGGATGGAGATGGCGCCATCTGTTCCTCTTCTTTCACCTGTTGAGATTCCTGTTCGATCCTAAAAACGAATAAAAATTAAATGAAAACAACATTTTCATAAAGATTAATTCAATTTCTCAACAAACAATCCCGAAAAAAACTTACAAACAACGTTTTTATACAAATACATACTTGATCTCTAGCTGTTCCTTCTTCTCGCCTACCCCCACCACTTTACCCACAGACTGTTTATTCTGAGACGGGAAAGCAGGTTGTTGAGTCTGCATCGGAACTGGCATCTGTTTCTGGTTGGCCTGTTGAACTTTAAGCTGGCCTTTATAAACAGGCGAGACCTGAGGTACGACCTTGACAGCGCCCTTCGTAAGTGGCGGCTGTCCCGACAGTGGCGCCCCCTTCGTTTGAACTTTCAGGTTATTCTTCTGCGCGGGTATAGTCTTAATACACCCGGGCTGTTTCTGCGCGTTCTGCTGGATGATCATCACAGGTTGTGAAGCAGTGCGGTTTTTCGCCACCTGCTTGGTTGGCGCCACCTGTTTCGGCGAGCCTGGTTTCGGATTGCTGAACCTCACGAGCATCTGCTGCTGTGGCGCGCCCTTCGCCAGTGGCGCCATCACGTTGACCTTGCGTGGCGCCATCTGTTGGGGCATCAGCTGCTTTGGCACCAACTGTGGAGTGAACTGTGGCGACATCTGTTTCGGCGCTGCCGAGTTGGGTAGTTTGTTTATGTTCGGCACGCTGCTGCTTTTGCAAACGGGAGATTGAACTCGTGTCGCTGCCGTCACTGTCGCTAACGTCGATTGACTCTTTTGCAAAACCATTGGCGGTCGCTGCTGTTGCTGTAGCTGCTGTGCATGTTGTAACTGCTGCAAAAAGTTCTGCTTAAGTACGAAAAACAAACATTGTTGTGATTTGTCAGAAAAAAATGCACAAAATGCGGTACCAACCTGTTGAATATTTTTCTGTTGCGCAACCACTTGTGTCTTTTGCGCCGCGCAAACGACCGGTTTCTGTGTATTGTTGATGACCCCAGGCCTTGTCTGGGGGACCTTCTGCTGGGCTTTGTTTTGTCCCAACTGAACAACCGTCTGGTTTTTGTGATTTGTGTTCAGGCTTTTCTGGTTGTTTATCACCTGTCCTGGTAGAGAGCGCTGTGCAACTTGCGACTGTGGCGCCACCTTAAGAGTCATCGCGTGGCTGACCTGCGCGACCCTCTGCATCGCCATTTGATTGGCCAACTGCTGGTTCTGCTGTGCCTTCGGCACGGGCAACCTCGAGGTGGCATTTCGCTGTTGCTGAGCAAGTTGCAGTACCGACTGTTGCTGAGATGTTGGTAGTGGGGATTTGAGTTTTTGTACGTTCATTGGTTGTTGTTGGTTAGCCATGTTTTTAATCACCTGAAATTTAAAAATTAATCACTCTTTTGTTAAGGATACGCAGCGACTTTACCGACAGAGTCAAGGTGGCTTCTTTTTTTGTAACATGGAAACGGGACATACCTGCATTTTTTGTGCATTTGTCGTTGGGCCGATGGATTTAACGAGGGGACTATTTGGAGCCAATTTCGCTTCATGGTTTGTCGGTGAGGCCTGAGAATAGATGGCGCTAGCAATGACAGTCGGTTTTGGTGACGTCACAGGTTTATGTGAGATGGCGCGTGTGACGACACAAGGTGGTTGACTGGTGACGCTGCCTACGGTTGTCGTGTAGGACAAGGTGAACGATTTGAGTTTTTTCGTCTCCGTCTCCGGGTCTGTGGAGACCAGGAGGGTGGCGCACTGGTTCACGGAGGGTTCCGGCTGCGCCGCGGCATTCGCACCATGGTCCGCGGCGCAGCTCTCGTCATGGGGCCCTGCTGGGGATGGCTCCGGCGGTGTCTGCTCCCCACCCCCGCCCGGTCCACCCCCGGTTAACTTGATCACCGATGGGGTCGACGTTTTGGAGGCCTTGAGATAACACTGAGTTCAACAATTTTGTCGCGTTTCCGCAAAATTTCCTTAGTCTCCCTTTTTCTCCCTATTTCTCTACTTTTTTTTATAACTGTTTACTATTTTTTTTCTTTTTTTTCTATTTTAGGACCCTGTAGCATAGGCTGAAACAGAAAAAAAACATATTCGAAATTAGAATGGCTGTCTAGAATTTGAAATGAGTGAGGTTAGGTGACTCAGCCGATAGGGTCGGTTGGAAATCGAACGCTGTACCATCTGTTGGCTTTCAATCAGTTCACAAAGTCTTTTTTTTTTAAATTTCATCAACTTCGTGAGACAAAAATCATGCCTATAAATGATTTTCTATTGAAGACAAATATCTTTTAAAAAAAGTATAATCACGATGATGGCCTGTTTCTTATGCAAGAAATATTTCTCTTCCGCTACTGGCTGTTCTCAAGTCGGCGGAATTTCGCAACCTTGAGATAAATATAGCTATTAGGCTAGAAAAGAACGCCGAAGAGCAAAATTCATAATCGCGCGACGTCATCTCTTGTGATTTTCTATTTCGATGGGCGGGGCAGCAGAAAAAAGGACAGTGAACGAAAGAAAAAAAGCACGAGAGCCGAGTTGTCTTCTCGCGGAGATGCCTGGTTGACAACACAAAGAAATCGTTATGCAGAAACGCAGCCTTGAATCGCGTTTATCATTATTATTGTCGTCCCTCTCGCTTCCTTTCCACTGTCCCGTATGCTGAGATCCGCTACATCTCTTCAACACACACAGACGGAATTGCAATGTTTCTCGGAACTCTGAGAGACTTGAGAAACTTCCTCTCGTTCTTTAGACCATACCAGTCGATCAGACCCTGTTAATGAAACCTGAAAGAGCAGCGTCCTTGATCAACAATCTTTCTTTTTTGCATTTTGAGGTTAGGTTCAGGACCAAACCCTTGTGGTCGATCTTTCAAACGAGGCAACACGAAGTGAATTGAAAAAAAAAACGTTCAATGTTTCTTGCGAAAGTGTTAACCTTGACAATGATGGCGGTACCACAACCTCGGTTGCCCGAGGTTATGATCCTGACGACAAATAAAACGGCAAACTGAAAAAGTAAATGAACCATTTCTTGCATGAAAACGAACCTCAAACAAACACAATAGCAGTATAATAGAAACAAAATCAGAACAATTTTATTGCTCATTTACATTTATTTGCAATAATCGAAAATTGATTTAAGGATCAACGTAGGTGGCGCTGCGATCAGCCCAGCCCGAAGGTCGTATCAATTATCAGGAGCATGTCAGCCGCATTGTTTTTTCCTACGTGCAATTGAACGGATGCTACTCTCTTGAAAGCCGTCGGTCTTTACACACACATCAACGAGACTTTTTTTTATTCCTCTTCAAGTCACAAAGTCGTTGGCTTCGGTTGGCAGCAATGCGATTTGTAGCCGACCTACTTGGCGTACCTCGACCCTCGCATTGATTTAATGCCGGCCGAAATTATTTGCGATTATGCGTGCAAAAGTCCGCCGATTGAAAGCGAAACTCCAAGACCCAAAGTTCAGGGACTCAAACATGATTTTGTGTACAAACACCGTCCTCCTTGAACGACCAACATTTCGCCAACTTCTTCATAACCTAAAAATCTGAAAGTCAATCATAAACCAAAATTTACAATTAGAGCTCCAATTAGAGGGCCTGACTCAACCTAACCTAAGTATCACAATATCAGATTCGAGAGGAACTGGAACTAGTTTTGGACACGTTCGAAAGTGTGAGTGAGAAAGACGGAATGAACAGTAGTTTTGCAGTTTTTGTGAATCCTCTGGTACTAATCCGGTAGACGCATTACAAGTCGTGCAGGCGGTGAAATATGCCAGTCTCCGCCAATAACCGGTATCGCGTCACCCCTTGGTCTCCCCGTCCCGCAAAGGAGGGTGGGAGGCCCAGAGTGAGCGCGACAACATGCCGTCTCGCTCGTTCCTCTTTCAGGCGGAGAAACCAAGGGAACGACGACCACGGGGCTTAAAAAAAGACATCCAAACCAGACGGCCAAGGCGACTTGTTTTGATATCGCTGGCTTTCACTTCTTTCGCCCCTTTGGGTCGGATTGTAAACAAAAGTCGGCCGCAATGGATTAGACGTCTTTTTTGGCGCGACATCCAGCGCCACCTTGTGGTTGAATAGTCAAGTTATTGAGAATGCTTTGAAAATGTCAGACTGATGATGGTTCAGAGGCTGTTCACCAGCCTTTGAAACTTTGTTTAAGGAAATATCGATTGGGATAAACAATGCCACGATGGTTTATTTTGGTGTCGACAACGTGGATGCGATCGGATGCCAAATCTTATGAATCAGCGGCTACATAATCTGGACGTCTTCCAAATTTCGTCACTTGTTAGCTCCCTGACCTGTCTAAGGAAAACAACTATGTTTTGCAAAATTTTATAATTTTCTTCTCTTTCTAAATTTGATATACAAACTTACAAACTAGCGACTTTCCAAATCTCGATTTAGAATCGTTGAATGATTCAAATCATATGTAATTAAAGCGCAGTTTATTGCTATACATAAAGAAGTATCTATAGGTCTTTTATAAACTTGTTTTGTACATTTTTTTTCCTCCAAGAAAACTCATCGTAACTACAACATTTATTAATAGACAACTTTTACGCTTTGACGTTACGTTTTCTTTAATAAGCGATCGATTTTGTTCAAACTAACAAATTAATTCTGTTACGTTACAGTTTTTTCTCTTGAAATGATAAATTTTTTAGCTTTGGTTTTTAGCTTTTAGCGATTATTGTTAAGGTGTTTTTGGAGTTCATCAAAATTTTGCAATCAATGTCCTCCATTTTGGCAGTGTTCTATCTGGAACGTGACGTCATAGTCTCGAATGCAAGTCCGCGCAAGGCGAATGACAGATCCGGGCCGGGTTCGCGCAAGCAGTTGCATTGTATGACGTCAAAGGTGAGCGACCAATGATGTACATGCCGAGGTGTAATGACATGATTCATTTTGACATTAGTTTTTCTCACTAGAGAACATTTTTTTAACATTGCCATTAATCTTTTTTTCACTTCGTAACGTTTTTCTAACTTATTCTGTCTTGTATTTGTTGTTACATTATTCATTTGTATTATTTCCGATTGGCTTTTAAATTTTAATTCAAGAGAAATTTGATTTGGCGAATTGTATTTGTCCGAACGATTTTTATCCCTGGAATTTTTCGAACAATTCGCATTTGTTAAGATCACACATTTCCTTTCGTTTTTCCACTACCTAAAAGTTTTGTGAGAGTCAGGAACATTTCTTCTAGCACCTCCAATTGGCGACTCAATCAATAACACTTTCACTTGACAGGGACTGAGAAACAAAACAAAATTTCTGTCTCCCTCTCTTTTCATCAAATATAAATTCTCATCAAGAACCTAAAACGTAACAAACTTGCATCCGAACGATTCAAAACAGTTCAACCAAATTGCATCAAAGAAAAGTATAATCGATGATTTGCATGAAGTTGAAAACTTAATTTCGGTTTTGCAAAAACAACGAAAGTGGAAACAACGTGATTGAGGAAAATAGAAAGAATGATTTTTGATGTCAGTTGTGGAGTCACAACAAGCACAATGCTCTTCTAAAAATCGATGAGTTTGAGAACATCCTGGCGCAGGTTGGGAATGAGGGAATAGAAGGAGGGAGAAGGGGGGTGGGGAGAGAATTCGAACACGCAGTATGAAACAACGAGAAAGGACTGACAAGAGAGAACTTGGTATGGCCAGCGCAAGTCCGACTGAGACCAACTAATTGCAGGAAGACGAGAGAGAAAGAGACGACAACAGCGTGCGAGAGAGACGACAACAACGAGATTGCACCGACCAGTAACGTAAAATTTGGGCGACAACAAACAAGTTGTTTACAAAATTTGTTTTCCTTTTCTAAACAGTCGCAAGTTTTGAAAATTTGTAAGTTTCGATGTTTGGCGTTTTCTATGCTTTTCATTTTTGTTGAAAAAAGTTCAAAGTTGTTATTACAAAATTATAGAAACTGCCAGACGCGAGAGTGCTCGACGCCTTTGAATGCATCTTTTATCTCGTGTTTTTGAAAGATAAACATCCGTCATTATCTCAGGCCATTTTTTGCGGAAGATAACTTTGATAATCGCTCGAGGATGTTTCCAATTTGACATGGAAATTTACGCGCAAAATCTAGTTTGTCAATTTCGCATTTTTTCATTTCAGAACTTCGGTGACTTTGAATCTGAAAAAATGAGGAAGGTCAAACATTTCGAAACAGACAATTTGAAGACAATCTAGTAACAAAACAACAAATTAAGAATTCAAAAAAAAAAAAACTAATGTAAACAACAAAAAAACGGATGTAAATGAAGGACGAAATTGAACAAAAAATTTAAGGGAAATAAACAAGAACACAAAATGTTAATAAAGTAAACAAAAAAATTAAAAAAAAAATCAAGTTTAACATAGTTTGGTTACTTTTTTGCAAACGAGAAGTAATAGTTATTAAAAAAGTAGTGATTGTTTTGCACCGATCAAGACGGGAAAATGTTCGAGAAGTTGATGGCAAAGTTCGGCCCTGCAAAGCAAGGGGATTGCGGAGATCAGCGGGGACCGGGAAAAGGCAAAATGGCCGGTGCGAAACCATGAGCGCCGCCTGGCTGAATTTTTCTATTCCCGCTCGAGCGTTCGTGTACACCAATACAAACACTTCTTCTCGTCACCGAATCTAAAAACAACAACAACTATTAAAAATCTTTGTCTCGCTTCGAACCCTAACCTCCAAATAAAGAACAACATCACACCAAATGCGCTCGACACCACTCTTTAAACTAACCTTACTTTTTCCTTTGAAAAAAGGAAAACTAATTTCATAATTTTTTGTCCTTTCGCAATTCGCATTTTCTGTCGTTTCACTTGTACCGGCCGATTCGCAATACTCGGTCTTTCCAATCACTTGAATAATTCAAGGGGGTCAAATCAGCCATCGATTATCGTCGCATAACCTCAAAATAAACACTAAAACCTTCTTTGAACCTCATCAAAATCACCAACCCTATGTAGTTCACTTCACAAAAACCTTCGGACGAAAAAAAACACAATCGAAAGCGAGTCACAAGCCAGGGTAAACCTAACCAAACAATGTTAAAAAATCGTCGACGAAAAAGTGCGAAGAATTTGTGCACAACTAGGTTGTACAGGTCGTTTGTTTGGGCCCGACGGCTGAAGGTCACTGGGTTGTTGTTGGTGGGTCCCGGACGCGGGGAACAGCGTCGCTTACCTGGTTGTGACAGGACTGCTGCGGTCGAATGTAAACAGTAACATTTTCGCGTGATAACAGCCGCTGCGGGACGAAACTTGGGGCGCGTCGCGACGCGCGCCCTCACGCCGCGCACGTCTTGTCACTTGCCATGCCGCACGAATTCGCGCACTCGACTTTTTCGTTGCAAAACATCCGTCGCAAACTAAAGATGGCAGCCATACCTCCGCTGCAAAACAAAGGTCCACATCCACGGACACACGAACGCGACGTAGCCTCCAACCCAGGCTCTGACTTCCGGCGCCACCTGTCGGCGCCCGCGAAATTTAAATTTTTAAATCCAAATCAACTCTTCTCTCTTTTCCTTTGACCTTGAAAAAAATAACAACAACCGAAAATCGTCCCTTGAACCTGTTTTAAATTTTTCAACAAATCGTTTTTGATGGAAAGTTGATTTTTTGGGACTTTTTTTGAAGTTATAATTCTAGGTCAGTGACACCAGTTGGCGCTGCGGATTGTAGGTGGCGCCATCTTCGAAAGAGCTGACTTCGCAGAGGGTAATTAGGGTGGACTAATTTTGAGTTTTTAATGGGAAAAAGAGAATTTTAGATGGGTGGGGCGGTTTTGAGGATTGCAAAAAGTGAGGTTAGGGTTGCGACAAAAATAAAAGAGAGGAGACTTAGACGAAGTGAGAGGGTTTTGAAACGAGAGGTTGGATGATGGGGAGCGGAATGAAGTTAGCCGCAGATCAAAGGAAGTGATCGACGTTTAAATTATTGATTCGGAAGAGGTGGGATGCGAGGTATATGTTTGTTTGGAAGCGAGGACGATCGCCCCTGAACCGGAGCATGACTTAAGTGAACCCTCAAGTCGCTTGATTGGCGATTTTTTTTCCTCAACGGTAAATCGTTTTTTGCGAAACGTTTTGTAAATAAGTTATAACTGCTTTCCACATTTTGGTTACTGAAAGAAAAACAAATATTGTTTTGTTGTTCAAATAATTTAAGATGCAATGTAAACAAAAAATCAAATATTGTATAGTACTTGACTTGGAATGTAGAATGAAAACAAAGTTCACTTTTCGTTTACAATTTTTAATTTGCTCTATTATTTGTCAACTCTTTAATCTTAATATGTTTTACATAATTTTTTATTCTTTTCGTTTCTGCATTGGTATTTAAAATCTCGATGTAACTTTAGCAGAGATGGCAGAGACTGATCCACAACTAAAAAGGCTACTTCTACCACCGGAAGAGACTTTCATTGAACTGATAGTGAGATATGGACTTTACATCGGTGCTGTTTTTCAGATTTGTTGTTTGTTAGCTGTACTTATTTTTAATGCTAATCCAAGCGATGGAGTTGCATCCTTAAAGGTATGATAAACAAGTTTAAATTAACAATAACGAAAATCAATACAGAATTAGAAAACAAATATAAGTCTTGTTAACAAATTGTAAAACTCTGTTTAGGACGATCCAAGCGATGTTGAATACTCAGAAAACAGTCCTCAGGTGACTCCCAGAAGACCTCACAGACCTCGGCAAAAAGAAAAGAAAAAAAGGCGTTGAATTTTGGATTTTGTGCTGAAAACAACAAGCAAATAAATAAGAGAAAATGTTGACTGGAGTGCGAAAAAGACTGCGAGAGTTCTGTAACAAGTAATATTTATGAATCCTTGAATATACATTTCAAGATTGTCTGAACCGCTCAAAATAAAAGTATTCTTAAGAAACAAAAGACTGTGGTTGAAGTTTATGTGTCAACAAATTCTTCAGGCAAGCAACCTTTAAATTGTCCGTTTTTTTGTTTGAATATTGTCAAATTATAATTGTCGAGGAAAAAAATATGTACACAAAAGTCAGATAGAATGAGTCGCTTGTTGCCGCAAAGCGTGCACTGTTTCCTCGAAAATGTCGAGAGTTTGCTTTGCCTGCCGATTCTCATTGTCATGCTCGTCTGCACGCTGCAACTCATTTTTTGTCACGTCTTGGACATCAAGGAGGTCATCGAAACTTATCTAGAAAAACATCAAAAAGATCCCTGCTCCCTTGATCCCTGCGATCAATGGCAATAACATCAGTTAAGGTAAATAACGAACTTAAAATAAGCAGGCGATTTCAATTTTGCCAAATTTAAATATAGGATCGCGTCAAGCAGACTTTTTGTTTTGCAAAACAACTTCGGAAATGAATAATCGAATTAAAATTAATTTTAATAATTGAATAATAAAAATATAACTTCACTTCTACTAGATTTTGCAACATTGAATAATGTAAACAAATATATAACCTTAAATCTGTGATGTTTCTGTGAAAATTTTCAAAACTTTGCCAAAAATAGTCTTTAATGAATTCCTTAGAACGTGAACGAGTCTAATCTCTAAATTGCGAAAATTTTTATTTCAAAAAAATTCATTTTATTTGAAAAATTGGCGGGGAAAGAGAGAGTTATGAAAGCGCCATCTGTGTTTTGATTTGTGGTGAAAGTGATTGGCGATTGGTGGAAGAGGTAAGGGGGGATCAAGTGAATCAGAGAGCCGTGGCGACGACGGATTTTGATGTGCGGGAGTGCAAGAAAAGTGACCAAGTTTCGGAGTACCGTTGTCACATGAACTGTGATAAGAGATTTACGAGCACGGCCAGGCACTCTGCAAGGGCGCGCCGAGCCCACGGCACTTATAACTCAGCCATATGACGAGGGTCGTCTTGTCAGTACGTGACCCCAACGTTGACATGTCGGTATGACAAGGACAGAGATATCTTACAAGTCACAAACTTCCTCTCTCAACCTCGCCTTTTTTGCTTTCTTAATACAAACTAATAACAAACAGCTACTGATAAACATCAGGATGAATCATATATACATTCCTTTAATGAATGATTCGAGCCTTTAATTATTTTGAGGTTAGGATTTAATCTTTCGGCAACTGAAAACATAATAGGTTGTTTTATTCATTCAAGTATTTTATTGTTATACAAAGTGATAAACGTGTTCATTAAAAAAATATTTGTATTTTTTGTTATTCTTTTGTTTTGAATAGTTTGAAAGAAGACGTAATGTTATGAAGTTTGTTTTGTTTTTTTTTTTTTTTTTTTACTTTGACGTTTATTTTTCGAGGTTATAATTTTAGGTTTGGCAATGACAAGTTTGCGATAAGAAAAAGCGAGTTTTGAAAACAAGAGTTGTGTGTTCGATAACAGCAGAATTCGTTCGCTTGCGATCCTAACGTTGACGCCAGGAACAACAGAAGAATGAAGACCAACGAGAACAGGGGATCGATGCTGCTAAAGCCCGAGGAAAACGAGCAGGTCTTCCGTCTCATCGGCAATCGTTGTCAGGTTTGGCAAATTTCATTTACACTTCTTTTCATTCAAGTTCCATGACCTGCATTCCACAATGAATCACGAATTACCAATCAGTGCTTTGTTCGGTTCAAGTTCTGTTTCTTTCATGGTTTTTCTTTCCGTATGTAATTGACATAAATTATTAACAAATCAAACCCCGATCAGTTTGTTTGTATTTTTGCAATTGCGAAATTTCAATCTACAATTTTTTATGAAATAATGTTGTGTAATTAAACTGATTATGTCAACTAACATCTTGTTTGAATTTGGTCATTGCAATGTTTAACTATTTTGCAATATATAGTACCTACATCTGAGATAATATATTTTTTGGACGGTAAAAAGTTGTTTTTGACATTAAAAGTGCCGAGTACCTTCGGTAAATGATCATAAAGATTATCCAAGATTAGATAAACTGCTCAAATCAGTTCACACAATGAATTTACAAATAATCATGAGATTAAACAAATATCAATTTTTATTGCAAAGATGATTAATTCGTTGATTTGTTTAATTGGATACAAACTGATTTAAGGAAAAATCTTCAAAAATTTGATTTTCTCATGTTAGTAACATATTTTGTTTTGAATTTCGCAGTGTCTAGCAGCTGGGATCTGCCAGTTGTATTTGACGGAGGCTCCCCTGCACCGTGAATGGATCAAGAAGAACGTCGGCGTGATTACCCTAATCAAAGATGGAGCAAGACGAAGCTTTTATCTTCGACTGTACTGTCTTCAAAGGCGCGCGCTGGTTTGGGAGCACGAGGTGTACCACTCGATGGAGTACAAAGCGCCTCTCGATTACTTCCACACTTTCGAAGCGGAGGATTGCATGGCGGCTTTTAATTTCGCCAGCGAAACCGACGCGATGATCTTGAGGTTCAATAAAATCCATTATTTGTGTTCCCTCCCAACCTGTTACTAAACCCCCTCAAATCCAAATCTCTTCATCGCAGTTTTACAATAACAATTTTGTTGATTTTCACCAGGAACATCCTGCTGGAGAAACTGAATCGCCGTCATAGCAAAAACGCCAGAACCGAAGAGTCTCCCCGCGAGGCGGCGACTCTGCCGCGCAAAACTGCCAGTGCCCTATCGCCAATGGGGACGTTGGGATCGGCCTCGTCAACGACTTTGCTGAACGGTTCACCGTCCTCGAACTTGTCGAAGTCAAGCGCGTCGAAAAAGAAGGATAAGAAGAAGAAAAAGGACACGAGACTTTCGAAGGACCAGATCGGCCTGCCCACTGACTTCCGTCACGTCAGCCATTTGGGCTGGAACCCGAAAAATGGCATGCAACTCGAGTCGCTTGATAATATGGATCCCTCGCTCCGCAAGATGATCAACGACGTTGGCATTTCCGAGAAGAAGATGAAACGGAAAAAGATGCAGGATTATCTTAGCGAATTTATTGAAGGCATTGCGCAGCAGAAGTTGGAGGACGGAAACCAGAGGGTTCCCGCTCCTGATGTCCCTTCGGCTGTACCGACCCAGAAAGCACCACCACCTATTCCTGTCCGGACGATACCTGTTAATATGAACTCTAAACCTGTAAGACATAAGTTCAAAAAAATGACATTCAAGCGATTTTAGATTGCAAAAAGGAATACTAAGGAAAATGTTTTTTACCTTTTAGTATCATTCGGCAAGTGCTCCTCCCCCGCTCCCGCCTCATCATAGCCAATCTAATGTGCCACTTCCCGCGGTTCCGGCGCCGCCACCTGTGCAGAGGTTTGTGAACAAATATTCAAATTCGATTGGAAAATATTCGCTTGATTATGAGAGTGAAAATCGACGTGACATTTTTTTTAGTCGGCCTTTACCGTCTCGGCCACCACCACCGACGGCGGCAGCGCCAGCAAATACAATGTTACCGCCCCCACCACCTCCGCCGCCGTCTTTACCAGTCGTGCAAGCTGCTGGACCCCCACCCCCGCCCCCTCCGATGGAAGGTATGAATGAAGTTGCCAACGCTGACACGGACGATCCCAGATCACAACTCATGGAATCAATAAGAAGTGGCGCTACTACGCTCAAGGTAATTTTTCAAGTTTTAATCAGCGCCGTCTCACGGAAAAAGTTTGAACTTGATTGAAAATTCTAACAGCGCTGCCTGGTGGCCACAATGATAATTTTTTCAAGTTTGTAATACTGCGAGTAGTTTTAATCTTTGCATTGTCTTTTGAGTTGACGTGTTGCAATGTAATTGTCAAATTGTGTTTTCTTTTTGCAGAAAGTGAACAGGGAAGAAATAAAACCAGCGCCTGCAACAGACGCCCGCAGCGACCTTTTGAGCCAAATCCGACAGGGTATCGAGCTCAAACCAGTTTCTAACGAACCAAAGTCGCCTTCCGCTTGTGCCGATATCGCAGATGTTGGCATTGCTGGCGCCCTCCTGCGGGTTCTCAAGGCACGGGCAAACGACATTCACAGCGACAGCGAAGATTCCACTTCGGATTCCGATTCTGATGATTGGGACGACGATTAAGAAGACGTATGTTTTGTTGGGTAACTATTCTTATCACTTTCTAACCAAATTTTAATTTTTTGATTTTAACACAACAGTTAATTTTGGTTTCTTTCTTTCAGATGCGATCCAAAATCTTTGTAGAATTCGCCCAAGCTCGACGCACAAGCATTTCCAACCGAGAAGCGAGTGATGCCTGCAATCTTTTTTGTACAGACTTTCTTTGATAGCATTTTTTTTCTGAATCGGGATTTTTGTTCTACGAAATCAGAGAAATAAAGTCGATTTATCGACGTTGAGTTCTGTTTCAACTTTATTTTTGTAGGTGTAATTATTGTTAAAGAAAAAGTTCAAGTATTATCTTGGAAACCGTTGTATATAATTGAAGACATAGGCGTTCTGCGATGAACCGAAATTCGCAATAGTATTTCCCAAATAAGAAAGAGAGTATTTACGAGAGAATATTAGGAGGGTTCGGGTGTAAATACCTCCTTATAACAAAATGTTTCTTTGGACATTTAAACGGGATTAATGAAACGAAGATTAACACAAGTTTGAAATAAGGGAAACAAATTGGGAACAAATTTAAAAGAGAAACAAGAAGCTAAACTGTTTTTGCGTTTGTGTGAATTTGTCCAATTGGCTTGTGTTGATCTTAATTTTTGTATATAAGTTTGTTAACAAATTCTAACTGTTGTTCCATGAAGCATCGGTAAAATGTTGACAATTTAGGTGCTTTTGTGAGATATCAAAACAAGAAAACTGTGAAACACGTGTAAAAGCAAATGAACTGAAATTTAAAAAGAGAAAAAAACACTTGTTATTATAGCAACATCGTTCAAAAACGTACACAATTTCCGACAATTTTTATTGGTTTCAAATTATTAGCTTCGAATGTATTTATTTAACTTTTTTTTTCATTGTTACTTTTTTGAAAACGCACGAAATTTAAAATTGTGAATCCAGTGGTGAGAATAAAGTTCGTTTTCATCTGACGACTGATTTTCTTGAATTTATCCTTGAAAGTATCAACAGATTTACGTTTTTAATTAGATTTTAATAGATATAATTTATTAAGCAATACAAACTTAGTGTTTCATTTTAACAGACTCCGACGATACCCCCACTTTCAAATTAGAACCCAATCAGCGCCACCTGGTGGCGATATTTTTTTAGATAACACAAAGCGAGTTTTATAATAAAAGGTGTGAGTTTCAAAGTGACAGCATTGTTGCCGGTTTTTGAGGTGAAACAGCCTGAGGATGAAACTTACTGAAAACAAGGGTTCGGTGCTGTTGAAGACCGAGGAAAACGAGCAGCTTTTTCAACTTCTTGACAATCGTTGTCAGGTTTGGAAAATTTGATAGAAATTCTAGTTTCCAGATTCAGTTTTGTAAATTTTTCTAATTTACAGTTCAAAAAGTTTGATCTAGTTTCAAGTTTAAACTATAGTTTTTTTACGAAACAGTAGACAAATTCGCTTTTTATATTTTTGTAGGTTTATTCGGTTAAAAAGGTTTGTTTATTCCGTTTAAGGTTTTCTGATCTCCAGTTGATGGTCTAAAATAAATGATGGAGCCAAAAGTCAAATTAATGTCTAATCAGTGTTATTTAAAGACGTCATAGAAATGAAAAATAAAAATAGCTTTATCTTAATGTTTATACGGGACAATCAATAAATTACAATTCTTACCTTTCCGAGAATTAAAATCCCTTATCACGTACCTTACTTACTTATCAAATTTAAATTCAACTGTTGAGACAACAATAACAACATTGTATATATAGAAAATAGTTCTGTCAATCAAAACTTGATTCAACATTCTTTTATTATAATTTAAAATTAGATCGGCAAATTTGATTGAAATCAAAATAGTTCTACAATATCAGTAGCTAAAAATATCAACTCGTTTGTTTTTTCTAAGAAGATTTCAAAAAATCTTAGAAAACTTGGTTTTCTCATGTTAGTAGTATATTTTGTTTTGAATTTCGCAGTGTCTAGCAGCTGGGATCTGCCAGTTGTATTTGACGGAGGCTCCCCTGCACCGTGAATGGATCAAGAAGAACGTCGGCGTGATTACCCTAATCAAAGATGGAGCAAGACGAAGCTTTTATCTTCGACTGTACTGTCTTCAAAGGCGCGCGCTGGTTTGGGAGCACGAGGTGTACCACTCGATGGAGTACAAAGCGCCTCTCGATTACTTCCACACTTTCGAAGCGGAGGATTGCATGGCGGCTTTTAATTTTGCCAACGAAACCGACGCGATGACCTTGAGGTTCAACAAAATCCAACATTTGTATTCCCTCCCAACCTGTTACTAAACCCCCTTAAACCCAAATCTCTTCTTCGCACTTTTACGATAATAATTTTCTTGCTTCTGTTCAGGACCATCTTATTGGAGAAATTGAATGGTCCTCAGTGTGAAAATGCAAAAATAACCCTTCCGCCGTCCTCGAACGAGACCAAATTAAGATTAAATCATGCTTTAATCAAGTTCAAAAAGGAAAAAAGGGATAAACAAAAAACACGACTTTCAAAGGAATCGATCGGACAACCTAGCGATTTCCGTCATATCACTCATGTGGGCTGGAATCCAAAAAATGGCATGCAACTCGAGTCGCTCGATGATATGGATCCGTCGCTCCGCATGATTATCAACGACGTGGGCATTTCCGAGAAGAAGATGAAACGGAGAAAAATGCAGAGCGTGATATCGGATTTCATAACAGTTTACGCACAAGAGGGCGATGAGAACCAGAGGATTTTACTTTCTGCACCTGCTACAATCACAGCAGCCTATGAAACACCGCCACCTATTCCTCCCCGGACGATACCTGTTAATATGAATTCTAAGCCTGTGAGAAAGAGTTTTTTTAGAAATTGTCTGAAGTAATTTAAACCTCTAGTCTATAATTAAATTTTCGAACTGTTCGTTTTTTTATTGGTTTTCGTTTTCAGAGCCTTTTGAAAAATGTTCCATCATTACTTGCTCCAAGAGATCCTAACTGTATATTTCCAGAGGCTGCTGTAACGATAAGACCTGTACAAAAGTTTGTAAACATTTTCCTTTGTACTATTTTTGGTTTTTTGCCATTTTTTTCGTTGTTGTTTTTTAGATATTAATTTCTATTGTATTCATTTTCAGTAAACCATTAACACCTCGACTGAAATCTACTGTTCAATCGAAGAAAATGCGATCAGCACCACCACCTCCGCCTAAGTCTATGCCAACAAAGCAAATCGCTAAAGTTCTACTAGCTCCGCAGCCGTCATTACCCCCACCACCACCTCCGTTTCCAATTGAAGGGGTGAGCAATGTTTGGATTCTAGATCGCAATGATTCTAGATCGCAGCTGTTGGGTTCTGAAAAAACTAGCACTGCACTCAAAGTAATTTTTTTTTGAATAGAATAATATTGAATAAATATTCAAACAGCGCTGCCTGGTGGTAAAATTTTGACCTTGATCAAAAATTGAAACAGCGCCACCTGGTGACGAAAATAAACGTTTGTTATTTCGTTATAGTAACATTATTTTTAATTTTTTGAATTTGTTTATTTTTTTGCAGAAAGTTGTTGGAGACGAGGTAGCTACTGACGCTCATTCCGACCTTTTAAGTCAAATCAGACAAGGTTTCGAGCTAAAACCTGTCTCACAGGAACCAAAATCGGCATTAGACAATGCGAGAGAAAATTCAGACGTCACTGATGGCGGCATTCGAGGCGCCCTTTTGCGGGCCCTCAAAATGAGGGCGAATGATATTCATAGCGACAGCGAAGATTCAAGTTCCGAGTCAGAAACTGATGATGATTGGGACGATTGAATAATTTGATTTTTCAAGACTTGTTAGCTTTGAACGTAAAATAAAAGTAACTGTTATTATTAGTGTTGTATCTTTTTTTAAAGATGTTTTGTTTTCGAAACGGAAGAAATTAGATTGTGAATCCCCTTTTAAAATTCTCTAAACAGCGCCACCTGGTGGCTGAAAATGTAAATTGAATAAAATCTGATGAGCGCCACCTGGTGATGGAATTTGAGCTTTGTTTTTTTTTCGTAAAGAGTCTTGTGAACGTCACAAAAACGATTTTTAGAAGCATCTGTGAACAGAGAGAGTTTTTAATTATTCTTCGAAACGGAAGCACATTAACAACTTTACTACTTTATACTATACCTGCTTACTTTCGAACAATAACACTGTATTAGACATTGGTGTTTTCTTTAAAATCCGAATTTATGCATGAAATTTCACTTAATAATAACTATTGTCATTGTTCAAGTTATTATTATGTCAATTTATAAAGTGCAGTATTTTGTTAAATAAATATATACATCACCTTCAATAATGATAAAAGCAATAGAAAACAATTTTAATTGACAATAACGTGGCATTCAACATTAACCAGCCTTGCGTGTTTAACAAAGATTTTAACAAGTATTTTTTAAACATACTATAAAAAGAGAGATTCTAGTTTGAATTAAGATTTTTTTCAGATCAAACTATTCATCAGTACGCCTGAAAAAAATTGAATATCTTTCATTATGTCTGCTAATACCCCTGACGGGTTTTTTCTTGCAAAAATAAATGAATTTTTTACCTTCAAATTATTATTCATTTAAAAAACCTGTTGACGATTAACCATGAACAAGTGTAAAAGTGACTTTTGAATATGAGGCGTATGCTTATTAGTTTTGAATGGAAAGGCTTTGAGCGAAATCTTTTTCACTTATCTCATTAACTCATTTAAGTCTAAAATCCATAGTTTCCCTTTTAATTGATTTTTTCAGCTAAAACTTCAAACAAAACTCCAAATTTTGCAATTTGAAAACAGCTTGCAAGGATCTACATTTCAATTCAATGAATAAACTGTTGAATGGACAATAGTATTCTTCAACAAAATCATTTTGTATACTTTCAGATTTTCAGAATGATTTGTGAATTAATTTGGGATTGTAGAGAAAAATAATTGAAGAAAGCAACAAATTACAGGTACTGAAAAAGTCGCTTTATTTATTTTCATCTATTATTTCAAAGAAATCATAATTCCGAATATGATTTGTCGTCATCCAAATATCTTGATTACAGAATCTTAAACACTACTTGCACATTAGATTACTTATGAAATGACAAGACATCAGAATATATCATTACATGAAAAAACGTGTAAGCAATTATTACAATTACTTCAGTGACTCGCATTGCATTTGTTATATACACGTACAAACGTTCAATAGAACAGAAAATCGTTATATATATACGAATCATTTTATATTATATCACAATGTTGAAGAATTGTTTTTCATCATCCTGCTTTGAATATTTCATCTTCGCGTAATCATTATATTTTTTTTATTACTTTATTTCTTTTATTTATTTTTTTTGTACTAAGGATACTATGGATACAAATAAGAGTAAGTTGTGCAGCAAGAGGACACAAGTCGTGAGTCCTCAAGGCAATCAAAACTATGTCGTTGAACTAACACCGGACAGCATAAACTATTGGGATGAAAACGGACCAATCACGCGATCGCACGAAGTGAGCCGAGCTTGATCCGATTGGCACCGATCATACGTTCATTATTTTTTACAAATAAATCATAACGATAAAGTAATCTGAAAATCAACGTTCAATTATTTTCGTGATTAAAAAAACCGTTTTGCTTACTCTCTTATAAATTGGATTTCACGAAACCTTCAATATGAAATCTGGCAACGTCGCAATGAGGCAGTGTTGCCATATCTTAAACTAATCACTAATCGCTTCAAGTCGGCAGCATTAAACACCGCACTACCAACCTTACAGCACTTTTTTTGATTATCACCTAGAACTGACGTCACAAAAATTTTTTAGAATACAACATTGCCAGTGCTTTATAAAAAAAACGAACTGGCAACAGCGCGAACTGCGGTGTTGTCATGAAAATGGGTCTTATAGAATTTCATGTTTGCATTTCTCATCTTTTTTCTACCTTATTTATTCGACCATGAAGAAAGACCAGAAATTCAGGCATCAAATTGCAGACAACACTGCGAAACTTGGTCCAAATGTTTTTTGTTATTTATATATCTTTCTTTTGCAACAAAAAATCCTTATGTTAAAAAGTTATGTTAAAATAGTTTTGGAACAAGTTCTTCACTGTTATCTTTGCCAGAGAGTTAAAATGTAAACGAAGTTTCCTATTTATCATGAAACTTGTCAAAATTTGGTAAAATGAATAAAAACAAGAATCCGGCAACAAATGATTTCGATAATAGACAAAATCCAAGGTAGAAATAAACATATGTGACCCATGCTGCGCATCGCTCACATATACATTTTTTTACATAAAACAAATTGCTACAATTCATATTCCAGCACTCGTATATATTTTTTTTTCATTCACTGGAAATTTATTCTATCTTGCCAAATTTCCAGCTTCGAGAAGATGATTTTAGTCTGTCCTCTGAGTAACAGGCGGGAACTCCAGGTCGTCGTCCAATCGGAAGGTTCCAACACCTTTCGGCGGGCTTTCGCTTGAGGTTATCAATTCATGATATTTCTCCGATTCTGCAATGCAGCCGGACAGTGTTCAATTATTGTTTAAATAATCCTCCTTTGACCCACCATTAATGATAGGAAAATTTTATAATAAGATCGATTCGTTAAAGTTTTTCTGACAACATTAATTGTGCTTCGAATTACCGAACTTTTGCCATTGTCAAACATTGAGGATAGAATCAACGTCTAGCGACATCTGCGCTTGATTTCGTGAACTTGACTGTTTTACCGACTGTGTAACACGTAATTTAACATCTAGTTCATGCAATCAAGTGTGCTAATTATTTGAGACTCAACATATTCGACCGGCGAACACCGACGAATGTAAATAAAAAAAAGGGTGCAAAAAATGTACATAATACCAATACCTGTCATAGTGTTTGGCGAACGACCTCGCAACGCACCCGCGTAGCTATTTTTGCAGGCTTCAGAGGATAATAAAAAGGAAAAAAATACATCAAGTCAAGTCAATTGAAGTTAAATTAAAGAATTTTTAAACAAATTATCCATTGAAAAACAGCTGAATAGCGAATCTACTGTCAGTTTTGCAAGCTTTGCGATTTTCCTTTTCTATGTCTACTTTACCAATCGAGCAAGGTTTTTTTTTTAACCTATAAGCACGTTCGCAAAGTAAAGTAAAATTTTGAAGAAAATAATGTACATGACGCGCACACACGCACGACTAAAATTTCAAAAAAAAATGATGCACATCGATATTTCTATGAATGAACAAACAAACGTTTAAGAAAAACAAAAACAAAAAACATCGAACAATGAAAACAATGTAATAAGGTCCTGGAAATCGATCTTGTTATTATAAGTTTTCCCATCACATCCCATTGAAATGAGTCCTAATGAGCTAAAAAACTTTTTAGACATTCAAAAAAAAATCTTTATCAACTATATTGAAGGATGAGACGAAGAATGGTTACTTTAAAAAATTATCAGACAGGGTAATTGGTATGACTATGGTGATTAGACACTCGAAAATCTACACACATCATATGCATTAGACAAGCCAAAATTAGTAAGTAAAACAAAAATGACATAACAATAACAAGTAACGAAAAAATTAAAATAAATCAATAAAAAAGCAAAAAGATTAATGGATTATCAGGTGCGACAATTTTGAAGTTGTGTGAGAATGAGATGTTTAGATGTTCAAGTCTTTGATGTCTGATGAACAAAAATTTGGTCGACTAAATGTACAGAAAATCAAAGTGCACCACTGAACCAATCAAAAAAAACAAAAAAAAATCAAAATTAAACAGAAATTGAAATAGGGACTGTTTTATTTTGAAAAATCCCTGAAGATGGCGCTGCGATCACAATTACAAAAAAGGGAACAAAAAACAGACCACAAAAATGCCATTTCATTTTCGTTTTGAACTTCTTTTCAAATACCCCAGTGTCTAAAGATCGCTTGTAAGTGTGTGTGAGTGCGTGACATGTTGTGGTCGACGTTCTGGCACCTGATTCGAAACTAACAAAAAATAGCCAAAACAATCAGAACCTTTTGAGGAAGACAAAGAAAACAAAAATAATTCGGTTCTGAAAAAATAATCTTGCAAAAATGGTCACAGCATTTGATGCAATTTTATTAGTAAATCATAAATATACAAAAAAGGTCACTTTCTAAAACTTTGCCGCGACCTCTGCATCGATTAATTTAACGTCGCATGCAGTTGTTTAATTTTTGTGTTAAACAAAGTTGCGTCAGATCAAAAACATAAGGTACTTTCGGTGTATTGCATTTATGGAGGACAGATCAGTGAGTTAGATTTTATGTATGAGGTCAACTACCTGTGTTCGGGATCGCTTGGGCAGTCGCAGCTTCCCCCGTTGCTGAGCCGGAAGTGGAGACTGTGGCGCCATCTGCTTCATCCTGCTTTCCATCCAACCTGAAACATTTTAACTCAATTGTAATTATATTGAACAATGGCATGAATTTGAATAAAGGCATACTAAAAATGAAAATTTAACTCTTTAATAAACCTGTGTTGCTTCAGCAAAGTGCAATCGCCCTCTTCAATTTTGTCTAGATTATAAATATATAGGTAGCCATCTTCACTGGCCACTAGCAGCCTCAAAACATTTTGAATCCTGCAAAAGAAAAAACGTTTCATGAATTTCTAAATGTTCACTTTTTTACTTGCAATTCTGGGGTTGAACACTTACGTTGTAATGGCACAGACGTTCTTCAATCCAGAAAACGGTAAATGAACAGTGGCAAAAGCACGTCCTTGACTAAAAACATCGGTTACTTGCGAAGGCAGATAATTCGCCGAGGCGGAAACTGCTTTTGACAAGTATCCCATCCAACTTTGGGTCTCTTCCGGAGTTTGTTGTGGCCTGGAAGTGTAAAATTTGCCATTACCGTTATTATTGTTTTATTAATAAATGAACAGAAAGTAAAGAATTAAAAATTTTCCATACGCTTCTTTAACTTCTTCGAGTTTGAAAATATGAACAGTCTCGGTGTTGCTTGAACAGCAGAGAAACATTGAGTTCATACTGAACGCCAAACTGCTTATAGAAACACACCTCTTGACACCGCGACGAAATTCAAATAATTTGGTGCCGTCATGTACCTGAAACAACCAATCAAATTTTCTCAACTTTTCATTGTATTTTTGTTTTTAGAAACTGAAAATTAAGTTTGTTTACGTGAAAGACTCTGATAACAGTTCCCTTCTCAGAGGCTGTAGCCACTTTGGTACCACTTGGACTAAAAGCTAATGCCGCCAATGGACTGTCATGTGCGGGAATCATTGTTTTTGCTTGCTGAAATTTTAACAATCATTGACCCATCAGTATTTTTTCGTATTCACAATTCGATTATTGGGACATAGTTAGAAACAATCGTGTTGTTGCTTGTTTATGTTTTCTTACAAGATTGATAGCATCGAAAATTTGAACTTCTCCGATGGTGTTGGACCCGGGGTATGCCAAGTAACAATTGTCGCTGTTCATGGAAAGTGTGCACAGGCCTGTCTGATTGGGCGGCGTGTCACGAATCGTGTGCAACACTTTCATATCACGGATATTGTGGATGTATAAGGATTCCTCAAGACATACAACTAGTCTCTGAAACAACAACCGATCATCCACTTAGACACAAGAAAATAAACAAAACAAACACCAATTACAAATGTAACAAAAAGAATAAATTATGAAACTTTTTACTATGATTTTTTTTTGCAAACTTACTGCTCGATTGAGCTTCACAGCCAGGATTGTATTTGAGTAACTGTAATTACAAATTTCCGTTCCCTTACGGAAATGACAAACTTTGAGTTTTCTTGGACAGGAGAGGCTGACCATGGCCATGAGGCTGCTGTTAAACAGCCGCTCCACGATGCAAACATCTTCTGTGTCTAAAAAAATATATTTTCCCATAAATATAAACCCGCAAGATTTTTTTTCATTTGGAAATTGAAACTTAGAAACCTTAATTCTTGGGGTTTTATAGTAACTAAAATTATTGGGTCATAATAACAAAAATTATTATGATTCATCTTCTTACCATTTTCAAATATCTTTTCCAGATGATCTACCGAGTGGAGAGAAAATATTTTGTAACCAGACTTTGATCCAACTATAAAAGACCTGTGAAACCGAACCAAAATTGCATCATCAAATTCATCGACGAAAATTGACCAAATAAAACTACCGGGGGAATAGTGTGTTAGCCATTGAATTGTACGTTCAAGGTCAAAGAAAGAAAAAAACAAAAGGACGTTGTTTTGCAACAAGGACTGCAGTCGCGCCACCTGACGACGCTCACGCACTTGATTATTACAAAACAATTTTTCTCTCAAGAACGACATTCGCCTCTCTCAAATTGTGTCAACATTCGAGCGGCCAGCCAATCGTCGGTGCGCAATAAAAAAAACCGTTTTATTTAATTTCAACATCCATTACAAAAAATGCAGTCCAATTAAAAAAAAGTCGTTTACAAATAGCAAACAACGAAAATCCCTTTTTTATGCAACCCGAACCAAAACCAATCAGTCGAGAAAAAAATAACAAAAGTGTTTGTTTCTTGAGACGTTTACAAACAAAGGAAAAGTTAGAGTGGGGGTAAATAAGTCCGAGCGCGAAATCGACTATTTGTCAAAACAAAGAAAAACTCAGATGGGCACGTCAAAAAAAGCGATTTAGAGACAAAAAGAGTAAGGACCAAATCGGAAAAGGGAAGGTTGAAAAGGGTTGAAAAACGGAGTTGGCAAAAAAGTAGTCGAGGGGTTGGGAGGGAGGCGAAACTTACGTGCAGTCCTGATTGAAATTAACAAAGAGGACACCGCTGTGTGAACTAGTCGTCTGGTTTGCGAGGTTCATGAGTCCGGTTATGCTGCACTTGAGGCCTTGCGTCAACACATCCACGTTTTTGACGATATGTTGCATGAATTGCGCAGCCGTGCGCGCCGTCGTTGTGCCAGCTGCCGTGAATCGAGAGAGCGAGGCGTCGCGCGCACTAACACATCCTCGCGACCGAATTATCGCGACCAGTCACGGGCCTTATCGAATAACAAACTCAAGTTCCGAGGATAGGAGCTGATAGGAGCTGGATCGAACAGCTGACACCCAAACACCACCACCACAAACACTCTCCCACATCACACACAGTGCCACAGTGCCATCTGACACACTTCGTCCATGCAATTTTGCCCGCCAACTTTTGATACAGTTTCGCCCAAAAAGAGTTTTACGTGTTTTATTATTTTTGATTTGTTTACACTTCATTCATGATTTCGTTTCCTGTTTATAGGCCAAACAGGAAGATTGTTTGTAAACAAAATCAGTAAGTTGATCTTTGTGTTTATGAATACAATATGTTTAGAAAACATGATTGTTTGCATGAACTTGTTGTATTTTATGTAAACATATCAGGCCTAGAAATATTTACTTCAACAAAAAATTCGTTTTAATTGTAATTTATAACTTTATTTCTATGTTTATTATATCTCTAGACTTTCACTTTAAAGGACACATGAGAACATTGTTCGGGAAACAAAAATCGGTAAATGTCGGGGAGGAAAGTCAAATACTTTGTTTACTATTAACAATCATTGTTTAGATTGTACGTTTTCCGAAACATTTCCAAAGGGAAAAGAACTGTTTGTTTATGTGTTCAACGATCGAATATCAAATTTCAAATCGCAATAACAAGTGATTTGAGTTGCCGCGCCGTGAGCGCAGCAGACACAGTGTTTCGGTACCTGCGAAGGAAGCCTTTGTTTACGTCAACCTACACCCACGAAAATAATAAACGGGCAGATAAACAAGTACAGTCAACAGAGCGGTGAAAAAAGTTGTCGACCCAATGGCGGGCATCAAAGGTAAGTCCTAAACAATCAAAACATTGTATTCAAAACATCGTTGAGCTGGAAAATATGAACGCCAAACTTCCGTCATACCGTTCCTAACCTGTCAAAAATTTGCGCGACTCTCCATCTTATCGATGTTTACTTTTTATGATTTTCTTCTACTTGATTTTCCTTTCGTCCTTATCTGTTAATGACCTCCGATTTCCAAGGTCAACGCATTTTTTGATAATCCTTGTCTTTTTATGCAACTAATGATAACTTTTTATTGTTCCATGTCTGCATCGATTTGGAAAACCAATAGCGTAAGTTGAATTATAGTTCTTTTTCGTTTGATAAAAAAAAACATCAATTATTTTTGTGTTTTATTTGTTTGAAATAAGCATTTTTGGTGGTTTTTACAAAAACGTAACCTTTTTTGAAGTAAAGTTATTTTTCTTCTTTTACCTTTCAAAAATGCCTTAGTTGTTAAAAAAACATAACCTCACATCCAGGTTAATGTCACTGTTATTTGTTTTGAAAAAATGATTTTAAACTAGTGGTTTTGGTTACAGTTTGGTGACACTGGCGTTCGCTGGGTCAATTGGTATGACATTTGTTATACTCGGTTGTGCACTCCCAATTTATAGGTAAGTCGAAAAAGTTTTTCACGACATCAAAATTAAAAATCAGTTTTAACGATAACATTGTTTGTTTTTAGAGTATGGTGGCCATTTTTCGTGGTGCTTTTTTACATCCTAGCACCAATTCCAACAATGATTGCAAGACGCCACACTGAAGTTGGTAACTCGTCCAATCCATGCATGGAACTTGCAATATTTGTTACCATGGGATTCGTCATTTCTTCTTTTGCGCTTCCTATTGTTTTGGCACGAGTTGAAACAGTGGGTATCAATTAAGCAAAAAATTCGATCACAAACACGACAGATAAGTGATTTTTGAAAGAAAAAATTTGACATATTGTTGTTATTTTAGATAAAATGGGGAGCTTGCTATTTGATAAACGCTGGAAATATAGTCGTGTACATGACGATTCTTGGATTTTTCATGGCTTTTGACAATGACGAATCTGACTACAGTATCTGGTGATGAGTTTTTATAAGTACTTATTTGTTATAGTAAGTACAACGAAATTACATAATGTCAATATGAAAAAAAAGCCATTAAAAATGAAATTTCAATTCAAACTAATTTGAAACTTTTTCAGATTTTTTTGTCTACAAAAAAGGAATCCAGTGAAGAAGTATCATTGTGAGATTCACTCGACTGATGTCTATGCTCCGTCAAAATCAACAATTGGAATTTTTTCAGTCATGAAAGAACAAACGTAAAACGAAGACAAACCATTTCGGCTGCTTTTAAGTGATAGGTTTGATTTAGTCGAATGAACAAATTCCATTTATTTATCTACTTATTAAAAGATGTTAAGGTCAAATTTTTTATGTCAGTCAAGACGCTTTTCTCAGACCAAATTTCGACTGAAATTTGCGCTGAAAAAAATCGGGACTTTGTCTCTTTGGCGCCAACTTTTTGATACGCAAAGTTTTTCTCGACCTTCGCATTTGCTAAGTTATTATTAATTATGATTAGTATAATGTATCATAATTAAGCTCATTTTATATACAAAAATCAACGACTAAAAGAAAAAACACTTGAAAAAACTACAAAATGGGAAATAAACGTCTGTTTCAAATAAAAAATCGTCAGGTGGCAGTACTTATCTGGTTTATGTAGCAATTTTGAAACTGATATGTCAGATTCATAGATTGTTCGAGTAAAAAAAGGGGTGACAATAAAAGATTACCCCTGGCGGGACTCGAACCCGCAATCCCCGGTTTAGGAGACCGATGCCTTATCCATTAGGCCACAGGGGCTCATAGAAGTGAGTACCGTAGTTGAACCGTACACTATACCGTGTTTCAGGGCCGTATTTTCAAGGTACCTTAACCTAAAAATTGCTTTTTTCTTGCCTAAAAACATTATAATTTGGTAAAAAAAAGAATTTCAAGTGTGTTACATTCATTTTTTCATACCTCTTTACTTTTGAATTCTAAATTTTAAAACTTTGCGTTGCCTTCCAACTCAGCTGATTTTATAAATCAAAAATGGCCGCTCACAGCTTCTGACAGTCTTAGATGAAAAACGCAGCGGTACATTCTTGTTGACGTCATTTTCTAAGCCGGAAAGGAAAATGGGCGGACAAAAATTTCCTATATTTACGAAAATTTAATAATCATAGTAGTTCAATTTTGAGTTCACCAAGGTGAGAAAGTCTTTTGTTATTTTTGTTGTTTACTATTTTTGTTTTGAATTTATATTTGTTTCAGTACAAGTGTAAACATTTTCGATTCCCAACTGAAAGATTTGTTTACATTTCAGATGAAAATAGTAAAGGACAAATGCCTAAAGGTAAAAAATTCAAACAGCGAAATTCAATTACAAAAATTGTTTGTAAACATCAGTCAAAATTTGAAATCATACTTACAGATGATATCCAAGAGGTATACGTCCTTCGTCCTGGGCGTTGTAATCACATCCATCACCTGGATTTTTAGCTTATACCTTTACTCGAAACTTTCTCAAAATCTAAATATAACACACCCGACTATGTTCACGGCAGAAGCTTCAAGAGACAACGACGACATTTCCAAATTCAAGCCCAACCGTATTCAAGATCAAGATGACCAAAAAAATCACGAAAATGTGTATAATAAAAATAGTTACAACTACAAGGGAGGCAGGGAAGACAAAATGTATAAAAACAGTGAAAAACTGCTCAAACAACTTCAACCGGTTCCTGTTATTAGATCGTCTACAACTAGTCAAGGTTTGTTTACATTTGTTCTAAAAATATTCATAATTAAAATCAAATGATGAGAGCTTTGTTTTGAAATATTCATAGGTTTAGACGAACTAGGAATGGTGAGAACAGTGGAAGAACAAATAAAACGTGACGAGGGTTACAAAAATTTTGCCTTCAACGTTCTCGTTTCCGACAAGCTCTCGTTGCAACGTGACCTTCCTGACACACGAAACCGGCTTTGTCAAAACGAAACTTATCCCTCGAACCTGCCGAATACGAGCGTCATAATATGTTTCTACAACGAGCACTACACGACACTTATCAGGTCGCTGCACTCCATCCTAAACCGTACCCCAGGCGACCTTCTGCACGAGATCATCTTGGTAAACGACTTCTCAGACTCTGAGAAGCTCCATCAGAAGGTCGAGGAGTACGTGAAACAGTTATCGACAAAGGTCAAGTATTTCAAGACTGACAAAAGAGAAGGTTTGATCAGGGCCAGGATCTTCGGCTCGAGGAAAGCTACAGGCAAGGTGCTGGTCTTTCTGGACAGCCATATCGAGGTCAATACCATGTGGTTGGAACCACTTTTAGCGAGGATAGCTAAGGATAAAACAATTGTTCCTATGCCAGTCATCGATATTATCAACGCAGATACATTCAACTATTCTTCCAGCCCGCTGGTCCGGGGAGGTTTCAATTGGGGACTGCACTTCAAGTGGGACAACCTACCTGTTGGTACTCTGGTCAAGAATGAAGATTTCGTCAAACCCATAAAGTAAGAAAAAAGAAGTTGAGCGTCAAAATTTGAAGATTAGCGTCAGTAGGAGAGCATACAAATATTGTTCAAATTATTTTTTGTAGTCTTTTTTTAGTAGGAATAAATTTGTTTGTGGTTGTTTTCTTATTATCCCTTCCTCTCAGAAACAAGCTTTTAGAGGCTGTACTTTTTTCTGTCTTTCTGTTATACTGCTGTCTCACTTTTTACTATTTTTGTCTTACTTTATTTTGAAGAAGAAAGGACATGCAAATTTAAAGTTAAGACCCTCTAGTTTTATTCCCCCATCAGTAAGTAATAAATGAAAAAAAAACGTCTTCAGGTCACCAACAATGGCAGGAGGTTTATTTGCAATAGACCGTGAGTACTTTGTGGAGCTAGGCGAGTACGATCAGGGTATGGATATTTGGGGCGGGGAGAACCTTGAGATCTCGTTCAGGATCTGGATGTGCGGTGGTCGCATCGAGTTGATACCCTGTTCGAGAATAGGTCACGTGTTCCGCCGTCGCAGGCCCTATGGCAGCGAGGACCAGCGGGACACGTTACTTCGCAACTCGCTGCGAGTCGCCCACGTCTGGATGGACGAGTACAAGGACTACTTCCTGAAGCAGGCTAAAAAAGCCGACTTTGGAGACGTTTCCGAAAGGATCGCTCTAAGAAACAGACTTCAGTGCAAAACCTTCAAGTGGTACTTGGAGACTGTTTATCCAGAGCTGGCCCTACCGGACGACACTGAGAATCATCTGAAAAACAAGTGGGCCAAGCTGGAGCACAGACCTGTCCAACCTTGGCATTCTAGGAAGAGAAACTACACTGACCAGTACCAGATCAGGTTGACCAACACTACACTCTGTTTGCAGACTGAGAAGGACCTCAAAACCAAGGGAGCCAAACTCAAGATGGCGCCTTGTTTGAGAATAAAAGAACAGGTTAAAGAAAGAACAAGTTGTTATCTTTTTTTTAGTCTATCAGGTTGAGGATTGTTGCTGAAGTTTTGTGGTTTTAGATGTGGTACGAAACTGATAAGAGGGAACTGGTCCTAGGACAGATGCTCTGTCTAGAAGTCAAAGATACCAAAACTCCCTTCCTTGGCAAGTGCCATGAGATGGGGGGAAATCAGGAGTGGCAGCATAAGGGAACGGTGAGTTTTGAAAGATTGCCACTAGGCGGCTCTGGTTAAAAATTTCGAAATCGAATATAATTCGATGTTTTCAATTTGTTTTCGTTTCAGAACGAGACCCCGGTTTATAACATGGCAACTGGAACATGTTTAGGAATTCGTAAAAAAGAGAAACTTATCGAAGTTGTCATGACACTTTGCACTGCTAACGATAAGTCTACCCTCACATGGGATCTTGTCAGGTCTCAACTACCGCACAAGGAAATTAGGTGACGAAAAAAGTGAGAGACTTTTAAGACTAATTCCGAACAAAGGTGACGAAAAGAAGGCAGACTACTCTCCATCTATTTATTTTGTGTTTATACATTCGTAATTGTTTTGTAAATTTCGGACGAAAAAAAATGTTGCCGGAATGTTGTTTATACATTTTTTACATACGAGATAAACGCCTCTACAAGGTAGACGTGTTTCTTATTCCTCCTTCTCAGCGGCGTAGTGGCTGATGAACCTTGCAGACGGATCGGTCACGTCGTTGTTCCACCTCGGCATCCAGAAATAAGGAATGAAGCTCTTGCCGAAGTTGGGGTAGTGGTTTTCAAAAACTTTCCTACAATAAACAAGAAACCAGTAAACAATTACTTTCTTGTCTTCGCAATGGCCAATCAAATGAGAATTCTGATTAATTTGTTTTTCGTGCCTGTAATAAAGAGCCTCTTTAGTTTTCGGTGTACAGTGAGGATACTTCTCCTTCGCCTCGCTGAGTTCTTTGTCACTGATTTTCGATTCGCAAATGTCCTGGATGATTTGGAACAGCGACTTTTTAATCGAAGCAACGCCGTCACTGAAAGCCTCTTTGTGTCGCCACAAAATTGATTTCGGTAAAAGATCAGTCTCGTCGAAAGCAGAACGCAGAAGATGTTTCTCGATACCATCTACAAAAATACAAATCAATTATGAGATACTATCAATTATGATACTAAGAGAAAAATAGCTGAAAAAATTTCTTTAAAAATGAAACAAAATTATGAACCTTGAGGTCGTCTAAGTTCTGGATCAAGAGACAAATAGTAGCTCGAAAAGTGCTGGTCGAGGAAAGGAACTCGCAGTTCCAAACTGAACGCGCTAGTTGTTCGGTCAGCTCTGAGTCCGTCGAACAAATAAATGTCCTTGAGCAATCTGACGGACTCCTCGTGTGCCTCGAGGGAACTCGGAGCGTCCCTGAAGTAGATGTAGCCCTGAGCCAGTTCGTCCGCACCTTCACCGCTGAAAATGACTGTTGACGAGGTGTTATTTTTTATGTACCTCGCAATCAGATACATCCCCACCGACGCCCGAATCGTTGTTATATCAAATGTTTCCAGATGGTAAATCACTGTGTCTAGAACCTCCGCTATGTCTTTCTCCGTGAAGTTTATCTCGTGGTGTTCGGTTCCTATATGTTCAGCGACCTAAAACATTGAAATTTTTGTCAATTTTCATGCTTGAATGAACATTTTTCAATCAGTTCTCAAATGGTTTGTTTCTTTTTGTTAAGTTTCATTTTGCTCAAAATTTAAATTTAAGGTGGGACGTCGGGTACAGTCAAAACAAAAGTTAAACCCACTTTTTAAATGTTGAATTATTATATCAATTTTAACATTTCATGCCTGATTTTGCAAAAGTTATTAATAATGGTGTAATTAATCACCCGATAATGATTTTGAAAAATTTTTTTTGATTTCGTATGCAAGTTGCTCAAGGTTAAAAATATTTTTTTTTTTTTTTTCTAGAAATGCATTCTTGTTGTTGTTATAAATAATCTGGCCAAATTTGAAAAAGTTTCACCGAACCAAACTCGATATTTGATTCCAAACTTTTGGAAAAACTCGTGTCTTCTATATCTATATATATCATTTTGCCAAATTTCTACATTAAGTATCTCAGCTTACAGTCATTGGATCACTTTGAAAATTTAACCATAAATACATCGACACTTCTAGATTCCAAATTTAAAATTTAAAAACAATCTGACTATTTAGCCAATACCGATGTTTCACCTTAAGGTCTAATTTCTGATTTTTTGGCTGTAAAGATTTTTAGAAAAGAACTTTCCTGTCTAGCTGCAACGATATCAGGACTTTCGCCCATCCCAATCGCGAAGCTCTGAATTTTGTAACTCAGACCGTGCTGTTTTCCGAGTTTCACCAGAAGAGCTGCAATGAGACTCGAATCAAGACCACCCGATAAGAGACAACCTATCCGTCTTTCGGCCATCAGACGCTTCTCCACAGCCGATTCTAACAGCATTCGAATGTTTGCGTGAACTGAAGTGCCTAAAACTGAAAAATCAAGACTCATCATTATTAGATATGAATTCATACTTGAAAAGTAGACAAATGAAAAATAAAACGAAGTTGAGAAATTACCTTGCAAGGACTTGAAACTTGGTTTGTTTGTTATGAAATGATAACGTTCGCTTTTGATCAACGTCGCTTTTCCATCTTCTGCGATGGAATAAAGCTCGAAAACACCCGGTGGGAATGGCTCGATCTTGCATGGCGATTTCGACTGTTTCACCAGGTCTGTCAATCCCTGAAACAATTAAAAAACTATCAGAATTACAACTTTAAGATACCTTTTTCCGTCCAATTTGTTTTTCTTTTTTAAACATGTTTGATATTTTGTTTCAATGTTATATACTTTGCTCTCAGAAGAAACAGCTAGAACTCCATCCTCGGTGGTCAATTTAAAAAGTGGCCTGACACCAAAAGGATCCCGAGTAATCAAAACTTGTCTCTTCTCAACATCTAATAGACATAATCCAAAAACTCCGTCCAAATTTTTCGCCACTTCCTCAGCTCCCAAATTGGCGTACAGATGCATGATCGCCTCGACGTCGCATTTTGTTGCGTATTCAAAACTGTGTTCTTCTTGTAACTAAAACATAAAAAGCGAGAAGGGAATTAAAAACAAGATCGATTAATCAAAATAATGAATTTTCTTTAGTTAACATTTGTTTACTCACAATTTTTTTAGTTTCAATGAAACGAAAATTCGGAAAAGTTGTTCTTTCATTGTTCTACTTACGTTTTTGCAGTTGTAAATCTCTCCATTGCAGAGTAAAAAGAGTTCGGGATATTTAACCAGTCTCATAGGTTGCATTCCACAAAGACTATCGACGATGGACAATCTTTGGAAAGCCAAGTAGCCATTCTAAAAAATCCCAAATCAAAATGAATTGTAAATTTAATCAAGTAAGATGAAATCTTTTTTTCGTTTGTTTACAATTTTACGCCTACCTTTATTCTGTCATCGTATTCGATTTTGAAAGCATCGGGGCCTCTATGAGATATTTTAGTGAAATTGTCACAGACGCACGAGAGGTTTTTCGTTTTCAATCCGAAAAGTGCCCATATTCCACACATGATTCAAATGTTAAATCTGAGATCAGAACTTAAAGAGCGATTAGTTTTTAATTCTTACGAAGTTATTCGTTTGAAAAAAGGAAAATCTTCTTTGGTTACACTTCCGTAAATTCAAACAAATAAATGCACATTCAACAATAATTTTTTTTATTCGCGGAATTTGACGATGTATATCAAAAATGTAATGTGCATTTACAAAAATGACTGCTGTCTTTGAAAAAAGTACAAAACGGTGTTTCAAAATATAGTAACATATGTATACTACGTACACAAAATCAAGTTGTATGATGCAACAATAAATGAAATTTAGTTGTTAGTTTTCATTATGTTAGAAATATCAAATTGCAGTTTCATCGAGCAAATCCAAAAATTCCATATTGTTTATCAATAACTTTAATTTGATTAGTGTAAACAATTGAAAAATATCAAAGTACCAAAAGTTGTTAACGAGAAAACTGGAAACACGTGCTGGTCGACTGATGAAAATTTTCCCACGTTGACCTAAATGTGTTGTTAAAATTTTAAAACATTCAAGCGCCATCTGCAGTGATTTTTCGATAAAATTAGAGTCCCGAGGGGGACTCAAATGTCAACAATGATTTCTCATCTGATATCAAAATGTAGACTGAAACGCCACCTGGAACTTTACTCTCTTATGATAGAAATTTTCAGATCACCAAAAATAAAATAAGATCCAGAAGAAATTTATTCTTGAAACTGTGTTAACTTATTTTTAAAAAGTTTAAGACTTTTAAAGATACAACATTTTTAGACGCACCACTTTAATCTTGATATAATAATAATAATAATAATAATAATAATAATAATAATAATAATAATAATAATAATAATAATAATGATAATAACTCATAGTTGGGGAAAAAATGAGATTTAGCAACAATGCTTTTTGTTTTGACCTCCTTTATTCTAAATACAAAAAAAACTTTCATTCAGCAATATCTACATGTAGTGAGGGGAAATCCCCATATCTCCAAGTCTACTAATAACTACGGAATATAAAAAAAAGTTATTATTATTACAATAAACAAAACTGTTTTTACACAACTCAATGTAACGTTAAACATGTTATTGCAGTGCAACTGGTCAACAATGCATTATGGAGCTGCAGGATGCCGCTGAATAATCACGCACTATGTTATGAAATAAAGATAAATGCTTCAAAATGTACACCCTGCAATACTTTCTCTCTCTCTCTTACTTTTTAAAATACATCTCTCTTGTACACAATAGAATGCAGTGATTCGACGTACAAAATGCTTGCTAACGTAACATTGGTCAACATATAAATTCGTTAATCTTAGATATAGGTTGTTCTCAGTCTGTGTTTTTGATATAAAAAACGGAACTACATCAAAAAAAAAACAAACAAAAGAATTGGAGATGAAATGCAAGAGATTATTGTTGGCAAGTTGTATTTACATCATGCCTCCCATGCCTCCCATACCACCCATGCCACCCATACCACCCATGCCAGGCATAGCTGGTGCGTCTTCTTTGGGAAGCTCAGTGACAACGGCCTCGGCGGTGGTCAAAAGCGAGGCGACGCCAGCAGCGTCTGTGAGTGCTGTCCTAACTACCTTTGTAGGATCAATGATGCCCTTTTCAATCATGTCGACGTACTCGTCGTTGAGAGCATCGTAACCGAGTTTGCCTTCAGAGACCTTGGCAACGACAAGGCTTGCATCTACGCCTGCGTTTTGTGCAATCTGCAAGCAGGGCATGCGAAGGGCATTCTCCACTATTTTGATTCCAGTTTGGAGGTCGGGATTGGATGGCTTCAGATTTTTAAGAGCTGGCACACAACGTAGGAGAGCAGTTCCACCTGATCAAAAAAACATAAGACATTAAAAATTGGTCCACATGGATATGATGACAAAATGAGACTTCTTTTTGTAAAAGAAACTTTGAAGGATTATTTTGTGAAACATTTTAGTTTTTCTTGAAAAAAAATTTTTTTTTGAAAATTGTACGGTTTTTTTTACCTCCAGGAACGATTCCTTCCTCAACAGCAGCTCTGGTAGCGTTGAGAGCATCATGAACTCGGTCTTTCTTCTCGTTGACCTCGACTTCACTGCTGCCACCTACTCGGAGAACGGCGACGCCAGAGGCCAATCGAGCCAATCGCTCTTGCAATTTTTCCTTTTCATAATCAGAGGTAGTGTCAGATATTTGGTCACGGATCTGATCGGCTCTGCGATCGATGTCTTCCTTCTGGCCCTTGCCCTTGAGCATGAGCGTGTCATCTTTGGTAATGATAATCTCTCCAACCTGTCCGAGGTCGCTAAGCTGACAGTCCTCTATCTTGACAAGATTCGCGTCGTCGCCAAAGACAATGCCACCTGTCGAGATAGCCATATCATGGAGAGTGGATTTTCGGTTGTCGCCAAATCCTGGGGCTTTCACTGCCGCGACTTGCAGGCCGATTTTCAATCTGTTTACAACCAGGGTGCTCAGGGCCTCGCCATCGATATCCTCCGCAATAATCACCAACGGCTTTCTCTGCGAGTTGGCAAGTTCAAGCGCCGGGATGATGCTCTGCACCGAGGAGATCTTCTTTTCGCTGAACAGCACAAGGGCGTCCTGGAATTCGACCTTGGCGCCTTTGCTCGAGTTGATGAAGTATGGTGAGATGTAGCCCCGGTCGAACTTCATGCCCTCGATCACCTCGAGCTCGTCCGTGAGTGTCTTGCCGTCCTTCACCGTGATCACTCCCTCCTTTCCAACCCTCTTCATCGCGTCGGAAATCAGGTTACCGATTGCTGTGTCGCCATTGGCCGAGATCGTCGCGACCTGGGCGATCTCCTCCGGGGTCGTTACCGGCTTGCTGAGGCTTTTGAGTTGCTCCTTCACCACGTCCACGGCCATCATCACGCCGCGTCTGATCTCCACGGGGTTCGCGCCTTTTGAGATTTTGTCGAAACCATCCTTGGCTATTGCCCGAGCTAAGACAGTTGCGGTGGTGGTGCCATCGCCAGCCTCCTCGTTTGTGTTGTTTGCAACGTCCTGCACCAGTTTTGCTCCGATGTTTTGGAATTTGTCTTTCAGTTCGACACCCTTTGCCACGGTCACGCCATCTTTCGTGATCTTTGGACTTCCCCAGGACTGCTCCAGGATCACGTTGCGACCCTTCGGACCCATTGTCACCGCCACGGCGTCCGCCAAAATGTCCACACCCTGCAGCATCAGCGCTCGCACCTCTGCTCCGAAACGAACATCTTTTGCGAACTCACGAGCTTGCACGTGCCTCAACGCCACACTTCGAATTGCTTGTGGCAGCCTGTACATCTGTAGGACACACATTTGATTATTTCTTTCCTTTTTTTCATTCCGTTCTCTTAATTATTTACTGGTTCGTTGTTTTAATTCAACCGCCTGGTTTGCAGGCTCGCAAACCTGACTAACCTTCAAACGTTATCATACACAGAACACTCCTGATATTCAACGAATAACATTCAACGTGTTCTTTTTTTCGTCTATTCAAACAAACAAATAATGTTAGAAAAAAGAAAACACAAAAATCGAAGAACAAAACCCGATCGGTTTGAATTCTTTGTATGAACTTGAGGTTACATAAACGCCGCACTTTGCCAGAACATTCGCCGGCCCATAATAATACCTCACGTCCCCAAAAATAAGTAGTACAACTCAAATTAAACGGGCAACACAAAAATTGTTGCGACTTTTGACCTTTGCCAGTCAAAAGGGGTCGTGTGAAAAAAAAAACATGTGAGAAATTTTGTGGGAATTTTTTAATTTGTTGACTTGAACTGGCCGTGACGGACATTTGAACAAAGTTGCTGGTAATAGAAATAATTCTAAAATGGCTTACCGTTGGTTTTCGTTGGGTAAATGTGTGGAAATATAAATTTTAGAATAAGAAAATTGAAACGGCGGTCTGCACGTTGTCTCGGCAATAAAATGAATGGCGCGAAGTCGGCTGATCACGCTGGCCACCGCATGTGAGCTCTCTCTCTCTCCCACCCCTATCGCCAGTCATAGAAAAATCGAGAACTCATTTTTTAACATCCAAACTTCGTTTTCACCAGCTTGTGCAATAATTTATGTGTCTAATCATTTTGTTGATACATTTAATTTTGACCATTAGATAATACAATTTTCAATTATTTTTTATTTTATTCAATGATAAATAAATGAAATATTAATCTTCATGTATAGAACATATTATGTAATTGCAGAGTGTATTCTAGCTTTCTTAATCTAACTTTTTAATCTTAGACTTCCATGGGGACTTATTTAATCTAAGATTATTTCATCATAGCGACCGAAATATAGTTAAAAAATAGTTTTAGAGATAAGAGCGAACCGATAATATATACGGTTACATGTAGAACCAATGAAACGAAAAAAATAGTATTTGTTTAAAATATTTTATTTTCAATATCGCCGTATTTTGATCAAACAAAATCAAAATAAAAAAAGAAATTGTAAAAATAAAAGAAATTTAAATAGCGCCTGATTGTCTGCAGATAATTTCAGGTGGTTTTAAAATCGATGGAAAGGGAAGAAGATTCGAGAATACAAACGAACTTGTCAACGTGTGAGTGCGCTCCTCGTGCTCTTGGCTGATATCGGCAACGCGGTGTTAGGCTATTACACAACGTGATAGAGAAGTTCGCCGGCTACTAGTCGCAAACAGTCGCAAATCAGAACTCACCAAAGTAACCGCAAAAATGGTAAGTTAAAATCACTTCGAATAGATTGAAACATTGCAATTGTTGCAACTATAAACGAAAACATTCACTTAATAAGATATCTATTTACTTTTTAATTCATGTTCTTGCGAACTTCAATTGTCAATTAAAAGTACGAATAGTTGAAACATTAATTACAAACGATGAATTTTATCCCAATCGAAGATTTATGAAGAATATTTCAATGTTGTCAGAGCTCTTTTTACACGTTATTGTTTTTCACTTGGTTATTTAAATCATAACCTCAAAATAAGATTGAATTGTTAGAGGTTACAACATGTCGCAAAACGGAAACGTTTTATATTCGTAATCTATCGTGGCAATAATGTCATTGCGAATTCGTTTAAATTGATAAAATAAGAAAGAAATTTATTTTTAGGCAACAGCAGCAATGGCAGCAGTAAAACGACTAGTTCCACTTTTTGATAGAGTTTTGGTTCAGAGAGCAGAAGCTATCACGAAAACAAAAGGTGGAATCGTTATCCCTGAGAAGGCACAGTCCAAGGTTTTACGAGGAACCGTCATTGCCATTGGACCCGGTCCAAAAAATGAGGTTAGTTTGATTGATGAACTTAATTGAACGATTGTTTCATTCTTTTAAACAGCTAAAAAGGCTAATCATTATTTGCGATTGTAATTTTCAGAAAGGTGAGCACGTTCCATTGTCCGTCAAGGTTGGTGACATGGTTCTTCTTCCTGAATACGGAGGCACCAAAGTCGAATTGGAAGAAAACCGTGAATATCATCTGTTCCGAGAGTCTGATATCCTCGCTAAATTAGAAGTTTAACACTCTAGATGATAGATTTATTGGCAAAGTAAAAGCCACATTGTTTTTTTTACTCGACAGTTTCAACCGCTGCAATAATAACGAACGAATCTTTGTCATCGGTTTTTTTGCAGAACAAGTTGACTATTCATAACGAATCTAGACATTTCCCGTTTGTTTCGTTCATTGTGACTCTTTTTTATCATTTATAATGTAAAGATTAAAATGCTGAATAAAGTTATTTTGTAAATCTATCGATTTTCTTTTTCTTTATTTACAAAAATCAATTTCAACTATTTTAATTTTATTCCCTTGACAACGCTTGCGTTAATTCCTGAGTATTCGCCGTCGTATTTCTTCAGCTCTTTTCTAACTTCTCGGATCTGAAAAATAGATAAAATTAACAATAACAACGTTAAACCTCTACCTGTATGAACTGAAAAACTAAACCACTTACAGCGCCTTTTCTACGGATCACAGCTTTCTTATACTTATTTTTATATTTCACTCTTGGGTTTCTCTGGTCCTTTTTTCTGTGCGGCGTCAACCCTTTATTTTTGGCCATCTCATATGTGATTGCTCTTTTGTTGTCAACATTTTGGTTTTGTTGTTTTGGGTTCTCAGCATTGGGTCTTTTCTCTTCTTGGACCTGCACACTCTCGAATTTTTTTTTCGGTTTCACAACCTTCATCTTCATTAGTTTTATTATAATTCTATCTGATTACATTCGGTAATGTCTGGTAATATCGACAATGTATGTACAATGTACGTATGTGCACATGTGCCTACAATGGCCTACAATGAAACAAGAAACAACTGGAAACAAAAAACAAAACCACGTGGTTATAGTTTTTTGTTTGTATTTTACCAACATCGAAAATGAACAAGTCACTAGACTTGGTTCTTTTTAGTTCCAAACATTCGGCGGATAATTTAAAAAACGTTCTTCATATATTGAGATTATTGAGACAATTATTGACAATAATAATTGACTGTTTATGTTTAAAAATGAAAATTAACTTCTGACAACATTATCATTGTTTTCTTTTAGTTTTGCATATAAAAACGTAAATATGATATTTACATCATATTTGTTTACAATTTGAATAAATATTTATTCAAACTTTGAGTATGATGAAACGAATTTGCATCAATTTTAAAAATATACAATTTAAAAAATTTTTTTCAAGCGCTATTGTTTGTTATCATAAAAAACAATAACAATTGATTTTGTTTAATTAATCAGTGGCTGAAAAGTTCTATTGTTTTGAAATACAATTTATCATTGTTTCCATAATTACGATTCTATGTAAACAAAGACACGAGTTTAAAATGATATAATATTTAGAAGTAAGATAAAATGAATGGAGTGAGTTGTTTGGGGCTGAAAATTCATTGATGAGCGTGACCGAATGAACGCACGCGTATAGAGTGCTTGGGTTAGCTTGACGACTTGGAATTTCGGGTCACACAGAACTAGGAAGGATCGTCCTCGAGCCTCGCTTGATCCGGGCAACCGGAAACAGGGTCGCCGATGACGTCAATTCTACACGTTCATTCAACCCCCTGGGGACAATCTGGGTCACTGGAACAACACCGGTGCTACTCTCGCGCGCATCCACAACCCTTTATTTTTCGCTTTTATGTCAATCCCAAACATCAACAATTCAATTTTGCCATTCAAAAGAAACCCTTTGTTAACAATGGTTTGGGAAAATGTCTCATTTACGTACAAAGAATTTAATTTGGGTTTTGCGAGTATGTGCACATGGCTCTGATTGGTTCGATCCTGCCCATTCTGTTTATGCTTCAAGGCAGTTTCATTCAGTGGCTTGCAGATAATGGCGTACATTTTTTTCTAACATTAACAATGGCGTCGCTGTTGAAAATAGATGGAAAAAATTTGAGCTACTCTAACACACAAGAAATCTCCAATTTCATGCACGTTCAATCAAATTCGCAAATACGCAACGGTACGAAGTTTCATTCAGTTGACTATAGTCATTTAATTATGTATTTTGCGCCAAAATTATATTATTTTAAAACTTCATATACTTCTATAATTTGTTCGTGTACATTTTATTTCTATTATTTTTTAGACTTCAATATTTTTATTATCAAGAAAGAAAAATTTACATTTTTCGCGAAACGTCTTTTTTCACAAAACGATCGTTTGTCCCTTTTGAAAAAGTTGTCAGACCTAGTATACAAGCTATTTCATTCACATTTGTTCATTCAATATCACGCGGCGATGAATCAACCAAATTCAAGTTCACATAATGCAATAAAATTATTTGCTGAATATAATTTGATTCATTATTATAAAAAATCCTCTATTTTTATCTGATATTTTTAATTGTTTCACGATTGAAATTTATATTCATGATTAAAAGATAAAGAAATTAAAACAAAAATATATCCATACAATAAATTTGATTTGGCGATGTTTAAGATTGATAAATTTGATAGGTGAAAAAAATTCAGTTCAGATAATGTGTAGGCGACGGAATTGAATGTAGTTACTAGCAGGATGAAATCACAGAAGAGAGGGGTTGATGAAATAATGTATGAAATAATGTATAAGGGTTGACCTAGTTTGAGATCGGCGACGCGAGGAGAAACAAGAACCATTCATCCTGGACGTACAGAAACTGGGTCGTCTCCGTAGAAACAGCGTGAATTTCACCCCGTCGACTGACTTCTTTTGACGTAGCGCATGCAAACATTCAGGCACCTATCGGCTTTATAAGGATGCATATACACATGTGATATCGCAAGTATCATTGAAACGGATATCGGAAAACATTTCAGAGGTAACTTTGCCCGATAACAAGCACTTCTTTCCGTTTATTAATTTCCATTACACGAGCACAGGATATTGATATCTCATTCATGTTTTATCATTCATGTTTTATCTAGACTAGAAACGTGTTAAGCGACCCTGAACCAAGCAAAATGAGTCTTTCGCCAAGTTTTTTCAAATCGCCATCTCTACTGACGTTTGTTATTGTAAAAGTAGGGCACGCAGATTTTTTAAGCTCTGAAAAAAGGAAACTTGCTTGAATGTCAACTCAAACTATAACTTTTGTTTTTCTTGTGTTTTTCAATTCAACTTTACACTGAAAAAAAACGTCGGCCTTTGATATGTCAAAATGTTCGACAATTTTGTCAAAAGTTTTCTGACAAACAGTTGTCAAACGTTATACTAAAAAATGTCAAAACAAAAATTTATTTCCTAAAGCTTCTGAAACTTTTTGTAGGTATTGACAATCAGTTTGTCATCAGTTTGCCAAAGCTCGACAAAAATTTTGTACAATTTGTTTTAACATAACAAAGTACGAACTAGATTGGCAAAACTTTTTTCAACGTTCCCTTGACATAAAAAAGGCCAGATTTTATTTTCATTGTACATACAATTTGAGCGTAAAACTTCGAAACAAAATTACGCAAAAAGGTACTCCACATTCATCGTGATAGAAAAAACGACAGAAAAATGATTTATGGACTGTTGATGGATGAAAAATAAAAGTATAATTTCTTGGTTCTGAACTGTTGGCTTGTCATCCCCTTGACATGAATCAAGGTACGATCACAGATGAAATTAACATCGAAGAATTTATTCCAAAAATGTTAAAATTCCAGCTGGAATTATTGTTCGCAAAATTGATATCACTTTTGTGTCACGAAATGCATTGCGCGCGCGTGCGTTCCAATATCTTTACTCTGATGATGGTTGTGGTGCTAGCGGTTTGCGATTCAATGCAGTTCGCCATCACTTGTAGTAGCGACACATTCAGACGACGCGACTCAGATGCGTTCGGGCCAACGTGTGCGGCAGTCAATATTTTCGTCGTGAATCCGTCCATTGTCGTGCGTTTCTGGTACGAAAAATGTTCCATAAAAAAGTGCTTTCATCGTCTTTTTTTAATCATTTGGAACAATACAATCAAGCTTATTCGTCTTATAAAGGCTGAAAAAATACAATTGTACGTTGAATTGAAAAAATCATAATCATAATAAACAAGAAATTGCCCTAGAGAGAACACACGAGATTTTTTATTTCAGACTTGTTTGTGAGAACTTTGCATTTGATGTTTTGAAACAAATTATATTAGTGCTCAAAATAAATAAGTTGACAGTTCAGTTCTGATGAGTTTCATTTTGCTGATCATATTAAAAATATATTAATGAAATTATTAATGAAAATTATATTATTGTATATCGAATGCATTAAAATTAGGTCACAGTCTTGGACCATAGACAACGATTAAACTTGGATTAAACATTCAAAGATTCCGTGTTGAGAATCCTTTTGTTTCTGTTAAGAATTCTTAAGAATTGTTAAGAAACGTGAATTGCGTCGATGTTGTCGAAAACATTCAATTATCGATAAGTACTTGAACGACGAGATTAATTAACTTGACAAAACAATTCAGAATCCTTGCTGCAGTTGGAGAGTTCGATTTGGACATGAGTGAACTTTGGAAGCAATATCTAAGGGAAAACAAATAATCCAACCGGAGTGCTATCAAACTCGATTATTGTTTACGGTGTTGCTTCAACAAAGTGTCAAGGTATGTAAACATGACAGTCACCATCAAAACGAGTAAACAACACAAAATATAATTTTGCAAACAATAATAGAACTTTCTTCAAAGTATTTTGTGTCTCCGCATAATTAGAGGAAGAAGAAATGATGACTTAAGTAAACTTGTAACTTGAGGCAAGTTTTGTAATAATGCTCTGTAACAATGCGTACAATGTAATGTGATTTGTTGTAATGTCACAATTGAAGCGACTCTTGCGAACGAGCATCAAATTAAAAATTTGATCGGGACATAAAAGTTGTGTGCCAAAAATAATAAACGCTTCTGTTTGATTAAAGCTTCCTCCCACGCTCGGAAGTTAAACGCTGATCGTTGAATCTTCCGGTCGCCACAATACAAACTGCGCGGTCTGATGGTCCCTGCCTCAGTCATCTACTCTGGCTTGGCGCGCTTGCATATTTTGCACTTCCGAGTTGGCTTACCAAGCGCTCTTTTTTGACAACCCGTTTGTTTACATTCGAACTTTCAAAGTTGTAAACTATGATAGTTTAGAGTTTGCAAAATTGTATTTTATAAAAACAAGTTTGTATGTTTATACTCCGATCCTATCATTATAACAACAAAACAATGAGCTCAACTTGTCATGGTTGAAGCTGAAGTTTTAGACAATATATATAAACAGTATATATAACATATTACCAGTTCATAGTGTGAGTTTGTTGTATTATAATATAACGGTATTAAGTGTCGTTGAGTGAGTTGCGTTGAGGGTCATCAACTCATGAGTTAGTCTGCTTGCGAGACGCCGCCATTCTTATTGGAAAGAGATCTTTGAGGTTATACATATTGTTGTTAAATTTGTGAATGCAATTTTTTGCGACAGTTCACTGTTTGATGAAGATTTTAATGATGGAAAATAATAATAAACAGTTGTGAGGTAATTAAGATGTATTAATAATACGTTGCTTGTTTTAGAATAAAAATGAACGGCTGCAAGTACTACTCAACTGGACACTATAATAAAGCGAACATGACAAATATAGTGCAGAATAATTTATTGGGGAGTTCGGAAGGTGGTCAAGTTGCGTGAGGTAAACACGTACTTGCGAGGAGACGGTTGTGGTTCGTCTGTCGAAAAAGGGAATGTCTATAAGCAGGTCTCATTACGGGTAATTCAAAACAATAACAATGAAATCAAAACAGCACGATTAAAAACACGTTTGTTTACATTTGTAATTTGTATATGACAAATTGTTGTAGAATCCGGCAGTCCATGATAGGACCGGACGATGCTGGGATGGATTTACGAGCAGCTCGGCTACACGCTCAGACGAACAACCAGGAGGTCGGCAAAACGTCGGCAGCTCTGCCATGGCTGAACTGGCAAAGTCTATCCAGTCTGTCTGTAATATTGTGCGCCATCGGTGGCGCCATTCTTTTCGCTTTCTTGGTAATCATTTCACGTCGTATAAATACAATCACAATGATGAAAATCAAGTACCTGAAATCAAAGATTAAATTGCGATTCGAATCAAACTACTGTTCCTAGAATTTGTATAGAACTGTTGTCAATTTGTTTTTATTCAAAAACAGATCCTGTTATGGCTGCGAAAGCAAATGTCGCGTGAAAAAGACAGCAAGAATGGAGACAGGCGTAGTTTGGTCGAAGAAGGCGCTGCTGCTACTGGATGTGGGAAGAAAAACCAAGCTCCGATTTCTCAGGCTCAATGGGTTCACCAAGAATCGACCGTTCAAAGCCAAGTTCCTACCCAAGCTTCTTCATCTTTAGCAGAGGTAGAAAATAACCGAAAGTTAGCTATTCAAATCGAATCAGATGTTGCATTTTGTAATGATGATCATTGAACCGCATGTTTAGGCAGTGTCAGTGTCTGTGCAAGCAGAAAAGCGTGCAGATCCCGTGCGAGTTCGCAGCAAGGGTCTGCTGGAACGCCGAGGCTCGAGTGCAAGCCTAACTATCGACATCAGCTTCGCCCCAGAGAGTCCTCCCAAAGTGATCACACCGACCGCCGAGTGCACAGCCGAAGAGTTTCTCCTGAGCGCTGGCAAGCTGCTCTCGCGAGCGCAACTCAACAAAGTTGTCAACGATCCGTCGTCATTGAAGAAGGAATTCTACGAGGTGCCGCTGAACCAACCGGAACGAATCGAAGTTTCTGGATCCGGCACTAAGAATCGCTACAGATCCGTACTGCCCAATCCTCGATCCAGGGTCATTCTTCCTGGTTCCGATGACCCGCTTACGAGCTACATCAATGCTAATTATATTCGGGTATGCAAAATTTTTCTCCATATTCTAATTATGATTGCAAGTCCATCGTATTATACAATTATGATTATCATCCTTTAGGGGTACGACGAAGATGTCAGGTATATCGCAACTCAAGGTCCACTGGCTCACACTGTTCAAGACTTCTGGAAGATGGTCTGGTCTGAGAAATCTCAAGTCGTGGTCATGATAACAAAGTTGCTTGAAAAAGATTCAGCCAAATGCGACGTCTACTTTCCAGTTGACAATAATGACCGGATTCAAGCCGGTCCGTTCACCGTCCTGGTTATGGCGATTGAATCGAGAAATGGCTACACGATCAGAACCCTCGAACTGCGATATGAAAGGGAGAGGCGATTAGTTCAACACTACTGGTGTGTCATTGTTTAATAATCATCAAGCTGTCAAAGAGATTCGAACTTTAATTCCATACTTATCGTCGTGTTATTGCATTAGGTATGATTCATGGCCGGATCATGGCGTGCCACTGTCAGCAGATCCATTAATAAGTTTGGCTACTGAAGTGAATACAAAGTCTGGACCTATTATTGTACACTGCAGCGCAGGAATCGGTCGCACTGGCTGTTTCATAGCTCTAGCTACTGGAATCACACAGCTTACCAAGGATAATAATGTCGATGTTTTAGGCATCCTTTGTCAAATGAGGTCAAACCAAAATACATAACTATCTTATATTCACGCTACAACCACCAAGGGGACGAACCTGTCCTTTTTTCTCCCGAATTTATTTGACAATCTTTTGCAAAAATTTGTTCTTATTTTTTTCCAATGTGTCCCGTTGGTAGTTTTAGGGTATCACATTTTCTAGTAGTTCTAGCACTTGTATAAATAACAATTGTAAAGAATCAATTTTTATGTTGTAGATATGACCGAGGAGGCATGGTTCAAACGGCTGATCAATATGAATTTGTTCACCGAGCTCTCTGTATCTTTGAACAAACTCTCGTAAATAATTCTGATACAACAACTGATGACGTTTAAGTTGATATTTCGTTAATTGTGGATATTGAAGTGCGAAGCAATCGGTGGGACTTTTTTCCGGCATACCCTATTCACATTTGTAACGTATCATGATCGATCCTTTCAGGATCTCTCGATCAAACACTTGTCAAAGCTTATCAAGCTGTTGCCATCTGTACTGCCATCGCTGCGATAATAACTTGAGTTTCAAACTTTGAGATCCAACAAGTAATATAACAGGGTAGAAAATGCATTTTTCAAACTATACATTCAGTGTAAATGACAACCGAGTACATATTTGTTTGATAAAGTTTGTGATCGATTTGTTTATTCTCGATCAAAATGTACCTGCCTTGATTCGAGATAATCGTTACATTTACGTACTGCCTGCGAAAAGTCATCTTTAATTTGCATCAGGGTACATTCATATTGTGTATTCTTCTCCACAACTTGTTGACGCGTTCTGGTCAAAACCTTAAGTTCCTAAACTTATTTTATTATTCGTTCGTTTGTGTGGGCCATTTGTTGTTCAAGTGCGCTAAAGACTGATTGCAATTCACATATAAACGTATGTGTATAATTACTCTGCAACGTAGTAATAGAAAATCGTTGTCCGGTGTTAAAAGATTTATGTCATCAAATGATGTCTTTTCTTTTTGTTATAAAACGGAGATGGTTGCTCTTTCTCATATTGCCAATGTGACAAAACATTATATGGGATTGAAAAATAATTTTCTGAGGGACAATTGCTCGCCAAAACTATACACCAATGAAAAGGATGGAGGGTTCAGTTGAACTAAAGTTGACACATTGAATCCTCCGGTAACAATAATAACTATTTTTAACAAGATGATTGCAACCAGATGAGACCGAATTCATATTTGTATATACAAGAAGAGTCGACAATTGATATCTAAGTAGACAATTGTGCAAATGCAAAATTGACGTATTTTGCATACTTTCGTAGTTAATTTTGTTCCGTTTAGCTATTTATGTCTGTTTGTAGAATCTCTGTTGTTCCCTCATGTGCCTACGACTTACGGTTTTTGTTTTCAGAATAACTTGTAAAATGTTATTTACATGTCATGGAAACATTTTAAATCAAAAAATATATATATACAGAAATATTTTTGGTGCTGCAAAATACAAGTTAATATTGTAAAAAAATGTAATCCTTCTGTCTACAGAGAAAGAAAAAAGCTGAACATACTATATATATATAATATATAAACAGTAAAAAAATATTTAAAATATATTTGCTGAGATAAGACGTGTGTCTACTTGTCAGGTCATTACGACTTTAAGGGTATACGAAATAACTATTTTTGTACCCTCCGCGGCACACGCAAATATTATTGTTTGATTGGTTGTAATTTTATTTAATTGTTCTGTGTGATTTCATTTTTCCGATGATGTTATACGTTTTTTTAGATAACTTTTATTTCTCGCAACTTTGTATGATGCTGTATATCAAAATCATATCGTTTCATTTCAATTTTGTATAACAATGATAAATAACAATTTGTGATATAACTGTTGTAAATAATCTGTAAAATAATAATAAAATTGATAAAGTGAACATTCCTCAACTGTCACGTTCTTCTAAAAAAAAAGATTTAAAACAATGTTCAGGCGTTTGACTATGTAAATAAAAACAATATCGAAACTAAATATAACAATCAGCGAAACTCCCCACAATGTCTTCTTCTTGACACCATCTCCAACGAAGGTGATGAAATTCATGAAAAAAAAAGAAGTTTAAAAAATAAACACAAGCATAAAAGACATGTGTTGATTGCGTGGGTTTTACGATTGTTTTGCATCACCTTGATCTCAAATTTCAATTGTTTGTTTATTAATATTATTGTTTGTTTATTTAAACGTTAGAAAGAATAAAAACAAGAAATACTACGCATTGGATGTACTAGATAGATTGGCATTTTATTAAATATTTACAAAAGAAAAGGACATCACCCCCTCAAGAGGAAAATACTTGCTATAAATAGACAAATAATTGAACAACAATAATGATAATTGTCTACTACAACAGTAAGGGATGTTTATGTCCAATGGCGAACATAAGCCTTTTTTCCATAAGTGTCCTCGGGAGCATGTACAATGTACTCGCTGAACTTTGGGTTCACCCACTCTTCTTCAGTATCGATGGTTTCATAAATTGGCTCGCCAAAATACGTACCAACCTCCCAATCGGGATAGTTTTTCATCAATTCTCTTTCTGCGTCGCGGTTACGTCGGAGTTGTTTCAAATATCTAAAATGATTTGCAATAATGTGATTATGATATGATTAGTTCATGAAGCATGACTATTGACATGAAGATGACTTACTCTCTATCGTGTTCAGCGTCAAGAAAAGGCTTGATTGCAAATCTCGCGCTCCTCATTTCGATGTCTTCCTTTCGCATATTCCTGAAATGGTTCCTCAATGCAAAATATCCGTACACCTGAGAAGCCGCGAACGCCGCGAGACACCGCCTCGCTGCAATCATAAACAACAATTAGATTTTCATATAACATGTTGGTGAATTTAAACGTACGTATCAATAGTTTATATAACCTGTGAAGATGGTCTTGAGTTTGACTCTAGCTGTTTGGATTGGATCGTAACCGCCTGGCGGAGGCATATCCTGCGGCCCCGATTTTGGAGGAGTTGCCATTTTTTATGAAAACTTAATTCTCGATTATTTTCAAACTCTAGACGACGACAAACAGCTGATTCAATGGTCCCTTGTATGTCTCGCGGTGGTCACCGCGCTCGATGCGATAGCAGCGCCATCATTAGGACATTTTTCCTACTACAATCCTATATATTCCGTTTGATAATTATAAACAATTGTATAAATTACTGGATATTTGAAAAAAATGGACAATCAATAGCAACGAGATCTCTAGCTCAACGTTTGAAATAAACCAATTTAAAATTAACGTTTAAACTAAACAATTGAAATCTCAATGAAATTTTGAAGTTGAGAAGGACTTAAATGATGTATCTCCAAACTATTTTAAGTTATTCTTGAACTACGATTATAGTTTTTTTTCATAATAAATGAATGTACTTGTGTGAGTTCATTCAAATTTGCACGTTTTGAATCATATATGTTACAACAGAAGGGATGAAGAAACGGATGCGAAGTAAATAATTTGACAATGTTTATTTGAAGTTTTGAAACACATCTATTAGTTATACAGAGAGACGGCCGCATCACTCGGAATTAGACAAAATATTTTTACCGCCATGCATATCAGTTATTGTTTTCATCTTTACAAATTTAAATGCAAGTTGTAGGTTTGAGGCGTTGTTGCAATTCACAAGAAGATACCGACTGTTTAGTGACAATTACAATGAATACAAATGATTATTGGTATAAAGAAATGATAAAGCTATATCTTTGTTCTCAAGTCCAATATATATATACGATAGACCGGACATGAAGAAGAAACCTCGTACGTACAAAAATGTCTGAAAGCGATACAATGTTCAATCAAGAAGGGTTCGCGCGCGTTTGATCTATCAATTTGCTGTTATTCTGAAAACTGTACGTCTATTATGGGAGGGTGTATCGCACGTACGGGACCTCGACGTCTTCGCCATCGGCATCGTTGCAACACAGTTCAAACACAAGAGCGCGCACGTGCGGCTCAAGCTTTTTCTTCGATACGCGTTTCACGACTTCGGACATGGGCAAACCCATACGTTCCTGGCACTTGGCCTTCGCCATAAAGAACGAATAGAGCATGCACACACCCTGTGACAGCATCGTCACCTCGAGCTTGTGCTTCTCCTTGAAGTAATCGAGGAACTCTTTCAAGGTCAATTCCCCTTTCACCTCGAAGCGGTCCCACAGAGTCCACTCGGTGTCGTAGTATTTGTTTTTGGGCGCGGCAATTGGTTCGGAAAAGCCGAAAAATGGCAACGCCAGATTCACAAATCCGTTCTTGTACACGGACAGGTCGCGAACGTTTCGCGCGAGTTTAAACAGTTCGAGACAGACGAGGCCGCCCACGACTGATGTGGTAGTAGCGATCGCGGGTATAATCTTGCCAGCAATCAACTTGCTTTTGTGTCGATCCGCCGGCGAGATTTTGTAGTTGAGTGCGCGCAAATTGGACGCCGCAACGATGAAGTCAATATGGAAATTGGTATCGTCGTCTTTCTCGAACTCTTGCGGATTGATGCGCAGGCCATTGAGTTCGCTGACCTTGGGCAACTCCTCCACCAGCCGGTTCAGACGCTCCGTGTCTAAACTACCGCTTCCGTTTTGCACTTGCATCTGAAACGATAAAGCGAATTACACGTTTGTTCCTCACCATCACCAATTTCGTAATAACCAATCGAGGCTCACTTGTGCGTCGGTTTCGGCAATTTTGACTCCCGATTTAGGCGTGAACTCCGGCACGGTGATGGCCATAGCCATCTCGGCGATTTCCGATCGCGAACGGTTTCTCGGAATTCCGTAGACCGCTGCCTTCAAGTTAGCAGCTGCAACGATGTAGTCCAAGTGAAGCGGCTCGTTCACGTTAAACGTCAAAGGCTCTGGACAGCGTTTTGGCCCGGACCAGAAGGGTTGTCCGCTCGAGGTCAATTGGTTCGGCGGAAAGTTGAACAGCAATTGTCTACAATCATTAGTTAACTTAAGCCATGATACGCATGGATGTTTGTTATTATGTTTTGCAAATTATACCTGATTTGGTTGTTGTACTGATCCTGCCAATGGCGTCTGGCCCAAGTAACACAGTCGATGAAATTCTTGGGTCTTTCATCCACGAGGGCAGTTTTGAGAGACTCCAAGGTCTCGAGAGGCTGAACTCCAGGAAGTCTCAAAGTCCTCTCCATGAACTGAGGATCGTTCAAGTATTGCTGAGCATTTTCTGCCGCTTGCTTGAACAGACCCTCGAAGTTGTCCCTCGCCCACTGCAGAGTATGCTCTATGGCGTTCGGGAAATTCTTGAGTGTACAAATTGGGATACTCTTTTCTGGCGGGTCCTGCGATGAGCTGTATGATTCTGTTAAAAATGGTACCACAACCTGCAAATGAACACAAACTAGCGATGAAACAATTTGAATCACATTTCAATCGAAACAAATATTATATATATATAACATAAAAGCGATTTTTCTAGTTATGTGCAAATTATGTGGAAATTAATATTTTCCGTTGTTTTTTTGGATCATAATTTGATTTCGTTGGTTTCGATTGTTACCTGAGTGTTTCCTTTGGTACCAAGTGTACCCGACTCCAGAAGTGGTTTTCGATAGTACACACATCTCCGGTCCATGTAGATCCGAGCGTCAACATTGTCGAGAGCATTAGCCACGCCATCTAAGGCCTCGAAGAATTCATCGTTGTAAACTTTTTCAGTTTCAGGGCAGACACGATTTTCATGGGCGATGATGTTGACCTCGGGATTCATCCACTTGATCACTTTCGCAGCAGTCGACGACTTGGATTTGTTAACGTCGTGTGGTCGAAACAGAAACTGACGATTCAGATTTGATTTCTCGATGAAGTCCATGTCAGTTACTGTAATAGCCCCTCCGTTGGTTCCAATTCCAAGCATGGCAAAGTTCTTCAGCAGTTCACACCCTGAAAAAAACACACAAACGAAATGAACAAGAATAGGATATGATACAAGGTGGATAATAGTGAAATAAAACAATTAAGAACTTAGACGCACCAATAGCACCAGCTCCAACAACAAAGTATTTGAGTTGCGCGAGTGTTTGTTGGAAGGGCTTGCCAAAGACTGCAATGAGCTTGTCGTATCTGGAGCCGACAGGCTGAGCGTCCGCTTGGTTAATCGAGCTCTTGTCAGGAAGGCACTCGATGGAATCAAAGTAGAGCCACTGGTAAATAGGATGGAACTTGCCCGAGCACGCCTTCATAACTTCCTGGGCGACGACGCCCCCTATCATGGCGTTGATGGGATTGAGATCGCCAGAACAAGTTTTTGCAAACGTGTCGAGCAGGTCGCGATTGAGCTCGACGTCAAGTTTGAGCTCCTGATTGACCTCGTTGACCAGGTTCACAAACTCATCAGCGTCCTGCTGGTCCCAAGGTTTCGGAAGGTTACCCTTCGAAAGGCAAAATCTGTCGAGAGCAATGAAAGCCAAGTGCAGCTGGGCAGAATGGTCGAACTTGGCGAAATCAGTGATGATGAACTCGGGGCTTTTGAGCGAGTCCGCAAGGGGCTTGAACGCGATCGTTTTTGGCATTTTGACCTGGGTGACAATGCCTCCTTGCGTGTACTCGTCGAAATTGGACGTGTCGAGGCCGATGCTGAAGGTGTACGGTCCAAGGACCTTGATCGCAGTTGGTTCGCAGCCGTTTAGCTGGCTCATGCCCTGCACTTCGGAGAACGTGACAAAATCGCCGTCCTCCATTCCGTGGCGCGTGTCGTCGAGGCAGGTGACGACGCCTTCGCGTTCGCGAGACACGCTCGCGATCATCGCGCTAACCGGCGGCTCGCCATTTGTGTCCACAACGACAAAGTTGTCGCCAAAGTCGCAGAACACCTGCGCGAAAAGTCCGCGAGTGTTGCCAATAATGAGGGCAATGTTGTTCGCGCGTGTCACTTCAGCGATCGCCAACTGCTGCGCCAATGGCGTTTCCGTTAGAACAATCACTTTGAACTTTTTAATATAATCGGGTGTTAGAGCTCCCGTATAATGGTGCGTTGGCACGTAATTGTTCAATTCTGACAGACGTTGCACACACGCTTCGGCACGATTTTTACCTGAAACACAACATCGCAACGTTTTTGTCATCAGCGTACTTTTGATCTTTGTTGATTTTTGCGTTCAATCTTACCAATATCATCTTGTGTTAAATAAAACTGAGAGCCGAGATCTGAGATTTGGCAAGTGGCTTGATCGTGAAGAGTGACGGACTTGACTCCGCCGAGGATCACGTTCTTGGCGACTTCAACGCCTAGGCCCCCGAGGCCGGAGATGAGAACGTCCGATGTGGCCATACGTCGCATCGCATCGTGACCCAGCACGTACAGTTGTCTCGAATAAAGTCCTTCATCGATGTCGCTTGAAGCCCGAGAAGTTGAACCATTTTTCGCCATTTCTAAACACGAGCAAACATTCATGATTGATATTCAATATGTTGATACCAAATGATTTCGATTCGGTAGGTTAGGTTGAAAGTTGAAGACTTGTCGAATTAACAAAAAGACAAATGGCGGATTGGAGTGTCGAAAATTAGCAAAAGTGTGTTTTGCCATTTGTCTGAACAAAAATGGCGGATTCCGAACAGATGAAGTTTGTTAAATGTTAAACGCGACGAATGAGGTTAAGGAGTTATGTGTTTGATAAGAGTTCGAGGGCTATTTTGATTGTATAATACGTGCGAACCTGCAACTACCGCGAAATCGCCGGTTGCTCCGGCCGTATGTGCAGTAATGCGTCGCTTCTTGGCTGGGGGGTCAACGGAGCTCTCCACCACTTCAGCACTAGACATCGGACCACTGGAGGACCGTTTGAGCGGAAAGCTGCTTATCGTCTGCGAAGGCGCGCCGTCGCCTCCAGCGCGTACCGCTGCTGGATCTTGACCACCTTTGTTTTTGCCAATTGTATGATCTCACGCGCGGTGTGTGTCGCGCGCGCCACCCCCGCCTCCTCGTCTCAGCGTGACTCGACAATTTTCACCGACCCCGCCGTTGTCCTCTCAAACACTGCGCTGCCTTTATCACCACAAATACGATCCGCTTCACTTTCTTTTTAGCAGTTTTTGCCAACCGTATTGTTCGCAGCACACGGCTTTTAAGCAGATCCAGCACATGCTTTTGCAAACTTGCTTCTCATTGTCCTCTAGACCGACCAGCCATACGCCATTGTGTTAGTAAAAATCTGAGCGAACGTGGGTTTGTGAACATCAGTTATACTACTGAGCGGTTCTGTCCTTGTCAGACCTAATATTTTGAAGAAAGTAATAGTTATACTTAACCCTTATTCAGGTTTCCAAAAAAAACTTTTTGTCGAAAAAACTTTGTGAATTACGTGCGGAAAGTAGTCTTTTTCGATTGATTTGTTTTTGGAAGAAAAGAAAAATAGGTTCCTCACCCTTCCATTTTTGTACAGTTGGCAGCAACGTGTGCAGTAATTTTGAATTTGTTCCACTACGAAGAAAATGAAAATATATAAGCGGATACTTTACTAAATAACAAATTCAAAATATTCAACATTTCTTCGTTCAACAACATTAGCAACGGCGGCCATTTTTTGATTAGTAGTACATTGGTTGTTTTTACAGTATTAACTTTTTTGCAAAAAATATCAATAAATCAAAACAGTCTTCACTCTGTCCATTTAATCAATTTAAAATTGATTATACATCTAAAACTCTCAAAATTAATATCCAAAGTAACAAACAGTTGTTCCATGTTGTAAGAACGGTGTTACATAACAAAAATAATAATAATAATAAAATAAAATAATATTATTGTTGAAAATGTTGAAAAAAAACTCCGTTACAAACTGCCAAATACTAAAAGTTCGGCAATCCAAAGCGGAGTTTAAATATCCTTGAGCAGGACCTGCGCAATGCAAATTTTTTCTGATTGCAAATTCAACATTCTAAATTTTTTCAATTGAAAATGAAAAAATTTGTTAGTGTTTATAAAAACTGAAATGTCAATGAACCAACGCGTAGAATAATTGTTATATTTTCGATGCTGATTAAAATAAACTTTGATGAGATCACAAATTTTTTTATGTGTTATGAAATATTATATTAACTTATTATTTTTTCTATAACCATTTTATTTAGCTGCCACTATTGTTACTTTTTTAAATTGTCTACCATATATTGACGAAACACTCCTTTTTTACCAATCAACCGTGAGTATGAAATAAACAATTTAATAAATAGAATATCTTTGATAATAACAGAAATATTCTTGTTTAAGAATTTGGTGGCCCTGAAAAGGGCCGATTTGTTGTATTTTTTTTACACTCTCTCGATTCAGGATGTTTAACCGCCGAAACCATAGAGGGTACGTCCTTGACGTTTCAAGGCATAGACGACGTCCATGGCGGTGACGGTCTTGCGCTTGGCGTGTTCAGTGTAGGTGACGGCGTCACGGATCACGTTTTCAAGGAACACCTTGAGTACACCACGGGTCTCCTCGTAGATCAATCCGGAGATACGTTTGACACCTCCTCGACGAGCCAGACGACGGATGGCGGGTTTAGTAATACCCTGGATGTTATCACGCAACACTTTCCTGTGACGCTTTGCTCCTCCTTTTCCCAATCCCTTTCCTCCCTTACCACGGCCAGTCATTGTCGATTCGGAGTAGAGTAGTCAACTAGCGAACAAACACCAGAAAACTGATGGTTCGGTCGGATCAAAGTCTCGCTTATATAGACCGCTTCGACCACACGCCCCTACCAGCATTTCTCTCTTCCCTACCTAGGAGCAGCTGTGCTCCGACACTATAAAAGGCCCCCGAAAACCGTTACTTCTCATATTCTCATTCGCATCTGTTGATCCGACTTGACTGTATTGTCGCTATGGCTCGTACGAAGCAAACCGCTCGTAAGTCTACCGGAGGAAAGGCCCCGCGAAAACAACTCGCAACCAAGGCTGCACGTAAAAGTGCTCCGGCCACTGGCGGAGTGAAGAAACCTCATCGTTACAGGCCTGGAACTGTGGCCCTTCGTGAGATCCGTCGTTACCAGAAGAGCACGGAGCTTCTGATCCGCAAACTGCCCTTCCAACGTTTGGTTCGTGAGATTGCTCAGGATTTCAAGACCGATTTGCGTTTCCAGAGCTCTGCTGTAATGGCACTCCAGGAAGCCAGCGAGGCTTACTTGGTTGGCCTCTTTGAAGACACCAACTTGTGCGCCATCCACGCCAAGAGAGTTACCATCATGCCCAAGGACATCCAACTGGCACGTCGTATCCGAGGAGAGCGAGCTTAAACAACCATCATCCAAAAACCAATCGGCCCTTTTCAGGGCCAATAAATTTTCATTCAAAGATTAATCTTCATTACATATTACTTACGTCGTTGTGTTTTATTTATTATTTTCTATTTTCTTTTGGAAGCCAATTGATTGGACTCTACCGTTCATTCTATTTGTTCAGATTGAGTGTGATATTAGGATAGTTAACGGTAATACACGTAATGAGTTTTTTGATGACTTTAATGCTTCAGGAATAATATCAAAAAATCTTTATCGTATATTGAATCAAGTTTACAAAAAGTTAAGATATGGTAAAACAGCAAATTAAATTAAATTGAAAAACTTTTTCTGTTAATTAATTCAAAAGAAGATAAGATATGAGATTTCATTGATTTAGAAATATTTTATACTGATGCATCCAGACTACTTTTCTGTTTACTGTGTTTGCAGTTTTTTCACATTTTGTTTACATTATAATTAATAACAGTTGAATTCAATTTTAATTAATCAATGAGTAGCAATATAATATTCTAAAGTAATATAAAGCAAATAATTTACATTTGTACATATAACAAGTTTTGCACTTCACTGGCCTCGTTTTGTAACCGCGAATTCTCACTTCGTACAAATAAATGTGAGGATTTCTTGGTGTCCTAAACAATTCTATCTATATTGATTTTATCGTATGTTATTTTTATTAACATCAACTTTCTATATTATAGTGTCTTTGCTTATCATCTGCATTTATTGTTAATTGAAAACAATACTGAAAAAACAATCATGAGCCCTCTTTAATAAATTAAATACGAAATATCAATGAAACATATGAAATAAAAGAACTATTCTCGTTAGAAAAACTTGGTGGCCCTGAAAAGGGCCGATTGATTGTTTTTGTTTGTTGATGATTTAGGAGCTCTTCTCGGTCTTCTTGGGGAGCAACACAGCTTGGATGTTGGGAAGCACACCACCCTGAGCAATGGTGACTCCGGACAACAGTTTGTTCAACTCCTCGTCATTACGGATGGCCAATTGCAAGTGACGGGGGATGATCCTGGTCTTCTTGTTGTCACGAGCGGCGTTTCCAGCCAACTCAAGAACTTCAGCAGCCAAGTACTCCATCACGGCAGCGAGGTAAACCGGAGCACCGGCTCCTACTCGCTCAGCGTAGTTACCCTTGCGGAGCATTCGGTGGATACGACCAACGGGGAACTGAAGTCCAGCCCTGGTCGAACGGGTCTTTGACTTTCCCTTGACTTTGCCTCCTTTGCCACGTCCAGACATTGTGTGATTATTTCGCTTGGAACTGAACCCAACGAAAGATACGCTGAGAGTAGCTCAAAACAGGTCGGCGCTCCGTTTAACATAGCTTTGAATCGACGTCGGCGCAGGAACCAGCACGGCTGCTCGCTCACGCCCCTCTCGTCTGTTTCACAGCTGCGGTCTATAGAACCTGAACTATTGTTGCGCCGTCCCCTCTCGATTTTATATAAATTCTCGCTCCGAACCGGCTTAAGCATCTGTTCTGTTGGAACTGCCGTTTAGTGACATTATTCGCTATGCCGCCGAAAACGAGTGGAAAAGCCGTGAAGAAGGCCGGAAAGGCCCAGAAGAACATCTCCAAGACCGACAAGAAGCGCAAACGCAAGAGGAAGGAGAGCTACGCTATCTACATCTACAAGGTGTTGAAGCAAGTGCATCCCGACACTGGAATCTCGAGCAAAGCCATGAGTATCATGAACAGCTTTGTGAACGATATTTTCGAGCGCATTGCTGCTGAATCTTCTCGTCTGGCTCATTACAACAAGAGGTCGACCATCACCTCCCGGGAAATCCAGACTGCTGTGCGACTTTTGCTCCCTGGTGAACTTGCCAAGCACGCCGTCTCTGAAGGAACCAAAGCTGTGACCAAGTACACCAGCTCCAAGTAAATCAACATCTTCGAACAACAACACACACCAATCGGCCCTTTTCAGGGCCACCAAATGTTTTAGACAAGAATAGTTCTGTATTTGCAAATTTAATTAGTTGTTATTTGCAAACAAGCTGCAATGATTGTTTTTCGGTAAGACCACCAATCTTCAGGTTTAGCAACTTTGGCATCTTTTCGATAACGATGATCAAAGCAGTCATATTCACTGCTGCGGTACTTTTCAAAAACCCGAAATCAACACTCAAGTCAGTCAATGTTTTCATTTGTGACAGGTGCATAGCGCCAAATCCCTCAACATTTTTAACATCCAACTTTTCTAACTTTGGAAGCGACATCAAAGAATGGAGAGCACTATGGTTGATTTTGAATCCATCTGATTTGATTTCACCTCAAAATTTTCAAACTCAACACACAATTCTTCGAGTTTGTGTAGTTTGAGAATTTCCCTCAAAAATTTTTGAGATCCGGTCTTTGATTAATAAAGGCTGATGGACAAATCCAATGACGTTATTACAGGGGTGTATGGCAAAGTCTTTGACAATACACTAGCTGGTTCAGTTGGATAGCAGCAGTCGATTGAAAAAATGAGTAATTAATAATAAAAATAACCGTACTAACCCCTTTAAAAGATACCACGCTTCCATATTCTATGAAACAAATATTCAAGTCTTCGATTGTTTTAGTCGTGATGTCTTCATAAAATCCATCCCCTTGAACCTTTTTGATTCCGTTTTTGCGAAACAGAAGGTCCAGTGATTCTACGTTGTATGGCGGGATATCAAAGAAAACCTCTTTTACTTGCTTCGAGTTATTTGCAAACAGCTCTAAGGTCCTATCAGTTTTAAAATCCTCCACCTTGTACCAATAAGGCCCAACCATGATATGCATTTAAAGTGAGCTGTGAGAGCTGTGCATTTAAAAAAAAAACATTACTAGCATACGCGAAAAATGAATTAATTTTATTTGTTTCAAATAAAATAGATAAAATGTAAATTGTTGTTTACCTTGAGATAGTCGACAGAGGTGTTAGGAACTCAAAAATGTACAACAAACAGGGCTCATTGAGGTTAGCCATTTTGTGGTTAAAACTCAATTTTCTATTGACATTAGTGAGTTTTTCTATTTTGTCGGTTAAAATGTTAATTTTGTTTTATAATGAAAACGTGTGAGTAAATTGAGTTCACTTTTCAATAATCAACAAATTTTAAGACCATCAGTCACCACAAACCACACCATCAACATGTCAACGATGTCAACTATAGACTGCCATTATTGCCAACCCTAATTTGATTGTATTGTTGCCAACCCCGAAAAAGCAAGATCATTCTCTAGCTAAACTTGAAAAAGAGTGAAAAATTTGTTTGTTGTGACTAGTTTTAATCGATTGTTCTTAAAAATGATGATTCATATCCAAAAATAAAAATTCAAAACAGGAACACCTTTTTGGCCCCATAGGTCGTTGGGATGAGATGATTTTCATGACGTTTGAACGCGGATGCAGACAAAACTAACAATTCAACTTGACAATTACACATACAAAATGCAAAAAGTCTGATTCAGTTATCTGACCAAGCATAAATAAAAGCATAAATAAACTATCGGGACTCTATAGTATAAACTGCAGCCAGTAGTTTTCTATAGAGCCCCTGTAATATTTCCTATAAATTTAGTGGCGCTATCTCCACATCGACTGTTCGAAACATTTTTTTAGAGGAACATCCGTATATGACCTATGTTGAATTTGCATATATCGGTACTATCGGTATCCATCGGTATCGGATGGTATCGGACTGTATCGGACTATATCGGACCGTTAGGTTAGCACAGACTGGCACATACGCACACATGTGTCGATTTTGGTCGATGTGCTTCTGCATCTTCATCAGCGACAGTAATTCTTCTTTTATATCAAAAAAAGTGTTGAAAATCTTCCTTTATTCTGATGAAATTGCTGCAGAAAGTGGTTTTGTTCAGGTAATAAATAAATCAGTTATGAATTTTATGCTGATACTAACGGTTTCCTGTCTATTATTTATTATTAACTCGTATTATGCTTGCAGGAGTTATCGTTTCATCGAAACCTAGGTTGTGCTACAAAAAAAAAGTTAAAGGCATCTGGATTAATTAACTAGAAGCAGTTATTGAGGTTATGTGTACAATTTTGACTGGAAGGTGCGTACTTTAAAAACGAAACTATATCTATTATTATGTTATATATATAAAATAAGTATATTTTCGAATAAAAATAGAATGATTCATACAATTTCTATGAAAAAATTTTAAATATATTATGTTATGATTGAAAATAATTCAATCATAACATTGATAATATACGTGATGAATAGCATGATTATAATTCAGTTCAATGTATATAATAACATGTTTTTTACATTCAGGAATCGCTTTTGTGGCGCCCATTGTTGACGAGAGAACATTTTCCACAAGGTTTTCCAAGTTGATAAATCTTATGGAACATCAAAAATCCAGTCCAGAAAAACAGGGGTCAACCAAAAACTCAGCTATGACTTTAAGATCTCGACCTGATAGTAAGTCATTCAACTGTAAACAGTGCGGCAAAAGTTTTACTCAGTCTAATGATTTGATCGCTCATTTACACTCGCATACGAGTGATAAATGTTTCGAATGTAAACTCTGTGATAAAAAGTTCGTATTGTCAAAATCATTTAAACATCACATGAAAACTCACACTGGTGAAAATCTTTACGAATGTGAACATTGCGATAAAAGTTTTTCAGAAAAGAATGTTTTGATAACTCACATGCGATTTCACACTGGTAAAAGACCTTACACCTGCGGTCAATGTGATAAATCTTTTTCTAAACCAAGTGATCTGAAAATCCATACTCGGGTTCACTCAGGTGAAAAACCTTACAAATGTAAATATTGTTCTAGAAGATTTACCCAGTCCGGTAGCTTAGCAACCCATCTGAAAACTCACTCAGATGACAGACCATTTAATTGCAAAGAATGTGGTAAATGTTTTAAAGTTAAAGGTTTCTTAACAGCTCATCTTCGAACTCACACTGGCGAGCGGCCTTACAAATGTAAACACTGTGGTAAAAGTTTCGCTCAATGTGGCAGTTATCTGATTCATTTAAAAATTCATACAGGCGAGAAACCACACGAATGTAACTATTGTGATAAACGTTTCATCACAATAGGACAATTGAACTGTCACGTTGCGATGCACAAAAATGAAAGGTCATTTAAATGTAAACTGTGCGACAAATCCTTCACTCAAGGAAGTACTTTAACAACCCATATGAGAACTCACACAGGCGAGAAACCTTATAAATGCAAACAATGTGGTGCAGCATTCACCACGTCTAGTATCCTGAGCACGCACATGAAAACTCACACCGGCGATAAACCTCACAAGTGTGAACGTTGTGGGAGTAGATTTATCACAACAAGCCAATTGCTCAGTCACACGAGGGTTCATACTGGTGAAAGACCTTACAAATGTAAAGATTGTGGAAAACGTTTTGCACAATCAAGCTATTTGACTATTCATTCCAGACTTCATACAGGTGTGAAACCTTATAAATGTGAAGATTGTGGAAAACGTTTCAATCAATCAAGTCAATTAATTACTCATTCTCGGCTTCATACAGGTGAAAAACCTTATAAATGTAACGACTGTGGCAGATCTTTCAACCAGTCAGGCCAGTTGAAAACACATACCCGGTGCATGCATACAGGTTTCGAATGTAAACATTGTCATAAGTCTTTTGATAAGAAAGATGATTTAAATAATCATATGAAGAAACACCTCATGGATAGATTTTTCGAATGCGATTATTGTCAACGAATTTGCCTTTCGAAGAACTCTATAAGAAAACATATTATGAACAAACACTCGAACCATGTTGGAAATCGAACGAGCTCACGGATCGTTTGTTTGTTTTGTTCGAGAGAATTCCAAAAAGTAAATTCACTGGAATTTCATTTTCAACAATATTATGCAAGTGAGCATTATGCGTATGGACCTTTGGGAAGACATGTCCAGCGTTTGCACACAGGTTACAGATGTAAACATTGTCATAAGTCTTTCGCTAAGAGACGCCATGTGAAAAAACATATGAAGAGACACCTCTTGGAAAGACTTTTTGAATGCGATCATTGTCAACAAGTTTACAATGCAAAGTTCCCTCTAAAAATACATATTATGAACAAACACCTGAACTTTGTTGAAAATCGGACGAATTCACAGATCATTTGTTTGTACTGCTCGAAAAAATTCCAAAAAGTAGACTCACTGAAAAGTCATTTCCAAGAGCATTATTTTAATGAGCACATTGAATAATCAAGTTTTATTCTTACAAGTTTTATGTACTTGATCGTTATTAAAAACATTTTTAACAGAATATTTATATCAAGGATCATTATTGATAACAAACTCGCCAGTCAAATTTTAGTATTTAGTTGTCGTTTGTTCGGGAAATGAATTTAACATTCATCTGCCTTTTTAACATAATAAATAAGTAATTCATAGATTTGTAATAATATTTTAAGAATATGGAATTTATCTATTAGATACTTTTTAGAAAACTAATAAACTCACATATTTTTCACAACCTTCATAATCTTTATAGTCCAGTTATAGTCTAAATAAAGTTCCATTGATATACCCATTTTGGCGATCACTTCAAAAAACATCACTCTGAATTTTGTTCCAAAAAAATTTTGGAATTAGTTTTTCCAGCGCATAGCTGGCTAAGAAGCTTACAGGGGCATTAAAAAAAGTTTTTTCTGTTGACAGACACAAAATTCTGAAGAGAACTTTCCTTCGTCTAAGCTTGACTGTGGTGCGTGAAATTACCATTAAATTTTTTGTAGTTTCTTTTTTACCAAATATGTCATCTTTGAAAATTAAGAAATTGGGAAAAAAGTGAGTAGTAAAAGTCAATTATAGATTTCGCGGTCTCTTTTACAAAACAAAATTCAGCTTTATTTTTGTAGTCTTATTTGTATCTAAGAGAAAAGATGAAATACAGTTAGAAAAATCTGTTAGTTTATATCAAATCGAATTTATAGAAAATTGTTGCGTAACTATTTTTAGATCAGTAAGTCCTGATTTAAAAGGACGTTTAAAAGGCCGCGAAATGAATTTAGATCTGTTCAAATTATTATCAATATTTTAATCTAATTTTTTTTCAATTAGGACTAAAACTTCTGCAACTAAGAATAATTCTTTAGATTGAACATTTAGTGGCCCTGAAAAGGGCCGATTGTGTGTCAAGTTTTTTTTATCTTATCGAATAGATAAGACGAGATCGGAAGTCCACTTATTTCTTCTTCGGTGCTGCTTTCTTGGGAGCTGCAGCCTTTTTGGGTTTGGGTGCCTTGGGTTTAGCTGGTGATTTAGCACTTTTCTTCACAACAGATTTTTTCGCAGCAGCTGGTTTAGCGGCTGGTTTCTTGGCGGCCGGTTTTTTCGCCGCTGGTTTCTTAGCAGCAGCAGCTTTCTTAGCAACTGCCTTCTTCGGGGACGCAGCTTTTGGTTTTTTCTCCTCAGCTGGTTTTTTAACAGCCTTTGGTTTGACGGCCTTAGGTTTGGCGACGGCTTTGCCCTCGGTTTTGCCAGCGTTGAGTTTGAACGATCCAGAGGCACCCTTACCTTTGGTTTGGGTCAGCACTTTTGATTCCACAGCACTCTTCAAATACTTCTTGATGAAGGTCGATTGTTTGTCAACATCGAGTATGTAAGTCGCAGCAATGTACTTCTTAATGGCCTGGAGAGAAGAACCGTTGCGTTCCTTCAGATTTTTAATGGCGGCAAGAACCATCTCCGAGGCCGGGGGATGGTTGGACTTCACTCGAGGTTTTTTGGCTTTCGCAGCGGCCTTTTTGGGCGTCGCTGGAGAAGCGGCCGCTGGTGCTGATTCACTTGCTACTTTATCGGTCATTATTGCGATTGCGATAAGGATTTGAGTTGCCCTCACGAGAATCCAGAGAAACTTTCTAAACTGCTCACAAGTTTACGATTGCGTTCACCGGCGGTCCAAGTGTTGCTTTCATATTGACAGCACGGACCATGGAGAGACGCTTCGCTGGGATTCACCTAAGAGCCGCGCTTTATGCCGAGAATGTCGCACACTTTTTCATAATTAACATTTTATTTAGTTACTATTCAACAATGATAGTAACGAATTCTGACCGCAAATAGTTACTTGATAGTTTCAACTTCCTTCGTGTGTTAAATAAAATTTATTTTTTAGAATTCAAAAGGAATTACTGGACGTTGGTTTTTACCCCTTACGTGAAGCTCATTTGCCAACGGTTTAAGATTTGTTTATAACAATTGTTTAGTACTTTGTTGCAATTCTTAACTTGTACCAATTGATTGCTTGAACATTACATTAGGCATGTGAACGTTTATAGACCAGAGCATACAGGTATTTGACATTAAGAAAGCTCTGATACTGAAGTTCCTCCACGCAGATTGGATCCTTTGTTAATTTGTATTGATTCTTTGAATCTTTCCGTGCAAAATGTTATAAACAATACTGGTTGATAACGTATGATGGAATTTTGTCGTTAAAAATGGAGAAAAATTGTTCCCATTATTTTTTTAGTTTAGTTTGAAAACATGAAACAAACAACATGCTCTTAGATGACTATAATGAATATGGGCCATTTAAATTTTTAATCAAAACAAAATTACATGTATAAAGTTATCCCTGAAATGTAAAGTGAAAAAAAAAACAAAATTTTGAAGTAAAGTAAAGTAAAGTATAGTAAAGTAATTCTTCGTTATTGTATTTTTCATGAATTGAATTTTGTTAGATTGAAAATTATATTGGAATTGAGCGAGAAATTAATAATATAATGTCATATATAAAGAGGATGAATATATTTATTATCCTTAATAATTTTGGACATAGCAGATTCAACGGAGCATATGTGTCATTATATTTTATGAAAAATTTAATGCAGTAGATCAATCATGTAAAATTTTTAAAAAGTCCACTCGTTCAAACTGAAAACAATTAAGTGTTGTACTGTTTTTGGATAAATTGGTGCCATATTTTGAATTTGAAAACTTATCGTCAGTATTTAATTAATGTATTTGTCGGATAACATGAACTCAATATCAATGTATCGCATTTCATAGTAGATTTTTACATATTAAAATGTGAAAATTAGAGTTCCTCAGTAAGGGAACCGACAGGGCATATCTGACATTTGATAGAATTAACTAAACTACGACTGAATCAGTGGCAAGTAAGCGAGAAACAATAAAAAAATAAATAAAAAAAAATTGAAAATAGCTAATCCCAATGGGATACGGAATAAATAGACTAATATAATAGAATAATAGTACAGACGTAAGTAATGAGGTAAAAACGAAAATAGATCAATTGTCGAAGGTGTCGTTAACAGCTTGTGAAACCAGTTGTTATGTTTTCGTTTATCTTTATTATTTTATTGTATAATCTAAGGCATTGCAATATCAATAAGAATGAACGAATGAATAGATACAAAAAGGAACAACCATAGAAACCTTCCACCTTGGAGGGTTGTAATGTTCGATCAACAGTTTGGAATGCTGTCAACGTTTTATTATCATTGAATATTTATTATTATTATTATAAATTCTATATTATTTCGTCCCGCGCGCGCGTGAAGACGCCTTCGCGGCAACATTTTCGCGTCCGCGAAGAAAGTCGGCGCGTTTCTAGACCGCGAAGAGTTTCCACGGAGACTCTTCGCGCGAGACTTGAAACAAAAAATATTATAAACAACGTGTACGACAAAGAACAGCTATTCGCGCGGCACACCGGGACTCAGCGCCTCGGTCGCGCCGAGCGCCCCTCGGCTCGAGTCCCGGCGTTCCGCGCGAAGCTGTTCTTTTCGTACATGTTACTTAATATACTATTTCGTTCCATGCACGCGCCAAGGCGCCCTTCGCGCTGCTCATCTTTTCGTGTCCGCGAAGAACTTCCTCGCGTTCCAAAGCTGCGAACAGTTTTCTCGGACGCGGAATTCAAAACTCTTACGCCAGAGCGCCCCTCGCGAAAGGGTAATTAATGGTGTACTATATATTGTCTGCATTTGATTTATTTACTATCTAACTATTAACATACAATAAACAATTTAATAAATATAATCTTCGATAATAACGGATATATTCATGTTTAAGAATTTGGTGGCCCTGAAAAGGGCCGATTTTGTTGTGTGTTTTTTTTTACATTCTCTCGATGCAGGATGTTCAACCGCCGAAACCATAGAGGGTACGTCCTTGACGTTTCAAGGCATAGACAACGTCCATGGCGGTGACGGTCTTGCGCTTGGCGTGTTCAGTGTAGGTGACGGCGTCACGGATCACGTTTTCAAGGAACACCTTGAGCACACCACGGGTCTCCTCATAGATCAATCCGGAGATACGTTTGACACCTCCTCGACGAGCCAGACGACGGATCGCAGGTTTCGTGATACCCTGGATGTTATCACGCAACACTTTCCTGTGACGCTTTGCTCCTCCTTTTCCCAATCCCTTTCCTCCCTTACCACGGCCAGTCATTGTCGTTTCGGAGTAGAGTAGTCAACTAGCGAACGAACACCAGAAAACTGATGGGTCGATCGGACCAAGGTCTCGCTTATATAGACCGCATCGACCACACGCCCCTACCAGCATTTCTCTCTTCCCTACCTAGGAGCAGCTGTGCTCCGACACTATAAAAGGCCCCCGAAAACCGTTACTTTTCATATTCTCATTCGCATCTGTTGATCCGACTTGACTGTATTGTCGCTATGGCTCGTACGAAGCAAACCGCTCGTAAGTCTACCGGAGGAAAGGCCCCGCGAAAACAACTCGCAACCAAGGCTGCACGTAAAAGTGCTCCGGCCACTGGCGGAGTGAAGAAACCTCATCGTTACAGGCCTGGAACTGTGGCCCTTCGTGAGATCCGTCGTTACCAGAAGAGCACGGAGCTTCTGATCCGCAAACTGCCCTTCCAGCGTTTGGTTCGTGAGATTGCTCAGGATTTCAAAACCGATTTGCGTTTCCAGAGCTCTGCTGTAATGGCACTCCAGGAAGCCAGCGAGGCTTACTTAGTTGGCCTTTTTGAAGACACCAACTTGTGCGCCATCCACGCCAAGAGAGTCACCATCATGCCTAAGGACATCCAACTTGCACGTCGTATCCGAGGAGAGCGAGCTTAAACAACCATTATCCAAAAACCAATCGGCCCTTTTCAGGGCCAACAAATGTTTTAAACATGAATAAATTAACATTACTAGGTTGCTCCAATTGCAATTTCAGCGACTGAAATTCACGTATTTGTATAATTGATAAAATGGAAGAATGGAGAGAATATAAATATTATTATTCATTTTATTTACGGGAAATACCTTTTGCATATGTACATCATTTCGAAAAATATATATATATACAGTACAGTTCATAACGTTCAGTGTGCAAAGGTGGTTCAGTCACAGTGATATTCCAAAATCAATCGAATGAATATCATCAATAGTTAACAATCAAATAAAGACGCAAAATAAATATAAGAAGACTCTCATCACAGCATATCATCACAGACAATGGCTAACATTTGATTTCTAAAAACTCTCTCTGAGACACCGAGAAAATCGATTTGCGTTGCTATTTTGTTTACTAATTCAAAAGCGCGAGCAAAAGTGTCGTTTTTGCCGGTAGTGTTTGTGCTGCGAACGCGTGAACAATCTCAGCCAATTTCACCTGGTGATTACTCATCAATCACCAGCGAATGATAGCCCACCAAGTGACAACCATCACGACACCTCCACCTGGAACTCAACATCACCAGGAAACGCTGTCAAGCGTTAAAGATAACCCAAAAATGAGTGATAAGGAAGATGAGTTCCTCATACCGAAAAAATCAGCTAAAAGAAGAAGGTACGAGGATGTAGACTCGGAACCTGTCCCAACATCAAACGCCTTCGAGAAAATCACTCCGGATGAAGACATGACTGAAGACATGGACTCCAACTCCAGCGATGAAGAAGCCGCACCAGTCGTCCTCAAAAACATACCTCCAATCGTGCTCAAAGACATACACGCCCACCTGGAAAAAATACAAAGGGGAATGAAGACAATTGTAAATCAGAAGTAACCTACAAATTCAAACAAAATCTGATTTACATATACACAACAACAAGAAAGGACTTCGAGTCACTAATTGATTACCTGAGAGAAAACGACTACAACTACTACACGCACACACCAGCGTGGAGCAAAACCAAAAAGATAGTTCTGAAAGGGCTACCTCAACTGGAAAACGAGGCAGAGATCATCAAAGAACTAGAAGAACACGACATCCAGTGCCTGGAAGTCAAAATCATCAAAAAGAAGACAGCCAAGATGCCAGACGCGCCTGTAAGGCTCCTGCACCTAGAGCAAAAAACAGACATCAAGGAAGTTAAGAAAATCAAACACCTGCTCTACACGAGAGTTAAATGGGAAGACTACGTTAACAAAAAAGGAATCTCTCAATGCCACAGATGCCAAGGTTTTGGACATGGAACAGGCAACTGCGAAAATAACAAATAATATGTCCGAGGGTTGGCACAACCGTTTCCAAGTTCTGATTGGGAAAAATAAATACCCTTCAACGTTTGCTTTCTTCAAAGAGGTTCAGAAAGAACAAGGGGTGCAGAAGTGATGATGGATCAACTACAAGATAGAGCAGTCGACACCATCACAAACAACATCAGTGACGCAATGAACCAGGACCAGTCGAATTCCATGCACCAGGCAACCACCTGCCTGACAACATCGAAAAAACTATCAGGTTTCGAAACGCAGCCAGGAGAAGATTCCAAAGGACTCGATCAGACACCATCAAAAATTTATACAACCAACTCGCCACCCAAAAAAGAGAGCAATCAAGGCGTGGAAAAATCTCGGTTGGGACTCGAAACTCAAAAAACTCAAAACATCGGACAACTCATCATGGGGAATGACAAAAGCCCTAAACAAAAGGAAGAAATACCAAATGCCACCACTAGCAGATGGCAACAAAACAGCAACAACTGACGAGGAGAAAGCAGAGGCTCTAGCAAACAACTTCGAAAAGGTACACAAATTGACCGAAAAAATGGGAGACCAAACGATTACCGATGAAACGGAAAAGCTAGCTGACCACAACGAAAACAAACCTGACGCTCCAGAAGACATCCAAGCAACCACACTATCGGAGATGAAACGAATCATTAAAAAATTCGAAAACAATAGAGCACCAGGATCAGACGGAATCCCAAACAACCCAGAAAAAAATCCGCACATCGGAATATATTCGAAATCGACTCGATTTTGGATCGCTTTCTAGTCGAAAATGGCTCGAAACCAAGTCCGAATTTGGTGCATTGAGAAAGAGCCGAAAACGAGTCAAAAATGGCTCGAAAAGAAGTCGATTCGACATATAGTTTTTGAAACCAGTGAAAAATTTTAAAAAATTTGTTGGTCTCAGGATTTGAACTCGGGACTCTCAGATAATAAAGCCCGCCCTCTACCCCTAAGCTGTCAAGATACTTAGAAACTAACTGATAAAAGACCTTGTTGAACTACAACAACAAGCGTACTACTTATTTGAGCATACTATTTACATAAATACTACGTCTCAAATAGCTTAGGGGTAGAGTGCGGGCTTCATAATCTGAAAGTCCTGAGTTCGAATCCGAAGACAAAATATTTTTTAAAATTTTTAACTGTTTTAAAATATCGACTTCTTTTCGATCCATTTTCGACTCGTTTTCGGCTCTTTTTCAATGCACCAAATTCAGACTTGGTTTCGATCCATTTTCGACTCGAAAACGATCCAAAATCGAGTCGATTCCGAATCTATTCCAATGTGCGGATTTTTTCCTGGGAAGGTGCTTAAAAACCTTAATAAAAAGGCCTTGGTACATCTGCCAGGTACTTAGGAGTGCACTTAGACACTCGACTTAACTTTAACACACACTCAAATAAAACTCTACAAAAAAGTCAAATTCAATTCAAACAATTATATCCACTTCTTTGCAAAAAAAGCAAAATAAATATTTAACTTGAATTCAGAGCCGTGTTGGTTCAGTGGTTAGCGCGCTAGCTCCAGAAACAACACTGCTCAGGGGCCGTAGGTTCGATTCCTGGCGAAAATATTCAGATTCTATTCTGGGTTTTTTCGACGGGAAAAGAACTTATCGCTAGCCCCGATCGCTCTGGGGTGGGTTTTTTCCCGGAAAGTTGCCTTCAGCGGACTTTCCTGGTTGTTTCCCTAACAAGGATCCGCAAAGGGACCTTGGGCAAATGCGGAGCAGGTTAGGGCCGGGAGGAACAGGTTGTTATTTTTTTTAGGAAAAGAACTAGCTGACCCGATAGACCTTCGTGGTGTAGGGAACCAGACTGTACTGGCTAGAGCAGGATTACCTCATGGCCTAGCAAACCATGGTTAAGGGTAACCTCCTCTGGGAAAGCTAGACTGCTGATCCGATGTGCAACTGGGGGCACAGGGAATGTCGGCCTTACCGGCATGAAGATTGGCACCCCGCGGACTTGCAATCCACGCCAGGGGCCTCTCTTCGGGGACGCAAAAAAATGAGGAAAAGAAATGGGCTATAAACCCCCACACATATGTGGTAGGGGTGCCCCGCTGCCAGGCCAACTAGGTTGCAGCGTAATTGAGAAAAAAAAAAAAAAAAAAAAAAATATTTAACTTGAATTCTTAATGTACAAAATGTTGATTCGACCTGTGTATGCCTATGCTGCTCCAGTGTGGAATAAAATAACGAACAAACGAAACATTAAAAAGTTACAAATATTCCAAAACAAATGCTTACGTGTGATCCAGGCGAAACCGCCATGGACTGAGATCTCACTTTTGCACAAAAACTCAAATATTCAGTATGTTGAAAACTACCTTTCTGATCTCACCAAGAGTTTCCTGGAGTCACTCACTGTCGAGGACCGAGAACTCTTAAATATACAAAATGACACTCCGTTTAGAATTAGGCACAAACTAGCTTATAAGTAAAACAGAAACTTTATCTCGTTAAATATTGTATGTACAGTATTTACTAGTTTATTGTTGTTATTCTATTTATTGTTGATAACTCAAACTACAAAGGTTTTTTTTATTTTGTCAATTTTCCTTTAATAACACAAAGCTCATTTAGTAATACAATTTAAATTTTAGTTAAAAGACTGTCCAAAACAACATAATATTAGGTTTAAGTTTAATTAAACTAGGTACTAATTTAAGAAAACAATTCACTATGTAAAATCGTTGTAAACTTTGTATACATAAAACAAAACTCTAATAAAACTTTTATAAATCAAAACCTTGGTACATCTCAACCACATCGTCAATGCGTGCCTCAAGACAGGATATTTTCCATCAAAATGGAAAGGAGCAACAGTTCTGGCCTTGCCGAAACCCGGTAAGGACCACAAAAATGTGACCAACATTTTGATTTCGATTCAAAAGAAACACGGTAAAACAACTGGCAAAAGTGACCTACGAAATAAAAAACAACTTCAACATGAATAGATCAACAGCAGCCATCCTACTAGACATTGAGAAGGCATTCGATACTGTCTGGCATGGCCAGCCTGATAGTTAAAATTGATGAAATGGGAACACCAACTTCCAAACACCTCACCAAAATCATATCCAGCTTCCTGAGCGCGAGAACCTTCAACGTCTAAATTGGCGAAAGTATATCCAGCACCAAACACATCACAGCAGAAGTTCCCCAAGGCTCGATCCTGGGTCCTGTCCTCTTCACCATTTACATCAATGACATCTCCAAAAGCGAAAAAACCAAGCTGGCACTCTTCGCAGATGATACAGCCGTGTACTGCCACTCCTGGAAAACACAAAATGCAATAACTCACATTGAAGACCATGCGGAGGAAATAAATGACCACTTCGAACTCTCAAAAAACAGTGAAAATGAGCAACAAAGTCAAGTATCTGGGAGTAATACTCGACAAAAAGCTCAATTTTATCGAACATGTAAAGTACACCGCGGAAAAAGTAAATAAAGCGATCGGAGCACTTTTCCCACTCATTGTTCGGAGGAGTCTGATATCAACGAAAAACAAGATCTTGGTCTACAAAGTAGTCATCCAGCCCACAATACTATACGCAGCCCCGGTCTGGGGTGGCATAATCTCCAAACAACAACTGAGCCGCCTTTACAACTCATCATAAAGACTACCTGTAAAAGTGTCTGTGTGATAATACAGATAATCTCTGAATCGTTAAAATTTTTGCTTTACGAACTAAACAATTCGTACATAAATTGTTTAATATAAAGGCAACCGTTTTTGTAAATTCGTTTAATATAAACTGCTGCCTACTATTAATAAATAAATAAATAAAACCGTCCTTTTAACATATAAGATCAGTCCAACATGATTTTTAGTTATTCCTTCGCAACATATATAATGACTGGAATGAAATACGAACCAATAAAAATCATAATTCAATATAATTGATTGACAAATTCATGAAACCTCTTTATAAATTAGATATGAAATAAAAATGAAACTTATAAAATAAATGAATTATTCTCGTTAGAAAAATTTGGTGGCCCTGAAAAGGGCCGATTGGTTGTTGTTGTGTGATGTTGATTTAAGAGCTCTTCTCGGTCTTTTTGGGGAGCAAGACAGCTTGGATGTTGGGAAGCACACCACCCTGAGCAATGGTGACTCCGGACAACAGTTTGTTCAACTCCTCGTCATTACGGATGGCCAGTTGCAAGTGACGGGGGATGATCCTGGTCTTCTTGTTGTCACGAGCGGCGTTTCCAGCCAACTCAAGAACTTCAGCAGCCAAGTACTCCATCACGGCAGCGAGGTAAACCGGAGCACCGGCTCCTACTCGCTCAGCGTAGTTACCCTTGCGGAGCATTCGGTGGATACGACCAACGGGGAACTGAAGTCCAGCCCTGGTCGAACGGGTCTTTGACTTTCCCTTGACTTTGCCTCCTTTGCCACGTCCAGACATTGTGTGATTATTTCGCTTGGAACCGAACTCAACGAAAGATACGCTGAGAGTAGCTCATAACAGGTCGGCGCTCCGTTTAACATAGCTTTGAATCGACGTCGGCGCAGGAACCAGCACAGCTGCTTGCTCACGCCCCTCTCATCTGTTTCACAGCTGCGGTCTATAGAACCTGAACTATTGTTGCGCCGTCCCCTCTCGATTTTATATAAATTCTCGCTCCGAACCGGCTCAAGCATCTGTTCTGTTGGAACTGCCGTTTAGTGACGTTATTCGCTATGCCTCCGAAAACGAGTGGAAAAGCCGTGAAGAAGGCCGGAAAGGCCCAGAAGAACATCTCCAAGACCGACAAGAAGCGCAAACGCAAGAGGAAGGAAAGTTACGCTATCTACATCTACAAGGTGTTGAAGCAGGTGCATCCCGACACTGGAATCTCGAGCAAAGCCATGAGTATCATGAACAGCTTTGTGAACGATATTTTCGAGCGCATCGCTGCTGAATCTTCTCGTCTGGCTCATTACAACAAGAGGTCGACCATCACCTCCCGGGAAATCCAGACTGCTGTGCGTCTTTTGCTCCCTGGTGAACTTGCCAAGCACGCCGTTTCTGAAGGAACTAAAGCTGTGACCAAGTACACCAGCTCCAAGTAAATCAACATCTTCGAACAACAACACACACCAATCGGCCCTTTTCAGGGCCACCAAATGTTTTAGACAAGAATAGTTCCGTATTTGCAAACTTAATTATGTTGTTAAACGTCAAATCGAGGCAACCGACTTGAGTATTAATCTCTCGTATGAATTCTCGTACACTCTCGTATACTCGTATAAGGATCGGAGCCTGAACTTAAATTCGAAATATATAATTTCTAAAATACCCTAATCAACACTAATCGACCTTAAAATAGAATACAAGTCAAATGGTTGATGTACATTTATTTACTCTCATGTCCACGTAACCGACGTATGGTAAAAAATTAAGTAAACTTTCATTACGAAACAAGGATACGTTTTTGTAAAAATTCATTCGAGGAGGCCTGGATTTCATGATTTTTTTCGAGACAATCTTGTGTGAATTAATTTTGTTCGATTTTAGTTGTTTTGCATTAAAAAGTAAACTAATGTGAATATGAGGAAAACAATTTTTTTAATCCAACTCATATATATCAGTTAAATCTGACATAGATCTAAAGTACACGGTAGTTTATCTGAACAAATAAACATTGACAGCCAAAAAAAGTTTCGTTTATCATGCACGTTGTTGCTTCAAGAAGCAAGAAATAAATTCACTAATTTGATTCTTTCAGGCGAAATACGAGGACTATTAATTTACCCTCAATTGGGAAAACTATGGAAATATTTTATAAGAACATAAATTTGTGAATGTTCATTGAACAATCATTAGTGAATTGTAAAAAAGGGGATCATTTGATAAGATTTATCGTGTACATATAAATACATGCTCGAATTGGTTGCAGCGAATAAATCGCAGTCAACAGCAGTTTCTAGATGAGCAATCGTAAGAAAAAATTTCTCTAGCTTTGTGATTTTCTCCTGCTAAACAAGAAGATTCAAAATGTATTCTGATCGAGAGGTATTTTCATTTCCAGTGATGAAATTTTCTGTTTAACATTGTTAATAAATTAGCGAAATATTTTTTGTTCGCGTTTTTTTTTATTTTAGGAATCCAAATTTTCTATAGAAGATGACATCCTGAAGGGAAAAACGCACGATTTACCGAATTACAAAAGTTTCGGACATTTTTTAATGGAACATCTGGGAAGAAATCCGAACTTTCCAGGACAGGTAATTAGAAAGTGGATCGAATAAAAAAAGTGGGTATCAAAGACAAAACTGATTTGAAAATATTGCATTTGTTTTTTTTTTTTTTTTCGTTTTAGATCGAATTTCCTACTGACCGACAATATACATTCGGGCAGATGAAAAACATGTCGATTAGACTTGCATTATGGTTACTGCAACAAAACGTGCAACAAAATGATATCATCGGTTTGTGTACTCACAATCACATGGACACGTTTTTGCCCTTTTTCGGGACACTTTTTTCTGGTGCCATTTTTAATCCTTGGTTTCACGATATTACCTTAGGTATAACAATTAAATAAAAAAAAAAACGTCAAACTTTTCAGGGGTTAAAAAACACTCTAGAAATAACGGTTACGGTTATGGTTTTTGATTTTTAGTCGTTACGGTTATGGGTAGGTTTAAAATTTTGATTTTTAGCGGTTGTGTCTTAACCGGCCGAAAAAATAAGCGGTTTTAAAACAGTTATAAGTGTTTTGATAACTCATTGCAAAAAAATAATAAAAAAATTCAACCGCCGATAAAAAATTAAATAACAACATTACGAAACCATTGCATGAACAATTGCAAGTCAAAAACAATAACAAAGTTCAGTTGGTGAGTTTTGTGCGGTTCGTTATTGTTTTTTAGACGAAAGCGTAATTGAAAAACAACCAATTTCAATAAGAAAACAATCTTTGTGATTTTATTATTGAAATCCCATGAAGCATAAAATTTTATTTAAAACAACTACAACCCCTGAAACTTTTTTTTCAAGCATTTTCGAAGAATAATACTTATTCTTTATTTGTTAACAGTTTACTTCATTTTTTCAGAGTTAGCAGAATACTTCATGGGATTTGTCAAACCAAAAATTATTTTCGCAAATGCAAAATGCATCGAGGTCCTTGAAAAAGCAGCAAAAAAGACAAACGTGCGCGTCAAAATCGTGACTTTTGAAAAAATTTCAAACTACGACTGTATCTACGACTTGATAGATTCTGTAACTGATGAACGTGTATCTCAATTTCAACCTGTAGAAGTCAGGTCTCCGCTGCAAACTGGACTGATTGTTTTTTCCTCCGGAACCACCGGCTTATCAAAAGCCGTAGAACTGTCTCATGCTGGTCTTTTGACGAATATTAGCACTTTAGCAAAGACTGCTCTGATGCCTGAAAAAGGCTCTATGATGTTGTACTCTCCAATGTACTGGCTCAGCGCACCTGTGTTAAGATTATCCGCTGTTTTGATGAATTCAACCTTAATTATCCACAAGGAATACAATCCAGAAGAAACCAGCCAGATAGTTGAAAAGTACAAGGTAGAGATCAATTTGTAACAAATAGAAAAATATTCAAAAACAACTGAAACTAATTCAAAAACTGCATTTCAGTTAGATTGGTTGTTTTTAGTATCGCCGATATTCCACCACTTTTACCAATCGAAAGCGTACAACAAGTACGATTTCTCATCGTTAAAAGTTTTGTACACTGGAGGATCAAACACTGACGCAGAAGTCCTGACGGAGATGAGAAAACATTTGAGCCAAACGACAGTGTTTGAAAGTTATGGTAAACTTTAAAATGACGAAAGAGTGTTTCAAGATCAACATTGAATTAGTTTGTGTTATGACTTTCAAGATATTTCCAGGCCAGTCTGAGACAAGTGGAGTTGCAACTGCTGCAATAACAGAACCGATCTCATCCGTCGGTTTGATAGCTCCAGGAAATCAGATGAAAGTTATTGATCTAAGAACTGGGACCAAATTGAAGGCCAATCAACCGGGGGAAATTCTTTTAAAAAGTCCGATCATCATGAACGGGTACTATCTTAATGAAAAAGCTACGAAAGAAACTATCGACGATGAAGGTTCTTACATTTGAATGTTCAACGATGCAATTGTAAACAAAAATTCGAAAATACGAAAATTTTGTTTCCGTTTTAGGCTGGGTTCACACAGGAGATATGGGATATTTTGATGAAAACGGTTGTATATTTTTTATTGACAGGATCAAAGAAATTATGGTAGTGAAAGGTCATCATGTAGGACCTACTGAGATTGAACAGCACCTTAGAAAGAAAGTTCCGATTGCCGATTGTGCTGTTGTTGGTGTAGCGCATTTGACAGACGGTTATCATCCTGTTGCTTTTGTTGAAAAAAGAGATTACGTGAATGTTAGTATTGCAACAGAAAAAACGTTGTTCTTTTTTATTTATTTGTTTTTTGTTTGAAATTTTGAGACTTTTGCGAATGTTTCTTTTATTTTTTAGGTTACAGAAGAAGAGATTTTGAAAGTGGCGGAAGAACTTGGAGATATAAAACGGTTAAGAGCAGGAGTGCGATTTTTGGACAAATTACCTCGCACACCGAGCGGTAAAATTGATCGCAAAAGGGTGCGAGAAATGGCAAATGAGTTGAGTGAAATTCCAAAATAAAATAATTTGCAACATTGTAAATAACATGAGTTAATAATCTTTGTATTGATATCAGAAATGTTTAACATTTCTATATTGTTTTGGATTCCGTACACGCATTAATAACAATTTAATTAAATTATCAAAAAGCACAGCTGTTGTTATTAAAATTATACATTAAAGAATGTCAAGAATAAGTGAGTACGAAAAGTCATTGAAATTGTCAATTTTACAATGTAAAATTTTATTTCGCACATGTCGCGCGGAGAGGCCTTGTGTTTTGAGAAATATTATTTTTAAATGAACAAAAAAAGACAAGTTTTTGAACCCAATTAATTAAACATTTCCCTTGAGAAAAAAAACTTTACAATATAGCTATAATTTAAGAGTATAATTTAAATTTCAAGCTTACGCGAACAATATGGTTCAAGAAAACTATGATAATTAAATCAATCCAAAAATAAAAAAGTTTGACTGATTGACATAAAATTTTTCAACAATTTTTCATTCGCTGTTCTTAATCTACAGTAAAAGCAATAGAAATTGAATATTGAATGGGATAAACTTATAAAAAATTATTTTTTAATAAGTTAAAATTAATATCCAAAATGAAACTAATCGCGACAGCAATTGTCTAGACTTCCCAAAACACCCTTGGAGCGTCTGACGGACAGTTGATAGTCAACTGACTGCGATCTGTAGCGAAATGGTCACGAAGCCCAGAAAAGTGCTTGATTTTGTATACAAAAAAGATGCACATTAATCGCGATCAAACTTCTTTATATTATTTTATCAAACGACTAAACATTGTATTGTTGTTATTATTAAAAAGCAAAATTTATATACGGAAATAAAACAAATTCAATCTATGTGTATCAGTCAAGTTTAGTTCGAAAAAACTTAATTGATTTAACCACTAAACAGTTAAAAATGTATTAAAATTGAATGAGTAACTTACGAAAATCACAGCGAATGAAAATTCTAAAGAAATCTTTTATAAAGAAAGTTCAAGTATTTTGTGTATTTTGAAATAATTAATTATATTGTTTTTAATTATTATTATAATATTATGAATTCATTAAAGGTATTATAAGTACTTGGAAATATATGAAAAATTTTAGAATCACTCAAACTTAAATATGAATTGAAAAATAACAAGCCGATAACAAATGATTTACTTTTTCAACTCGTTCAACAATACTATAAAACGAAATGAGATGTAAAGAGCGGGAAAGTTGCTTACTTACATTACTGGATCTACTGCGGCTATGGGTCCAATGGCGTCACATGATCGATGGCAGCTGCGGGTCCAGTGATATGTCACTTTTGATCTAATAGGCATGCGTACTCGATGGTGTCGCGGGATGTACTGCCCATGCGTACTCTCCATGGTGTCGTACTCGATGGTGTTCCGAAACCTACTGCGCATGCGTACTCCATGATGTCGCGAGACGTACTGCGCAAGCGTACTCGATGGTGTCGCGGGATCTATTGCGCACGCGTACTCGATGGTGTCGAAGGATCTATTGCGCACGCGTATCCAGTGACATCACTAGATCTACTACGAATGTGCACTCGATGGCGTTGCAGGGTGTACTGCACGTCAGCATCCGACAACAAATAACACATAGCGGTTTGAAATTGAGCGCCCGTCGAGCGCGCTTTGCACTTTGTTATATATATATAAAAAAAAACATTTTGTTTATCTATAGGATAATTTTATACGAATGTTATACAAGTGTTATATCGAATCCGGGCATATATAATAAAATGCTATTTACATATTTATATGAACAACCTGCTCGCTTTACTGAGTTGAATTTCACATTGAAATTGATTTCCGTAACAGGTGACTTGTTGCTTGAATTGAAATTGAAACAAAAACAAAAAATAAAAACAAAAAATAAAAACTTATATTTCTATTCTTATATGATAAATATAAATCCTTTTATTATGAATTAACCATTCACATAAATCACAGAATTGATCGCGTATAAGGCATTGTTATTGGTTCGTTATATAATTGCAACACTTAATAATAACTCATAATCACCTAATAATTATTTCATTATCTGCAGAACTTATTCCATAGAATAATAAAAAAACCAAGCGCGATACAAATAAATTGTCTTGTAAACGAAAAAAATTTTACAATGAAGAATGTTTTAAACTGCTCGCAAAAATGAATCACATATGTATAACATCACGACAGTTATTTGAGTATAATACGGTTCTAATAGTATGAAATTTCTTCTCATGGTCAAATATCTCTTATCAAAATCACTTTTTTTCATTGCGTAGAACTGAATCATCATAATATATATTTTTGCACCAAAGTTACACTGATGCAATTGAAATGGCTAAGCGTCAGAAGTTCAGTTGAAAAACTTTTCTGTCTAAAATTTGAAATGAAATCCTTTGAGATCAATTCAAAGAGCCGATTGATAATAACGTCTTTGATAATAACGGAATTATTCTTGTTTAAGAATTTGGTGGCCCTGAAAAGGGCCGATTTGTTGTACTTTTTTTTACATTCTCTCGATGCAGGATGTTTAACCGCCGAAACCATAGAGGGTACGTCCTTGACGTTTCAAGGCATAGACGACGTCCATGGCGGTGACGGTCTTACGCTTGGCGTGTTCAGTGTAGGTGACGGCGTCACGGATCACGTTTTCAAGGAACACCTTGAGCACACCACGGGTCTCCTCGTAGATCAATCCGGAGATACGTTTGACACCTCCTCGACGAGCCAGACGACGGATAGCGGGTTTAGTAATACCCTGGATGTTATCACGCAACACTTTCCTGTGACGCTTTGCTCCTCCTTTTCCCAATCCCTTTCCTCCCTTACCACGGCCAGTCATTGTCGATTCGGAGTAGAGTAGTCAACTAGCGAACAAACACCAGAAAACTGATGGTTCGGTCGGATCAAAGTCTCGCTTATATAGACCGCTTCGACCACACGCCCCTACCAGCATTCCTCTCTTCCCTACCTAGGAGCAGCTGTGCTCCGACACTATAAAAGGCCCCCGAAAACCGTTACTTTTCATATTCTCATTCGCATCTGTTGATCCGACTTGACCGTATTGTCGCTATGGCTCGTACGAAGCAAACCGCTCGTAAGTCTACTGGAGGAAAGGCCCCGCGAAAACAACTCGCAACCAAGGCTGCACGTAAAAGTGCTCCGGCCACTGGCGGAGTGAAGAAACCTCATCGTTACAGGCCTGGAACTGTGGCCCTTCGTGAGATCCGTCGTTACCAGAAGAGCACGGAGCTTCTGATCCGCAAACTGCCCTTCCAACGTTTGGTTCGTGAGATTGCTCAGGATTTCAAGACCGATTTGCGTTTCCAGAGCTCTGCTGTAATGGCTCTTCAGGAAGCCAGCGAGGCTTACTTGGTTGGCCTCTTCGAAGACACCAACTTGTGCGCCATCCACGCCAAGAGAGTCACCATCATGCCAAAGGACATCCAACTGGCACGTCGTATCCGAGGAGAGCGAGCTTAAACAACCATCATCCAAACACCAATCGGCCCTTTTCAGGGCCAATAAATTTTCAATCAAAGATTAATCTTCATTGCATATAACTTACTTCGTTATAAGTTTTTTTTTTGAAAAAGCCAACGTTCATTCTCATGGGTATTGTTTTCAGATAGATAATGAGTGTGATACTAAGATAGATAATGTTAATATATGCTTATGCTTTTTGATGCTTCGGTGTAGGCATCATATACTAATGATAGTAAGGCCTTGGGTTTTACTAATATTCAAAGATATTTATCGTATCGAATCAAGTTTACGATAAGTTAAGATAAAATAACAAATGTTTTTCTGATGTCATCGAATTAACATCACTTATTCTTAATTCTAAACAAGATAAGATGAGAGATTTTATTGATGATTTAGAAATATTATACTGCATCCAGGTTATTTGCATTTTACTGTATTTGTAGTTTGTTTACACCTGTTTACGTTAAAATTAGTAAAAAGTTTTGACTTAAAATTCTAGAAATTAAAGGGTAGGCCCAATATAAAATTCTAAAGTGATATTAAGCTAGCAATTTGCATTTAGCACATATCACAAGTTTTGCACTTTACTGGCCTCTTTTTATAACCGAATTCTCAATTCGTAAAAATACCTGTGAGGATTTCTTTATGTCCCCAAACTGTCCTATAGACAATTCTTTCTATCAGGATTGCCTTTGCTTATTACCTGCATTTACTGTTAGACCTTCATTGAAAATAATAATAAGAGAACAGTCACGAGTCCTCTGTGAGTATTTCTTATTGTCCATTCTTTCTATATTATATTGTCTATGCTTATTACCTGCATTTATTGTTAGACTTTATATGAAAACAATACTGAAAAAACAATCATGAGCCCTCTTTAATAAATTAAATACGAAATATCAATGAAACATATGAAATAAAAGAACTATTCTCGTTAGAAAAACTTGGTGGCCCTGAAAAGGGCCGATTGATTGTTTTTGTTTGTTGATGATTTAGGAGCTCTTCTCGGTCTTCTTGGGGAGCAACACAGCTTGGATGTTGGGAAGCACACCACCCTGAGCAATGGTGACTCCGGACAACAGTTTGTTCAACTCCTCGTCATTACGGATGGCCAATTGCAAGTGACGGGGGATGATCCTGGTCTTCTTGTTGTCACGAGCGGCGTTTCCAGCCAACTCAAGAACTTCAGCAGCCAAGTACTCCATCACGGCAGCGAGGTAAACCGGAGCACCGGCTCCTACTCGCTCAGCGTAGTTACCCTTGCGGAGCATTCGGTGGATACGACCAACGGGGAACTGAAGTCCAGCCCTGGTCGAACGGGTCTTTGACTTTCCCTTGACTTTGCCTCCTTTGCCACGTCCAGACATTGTGTGATTATTTCGCTTGGAACCGAACTCAACGAAAGATACGCTGAGAGTAGCTCAAAACAGGTCGGCGCTCCGTTTAACATAGCTTTGAATCGACGTCGGCGCAGGAACCAGCACAGCTGCTTGCTCACGCCCCTCTCGTCTGTTTCACAGCTGCGGTTTATAGAACCTAAACTATTGTTGCGCCGTCCCCTCTCGATTTTATATAAATTCTCGCTCCGAACCGGCTGAAGCATCTGTTCTGTTGGAACTGCCGTTTAGTGACGTTATTCGCTATGCCTCCGAAAACGAGTGGAAAAGCCGTGAAGAAGGCCGGAAAGGCCCAGAAGAACATCTCCAAGACCGACAAGAAGCGCAAACGCAAGAGGAAGGAAAGTTACGCTATCTACATCTACAAGGTGTTGAAGCAGGTGCATCCCGACACTGGAATCTCGAGCAAAGCCATGAGTATCATGAACAGCTTTGTGAACGATATTTTCGAGCGCATCGCTGCTGAATCTTCTCGTCTGGCTCATTACAACAAGAGGTCGACCATCACCTCCCGGGAAATCCAGACTGCTGTGCGTCTTTTGCTCCCTGGTGAACTTGCCAAGCACGCCGTCTCTGAAGGAACCAAAGCTGTGACCAAGTACACCAGCTCCAAGTAAATCAACATCTTCGAACAACAACAAACACCAATCGGCCCTTTTCAGGGCCACCAAATGATTTAAACACGAATAATTCTTTATTTGCGAAACTTAGTCAATTATCGTGGATATGAGTAGCTAAGTAATTCAATTTTGGTACCAAAGTTTTTAGATAAACAACCTACCGGCCTTTCTTAGAGCCACCTAACTTTTATAGTTAATATTAAATTTATTGAACTTTTCACTATCAATGAGACAGCCTCTAATTCTAATAATTTATCTTTAATCTACATTAAATGAGATATAATTTTGCCGATTATAGTTTATTCTCTTGGTGTATAAAAATGCTAAAAAATTAATTCACTGATATTCGTTATATGTAACTTTATAAATTAACTCGTCAATACGAAACTTTGAATAGAAATTACCATGGTAATTATTATTATTACTGCAGTAATAATAGATATCTTTTGGGGCTAACCGAATACCTGAAATTTGAGTAACTTTTAATCTCTAAGACGGTTAGTCTATTGTTACGAATGGGAACAATAGACCTGTTTTGCGTACAATTAGTATAGTTATTGTGTCTTTGAGGAGTGATAAATGACTTTTAAAATGAATATTAAATGTGAACGTTCATATGATATTGATATTTTATTAATCATCTTAATAAACACCTTGAAAAAAAATTCAGTTCTCGTCTGATCACTGAAGGTAAGCAACATCGAGCATGGATGGGTGACCGCCTGGGAACACCACGTTATTTTCGCAATTTTTTTTACTTATCTTTCTTATTTGTTTATTTATTCTACCAAATAGAAAATGGTAAAAATCGTACACTCAATATATTTATATACTTTGTTAATCTGTATATTTGTTTATTATTTTTTGTTTAATTCGCAATTCTGCAAATCATTGCTATTTTTGCCATTTTCGTATTTATCATTTTTAGGTAAGTTTGAAAATAATAATAGATATTTTTTTCGTATTTTTTTCATATATTACCATGTAGAACATTATTTCTAATTAATTATTTTTTAGCCATCGATGAGAAAATTGGATCTCATTTGAGTCAGATAAATGTAACTGTCCAAGATCTACTTTGAAGAGTTTGTAAAATTAAAAATAAAAGAGCTGCATTGTGCCCTTAGGCAATTATTTACAATAGGTGCAACATTTTACAATGAAAAGATTATTTACAAACATCATTTGATGAACTCGTTCTTTTACATTGAAACAATTTGTTGCATGAAATTTATTATGAAGCAAATTGAAGAACTGCTAAAAATGATAATAAATAAGTAAACAGTTACAAATGTATATTATTCCAAATTGCTTTGAAAATATCATATCTACATTTTCTTATCTATCGTATAAAAATTGATCGTTATACACTCATAGCCTACTTGTCAGTTCACCTTTGTGGACAACTAACTGTCAGTTTGCTGTCTATTTATTTATAAAAAAACCTTTTTGCAGCGTACAAACCTGTAACTATACAAATTTGAGTTTCGGAAAGAACCCTGTTTTTGTCGAATGGGTCAGATTTTATTTATCATATTTTAGAAGTTCAAAAATGGAACCATTATTGGATTGTGTACGCGGTTTTTTGTACACTTTTTTGTGGGTGGCCACAATGGCAGCTGGTCAAAGTAGCTACACTTACCTTGCTCTTGCCACTATTTGTGTACATCCTCCTCTACATGCAAAAATCAACGACTTCTGTCTCGCAATTGCCTACATTTATTCAAGAGTGAGTTTTTTTGTGTTTTACATCTTCATTTTCGACGTTAAATAAACATTTTCAAAATCAATTTTACTGTTTGAAGTTTCTCTCATACTTATTTGGAATTAGAATGGTAGTCTCTGGAGACCGTTTAAGAAGCGCGGAAACAGCCATTTTGATATGCAACCATCGTACAAGAACGGATTGGAATTTTATTGCTGGTTTGCAACCGCAGATTGTACCGAATATCTGTCGTGCTTTCAAAACCGTTTCCAAACACGAAGTTCAACATATTCCTTTTTATGGTACCATTTTAACAAACCAGAAGTTCCTAGAACAAAATAAAAAAATAAACAAAACAACCAAAACAAATGCACAAAACGAATATTACAGGTTGGTTCCTGCAGATGAGTGGCACTTTTTTCATAACTCGTCGCTGGAAGGACGATGAATCTCTGCTAGACTTTTATCTGAGCTATTTCGTATCAACCTTACGAAGTAAAATTCAGTTGCTGATGTTTCCTGAGGGTGTGAACTTATATAACCAAAGCAAAGCCAAGTCAGATTGGTATGCCGAAGTTCAAGGTTTGCCAAAGTACAATCACGTTCTTCATCCCAGAACGACGGGTTTTGCGTATGTTGTCGACTTTCTCCGGAAGGAAAAAACTTTAGGCGCAATTTATGACATCACAATTGCCTATCCTGACAAGTTACCATTTTTGGAAACTGATATCCTGAAAGGAAAATTGCCGAGGGAGGTACATGTACATATCCAGAGGACGGCCGAATCTGATTTGCCCCTAGAAAAAGTTGAGATTGAAAATTGGTTAAAAAAAAGGTGGTTCGAAAAGGAGGAACGACTGAAGAATTTTTTTGAAATTAAAAAGTTCAGTGACGAGTGCTGGCCTCAACCTGGACGATGGGTACTTTTTGTTGCTGCTGCTTATTTCTTTGTTGTGAAATGTAAGAATGATGGATTTGTATTTGTTTCGTTATTTGCATATTTTTTTAGTTTCAGTTTGTGTTGAATTGAAAAGTTATGCTATTATTTTTTAAGGTTGTACCTTTGGACTTATGATATATTTGCCGCTATTTCGATGGGTTACTATTTTGCAATGGATGTTCTTTGTGGGATTATCCCTTAGCAAGTTTAATTTCACTGACCTTACAATTGCTTATCATGCGTTCTGGAACAAACATTTGAAGAGCAAAATGCCATTTATGAATTGGTTGGATTGGTTATGTGAACAACTAGAAATATATTTTTTCAATTACATTACGTTCAATTGTTAAACGACCTCTTTTACAAATGGTTAAAATCAATCCAAAAGTTGCAATAAAATTTTTGTTTTAATAGAAATTGACTATTTATTGCTATTGATATTAGCGAAACGTTTGTTATTGTTGAAAAACTGTCAAAACATTGTTTATCTTGTTTTAGAACAATGAAATTATTGATAATCATTTGAAATACATCCTCAAACTAGAAAAAAAAACGAAAAAGTAACTAAAAATCTAGTGACTTTTACGCCTCGATAATCGTGCAAATCTGTAGCAGTCAACCATTGTCCTTTGTCCTTCACATTGGTTGGCATTTTCATTTGAGATCTCATCAACGACACGTCTTGAATGCAGAGAACTCCGCAGGCGGATAATTTACTTTCGGTAAGTAAAAAATTACTTCAACAGCACAATTTTTTACGCTTTATTTTATTCTTTTTATGACTTTCATCAAAATATTAAATTAATCAATCAAATGTAATTCAAAACTTTTTCATCAAATGTAAACAAAACGCCGATTCAGCATCGTTCGAAGAAACTGATATCGAGAAAAAATGCCAAAACATTCGCTTTATTTTGCTTCTAAAATAAAACGTTAAGGTTTCATTGGATGACAAAAATTCAGTTTGGGGTTCGTTAAATCTGTATTAATTAATAAAAATTAGAGTTTATTATTTTCATGTTCAATTAATGTTTGTTTTTTTTAATATTTCATGACTTTTTACTTCAAAACAATATTTTATTAAAGTTTTTATTCAGCATAGTTTTTATCTTACTTTCAGATCTTTTTTTTTTTGTTATTTTTTATCATTCATTGTTATTGCACTTTCTGTGTACACTTTTTCAACAGTTCCCTTTTTTAGAATTCGTTTCCAATTTAAATAAATACTTTTTTTGCAATCAGAAAAAAATATTGCGTATTTCAAGCTCAAACATTAATTCGTATAGCAACTTTATAAAGTAGATAAAAATAACAAAATATTTTATTGTAATTATTGATCTGATTGGTTTTTGTTTTATCGTAAAAATCATCTTATGGCGTTCTCAAAACACTTTCAATTTCAACATTATAAAAACAACTCCATCTGCCTCTAAAGTTGATGCATTTGAATTTTTTTCAGACGTTTGCGGAACATCCAAAAAGATGTTTAAAATTTTTAGTTCGCTCAAGAGTCTGTTGAAGATCAACCCAGTCAGCATTGACAACAACCTTTTTCGTCTGCACTACAAAGCGACTGTGATAATCCTAATCACATTTTCTCTAATAGTAACATCGCGACAATACATCGGCGATCCGATAAAGTGCATCGTTGACGAGATTCCCCAAGATGTTATGAACGCCTACTGCTGGATCACATCGACCTTCACACTGCCTCAGCGCGAAGGCGTCGTTGGCAAAGACCTCCTCGCCTTTGGCGTTGCAGCACAAGTGCGCGAATCCGAACCAGTCCAGTACCACAAGTATTACCAGTGGGTTTGCTTCGTTCTGTTCTTCCAAGCGATGCTCTTCTACTTCCCCAGGTACCTTTGGAAGTCCTGGGAAGGCGGCAGGATCAAAACGCTAGTTGCAGACCTAAGCTTTCAAACGGAGGCCAAAAAACTGGAAGACAAAAAAAAACTGCTCGTCAGTTATTTAAAAAATCATCGCAGACACTTTGATTTTTACGCGTACAAGTTTTTCTTCTGCGAACTGCTCAATTTTGTCAATGTCATTTCGCAAATTTTCTTCATGGACTACTTTCTGGACGGTCAATTTTCTACTTACGGTTGGAAGGTTCGTACTTTTGTCATCTCTTTACTTAATTTGTTAAGAGAAAATATTTTGGGTTCTTGCAAAACATGTCTTATCATTTCAGGTCATAAAGTTTTTCGAATTAGAGCCAGAACAGCGCAGTGATCCGATGTCGAGAGTTTTCCCGAAACTAACCAAGTGCATTTTCCACAAATACGGCTCTTCAGGAACGGTGCAGAAATTCGACGGACTTTGTGTCCTCCCTCTGAACATCATCAACGAGAAGATCTACGTTTTTCTCTGGTTTTGGTTCATTTTCCTCTCGGCGCTGAGCTGTTTGAGTCTCATCTACAGGGCGGCCATCATGTACTCGCCGAAACTACGATTGTTCCTGCTCAGAGCAAAATCGCGACTGGCTCGTCATGACATGGTCAACATTGTGGCAAGTACCTGCTCCATCGGAGATTGGTTTGTCATTTATCAGCTAGGGAAAAACTTGGACTTTGTTGTTTACGGCCAGGTCATCAACGAGTTGGGATTGGAACACATAGGTGGAACCGAGAAGCACCCTTAAAAAACTCGCGACTCGTTTTATTATGTTTAATGTTACTTTTCATACTTTCGTATTAAGTATTAATGTTCATACAAAATGGAAGTTTAACTTCCATTTGACTTTTTAGGTTCACTATGTATGGTAACCTTGAACTATTAAGGATGATTGGATAAATACTCGAACACATTTTTTGGTCTTATACTTTTATATTAAATTGTTTCTAATTATTTATCTCTCGTAAAAGTAAATAAAAATGTTGATATATTTGAAAGTAAATGTTGTTTCGTGACTTACAAAAAGTTATTTTTCTGATGCGCTTTTCTGTTTTTAGATTTATAGAGAAAATGTTAATTACACAAAAATTGTGCAAATTGTGTGTCAAATTTCATGTATCCAAGAGGCAAACACAATGTAATTAAAGTATCAAAACTAAAAACTGTTGGAAAATTTTCTTGGTGCTTCTTTTCAACTAACTTTTGATATTTACAACAAATAATACATTTTTATTTCCTTTGTCTAATAAACAAACTTTCAAATTCCAAAATAATGTTTGTTTACATACGCAGAATACCCAACTTAACAAACAGGTTCAAATGGCGGCAAAACATTTAAAAAGTTTGCAATGGCGCATGCGCGAACACGAAGTACAGTTGCGCGCGCAACCATCGTGATTGACCGTTAAAAATGCGCCGCCGTTGGCGAATTCGGTTCACGCTTGACGCGCAGCACTCGGTCTCGCCGCTGTAGGTTAGAAAACACGCCGAAGGAGCCAAATCGTGGTAGTGAATCGCGTCGAGGGTGGGCGCACGTGTGCCCCTCATCTTTATCGTTAGGCCCGCATCCTGCCGGGGCTGTTGTCGAAACAAGCGTTGTTCTCACAAGATGAACAAAATGTCGGTGGACGACCTGAGCGACGCGGAGATCCGCACAATGTTGCTCGAGTTCGGCTGCGTTGTGCCGCCGGTCACCCAGACCACCCGGGGCATCCTCAAAAAGAAGCTCAGAAACATCATTGAGAACCGGGGCGCCGCTTCCCGGCATTCCCTCGCCGCCAAGTAAGTCGACCAATCACAACCGTCCAATTTATTTTTGCCCCGGTCATCACACATTACACAAACATTTGTTTACCATTCTCTTGTTTACATTTATCTCTCAACATTTTTTAACACTCATTTTCCTTTTCTGTTTGTCTTTTCATTCGATTGTTGTTTTTGGTCTATGCAAAAATTTTTAGGTTAATTTTTTCCAATGTAACCATCTAATTTCGTCATCAGGGAACATTAACGATCAAACTTACAACTTTCTATCTTTTTGTTTATGTTTTTTAAAAAATATTGACAATTTGCTCGGGCTTAAATTCGAAATTCTTCAACTTTGAGGTTAGGTAAACAAATGTTGAATGTAAATTTATGTTCACAGAACAAAAAGAAGGAGAAGTTGATTTGTTTATGTTTGTTTTAGGTACAGCAGCGATGACACGGATGACGACACAAGATCCGTTCCGGAGAAGAAGAAAAAGACTCCGTCACGTCGTCAAACTATGGCTAACCCGATGCCTCCACCTGCAGCCAGCACTATTACGGTGCCGAGTCGCACCCCGGCTAAGAGACCAGGTCGACCCAGCAGTCGCAATTTGGAGGTCGAGTTCCCCGTGCCAGAACGTCCAAGTTCAAAAGAAAAAAAGTTGCCAGCGAAAGTGTATTCTGCGAGGGAAAATGACGGACTGGAAACAGGTTCAGATTCTGACGTAGCAGACGAACCGCCGAGGTATCCCAAACTTATGAAACCAGCAGCAACACCGAAGAAGGATAAACAAGTGGATACCGAATTCCAGCCGAAAGTTGACCTCGGGCATAAGACGGAGGTCAAACGAAGGACAGTTCATACGATCCGGGATGACAAATACTCCTCGCCACCTTTCAAGGCTAACATCTCGCCAATTCATAACGAAAAAGAGTCGGATCTTTTGGCTAATTATGAGAGTCCCTATCTTTCGGAGTTTACGCGAAGGCTCAGCACACAGAATCTGAACATAGCTTCGGGCTCGAAGACTAATTATAAGGGTGTGTAAACATCTGAATTTTTGTAAACAAAAAAAGAAACATTGGAAGTTTAGTAACAAACTGTTTGAATTTCAGGAACGTTTTTGCAACGAACATCGTCGATCCTACCAGACGTCAAAGAGTCCGACACAAATGGGCACATGAGTACTCTGAAATCTACATATCCTTCTACTTCAAGGTCAGTTAGGAACGAATAATAATAAAAGTCTCAAAATGAATTACAAATAGTTGAAACTAATTTGAATTTGATGATTGCAGGTACGTCTCATCATCCTTGGATAGAAACCGTGACCTGGTGAGTCGAGCGTACAAAACGTCGGCTAAAACAGAGGACCCGAAAAACAGCCAGAACATGATCTCGATGATTTTGGTGATGGTGGTGGCAGTGTTTTTTGGAGTGCTGGCGATCGCCTACTTGGGTCTTGGCGGCAAATCGAATTCCTTCCCGGCTATCCCTGCTGGTAGGTACAGCGATTAGTCGCTCAGAACGATCAATCAATTGACAATGAAAACAAGTATAACAGACTTCACTCAAACTCTAAGGGTTGCTAGAATTGACGAATTCTTATTTTGAACTCTTAATATATATTCTAAAAGTTAGATTGTAATCTTCGTATTTTGCTAACCAACTTACGAGATTTTAACACATGTAAGTTTTGAATGTACGATTGCAAGTTTATTTTTTATAAACTAGTTGCCAACGACGTTGATGTATAATGAAACTAATAAAAGTTCTTGCTCTTCAAACGTTTCTCTAGCTTTTTTATTTCCTCTTCCCGTTACTTTTCGTTGTTTTCTATTCTTTCAAAACAGCTCTTTCAACTATCAAAATTAGTCAGATCAAACAAAAAATAAACTTGTAATTGGAAATTAAATCGCGATTGCGACAACAAAGTACGAAAATAAAGTGGTACGCACACATGTGTCGAATAAACGGATTGATTTTGAACATTGATGTTTGACTTTCTAGATAGTATCGTACCAGTTTGCAGTGATTCATCGATACCCAAGGTGAGCCCGGGAGTGAACTGTGTGATACCAGAGAATGTGAACAGCGTTTTTCAGATGCTTCAAAAACTTCATCCATTGTTGATCCAACGCGCAGTTGCCGCTGCTTGTGAAAATACCAAGGAACCTGCATTTATCAGCGATTCAGAAGTTGTGGATATCTTTGCTAGTAAAAATGTGGTTAGCATGTTATCTTTTATCAATCATTTCAATTATTAATATTCTTTTTTTTTCAAATCAAAAACTGTATAGTAATATTTTTTTCAGGAACAACATGTGATCAAGGAAGATTTGTACAGCGCTCAACTGCTGATTATGAAAAATCCAAAGTGGGGATTGGCCCTGGTTGAGATAGGGGATAACGATTACGATTATACAGAATCCGATTCGATGGTAATTTTTGTAATTTTTAATCCTCCTCTTATTTGTTGTGATAAAAAACGAAAAAAGAAATCTAATTTCACTGTTTTTACTTTACAGGATAACGTTTTTATCCGAAGATTAGAAAACAAAGTTGGTATAGTAGTTCGTAACCCAGAACTGCCGATGCAATGCCTTATCCGGCAGAAAATTTTCATGGTTTTTTCGGTGCTACTCATCACCGGTTTTGGTAAATTTTTAACCAACAGTATATTCCTCTGAACCCACGCCTGAACCGAAACACGTTCTTCCTCATAACAAGTTGACGTTACCATTTTGTTTATCTAACAATCCTGTCCTGTAATTGATTCGATTCAAAAATAAATGTAGTTCCTCTCATGGTCTTGTGGTATTACTTAAATTTTTTGTTAATGCAAGTTGAAAAGGAAAACTGAGCTTCTTTATAGCTGGATATTATTGCTTGCAGGTCTTTTGATACTGATAGGAATATACAAGACCATAATTTGGTACATGAACAAGAAGAAACAAACCGAGAGAGAGGTATTCCAACTGGTCAGCGAAATCATCAGCAAACTTGAGCTCAATTATCAAAATTACGTCTCGGCGAGTCCTGGAGCAAACATGGAGCCATACCTAGCGATCAATCACGTGAGGGATAATCTCATTCCGCCTAAGGATCGCAAAAAGTTGTCCGCAGCTTGGGACGCTGCTGTTAAATTCTTAGACGAAAATGAATCCAGGTAAATAATTTAGTTCCTTACTCAGTTGCTTACTTTAGTTTACTTTTCTTTTCTTGAAGTTACAATTTTTACCAAAAGATCGAGAATCCTATGAAAAAAAATGTTTGTTCAACAATATCTCAAATCTTGATTTTTTTCCTGAAAGAATTTGTACTAAAGCGGCCTACATTTTAAATTTTTCAGGATCAGAAGAGAAGTGCAACAGGTAGCAGGCGAAGAATTCCATGTCTGGCGTTGGCTACCAAACAATTTGAACACCTCGAGCCTCAGTGCTCCAGGTTCGCCGAGGAAAACCAAAGTCTGGCAAGGACAGGCTTTTGAGACTCAGGAGGGCTCGGTTAATAGCCTTCCTATCTCGCCCACACCGTGTCTCAAAATTAGACACATGTTTGATGTTGAAGAGTAAGATTTCTTTAATTCAACTCAATAAAAATATACAACTTTTCAAATTCTTTATATTTCATATGTTTTTTTTTTTTGTTCTTATAGAACGGTAGACGACGAGTACGAGAATACAATAAAGAATGCAATACTGGAGAAGTGCGGCGAGTTTGTTTTTATTTTGCACATCAAAGTTGATCGCACAAGTCGTGAAGGATGCGTTTATATGAAGTGCCAGTCCCAGGAAAGTGCAGGAAAAGCGTACAGAGCGTTACATGGATCTTGGTTTGATGGTAATTACTCGCGTTGATTAAACATTTAAAACAGTATCTTTACAGTTATTGTTAACAAGAATTTTTGTTTTATTATTAGTAACGAAGTTGAGTAGAGAAAGAAATTCATAAAGTTGTTGATGTTAAGAGTTTGATAACATGAATTTTAACTTTGATTGTATTATTTTTTAGGTCGTTTGGTGACTGTAAAATATCTACGTCTGGAGCGTTACCACGAGCGTTTTCCTGACTCCATATCATACACGATTCCCCTGAAACCAAGCAACAACAAACGACTGTCGATGCAATCGCACTGGCACAGCCCAATAGAGGCAAACTGAACCTCGTTTCTTTTTTCTTAAAGACTCCGCATAAGTGCCATTCGCAGACCCATAGAAGAAAACCTAAGATAACAAAAAACCAGAAAAATATCCGCGATTCGAGCAATCTTTCGTTCCTCAAATTTTTATTCTTATAATTATAATAGAACAGTATTACGTGTTAATTACGTTTTTGTCTCAATTCGGGAACAAATTTTTTAGCGATTCTTCCAGGGAGTCCTGACTAGAGCCGTCGCTTGCGACGTACTTATAAGTCAAACATGTACATTAAAGTTTTTAGATTCTATAATTATTATTGCTAATTATTAATTAATGTTAAGAGTTACTTTTAACTGATTGTATAAACGCCGAGAATAAAACTTTTTCTTTTTTTTTATTTGAAAAAATACTTTACTTTTGTGTTTCAAAGAAACAGATCTGACATGTGAGTAATAAGATCATATTTTTGGACTTGCTTTGACGGATATACAGAAAGGAAGACAGAAAATAGAGCTAATCAGTAGATTCTCTCATCTTCGTCTATTTTTTAATCGCTTCTTCTCTCTTCTTTTTATTTTTTGCAATAAAATTGGTAGAAATTAATTGGTGACTATTTATTTTGTTTCTCCGCGTGAAACGAGCAAATCACATATCAGATTGGTGACTGTTTTGAATAAGTCGCGGCTGTTGTCATAGCGATCGGCGACGCAACACTTGTGATTCGATTTTTGTCAGACACAAGACAATGCAGCGCATCCAGGTGTCAACCAAGCGAATTGACATTTGACGACAATTAATTGTTCATCAAAAGAACAAAAAAAAATTATAAAACAAAATCAATAATGTCCATCGGCGTTTTGAGAAATGTCCTGGACAGGACCGCGAATATCGGCAACAATATCATGCAGGTAGACTGTAGAACTATTTTTAAAACCTGTTGTTAAAATTCGATCATTGGAAACGTTCATTTTGAGAAAAAAAAATAAACATTTCATACCTCATTTCAACAGTGTTACATTTTTTTCGATCTTTTCTATTTTGTCAACACAATTTTGAAAAATAAAACATTTAAGAAACGTTGGAATCATTAAAGAGACATTAAAGAAACATGAAAATTGGATGAAAATAAATTGTACATTTTGTTAAAAGCAATATAGTCTGTTTCGTACGAGAAAGTTAAGATTGACTATAAGATAAACGTAAGTTGCGAGTACGAATCATGATCTTGTATTACGGATGGTCGCTCAGTTGGCGCGCAACGCTCCTAGGAGACGCAGCACGCTTTTTATAATCAAGTCATTTTCACGAAAACTAGAACTTTTATCGAGTTCTTTTGTCAAGTAAATAACTAGAATTTCGAGTATTTGCAAAATGACTGACGGAAGGAGGGTTTCGAAACCTCTAGCTTTCGGAATAAGCTTAGCGGACGAGTTGAGTGAAAATGACAGTAGACGAGGGGGGAAGACAGAAAAAGAGTCCGAAGATATTGAGATCCACACGATCTCGCGGGTCGATAAAATTGAAAACGGAGATCTTAGTCTGGATCAGACGATTAAAAAACTTGTGAGTTTGAAAAAAGTTGTCTTTGTTTATTGATTCATGTTTTGTTCATTTTTTTCTTCTTTGTTTTTCAAGTGAAGTGTTTTTTATGAAAAAAAACTTTGTTTGGTGGAATGTTGTAAAATTTGTTGTGTATAAATAAATACAAATTTTTACGTATCTTGTATAAATCATTCGTAATTGTTTCTTTTGTTCAAAATGTTGTTTGTCCATGTGGAGTAAACTGACTCGTCTTTAATATTTAGCTAAAGTCAATGGACGCAAATCGATATGCCACAAAGAAGACATTGGCTCAAGGCATGCTGGACATTGCTCTATTGACAACCAACGCATCACAATTAAAATACATGTTGCAGGTAAAAAAATTTTTTGGCAACATTCAAATTATGATAACAAATCAAAAAGTAATAAAACTCAATGAAAAATCGTTACATTTGGAAGAGAATAAATGGTACTTTGACCTTGAAAATTTCAAGGTCAGAATCAATGAATTGTCAAGGTCAAAAAAGGTTTTTTCATTCAGATAAACTGAAAATAAACAAAAATATAAACAAATTTCACCTCGAGAATAGTCATAACGGACTTTTGAGTTTATAAATACGATTTGTTGGTCTCGAAATAATTTTACGATACCTCATTATAAAATGTTATTGGTCTAATTCAAGGTTGGACATCGTCATGCATTTTACACCCTGATGTTGTATTTGATCAGCGCATCGATTGGATTACAGGCACGTATTGGTGTTTATTGTCGACCTTACGATATGTTTGCAGATACAGAACAATTGAACGGCGTGTGTCATTAAAGTTATTCGCCGAAACAATCATTCCCGCATTCCTTTGTTTCGCAAATGTTTCAAATCATCGCCCCAAAAGGAGTGACAAGTTCATTCCTTTTTCAATTTATATTACACTTTTTAACCTTAATCAGTAAAACATTCAGTTCGATTTGAACAATAACAATTATTCCAATACATAAAAACATAATTCATTAATCATTGTAAACAGAGAAACAAAAACATTTGCAAAACTAACACGAATATTAAGATATGTTTGATTTGTCGCATTTTTAATTCGAAATTTGTTATTTTTCAGGTAATTCAAGGCCTGATTTGTGTATTCTTAGGATCAGGGGTGAACATAAACAGAGAACAGGACCACAAAAAAGCGAACCGTTGGAACGATATCTGCATGTGCCTGATGGTCGTCACAGTTGCGGTCAATGTGTTAATATCAGCGTTTGAAATGCGAGACATTGACATGCTCGTGGAAAGCGTGGGGCAAAACAAGCTTGAAAAGTATTCGCAACAGAGCGGACAATAAACTTTCTCAAAAAATCATTGCCGAAAGGGAGAAATTTTGCATTTCTGCAAAGACTTGTTTTATAACTTTTGTTATTTTGTGTAGATTTTATGTTGTTTTTATGTTTTAACATTAAAAGGACCGAGTGGATTGAATTTGTTTACGATTTTGAAAATAAATATTCACACAAAGTAATGATTTTTTTATCAAACATGAACAACAACACTTAAGAGAGAATTATTTCAAAAACCTTAATCGTTAAAATAAACTGCGATGTCATGACCGTTGTCTTATTAACATTTCAAACACAACACGCAGTAATGCATTTTTAATTGTTATAGTGAAATCGAAATGTTTGTTTGTTATATATTGACTAATGATTAGTAGCATATAAAAAGTTTTGCAACAAATTACAATCGCAGTGGGAAAGAATTGTACATTTTGATTCAACTTTTTATAATAATTAATTTGGTAGATTTGTCCACTTGATCCTTTTAGACCGATCAAGTTATAAAGTTTGTTGAAAAAATAACATGATATTTGACATTATTTACAAAACTATACAATTTGTGTAGAACTGAATAGACTTAAACACTTGCAGGAAAACGAATTTTTTTTAGAAATGTTTTTCATGTGTGTCGTGTGTGATAAACAATTGTAACTTGACTTTTTCTTATCGATGAAAATAAAAATAATCGAAAAAATATTTATAAACAAATTCGTAGATTCTTTCCTCTGTAGCTCGAACTCACTGAAACATCTTCTATAAGGTTTCAAGAAATTCCATTTCCACAAAAATAAGATACACACTGACCCGCAGTTATGAATCAATTTTCGTTCAATAAACAAAGTTGCACTGCCAATCACTTTTCCAAGATTCTGATCGTCTATCACAACGACATAGTAGCCGTCTACATTTTTCATATTCCAGAAACATCTGTAAGTCATTTCTAATACAGCGTTTCTAAAAGAATAAGAAAAATTACTTAAAAATTTTTCTTTCGTGATGTCTCCCACTTCTGTTAGATATTCCAGATTCGATAAAAAAAACCTGAAACGAAATAACAAAAAGTGGTAATAACTGTGAGAAGCTACAATTTTGAGTTATAAATAATTTCTATTTACGCTTACCTTGTTCATAATCATTTATTTTAAGGGGTCGAACAATAATTCCGTCTTTTTTTAGAAGACCTGTTGTTTGTTCAATCAGTTTTGGATCGAACAAATATTCGTCTTCGTTGTCCAATTTTATAAAAAACATAAATTTTTATCGATGAATATTTTTTAGCTAACTTTTTTAGCTTTTTGTACCTGCCATTCGACTCAATACTTATATGCCATGTCCTCACACAAAATCGTGTTGTATTGTTAAGATAACTAAACAAAATTTCCACTTTTGACTACTCTAATTTTTTCGAATTCAAGTTTTGCCAATACATTTGCTTACCAAGTTGTTAATTAATATATTGAAACTATCGTTTGAAATAACCAGGAATAAAGGTAATTTTCATTTGACTGAAAAATATAAAGAGACACGTATAGCTAAAACATTATTTTATTAAATATTATAAATCAGAGAAGAATTTTCTAGGTTTCTATTCGTCGGTCATTACGTATTCGAATTTGCTTTTCGCACTTTTGTTTTTATTTCTAATCAATAAATTAAATTTGTCCAATCGCGTGTACGATTTTGTCATGCCTTTTTCTTTCCTTTTTCCTTATTGTTCTGAAATTCTAATGGCTCGAAGAACGAAAGTGAAAATTCTTTTATACAAGAATATATGTGTACAATATATATATTTGTATATTTGACGTCGATGTCGAGAACAAAAACAATAACCGATTACAGGACAAATTCATTCGCCGTTCAATCTGTCTCGCATTGATGAATCGAAAAAAAAACGCAAATAAATATTATAGGACCGAGAGGATAGACTTTGTTTTAATGAAATAGAAAAAGGAATAAGTTCGCAATTACAATAACACACGCACGACATCTACGGTCCTCCGTACTCATCTATTTTTACACGACCGACCCTCCTAGGAACGAAACAATTTATGCTAATTAAATCAAACGAAACGGTTGAGGGAGGGCCGATGTACTTTTTTTTACGCAATACAACTAGTTTCCTTTTTTTTATACTTTGTACTCCAAAATATTTTCACACCCTATCACAAACAAAATGTCACTTTGATCTTGAATTTGAAACGAAACAAATTAAAACAATGATATCGACGCATGATCAAAAAATTGTTGTATTTGACAAACTCGAAGAATAACAAACAGTCGGAAAATTATTTTGGAGTCAGCAAGATAATCATTCGTCAGCGGTTTGCAACTATAGCTAATAGTAGTAGCGGCTTAGTAGCAATAGTAATGTGTAATGTTTTTCGGTAATACAGTTGTGTATTTGAATATTAATGAATAAGTCATATGAATGAAAAATATTACGATTCAGCTAGTCAACTACAAAGCCAACATTCTTGCCTCGCATTTTCTCCTCATCTTTTTTCTCGTCAAATTCGTCCCTCCTCTGCACATTGCACAGCCGATTACAAGTAGGCGCACGCTCCCCAACAGTTTCCTTTTCGTCGAACAAATCATGCTTTTAGTTTTGAATTACAAAATCGATCGTGGATTCGGTTGCCGTTATCAGTTAAACCTAATTTCAATATTGTTCTTTTTATTTCGTCGTTTTGAACTCGAGATAAAAAAATTGATTGGAAATTTGTGAAAAAGAAGAATGTAAAAAAGGGCTCGTCGCGTTTATCACGGTTTACAAAAGGTTTAAAAGTTTTGCTCCTCGGTTTTTTCAGCGTCCGCAGATAGAGCCTCTCGAAGCGGCTCTAGACAAGACTTTGGAATCAGAGTTCCAACTATTTTCATCCCGTCATCTGAAAGGTAACGACATATTCGTTTAAAAATTGTTGACACAATCACCTCAAAAATTCGAATTAATGTTTACAATGCTATCCAAATAAAAAGAATGTTTATTATTTTACCTATGCGAAGTCGAACGACTTGCATCTTGGAATTGTGTCCAGACCGAGTGGCCAAGATATTTTCAACTCGACTCCAAACACTGAGAACAGAGCCAGCGAGAACATTGTAGGACCTTCTGCGCAATCCCACCTCGCAGTCCATTCCCATGGTGACGTTCTTGCAGTTGCCTCGCCAGTAGGCATGTGAGCAAGTGTTCACAGAAGCGTCGTACTGCTCCGTCCAATGAGATTCCGCCTCATCCGAGGTCACTTTCTTGTACTTTTTCTCAATCTCGCCCAGCGATTCCTGTCGTACTTGCAATCCCGTGTTCGGCCTGCAATTAAAACACCCAAAACAAACTTAACACCTTTAACTTCCTTATTTCCTACTTAAAACCCTGAACAAATTTAACTTACCTATACACAGTAAACAGCTGATCCTTTTTACTATCGGACTGTTTCTTTTTCGTAGCACTTCCTGCCGGATCGACCGCAACAGCGAGCATTGCAGTTTGTTTCCCATTTCGAATCTGAAGTCAAAAATATGAAATTGATATTTCGAATCTTATAATTTTGTTGTTTCGTTGATACTTGAAATTGTTGAGAAAAACGAATGGAAAGTATTTCAAACCTGGTGACTCAAGTAGAATCCCTCCTTGGTACCACTCAATTCGGACCATTTGTCCACAGCCTCGCTCCAGCTCATGCCCCTTTCAACCTGAACGACATGCAATTCCGTGGGCGCGACTCCAGTCGCGTGCTTTCGCAGGAATCGAATGAGTTTAACCCTGTGAACATTCTCGCCAGACGCTCCGAGATCGAGGATGCCCATATCAAAGCGACCGGTTTTCTTTGCCTGCGTGACAATCGCGTGGAGAGTGTCGGTGAAATATTTGAACAGTCTATTCTGCAGGTCCACCGGCATTCCTAAAATTCTGTTCAGGAACTTGGACATGTTGTTGTAGTCCTTGTCGAGGCTCAGCACTCCTGGCGTGTGTTCGCTATTGACTATTAAACCCACACCAACGAGTGCGTCTGCGACGTCCTTGAAAAAGTCGCCTTGGTAGTCTCTAGGAGGTGGCACCAGTGGCGACTCGTAACTGAAACAGATTTTAGATAATTAACATTCAAGTTTCTCCATTTTAATGAATTAAAATATGGTGTTTGGATGGTTTGAATTCTTCTTAATTCTTCTTAATTACCCCATAATAGTTTTCATAGTAGCCTCTAAAGCAGCCCTTCCATACTTATTATCAATGTTAAATTGTGAGAGATCACGAGTTTCAGTGGCACGTCTGTCTCCGTGCGTCAGAGCGCCGAGACTTTCCAAACGTTTGGCCACAGTCGATGCAAATCTGCGTTCACCTGCCAGGTCTGATATCAGGAAAATATATTCCGGAGCATTGACCTAAAATAGGAATCATTATTTAACCGTTCAAACTTTCTCACACTGTTGGTTTCAAGTTTTTTTCGTTCAGTTTCAGTTCACCTGATTCGAACGATGAGTTCGACCAAACTGCTGTATCGCACGATCAGCACTCCATGGCAATTCCAAAGTTATGTGCACGCGACGCATCTGGTTTCTGGCTCGTCGATCGCTTTGCAGTGAGATACCACTGCTGGCAGCTTCTGATATGATGGCAACAGTCTTCTCACCGTCCATAAATCTAAAACAACAAATGACAACTCAGTTTTGTAAAATCGCTCGTCTTTGAACAAAGATTTCAATTTTGCTCGTTCAATCGTTTCAAATTGAAACTGATTTAACATCGACTTCGCTGACCTTTGTTTTTCAGTCAAATTTAAAGTTTCCAAAGGCACATCAGCCTCGGATCTAGATTCGTATTGGATGGATCCATCCTCAGTCTGTACTACGCGACCCTTTCTGCCGGTCATCTCAGCAACGTTTTCAGGACCCCCTAGCTCGTCGATAAGCTGGTCCAACGTGTTCGGAGGCAGCCTCTCGCCAAGTCTCTCGATCTGAGTCAGCAGCTCCTCCTTCATAGAACAGGCGCGCTCAATGGCGCACCTTGGCGGAGCCTGGTTCGTTTTTGCGAACTGATTGATCATCCCTGGCATGGCTGCAGAGTTCACCGCTTGTTTCACGCTGTCTCCGTTCGACTGATTTTTACCCGTTTTACTAGCCAACATTGATTGGATCTTATCTTGCGTTGTCAGACGCTTCTTTGGTGTCTTTTTCTTTTTCGGGCCTTTCTTTTTTCGACGATCCCAAGGATCTATAAACATTAAAACGGATGTTATGAAAATCGTTTTTTTTTTGTAATTAATTTTAAGCCATCATTTTTTGAACATTGTTTTCAAATGTCCATAGTTGTTACCAAGGTCAGAATCACTGTCACTTTCAAACGGATTGTAATCTGAACTGACGTTGCTGGCATTCTCATCTTCATCAGACGGATTTTCGTCGTCGCTCTCACTACCACTGAGTTTGAATTCGGATCCAGAACTGTGACCGTCGTTTTTACCGTTTTTCTCTTCTTCGTCACTAACCTCATCGTCTGAGCCTGACCAATTTTTTACCTGAAAACGTTTTGATTCAAATGTACAATAACTGTAATAATTATTTCAATAAAAAATTTTGCTTCTAAATGAAATTGATCTTTTACTTTTTTTGTGGCACGTTGTGCAGCCTGTCTAACAGGCTTCCTTTTGTTACTACCAGAAACTGTGGATGATCCAGCATTGTCGAACTGGGGAACCTCGTAATCTTCTTCGTGTTTGATCTTTGACGTGTGCTGGGGCAGATCCAGTCCCAAAAGTCGATTTATTCTGTTACGATCAGGAGCTGGGAAATGCTTTTCCACCAACGTTTGAAGAACTCCCCTAAAAAGTAACAGAAATTTTGTTTTATTTTTTGTTTTATTTTTTGAATTATTTAATTTTGTATTTTTATTCATAACTTTTTGAATTTGTTTTCAATTAAAAACAGATTCATACTTTGCAGTGGAAACGAAATCACTAAGCTCTCCATCGTCACGTTCAAGTTGTTCCAAGGTGCGAGCCTCGCCAGTAGATTGAAGACCAATAACGACACATTTTCCGCACTTCACCGCTTCCCTCGCGACCGCGACCGCGTGCTTAACCTTCGCGGCGATGCAAAGGTACTTAAAGAACCTCTGATGGGACGACCAAAACTGTCCCCACATGGTTTTCTTCATTCGGTTCTCAGCGGATATCAATTCTGCAGCTTCGTTGAATTTTTGCATCGCCTCAACCCACTGCAAGCATATTCATACACAATTTCGTTCAACCTTAAGTTAAATTCTAATTACAAAAGTATTTACCAATTTGACAGAATGGTCGTAAATCTTGGTAAACTCTTTCGAGAGAGGAACTTCCTCGATCTTGAAAGCTACGCCATGGAAGCTGAGTTGCCTAGCAATGTACATCCCCCGAAGTTTCATGTCCATGGCAACAATCTCCATGGCGCCAACTCCACGTTTCTCCACGGCGTTTATAAAGTCAGTGAACTCGGGGAACGGAGTCCCCTCGCCCCACATCCCAAGTCGCACCATGTACGCCATGTTTTTTGGCTCGGAAGCTCCTGTCGCTGACGCGTACACCACTCGGGCTTTTGGCAACTGGTTTTGAAGTTCCAGCACCGTCAGACCTGCAACCAATCGAGTTTTTCCAATCCTAAATTCAACTACCAATTACAAAAAAGAAAAGTTCAAACAATATTGACTATTCTACCAGTTTTAGTAGGCTTAGAACTTCCAGTAGGACACAGATTCTTGGCACGATGGCACTCGTCAAAAACAATCAGTCCGTCGAAATCCTCGCCGCACCATTGCAAAAGTTGCTTCAACCGGCTTTTATATTTTCCTCCGCTCTGCGAAGACTCGCCAATGAGTGCTGAATAAGTGCTGAATATCACACCCTTCTTAACGTTTCCGTTTATTTGCGACGAAATTTTCGCGTACTTGAATTTGTTCAATGGGTGAACCTGAAAATTTGAATCGATTATAACCATTCTTAATTCAAACTTTAGAATTAAGATTCGAATAGTTTGTATTTATGAAGGAACCTCAATCTTGGTAGCTCCAATGTCTTTGAGATCCCTCTCGGCGTCATACTTGAGATCATTCGAAACTGAGACCCAGATGGCTTTTTTGCGACCTTTGAGATAATTCTCAAAGATGATACCAGCGATTGTGCGACCCTTGCCGACACCAGCGCCATCTCCTATGAGAAAGCCGGCCCTCGTGCCATCAGGGAGGAGCTGTTCGTGCTGCTGCGACGCGTAAGTTATCGATTCCAATTGCAATGCGGACAAAGCACCTGTTCTGATCGTCTCGTCAGGAATTGAAATTTTATACCAAACGTCACAAGGTTCCACACTTGACAACGAGGCAGTCTCCACTACTGGATCAGGATGCTTTCTTCCAAGTTTCACTGGAAACATTAAATTGAAAGTTTTATAAGTTTATAAGTTCGTTTGAATTTTAATGACAAAATGAAGAAATCAATTTTATTTCGATCTTACACTTCGTTGGCATATAATCAGCGTAAGTTTCAGCAACGCCCATCTCCTCGTCGTCGACATCTTCTTCTTCTGGAATGGTAGGCTGCATACCCAGCTTCGGATCTGCAGCATTCATCCACATTTGTGGTAAACCTTTCCCTAGTTTTATCAAAAACATCGTAGCAATCAACACAAAGTTTGAATCGTAATAAAGGGATTAGAAATCAAATCAAATTTTTTCTAGAAACCAAATGTACAACAAACGAATGAAACAAAAGAAGAATGGTGATGATAAAATGGAATTTTTTTTGAATGATATAAACGAAATTAAAAAAAAGGATTTGTGAGGGGGCAAAGGAAAGGAACAAAAACTTTGTGCTGTTGATTGGACTGTTTACAATAAAAACACACCTGAGAGTCCGGCTGACCAGTTCGGGTGTAAGCCGCTCTGATTAAAAAACTGCATAAAGGGATTGATACCCATATTCATCCCAGTCATTCCCATAAAACCTCCCATTAAATTATTTATCTCCATCGCTATAACACGTGATTCATTATTTCGCAAAATTTACCATGCACAGCGAACTAACTTTTTGTCTACGTTTTCTCAGCACTGTTGCTTTTTCTACGGCTTATTTCATGCAACTTTTGGACACAAACAATTTTGCAAATCAAAACGACAGAGGCAGGGAAAGCGCGATTTTTTTTAGCGAAAACAATTTTTTTATTTCAAAGTTTGGTGGTAAGGACAGAGAAGATGGAATGGTATGAAAATGATGAAATCGATGAAACGAAATTGACCATGCAGCTGAAAAGCAGATGACTAAAAATATAATAAGCTCGTTGCTAGAGGAAGCGCTCAACTCACAATTAAAAAGTGCAGCAGGGTTAAGCCCTGCGGCGAGCATGTTTGGGTTAAAGGGAAAGGGCATATTGGCGGCATTTGGACCCAGAAGGTTGCTTGTCTGGTTCTGGAAACCCGGGGGCGCCATACCCCCTGGTCCTTGGGATCCACCGACTCGCACCATCTCATACCCTGGAGTTGCATTTTTTGTAACCAGACCGTCTGGGATTTTGCCTCCAAATTTCTGGTTCAGAGCTGAAAAATAGTGTTTTTTTTGTTACTTTTTGAGTTATACTTTATTTGTTTATTTATCTTGTATCTATTGAAATCAATTTTTTTTAGATTTTGAAACATATATTTTTAAATTTTCATTTACCAGCAAGTCCATCTTCTGTTTTTATGTCAGTGTTCAAAATTCCATCTTTTTTCTCGTCCTTTATGCTAGCAATCCCAACAGCAGTTGCTAAATCTTTTCCTCCGCCTTTAAAAGGAACGAATTGTTGATATAATCATTTAGTATTGCAAACATCTTCTTTTTCAATTTTAAGTCAAGGTATTATTTTATTACCTGGCACTTCAGTTTTGTCAGGATCCTCATCGTCGTCAAAATCGCTCCCACTGCTCTCATCACTAGGTTCTCGATAAGACTGTAACAAATTTTGCAAAATATTAAACATCAACAGAAAAAAATTGAAAGTCATAAATAAAAATTTTTTAATTATTAGACACAAAAAAGGAAAATTTTCATAGCATTGAGAAGGAATAAATTACATAGTCGATTTCTCAGGAACCGAAATGTAAACAAAGCGAAAAAATGTAACCTCAAAAGTATCATACAAGCAATTGTTAGCAACAAGTTTTTTTTAGAATTTAATTTAACATAAAAATTATCAACTTTGGTTTTTAATAATTCCTTTTTTTGTTTGATTATAGTAAAAGTATTTGCCATTGTTTTTCCAAATTGTCATAGAAACGAGAACCAAAAAAAACAACGAAGGATCCGAAGCTTGTGCAAACATGAATACAAAAAACAACTTTCGAAACGAAAAAAATCATAAAAAATAGGTAATGAACAAAACACCACTTTTTGCACTACAACAAACAATAACTTCAAAAACCGATTAAAATTTGCAAAAGAAAACAAAAAGCTGATCGCCGAACGGGGAGAAAAAAATAGCACTGATTGGACAACCGAATCCGAATCGGTTTAGCAAATGTCAGACTCGAGATAAAGCGGCCCTCACCATCTCGTCGCTGGGTTTAGTCGTGCGAAAATTTGGTTGCAAAAATCGTCTTCTTAGGCACGAATCGATTCCTCGAAAAAAGAGTGGCGAGTCGCGCGCGCGACCTAACCTAAATTATAAAAGCCCTGCTCATGAATAGACAAAAAGTTTAGGCGCAGCGGCCTCGTGGCGTCTCTGTCGCCGAGCGAGATTGCCGGCGTTGAAAAAAGAGGGCGATACAAGAGCACGAGGCGTGAGTGAGTCATTTGTCAAGCGCGAAAAATTGTTTTCAAAAAATGATCCGCGCGAATTTTCAATTTTCAAATTTCACCGCCAGTGACAGTCGACCGAGAATTCGCCCCGCCTTTGACCTTCGTCGGAACAAGCGAGTCACAGCCATCGCAAAAAACCTCGCGAAAAAGAGACGGACGAGAAAATAAATACAAAAACAAAACATCAAGGACGAATTTTGCTCATCGTTTTTGGACTCGTTTTAGAGGGCAATTTTTTGAAAGCCGACTTAAATCGATGGTAGGAGAGGGGGGGATTTCACAAAAGGGGAATTTGGGTGGAAATTTTTTATTTTTTGCGAATAAAAAAGTAAGGGGGTGAATTTTGTAGATGGAAAGTTCAATAATGTAGGACTTACCATTTTTTTTGAACGGGGCATCTTGGCGGATTGTTTGACGTGCGGTTGTGTGCAATGTTCCTTCAGCAAGTGCCATCCAGCACTGCCGCTGCGGCCACCATCTTGCCAATGGCAAACCCGGGCGTAAGCGATGGATACAAAAACACAAGCTGTGCGAGTGAGGCAACAGCTGTTGTAACGGAGATGCAAAATGCGCTGTTGCCAATTCAACAAGGATTAAATTCAGAATAGGGGCGGGATGAAAAATTTTTTTTTCTTTTTCATTTTGTTTTTCGCCAACATCGAAATATATGTTAGAATATATTATAGAAAACTTTGAATAACAGTTGTTTATTCTAAAAATAACTATTATCGAGATTTACATTTTTTTCTCTATAGCCTTTTTTATTTACATTGTAAGTTTACATTTGTACTATTGTATATTTACCATTTTTTATTATTACTTTTCTGGTGTTCTCAAATTTTTTGTACATAATTTGTTATCTTTTTGCAAAAAAAGAGCTATGCATTAATCAAGTTAAGATATACAAAAATAAAAACACACCAAATTTGACTTATACAATTCGCAGAATGAATGCGCTATATTACAACGGAACAAAAGGTACCAAATATAAATAATCCAATCAAAAACAATTTGGTCTCCTTATTATCGTCATATTTATTAAAGTGCCAACATTTTAATTTTTTCGCAAATCAAAACTTGGCAGATGTAACAAAACTTTCACCCCCAACAGCGCCTCCATGTAAAAAAAGTCAACTAATTTTTAAACGCCCGCAAATGGGAAAACTTGTAATGAGAAACCTGAAATCTAAAAATCCGGCTCAACCTCCATTTGATCAATTTCAATCTAAATTATTGAATGATATCTGATCAAAGACAGAACGGAAAGTGTTAATAATACAAGTGAATTTTCGAGGGATGCGCCTGAGAGGATACAGTCGACTTGGCAACGTCGCGCACGTTGCTGATTTAAAGTATACGCGGTAAAAAGGAAAGAACACGAGCGGGCAGTTCGGCTTGGTGCGTCGCAATGCAAAATATTTCACAAAAATGTTGCTGGCTGAACTAAAACAATTAGTTTTTCATTGACGTTTTGGTAAATTGCCAATCGGTTTTCGTGAGAATCTCATTTGATTGAGAAAATGAGACGAAAAAATGATCCTCCAGCCGTCGACAGATACGGTCCTTCATCGATCGGGCTGGGCGATCTGACTCTGCAGCGTTGCCAGATGGCCGAGAGTGCTTCCCCCTAAACGGCGCTCGAAAAATCGCTCAAATTAAAAAAAATCGCTAACATTTGAAATCATGAAAATAATTCAGCATTAATTGTATAGTATACAATTGCATTGTAAAAAACAAACAAATTTGTAATGTTTAATTATATAAATTGAAGCCTTACATTAAATCAACAGATGACCGAAATTGATTGTGAGTTTAATAATTTGTTTCCTTGTTTTGTCGTTTCTTTATTGCTAATTATGAATTAATACATTATGTGCATATAAGATTTGAAACTGCATAGACTGTGTATGTACGTAATTTAAGTGCATTGTAATTACGTGCACATAAAACTCATAAAAGACGTATATATGTAACTGATTAGTTTTGTGTCATTCGTTATTGTTTTTGCATATTTGTTTGTTTGGAAATTTTTTAACAAAATTGATTTGTTTGTAGCTATTGTGATGATTTTTCGCATTAGTATTTTCGCTTTTGCAAAATCGACCAGTTTTGTCTCGTTTGTTTTATTCCATTATTTGTTGATGTTTTTTTTTGTTTTGAATAATTCACTTCTATGTCTTATATTCAAAATTGAAAGTAAAATTAAAATTAATTTTATATTAAATTCAAATTTATGTGCACGTAAATTGCGTGTACACTAGTTACGTGCACACAAAAGCTAAAAATGCATGGACTGACTAATTTTCATTTTTAATTCGTTGAAAATAATAAATAAAAATATCATTTATCACTCTTTCAAAACCATTTATTCACTATTTTAATGTTGGCAAAAGTCACTAGATTATAATAATTTCTGTTGGTTATCACGGGCCACAGGGGGACAAACATAACCTCGCTTATATCAAAGTGTAAAGTGTACTGAGTACTGATGCATTGGTGCAGATCAAGCTCTGTTTTCTGAAAACTAAAACAAACTGACGTTTGTTTGTTTTACCTGTGTGACAGAGAGTGGACTAAAACCGTGATCATGTCACTGAAAAAGGACTTAATGCACCTTTTGAAACCTTATTATTTTGTCAATATTTTTCTTGGCTTGTCGTACATCATCGCCAAGAGGATGCCGTTTGTTTGTAATTATCTTTTTAGTCAGGCTGACTGCGAACTTGATGGGGTAAATAAGTCTTTCATTTTTTAAATTACAGTATTAGTTTTGCACAACTTTAACATTTTTGCTTACAAAATATGATTTTCACATTTTAAAGTATTAAGCATTGAACAAATTGTGTTTGATTTCTTTTAGAAAGAGACAGAGATATTGTTTTTCCTCGCCATTGTTATTATGGTTAAAACGAGAAAATCTGGAAGTGTAACGATGTTGAATTATCTGTCATCTAGTTTTGTGTACGCAAAGCTCGCCAATTTGATTTTGTGGTTTTATGCTGATTTTCGTTTGGGTATTTTGTATGGAGTTACTTTCGTTCGTAAGTAAAAAAATTGTCTTTTTGATTTCCATTGTGTTTCACATTTGTTTTTTGACAATTCAATGTTTACAGTTTCTGGATTATTGTTACCTGAACCAACGTACAAAGGACCTGAAAAAGTTATTTACATGCGCGGAGCACAAAATTTACAAGAAGAAATGGAAAGAGATAAAAGAACAGTTTGGCTCGTTGCATTTTATACAGCTTGGAACCCGGCCTGTGTCACTTTTGCTCCAATATTTTCACAGCTTTCCTACGAGTAAAGATTTATAAGAACACACAATTTTTTCTTGTATATAGAAAGAATTTTGATTTTTGAAAAACAAAAACTAAAATGAATTGTTCTTTCAGATACTCATTAGACAATTTACGGTTCGGGAAAGTTGATATTGGTCGTTACCCTGATGCAGCTGTAAAGTATCACATTAGTGATGCAAGCACTAGTAAACAATTACCGACATTGATTTTGTTCAAAGATGCCAAAGAGATTGAAAGACGTCCTTTTGCTGATCCTAAAGGAAAACTGGTCAAATTTTTGTTTTCTCTTGTAAGTTAAAAGTATCTGCAAAATATTTGGAACTATACATTTATGATAAAAAATCGACTACGAAATTACTAAACTTTTTAAATAAATTAAATTTAATTTTTTTGCTTTTCAGGACAATGTCAAAGCAGGTTTCGACCTTAACAGCTTATACAAAACCTGCAAAACAAACCTAGCCAAGAGGAAAGAAAAGAAGTCCTCAACCAAAGAACTAAAAACTGATTAAAAACTCGCATTTTAATCAAACTTGTCCAAGTCCGAGGGGATTTTTGTTGTTCTTCCTAACTCGTGATGTTACAAGTTACAAGTTAGACGTTGAGTTGTTCGTTTTTGAGTTTAGTGTGGATGTTAATTTTCATAGTCTGTTTCTTCTCGCGAACAAAAAAAAACAAAAATTTGAGAAGAAGTAGAAATTTTTATTTATTACAGAACTATGTCTGAATTGTGTGTGCGAATGCGTCACGAATTTCTGTACATAATTATAATTATTCGTAAACGGATCGACTGTTAAGTTCTCTAGCGCACTGCCAATGTTTTTTTTTCGTCTGTTATGTAAATTCAATAAAAAACATTACATTTATGTCAACGCCTTTATTTTAAATTATAAGATTTTTATTATAATATTAATATATGAGTATTTTCGTCTTTTTTAATGAATTTTTCTTTAGGAAATGCATTTAACGAACATCGGTGTGGCTTCTCCTAACTGAGGATTTGCAACATAAAATGGAAATTTCATGTTGGGCAAGTTGTTGCAGGCTGCTCCATACCGACCATCTCTGCTCATTGCAATAACTGCGCCAGAAAACGTCGGATAATGTTTTGAAATTCTCTTAACCGCAGTTGTCGCTGCTTCTGAAGGACTTGCACCACGTCTCATTTCTTCAACAGCCAAAAATCTAACAAAAACATTTTTTTAGCTTCAACCATTTCTAATTTGAAACATCTAAAGGGTTTTAGAAGAAAAATTGAAAACAAAATGTTTTTCGTTTTCTTACGTTGGCAAAAATCTCATCATAATATCTCCAGCGCCTGTTCCAGCAGCTGCTCCGACGTCGTTGTCAGCATAAGCTCCAGCTCCAGCTATTGGTGAATCGCCAATTCTGCCAGGGATTTTGAACTTCGCTCCATTGGTTGATGTTCCTGCTGCGATTTTGCCTTGCATGTCCATGGCAATTACACCAATTGTGTCGTGATTATCTGGGCCGATTGGAAGCACTGTTGTTTTTTTCACTTTTCTTCCAACTTTTCGTCCTCGACTTTCATGTAGAGGGACTGGTTTAAAGGGACCACAGGCTGTTCTGGGATCTGGCGAAACGTTCTGAAAAGAAAAAAATCCAACCAATGTTATCGATTTTTCAGTTCAAGAATTAAATTAGTAGTCCATTTTTCAAAAAATTGTTTCGTCCGAACTTTGAACGTACTTTCCAAAAATTTGGTTGACAATTGTCAGTTCGCCAGTGGTTCCAAACATCGTAAGATTCTTTAGTTTGTAGTGACTCATTTTTGAATCCCATACTCATTGCGAAAATCGTTGCAAGATCACCTCCAAGGAGGGAATGTTCGGTGTACTCCAAAACTTTTCTAGCTACTGAAATGGCGTTTTTGATCCTTCGTAATCCTCCTACACCTCCTACATCCATCGTTACTCTAAAAAAAGTATGACGAAAACGAACGTTTTTTTTTCTTCAAAATCCAAAGTTTTAAAAAATTGTTGTTTACCCATCCATTATCAGAGCATCCAAAGTAGTTTCTCCATCCTCATCCGGACTGCCTCCAAAACCTACAGTTGTTCTACATTGCATTCTTTCACACACTGAACAACTTTCCTCCACTGCGTCCAGGGCACTCCTCTTTTCGTCATATAAAGTTTTCCATGCTGTAAATAAAAAACGAAAAGTTACTATCGAGAAAAATTGTTACGCGAATATAGTTTATCGTTGATTTACTTTCAAAATTTTACCTATTTTTGTAGCATCAGGATAATCCCAGGTAATGACGACGAGAGGAAAAGTGCGATTGATTGTTGCAAAAGAAAAAAACACAAATTGCAGAAAAATGAGACACCTGAATATTTCTTTTGACGACTTCATGGCTGGAGCATCGACTTAGGACTCTGGCCCCTGAGAAGAGATATTACCAAGATTTTTATACGAGTTTATTATTTTTGTTTATCAATTGACGATTATAACTTTTTTTTTGCTTATCACTTGATCGAGCACAATGTTGAGATTGTTTGTGAAATACGCAACTAAAACAATCGAAATTATTCCTTTCGAAAATTGTTAAGATAAAGATTCTGGTTTAGTTTTTATTATTTTTCAATTAAAAATATAAAAATTAAGAACAAACTAATTAACGAAAATAAACATTCAAACTTTTTAATCCTTTTAGAATGAAATAATAATTGAAAAATAGCAAAAAATAGTAATTCAAACAAAAAAATTAATAAACAAATCCTGTATCCTTCAGTGTCCTTGATTTAACCTGAAAATGATTTACAGTACGTGCAACAAACAAAACAATAACAAACACCACCGTCCTCTATACTATAAAACAAACAACTTTGCGCACGCGCAGAAAGTTTCCTCGCGCAACGGTCAGTTCGAAATTAAATGGCAACGGCGAGTTTTGTTTACATCCGACGTTCAGCTCATTTCGAGTGCCAAGTCGAACTGAATTATTCAATTTTTGCAACCCGTCATCGTTATTTAATGAACAATTAACTATAAAGTGACAGTGAGTGGTTGGTGCTTGAACAAAACGAAAATAAAAACAACATCAGAAACATATGCAAAATAGTGTTCGAATTTGTTTGTTTTTTTCAATCGGTGCTATTTCTAAGTAATAAAAAGAGACACAATGGGAAGCTTTGCAAGCAAACTATTTTATTCGTGTGAACAAGACGATTCTTGTCAGGAAAATCAAGAAACGTGTTCAACGCCTTTGAAGTACACAACAACACCACCGTTGAAACGAAAAATTCTCGTCGATCCAAGATCAGCTACTGTTGGACTTCCTAGGACACCTATTGATGTAAACAAAATGGTGTTTGTTATATTTTCTATTTTGTTGTTCTGTTTACTTTTCGTACTATCCGTTTTTTAATTAATTTATTTGTTCAACTTGATTATTTGTTATTTATTTATTTTTGAAACCAACAAATCGGTTAACAAAATTCAAAATACAGTTTGTTCATGATTCTGTATCATTTTTAGGTAACCCCAACGACAGAAAAAACTAAAATGCCAACTTGCAGTGCGATTCCAAAACGATTGCAACTACGACCATATCTAGAGACGAACTTTGATGAAACAATTGCAGTATCGTCAGTGAATAATCTTCTGGATCCTCGGTCTCCGAATGTTCCACTTCCTAGGACTCCAATCGTGGTATTTACTATTTTTTAGTTAATAAAAATAGTTCATTTACTTTTTTTAAGTTCTTTATTCAACTTTGGATGACTTTCATTAAATTGTTTGTTAAACATAGGTTTCTTTACATTTGTTGTTTACATATTTTGTTCATTCATATTTCCAGCTACCAACAAAATCAGAACATTCAAACTCAAAAGACAAATCAGACCCAGAAAGCATTTTTGAAGATCCCAGGTCTCCTACAATGCTCTTCGACAGAACGCCAATCCTGAAACCTAAATCGCCAGTGAACGAGCACAGGTCTTCAGAATCACAGCTTCTTTTCTGCGAAACATTAACCGATGAAAACATCCCTGAAATTCAAGCCTTGCCGGAAATCCGTCAAGATGCTGCGATATCTCGTCAGAGTTTTGTTGAGAAACTGGCACAGGCCAAGGCAGAAGACGATGATCCAGAGGAAATGTAAATTCTTTGTTATTTTGAAAAAAATTACAACAATTTGAATAATAATTAACCTTTTTCATTATTTTAGAATTTAACTTTTAACACAAACAGAAAGAAATAGAAGTATTTTGTTGGTTTCTTCTTGTTAGTGTTGAATTACTTATGAACTAAGTTTGTTTGCTTTTTACAGGGACAAAATTGAGGAGTTGCCATTAAGCACTCAGAAAATAATCGATAACATTTTGATGTCAACGGTGCAGAAAATTGAGGCCGAGGAAAAGATCCAGATCTATGAGGATTCTCAGACAAAAAAATTGGAAGAGGAAAAGGAAACGGAAACGAAAGTGGAAGAAGACATGAAGTGCGAAAAAGTACAAACGAAAGAAGTTGTTATCGAAGTTGAACATGATAAGAGCGGTGATGTCATTTTGGAAGATACAAAGATGAAAAAGGAAACGAAAAAGTCGTTTGGACAAGAGTCCGCTAACTTCAATTCGGTAAAAATTACAATTATAATTTTTGAACAAAAAACCAAAACTAAAAAGTTGTAGTTATTTTAATTAAAAACTGAAATGAAATGTAAAATTTAAATTAATGATTTTTTCATTGTTTCAGAATCGGAAAACTCCCTTAGGAATCAGATCAACAAATCACAACCAAATACAGAGTCAGAAAAAACCAAAGGTTCAAAAAACAAACCCACATCCAACCATAAAAAGCAAGGCGATCTTCGCGAACGATCAACAAGAAAACACGCCGCCTGGAAAGAAGACAAAATCAAGACTGAACACCACGCAATGGGATCCTGACAACACAATTGTGATCTAAAATATGAAAGGAATAATCATAACAGACGTTCTCGAACAATTTTTTTTATATATCTATGAACATCATTTTGAAACGTCATTTTCATGAATTTTTGACGTGTTTTATAAAATGTTTTACTGCTGTAAATTAATCGTAATTGAATATCATAATTATTTACTCGGCTGATAAAATACAATCACTAATAATCATGTTTTGTTTAACTTTAGAAAACAATATTTTTGCATTTAAAAAATTAATAAAAATTTTAATTTTTTGAAATGTGAATAGTTGACTTTTTTTATAAGTCTCACTTTTTTATTAAGCTTACATCTAATCAATTTTTATCTATTCTATAAAACTATAATATTAATTAATATAGTGTCTAAAATTAGTAAACAGAAATCAAACTTCGATAAACAAACATAAATGGATTATTTAAAAGTATTAACAAATTTGAGATTGATTGATTTTTCTTTGTTTAAGAATCTGAAAGAAAAGCCTCTAAATTTCTAAACACCCAAAACCGTTGCTTTTGCTATATTTTAGGGGCATTTTTAATGTATTTACCTTATGTCAGGTAGCGAAACGTGAGCAAAAGATATTGCAGCAAAATCTGAAAAATTAGAAAGTCAATGACTTTTCTGAAATGGAATTTTCTCTAAAACCAGATGTCACATAAATTCAGGCTTATCTTTTGAAACGAGCTTTAAAAATCTCTTATCAAAAATACATGATAAAAGTCACCTAAAAACCCATTAATTGGAAAAAAAAGTCAAGACTTTTTTCTCAATGTTAGCTTTCAGAATTGAAATTTAATTGGTCGGTTGTCCCTTCCATAGAACTTTTGCAGGGAAACTTTCGAATTTCTCAAAATAGGTTCTAAAACAGCTGCGCATTTCCCGCGACTTATTCATAAGGAGCTCCGCCGACTGTCGCATGGTGTTAGTCAAGAAAAGGCTGTCAGGTTGGACGGTTCGGTGGATGTAATGTTTGTTTTATTTTTGTTTTGTGATTTTGTTTATTTACGTGCACAATGTCCGTCGAACTCAATGAGTATTGCTGGTTAGCGATTTTTGAATATCTGAGACCTATTGATTGGATTCGCATTGCTGAAGGTAACCTTCTTACTTATCATGTTTTTTGGAGCAATTAAATGTTGAAATTTTCATATTGACAATAACGAAAATCGAAAATAACTTTCTACCAAATTTTATACTTTTTTGGTTATCATTTGTTTAATAACCATTTGTTTGCTTACTACATTCTTTATATTTACATAATGTTGTTAGATCATACTTACTCTTACATTTTTTACTTAACATTGTTTAATTTTGAATGTATACTTCTCAATCAACTTTGTGTATCTGGATTTTTAATGTAAATTTATTTCTTTATATTGTTCATTTTTATTTGTTTGTTTAGATTTGATAGACCTCGTTTATTTATATTCGTTATTTTGATATTATTAATCTGAATTGTTGATGTAAACTTGTTGAAAATGTTGATTTACAGTTGTATATTACTTGATTCCATTCGTTCAATTAGATTGTTCAGTTGCACGAATTTTGATTTATATTTTTTTTCTTTCACATTGTCTGTCTAAATTGTTGATGTAAATTTGTGTATTTGTACATCTTCAATAAGATTAGTTTTTTAACTGATTTTTTTTCAAATGTTTATTTACATTAGTTTTTACCCCTTCTTTGCCTTGTTTATTGACACTTCTTGATTAACAATTGTTTGTTTACATTTCAGTTTCGCCACATTGGAGGAGGTCAGTTTCTCGTATATGGAAAAAAATAGGAACCAAAATTTGTATAACCGACACAGACAACAGCTATTTCCAAAATTACGAAAACATTACACCAGAGAACGCGCAAAAGATGCTTCTGCTAATGATACCACACACCAAATCGTTGACAATAGAATTGGAAACAACATCACCTCCGAAATATTACATTAATTTGCCAACGCGCGAGCCAACGCGGAAATTTAGAGTCAAGAGTCCTTGCCCAATGCACCTGAATGAAACATTACAATTACTCGCAAACAATGCGACGGAATTAAGGGAAGTAAGGTTCGAAAGCGATGTTCACCTGTCACTCGAAGACTTGGAGCTTTTGTTCCGAGAAAATAAAATTCAGAAAGTTACTGCTGATGTTGCCTGCATGAATGTAATTTGTGGCAATGACCTTACTGACTCGGTCAAAGAACTTAAATGCTTTTTGAGAAGCCATAAGACGAACTGTAAAAGTTTTGAAGAGGTTTGTAAACAATCCTTTTAATTTCACAAATGAACAAATACACAGAATCAAAACATCATCGTTACATTTATGAAACAAGTCAAAAAAGATAAAACAACAACAAATAAACAACAATCCGGAAAACAAAACAAAAGGAACGGTTAAAAATAATTGAATTGTATTTACAGGATTTCAAAAATGTGGAAAAATTCGAGATGTTGATGGTGAATCAGGGGATGCACAAAACAGAGTTGGAACATTACTTTTCACAGTACTTGCCCTACCTGAAAAATTTGAAATCGTTCACGTTTTCAGTGCCAATTTTCAATGGGTATCCATTGTTGGACATGGTTTCAAATGGATTTGAACATATCTTGACATTGTCCAATATGGAAGAATTATCTATCGATCTGCAGTACACTGAGGTTCAATCCATGGAGGCTTTCGTTAAAAAATTGGTTTCAAGGTTGCCGAAATTGCGAAGTGTTAATATCAGTAAGTATTCTACCTTTTTGTTTACATTTTTTATTTAAACTTACTCGCGTTCGTTTGTTTACATTCATTTGTTTATCTTTATCATTCGTGTATTTTTATTTGTTTGTTTACATTTTTCATTCCCATGCATTTGTTTACATTCTCTTGTTTACATTGTTAATTACAATTTTTAATTGTTGCAGTTGGATTTGCGGTAAACAATTCAGTTATTGCAACTCTGTTGAAACTCGAAAAGTTGGAAAAACTGTCGATAGAGCTGGAAGCCAGTTTCTGCGCGGCAGAATTTCCCACAGCACCAAACGTCACCGAAATAAAGCTCTGTCTGAACAACTTTGACAATGATAGAACAAACTCCTGCACGTCAATCGTCAACGCAATAAAGAAGATGCCAAATATCGAACACGTTTCATTGCACAAAATTCGGGGAATAAATCACAAGCAATTCCCCATTTTTTTCGCTCAACTGATATACTTGACTCAGTCTCAGTTCAAAACCGTCGCGGTGAAAACTGATGACATTTGGGATTCTGGAAACGGAGATCGCAAAATCATATTAAAGAACAAATTCGACGATAATGTGTTTGATCATGATGAAATGTTGCAATTTGTTGTGAGTGTTCCACTCCATACTCTTGAAACTTTGGAGAAGGAGATAAATTTGTACCTGGCAGGCCGATCGTCCAAAATTCGCGCGTATATTATTTAACATTGTTGTTTTTATTTTTATTTTTAATTGATTGATTTGGTTCAATTTTTGGATGCATTTTTTGTACATTTGATTGGACAACTATTGTTAAGTTTTTTTAATGAATGGAATAAAACGTTATTGTTTTCATATTAACGTGGAAAATGCTTTTTCATTCCTTCTTTCATTTTGCTATTTTTAAAAGTAATGAATTCGATGAAATAAAAAATGGAATTAAAAATGTAATTTTATATCAATTATTGTTGATATGTTTCAATTTCTGGATAAATTGATTCTTGAGATTTTGTATAGTAAATGAGAGAAAATAATTGTACATATTGGCGTGACAAATACTTTTTATCTTTTTCTATTCTAATATCTTTGTGGTATGTTGGTTTTTTGTTTAAAAGAATGAATAAATACTACAACTGATTAATCGAACTGTTTTTATTAGAAAAATAGAATAAAAATTACAGCCTACATTAAGTACCTACAAACGTACTTTTTTCATTTGTTATTTTGACTTTTCACAATTTTTTCCATGTTTTCTCGGATTTGCAACTTTGCTTTCTGTATGGAACTTTCTAAATCCTCGCTTGGCCTTATCAGAGGTGTAGAAACACTGAAAAATACAAAAAAATCAAATGAAAAATAAATAAAACATTCAAATTCAAACTTTTTCTTAATTTAACATCTAGTGAACTGAAAAATTAACTCACTTTGAACCTGTCATTACAATTCGTTTCACTTTGGTCTCATTAACAATTTTAATTTTGATTCCCCGATCGACTTTTTTCACATTTACAAACTGTTTTGGATCGTCCTGCATTTGATCTTCTTTCGGTGGGAGCAAATTTCTTGTATCAACGATTTGTGGCTTGAAAATCTTTTTCCTCGTTTCCATTATCTTACGACCTTTGTAATTTATTTTGTTTCCAAAAACTGAGTTGTTAGTTGCCGATAACTCAGGTTGTTCAATCCTAGCTGATTTGATTATCGGTTCAGTTTCTTCGTAAGGAGCTTGCAAAAATTGAGATGAAGTTCCTGCAACTGGGCCATTTTGAAGAAATGCTGGGTATTTTTTCTTCCTGTTTTGTTGATCTCTAAGAAAAATATAATCATTGAAATCCATTTTCTCATCAACTTTGGAAATATTTACATTCAAATTCTTAATTTTGTTCACTTTCTTTTGTTTACTTTTGTATTATTTAATTATTTTCATTTTGTTTTTGAACTTTTTAGTTTTTATTTACTTACAGTGGATGCTGGAATAAAAGGATCAATCCTAGGGTCAACAGGGTCACTTTGATGATTTTGAATTCGAACCAAAACATCCTTCCTTCTTTGAGCTAGTTTTTCTCTAGTTTCTGCGAGACTTTCCAGTTCTGGAGCATAAAAAACGTGCAAGGATCCACCAAAAAAGTTTTTTCCATCGATAAAACGTTTTGCAATCCTAGAAAAAGAACAATCAAATTTTTAAATGAAAAAAAATGTAGTCTAAATTACTTAACTAACAGAAAAATTCAAAATTCAAAAAGGTAAACAATGAAATTTCGAAATAAGAATGTAAATGGTATAACACTTGTGAATTGCGAAAATTGGAAACAAATAGAAATCACCTGGCACTTTGTATTCTTTCATAATGTACATGAAAAGCTTCCTCAAATTCATCACTAGGATACTCCTTCAAAGCGCATACAATTTTAAGATTCCCGTACGGATGGAAAAGTCTCTTCACCTCATCTCGAAGTCTTAGTTTCGGCACGCCAGCAACAATCAGATGTCGCGACTCATTGTTGATTGTGTAGACCTACATTTTCAAAATCTAACAATAAGTTAAAGAACCTAACATTTGTTTTATTGTCATTCGGCAAAATTTGAAAAAAAGGTCATTTTTAGAGGATACTCGTAATCCGGCGCGCTACCTTCACCGCTGTCAACTTTCTGCCTTGTCTGTACGCAGCCCTAGTCTCGCACAATTTTTCCTGTTCATGATGAGGTAATTTTACTACTTTTGACCCTTCCATTCAAAACAAAATTCAACAAAAAAGTCACTGAAAATGTTCAAATTAGTCTTTCTTAAATGATCACGTTCGAAAAAACATTTTAACTCTTGTGAGAACAAGTCGTTCAGACTTTGAGGTTATGTTGACTTGCCGCTCCTTGAGTAGAAAGAGAAAGAGAAATCTTGTTTTTGTTTACAGAGTGTGGACAAAGCTTGCGGTCAAGATGTAAACAATCAAGAGGTCAAAACAAAACAAAACAAAACAAAATTATAAATTTTTAACATTTAAACTTTGTTTACAAACATTTTCTAAGTTGTCTTCTAATTATTTGTTCTTTGTGAATTTTTATTTACACATTTCTTATTCGAGTTTTGTTTTTTAAATAGTTTTTTGGTTGCTTCTTTTTTTATTTTTCAGTCGTTACAATAAACACTCCAACATGTCGGGGAGTGAAATGATCAAACAGCTGCGGTACTTGGAGTTTCCACAATGTGCCAAAGAAGCTCTCAGAAAAATAGGTAAATTTTTGTTGTTATAAAATAAAAAAAAAGTAATTTAAAGCAATTTTGCCTGAAATTTTTGTTTATTTTTTAGAAACACTCTGCAGTCGACCTTCAGGAAAACAGATGGACCTCCAACTGGATTTAATATCCGAATTCGTTTTTGGCGAGATAGACAAACGAAAAAAACGCAACCTCCCATACGCAATTCAAGAACTGCAACTGGTCGAAGTTCTGAGCGATTTTTTTCAAAGTCCAGGAGGAAGTCCAGCGGACCGAAACGCTCTTTTTCTATCGCTCTTCCCCGCGGACAGTCCACGTTACAAAATTCTTGGCAAATTTGTTTCTTTAGCGATCTCAACAGAGAACAAAGCAGTTTTGAACGCTACAGGGATCTGGTTACAACAACTAGGTTCAACTTCGACAGAAAGTGTTGGACTTGCTAGACACATCCTCCAGGATTATTTTGTACTGACGCCAAACTCTGTTTCGAGACTCAAAGAACTGCCCCAGCTGGCGCCGCATTTTAGTGCGAATCTCCTGACGGCAATCGGACAAGTTTACAGGGACGAAAATCCACCAACTGAGCTGCTCAGGTTGACTGCCGATTGGATAGGTGACAATTCGGATCTGCTGCTCACTTCTTTGACTGATAATCCGGCTTTGCCCACTGGAGGAATTCCTATGACTCCCATCACGCCCATTGCTGGACTTTTTAGGTCGATTTTGGATTAATTTAATTTTTGTTGTTTATTTTTTATTCAAAAAAGTCAACAAAAACATACAATAATCTGTTTTTGAAATGTAAACAATTAAGAAAACAATTTCAAAATTTAACAATCTGAATGTAAAATGAATTTTCTTTTGGTTTCAATTTTAGATGGTGTATTTTGAGTCCACTGCGAGTCCAACATGCCGACCAAGAACAGTGGAGCGAGCAGCGATATTACTCAAAAGTTCAACAGTTACTGATGAACGCAGTTTTGCGATTAAAATCGAATAGTAACAACAAACATGCAGTTTCGGCACAGCATTTTGCTGACACTACAAGAACACTATCTACAATGTTACAATCAAACTGTGCGTTCCATCAGGAGGCTGCAAGTTTGGCTATTGAGAGACTCGCACAAGCTGTTAGTGCTGTTATGTCAGCAAACTGTATTTATGGCAACAAACGTAAGTTATAATAATTTATCGAAAAAATGTCTCAATTTTAATATGAAACTTAATTGTTTCCATTTTTGAAACATTTTTAGAAGAACTGTTGGCCCTATTACAACCGCTAGCCTACCAGCACTTTTTAATCGAGTGGACTTTACAAAATTGCGCCTCAAAAACGACCTGAAGTATGAACAAAAATTATTTTCTATTATGTTATTTTGTATTTATCAAGAGTTGAGGAATTGTAAATTATCGTGCTGTAAAATTGAAGAAGAATGAAATTCGGGTTGAGATGATATTTAATTGATCACGTGAATACTGTTCAGCATATGTGTACAATGTAACGCATATACAAAGGTACAAAATTAAATGTGCATCAGTTTCGTTTAAGAAATTCGTTGACTGTTTCAAAAAAGTGATACAAAAAATATATCGTCACGTTTATTGTGACGTGTATAAAATATTTTGACAATTCAGTACGATATCTTTGTTCTCTTTATCTTTTTTCGCGCGTGCGAAATTTCCAAAACTTTTCCGGTTGAGTGGTTGCCAATTGTGCGCAGATTATAAATTGGTACACCAAAATAGTTTGTTGTTCAATTGACTAGGACGATGAATATCACAAGATCTGAAAAAAAAAACACAAATCAACAAATTATTAATAAGGAACAACATTTGAAATTAATCAAACATATACAGTTTGATAATAATTTATGGATTTTGAAATTACCTTAAAGAATAAGATTTTATGTAGAATATCGTTTGTAATCAATACAAGTCATAAAGGAGGTAACGGTGCAATGACTGGGGAAGTTGAAGTTTCCTCACGACTTTTGGTAGTTGAGTACCGCACAATTTTCTGACAATCAATCTGGCTTGGTGAGTTAGAGGCAGTGGTGTTCTTGCTGCTTCCATAACCAATGCTTTTTGAGCATCCGTTAAGCTACTTGATCTTTTTGGATTGAAAACAAAACAATGTAATAATTAATAACAAATTAATATTTTTTAAAATTCTTTTGATTAAAAAAAATTATAGTAGCCGAGAATCGAACTCTGGACTCTTGAATTAGAAATCCATAAAAAAAAGAAGTAACTGAGAATTGAACCCTGGACTCTAGGGTTAGAAATCCAACATTAAATCAATTGGTCCACTGTTAATCTACAAACTTTGAATTGTTTTGCAAAACTTTATCGTCAAAATATCACATTTTTACATTTCTACTCATTTATTAAAATTTTTAATGATATTGTCGGCAGAAGTCAGGAAAACAGTACTTTTTGAAAAAATTTTGATACCTACCGTTTAATCATACAAGGGTCGAAGCTCTCAGCTGCCTCGAGCAAAGTCTTCAAAAGTCTCGGTTTATCCGCAGTATTTTGTAACGAGTTCAAAATTCCATGCGGATCGCGAAATTGGGTTTTGATAACGACCCTAGCGCCATATTTCAGCAACAGTGCAACCACCTGAACAGAAGGATTTTCATTTGAAGCGACGTACTCAGCAAGAACGGGACGGAGGGAGAGACCTTCCTCGCTGCGAATTACTAGGTTAGGATCAGCTCCACGTTCCAAAAGCATGCTCAGCACTTGGAGTCGGTTCGGGATGTTGTCGGCACATGCCACGTGCAGCGGCGAACCGATAATTGGAGAAGTGGCATTCACGTCAGCACCTGCGTCAAAATTTGTCCATTGTTATTACTTTTGGAGATGATCCAAGCTATAAATCTTCTTTCATGGACCACGGACATGAAATTTCTCAATTTCAATATGGTTAATTAAGGGCCACTCGTAGCCGTTTGTCAAGCCAAAATTGCAAAAATGGTGGAATATAGAAATATCAAAACTATGTTATGATTTCAACTGCTACTTAGTGGTGACTTGTTTAATAGTAGTTTTGCGGCTCATTCTTCGATTCATGGTGCAGCGCTGGTCAAATCAAGTTAAAGTTTTTAATGAAAGTTTATTACAAATATGAGTAATAAACTTCAAGTCTTGGTTTAGAACAAAATTACATAAATAGAGATTAAGAGACATTCGATGTCCCATAAACGGTATTTTGAAATAGCAATGTTGAAAAAAGCGATGTTGTGAGATTGGAAGTGGTCCAACCGAGTCTTTTCTAAACCTTTCAATATCAATCCCAGCCTAAAATTAATTCAACTTTCGATCTCTGCCGCTGGCAAGCTTATTATTTGAAGCAGGTATATCTGGTGGGTTAAAATTACCAGCTTCAAGTAGCATCTTGACTATGGAAACGTCCCCCTTGAGTATCGACAGGTCCAAGGCCGACGGTTTCTGATAGTCCGGACCCAAGTCTAACGTGGCTCCTTGTTTCAATAACAGATTGATTACCGCGGGATCCCCGCCAAGAATCGCATAATGAAGAATCGTACGATAATCATGTCTTGCATCCGCCATTGCGTTCACATCGGCACCGTAGTTCAGTAACAGTAAAACTGATGATATACCCTAAAACCAAAATTTTGAAGTTAATTGAGAAATTGAGATTAGGTTTATAAAAATATGTTTTTATAGAAAGAGAAGATGAAATATTTTAGGAAAATTTCCCTTGAAGTTATCTTTTGGTCTTACTTGAGGTAATCTTGCGGCCTTCATGAGTGGCGTAAGACCAGCACGGTCGCGAGTATTAGGCTGCGCTCCGAATGTTAACAGCAGTTCCATGCACTCCAAGTCGAGCGGCGATACCAAATTAATTTCCGAGCCAAAAAAGTATCTTTTGTTAGGATTCGCGCCAGCTTCCAATAGGATTTTCGCCACTTCGATATGACGATTCCTCAACGCCAGCCTAAGCGGCTCGTCGCAGAGCGTTGTCCTGAAAAAATCTTTATTATTCTCTATTTATTCATTAATTTTATCAGAGAAATGATATTTTTTTATTCTTTTGCAAAAATACCTGGGAAACAGTTCGCCGGTATCCTCACGATGATCCACTTTAGCCCCATATTTTAGTAACAGTTTGACCAAGTCCAAGTACCCGTGTTCAGCTGCCAGATGGAGAGCAGAATATCCACATTCATCGGTTGCATCGATATCCGCACCGCGAACTAAAAGGAGCTGCGCTGCATCTTCGTACCTATAGTTATATTCAGATAATAATTATCATTCAAATCAATTGGCGTTAAAAATAGTTCTTTAATTATACCAAAAATAAGTATCCGCGTTTTTATTTCATCATATTTAATATAGAATGATATCAATTTGACAACATGCGTTTCTCTGTTGCAACTTTTGCGCCAAAATGCCATAAAATGGTATAGGTATAGTACCTAAGATGGTGGCGGCGGTGTCAAATCAAAAGTTAGGTTAGCAAATTCTGAATGTAAAGAAAGTTTATTTTACCATTTTTAAGGTTATGTTTGCCTTTTCGGATGTAACTCAAGTTTATTTTCATTGTTTTTAAGTTTTGTTTGCTTTTAATTTACCTTTGCCAAACGGCGTAATGTAAAGGTCTAAGGCCCTGAGTGACGGAATCATTGGGTTTAGCACCACAAGCCAAAAGAATCCGTATTTCATCTAATGACTGCATACGGATTATTGCATCGGCTAGTTCCCGCTGAAGCGGGTTTGAGATGCATTCGGCCGGCATCTAAATAACACATATTCTACAATAACATCATGTCAATTCAATTTCATCAACAATAATTGAAACAAGAATTAATAAACGTATTCAAACATAAAACTGCGAACAAAAAACGGATATGAATCAAGAAAACTAGACGAAGTTGATTTTTGTTACAACAAAAATACAACAGATGGCGTCAGTTTTTATTGCAATAGAAGTACAACAGATGGCGTTGGTTTTTGTTGCGATAAAAGTACGAGAGGGGGCGCGAAGTGTCATGCGTGACGTTGAAAGTCAATCAAAAGCCAAACCATCTTTGTTTATCAATTGTTTACGCACTCTGTTGATATACCGTAATTCGCTTTTGAGCGAATCTATTTTCTGGAAAAAAAGAAAGGAAACAGAGGTGTTATATAAAGACAGATAAAGAAGAGAGGAGATGTTATTTGTCATTTTTTGCAACGAATAAAATTTATGAGGCGAGATTTAAAAGCGGCTGTGTGATCTCATTTATTGACTTTGCCCACGTGAAATAGCGTTGTCGGGCTCTATTTTAAAGTGTCGCAGAAACCGTGGGAAACCGGGCGCGATCTTGCGAAAACAAAACCTTGAGCGAGTCGCGTGTGCCAAAAAATCTGTCGTTGCAATGATGCCGGAAGCCTCGTGACGAAATCCCGCCATTGTTTATTTATTTATTTTCTTTAGTTTTTCCAGTTTCTATTTATTTTTTTTTTCATTTGTCATAAAAATGTCAACATACGGATATCAACAATTTAACATTTGTAATTGCATTATTTTGTTATTACTTTTACAATGTCGTTCGCGTAATTTAAATCGGTCATAGGTGGCGCTGCTGTTTCACTTGGGACATTCACCTTAGGATTATTATTATTTTCAATGCTCTGAATCAAAATCATTAAATGAAAAAATGACGGGAAAATGATTTGTTTGGAAAACCAAAAAAATGTAAACAAAGACAAAAAAGTAAAGAACAAATGGGGTTTCTTTTTGAGATGGAGAGGAAAAAACGATGAAAATTACGTAATATTGAACGAAATAAGTAGTGCGAGAAAAAAATCGATAAGACGGGTGGTGGTAAAGTGGTGGTGGCGGCGAGTTAATTGACGCCGAGCGTGAATGGCGGCGAAGGATGTAGGGCGCGAGAGGGCGCGCGATTTTCGATACTTACGTCGAAAAGCGTGCGCTGCTGGAGCATTAACGGAGCGTGTTTAAGTCAACTGAACTCGCTCGTGGCAAACGCGCTCTTATTTAAAGCTTTCGCAAATTTCGCCCAAAATAACACAAAGGAGCGATCATCGCGCGCAACTGCAATTGCGTAGTTGACACTAGTCAACGAGCGCGCGCATCACCCTCCCGTCAACTTTTGTCACCTTATTCCGCGCGATTAATTGCGCTATCGATCCGTCTGAGGTCGACCAACCCCCGGGCCCTTCTCTTCAAGAATCCCTTAACCCCGCAAACTACTTATCTCCATCATTTTTATTCCGACTAGAACAAAAATTCAAATGATTCTTTTTACTGACGAATGTGTTTTAATTGTTTCATCAAAAAATGTTGCCATCACAAAATTAATTCCTTTCGTTTTGAGTTTTTTCATGCTTGATTAGTATTTTCATTTCGATTGTATTTTCTTCGTTTGCACGCGTTGTTTGTTTACATCCCTAACTTTCAATTTTTCTTATTTTCTTATTGAAATTATCAAATCGTTTTGTTTCTTTACGTTGTTGGTCAACATTTTTAATTCTAATTCTGTGTAGGGTATGCAAATACAACATTGTTCTCTTCTTTGTTAGATTTCTTTGATCTTTTACTTTTGATAATTTATTTCTTCAATTCTTTTGTTAGTTCAAATTAAAGCTTTTATGTGTTCTTTTCTGTTTGTTTTTTTGGTCATTTTTTGTTATTTTAATTTGTTGGAATGTTCAAGAAGCGGTGGTACAAGGTTTCGTGTAAATAATAAGTCCGAAATGATGAAATTAGAACGGATCTCTGATGGGTTATGATTGGTATTATTCATCGGAACGTCCGAGGGGGCGATGAACGACGAATTCGGGACAAAGGAGAAGGAAAAGAAAGCGGCGCGCGGCCAGGCTAGTTTTTCAAACTGGTTTTTCGCAGCCTTGAAAGACGAAAATAAAGTGTAAGGTTACCGGGAATCAACAGGTAGTCGCGAAGCGTTGTAACGTGCTGGAAAAACGACGCGCGGTCACAGCCAAAGGGCCGACTTGCAAATAAATCTGTCGGCCCTAAAAAAACTGAGTGCGTTGACTTATTTCAACAAAGATTTGGCTTTTCTCAGAACCCTCTTGCACATCTTGCTTCTTCCAAATTTAACCATCATTAAACAAAGGTTTTATCCTTACCATGAACATCAAAATTTAATCACGATTAAAATTTTATTTATATCTTCCAATTCGACTTATTTTTATATTTGCATATGTTGTTTATTTTAATGTTGAAAAATTTTATTAACATTTTCTAATTTGTTTTTCTTCTTTTAAATTGTTTTTCTTTCTTTTTGTTGAAAATTTTGGGATAAGCAAAAATTGTATGAATTTTCAATTATGCATCAAAATGAATAATGTGGCCGACCGAGTTGTGTCGAATTGTCGAGTTGCGGAGAGCATCTAAGAGCAGCCATCAGAAATGGAAATAAACCGGTTCTGCATCGTTGATACAGCGTCACACACATTTTTTTTATCCCCTCCTCGGTTTGAATTCGGCGATGCCCTTCAGTTTGATGCCCGAAACGCGTTAAAAAATCGTTCATTTTCTCTCTTACAGCATTGTATAGAATTATAAAATTTGTAAAGTGGTAAAAGAGGCCACTGATCGGTTTCAAGGCTGCCAAGGTCGGCAATGCTCTAGATGAAATTTTCAAGTTCAACTTTTTACTATTCTAACTTTGAAATTGTCACTTTTTTCCGATCGGTCAAATAGTCGAGATAGAAAAAAAAATTGGAAAAATTTTAACTTTTGAAAAATGTTTTTTGAAATAGCGTTTTTGGAATGATCTCAGTTACTGACCCCAGCCATTCGCAAAATCTGCGTTTTTCCGGAACGTATTTTAATTCCTAAAATAACACGAATCACGTGTAGCCGCACGCGTCGTTTCTTGTTTCACTTGAGTCTTTACAACTTGGCACATGGCGTTTCTCTAATTGCCTTTTGTCTACGAATTAAATTTCAACTCCAATTTTCAGATTCATTCAATTTCACAAAATTAGAATCCAAATTTTTATTATTTTTTTTTTGTTATCTCAAATCATTTTTTATATTTACTTGTTCTTTGTGTTGATTGTTCTTGTTTATTGTTTTTTTGTTATTAATTCAATTTGCTCTTTTTTAGTTGCAGTTTGTACCATTTTCCATATAAGTTTCCGTTGTTTGTTCTAATCGTAAGTTTTTGTGTTGTCTTGTTTTTGTTCGCTTTATTCTGTTAGTTCTGTTCAATCTGTTTTATTCTGTTTGTTTGTATTTGTTTCAAGCTTTTCATTCACATTACAAATTTTGTTTTCACTTCTCTTTGTTGAAGATTGTCGTTTGTCATTTTCATTTGTTTCTTGTTGTTTGAGTTTGTTTACAATATTTTTGTCAAAAGAATGGAAAAAGGCAAAAATCAATATTAACATCAAACCCAGCTAGTTTTTTTTCAGAAGTACTTTTATTAAGAAATACTTTGCATTCATTAAATGCCTTACGATTGTAATTAATAGTAATTAGAATAATTATTGTTATAGCATTCTAAATATTTCTAAGTATGTAAGAAGCATGCTTCACTAACACATCTTAGACGACCTTACAAATTATAAGGGTAATTTACTCTTAAAACACAGCTTACGTCTTAAAAATCGTGAACGCAAAAAAATCAACATCTTTTCTGTTGTTTGCTCGTTCTCGCAATTTTGCATTCAACTTTTTGCTCTCTTTTGCTTCCTACTCACAAAGATGCGAACTTACGTCTCAGGGTATTACGTGTCTCTCTCACTCACTCGCTCGGCACACTCAACCCAAAAAAAAAATTGTCGCACTTTCTCGCTCTCTCGCTCGCTCTCAAACACTTATCTTTTTTCTCCTCCAACAAACCAGCAATTTTTATTTATTCGAAACCAATTCTTCGTTCCGAAAAATTGATCAAACACAGACGCTCGAAGGAATAAACTGCTGACAGAAATTTTAGTTACTTTTTTCTTCTTCTACAAATGTCTAATGAAGCCGTGTACATGAATTTGTTTACTTTTTTTTTACTATTTTTCAACATTTTTTGTTTACAAACATCTTCTGTGTTGACAAATATTTTGGTTGACAAACATTCTTGTTTACAAATATTTTGTGTCCGGAAGGGTTATTTTTCTGTTTTTTAAACATTTGTCTTTACAATAACTTTTTGGGTTTTTTTTTCGTCTTCGAGGTTACAATATTCGCAAAAATACCAACCGATAGATCACTGATCAATGGACCAATTTTTATTTTGCGATCAATGATCTATGGACGGTTTATAAATATATTCATTTGGTGAAAAATAAACAATGTCGAACAAGGAAGATTCAAAAAAAGAAGGGTACAAATTCACATAACAAAATCTTTCATTCTTGTTTGTTTCTCGCTCTCCCTGAAGGGATCGCTTGATCCCGAAGAAAAACAATATCAAACGCTTTGACAATGCCGATCGGCCATTTTTACCAATAAAAAAAAAACAAAAAAAAGGTAAGTGTTCAGAAACAACAAAAAAGTAAACCAGAAAAAGTTGTTTTTATTGATAAAGGCCGAAATTATCAGATCTCACAATAACCACCGGTTAGAATTATTAGCGATGATTAATTTTTTTGTTTATAGTTTGTACAAGGTCGCACGCACATAAATAGTAACGCATACATGATTGAAAATTAAACGATAGTGTGGAACAATAAAAAATACGTAAAAAAGTCTCAAGGGAAGGGGGTAAAGAGAAAACCGACTAAAAAATACAAGGGGTGGGGGTAACTTAAAGCGTAGTTGAGTCGGAGGAACGCGATTTTCTCTTCTGGTCTAGTCTAAAGTCTCCTATCTACAAATAATACTATTGTTATGCAAAAAAACTGAGCAGTCAATAAAAAAAAAAAACCAAAACGTAAAAATACAAAAAAGTCATAACTAAAAACGAGAAAAACTAAAAACGAAAATACAAAAACAAAGTAAAAAAGTACTCGGAGTAGTACCAAAAAAAAATATAAAATACAAAAAAAATTTTAAAAAATCTTGTGAGGGGCTGAAGGAATGGCGGACTGAGTAAGTTTGAGTATTGTCGAAAAAAGCTGCCTCAGCATTGGGTTGAGCGACGTTGGGGCAACGTTTTTGGGTCGCCAGTCCCTCAGTCGGCACCCTCTTGGAGACCAAAATTCGCTCCTGCCTCAAAATGGCTGCTGTGATAAGAAAAACATGGCGGATGGGGTGTCATGGAAGGGGTGGGGGAGCATTAGTTGATCTTTGATTGTTATCTTTGTCATCGCATTCGCTCTCTCTTTCTCTCTCTTTTTCTTATTCGTTTTTCACTTGTACATTTATTATACACGATGAGTATGACACGGAGTTTAATATTCTTTTTTTTTCATTTTTTTCTCTCATTTTTATTCTTCTTCTCTTTTTTCCTTTTCGTCCTCTTTTTTACCTAAAAATATAAACTGTTAGATGCTGAGCATTACTGGCTTAAAGCACTCTGCTAAGTTTCGCGTAAAATGCATTGTTACGTTTATTATTAGAAAACTAATTGTTTCTCATTGGTTTGAAATACTGGTTTAGAGATATAGAACTGTATAAAACCTTTGTCAACTGGAACTCTTAGAACAATGCTTTATTTCTCACTCTCTCTCTCTTTTCATTCTTCTCTCTCTCTTTTATTCTTTCTTTGTTCATTATAACCGCCTCATTATTATGGCAAGGAGTGGGGTGGGGGTGGAAAGGTTAGGTTACCGCCACGAGGCGGCGCTGCTCGATTAAATCCTGTCTTGTTTGGGAATTTGTTTATTGGTAAAGAAAAAATTGTTTTCTGTGGACATCGTTGAGTTTGCGATTGGAAAAATATGGCTTTGTGACTGTTTCATTCAAGGCTTGTAAACAACACGCGTGTTTGTCGCTCTGCTTAAGTGGCGCCCTCTCTCTTTCTTTTAACTCTTTTTCACCAACTTTACACTATGGTTTCGAAAAGCGTTAACTACTACGTTTACACTATACACTTTTGTTTTATTTTAAGGGTTCTTTTATTCCTTTGAATTACCGCGTTTTTTTTAATTTTCAAAATTAGCCATTCTTAACATTTCTGTTCGGTTTTTTTTTCTTATTGCATAACCGGTGTTTGACAAACTGTTCTCATTACAATTTTTCATTGTTGAATTTTAATTCTTGTTATTGTGTCTTTTGTTTGGTTTTTAAAGGTACGCGGAATATTCAGCTCATTAACGGTTCTTTCATCTGTTTTAGCTCTAATTATAATATACCTTCTCATATATATATATTTATATACTTTGTTTATATTTATAATAAATTGTTTATACGTTCATGGGTCAGAAAGAACTTGCTTTCCATTAAGAGCGTTCTACAAAAATATCTGTTATAGAGTCAAGGAGTGCGGCGTTTCTAGTGTCACTATTTTTTTCTCTGTCATTTTGTTTTGTGTCTTTGTGTGCTCTTTTTAATAGTTCCTTTCCCCTATTTTTGTTTTGTTTATTATTCAACCATTATTTCGCTAATTTTTGTCTAGATTAATTAAGTGTGTCTATTTTTTTTTCATTTGAAATCGACAGGGATTCTTTACAAAAACTAGAAGAAACCCAACACAAAAAAAAACCCAAAAAATTATGCAAACAAAGTTCAAATTTTTTAAAAAGTCAAAAACAAAGTTTCAATAACAAATAACAAAAATTCCTCGCAAAACAATTGTCGTACAAAAATGGTTTTATTTCAAAAAAAGAAAAATTACAGTGTACAATCGTTTTTTTACATCGAGAAAAAAAACTTAAAAAATGGTATCCCTATCAGGATTGGATTTTTAAGTGAAAATTTATTCCACTACCTAACTCCCTGTGAACATAAGACATCCGCAACACTGACTATTCCTTCGCGCGCCCATTTATGTTATTTTAATTTTTATCATCTTCATTCAAATGTAAAAACCTTTTTTTTTCGAAAAAACGAAAGAAGGAGGGACTGAAAAAAGGGAAGGGTTGGAATCACAGCGCAAGTAAAAAAAAGGAGTTTAAGTAAATGGCGATGGTGGAAAAAGGGGGGCTCGGCGAAAATAAATAAACAGATGAAGGGAATGAATGAGATGAGTGGGGGGAGGATCGTCATCAATGTTCAGCTGTTTTAAAAAAGGCAGTCTCGTACAGGAAGGCATCTTTTCTTTAACTTCTTCTTCTTCTTCTTCTTTTCTCTCTTTTTTCTTTCTCCTTCGTTTTATCATTTACTGGCTATGCGCGCGTAATTAAAATAATGCTGCTTCGCAATTGTTAGTAACCCATCATTCTCTGTTCCGATACTTCACTTTTTTTTACTTTCGTCAAAAAACCGAAAACAATACTCACTCGCACATACACACCTTAACCGTTAATTAATTAATTATCATAATCATTACAATACGCTTCTTTTTTTTGTGAGAATTTTCTTACTCTTTTTTTCATTTTTTGTATATTTATCATTAATGCATGATATATAATCGGTATTACTTGATGACATACGATTTTCTTTCGTTTACTTCTCATTTTTCTCTCTTTATTCACCGGGGGAGAGGGGGGGGGGTCGAATCTTGGCTTAAACACACGTAACTAGCCTACGTCTCTAGCGGTCGAGTATTTTGCTTTGTTAACTTGTTATTTTTTTACCCAGTGACCGTCAGCTCGGTCACAGTGTTTTTTATCCTTGTTTTTTTTCCCTACAACATTAATCGCCTCGTGCTCAAACAATTTCATACATGATTTATTTACATGGAGATGCAGAGCTGTCCGAAAAAGCTGTCGGTTCGAGGGAGAGATCAAAGGTGGCGCGACGGTCGCGAGGACGCAAATAAAACATAAGAAAAAACTCGCTAACGAGATCGAAATGATAAATTTGATTCATAAAAGAACAACAAAATGTAAAAAAAAATAATAAGGAAGTCAAATAAAAAAAACATTGGGTTACAAAGAAAAAACGCAGGTAAAAAAAAACAAGATTCGAATATACACGAGTGTATATAAAAAAATAAAACAATTCGCAGGTGGGGAACTAAGCAATTCAGTCTGAGATAACAGCTCTCGAGATTTTTGTTCTCTTTTGATAGCAATCGGCGTTGTCTGATCGGTTGTTTGAGTTTCTTGTTTGTTTTGTTTTTTTACGAGAACTCACGGGTTGGGCGCTCGGTGTAAGGGTTGTTCGGGTGGCTTTTTAAGCACTACTGTAGGCTCGAGTTTAGGCCCTCTGGCAGACGGTAGTTCATCATGTGAAACGGCGGACTCGCGGGACTCGTCGGTTGCATGTTGACGCCAAGGTGCGACGAGCCACGACCACGTTTTCGCCTCTTCAGAATTCCTTTTCGTACCATGTAGAATCTAATAGTGCTGATCGGGATTTTATATTTCTCGGATGCCACTTGGAACGTCATTCCACGTGCTACCATGTCTGATGCCTGCTTTAATTCCTCCTCGGAACGTCTCTGTCGGCGTTGGTAACCTGTTACACAAACAACACACCCGTTTTAAGTTACAAAATACGTCAAACGAGAACAACAGAATTTATTTACTAATCCATAACAAAAGAAAATCAATCTTAATGACCTTCAATGGCTGGGAAAGGGCTGCCGGGACTACAGTTCATGCCGCTGGGAACCATGCTGATGGAGTAAGGTTTCATATCTTGTTGCTGACTGAATTGTTCGTCTGGTTCCATTTTGACCATGCCCTGAGTCTCTGTGAGGGTAGCCTCGCAAGCGCTGAGGGCTTTTTCGAGGTGCTGGAGCGCCTCGGTGTGTTCCATGTTCATGTAGTTGGGCATAAGGCCCTGCATCGCCGCGGCGTTCGTCTGCACCGAGGACGAGGACGGCGACGCGGTCTCGCTCTGGGGCACGATCGACGCGTCCAGGAAGTCCGAGCTGTTGAGGTCGCCCTCGTTGAGCGTGTCGTCGGCCTTGTAGTCGGACGAGGTGCTGCGCTCTGGCGAGTTCATTGGCTCGGAGGCACCCGCGCCCAGACTGCTGCCACTTGTTCCACCCAGCATCCCCACGCTGCTCACTCCGGCGCTGCTTGTGCTGCTGCCCTGCTGCTGCTGCTGCTGAGATACACCTCCTGCTTCGTTCACCAAGTTTTCTCTACCTTGTGTTGATAAACCTCGAATCTGGAAAGAAGATATAAATTTCAATAATCGGATTTTTTTACAATTGCTTCAGTCGATTAGTTTGTAATTTTGTATTCAGATTTTGTGAAAATAGTATTTATTAATTCGCAGATTTTGTTTCATAATGTGTTTCAATTTGTTAATTTTTCGTCGTTTTTTTTTATAATTGGTTTGAGATTTGTTTTTTAGAAGTGAGTTTTTTGAAAAAATGAGATGGTAACAGTAAGTTAGTTGAGATTTTTAATTCAATAATGGAATGAGTGGAAATAATTCATTTTCGAATTGACAACGATTCCAATTTGGGTTCATTAAAAGCAATTAATTAATATTGTAACTTTTATTCTTGATTAGGCTTCATTTTTATTAAAGGTTTCCGTTTCGATGACGATATCGATTTCAGAATTATTCAATTCAAACTTGACAATTTTATACTCTAACTTCGGTTTTTGTGAAAGTAAGTTTTTTAATAATAAAAAAAGAATGAAATTCTCCGATTCAAAAGACAATTTTACAACTTTCTCCAGATCTTTTATCTTTTTTCGTTCTCATTTCTGTACGATTTATTTGTTTATAATTTGCTGATTTATTCCAACAAAATTCTATAATTTATTTGTCAAAAAATTTCTTTTTAAACACCACTTTCTTTTCTTCGTAATCTTATTTTTTCGTTTTCCACGTGCTTTTATTTTGTCATGATTTGTTGTTTTTAAACAGAAGATTAGACAGAAACGAAAAGTCGAAATTTGTTAGTTAACGAAAATGTGTTGGAAATGTGACTTTCCCTTTTTCTTTTATCTTTTTTCCTTCTTTTCCTCTTGTACTTATTTCTGTACTTGTACAAAATTTATTATAAGCCTGGAGAATTCCAAGAACTGAAGGGAAGGGACTTTGTATAACAATTTTTCTACCTGAACAATGAAAAATTGAAACATTTTGTCAGTTATTCGTGCGACCGACTTTCACAATGATTTCAGTTAATTCTAATCCTCTCGGGCTTGTAAAAACAATTTCAAATTTCCTGACTATGACGAATGAAAAAAAAAAGAAAAAAAGCAGTAAAGTTTGGTTGAAACGTGATGTATAAATTGAATGGTTGTTAATTAATAGAAGACAAAAAGTTAGTTGTAGAATCTGGAGGATGAGTTATGGAGTATTATAATCGCAAAGTGTCTTTTATCGATTCTTCAATGATAATTAAGTTATGTACCGGGTGGTTCGAAAGTGAAGACTAAGGTTTAATATCAACTTATTTTTTCATTTTTTACAGAATGAAAATGTTCAATTTCACATTTCAAATTAGAAAATGAAAAATGAACAAATTGAAATTCTTCATTGAAATTGACAAAGAATGTAAAAATCAAATGAACAAATAAATATTTCGACATCGAATAACATACGACAGTTCATTCATTTTCATGCAAACATAAAGAATGAGAAAGTATAGTAAACAAATTAAACTGAACAAATAAAAATGACAAAATTAAGTGACCGAAGTTGAAGGTAAAGATGAACAAATTGAAATGTCTGAATGAAATGATCGAAAGAAAAAAAATGACATAAGATTGAGAAATAAGAATTGGATGATTAAAATAACGAATTCGAATTGTTAATTCAATTGAAATTATAAAATTTATATCATTGACGGAACGATTCGGAATAACAAAATGTAAAGTAAACAAGGCAAACCAAAGTAAAATGGCAAAATGGCATTTTTGGATTTGACGAACAAAATAAAACAAAATGGCTGGAAAAACAATTAAAACGTACTGAATTTAATATAGACATAAAAATAACAGAGTAAACAATGTAAAATGAAAAAAAGTGAACCAAAGAAAAATTAAATTAACAAATAGAATAAAAAACTTGATTAATTCATATTAATAAAACAAAAAAAACCGACGATCTTAATGAAAAATAAAAAAGAACTTCTATTAATAATTAAAAAGGTAACTTTAATTAAAAATGACAAGTGAAATTGACCCTAACTAATTATTAGTATTGCAAGTCTAAAATCATGAACCTCAAAAACAAAAACGTTCTAAAAATAAAGCGTATCAATAAAACTTGATTCGATATTTACATTTTTGCTATTACTTTCTAATCAAAGACTTTATAAAAGAAATAAAAACAAACCAAAAATTCAACCACAAATCGACACGAAAAGAACTCTATAAAAATCAACGAAACTACAGAAAAATTACTAAAATCAAAGAAGAAATTTCAACATCATCGAAAAACAGCGAACTACCAATAAAACGTCCAACAATCAATTAAAAAGTACGTTAATCAAATACAAAGTTCAAAAATGTAACACAAAGTACAAAGAATGTTGTAAGATAAAAACAACAACAATTGAAATCAAAATACAAAGAAACATAATTGAAAAATGGTTGCAAAAATGTTCAAATGTAGTGATGAAAATGTATACCTGTAAAGCTTCAGCAGCTTGCATGAGTTTGGCAAGTTGTTGTTGCTCGACGTAGACCTCGCCCCGGTACATAAACTCGACGAGGGCGTGAAGTTCCCACATGCGTGTATCCCTGAGGAAGATGACCGGGTGGGAACAGGGGATGTCGAGGAGCAGTCGCTCGAGGTAGTCGCTGCACGCGGACAGAACCACCCTGTGACACTTGATGGATCCGCCATCGCATGCAAGTGTCACGTCCACGAACTGCTCCGAACTCAGCAGCTTGGGGAACGCGCTGTGCATGTTCGACTGGTGCGAATTCCATGACACGCAGAACTGCTGCCGGTCGCCTCCGGAGTAGCTGCTGCCCGTCGCGGGCAAGTTGCTCCCTGATGCCATTCTCCTCCTCCTTCACACACCTTCTTTTGAATTCTCCTCTCCCTTCCAAATTTTTATTTTTCCGTTACCTCTGGGTTCACGTCGTCCTATCCCTGAAATCAAAACCAATTACATCAATTATACCATCAAAATAAACAATCGTTAACCTCAAAAGTTATTTTCTAATTTTGAGGTTAGTTTCAAGGTTCTTTTTGTTAACAAAGTTGAATATACAATTAAATGGATTCGAAATTGAAAACAACGGTCGAAAATGTGTCGTGTTTGAGGAAGAAAGAGACAAATAAAATAAACATGTGAGAGAAAACAAAGTAGGGGAGAGGGGGGGAGGGAGTTTTTGGAAATAGGACGAAAATGAGGGAGAAAAAGCCGGAGCGTTGTTTAACTCACGTGAAGCCGAACGCAGAAGCTACAAATTTAAACAAAATGGTGTCTCGGAACAAGCGTAAACATGCACATGCATTCACACCGACAGACACTCAGACACTGGCGCGATTCAGACCGAACTTTCGTCTAACAATTTTTCGGGCATTTTCGGGTTTAAAACTCCGACTGACGTACCAAGCCGAATTTATACTTCATTCCCATCTATGCTCCGGTCTTTTTCTAACGTGTCTTCTTTCTTTTTCTAATTCGGACTCGCTTTTAACCAACAAGTTTTTTTCCATCGTTTTTTATGGTTAATTGAAGTTAAGGTTTCGGCGATGGGAAACGAGATGTAAACAAAGGAAACAACAGTTAGCATTCAACACGAAATAAACAATTGTTGTTTTCTGAATAATTTAACGAACATTTTGTCGTTGTTTGTTTTTTCATTATCACAGTTTTAATTATTTAAAATTATGTTTTGGCAAGAAGTAAAAAAGCGGAGAAAAGTGAAAGAACGAGTAATAAACAGTAAAACATTTTGAAACAAAACAAATTTAGAATGAAAGTTGATTTTTGCTGAAAAAAAATGTGAAGCCAACAAGATTGTTAAAATACTTTTTTACTCATTTTTAGTGTATTTTCCAGTTAAAATGAACAAACAATATCCTCAAAATTATGAATTTCAATTTTTAAAAACATGTATTGAGAACCAAAAAAATTGTGTTTGAACAAAGCTTGAATTTTATTCAATGAAAAAAAATTAAAAAGAATGGAATAAACTTAACAAGAAACCGGAAACGTACTAAAATATGAGTTCCAAGAAATACTTGAACATAAAAATAACAAAAAAACAACAAAAAAGTACACAACAAACAATGGGAATTTTATAAGCAACAAAAGAATTGGTACTCAAAATGAGATTTTGGAACGAAAGAAAATGATAAGGAAAGAGGAAAGGAAAGACGAGGAAACTTGAAAATTTAAATAAAATAAGCCTAACAAGAAACCGGAAACGGATTAAAAACGAGTTTAAGAAAAGTTTAAAAAAAAAATAAACAACGAACAATGGACATTCAAAAACTAGTAGTAAATTGTCATCCAAAAACTGTCTCGATCAAAAAGCGAGGAATGAGAAAAAGGAGGAAAACAGGAAAGGACAAAAAAAGAAAGAAAAAATCGCAGAAACAAAAAACGGGGTAGAAATTGAGTTGGTGATAGATCGACCCCATGAAAATCGCTGAAATTTTCCACTGAGAAATGGTAAAAAAACACGTGTGCATCTTAACAAAGCGAATTCACAGCGTGGCTGCGCGTTTTCATTTTGGACACGCGGGTGTCGCCGCGACGGGAGGCGCCCTCGCGTGTCGCGACGCCAGGGCGCGGACCCAAAAACGTGCCAACGGTTTTTGCCATCTCCCTCACGCCGCCATTCCGTTTCCAAAACAATGCCCGTCTCAAATTGAGGGGGCGGAAAAGCGCGATCCAAACAAAGAGCGCAGACAAGGACAGACACAAACCCAAAAGACCCAAATAACAGAGACAGAGAAAGAAAACCCGAAACACAAGACAAGCAAAAAAACGCGGATAAAAAAGGCTTTTTGGCCGGCACGTGAGCGGCCGCCGCAGCGGGACGCGACGCCACCCCCCCTCCCCCCTCCCCTCGCCGAAAACGCCTTGAGCGAAAACGTCGGGTTTTTTTTCGATCACGCTTTCGATGGTTTGGCGAAGGTTGAGGTTGTGCAAAGAATGATTGAGGACGCGCACTGAACAAGGTCACACTCACTTGCAGGGCTGGGTGGACGCGCTGCAGCCACGGGCACTGTCGCATCAATTTCGGACAAGAATCCCTTAAGAAAACATGCATCCGCTGAGATTTGCACTGAAACGACAGGGGGAGCGCGCGAACCGAGTGGGGGTAGTTCCGCGAGACAGGAGAAGGGCTGGCGACGCCAGCGCCCCTATCAAACTCGCTTTTGCTTTTTTGCGGGGGTTTGTTTTGTTTCGCTTACTTTCTGCTTTTATGCTTGGGTTGAACGTTTTTTCCTCACGGACTGCCGAAGAGACATCCGGCTGCACGGCGACGAATTTTGACGCGCTCTACCGGTGTTTTGAATCGACCAGGCGCTGTACCGGAAAGACGCACTCTTATATTATTAAACCGCCTTTACAATGTTGCCAAGCTAGGAGGTGGCGACACCTATGCCCTTTTCCTTAACCCCCTACCTTTACCCTTTTAAGGTTTGAATTTTCAAGTTTGGATGGAAATGTTTTTGAACAAAAATAAGAAAACAGTTTTCGGTTACTTTTGTTTGTTTATTTTGGTTCGTGGTTTTCTTATTGGTTATTGATTTTTGTATGTCGACAATCGTTGAGGAGGAGAGCGTTTGAAAAAGACTTAAATTTTCCGCGGAAATTGGACTGCGGCCTTGCAACGAGATTGTGATATTCAATTTAAGAATTTGGAAGTTTATTTTGGTTTTTTAGCGCAGATTAGGAGAGGCTAGAGAGAATAAAGATTGTTGTTTTGATTTTGCGAAAAAAAATCATTAGTGTTGGCGCGCGTTTTCATGAAACAACAACACTCATGCGCGAAAATAAAAGATGGCCGACAAGAGTTTGAATAATTGTTGCAATGAAAAAAATGAAAATGAACAAAGGGAAAAAGTGAACAAAACAAAATTCCTATCTCGTTGACTTTTTTTTAATTTTGAATTGAAATGTAAATGAACGGTGTTTCAATTATGTCTCGCTAATGTTTAAATATAACAAAAATAAAATCAAATTTTTTTCAATTGTTGTTCCTTCTCTTTGTCTTCCCTTATTCAATTTTCAATAAAAAATTGGAATGAACTTTTGATTTAAATGATTTGCAAAAATTTTTTGTTAGGTAAACTAACAAAAAAATCTTGTAAATTTGAACATTTAAGGAAGGCGGGAAAGTTGTAGGTGGCGCGGACGGTCATCACATGTGTGGATCAGTGAGTAAGTGTGTATGTGCGTAGGTGTGACATTAGAAAGATAGATATAAGTAAATAAAAACATTGCAAGTTGAAACAAAATCATGGGGAAGAAAAAAACGGGCGGAAATTTGGGCAAAGCGCTAATCAAAGATCGATTCGGCTCGAGACGAAACGCCAGGAGAGACGGTGATTCTTGTGTAAGTTATGTTGTTGTATGACAACTCGATGTTTTTTGCTTGACACATCGGTCTTAAACCACACGTTTTTCTTTTCTTTTGAGGTTAACTCGCATTTCAGACGAGTATAGTAAACAAACACTTTAAATTCAAAAACATACGAACATTAATAGCAATCAATCTATTGTTGAATCCAAGTTGATTTAAAACAAAAAAATTTCAATTAAAAAGATGTAAAATGTAGGTGAAAGTATGACGTTGTTATTTTGCAACACACTTTTTGAATTTTTCACGTTAATCGTTTATATACAAGGGAAAGAAATAGTAACTTTTCAAAGTAGGAAAATTATGATACTGTCAATCTAGGAAAATCTATGTATATATATATATAAACTTCATCTGCAGCTTCTGAAAAGAATGTTGTTGCAAATTTATTTGTTTTTGTTTTTTAAGAACGAAATATGTTTTTGAAGTTGCCAAAAATCGCCACAGATATGACAACAACATATTTATTGGAACCTGACAAAAAATCGACTTTTAAAACTTGAAGATTTCCTTCTTCTTTGACTAACAAAGAATTCAACCAAGTCAGATTCCAACAAGAACAAACGAGTTTGGCCGTCATTTTGGTTTTTAATTTTTTTAATTCCATTTTACCAATTTTCTCATCTCAATGTTCGTTTTCAGTTACACACATCAGAGCTCAACGACGGTTACGACTGGGGTCGTCTAAACCTACAGTCAGTCACAGAAGAAAGTTCGTTCCAAGAATTTCTCTCAACCGCCGAACTTGCCGGCACCGAATTTCAAGCAGAAAAACTAAACGTGAAATTCATCTCGGCCAAGAGTCAAATCGGCCTGATAACAGAATCCGAAAAGAAGCAAATCCTCGAGAACCAGGAAAAAAATAAAGATTTTGTTAAAATCCCACGAAGACCCAAATGGGACGCGCAAACGACCGGAGAGGAATTGCAAAATGCGGAAAAAGAAGCGTTTTTGAAATGGCGCCGTCAGTTAGCGATTCTTCAGGAAACGGAAAATCTTCTTCTGACGCCCTACGAAAAGAACTTGGAATTTTGGCGACAGTTGTGGCGTGTTATTGAACGCAGTGACGTTATTGTCCAGATCGTCGATGCCAGAAATCCGTTACTTTTTCGGTGTGCTGATTTGGAGAAATATGTTCATGAGGTGGATCCAACTAAGATGAACCTAATTTTGTTGAATAAGGCAGATTTTCTAACCGATGAACAACGACAATGTTGGGCTGAGTATTTTGATAAGGAGGGCATTCGAGTTGCATTTTTTTCTGCAACTAAAGCTGCTGAAACCATTGCAGAGGAACAAGAGGAGGAAGAAAAAGAAAAAAATTCTGAAGATGAAGAAGGCAGTTTTGAAGACGAAGCAGACAGTTCTGAAGACGAAGAAAACAGTTCTGCAGACAAAGAAGAATTAGTTCAAAATGAAAAAACAGAAAATATAAATGAAAAGGAGGATTTAAAAAACGAAAATGTAAATGAAAAAGATGTCGTTGAAAAAGAAGATTCAAAAAGCAAAATTGTAAATGAAAAAGATGAAGAACAAGAAGGTTCAAAAATTCAAAATTTAAAATCTAAAACGAATCTGAACAGTCCAGACCTATTAAATCGAGACGAACTAATAGAATTATTCAGCAAAATTTATACTGGAAAAACCTACACAGAAAACGTGACGACAATCGGGTTTTTAGGATATCCAAACGTGGGAAAAAGCTCGACAATAAACGCTCTAATGATGAGTAAAAAGGTATCAGTCTCAGCGACCCCTGGCAAAACCAAACATTTCCAAACTTTGTTCTTACGGCCAGACCTGATGCTTTGTGACTGTCCGGGCTTGGTAATGCCGTCGTTTATTTCAACAAAATCCGAGATGATTTTGAACGGCATTCTGCCGATTGATCAGATGAAGGACCATGTGCCTCCGATGAACTTGTTGGGGACGATTATTCCTAGGCATGTCATCGAGGATGTTTATGGAATCTTGTTGCCCAAACCGGCTGATGGAGAGGACCCTGAACGACCGCCACATTCCGAGGAGATTCTTAATGCTTATGGATGTATGTATTATTTGAATAATTTTAGACCTTTTTAAAACCATGTTTGAATTCCTAATTTCAAATTTCGAATTTCGAACATGTCCAGAACTGACCGATACAAGAAAAAAAGCAAGTGTTTACTTATAGGAATACTTTTCGACTGGTTGAAACAGGTTTGAACCTGAAAAAACATGTTTTGATTCATTAAACCAAGATAAAATATTTAAAAACGAGTTGATACTTGCCAAAAACTAGTCAAAACCAGCTAAAAATACGTTGGAACAGATTCGGACTTGCAATAACGAGTTCGGACCGGTTAATATTTATTTTAACTGGCGATAACTATGGTAAATCTGCATAAAACGGATAATAACTTGTGAAAACAAGTTATGACTTGCTTGAAACAAGTTAGAACTTTTTAGAACAACTTCAAACTTGTAGAAACAAGTTCAAACTAGTACAAATATACTTAGACTTTTGGGAAGAATAAAAAACTTCCAAGTCTATGATAAAATTTGCAAAACAAGTGTGTTAGCACTATTTTGATAAGGTTTTTCGAAAGTTTTCAAATTTTGTTTACTAACTCAACCAAAGGTCAAAAGGTCACTCGACCTTTCGACCTTGTTCTATTGCCGTAACCAAACCAAATTTTATTTCACCTTCTCCACAAACCTCTCACTCATATTAGATCTCTCTCACAAATTAAACTTCTATTTATAAGGCCAAATTGGGGGTTACGTTCTGCAATACCGAGGGGGGTTAAAAGCATAGGGGTGAAGTAGAACAGCCACCTTTGTGCATCAACGCCGAAAGTGAATTTATCAATTCTTACGTTCCTCAGAGATAAATCTCTTCAGGACCAATTTCGAGCAGGGGTGATGGTGAATGAAGATGGTCCACTAGTCAGTTTATGTCATGCAAGTGAGGTCCAATGAAAGGGCAGTGTCATATCGACAAGATGGGCAGGTCAAATTTTGATTTCTGAAGATGGTGGTACCCAAGTTAAGTTAGTTACAGACAAATGACCATGAGAGCTAGCTGCAAATCGTGCCAAGACTACATACAAAAATAGGCATCGCAGCTATTGATTCTCTACAAGTCAGCTGGACCAATTCATCTTTCCAGAGACTTCCTCGTGAAAACCTATTTTTTTGCAACAATTATCTAACCCGCTTGGGAGAAACCAAAGCAGCCATGCATTGCTCAACGTGGATGTTGATTTCTCAGTCGGTATTGCAGAATGGCGCCAAACTCGTTTATTCGCAGGGAACAGCAAAACCCTCGAAACGAAATGTTTGTTTTTTCGGTACAACAGTTTCTCAAGTTTGTTTTTAAATAATGAAAAATTACAGATAACCGTGGGTTCATGACGCAAAACGGCCAGCCGGACAATCCTAGGTCGTCCCGCTACCTGCTCAAGGACTTTGTGAACGGCAGACTACTGTACTGCGTGGCGCCGCCTGGCGTCTCCCAGGAGCTGTACCACAAGTTCCCTCAGAGGTGTCGCGATCACCCGCGTCACGTTACACCTGCAACACTCAGAGCGACAAAAGGCAATAAAAACGGCGACGATGACGTTGACCGATCGTTTTTTAAACAGGGCCCTGGCTTCAATTTCAAGGGCAAGGCCGCAGTCTCTAATCCAGGGTAAATATTTCTGCCTCACATCAAAACTGGATATTTAAATTGATAGTACATGAAAGTTGAACTAAAAATTGGCGTTCACATATTTTTAACGCCGACTTTTGGTTTTAGCGAAGGAGACAAACCTTGGAAGAAACATAACAAACACGTGAACAAAAACAAACGAGAAAAGTTACGTCGAGTGCATCGCAACTTGGATCTGCATTGAGATCCAATCGTTGCTTTGCTGGTTGTTGATTTATTTGTGTAAACATTTTGGCGATTAAAATAGGATTGAAAAAATAAAAAAATGTCTGATTTCCTTCTCCCTATCCCTCATAGTTAACGCGGAAGACCTGTTTGGATCTGTACAAAGACTACGTTCTTTACAGGTTCACAAATTCGATAATTAGAATGTACAATCGAGTTAAAAAATGATTTCTTTTCTCTGTTTTTGTCTTTCCGAGACTTTTGTGTTCAGTAAAACAGAACCGTGTGCAAAATCTTGCGCGCGAATTTCGTCTCGAACTCGAGCAGGAGCTCGTCAATGTCGTTGTCCAGGTCGTCGCTGTTTGCCAACTGAAACAAAAAAGATTTGTTAGGAAAGAGACATTAGAGAAAGTTTGGCAAGTTGAATTTATTTTGGTTTTTTACCAGCGTGACAAGCTCGCAGATTAGAAACGAACCGACTGTCGCTTCTTCGTGGTTGTCTTGGATGTCAATGTTTATTAGATGAGCAGGCTGGTTGTCTTCTGGCGTTCTTGATTCCATGCACTCAATCACCTGGTCGTATACTCGTTCCTCGCAGGTTATCAAAATGTCGAATTTTTCTTTCGATGCTTGAAATCGTTCTGGTCGCGACTTTATTCTCCTGTTTCGGTCCAACATGTGTAGTAAACCGTTTTGTGTGTAACTGAATTCAAACTTGTCAAGGAAAACAATTTCAATTACCTTTTTTGTTTCAAAAATTTGTCAATTATGAATGGTTGTAATTAAAGTTTCCTATAAATAATTAATTTAATATTTTGCTATGACCTTCAGAAGAATAAATTTAGACAAAATATTGACTACCTTCTCTGACTTGGTAAAAAACTCTCCCCTTTTTTTTGTTATTCTTTTCAAGCTCTAATAATAAAATGAAGGTTGCTTGATATTGAACATTTAGTTTTATTGTTTGTTTATTTTGTACAAAAATTAAATTTTATTCAAAGAGAATTTAATCTGCAAAAGAAATGGCGCTAGTGTACAAAAACAAAGATGGCGACTCGATTGTTGACAACAATGAACTATAAATATTTGCACAATTTTAAAATTAAACTATATACAGATAAAAATTGTATTTTCTAATAAAACAAATGATGGTGATCATAATAATCTGTGTTAATAATCAATTAAACTCCATTCATTTAATTGTGATGACAAAATAAATATTATTTGAATAAATTGTTGCTTCTGTTGTTTTTCTGGTCGCCATCTTTATTTTGGATTTATACTGATGTCGCTACTATACTGAAATGGTCCTATTTTCCAGCTGAAATTAAAAGAATAACTAATTATTAGTACACAATAAATTGATAAAAATCCAAATTGTCATTATTAAATCACAATTTTTTATTCAACCTCAATAGAAACATTCATTTTTTTAAAAAGGATACTATTGTTTATCTTTCGCCATCAGATCATTATAGATTTCTTCATAGGAAGTGCCAAAATCATAAATATTCGGTCTGTCCGGAGCGTTACCTGGTAATTTCACCTTATCTCCCGTCCCAAAAGATTGGACATTGAAACCCTTTTTACTGCAAAATAGCGAAAACAAGATACGAAAAATTAAATTCCTAGTCACTTTGCAAAGTTGGGTTATAACACTTATTAAAACAAGTTTAAGTACGAAGAAAAAAAATAATTATGAAAAATTACCTCAAAAACGCATGGGCCTCCATACTCCTGTTCATGTTACTGGAACAGATGACAGCAACGCTGATAGAATTTGACGACGGCATCTTTCAAGTCACTCTTCGAAACAGAGATCGAAAAAGGATCTTTATAACCTCAACTAAACTGATGACGAAGAAAAAAGGGACCTCGGTTGGGCGACGCTTTCTCTATTTGATTTGGCGTGATTGCCACGGCGGTTTTTCAGTTACGCTTTCCTGACCCGGGCAGTGTCATCTGTGTCATCCTTCTTGGCGGGGAGAAACGAGAATGACAATTTCTCAGGGTGTGGGAAAGGTTGCGGAGCGCAAGTTGCAGTAAAGATGGCCGTGATTTCTGCTCAACTGAAATCATTCAATTTGGTTTCTTAATTTTGCAAACTGTTTCCCCTTTCGTCATATTTTTTTTCATTGAATCAACAAATTGAATATCTTATCTTTTTTTAAAATCGATGTTTAGGTTTAGCCCAGTTTAGAATTTCAAATTTGATTTTCAACATTTCTTAATTGCGTTTCGTAAGGAGGCGGATAAGGATAGAAGATTTTGGAACGTTTGCAAAACTGCAAAACTTGAATTTTTCTTTTTTGTTTTATCGTTCACTTTTAATGAAAGAATTTTTTCTCTTTGTTAACAAATCTGATGTTGGTAGTGTTAAGAAAAAACAAAATGGCGAGATGCTGATGATCAGTTTTTCGACCGAATGCAGAAAAAACAATATGTTCTTCAAGTAAATAAATGATGACTAAACGAGTTGTTTTTCAGGCGCACTCGTTGAAACAAGTTGTTTTTCATACTACGTATCGATTATGTTGATTTGAAGATTCACACACATACAAACACATATTAAATCTCATATTGGACATCATTACAAATGTGTATGACGCATTGTGACGTCATTAGCAGCGGTCACGTGGTAATGTTTTTCTCCACGATCTTCTCGCGAGAAGACATTGCTTCACAATTAGATAAAATATTCGAGATCATAAATTGATATGGTTCCCTGATAATTTTGTTTCTTATCTCCACTGGACGTTTATTTTGCGTTCAATGAAGTCATTAGACCAAAAAATTATGTATAAAAGGTATTTGGGAAACAAATTTCAGGATAAAATTAAAAATGCAAAATTTAAAACAACAGTCAAAAGCATAGACAGAGAAAAAGATATCAACAAAACAAAAAGTATTGAGTGCAGAAACACAAGTTTGAAAAATGAATTAACAAAAGTAAACGAAAAAATTAAATATTTATTGTTATTCTGTTAAATAACATTCAAAAACAATAATTCTTCATTCGCTAAACAAGATGGTGGCAAAACATCAAATGGCGGGTATTAATCCAAGATGGCAATGATGATGACAATCGATGTTATCATCAGCAAAGTATAAATAAAAACAAAAACTTGAGGTAAAAAACTGTCAACAACCTTTTCAGACAAAAGAACATCGGAAGAAGATAAACAACACCAGAGAAAAACGAACATAAAGATACATATTAAACTTATATTTGCCAACTCTATATACAATATTTAAAAAAATAACTCCATTACGCCAAAAATTACTTTTTACAAAAACTATGCACCTTTTTATTTTTACTGCTATAAACCTATACCTTGAAGATCCTTAGAATAAGCAGGTAAACACGGACAAAACAAGCGAGGACAAAAACTAAAAAAGGTAGGGACTTAGGGAGAGGCGAAAGGGGGGAAGCGAAAAGCCTCTCTGTTTGTTTATTTGCCGCTGATCTGACGTGTAGGTGGCGCTGAACTCGTATCCCCCTGACGTCAAAAAAACGTATCCGTCACGTGGTAGATCGTCTCCAGAGCGCTCCCCTTCCAAGCATCCATCCTAGTGCAGACCTTGGATCAGCTCGTCTTTCTGATCCTTCAAAATCATTTGTGTGCGCGCGCGCGCAATCAGTCTGTCTCTGTCTGGTTGCGCAGTGCCGTCCGCGGCCATATTTCGGTGGAGGCTCGGCTGGCCGCGTGTGTGCGCGATTCCGCGAAGCTCGCTCCTCGCAACTTAACCTCAAAGGCGACCTGTGAGGATGTCGGCGGACCCGGGGACGTACCCGCGCACCACTCAGGAGAGTGACGCGTGGGCGCTGCTCGCTCTGAAGAGCACGCCCGCGAGCCCGCACAAGATGCAGTGGGACCCGGACGCGAAGGGCGCGCCCATTGCCCGACTCGAGGGCAGAGAATTCGAGTACATGGTGCGTCAGCGGCGTATCGTCATCGGCAGGAACAGCAGCAAAGGCGAAGTCGACGTCAACATGGGCCCTTCCAGCTTCATCTCCAGACGACACCTCGAGGTCTTTTACGACCATCCATACTTCTTCATGACCTGCAACGGCAAAAACGGCGTTTTCGTCGACGGCCTCTTTCAACGCAAAGGAGCTTCGCCCTTTCAGCTACCCAAGTCGTCAGTTTCATTTTATTTACTTTTCTTATTTACATCCGACACGTGGAACAATTACTACTTTCCCACTCGGTTTTATTTGTAAACAAACGACTTGTCACTTTCGCATTCTTTTCTTTTTGCTTTATTACGTTTTGTTTGTTTTTGTTCTCTCTTTCGCGGTTTCGGTTTTAGCAAATCAGTAATGTAAACAAAAACAATGGGTGGAAAATTTTGGTCGTCTTTCTCTGTCTGACTCGTGGAATTTCAATCGCCCTCTCTCTGTCATGCTCTTTCTTTATCCCGTCTTTGTTTTTGTAACATTTAATTTCACCCAAATTCAATTTGTTTACCAAACACAGAAAATATAATCGTCTCATTCATGCAGTTTTATTCAGGCACATTTTTTCGGTTTGTTTATTCACATTTTTTTGTTTTGGTTTTTAAATTGGTTCGTCTTTATAAAAGGAAAATGTAAATAAAGTGGGACTTTAACTGAGGGATCAAATGTTTTTGTTGAGGTGTTTGGTTAAAAATTGAACGTTGTTGTTCTTTTTTTGTTATGCTTTGTTTACATAACGACGAGAATGGTCGCGTGTTTACATTTTTCGTTGACGACGTTTTTCTGGTTTTTGAGCAATGAGATACGTGGCTGGGCAGTGTTGTAAATTTGCCGTTGATTGAGTATTGATTTTCCTCTGCAATCTATTTGGAGCACGTTGTGCTAACCTCACTCTCGACAAATCAAATAAGAATGACTTACTGGGAAACAAGTTATGAGTTTTTTTTTTCATTTAACTTCGCTGACGTCGGTTCATTCAGTCGACAACGGGAATGTAAACAAACAATTGGCGACCATTTTCCTTTTTCAATGACAGGAAAAGATGTCTTTTGTTTACGATTTTGAACTAACCCTGTTTTTGTTCAACGTTTGCGTGATAGCTTTGTTATTGATTTTCATTTATTTGAACATATTTATTCCCCAGATTTTGTTTACTTTATTTGTTTAACGACTTTTCAATGTTTCCAGCGTTTGTTTAAAATATTTGCAAATTTCAATAATCTGACGTTCTAAGTTTTCGGTTTCTTTATGTTAACAATCGAATGTTTACAGCTTTTGTTTATTTGAATTAATATGAAAACAATGAGAATAAATAAAAACAACAAAGCGAATTTGATTGTTTTACCTTTTTGACAAGCTTGTTTTCTTCAAACATAGCGAATCAGAATTTCATACAATTTTTGCAAAATAATGCAAACATTGATTTTGTAGCAAATATTTCACAACGTTTTCAAATTTTAACAGAATACTTCTTTACAATTGCAAGTACACTCGAATACACTTGAATTTAACAGAATTGAATTTTTGTAATCGGAAAACATTTCATGTGCAAAAGGATGCGATTCTCCCTTTCATTGCATTCAACGACAATTAACACGTTGACATTTATTTGTACTTAAAATTCTATACATTTATAGTATTTTGTACAGAGAATGAGTTCAATTAAATTAAAACCAACAAACCAAAGGAACAACTTGAAATTCAAAGTCAGTATTTTGACGTTATAAACAGAACCACCTAAAGTTCTACTAAACTAAAAACTAAAAAACTTTTCCTCCTTATTTTTATCTCAAAACAACAAACTCGAGAACTCAATCTAACACATTTTGTTTGTTTTCAGATGTCAGTTCCGGTTTCCTAGTACAAACATAAGGTTAATGTTTCAAAGTCTAGTTGACGACCAGGAGCAGAACAGCATCCGGGTGCCGTCGCCTCCGAAGCACCGGGCGCCGCTGCCCCCGCTGCGAATCAACATCCCCGACACCGGTTACACGAGCAGTCCGTTCCCGTCGCCCACGGGCACCATCTCCGCAGCGAACTCCTGTCCGGCGAGTCCTCGAGGTGGTCAGGGTCGTCGCAACGTCTCCGCGGACCTGCAGATGGCCGCAGCGTACGCAGCAGCGGTGGTCAGTGACCCGCACTCTCTGGAGCTGCACCAGGTGTCCGGTCGGGGTCAGCACCAGTCGGACCTGGACGGCCGGTACCGCGGCGTGAACCGTCCCTCGAATTTGACAGCGCCAGCTCCCCCCACTGGAAACTCAAATGGCTCACATTACAGCAGCCCTCCAAAGGACGACACAAAACCGCCCTATTCGTACGCGCAGCTCATTGTCCAGGCCATAGCCTCTGCGACTGACAAGCAACTCACTTTGTCTGGGATTTATTCGTACATCACGAAAAACTACCCGTACTATAGAACCGCGGAGAAGGGTTGGCAAAATTCGATCAGACACAATTTGTCGCTGAACAGGTACTTTATCAAAGTGCCGAGGAGTCAGGAGGAGCCGGGGAAAGGATCGTTTTGGAGAATAGACCCGCAGTCGGAGGCGAAACTCATGGAACAGGCGTTCAGGAGACGACGGCAGAGGGGCATGACTTGCTTGCCACCTACGTTCTCGCTCTCATCGAGGAGTGCGCCGCCGTCGCCGTCGCATGTTGGCATTAGCGGCTTGATCACGCCCGAGTGCTTGAGCAGGGAAGCCTCCCCTGGGCCAGAGTCTTATCCAGACAGTTCAGTTCCTTCGCCTGCTGGTCAGCTTACGAGTCAGTCCGCACCCGGGTCACCCGGACACCCTTATGGCAACCCCGCTCACAAGAGCCGTGTCGTACAGCAGATCACCATTGTTACTAATGGCGTCGCTGGCGATAACACCAGAGATGGTACTTTTACTTCTCATTTTTTGTTATCTTTGCGAATCATTTTTTGCTTTTTTTTGCATTAATACAATTTGTACTTTGAACAATTTTCGTGATCTAGTCTGAGGAGTATTTTTTAAAGTAAATTTAAATATTGAACATCCTGGTACTTTGAAATTTAAATACGGTTGAATGCGTTTTTAAAAAAAAACATTCATCAAATTATTCGAATCGTTTTGGATGAAAATTGAAACAATGAACAGATAATTTACCTCTTTTGAAGATTAATAACTAACTATTGTGTTCAAAATTTGAATTATCTCTAAACCATTAAATATATTTGAAAAAATAACGGATTTGCAGTTTGAAAAATCAGTTATTTTAGAGAGAAAATTGAATTAGCTAGTTTGCAGTCGAAAATGTAAAGGAATTTCATACTTTTTTTCAAAAGATTTTAAAAATAGATTTCAATACATTCTTTAAATTTGTATTTGTATTTACATACTTCAAATTAACAAATTCTATTATGTTATTCTATTATGAAATATTGTATTACTCTTGAATTCGTTCAACCCTAATTTTAATACATATATTTTTTAATCCGTTTTTTACACCATAAGAACGAGTAGACTAGTCTGTCTAAATTTAATACTCAAATTGCAATAATTCTGAACAAATCGTTTTAAGTTTCAGGACTTTTATTTTTTACAGTTTTTCGAATAATGCAAATTTCAAGCATTAGAGAGAACAGAACAAATCTGTCAAATTTGTTATGTAAAGTCGGTAGAAATAAAATAAAAATCAATATTCATACTTTTTACTGTCGTAATTGTAGTTTTCGTTAATTTTATATAATCTCAATTGAAATTATTAATTTTGATATTTTTTTATTCAACATTTTTAACATTTTTGAACAGTTTTATTCATTCCTTTTTCTAAAACATTTATACTTGAATTTGAATTTAAATATTGATAAAATGAAGAAAGAAACTGAATGAATTGGAAAGCAAATATTTTAAATGATTTAATATTTTTGAAATATTCTTTGATGATGTTTGAAAAATTAAAAAAAAATGTAGCATCGTTTGTCTGTTTGTAGAAAAATATTTGGTGCCTGGAAACGTAGTTGAGGAAACCTCGCTATCGCCAGCTGGACAGTATAGTCCGGCGCCTGTGATCGTACAAACAACTTATAATTACAGGTAATTTGAAACTGTCATAAGAACAAGCTAGAAGAAAATTCGTAAAAACAGCGAAAACACAATGGTTGAAAAAAAAACTTATTAAAATTTGCAATGTAAAAGTGCAAACTTAAAATCGAGAACAAAAAATAAAATTGCAATGTAAATTTGCGAAAAGAAATTGCAAAGTCTGTTTTGTAATTGTAATTAAGAATGGGGAAAAAATTAAAAGAAGATACATCATGATAGAAAAGTTAGCCAAGAACAATCTGAAAAACATGTAGTAGTTATGAATGATTGCAAATAAAAACTAGCAATGAATCTAAGAATATGAATAAACTGAGAGTGATTGTTGTTTTGAATTTCAGTGGAAGTTTCATTGGACCAGAAAACGTAGGAACGAAGCGAACACACGAGGACCCGGACAGTTCTCCAGGATCGCCGGCGCCGTTGGCCATAGTCGAAAGCCCGGAGCCGGCGGAGCACCAAGCCTCGCAATCGAAACGGCAGCGTGTGCACGATATCGAAGATCACTGAACTGAGAATCACCATTCTTCTCTAGAACACACACACAGTTTTTTTTATGTAGGCCATTCTTATCATTGCATAACTCACCGGCCGGGCATAACGCCCGACTTTACCTTCCACAGTTATTCACTTAAGAGCAAAACATTCAAATCGACAGTAATAAATACCCCCGTATATTAAAACAAATTTAAACGAACGATTTTGAAGAAAAAAATCTATAGATAACTCGCGGCGCCCTTTTCTGTTCCTACAATGTCGTAAAAGCCCCCCCTTTCTGTTTCGCCCCTTCTCCCCTGAGCTTCGACTAATGTAGTTTTTAGTCATCAAAGTTACAATTTTGAGAATCAGTTTTTTATTGAATTTAAAAAGTTAATTTGGAGTTAATATGGAAATTGCGTTTTTTTGTTCGAAAACAAAAGAAAAAACACCCGAAAAATAAATTTGATTTGAAAGTCAGAATAGTCAAAAAAAGTGCAATTGAAACTAAAAAATCATTGACGGCAAGTTTTTTATTGTACGCATAATCGCGATGCTTTGTGTACAACGCTGTTGTATTCTTGAACTTGAACGATAATCTTTTTTAGCATTTTTTTTTCATTCCCTTATTTTCCAATTGGATTTATTGCGTGTAAATGAAAAAAAAAAATTGCGAACTGCAAATGTGATGATCAAATTCGTTAGATCAATGTTAATTCGAACGCCCTTTTTTTCACTTTTTTTCGGCGCTTATATCCTTTTATTTTTGTATTACCAATGAGATTTCTTTTTTTTTTCGGTTCCCCAATCGAGGTTAAACAATGGTAGCATAGTGTATAGGCACAGTTTGTTGTTCTGGCGCGCCGTTTTATAAAAATGGTAACGCACTTGCGCAAAAGTGATTTCTGCGAGGAGAACAAAAAGAAATAGATGTTTACCGGACATTTTGACACTTGTAACTGTAAAATTGATCAATAAACATTGATTTCGAGGAGGAATATTGCCCATTTTTATTATCCGCAGGTTATATTTGATCTTTTATAGAAACAAAAATTAATTTTTGTTGTTATCAATGTAATAGTTCTAGTTTGTATTTAAATATAGCGTACTTTTTGAAGCAAATGAATAATTTGCTCAACAAAACGTTGAAAAAACAATATCCAAAATTGTTGATCTGAGATGTTGAAAATGAACATTCGGGTGACTTGAAGGAATCGACCGATGAATAATTATACTGATGATTTTATGTAAAGTTTGAATATTGAAGCATTGTGAGAAGTTTTTGAAGGGATCTATTGACAAATCAATGACGTTCATTTGTAATGATCAGCTGTAAATGACGAATTTGAAAAACAAGTTCTTTTTAGATGAAAATAATTGTAAATTTTGGTACTGGGTAAATCAGTGTGTTTCAATATTTGTTTTAAATCATTTTGTATAGAGATGTTTTATTAATATTTTAAGAATGGATGAGGCAGCAATTACAAACTGTTTTTAGCCTACCTGAATTACAATTTTTTAAAAATAATAATTACATTATGTATAATAGTTGGATTAAGGTGTAAGATTGTACTACAATATCATAATAGTTTTTGCATTGGCGATTGGCTTCTTTGGTCATTGACGTTGCAGATTTGACGGTCACAGACTGAAGATTGAAGTATGTAAATTGATAAGAACTCAAAATTAAGTCAACGTTAGGAAAGAGTTAGATAGAAAAATGAAAGAGACCATAAAAAGAAATCTAGAATATGAGAAATTTGACGTGAATGAAGGTTAACTCAGGAGAAAAAAGGATGATGAAGTGTAGAATAATGGAAAATAGTGGAGCTTCTCTGTCAGCTCATCATGTGGTGCTCAAAGTCTATTTGAAGGCGTTGACTGTAGTGCAACTGACGGTGGTGGACGGTAGCTGATTTCAAGGCATTTCTGCGACAACCATCCTGTTTCTGAGGAAGTACTTTCGAGGCAGTTCGACTTTCCGATTCTCAGCTTTTAGATGTCTTCTGAGGAAACGCACAGGTGTCATATTTCGCACAGGCGGTGTTTTGCACAGGTATTATTTAAAATAAAATTATTTTCACTTTCAGTCTTCTTTTACGTTTTAAAACCTAGATTCACTTTTGATTTATTGTGTTGTTTTTAAGAAAAAGTCCAGCCATTTTTTAAGGGTTCCAAATCAATTTTTGATGTGTTTAAAAAGATTTTAAACACATAAATTTAAATCAACTTTTGTCCATCTGGTGGTGAAATCGGATGAAAAATTAATTTTGCCAAACAGTTGAAAATAAAATATTTGAGAAAAAATGCATGAAAAATAGATTTAAAAAATCGAAACTAAAAACAAACAACATAACCAAGTGAAAACAACAAATCTGAGAACCAAAACAAAACAAAACTTCTTTTTGCAAAATATTCGCAAAACAGAACAAATCAACGAATATGAAAACAAAATAACAACAACGTCAGAGTAAAATAAAAATTGTGTTGTAAAGTAACTTGAAAATGAAATCGAACAAAATCAAATCGATTATACAGCGAGTGATTGGTAAGGGGCTATCCACAAATTGTAATACTTGCGTCACAACAATTATTTAAATGATACAATTTTCCCCATTCACTTCAAAGAAGAATGACAAAGTAAGAAAACTTAAAATACTTTTAACACTTCAAAGTTGTAACGCTACGAAACGCCACTAAATTCGCATTCTGGGGAAACAGCCAATCACGTCGCAAATCGATCTTTTGTCCTTGTTTAGCGCATGAGGCGTGTTTATAATGCGCATGCGCGTGACTCACTGTCTCACTCTCACTTTGCATAGTAAGCACTAGTGGGGACAAGCTTAGGACTTGAAGAGGTGTTAATGAATCGAAAAAGGTCGACAAGAAAATAAAAAATTATTTTTATTGTTATATTTTTCACAGGATAAAAGGGGGCGAGCGAGTTATATAGAAAATGTGACGTAATTACCAAACGGGGAGACTATACAATTATGAGGCGTGGTGGAAAATGGGGTGGGGGGTCGAAAGTACAAATTTTAGTGTTACGTTATTTATAGATAGTGGCAATGGTCTAGTGATCTATGGTGGATTGGTGTTTCTTGAAATTTCATAGTTTGCACGTTAGCAAATATAAGCAAAAACTATATGTTTTGCTATATAGAAAAGTTGTTAGTCGTAACTTTTTCAACGTTTCATGCACTGGATAACTTTACGCGCTACGCGCGTGAATTTTCGTTTCGGTTAATCTAAACTGAAAAAATTAACATTTTTAAATTTGCAATTCAGTATCATTAATTTCTCGACTTAGAAAAAAATGATGTAGTTTAAAAAATCCGCAAATCAAAATCGACCAATCAGGAAGTGAAGTGAAACAGTGAACGAAAGTGAACCCTTGTAAAAAAGATCATATATTGACAATATACTGACAATCTATTGACCATACAATACAAACCGTATATTGACAATGATACTAACAATATATGGACAATATATTGACAATTCATGAACAATATAAAATAATTTCACCCGGTACGAGAATCGATCCCGGGCCCTTCAGGGTATCAGTCCGCGTCTTTGTCCACTGCTCCATCTGCTTCGAAAAATATTAGATTGCAGTTATGATTCAAATTTAATCCAATGTTACGTTTCACCTCTAATCTACGTTATTTAAAAACACGTAGCTTTCAAAAATTGTTTTTTTTTTGGTAATATTTCTCAGACTATAACTATAGTTATATATAAAGAACTTTTTTGATTATATCAGTAGATAAGGGCCATCAAAAAGTTCATTACCAACGAACGAAAGTTAATTTATATGAAAATTCAAAAAAAAAATCATTATTGCAATGTTTGGCAATGAATGAGTCAATTTAAATGCCAAACTCACAAAAGTTGCTAAAAGTGGCAACCATTTTGTTTGAAATATTTTTGGATCACTGGCATCGATCATTGAATCATTAAATCACTAGATTTCGCAGTATCACTAGAACACTGATCAATGGATCAATGGATTATTGGATCAATGGATCATTGGATCAATGGATCATTGATCATACTGAATCATATTGGATTATCACTAAATTATTGAATCACTAAATCATTGGATCATCAAAGATAATCCATAGATATTGGATCATTAAATCATTAACATCTATTATTAATCACTTTGATACAGAACGATATAATACTAACGAAAAACGAAGGTTCTGAAATAATTTTTCACTTTTTTATATATAAATAACAAAAATTGACGAACGCCATTTTTGAAAAATTTCTAAATGTAAAAACCGGTTTGATTTGGGTTATAATTCAAAAAATATTTCAACATACTCCTTTGAAAAAAAAGAAACATTGATGAAAATACCTTGTTAAAATATTGTAAAATTATTTTGTACCCTCTTGTGGATCTTTCAACATTGTATAAAAATTGTATGTCACGTCTGCAGTAAGGGTTGCTTGTGTAAAATAATGATATGCTTAGCACGGTCTGTTTTTTAAAATTTTAATTACCCTCTAACGTTCGCTTATAACTGAAGACGCCCTACGATCGTTCTGATGCAGTTGCGTGATGATCTAAACGTGATGTTTAATTATTGATCAATTTATAACGTCAAATTCTCAGAATGACGTTGCTAACGAGTGAGTAGACTTGCGGTAAATTTTTCAATTTCTTTGAAAACTCGTCGGGAAAATTTTTTCTCTTTGACAGAAAATATAATAATATTGCTGATCTACTTCAATGTTCACTAGTTCTGATAAACATGCACGACACTTCTTGGAATTACTCCACGTCATTTAAGGGTCGTTCGAGGAAGATACTGTAAAGATCTCAGAAAGACATTTTGCAAGACAGCAGTTGCGTGTTACAACTTCATGTTTATGAAAATAGCATCGACGATTAATATGATATTAGATTTCTTGAAAGCTTTTTTCAGAAAAAAAAAACAAATTAATCATCGACTTTTTAATGAAAAAAATATGAAGATGTACAACTGCACAAATGCGAACCGTACAGACGCCAAAGATTCCATTTTCAGAAAAATAACTGTACAATATAATTTCAAGATAAAAATATAAAGTGAGAAAATGTTGGAAAACTACTTATTACAGCAGGGAAACACGTCTGCAAAATGCGAACCACCTGCAAAAATAATCATTTTATTAAAGAACATGAGATTTTGCAACAATGTATAATTTTACTAGTAGTTGTATATAACTCTAGATTTTGGTTTGAAAAATCTGTTATGTTACTGTTTTCATGCAACTGACGAATGCCAATAGTTTTTGCAAGATCTGCAAAAAAAAATTAACGTACTAATAATACAAAAATAATTCAGTAAATAAATTTGAAAAATAAACAGTTCAACAAATTACGTTTGAATAAAGTTCCATTGACAATATACCCATTTTACCAATAGTCAATTGATTGTGAAATTCACGAGTTTGAGTAATCATTTTCACGTAAAAATTTTGTCTTGGTGGCAATTTGTACCATTCACTCGAAACACCTGACTGACTGAGGTTGTAACTCTGAAATAATGAACGAATGTTTTTATTGTAATATAAAAAATGAGCGCGGATCACATTATCTATCTTACGTTTGTAAGTAAGGCTTCGCCAACATAACAAACAATCAAAAAAGAGTATAAATATGGTACTGCCGTTGGCAAATTTACGAGTATAGGTCGTGTCTCCTGTCAAGTCATTGATTATAATAAAATTAGTTTTTGAATTACAAACTCGTACTTGAAGTTAACTTCACCTTAAGCATTTCAAAAGCCACCATGCAAGTGCCACTTAAGCAGTTGTACCATTCAAGGAAGAATATATACGTGAAAGCGGATTCTATTTCTGAAGCCATCCTGTAAACACGATTAAAATCATCTTTGTTATCTTCACTCTCTTCAAGTGACTTAGATTATCATCTGTTGTTTTTACCAAGAGGTTTTTCACTGTTGAAGTCTTTGAACCACTTGGTTTGTAGTACTTTTGAAGTATTTTTGAAGTACTTGTAGTATTGAAGTATGTTGTAGTACTTTTGAAGTCTTACAAATTTTAAGACTTCAAAGACTACAACTATTGAATGAGAATTATTGCTGTTAAATTTTATTTTTTGAATAAACATTCAATTCAATTCATTAATAAACATTCACGATAATAAATGCACAAATAAAAGTAAAATGTCAATGAGACTTTACAACTTTGCAAAGTTACATCAACAAATTTAATTTTGTTGAAGTCTTTTTGAAGTCTTATGGAAGTCAATTGCAATGTATTACAAGAACTTCAACAATTGTAGTCTCAAAAAACTTGTTGAAGTATAAGTACTTCAACTACTACAAATTTCATTGAAGTCCTACTACAAGTACTACAAAAGACTGCAAGTACTACAAAAATTGAAGTCTTTTGTGTAACGCCAGTGGGAGTGAGCAACCCCTTTGGTTTTTACCTTATCACAGAAACATGTTTTTTCAAGAATCGAGCGATGTAGATGTTTAATTGTCGTCCGCTCAGTTCGTCGTCACTTAAGGTGTGCACGATGGATTCAAGAATTACATATTGTCCGCAAACATGCATGACTAATGTAATTACCAAACAGATGATACACGATATAAGGATTACAATTCCATCACACAAGAAATACAAGACATCGATGTAGAAACAATACGGAGCCGTTCGAACATCGACATCCTCGAAATATGTCTCGTATGGTTGTTCGTACAGTGTAATGTTATCAACGACTGTTGGTTTTTTAAGCCAAACTACCACGTGCCAAGAAATCCACACTACGAACCACAGCGGTATTTGCGTTAGGAAGAAAACTCGGCTACTTTTCGCATGTTCTAGCATTATTTCACGTGAATTTTCAAATGTGTATCTCCAGTTGAAATCCATCTGCCGAATGCAAGCTCGGATAGACTTCTGATGACTCAACACTATAAAGTATTTCGCAAATGATCCTATGTATAAATTAAGCATACCAAGAATGTTCACGAATTGTCCGAATTCGTCTCGCTTGTAAAACATAGTTACTAAATGTAAACTCAATACCCCAAACACGAATAAACAGTTGACAACGCAAACGATTCGAAAACAAACCTTAACGATAGAATTTTGAAGATTTGGCCAGGCTGCCATCAAATAGAGCAACCATCGACTGTACTTGAATTCAAATTCAAAGTCCTCGTGGTGCGACGTATTTTCAAATACGTTGGCTTTGACTTTCATACTTGAGGTGTTTTTGAATGAAGCGTCTATGTAGTACTGACAATGAAATGTGTTTATAAAAAGTAGATGGTGCGATCTGCGCTTGTGCGATTTATTCAGAAATGTGTATTGAGAAAAGTTGCACAAGTTCGTTAAGACTCCTGCGCCGCGTGTACTCTAGTATAAATATTGTATAAGAGAACTCCGTTGCTTCGATCAAAACTTGCATGGTTTATTTGTCATGACATTAGCTAGTTCCACATGTCACCCAAATTATGAAAATGTGAAATAGTAGTGTATCAGTGCTCAGTGACCGTTCAACAAAGTTATAATTTCATTGTCATATCAGAATAACAGCCATACTGATATTAATTTACGCTGTTTTTCAACGATGCTCTTTTTGTGATTAAATATAGAAAACCATACTAACTTTACATGAAAAAGTCTACAAGTTTGCAAAAAAAAAAAAAAAAATCTGCATTGCTCTTTGTTATTTCTCGTCGCTTCAGTATCCATGATCAATGAAAATTCTGGAAAAATGATGATCACAGTCGATTAAAAATAACAATTGCTGTTTCCAGAGACCAAATTTAAAAATTTGTGAAGAAGTGGTTGCTGGATTTCTTCTTTTTTCTAACAAAAAAAACACAACAATACTAAAGTAGGAAAATTTCAAAAGACGCTTGATACTTCAGTTTTTTTTTAATTATTTTCTATGTAATTTGTATGATCACATATATGAGTAACACATAAGTAAAAGTTGCAAAAAAAATATTCAATCGAAATTAAAATTGTTTCCATCATTTTCATTAATTTACCTCGCATATACAATTTCTTTGTTTCCGAGGGACATGTCACTCTTAACATCTTTAATCGGTTACATCAACATTGTCGTACATAATTACATAATTAACATTGGGTGTGGTCATGTCAGGGGCAGGGGGAGTGATTTTTGGATCCACTTTGGAGTACCACTGCGGCATTTGTCGAAGTGTCCAGATCCATGAAAACCTGGACAAAGTGACCGGCCGTGGGAATCGAACCCCCGACCTACCGAATTCGGAGCTATGGCAGCCACAGACCGTGCAAACTAGCCACTTGAGCCATCCCGCTCGGCAATTAAAATTATTTAATTCGTGCAACTATTGGAGTTTCATTAAAATTCGCGATGATCTTTTCGCGGATTCGACCCCCGGCCTTTGCGTTAAAAATTTGTCATATGATTTAAAAAGTTGCCTAGAAAGGATAAGGTACAATTTTCATCACAAATTGTTTTATTCGTTACAAAAGTTCGTAATTATGAATGGTTTTTGTATAAAAATAGTCATGCATTTATGAAACAGTCCTTATACAACTGATGAAAGCTAATATCTTTTGCATAACCTGCAGAAGTTCAATTATAACCATAAATACATTGTTATAAATAATGCAATTTTAAATGGAGGATACTTACGTTTGAAAAAAGTTCAACAGACAATATACCAATTTTTCCTATAGTCAGTTGATTACGGAAATCAGAAGTTCGAGTAATCATAATTACGTAAGAATTCTGTTTTCGCGAAACTTCGTACCATTTACTGGAAATGCTTGCTTGACCAAGGTTGTGACTCTGATAATTATAAATTAATGTTTTTATTATAAATAAAATTCACTTTAAACATTCATATATAGAATAACTTCCATATATATAATGAACGTTTCTCTAGGATATATTCGCAATCACAAAGTTTGGAGGCGCCGCGTGGCGGAACTATAGTTCCACCACTATGAATGATTTTGGTAATTGAACGTTTTTATAGAATTATTCAAATTATTCAAATTGAAAATTATACAGAATTAATTTAAAATAAGAGTTATTCAGGTACGCTGTATCCTAGTATGATTGACCTCTATAAGACTGATATTGTTTCGACTTCTGTGAAATTATTTTTTTTTTGGTATTCTTTTTGGAAACTCCTTTTTGCCAGTCATTTTTCTTCTGCATCAGCGCCACCTCTAGGATTTTGCGTTCGCGAATTTTAGTTGGGGTTAAGTAAAGGTCGTGAAGCCTTACATTCGTAATTAACACTTGGCCGGCATAACAAATAACATAAAAAGAACATAAAAATGGCATTGCTGCTGGCATAACTCTGAGTATATTATCCAAACTCATTGCATCCTGTAATGTAAAATAAAGTTACATTAACCCAAAGTCGTTGAGACGACACAAACGCCCTCTGCTTAACCTAAAATAGTGAGAGCCAACAGAAACCGCGTGTTCATGTTTCTATTTCACTCTAAACTAAGGACGCATGATGTTTTGCACGTTTTCATTGGTTCACGCACACATGCAGAGAACTGTCATTTTTACGGCGATTCTTGACGCTTCAACGACTTTGGATTAAAGGAGGAGAATCAACGATTATGACAAAATCTCGAAGAGGGGGCGCTGCGATAGATACCTGCAGAACCTCCTATTTGGTACCGGATCGTGTACCAGATTTTTTCAAGAGCTATAATAAAATAGCTCATTTCTTAATTCTATTTTGGCAGAGCGTGTTTGTCCAGCTGGTATGGACCTTAGAGAAAATCTCGTGGGGCAACGAGGTTCGCGGCTTAACATCCTCGACAACTTTGGTTCGAATCCTTGAACTTTTTTAATTTCCAGTAAGGATTCGTAGAAAAAAATCGTTTATTTTTCCGAGCCGGAATCCGAGCTGGATTTTATAGTCGTTCGGTATTCTTGAAAATATCCGGTACAAAATCCGGAACCAAATTCGCCGGTCCGGGTCCGTTAACGGATTCCGAGCCGGATCTTATAGAAAATCTATATTGTTTTTCAAGTGAACTTTACCCTATGAAGCATTTCTCGAGTTACTAAAATAATGCCACATATGCAGCTGAACCATTCTATGAAGAATATAGACGAGAAAGCATATTCTATCTTTGATATCATCCTGCAAATTTTGATTAAAAAACATGCATCAAAAAAACTTCCTTAAAATTTGATATTTTTTGATCTTAAAATAGAAACAGACTTGATTTTGCATTTTTGGAATGAAAAATACTATTTATATGAAATTATAAATTAAATATATGGAATATTATATTTTGTCTTTTTCTTCACGATTGGAAAAAGTTGCGCACGATTGTTAACATCGAGTTTGACCGAGTATTGAAAAAAAAAACATTTGAAGAATCAAATGAGTTTGACCTGAACCCTTTTAAAGTATTCTGGCGAAGCCATAATTTGGTGCGAAAAATTGCTATAAACTCAAAAGTATGCATTTTTAGTTTTTCGGATATTTGATCAGAAGGATTAGTAGACCAACATATTAAATTTTCAGCCAAATTTACTGGGACCCAATGCCTCTTGAGAATGGTGCGAGGTCCTTTCATGCGAAAAAACTTTTTTTTCCTCACTCAATACTAGAACCCGTTGGCATCCCTGCAGACTACCAACTACTTTTTCTTCTTTTCAACTCAAACCAGTTTAGAGTTGGCAGCCCTGCGGGCTGCCAAATTAAAACTCGTTGTCCCCACGTTAAGTAATCTAATATTAAATTCTAGATTTGCAATTATAGGAATCAAGTCGAAGATTCGACCAAATTGGTTTGTTTCACTCAAGCTGTACTGCTAAGTGCGCCTAAAGACGAAACACCTCGCAAAAAAACTTAGTGTCTCTGCTGAAGATTTCAATGTTAGTAGGATTCAAGCACAATACATCTGCTGCAAGATGTGACTGGCGTTACAATCTCCAACTGTTCTGAATTGAGCGACAAGAACTCTGTTATTTTGTGCTTATTTGTATCTAGATGGCGAAAATTGAATCATTTTTCAGAACGAGGTTGGTGGATCTATCAGATCTAGAACCATGCTCTTCTTTGAATAGGATGGAGTGAAGAACTTAAAACGTTGTTGGTCACTACCTTCACAACGAACTTAGGAATCACTTCGATGAGAAGTATTGGGTAGTAATTCTTGATGATAATGATTCTTGATGCCTCGTGGAGAGGTTGAATAAGACTTCTACATTTCGGGTAAAATTCCAGACGTTCTCTTTTGATCAATCGTCAGGTTTTCGAAGATTTCGAAACTTCGAAAATAAAGTTGAGTGGAATGGTTTTGGAGCCAGCTGGTTGCGAAGTTGTTAAAACTGATTTAAAAAAGGCGACACATAGTGAGTTGAGTTTAAAAGGCGAATAGGAGAAGAAGGAAACCGCGCGATTTTCTAATAAAAGGTGTTCAAACTTGTCTTCAGCTTTTCATATAGGACCCCTGGTACCTGAGGTGGGATTTATAGGATACCAATGATGGTATAGGTACGGAGATGATAATTGATCTACATCAATATTATCACAGCAGAAATCAGTTTGAAGTTTCATATTGCCTACTCCCTACTCCAACAGTGAATTCATGCACTATTACATCTCGATTAAGTTTAGAGACAATTTAAGAAATTTGTCCTCATATATAACTTGATCGGATGATAAACAGATCTATGTGGCTCGATCTATATGCAAATGATTAAGAGTGCATAAAAAATGACATAGCTTATTATCTGTTGATTTTACCTCAAAAGAGTAGTATGCTTTTTTACAAATCCATGAATGCAGATGTTTAATCGTTGGTCTCTCAGTTTGCCATCACCGAAAGTTTGTACAATAGACTGAAGTGCCACGAATTGTCCGCAGATATGCATGACAAACGTGAATACCAAGCACAAGTTACTTGTTATAAGAACTACAACGACGTCGCCCAACAACTGTATGACGAAGATATAAAAACAATAAGGAGCTGTTCGAACATCAAAACTCTCCAAGTATAAATAATAAGGAAGTTCGTACACCGTAACGTTATCAATGACTGTCGGTTCCTGTACCCAAATCATAACGTGCCAACATATCAGATTCGAAAACCATAACGATAACGTTACTAATAAGAAAATTCGGCCAATCTTGGCGTACTCCAGCATAGTAGTGCGTGAATTTTCGAACGTATACCTCCAGTCGATATCCAGCTGTCGAATACAAGCTTGAATAGTCTTTTTATGAAAGAGTAATATAACGTACTTTAGAAGAGTTCCTGCATAAAAATTTGAGTACGTCAACATTTCCAGGAATAGTCCGATATTATTTCGCATGTAATACGTTGTTGTATAACATAAACCTGCTGCTGTGCTCACTAAGAAACAGTATAAAACGCAAACAACGCTCGAACAAACTTTTAAAAAGGAACTTTGAAAATTTGGCCAGGCCGCCAAAGCATAAAGCGCCCGTCGATTCAGCTTAAATGTATACTCAAAGTCTTCGTGGTATGACGTATTTTCAATTACGTTCGGTCTAACTTCCATCCTTAGGGTCTTTCTGCAGCAAACGTTCCCGTATGACTGAAAGTTTAAAGCTCCTATAAAAAGTGGATGGCACCTACTACGCTTGCGCAATTAATTTACAAAGATTACGATGAAAACACTTTGAAGTCTGCCAAGTTCTCCGTACAGCTGCATTAAGTTGTAAATACTCAATGTGAAAACTCAATTGCTTTATAAATGTTTAAATTACCACGGTACTAACATGTTACACATGGTTGTATAGTTATAGAACATTTATAAACAGTTTACCGTCCTATCATATCAAAGTATAATATCTATTTCAATTTTATAACAGAAATTCGTCCAGGAAATCCATAGACGTGGATATAACGTAGATGAAAAGAATCCACCACGAAACTATAAGAAAACTTCATTTCTATCTGCACTAGTTGGACACAACCGAACTGGTTGCACTCTGTCACTTTTGCACAACGAAATTTCAAACTCGATTTCTGAATTTTGTAGTGTCATTTGAAATAATAAGAGTGGGCGAGAAAACTTTTCAATCTAAGTCATCAGTTCAATCTGGCATGGACTTTGAATCAAGAAATAATCACTTCGAAACTTTAACCATAAATACTTTTGCACTTCTACATTCCAAATTCAAAATTTAGAAACAAAAAATCGCAGGAATTAGTATAAACGACAGTTATAATTGTCGTTTTCAAAATCGTAATAAGACAGTGTATATAAGACAGACTCGCGACAGACTGACATGACAACCTTAAATCAACAAGATCTAGACAATGACCGAAAACCATATTCGAGATTTTTTTAATTTGTTTAAAAATAAAATGGAATTAAATGTTCCACGCCCGAATTTGTTATCAATCAAACAACTGATTTCGCACCAAAAGCATTGTTTCTGTTGTGATTAAAAATTATTTTTTTGTTTGTTTCTTCAACTCAGAAATATGATTACTAATAATTAAAACATTTCTGATTACATTCCAGTTTCTGAACATGCAATATAATAAAAAACACGGGTTCGTCGGTTTATTCGATTGGTTGACTGGGCTTAACCTACTTGAATGGGAGTTTCACAAACTCGGTACAGATTATCTGATAGGTCAATTCTACCCACCATTTTGAAACTGCCATATAAGGAACGTTACACAAGGAATAATCAATCTCCAAACTGGTTTTGAACTTGTTTCAACTAAATGAAAAATGGCGCAACATTTAAAAAGAAACCTTCAAGAAACCTTTTTGTTCAATAACAAAAAGAGTAGTCTTTACCCGTTGCAGAAAATATTTAATTATGAAAAAATTGAAATAGACTTCTTCTTGAAATAGACAGGTCTTTTCATACAAAGTTATGTTTTGTAAACTTGTAATCTCTTTTTTCTTGTTCTTTTTTACAAAAGTTACTTAAAAATGATTTAAAACAACTTCTCTAAATGTAAATTTCAAGTATAAAAATATATTTTTTTTGTTTTTCGTTATTTTTTAATAAAAATCAGTGATATCGAAGGTACATCTGCAAAATAAATAGTGTTTGTTCAACCACAGTCTCCCCCATACCTAGTTTTTGAATTTGGCCATGTACCTTGTCCAATTGTAACTTTTCTGAAGGTGTCATCATTTCTTCGATCTGAAAACACAAACAAAAATGTTGAATGATGTGAATTTTTTAAAAATAAATTTTCTCAAACGTTATAAAAGCATTTAAAAAGATAAACAAAAACCAACATCATTTAATTGTTGTTGAGGAGCCCCATGTTCCTTGAGATTAGCCATCATGGTTTCGATCCTCAATTTTTTATCAATCATCCGCCTGTTGATGGTCACCTCGTGTTCCTTCCTCTGCATCAAATTGTACAAAGCATGATAACAATGCTCTACAACCATCCTCACCACCTGATCCAAGTCGATATAAAACAAAAAGAAGCCCTTGGTTGGATTCATCGACGTTGTTGCTTTCTTTAATTCCTGCATCTGCACGTACTTTTCTTCCAGTAGCAAAAACGTCAGGAATTTGGCCTCTTTCGCTGAGATCATTGCCAGATGGTGGATCCGTTCTTGTTCAATATACTTTTTTTCTCTTACAAGTCTGAAAATCAGATCCAAAATGACATTTTTCAGTAACAATTGAAGCAAAAATGCAGTTTTGTACATTGTAATTGCAAACAAAAATGCAGTTTTGTAAGAAATAAAGTTTATTTTAATTCAAAAAGAAGCAAACTTCTTCATTAAAAAATTCGAAGTTTAATTTTACCTGTAAATTCTGGCTGCTTTTGAACCAAACTTTTCTAAAACAACATTTTCTACAGTCGCCCAGGCAAGTTGATGAAATGCTTCTTTCATGTTGATACTGTACTGACCACCTCCAGAATCCCCTACTCTTTGTACAATTCTGCTTTGATCCTCAACTACAAATCAGTTTTGAAAAGTAATTTTGTATTTCGTTTTCTTTTTTTTAATTTGTGTTTCAGGAATTGTGTTGCGATGTAAATTACCAATAACTTTCATATACTGGTCAACAAACTGAGTGAGCATTGGATAATTAAGTTTTTTCACTGATTCCCTGATCTCACTCATAGGAATCGGGTTGGAAGTATCTGACCAACAAGCTGTCCTGAGATACATAAGAATAAGAAGTTGTTTCATCAGCTGTCCAGCATTCTCATCAATCCTTCTCGTTATCGTTTCAACAAGGATTTGATCCCTGAAATTTCATAAAAAAACGTTAATATTTTATAATTTAGATTTGAATTTGCGATAACAATTTCGAAATATTTGTTTTACCTTAGATCTTGGTTGAATCGATCACAATTGACCCTCCAATAAATCCCAGCATCGCCAGCATCTTCCTTACTTCCCTGCAACCTTTTCATCAACGATTTGATGTTCAAAGTTGGGATGCCAAAATCGGGCTTGTCTGTTGGCATTTCACCGATTTTGTCTGTACAAATACTTCGCATCAGAAACTGGTTTTTTACAAGAAGTTCGAATTTTTCTTTCAGCACTGGAATTGTTGCTCTTCGTTCAGCTGAAATGAAAAATAATAATAATAATAAAAAACCGAGCAGAATTTTTTCGCAAATGTTTTACATTGTTTTGATATCAAACTTACGAGGTAAAAGTTCGAGTCTGCGAAACATATTAACAATTAAATCAGACGCAGATTCGTAACCTGATCGAAGTACTTGTTCCAACATCATTTCTGAAATATCGTCCGCTCTGTCTTCATAACAATTTTTAACAAAATACATATACCTGCGAAAAATCACATTTCAAACATTTAAATTAAACACATTGAAATACAAATTTTATTTTATTTTTGCTTAATTGTTCAAATAACAACAACAAGAAATGATTTTAAAAAATTTAAAAAAACTCACTTGGCATATCGCATAATTGTCAGAACTTTTTCAGCATCTATACTGTAAATGATCTTCACATCTTTTTCAGTGCTATCTTTTTCATTGTAAGTTACAAAACCAAACTTTATCAGCACACAGAGAGCTTCCTTAACCTGTGAAACAAAACAACATTTTTTAGCAAAACCATCAAAATTGTTTTCAACATTTGTTATTCGTTCATTTTTCGATATTTGCAAAATTTACGTTTTTGATGATTTTGAATGACATTAAAAAATGGATTTTTTCTTACTTTAACTAATGGAAGGCCGGTGGTGTACTTAATGAAGCCCAAACTTCTCGGTCCGTGTTTAAATAAATCGTCGCCAACACATTGAACTATTGGTCCAAAATGTTCGCACAAAATTGATGAGCACAATTTGCCCATTATTCGTGACATCTTCACGGAGTTTTAATTTCCATTCAAAAAAATCACACCACTTATTCCGATCCTAACCTCAAAAAACGTGTTTGTTTTGATTCTTCTCCCAAAAGCGACTACCACGTGACTGAAAATCTGCCGGCAATTTTTAAATGTCTAACTTATTTACAAGATGGAAGAAAAAATGACAACATCCAACAACATCCGAAAAACTAAACAATGCAAAAATTAAAGTTGTCAGTAAAGGTAAACAAACGAGTTGAAACAAGTTAGGTCTTCTTTTTTTAAATAATGATTGTTTATTGTCAACTGTGTCTCTTTTTGTTTGCGCATTTTTCGGTGGCGCTGCGGTCGTTCCAAAGTTGAAGTCGAAATCACAGCAAGAACCTGGATTCAGTGTGTTTCGGCGCGCGCGATCGCTGAGTGCAAAAAAAGTTGTTTGACTGGCAAGTTTGTGTTTGAGCCGAACGACGAACCGAACAAAAATAATAAAAAACAAAATGACGCAAGAAGGACAGTAAGTTTTGTTCAAATGTTTAGCCGTCATTCATATTATTTTCGGTCCAATTTTCGTTGGTAAAATAGGTGTACACGAGCTCGCGACGGCCATCTTGAAAAATGACTATTGATTCTCGAAGTTTCTCCAAGCCGGCTTGGCCCTTTTTTATCACTGACAAACCATTTTTTTTGTTCTTTGCAAAAGTTGACTTTCGTTGAGCTGCAAAAATTTGGCTTTGTTGGAAGGGCGCTCTTTGACGCGTACATTTTTACGTCGCGACACACTATGCATGCATGGCGGACGCACAAGCCCACGTTTGTTAGGGAGAAAAAAATCGATTTGGTTTTTCAAAAGAAACTATCATTCAAACGAAGAAACGCGATATTCGTTGTCAGCATTTTTGTTATTTGTGCAATTTCTTTTGATAATCTGTCGCGTATTTTGCAAACAAGATGACTCGCAAATTTTTGCCGGTTTTTGACCTAACCTCAATTGAAATTTTTGAATTTTCTTTAAACCTAAATTCGATTTCAAAAAACGGCGCCAAATTCTTTTTAAAGTATGATGTATTGTTTGAACGTTGAATATGTATGTTGAATTTTGCAAAGTCATGGCATGAAAAATGCAAGATTATTGATAAACGGCAAATTAACGATGGTAATTTTTGTAGGTTACCACCACCACCAGTAATGTGGGCACAGAGGAGTAATGTACTCTTTCTAACAATTTGCTTGGAAGACTGCAAAGACCCGACGTTGAAGGTGGAAGCGGACAAAGTGTACTTTAAAGGTGTCGGTGGTACGGAGAAAAAGGCCCATGAATTGACGATCAACTTGCACGGCGAGATTGACCCTGAAAAGACTGTGCAGAGTTTGAAGGGAAGGAATATCGAATTAGTGCTTACGAAAAAGAACGAGGGACCTTTCTGGCCAAGACTTACTAAGGAAAATCAAAAGCACCATTGGTTGAAGAGCGACTTCAACAAGTGGGTCGACGAGGACGATAGTGAGGAAGAGGCTGGAGATGGCCAGTCCGAATACCTTTCACAGGTTTGTTTGTTTGATAGAACATGTTATTTTCGTTTCAGTTAAGTTAATTAAAAAGGCAGCGATTTGTAACTCAATTTTGCCAGAAAATTGTTTACAAATTGAAAATAATGTCATAAGTTCTAGTTCAAATTTACGAGTTTCTTATATGGAAAAGTTGGTTCTGTTTCATGTTCCCATTTCGTTATTTTTGTGTTATCGTTATGTTTCAATTTTCAAAAAGCTCAGTTTTGTAGTTAGCACAAATTATGCTCCTTAAAATTTTGGTATTCTAAATTAAAAATCTTGAAAAGAAAGTTTAAAATAGACTTGTTTTGCAAAATAACAAAAATAAACTGTTTATTTTTCAGATGATGTCACAGTTAGGTCAAGGAAAAATGGAAGGAAAGCCGGACTTTGATGACTTGGACATGGACGACGAAAACGACCGGCCGGACAGCGACGACGACGACATGCCCGACCTCGAATGAAGTGTTTCACAAAACATTTAAAAAAGCAGCAAAACGAACCAATCGACTCGTCGACGAGTGCGCGCGACCATAAATATAAATATATTATCACAACCACACCACACTCCGTGATTTTTACATTAGCCAAAATTTTTGTCAGCGCGAAAGAACTGATTGCCGAGGGACTAGGTGAACGTTCAATCGATCCAGATCTGGTTTGAGTATTAGCATTTAATCAATTGGATGAGTCGCCTTTTTCGAAACAAAGTCCGAGAGCAATAAAGACATAGGTTTTCCTCGATACAAACAACAGTTTTTATCTCTTTCTTTGTTCAATTTATTTGATTTAACTTTTATAATATAAGAGCATGATTCCGTTTGCAATTGTTTAACCGACGATACTCGAGGCGCCGCGCAATGCCAGATATCCGGCTGTTATGTCCATTGGCAGACTTCGCACTGTTGTGAATTCCTCGGCGGTCGCGTAGTACAGCTTTGTTTGCGGATCCGTGTATCGTGCCTGTTTTCAAATGACAAATCTTTTATAATAAAAATAGAAATATAAAGAGAAAAAGGAAATAAAAAGGAACACAAAAAAACGAGCGGTTAAAATATTGTGCTATCTTGAGCTATTGTGATCGATACCAAAACGAACTTTTGTATGGAATAACTGTCTTTCGTTTCTAATATAGAATTAAACGATGATAATAATAAAAAAACCAACAACAACAATTTTCGATTTGTTTCTCAATGACTTTGTTGAACAATATTCATTTTTTTTTTGCTATTTTCTTGTAATTGAAAATACTTGCCGGAAGTCCTGAGATGTCGGAATACTTTTTAGCTGGTTTGAAACTCGGAGGTGCGTTAATAGAACTGTCTGAAAAATTAGAATTTTTTCTTCAAAATTTGATGTTCTTTTTTGCAATTTTTGCACAAAAATCGGTCTTACAATGTACAGCTTCAGGAGGCCAAGGAAGAGCTCTTTCTTGTGATAAAACTTGCTTTAATGACCTCCAAGTTCTTTTTTTGCCAAAACTGCTGGTCGGACGAAACTGCTGCTGGAAATCGGGGTTCTTGAATACTGTTTGAGGTTTCTTAGCTGGCTCTGTCATGGTCTTAAAAACAAAACGAAACCAACATTTTTCAACAGATTAATTTAAAAAGTAAATTGTTAAAGAAGTTGACTAAAGCAAAATTTTCAAAAGCAGTGGGAATATAATTTCAAAATTGTTTATTTCGTCAAAGTGAAGATGTAATACAAAGTACAGACATAAAAAGCTATAAAAATGATTATATTTAATAGAAAGAGTTGATTATGGTATTAATGTTCAGAGTCATCGGAATACGAAAGGACTAAAATTCTTCGAGTGTTGCAGCCCAAAGCACAGGCAATAGTTTGCATAAGAGCTCCGTTTGGTTGTCTCAAAAGGATTTTCGCCCAAGAACTTAAGACCAGAACGGACCAATAAAAATTGTCTTCTTCTCTGCAAAATTATGATTTAATTTTTAAACATTGTTTTTCTTTCAATGCTTATTCGGTAATGTTTTTTTAACTTTCTTTACTACCTTGGAATGTCAAAATGTTGTTTACAGCCTAAATTTCGGTAGTTTTCGATAACTTCAACTAAATTATTTTCAAAACGAACAAAAGCGTTTTCACTCGGCTCTATCAGACAGAGGATTGCTTGTTTGCAGAGGATTTTTATTTGGTTTCTTCTTGACCTGATCATGGACAAATTCCCTAGGGCCTTTATGTCCTAATTTTATCGTTTTATATTCGATTAATTAAAATTTCATTTAATGTTTGTAAGAGCCTGGACTGGAAAAAAATTGTCGATTTAAATTGACTGTACCGGTTTCATGGAATAGTTCAAATTTCAATCATTTTTTATGTTAAAAATACGTTCATTTTTAAAACACGATTTAAAAAATAAGTTCCGTTTATATAAGTTTCGGCTTTCCTCAAAATAAAATTTTCGGTTCTGTTTCGTGTTTTGATCGACATAAATAAAGGTCATATCAGGTTTCTTATAGGTTCTTGAGACAAAATACTCTCAAAAGTTTTGATTTTTGAGAATTAATGATTCCGTTTTTCCATTTTCAAAAATTTATGGTTCTTTTCCTACGTTCCGCAAAATCCAAGAAAATATTCGCGTTTTGTTTTTAAAATTCAGTGGTTCAAATTCGCATCCGTTCCAGAATTATTAATAGATAGTTCTTTTTCACGTTCTCATTACGTATTTTATTTCTTTTATTTTATTCCACGTTCCTGAATTCTGGTTTTTGTCCCAGAACCTGATTGAGATTCCGGTCCAGACCCTTAAGCAACAATAAATTATCCCCGGATCTGAAATATCATTACTTTTAATGAAATATGCAGCGTAACATGTACATTCTCTCTGAGAAAACCCGAATCCTTTACATGGAGAGACAGGTATCGTTCCATCAACTGCAATTCAGTCTGCAGGTACTGAATCAAATTGGTAGTCATGTCTGCTGTCGCAGTCCTAGATGGCGCTTGTTTTCGATTATTAACCCACCATCGATTCTGACTCTCTTCTTTCTTGTGGTCCACCTTTTTTTTCTTCCGCGCTGGTTTTTGCTCAACGATTTCCTCCATTATGGTTTTATTAACCGCCTTCAAGTACGTTGACAAACGACTTTTATTTTCGCGACATCTTGCCAACCCGTCACTCTTGTCAAAATACTCTTCGAGTTGTTTGAGATCAGACATATTTATGGGCTTCTTTTCTTCCTTTCTGGACATGTTTAGCAACTCTTGTCTCACCTTTCGTACTTTTTCTATCGGCTTCGAGTACTCAAAAGGTTCTGGCACCACCACAAGGCTCGAAACCTGCGGTTTTTGGTCGATGAAACTCGACAGGTTTCGCCACCAACTCTGCAGCAAACTTTGGAAATATGACTCGTTGTCAACATCTTGCTGACATTCAGCAGTGCGTGGTTCAACACACGCTCCCATCCAGGTTAAAAATTATAAAATCAATAAGACTCTGAACATAACCGATTTCCATTTTTTTCAAATTGTTCTTTTGTTTACATCTGTTCATTTTTGAGTTGTTTTGTTTTTTCTTTTACATTTGACATTTGAATTTTAGTGTCAAAAAAAAAAACAAATTTCAAAGCCGGCTAACCTCCAACTTGCGTTTCGTAAGTACTAAAAAATTTTAACTTCAATTTTTCATGTTTTATTTATAATTTAAAATGGTATAGCTGTTTTGACGTTGTTTATATGTTTTGATATTTGAAATAAGATCTGAAGTAGTGAAGAAAAGGCGGGTAAAAATTGATTGACTAACCTTCAAGATCAGCTGATTGATATCGAGCAGCAGAGAGAGGGAAAGGTAAAGTGACGCGCAGCGGCGACAGCGCACAAGTGGTAGTAGCAGATCAGTTTGAAGGTCGAAAGGTCGTATTCAGTGTTGAACGTGTTGAAAATAGATCGCTCTGTTCCAGGGGAGTTTTTCGCTCTTATAATACAACAATTAACGAATCGTCCATAAAAATGGCTCGCAAATTTTACGTCGGTGGCAACTGGAAGATGAACGGAAACAAAAAAGATATCGAAGGCATCGTGGCCTTTTTGAAAGCTGGCCCGCTTGACCCAAATGTTGGCAAGTTGAAACAATCATTTTTGTTATCAAAATTCATTCTGCTCTGAGTCATCTTGTTAATCGCGGCAAATTTAAAATTATTATAAAAGAATTTCTTGTTCAGAAAAAGTTGTAACGTAAAACTGAAAATTAAAAAATTGAATTTTTCGTTTATTTTTTAATTTTAATAATTGAAGATTCAAGTTTTTGACGTGACATTCAAATTGAAATTTTCAGTTTTCGATTACAAATGTTGTTTTTTGGCAGGAAATTCAAACGAAATTTGTTTTCTCCTCCTTTTCTAATGTTTTTAGGGTGACATTTGAGATTTACCTAAGACAAAATGTTTTTTTTTTCATTTACAGAGGTAGTTGTTGGGTGCCCAGCAATTTATCTTCAATCCACAAAAAGCATTTTGCCACCAAACGTTAGCATTGCCGCACAAAACTGCTACAAAGTTCCATCTGGAGCATTCACTGGTGAGATCAGTCCTGCCATGTTGGTTGACAGTGGCATCCCATGGGTAATTCTGGGCCACTCTGAACGACGCAATGTTTTTGGAGAAGACGATCAGCTGATTGCTGAAAAAGTAGCGCATGCTCTGGAAGCCGGTGTCAAGGTCAATTCAAAAGCTAAACTAATTTTTCTATGTCAAAAATAACTTTTTTTTTACTGTCGTTATATTTCAATTAAGATTTTTCTGACAAAGTAAGTTTGCAAATAGTATACGTTGTTTCATCATTTTTTACTCTATCGGTCAAACAGGCTGACGATTTTACCGACCAAGCAAATTTGCAACACGATTTTTAACCTCAAGTTTATGTTTTTTACAGGTCATTGCCTGCATCGGTGAAAAATTGGAAGAACGTGAAGCAGGAAAAACTGAAGAAGTGGTTTTCCGTCAAACCAAAGCAATTGCCGACAAAATCAAATCATGGGACAACGTAGTCTTAGCTTACGAACCAGTTTGGGCCATTGGAACAGGAAAAACTGCAACACCCCAACAGGCCCAAGAGGTGCATGATAAACTTCGTCACTGGTTGGCGGAGACGGTCAACCCTCAAGTTGCTGAAAGTCTTAGGATCATCTATGGAGGCTCTGTTACTGCTGGAAACGCTAACGAATTGGCCAAGGAAAAGGACATTGATGGATTCCTTGTTGGGGGAGCTTCTCTCAAACCTGATTTTGTTAAAATTATCAATGCAAGGCAGTGAACAAAATGAAAAGAGAACAAATTTTCGCTGTAATTAACGAAATTTCTGAGTTTACTTCAAGTCAACTAGAGACAACAGAAATATTCAAAGTATTCTAATAAACTTGTTGATTTGGAAATAAGTTTTTTGTTTTTATTTTAGATCTTTCCTTTTATTTATGTTACAATTGTAAAACAAATACCAGTTAGAGATTTCAGTTACAGAAATCAGATATTTTTCACTTAAGTGTTTTTTGAAAATCGTAGAAAAAGAGATTAGAAACGAAAAGAATGCAAATGAAAACGAATATTTTTCATATATTAGTATTATCAGTACTATTTTTTATTAAAATACAAAGTTCAACATATCAATCAACGCAACATTCCTCGAGTAATAACATGTGCTGGAGGATCCAAATTTCTGATACTGTTTAGACCATCAGCTTTAGCTCTTGCAGTTGCAAGGTCCACTAAACTTCTGAAACTTCGCGGTTCCCAAATAGCCAAATCAGAAAGTGATTTTCTGTTCAGAAATATATTGCACTTTGCCAAACCATCCATAAGGATCTTTTCTGATATTCCGTGTTCCTGACAAACCCCTTCCAATCTTGTTTGCCAAAGCTGAAGAAAACAATCGTTCAAAATAAACAAATATTTTTTTTTTTCTTTACAAAAATTGTATTTTAACAAGTCTTATTGCAAATGTAAAGAATTTGAAAAATGAGTTCAAACCTTTTTTAAGTCAGCTTTTTTCAAAATCCTCCCCAGAGTTGCATATTGCATAGCACGACAAGCACCCCTGATAGCCAAACCGTAACAATTTTGTTTTCTGTTTTTGTAATGCTGAAACGAGAGAAAAAACATGTTCGATTGAATATTCCATCAAGTAACAAAAAACCTAACAACTTACAGCAGTCATTCGAAGGATACGACGTTTCCTCCAAAATTCATCAGGTCCCTTGTTCCTGGCAAAAAGTGTTAAAGATCTAAAAACCATTTTTTTTTCTGTTCAACAAATTTTTCTAGCTTCTTTACAAACAAGATTTGCAGAATAAAAACGTGAGGTTATGTCGCTAAAATGGCGGCAAATTCAAAAGAATCTTTTGGTTTAACTTTCAGATTTGTTTTGTTTTCTTTCTAAAATTCCAAATTTCTGTTTGTCAATACTATTCATTTCATTTTTTAATGTTTATTTTTTGAAAAAACTCCAAAATATTAACGAAAAAATGAAACAAAAGTTGGCATTCCTGGCAGAGACGTCCGCCATATTGGAAACTATCAAAAGCTGAAAGAGAGTGATTCGGGCAAGGAAACAGACAGTAAGTCGAAACAGGACAAATTCTTGACGTTTTTCATCGTAACGGTGATTTTGTTAGAATTCCAGCTTGGTTCCGTCACAAGTTTGATTAAACATGCCGAAGAATAAGGGTGAGTTGAACTCAGATTAATTTCCTTCTTGTCAATCGCCTGGAAACCATCAATGTGCTTTTAACCTAACCTACATTACTATTGTTATTATTCCCTGTTTCTATCCTGTCATTTCAAGGTACCCAAAAGTAATTCGCAATACCAAAATGTTTATTCTTATTTGTTTGTTACAGGAAAGGGAGGTAAAAACAGGAGGAGGGGAAAGAACGAAAACGAAACAGAGAAGAGAGAGTTGGTGTTCAAAGAGGACGGTCAAGGTTAAATTTATTTGTTATTTTAGTGAACAAAATGGATGACTTTTTCAAATTTTATTGTAATAATACTTCTGTCTGTTTTGGGTTTTAGAATACGCTCAAGTGACAAAAATGCTAGGCAACGGGCGGTTAGAGGCAATGTGCTTCGATGGTGTCAAGCGATTATGTCACATACGAGGAAAACTTCGCAAAAAAGTGTGGATCAATCAAGGTGACATTATTCTTATCGGGCTTCGTGATTACCAGGACGCTAAGGCGGACGTTATCCTCAAATACACAGCTGACGAAGCTCGCAATCTCAAAACTTATGGCGAATTCCCAGAAACTGGTAACAACAACATTTTGAAACTTCAATCCACATTATTTGCAATTTTGAGATTTAAATTTGATTTTTGTTGTTTGTATTAAAGATCAAAATACAAATTCTTTGTTTATGATGTTAGAATTTGTTTATGATTTTAGAATTGATTTCAAATCTAATTATTTGTTTACAGTGTTAACTATAATCTGAATGTTTATGTATTTATTTGCAGTTCGTATCAATGACACTGTTACGTTTGTCGAGGATGGATTTGATGAGGATATCGAATTCGGCGATGAGATTAGTGATGATGATGAAGATGATGTAGATAACGTAAGTTTTTTGTCCCAGAAACCAAGAACCACAAATGCATTTTTCATCTGCCAACGTATTCTAAAACTATTTATATTTGCAGATCTGATGAAATATCGAATTAAAAGCTGCCCTAGCATAATTGAAACATCAAACTCGCTGATTCTCAGAATTCAGTATATCAGCTATGTAATTTATCAACAGAGAACTTCACATTTGCAACCCAAAAAATCTTCAGCGCCACGTTGGAAAAACCCTTTTACGATTTTTTCTCTTTGTTTACATGAAATCAATTTATTAACATAACAAAATAGAATATCTAATCTACAGTGTTTTCATTTTTGTTTACTGTTGTATCTCTCTCTTTGATAAACTTCACTCGGTGGATATAATTTTAATGAAGTAGATATTTCTATTCAAATAAAAAAAAAATTACGTGAAAACAAACAAATACAACATTGTTATTGATTTTTCTCAATTCCTCTTTCTCTTCTCTTAAAAAATTCAACTCACAAAAAATGAAGGCGCGTTTGTAATTAGCATGACATTTGTGATTTTAAGAGAAACCTAACCTACAAATAAGTATTGCTGTCTCTGCCTAACTGTATAGAAAAACAAAGACAAACCGATACCGAGCGTTCTGACAATTTTGATCGGTTGTATTTGTCTAATAAGTGAGGTTAGAGTGAGAGGGGAAAATAAACAGTCAAGTTGATCGAGAGCGTTCGCCTCGAGCCATTATTATTCGTTGGTTGTTGCCGCTGATCGTACACGACCAAGTTAATTTATCAGCATTTAGTTAGCTCGTCGGTTCGAAGGCAGTGAAAAAAGTCGCAACAATGAGCGATCCAAAGAGGTAAGCGTTTTTTCTTCCAAAAGATTTTCCAACCCTTTTTAATTCCAAAGCAAAAAAAACTCGTCAGCGTTCAACCATCAATTTTAGCTTGTCATCATGTCGGCGCTTGCCACACAACATTTCCGACCGGGAAAAACACCCTATTTCATTGAACCCAAAACAAACGAACTGAAAATTAAAAAGAAAACAAAGAAAAAACGATGGGTTAGATTTCGCTAGGGTTAGTTTTTCTGTTCAATCGGTTTTATTCTAACCTTCAAATTATGGTTTTAGTGGAGATGACTTGGCAACAGCGATCTTGCGTAAAAAGGACAGGCCAAACAGGCTGATCGTCGAGGAGGCGACGAATGATGATAATTCGGTGGTCGCGCTTTCCCAAGCAAAGATGGACGAACTGCAGCTGTTCCGAGGAGACACGGTTTTACTCAAGGGTAAACGCCGCAAGGAAACTGTCTGCATTGTTTTGAGCGACGACACCTGCTCGGACGAGAAGATCCGGATGAACCGCGTCGTCAGGAATAATCTTCGTGTAAGACTGTCTGATGTGGTTTCTGTGCAGTCCTGTCCGGATGTCAAGTATGGCAAACGAATCCATGTTTTGCCGATGGATGACTCTGTCGAAGGATTGACTGGGTAAACATATTTGTTATGATGTATCCGTTATTTGTTATTACTTTTGCCGCGAACCAAAAAAAAGGTTTTTGACTGTTTAATTCTCGCCAGAACAAGTTTTTTATTTGTTTTGATTTTTAAAACAAAAGCAAAATTGTTGATTTATTTTCTGAAAGGCCTCTGAGAACATGTTTTCCGTTCACTTTGTTCCAAATTATCCAATTCTTAATTCTATTTTGTTTGTTGTTGTTTTGAAAAAATTAAAACGGAAGAAAAAGAAAGAGTTATCGCAGCCAACCAGAATTATTTCATTGTTGTTTGTTTTTTTATTTGTAGAAATTTGTTCGAAGTGTATTTGAAACCGTACTTCTTGGAGGCGTATCGCCCGATTCACAAAGACGACAACTTCATAATCAGAGGAGGTATGAGAGCTGTGGAATTCAAAGTCGTTGAGACCGACCCAGGTCCTTATTGTATCGTTGCTCCTGATACTGTCATTCATTGCGAGGGTGATCCTATCAAACGTGAGGTAAATAAAACAACAAAACAATATAAAGAATCTAATTTTCAAAATTAGATTTGTTCATCTCTCATTTATACGGCGATACTTTCTTAATTTTTTACGTTCATCATAAAAATTTGAAAATTAAAAAATTTACAAACATAATCATATGATAATAATGATAATAAATTGCAAGGCTAAACAATATGTTAAACTTCGGTGATGACGTGATCAATATTTTTTGAATAAAATTAACGAATATTTTTTACTTTTTAATCGGTGTAAACTAAAAAAAATCCATGAAGACCTTTAGAAATAGAAATGTTCGAATTAAAAAAGGTATGTAAAAACAAATTTTTGAAATTTCAAGCAAATTTCTGAAAGATGTAAGTAATTTCAGAAAAACTTTTATTTCGTTTCAATTGAATAAAATGTTCTAGAACAAAAAACAACAAATTTATGTGTATAAAAAAGAAAATGATATACAACTTTTGGAAAAATAAAGGTCGGCTCACTAAACATTGTAAACTATAAATTTCAATGAACAACACAATAAACTAAACTGAAAATTTAAAACTACACTTTCAAATGTAAACTTCAAATTTAGATGGACGACACTTTTCCATTTTCACAAAGAGCTAGTTCCTTAACTATACGAGATAAAAATAAACAAACATAAAATTATGGTAAATCCTTTCGTTCACAAATACACAATTAATTACAGAATCTAAAACCAAATAAAAAAAATTTCTACCGTTTCGTTATAGAATAATAAAAGCAATTACAAAACGTTGCTCTTTTACATTTAGGAAGAGGAAGAAGCCCTAAATGCAGTGGGTTACGATGACATTGGTGGCGTGCGCAAACAACTGGCTCAGATCAAGGAGATGGTGGAGCTGCCCCTTCGCCATCCCTCTCTCTTTAAAGCAATCGGAGTGAAACCACCCCGCGGAATTCTGCTTTACGGTCCTCCAGGAACTGGAAAGACCCTGATAGCCCGTGCAGTAGCTAACGAAACCGGCGCCTTTTTCTTCCTCATAAACGGGCCAGAGATTATGAGCAAACTCGCCGGAGAATCGGAGAGCAACTTGAGAAAGGCTTTCGAGGAGGCGGAGAAAAACTCGCCGGCCATCATCTTCATTGACGAACTTGACGCCATTGCTCCCAAGCGAGAGAAGACTCACGGCGAGGTAGAGAGACGTATTGTTTCGCAGCTTCTGACTCTTATGGACGGCATGAAACAGAGCTCCCATGTCATCGTCATGGCCGCTACCAATAGGCCCAACAGCATCGACGGCGCCTTGAGACGTTTCGGAAGATTCGATCGTGAAATCGATATTGGAATTCCTGATGTTACTGGTCGACTTGAGATCCTGCGCATCCATACGAAAAATATGAAACTTGCTGAGGATGTCGATCTTGAAGAGGTAGAATTTCTTTCTTGTCTAAGAAAAGACGAAGAATCTTTTATGTCCCTACAACTTATTCATTTTTTCAAATCTTTTCTCAAAATACAGAATACAAAGTTTCAGATGTTCATTTAGGTTCGTATTAGCATTGAACAAAGTTTTTTTAATGATTACATACTTTTCAGATCGCTGCCGAGACTCACGGACACGTAGGAGCAGATTTGGCATCCCTCTGTTCCGAAGCTGCTCTTCAGCAGATTCGTGAGAAAATGGACCTCATTGACTTGGAAGACGACCAGATCGATGCTGAAGTTTTGTCTTCTCTTGCTGTTACCATGGAGAATTTCAAGGTACCTTTTTCAACTTTTTTTACGCATGAGTACATTTTGTGTTTTCTTTTATCACAGAATTAACTAAAATAGAATTAAAAATAGATTCTAATTAATTATACATATTTGTTTGATTTATCCTTCGCTGATTTGCTTTTTATTATATTTTTTGCTTATTTAAAATTTAAATTGATTAAATATCAATTTTGTATTGTTTCAGTACGCCATGGGCAAGAGCAGTCCAAGTGCTCTTCGCGAGACCATCGTGGAGGTCCCGAACATTACCTGGGACGACATCGGAGGTCTGCAAAATGTCAAGATGGAATTGCAAGAGTTGGTGCAGGTAAAATTAAAGATCTACTTTTCACTTCTTATTATAAAAAATACAAAATGAAAAGAAAATCTAAAAATTAAGTATACAGTGTATGAACTAATTTTTGTTTGGTTTTTCTTTTCAGTACCCAGTGGAGCATCCCGACAAATTTTTGAAATTCGGTATGCAACCATCGAGAGGAGTTTTGTTCTACGGTCCACCGGGTTGTGGTAAAACTTTGCTCGCCAAGGCTATTGCTAACGAATGCCAGGCTAACTTCATCTCTGTCAAGGGACCCGAGCTGCTCACCATGTGGTTCGGAGAGTCCGAGGCCAACGTTCGAGATGTCTTTGACAAGGTAAAATGATCAAAAAAAATTGTTTTCAACAACCTAAAACATTAATTCCATTTTTTATTGCACATTTTTTATCATTTTGTACCATTTAATATTGTATTCCAGTACTCGTTTTTCTAGTTTTGTAACTTTGTTCAACGCGAAATTTTAATTATGCAAATTTCACATTGACATTTAAAAAATGAACATTTGCCATTTCCAACGAAGTATAATAAGTTTAAAACATTGGTTGTGATCGAAAAAGGTGACTAATTGTTTTTGAAATTTTTAGGCAAGATCCGCAGCTCCCTGTGTTTTGTTCTTTGACGAGTTGGACTCGATTGCAAAGTCCCGTGGAGGCAATGTGGGAGACGCGGGCGGAGCCGCTGACCGAGTTATTAACCAGATCCTAACAGAGATGGACGGTATGGGAGCGAAGAAAAATGTCTTCATCATCGGTGCTACAAATCGTCCGGACATTATTGATCCTGCCATTCTTAGACCCGGACGTCTTGATCAACTCATCTACATCCCGCTGCCAGATGAAAAATCACGCGAGGCTATTTTCAAAGCCAATCTACGCAAATCGCCAGTTGCCAAGGTTCAAATTTCATGTTTTTTTATTAAGTGACATCAAAATTATGTTCTAAAACTTGGAAATATCAAATTAACTTGTTCTTGAACTTGAAAAAGTGATTTCATTTTTCGTGATGTTTTAGGATGTCGATTTGAGTTACATCGCCAAAGTGACACTCGGATTTTCTGGCGCTGACATCACTGAAATTTGTCAACGTGCTTGCAAACTTGCCATCAGACAATCTATAGAAAACGAGATCCGTCGTGAGAAGGAACGCCAGGCTAATGCATCTCAATCTATGGATGTATGTAATTCTGACAGTGTTTTTTTTCAATTTGTATTTTCTCGATTTCCTAAGTTGAATAATGAATTTTTATTTTAAATTGACATTCTTTTAGATGGACGAAGAAGACCCAGTTCCTGAAATAACAAAAGCTCACTTCGAAGATGCGATGAAATTCGCTCGTCGTTCTGTCTCTGATAACGACATCCGTAAATACGAAATGTTTGCACAGACTCTGCAACAATCTCGAGGATTTGGAACCAACTTTAGGTAAAATCAAATCCTGAAAACCGTATAGAAACATTGAAAAATGAATTTTGTGCAAAAAAAAAAAAAAAACAAAACGACTACAGAGTGGTCAAATTGTTATAAATACATAACAACAACAATTGAAAACAGTCATTAAAAAAGATATAAAATTAAACTTTAAATGTTTTATATTTCAGATTCCCTCAAGGAGGAAACCAGGACACGACACAGGGCGACGCAACGTTCCAAGATGACGGTGACGATGACCTCTACAGTTAAATTAGTTTAGACAACAAGAAATAACGATCGAAAAAACGGCGACTTGGAAAAAAAATGAAACAAACAAGCAAAAATCTTATCAATTAATTGGAGTTAACTAAAGATGAAACACTAAAAGCTTGCAACTGGCCAGCCCCTGTTTTGCAAGCGAGTCAAAGCTCGAGGGAGGGGGCGCAACTTTCATATTTATAAACCATTCATAATTTTTCTATGTGATACGCGAGCAAAAACGTGTTTGTAACAAACTTTGTACGTGAGGCTGAATTTCGTCTGCGACGTTTTTGCTTGTACGATGTTGCAGCATTTTCTAACTACATCTTATTCATTGGGTGGTCACTTTATTTTTTATTTTTTTTTCTGTTTTTTATAAGATTCAAAGATATCGTTTAAGCATATAACAAAAGCTGATGATGGTTACAAGTTTGTTAGCGGTTTGCATTGGTCAGCACAATGCAGCAAACGAAAATTAAAAGAATAATAAGAAATGTATGTTATTTCTCGAATTTCTCACGTCAAACTTTTTATGTTCTATAGGTTTAGCGATTGAAAAAAATGAATAAAAACTGTATGAATACAACCAAATTAGGCGTTCTTCATTTTTCAAACTTCAACACATTCTTAACTTTTTTTACTCCAAAAGACAAGATTACAATTTTAAAAATCATTGGTTGTTTTTATACAAGAATGAAGTTTTTCTTTTTTAAGTTTAAAAATCATTTAAAAGTGAAAAGTTAAAACTGAATGTAAGTTGAAAATATGTGCCGAGGTAAAAGTGAAAATTCGGTTTAAATTATTTTGATTTGAGTTTTTTTATCTCGTCTCGAAAACAATGCGCCAGGCAGTAAACTGAGGCAAGTAAGAGGGTAAAATGAGCAGGCAAGTTGACTCCAGCAACGTTCGCCTCAAGCCATTTTTCGTTGGTAGTTGCCGCTGATCGTACACAACCAAGTTAATTTGTCTGCACTCAGTTGGCTCGTCGCTTCAAAGACAGTCAATACAGTCTCGACAATGAGTGATCCAGAAAGGTGCGTTTTTTTTTCATCAAACAATTTTCCAACCCTTTTTGATTTTATTGCAAAAAAATTCGTCAACGTTCAACCATCAATAATTGAGGGGTTCATCTTTTTGTTCAGTCGGTTTTATTCTAACTTTCTAATTGTAGTTTCAGTGGAGATGACTTGGCAACAGCGATCCTGCAAAAAAAGGACAGGCCTAACTTGGACCAAACAGGCTGATCCAGGCTGATCATCGAGGAGGCAGTCAACTTGGCTCGAGCAGCGTTTGCCTCGAGTCGTTATTTGTTGGTGGGTACCATTGGTGGTACACGATCTGCATTAAAAGTCGTTACAACGAGTGATCCAAAGAGGTGAGCTATTTTTCTTCCAAACAATATTCCAAATAATCTGAAAATCAGAGAAATTAAAGACAATGATTGAACATTTTCTTGAAAAAGTTTTGTTTATTATAACTACAAACAGGAAAATTCTATAGCTATCATCGTCATTGCATTTTAAAATTATCAATAATTCTTTTTTTCACTTCTTTTTAACTTAAATAATGACAAAAATTGAAAGTTAAGTAAAAAATGTGTAAATTTAAAGAAAGTGTTGTACATTTCAGATCGCTGCCGAGACTCACTGTCACGTAGGAGCAGATTTGGCATCCCTCTGTTCCAAAGCTGCTCTTCAGCAGATTCGCGAGAAAATGGACCTGATTAATTTCGAAGACAATCAGGTCGATGCTGAAGTTCTATTTCCTCTTGCTATTTCGTACAGGCAGAATTTCAAGGTTCCTGTTTTTACTTTTTTTTTGCACATGAGTCTATTTTGTGTTTACAATATAATTAACTGAAATGAAATTAAGAATTGCTTTTTTTCAATTCAATTCACAGAAGTGCATTCAATTGCACCGCCAAGCGCAGTTCAAAAAAGTGAAGTGATTATCAACGTGAACTTGATAGTCAGCTCAGACAGGTTCATTATTTCCTCGATTGCTTTGATAAAATTGTTTCCTTTAATAAAATGAAAAAATATAACTTTATTTTCATTTCCCGATTTGAATTGAGAATGTTTTATATTTTCAATACGAAACGCGCTTTAAATTGAAAGCGTTATAAAATAACAAATATTTTACATCTTTACTTCTTTACCAGCTAAAAAGAGACAGGCCACAACCTGATGGCCTAAAACCTAACCTAAATTTAAAATTTGCGAAGAAGTAAAAAAATTGTTTCATCACAGAATCGTAAAAATGAGACCAGACAAAAAAATTACTAAAAAATTCAATTATGATTAAGTAAATTACTTTTGCGATAGTTGCGAAATAAAAGGAGCGAAGAGAAAGAAGGTATGGTGATGGAGGGGTGGAGAAGAGAGACCAGGGGCGTATTTCGGGCCGGCCGGTTAGCCGGCACACCGTTTCTAGAAAATCGCACGGAGACACACCGCGTCCGACCGCGTCCACGAGAAATGCGCCTGGCTGATTGACAACAACAATTTTAATCTCTTTGTTGACAAGAATCGTCTGATTCCACCACGAGATAGATGTTGGCTTGATTGTTCAACAATCGCGTATATATTTATACACGAATTTTGTTCCAAATCAGATAGCCGGGCATGCGATGTGTATTAGCAGAAATATGGCTTGCTTTCAAAATGTGAGTCACCTTGTTTTTATCAATAAACTTTTTTCTCTTTTACGACCCGACTTGTTTTCACCACTTTAGAATTACGCAACCCTAAATTTGTTTATCTACTTGACTTTTGTTATTTTCGCCTACTAGAAATTGTTTTGATACGTTTGCTATTTACTTTGTTTATTCCTCTTTTCAAAATCAAATTCGCATGACCTTGCAACAGTAATTCGTTTACAATTCTTATAACGGTAACGCAAAATATTTTCTTATATTTGATAAAATTTGAAATCAAAGAAATTTTCCCAAGAAAGTAAACAAGACAGTGCCAGTTTTGTAAGTAGTAAAAACATTGATTGAATGTCAAGTTATTTAATTAGCGATAAGATTTGTATTATGTAATAATCCAGCAAGCGTCCGATATTTTTTTGCGATTCGGCGAGTTTTGCCTGCAACTTCTCACGTTTGGTCGCTATTACGCAACGCGCCACCACGTGGTGCCAAAATGTAAACAAAGGGCATGTCGCGCGATGTCCCCTCCTTCGATTCCCAAAACCAAAGCAAACATTGTTTAATATCTTCAAAACAAATTGTTTCAGCTAGAAAACAACATAGTTTACTTTCCAATATTGTCTTATATTTGTCTTGTATCAATCGCGATAAAGACGAAAAAAGCCGACTAAAGACAACGGGAAAAAACTTATCTTCTTTTTTTTTACGTTCTTGTTTACGTCCTACCCGACCGGATGTTTTTGTCAACGACCTTGAAACGAGCATAGTTTGTCAGTTCAAATGAAAAGGAAAAGACTTGTTATTTCTTGCTATTTTTCTTCTTCACTATATAAATTTATGGGTCAGTTAATTATCGGACTATTTTTTACGTTTGGTTTGAAAAGAATTTAGTGAATTTGTCGTTCGAATGGAGGCAAACGCCAACATAAACGAGGCCTTTCTTTTCTTTTGTACAGAGTCGAGCCCAGTCGAGCCTAATAGAAAGGGACAGAGAAAGAGAGAAAGATAGAGAAAGAAAAGAGAAGCCGCAAGCTCTGTTTTCGACTGCCAAAAGTACTGCGCAGTTGCCGGGCTCTCGCTCGCGTCTTTGTTTTTAACGGCCGAGTTTGTATTTGCAATTACCATTTTCGATCAACAATCGATGCAATCGTACATAATTAGATTTTAGCATTTTATCAAACTTGAAATTAAAAATAACGAAAAAAGTACAAATCTTACGATACCTCTTTTTGAAATTTTTTAATAACGCTAATTAAAACAATGAAAATAATAGAATTATCAAATCGAGGAATTTCGTTTCCTGCTACATTTGTAATCAACAATTTTTCCAAGGTTGAACTATAGTTGTTGGCGCGCAGTCGCGAATCAGCTACATTGTCTCAAGTTATTATTATTGCCAACAAAATACAAATTGCGTGTATTTTTCCTCACTGACCTACCTTATAATGGACAAATCAAGTCTGACAAACATCGGACTATTTTTGTTTTCATTTGCGTCAATCCGCTAAGGGCGAGACTTTTGTCCCGATGCAACAACGATGATTTCGTTGTGGCTGGTCACCGCATTTTATTTATAAACAATCGGATGCGTTACTAATTATTCTTTCCAAGGTCAAACTCTTTTGGCAACACGATTCAAAACAAAACAATTACATAAATAAAAGAATTTTTTTTCAGAATGATAACATTTTTGAATAGCGCAAATAAAAATATACAAATTATAATTTTGAACAATAAATGCCTTTTAATATAATGACCTTCAATACCTCGTTCAATACAAAAAGACAATGAAAAGATACAAATTTGAATGAAAATATGAACGATACAAAAACCAATAACTCAAAATCCACCCAAAATGGAAAAACGAATAAAAAAATGCCAAACAAAAATGTCTAGTTTTTTGTAGGTCGAAACAAAGTAAAGTCCTTTCCCTTTCGACCGCGCTCATCCCAACACGTACAAGAAATCGGCAGGACGTTTTTTCCTATGAAAAATAATAGTCCGGACGGGTCCAAACACGCAACGTCAAGTTTCATGAACCGTCTGTGCGTCGCAATGGTCAACGCGGGTTAATTATAAATTAGAACGAAATATAATAATAAAGACAAAACGGACCCTCAGCACAAAATCCAAAATTAAATCGGGCGTTTGCGTAAGCGCGCCAATCTAGACGTCGCGCGAGCGAAAAAGAGCCAATGAACTTGAGTAACCTGGCTCTCTCAGAGAGGTGTGTGCGTGTATGTGGTCGTTTGCAAACCAGCACCACTTAACTGTAAACAACATTGTATTGTATAAAAAAAAAAACAAACAAAATAATCGAACTAAATACACTGACGAATCATGAAAGCCTACAAACAAAGCAGATAAATGTACACAAAAATCCAAATTTTCAATGTTTTTTTCAGGGAACCTGTTGTGATGAGTGTGACGAGATAGAAAAGGACAATGAATCAGCAACAATCGAAATAGGTAAATAAACAATTTTTGCATATATTTTTCAATTCATAAAACGAAGAGGAACGTAGCACAGAAATAAAATAGAAGTGAACAAAGGCGCAAGAGCGTTAAATCTGTTGTTTTTCTTTACATTTTAAATATCGAGTGAGATCAGTAAAATTGTCATGGTCAAACATAGGTAGGTAGTATACATCTGATGTAAACCAGAGGTTCGAGAGGAAAAATGTAAAACAAAAGTATTAGGTCTTGTAAAAAGAGAGAGACGAAAAAAGCAACAAGGAGCGTGGTTTAGCGTGGTGTACGTGACGCGCGGCGCATATAGCAGAGGGCGTCGTCAAATCCGTTGGTAAGGAGGGTGAAGGGGCGGAGATGCGCGCGCACCCACCGTTATAACTCTTAGCCACTCTTAGCTCTCCAAGACAACAATAAAAATGAGCCGCATACCAATTTCCATTTGTTGATCAACCAATGATCAACAAAATCGAACATATTACAAAACAAACTAACGAAAAGTTGAAAAACTTTGTCAAAAGTGTTGACGAACCTGTTGTCAAGTAAAATGGACAATACAACTTGAGTTTGATGAATACAATGTCAATTGGTCAATGTCAAAAACGTCAACAATGACTTGGTTGAATAAGTTATGAAATGTAAATTTAAGTTATGGAATGTCAATTTAACTAATACAAAAAATTGAAACAAAAACAAATCAAGCCAATGAATTAACTCTAAATAAAACCCAAACTGAAAATTTAGAATTCAAACATACAATGAAAACAAAAGAACGAATTCAAAATGAAACAAACATTAAAACAATCAAAACAAAATGTAAAAAGAACGGGGAACGGAGCAGAAACAAGCATTTGATAAAAACAGGTTCTGAGAAAAAACAAAAACAATTTCAAGAAGGTCACAAACAACACACACAACAGTATACAATAAAATCAAAATCCAAATTCGATGTCGATGACGATACCAACCCTAAATACAAGACAAAAAAACGGAACAAGACCAACAGATAATTTGAGCAGGCATAAACAAAACAGAAAAGGTCACGAACAAGAATAAACGTTAACAACTTAATTACAAATTGTCTGACGAAACTACCCTCAAAACCAAATCAACAAATTAGATGACGCAAATGCCAAGTATGAATGGATCAAAACAAAGAATTTGCAACAAAGAAAAAAAACTCCCTTTTTATAATACAACAGGGCCAAAGCAAGGACTAAAGCAAAGTCGGAAAAAGGACACAACTGTAAACAAATAGAAAAACAATTTTATTAATTGCGATGAGAATGTTTAGCCGACAAATCTAAAAGAACAAAATGGTGTGATGTAAAACATTGGAGTGGTGGGGAGGGTGAGGTGATGTTCCGGCGTACGTGTCTGTGGCGTCGGAGCGGCGGCCATGTTTGCTGGTCAGTCGGAAACCAGCTGCCGAGCAGTGAGGGACGGTGAAGTAATTGTGGCCAGATGTGTTAGCCGAGGGGAATTTGATGTGCCTGCGAGCCTGTGATAGGAGGCTGAGCGTACCGAGAGCCGAGACCAGCCGGACGGAGAGAGCGAGAGTTTTGAAGATCACGCGGTGACGGCCGACAACAACCAGAAGGCCCAAAGGCGAACCAGCAGAAACGACATTTCGACATTTCTTTTTCCACCCTTCTCATCTTTTGATTTCGCCTCGAACCAGTTCTCATTGTTTATTTACTGTGTAAATAAATTGTAAATAACGTCGCGAGTTTTTCGAGATAAAACAAAAAGTGCGAGACGAAATTAGCACGCGCGCGCGCTCTGTGATAGTGTACGAGAGTGAGAGAGAAAAGAAAACGAAAAAAGAGGAATCGTTCGTTAGATAGTTTTTATATTTATTTCAATCTGTGATATAACCGGATCGCGATCTCGCGGTCCTTTTGTATATACGACTGACTTTTATACGGGTGCTAAAACACCTATTCTCCACCCCGCCATTTTTCCATCCTCGATTTAACTATGGTCGAGAAAATCCTCGAGGAAAAAGACGACATCCAAACCGCCAGAGGTGAGTTTTCTTCGCAATCAAAATTAAAGTCTGCTTCAAGGTCACGGTTGTTTTTGTTTTTGTCCCTGCCATCATTCGGACCCAATTTCTTACTATCGATTTGTGATTGGTACGCTCCTGGCCGCCGCCATTGCCGACGTGCAGCTGCCGGCGAAATTTCTCGAACGTTCAATCTATTCAACCTTCCAACCTTCCTTTTAACATTTTTATTACTTTGTTTATTTTCGTTAACAAAATAATGATGAAAGCGAATGGAAAATAAAGACTTTCGTTTCGCTTTGTTTACTAAAACAAAATAAGTCTTTTTTGCAATTTTTTATAATTGAAATTATGAACAAATGAAAACAAAATGACAAAAAACAAATGAAAACAGATTTTTATTTTAAAAAAAGAATTTTTGTAAACAAAAATATGAATAAGAATTGAGTAAAGATTGTTGACGTTTGCAAAAGAACTTTCTCGAACGCGATTGATTGGCGAGCGTCCAATCAAACTCAAATAGGTATCATAATTTGTTCAAATTGCATGACGCGACTAGGTATCTTAGAACAACAAAACTACTACGCGTCTAACATTATTTAGGTTACTGGGGTTATATTGTACACAGAGGCGGACCGGTTGCGCGCGCAATTCTCAAGGTCAAATCAACAAAGGGGGTGAATCCAAACGTAAAATTGATATCTATTTCTCTCCCAAAAAATGCCGTTAGATACCAAAAAAATAAAACAAAGCATAAACCAATCAAACAGTTTGAAATTATAAAAGTGTAATGTTATTTTTATGTAAAGTAAATATAATATAAACAATTTCAGAATGTAAAGTTGTTTTGTTATTGTTGAATTAAAAATTAAAAAAACAAGATTATTCGAAAATATTTTTCGTTATTGTTAAGGAAAGGAATCAAAAACTTGAACAATCGAAAATGTGAGTTTTTGTTTCGTTATTGTTTCAGGGGAAGGAGGATGTCGCGAAGTAGCATCGACAGGCGAGTCGATGTGCTCGGTGCAAGCACGTAAGGAAGAGGCCCGACGCAAACGTCGCAAGAAGAAACGTTCCGGCTCGTCCCTAGTCTCGTCTTGCTTTCAAGGTCATTGTTTATGCTAATTCAATTTGTTATTTTAGTGTTTCATAACAAATTGCAAAACCACAACAAACGATTATGTATTTCTAATGTAAGTTTTCATCTTACTTTTGTTTTTTGTTTACAACCGCTTTTGGCAGTGAAGGTCGATTTGTTTGTAAACAAACTTATCTTTTTGATATACTATCTTTCTTTTGGCCTTAACAATTATATTTCAATTATTTCTCTTTACAAATTTTCATTTAAATCCTTAAAAAAACATTCAAGAATTATCACAGTTTGTTTAAAAACATTTTTATTTGAGTTTGTTTTTTCATTTCCAAGATTTCGAATGTAAAACACAAAATGTATATTTAAAATTGTAAATGTAAGAAGAAGGTTTTGAAGTTGATTTGAATTGATTTATTTTGAACTGAAAATGAAAGAAAAAATTGTGTGTTTGCAGAACTTTACAAGTTAACAGGCGAGATTTTGGGTGAAGGTGCGTACGCTTCAGTGCAAACATGTGCGTCGATCCACACCGACCTCGAATTTGCAGTGAAGATCATTGACAAGATTCCAGGCCACTCGCGGGATCGAGTGTTCAAAGAGGTCGAAACATTTCATCATTGTCAGGGCCACCCCAACATCATCCAGCTCATCGAGTGCTTTGAGGACGACGAAAAGTTTTACCTCGTCTTTGAGAAGGTCAACGGAGGACAACTGCTCAGCCGCATCCAGGAAAAGATACACTTCAGTGAACGCGAAGCCAGCCATATTGTTAAGGAGATAGCCAGTGCTCTCAATTTTTTGCACAAGAAAGGTATTACTTTTGCTTCCAATATAATCAAACTATCAAATCAAAACATTACAGGTTTTTGAATAATTGTTGTATTTCGGTCTGCAGGTATAGCACACAGAGATTTGAAGCCAGAAAACATCCTGTGCGTCTATCCGGACAAGTTGACACCAATAAAAGTTTGCGACTTCGATTTGGGGTCGGGTATCAAGTTCAACAACTCGATGTCATCGCCAGTTGCGACGCCTCAACTTTTAACACCAGTTGGCAGCGCTGAATTCATGGCGCCGGAAGTCGTGGAGGCGTTCATCGGCGAGGCAAATTACTACGACAAGCGTTGCGATCTCTGGAGCCTCGGTGTGATCATGTACATTTTACTGTGTGGCTACCCGCCTTTCTACGGCAATTGCGGCGCCGACTGTGGTTGGGAGCGCGGCGAGAATTGTCGCGCTTGTCAGCAGCTTCTGTTCACCAGCATCCAGCAGGGACGCTACGAGTTTCCCGACAATGAATGGGCCAGCATCTCGAACGAGGCCAAGGACCTTATTAGTGGCCTGCTCGTCAAGCAGGCCAGCCAACGCTTAAGTGCTGAGTGCGTGCTCAATCATCCTTGGATTAATCCCGGGCCTCCTGCTAATGATATCGGCAATCGACCGCTCATTACACCTCAAGTTATGAGGTCACTATACATTTTTTACTTCTCACAAAGAATACTCTTCAAAGTTGAACTCAAACACTGATAACAATTGTACTTTTCAGACGCAACAATTCAGCTCGCGAATTATCAGCGTTTGCCGAGTCAGCGATGGCAGTGAACCGTGTAGTACTTCAACACTTCTCCGTGAACCTGGAGGAACTGCTGGAAAATCGTGAACTGTTGGAAAATCGTGAACCACGTCTGTCAACATCGTCAACGGACGACGACAACCACCCCTATGGCCACTTGTCGGACTCATCAAGCGAGCGTTCGGACAGCAAACGTTGCGGTCACCATTCGTCTTGCGAGTTCGACCGTCACGGTTCAACCTGTTCGGTGCGCTCGTCCTGTGACTTTGGTGCGATCAAGACTGCTCGTGCACGCGCCTCTTCCATCTCCGACAACAACAATCTCATCGGCCTGTCGCCCCCGAGCGAAAGTCGTCTCATGCAGCGTCGTATCAAAGCACGTGCAAGCCTCTGCGAGAGCGTCGCGTAATTGCATTTCCTTCTCAACAGACAAAGTTATCTTTTTTCTGATTGGCCCGGGCCGACCAATCGTCTTCGTCTTCGTTGCTGCGCTCTTCCCATCCAGGGGGCGCCACTATTCCAGCTCCGCGCTGTAAATATGTTGTCTATTTTTGTAGTCGCGCGGCGTTCGGACCACCAAAGAAAGAAATGTTTTTGCGAAAGTGGCGCCCCCTGCTCGACTCATTTTTTGTCAACTCTCATGTTTGATTGACTGTAAATAAGAGCCATTTATCATCGATCAACGACCCCTCACAAACTCGTTGCAATCATTTTCTCCTTTCTTTTTCCAACATTTGTATTTCTCACCTCCAGAAGAAATTTCTTTTTCATTGTTCGTTTGCTTGAAAACTTTCATCGAGGCCATAATTTTGTTTCTGACTGTACACCTAGGAGCCCCCATTTTTCTTTTTTAGAGTTCTTTTTAACATGGGTGGACGAACATGAAGATCTGCGAGGGTTAAATTTTTGACTTTTTTGATTTGTTTGTGCGCGAGAAAGAGTCGGTTCAAAGTTTATGAAAGAGTGTGAAGGAGTAACAGATGAACTATGTGAATAATAAGAAAAAAAGATTGCGTTTGTTCGACGTTAGATCTAAAAACATTTGGAACTCAGTGGAACGCAAATCAATTTTCTGTTTCTCTATTCATTTTTTTCTTTATTTTGTGAGAAAATTTAATAACAAATAAACCAATTGACGTATCATTTTGGTCTTTACTTTTCATTTTCGTTTCCTTTCTTGTTTTTCTGCTTCTTTTTATTTTCTAATTTCTGTGTTTTGACTTTGTATTTTTTTTCATTTTCTGTAATTCTTGTTTATGTTTTTCTTGTCAAACCTGCACTTATGTCAACATACCTTGAGCTTAGAATCAGAAACTAAGATTTTTTACTTAGACATTTTTAGGTTTAAGAAAAAAAAAGAAACAAGATTGTTAATTGAGCAAAGTGGCCGAAAAGATGTTTTTTTTTAATATTTAAGCTGGTAGGTTTGTAGGAGTTCAAGATTATCAGGCTGAAAAAACATTAGTACGATAAGTTGTTTAAAGAATCAATTCTGAATTGATTTTTTGAAAAGTAACTTTTGTTCGAACTTATATTTTTTATAATCATTTGAGTAATTTTTAAGAACATTAGAAAAACCGGTATTTTTTCGAAAAATTTGGTGCGATTCAGATTGTGTAGAATCGTTACGAATGTAAATAATTAAAAACTGCTGCTTTTTTATTAGAACCAGAAGAGGCGGCCTAAACATTCAAATTCGTCAGTAATTAAATAATTCATCTGCGCTTGAGAAGTTTTTTTTTTAAATCAAAAGTTTGATTGCGTGCAAATTTTTTGAATCGTTAACAAACATTTGAATTTCATTTTTTCCCAACTTTTTTGTCACCGCAAAAGTCACTAATTTCTTAGATTCATTTTTTTTACAACAAACGTTAATTTTTAATGAATAATTAAATGTTAAATTACCTCGATAAGAAATTCACAAGAATTTCAAAAACCAAAAAAAGGGAGGAAGATATATCAAGTGAAATTGGAGGGTTAAAAAGTGTAATACAAATTTAACAGTTGCAATTTGATTTCCTATAGAATTCGATGTTGGCGAAGATTCGAAGTCTAACGACAGTTGCAAATGTTAAAAACAAAATTCCACCTCGCTTCGATCCACAGTGTGAAAAAATCAGGTGTGAAAATTGCATGAAAGGAAAAACAAAAAAGAAGTTGCGTGAAAGTGAAGAAAAGGAAAACATTTGCTGAAATACCTCATTTCCGCATAGTATTTAAGGTACGGTTTTCGACCTACGAATCAAGCATTTCATTCGTCGAATAGAAAAAAAAATGATTTTCGAATGGTCAAAACCCAAAAAATAAAACGAAAAAAAAAATACAAAAAAAGGAAAGAAAAAAATTGTGGTTGAAAAAAGGTAAAATCTTTTTCATCGCATAGAAATTTCGCGCGCGATATTTGTAGAGTGTAACGGAATGCGAACTTTTTCCGTCGCCATAAATAAAACCATTGTAAAAAAGAGCACCGAACTACAAAAAATAATTAGCGAAAAAAGAAACAAAAAAAAACAAAAAAACCAAAAAAAAGTTGCCAGCGAGAAAAAGGATGGAACAAATTGTTTCTCATTGTTGCTGCTGTTCGCATAGTGTTATCGACTATAATTCAATGAAAGATTATTTTTTATGAACCTGAGATAATAAGATCGTTTAACTAATGTTGATTCGACGACTATTTATATTCTTTTATCATCATTCTTCTGATTTTGTAGGATGTAAAAAAAGCACAGAAGAAAAAAATAAAAAAAGAAAAAAAATAAGTGAGGAGAAAAAACAAAAAAAAGTGTTTGAAAATTGATTAAAATCCGATTGAGTTTTTGCGTCAGAAGTAAAATGATTTTGATTGACAACAGAAGGGAGATATGATACTTGTCGACCGATCTATCAATTTTGTAAAATTTATTCTTAGAGCGGCATTCATGAATCATTTGTATACATTAATAATCGAAAGTATCAATAAAAAGATTCGAGATATTATTGTTCGCTTATTGTTTATAATCCTTGACTCATACCAGTCTAGAAAGATCATGTTATGTTATCATGCAAAAATATAGTTAAATTTTTTTCTCGTAAAATGTATAAATAAATAACTTGCTTTGTGGAAGTGTAATCAAACGATTACTTAAAATTACCCATAAAGTGACGTAACTATAAAAAATTATGACAAATTGTATAGATTACAATTTGCATAATAAAAATTGCAAGTACAACACCTTATTTGATTACTTTTATGACTTTTATGTAAGATTGTTTTTATTGTTTTTATTCATATATTTATAAAAAAAATCATAAGACGAAATAGGTCGAGCTAATTAACTTTATATTTTTTCAAGGCGACATGAGATTTCGTATTTTTCTATTTCAACACACACAAAAAACTTTTTCGAAAACAAAAGAGCTATTTATTCGCAACAATAATGAGGGATGGAAAGAATTAGAAAAGAAATATCAAACAAGCTTTAGACTTTTTTTGAAGTTTTTATTGAATAAAAAAATTATAATTTACTCGTTTTCTTCTGAGCGAAGACGGGCGTTAGCGTTGGTGACACGAATAGATAACTGTTGAGCTCTCTCAACGATCAGTTTTCGTTTCTTCGAACTCACTGCATGTGCAATCTCAGCACAGTATTTTCTGTTCTGCATCAACAGCACTTCGAGTTCCTAAAACAAAATCAAACCACAAAGTTACACCTCAACGAACTCTATTATTTATGTTTTAAAATTAAAAAGTAAACAGAACAAACCAAAAAGTGAGCAAAAATCTCAAAATTATAATTCAGAACTCGTTATTTGATTTCAAAATTAAATAAATGAACAAAGACAACCTATTAGTAAACTTAGAAACGACAAAATTAAGTTCCGACCAATTTTTCATTTACTTTTTCGAAACTAAGTAAGAAACAAACATAAAGTAAATAAAAAACCATCAGAAATGTAAAAAACATTATTTTTTGTCAGAATAAAAAGGAAATAAGAATAAAGTCAAGTACTAACCCGCACGTTATGGACAACCACTTTTTTGAACCCGGTTGGCAGCATGTGTCTTGTTTTTGCACTGCTTCCATAACCGATGTTTGGCATCAAGTATTGACCCTTGAACCTCCTTCTGACTCTGTTGTCAATACCCTTGGGTTTCCTCCAGTTTCTCTGCAAACAAAAACAAACTATGTCAAACAATAATGCAAACAGAAAAATGAAAAAAAAACAACATGTAGTTTGAGGTTGCGTCAGAATGAAAAATCATTGACAAATATGATTCGTGAGCAAAAATTAAAAAAGTTACACAAAAGTACAGAAATAAAATAAACAAAAACATTTTTTGAGGTTATGTCAGAAATTACAAATATTGTCGCGAAAATAACATACCTTGAGCTTGTCATAACGGTCGCTCTGGTGACGAATAAACTTCTTCGTCCTTTTTTTGACGATTTTCGGCCGGTAGGTGGGTCGGATGGACATTTTGCCGGGTTTTAAAAACTGTAACAAAACAAATCAATGGGTCAGTTGCACGTCTTTCATATGGCTGGAATTCGGAATTCTGGCATTTATAAAAGATAAATAACGTTACGATAATGGAAATTGGATATTGTTGTTATTGTTTCGATTGTTGAAATTATTTTTGTTCAAGGGATTGTTACACAAATATTGGATTATAAAATTTTTCTTGCTTACCACGACAAAGGAAAACGTCGAAGAGAATCGTTAAAGAGAAAAGAGGTTGGGTTTGTTCTTCGGTGGTGGTGTTCCGAAACCTCGGTTCGGTTTTCGGTATCTCTCTCCTTCTCACTATGACTCTTCCTCCTCTTTGAATGTAATTTGAACAATGTAATATTATATATTTGATCTTCATTTTGTTCCCTATTGTTCTCTAAACTCAAAAATGTATATCAACAAGCCTTTTTTTATAATTTTATTCTTTTCTTTGTTACCTGTCTTCCTTTTTTGAAATTTTTGTATTTTTATACGATATAGAGCATTTTTCGCCATTTTTTACTTAACGTGGTTTTTTTACTTCAAAGTGCGTGCTTATTTGTTTTGTATTTTAGTGAAAGGTCATATTTTGTTGATTTTTTAAAAATGCATTGACAAATGAATATTTTTCATAGTTCGCATTTTTCCTTGCACTTTTAAAAAGTAAAACTTCTCATTGTACTCTTTTGTTATATTATTTGTGTTTGCATTTTTCTTCGTGCTTTGTCAGAAGTGCATTTTTCTCTTTATTCATCTCTGTGTTTTGTGTATTTCACATCTTAGCTCAAGCTTACTTTTGTCAAGAGCCAAATATGTTTTTGACGCAGAAACAAGTTCTGCGAGCTCAACATTATTCTTTATTTCCTGAATCCTGATGATATAATTAAATAAGTTGCTTTTATAAATATTCTTATTTGGAACGATTGAAAGATGAATAAATTTTTGATCAAAGAGTTGCATAAATTTGAGAATGTACATAAGAGCAAAGAAATTCATTGAAACTCGATAATGATAACAACTCGCGATCGAATTGCGGCCACGCGCGACTATCACTTGAACTGCAACACGTGAGTTGCAAACACGTGATTGCTCTTTCACAGTGTTTCACAAATAAAACAAACCAAGTTCCACCTCTTTCATTGTTTATTAAAAAAAAAGGACCATTCAAATGTCATCTACTCATCAATTAAAATTTTATTCAATAACTGTTTCCTAGTTTTCATCAAGTTTCATCCTGCAAAAACTTTTCAACCCATAAAAAAAAAACAAAAAGAAAATAAAGCAAAACAACAACAAAACAATATGAATTGAAAATGCGAAAAGAAAGATAAAAAGAAAGTAAAAAGAAAAGAAAAGCGCAATGTAAGCCGACACCTTCAACAGACAACGTGGAAGTCGAAAAAAGTTCTTAAGAATGGGTGTCAGGGCTGAACACTCGCGTGAATGTCCTAGAAGCTCTGGCGTAAGAACGTGCTTCCACACGTGCCTTTCTCCACCAGATTGTGCTGAAACCTTGTCGGAAATAGTGCGCGCGCTATGGGCTCTTGAAGCTTGGATCATCTATGAAGTGAGGAGTGCGAAATCCGGTGGCGATGACAGAGGTCCTCAGTCATGAACGCTTCGCCTCGGTGGTAAAAGTGCAGGACGAGCAGGATGACCGACAATCAACCGGGTTCGATGTTTCTGTTAGTCCAACTACCATCGCTCTTACTTCTTTGGCTACCTCTCCATCAAATTATACGATAAACATGCAAAATACCAGTACAAAAGGTTAAAAAACAGAAATTAAATCAAAATGATAAACATAAATAGTTGATGACAAAAAATTGATCAAATGTTTGTTCGTTGAAATCAGCGATTGTTGATTCAATCAACAACTATCATCTGCGAGAGGTGTCCCTTTCGTCTTCCCACTTGAGCGACGAGCTGCTCATCGCCTTGAGCAACTCTCCTTCGTCAACAACTTTAGAAACCTTACGAATCGAGGCTTACCCGGAACTCAAGCCCTCGCGAGCCAAAATCAGCATCGACGCCTGGTCCAATTTCACCAACCATCATCCACGCATGAACTTAGTAGTGTGAGTTTTGAAATTTGATTATTTCCACTCCAAGTCAACTATTTTGTCAAACAACGCTTTTTCGCTAATCTGGACATTTTGTATTCTACGAAAAAGTCGTACTTGATGGTTTCGAGTTGTTGTTCAGGTCCTCGTACATGACGAAGGAGGACGACTTCGAGAGGATTATCGCGTCTCATATTCCAGTCACGCATTTGTATCTTGGCGAAGGTACACCGTCTTCGGTTGTTGCAATGATTCCAACTAATTGTCCGCGACTTGTAGAACTCGTCATTGGTGCCTATTCTTCGGACACTTTGGATCAAATTTTAGAGTCCACTGCTGAAGGATGTCCTGAACTTTCTGCGCTTGCAATTGGCGAATGTGAAATCACGTAAGTTTTTCATTTAGTTTTCATTTATTACAGAATTGGTTTTAGGAATCATATTTAACTTATGGAATATATATGACTTATATAAGAGTTTATATATGCTCCATATATGATTCCATGTCTGATTTTTATATAATCCATATAACATAATTCTTTCGTTACGAGATGTAGTTTGTATATGATCACATATACCTTCATATATGATCTATGTATAACTCCATATATGAATTTTTCGAATCGTTCCAGATGCACCGGTTTTGTAAAGTTCGTCGAATTGTGTTGCAAACGTCTACAAGTGCTTTATGTATGGGAAACATCACTACTTGAAGATTCAAATTATGACTTGACTCAACTAATATCAACAGTGTCTACCTTACTGGGGCGCAGTTGGCAACCAGAGTATATCCCAGTCTGGTAAAAACCAGACCTTCTGCAATACTCACTTCTAATTTTTCTACAAAAATTGTAATTATAAAGATGAAAAAGATTATATAATAATAAAAAACTATTTACATTGAGTATTAAAAGGGAAGCGAATTGCTGATTGATTGGTATCAAAAAAATATAAACTTTATTTAGTCCTTTTTCGGCTGTCCATTTCTGGAGCTGTTATAAAAGTCCACTTCAGTGGAGATACAATTTCACAGATCGTACGACGAATTAAAAGTCAGTGTTCTGGTTTCTAGGCATATTTACATGTACGAAACAATTCACCTTAAAAATAGTCGCGAAACAAGTGTTTTGCATCGGCGATAAAAAGTGACGTTAACGTCAACGTCCAAACGAGTGTTACAGCTAAAATTAATATGACATCGAGTTCCAAGTTACTTGTTCTTTCTTCGTCTAGGAAAACAAAAGCGAGGTGACGAGCTTTGTCTATGGCAGTCGCACTTTTTTGCAAGTCAACATCAATTCTCTCCGATTAACTCAAAATAACCAATTGTTCTAGCACCCATCGCTTCTTAACGAAAAAAAAAAAAAAAAAAAAAATTAAACAGAAACGAAAATTAGCACCACCTCCTTGGACCTAGTCCAGATAGTTCTACCACAATACTAAAATAGTTGAGTTCTTATGTACAACACACACTCATGAACGCAATTCGAAAAGTAATGTCACTTTAAAATGGCATGATGAATAGTAAGGCTGATTAGTCTGGCATATCGATAGATATTATCGGCACCACTGGCTTGTTCAAGTCAATCTTTTTGATGTGTTTCTCGTTCTTGTCAGATACCATCGGTTCGGAAGGTGGCTGGTCGTGGTCGTTTCGCGGTTGGTACGAGATGTTTCCATATTCTTGCAACAATGGACACAGACCCAACAGGAAATGGCAGAAATCTTTTCGAATACCAAACCACCCTGAAATGTAAAAGAGATTAATAGAATTCAAAAATTTTAGTATATTATCTTGTTTTATAGACAGATGAAAAAATGATTCTCACATCTATTTCCGCCTTTCGCTCCAAATGACATGCAGATGAGCGTGACATGAGATAGCAAAAGCGGTGTGGCAACAGTTGTATAATTCAAAGAAATGTCACCGTCGAGTTTGTTCGCTAACAGTACCTGTAACAAGATGATATTCAGATAATTATCTGAACGAACAAAACTTTCGTTCGACCAATGATATAAACGGTCTAGAAGGATTCAAAGCAAGGCTGACCTGAAAGACTAAGATTGGCACGACGAGGAAGGTGTAGGCAAATGCGGAGTTGAGCGAGGTGCGCCTCTGTCGGGCGTTGATCTGAGGCGTGCGAAGCAATACAGCCGCAAAAACTATCGCGTACAAAACCGCCACTAGTGACAGACAAAGCAGTGCCCACAGCGGTACAAACACCACCTCCCAGCTCCACGTTATGAACTCGTCGAGACGAAGCGCCAGGAATATGAACTGCAGCGCGTTCACCGCGCAAAACAACTCTAGCTCGAACGAACGGTCGTGCTTAACTGCCCAGATGCAAACCTGAAACCAAATTTCATCAGCATTTTTGGCAAAAACTTGTTAGTTGAATTTTTTTCAAAGTAAATTTAAATTTTGTTTACGGCTATCGAAACGATTGAGATGAAAATAAGCGGGATGAAAACCAGGATCCAAAGGTGACGCTCGGACTCGAGTTTGTCGCAGACAAGGAGCTCGAACATGAGCAGAATGAGGTGGAGGGCGAGGGTGATGAGCATGGCCTTGTAGTGGACGTAGGCCTCGGCCTCGAGACGCGCGTGTGGGTGTCGCCACCAGACGTAACTGCCCACCGCTGCTCCCAGGATCACCATGCCCTTCCAAAACCATATCGGACTGAACACCGACCAGTAACTCCATTCTATGTAACCGTCCAGGCGCAGCGCAAACAGCGCTGTAAATATCATCAGACATGTGTGCACCAGGAATTTACTGAAATTTCAATTAATGAATTAATTAACATGTTTATTCAAACAGTAACAAACAACTGAAATATTATGAAAAAGGATCAAAAATTAGGATGTTTTTGTTTTATATATAGTTTTTATATGGAGTCATATATGAGTATGGTTTAGAAAACCATATATGATGGTTTGTATCTGATTTTGTATATGAGCCCATAAATGAAATTTGTTTCATTTCAAAAATTAATAAGAGTATCTTTTCTATAGATGATTTTATTTAAGAATCACATTTGGGATCATATTGAACTCCATACATAACTCTATATATAGCACACAACCAACTGAAAGAACTGAAGAAAAAAACAGATCAAAATGTTACATGATATATTGCAAAATCAACAAACAAAGATAAAATTTGAAAAAAATGTTTTTGTTTCTACTGAGAAATATAATTGTGATAAGAACAAGTGCGGTTTTTAAAGTTAAAAAAACAATCATGATAATGAATTACGTACCTCGGGTTGAAGTCTTGAAACAATGTTTGTAGATTCATGATTAACATTTGATGAAAAATTAGGCCATCAGTTTTCGGAGCAATGCCATGTCCAGAGCATCACCACCAAGTTACAGAAGTCGCATACAATGCAGTGTCGAGATGTAGGCTGACCCTTGCTTTTGCGTCCATTTCAAAACAACATTAATAACTCAATTTTTTCTCTCGATCCGCTGCTGCGTGAGCGCAAACACTTCTCTTGTCCAGCTTGAAGTTGGTCGGAGGTCTTTTCGTTCTGTCTCTCTCTTTGTCTCTTCTCTCTCTTTTTATCACGTTCTACCTTACCGACCAAATTTGCAAATGCCATAAGTGTTTATGTTTTGAAGCAAAAGTTCATGCGAAAAAAAAGTTATTAAAAAGAATAAAAAAGAAATGGCACAATATTTTATACAGTTCTCGGGTAGGTAAAATGACAAAGTTGGATTTCTATGATAACATTTTATTTATCATACAACGTCGTAAAATACTCAACTGAAAAACTGATAGGCATGTGATGATAACATGATTGAACATTACTTAAAAAGGTATACTAACTTTTAATAGTATAAGAATGGATTATAATAGAGATTGTTTATCGCTATAAGAAAGTGTTCTAAATTATAAAGAAAATAAGTACATGCACGATTGTTTGGGCGTTTGTTGCGGCTACCAATAATAATAATAATAATAATAGTAAAAATAAAAACTGAAGTAGTCTGGTATCTGAACGAAGAATCGTGACTACAATTTATAAGTAAGCTCATCAATTTTTTTTCTTTTTTATCTTATGAGTTAAAATATTTGATTGCTCCAACGACGAGGGCACGAAAACTGTCACTCCAGCTTATCACCAAGTACAACAGAAGCATGTAGAAGATCATTTTTGTCAGAATATCAACCCAATACATTCTGCAAAGAAATAATTTAAAAATTAATTAATAACAGAGTTTTTGTTTATATGACAAAAAATTCAACTTATTTATTGAACAAAAAAAAATGATAAAATATAATTTGCATACACTCTCATATGTCTTCTGGCAGCAGGTAAAGTTTCAGGTGGTTCATTGAGGATATAAACTCTTGCAGCTCTGACGCACGACTCGAAATAAGCGTCCAACTCCATGTCATCGCCGTGTATCTGATAAAGGGCCGATTCCCTCGCGTTCAATTTGTCCCTTAATTTGAGCACATTTTCGTTGATAAAGTCCCACTGATTGTTTGCATAATACTCAAACACCTCAAACCCTTTTTGGATCCGACGCTGAACACGACACATTCTATAACAAATTTTATTTGTTAATACATCATCAATTCAAATGTAATAATTCATCTAATAAAAAATTCAAAAATCTCCCTTTTACTTTCTTGGTTAGATAAAAATACAACATTTATTATTGATGACTATTATTATTATTGACATTATCAATAAAAGAAGTTAAATTTCAGTTACAAAAAGTGAAAAAAAGGAAATTGTTTTATTTAAAAAAAAAAAGGATTGAAAACTGTACATTGGTGGGTATCCCGCGAAGAAAATGAGAGAATCGATGATGTAAGCCGGGATCATATGAAAGAGTATGACACAAATGTTGTGCATGAGTCGGGACTTTTTCATGCTACCCCCGGGGTACCAGACGATCCCATTTAGCGGCACTTTCTCCGTGATTCGTCGGCCTCGCTCGATAATTTCAGCCCATGATACCTGGCTCAAAACCGACACTCATTAAACAACAGGTTCTCATTGCAAAAAAAGAAGAAAACAAAAAGAAATGCACGTTTCAATCACAATCACGACTTTTACTGACTTTAAAATCACTGCTGCTAGTGAGGTTGTAGACGCGCTTGTCGAACTCCTTGTTGTAGCCAAAGTTCCACGAGCAGGCCAGGATGCCGTTGATGGCAATGTCAGCCGGCAGATAATCCGCGTAACCGTCTTCATTGCAGTACATTGTTCGAATTACACCTTTGCCAGCACCGATCAAAAGACCCGTTGGTCCGTTTATGTTGTCTGTCCAACCTGGTAATGGTTCCTTCCAAACTGGTATTACTATGCTTGGCCTACAATTTCATTTTTATACATTTTTATCAGTTAAAAAAGTTGACCGTTCTTATCACTTTATATATAGAATCATATTCATTTCATATATGGCCCCATATATGGTTTATATATGACTCTATATCTGAACCCAAATGTCATATTGTTCACGATTTTATAAATGGTCCAATTCATGAATCATGGATTCATAGACTTTCTTTATATATGGCCCCATATATGGTTCATATATGACTCATATATGATTTCATATATGGATTGACACGAGAAAGTGCAAAAAGTATTACCGCAAAATAATAGCGGGTATTTGTGACATAGCTTCCTCAACCAATCCTTCAGACAAGGCTTTCGTGAAGGCATATGTGTTTGGTAAGTTTCCTAAAATTTTGTCCGTCATTGCTTCGACCACTTCGTCCTCCATCCACTCGACACATTTGATTATTTTGTGTGGATTCGCTGGAGGTGGATACGGCTTCTCTCCTAGTACCTGAATTTAAAATTAAAACGAAAATAAACATGAAAAAAGTTAAAAAAAAAAACAAAAACAAGTTGTATCATTGTATTTATTCTCAATGTTGGAGGATTGAGAAAAAAGTGTCGGCTGTAAAGCAATCAAAGACTGAAGAGACAAACTTTTTCCTCGAGATGACAATAGGCGGTGCTAATGTGCGCGAAAAGTACAAGTTGTTTCATATCTTTGGCCAGCTCCAACATCTCCTTAGTTCCTCGTGTGTTCAAGAGAACCGCCTTTTTCAGCAATTCGTCGAACCTGCAATCAATCGAGTTATGTAAAGGTAAAGAAGAGGAACCCCAACCGAGACAGAGACGCAGCACGAAAAATTATCTGCGAATTGTGACAGAAACCTGACTGTTGCGGCACCGTGGTACACGATGTGCACTCTCTCGCATAACATTCGTCTGTCCTGGTCCGAAAGACCCAGCCCGATTTGCGACACGTCACCATCTACCACTGAGACTGTCTTTTTTAGTGCCTCCAAACCTCGCTCTTTTCTTACTTTTTCAAATAACTGCAAAATAACAACAAATGGTTTAACATCTTTTTGACAAACTTCGTCCTTTTCACTCTTTCTTTTTCGTGTAACTAAGATTTCTTAATAAAAACCTTTGACTTTTAAGAAACAATTTAATAAAGGATACAAAGTAGCCCCTTCTCTAGTATTTATAAACTGATTGACATCATGCGCGCAAAACTTTCTAAAAACATTTCCAAAGCGTGAGCCGAGACAGTGGCTATTTTTTTTTTTTTTTTTTTTTTTTTTCATGAATCGAAAAGCAATTTTGTATTCAAGTGCAACGATTTGTGAGATGTTATGGATAAGTGACATCAGACGATTACACCAAAAAGGTTATTATTTATGCCCGAGTGACATAATCCCCAGACCTATATATAAACCAACACTTTCACTGACTGATAATATTGGCTCTTTCGCGAGGCCTTGACTGTTTTTGCACTGTCGCTTTCTCCATTGGTTTTTGCGAGAGAAAAAAACACTAAACTTTTGTTTACGAGTGGAGGCAAAAAATATAAACAATCTATTGTTATTAGTAGTTGGAACAGTTTGTCTCATTTCTCAACATTTTATTTTATTATTTTATAAGATTGTTTGAATTGGTTTGGTTTTATGTTTTTTTCTTGATTTATTATCTGATCTCCGAGATTTGATTCTCCATAACAATTATAATTACGTTCGGTAATTACAAAAAAGAGAAGACCGTTGAAGGATGAAGAAGAAAAATTGATTTGATCGTACTGCAATAACAATGAAAGATAAAAAAATTGAAAAAGAAAATAACGAATGAAACAATTTTTTTATGATTTTTAGGGTTGTTTATTTTGATTTTGATTTTTCAATTTGATAAAAAAAAAGTATAAAACTTACCTCCGAGTTAAACAAATCTTCTAGTCTATGTTTGGGTTCTTTGCCTTTTTTAACTCTAACGAGCAGATAAATGTGTCCAATCTCGGGCAAGCATCTCAAAAACTTTTCGACCATTACTTTGCCTATGAACCCGGTACCTCCAGTTATCAAAATCTCGCGGTCCCGAAAGAACTCGGCTATTCGGTCCGGCAGCTCTTCTGCGTTGATTTTCGCCATTTTTATGGCCGTTTTATTCGACTGACAAACTGAAATATACCAAACCACATGTAAAAATAACTAAAACAACCGAAACGAACAAGATTCAAATAATAAAAGTTTAAATAATATTTGTTGTTTTTGCAATTTGAACAGAAATAAAAAAAGGGGGAAAATGGACAGAAGTCGTTATTTTGTTGTTGAAACATGCAATTATAAATAATACTTCAAGTGAACTTGGCAATTTTCTACCCAGTGACCTTTATCATCATCTCTAATTCACCAATTACATTCTTCCTCCTTTTACAATCCTTTTTTGTGTCAACTCAAAGATCTTTTTGTCTTTTATTGCCTTTACAACACATTTTACAAGCAATAATTTATGATTCTCATAACAAAAGATAAAAAACGTAAATAACAATAAATAATAATATTCAAATCGCCAAATGATCCATAAAATGAGCAATTCGATGACACCGGCGTCGCGCGGCTCGCTAAATACCTACATTTTCACTTTCACCGCGCGACTCAACGTTGCCCTAGCGTTTACACAAATCTTTTTCGTTTATTGCTTTTCATTTTGATCATTGAAATGAGACAAGATGGAAATGAGATAACATTTTTCGATATCGGCTTCTTATGTTTTATCTAAATTTACAAGTCAAATTTCCACTAAAATTTATTCTTCTTTTTTTTTTTGCTAAATGATTTTTTCTTTTTGAAGTGGAATTCAGATATCGATGCTTTTTATGACGGGGGAAAATAAATTTGTGAATGTAATTTGAATTGACTCATATTCCAGTTATTTTTATTGGTCGTAAATAAAATAAGGATAAGAAAAAGAAACAAATAAGTAAACGTGGTTGCGCAAAGTGTAATATTCAGGTTTGTGTAACATAGAATCATCATGGTGAAATGGCAGGATTTTAAATCAGTGTTTATTATATGCAAATCGAACATTTCGTTCGATTGACTTTGTCGTTTATTAGCAAACAACTAACATTTACATTTGAACGCTTAGTAACGTCAGCATTTGAAATTCAAAAGTTCGAATTCAAAATCTTATTTTAAAAAAAATATCAAATTTCATTGTTCTAAAAGTTAAAACTAATTGAAATGAAAATTGTTCAAGTTTAAAAATGCAAATTGTAAATTAAAAGTAAAATTTCTAAAATCACAGCAATTAAAGATCGGAAGCAAAATCAATGAAATGTTGACCAAAAATCGGTAAATTAAAAAATCGATCTTAAAAATTGAAATACAAAGAATTGAAGAACCAAAGAAACAAATGAATTGCTTATCACAAACTGCAGATTGAAAAAACTTGAACTCAAAAAAAATTCTTTCCAAAAAAAAAATGAAAGAAAGTAACTTAAAAAATTAGGAACCAGAAGAAACTCACTTGAGAAGAACGAAAGATGGAACAAAAACTACTTTGTCACTAGCATGCACAAGTAAAAAAGCAGGACACGAAAGAACCAAAAGTTAAGACGATTTTACACGCGCGAACTCCAAATCCTGACTGTGCGGCTGTGTTTGGGGCACTAAGCTACCGCGTTCGGACGACATAATCGTGCCAATGTTTCGCTGCACTTCATATCCAGGGCCGTACAAGTCCTACCACATTTGTCCAAATACCTCCCCACACGTGTCTCCAATACCGTTCGATCATCTTTAATTAATTCTCGCCTCTCATACCCTTTTCATTTTTCCCTTTCTTTTTTTTTTATCCTAACTTTCCAACTCGCCAAAAAAAGTCGACATTTTATTTAAATTCCACAACCAGTCGTACAAATACATTAATTACATAATTAGTCACTTGTATCAAAACACGTAACTTCTGATTGGTCGAATTGATTCTGAAATTTCTCAAAACCAAATGATTTTCTAAACAGGAAGATATAAAAAAGTAGAACTTTGAAAGAAAAAAAAAATAAGAACGGGAGAAGAGTGTTAAAAAAGTTTGCCACAAAGTTTTGCGAGAACATAACAACGGTCAAAATGGCCAAAGTAGTTTCGACCTCTATTCGATGATGCAACGGACTTTCGTGCGATTTACAATCGCTTGCGACTCGGTCAAAGAGAGTGAGAGTGAACAAGTGCGAGCGAATGGTCTGCCGCTGCCGTTTCGTCATAGGCGCATAACTTTCCTCACAAGCATCAAAAAGTTTTCCCTCCTCTTCGTTTGCAACAAAAAACGGCCCCCTCCCAAACACATGTCATTTCGAACCTCTGAAATCCTCAAAGTCCACCATTTATTCCAACCAAAAATGAAAAATCAAAATCTTCAATAATTTCAAATCCTCGTCATCTTAACAAAAACAAAAAGAATGAAAAAAGTGTGTACACGAAGAGATACAAAAATTCCTTTCACTACAATATTTTTGGCCTTTCGAGCAGGATTCGATGGGTGAACCAATGACACAATTGGCGGTGAGACTAAACAGTCGCGAGGCGCATCGAAATTAATTTGCATTGGTAACATCAATGTATACGCAAAATAATGACGAAATTGAGCTTAAGCGACGGAAATTGATGAGCCATATACATATTAAGACACTTTCTCAATGACTCGTTATTTTGCGTCGTTTATCGACGTATACACATAATAATCATTATATAAAGGCAAAAGTCTTAATGCTTGCAAAATCAACTTGGGTGTGCGATCACGCGATTGATAAAATACCATCCACTGATTATTTGTTTATTTTCCTATTTATTTAAGTTCCATATATGGCTTCGTATATCAACTATATCATCCATGTATAAAATCATGTATGGAGTTTCGAGATTTCATATATAGCTCCATATACAAAACCTTCGATCCATATACGAGATTATATATGGACTTATATATGGTTCTTATGTTTTTAAGAGATCAAAGTTAACGTATCGTCTTAATTTAGTCATAGTGTATCATGGTGTTGGTTCTGAATGACAAAGTCCAAGAGTAAAGGACGTAAACAAAGAACAAACAGAACAACAGTCGAACGACCAAATCAACCACGTACAAAATCGAGTGCACGCGTCGAGCTTTTGGCAAAGTCGACTCGTCCTCCTTGAGACAAAATTTCCTCGTGCCCAGGATGTACTTTAGCATATAATCGTTCCAGTCGACTGCCTGTGTGTTCATGAAGAAGACCTCCTTGTCCCGGTCGCTCAGACGAGTTTCTAACTGTCTCATAGTCTCGTTCCTGAAACAAACATGAGATTAATTTTCTAATTTAAAATTTATAATTTCAAAACAATTCGTAGAATATATTTTCATGTTGTTTGTTGTTTTTGAAAATGTGAAATATGTTGGAAATATGAATGTTTGTTATTACTTGAAGACCCATCGTTTGGTGGTGTAATATTGTAACAACTCAAGACCGACTGATATCCTAGCTTGGATGCGCACTAAGAACGGTTTGTTTCCAGTTAGGAATATGAGAAAATCGACTAAATACGCTGGAACTAGGTGAAACAGGAGAACGCAAATTGAGTAAACGATTTTGGAGTTCGTGAAGTCGCCACCTGGATACCATAATGGACCTGCGAACACGGAGAGAAAGTTTTTCATTTACATGCATGTTAAAGGTGTAGTATACCAACAGGCAACGCTGTTTGCAAATTTTAAAGTAATATGATCGTTTGACAAAAGTCATTACTAAATGAAAAAAAAATATATTTTTTGATAGAGAATTTCACGCTCTATCAGAAAATGCTAAGAAATACTATTCTTGCCGCACCAAATTTCGAGAAAATTAAGTTTGAAAATCGCCAAATTTAACATTGGTTCTTATGGAGGGTTATGTCTGCCGGAGACAATTTTGAATTTTAGTCAGAGATGTGAAGTTGCTAGAACAACAAAAAAGTATCTAAATTAAAGTTAAAAATCTTAAGAATATTATTTTTCAAACAAATGTCGACGTTAACGCACTAAATTAAAAGATAAATGCAATAAAAAAGTGAATTTACACCGTTTTCGCAAATCATGGCTGCCAACTTTAACCTAACCTAATGGACTGAACTAGTCAAATTGTATCTTATTTTGAATAACAAAATGTTTTTTTTTAACTTTTCACGTAACAAGGTGTAAAGCGCGCCCGTCGGGCGCTTAATTTCAGACCGCTATGCGTTAAAAAAACTCGAGCTTTTAAATATTTTAAATTTTGAGTCATAGCATGAGACGCGCCATTAGATCCATTGCTACAGTATATCCTGTGACGTCGTCGGATGCGGACGTGCCGTACACCCTGCAACACCATCGAGTGCGCATTCGTAGTAGATCTAGTGACGTCACTGGATACGCGTGCGCAATAAATCTCGGGACACCATCGAGTACGCGTGCGCAGTAGGTCTCGGGACACCATGGAGTACGCATGCATTAGATCACGTGACATCACTGGACCCGCAGCTGCCATCGATCATGTGACGCCATTAGACCCGCAGCCGCAGTAGATCCAGTAATGTAAGTATGCAACTTTTCCGCTCTTTACATCGCATTTCGTTTCATAGTATTGTTGAATGATTTAAAAAGTAAATCATTTGTTATCGGCTTGTTATTTTTTCATTCATGTTTAAGTTTAAGTGATTCTAAAATTTTCCATATATTTCGAAGTACTTGATACCTTTAATGAATTCATAATATTATAATAATAATTAATAACAATATAATTAATAATTTCAAATTACAAAATACTTAAACTTTCTTTTTAAAAGATTCCTTTAGAGTTTTCATTCGCTGTGATTTTTGTAAGTTACTCATTCAATTTTAACACATTTTCAACTGTTTAATTGTTAAATCAATTAAGTTTTTTCGAACTAAACTTGACTGATGCACATAGTTTAAAATTTGTTTTATTTCGGTATATAAATTTTAATTTTTAATAATAATAACAATATAATGTTTAGTCGTTTGATATAATAATATAAAGTATAGTTTGATCGCGATAAATGTGCATCTTTTTTGTATACAAAATCAAGCACTTTTCTGGGCTTCGTGACCATTTCGCTACAGATCGCAGTCAGTTGACTATCAACTGTCCGTCAGACGCTCCAAGGGTGTTTTGGGGAAGTCTAGACAATTGTAGTCGTGATTAGTTTTGTTTTGGATATTAATTTCAACTTGTTAAAAAAATGTTTATAAGTTTATTCATTTCACATTATGATTTTGGTGATTTTATACTTCATCTTAACTTATAAAAAATAAATATAATTTCTATTGTTTTTACTTTAGATCAAGAACAGCGAATGAAAAATGTTTAACAAATTTTTGTTAATCAGTCAAACTTTTTCATTTTTAGATTGATTTAATTATACTTAGTTTTCTAAAATAGTTCTTAAAAAACATGAATGTACTAAATAGAATAGCCATATTGTGAAGTTTTGTTTCTCAAGGGAAACGTTTAATTAATCAGCTCTTCAAAAGATTGTCTTTTTTTAAAAAGAACAGTATCGCCAGAATGGTTTAAAAATTATTTGACGATTTTCAAACATTTTTTATATATTGCTAAAAAAAATTTGGCTTGATTTTGACTAGTGTGGTAGACGATCATACTACTTTTCATATTTTTCGATTATATACAAAGTTTAGTCTCAAAATACGTCATGTATGACTCCATATATGGTCCCATATATGATCCATTCATCAATGACATTTTGATTTCGTATATTATTCAATCTCTTTTTAAAATCGTATCTTTGTGATTTGTTTTTGACGATACCTGAAAATGGATAATTGCGCGCATGTTTTCTGCCAAGATTGAGCGCATCGCCCCAGGAGATGGGATTGTGGCCGCTCTCAGTCACGTTCATGAACGCGACTTTGTCTGGTCGTTGGACGCCGATCTGACAGGCGAACGCGATGATTGTGTTCACCGTCATGTCGCACGGGATCACGTCCGCCAGATAGTCAGGGTTGCACAGCATCGTGCGGATCACTCCTTTCGCCGCGCCGATCATGAGACCCGTCGGCCCGTTTACGTTGTCCACCCAACCGGCTACTGGTTCCTTCCACGATGCCGATACTGATCCAATCAATAACAAACTTCTATTACTTCCGCCATCGCGACACTCAAACTGGTTTGTTTACAAACAATCTCGCCAAGGTCACGACTGTTAGCATGTTAGCAACAACTTTTTAGTTCCCTTCTTCCAGCTTCGAATGTTTACAAACAAACTTGAGTCATGATCAAGAGGTAACAGTTTTTGTTTACATCTTGTTTCACCGTTTTCAGCCTTGGTTTCTTTGGTAAACAAAGGGTTTTTCAAGGGTTTTTTGATGTTGTTTGTTTTGACTTTGGTAGAGCATTTTGTGACTTTTTGACCTTGACATGTTGTTTCTTAAACAACCCCTTATTTTTATTGTAAAAAAGACCAAGATTTTTTAAAGTTATAACTTTAACTATAGAAAATAATGTTTAATATTTTTAATGAATGATTGTAAAAGTACCGATGGAAGGTCGTGCGACCCCGATTGGGAGATCGTTATAACGCGAGATGAGATCCTCGGTGAGTGCTTTGCTGAAGGCGTAAGTGTTGGGTTGGTCGCCCAAAAGTTGTCGTGTCATTGCCTTGAGCGTTTGGTCGTCGGTGCTGTCAACGAGCGCAAATATTTTCTCTGCAGATACCTCTGTCGGATAGGCTCGTTCTTCTAACACTGTCTCGCCACATTGACAGTACGCCGTTGATACGTGTATTAACGATACCAAATTTTTGATCTAAATACAAATAATAAATCATTAATCAACTAACTAATTGAAACAAAAGTAATACAAAGAAATAAACAAAAGTGCAACAATTAAAATTTTCATATATGATCCATATATGGCTCCATCCATAGCCCATATATAATTCCATATTTGACTTCACATAAGACCTTATATATCGTTCATAAAAAACAAAGTTTTTTTTTAAATCACCTGCTTGGCGAGATTCAAAAGATTCAATGTGCCTCTAGTGTTCATATTTACAGCATCTTTAATGGTCAAATCAAAACGGACACTGGCCGCCATATGAAAAATAGTCGAAACATTGTTAATCAATAAATCCCTATTTTCTGACGACAAATTCAATCCGTCGACTGTTGTGTCGCCATTAATCACAATTAATTTTTTCAGTCTTTCTGGATACTTCTCTCGCAGCACTCGGAAAGGTTCTTGCTGAAAAAAAAACAACACGATTAAAATTCGCACAAATAGATTTTGAGAAATTGTAAAGTTAAAGGTAAACAGATTTTTAAACAAAAATTTGTTTGTTGATTTTTTGTTTGTCATCATTAATCATACTTGAAGCAAATGTTGCAGTCTGGCCTTTGAATCGACGTTCTTCTTTTCGCGAATGAGAATGTAAATATTTGCGACGTCCGGACAGCTGAGGAGCAACTTTGAAATCAAGGCTTTTCCCAAAAATCCGGTCCCACCGGTGACCAACACGTGTCTGTCGGCGAACCAGCTTGAGATACTGGGAAGTTGCTCCATTGTGTACAAACTAGAAACCAAAAAAAAATATTTTTTCCTGTTTAATTCACATTTTGTACTCAATGAGTCAGAACACAATACGGATTTCCCGACCAGATAATTAATCTTCTTTCATATTTTGTTTTTTATTCTAACTTGCGAATATTCGTAATGATACGTGATGTAATCTTTGATTTATTGTTTTCAATTCAATTTTTATTCTCATTTCAATTTCGAAATCACATGTTGCGAAACGATTAGTTTTTCTGCAAAGTCCAAATTTTTTCTGGCGCGTTGGAGTTTTTTGGCGTGCCAGTCAGAAAGGGGAAAATTTCATTTGTGTATTTAAATGCATAGGAAAAGGTGAAATAACAATTTAATGAAGATTTGCAATAATCGGTTTCGTGAAACTTATGACTCATTAAGAAATGATTTGCGGGAGAAAAAATTTTGCTTGGAACAGTTTATTCGTCACTGGGAAATTTGTGAATTAATTTTTTTGTTTACACTTTTTCTGATTTTTGTGACGTCGTTTGCGTGCGGCAAAACTTCAGCGTTGTCGATTTTCAGGCTGTGACGAAAAAAGTGATAAAGCCGAATAAATATAATTATGTATTATTTTTTTGTTTTCGATCTTCTGCAAAGTGTTAATTAAAAGTCATGGATTAATAAACAAGAAACGTGAAACCTCTACGGATTTTGCTTTTTTCAGTTGTAAGGTCATTTTTTAAATATTTTTCATGACATTTAAATTTTTAGCACACTTCAAAAGGTCACATTACTTTTACAAATTTTCGTTTTCTTTTACTTTATTTTTTAGTTTATTACTTGTTTAAAATTTGTTCAAAACCGGATTTTTCTACAAAAAATTTCAAAGGGTGGAGTCATTTGTATTATTTTTGCCGACAAAAGTAACAAAAAAAATTTTCACCTTTCAGCCTTGACTTAATTTTTATTAACAAACCAGTACTTTATGTTGTCATAAAAATTGTCCATTAGCGTAATAGAATGGTATTTCAAGATTTATTAATTGCAACCAGATGATAAACGACCGAATGAAAACATTCCAAAAAGGTGTGTTGAGATAATGAAAGAAAATATTAAAAGAATCAAGAATGTTTTATTGTCAGCTTGAATGCAAGATATTCGAACAGAATTTAGCTAGTTTCGACACGGCTGCGATCAATTGCCTAAGCATTTCTAATTTTTTCTCCCTGAATAAATTGATGGCGATGAAGAAACGTTGGTCAAGGAAAAGTGTGAAATTTGAAAACATTTAAGCTTTCGACAATTTGGAATCGACTGATTTCCATAATTTTCCAAACAATTTCGTGTCAAAATAAATCATAATACAACATCTACATCTCAAAAAACATAAAAATTAATTAAAAAACTGAAAAATCGCTCTTTTAAGATTTTATTAAAAAATGAAAATTCAATAGAAAGAAATACTGTTGTTGATTTTTCATTAATAAAGGTCTAATTAATTGTCCCTGATAAAACTTCCTCTTAAAAAAAGATTAATCAACTTAATAAAGTCTTAAATATTTATAACCAGAAAAGTCATAAGAAAGATATTGAAAAGAAGAAAAAATCCATCAAGAATAGTTAGCAGAAGTTGACTTGGCATTCATCGCGTAACGCTTCGACGGAAAATCATGCAAAATTACAGTGATTCCATACAAAAAAACATAACAGAAGGTAAAATCACATTGAGAATCATAAAAAACATGTTTAAACGTTATTTAAAATAAATAACTGTCTGATCCGAAAAAGAATTGAACTATAGCACTAGCAGTTTTGAAAAAGCTCAAAAAAAAGTTATTAAAATGATTGTAAAATGCTGTACTTACTTTTGTAAAAAAATGTTTTATTGTTTTGTTTGGGCAAAATTCAGTTCATTGCAGATTGAAAGATCCGACCTGTCTCGCTCGACAATGTTGAATTAATCGCGATACAAAATGCGATTAGAGAGGCGCACTTGATTAGACCGTTGTGGATTGGGACGTCCGATCGTGCTGACTAACAACTTGCCTCTGATCGGACAAGTCTTTATCCTCCAAGTATCCACTTTCCAGCATAATTCGTAGTTATTCTATACACTTTGATCCGGCTCTGCGCGCGACTCGCCAACAGAAACAGAAAAAAACCCCAAAAAAAAGTTGCAACTTAATTAATTTATTATCAACTACATCGCGGTGCATCCACTTTTTTTGCGAGAATTAATAATCAAAAATTTACAGTTCTTTCTGCTTTCGAGATACAAATTTTTTAGCAAGTTTCGTCTGAACGACTTTGTTCTTAATTTATGTTATGTAATTTGCAAATGTAACAAAAAGAAGTTTGAATTCAGATTTTGATAATTTTAAGTTATGAACATTGTCTTTTTTTTGAAAGACAAAGAAAAGTTTTGAAACATCAAAAAGACTGTTTCTGAATAATTTTTTGTTTGCTAATGATGAAATTAGTGTCGTTTTTTGTTGTACGTTGTGTACACCTTAGACGTCAAACTGTTTTGAATAACTGCAATCACGAGATAATGATTTGATGATGCAAGATCGAGGACACAAATCTCAATGTTATTTCACTTCGAACTTTCCAAAACCTTTTTTTCTCTTATCGGCAAACATATTTTCTAATCGTTCCAATTGCTTCAACTCCAGAAGCAAACTCGAAAACGAAAACGAATTTGAAAGCAGAAAACAAATTTGAAAACGAAAAACGAATTTTGGTTGAAAAACAAATTTGAAACGCATTCTGTAGTACCTATCTTTTATTGCTGAAGGTGTTTTTATATAAATTCTAAAGCTGTACAGGATGAGATAATAAAAAAAAGAGGTGATGATTGACCGAAGATGAGACACTTCCAAAATACGAAATTCGATGCAACGTACAAGGTCGGTGAAAATGTACAAAGATCAAGGATGGCCTATTCTATTCAGATGAATCGGCGATTTTATAAAACATAAAAACTCGACGCCTCGATTGTTATTTATTTGCTGATTATATTAGAGCTGATTAAAAATAATGTAACATAGAGGAATGACGAAACTTGTGCTCGACCATGTTGTGCCAATTATGGTCTTCGTCAGCCACCAAATTAGAGCCAACAAACTTCCCTGCAGAACTCGATGAGCTACCATTAAACTGAAAAAAAAGAACTTCTATTATTTATACAATCCGAATAATAAAATTTACAAAACAAAAGAAATATTTTTCACGTACATTCTGTCTTTTTTGCGAGCCTTTTCAAGATTCTTAGGCGGTTCCTTGTTCAAATAAGTTCGCACGCCATAAGTCAAATGAACAAAATAATCCTGCCATTGAAGTGCAGAAATATCCAATCCAAACATTTCCTGATCTTCTTTCGACAACGATTTGTGCAGTTCTAGCAGATTCGGACTGTAAAATTTCCATTCGGTGAAGATGAACTTTTCCAATCTTGCCAGGGATTTGTTAATGTTTGTATGTAACTTGACTAATCTAAAAAAAGTAAATTATAATTAATTTTTCGTTTTTATGATTCAGATTGAATGTTTTTGATTCTTTTTCCTTGATTTTCTTACATGGGTCTACCTCCCGCCAGTCGTGTAACAGTGTCCAAAATATAGGCAGGAATGAGATGGAAAAATAGCGCAGAGATTCGGAAGAGGAAAAGGGACGGGAGGAACTTGAGCGACGGATACCAAACTGCGCTCATCAGTGGGTACGTGTGCAAATATATGTCAATCTTATCGGCCACACTTTGCCATCTGAATGGGTTGCTTGTGCTTGATGTGCAGTGGTAGATTTTCAATGTTTTGCTGCTGCAAAGTTGAACAAAATTTCATAATTATTTTTATTATAAATGCAACTTATCATTACAATTATAATCAGTTTTATATCAAAATTGGAACTGAATTGGAACTGAATTCAAAATGAAATTCAAACTAAAACAAATGAATACAAATTCAAATCGCAAAAAGGATTCAACTTTTCAACTGAAAATGAATACAATTGATTGGAATAAAAATTGGAAATCAAATAAGAAATAAAAAAAATTTGAATGACAATGATTGGACATTAAAACGGTAATAAAAATGGAAATGAAAATGAAAATCAAACTTGATAGAGAATCAATTCCAAGTAATAAAGAACGGAGAATCAAATTTAATTAACCGTGAAGGAAAAAATTAATTTACCTATCTTTGGAGACAGCTAAAGCGGCGGACAGTAAAGTGTTGACCACAACATCCACAGGAATGTAATCATAGATCAGATGCTTAGCAACGGGAAGCCTTCTCACAACTCCTTTGCTGGCACCCATTAAGAAACCTTGAGGACCATTTTTCGACGTTGTCCAACCTGCTTTTGGTTCCTTCCATGATCCAGTAACTAATTAAAAATAATATGTTACTTAAAAAATGTGTTTTTATATCTTCAATTTTGAAATCGAGTTCACGAAAGTTCACGAGTTCAAATCCACGAAAGTACCCTTTTTTATTCAAAAAGAAAAAAAAATTATATTTCATTTTAAATTATTTTTATCTAGGACTTGAATATAAGTAATATTTTTCATTTACGGATCTAATTTTTAAAAATAAATTGGCGGATTTGACAATTATTCAATTCACAAAGTCATAATTGTTTTAGTTTATGTTTTTTTTGGAACTTGTGGTGTAATGTAAAATTTGTTCATTCAAATGCGACCTTCCAAATGTAATTTTCATGAAACCAGTTTTCTTGTTTTAAATAAATTAAGAATGAACGAATAAATGAATACTGGCACTCGTTTGTAGTTCAGAAAGTAAAAAAAAGTGTCAATTCAATTTTGAATTGTAAAAATAGAACACAGTTTTATGTTCAAAAAATTTTCATCTACTAAAAATGGCAAAAACCCGTTTTTTTACAGAAGAATCGATTTTTTACAAAGTCCCCTTAAAATGAACCGAATATTTCTATTGAATCTTAATTATTGTGAGATTTTTTTATGTTTAAAATGGTTTTTGACATTTCGGATGTAACATAAAAATGTTTTGGTCAAGTATTTTTAAATGCAATTTGTGTTCAACTAAATATTGCTGATTTTAGCAGTTAATGAAATAAATATCGGTACTCTTTTAAATTTAATCTTTATGTTTTAATACCAATAATGAACGTAAAGTTTTCCCTCGCAAAATTTTCAATTTTGATTCAACCAAATCTTTTCAACCAGACTCTCCACGTTTTGGTATTACTCGCGATTTCACACTATTTTGATTGTTAAATTGAATCCTAATTTCATTCTTAAAACTCGAAATACCAAGTGGCACTTTTGTGTAAAACCATGGTTAAAATATATAACAAAAAATAACAAGAAAATCTCTCTTTGCAGTAAGACTTTGCAAATATTAGTTTTATTGCTTAAGGTACTTTTTTTATTTTACTGCAGAACTTTGAACATTAAGAAAGTACCGTTTTGTGCAAGTCAGAGATCACAGGCCTTGTACACCGTGGAAAACTCCAATGATTCAAAAATTATTTTCATTTTTTTTTGTATGAATAAACTTGCATGATACAATCTTCAATATTTATTTCAGATATTCTATAGTAAAATAACTTTATATGTATATTGAAAATTTGACGTTGGTATTTTTTGTGCCATTTGGTATTTTAGGGGGTCAACAGTGTTCAATATCGACTTCAATACTTGAAAAAAAAAATTATTTCAATCTCTTAAAAAAGTAATATAACATGGTTTGCTAACAAATCAATGTCATTTTAAAAATAAGAACACCAAAAAAATCTAAATTCAAAGTTTGATTGTAAAACAAATTTTTGTTTCTTTCAGTCCATTTTGAATTTCGTCTCTTCTCAAAAAACATTTTAATCTATTGAACATTGTAAATAACACTTTATAGGACAACAAACCAACGTTTCCCCTCAAAAATAAATAAAAAAACATGAAAAAGTTTCGATTCAATGTTCGATTTTGAAAATACCGCTAAGTTTTACATTTCATGTTAATCTCGAGATAAATTTCGATGATGCTATAACAGTACTTAAATTTCGAACTTTGTTACTTAAAAAAAACTGATTTAAATATATAAAATATTAAAAAAAAAAATTATATCTGATAAGACACTATGTTTCCAAGGTCCGCACAAAACGAGCAAATAAAAAAAGACAAATCCAAAACCTACTCATAGACGGTCGTACAATAGCAGCAGATAAGGCAGAGTTCGCGACCTCATGCTCAGCGAAATGTTTGGTAAAAGTGTAAGGATTCGGGTGTTTGCCGATGATCTTGGGCGTGGTCTTGATGATCGTCTCCTCACTCGACTCCTTCATCAATCTCAACAAATCGTTAACGTCCATAGGTGCCGGGTACAGTTTCTCATTCACCTCATACTCCACGGCGTTTACATAAGCACTTGAGACGTGAACCAATGCCTGCAAAATTAACATAATTTACAAAATCATCCTTCCGTTTTTTACATCACAGCAAACAAGCAATCCAATCTTCCTTCATTACTGACTTGAATGTTCTTCATCTCTTGACAAAGTTGCACGACGCGTCTTGTGCCGAGTAAATTGATGTTCACAGTAGATACCAAGTCGGCCTCAAAGTCCAACGTCGCCGCAGAATGGAAAGCGATTTGCACGCTGTCCTGCAGCATAATTCGATCTTTTTGTGACAGACCTAAATTCTCCTGACTTACGTCGCCGGCCACTGCTATTATCTTCTTTAATTTGTCTCCGTGACCTTCTTCTTTCAACAAATCAAACACCTGAAATTTCAAAATTGCGTTATAAACATACACAACACCACTTTGTCAACTAATCAAGTAGAACTTTTTGTTTGCAAAAATGAGTTTCTCCGTAACAAACTACTTTCACAACTTTCATTTTTCACAGATTTCCATTCCGGGACTTTTTTTCTTTCTAATTATCATTCACGTTCCTCTTTTCTTGTTACAACAAAATTACGACGTTCTTTATTCTATTTTTTGTTAAGAAATTGAATTCGAATTTGAATTTCAAATGAGAGGATTTTTGAACCGAAAATATGTAAACAGAGTTAGAGTGTTTGTTGACATTGACGAGACTGGTGGAAATAAATCTGAGTAATGATTTTTGTTGAAAATTGTTTGCTTTGAGTGATTGAACGAACCGAGTTTTCTGCGAGTTGTTCGATTCGGCGCTGAATATCCATGTCCTTTTTGGGCCTCATGAGCACGTAGATGAGTTTGACGTCGCAACATCGCAGCAGCTTTTCAATCAGACAGGAACCGAGAAAGCCAGTGGCACCGGTCAGAAACACGGTTTTCTGCTCAAAAAACTCCTTGATCTCTGACATTGTTTTGAAGCCGTTTCGGAGCACAGCACTTGAATATGTTTCGTCGGTTGTGACGTTTCGATGTTTTTGACGGTTATGAACGATTAGGGTATACCGGCTTGTTCGCTGCTGCGTCACGAAGGCTCTCGACCAACTCTCCCTCTCTCTGCTGATGCGAGTTGGTTTTCAGCTTTTCCACGCGAAATACGAAATGACGAGGCCGCCTCGTGGCGCGTACCAACATCTCGAGACTATGGTGGGGCGAGTCGGGCTTCTGTGGTGGTGCACAGCCGGCTTGTCCTATACACACACAAAATCTATAGGTACTTCGATGTGTTAGTGTGGCTTATTTTGTACATATATTTTGATTGGATGTAATATATATTATAATATATTTTCAATGTATACATATATTTTGAAACAAATCTTTTTTTGTTTACAACATCCTTATTGTAAACATTACATTAGATTGTAATGGTTACAACCAGACTTATATTACACGTGACCAGAAACGATATTTCTGTGGTGATTAGTAAGAACCAGTTAAGTGACATTTTCAGAACCCCCAATTTTTTTGCAAAAATCGCCTGTACTTCTGAAAGTTTACCTTTTGAATATGAGTTGTTGAATTCAATTCATATTTTGTACTATGATTGACCGTAAATCGTCACACTCATCATATTTCTTCGATATAAAAATGTTATATTCAAAACTTCAACAAGACAAGTCCCAAAAATCACTTAAACGGCGGTTCTTTCTAATCACCACAGATTTTCTATTCGTTTTTTATGTCATTTTAATGACATAAATTCGAGTTCAAATAGCATTAAAATAACAACAATCACAGTTTGTAAATGTTTACTTAACCATTCTTATAAAAATACAATCCTTTATAAAAAATTGTATAAATGATAGTATCACGATACATTTTGCATACGTAATAGTAAAAATAAGAAAAAAAAACATTCAAATTTGCATCAATTTTAGAAAGCCTTATTTTTAAATCACAAACTTTCACAACGGATTTATTTTTTATATAACAAAAACAACAGGAACCCATCCTACATTGACACCTTTGCAACTCCATCGTTCACGACTTCGCAATCAAACCAACGTCAAAAAATGAAAGACGATATGCCAAATTTATGTCGTATCAATTTTATGACCGTTCGAGCTTTTTTAGAAGTTACCGCAATTTCGCAAGAAAATGTCATCTTTGGTTGAAAACGCTTTGCATGCAATTGTCACATTTGCAATTAGTATAAAAAGGTGTCTCTTTCAACACGACTCATTTGTTTGCAAATTGCCTTCGTATTCCGTAGAGCACAAGTCGGAGCAATATTTAAAATTGAGATTTTGAACGAACGATATGATATTCGGATTATCCAACCAATCTAAATAAATTACACGGTCAAACAGCATAGGATTGAAATGCCATAAATGTAAATAATAAATCAACCGTGACAAATTGACAGAATACAAAAACGCGTACATTATTTATTAATTATTACTGTAGACTCGCTTTTAGTGATAATTGTTTCCTGGAAACGATTTGTGATGCAACAATGTTGGTAATTACTATTCTGGCGATGGGAAAGAAAAGACAGAAAAAGGAAAACAAAAAAACGGAAGAAGAAATGAAAATCAAATCAAGATGCAAATAAACAAAAATTATGAACATGATACAATCAAACAGAAACATATTTTGATAATGCCGGGAGGTTTTATCAATGAACAAACAGTGAAAGCCATGCGGTCGAAATTAAAAAAAAATAACAAAATAAACAAGGAACTAAAACAATGAAAGAGTCGACAAAATTAAATAGAAACAGTAAACAAAAATTGAAAACCGAATCAAAGGTGAACAATTGAAAAAAGCAATCAAAAAAGAGATAAGCCCCAGAAGGTAAACAAACATAAAAGTAGTTTTGGTATATGAACAAAAAAAAGTAAACATAATTGCTTATAAAATTGTATGATGGGGTTTCGTCTAATTTTCTGGGGTTTCGAGTAGTTATGTTTTTGTGATGATGAGGTCAACGTAAACAAAAAACGTAGACAAAAAAGGTATTATCGCAAAACCGGAAAACAAATAGATACTCCAAACAAAGAGAAACTCCAAACAAATAAAAACTCAAATAATCAAGCCAGGTATAGGGTAGTATAGAGTCCAGGGTAGTATTAAGGGGTAAAAATTGCAATCAAAGCAGGTAAACGAAAATTGTTCAAAAATCAAAGTAAAAAGACTTGCAAATTACAAAATTTAGAACTTGGTTAATAAACAAAATAATGTTAACGAAATTGAATTGTAATTTTGGGGGTTTAGGGTAGTTATGTTTGCGCGCGCAACTATAGGGGTTTGTGATTTTGTTGTCAGCCCTGGTGTCGCGCGGATTTTGTGCAGTTGCCCCCAAAGATGGCGGCGGACTGGGTAATCGTGCTGGTGGTCGCACGAGCTGACGGCGAATCCGTTGAGCGTGAGTCGGCCGCGGTGCAGATCTAAATCCCCGGGCTGTTGTCGCGCGACCGAGCCGCCCTTCGAATCGTCCTCCGCGCCAGCTCGTCGCAAGCCGCATCGTCGCAACGCGCGCGAGTGCCTCCAAGCCGCGCCTACACGGATGATCCCCTGCCTCTTATTCACTTCTTCTTCTTCTTCTTCTTCTTCCTCCTCTCCTCCTCCTGTCCATCCTCTTTCTCTCGCTCTTCGCAACTTTTCAACGCCAAAGAAGGGTGTGTTTTTAACTATAACCAAACAATTTTTACATTTTTCACCGACAAAAATCATCCAAGATGCAAGCCATTGATTTGTGATAAGCTCTCACAGCTCACAGCGCAGAGTCAATTGCTCTGAAAGAGAGAGAGAGGGACGCATTGAGAAGAGATATACATGTGATAACAAAGATAAATAATTTGAGCTTCAAGGAAGTGTATCATTTTTGCAATCAAATATAGACCTGAAGCGGCCAACTACTCCCACTATTTCGATCTCTTTCTCATAGTTGTCTCTCTCTCTTTTTCTGTTAGCTCACTCTCACGGCGGCATCTGTACATTGCCCCTGCAACTCGCTGCTACTGGGATATTTCTCGCCCTCGGCCCATTCCGTCTTACAGGGGCAATTGGATAATTTTACAATTTTTGGTTTTTATTATTCGTGTTATTTTGAGTTACCAACAATTGTCGATGGTGAAACAAAAAAGAAGAAAATAATTTAAACTAACTTCTCGAGGAAAGGGACAAGTTTGTAGGTGTATAATTGGATTTATTATTGTTATTTACACGAAAAAAAAAATTAAAATCAGTCATAACCTCACTTTTTGACGTTTTTTTGACGTACTTTTCAGTGAGTTTGATTTAATGTCGATAGATTGTTCTCAGAAAAACGGTTTATAGCCTCTCCAATAATTCCTGTGAAGTTTCCAGGATTTCCTGGAGAGTTTAATAAGAAGTTTCATAATTTTCGGAGAGTCTACAGAAACTCTTGTACAGTCTTTACAAGGCATGTTTGCCTGTGTTGAAGTTAAAAAAATGACGAAATGTTTGTCAAAAAATTGTCTGGTATATTATTCTTACTTGGACTAATGTAAAAAATTGGAAGTCTCTTTTTCAAAACTCAATCATTCTGAAACTGTTCAATTTGTAATAATTTATACCTTTGTGAACACTAAAAGTGTCAAGTAAAAATTTTTGATAACGCAATTTATGTTCCAGATTATGGTTCTTTATTCAAAGAAAGTGTTTACAACTTGAGCGGAGCAGTTTTTAATCATTAAAATTTAGTATAGTTTAAGTTTTAGTTTAGTTTAAGTATTTAATTAATTAAGTTTATCAAAAATTGATTCGTTCAATTTTGCATAAACAATCACAAAAAAAATCAGATTGAAAATTGTGTCAACTCGTCCCGTCAAGGCTTTAAAACATTTGCAATCCCTCTTGTGTTAATAAACGTTCTAAAAATGTCATAAAGTTGAGCGGAGCGGTTGATCAATGAACTAATCAAATATGCAATCTGCTCTGAATGATGAGCATTGAACTTGAACTTGTAAAGGATGTTGTCCATTGAGCCAGCGGCAGTGGCGATGGCAGAATCACGATTGTTAAATGAGCGATGGTGGGGCTGTGACTCGTGTTCTCGTATCTTTCAAAGCACTAGTCTTAGAATTGTGCTTGTGCCGGCGTGACTTCATTTAGTTACTATACTCATAGTGCTCAATTTCATAGTTGGAAATACCTCTTTCCGCTCCAAATTAAAGGTATAAAAAAATCCACTTAACAAAAAAAAAAAGCAACATACAAACGTACCAAACAATCAAAATAAAAATGAAACGAGAAATGTCAAATTGAAATGAATGGAATTTGATAAAATGAGTGAAAAAATGGTTGAAAACGAGTTTGTATGTCGGTCAGGTTTAAATGATGATTGGTAGTCCAACAGGTTGAGATCACGTACGACCTTTCTCTCTCCTTCCGTTGTCCACGCGTCCTTTTGCTTTTACAAAAACGAAACGAAGCGCGGCCTAGATTGGTTGTTGACGCACACCAAACCAAAACGCGTGTGCCACTTCGGAGCACGCGGCCCAATGTCAATGACCGACAGGTGCCAACTGAACAATTCGTCCAAAACAAAAATGCCAGCAACACTCTGCAAGAACCGACGTTTGACCGTTTTGCAGTCGACGGTTGCGTAACTGGCTTTAAAAACATAGATCTGTCGTTGGTTGCGTTTTTCCGCTGCCCACCAGTGCTTTTAACTCAATCAATCCATCGGACCGTTTTGCTCTCGCCTAGGCATAACGGGTTTTCATGTATCGGGGTCGCTTACCTTCCTCTGCGATGCGCTGCACTGGCTTCGTGACCGCAACGCTGACCTACAATTCCAAACCAAATCCGCTTCAACTTCATGTCTCTTTTTTTATAGTATTTATCAAATTTTTGTTTCTTCTTTCTTTTCTTAACAATTTTCTTTGAAACAGTTTTTTTTTGAACATTCAAAAATTCATAATTTTTTTTACAGAATTGGCCATTGCTTTTTCTTCTGAACATTCAAAAGTTCATATTTCTCCTATATTTTGTTTATTTGTCATTTTTTTCTAATAAAAACGGTATTGAAATCACTTTTGTCTGAACTTGAAAAGTTAATTGATATAATATTGTTCTTTCAGTCATTTTTAAAGACTTCAAAATTCGAAATCAAAAAGCACAAATTCAAATGTAAAAATAAATAAATAATTGAAGGTTAGACATGAGTGACGAAGAAAAAAAGGAAAATAACAGGACAATTGTTTGTAAAGAGAGAAAGAAAAAGTCATGTCCGTTGTTACACAACGAAATATTGTAATTTTGTATTGAACAATTGGATATTAATTGTGTTGTTTTTTGTGTTGCAGAAAGTCTATCGAGTGAACATTTGGAGATGATGAAAATTGGTGAGAGCGATGAAAGGCTGATCCAGTGCTAACTGGCTGAAAACTCGTGCGAGCGGCTCAGTTGAAAATCAGCACTCGCAGGAAGTAGTTGAGTGGTTGTGGTTTTTTTTGGGTTTTTGCTTTTTTGATTGCTGCAAATCAAGATGGCCAGGACCGTCGACGAGGAGTACTTCTCAGTCAAGGACTTCTATCGGGATCGTTCGATTTTTATCACCGGAGGAACCGGCTTCATGGGCAAGGTCTTGGTTGAGAAGCTGCTTCGCTCTTGCCCCGGCATTAAAAATATCTACTTGCTCATGAGACCCAAACGAGGCCAGGATGTACAACAAAGGCTAAACGAATTACTCAATGCACCTGTAATTTCACATTTTTTATCAATATTACCTTTGTTAATCTTCTGTTATAACCTTTTTTATGTTCTTCTTTGTATTTGTTATCAAGTTTTTTGTTCGTTAAAGTGAACAAGCTAAGTCGAACAATTAAAATTCAAAATTACATTTTTTACCTTTTTTAAAAAGATTGTTCATGATTTATTGTTTTTTCAATCTTTATAATGTTTTTTTAACATTTCTTTTATATATTTTTTATCTTTTGACTTTTTGAAAGTTTGTTTTTTTTTAACAGACAAACTTGAAACTTTTAAAATTTTCAACGTGAAGTTTGTACTCCAATATTGATGTTTCATTCAAAATTCGTCACGCGTATGTTCAATAGCACGAATATCAAAGTGTAAAAAATAGTGTTTCGAGAAAGAAAAAAAATCGAACAATTTTTTTAGTGACAAATGCATAAATTAGTAGGTTGAAAATACCATTCTCGATCGGGAAAAAATCTGTTATCTAACATCGAACTAAAAAGGTTGAGATAAAATCGTAAAACTGTAAGTTGTAGCGTTTGAAAAGAGAGGAAGATTTTTTAGTTCTTGATTATTTTAAATAATCAATAATGTAATATTGTGTCATAGTGAATAGTAATTTTTTGCCAGTAAACTAGCGATATTAAAACAGTAAAAAAAATCAAAAATTTAAATTGAACAAATACGGTTTTTAGACACTAAAATTATTATCCAACAAAAATTTTTAATAAGAATTAAAACTAATTAATATTCTTTCCTGCGGACTATTCATGAAAAACTTGACAAATTGTAGATAATAATTATTTTGAAATAATGTATGTTTCAATTCTTCGTAACACTTTATTTGCAGTTGTTCGACAAACTGCGACGCGAGCGTCCGCACGATCTGCAGAAGATAGTTCCAGTAGCCGGCGACGTGACCGAGCCCGAGTTGGGAATTTCTGAAACCGATCAGAATACATTGGCGAAGACCGTGTCAGTGGTGTTTCACTCAGCGGCGACAGTCAAATTCGACGAGGCGCTCAAACTTTCCGTTACTATCAATATGCTCGGCACGAAACGATTGGTGGAACTGTGTCATCGTATGCAACGTCTCGAGGTGCGTGTCCCCCTTTTCTCTTCCTTCTCGACATAAAAACATACCCGCAATTTCAATTAGCAAACGAATTTTGATTCGATAATTTTATTTCAGGCATTGATTCACGTTTCCACCGCTTACTGTAACTGCGACCGCACAGACGTATACGAGGAGATTTATCCGACAACTTACGTGCCCGAGGAAATAATATCATGCACCAAGTGGATGGATGACAAGGTGGTGGAGGAGATGACGCCAAAGTTGATTGCAGGTCGGCCGAACACATACACTTTCACGAAGGCCCTCGCGGAGACGATGTTGTTGCGAGAAAGCGGCACTCTGCCGGTTGCCATTGTGAGGCCATCGATCGTCTTGTCATCACTCAAGGAACCCGTTGCCGGTTGGGTCGACAACTGGAACGGCCCTACTGGCATCATCGCCGCTGCTGGCAAAGGATTTTTTAGGTACTTTTCAAACCAAATGTACTTGCTGTTGCAAACAAGATTGGAAACAAACACTTTTGTCTTTAATGATGATAAATTTTGATGTGAAACAGGACAATGTTGTGTCACGAGGATAAGGTAGCTGACCTAGTTCCTGTGGACATAGTGATAAATTTGATGATATGTGCGGCATGGCGAACCGCGACGCACCCAAGTTCGCAAATTACGGTGTACAATTGTTGCACCGGTCAGCAGAATCCGATCACCTGGAAGCGATTTGTCGAGCTGTCGTTCAAGTACAGTCGCATGTACCCGGCGCGGGACGCGATCTGGTATCCAGACGGCCAGTGTCGCAACTCGGCGCTGCTGAACCGCGTGTGCGTCACGCTGCAGCACATACTGCCGGCCCATGTGCTGGACCTGTTCGCCAGACTGCGCGGCACCAAGCCGATCATGGTGAGGGTGCAGGCGCGCCTCTACAAGGCCGCCCACTGTCTCGAGTACTTTAGCACCCAGCAGTGGAATTTCAACGACGACAATGTCAAACGATTGCGCGAGCATCTCAGCCCCGAAGACCGCCAGACTTTCATGTTCGATGTCTGCCAGATCGACTGGCCTTCCTATCTCGAGCACTACATCCTCGGCATCCGACAGTTCATTCTCAAAGAGAGCCCTGACACACTGCCAGCTGCTCGCTCACACATCACTCGGTACGTCCAGGCTCTTACCTTTTTTTTACCAAAAAAATTACAATTTATAACGAATTTGTTTGGTTTCTTTGTTCGGACGTTTTTGAATTATTCTCTTTTTGCGATTAGAAAGTGAAAAAGATCGGTTTTTTCATTATTAATTATAACCAATTAGAACATTGAAGGGGACAAATTTTTCCATTTGATAGTTCTAGGGTATCAGATTTTTATCTTGAGAGAATTTTTGATTCAAGGAATTTTCACTTGAAGTTGCTTGAATTTTGTACATTTTGCTCCTGTCTCACTTTCCAATTTGAAAAGTCCATCACAAATAAATTTTTTTGATAATTTCAATAAAAATTTAGCACAAGTCACTAAAAAATTATGAAGAATATTGTTAATAAATAATAAAAATAATAAAAATACTAACAAAAAAAGATTCTGAAAGCACTTGTTGACAGTTGGGATCGAACCTACGACCCTCAAAGTTGTCAAAACCGCGAGATCTAAGTTCAAATCCCAGTCAAAACTTTTTTTTTCTTTATGATCATTATTTTCAATTACAATCACCTAATCTCGTTACTAACCGTGGGGCTTACGTTTAAATTCTAGTTAAACTTTTTTTTAAACGTTATTTAAAAATACAATAATCTAAAGTCGTTAGAAACCGACATAAACTGTAAATATGAGTTTGAATTCCAGCTATTTTGTTTTACTTGAAACAAAATGTAATTTTTAATTGCAATGATCTAATACAGTTGTATTTTTTCAGTTTGTATTGGCTACACAAGGCGGTGCAGTTCGGAACGCTGATTTTGATGCTTCGCTTTTTGATAGCGCGCAGTTCTTGGGCGAGGATTGCCGTGTTCTCTCTGTTGTCACTTGTGCTGCGAATATGCCGCATGATTGTTTGACGGCCAAGTCACATCAAACTGCGATTCGTCCTCAAGTCTCATTATCCTCAACAACTATGCCACTTAATCTCCACACCGTTGATTTCCACCTCGTTTCTACCAACCAGCCATGGCTAGACTTTCGTTTTCTTTTTTTGTTACGTTTTTGTCGCCATAAGTAATCGCTATCGAATGTCTGATTACCAATCCCCCAAATACAACATTGTACGATCAAATTTTGCCGAAACGAACTTTCGTTTTTGCATTTCTACGAGCGCGACTACATTAAGCAGATTCAAAAGCGCACAATACAATTTAGTCGCGAGGCTTTTTATACATACGTAGGTATCGACCAAGCGCGTCATCTCGTTGTTGTTTTTGATGGCGCTTCATCACCGAACATGAAATATGAACAATTACGAGGCTCATGTAACGACGTTAGTCACCAACAGCGTGGTAACGGACATTCATCGATCCTTCCCAAATGATTTATTTCGCCCTTTCTTTTTTCTGTTCAGCCCTTTTGTAAGAGTGGAAGAACAATATCAGAGTAAAAGATAGGGTATTGAAAAAAAAGAAACAAAAAGAAAAGTAGATAGTGAATGAATGGACGATCGAGAGAATGCAGTTTTGTGTTCAGAGTCTTGTCCACGGCGTTGTTTCAGTTTTGAAGGCATTGGCAACCTAACGAATTGTCTTATCCAATCGAATGCTTCCTTATTTTATTCCCTACTTTTTTTCTACTACAAATACAAATATTTACTAAATGCTAAAGGAAGAGAACTAAACAAATTGTAGGAATTAAAATTCAACGATATTTGAAGACATAATGGTATGCTACGATTTTTTGAACGGGATTTTCAGAAAAATCCCGAGTGTCACATCCGTCGGTTTTTACCTGCCGTTTGTTATTTTATTTTTTAATTACGTAGCATCTGTGCAAATTAAACGTGTACATAGAATCGCTCAGTCGTTGCTTCCTGTAGAAAAAGAAAAAATTGAGATTGGTTTGCATACAGTGTACTTGCAAAATATACCAACGTTTTTTTAAATCCCATTGTAGTGAATTTTGTATCGAAAGAAAAGAGAGAAAAACATAATTGAATTGTATAAAATTGTGTTCGTGCATCTAACGAGTATCATTTTAGGTGGAATAATGAATCTTAGCAATAAGCGTAATTAAGTTGTTTGATGAGTTTGACGGTTCATGTTTGTTTGCGCTAGAAAATCCAAAGGTTGATTTTTTATGTAAAGGAAAAAGCGATAAAAAACCGTAACTGCGTTCAACAATGTTTTCCTTTACTCCTAAACGATGACAAGCCAACATACAAAATATAACTGTTAATTGTAAATGCTTCTGTAAATGATTTATTTATTATTTATTTATGTTTATCCATTTATTTATTTATTTATTTTGTTCTCTATTTATTTTTTACGTCGAAAGTGCACACGTAAAGTGACAAGATCCTAGACATTTTCATGGCTGAACAATTGAAACAATTTTTGTAACAAAACGTATTTTAAGTATTTATTTTTCATTTCAGCATTTCATTTTTTACTTTTTTCTACTCCGACAAATTGTAAAATGCATTTATAAGCCAGCCATAGAATTCCAAAAACCACCGATTTTAGTTCGAAAATAATTCGTCATTTAGCGCCACTTTACGTGTCACAGAAAAATGAAAAAAAAAAAGAGTAAAAAAGTACTACGGCGCCCCTTGTTGTCTGTGCCTTTAAAACAAATAAGCTATGAATGATTTGTTCGTAACGAATTGTAATCTATATAATATAACCATGTTATTTCTTCGATCACCAAAGTTGACTTCCTTAAGCGACGTTTTTGGATAATTTTGATTATCAATTTTATCAATCGGCGTAACAAGACCGTTTTTTCCTCTTTCTCTCTCTTCCACCATGCTTCCAGACGAATTTTTTATTCAAAAATGAATGATTTTTGAATTAACATTTCATTAGGCGCGGGCTTCCCTTCGAAAAAGAAACGATGAGTGAAGAATTGAAAAAACAAAACCAATAATTGTAAACAAAAAATAAAGAAAAACAAGCTCCGTCGTTCAACGCTGCCAAGATTATTGTATTTGAGGATGAAGTGGTTATACAAATCTAGTTTGACGAAACAAAAAATTTGCGAAGAAAGTAAAAGTACCAATTCGCTTTTTTTGAGAGACATTTAAAAGAAATAAGAAAACCGTAATACAGTAAAATCGATTAAATTCGATAAAAGTTAGCTTGAGAGACTAAAGCATGAGTAAAATAAATAAAGAAACAAAAAGCAAGTGGAATAATAATTAAACAGTTAATTAAATAATCACAATAACGAAGGACAAAACAAGAATAAAAAAATGGTAGCGCTATTTGAAAGGTCACCAGCTAGTTTCATCTGTAAAAGTTAACCCGGTCCACCGACGCGAAACAAACAAACACAATACATTCAAACATATTTAATGATAATAATTTAATTCATATTGTACTGTACTACTGAGAGATAAATTAAAAACAAAAAGAACAAACAAACAAAAACAAAAATCTAAAAAGAAAATCGTCAACAAGAATTTCTTGTTTGGTTTTATTTCTATCCTTGTTTTACACCCGAAGGTCAACTTTAATAAAAATTTCGTTTGTTTTACAAACAATTTTTTATTTCCTTATTTTAATCCTCTTTTGTTTACCTTATAAGGCTGTTTGTAACAATTAAAAACTATCTTCAACATTTTTTGTTTACATTTTGTTTGAAAAAACAACATTTTTTTGTTTGTATAATGTTTGTAAACAAACAAATAAATTTCAAGCAAAAAGATTCTACTTTTTTGTTGCAATTTTATTTAGAACAAAAATTTCGAGCTTAAAAGATTTTTTTCAAGGTCGGATTAATTTTTAATTTATTCATTACAAACAATTTTGTATTTTTCAAGCCTTTTTTTGAAAAATAATTAAAAAACTGTGTAGGCGTGACCAGTGTTTATCAATACGGTCACCCTGACAACTGGAGCTCGTTTTGTCGATCGCAACAATGCACTAAAAGGAGGTCGCGAAACAATAGCATTTACAATCCGCGTGACAGAAAGAAATGTCGCCGATTGAAATTGATGATAAGCGTGAAAATGAGATGACCAGCATCTACGTGCCTACAACCTTGCCGACCATACTCAAACAGTTTTGCAAAGCCGCTATTAGGACACAGCCGTACGATCTTCTCAAATGGTCCAGAGCTTATTTTCGAGCTTTGGCAGAGGGCGAGGAACCCCCGGCTAAAATTCGACTTGAGTATCCAATCAGAGCTACGAAATCTGGTCTCACTTTTGGATACCTGAAAGTCCTTTTGCGACAGTTGGGAGGTACGCTTATTTGTATTTGCTTTGTTTTAAACAGTCAACATTTTAAGGTCATTATCATTTTTTGACAACAAACATTTTGTTTTTGTTTGACAAAGAAATGCTTTTTTGAATCTTTTAGTTTAAAATAATTTTATATTTGGTCTTTTGACCTTTGATGACCTTGAGTTTTTAGACAAAAAACACTTTGTTTGTTTTTGTTTTTATTTAAACAAAATGTTTTGTTTTGAGAACAACTTGTAATTTTGATGTTCGTGAGATGTTTTTGTAAATAAACAAAACTTTTATGATGATAAGAAAGTCGCCATTTTTTGTTCACTATTTGTTGAATATATCAAATGCAAAACATTATTTGTTTACAAAACAAAGATGGTTTTCAGATTGCAACAGCACACTTCCGTTAGAGTTAATCTACTACCGTTGGGATTGTTTATGTTTAGATAGAGAAGAACTTGATTTCGTTGTCTTTATTGGTAAGTTTCTGGATTAATTCAAATTGTAAATTAAAAAACGGCACGATAATATAACACGATGCGATTTTGATGTCGGTTTTCCTTCTTAATCAAAAATGCACAGGCAAGTTCCATAACGAATGTCAAGTGAAAAAATTTCTCGCCATTGCTGCAAGTCTCATGACTGAGAATCTTTTTGAAACAATGATTATCATTTGTGAGTTGTTCACGTTAGAACCGGATGGTGCTTCAGCGATGATTCCTATAACTCTTTTTATGGAAATTTATGGGTAAATAAACAAAAATAATTCAGAAATAACACAAAAATTGTAGACCTAATCAATTTTCTTTTTACTGCTTTTTCTTCCAACTTTTGTATTTGTTTTTTTGTCGGCAACAAAAAATGAAAACAAGAACAAAAAAAACATGTAACAAAATGATAAATAAGTATACAAATAAAAAAGTTTTAATATTACTTGTAACAGATATTTAGCAGGAATGAAATGCGATGGCAATGAAAAAAGTTTGATCGATGAAACAGCATCTGCAGAGTCAAAAGCTAAGACAGACAAAAATTTATTAAGTGTCAGATCCCAGACAAGCCAAAACACCGAAGATGATATTGTTTCTGAATTCGAATCTATTCCCATCGATGAATCTGAAACTGCTATGCAAAGTAAGAATTTTTTTTATCAGTTTTTTAAATGTTTAACTACTTTTATTTAATAAAAAATTTTGTTTCGACTTTCTTAGGTGAAAAATTGTCGTTTGAAAATGTCGATCGAATGGAAAAAGCACAGAATAAATCAAAGGAAAATTCAATTGATCGGAAAAAGAAAATATATCCTAATGTTCCTGGTAAAAAGATAAACAAAAATAACAAAAATAAAATTGATAAAATCACAATGTAGAAAGTTATATGAAATTATTGTTTTGCAGGGATTGGGCCAAGATTATCAGCCAATCGAGTTGCAACAGTAGCAGTTTGGCTAACCGATTGTGCAAGGAGGCAAAACGGGATGGTTGGACCGAGAAATTTGCGCCATTTGTTATGTCCTCCACTGTAGATAAATCCAAACTCCAAAAACTACGCACAATTCAAAGCCAACTGTAGAATTCATACATAATTGTCTTTTAATTTTCTAATCTTTTTTAGTTTTTTTTTTTTACAATCAGTAACGAATTGTTCTCTAACAGGTACATTGTGGCAAAATGTAACGTCATAAAAATATAAACATTCAATAATCTCATAAAACACATTGTTTGATTGTTTCTTTTTCGTTGCTTTTTTCAAAGGCACGTTTTTTCAAACTTTTACAAATCGAACAATTTCAACAACTCAACACTTAACAACAATTCATAATTCTGAACACGGTAATTTTTGATTATTCAATCTTCCAAGAAACGAAAACCATTTTTTGTCATCACCTACGAGCTCGAATGAGCGTTCTTGTGAGGAGTATGATAGCCAAGATTTGAGTGATTTTGTGCATCAAATACAATCTGAAAAAACAATGTTTTTAATTAAAAAACGCAAGATAATGATTTCAATTAATGAAAATGGATAACAATTGATTTAGAAAATTTAAATCTTACTTGAAAAGTCGATTTCGAGCTTTAGTTAAGGTGTCAGGACTGTCTTTCAAGATGTACTTTCGGATGCCCAGCATGTACTGGTGCAAATAAGAGTCCCAGTCCATGCTGGCTATGTCGACGTTGAAAGTTTTGCTGTCACTGGTGGCTTTAACGCTGCGCATCAACTCCATCATGTTTTCAGCGCGGAATTGCCACTCATTTACTGCAAAAAATTCGCCAGTTTTTGCGGCTCTCTCAAAACGTTTTGTCATCTTTACCATCCTGACATGAAAAAAAAAAACATCGTTACAAATATTGTACAACATTTTCTAACTGCAAAATCATAACAAAGAATTTTCAAAATTCAATTTTAAATGTTCAAATTTTGTTTGATCTTACATGGGTTTTCCTCCTTTGAATCTGATAGCAAGATCGACAACAAAGGCTGGCAAGTAGTGGCAAGTGGCAACTACGAATTTGTGAATAAGTCGGTTGGTTCGGAAAGTAAAGCCTGGGTACCACATGACGTACTTTGTAGGCGACTCTATCGCGTGTTTCCTTGTGAGTGAACCGAATTCACCCCAACTACAATTATACGAAACTGCGGATTAAACATTCGAAGATTGGATTGTAACAAAATCATTAAAATATTTCATGAAAAAATATGCATCGAAATTTGTGAAAATCGCAACTCTGTTCATTGACTGCAATACAAATCGCAATAATTTTTTAGTAGTAATTGAAAAATTGAAAGAAACAACGTAAATAAAAAATCAAATCATGTAAGATGTATTTTATGATTTACGTGATGGCGTTGAAAGCCCCGCTGGTGCAGTTGTAAACTTGCACTTCGTTACGCGGATGAGTGGCGTTATTCCAGGCAACGCAGATCAGGGTGTTGACTACATAATCAATTGGAACAACGTCCACGCCATAGTTGCTCTTGCAAACAATACTTCGCATTGTTCCGCGACCAATCTCCATCATTATTCCTACAAAAATGACATTTCTTGAATTCGAAAGATAAAAGTACAATCTAAAAAACAAAATGTTGTGTTCGATTATTATTATTGCTATTATTTTAAACTAACGTTTTTTTCATTTGAAAAGAAACGCGAAACATTGAACAAATTGAAAATTACTTTCAAATCGAATTCAAACCTGTAATTCCGCAGACATTATCAACCCATCCAGGAAACGGTTCCTGATAAGCTGCACAGACGATGCTCGGTCTGACAATCGAAACTGGCAGCCCAACTGCTTTTGTTCGAATCACCTGCTCCGCAAGACCTTTTGTCATGGTGTAAGTGTTGGGATGTTTGCCGATCAATTTTTTCTCCAGGATGCGCATCGTTTCGTCGTCCAAATTTTCCGTCATTTCAATCACCGTTTGAGGTCTCACTTTAGTCCTTCAAAAATATACAAACAATTTCAATCGTTAATTTTTCCATTCAACTAGCAAAAACACAAAAATAAGTTCGTCAACAAGTCGTTTGAACACAAAAAAAATTTTGTTTTATTGTAAAAGATTGTTATTGTCAGTCTTAAGACAGAGAAAAAAATGATTGCAAAACAAAAAGTGAGATAGAAGATGAAGCAATTACGTATAAACTTTCTCCTTGATCTCGAATTTGTCAGCGTTGCTGTAGGCCGTGCTGACATGGACGAAGCTAACGAGATTGGCCATATCGCGACATAAATCGATGATCCGGTCTGTTCCGCTGGTGTTAAGATTGACAGCTACTTTTAAGGGTTCGTCAAATCGGACGGTAGCTGCGCCGTGAAAGACAATGTTCACGCGTTGGAGGAGCATTTCTCGGTCCTCCGCGCTCAGCCCCAGCTCTACTTGGCTCACGTCCCCTTTCACGGCGTGCACCTTGTTTAGTGCCTCTGGGCATTCCCATCTTATTCTGTCGAAGACCTTTCAAACAATTTGTATTGTTAAACACTATTTTATTCTGCATCTTTGAAACTAAATACAGCTAAATCAATGCAACAAAAAAGTGAAAATATGAAAGAAATCATAAAAAAATAAACACCAGGTAATTGCACGAAACAAAGCAAAGAAAACAAAACAAATGACGACAAACGAGTTGTTACAAACAATATGAAAAAACACATTGAAATACGAATGAAACATGAGAAAAACTAAATAAACAAAAGAAATGCACTAAAATGGAAAACAAAACAAAAAATATTAACGAACATTCAACCGAAAACAAACAAATAGAAATCCAAAAATTGAAACGAAACAAATTAAGTATAGTAAACCTAACAAAAACAAAACAAAACAAAAACTGTTCTTGCCAAGTCCTTGCAAATAAACTTCTGTTGAATGAATACAATTAAAAAAATAAACAAAATCAGAGCAAAATAAGAACAGTTCTTGGCAATAAATTTATTCTCACTATCAAAAAAGAAACGAAATCAAATCAAAAACAACATCTCCAGAAATAGCAAACAAACATAATAGCAAGAGTCTAAAATAAAACATTTCCAATAACTATATATACAAAACGAGGGATATGAGTGAATTACGATCTTTGTATGAATATATAAATTGTTGAGAAATTCTAGAAGATGATTATAAAGATGAGATAATAGTGGATTAAAATGCACATGTTACCGGATTGTTAATGAGTTCGTTGAATCGCTGCTCAACGGTTTGTCCTTTTTTAGGACGGATCAGGACAATGACGGCGGAGAGACGGGCACATGAGCGCAGCAATTTCTCCAGCAGCGCTTTCCCTAAGAAACCTGTCGCACCTGTGATCAGCACCACCGCGTCGGCAAAGAATGCCTCGATCGAACTTCCTATCGAGTTTGACGACTCCACCATCATCACGTGCCCTGAATTCAAACTCATGTTTCTCTTCTTTGTACCTACGACAACAAACAGAAAAAAAAAACATAAACACAACATTTTAACAAACATCATAAACAACGGATATTAACAAAAAACGTGAACAGAACACAAAAACTGACAATGTAATTGCAAACAATTTAAAATTTTCACTTTTGTTGTGTTTTGAAAACAAAAATATAAACAAAACTTTTGTATTTGTTCGCTTTTTGATCAAAAAGGAAAAATAATATGTAAACGAACACTATTATCGAAGAAAGAAAAAAGGTACTGTTTTGTTTTTTTTTGTCTGAATGAAAACAAAAGTGCAGAACAAATTGCAATGAACTAAAATGGTCGCGCTCATCGATCGCGCATGAAGTCAATTATTTCATCCTGGATTATGCCACGCGACAAGTTTTTTTTTTATATAATCTCACTTGCGTTTTTCCCTTCATTATGCCATTTATTTAATTGTCGTGTTGACACTTCGTTTTTTTTATTTAAGTCAATATTTAATGCGATGAAAATTCTAGTTTTGTTCATTGTTAACAATTTTATCGTAAAATCTACGATTGTTATTTGAGTACTTAGAATAATAATAAAAAGTATGGAAGTTTGTTTTCAAAAATGGTAGATTTGGTTTGTTTCAGTTTGTTATTTACGATTTTTGGTGAATAATTTGTGGTTGGAAAATTACCCTGAGCATAGTTTCGGTTTTGGTGCGTCTGATTGCGAGCATCGCGGCCAACGTCGGTGATATCAAACAACACACGGCGGCGCTACTAAACTACTCGCCACTACTTGTTGTTTAATCGCGAGCCCTTGTTGGTTGTTAGCATGCGCCCCTCGATTCTTATAGCTCTACTTATGTCAAGGTGTATCATGCAGAATTAGGTTTGTAGCTTTTCTTTCTCTTTTTTTGTCATATTCTCTCTCGAAATATTTGAAAAGTGGTTTAGTACACCTTAAAATGTTAACAAAACAAAGTACGAATTGTGAATACAATGTAATGAAAGATATAAACAAAACGAAGTAAAAAATATAAACAAAACAAAAGAAAATAACGTGTAAATAAGCACTATCGAAACACACCGGAAGTTTTGTACGGAAAACGTGAACCAATAGTGTATATATTTTCAACACAAAACAATATATAATAAGTCAAATAGAGAATGGCAAAACAAAGTCAATAAAGTTAAGAAATTTATAAATAAACAATAGTGTGAATATTTAAAAAAACATTATTGAAACACGGAAGCAAAAAATGTAAACAAAACAAACACGTTCAAACTCAATTGCAAAAAATGTAAATAAGTTTGAAACAAGTTTGAAATAAGTCAAACAAGGCAAACAGACACTGTTTTGAAAAACTTGAACAATTTCAAACACGTTTTCAAATTGTTCGTAAACAAAAAAGTGTCAATCTTGTTTGTTTATTATTTGTTTATTTGGTTTTTGTTAACACAAACGTTTAGAACTAATCAAAACAAAAAAAAAATAAATTCGAAAAAAACATACAAACCAAATTTTCGTTATATAAAAATTTGTTTTACGGATGTTATAGTGAATGATATTGCGTAACACAGGTCCTGCAACGCGGAACCACTTTCTTCGCTCTCTTACGGATCATGCAACAGTTACAAGGTGATAAATAATAAGCAAAACAACCACGCTTGCAATTTCAAAATAAACCCCATTTTTTTAATAACCTCCAAATCGACCTTAAAATAATCAAAAAAACACTTACCTTTTTTGTGTACAGAAAAAAGTCCGAAAAAGATCGGCCGGTGGAAAAGTAACCGCGCGCGAGTTCAAACTTGATGCAACTGAAATCGAGAGTAGACTTGTGACTACAGAAAAACTAGATTTTGATAAACAAAAAAAAAAGAAAAAAAACAATAGGGGGAAAAACAGTTTCGCACTACTACCAACCCTAAAATTTAAACAGATTTGTAATACTTAGTTCAGAGTCGATGGATAAGGTTTTGACTCATGTGGCCGGTGGCTTGCATCTCAACTGTTTGCATGCACCAAATTCGATGAGACGCAGTTGCAGCTGCACAAACAGTGAAAGTGAGCGAAAGTTCGATTAAAATTCGCGCTTGTAACTTTTGATTGAATAATAAAATGTAATGCCGAATTCGCCCATGTTGAACACTTTTTTAACATTTTTTCCCTCTCCTTTTCAGTTTTTCTTATTTATTATTGTTTTTATTTCATAAGTGAAAAAAATTTTTTCGTGTTGTGTATCGCTTGAAAGTCCATTTTCGTATGATATTAACGATGATGACAAATCATTTGGACGTAATCCGAACAAACGTGAGAGATTAAGGGAATCCCTTTGACGAAGCCATCGTGTTTGAAATATAACGAGCATCATCAATTGCGAACGCTCTTTTGCAAAATTGTGAGCGAACAATAACGGCCACAGCAACATAACAAAAAAAGAGTTAATTAAAAATCTTCTTTGCGTCAAAAGATTTAGGCTCTTTTGTGCTCCATTATTAATAAGTTTTTTCATCTGAAAAATTTGATGGTGATAAAGAAGTATTAATAGATGAAAAAAAAATAATTCTGCACAAAATGAGGCAAAAAACATTTGAAAAGATAAAAAAAATACAAGACAAATATTGAAGGTATTAAAATGTAAACAAACCGAAAGAGGAAATCCAAAATAATGAAAAAATTAAGAAACAAAATTAAAACGTCCAGTTCACATTGAATGAATCTTGAAAAAGTTATCTCGAAGGTTGTCTAAGGTTCAAGGGAAAGGACGCAGAGTTGAATTTTAATTTAATTTGGGATAAATGTAAACAAGATTTTTATTAACTGGAAGTTAAAAATAAAGAGAACTGAGCTGGTCAAAATGCAAATAGTTTGTGATTTATAATAAGTAACCTTAATAATAACCTGCTTATCACAGAGGTTTTAATTACAAAATTTAATTACATTCGGAGCATTTGATAGGATTTTAAAATTACTTGTACAAACTTTGGACGTACTACTTGTCTAATCTTAATTCGATATTATGATCGAACGACCTTTAGTATATGTCTTGCTACCGTTTTTAACCGACGGGAATTCCTCACTTTTTCAATTTGCTTTATAATTATCTAAAAATAACGTATAAATTTCAAAAAATAAAGATAAAGTACGTCTGTTCAAAAACTAAGGAAACAAAGAAAAAGAGGCAAATACAATTTGAAGAAAACGAACAATACAAATACAATTGTATGGATAACGAACATTTATAAAAAATGCACCGTTTTAAATACAATTATCAAAGCTAACAAAAAGAAATGTTTCGACAAATAATAAATTTTCATAAAACAAACAATGCACAACAAGGAAAGCCAAGAAAAATAATAAAGAGATTGAAAATGATATATTTATAAAAAAACAACAACATTTCGAAACGAAAGTTTTGTTTTTGAAAAGTAAACAATTTTTTATGATTGTTTTTCAGTTTAACACACATGTATAATAATTTATTGAAAGTTAGCTGACCGAGCTAATAAAATGGATCCGGCGAGCCGCCGTCGCGGAACTCACCAAAAAACTGACCTTCCTGATGCTCACTTACCGAATTTTTTTCCTTTTTTTCATTTTTATTTCGGCACGGGTTTGACGTCATCGTAGAAAGTTTTTTTTACCAACTCTCGTCACCCGATTCACATTCATAATGAGTAATAAAGTAATGGTTAATCCCCGGGCGGTTCATAAATTTTACAATTTCGATCCTCGTGCGGTGATGAATGAACAAGTTTGTCGGCATGTCGTGGTTATTATTTTTATTGTTTGCAACAATTCTGATTCATTATTTTTTCCTTTGTAACTTTCCACTTGTACTGGCTATTAAATTTAATTAACAAAATGTTAATAACAATGTTTATAATAATAATTTTTTTTATAATAAAAAAACTTCCAAAATGCAATTAAAATTGAATCGCATTTTTTTTTTCAATGCTCTTGATAAATTTTTCTCATCAATATTCATAAACGAGTGATTAAAAATACCCGGAAACGGGGGTAAGGATAATTAAAAAAAAACCATTATTATTCGTACAAAAGTACGGTACACAAGTTTGTTTACGCGCGACATAATAATTTTCCGCTTGCTTGAAAAGCGGCCAAATGAAAGCACGTGGCTGTCACGAAGTTATATCGTGTGACATTTGAAAATCTTTTTTCATGAAAAATTTCAATTATTAAATTTGTTTGCAAAATTTTGCGAGAAACTTTTTTAACCATGCATTGAAAAACTCTATTTTTATTGACGTTTTTGACAGAGTGAAAACTTATTTCAAGATGGAAAATTCAGGTTGTTTGATTTGGCTTAGTTTAGGTTGGCGAAAATGAGGAAGATGACAAACAAATAGTTTATCAAACGGTGTATCTGATAGTAATGATTGATATGCTGCATTCGCTGGATTCGTTTCGCGTTTTGCATCAGTTTGTAAATAAATGGGTCGATAAAATTATGCAAATTGCTTCCTGACTCAACGCCAACTCTTTTTTCGCATAATTAACCAACATTTTTCCTACGCTTGTGTCTGTTATCGCGGCCGCTCATTTTTTTCCAATTAATAAAATTAGATCGTAAAATATTTATCTACAAGCGACTCAAACTCCAGTTCAAATTATTTGACAACATTGTCGCAAACATTTCGTATTCACCCTAAGAAGAAAGAAGAAAAAAAAGCAATCGAAAATGAAGTTAAACTTTTTATGAACTTGCTATTTCACTATTTATACGAATTACATTTTCTTCGTCTTATTTCTTGCCAAAGTCCAGTTTCAATTTTTGTTCAGCTAAACTATCTTTAATCGTTTTTAGTGATTTTTTTTCAATTTCCATATGTTAAGGAAATGTAACATAAGATTATGCAAAGAACATCAGTTTTACCAATAAAATTTCAACATCTTCTATAACAAATTTTGTTTGTAAAAATAGATTTTTTGAAAAATTTTTTCTAGGAGTTCATTTTAACAAATTTTGGAAAGAAAAATGTTTTCTATCAAAATGTTGTTCCTTTTTTTCTGAACGAAGTTTCACCAAGTTTTGTATCGAAAGTTTTTGGTAACAATTTTTTGGGAAAAAGAACCATATATAAATTGTCCTGAGGATTTCCAAATGACGTTGCGTGCGAGGGAGGATAGCGCCGTTGCGTATTGAAACTGCCCGGCGAGACCGCGGAGGGGACGAGAATTCCCCCGCGAGTATAAATGCTAGAAACATGCAGCGTCCTACAACAGTTTCATCAAAAGCCAAAACCGAAAAGCCCAAAGGACAAAAATTTTACAACTAACTTTTGCGATAATTATTTTACGGTTAGTTTGTAATAAGACAGTTTCATCAGCTCTCTTATACTTCTGTGTGATTGTGTGTGTTCACTGTGCGTGTAACTGTGACTGCAAACAAAATTTGGATTTCGAATTTGTTGAACGAAAAATTCAAAGGATCATGGGGTCGAAGCACAGGATCAGTTTCTTTTTTGTCACAACTTTTGTCGGACTTGTTCTATTTGCTCTGCTACCTGATGTGGTTCTGGCAAGGCCAAGAACTCATCTGATTAGGTACATTTTTATTATCAAAGTTTTTTTGACTTTAACAAATTTTCTTTTCATATTAATGTTTGAATTTTTGTATGAAAAATTTGAAAGAAACTTTTTAAACGCTGATTAAAAAATTAATCAAATTTTCAATTCAATTAATTCATGATTCAAATCCGATCTAATTGTCAATTAATAAAACTTTTTTAATATACAAAATTGATTACCTTTTTTTCATCAATTTTTTTCATGACGACCAAAATGTTTTTTCCGTCAATGATTCAGCTCGCACATAATTAAATTTCGGCTCGTGTTAACATGAATACATTTTTTTTTGTTTTAATGACTCTAATTTTTAAATAACTTTGATTTTGTCAGATCCCAGTACTTTTATCACTTCTGATTATTTGTATTTTATTCAAAAAAATCGACGCGCAAACACTGAAATAAATTGTTCCATGGAATAATAAAATCGAGTTTGAATAGATAATGAAAACAAAAAAATTTGCAATTATAATCATGCAATTTATTTCTTATCTTGGTCCGACAGGCATAAACGTGTCTCTGATCAAAGACTCGCGGAACTTGAAACTATTTTGGCCCTGGCCAACATGAAGGGCCGACTTGTAACAGTCCCAGTTGGATTTGGACGTGTGGATCCAGAAAGAATGTAAGTTTTGATTCTGTCTTAACTAATTCGAGGGTTACATTTTGTAAACAATGTATCGTTAAAATTTATCGACCTTTTTTTTCCAAGGATTTATGAAAGGCGGTCAAGTAAGACGCGACGATAAATCAATTTTACCAAAAAATTGTACTTTGCCCCGGCACACGCCTTCGTTTTCGTTTGCGAAATTTGCTAATGTGAACACACACAAATTCAATTTTATGATCTGTTTCTAATTTCAATTTTTCATCTAAAACATATTTCAAATCGCAAATTCTTATTTCTTATTTTTAATTAGAGTAAATTTTTGATCTCCAAAAATACAAAAAAGGATTTCCCATTTTTTTTATTTGTTGTTTTCCTGTTATCAATTTTTCATTGCAATTTTTGGTTTTTTATTTGTGTTAAAGTGTTGAAATCAAAAAATAGTTCAAGAAATGAAAATTTTTGAAATGAAAATTGAAAAATTGTGCAAAAAATAAGAAAAACAGAAATTAGGGGCTGTAATGAGCGCGCATGTGGTGTTTACCCAAATAGTATGAATAACTTAGAACGTACGAATCTAAAAATAAAGTCGCCGGTACAAAATTAGCCGTACTGGTTATGTATTTTTATTTTTTATCTCATCCTGCGGGAATTCCAAAATTGAGACTTTCGGCATTCTTAACCTTCTTTATTGTGTATTTTTTTTTCACTTTAACTTGAACGAAATAGTTTGGTGAATCATCGAACGGTGAATTCCCAAGTTTCAAAGGTTACTTTTCTGTATTGACTAAATTAAAAAAATCGAAATCAAACTCGAACTCAAGCCACGCGAAAATGTTCGATTATTATTAGATGAAAGATTAATTACAATAAAAATTTTAAAAAATGAAAATAGAAAACTGAAATGTGCAACTTTTGATTGTTAACAGCGGACGAAAAAGAAGATCCATCGAATCAATATTGCCACAGTTGCAATTAAGACCGGAGTCGGATGTGAGCCAACAGGATTTAGCAGAGATACCGATTGAGTCTTGGGTGAGTGAGCGATATTAAATTATCTGTTTTATAAATCTTAATCGTGCCAGGAGGCAGTGGATTATGAAGAGTTGAATCATTTTTTTCTGCGGAACAAGATGCTAAAAGTTCATTCTATCATAAATGCGCTGCTTATCGCTGGAATTGCGGACAAAAAGTCATCATAATGATTGAACCCTCATCTGACCTCCCTTTCAAATCGTACTAATAAATAATAATTGGTCATGTTCATTATTCAGTCTGGGAATTTCTGTATTACAAAAGCCAACGTTTTTCAATTCAATTTTCATTCTAATTGTTCGAGTAATTTTATAAGTGAAAAAAGAAGTGGAACAAATGTAAGTTCAAAAAAAAATATTAAACTAATTTTTGGTTCTCTTTTGTTTGTTTAGCTGCAACTGGGCCACGAAAATGGAAACTACGATTATTGAAACCGGACGATCATCTGACGATGATGAGCCTCGCCGTTTGATCAGTATTAAACAAGTAAACCGGCTGTATTTTTGCGATTTAAGCCCCTCAGACCAAATTTAGTCGAGCTTTGATCAACAGCACAATTTTATGTCTCATCTTGAGCGCATACTTGCACTTTTGATAAACGATTTTATTCTCTTTACTCTGGAGTACGAGTTTTTTTATTTATTTTTATATAAACAATATAAAAACAGTTCCATGTCTTTTTATTTATTAACTTAAAATCGACTATTTATTATTTTACGGTTCTTAAAACTTGACGTATTTTTGATTTATTAGATCTGTTTGATTTAATTAAATAATCAACTTTTTGTTTATATTTATTTGATAAACATTCCTTCGATCGACGAAAAAACAATCTTTCATATCAGATTTTCATTTGTTGGAAAACATGTCAGACGTCATTGTTGTAGTATCGTTAATTGTAATAATATTTATTGTTAATATTTGTACAGTCAGTTAATTTATTGCTAATTTATTGTTCTATTTATTATTGAATTATGCATTCAAGAACATGTGTACAGGTATAAGGTATATTTTATACGAATTAACAACGTAAATGACGAGTTTTTTTTTCGTTTGAGAAAATTGCGAAGTTATATTTATTTATTGCAGTATTTTAGTAATAAACAAAAGAGTCCTATTGTATTTGTATGAACTTTTTTTTATTTCAATTTATTGAATAATAACATTTGCAAAACGCTTGTCAAAGTGATATTATTTTTAATGAATAAAAATTGTATATGAAGTGTTAAACTGTGTTTTTTTACCTTCCCTTTATCATCCCTACAAAAATATTCTTTTCGCAAAAATAAAAATTTTTTCAAGTTCGTTTTGTACGAGCAAAAAGTCGGAAAAAACTTGCAACTAAGTTATTTTCTTTTTCAAGTTTTTGAATTTTCGCGCCATTTTTGTGACACCTGTGGAAAAACGCGCAAACAACATTCAAATGTGGCGTCGCTATAGTCAAAGTTGCAACAACTAACAGAACGTTTGACTTTCTACCCAAGGCGTGTCTGAAAGTGAATCGATGACAATCTTGTTGACTGTTTACATTAGTTAGTGTTGTCTTTATTAACATGTTTTAACCCGTTTTATTTACTTCAACGTGTTAAAAAAACTTGTTTCGAAATTTTTCAATACGACAAACAATTTCGTTATTTTTCATAATTGAGAAAAAAAACTAAAATTTGTGCCGTGATTTCGTTTCAGTTAATCAACATTGGATGGGCGGTGGTGTGCCATAGATGACACATTTATCGCGTCGCGTTCTTACATTCCAATAACGTTTTTGGTTTGGCTTCATTATGGTTCGTTACAAAATAAACACTTAACATCTTTTTATGTTTTTGTAATTGAGATTTTTGTTTCTTTTTTTTTCAATGTGTGCATTATTTATTTCAATCATTGTTTTTGTTGGTTGTTGATTTTTTGTTTTCTGATTTTGCAGGATACAAAAATGATATACGGTAAAAAGTCTCCGAGTATGGGAACCCCATCTGTTTACTCCCATGTTACAACTCGGAGCAGTGCAAATCTCCGTTCGTCAAGGTCGGTTAAAAGCGTGAAAATACCTTGGTATCAGAAACCAATTTTAACACATGCCTATGTGTTGGACATCCAAAGGGGATCAATGCTTACTGCCATTTTTGCCCTAGTACGTATACTTTTTAACAAAATTGTTGTAAACAGTTTATCCGCTTATATGTGAGTTTTATACAGATAAATAAAAATGTACACATTTTCTGTTCCAGTTTTTAGGATTTTTTATGATCGGTACTGCCATCTTTGATATTTACTGTTTGTCACAAGCAGCACCAGGTTCAACGCACACCGGATACTATCTCATCTCTTATGAATTCGTATACGTCGGAAACACACACAGTAATAAAACAATTATAATTATCAAGGAGTTTCTCCAGTCAAAAAGCTAAAATTTGTTCTATTTGACAGATTTTTTAAAACTAAATTTATAACTTTTTATCAAGAATTTTAGAAGTAGGTCAAGTTAAAAACTTGTTAGTCTAGAATTTTTACCGGATTTCAATACTTGCACTCATTTTTTTGATAATTTTCTATTCGTAAAAAATCTGCGAGAAAAAATTTTGATATTTTATGTTCATTGATAATACACAAATGAATTTTAGAAGTCAATTTTAATTCCAATTAAAATCCAAATTTGATACCAATTAGTATTAATTTCAAATTTAACTTCAATAAAAATTAATTTCAAATTTAATATCAATTGAACAAGAGTGATTAAAATAATAACTTGATTTGTTACAGTACGAAACACGTTAATAGTGTGTTCACTATTTTCGATATTTGGAGCAATCGGAGTGATAGTAACAACAGTGATTTTGATCAAGGGCCTGAGAAAGGAATATGAGAAGAGGATGGTACCATGGCTGTACTGTTTCGCCATCTTCACTGTGTTTCGGTTCTTTGCGTTTCTCTTTTTTTGCATCGTCAACGATATGATTTTCTTTTACAACATCATGATCTGCCTTCTCTGGTGTATTTTCATCCCGGCCTCGGTTTATGGTTGGCTTTTGGTCTATTCACTCTATATTGAACTTAGCGATCTGACACGGCTTGAAGATATCGCTCACCTTAGAGTAAGTATATTTTTTGATCACAAAAATTTTGTATCCATTTTATTTTTTTACAAAAATCTACTTTGACTTACAAAAATGAACGATTTTTGTCAGTTAATTTGTTATAAAACTTGTAGTTTTTGTTTAATTTGAGAATCACATTTGGAGAACAAAAAATGTTAAAAAAATGTTTTTCAGATTGGAACAATGCAGTCTCTGAATGCGTCCATGACTCATTCGATAGCCGGTTCAAGACCTACAACACCGCACAGTACAGTGTCTACAATGCCGGTCAACTAAATTCTTTTGTATTGCTAATTATTTATCTCCGACGATATAAACTCGAAGCACATGGAATGAGCAGTCAAAGTAATTCCACTTGTACAATGTTGTTGTTTAAATTTTTTGTGGAATTGTGTCTGCACTCCAGATCAAAGTGTTTTTTATAACTGAATGAAATTTCATTGAATGAAAAATTTTAATCTAACGTTTGATAGTATTTTCAAAGCTTGAATCTCGTGTCCAATCGGACTGAATCACGCTAGTGTATCTATACTTAAAGTACCTAAGAATCTCCGTCCACGGTTTATTAACTGACAACAATTATTATTATAATTATGCGAAATGTTATGCTTGATCTCTAACGAATCTTTGAATATAGTTGTAGTTTTGCGCACAATGTACGTACACACTTTGCTACGTCGACGAACGTGATCAAGTTTTATCAATTTTATTGAATAGGAAAATTTAAATGAAATGATGAGAAATGAACATTTTTTTTACTTTTGTGAATTGATATTATATATTTTTTGTAAAACAAATAAATGTACGTTGAAAAATGACTCCCCTTTAATTTCACTCTTTTTCTACCTTTTGGTTACATTTTGTCATAAAAAAATTTTCTTAAAATTAGAACAGAATGTAAAGAACCTTGTAAAATAACCAGCAGAGCAAGATAACAACTGTCGTCGTCAAAGTGTAGTGGATGAATTTCAATCTGAAAGAGAATACAAAATTATATACATTTAAAAAATTATTTTTTAAATATTTTTTATTGAAGAAAGCTTTCATTTTTTACCTATTCCAATGGTTCTTGGCTGATTCAAAGTCATCAACTTTTGGTTTCACAAGTTTCGATTTGATCAATTTTTCTGTGTACATAACTTTAAGTTGGGGAACAAAGCGTACGAAAAATTCCGCCCAGTCGAAACCTTTGAGCGAAAATGGAAACAGTTGTTTGTCTCTCTCGTTCATGTTCTCATACAACAAGTCCAATTTTTCGTACGAAAACTTCCATTCTGACAAAGAGAAGAAACTGAGCATATCCGTGTGTTTTGCCGCTAGCTTGTATATTTTGTATGCTCTGCAATTTGATCGTTCAAAAGAATTAAACAGTTGAAACAAAATTGAGGTTGACGAAATTGTTCAAAAATCAATCTGCAATATTTACTTTATTTTTTGTCCCTTGAATCTCGTAGCAAAGTCAACAATGAGGGCTGGGAGACACATCATAAAGAATTGGCAGAATTTGAAAAGTTTTCTTGACGTGGTAAGAAAAATCCACGGGTAATAAAGTATGTAAACTGATGGATTCAAATACAAATTGTTCATACAGAGATTCTTCACTTCACTCCAAGTTATTGCTCCTCGATTCGTAAAATTGTACACTGGAATTGGATCTTCAGGTCTAAAAAAATTTCATTTTGGTTAATTCTTGTGAATTTGAGTATAAAAATTGTTTGACTTTTTAACAAAATGATTCTTGAAACCGTTTTTTAACGCCGGTTTCCCACGCACTTGCGACGATAGCATGGCACGCCATGTCACAAGGCACTAGGTCAGGATGTTTTGTTCCGTCCACGTATGCAACATGTACAATCCCCATTCCTATTGCTGTAATCAGACCAGTTGGCCCTAGCAAATTGTCGGTCCAACCTGGGATTGGCTCGTTAAAAGTTGACGAAACTGAAAAAAAATTGTCCCAAGAGGTTTTTTGTAATTTCTATTTAAATTAATTTGTTTCATTCTAAAAACATTGGAAATAAAAATTTGTCAAAGTCCTATGACTTTGAAAAATTGGAACACTTTGGAAAGAAACGGTTTGAAAGTTTAAACAATCGGTAGGATTGATTTGCAGCGAGTGAACTGAATCGGAAATTGTGATCTGACACGTTTGATGATTTTAAATTAGTAATTAGAAATTGAACAGCAGAAAAAATAAATGGTTTGAATAGGGTTTAAAACAATTCAACAATGTCCAAGTACAAATTGATTTGCATATCAAATCAATGAATGAAAAATCAATATTTCAAAAGTACGCAATTTCTTTATATTACCAATCGAAGGTCTCACTATGCAAAATGGCAAATTCCGCGCATAATCGTCTATTGTCTTTTCCGCTATTGCTTTTGTAAATGTATACGAATTTGGCCAGTCACCGATGAATCTAGAAGAACAGAAAATTTTGTTCTCGTTTCTTCCAACAATTCTACTCAATGACAAAAACGTATTTATAATAAAAAAGAGGAAAACTTGCTTTTTTGTTACCAAATCCTTGTCATCAGTGTTCCACGGTTGCTTATCAAAAATCTTCATCAATGCCACACATTCATCATAATTCAAAGCACTGTCGTAAATTGTTTCACCAATTTCATGCTTTACGCAGTTACTATACGCAGTGGACACGTAAACACCCACCTGAAAATGAAGATGCTAATTTATAAAAATCCGACCACAGAATAATGATCAGAACAACGAGAGCTCTTGTTTGAGTACCCACAAGATAGGTGTCCAAAAAACAAACAAAAAGTCAAAAAAAATGTTACATAACCTTAAAAAACTCAAAACTGAATCTTTGAAATCATTATTCAATAAAATAGTTAAATGTGGGTGCATAGTTCTATGTAAAATTTGGCACTTGATTCATTTTCAGCTTGAAAAACTTGTTTTGGTAGAAATAAAACAAAAAAAATGCATACTTATAACAGACTTATGATTAGAACAACGAGAGCTCTTGTTTGAGTACCCACAAGGTAGGTGTCAGAAAAAAATAAAAAAATGCGACATAACCTCAAGAAAATCAAAATTCGGATCTTTGAAATCACTACCCAATCAAACTGTCAAGTATGGGTGCATATTTCTGTGTAAAATTTGGCGCTCAATTCAATTTTAGTGTGAAAAACTTGTTTTAATGAAAATAAAACAGAAAATTTTTTCTTTATAGTCATAACTGACTTACTTTGAAATTTTTCATTTGCTTGCACATGTCAATGACACATTTGACACTGACGACATTAATTCGAATAGCTGATGATAGAACTTCGTCGAACCTTGTTGTAGCAGCCATATGAAACAATATTGACACCTGCAAAATTTATGCATCCTCAAAATACCATTTAAACGTGAAGTAACAGAAAACGAAACTAAATTTTGGAAATTAGATATTATTGTTTTAGCCCAAAAACCTCTTGAATGATTGTTTTCTTGTCGTTTTCAGACAATCCCATTCCGGGAAGGGAACAGTCGCCTGCGATCGGAACAAGTTTTTGTTTAAAATTGGGCTGTTGCTCGGCGAGAATGCTAAAAACCTAAAAATACAGTTCAAGTTCATTATCAACACAGCGCGAATATTAACATAACAAACAGAGTGTTGTGAAACAATGGGAAATGCGATATCATAAATTTTAATGTTTTAAATTATCAAGTTTATTGTTAAAACATTATTTACTGTGATGCAAGGATGAAAAAAAACCTAAAAAGTTTATAAATTGCATGCAATAAAATGAAATGTTCAAAATTTGTATTGAAGTTGAAAAGAATCTACCTTTCCTGAGAAGATTTTGTCAAGACGCTCTTGTATTGAAACATTTTTCTTCGGTCGAATCAGCAGAAATATTTTTTTTACTCCAGAACAAGTCCGTAGTATTTTTTCAATAAGAACTTTTCCCATAAATCCCGTACCACCTGAAAGTTTTGATGGCCAAAAAAATCAGAAAAAATGCGATGGAAAATTATTTTTTTTGTCACAAATAAGTTGAACTTAATCACTGAATTGAGATTGACCTGTTATAAAAACACTTTGCCCATCATAAAATTGTTGGATTTCTGATTGAGGTTCCTCCATGGTTTATTTTGAAAAAAACTGTAATGTTAATTTGGGATACTGTGTCTGTCGATTGTTCCACTCTGATGACCGAATTCTAACTGGCGTTTTCAGGAAACGAAACTATTAACGTTCTCGAGTAAAAATAATCGAAACATCACATTTTCCAAACTGTTGAATATTTAAGTTCTTCAAAAAAGACAATCAAAAGAAAAAAGCGTATAAAAAGCAGGTCATTATTGATTTAGAATTGAATTCAAGTAGCATTAATGAGTGCGAGAATCGTCCTGAAAAATAATTCAATTTTCGCAGATATTTTAATGGGGTTGAACCGAATAAAGTTGCAAAAAAAAAACAAACAAATCAAAAAGTCTATTTAAAAATAATTAATACATTATTTTTATTTTTGTTAAAAACATTTATTGTTATAAGTTTTCGTAATTTTGAATAACAAAGTTTTTGATTTGATTCAATAATTGTTTACATCGATGCTCACTTTTTTTCGCAAATTTTCCGGTAATTGTTTGTAAATTTTCCTCGAAACGGTTTCTGAAAAAATTTTCTTGTTTTAGAGTATTTTTCATATTTTTGTACTTTTCAACTTCAAATTAAAATGAAAACAATGTACGTACCACGACACCCGTACCATAAACGAGACCAAGTAATTTGTTCTTGTGAAAAACAGTAAACTCCTAATCGTCCACCTTGAAGTGTGTCATCAAAAAGGTTACCCGAGTCCCAAATCAATTTAGCACCTTCATGAATCCACAATCGTATCAAACCTATGCTCGGCCTGTGCATCAACTGCCATTTGTACGGCGTGTTTATTTTCCAACCCGTGTTTGATTTCGCAAGCACTTTAGTTTGGTTGGCAACACTTGTCGATTCCCACAAACTGTTTCGTAACATTATTCCGGGTCCTGTTGCGGAATCTACTAATTTCACATGTATCCCTGCATCTCCATATGCTATGAACGGTTCGTATTTCCAATACTTTTGATATCCTTTCTTCCATGCCACCAAATAAAATCTACGATTACTTTGATAAGAAAACACGAATCCGACAAAGTCATCATCAAGGTCTTCATGTTCACCAATGAAAAATGTTCCCTCGTAATTTACTCCTTTCAAACTGTCATTACCTAAAACATAATTTACAATTTACGATTTACAATTGAGACATTTTCTGAAACCATTCAAAGTTTAACCAGTTTTTTAAATTTGACTTCGCAATCGGAATCAGATCGAATTAAAAATAATAAAATTGTTGAAGAAATTGTCACAATTTGAAATTTGTAGTTTCAACTTGTAACCTTAATCAAAAGGTTGACGGGAGTTTTTATTTGAGTACCAACAGGACCAAGAACTCAACCTCAAAAACTCAAAATCATGTTTTCAAAAATCGCTTTCATCCATCTTTCATTGTCATTAACAAGTGTTGGTAAGTAAAAATAAAAAGTCTCACCAACAGCCAACCCAGGATCGCTGTTCCATCTTTGAAAAATTTCCGCACCACCGTTCTTGATAACCCACTCAGGATCTTGTTGCGCGTCACCTACTGGATCAAGCTTAACCATTGTGAAAGTGTTGAAGTTAGTTTCGCGGATGTTAGCATCATAAGGACAGTTGTCTTCAGGGTTGATTACATTGTCACCATCGTAATCCCCCTCACAGATATCGCCAATGTTATTATCTACAAACCATTCAAATTAGTTTTAAAAAATTCAAAAATGTATTCTAAAAAATGAACAAACACTACAGGATAATCACAAGGCGTTGTTTCAAAAAATTGAAAATTCATGAACAAATCATTATAATATATAATCCGAAAAAAATCTTCGAATTTCGATCAGGTTTTGAAATATGACGTTGGCATCGTAATCAGATCGCTGAAATATTTTATTTGAGTACCATACAACCGGATTTCAATCAATTGAAAAGCTCAAAAATATGTCACATTATAAAAATCAACGTTTTGAAACTATAGTTAATATTTCTATGTGAAGCTTTGTGTCCGATTCACTTTTTATGTCAAAAAAATTTTTGACATTGAAAAAGTTTTTCTGTACAATAATTTAAGTTTAATAATTACTTGAAAAACAGTAGTTTAATGATAATAAATAGTTCTGTAATTTACTAACAGTTTCTATCAGCCTGGTCTGGATTATAAACATGTGGACAGTTGTCATTTTCATTAACAATGTTATCCCCATCAATATCTGGATCACATTCATTTCCAAGTCCATCGCCATCCACATCAGTCTGACCAGGATTCGCAATTTTTACACAATTATCTCTATCATCCTGGACTCCATCGCCGTCTGTATCCTGATTCGTATCGCAGACGTCTCCAACTCCATCTAAATCAGAATCTTTTTGATCTGGATTCGACTTATCTTTACAGTTATCACAAACATCGCCAACTCCATCAGCATCCGAATCTTTTTGATCTTTGTTTGGGACCTTTTTACAGTTATCATTCTGGTTCAAAATTCCTGAAATCAATTTTGTTATTTAACAGTTAACACAATTTCCGTCATCGGATTTGTGTTACAAAATTATCATAAAAATATTGCGAAGAAAATGTTAGATGAAAATTAGCGAACCATCGTTATCCATATCAGCGTCACAAACGTCTCCAACGCCATCGTGATCTACATCACTCTGGTCTTGATTTGGCACAAATGGGCAGTTATCACATACGTTACCACGACCATCATGATCGGAATCTTTTTGGTCTGGATTGTATACCAGTGGACAGTTATCGTCTGCGTTCAATTTGCCATCTTTATCAGCGTCTGGATCACAAACGTCACCTACACCATCATGATCAGCGTCTTCTTGACCACTGTTTGGTATCTTCGGACAATTATCCGCATGACAATGTAGTTCTGGACAGTCCAAAAGTTTGTCTGGATAACCATCCAGGTCGGTATCTCGTCCACATTTTCGACCGTTTCCTGCCCAACCAACTATACACTAAAATTTTTTGAAATGCAATTTTTTAGTCAAGTTTTACGTCGCTTCATTGTTTTTCAGGGTGATCTCATTACCTGACATTCATTTTCGTAGTTTTCGTTGCAGAAACCTATGGCTTTGACGTCGCAAGCTGTATTGTTCACAATACAAACAGGAGATTTTGCAGGTTCACTTGTACGATTGTTGAAATCTTGTGTAATCAGAAAATAAGTTGCGGAACAACAAACCGAAACAAAACCTATGACTATCAAGCTACATGATACTTTCCAGCAACATTTTCCAGAAGTTTTTACACTTTGTTCTGTATTTTCCTATAAAGTAACTTACGTAAGCAAATACTAAAATATTTTTATTTCGAAATTTTGAATGGTAAAACTTAGGCCTCGAGAAATGAAAAAAGGTTTAAACTAGGTGGTTGTTTTCTATTTACCTGTACTGTTACGTTAGTACTCATTTTGCCAATACTGAGTGATTCTACTAATTTGTTTGGAACTTAATAGATACCTTACGAGACCTTATATATGATTGTAAAACTGCCAACACTAATTTAATGAAAGAAAAATAATTTCTCTTATCTCATTAAAAATCAATTAAAAAACAGTTTACGGGTGTTCGTTAAATAGATGTTTAATAGATTGAGCAAGTAGAGGACCGCAGATAAACAAATAATTTGTAATTATTACAATTAAAAAGCAATAGTGAAAAGACAAGAGAGATTTTGCAATCGTGATAGCATTTGTTCAAACTTGCGAATGTTCTTAAAAAGATCATGTCATCTTAATCAGGACGACTTATGTTTTCTGATTAAAATACCCATAAGGCAGGGTTTTGATTAATCAAATATTACAAAATTTAAGAAATATTCATGTTTTGAAAGTTTAAAATCTTGGGAGATAAATCTTCGAAAACTTTAGTGACCAAGTTTTCTTATCAAGCCTTTTTTAATATTGAAGTTTTTGCTTTTTTTTATTTGTATCAACTTATCATCTGAAATGAAATTCAATCAAAATACACTTATCTAAAAAGTTAAAAAAAGAATCACATTACGAGGTTTAATGGAAATTTAACGAACCAAATAATTCCATTTTTTATTTTAATTAATGTTTACATCAAGTAACCATTAAAAGATGGAAAAACCGCAGGTCAAATATGTAGAAATCAGAAATGATTTTGCATTTTATTGAACAAAGTAGGTCAATTCCATGAATAGAAAAAGTTGATGGTGGGAATGGAAAGATCAGCAAGCAATTGTAAAGTTTCAATAATCTGGTAGTTCATTACTTTTTTCCGCTTTGAATTTTTATTAGTGATTCGTAGTTGTATTTTATTCTTTTTCGAATGACGTTTTTTTCATTTCTCTCAACAATTTCTGTTGGCTTGTCTTCGTTTATTTTCTGACATTTCTTTTAAATTTTTGTTTTGTTCACCAAAGGTAGAGCAGATATTTCAGTTAAGTTTTCTTTTTCCACATGCATTTCTTTTGAATTTCCATTATTTTCAGTTATTTCGCTTATGTTTTCATTTTGCACCAAAATTTCAGTTGTGTTGTAAGTTACAACTGGTACTTTTGTAAACTCTTCAATTGCATCATCGATTTCAAACGCTTTCTTGGTCAAGTTTTTTAATCTCATCTCGGTTAAATTTTCTTCGTTTCCTGCAGATTGTGGTGATATTTCTTCTCCATTGTTTTCTGACATTTCTTTTAAATTTTCTGTTTTGTTGACCAAAGGTAGATCAGTAAATTCACTTTTTTCCTCTATGACAGGTATTTCAGTAAAGTTTTGTTTTTCCACATGCATTTCTTTTGAATTTCCATTATTTTCAGGTATTTCGCTTATGTTTTCATTTTGCACCAAAATTTCAGTTGTGTTGTAAGTTACAACTGGTACTTTTGTAAACTCTTCAATTGCATCATCGATTTCAAACGTTTTCTCGGTCAAGTTTTCTTTTTCTTTGATTTTGAATATCATAGAATTTGTTTTATTGCTTGAAACCGGTACATTCGTGGTTTTCTTTTCATTGTCATTTACTGGTGCTGTAATGCAACAATCTTTATTTACAAATTTGAATACTTTATCAAAGCAATAATTTTCACAGTGGTTTAGCACGAAATAGGCAGTAGCAGATCCACCAACCAGAATCAGGATTAAAAAAATCGTACAACTCCAAACACAACACGATTTCCTCGATTTTTTACGGAGCCCCGTTAGCTCTGAATTCCCCTGTAATGTGAAATACCGTTTGAATGCACAAAAGTTTTCTAATAAATTTGAAATAATAACTTGATACAATTTCATTTTTCTGACTTGCCTGAATCTGTATTGTGGTATGCATTATGTTCGAGAATAGTTTTTATAGATCGAAATGACACTGTTGATCGTGCACAATTTGCTTTTATGCCAAACTCAGAATAGAAACTATTAAAAGACAACAATTCCTATTGGATAATTGTTGTCATTTATAATCACTTGTTGATGTTTTGCTGATTATCATCAGTTCACTAAGAAATTGATTTTTAACTTGTACTCTTCCCTCTCCTCCAAAATAAGTATCAGAATTGATCAATGTTTTTGAAAAATAATTGCTCTTATTTATAATCCAGTATAGATAAATAGAACAAAATGACTATTTTAATAAATGGGAAGATAAGAACAATTTGATTTGTTAAAAGATTTGAGCTGGGTTTTTATTCCAAAAAGCTAAAATGTTGAAATTGCAAAATCAGTAATATTACTTTCAAGTGGTACAACATTTTTATTTAATCGATTACATTTATGCAATCTGGTATACAATTTCAAGTAACATTCAAAATTAGTTGGATTCCATAGCACATACATAATTATTATAAAAATTTGAATTTATGTCCCCGGAGTTCATTCGTGATGTCGATGGGCACTTGAAGTCGCTGGCAAATTCCGGCAGATCGAAGAAAGGCATCAGAACGGGCAAATATCTCGGACAATGCAGACCTTTTTCTACTAGGATCGAAGAAATTGTAGTTAGTAATTTTTGACGAAAATATCAAAAGTGACATCAAACGTAATCAGAGTATTCCAATACATATAATTATCGTTTTGTAATTAATATACTACATTTTTAATTACTTACTTTATTACTTTCATGAAAAATAACTAGATTGTCTCAAATTACATGATTAAATTACGTCTATGACCAACTACGCTACAAAGTAATTTTCAAATCTAGTAATCCATAAAACAGGTATCTTTAGGAAACTTAATGCATGATTCTGAAACTGTCATCACCAAAAAACAATTTCTTTTATCTAATTAGTTTCACTGAAATCTAATTATATATTTACACTAACGCGATGAAAATCGTGAATTAATATCGTGAATTGTGCAAGCAGAGGACGGCAGAGGCAAAAGTGAAAAGACTGAATAAAGAAGATTTTGCAATGATTTTGCAATGTAAGCTAATCTTCGTTTAAAAGATTTACATAAATTTTAGTAACCAAGATACTAAAATAAGCCAATGTGAAAAGGCCAAGATGTACAAAATTTGATTTGTTGCTGTTTTGTCTTTGAAGCTTATCATTCTAATTTAAATTCGATTAAAATACACTTATTCAGAAAATTCGAAAAGCGATCACATCACGAATATTTATGCAAATTTAACAAAACGTTTAATTTGTAATATAAGTCAACTCTGGAACTATTAATCAAAAAATGTTTCATGCATCATTGACAAGAGTTTCAATTTGGATGGTTACGTATCTGAAAAAAAATCTGCTGCACTAAGGAAGAATTAGGTAACACTACTTTTGGTCGAAGTTAAGATAGTTGCCAAGTTGTCCTTTTTCGACTAAACTTCATTTCTTAAAATGATTGAATTTCAATTTCAATACGTCACAAAAAGTAATCTCCTCTTTTGGTGGAAGAACTGGTCAACTCCACTTTGAAGTTCGAACATTTTATAATAATAATAATAACAATAATAATCAGGAAGAGGTTCAATTAAATAACATTTAAAATCAAATAGCCAAATATTTTCTGAATTGTAATACGATTAAAGGAATATAAGAACACGATTTGCAATCGTTGAAAAATGTCAGTGTATTCATGATTAGAACAAAAGTTAGTATATAATAAGCGCGCCAAAAGTCAACAGCGTATGTTTTCTCAACTTACCGAAAAGGCGTTAAAATGAGAAGTCAAGTGAGAGGTATAAGAGAAGTAAGTGTGAAAAAAATGAAAATTTCTTTTCTAATTTCAATTATAATAAAACTGACAATGATACAATTATATATTTTTAGGGCTATTGGCAAAGTCCAAAAAGAACCGGCAAATTATCTTGCCTTATCTGCTACTTGATTTATGTTACTATTATCTTGTTCTTGATCTTGTTAAGCTGCGGTATCACTACTTATTTCACGCTATTTCCTTCGAACGACTCTACAAACTCCCAAATTGCTACTGATTGTACAAATACAACTAATAAAGTGGCAAAACCGTCGATAAAAGTTTTACGAAATCATTTTCATCAACCAATTCGCACTTGTACTGGAAACAACCGTAACTGTGATGTACACGCGGAAAGCTACTGTAATGTAGACGGCGAGTACTTTTGTCAGGTAAAAATAACATTCAAAATTTTTGTCATTTTAATCTATGAAGAAATATATAAAAAATCCAATATAGATTAAATGTTGATAAAATTTAAACTTGATGGAATAATTTTTTTAGTGTAAAGATGGTTGGGCAGGAAACGGGTGGGTGTGTGGAAAAGATAGTGACATGGATGGTTATCCAAACGAAAACCTCACATGTTTTGACTCAAATTCACATTGTCGGGCTGATAATTGTCCAGGCATACCAAATAGTGGCCAAGAAGACTCCGACGGAGATGGAATAGGAGATGCTTGTTCGGGCAATGACGATGGTTACGAGATATTGAACGAAAAAAATAAGTGCAAGTTGAATCAGAATTATTCAACTTTCAAAGATTCTGGTGCAGTTGATGGCAAAGGATACGCCTGTGACGATGATGATAATGATGGTTTGAATCGATATTTTATATTATAAATATAATATCAAAAAAATGAATAAGCAAAAAATGTGAATAATAACATAAATTAAAACCATTTTCAATTGCAGGTGTTAAAAATGAAAAAGATAATTGTCCAAACATTCCAAATCCAGATCAAGAGGATTGGGATTATGATAGAGTCGGCGATGCATGTGATAATTGCATATTTGTTTTTAATCCGGATCAGAAAGACACAGACGGTAATGGATTTGGGGATGCTTGTGACACAAAAAAGGACACAGATCGTGACGGTATTATAGATGACTTCGATAACTGTCCGTACGATCCAAATCCTGATCAGAGTGATATTGATGGTGATGGTATCGGGGACGCGTGTGACGAAGATAAAGACGGTGATGGAGTTTTGAATAATGTAGACAATTGTCCATTAGTTTATAATCCTGATCAAACTGATACAGATGGTGAGAGTAAAACTATAACAATTGAAAAAGTTTATTTCAAGTATTTTTAAGATAAAGTTAGAAGCATTTTTGAATTAATTGAATAATTTCGGGCCTTTTAGGTGATGGAATTGGGGATGCTTGTCAGATGGATTTAGATGGTGATAATACAACTAACCTATTCGACAACTGTCCTTATGATCCGACAATATCGAAAACCGATTTCACTAAATTCAACATGGTTCTAACAGTTCCATCACGCAATGTTACGAACGACCCAGTATGGGTGATTAAAAACAATGGAGCAGAAATTACACAAAATATTAACAGTCGTCCAGGATTAGCCATTGGTAAACATATTTACGTGTGACATTTTTTGTTTAGGTTTTTCCTAATTTCTTACTTTTATAATAACTAATATCATACTTAAATTTTGATGTAACAATTTTCGTGTTCCAGGTCCAAATAAGCTTAGCGGAGTAGATTTCGAAGGGACGTTTTACATCAGAACACCAATTTATGAGACTGAAGATGACGATTTTGTAGGTTTTGTATTCTCATATCAAAGTAATCGTAAATTTTACATTGTGACGTGGAAGAGGTGTTGCGAGACGTTTAGTAAGAAGTACGGACCGTATGAGGCAACATCGGAACGGGGAGTACATATCAAACTAGTAAACTCTACAGGTCCTGACCGATTGTTAAGACACAGCCTTTGGCACACTGAAAGCATTGATGGTCAAACTAAATTACTCACTAAAGAACCTTTCCCAATAAGTTGGGATATGGATACGCCATATAGATGGAAATTGATGCACAGACCAGATATAGGCCTGATAAGATTATGGATCAAACAAGGTGACAAACAAATTTTGGATTCAAAGAACATTTACGACGAGACACTCGCTGGAGGAAAGCTTGGTGTATTTTGCTTTTCACAAAGTAATATAACTTGGTCTGACTTATCCTATTATTGTCGAGGTAAGTAAAATTCTAAACCTCCGGATTTTACATCTTTGAATTATTATTTTAAGTACGTCGTATGCTAGTCTTATGTCATCAAATTATGTTTTCCATGAACTTATTCTTTTACAGTCAGAGATGAGTTATTGACTACGATAATTTGCATACTTGACTTCACTATGTTTTTTATTTTCAGATTCTGTACCACAAGAAGTTTATAATCAGCTACCGCCGAATAAGCAACGAAAAATGCAAAACCTTATCGACCGGACGAAATTCGACATTGGGCTTGATTATACGACTATGGAACAGCCAAGTGGAAATGAAATATGTGAAAGATTAGACAAAATAAGAGAGCCAAAGTGTCGTCGAACTAGCTACTGATTTGTAAAAACTTTTTTGCTGATTTTATAGCATAAATTCTGATCTAAAGAGATCAAGCAAATACAGATATCAAAAGTATACAAAAATAGATTAATAACAAACCTTTAACAATTTCACAATGAATAGTTACTGTACTATACATACTATAATTCATGATACTATAGTTATACATTTATAGATATCAATTATATTTATTATTGATAAAGGTATGTTGTCTCAAACATTGTGTCGTGTTCATGATCAAAAGGATGTTTTCCTATTAGGCTCGTCAAATTTGAGCATTTTCAAGATTTTTTTAGGGCACATCGAAATCTAATAAAGACGAGCGGGTTTTTGCTAACTATCTATTAGCAAAAGGAGTTTCTGAAAATACCATTTTTATCCCCATTTTTATTTTTTGTACCCTAAAAATTGAAAAAAATTATAAGAAATAAAATAAAAATTCTCAGGTCATTGAAGTCTGACATTTTAACATAAAATGATTGAGTGTACCTTTACACTGCCGATTACATTAGTTGCAAATTTCTCTTGGATTCATTCTGTATGTAAGATTTTTCATGGTAAACAGGATAATGTAGGAAGCTTATCTCGGGTTATAATCATGATCGACACAATATTTATTTTTTCAAACTTTGGTTTTAATTGCCCGGCATCACCTCAATTTAGATTGACCCTGACAACCAGCATTATGAAATTTTATTTCAAAGATTGCCTGAAGACTTTGTTAATATTAATATAAAATTGACATCATTTTTGAATGAAGCTTAATCAATTCTATGACCTCTTCTTTACATAACTTTAATGTGAAGATTTGTGTAACATTTGTAGAAGGGCGATTTTATGATTATTGGTAAAAGCTTCTTTTCTGATTTATATATATTTTAATTATTAATTCATATGGGATCCAGTAAATGATTCAAATTGTTAAAATTATCACTATAATGATGAGCTATCTAATTTTATTCAGACGCTTTCAGTAATTGATATTTAAAATTTCTTTTGCAATCACACGAGAACATGGAAATGAAAAAATAAATTAGTATTTTACAAAGTTCTAAGCCCGCGTTTAATGTTCTCATAAGAAATAATTGAGTCAGACGATGGTATGTATCTTCTCAACGTAAATCATGAAAAATAAATCCAAAGATGACAACCAATTTATTACAATGGTTATTGAATTCATTTCTTTTTGAACAGACTTTAATTACATAGCGGTACATTGCAAAATGATTGATAAAAATAATGGCAATTAAATGACATCTTTCAGTATAAAAAGAGCTAGAGCGCAAATTTAATATAAGAGTTTACTCAGCAACTTTGTAACGTGCACGAAAAATCACCGTGGGTTAACATGGACATTGAGAAACTTAAAAAAAAGAACCCTACGGGGAATTTATTTATTCGATTGGGAGTAATCAATTTATTACTATTTTCACTGATATTTAGTAAATCGAATGCAATTAAATTAGAGGTATATAATATAGGTAAGATCGAAATCAAAATTATAGAGACTATAGTCTCTAAATACTGGATTAGAACGACTTGGAGTATTTTATAACAAAAGGTGATAACAAAACAACAAACGATTTCTTGAACTTGATTCTAGATGACTATAGCGGCGAAGACCATGATAATAATGTGAGGATTACTACTACAATGGCGCCACCAGCTCTGAAACCGCCATCAACCACCACAACTACTACGACAACACCAACAGCGCCGCCAACCACTACAACGACAACAACAACAACTAGAACACCTCCTACTACTATCACCACATTAACAACTCCGAACCCGCCACCAACCACCACAACAACAACAACTCCAAAGCCACCACCAACCACCACTACAACGACAACTTCAAAACCGCCACCAACTACCACAACAAGTACAACACTAAAACTACCGCCAACCACTACAACGACAACGACAACTAAAAAACCTCCTACTACTACCACTACATCAACAACTCCGAAACCGCCGCCAACCACCACAACGACTACGACAACATCAAAACCGCCGACAACCACTACGACGACAACAACAACTAAAAAACCTCCTACTACTACCACTACATCAACAACTCCGAAACCGCCGCCAACCACCACAACGACTACGACAACATCAAAACCGCCGACAACCACTACGACGACAACAACAACTAAAAAACCTCCTACTACTACCACTACATCAACAACTCCGAAACCGCCGCCTACCACCACAACGACAACAACAACACAAAAACCGCCGCTTATCACTACAACAACAACTAAAAAACCTCCTACTACTACCACTACATCAACAACTCAGAAACCGCTGCCAACAACCACAACGACAACAACAACTAAAAAACCTCCTACTACTACCACTACATCAACAACTCAGAAACCGCTGCCAACAACCACAACGACAACAACAACACAAAAACCGCCGCTTATCACAACAACGACAACAACAACAACTAGAAGACCTTCCACTACAACCACTACCTCAACAACTCCAAAACCGCCGCTTATCACTACAACGACAACAACAACTAGAAGACCTTCTACTACAACCACTACCTCAACAACTCCAAAACCGCCGCCAACTACTACAACCACAACATCAACCACTACATGGGCACCACCAACGACGACTACCACAGTGCCAACAGGTTTGTTTTAACAACGACAAGTTCTTCAAATAACCAAAGATGTTGATATTGACTATATTACTTGAACACTAGAAATACCGATGGCACTTTTTTGTGTCATAATTATATTATTGTTTTTCTGTTTGACTATAAATACAAATAAATAAAAATAGTACAAATAGTACAAATAAATACAAATAGTTTCAAAGTCGAATATTGAGATTTTTAATTACAGTCCAAAAAACGGTCGGTATTTCTAGTGTCTAATCGATACTCTCTTAGCAGGTCAAAAATGGTCAAAATGTAGAGTTGGAGTTAAGCTCCCACTAGATGCTATTCCCGTTTACGGAATGAAAAATCGCAACAGAATTGTGGGTTATGTCGGACGTCACTTTCGCAGGAATGGTCACGTTCGAACGTTTTTATTTAATGTAGAAATGAGCGAAGATAGAGTGATAAACAAAATCGAATTTATAGCGGCAAAAGTGACTGGAGAGTTTGAAGTAAGCAAAATTTTTTACATTATTATTCGTTTTAGAGTATCCGAACCACGTTAACCATGTTTTAATGCTCTATTAGTATATTTAGGAATTCCTACTCATGTCTTTTATAATTTTAGGTGTTAGTTGGAGGACACGTTAAATGGGTTCAGCGTAATCGTTCGAACACGTACAAGAATGCACTTTACGCAGGAAGTGGAAAAAACCAATATTATATATGTAAAGCGGCAGGAGTTTTAGACGGCTACTTTTTTGACACATACGTTGGAATGGTATTAACCTCACTTACCTTACTTTCAAATTTATTTTCCATAATATTTATTTAAAATTCATTTTGGTTGCAGGTTGAACGTAATCCCAAGGCCTGCTGGTGTCCATCGGGAATTACTAAGCGTTCAATCAATTACGAAGTGCTTGTGATTTCTTAAAAATATTCTTTCATAAGACCTTTATACAAAAATAAGACCTTAATAAAAGACGAAAAAAATGTTTGTACTGAAATAACAAACTACGCGTGATGGGCGAATTAGAAAATACTTTTTATCACAACATGTCAGGTCATTTTAAAAAATTCCAAAAATTGTAAACATTCAAAATAAATTGATGAAAATCGTACGTTCTAATGCAAAAGTACAGCTTTATACCCGGGTGTTCTTTGCAACTACTTACTGGCGTTCTGCGTTCCTGATACTTTACGATGCAGAAGTCAAGTTTATTTAGTGTGGACCAAAATATTTAAAAAAATATGTAACTGTGGAAAAAGCTAAGTGCATAACTCACTTTTGCAAAAAATTGCTACGTAATAAACTTACACGGAACAATCATCATTACTTTCATTTTTTCTATTGTATCACAAATACTGACCAGGCAAATAAATGAAGCGATATAAAAGCATTCCCTTCGGTGTGCACGCAACTACAGATATAAAAATATTTTCAGAAACGGTGTTCCTAAAAGACACCGTCTTTTTTTGACGGTGTTTCTAAGAGATACCTTCATCTAAGAGACGTCTTCAAGACGATATCGATCCAATTAATTTAAATAATAGTACACTTATTAAAAGAACTGCTATTAACGTTAAAAGTGTAATTAAAGGTAATAAGATGATTATAGGTTTTATAATAATATACTTTGCCGGACTATCTCTTATAGATGACTCTTAATATATACTTAGATTCTCGAGTGCGCTTGGACGCGACGTGATAAAACGAAATAAAAGCTTAGTTAGAGGACAGCTTTAGTTTACATATATTGAAAACTTGCGTTATCATGCAATCGGAAATAAGCGTTACGAAGTTCAGAGACACATATTTTTTTAAGGAAAAATGCAAAATATTGCACTTTTCATTGTTAATGACAGGTACAATGCCTGATATAAGCAGCCTATTTAGAAATTGCACCCTTGGATGTCAATTCATTACACTGCTTACATTATACGTTGGACAGGTAGGAAACCGACGCGTTATTCATTTTTCGGATTGTAAACGAAATATTGCAATAATAATCAATCTCAACTTTTTAGTGGATTCATTTAAATCTCTATGACAGAGTGATAGACGAGTTGTGCTCGAATCTTTTATGGATATGTGTCGTTTCGTTCTGTATCGTGTTGATTTTGCAAAATATTCTTTTCAAAAACAAAGTAACTTTAACCAAATTAATTTATTCTGCAAAATATTCCACTTTACATTTATTGGTACTTGAGCAAGAAATCGAACCACAAAAAATTTTATTTTTCGTAGCTTACGTATTTATTAAGAACTGTAGTTACTGAATTTGAAATCCAAAAATATAACAATGCTTGCTTTATTAACAAAATCCCGATAACTAAAATGAGTGAAATAGCAGCAGGTGATCATTGTGTGGTTTCGTTTGTTTACGAAAGTTTTCAATATAATTCATCTGGTATACTTCTGTTGTTTTTGCAGTTATGTACGTCTTTTTTTTCATTAATTTATTTGTGGCACCTACAATGCGTGCATTAGTGTCATGCGATATGGAATCATCGTACGATCGGAACCTCTGCATGAAAAATGTTTACATGATCAAGACAAGTTTATCTTTCAAAACACATATTTTCATTTATTCTGGTTCTATATTTTTTAGTTTGTTGAATTTGTACACTTTTTATGGATTAGTTGCAAATGTAATACTTGTTTTCATTTCAAGGATGCTTTCGGTCAAGTAAGATAATTAACAATTTTTGAGGCGATTATAATTTTTTTTTCGCTTTTTGATTTCTTTCGTGTAATGTACTAAATTGCAGTATACTGACTGCATTCTGCTGTCGCATACTAAACATTGAATTTGTCGGGCCGGTTATTAGGTTACTACTTAAATAGTATTTTATTAGTATATAAATGAAGAGAAAATTAAGTTGATATAAAGTTTTCTAATTTTTCGAATAATTTGTTGATCTAGAGATGATTTGAAAAATTTAACGTTTGAAGCTAATAAAGAAGCTGCGGTTCTAAAGTGTCGTAACAGAAACATAACAGAAGATGTTCGTAAGATATTTAAAAAACACAAAAACAATATAAGGTATCTTTTGTATATCAAGACTATAGAACAATAATATATTTTATAATGAAACAATTTGTTTGCGTTGAGAATTATAAATGCTATAAGTCATTACTACTCATTAGTCATTCCCGTTGGTTTAGCTATAAATTTACTTACAATAACGCTAAGTTTATACATTGTACGGATAGCAAGTGCTGTGTCCACTGGTTATTGATGTTTAATCTTATATTTGCAGGTTAACATTTCCATCCATACACCGATGAAATTATTGCTCGTTATTCCTGTTATTTTTATATCCCTGGTGATGTACTTTGTTGTGTGTAGCGCTGGAGAATTCATTCAAACGATGAATGAATCGCTTAAATACTATTTGTAAGGTGAAAATATATAGTCTTTTGAGAGGTGTTTCGTACCAATTATGACAACTGTCTTTTATTTTGTGACAATGTAGATATTTTTCTCGGTGGCTAACATTTCCAGAAAAGTCCTTGAAAATGTTTATTATATTCCAAATACGGTGCAGTCGGCGCTTAACTATCAATTCTTTCGGATTGATTATTCTTACGATGGAGCATTTTGTTGATGTAAGTGGAAGATAATTCATATTGAATTATAATTCTAAATAAAAATTATCACGATAGATGTAATAGTACATTTCATGTCTATGGCAGAAATGTATTGTTATTGGGAAAAAATGTTTAATTACAGTTGTGTCGAGTATCCTGTACATACTTTACTTATCTGTGGTCGGTGAGAGATCAAATAAAGCATTAAAATTATCAAAGTTTTACTTTACGATCAGCAATTTGGATTACCTGTCTTTATTCGCTAGTGTAACAAAGCGTTCCGTTAATATTAAATTGTTCGATTAATATTGATACGCTGCTTGACTCTCAATGTCCAATTTTACAATGAAAAGTCTTGTAATTACAGTCTTGTTAAATTTAGTATTATTGTAAAATTCATGGAAACAATTAATTTAAAAAATGTTTATTAAAATCCTAGATACAGTGTATGTGTGATTGTTTTATGTATTACTATTGCGAATTTGTTTCTCGTATTTTACACCGTGACTTAGTGAAAATTTGACATCGTGTTGAATCTTATTGATCACGAAATGAACGAATATGCCAATATGTCCTTAAAAACACCAGTTCTGCAAATTCTGCTGATATCCGTTACATGCAACCGCAACATTTACTCCGTTTCGACGCTAGTCCGAACTGCCTTGCGAGACTTTAAGAAAAAAAAGTGAATATGATATGTCATTTACCATACCACTCGCGAAACATCGAATGTCAAAAGTTCTATTGTGTTTGAAGTTGTCAAGTTGTCGTAGAGTAGAAAAAAGGTTTTGGGTAGATTTTTTTATATAACAGAAAAATAAATACGACAGAAAAATTGTTTGTAGATAAAATGGAGTCGTGGAATTGTTTAATTATTGTAAATTATCATAGTAATTATACCAAATTTAAATTAGACTTGACAACTCGAGTTCGTAAAGTGCACTTTCAGAAATAAACGCAATTTTTGCAAAACAATTTTTTTTTATTTTTGCTACAAAAGTAACAATTATCGTTTAAAAATTTTGAAAATTGAACTTTTATATAGCATATGTTAAAACTTTCAAAAATCTTTTTGATGAGTTTTAAATTGTTCTGATTGTTATGTTAATGCAAGATACAAAGATAATCATAAAAACAACCGAAGCACAAATGTGTTTTCGCAAGTTTCACTTGAAAAAGAAACCTGCTTTCTATAAGGCCTATGTGGGCATATATCTGTCATTGACATTAAACACGTGCAAGATGATCGACATCATATTCTCATTTTTAATTTCAATTTATCGATATATCTTTTGCAATTACGCAGCAACACATATTTCATAAAAAGGACAAAATTGATTGTTTTTTTATAAATTCAAAAGTCGTGTTAAATGTTTTTAACAGAAATAATCCAGTCGGACAGTAGGATGTTCTAACTCAATATAAGGAGAAAATAAATGTAAAGATGTCAATAATAAATTGTATGTCTTTATATGGGTATTGAATTTTTTTCTTATCAGACTTTAATTACATTGCAAATGATTTATGAAAATAATGACAATTAAATAACAACAATCAGTATAAAACGAGCTGAATCGCATACTTTATTTAAGAGTTAAGATTGCAACCTAGTACTGAAAGTACGAAAAAACACCGAACGTCAACATGGGCAAAAAGGAACTAAAGAAAAACAACCCTACCAAACAAATTTTTCTTCTGTTGGGAGTAATCAATCTATTACTATTTTCACTGATATTCAGTGAATCGAATGCAATAAATTTGAACTTATCAAATATAGGTGAGATCAAAAACAAATTTTTTAAAGAATATAGTCTTAATGACCAATATAGTTCATAATGACCACAGACTTTTAAAACTTGATTCTAGATGATGATAGTGGTAAAATTCACGATACTAATGTAAGAATAACTACTACTACTACTACTACTACAACAACAACATCGGAGCCTGATCTATTAACCATTACATCGAAAACTATGATGAACAAATTTCCTAATGCTACAACTCCATTAGAAACTCTGGAACGACGTTCGAGAAAGAGAACAACGACGACAACTTTAAAGCCATTAATTACTTCCAGAAAAACAACAATTCAAAAAAATCCTACTAAAAATAATACAAGGAGAAGAAAAACGACGAAATGTCCTTCTACCTCTACAACAACTAAGAAACAACCTATTACTTCTACTACAAGGAAAAGAAAAACTACAAAACGTCCTACAACTAGCACTACATCAACCACTCCTAAACCACCGTCAACAACTACAACAACGGTGAAAACTCCGTTACAATCAACCACTACAACGGCAACCATAACAACTAAAAAACCTCCTACTACTACCACTACATTTACAACTCCGAAACCGCCGCCAACCACCACAAAGCCTACGACAAGACCTAAACCACCGCCAACCGCTACGACGACAACAACCAAAAAACCTCCTACTACTACCAATTCATCAACAACTCCAAAACCGCTCTCAACCATTACAACAATGACGACAACTCTGTTACCATCATGCACTACCGAGACAACAACAACGTTGAAGCCAACTGTTACTAACACTATTTCGACGACTCCAAAACCACTGTTAACCACCACAACGACGTCGGACAATCTTTTACAATCATGCACTACCATAACAACAGCTACGGCGGAGCCACATATTACTACTACTACTACTACATCAACGACTCCGGAACCGCCGTCAACCACTACGACGACAATGACAACTTCCTCACCACCATGCCCTCACACGACAACAACGAATGTGGAGCCATCTATCACTACCTCGATTACTCTAAAACCGCTGTCTACAACCACAACGATCACGATAAATCTGCTTGCATGTAGCACTACCACTATATCAATAACTGTAGAGCCATCTATCACATCATCAACGACCCAAAATTCTCCGTCAACCACTACGACGACCACAACAACTGTGAAGCCACTTATCAGTACCACTATGTCAATAACTCCAAAACCGCTGTTAAGCACCATAACGACGCCGGCAACTCCGCTACCTTCATGCCCTTCTGCGACAACAATTAATGTAAAGCCACCTATTACAAGCACTATATCAACAACTTCGAAACCGCCGCCAACGACCACAAAGTGTACGACAAGACCAAAACCACCGTCAACCACTACGACGAGAACAACAACTAAAAATCCTCATACTACTACCACTATATCAACAACTCCGAACCCGTCGCCAACCACCACAAAGTGTACGTCAAGACCAAAACCGCCGTCAACCACTACAACGAGAACAACAACTAAAAAACCTCATACTACTACCACTAAATCAACAACTCCCAAACCACTGCCAACGACCACAAAGTGTACGATAAGACCAAAACCGCCGTCCACTACTACGTCGAGAACAACAACTAAAAAACCTCATACTACTACCACTAAATCAACAACTTCGAAACCGCCGCCTACTACCACAAAGTGTACGACAAGACCAAAACCGCCGTCAACCACTACGACGAGAACAACAACTAAAAAACCTCATACTACTAGCACTAAATCAACAACTCCGAAACCGCCGCCAACGACCGCAATGTGTACGACAAGACCAAAACCGCCGTCAACCACTACGACGAGAACAACAACTAAAAAACCTCATACTACTAGCACTAAATCAACAACTCCGAAACCGCCACCAACGACCACAAAGTGTACGACACGACCAAATCCGCCGTCAACCACTGCGACGAGAACAACAACTAAAAAACCTCATACTACTAGCACTACATCAACAACTCCGAAACCGCCGCCAACCACCACAAGGTGTACGACAAGACCAAAACCGTCGTCAACCACTACGACGAGAACAACAACTAAAAAACCTCACCATACTACCACTACATCAACAACTTTGAAACCACCGCCAACGACCACAAAGTTTACGACAAGACCAAAACCGCCGTCAACCACATTACGACGAGAACAACAACTAAAAAACCTCATTATACTACCACTACATCAACAACTCCGAAACCGCCGCCAACGACCACAAAGTTTACGACAAGACCAAAACCGTCGTCAACCACTACGACGAGAACAACAACTAAAAAACCTCATACTACTACCACTACATCAACAACTTCGAAACCACCGCCAACGACCACAAAGTTTACGACAAGACCAAAACCGCCGTCAACCACTACGACAAGAACAACAACTAAAAAACCTCATACTACTACCACTACATCAACAACTCCGAAACCGCCGCCAACGACCACAAAGTTTACGACAAGACCAAAACCGCCGTCAACCATTACGACGAGAACAACAACTAAAAGACCTCATTATACTACCACTACATCAACAACTTCGAAACTGCCATTTACTACCACACCGATAACAACATCCACGACTACACAGAAAACACCAATGACCGCAGAACCAACCGGTTAGTTTTGACTACAATTTTTGGTGGGTCAATGTTTTGAAAATAACAAACAGTGTTAATATTCAAATTAACATCTAAACTACGGATGGTACTTTTTTGTTTCACTTTAAGAACATTGTTTTGTAGATTGATAATCCGGTTTTCCTGAAAATGGTCAGTAATTCTTATGCTTATTATAAATTTCCATACCTGTTGGCAGGTACGACATGGAAAAAATGCAAAATTGGTGGTAAGCTTCCACTACATGCCATTCCTGTTTACGGATCGATGAATCGAAACAAAATAGTAGGTTATGTCGGACGTCACCGGCGCCCCAATGGTCAAATTCAAACTTTTTTGTTTAATGTAGAAGTGAGTGGAGATAGAGTGATAAACAATATCGAATTTATCGCGGAACAAGTCCCTGGAGAGTTTGAAGTAAGAAAAAATTCAATCTTTATTATTTATTTGAAAGTCTACGCAAAAAAATACTCGACTGGATCACACCCGGGTCGGGAACCAGACGAGTCCTTAGAGTTATTTGGTTGAGGGCTGGTCTTATCACTGTCATTATTTGGGCTTTCAACATGTGTCGCTGGGTTCAGCCCCACGCCGAACGGAAGCGACGATGCTTGGCTGCCACACGCACCTCGCGTTAATGAACTGCGTGCTTCCGGGCCTGGTGGCCTGGAGAGGGCCATATTCAACGTTATTGATGGTTAGTGAAAAGAAATTATAGTTGCAGGTCATAAAAAGGATATTCGAAAAAATTCGGGCTAAATATACATGTATTAGCTTAATTTGATAATTGCAATTGGAATCACGTTTTTCAATACAAATTTTCTTTTATTCACGCATATCTTGCCCGAACATTTCGTCATCTTCTAAGGTGGGTGTGGCAGCAACGCAAAGTCGTCTTCGTCCGTCGTTCGTCCAGCGACGCGCGTTGAAGCCCCTACTTCTGCTAGAGATGTGGCCAGAGCTCTCAACCAGAAATTTTTGAAGACTGGGCTGGTCCCCAGGCAGGCGTGATCCAGCCATGATTTTTTTATGTGTCATTGTCGATTACCCAAACCCACGATGACCACACTCAATGCTCTATTGTTATGTTTTCATATCCTTATTGATTCATCTGTTTCAATTTGATTACAGGTGTTAGTCGGAGGACGAGTTAAGTGGGTTTCGAGTGATCAGTTGCATAGGTACGAAACCGCTGTTTTTGCAGGAAATGGAGATAACAAATATTATATATGTAAAGCGCAAGGAGCTCCGGCCGGTCTCGTGTACGACACATACATTGGAATGGTATCAACCTTACTTATATTAATCAAACATTTTTATCTTTCACAATATCTATCTGAAATTTCATTTGGTTGCAGGTTGAAAATGTAATCTCGTATATCAAGGGCTGCAAATTACCAACTGGATTTTCCGAGTTTTATGTCAATTACGAAGTGCTTGTGATTCCATAAAATATTTTTTTTAAAGACATTTATAGAATTAAAAAGACGACCTTAACAAAAGTCAAATAAAGTTTTTATTTTAGAATTAAGAGAAAACCTTTTTTCTACAACCAAAAATCCTTATATCACAACATTACAGTTCATTTTTCAAATTTGAAATGATTTTTTTGAATTCTTCTGCATTTTTGACAGCTGCCAAACCTTTTAGGTTACTTTCGATTCGTAATCAACAACCACGTAAACCTCTCAAACTTTCAACCTCCACAAATCTCAAACTCCCTTAAACTAACATTTTTGGCAGTTTAATAATGGAAATTAACAATCGACTTCAGCATTTTTGTGCAGATATCTAGGTCAAAGCTTTAATCAATGATTTAATTAGTAATCCGCGAACATGTAGAATGAGATGATGGAGATCGTATTTTTGGATGTATATCTAGTACTTGGGAACGTATCTTTTCATACCTAGGACAGCGCTCCGAAAAGTGGAAGTGACTTCAGTAGTATGAGTACGAGTATTTTTCTTTGGTAGTACGAGTATTTTTCCTTGTACAAGCATTGTTCTAAAATCGCCGTAGAAACGACTTGTTCCAAGTTTTAGAAATAAAAACACTGGCTTAGAGATTCGTAAACATTCTATTCGTCTCATTCCTCAATTTATACACTATTCATTCATTTTTCAAAGAATATTTCTTGAAAAATTTTCATTCATTCCCAGATCTGTGATACTAATTTTCGATACAAGGGTGAGTAGCATGCGATAATAATAAAGGTCAAGAGACCGCACGAAACTACCGCAAAAACGATCAGTTTGGCGTCTTACCAATGCTCATCACTTTGGTAAAAGCATCGAAAGCGAGAAAAATTCCGAGCACTAAGATTTTAAATCTTCCCTATTTAGTTTCCTGGATATAATCTTCTGGTTGGAACTCGAATGAGCTGCCTTATGCTTCCGCGACCGCATACAGAAGATAGCGAGTTCGTCGTTCGAAAACGAATCGCGGAGGAAGTTACACACTCTAAAATTATTCGAAGTACAAAAAAAGTGCCTTTTATGATACAAATGGCACTTTTAAAAAATTAAAAAATTATTAGGCTTTGTCTCTCCATCAATCATTTTCTACATCAAATATCTTCAGAATCACTTTTTCAAAAACATGCAGTATTTATATTCTTAAGGGTTTGAGGTAGATGTGTGAGTTTGTCTGAAATGTGAAGTTTACTTAAACTTCACATTTGATAAACTACCATTGACAGAAAATTTCCCATTTTCTCCTGACTGCTAGTTAGTAATGAATTGCTTGAATGAACAATTTTAGCAAAATCGAGAAATTTTCGCAATTCATATTGTACTCGATTCTAGGGTTAAAAGTATCGCCTAAATGCGTTGAATCGTTTTCAAATGTCTAAGAAAAAGTATAAAAAATAACACAACACTTATATAAAAATTTCTTATAAAGTCAACGGGAGAATTGTACACTTGCATCGAAACCACTAATACGTTTTAACAATTTCCTTTCAAAAAATTACGAAAATGAAACTTTCATCTTATCTATGTTAATTGTGAAACTCGGAATCTCCCTGATGCGTTTTAAATTTTTTCTTTGTTATGTTAAAGCATAATGCAAAAACAGTCATAAAATCGAACAAATGTGTTTTGACAATAATTTGTTTTGTTTTAAAATCAACTTTTCATTTATCTTAATTGCGGAAGTTAATGAATTGTAAATCTACGTAAGAATTGGAAATTCTTGTAGAACGAACTACGTTTTTACGATTTTCTTCCAAAACATTGAGAAAATTTATTTTTTGTATAGCTCGTTTGATCTTGTTTACAAAAAGCATCAAAATCTGTCATAAATGTGTGACTTATCATGATTGCTATACATCGTTGATATATATTTGACATTGTCATAGGATAAATAAAAGATTCTCGATGAAATATGCTTATTAGTTATTCCAATTAATGAAATTATAATTTGAAATTACACGACAATATAAATATCTTGAAACTTATCAGTCTTACTTGGAATTTAGAACTCACGTAAAAAGTTCTTAAAAAAAATAATCCAGACAGGCGATAATATGAACCCATTAATCAATTGTGATTTAATAAATATACATATGGATCTGGATTTTCCTTTCTGAAGACACGGTAAAAGATAGACTTCAATAACACGGTAGAACATTGCATGATAATTCATGAAAATAATGACAATTAAATGACAACTTTTAGTATAAAAAGAGCTAGATCGCATACTTTTGTAAGAGTTTAAATTGTAACTTAGTACTGGAAGAACATAAGAAACTACCGCGGGTCAAGATGGGCGATGAAAATTTTAATAAAACGAACCCTTCCGGAAAAATATGTTTTCGATTGGGAGTAATCAATCTAATACTGTTATCACTTATATTCAGTAAATCTAATGCAATTCATTTGGATGAAGTGAATAAAGGTAAGATTGAAAAAAAATTTCTGAAGATTATAATATTGAATGATCCCATTCGAACGACTTAACGCTAGGAGTACCGAAGATTGCTCATACTCTATATGTACAAAATGGCACGAAAATGTGCCATTGTATCGATAATGTTGACTAAAAATTTCCATGTTTTATTACAAAGTGCTTTTCTCTTTAATAATTTGTTAACGTTACACAGATAAATCATTAAACGTAATCATTTATAAACTGTACCCAAAAAATTACGATTGAATCAAAAGTTTACACGTGACATTCAAGGAGCTGAGTTAAAAAACTGGCTAAGCCAGATTTTCGTGTTTTTTGCAAATTTAAAAAAAACGTAAAGCTAATTGTGTTCTGCAAATTGTGCGAAGTGTTTCTACTGTAGGTTAAACAGAATAACGAAATGAAAACTGACTTATTAAATTTGATCGTAGATGAATATAAACGTGATATTCACGAAAACGATGAAAGGATAACTGATACGACTACAACAACGTCTGAGACAACCCCTGCACTTTCAACCACCACAACAACAAGTATAAATGAAAAATTTTGTATTACCTCGGCAACATCAAATATTCCGAAACAACGCTCAAGGTCTAATACTATGACGAGAAAACCAAAACTATCAAAGACTACAACGAAAAAGAAAAATGAAAAACGTCATACTACATCCAGTGCAAGGAGACGTAGAACTACAAAACGTACTAACACCACCACTAGAGCAACAACTTTTAAACCACCTATCACTACCACGGCAAAAAAAAGAAGAACGACAAAACGTCCTACTACAACCTCCATAACAATAACTGAAACTCCACGTCAAACAACCACTACAAAAAAGATAAAAACGACGACAACAACTCCGAAACCATCAATTACTACCGGAATAATAACAACTGTGAAGCCACTTATTACTACTACCACTACAAGGACGTCTTCAAAACCACCGTCGACCACCACACACACGACTACTCCGTTATTATTAACCACCACCGCATCCACTTTGACTGTGGTTGTGGAGTCACCTATTACTACCATTACATCAACAACTTCAAAAACACCGTCCATTAACACAACGTCAACAGAAAATCTATTAACATCATGCACTACCACTACGACATCTAATGAGAAGCCACCTATTAACACCATTACTTCAGCAGTTTATATACCGCAGTTAACCACCACCAAGACGACGACAAGTGCGTTACCGTTATGCCCTACGGCTACAATAACATCTGTTCGGCCACCTACCACAACCACTTTATCACCACATTTAAAACCGTCATCAACAACCAAAACGACGACGAAAACGCCGTCACTATCATGCTCTACTTTGACAACAAATCATGTAAGGCCAACTACTACCACTAAATCAATATCTTCTAATCCAATATCCACAACAACAACGATGACGACAAACCCGACACAGTTATACACTACCGAGACAATAACATCTATGGAGCTACATATTACAACTACTACAGCAACAACTTCGAAACCGCAATACATAACCACAATGACGCCGACTACGTTGATCCCATCAACCACTTGCACGACAACAACAAATGTAGCGCCAGCAATTACTACCACTGCCTCAACAACTCTCGAACCGCCCTTAACAACCACGACAACAACCTCGTCATCATCATGCATTCCGACAACATGCATTCCGACAATATCAATTACTGTGGAAACATCTGGTGCAACCACTACTCTAACATTTCTATCAATAACCGCAACGATAACAATAACTCTGTTTCCATCGAATATTACCACGATATCGATAGCAGAGAAGCCATCTCTAACTACTAATACACCAACCACTCCAAAACTACCGTCGACTATTACAACTGCGGCAACTACCACAACTCTATTACCATTCTGCACAACAACATCCACAACAACAGTGGAGCCACCTTTGATTATCACTTTACCAACAACAATAAGACCGCCGTCTACAAGCACAACGACGAAGATAACTCCTTTACCATTAACTTCTTCCACGACAACAACTTTGAAACCACCTATTACTACTACATCTTCAACGACATCCACTATGAAGCCAGATATAACCGATGCTTCGTTAACTACGCCAAAACCGCTGTCAATAACTACAACATCGACTCCGTTACCATTAACCATGACAACGACAACATCAACTAAAAAGCCAATTATTAATGTTGCTCTGTCTACTACTCCAAAACCGCTGTTAACTACCACAACCAAAACAACAGCTCCGTCCTCTTCCACCACATTCACAACCACAACCACTGTAAAGCCAATAAATATTGATACTCCATCAATCACCCCGAAACCGCTGTCAACTTCAACAACGACAACGACGTTACCTACAACAACCATTATGTCCACAACAGCTGTAAAACCACCTTCTACTACAAATTTGCCAACAACTCAACAATCGTCATCACCTACAACACACACTACTACTTCCTTACCGACAACCACTTCTGCGACAACATCAACTGGAAAGCCAATAATAAGTGATGCTCCGTCTATAACTTCAAAACCTCAGTCAACTACCACAACGACATCCCCGATTACAGCAACATCCACTGAAGAACCAATTATAACTGATAGTTCGTCTATTACTACAAAACCGCTGTCACCTTCAACAACGACAACTCCTGTATCATCATCCACCGCCATGTCAACAACAGCTGTAGAACCACCTGCTACTACTACTTTGCCAACAACTCAACAACCGTCATCAACTATAACACACACTACTACTTCCTTACCGTCAACCACTACCGCGACAACATCAACTAAAAAGCCAGCAATTAGTGATGCTCCGTCTACTACTCCAAAACAGCTGTCAACTACCGCATCGCCGGCTTTGTCCTCTTCAACCATATCTACAACTACAACCACATCTTCTGTGGAACCAATTGATACTGATACTACATCAATGACCCCTAAACCGATGTCAACCACCACTACGACAACTACGTTACCACTATCCACTGATACGACTACAACTAAAAAGCCAGTTATTGATGATGCTTCATCGATTACTCCAGAACCGCTGTCAACTACCACAACGACAACTTCGTTACCATCAACCACTACTACGTCTACAACAGCTGTAAAGCCACCTTCTACGACCACGTTGCCTACAACTCATCAACCGTCATCAACTATAACAGAGACTACTACTTCCTTACCGTCAACCACTACCGCGACAACATCAACTGAAAAGCCAGCAATTAGTGATGCTCCGTCTATTACTCCAAAACCGCCGTCAACGACCACATCACCGGCTTTGTCCTCTTCCACCATATCTACAACCACAACCACATCTTCTGTGAAGCCAATTGATACTGATACTACATCAATGACCCCTAAACCGATGTCAACCACCACTACGACAACTACGTTACCATTATCCACTGCTACGACTACAACTAAGAAGCCAGTTATTGATGATGCTTCATCGATTACTCCAAAACCGCTGTCAACTACCACAACGACAACTTTGTTAACATCAACCACTACTACGTCTACAACAGCTGTAAAGCCACCTTCTACGACCACGTTGCCTACAACTCATCAACCGTCATCAACTATAACAGAGACTACTACTTCCTTACCGTCAACCACTACCGCGACAACATCAACTAAAAAGCCAGCAATTTCTGATACTTCGACTATTACTCCGAAACCGCTGTTAACTACCACAACGAAAACCCCGTTACCATCAACTACGACTACGTCTACAACAGCTGTAAAGCCACCTTCTACGACCACGTTGCCTACAACTCATCAACCGTCATCAACTATAACAGAGACTACTACTTCCTTAACGTCAACCACTACCGCGACAACATCAACTGAAAAGCCAGCAATTAGTGATGCTCCGTCTATTACTCCAAAACCGCTGTCAACGACCACATCACCGGCTTTGTCCTCTTCCACCATATCTACAACCACAACCACATCTTCTGTGAAGCCAATTGATACTGATACTACATCAATGACCCCTAAACCGATGACAACCACCACTACGACAACTACGTTACCATTATCCACTACTGCGTCCACAACAGCTGTAAAGCCACCTTCTGCTACCACGTTGCCAACAACTCAACAACCGTCATCATCTACAACAGAGACTACTACTTCCTCACCGTCAACCACTACCGCGACAACATCAACTAAAAAGCCAGCAATTAGTGATGCTCCGTCTATTACTTCAAAACCGCTGTCAACTACCACAACGACAGCTTCGTCCTCTTCAACCATATCTACAACCACAACTACATCTTCTGTAAAGCCAATTGATACTGATACTACATCAGTGACCCCTAAACCGCTGTCAACTACCTCATCGACAACCCCGTTACTATCAACCACTACTACGTCCACAACAGCTGTAAAGCCAACTTCTACTACCACGTTGCCAAACAACTCAACAACCGTCATCAACTACAACAGAGACTACTACTTCCTTACCGTCAACCACTACCGCGACAACATCAACGAAAAAGCCAGCAATTAGTGATGCTCCGTCTATCACTTCAAAACCACTGTCCACTACCACAACGACATCCCCGATTACAGCAACTTCCACTGAAGAACCAATTATAACTGATGGTTCGTCTATCGCTACAAAACCGTTGCCACCTTCAACAACGACAACTCCGTTATCATCAACCACCACCATGGCCACAACAGCTGTAGAACTACCTGCTACTACTACTTTGCCAACAACTCAACAACCGTCATCAACTACAACAGAGACTACTACTTTCTTACCATCAACCACTCCCGCGACAACATCAACAAAAAAGCCAGCAACTAGTGATGCTCCGTCTATTACTCCAAAACCGCTGTCAACGACCACATCGCCGGCTTGGTCCTCTTCAACCATATCTACAACTACAACCACATCTTCTCTGACGCCAATTGATACTGTTACTACATCAGTGACCCCTAAACCACTGTCAACTACCTCATCGACAACCCCGTTACCATCAACCACTACTACGTCCACAACAGCTGTAAAGCCACCTTCTACTACCAAGTTGCCAACAACTCAACAACCGTCATCAACTACAACAGAGACTACTACTTCCTTACCGTCAACCACTACCGCGACAACATCAACGAAAAAGCCAGCAATTAGTGATGCTCCGTCTATTACTCCAAAACCGCTGTCAACTACCACATCGACGGCTTCGTCTCTCTTCAACCATATCTACAACCACAACTACATCTTCTGTAAAGCCAATTGATACTGATACTACATCAATGACCCCTAAACCGATGTCAACCACGACTACGACAACTACGTTACCATTATCCACTGCTACGACTACAACTAAGAAGCCAGTTATTGATGATGCTTCATCGATTACTCCAAAACCGCTGTCAACTACCACAACGACAACTTTGTTACCATCAACCACTACTACGTCTACAACAGCTGTAAAGCCACCTTCTACTACTACGTTGCCAACAACTCAACAACCGTCATCAACTACAACAGAGACTACTACTTCCTTACCGTCAACCACTACCGCGACAACATCAACGAAAAAGCCAGCAATTAGTGATGCTCCGTCTATCACTTCAAAACCACTGTCCACTACCACAACGACATCCCCGATTACAGCAACATCCACTGAAGAACCAATTATAACTGATGGTTCGTCTATCGCTACAAAACCGTTGCCACCTTCAACAACGACAACTCCGTTATCATCAACCACCACCATGGCCACAACAGCTGTAGAACTACCTGCTACTACTACTTTGCCAACAACTCAACAACCGTCATCAACTACAACAGAGACTACTACTTCCTTACCGTCAACCACTACCGCGAAAACATCGACTAAAAAGCCAGCAATTAGTGATGCTCCGTCTATTACTCCAAAACCGCTGTCATCTACCACATCGCCGGCTTTGTCCTCTTCAACCATATCTACAACTACAACCACATCTTCTGTAAAGCCAATTGATACTGATACTACATCAATGACCCCTAAACCGCTGTCAACTACCTCATCGACAACCCCGTTACTATCAACCACTACTACGTCTACAACAGCTGTAAAGCCACCTTCTACTACTACGTTGCCAACAACTCAACAACCGTCATCAACTACACCAGAGACTACTACTTCCTTACCATCAACCACTACCGCGACAACATCAACTAAAAAGCCAGCAATTAGTGATGCTCCGTCTATTACTCCAAAACCGCTGTCAACTACCACATCGACGGCTTCGTCTCCTTCAACCATATCTACAACCACAACTACATCTTCTGTAAAGCCAATTGATACTGATACTACATCAATGACCCCTAAACCGATGTCAACCACCACTACGACAACTACGTTACCATTATCCACTGCTACGACTACAACTAAGAAGCCAGTTATTGATGATGCTTCATCGATTACTCCAAAACCGCTGTCAACTACCACAACGACAACTTTGTTACCATCAACCACTACTACGTCTACAACAGCTGTAAAGCCACCTTCTACGACTACGTTGCAAACAACTCAACAACCGTCATCAACTACAACACACACTACTACTTCCTTACCGTCAACCACTACCGCGACAACATCAACTAAAAAGCCAGCCTGATGCTTCGAACCGCTGACGACAAGTACGTCTACAACAGCTGTAAAGCCACCTTCTACTACCCGTTGCCAACAACTCAACAACCGTCATCAACTACAACAGAGACTACTACTTCCTTACCGTCAACCACTACCGCGTTAACATCAACTAAAAAGCCAGCAATTAGTGATGCTCCGTCTATCACTCTGTCAACTACCACATCGCCGGCTTTGTCCTCTTCAACCATATCTACAACCACAACCACATCTTCTGTAAAGCCAATTGATACTGATACTACATCAATGACCCCTAAACCGATGTCAACCACCACTACGACAACTACGTTACCATTATCCACTGATACGACTACAACTAAAAGCCAGTTATTGATGATGCTTCATCGATTACTCCAGAACCGCTGTCAACTACCACAACGACAACTTTGTTACCATCAACCACTACTACGTCCACAACAGCTGTAAAGCCACCTTCTATTACTACGTTGCCAACAACTCAACAACCGTCATCAACTACAACAGAGACTACTACTTCCTTACCATCAACCACTACCGCGACAACATCAACTAAAAAGCCAGCAATTAGTGATGCTCCGTCTATTACTCCAAAACCGCTGTCAACTACCACATCGCCGGCTTTGTCCTCTTCAACCATATCTACAACTACAACCACATCTTCTGTAAAGCCAATTGATACTGATACTACATCAGTGACCCCTAAACCGCTGTCAACTACCTCATCGACAACCCCGTTACTATCAACCACTACTACGTCTACAACAGCTGTAAAGCCACCTTCTATTACTACGTTGCCAACAACTCAACAACCGTCATCAACTACACCAGAGACTACTACTTCCTTACCATCAACCACTACCGCGACAACATCAACTAAAAAGCCAGCAATTAGTGATGCTCCGTCTATTACTCCAAAACCGCTGTCAACTACCACATCGACGGCTTTGTCCTCTTCAACCATATCTACAACCACAACTACATCTTCTGTAAAGCCAATTGATACTGATACTACATCAATGACCCCTAAACCGCTGTCTACCACCACTACGATAACTACGTTACCATTATCCACTGATACGACTACAACTAAGAAGCCCGTTATTGATGATGCTTCATCGATTACTCCAAAACCGCTGTCAACTACCACAACGACAACCCCGTTACCATCAACCACTACTACGTCCACAACAGCTGTAAAGCCACCTTCTACTACCACGTTGCCAACAACTCAACAACCGTCATCAACTACAACAGAGACTACTACTTCCTTACCGTCAACCACTACCGCGACAACATCAACGAAAAAGCCAGCAGTCTGCAACAACCGCATATTACTACGTTGCCAACAACTCAACAACCGTCATCAACTACACCAGAGACTACTACTTCCTTACCATCAACCACTACCGCGACAACATCAACTAAAAAGCCAGCAATTAGTGATGCTCCGTCTATTACTCCAAAACCGCTGTCAACTACCACATCGCCGGCTTTGTCCTCTTCAACCATATCTACAACTACAACTACATCTTCTGTAAAGCCAATTGATACTGATACTACATCAATGACCCCTAAACCGATGTCAACCACCACTACGACAACTACGTTACCACTATCCACTGATACGACTACAACTAGAAAGCCAGTTATTGATGATGCTTCATCGATTACTCCAGAACCGCTGTCAACTACCACAACGACAACTTCGTTACCATCAACCACTACTACGTCTACAACAGCTGTAAAGCCACCTTCTATTACTACGTTGCCAACAACTCAACAACCGTCATCAACTACACCAGAGACTACTACTTCCTTACCATCAACCACTACCGCGACAACATCAACTAAAAAGCCAGCAATTAGTGATGCTCCGTCTATTACTCCAAAACCGCTGTCAACTACCACATCGACGGCTTTGTCCTCTTCAACCATATCTACAACCACAACTACATCTTCTGTAAAGCCAATTGATACTGATACTACATCAATGACCCCTAAACCGATGTCAACCACCACTACGACAACTACGTTACCATTATCCACTGATACGACTACAACTAAGAAGCCAGTTATTGATGATGCTTCATCGATTACTCCAAAACCGCTGTCAACTACCACAACGACAACCCCGTTACCATCAACCACTACTACGTCCACAACAGCTGTAAAGCCACCTTCTACTACCACGTTGCCAACAACTCAACAACCGTCATCAACTACAACAGAGACTACTACTTCCTTACCGTCAACCACTACCGCGACAACATCAACTAAAAAGCCAGCAATTAGTGATGCTCCGTCTATTACTCCAAAACCGCTGTCATCTACCACATCGCCGGCTTTGTCCTCTTCAACCATATCTACAACTACAACCACATCTTCTGTAAAGCCAATTGATACTGATTCTACATCAATGCTAAACCGCTGTCAACTACCTCATCGACAACCCCGTTACCATCAACCACTACTACGTCACAACAGCTGTAAAGCCACCTTCTATTACACGTTGCCAACAACTCAACAACCGTCATCAACTACAACAGAGACTACTACTTCCTTACCGTCAACCACTACCGCGAAAACATCGACTAAAAAGCCAGCAATTAGTGATGCTCCGTCTATTACTCCAAAACCGCTGTCATCTACCACATCGCCGGCTTTGTCCTCTTCAACCATATCTACAACCACAACTACATCTTCTGTAAAGCCAATTGATACTGATACTACATCAGTGACCCCTAAACCGCTGTCTACCACCACTACGATAACCACGTTACCATTATCCACTGATACGACTACAACTAAGAAGCCCGTTATTGATGATGCTTCATCGATTACTCCAAAACCGCTGTCAACTACCACAACGACAACCCCGTTACCATCAACCACTACTACGTCTACAACAGCTGTAAAGCCACCTTCTATTACTACGTTGCCAACAACTCAACAACCGTCATCAACTACACCAGAGACTACTACTTCCTTACCATCAACCACTACCGCGACAACATCAACTAAAAAGCCAGCAATTAGTGATGCTCCGTCTATTACTCCAAAACCGCTGTCAACTACCACATCGACGGCTTCGTCTCCTTCAACCATATCTACAACCACAACTACATCTTCTGTAAAGCCAATTGATACTGATACTACATCAATGACCCCTAAACCGATGTCAACCACCACTACGACAACTACGTTACCATTATCCACTGCTACGACTACAACTAAGAAGCCAGTTATTGATGATGCTTCATCGATTACTCCAAAACCGCTGTCAACTACCACAACGACAACCCCGTTACCATCAACCACTACTACGTTCACAACAGCTGTAAAGCCACCTTCTACGACCACGTTGCCAACAACTCAACAACCGTCATCAACTACAACAGAGACTACTACTTCCTTACCGTCAACCACTACCGCGACAACATCAACAAAAAAGCCAGCAATTAGTGATGCTCCGTCTATTACTCCAAAACCGCTGTCAACTACCACATCGACGGCTTCGTCCTCTTCAACCATATCTACAACCACAACTACATCTTCTGTAAAGCCAATTGATACTGATACTACATCAATGACCCCTAAACCGATGTCAACCACCACTACGACAACTACGTTACCATTATCCACTGCTACGACTACAACTAAGAAGCCAGTTATTGATGATGCTTCATCGATTACTCCAAAACCGCTGTCAACTACCACATCGACAACTTTGTTACCATCAACCACTACTACGTCCACAACAGCTGTAAAGCCACCTTCTATTACTACGTTGCCAACAACTCAACAACCGTCATCAACTACAACAGAGACTACTACTTCCTTACCGTTAACCACTACCGCGACAACATCAACTAAAAAGCCAGCAATTAGTGATGCTCCGTCTATTACTCCAAAACCGCTGTCAACGACCACATCGCCGGCTTTGTCCTCTTCAACCATATCTACAACTACAACCACATCTTCTGTAAAGCCAATTGATACTGATACTACATCAATGACCCCTAAACCGATGTCAACCACCACTACGACAACTACGTTACCATTATCCACTGATACGACTACAACTAAAAAGCCAGTTATTGAGGATGCTTCATCGATTACTCCAGAACCGCTGTCAACTACCACAACGACAACCCCGTTACCATCAACCACTACTACGTCCACAACAGCTGTAAAGCCACCTTCTATTACTACGTTGCCAACAACTCAACAACCGTCATCAACTACAACAGAGACTACTACTTCCTTACCATCAACCACTACCGCGACAACATCAACTAAAAAGCCAGCAATTAGTGATGCTCCGTCTATTACTCCAAAACCGCTGTCAACTACCACAACGAAAACCCCGTCTATTTCACTACAAAACCGCTGTCAACTACCACAACGACAACTTCGTCTACAACAGCTGTAAAGCCACCTTCTACTACGACCACGTTGCAACACCGTCACAACTAGAACAAAGAACTACTTCTTTACCGTCATACCGCGACAACTCAACTAAAAAACAATTAGATGCTCCGACCGCTGTCACCTACTACTTCCTTCCACCGTCAACTATCACTACCGCGACTTCCAACACTCAACAAAAAAAAAGCCAGCAATTAGTGATGCTCCGTCTATTACTTCCAAAACCGCTGTCAACTACCACATCGACGGCTTCGTCGCCCTCAACCATATCTACAACCACAACCACATCTTCTGTAAAGCCAATTGATACTGATACTACATCAATGACCCCTAAACCGATGTCAACCACCACTACGACAACTACGTTACCATTATCCACTGCTACGACTACAACTAAGAAGCCAGTTATTGATGATGCTTCATCGATTACTCCAAAACCGCTGTCAACTACCACAACGACAACCCCGTTACCATCAACCACTACTACGTCTACAACAGCTGTAAAGCCACCTTCTATTACTACGTTGCCAACAACTCAACAACCGTCATCAACTACAACAGAGACTACTACTTCCTTACCGTCAACCACTACCGCGACAACATCAACAAAAAAGCCAGCAATTAGTGATGCTCCGTCTATTACTCCAAAACCGCTGTCAACGACCACATCGCCGGCTTTGTCCTCTTCAACCATATCTACAACCACAACCACATCTTCTGTGAAGCCAATTGATACTGATACTACATCAATGACCCCTAAACCGATGTCAACCACCACTACGACAACTACGTTACCATTATCCACTGCTACGACTACAACTAAGAAGCCAGTCATTGATGATGCTCCATCGATTACTCCAAAACCGCTGTCAACTACCACAACGACAACTTCGTTACCATCAACCACTACTACATCTACAACAGCTGTAAAGCCACCTCCTGCTACCACGTTGCCCACAACTCAACAACCGTCATCTACTACAACAGAGACTACTACTTTCTCACCGTTAACAACTACCATAACAACTTCAACTAACAAGCCAGCAATAATTAATGATCCATCTATTACTCCAAAACCGCTTTTTACATCTACAACGACAACGACGGCTCCGTCCTCTTTATTCACATCCACAACCACAATCTCTGTAACACCCATTAATACCGATTCAACATCAATTACTCCGAAACCAATGTCAACTACCACATCGACAACTCTGTTACTAACGGACGCTAGTACGGCACCATCAACTGAAAAACCAGTTATTACTGATTCTTCAACGATAACTCTTAAACCGCTGTCAACTACTACAACGACAACTCCGTTACCTTCAACAACCATTATGTCCACAACAGCTGTAAAACCACCATCTACTACGAATTTGCCAACAACTCAACAACCGTCACCAACTACAACACACACTAGTGATTCCTTACCGTCAACCACTACCGCGACAACATCAACTAAAAAGCCAGCAATTAGTGATGCTCCGTCTATTACTCCAAAACCGCTGTCAACTACCACAACGACATCCCCGATTACAGCAACATCAACTGAAGAACCAATTATAACTGATGGTTCGTCTATCACTACAAAACCGCTGTCAACTACCATAACGACAACTCCGTTACTCACAACAACCACCATGTCCACAACAGCTGTAAAACCACCTTCTACTACCACGTCGCCAACAAATCAAAAACCGTCATCAACTACGACACACACTTCTACTTTCTTACCGTCATCCACTACCGCGACAACATCATCTAAAAAGCCATTAATTAGTGATGCTCCGTCTATTACTCCAAAACCGCTGTCAACTACCACAACGACAACTCCGTTACCTACCACAACTACCATGTCCACAACAGCTGTAAAACCACCTTCTACGACCACGTTGCCAACCACTCAACAACCGTCATCAACTACACCACACCCTACTACTTCTATACCGTCAAACACTACCGCGACAACATCAACTCAAAAGCCAGCAATTAGTGATGCTCCGTCTATTCCTCAAAAACCGGTGTCAACTTCAACTCAACAACCAATTATAACCGATGGTTCGTCGATCACTACGAAACCGCTGTCACCTTTAACAACGACAACTTCGTTATCATCCACCACCATGTCCACAACAAGTGTAAACCTACTTCCTACTACCACTATGCCAACAACTCAAAAACCGTCAGCAACTACAGCACACACTACTACTTCCTTGCTGTCAACCACTACCTCGACAACATCAACTATAAAGCCAGAATTCTCTGATGCTCCGTCTATAACTCCAAAACCGCTGTTTACTACCACAACGACGGCTTCGTCCTCTTTAACCACATCTTCTGTAAAGCCAATTGATACTGATACTACACCAATTACCTCTAAACCGATGTCTACAACCACAACGACATCTACGTTACCATTATCTACTACTACAACAACTACAACTAAAAAGTCAGTTATTGATTATGCTTTGTCAATTACAACAAAACCGGTGTCAACTACCACAAAAACAACTCCGTTACCATCAATTACAACTCAAAAACTGTCATCAACTACAACAGAGACTACTACTTTCTTACCACCGACCACAACCACGACGACATCAACTAAAAAGCCAATATTCAATGATTCTTCGTCTATTACTCAAAAACCGCTGTTTACTACCACAACGACAACGACGCCTTCTATCTCTCCAACGACTCTCACAACCACAACGACTGAAAAGTCAATCATTACTGAGACTTTACTTATTACGCCGAAACCGCTATCAACTACCACATTGATGGTAACTCCGTTACCATCAATCACTACTTCGTCAACAACTACCGTAAAGCTAAATATTACTGATACTTTATTAGTTACTTCAAAACCGGGGTTAGCTACCACAACGACAACTCCGTTACCACCAATGACTACTACGGCAACATCAACCGGAAAGCCAGTCATTACTGATGCTTCGTCATTTACTCCAAAACCGCTGTTGACCAGCACACTGACAACAATGTCGCAATCCTCTTCAATTACTTTCACAACCACTGAAAAGCCAATCATTTCTGATACTCCATCAATTGCCCCGAAACCGCTATCAACTACAACATCGACAAGTTTGAAACCCCTTTCATCTACTTTGTCGACACATACGAGTACACTGAAACCACTACCTACGACGACTGCTGCGCCCACAGGTCAGTTCATATAGAGCAAGTTTTTGAAAATTATTGGCCTTTCAGTGCTACTATAGAGCTCTTTTTTTTATTGAATTGGTTATCGTCGCTAAAAACTACCGTTATTTCTAGTGTTAAGTTTATATTTTTCTTGTAGTTCTGAAATGGAAAAAGTGTAAAATCGGTGGTAAGCTTCCACTGCATGCTATCCCTGTCTACGGAATGATAAACCAGCAAAAAATAGTTGGTTATGTAGGACGTCACCGTCGGCCTAATGGTCGCATCCAAACCTTTTTGTTAAATGTAGAAATGGGAGAAGATAGAGTAATAACAAAAATCGAATTTATAGCGGAACAAGTGCCTGGAGAGTTTGGAGTAAGCAAATATTTACACATTATTCTCATAGATGTAGTTTTAATGTACCTGAACACTTTTAATAACGTACTAATGACCGCTTTCACATTGTATTGTAGAATCCTCATTCATTTAAACGTTTTTTTTGTTTTAGGTTTTAGTTGGAGGACCAGTTAAGTGGGTTCCAAGTAATCAGTTGCATACGTACAAAAACGCCGTGTACGCAGGAAGTGGAAGTAACCAATTTTATATATGTAAAGCTCCAGGAGCTTTGGCTGGTCTTGTGTATGACACATACATTGGAATGGTATACCTCACTTACTTACCTTTAAATATTATTTTACATAATATTTATGTTAACTTTACTTTTTCCAGGTTGAAGATGTAATCTGGTCAATCAAGGCCTGCAAGTTACCAACTGGAATTTTTAATCGTTTCGTCTATTACGAAGCGCTTGTTATGGCCTAAAAGTAGCTTTTCATGACCTTCATAGAAACATAAGATCTCATTCAAAGTCAAATAAATGAAATAAAGTTTTTGGTACAAAATCAACGGGAAAATTTTCATTGGCAACCTAAAATTTCCTGATATTACAAAATATCAGGTCATTTTTAACAGTTCTCAAAATTTGTTTTTAACGTTATCTGCATGTTTGGCTGCTGTCAAGCTTTCGATTTTTTATTGGATAAGTGACCACGATCACGAACACCTCTCAAAACATAAAGTTTTTTGTCGATGCAATAAAAATTCAATTTTTCATCATTATTATTTTAACATCAGCGTTTTCGCTAATGTCTTAGGTCAAACCTTTTGATCCGTAATCAGCGACCCTGTTAAATGAGATATCGAGCATTTCATGTGCATGATATCTTATTGAAGTACTGAAAAACTGTTTGTTAAAAAAAATGTTAAATGAAATTTTGTTTTTCAATGTTGTTTTTTTGTCGGCATTAGCAGTGTAGCTAGAACAATATAAGTCGCATTTGTTGTGATATTTTTTAAGGAGTTGTCTTAGTTTTAAAAATTGTGAGAAGAAGTTTTTGTTGTGGAATATTGCACTTTTTATTGTTACTGACCTTCCCAATGCCTGATATAAGCAGCGCATTGAGAAATCGCACCCTTGGATATCAATTTATTACACTGGTTGCATTATACGTCGGACAGGTATGAACTTACAGTGTTATTTATTGTTCAGATTTTGAATAAAATATTTTAATATCAAACAACTCAACTTCCGAGTGGATACATGAGAAGATTTTAGACGAGTTGTGCCTGTATCTTTTATTGATATGTGTTGTTTCGGTTTATAGAGTATTGCTTAAATAAGAAGAATTAAATTAAATATAACTTATCAACTTACTTGGACCATCGTTATTGATTATCAATTTTCTATCGATTTCTCGTTTATTTGAATTGAATGAAATTTTTTATTGTCAGCCACTGTTGATTGTCATTCATTGTAAGCACGTAACTGCACAATCGAAAATGTTCTTGACTTAATAGATTTGACAGACACCGTCTTGAAAGTATATTGATCCGACTAATTTAAGTAATAACATAGTCTTTACAGAAAACCCTAATTACCGCGCGAAGTGCAATTTAAGATAATAAAATGATTATAGGTTTATTAATAATAGACTTTTGTCGTACTTTGTCTTAGATGACTTTTGATATATACTTCGATTGTCGAGTGCGCTTAGACTGTTAAAACAAAGGAGCTTAGTTAGAGAGTAGCTTTAGTATACATAACGTATTTAATATTTTGCGTTATCATGCAATCGGGAATAAGTCATACTAGTGATGCAAAGTTTAGAAACACCTATTTTTTTAAGACAAAATGTAAAATATTGCATATGTCATTAGTAATAACGGGTACAATGCCTGATATTAGCAACCTATTTAGAAATTGCACTCTTGGATATCAATTTATTACGTTAGCTACATTATATGTTGGACAGGTGAGAAATAAAAATGGTACTTACTTTATGTATTGTGAACGATATATTTAGACATTTAACAACCTGCATTCATTAGTGGATGCACTTGAATCTCCATGAAAAGATAATAGACGATTTGTGTTCGAATCTCTTATGGATATGTGTTGCTACATTCTGCATAGTACTGCTTATCCAAAATATTGTTTTCAAGAAGGAAGTAATTATAATTTTCTTTCAAAATTGTTTCAACATGCATATTATTTTATTGTTGATTAAATATTTCAATTCAAAAATCAAACAATACAATGAGATTGTATCCATCGTAGCTTACATATTTATTGCGAACCGTAGTTACTGAATTTGAAATCCAAAAATATAACGATGCTTGCTTTATTAACCAAATTCCGTTTACTAAGATTAGTAAAATAGTAGCAGGTGATAATTGTGTGTTCTGGTTATTGACTGAACGTTTCAAATATATGATATGTTTGTGGTAAATTTCGTTAATTTTGCAGTTATGTACCTTTTCTTTCTGATTAATTTACTCGTAGCACCTACAATACGTGGATTAGTGACTTGCAATATGGAATCATCATACAACCGACATCTGTGCATGAAAAATGTTTATATAATCAAGACGAGCTTACCTTTTAAGACACATATTTTGATTTATTCAAATTCTATACTTTTTAGTTTATTAAATTTGTACACCTATTATGGATTAATTGCAAATGTGATAATTGTTACCATTTCGAAGATGCTTTCGCTTAAGTAAGAGAATAAAGTTTCACACGTTTGAAATGAGATCAACATAATTTTTTGCATAGAGATGGTATAAAAAATTTAACGTTTGAAACTAATAAAGAAACTGCGGTTCAAAAGTGCGGTAACAGTAACGTAATACAAGATGCTCGTAAGATTTTCATAAATCACAAACTTAATATAAGGTATTTTTGTTATATTGAGCTCGAAATTAGAAAATTGTTATCAGAAATAATCAAAGTTTTTACAATCAGGTTCATAAACGCTATAAATTATTATTACTCATTAGTCATCCTAGTTGGCATTGCTATCAATTTACTAACGATCACACTAAGTTTATACATTGTACGGATAGTAACTGCTGTCTTTCTTTGGTTTTTTATGCTAAATCTTATGTTCACAGATAAAAATTTCCATCCATACACCGATGAAGCTGATGCTCGTTATTCCTATCATTTTTATATCTTTGGTGATGTACTTTGTTGTGTGTAGTGCAGGAGAATTCATTCAAACCATGAATGACACGCTCAAGTACTATTTGTAAAGTGAAAATATATAGTCTTTTTTGATCACCAATTGTAGTAACTATTACTATTATTTGATGTCATTTTATTTCATGTCACAGATATTCTACTTCTTGGATGACATTTCCGAAAAAATCCTTAAAAATGTTTATTATATTTCAAATAAGATGTAGTCGGCGCTTAACTTTTAATTCCTTTGGACTGATAATTCTTTCAATGGAGCATTTTGTTGATGTAAGTGTAACATTTTCTTGAGTATTTCCAAAACGGCTCTTAGGGCCAACCTTCACATCAAGGGTTGCACAAATAACCCGACCATGTCAGGTTGAATGAAAGCACACAAACGACATAGCTAAGCAAGCTTTTGTCTGTAGTCTCTGCATCGCTAGGGACTACCTTGCGACTACACCACCAACAGTACAATCCTTGTCGCCTATTGTCTAATCACGTACGAGTCAGAGACTTCACAACTCAGATATAACTGAGTTGTGAATGTGAAGTTATTAAGGCGATATGAAAAGTTTGCTTCAAAATTTGAGGTTAGAAAAATCGGTTCGGGGTTGTGAGCAAATGCAACATTTTTTAAAACGAAAAACATACCAGGACAAAGACAATTTTTTAAAGAATGTTCTGATATAATTTTTGTTATGAAAAATATTGTTGTATTTGCTCACGACCTCGAGCCGATTTTGTAAACAAACCAGCCCTTTTCATATCGCCTTAACTCTTTAGTTCTGGACAGTGACCCTTCTCTTTCAAGAGAAATAAAGACAAAAATAGTAAAAAGCGAGACAGCGATATGGTCAGAGCGAATACGATTTCGCAAAATAGTCACGTGACCCACCATACATGCATACCCAGCGATTGGCTCGAGCTTTTAACACCCCCTGCCGGGAAAGATTCACTTTGACGCCTAGCATTACAAAGTACTATCTTTCAACTGCTGAAGACGTGGAAGCGCACTTTTTATGCAGCTCTAACAAAATAGTTTTCTTTTCAGCTGTGTCGAGTATCCTGTACATACTTCACTTACCTCTGGTCAGTGAGAGATAGAATAAAGCGTTAAAAAGCATAGCCAATTATTTTCTGGCCAGCGAGCTTAAGTTATCTGGTCATTTAGCGCTAGTAGTGCAGAGTGTTACAAATGTTCAATCGTTTGATTGAGCGAATAATAGGCTGCTGGTCTAATTCTACAACAAGGAAGCACGCATTGCTAGGTATGTTCCTGTTACAATGACGTAATATCCCATCCGTCACTACAAACACGACAACGCCAGTTTCTTCACTTTCATCTCATTATGTCACGCTTTGGAATAAGATAATCTGGCAGATTTCGCAACGACAATGCTGCGACGACAATTACCTATCTTTCTGAGGGCTGACGATTACAACATGATGGCACAATCCACGGATCGGTGTGAGAGAACTGCGTCGTCAACGAGTGAACTTCCAGAAATTATGCTATTTTTGAGTCTCATTATTTGATCACCTAGATCACCTGATCACCTAGGATTGTGGTGGTCTTATTGGTGGTGACACCCCTTGAGTTCCTACTTTTTCGCTACTTTCCTACTTTTTTACTTGTCTTCGATGTGTGCGTAACTCACACATCGGTGATTCGACCCAACGATAAACTTGGTTCTTTCGGATTTTTTACAAGAACTATACCGTGATCTATTTTTTTAAGAACAATAAATCCAGCTCGGATTCCGGATCAGAAAATTTTTGTTTTCTCGAATCCTTACTGGAAAATCGAAGAAGTTCGAGGATTCGAACCAAAGTGCTTGAGGATGTAAAGCTGAAGCTCTAACCGGTACGCCACGAGACCTTCTCTGAGGACCGTACCTGCTGGACATACACAAATATAACACATAAAATTTATAAATTCGAGTGTGTCGTGAAAAATTTCCTAGTAATAGTGTTTACATGCGGTGAGTTGTTTTGTGAATTCTGAGTGATCACGTGGCTGCATAATGCGACCGAAACTAGAGATTCCAAGTGTAAGGTAAGTGTGCAAAGTAAAACTTTTCGTAGATTCAATATCAAAAACCTTAAATAACCAAATTTAATCGAAAAAATACCTGATTATGACATTTTTTAAGTCTTGATTCAAAATTACAATTTTTGTTATTTTGTTCAAAAATTATATTTCACTTTTCCTCAAATAATCAGGTATGGTTTTATATTTTTTCTTGACTTGTATATTTTCAATTTAAAATTTCTCAACTCATTTGTTTGTCATCTATTCTACTATTTTGTATTTAAAATTTGCGTGTTTTGAAGTGATACGTGTGAATCGAATTATGAATCTACTTATTTTATCGCTACTTTCTTTCCTGAACAACATCAAAGTTGTTGCTTCAAATGAAAACGTCATCCACGTAACTAAATGTTGTCCAGAACTGCAATATTACGACGAACATTTCGACTGCGCTAATGCTGTCAGTGATGAACAAAAGTTTGGATTCAAAAAATTTTTAAATAAAACTTTCGGAAGCTATTCAAACTGGAACATTGTAACTCATTACAAACATCCCTATCCTGGAGCTTCGACCGAATATACAATTCTCGATGAAAACATTGAAGTTTATTATCCATACATGGAGGTTAAGATCAAATAAAAACAATAAACAAATTTTATTAGTAGTGGTTAACGAAATGCTTTAAAAATCTAAACTACCTTCAGATTAATTTTTCCATCGTTTTAGGTGCCGCGAAAAGATGAAAAATATGATTTTATAATCTACCTAAATAACAGAACACAAAGTTATTGTCTGGAATATAATTCCGAAAAAGCCGTCACTCTGATACATTTAAAATCTTACAACCACTGTTTAGAAAAAAACTGCATCCCAGTTTGCAACAATGTCAATTGGACGAATCATAATGCAAACATTCATAAAAGAAGGGTCACTTTTTTGGTACCTGTAGATATCGTTTCTGAAGAGAGAGCGTCAACAAAAGAAATTCAGCAGGAAATTGCAGAAAATGTCAAATTTAGAAGTAAAAATGTATTTCAAATCTTACATAAATTGCCAATCGAAAATATTGAAACGTATTATTTCATCCAGTATTTAATTTATCTTGCATATTTCAAATAGAAGACGTTTTCCACGTCTTGATTTTTAAATTGAACATATTTTGAATTCTTGTTAGATAAAAAATTCGGACTTGCCGATTTCTGTTGGCACGGATACGAAACCATAGGTTTTCAAGGACCTTTTAAATTAACAAATCAGCAAAAAGTAGTGGAATTTACTAGAACGAAAAAAACATACTTTGGATCATTCTGTGTAGATTCTGCAGATATGAACATTTATAAATGCTTGGATAAATCCACTTCATCTGAGGTTTTCGCTGGACTCCCGTTAGTACTTAGGACCTTTCCTTTCTCAAAATAGTTATTACCAATGAATATTTACTGATTCTCATTATCTTTAGATGGTTTATAAAGGCATATATTATTATCCTCATCCTCGCGATAGTGATTTTCTTTAGTTTATGTTTATATTGGTGTTGCATCAGTACCATTAACGAGCCAATGATGTATAGAAGACGTTCTCGTTTTGGAACAGTAACGGCGACGCCAATGCCCTATCAATTAGACAGATCTCATAATGTGCCATTTACAAGTACTCCTGGAAGAGTTTATGGTTTAACTGATATGTAATCAAACAAAAAAGTGATTAAACAACAATTTGATTGTAGAACTTTTATTTTACATTTTCATTGTTACCTTTTACAAATTCTTACTTACATACAAAACCTGCGGTTGATATTATAAAAATGTACTTGCTTGTATTATTAAACTGCAGATGTAAACAATGTGTACGTATAATGCAACTTAGAAAGAATAAAACGTTCAAAAATGTACACAAAAATATTGAAAACAACCTCTAAATTTGATGCTGGATATATGCGGAAGTAAAAAAAATCATTGGAAACGTTTTCTGCAACGAATTTCGATCGATCATGTTGTATTTATTTTACAATTTGAGCATTTTCGCAACATTGCAATTTCCCTTTGGATAATGTCATTTGCCTTAACATTCAAAAAATGAACTTTTATTGTAAATGAACATTTATATGCAAAATTTTTGATGTTGTGAATGATTTGTACATGACGACCCAAAAATTAAGAGCCAAATTCTTCTGTGTCAGCCTCAATTGGTTTAAATTCGTATGATCCTCTGCCATCCATTTGTAAATAATACTGAAAAAAATGATTAAAATCATTTAATTAACATCGAATTTATCATTGGAATGTTTTATCAGTATATAAAAATTTAATAATTTCGAACCTCGTGGTGTTTCCATAGAGACCTCCTATGAGAAACCGTGAACAGAGTGATATTCGCATGTTTGCAGTAAGAATACATAGAATCTTCAACATCCACGCTAACTGCACTCGTGCACTCATCCAGAATCGCAAACTGTGGTTTGTGATAAAATAGCCTGGCCATCTGTAAGTATATTTTACGATTATTTACAAACTAAACTTTGAAAACATTTTAGCCATTTGAAAATGTTAATAACTTGCCAGTCTACTATTATTATTCAGCAGTTATACAATATTAAATGTTTCATTTAAAATTTTAGAATGAAACGCAGTTCGCTCAACAATTGTTATCAACTTTAGAACTACAAGAAACTACAAAGTAGACAAAATTTGACCTCTTGATTTTTCCAATTTATGTTAAAAGTGGTATAAAAAGTATTGCATTAAAATTGCATTAAAACAATTTGTAAAAAAATTAAAACCGCGTTAATAATTTTTGAAAAAGTTGCTTGTTTGCTCTAGAGTTGAATTTAGGTCGATAAATTGATAATCGTACAGCAATCCTCTGTTTTTCGCCGCCAGAAAGGACGTCCATCCAATCAGCTACCGTGTCCCATCCCTGTCCTTGGTTGTTAGGCTGTGATTCTCGTTCCAAAAGGTGCCCCAACTGGACCAGGTCAAGATACTTCTGAAGATCTTCATCTTTTGCATTTCCGCGTCTCATCATCTCTTCTCGCGTGTGAGGGTAAATTACTTGGTCTCGAAGTGTCCCCAGTGTCATGTAAGGCCGCTGCGGTATATAAAAGAGTTTTCCCCGTGGAGGTTTTATCATTATTCCACCCCAAATTGGCCACAACTGTAACAAACGATCATAATTCATTTTTTTCCATATTCAATCATTTACTATTTTATTCAAAACGAACTTTAAAAACAAAAAGAAAAAATTGTCACTCTCATTCTGATAATAATACTGAATGTTTTTATAATTTTGAACTGCGACATTGCAATGAAAATTGTCGAGATTAAAATGATATTAATAATTAGTCACTGATACAAAGGTCGGTGTTGAATTTCAAATTCAGCATTGCTTCATCAATTCGTTTACCAATAAATAATGACAATTTTTTTCTTCCATGTCTTCGAAACAATTTCTAGATTAATATTTCTACCTCTCCCAAAACTCTGAAGAGAGAACTTTTGCCACAGCCATTAGGACCGCAGACTAACACATTCATGCCAGATTTGACTTCAAATGTGAGTTCCTTAATCAGCAAATCTCCGTTCGGAGTGACCAAAGGTACACGATCGAATCTAATCACGTTATCCCTGGCGAAAATTTTGCCAGCGCCTGGTGCGCCAATTGATAGAGTTTTCACATCGCTGACCATCGTGCGCTGATACCGGCCCTCATTCAAGTCATCGAGGACACGTTTTATTTCTGTGACCCTGGCGGTGAAGCCTGCTAATCGCGTCATCTCTCGACCTGCGAGAACAAGCCGACCTATGGCCTCGGCCAACTTCACTAACATCCTACCATAAGTATAGTAACTTTTGAAACGATGGTCCGGAGTTCCTGACAAAATTGGATGATTTTTTCGGAAAAAGGGAAGGCTCACAGCATAAAATCCAACAACAGTTGCAACATCTACAATTACCAAAACCAGACATTTTTAGAATTCGATTTAAGTATCAAAACTGATTAAATAATTTGAAATCGTTTTTTGCATCTCACATTTTCCAACAAAATTGTCTATCACACCCATAGCTACGCGAAATTCAAGGAATTTTCTCAGATGAGTGATCTGAAAACATAAACAACAACTTTACAATAGTGAATGAAGAAATTTTTAGAATTAAGGTTTGTCAATACAGGTTTGATCAAAGCCGATGTCTTAAATAAATTTCTAGCTTGTAAAACAGGAATTACCAGTTTATGAAAACTAGCAAGTATGGTCAGTTTTTCTCGGTTGTTTCCTTGATAAAAGGCTATTTCTTCTGCGTTTGTTATTAGGCGCGAATTGATGTGTCGATATTCGCCTTCTAATCGCTGCTCTTTTACCGTCATCTGAACAATGGGTTTACGAAGATGAGTCAAAAACCCTCCAGCTGCTACCAAATAGGATAGCATTATCAATGGAGTCTGAAAAAAACAAAAACAGATTTCAACATTTTCAATCATTTTTTGTTTGTTTTATAAGTTAACTAAATAATTTGCATTTTGTTCATTTTAACCTGTCCACCTAGTGTCGACGTGAGTCTATAAACATAAATAGTTATATCCAGGATTGGTTTTGCAATATTACTATACAAATCGGTGCAACTTTCACAAAATTTGTCCACATCGGTTGTCAACAACTGATCCGGATTAGCGATTCGCGCATCCAAGTTACTCATTTTGTAATAAGTGAATCCTCTGAAAAATTAATTTCACAAATTTACATGTCAAGTCTACCTTCGTTTTCAGATTATTATCATCAAGTTGAATTATAAAATTGACGGTGCATTGCAAAGCAGCTTTCGAATCAGAAAGCATTTTACGAATTGTAATCGCACATTCATCGAATGATTTACACTCTGACCTTGTTTGAACAAAGGTCTAGTGAATATATTCGTTACAATTTTGTTTTTTTATTACACGCACGCGCTTTATTATTAATATATTTCAAATCTTTTGAACACTTCATTTATGCTTACTTCAGGTACTGGTCTAATAAATAACGTGTAATGTTTGTCCTTAATCGCAGTTTTACTTCTCCTATACTGTATTTTAGTATATTATTTACGATTGATATCTGCAAATTATAATTTCATGTAAATTTTTGTAAATTATAAATCATTTCAATTGGGATGAATGAAACCGAGCATGAATGAACTCACCACAGGTAAGGTAGCCATAAAACGAAGCAACCTCTTTTTGAAAAGCACCGAATCCATGTTAACGATTGATCTAAAAAAAACAATAAACAATCGTTCAGTAATTGACAAGAAAGAGAAAAATTCTCAGACATCAAGGTCAGCCAAAATGTAAAGATCATGCAGTAGATGTCATTTTTGTTCATCCATCATATTAAACGATTCAGACAAGATTCAGAAAGATGTTGTAAAATTGATTAGTTCCGACGGAGATAAAAAAAAGTTGAAAGATTACTTTTTGCAATCTTAAATGATTCACTCGTACGCGATACCATTAATTTTATGTTATCTATACAAACTCGTCTGTTGAAAATTTTCATTTTTCCAAAAACTGTATTTACAACACCATTACATCATCTTGCATTAAAACGTTTTGATGCAATCGTTTTTTTCATGTTTAACATAATGAAAAATTTATATTAAAATGCAATTTCATTGTAACTTTTTTTTTTAATTTGAATTAATTGTATTTTGATTATGGACAAGGGAAGATCCCTAGGCATCTGATTTTTCTCTGATTGATGCAACTGGAGGAAAACTGCGCCACGAAAATGTTAATTTGTTGTGAAAATGAGCACTGAGTGACGTTGCAATAAGCAAGCGGCTCTTACGTTTCGATGAGCGTGCCCGTGTGAATGAGCCATAGGTCGCACAGAGACCGGGCGACCAAGGACGCGGCAATCAGTGTAACGAAACCAGACTCCACCGAAAACAATCCAGGAATCCCAATACCGATTAGCTTCCTTAACTGTTTCAAAAATTCTCCATCCACTCGTGATTTTGGCCCTTTGGGCTTTTCCTAAATAAAAAACAAGCATCACTAAAACCAAATTACATACACAGTTTTTACTTTCTTTTACTTTTTAAATTACAATTTCATTTTTAGGTCGTTTTGCCCCTATGGAGAACGAAATTCTTTCATTTGTCTTGCAAATTGTAAATCATTTCACAATATTGGAATTGTCTACTAGTCAGACAAGAGTGAGAGATGAGACAGGGATATTTAAATTGCAGTCTTGGATTATTCCACACATTTCACAATGCAAAAGAAATTATTTAATGACAAGTAATTGCAATGTTTTTTCTTTCTTTTTTCAGACTTCAATTAACGGCCGGTACGTTTTTCAATTCAAATGAACCCATTGTCAAAGTGAAGCTCCAATTTATATTACAGAATCTATGTGCGAGTTTTGAGTATGTTATATCAGTGCATATTCAACTGACCGATTACAATTTTATTATGTAAGTGCGGAGATTATAAATCAAAACACCAATCGATTTAAACGACTAGTTTTTTTTTTTTTTTTTGAAGAAAAATGCGTATCATTATTTCCGTTCAAATGACATTTTTAAATTCTATAATAAAATTTGTATAATAATGACCATCAATATCTAACAACGGTACGATTTTATCTTATCGGAACAATTATTTAATGCGTTTAAAATAATAATAAACGTGCTTAAAATTCCTTCGTTTTTTTTTCAAATATTCAAATAAATGATGCTCACCTCCTTGATGACATACTGTATGTCATCGGATGGCCAAAGGTTTCTGCAAAAGCGTTGATTTATAAACTCTTGTTTTTTTGCAAAAAAATGAATTATTCAATATGTGAGGTTAAAGGCCTAAACAAAAGTACTTGGGTTTGGATCGGTGTGACGCTCTGCGTCGGTTCCTGGCAATGGTCCAGACAAGGGCTGTGACAGCTAGAGCGACAGCGCTGTTCCGCTTGGTAACGAATTTGCTGAGCGCTGGCGCCATTGTTTGGATTGCTACCGCTGGACTGACAGGACAGCAGGACTCTTCCAGTCGGACTCGCCGTGTCGATGGCAGGGACAGGACGGCTGCGCGTCTCGCACCGATCAAAGACCATCTGCTGGAGGGGACTCGATCAGCCGGATCAGCTAGGGCTGGCCGATCAACATTTAACAAATTTCAATTCATCGTGTTCCGATTAATCGTACTATTTGATTATCACCAATCGACCAATTGCTTATCATCAATCGATTTATTTTGTAATTGATTACTTTTTTTAACATCTTTGTCAAAAATAATTTTGTTAATGTCATCTTATATCTTTGTTATCACTAAAATCATACTAAATAAATAGCTGGTTTGAAAGACAAAACTCAAATTTTAAATTTTATTTTTTTTTTGTCTGACACGCTATACATTATACGAAAAATATTTGATTAACAATCGAATTAAATAATCATTGATGAAAATCGACTAATAGTCGCTCATCTCATAACAATCGATTGCATCATTAATCGCAATATTATAATCGGTCACCCCTAATCAGCTGCTTGACAGTGTTGATAGTTTAACAACTTAACCTAGTTGTTTAAAGTAACAACAATATTCATCAATACAATTTTGTTCAATCTTCAATTAAATCACAATTGCAAAAAAATTTGATTCTGATAATAAATAAATCAAATCATTTTTTGTTGTTTATTTCTTATTTTCACCTCCCATTGGTAAACTCGATTTTTTTATAAAAAATTATAGATTTTGTAACAAACAATTGTTTGTTATTTGTTTTTTGTTTCTAGTCAAACGCAACTTTTATAAGTGCCTTCGTCTTATGCTCTCCTTGTTGTAAAAGAGAGGGAACATTTTTTGCGAAACGCCCGAAGCAGTCTGAAGTTAGCTCAGGAAGGGTTCAGAATAACCTAAGTTTCAAAGCGGTCCTCTTTCTCATCTCCGCGTGATCGAAACTGTGAATTCAAAAAATTCAATCAAAGTGTAAATATGCGAAAAAATCATTTAATGATACATAAATTTACAAAATCAAAATGAAAACAAAACTTGAAATTTGTTTGTGTTACTTTTTCAGCGAGTTGCAAATTTTAATCAAGGTGAGAAGATGACGGCTATGTCAGCAAATGATGGAAAGAACCTAGGGCAGGCCTACAAGGACAAAAGTAAACCCACAGATATCCGCAGCTCCAATATTAGAGCGGCTAAAGGTACATGCGATCATTGTTTTTACATTTGTTTGTTGATTTCCAGTTAAAGATATAAACTTTCAAAAGTGAGGTTATGGTTCCCTTGCGGCAAGACAAAAACGTTTCCTTCTATGGTCATGAGTTGAGATCACGATTCCATCGTTTCCTAAATCGCACTCTTCATTTACAAACATCATTTATTATTGTTGTTCGTTAAACGAGATCCTAAATTCTTAATTATATACAAGAAAATATCTCATTTATATTTTTTGTTAGCTGTCAGCGATGCTATTCGAACAAGTTTGGGGCCCAGAGGCATGGACAAAATGGTAAATTGATTAAACATACCTAATTCAATAAACTTAATTTTTAATGTTGTTATTTTATCAATCGAATTTATCACATTTTAGATTCAATCATCCAATGGAGAAGTTATCATTACAAATGACGGAGCTACCATTTTGAAAGAAATGAATGTCATCCATCCAGCAGCAAAGATGGTATAGAAGCATTTCTATTTTGCAAATCGTTTTCATTTATATGCACGTCTAAAGCAATTTTGGTTTGGCATTTTACAGTTGGTAGAGTTGTCAAAGGCCCAAGATTCCGAGGCAGGAGACGGCACCACAAGTGTGGTTGTGATTGCTGGAGCTTTATTGGAAGCCGCAGAGCGTCTGCTGCAAAAAGGAATCCACCCAACTTTGATCAGCGATTCGTTTCAAAAGGCAGCAGAGAAGGCTGTTGAGATTTTGAACTCGATCGCTATTGGAGTTGATCTTGAAGACAAATCTCTACTCATTAAAACCGCTGCTACATCTTTGAATTCGAAAGTATGAGACAAGTAACGTAGTTCATTTTAAAAATGAAAGATTTTTCGTCAAACTTTTTTTATTGCAATAGATTAAATTGTGTTTGTTGAGTTTCAAATTTGTATTTAATGTCATTCAATCATTTTTCAGGTTGTTTCTCAGTACTCGAGTTTGTTAGCCCCGATTGCTGTGTACGCTGTTTTGAAGGTGACCGAACCAGGGCACGAAAGTGCTGTCAACTTGAAGGATATTAAAGTCATCAAAAAATTGGGAGGAACAGTCGAAGATACTGAACTGATCGACGGTTTAGTCTTCACACAAAAATCTTGCAACGTAAACGGCCCGAGAAGAGTAGAAAAAGCAAAAATTGGTCTCATCCAGTTCTGCATTTCACCGCCAAAAACTGATGTACATTTATACATTATACTTGATCTTCTGTACCTGCACAGCAAACGAAAAAACTTAATGATTTTGTTGGTTTGTAATTTCAGATGGATTATAACGTAGTGGTGTCGGACTACACCCAGATGGACCGTGTCTTGAAAGAAGAGCGTGCCTATATCCTCAACATTGTGAAGCAAATCAAAAAGTCTGGCTGCAATGTGCTCCTCGTCCAAAAGTCGATTTTGCGTGACGCTCTCAGTGACCTCGCAATCCACTTTTTGGACAAGATCAAGGTCATGGTTATCAAGGACATCGAGCGCGAGGACATTGCTCACGTCTGCAAGACCCTTGGTTGCAGACCGATTGCCTCCCTCGACCATTTCACTGCCGAAAATCTTGTCAGCGCCGAACTTTGCGAGGAATCTCAAACTGGCAACTCCAAGTTTGTCAAAGTACGAAAACAAACCGTCCTTCCAAATTCTGCAATCTTAACGCAAATAACTAGAGTGTTATTTAAAAACCAATTTTCTTTTTTTTTTTCATTTTGATTACCACGAAATTTTTTAAATGTTTCAGATCACTGGCATTCAAAACCCAGGGCGTACAGTAACAATTTTGGTTCGCGGTAGCAACAAACTGGTTTTAGAGGAAGCCGAGCGTTCGCTGCACGATGCCCTTTGTGTGATTCGTTGTTTGATCAAAAAGGGAGCTTTACTGCCAGGCGGCGGTGCTCCAGAAATCGAGCTGGCTTTGAAACTCGCAACTTACGCTCAGAAACTTGAAGGCGTCGATGCGTATTGTGTCCGAGCATTCGCCAATGCCCTTGAGGTTCTTTTTCATTCTTCACTACAAGTTTAATTTATAATATTTCAAACGAAATTAAACCTTTTTGTAATTCCTGTCAATGTTTTTTGACTTCAGGTCATACCGTCAACATTGGCTGAAAACGCCGGGTTGAACCCAATCGCAACCGTGACAGAACTCCGCAACCTTCACGTCAAGTGCGAAACAACAACGGGTATCAACGTGAGAAAAGGTTGCATTACAAACATCCTCGAGGAGAACATTGTGCAACCCCTGCTGGTTTCCACGAGTGCGATCACACTTGCCTCTGAAACAGTTCGGAGTATACTTAAAATTGATGACATTGTTAACACAAATCAGTAAACACAAACCGAATGCCTGGCGAATCATCATGATTCTTTTTTTTTATAAATGAGCACCCCTGTTCCGCTACGAATTTTTGTAAGACATTCTTGTCACAACCACACGCGATGAAATAAAGTCAACTATGAAAACTCCTTGTTTCAGTTTGGCATTTCATTTTAAATCTACTAATCTAAGAAAAAATTGTAAGAGGGGTAATTTTATAAACATTTGAAACCATGTGAAGAAATACATGGGTTCAGTTACTGAGGTAAGAGAAAAGTTTCTTGTATCAATATCTAGGTTGGAAACCTTGAGATGAAATCTGACTCTCGTTTGCTCTCGTTCAGCAGCATAACCTTAAAGGTACTTTCACAATTTTTTGCAAAATTTATTTTTTCAAATAAAAAGTTGGAAAATGTTTAAAATGTAGTTTGTGTAACGCAGAATTGAAAATAACGTTCAGAATTGAATTCAAGGTTTGCGCAGGCGCAAGTAAAGATGCATCCACGTGGTATATAGTCTTCTTTCATCCCCTATAGGAGGAAAGCATCTCGCGTCGCAGTCACGGGTAAGACTGAAAATAAATTCAAGGTTACACGCAGCCACGGTCCCGTGGCCATGTGGCCTACCCCTGTAATATAAGGAAAGCCCCGCCAGTGACTAATCCGCTCGATAAAAAACCAACCGCGTCGGCGAACAACTTAGTAATCAACTCGGTTCAGTCAATAGTTCGGTCAGTTATAAGGCAACCGTCGTGCTCGCCGCTTCAATCTTTCTTTCCCGTGACGTCACTCTTTTCATATCAAGGTATAACAATTTTTCTCTCTTCTATTACATTTTGTTATGAAAAAACAGTTATTCGCTCGAAAAAATATTTTTCCAGTTGTGTCATGTTGTTGATGTTTTTAATTTCGGTGTTTACCTGTTTATATCGTTTATCTGTTTTAAGAACTATAATTAAATTAATACGCGTGTGCTTATATTATACTTAGTACGATTGAATAATTTTATAATAATATTGTTTAGCAGTGGTGACAATTAACGGTATAAAATGTCGGAAATGAAACAGAACTGGTTTATGCATTTAAAAATCATTACTCGCCTATTCGTAAATATTTCGTCATGAAATTTAACACGTGGGTTCTAAGTTTTTGTTCTTGATGTCATTTAAAAATCATCCATGCATTTTGAATTGAAATATTTTCCTCTTTTTCATTGAATTTACAACAAACAAAATTGAATGACAAAATAATTGGTTCATTCTTATTTGTTCAACTTTTGCAAAAACAACTATATATAGTAGATTGTACGATTTTCATTACTTTTATTATATTTTTAATTTTTTTTCTATTTCTAACTTTGTTAGAAAAGTAATATAATGAGGCTGATTCAGGAGGATATCAATTTCTGTCATCAGCAATAATTGATTTTAAGAATCGTTCATTCTTAAAAGCAGAATACAATAATTTATATTGTTATCAATGTAAAGTTTAAAATTTGTGTGTTTCGAAATTGACAGCAAAATGCCATCCAACATGGAAGAAGGGTTCGCAACAAAAGCTATCCACTCTGGACAAAGTGCTTCACAGTGGAACCATTGCTCTGTGGTTCCACCTTTGGTCATGTCCACAACATTCAAACAAGATGGACCTGCAGAACATAGGGTATGCATGACCAAATTTCACCATCCCAAAATAACGTGCCAACTTGTGCAATTTAAAATAATAACAAACGTAGAAAAAGAAACATCATTGGACATGATTATTCACTTTCATTGCAATGAATTAGAAGTAATTATTCAACTCGTTGACCCAAAAAATGAGTTGCAAATTGATAATTGCTCTTTCGATGTTAATCTGCGAATTGAATCAATTAACTAATTTTAATTACTGGAGCTCGTCACTGGATAATTATTAGACAAATCATTAGACAAGTTATTTAATTTTTTGTTCAATTCGAACAGATGTTTGATAGGGTGATTCACTTTGCAGGGCTTTGAGTATGGGAGAAGTGGAAATCCTACGAGAAACGTGTTGGAAACGTGCTTAGCAACTTTGGAAAACGGCAAGCACGGTTTGGTTTTCGCTTCCGGACTTGGAGCAACGACTGCGGTAACGTCGCTTTTGCAGAGCGGAGACCACATAATCAGCGGCGACGATATCTACGGTGGCACCAATCGATTTTTTCAAAACTGCCTGACAAAGAGCAACGTGAAAACCACCTTTGTGGATCCGTCCAATGTTAAAAATATCATCAATGCTATCAGACCTAATACCAAAGTACGTGAAAAACAGACCCAACTTTTTAATAAGTAAAATCATAGATTTAATCTAACAAGCCAAAGTTCAACATTTTCGATAAAAAAAAACTATGACACAATAATAATTGAAAAAATAGCATATGCGGATCAATTTTGAATTGAAATAACGAAACGATTTTAATTGCTTGACTTAATGAACGATAAGATAAATTTGTTTTACTCAAATATCACAGAAATATCAATCGAACTGTGATAAGTTTGAACATTGTTTCTTAATTTTGTTGCAATTCCTTGTCGCTTTTAATGTGTTTTGAATTAATTCTTTCGTTGTCTGTAATTTTAGATGGTTTGGTTGGAAACACCTACGAATCCCCTTCTCAAACTATCGGACATCAAAGCTGCCTCGGAAGCTTTGAAATCTATGCGACCAGATATTATCCTGGTGGTTGACAATACATTTTTAACTTGCTATTTCCAAGTAAGCAAACATTTAAAGTAACAAAAAAACTCAATTATAAAAAATTACATTTGGATGTACTTCATAAAACATTCTCCATTTTTTCAGCGACCATTGGAATTAGGCGCTGATGTGGTTGTTTACTCGTTAACAAAATATATGAACGGACATTCTGACGTGATCATGGGAGCTGCGATCACGAAAAGAGACGATCTCGCTGAAAAATTGCGATTCAATCAAAATGGTGCGACTGTCGACATTGGCATAACCGATATCTCTTATTTCCAATTTGATTATTCATTGATTCTAAAAATAACTTTTTTTACAGCAATGGGAATCGTTCCTTCGCCCTTCGATTGCATGTTAGTAAACCGAAGTTTGAAAACTCTAGAACTTAGGATGCAGCAGCACATGAAAAACGCTTTGGAGGTGGCAAAGTTTTTAGAGTCACATCCACTTGTTACGCAAGTTAATCATCCTTGTAAGTGACTACCATTTATCACTAAAAATGTCTCAACTGTAAAGCGTTTCGAGATAAGAAACTATTTTCAACATTGCAAGATTGAAACAATCATTGGAATAAGAATCGATTAATTGGAATGAAATTATTCTGTAGGGTTGCCTTCACATCCTCAAAATGAATTGGCTCTGAAACAAAGTACAGGTCACAGTGGGATGGTCACTTTTATTCACCGAGGAGACTCGTACAAATTTCTCAAAGCCTTGAAAATTTTCACCCTTGCTGAATCATTGGGAGGTTACGAATCTTTAGCTGAGTTGCCGTATGTACTTTTTTAATATTGTTTTTTTATTACTCCGAAGTATTTTTGAAGAATTCAAATCAAAATATTCTATTTTTTTCATTTTTAGTTCTGTCATGACGCACGCTTCAGTTCCTGAAAACGAACGAGAACAACTAGGAATCACTGACCAGCTTATCAGGCTTTCAGTAGGCTTGGAAACAGATAAGGATCTCATCGCAGATCTCGACCAAGCTCTCAAGGCAGCTGTTGTTTAAACGACGAAAATTTTAACTAAAAATTGAATGATACGTTACTCAAATAGATTTAGCAATTACGTGTAAATAAGTGCGATCAACTATTGTTATACGCGAATCAACATTTTCACGTCTCAGATGAAATGCCATTTTTATTACTATTTAAGACCGCATGCAATTTTAGACATTATTTTTGAACAATTTTAAGCAAATAAAAAATCAAAGAGTCAACGGAGAGTCATTTTTCTCGTGTATGTATTTTCACACATATGTACAAATTTATATTCGTTATATTTTTACAAATATAATTTAATCCTCATCTTCGCTTTCCTCATTGTCGTCACTGTCTTCGATTTCCTTCAGAGCTTTTTCATCAATGTCACCTCCGAAAATGTCATCAAGAGGATCCAAATTGTACGAAACTTCTGGTTTGTTTGCAATTCGCGTCAACTTCTGTTCAATTCTGTTTTGGTACTTTCCAGATGCTTTCTTCTTCAAAGCTTGGCGCATCTGAAAACAGCAAAATAAAACGAATTTTTAGATCCACAAATGTATATTTTTAAATGCCAATGCAAATGTTTTTACCTTAGCTGGAGAAATATAGTTAGGATTCTCCCAGATGGTTTCGCCTCCAAAACTGCCAGCAAAAATCTTGACTGGATTCATAACGAATCTCGGCCCAATTTCAGTCAAAGCACCGTCTTCAGTCATGATTTGGAAATTTCTAAACCAAATCCGGTTGTCGAGGATGCAAAAGGTAAAAACGTGGTCAAAGAACGGTTGACTTTTAGGATGTTGGTTAGGAACTCCAAAAATTTGAGTGAGGAGTTCTTTGAGCAGCGAGTAGTGTGGTTTTGATGTAAAATTTTCGTCAAATGAAAGCAGAGGTCTCGACCCTCGGAGACAATTTCCTGTCATTCGAAGTTCTCCCATCGTGTGAACTGAAACAAATTGTATTGTAATTGTATGTATAATTTATTTGTAAAGAGGATTGCTTGAAACTAAAAAATAAGAAATGCTCACTGTTTTCAATTAGAAATTTAGCTGAAGGTCCAGAAGGAACATTTGACATCCAAAGATACAAATCTTGTTTGCGACGACCTTCAAAAAGAATGCACTTGTTGCAATGGCGTGCTTCACAAATTTCATTGACCACTTGCAAACTTTTGCACCTTTCAATTTTGGATTCAGGCCTGTGGTGTGGCATCAGTTTTTTCAAATCTTCCATAAGATGTCTGTTTCGATGATTAATCCCACGAGTTGCTACCACCATTACTCTTTGTCTGTTTACCCATTTTACCTAAATAAAAACAAATACAAGATGTACATATTCGACAACAAATTGTGATATCATTTTTTATAACCCTCATATAAATTTTACGAATATCTTAGTTTTACAAATCTAACATCAATTTTGAATTTAAATAGAAAGCACTTTAATTTGTATTGTTTACTTGTTTGATAAAATAATTGGAGGTTAACTTACTCTTTTCGTTTTAACGTCATTTGACTCCGAGGATTCAGGTTCCAATTTATGTTTTTTCGCCAACATTTTAGAAGACAAACTTTTGTGATAAATAACACGCCGAACCACTTACAAATAACTTGATTAAAATTTGTTTCAAGTAATAAAAACAATGTTCAATCTTGGAATGGTTTTATTTACACCAATGTACGACACAGCACGTGCATTTCAAATTTTTCGTTTGAGGATGAGGATTGTACAGTGCTGCCCTCTACTCCGCAGCGGTTATCGACAGGACAACACAACAATGATTTGAAATAAAATAATAAAATGTCAATATGTCTTCTCGATTGTTTATTTTTCAATCATAATTTAATTCGTAACTTAAAATACTTTCAAATAAATAGTTGTAGTCAAATAAATAATAAAAAACTGATTTTACTTTCTGATTTTGAAGTCTTCAAGGGAGTAATCATTGAGTTCTTTCTCATTTCGAAATTCTGCTTTGTCGATTTCTGATTCTGGACTGCCAGTATGTTGCAGCCAATATTTCCTAAAATTAATTATTCGTTCGAGTTATTAAGTATAATTTGTTAACATTTAAGAAAATTCTTTCATACATCTCATCAACTTTAGATTTCTCTCCTTCGATTCGTCCAACAACTGTTCCTTTATCAGTGTTCATGCACCATCCACGAAGTCCCAGTTCTTTTCCTTGTTTTTGAGTGTACTATAAAATTTAAAAGTGTGAATAAGCTGTTAAATTTTTTTAATGCTACATTTGTTTATTCAAAAACGCACCTTTCTGAAAAAGACACCTGAAGAACAGACAAAAAATCAATTTATAATTTTTAGCAGAAACAAAAACTTTGAAATTTTAGACTTATTTTCTATGTAAAATTTATACCTTGAACTCTTCCGAAAACTTCAAAATCCAATCCAACTAATTTCGACATTTTCTCACATCCACCAGAGTCTAGAGCAATAAAACACACAATTGATATGAAAAAAATATAAACACTTAAAGTTTTGCAATTGTTTGACCTTCCCCGCAGCATTTGTTTTCTTTCTATCATCAGCTGGTCTGCCATCCCCTCTTTATCAGGTTTGTGGCTGCTTTCCGCGCCACATTGTGTAGCATCTTTTGAATTTAAATTTCTGCAATACAAAAATGAAATGATTTTTCTGTGAAAAATGATGCAAATTCAATTAAGAAAAACAATAAAAGGTTAGTTTTTAAAGTAAAAAAGTTTTAAAGTTGGATAAACAGATATTTTAATCAAATAAAAAGTAAATACACGACTAGTAGCTTACATCTTTTTATTGTTTTTACAATTACATATAGATACACTTGTCAAACCGATACAATATGCTATTTCAAATAAGTTGAAATTTCGCAATTTATTAAAACACTAAATTAAAAGTGAAAAATGAGACAACTGAAAACATCCAGGTGATGCAAAATAGCATGCATATATTTTGTTTAAAAATCATTGTCCTACATCAGTATTCACCAGTTTTTGGGAAGATTGGCATAAATTCGATTGGATAAGAATAACGCGATTCCGTGAACCGAATTTTTGTCACCAGTGCCAAACATTAAAAAATGCTCAAGTGCTAATGGTCAAACGGTGGTCAAAATATTCTTCAGGTCGTGATGCAAGTCAATAAATAAATAATCTAACAATAAAATAGCAGTTCATATGTATACATCATTTTCATATACAAATTTACGCTGGAAAATAATATACACAATTTACATGCTGCTCTGCTAGTATTACCAAAACAAAAAAATTTGCTCTGATTAACATTGTAGGTAAATATACTAATGTTAATCAGTATATCAATATACAATACTAATTTTTTTATTGTTTTACACAAAATTGAAAATTTTCATTTAGTTTTGCAAAATGATATAAGAATAACTGATTAGAACTTCTTACGTTTTCTCCATTTTTTTGAAATAAATTATTTCTATTGTTTACTTGTTGATACTCTTAAAATTTTAATCAAAACAAAAATGCGTATGTATTCATTGTACAATAAGTTATGGATATCATTTTGTATTGTTTGTTATATAAATTTACATAATAAATTAGCTTCAATCTAATAGACATGAAGTCTAGGGACATCTGGGGTAATTTGACTTTAGAGCAATATGTGACATCACAAAAAGTGATAAAAAGTTGCTTTAAAGTAGATTTTTTGTTAAGTGGTAGATATTCATGTTTCATATTAATTTTATATTCATAAAATTTTTCATTTTCAACTGTCAAATTCTAGGTTTGCATTGTTGTGTCACTCTTACTCCAGTTGACCCTTATTAAATATCACTAATTTTTTATAATAATAATTACAATAAAAAGAAAAGTAAACAAGATGCAAACAGGTAACAAATAGAATGTACAATTGTAAATTAAATACGAATAAATAATCTGAACCAATGTTGGTTGCAAAATTCAAAAAAGGATGACACAGTTCGTATCCGGTTATGCTTCAAAAATAAGTGCTTACCTCCTCTGATGGTTAATCGCCTTATAAAGATTTCGCGCATTACAAAAATACCAGATATCATATAATATATCGCACTTCTAAAAGGGCACTCTAGTTTATTTTTATCCTACGTTTATGAATTTCTCACGATTACCCATATGTCGTTTTATAAATAGTCTACATTATGTATGGATCGCATCAACAGTAGAGAATACAATATACATATCATCAACTCAAAAAAGGCTAAAAAAAGTCCATCTCCAAATTTCCCTATCTCTCTTCATTCACTGAAAAGTGAAACTGACTAGATGTAATACACATTTAACAACTAAAAATTCAAGGCCCATATTTTGATTGGAAATTTGCAATTTCAAATTCAAGGTCACTTTTCTGACTTGTTGTCATTGTCTAGTTTGATTCACAACGAGTCCAATAAGGAGTCCAAAAGGTCGAGTTGGTTCTCGTCCCAGCCGACAGTCGCGATGAGCAGACCAGTCAGGTCGTCTTCGCTAAGACTGACTTGCGTAGATTCAGGCACTTCCGGTAGACTGTCCGGTATCGGAGGCGACACACTGCTAGGCGGTGTCTCATACAGTCCCTTTTTTCCGCTTGATATTGAAACGTCAGTTTTCGTAATTTGCTTGGTCGCAACAGCAGGCAAATTGGCGGCTTGAGTTTCTGATTTCATGGTTCGTCGAGTCCGGCGGACCGATGAGGCGCGTCGTCTCGTGCGCTTGCCTTCTTCAAATCGTTCCAGATCGAGCTTCCAAAATCCGCCCTTACCCGGCTCGTTTTTCGGACGCGGCAATTTTATGAAGCACTTATTCAGTGACAAGTTGTGTCGAATTGAGTTCTACAAAAGTAAACACAAATTTTACAATTTTGCAGTTGGACCGTTGATTATCTGACAGGTATTGGGAACATCCATGTGGGCGGGGTTTAGTAAAAATGGCCGATTGATTCTTCTGTACTTATACTGAACATTTCTTAAAAAATGTAGGGTAGATTTTCGGTTTTTTGGAATTTTCAATCATAAGTGAAATTCAATTGAAACATTTGAGGTGTTTTCAAAAGATACAACAATTTTTCATATTCATTCATTCAAACGGAATTTCCGATGAAGAATCTACAAATAAATTTCAAATCAATCAATAGAATAAAGAAAACCGCTCAAACAAATTATTCTGACATTGTAAAAACTTTTTGTATGATGTTATCAAATTTGGTTATTGAAAGAGAAAATATTTACATTTGTTGCGGCATTTGGTTTGTTTACCTTAAGAGTTCCAAATAGTTCCAAATAAGTGATTGGGGGGAGGCGTGTTTTCCAACTACTAAATCAATTACAACTCTTACAAAAAAGGATTTTCGTTTTCAACTTTATTGTTGTTTTGTTTACTGTTGTTGATTTATACTTGTTTTGAATTTGGCTTAGAAAAAGAAGAATCGTATTATAAACAAACCTGCCAAGCTGGATCAGCATGCTGATAATACATGAAGTTGTCGCGAATCCAGGCGTAGATGCTAGATAGTGTTAGTTTGTTATTATTGGCGCGCATTGCAAGACAAATCAAAGTTGCATACGAATATGGAGGTTTTGCATCAGCATTGTGACGGTACTTGTCGGCATTTGTCGACAAATCTGAAACGTTTCAATTGTTTACTTTATTTTACTCTATGTCAATTATTTGATTTTAAGAACCATTCGACAAAAACAAAATTATAAGAACCTAATTCAGCTTTGAGCAATGGAGACATTTTTTTTGGCGGACAACGAACTGTGGGAGGCGGCGAAGGAGAGCATGGGGGCGTTGGCAAACTCGAGGCGCTCGTAATGTCGAGCGACTGCAGCCAGGAAAGACTCGTCAACTCAGCTTCCTCCGAACTGCTAGGATCGGTCTCCATATTTTCCTCGCTCAAAAAAGTCACCAAATTTTTATGTTCTGTCATTTTCAACGTCCAGTTCAGGGCTCATCTTACACAAGTTCACTTCGTCGCAATATCACTAACGATCTGAAACTATCAATTCATCCAGTACAATAAAAACTATAAGAGCAGATACTAAAGAAAGAGAAAAACTTTTGTCTGGTAATCTTTAGAGGAAAAAGTTTGTTTCTTTGTATCATTCATGTGCCATAGATTGTTCGAGCACAATTCGTTGGACTGTTATAGACCTCTGGTAGATAGTAGCCATCGTACTTTTTTTTACCCGACAAATGCAAATTGATGTAATAGTAATTGTAACGGGTCTGCGTGCAAATGTTATTCACGTGTACACGTGCCCGTAATTACTTCTGGCAAACACCTGGCAAGGTACGAAATAATTCAAACTTGTTTTCGTATTTTTTTTTCAAAAATAATTTCCAAAATTGAAAATCTACCAAATTCAATGAACAGACCAAACTATGTTGTACAAAACTTTGGGTAAAAAACTAGTATTTGTTAAACCATGCAAATTTGAAAAATTCAAATCCATAAAATCACAAGTGACAAATTCATCTTGGCATACACACTGAGGTCGATGAAACTACACTTAGAATTGGGAACCACACAAAAAAAAGCTAAATAAAAAAAAGGACAGATGTGCAATTTATAAAACTGCAGGATGAAAAAGTGTATCAGAATCGATGTAGATTAGCGATCAATATAACGAAAGAAATGATGAAAAATAATGCGCAACATGTAAATGACGCAAAACGTACGCCATTGCGTTGGAAGTATTGGAGCACTTGATCGGGTCCATGGAATTGAACCAATCGGCAACGGACACTTGGTTTGTCAACTGAAATGGGTTACACTGGCACAGTTAGCGGTTGATGGGTGAGTGACAACGAAAGATAGTTGGTTGCAGCGATCGGGGTCACTCTGGGTCAAAAAGTGTCATTGAAAATCGTACCGATGGGAGCGATCAATTTCTGCGCGCAAAAGACCATTATTGCGACGTATGACGTGGTCCGAGAACAACCGGCATTAGAGTATAGCGTTGTACTAGAGGGTTCGAGGGAGGCGAGTCTGGCGTTACCTGCCTACCGTCCAACCACCTACCGAGTCGCCCTCGGTGCGCGTGCGAGGACAGGTGCTACGACTCATTTCGCAGGTGGACCATACGCCTCGCCGACCAATCAACCAACCCTTGCGCCAACAACCCTCTTTATACTATCCACAACCGTGTCCTCACGCAGCTCTTCATCAACAATCTTTTTTTTTTCACCCAAACCAAATTTTATTTTATTACTAAATAAATTATAACTGAATTGTTATTGTTACTATTATTACTAAATTCAATTGTTATACTATGTTTTCAGTTCTTTAATTAATTATATCAATCTATTTTCAATTCTGGTATTCTGATATTCTGACAAAAAGTATTGTATCTTTATTTGAGTTTGTTTACACTTTTTTGTCACGAATTTGTTAACCCCTTACTAACGTAACACTGACTAGATCTAATTTGTTTTCTCTATTTTTTTGTTTTGTTTCTTTTTTGTTGGTCACATATTAAACTGCAGTTGATTACACTTTTTCGCGTTTTTCATATTTTGGAATGTTGTAATCCTGTTTCTGAAGAAGTAACATTTTTAAATCCAATCAGTTTTATAGCCAAAATAAAGTATTTACTTATTTTTACATAAATCATTGTTATTATAAAGCTCACATGCGAAAAATAGTCAAGACTTGAATTTTTTATGCCCATCAAGTTCAAAAAAATAAAATTTTTTTTCTTCAGTACTTCTCAGAATAATTGAACTGTCACTCACATCTGCAATTTCGCAATAATAATTATTTACAAATTTCACCTAGACTATTTTTAGATTTATTCAATTTATTCAATACTAATTCAAACTATGTAACAAAGAGAAGAAAAAGATAAAATAAAAAAAAAAGGAAATTGCTCGTAATTACATGTATAGCATCATTACGAAACGTTTTTGATGATAAAAAGTGGGTAAACGGGCATTTGTGACTACATAAGAATTTCTAAGTTTGAAAAGAGTAGCAGCTGGGACAGTTCGGGCCCAGATGATGCGGTGTTATCCAACGGCGCTGAACACCTGAGTATATTGTGGACAGAGGAACCTGCCGGCGATCAATAGTCTCCTGGGAACGTTCCCCTGCTGCGTTCGATTTCAGGTGGGTTGGTAGCGTCGCTGGTGGCAGCAATTCAACCAGTATGTACCAACAGCATCGCGCACCTGCCACCCTCCGACAGTGTTGACTCACACCCCTACTAAACCATGTACGAAAATTACCTTTTATTCACTTCTTCCAGTTGTATTCAAACACTTCAATCGTTCGTTTCATTTCACTAATCTTGTGCGAATTATGTCAACCATCAATCTTCCAATAAGTAAAAGAGTAAATACTAAATTCATATTTTCGCTTGATCATTTCATTTTTTTTTTTTTTTTTTTTTTGGGCATTCATAAAATTTATTACTTTTATTTATGCACGCAACAATAAATTAAATAGACACAAGTTCACAGTCACTTTTCGTTAACTCTGTCGAAAAATGTAAATTACGTTTGTCAGTAAATTGTAATTGGTTTCCAGTCACTATGTGACAGATAAAAAATGGCTGACCTTTACGTTGCGCACATAAGTAGGAATGGCCAAATTTGATTTCCAACTTTCCACTTTTGCAAATGACTTTGATGTTTAGATTGCCCCTGCAATTTTCCAGCTAAATTCTATTTCATTAAGTACGTGCCGAACGTCTGAACTTGGCAGAAAATAAAATTGATTGAGTGAAACTACTGAGAAACTATACACAAACTGAGTAGGATGAATAATTTTTTTTCCCACAACCTCGTTCACATATGAATTGCTAATAAGTGATTTAAGCTCGATCATCTTTTCCTTTTTTTATCATTTTCTTTATTATTTCGATATTTTCACAAAATGGAGTTAAACAAAGAAAATTTTCTTAAATCAATAAACTGACGATTTTTTCAAAGAGGAAAAAGGTGGTGAAATGAACGAACCAAAGAATTCGACTTGTTTATAAATTTTAATTAAAATACTTATAGTATATACATTCAGTTCATAAAAATAAGAGCAACGAGGCGCGATAAAAAATTTTCATGAAAAACATGTATCGTTCTGATTACAGATCTATGTACAATGATGAAACAATTGTTTAGACCGTTACAATTCGCTGATCGAAATTTGTGAATCATAGTCAAGATGCTCCTTAAACCTAAGCAATTCTAAACAATGATACCGAAAAGCAGACACAGTAATTTTGTTCAATGCTTTTTCCTAATTTCAACAAAACGTAAGCAGACGTGTAACAAGTTACCAGTAACGTTATACTTGAAAAGGCAACGGAACTTGAGTGAGAAGTAAAAACATCTATGAAAGTAGAAAAACTAATTCGACAACATTTTCGGTAACTAGTTACATTGCATGTCCAATGGAGTTGTAAAAACTTAAATGCACCAAGAGGTGATCGTCAAGGTATAAAAAAACGTTTAAAAAAAGGGGGGGTAGACCTGACCTCTCGCTACCAGGATGCAAAGAGTCCTTGCACTACGCGCTCCAACGCTGGAGTGAAAACAAAACAAACCCGTGTCGATTCGTTATTAGTAGCATAGCAGAATGAACGGGATGCAAAATGGCGTTCTAATCGAATAAATATCTGTGATTGTGTAGTCGGCAGGACTTGTAACAAAGAAGAGGATGTTAAAATTATGGTTCGTGATTAGTTTCGAGTGAGCTTCGAGGACTCTTTGTTTCCAGCGACGTGTTCCAGGTCCAATTCGTATTCCTCAGCGGGTCCAGCGTTATCGTAATACGCGTAGTCGTAATCGTTCTTCTTCGTTGACTTTGGCCTTGGTGTTGTTGCATCCGTGAACTTCGAAGTTGTTGAGAACGGTCGCGCCGATTCGCTCACGTAGGTGGTCCCTCGGGCGGGGGTCGTACGAGCTTGCGATGACCTTCTGGTGTTGAACTCATAGTCGTTCTGCGAATATGCCGCTGTCGAAATCGCTCGTCTAAAATAATCAACCAATTATTCCAATAAACCACCTTGATTCACGATTTTCCAAAACTTCAATACCAGATGACCTTTACTACTGATCTTCTAGTTCTAATTAGTAAGTTACTCTAGTAGTTCCACTGGTAGTTCTACTATTAATCCAGCGAGTGAAACTAATCTACTATCTAAGCAGTCTACTAGATTAGTTTTCCAGCTAGAAATTACAAAATCCTTACCTAGGCGTAGGCGTAGTCGTTCTAGGTGATTCAGCAAGATGGTTGATACTGGAAGGACTGAACCCAATGGCAGCAGCAGCAGAGGACCTCGCGAAATCATAGTTGTTGGTGCTGGACTCGTAGAACTTAGCGGACTTCTCATAGTTGGTGTACTTGGTAGTTTTCTTCGGGCCCTCAGACGACGAGGCGTAGTAGTTAGAAGAGTGTCCCTCAGTAGGTCGTTTCTTCTCGTCCGTCGACTTTTTCGTCACTGGGCTGTAGGTGGTCGGGTGGTAGTTGCTGGCTGGATGACCACCGTTGGAATAGTACTTGGTCGTAACGGTCTGGAATTTCGCCGAAGGTGCTGCGCTTGACTTGAAGCTGTTGCTGTCACTGTGGAAACTGTCGTAGAAGGCAGTTCCGACTGTCGTCGACGGATAAACTGTGCTTGAACCTCCCACTCTGGGCACACTGTTGTAGGTCCTCTGTTGGAATCCATAGGGGAACAAGTTTGCTCCACTGGATGACGACGTTGGCACCACAGTCGTGGACTGGGTGTAGGGAGAGTAGGCTTCGCTGCTCTTTGCTGGTTTCGCAGTTGTGGAGTATTGGTTATAGTTGTTGTTGTTATTGTAATTGTTGTTATTATAGTTGTTGTTGTTGTAGTTGTTGTAGTTAGCCGATGGTTTCGCAGTGCTAGTCTGGAAATTCTCCTGGTAGTTGCTGCTACTGCTAGGTCTGTACGTGGAGTACGTCGAGTAGCTGGAAGTCGTTGGTCGGTGAGTAGTAGTGGTAGGTGCGGCAGTAGTTGTTGTGTAGCTGTTATAGTTATGGTTGTGGTGACGTTGTTGTTGGAAGAAAGGTTGCTGCGTGCTGCTACTCGAGGGTTTCGCGGTCGTTGTTGGGAAGTTCCTCTGCTGGCTCTTGGTTGTCTGAGTGGGAGGGGGGCTGGGAGTCGTGAACACCTGTTGTTTCCTGCTCACTTTCCTAATCGAGGATGGCGTCTTCTTTTTCGTGTCCTGGCTCGAGTCCTGGCGGAAGGACTTTTCATCCTCGTAGGTCGTTTCCTTGTTGTTCTTGCTGTTGTAGTAGTTGTTGGTGTCCTTGAACGAGGTGGAGACACGGTTCACGGGAGACCGCACCGGGTCGTTGCTTTCGCTTCGCTGCAGATGGTCCTGCGGCTCGGCGTCGCTGCGGATACTGTCGTAATGGAGGGACTCCAACCCGGAACCGATTCTGTAAAGGTCAAAATTGTCGCTCGCGTAGTAGAGCGTCGCGGCCTCGCAGTCCACGTCATACCAGTCAGCGCAAGTCTGACTCTCCTGGTCGAAAGCCGTGTCGTTCGGACAGAGGAATCTGGAGAAAGCAAAATCAAAAGTCATATACATTCTGTCGACGCCGCAGGTACATCTTGTTATTCATTGTCTTACACTGCCTATCGCAGTTACTTTGAACTGTTGAAAAATCGGACTTTCTACAGTTCCATCAAAAGTTTCATAATGATAATAAGGGAATAAAATTAGTAACTACTGTTGATTTTGATTTTTTAGAGGGGGGGGGGAGATTTAATTTGCATACCTGTAATCTTGGACGTATCCAGCCACTGATACGCAGACGTGGAAAAGTTGACAGTCGGTTTCAGGATCCGCGTAGTAGCTGCCTATGATCTTGTTGCGACAAGTGAACGAAGTATCCGGCATGTACTGCTGCGAATATCTCGGCGCAGGACGTTGCAAGCAGAGAATACAACTCCACAACAATCCTGTGACCAAACCGATTACATTCTTCATTTTTCAATCAAAAATTGCAACTTTCAATTTCAATTATTTTCAAGCAATAATTCATCACTTGGCCACCATGATTAAGATATAGTTCATTTTATTTTTGGGTTGAAACAAATTTTGTTTGGTTTAGAATGCAAACATTTGATTATTGTTCAAGTAATGAGAAATTGATCAGAAATAGGGTTTGATTGAGTTTAGAAAACAGATTAAATCTGATTAGGAGGAAAAGTAAAAATACAAAGTGGGCTCAAAAAAGGAAACCGAGATTATTACCGCCGGCAAAGGTCGCAGAGATTGCACCTTGGGTCGGATTTCACCGTCGGTCAGATATAAACTTTGTACATTTTGCTTGACAATTAATTTTTCTATTAGAAAAGGCTTGATAACAATCTGATTCAAATTCTACTTCACGTTATTTTTTTTTTACCAAACAGTTTTCACCTTGAGATATGATCTTACATGGTAAAACATGTCTGGTTTCGCAAACATCAGGAGGACAGCTTTTGTTATTATTTTATAAAAAAATGTTATAAAAAAGCATCGACTTTATTCAATTTCGTGAAAGAATAGAATTCTGTTTTCGAATTTTTTTGTTCTAATTCAATGGTTAGTGACAAATTTTTGTGAAATTGGTTTAATAAGTTTCGTAATTGCGTTGATTGACTTTTTTCTGAAGATTTCTACGTTAAGAATGCAGCTAAGTAAAACGTACGAAAGTAACACTGCTGAGATAAAAAAGATAAAACAAATCATTTAAACGGACGTTAATTATAATTGTGCATCGTAACTTGACCTTTTTTTCCTCAATGGTTTACGGTTAATACTTTATTATGCCTCGCGCAAGCTTTTTTGCTGGTTTTTCATCGAGTGTGAAAACACAACGTTTTATTACACTCTTCGCGGATCGTTGACCGCGCTTCATTCACTTTTCGTTTCGCGCTTATCGTGAAAATTAGTGTTGATTTGTTTACTTAACCCAATTAAATAAAAAGAATTACAAAACCAATTACTGAATGTTTCAATTTAAAAAAAAGTGTTAATTATATCTTCCAGCTACTATAATTTCATCTCATAAAAAATGATCTTTGATTAAAATGTTGAACCGTTGAACTCGATGAAAGCAACATTCAAAAAATCGGCCAATCATTGTTGCAAAATTACTGTTATATATTTTTTTTGACATAGCATTATTTAAACGTCAATTTTCAATTTTACAAACAAGCACGAATTATGTTTATCTGTCCTGATTTATATTATTACTGAAACATAATTAATGTAACTAAATATAATTATTGAATCTGAAAAATTTGAATTTTTAATTTTGAACCACCTTCGGACCAATTTTATTAAAGTTTTTCATAGATTTAATTTTTCATAAAATTAAACCAATCAAAAACTCGCAAACTCTATGTCACTCATGACCTTATGTCGTTATGCCCTTTATTATTTAACAATAAATATTAAAAATTGAAATTTTGTATTCAAAATTAAAAATAAACGCTCAAAATAAAATTGGGGATATTTTCAATAATTTGATAAGATATTCAATATGTTCTGTTACATAAAAAAACGATAAATCGTACAATAATAATTGGAATGACTATTCGAGATGACTATTTTATCCTCTAAAGGGCTCACGACTCTTACAGAACCAGTCAAAGTGGTGGAAAGCCTAACGAAAGTGAAGCTAGTTAGTCTCTGACTGCAATCCAGTAGACTTTTTCTTTTCACATGCAAAAATAAATGCCGAGATTAAATCATTTTAATTATGTTTCCTTTTGTATTGTTTTGGACCTTTTTAACTACAGACGTCCAAAAATTGAAACCAAATGAAAACTTTTTGTTTTAATTGATAAAGTGATAAAACTTTAAAAAAATTCCTGTCCATTGTAAATCTTTTTCCTCGGGGGGAGACAAGCAAGTGGAAAAAATTTTGATAATTTCATTATGATAAGATTTCAAAACTGAAAATGAATTTGAAATTAAATACATTGGAATATTACTGATTCGACAAATTTTTCAACTTAAAAAAAGATGTAGCATCTGTTAAAGTTGCTGTTTTACACAGATTAAAAATGCTCTCCAATAAGTTTCCTGTTTGGATTGACTAATCGTAAGATTTTCACAATTTCATGTACAATGCTGATAAACCAAACTTTTTTCCTATACATAATACGATGGCGCAAATGAGTACATCCAGTTTGTATTTAATATGCAAGTTCCACTTTGTTGCTCCAAGTGTACAAGGCATACAAAAACACATGAGAACTTTCCGTTTCAATACAATCGCACAAGCACAACAAAAGGGGTACTCGCACGAACAGAGCGATCCGTGATCTACAATTTTTGCTCTCTCACTATACAAACACAATTTGGCAAAATTCAAAAACAAATTTCAAAGTCTTTAAAACCATCCATGAATATTAAATGCTCTAAATTTCATCATCAAAGAAAAGAAAAGAAACAATTAAAACAAAATTGAACTGATACTTGAACTTTTTTTAATTTTTCAACTAGCAATTGAAATTTGGAGGGTTGGTTTTTAGTGGTTGGTAACACAAAAAAATGGTCGACTAAGAAACGCACCAGAAAAAAATAGCAGGATGAAGATATTTGGACTTGCGCGCGTCATGTTGGAAGACGTGAATCGCGGGTGACAAGTTTTTGGTGAAGGAGGTTGCGCGAACTGGTGCCAAGTTCCGGAATCGCGTGACGCGAGTTCGGATGGTTCGGAAGCGGCTTGATCGGACGCGAAGATGCAACTAACTGTCGCGTCGCTGAAGAGGAGCCAAGAAGAACATCAGCGAGAGGATCGCCTCTCTTTTTTCGCCCGAGGAGGGATAGCAGGAGAACGTTCACGCGAGACGTAACATGTTGTTATGTCATGAAGGCCCTTTGCGATTCTGCCATGCATTGCTCGAATAACTGCGATGACAAGTGGAAGGAAGATGCTCGCCGAGAGAAAGTTGTCAGCGGCCCCGAAAAATTCTAACGTATCGTGCCATTCACAGATATTTCACACCGAGGTCAATTATAATCAAAAACGTTCATTCATCCTTCAAACCAATATTGTTTAATCGGCGAAGTAACAAATATTAAATCCGTGAATGATGACAAAACATAACCTCTCACTGATGGCTTTTGTTATTTACAGATTGTTGTCGTGCAATATTTTTACTAGTCGACTGTAATTGTCAGAAAGTTGATTTGAGGTGACGATTATGTACGTTTCATTTATCATGTAAAAAGTAACTATGTATAATTATATTTGTTGTAGCTAGAAAACGACCGAAACTGGTGGTTGCAAATTGAAACGTCGTCTCTTGAAACAAAACAAATATGAAAACCATTCAAACCCTCAGTGGAGATTGAGATTTGGAAAAAAAGTGAACGTTTTTAAAATAGCAATGAAAGGAATGGATTGAGATGAAAAAGCAATGTTTAAATGGTTGCAACGATGATGATAACTGTTACAAGAGTCTGCGGTTACGACGACACATTCGAATTCATCAAGTCATTAATTTCTTTATGGACATTACTTAAGACACATGGCTAATTTTCGCAGGTGTCTTATTAGGCAACATTTTCTACTAATCAAGATCGCAATTGAGTCAGGCTGCTTAGGTACAATCAGTCCAATTTTTGTGTCATTTTGTGTCTTCAAATTGACTTATACTTTCGCGTCTTTATTCTCTTCTCATTGACCTTCGATCCTTATCATTTCGAAGCGCCATCTTCTTGCTACGCGAAATTTGATGTAACGCGCGAGCAATTATATAAAATTCCTTTCACGGCGCGTCTCTATGCGCAACCGCTCTGCCGCATCATTTTCTACTTCATCAACGGACTTTTTGTCAGCGATTGGATGTCAGTCGTACACCTCGACAAATCGTCGTCGCTCCAGGCGGTACATCGATGTTACTTTCTTTCGGCACTCCCTCTGCTTCAAAATGTAATATAACCTACGCAAGATTCTACACCGTCGCGTACACATCCTGGATCTATACCACCATCTCGTTATAGACAAAAAAATGTGCAATAAAATTTTAAAAGGTCACCTCGCTGTCGTGTTTCGAACCTTAGAACATTTTTTCGTCCAAACTCTCGTCCCATTCATACGAATTCGGCTACAAGTTTCGCTCACTTTGTTCATTTTGATTTTTACTATAAATAACTATATTCGATTGTACAGAGGCACGGCGTCTCTGACCTTTCGGCTTCATGAATAAATGCGAGCGACATCTCGCATCCTGTGGCTGCTTAGATGCGAGGTCCGTTCATTCAAGTGATGCCTTTGATGCATGCCTCAAATTAAGAATATTACCTAGAGCACACGGCAACGTTATTACGTAATGTGTCAATGATAATAATTAGAGTGAAAGGATAGCTACACGCAAGAAGATAGTCGTCAAAGATCGATCCTATAACGGTTTAATGAACCGAAAATTTGCACAATTTGGTAACATCTTTTGCTCTCTCCTTCTTCGAAATTTCAGTGTGAAATTGTGATTCAACGTTCGAATTTTCCATTCGTTCGCAAATTCATTTAACTTTCAACTGATTTTTGCGTGGAAGTTAATTTTTAACTGTTGACATTTTTCGGAGCAACAATGATCTCGTCAGGAATGAAAGTAGACATTAGAATTAATTTTTGGATGGAAACTAGTTTTGTTAATTTAATTAGTAAGAGCGAAGACTCACAGTGCTGCATATTAATATGTAGACCAATTATGCAAACTTGTGTTTCATGTGTAACATTCAAAATTATCAAGTAATCCTGATTAAAGTATCTTTTGAACCTGTGTTCAAATGAAATTTATTGGTATAAATTATTGTAGGTCATAAACAACAAATTTATTATTATTTAAATGTAATATTTTTTTGTATTTGAATTTGTATTGGAAGACCTGAAATATATGGACGCTGAATAATTTTTATAACCATGAATATATTTATTGTAATGTTATCAAATGTTAAATATCACACAACGTAAGAGTCGGACGAACAATGACTGGATTCCTGCAATATCACGGATATTAGCTGAAGAAGCGTTCCGCAACCATTTTATTGGACGAACAATAAACGGAGAATGTTATTATCATGTTAACATTTTTCCGTTTGGCACTTAAAAAAAAGATTCATTTGTACTGTAACACTAAGTGGGACGTTCATAAACTTTTTTTTTATAAAATTCTCGAACATCAAGAAAAGTTGAATGATCATCATATGTCAAGGTATGTATCATAATTGACTGCAACCTGTTATTATTTTTCAGGTCAATCACATCACGAAGTGAGAAAACAGCACTCGTCATTTTCATTTCATGTTTTTTTCATAAAAATTGATTTTTAAACAAATACACTTTTTTTAATTTTTTATCTCAAATTCATGCAGGTCATAAGCCATTGTATTTGTGAAAAAAACAACAAAAACAACAACAATTTAAACAAAAACCTCTTTTTAAAATTGCAAAAGATAAATCAATCATAAACAAAATGTTTGCAAAAAATTTATTCAATTAAAAAAAATGAAGGTATCATCTTCAGATCGATACACATTAATTGAAATGATTCAAATTTTAAATCATCAACTACCGCTTTGGAGAGGAAAAAGTTTCTCGCGACGCCTATACACATGCATGAGGGATTAGATAGCATCACGTGGGTTAAACACAATAAGAAACTTAGAGTGCGGTTTCACATTATTATATGAATACATTTTTTACTATGACATCATGCGTGAGATGGTTACATTCGATGCAATTGCACAATCTATTTTACGAAAACTTTTGATTCGTTTCTCTCAACATTCTGAACAAAAAGTTAATCAATTTGAAAAAGGCATCAGACAAAAAAATCACTGAAAAAATCTCAAATCTTAGGTTAAAGCCAGATCAGATGTTGTCGTCGGTATCTTATCGACGGTATTTCAAAATTGAACATAACCTATATAAGAGGTTAAAAATGAATAACAAAAAACGAAAGTGAGTGTGCCGCCAATTAGACGAAAAAAAGTGGAAAAAAAGCAAACGGAGCTGGATCACGAGGTAACAAGCCGTGCGGACGCAAGAATGTAAGGGGGCGCGCTCTTACTTTGATCGCGAGCTACCTTCTATTTGAGAGTGTTCTGCAGAGGTCTTACTTGAGAAGGACGCTTCGAGAAAGACTCCGGTATACTCTTCCAAGGGGAAAGGAAGTTATGGCCAACATTTTACGACATTGTTGGACGTTAAAAAAAGTATTAGAAAAGCGTTCGTCGGGGATTCATCACTCGGGTAATCGCAGCGTTCTCCTTGAATAACTCAAGTCAATCAGACGGCCTCTGATTCCGACGATTGCACCAATAAACGCGAGATCATAATCGTTCTTTCGCTTAACCTTTCCCTACCTCAATCCACAATCTTCAGGTCCTCAGACACCTTTTTTTTGTACATCTTTTCTAGAACTTATCTCACATTTATTCTATTCATTTCAATTTTTAAAAATTTTATTTCAATAATTAATCAATCGCGATAATTAACAAATAATTAGACCTTCTCATCTCATTCTATTTAGTTTGACAGCACTATTCAACATGTTTTTGGTGTATTTTTAAAAAATTGTTGATACAATCCAATTTGCGAAAAAATTGAAAATTTGTTTTTGCTTGGCGTTTCGATGCAATGTGAAATTTAATTAAATTTCGTCTCAAGTTCTTTGATGCTGATTTTTACTTTCAGGATAATAAAAAAAGACTTTTTAAACAGTATACTTATCGAGTTTAAATTATTTATAGCGCGGAAATTAAAATTAATATCTATCTTATGATAATTGTGGTATCTTTAGTGAGTAGATCATCATGTTTTCACTTTTATAACATTGGTTTTATGTTATATCATCCATGTCCCAGAACAGTGTGAATTATCATTTTATGACCCAAAAGATGGTCATCAATCATCGCGGTATTTGGCCAGAAGTTTATATACAAAGGAAAGAATCAAACGAGAGTTCGAGTCAAATAAAAGTAACTAAGAAAATTTGAAAGATTATGATTTTCTAAAATTACAATACTTTTTTTATCACCACTATGAAATTATGTCCAATTATAAAAACGAGACTTACAAACGTGCGAGTAATTAAAAAAAATCCAAAATTATGAATTGTTAATCGATAGGTATCACGACTGCAAAAGCCAAAACAGAGTTAATTAAATATCTGTCGAAATGTAATTGAAATATTGTAATGTAATTATTTAGCGAAAAATGGCGAAACGAAAATTCAGTTGTGCAAGAACCGGCAAAATTTATTATTTAATATAATTGCGTTGATCTTTTTCAACTATAACGTATGCAAACTTTGCCGATTCATCTTGCTCGGTGCATCAGATCGGTTACGCAACAGCTCTGATTTTCATTGCGATTGAATCTGTTATACGATTATTGGATAACATTTGAACACGACCAAGTCTCAAACGGTCTCGAATTTCGCAGCATTTTCAAAACCAGCTTGCGTTATTGTTTTGCGTTCAGTTCATCGCTGTTCAATGAAATTTCACAAAATAAACAAAGATGGGATTTAAAAAATTTAATTCTTCATTCAAGAAAATAAATTAATTTAGCCGATTCACGTCTATAATAGATAGTCCGTAATTGAAAATTGATGGTTTTTTTGAAAAGGTACATAAATGCTGATTATTTATCACCTCGTATCAGACCATTAATACCCATCGTTACTATGTTCACAACAAACGATAGTTTTAGCCTTCAAAATATGAATTGTGAGAAATTTCGACGCTGCGCAATATCGAAATTAATCAGCGCTTATTGATATATCGACGTGTGATTGTAGCGAAACATTTTTTATTATTCTAATAAATGAATTTCATTTTCAACAGTTGTTGTGGATTACGCGCGATGAGACCTCAGCATGGGAGATTCTTCTCGGCCTTGGAGGGCGAAAGTTGTCTTCGATGGTAGTTTATCCATAGAGATGTTTCGATATATTTGTATGTAGAAACATTCCAGCGCAAGAAACCGCTTTGTCCTAAAACTAAATTGAAAAAAGTCGAAACTTATGAAATATCAAAAAGCGCATAGATAAATAACTTGACAAAAACTCTGACCTTTCTTTGGGTATTATGATGCATTTTTTGCCCATGCAAAAGTTCAAAAAGTTAAAAGTACATAATCCCAATAAACAATTGCAGCGTTTTTTTTTTCTTTTCAAAAGCGAATAATAACTCTCGATCAAAAAGTGTAGTTGGTGTTGCAATAAACCTATCTTGCAATTTGACCTAAATTTAGCACAGATTGAAACTACGAGAAATCGGATGAAAAGTCATGCGAGCCCTTTGAAAAAACTTGCAGCTGATTAGTTAAATGAGACGATATGGTAGTCAAATTATGTTTAATGTGAAATATATGTTAGATGTTGTTTCCGCTTGTATCACAAGCGCAAGCATGAATATGGCGCGATGCCTTCGGAGAAAGCGAAAAGGTTAGAGATCGTCGCGCAGATGATCCTTTCGGCCTACAGGCACAATAAAGAGTCCGCTCAGACCAGTCCCGCTCGCGGCAATTAGGACTTGCAACCTTTACACTTGTATAAATATGACCGTTCAGAAACAATTTTTCTCGATATTTATCGTCGTACTCTTAAAAACATTATAAAAATAAACAAAACATTGCAAACATAACAAAACCATCTTTCAGACCGATAATCGACAGCGATTTACAAGAATGGGCATTGAAAACGATATTTCGATATTTATCGATTATTATCGTTGAGCAAAAATTATAAAAACAAACAAACAAGTTTCAAAAATATAATAACAGAGCGATAACGGACAGGAGTTTGCAGGAATAGGTATTGAGAAGAACATTTCGATAGTTATCGATTGTTATTGTTAAACAAAAAGTAATAAAAAGAAAGAAACAAAATGCAAAAGTGAGAAGACCATCTGTCAGAACGATGGACAGGAATTGAGAAGAATGTAGGTATTGAAAACAGATTATATAAAAGAGTGATGATGCCGACATCCGATTTGGTAAAATTTGAAACCCATAGAATTGCGGTAGCCAGTTCGAATATCTGATTGCATAACGCATAAATGTTGACGGAATTTTTCTCCTAGCTGATGTGCGTGACAGCTAAAAAAACCTTTAACGGATTTCGAAGACGGACACGCTCACGATGTCAACGTTCGATTGGAAACCGAAACATCGTTTTACGTAACGCAATATTCAAGTGATTAAAATAACACTTTTTTCTCCACTTGCTCTGTTGACTCTTTCTGTTTATTGGTTCTGACTCATGCCATTCAGAGATCCCAAAAAAAAAACTTTTCACAGAAATAAAAATAAATAAAAAGTGATAAAAACTGTTTGCAGCTTTTTTGAACGCGTGGTTGGGTGAGCATTAACATAAATTAAACGATGCGCGATGAAAAATAAAGCCAGTTGGGATAATCGATGCGCGATCAGTTGAACGTGACATGCAAAGAACTTGCGATGTTGTAATTTATTAGTCGGCGATTGCAGTAGTTTTCTATGTTGGAATTCGAAGGAAGGAATCGCAGGAGGGTTCATAGCAGCAACTGGTAAACATCAGCATCTTCCTTTCACATATGAAATTGTGTGCCATTGCAGATGTACCATTCAATGGCTGCTGACACAAAGTGCATAAGCAGATACGTAAATTGGGTGCAATTTCCACATCCCGTGACTTATCGATTACCCTCCCCGGTGCGTCATATAATTTTCCTCCTCAAACCTTGTCACATTAATAATAACAAGTTATTACGCGATTTTGCATTCCTTTGTTTACAATTAAGGTCATTTGGATATTAAATCCGCCAAACGTATTAATAGATGGGATAAGTTATGCTGCTGCTATGGAGCAACTCTTTCAACACTCCTATTCTCTAGACCTCAAGATGCTTCCTACTTAATTATTATTATTGCGATTCATAAGGGCCCTGACAATCCTCTTCATAAAACAATATTAACATAGTTGTCTATTTACATAAACTCCAACTCTCTCTAAATATAATTATCACTCTATGAAATCAACACCCAAAATTTTATCATGCCCATCATAACTCGTCCTGTCAATCAAGGTCTGTTGCCCTCTGGTGGCGGTAATTGGAACCCTTCAAAGAAGAAAGATAACCTCAATAAACGATTGTTTACATTTCAATGTGATAATTTTTCAGGCGTAAATTACTTATAAAATCGAATCCTAAACAGTTAAGATTGAATTCGAAGTGATATCCGCTGACTTAAAAGTGTGTGAAAGTGCAAAAATAACAAGGAAATGGATTTGTCCATTAAAAAGATAATCTTACAATAATTGATGGAGTGGACGACACAAAAACTTGAATTTTCATTTTCCTGTCATAAAATTGATTGAGTTATCGATGGAATTATCGCAATGAAAAACTAATCATATCAGCGTGTGGAAAAGGTCAGCTTGTAATTAGAAAATAAGAGAAAATTTAATGCCGCGGGACTGTTGGCCGCGAGGCAGAAAACCGTTTGTTTATCGCTTGGATAAATAAATGACAGTGTAAAGGAATCATAAATTGTTTTCATTTGTTTAATTACAATTACACCATTGGGCATTCCAATGTTGATATATATTATAAACTTTCATAAATGATAATTTGAAAAAAAAAAGAGATGGGCTTGGATGATATTTGTCGGATTTGCGGTGAATGAGCAACAATTCGCTAAGCGGCGCTTTATGTGATACATGGTATTACTCAAGCGGATGCAAAAAGGTGCCAAGTGTATGCGCGATGAGTCTAAGTTTCTCTCCTTCTTCCGCTTAATGCCAAAGTACACGATACACATAAATATTTCCACCTGCTCTCTCAAAGTCAACCTTACTGACGCGAGATCTAGCCAATATTCATAGGTACGATATGCATTCCGTCGCTATATTAGAATCACATAGTGAAAGTATCATCATCAACATTCAACCTTATTTCGCATTTAAATACAAAACTATGCAAAAATATACAACTTACATTTTTACAAATAATATCGCCTTTTAAGGTCAAATTATTATTTATTCATTAAAAACGTTTCATCATTCATTACTTTTCAACTTCGATGAAATTAATTTGTCACTTTTTACTAACAGTTTTTTTTGTTTCAGTCATTGAAAACATGTTTCTTATAAATAACAAAGTATTCTGTCAATTTCGTTTCAAGCCGAAAGAAAAAACAATATTACAAATGTTTGGTGAGGATTATTTTTGAGATAAAACTTGATACAAATGGGAAAACTTAAATCAAAGCTGTTGACATGAATTTGGTCAGATAAACTCTTTTGAAAGAAAATGACATCATTTGATGGAGGTCAAGTTTTTATTTTCATCAGAATTAAATATTTGTCTGTTTGCCTGATTAGAGAAAAAGCAAATAATTCAAGACATCAAAATTGGTGACAACAACTAATCAAAATTTTGTTTGTTACTCATCAAGGTGACCAACATATTCAAATAAGATCTAAAAAACGAGAAAGTACAAAAGACTTTTTCCAATCTTAAAATCGTACCAAATTATTATAAATTATTTTTAAACAAATAATAATCACTGTTACAAAATATTCGTTTTGAAATAAAGCCAATGAAAAACAAGAAACAAAGAAAGTATTATCATTTTTTAATTCACCTGGAAAATTGGAACAAGGGATTTCAACAGTAATCTCGTTGTTGCAAAAAATTGAAAATCGATTTTAGAACTGTTGATGAGCGCAAATTAGAATTCGAGAATTAAAAAAGAGGAGAAAGAAAAAGGAATGTTTATGATGAAACACTATCAGGATGTAATCAAAAGCAGTAAAGTTGCAATTTTTTGAGTTTATTTCGTGAGACGACAAAAAAAATAATTATAGAAAATGATTGTTTGATAAAAAAGTCGTAAACGGCGGTGATAAATAAACAAAAGAAAATGCAACAAGACTATTGACCTTTCGTTGGCTAAAAGGCACCAAGAAATTTTCACCTCACGCGAAGAAGTCGTCGGCGGCCAGTTCGTAAATATAGGTATGGCGATAGTGAGAGTCAAACTGGTTAAAATGGAGAGTAAAACCGACTTGGAGGTTTCAATGGAAAACCGGACTTATCGATGCCGCTAATGAAAATGAAATTAAACACAGGAAATTCGTAATCTCTTACGCAGCAGATCTTTACCTAATTGAATCTCATGGAATTCCAAGTTTCCGGACAACTTTGAAAATTCCGTTATACTAACAACATTCAATAAGTAACCACCGATTGTCGCGTCATTCAATATCTACTTTTTAATTAGTTAATAAAAATTAATTGGAAAATAAACAACTAAAATTAGCCTTTTAGAGCGAACAATAATTTTCATCTAACGATTTTTGAGAATTGATTTCAATTTTTATAAATTAAGATTGCTGCATTTCTTGTTTCCTCGTTTTACATAAAGGAACAAGTACAAAAATTGGATAAAATTCTACATCTATTTTAGAATCGAGGAATTTTCAATTTTTTATTTGAGACCAAATTTTTAATTCTAATTTTTTGATTCGTCTTCCAACATCACCAAAATAGCATTATTGAAGGAGCTAATTTGCATATAGTATATGTATGTTAATTGCAAAATGTAGTACAATTGCGAAATCTGAATGCGGTACAAAGTGGTATATGTCGTCTATAGCGAAGCGCAAAAACTCATTGTCCTCTAACAAGCGCGTTAATTCTACAGAGGCGCCTAAAGTACTTTTTCGAATATTATCGCAAAATGCACTCGGTGCACTGATGGGTTAACATTTTCTTCTCATAAATCATTGCAAAAACGATAGTCCCAGGTACAATTTTTTTTTCAACCGTTTGTCCGACAATGGCCTTTAACTTGTTCTAACCTCGCATTTGCATTTATTTCAAACAAATGATACCTTGCAGCATATGCTCATCGCGAATCATAAATTTACGAAAATGAGCTCGACCTATTTAGACACGAACATTTTTAATTCAAAATTGTTGATTTTGTTTTCAAACATCAATGAACAAAAATAGCAACAATGTAAATGTAATTTACAAATATACGAAAAATAATTTGAATTTGTTAAAGAAAAATTGTTATACACATTTTTTAATTTAATGATTTCTTTTTTATTTGGTCAAAAAAATTTTCACAGTTTCCAACGACTGGAATCTGTAACCCATAAAATGCCATGATATTGCACATAACTCTCATCATGAAAAAATCAAGGCAATTTGCATAGTATCGTGACCTGTCTTGCAAAACATACGCATCGGTCGCAGAATCTTTGAGAATTATGTATACCTCTGGATTGGAATGAATAATAGACCTAATTAGTAACCGCGATTAAACGGCCTTCGAAAAACTCAAATTTCTATTTAATTTGCTCGAAAATAATTTGCCTCCAATGGAACATTTAACATTTATGGCATTCGTGTTATCTGCGGAGTATATTCTCAGTGATAATAATTTATTAATTTTTTTATATAACAAATTGTGCAATCGCATACAGTGATGTTAAATAACAATAATGATAATTCACGACACTTGTTTGCTTTAATTAAGCGAGATTTTTAACTTGCAGTGAAAGGCTAGCTTTCATCAATGCGAAGATGTTCCTTTGCATAATTCGTGCGATGAAAAAAGGTGAGCAAAAAAGAGTGAAATTCGGGACTACGAAATGCGAGGTGTGTTCATTTTAAGAATTAATTATTCTTTCACCTGATTATTTTGTTGACATTTGACGACACTATCGATTGACAAACGTTAACTAATCTAAACATCTTATGCAAACGAATGGAAACACCTATAAAAAAATATTGTCAATGTTTCCACAAAACTCGTTTTTGTTCAAATAACAAATGACAATAACCAACAAAAAAACGATGAAAACTATTTTCTTCTTTTTTTAAATGCCAAAACAAACTGTAAACAAACATTTTGAGAAAAATTAAAAATAACAGAAACCCACAAGAACCAAAAATAATAATAAGGAAAAAAGCGAAATTGAAAATTGTATTTTCTTATCTTTGAAATGCCAGAACAAATTGTACACAAATGTTTGAATTCGAGTGTCTAAGAATATTTTGGTTCGCCTTTCAAAAAGCATCGTAATCTATAATCTTTAACATCAATACGACCTTCGCATAAGCTAAAGGTCGTAATAAAACTGCATAGTCTCCGAAAAATCTGACATTTGTACGAAGAGGGGTCATGCGATACAGCCGCTGAAGAATAAACAACTTTCGAGATCGTTTTTTTTTTCTAGTTTCACAATTTATTTTTGTGTACTTTTTGATCAGCGACTTCCGCGCAGGCATTGAAATATTTTCGCCGGTGGGATGCGAATTCTCGGCGCTTTCATATGATGATGAACGAGCCGGGTTACAGAGTAAAGATGCAAATTGGCGGGCGAATATATTTGACGAAGCGTACGTATGAAGAAGAGGCGGTGGAACACGACGAAGACGCTCCTTGAAAGAATAGGCATCCCGTCTCTCCACGTGAGAAAGTGAAAGCAAACAGCAAGGCTGTCGTAGAGGGCATCCCGGCGATACGACGTTTCTATGTGCTTCGGCGTTGAATGGATTTGCGCATCCCGCGATTACAGCCTATACAGACTATCTTCGCCAATTTAATCCAAACTTTTACGTGTCCCGCATTTATATACAATTTTATGCATTCAAACTCGATTCAAAATGAAATTCACAGGTTACAAAATCATTTTTGTTCTTGCAAAATATTTTCCACTCATTTTCATAATACAACGTTTTCATCTTCGACTTTAATCTTTATTATCAACATAAATACGAATTAACAAATGTTGAAAATAAATAATCAAAAGTTCGTGTCATAGAATCTCTCACATGTTTGTTTACATTTTTCAAATTTTGATCTTTATTGTAAATCATCTTTTTTATAAGTAACAAATGTAAGAATAAATCGATTGTATGAAAAAAAAGTTCATAGAAACTCTCACCTATTTGTTAAAAATTCTGAAGACTTTTTCTGAAACTTGCCTGAGTGTCGGGAATGACACGCTTCATATCTTCAGACAGAAGAAAATCAATTTGAATGTGACAGGAGGAAAAATTCATGTACAAAAACTAAAGATGAATGTCATCACTAACAATCGCTGATGATGTATGGGAAACGTGGTGTTTTTTGTGTGTTATGAATCAAGGCTTAATTGAATAATCCATTCGTTTACTAATTATTGACACGAAACCAAAAATCAAGTGATTGATAACAGATCTAATCGTCCGGCTCATTGTTATACATTCGAGAAAAAGGAATTTCTCCCGACCTTACGACATAGCTTACGTTTTCAGACTCAACTGGAACATAGAAAGTTTTGTTTGTGTCGGAGCAAACGGATATCCTTTCGATATAAAAGATTTGGTTTCCTTTGTTGTATCCGGAAAATACAGATAATCTGCATAATCGTTTTCTTACATCTTTCCTTCAAATCAATTTATTTCCACAAAATTAAAAAAAAATTTTTTTGTAAATAACAAACATTTTTTTTCTTTTTTTGCATACACAATTTTTAGAAAACAACACAAGTGTTTACACAAGTGTTATACACAAGTGTTTAGAAAAATGTTTGCAAAAGTGTTTAACGTGAAAATTGTTGTCAAAAAAAAATGAAAAAAAATAAAAATTAAAAGAGGCGATCTGAAAATGTTCAAAGATTCGTATAGTTTAAGCGAATGCGGATATGAGCCTTGCGAAAATGTTGCACAATAATCCGTTGGAATAGCGATGGCTTATCAGATTCTCTCGGTGTTGCTTTCGTAAATCGTTTCTATTCGAATCGAGAAACGACTATTTCAGAGCGCTGCACGATGCGAACGCGAGGCATATAGGTATACCAATATGCATACACAGTCGGCATAAATCTTGCCAATGTCAGGCAAACGTAAGTGTCACGTCTGACGACCTTATCTGAATTGATGCGAGCCAATTGCAGAGTATAAATTATGAAATTATCAATCCAACATCAATTAAACGACCTTTACAAAATTACCACCATGGCATTATGAATGCTCCATTTTTTCCTCACCTCTGTCTTATTTATACTAAACTATATTCTACCAATTTAAAAAAATTGATACAAAATATATTTTCTGATAGAGAATTCAACGCTCTATCAGAAAATGCTAAGAAATACTATTCTTGCCGTACTACATTTCGAGAAAATTAAGCTTGAAAATCGTCAAATTTAACGTTGGTTCTTATGGAGGGTCATGTCTGCCGGAAACAACTTTGAATTTTAGTTAGAGATGTGAAGTTGCTAGAACAACGAAAAAATATCGAAATTAAAGTTAAGAATCTAAAGAATATTATTTTTCAAACAAATATAGACGTTACCGCACTAAATTGAAAGATAAATGCAATAAAAAAGTTTGTTTACATGCACCGTTTTCGGAAATTATGGCTGCCAATTCTAACCTAACCTAATGGACTGAACTAGTCAAATTGTATCTTATTTTGCATAACAATATGTTTTCTTTACTTTTTTTTGTAAAAAAATATCACCAGAGTGGTTTACAAATTATTTGACGATTTTTAAATAACATTTTTTTATACATTGTTAAAAAAAATTTAGTCTTGATTTTGACTAGTGTGGTAGACGATCGTACTACTTCAAAAAAAAATAAGCTCGTCGATTTGAAGCACCTTACATTACAACAGAAAAGACAATTGTTTTTGTTTGAACAATTTCCGTCAGTTTTGCTGTACAGTATCATAAAAATATGCTAATTACAGGCTAATCTTAATCTAATCGTCACAGTGCCGCGTGTGTGTATCACGCGCGCGAGCTAATTCTCACGCGGCGAATGCGACTCGTCAGATGTAATGTGTTGCGACACTTTTCGGCGTCGCAAAAATCATAATAGCTTATATTGCTTTTTTTTTACCCAACAACTTTCGCGCACTAATCTGTCTTTTGCGACTTTATTAACGCTCGGCCGTTTCATTAATTTGTCCCCGCGTTTACTCTATGGTGTGGCAACAATAAATAATTGACCATTTATAAAACAATGACAATTGTGCAAAAGTGAGCCCCTGGAATCGGAGAAAATGTGGGCGATTTTGTAATTCCAAGAATTCGCGTTAAGTAAACGCATGCAAATATGCTAATTAATTTTCTAATAACTGATAATTTTTTTTTGCTTTTTTTCAATTTGCATTTTAGGTTAATTTGTCGATTGAGAGAAAAAATCGGCGACACGTTGCGTAAGAGACGAATATTGTTTTAGTGTAACATTGAATGACGGAAAAGAAAGTTTTAGGAAAAGTCAAATTAAAGGCTAGACAGCGAAGATGGTTCGCACAAGCTTAGGGATAACTTATTAAAATCGACAGTCTGTCGGAAGCAATTGAGGAAATTGCATAAATGTCGTAATGTACCTTTTCCTAGAAAGGTCAGATTTGCTGTCGTTTTCGAAGGTAGGTCAAAACTCATCTAGAAACAATGAAAAATTTTTGTTATTAGCGTAACGACGCAAAGCTCGAAGTTTTTTTAGGCAGGTAGAAAATCAATTTTGAAAATAAAACGAAGACAAAAAACGAATAGATACTATCGAAAATGCTGCAAAATTAATTGAATAATTATCAATATAAACAATTTTATGAATTAGAAGTTATGTAATAACAATAACGAAAATATTTTGTTCGCTTGACTTCGTTTTCGCGATCGAACCGTGCCGCGCATGCGTGTCGCGAGAGTCACGTGACTTTTTACTCCCAATTTGTTTGTATATAGTCAATGCTCAAAATTTAATTACATTAATTCCAACTGATAGATTACTTTTGGTGTAGATTCAAACTTATTGTCGAAAAACAAAGTTCATTTTATTAGTTCTTTGTATATGCTCAAGTTGTTAAGTCACCTAACAAATCGAAAAACGACCTAAAACATAACCTCTAACTCATACATGCCCTACGCAAAAAAAATGTTTCGTTTTCAATAATTGATATGTTAAATCCCATTTTTCGAAAAAAAAAAATACTGTTCGATAAAGAAAATTTCCCGAATTTTTTAGTTTGGATAAGAATATTTGGGTTACGAGTGAAGAAAAAAAGCGGTGTTTTGTCACGTCAATGAGACGTCGTAGAAACTTTCATCGTGAGACACAGACGAGTTATAATTTCACAGTGTGCGATTATTCCATTATTCGAGTAGGCATACATACGTGACGTACTGGAATAACGAGCCGCTCACTTATAATTGTTACAAGCGGCTGTCGCGTAATACGCGACGCTCTTGTTTCTATCTGGCGCATGTGTTCCGCGGAGAAACGCCGTATGTGCAGGTATTGTCGCGGTTCTCGTGCTCAGGATCTAGGAAGTGCGGCAATATGGCGCGCGACTCCGCTCCACTACGCGTTATGGGAAAACCGCCGAGTTTAGCTTCAAAATGGGATAATTAACGACTATGTCGCGTAATTGCAAAACAGCGTGCAATTTTGCAGTTACAATCAGAAGAAATGCGATCGTTTCGATGGATTAATAAAGACGAACCAATTAAGATTTTCATGCTCGTTCACATTTTTCACAGAAAAATGGACTGAAAAAACGTCCAAGTTTGGTCACAATCAGCTAAATCCCTCTCTCTCTCACTCTTCGGAAAGGTCGTTGGTTTATTATTATTAACATTGTTATTGTTATTATTATCGCGTACATCCATTCAGAAAACTTTCATAATCAACTGCATAAATGTTACCGAATTATTCAGTGTGCATCCGAAAGGTCTGCGAGACTGTTCCAAAACTGAAAGCCTCGAAAACGAAGAATTGCATGCAGGTTCCTAAAGTACATCTCAGTCACGATCCGCAACTACTTCAAGCTGTTTCTTTCACGCTCAAATTATCAACCAAATTCCTACTTAATATACCACAACAAACACAATGTTCTTCACTACATTTTTTTTGTTTCCTCTTAAAAAAGTATTGTAAACAAATATATAGTTTTGTAAACAATAATATTTTTATTCAAATTTTATTTTGATGATGAATATTTATTTGATATAAGAAATGAAATGATATTTTGTATTCGGATAATAAATTTGGTTTGAATTAGTTGCTGATGATGAATAGGCATTTATTGTTGTAAAAGGTGTAATTATTATTAGTACACGCACATGAGCAGTAAGGATAGAAGGCGAGTGGATGATCGCGCGCCTAACCTTTGAATGAAGTCAGAATATATCCTCCTGCAAGCATTAAGCGAGTAAATACCACCCACTAACCCAGTGCAATCACGATCTAACCCAGTCAATGGTATATATCCTAGCGATAGATATTTTACACATAAATTGTTTAAATGCTACCTGACGAAACTTCTGCTTACGTTTCAAAATACCGCCGCCGCTGTTCGATACTGATCCAAATTTAATTTATATTCTTCTTTTTATATACCCATTTATATTATTCCTCATCATTGTTAATTTATTCGCCGATCATTTTCCAACTGCGATTGAAAATGTTAAGTGAATTGGTAATCGTTCCGATTTGCAGATAAGTTGTGCAAATCCAAACGTAAATCCTCTGCCAAGTGTGTGCGCGCGTGTTCACTTTTGCAAACCTTAAACTTTATTAAAATCTACTTAATTGATAAAACCTCCGTCTTCACAATTAACCGATGACCTTTTTTTAATTAAAAAAAAAGTCAGGAATTCCTTTAATTATAGTGATTTGCAAATAAATAAAAAGTTTTGGATTTCGAAGTGGAAACATTACAAAAGATTGTCTGAAGACAATTTAGATTTCTAGCCAGTAATAAGTTTTGCACAAACGCAAAGAGGATGTGTATTTAGGATATAAATCCAGTTGAATTTAGAGGTGAAAGTGAAATGGATGTTTGTTAGAATGTGCTATGTTTTTGAAAAATCGGTGATGCGCAACTTATTCGGCCTGTCGAACGTTGTTTAGTAAAGTGGTTCGATAAACAGATGCACGTAACTTACTATACCGTGTACTCAAAATGAAAAAGGTTTCTGCAAAACTTTTTTTTCTTCAAATGCAAATCCATGGCCGAAATAATTATAATAAATATGCACATCATTGTGATTTCAAAATTAGTTTCTTTAATTTATATTTATATTTACATTCTTGCAGGCCAAAAAACAAATATTTTTAACAAATATTTGAATTGTATTTGACCTTTACAAGTTGAAAACCAAAACTACAAAAAAAGAAAGATAAACCACATCGTGACTACGATGTTTTCGAATTAGTTTCAAAACAGGAATTCAACAACAGATGGGATTTTTAAAAAATAGGAGATTTAGATTTTATACAATTTGACAATGTATTTATTTCAGGCAAAGTGCTTACAACAAATTTGAAGAACATGATCGATCGAACTAGAGCATAAACGAAGGAGTATTGTCTCGGATGTAGTTTATTTGGCGCTAACGAGAGATGTTGTCACGAGATTGGACAACCTCGTCCTGATGTCAGATGACTGGAGAATGGTACACGAGGCTCTCCAAGAATGCTGGAGTTTAACCCTCGATATACAATGTAATCCAGAAGGAATTGTAAAGTTTGACTTTGCAAAAGTTTTTTTATTAAACACGAAGAAATGAGTTTCTACAATTTCACTGATCTACGGATCAGTGCCCTCCAATTGTCATACAAATAACAATATCATACGAAACAATAAATCATACAAATTTTTAGTTTCATGTAAGATTTGAATTGTTTTTTAGAAATTTTCATATCTCAAATTACAAATAAGATATGTTTCATCACGCATTAACAATCCCTTCACGAGTTTCAAAGCTGGTTTCTTAAAACAATAACAAAAAAGTCACTTAAAAGACATCTGTAACAACAAATAAAATATAGTTACATTTTTGGTAATAAATAAATAACTAATACAATATTGATGCCCAAGCGTGAGCGTGGGACAGTCTGACTAGAGTCGACAGATGCCAATACAGCAATATGTTCGTGATAAAAAGTTGCGTCTCTTCCTTCAACACCATCGCAAACGATGTTGCTCCAGTTGTTGCAGACAACTTGCTCTATAAGCTGGAGGTCCGGTCTACAATTTAAAACAAAAGTTGTTTAATAAACTTCGACTTTAAAAATTGAACATACAAATTACGAAACTTACTTTTTTGTGTACCATGCTCCAGTCATCTAACATCAAGCATGAGTCTTATATGAGACAATATTCCCTCGTTTATGCTCAAGTTCATGTTTTTCAAACTCATTTGCTGTAAGCTTTTTGGCTGCAAAAAATAAATTTCCAATTTTATAAAATCTAAATTTCCTAATTGGAATCGTTAAAAAATACCACCTTTTGTCGACTGTGCCGTCTCTTTTTATGATTGTTTAGTTTTAAAACATAAGTTTTGAGGTCATGAGAATTCATTGCGGTTCCATCTGAATTTGTATATTGTATTTTGATTATTTCTTATGTTAATATTCCGATTATATACTAATTTGATTTATTTATTGCTAAATAATTTTTCATGGGAACAGAATGTTATAATTAATTAACCGACTAACGGTATTCATGGAAATGATCAAAGTTTAAGTTCTATGCACCGTGCGAATTGCGAATAATTTATGCGTAGTTGAAAAATACACAAAACCACTTTTTCAAAAGACACAATTAATTGGACAACCTACTTTTATGCGATAAAAATTTGTATATTTAGTCTATCAGCAACAACAACAACCAACGCATCAACTTTACAATGGGCGCCACTTCTCTTCTGGTTTGGTGTAGGGATGACCAATCATAGTTAATCGTACGATCGATTGCTGTTTTCGATTAATCGAATACATTTGAATTAATTACGTTAACCCGTTTAACTTGATTATTAAAAATTTGTTGAATGTAAAAATTAGAAGAAGAAAAGTTGCGAATGAATGAAAAGTTCAGAAAAATAAAATTTAAACGAAACGGAATTAAAAAAACCAATCCGAAACAAAGATAACAAGATTTAAAAACTCTAAATCGCGAAGTTTGAAAACAAATTCGAAAAAATACTATTAAAAAAAATAAAAAACAAGCTTGTAAAAACAAAAACTCGAAATTCAAAAAACAATAACGTGAAGTTGGCTTGGGGGAAAGTGGCTCTGAGTCCTGAGACCAGAAAATAATGGCGGTACCCCGAGCCGGTTGTATCGTAGATTTTAGGTTAAGTAGACAGTTTAATGAAAAATAATTGTTAGATAAGTGGTGGTAAATGCAACAATTATGGAAGACAGAATTGCAAGTATTGAGCCCGAGGATGACGGTTCTAGCGGAGAGCTGTTGTGCAGGCCAGAGGGGAGTGCGAGGAACGACGAGTCCACGGTATCTTGGTCGAACGATGTCACTAACTTTGACCTGGACGATGTCAACATGTTTTTCCACCGAGTCGACTCGGACCAGATCATCTACGAGGAGAAGAAAAAAAGGTGCAAGCTCATAGGCAAATATGTCATGGGCGACCTCCTTGGCGAGGGCAGCTACGCCAAAGTCAAGGAGGTCCTCGACTCGGAAACCCTTTGTCGACGCGCTGTCAAAATTTTAAAAAAGAAAAAACTCAGACGCATCCCCAACGGTGAAAGTAACGTTCAAAGGTGTGTGACCCATTGTTTAACCTAAATAAAACCTTATATGCAAACAAATTGCAACAACAATATCTTTGTTTTGGCAGGGAGATCAAACTGCTAAGGTGCATGAAACACAGGAATGTTATCGCTCTGATAGACTTTTTGGTCAACGAGGAGAAGGAAAAGATGTATTTAGTCATGGAATTTTGTGTCGGTGGCTTGCAGGTAAAACATAACCAACAATTTATAAATAACTTGCAGAACATTTTTTGTTTAAACAAACGATATTTGTGACTTAGGACATGCTAGATGGCACACCGCATAAAAAATTCCCCATCTGGCAGGCACACGGTTATTTCTGTCAGCTGATAGAGGGCTTGGAGTATTTGCATAGCAAGCGAATCGTCCACAAGGATATCAAACCTGGAAACCTTCTTTTAACTTTGGACGGAACGTTAAAAATCATAGATTTTGGCGTTGCCGAGGTAAAGATCAATAATTTTTTAAAATATTTTCTGATATAAAACTGATGTTTACAAAATTCTGGGTAATTTACATGTAAAAATATTTGCTACTTCCTGATTCTCAATAATATAACAAAGATGTACAAATTATTTGTTGTCAATAATTTTGATTCAACTCAATAAATGATTGAAATATGATAAAAAATGGAAACTTGTCAAGTAGTTGATTTTAAACAAATCCAGGAGCTGATGATATTTGCCAAAGACGACTCATGCTCGACCGGTCAAGGATCGCCAGCATTTCAGCCACCAGAAATAGCAAACGGCTGCGAAAAATTTTCTGGTTTCAAGGTCGACATTTGGAGCAGCGGCGTGACATTGTAAAGCACCTTCTTTCAATTTCTAAAGTTCTCCTATTAATGAAAAAAAATGAATTTACTAATTATTGATTTGTGCGAACAGGTACAACATAACGACTGGAGTTTATCCTTTTGAAGGGGACAATATTTATAAACTGTACGAAAACATTGGCAAGGGGACGTTCACGATTCCAGAGGAAGTGGACAAACCGTTGGAAAATTTACTTAGAGGTATGCTGCGCAAGGACATGGACGAGCGACTTACTCTGCAACAAGTCAAGTCACACCCGTGGACGATTAGCAGGCCGTCTCAAACCAGCGAGGAAGTGCCAATACCTGCCTTGAGAGACGACGAGTGGCATACCATGACTGTACTTCCGTACCTGATGGAACATCATTATGGGGTCGATAATGATCCCACGTATTTTACAGAGCATCAGCTCAACGGTCAGCATCATTGTTTCATACTTATAAAGAAAATGCCTTTCAAAGCAAAAAAAAACCACATTACTGCTTTTTTTTACATATCTTGATTATTTAAATACATTTTTTTGATGAAGTTAGAATGTTATATTAAAAAATAATAAGAATTCTTGTCAACAAAAGTTCTACTATCATGTTGTTTTGTTTTTCAGAAGAGCGGCGGCGTGAAACGATTCGTAGCACGAAAATCGGATCTAAGAGTTCAATTGTATCGCAGTGTCGATGGAAACCGAAAAAGACGCGCAAGTTCCCGTCGTGCAAGCCGTCATGATTATTGAATTCAAGTTTCGGAGCAAAAACTAGATATCAAAACGGCACAATTGAGACAAGCTTCTTGTCTGTCTTCTTTCCATCTGTTTGTGTTCTGAAGCAATAAGTATCAACTTTTGTGATATTATTGATAAAGTGTTATTATTCTTAGTCAAGATTTATGCTGTGTTAGGTACTGTTTCGTTTGTCTTTTTGTACATTGCATATAACATAATAATCTTCTCCTCCTCATTCCTCTGGTCACAATCTCTGTGCCATCATCGAATGTATGAACAAACAAAACATTTCTGAGTAAATTTGTTGATTTTGGACAACTGCCTTTTTTCAACCCTTCTTGTTTTACTTTAAAAAGTCTCATTTACTTTATACAATGATGAATATAGGAATATCAGGATGAAATAAAGTAACTTAATCAAACCAGTCCATGTAAATAAACGTTTTAAATTTAATCGACCGCACTGGTCGTGATTTTTCCCATACACTTTTTTGTATTTTCAGTTATCGCTGACCTTATGCATTAAACGTAACTATATCGTTCTACACAGAAAGATATTTTTCGTCGCGCCAACTGCCAATAAAAAATATGAATTTGAAAAATAAAAAAAAATCAGGGGAGAAGAAAAACCCGTTTTTGGCCTTGATCACGCAACAACGATAATAACGTAACACAATACACAACATACAAGTCCCATTACACTGCTTCAGTTCATGGATCCTTTAGTTTCGGCAGGACAACATTTTTTTGTTAGTATACAAACAAAAACGGTGAACAACGTAAACATTTTACTTTACTCGCAAATGTTCGCAACTTGCTTGGTTCAGCATGCAGAATTTCAACCAGAGAGGAGAACGCCACAATTATTATTCATCGTTGCTTTTCATCGACAAATCATTGAACCCTGGGCGGAATACAAAAAAAACAGCCGCAACAACTTTAATAAATCAACGTACATTAAACTTTCTCCCACCGCGACTCAACAATTAAAAGAAAACGTCCTCAGTGAACACCTCAAACAAAATAACCGAAACCTCGTTGACAAACAATTTGTATATGAAATGAAATGAAAAAACAGAACCGAAAAGATCTCAATTGCACGAATTATGTATAAAATAATCGAGGGTGTACCCGGGAATAAGAGAAAGATCTGAAAAAAATGTACGCGCGGTTGGAAAACAAGAGACAAAAGTTAGATCACAGGAAAACGCTCGGGCCTTTTTTTTTAAAGCAGCGACCAATTTTAGCTCTCCCCTTGACGTATGTTACAATTGAGCTGGTTGCAAACTTGCTAATACAATGATATAATGATATTAATTGTATAATCATATTAATTCATAGTTGATCCATTCTACGTAACCTAACTCGGTATGCTAAGAACGTGGATAGGTGCTCGATTCCCCAACTATTCGCGAGTTTATTCTCATTATTACAAACTATACATGTGTATGTACAACAAAATCCTATTTACGTGAGTGTGTACTGTTAATCGTGTAACAATTTTTTTCCATCGAAACCTGTTGATTGTATTCTAAAAACGAAAAGAAAATACTAAAGTGCAAATAACACGAACAGTTCAAGGGCTCGAGCACAAAGATTACTTGCGTAATATCTAACGAACCTAACGACGTCCGGCGCAAAAGCCATACCTAATGCTAAACTGCATGAAATGAAAACTGGATAGTCAAACGTGGTAAACTAGTATTCTCTTTTCATAACAGTTTGCCGTATTGTACGTGGTTTATATATAAAATATACACTTCGAGCGCACTCATTTTATTTCCTCGGCGCCGATGTGCGTTTTTGTTGGCGCTCCCTCAAACCGTCGACGACACAAACGCGACAGAAGCACAATTCGTTTCGTCGGTTTTTACATCCGACGATTCGGCGAGCGCCAAATTGGGCATGACAAAAGAAGCAGTACGAAGCTTAACTATTCGAGTCCGTAAAAAACATGGATATGCTTCGCGGGGACCCGAAACGCGAAATTGCTTGAACCCGTGGGACAGCTCGGCAAGTGGCATTTATCTGCACAACGAGGTCACATTCCCGAACGCAATCGAACTAAATATGTACAGATACCAATCACTAAACCAAAAAGCAGCAGCGCCGCCTGCCGTGTCCGCTGTCTTTGACACGTCTGTCAAAACTAGAGCTTCGCATAAACCAAAACTCCAGCTGCACCTGAGACAATCTAAGCAACGACGGGCTCGGAGCTACACGCCTGCAGCTCCGGCTCGGGTTGTGGCTCCGAGGACGTTGCACTGCCCGTACCGCTGGTCGCTGCCGCATCTTGGTCGTGATTCGAGTTCGCGTCCGGCGTCATTGCTGCCCACTGGGTCGTGTAGGGCGCGGCGCTCGCCTGTCGCCTCGCTTTCCTCTTCTCACGTCTCTGTTCCATCACCAGACGCAGTCTGCGCATCTTGCCCTTTGTAGCTTCGTTTTCTTTTGACAATTCTGAAACAAATTACAAGTGTTAATATGATTGGTCTATTTGCTTTCACCATTACCCTATAACAGTAGTTCGAAAAAACGTTTTTTTGACAATTTTTCAGTTCGGTCAGATCAAATTGCAGTATTTTATAAATTAAGACCATGCAAAGTATCATGTCGATTGATAAAGATTTAGAAGTCGGTCGAGGAAGGTTTTCTCATCTTATCGATGTGAAATCTCAATTATCTTGAATGTTTTATGTGACATTATCAATTTGTGATTATTGAGAAATTCATAATTTGTCGATTTTTGCATTATCACTGCTACAGAAAATGTCGATGAAGAAACGCATTCTTTGTTTGAAATTACCTGAACTAAAAGTTTATCAATCGGTTCGAGATTATGCATCCAGCCATTATTAATAAAAATACTTAAACTTTATCACACGAGGCTTTAATGTTTTCTTTTTTAAAATAAGCGTTTTATCCATCGCACTCTCACAGTTTCTTTAATATGAAATGGTTTAATTTTAAATGCAAATTGTTGGAAAAAAGTTCAAATTAATACTGTTTTTTAAATGAAATTAAATTCTGTTTTTCTAATGTAAAGAATTTATAAAATCGTAAATATTTTCTTCAACATTTGAAACTCATGTACTATAAAATATAACAAACTGTAGCATTTTACTTCATAATTCCGGACATTTTTCCACAAAATATCGTTTTCAACTACAAATTCTCAATTACAATTTCATTTAAGAAACCGTCAAATGTCCATTAAAAAAGCTTCAAACCAAAAAATATTACATAAACGTTTCTCATCAGTTTTCAACAAATCGGCAAAAAAAGAGTGAGTGAACACTATAACATCAATTTGATTATGCAACTTGTGTACCATTGTTGTACTCCGGCGATGATGTAAAATCCGGGATCTCAGTAGCTGATGTGGATGCATCACTGACTGTAGAACTAGACGGCGCCGGGTTTGACGTGGCCGTTTGGTGGCGCGTGATGGCGTGTCTGTGAGGTTTGTAATGGCTAGATGAGGACGCCGGTGTGGCGCAGAGCAAATCGTTCAGGATGTGGATGATGGTACTGATGTCACGCTTGGGTCGTCCGTGACGATCCTGCAAGGCCGGGTTTAGAGTACCGCTGAACGTGCCCGAGTATACACCCTTTCCGTGGTGATGCATGCTTTCGATTATTGCACCTTGTCGACGCCTTGCGTTCTCCTGAAATCGTCAAAATCCAAATGTAACTTGTCTAACCGTACCAAATTATTGAAACCCTTTTACGATTCGAAAAATTGTAAATTTCGTAGACCGTTGAAAAGCGTACCTCAGAGGAGAGCTGTTTGAGCTTCTGTGTTAAATTGCGCGACGCCTCGGCAAGCGCCCTGGTATCCAAAGTCGCGACTGTTGGTTTGGAAGTTTCTGTTACGCTTGTTTGTGTCGTCTGAGACGACGTCGATGCTGTCGCACCACCACTACTGTGCGCCACACACAACCTCTTTTTTGGCGGACCCGACGTTGTCGTTGTTGTCGTCGTGGTAGTTGTAGTAACCAAACTTGGCGCACTTTCCTAAAACCAACGTCAATTTTCGAATTAAATACAATTTTTTAAGGTAATTGTGTAATCAAAAATACACACAAAATAAACTGATAAAGGTAAAAAAACTTTTTGTTAGATTGAGTTTCCAAGTCGGAAACAAACTCAAACCAAGGGGTTGCTCACTGTTGAAGTCTTTGAATCACTTGGTTTGTAGTACTTTTGAAGTACTTTTGAAGTCATACAATTTTTAAGACTTCAAAGACTACAACTATTGAATGTAGTACTTTGTAATACTTTGTAGTACATTTTCGAACTGTATCGATTTCATGAGAATTATCGCTGTTAAAATTTATTTTTTGAATAAACATTCAATTCAATTCATTAATAAACATTCACGATAATAAATGCACAAATAAAAGTAAAATGTCAATGAGACTTTACAACTTTGCAAAGTTACATCAACAAATTTAATTTTGTTGAGGTTTTTTTGAAGTCTTATGGAAGTCAATTGCAATGTATTACAAGAACTTCAACGATTGTAGTCTTCAAAAACTTGTTGAAGTATAAGTACTTCAACTACTAAAAATTTCATTAAAGTCCTACTACAAGTCCTACAAAAGACTACAATTACTACAAAAATTGAAGTCTTTTGTACAGCGCCAGTGGGAGTGAGCAAGCCCTTGACTCAAACTAATTATTACCTTATTATTATCCTGAGAATCATCTTTAGAGGTGAGAGAAAGGTCGGTGCAAGCATAGTTTGACTGCGAAGCATCATTGGCGCTGGCAGTAGAGGCTTCTTGGTTCGCTTTGATTCTGGAGTGGTGATGGTGGTGATAGTGGTGATGATGATGGTGGTGTGAATGATGGTGGTGGTGATGGTGATGGTGATGGTGATGATGGTGCGCAGAGCACGACTGCGCACGCGAACTCGAGGGCGAACTGCGCGCAGGTGGCGCTGCGGTCGCGCAACTCAGCATCGCGCCGCTAGGTCGCGCTGCAGCGGCTTTGGAAGAAGAACTTGATGAGCGCGTCGCGAGGAAGGTCTTGCGCGAAGCCATCGAAGGTTGCGTCGAAGACGAGGTATTCGTTGGGCTGTTGGCTCGGGCTGGTGCGGGCGTCACCGTCGAAAGTTGGAGCTGGATGAGCATCATGTGGTCGCCCAACCTCATCGTCAAATTCAACGGAGCCTTGCCGGACAAAAAATCGTTCACCTGCGAGTCGCTCAGACTCTCCAACGCTTGCATCACACTCTGTTCTGGTCGTTGAGCCTGAAACGAAATCGAAATTGAATTATTCGGGTCTACAGTTGTTCGTACGTTTTATTTGAACATTGTTGTTGGAAATGTAAACAATCGATAATGCAGAGCTATAAGAAGACGAAATTGAAAAGATGAAGACCTGCAGAGGAAGAGGAAACCTCGCGGATCAGACGCGAGGTATCCCAACCCGCTCGCCACACCTCACAGACTTCTTTAAACCCTGACAGGTTGCATAAATTGAAAAAAGGGCTTGAACACGAGCAACATAATTTTGTATGAGGGAAATGTTTTACTTTTCGGGTCTTTTATTATCAGCGATGAGTTGTTTTGTTGTGCAATCAAACTTATTTGAGTGAGATTTTAGTATGCAGTTAAGAAGAGATATAAACGAGATGGAATGTTGATAAGGAAATTCGTGGATATGAAAAATGGACTTGATTGACAAAAGAGTGGAATTATCAATCTACAGGTAGCGGCTATGTCGATGATAGGTTGCCAAGACTTATAAGTCTCGATGCTTGAATGGAAACTTTATCCATGCGTGGAAGAAATTGCTCAGGATTCAGTGACCAAGCAGAGACACAGAAAATACAATTAGTACCATCGGCCTGATCCAACTTTGCATTGCAAAATTCTTGCTCTTCATACAATTACAACACATGACGAAAATTTTATTTTGTTTTCATCGATTACAATGTGAAACAAACTTTATCACTTTTCAAACTGATATTCAGTGGATTGTTCAATAATAATGAAGATAAAAAAGATAAACCTTCAAAAATTTTACTATTTTTTTTACATAACGTCTTTTCATGAACGTTTTTTTTTTTCAAATCGTGTTTATCGCCTTCAATTTCTTTTCCAACAATCTAATCTCTATTGTGAAAAAATGGCATATCATTTTTTTCATTATCGGAAAAAACTAAAAGCTCAAGACACTAATCATATTCAAACTCGCAATATCCGAAATTCAAAACTCCTTATCGAGTCAGTCAAAACTGATTCCCATTTTTGAAATTTCATCAACGTCATAATCCAAGGGAGAAACTGAATCGAAGGAACTGCCCATCAAAGTAAAATTCTAAAAAGAAAACTCAACCGAAAGAATTACAAATCGTAGTATGAAAATTGCAAAATTTGTACGTTAGTTGATAATGGCGCAGATGGGTATTGAACCCACAACTGTGACGAAAAAGGGTGACGGTAGGGGGGCGTCCCCACCTGTTTCGGTTGGCTCAACGTCCCTGGGACTCGCGTCTTCGTCCTCCCACGTTATCTCGGAGCGTGCACGTGTGTGCCTTGAACATGCACACGCAACTGCTCGTCTCAAACGAGCTACCGCTTCTCCCCCGCGTTCAAACTCCAATGTTGGCTGCAGCCGCCATTGTCGAATTGCCTCCAGTCGTCGATATCAATACCAACTCTTTTTTCAGACCCACATCGACCTCGGCTCAGCGAACCTCCAACCCTCCAAAATATCAGTTCCCCAGTACAATAATTCATTAAACCAAAAATATCGCAGTTTTCGTTAGACGACAAAAAAAGAGAAGTTTTGCAAAAAAAAATGTCTGCCGCTCGATGAAGAAACGTGTGCGACTCAATTAGCAGGGTCAATCGGGCTGAAACATGGGTTATTCGCACGGCTGTGTATATTTAAAAATCAGGGCGGCTCGTTTGATGATAGTCACGTGAAAACAAGTCTGGCTGGCGATAAGAAGGACCGTGCGCGCTGTTGCCAGTTCGCCTGCTCGTTAATTTTGGAACACACCCCTTGGTATACGCGGATCGTGTCCCCTCGTTCCGACCAACTAACCAGACGAGTCAACATCAGCTGTTTAGGGCCGTCATTGCTGCGAATATCTATTCAACGAGTTCGATCAATCTTTTCCTTCCCTCTCTAACTAAATTTCATACAAAACCTTCTAACAAATGACATAACTTCACAATTTTGCATTTTAAAATTCTTAAGGACGGATGATGGAGGAGTGGGGGGCTGGGAGAAGTGTCTCATACTGCAATTTTAAAATTTGCAGTGTTTCAAGCTTTACAAGCTATTTTATATTGTTCCATAACAATAATATGCTCTCACAAAGAATATAAAAAACAAATTTATTGTGATATCCGCAATTGATGTTATTTTGTTTTTTTGAGTTGGTAGCATTTTTCACAGAAACAGGTTAGAATGCCTGTATTTTCTTTGTTTTGATATTATTCTGAATCTAATCGATCAATGTTTTCAACAATCCACGATCATTTACTTAAATTGTTAAACAACATGTCACAACATGTCCGATAATTTTCCATCATTTTTAAGTTGGTGAATTTTAGCTTTGTTTTTGCTCTCCCATAAGAGTCCATGTTACATAACTAACAAACGTTTAAATTTTCATTGCTGTCTATCATTTCCGAAATTATCAATGGTACCTCCTTACATTCAACCAATGGCTCGAAAGTAAAGCTCAAGTTTCTTGTTCGACAGGTCGGGGGTTCAAATCCCAGGGAGAAAATCTCGAAAAATTGTTTCAGTTGATGTCGAACAGATGACGAAACAGTTGGTTAAGAAATTGGGCAGATTTTTGGTACCAAAGAGAAGGTTGCAAGACAACTGTGAACCGCGTGATCAAGGAGACCGTCACGTCACGCGGTGACCGAGAAACCAAGTGACCCGACGATTCTCGTGCAACGGCAAGTTAACGGAATTCATCTAGAGCGTGCGCTTCGGGTGCTCTTTGAGTGCAGGATGGACTACCGTTTGGCAAAATCCTCGTCGCGAACGGTACCCGACATGCCTCATGGAGAAGGGGCGAATAAAAAAAAAACAGATTCGCCACAGGCCCAAGTGTCCGTTCAATCGGCTGTTGCGACGCCACACCATGCTTATTCTCAACCATAACAAGTCCACGTTCTGCCATTTGAATCCATTCATTCATTTTCGTGGACAAAGGGACCTAACGGCGTTTTCAGTTTCCAAATTGCCTAACATTAGAAAGCAAAAAGATGGATTAGTTTTGATGGAAATGACCAATTTTAGAACAGCAGCCCTTTGAGAAGAAGAAAAAAAGTGTACAAACCGTCGAACGTAAAGAACTCGTTTGACACTCATTGAATGCTTACCAGCAGTCCCGTTTCCACGCTGGGTAGTAACGTGAGCCTACTGCCATCCTGCAGGCGATTTTCCTCGAGTGTTCCTTCACGCAGCTGCCTGTTAAACAAAAAAGCCAACGTTAGTCAGACCGGGAAATAGTCATTGCTGTTCGTAGTTCATTCACAGTTCATAGTTTCTGTTTCGCAGTTTCCGTTGAAATTCACGGTCATAGGGAACGTGAGATGATGAATAAACATAATGACGGATTAAAAGAGTTTATGTGCCGAGCGCAAATGAGGTCATTGATAAACACCACGCAACGTTGCTCGCCTAAGTAATTCGGCGTCAAGCTGTGTAGATTGGACTGAATTGTACTCGCCATCGCATTCACGAACCATTTTGAACATTTTTTTCAACGAAAAAGTCAATAATAATAATGAACAGGAATACCTAATGATAAACAAATGGTTAACGAACGGTTTCACTTTTTTTTTTTGAACGAGAAAAGTGCTGGGTCTGACGTCAGAGATTGGAATATGAAAAATGTATAAAAAGGACGAGAATGTTTATTTAAGCATAGATATTGGAAGGAAAAAAAAGAGCCTGACGGATGCTGAAGGGGGAGTTGTGGAATTGACTATAGCTGAGCTGCGGACGCAGGTGGCGCCTCGAGTAGGAGGTCCCCGGCGGGTCAATTTTTATCGCTGCGTCCCTGGCTGACTCCTTAGCGACGCCTTCGCGGATACCAACAACTATTTTCATGCCTACAGATATATTTAGTCAACGAAATATGAAACAATTGTTGGATCTTCCACCAACGAGTTTTCGAACTGATAAATAAATAAAAATAAAATCACGGTTTCGAGCTTGTGGGTAGATGGAGTTTTTTTTATTTTCATATCGATCACAAGACCTGGACATTGCCTTTGTTTCTTTGTCCTGCGGTGACGATGCGGGTGTGAACTGAAAGCAGTTCCAGCGGACCGTAACATTTGGCATGCACCGCTTTATTTGCCCACCAAACCGGACGTCGAGGCCTACGACAACCTTTTCACCCGAGCCACTGCTTACTTTTCATACCTCAAACTCTATTGATATTTCATTAAGGAAAAAAACAACTCAAAGTTTTTTTTTATTTACATTTATTTTTGTTTGTTTTTGCTCAGTTTTCATAATTCAAACTCCATAGATATTTCACTGTGGAAAAAACAACTCTGAGTTTTTGTTTTATTTACGTTTAGCTTGGTTGTTTATTTGTTTATCTTCTCTGTTATTTTTCTTGTTTGTTGAAAAAAAAAACAACTCCGCGTTATTTTTCTTATCAACAACTCAAAGTTTTTTTATTTACATTTATTTTTGTTTGTTTTTGCTTCATTTTCATAACTCAAACTCTATAGATATTTCACTATGGAAAAAAACTTGAAATTTTTTTATTTACGTGTACTTTTTTGTTTATTTTTGTTTGTTTATCTTTTCTGTTATTTTTCTTATGCTTATTAAAAAACAATTCTGAGTTCTTTTCCTTTCTCATTTCCTTGTATACTTTTGTTTTTGTTTATTTATTTCTTTTTGTTTTGAATATTCCATCATCTGTAGATCCAACAAAGTTGAATGGAAATATAAAAACGTTGCGGCCAGAAACCTTACTGTGAAGAACCATATCAATTCCAACCCGAAAACTTATTTATAGGAAAAGAAAACGCAAAAGTTGAATCAAATCACGTTTCGTGTATTTTTATCCACTTTTTCATCCGTCGCGATTTCAAAATGTGAACTTGAAATTGCATTTTAAAAATACAAACAATGGAGTTGAATAAACTCGGTCCAAGAATAAATTAATTACAAATTCAATTTCTTTACACAAAAAGAAAACCAAATGAGATGACGGCAAAAATCGAAATGATTTTTTATAATTAGAATGTCTGATGGTTGATTGATTATGAAAACGATACTGTCCACGGTCAATGTCGGTACAATGGCAAGGACTTCTAATGACAAATTTCGACCGAATTTTGCTTACGACAGATTGTAGATTTCGTTATATAATTTGTGCGTACAATAGTTGGTTTTCAAAAGACGCTTGAGTTTATATTAGTTGCTCGTAGAAACTTTCACCGAGGGCTATCAAATAGCGCATCAGACGAGATCGTGTCTGATGCTTGGATTACGCATACGTTTATGGTATACTTGACCCAACGTACGGACTGACCTTTGCGCGTAATGGTTGAAAAAAAAATGACCAGTTACAGCACGGTAACAATTAAAAAATATTCTCCAACTTTTCAACCAGCAATTTTAGATCTTCCATTCCCAACCACTGTTCAAACTGATTACTTCAAAATATAAACAAACCCGAATTGTAGTCACTGCAGTTTAATTGGACGTAGAAAAACATTTGTCAACATTTAAAAAACGAAAAACGTGTTGTACGACAAAGAAGTAAAAAACAAAACAAATATAGAAATTACATTGTTCAGCTCGCATGGCCACGTGATGTCGCATTGACCTAGACGGCACGCACGTCAGTACGCATGCGCAATGTGTATGTGTGTGTGTGCACCAAGTGCTGTTCTTTTAGTTGTGCGAAGCCCCCTCGAAAAGTCATGAATAAAATAATATTTTAGGTAGGCAACGATTGCACGCAACTTGAACGAAAAAAAAAATAAATTTTTTCCCGATCGAGCGTATCGTTTCAATACTGCTGTTTATCTTAAGACGTGGAATTCAACAAGTCTCGGTATTTTTCAGACGGAAACGTTGTTAAGCTCGCGGCAAGCCGGTTTCGTGCAATTCCGAGGAAAACGCAACATTAGCATGGAAAATCGTTTAAGGACGCTGCGTGAACTGGTTGGGCTGATTTCGCGATCAATGCGTCCGCAGCAAACAAGGTGTTGGAAGCATTTGCAAAATTGCACGGCTCGATTCATCACCTGCTGATCGTTTGCCTAAAAGTTATAAATAAAATTGAATGTCCAAGCGGGTTCGGGTTTCAGGCTGTTGTTGCGCAACACCCAAACACCTTTCTTTCAACAGCTTTCAAAAATAACAAAGATAAACCTTAGTACCTTTGTTATTTACATAACAAATTTGTCCGATATTTTACTTGAAAAAAAAAAGTTGGTTGAAACAGTTGGACATTATAGAAAGGGAGAAGCCGAGATTATCAAGTGGGTTTGTGCAACTGAGTTGCACAGAAAGTTGTCTAAAAAATGTGTACATAGAGAGGAGGAGGGGGAAAAAAGGCACCGATCTGTTATCGATGATTAATCCGGACAATCTGCACGACGTGAATTTAAAAGACGGAATGATTTTCCAATTTGGGAATCGGAGGACTAGTCGATTGGGACTGAACAAGGTGGTTTCGTCACAGCGCTGGGAACTGGCGAGTTGGATAAATAATAAATAATTGAATGTTCGTGCGCGGACTTGGTTGTTGACGTTCAAACCGAGGAAAACGTACTTTTCATACTCGGTTGCATCACCGGGCAAACTTACGAGCTAATGCAGACGTTTATGAGCAATATTGCTCGCGAGGGCAAGGCTAGCCAGACAAGTGCGAAATGAAGGACTCGGCTTGCTAAATAGGAACACTTGTCTCGAGAAAAACTAACCCAAAAGTACGATTTCGAAATTGTTTACACGCTCAAAGGTTTTTGGTTTGAGTTTGTTGTAATCTTTTACGATCACATTGAAGAACGTAATGGACCTCGAGACATTTGAACAACGTGGGAATACGCGACGGAAGGAGAGGAAATAAAAGCGAGAAAGGTACCTACGTCAGAGCAGAGGAGAGAGCAGGCATCTGCATGGTTACCGAATGCGTCCAACCAAACGAGAACCACAAAGAAACCGGGCCCTTAACAATTGCAAACAAAAGTGCGTTCCTTCTAATACGACTTGACACAATTTTCTTTTCTTCCTTCCAATATGACCGATCGAATCTAAACTTGCAGGTAAAATGTTAGTCTCTGCACCTTGCCTTGAAAAATGATGGAAACATTTTTTAAAAATAAATTTATACGAACTAAATGATAGTTTGATGAAAAATAAGTTTGAGTTTTTTTCCCCCCGTTTTGGTTTAGAAACTTATCAACCTAATTTTTTTTTATTTTCAAATATTATTTAGTTATAAATGTTTGTTATCAGTGGAATTTAACGTGCGTTTTTGTTACTAATTGAAAAAAAAGAAAATAAATTAAACACGAAAATGAGTCAACTTTTTTTGCTCGCACAGACGAAGTTCCCAATGAATCCGGCGTTTATGTAACCTTCGAAAGTGCAATTGTATTTGAGTCTGACATTTGTCAACAGTATCTCAATGAACTTATACATAAATATAGTGAAACTCAATCTGAAATATTATGTACACAAATGTACAACACCTCAGAGAAAAAGATAAAGTATAAATGACAACCGAGACATTGTTATTGAAATGATAACATTTGGAAAATGTCATTTGAAATTTCTAAAACAAAGTTTCAGTCTTTATCAATAAACTTAACGCGTAATTACAGCATTAACTTTCAATAATCTAACAATGAGCTAGTAAAAAACAATAGAACAACAAAAACAATAAATTTAACTGCTGTCAACAATGTTTACCTGATTTTTGGTTTGTTTACATTAATGTACTGAATTTTTTTGTTTTGTTTACATTAATGTCACTGAATTTTTTTGTTTTGTTTACGTTAATTTATTTGAATAGAAGTACACAAAATGTGGCCGAATGTGGCTAAGCGATTTCACGTTAACCAATCAACCATTCTACAAATGACAAAAAGAATCTTGAGATGAACCGCGAAAAGGTTACGTATACGGGAATAGCCCTAAGCCAGAACGGCGTTCCACTTAGCAGGCGTACAATTTTGCGATATTCCTCCTCCAACTCGAGATCGCGACGCCTACCAGCGTCCCACGTTGCCCAAAATGCAATATGCGACCCACGTCCGCGATTCCAGCGCTCTTATCAAGCAAGAAACATTCAAGAAGATGCATCATTACATTTAAATGTTCAAAATCCCACTAAGATGATTCGCCAAACAGAAATAACCTCCTGCAAATCAAAGGCAGTCTGCTTCATTTCATGTTAAACAACAAAACAGAACTATTTCCGTACCAAAAAGTTGTCTCGTATCGGCACAAGATGGAAAACAGTAGAAAAAAAGGGAAAGAGAGAATGAGAGAGGACATAACGGTTTTCGGAGAAACACGTGATTGGAGTTGCCGATAGCGGCCTGGAGCTATTGATAACGAAGCGGGGCGTCGTCCTGTTGCGAAAGAAAAAGAAAGGTTATAATCGAATAACCCCACGCTCTCTCTCTCTTTGAGCGCCTAACTCCATCGTTATCAGCGCTCGGTTTGTTTTTATTCTCGCAGCCAATGGCAATCCGGTTTGGTCTTTTCGACATCGTGCGCATTTCAACTCGCATCGTACAGCAATTTCTCTTTCCAAACAATCAAAGGTCGACTTTGTTGTTCAAACATGTCACGTCAAGTTTCCAACAACAATCATTGACCTTGAAAAGAAAAAAAAAACAAACCAAAAACAGTCTGGCAGGTGGAGACAAAAAAATTGAGAAATGACGCGCAGGAAAAGAATTCTTTGTTCTGGGTGCACCCTGGGCGTTGCGACAAATTGCGGAAGATCGCGTGCGGCCATATCATTTCGCGCAGACATCCTGTGGCTTGAGCCGCGCTAGACAAGGACGCCATAGCAGGCGTTGCCATTGGACAATTGCGTCACGGTTAACGCGTACTGTTAATCCAACTTTGAGGTTACGTTGCACGCAAAGAAGAGTCCTGCTGCAAACAAAGAATGATCCGACCCGCACCATTTGTCATAACCTCCAAGGCGGCGCGATGTTGACATGTAACTGTAAATACATCCGAGTTGGAGACATTGAGATTCTTGCCTGTCACGATGCAGGAGACAGATGCGCTCCTTGGCGACCTTGAGCCGTTTGGAGATGATTTTCTTAAGGTTCTCGATGGTTTCGTTGCGGTCGACGGTAAGCTCAAACTGACCGCCAGTGGTCGGGGTGATGCTCAGGGTGATGTCCGGGTCTGGGCCGAGGGCGCAGCCACACCCCGGCGGTGAGCTCGGTTGTGGCTGCTGCTGCTGGTCCGGGTCGAGCAGCGTGGCTGCGAGCGAGGTGGTCGCAGCCTCCTCGGTGCCGTTGCGACAGTTTTCCTCGTCCGTGCTGACAGCCGTCGGCTGTTCCGAACCTCCGCCAGCCATAGCGTCCACACAGCAACACGCGCACACACGCCCCCCCGACAACGCACACTTTTTTCAACGCCTCGCCGACACCGCCGCCGATCGATACGCAACACCCGCTCAGCGACACTGCGTCAATCCGACTGAAGGAGCAATGCGTTCCGTTCGGTTGCCGTTTCGTTTCGAGCGTTTCGAGTCACTCTCCGCTCCGACCCAAACGGAGTGGGGCTACCTCTCGATCAGGGCTGACTATAACACGACCAACTTTCTTCCAAAAACACCACTTGTCAATTATTTTTTGCTTTGTACTTTCAGTTCATTCGCTGTTTCAAGCATTTTTCTCAATTTTTTTATATCAGTCCAAATATTGCTCGTTTTTCAGTTGCTCATTTCCTTTTAAAACAAGCAGTTCTTTGAATGTTTATTTTGTTTTCTTGAATCTCCTTGGCTGTTTTTGCAAAAAGTGAAGTATTGTTTTGTTTAGTTTCGTGATACCCTTTTTCTTTCAAAACAGTAAACACGACTCGTACATTGTTTTTTTCAATGTTTATTTCGTTTTTTGAAAATTTCGTTATTAATTATATTTTGTTCTAATTCGGTTCTAATAGACGTCAATCAGAACCTTGATTAGTTAATGATGTTATTTTTGTATTTATGTTTCACAGTTACGAACTATAATGTTTGTTTGTACAGTCTTTCATTATTGACCTTGACGAAAACCACCATTTTGTTGATAAATTTTATTTTGCAAATTTGGATTATTGCAGATTTTCATATGACTAGATGGACTGTACAGCCCTGACAACAAAGATAAGTCTCACACAACGCCCCTTTTTGTGTAGGCAAAAAGAGGGAGTAGACTTGCCTGCAATATCGTTCTATTCAAAACAAAATGCTCTAATACTATATAGCTATAGCTGTTCGCGGTGTGTGCACCCCCCCCCCCCCAGAGATAACAATGGTGTCGCCGTGTCGACCGACCTGGGGAACGCCGTTTCGAGAGCACAAATATTGCGCTGTACGATTGCAAAATAAAAACGGCGCCAATTTTAAAATCTGCCATCAAAATTAAATGCAATAATAAAAGAATTATACATGATTAAAATGTACACGGTTCTGTTCATTTTGACATTGGAATAAAACGAAAATGAAAATCAAAGATAAATAATTAGAATAGTTCAGAAATTAAACTCTTTATTTTCATTCCGTTTGCGCGCCATTTTTCAGTTTCCTCTTGACAATTTGCCTGAGTTTGTTTACTTCTGCTGAGAATAGTAGTTTGAATATAGTAAAAACAATAAAAATGTCAGAATCAGTAACAGAACAAAGCACTGATACAATCGAAGTTAATGAAGGTAACGAAAATTTAAACAAAACTCAAGATGAGGAAGCCGAGGAGGAAGGACAGAAGGAAAAATTAGTCCAGTTGCCCTTGTCTCGAGTGAAAAATATCGCCAAAGTTGATCCAGACGTGAATTTAATCAATGCCGATGCCACGTTTCTCATTGCAAAATCTACGGTAATTTTTTTATTATTTAGACAATACTAACAAAACATAATATTACTTTATGAACAAAATAAAATGTAGGTTAACTGATTCCAATAATTGAGGTTAGAAAATGTTTGTTTACTTTGCAGGAATTATTTATCGAATCTATCGTACGAGAAGCGTACAAATCAACAGCTCAATCAAAGAGAAAAACTGTACAAAAAGTTGACATTGACAATGCAGTCGAGAGTGTAGACAGTCTTATGTTTTTAGAAGAAATGCTCAATTAGAAAATAAAAAGTCGCTGTAAAATTATTTAAGTTATTCTGTAAAAATGTTTGTAAGTTTGTAAATTGCAATAAAATTTTCTGCGAAAAATGTTGTTATGATGTAACAAGGGTGAAAAAAAGAAGACGAATTTGATGATTTCCAAAAAAACGTTATTTTCAGAATTCGAATAAATACAATTAAGTACAAAGAAAAAAATTAATATCGAGAATTAATATCATAAACATTTTGCATTAAAACATCGAAGCAACTGGGTTAAAGGAAATCAGTCTTACTATTAATAACATTTTTGCTTGCATTTTTTTCGTAATAAACAAAACTGAAGGAAAAGTTTGAATCAAAAGTTAAACATGGAAATCTTGAACGGAAAATAGAACCAAACATAAAACAATACAGGAATCTCAGCTTCTGAGACACCGTTCTGATAAATTCGTCAGTTATGTATAAAATAAATAACTTGTAAACACTAATTTTTGTCATCAAACTAATCTTAACAATTAATTAACTTTCGAAATTGAGATTCAAACTTTACAATCGAACTGATTATGATCATTATCTTTTCTTCATAGAAATAGTTCTTCTGGGTCTGTACATTAGTGACCATCTAATTACCGCGTTCCTCCAACTTTACAAAATAAAAATGCATCTCACGTAGAAAATTCATTATTCGGCGCTCAAAAGATTTATACTCTTGTCTCCATATTGAAAATATTATTTGGACAACACAATATTGAAATGTAGTTAATGTCTTAGAAGTTTCATCTTCAGGGGTTTGTCTTCACGGCTCACTTCTTTCGTTTGGTTTTGCGTCTTCGGTTATCGCAGCGGAAGGCGCTCTGGTCGCCGTTCGTACTTGTTCCGCCAGGTTTCCCGTTGTACAGATTGTTCAGAAAATCTTCAAAGTCCGCTTCGCTAAATACAAAAAACTCATTCAGCATATTTATAACTAACAACCAAATTCATTTGATTTCATTTTCATCGCCATTCCTACCTAGCATTTGAGTCTGACTGTTTCTTTTTGCCAACCGAGGTTTGCGCAGGTGGTCTCTGTCCCAGGACGATCCTATATTGTACGCTGTGTGTATTTGCTCTGAGATGTTTCAAATTACGTGCCTGACAAGCCGCCCACTCGGTCACATCGTACACAGCGCCTTCCATGCATGCGTAATAGTGCCATAAGAAACCCATGACTTGAGACTCGGCCCAGATATCGCCCTGAAAATTAATACAAGTTAGAATCTCTTCTGGTTCATCTTCCAAAATTAACAAGTTGGAACTTGTCAAATTGTTATTTCATTGTTGTACCTCTTTTGCACTGTGTCTGATCTTGCACTGTGCACAATATCGTGCAGCATAGCAAGGCCTTTGCGTAGGAACCCGTTTATGTTTGAGACCACAATTTGTACATCTAATAGTATTTGCGGCTTGCTCCATTTTACGGTGCAACTGAGACAGAAGATCACTCAATTCGCCCCAGGCTGCCTCCACTTGTCTCGTTTGGTCAAAAGCTTGTCTTCTTTCCTAAAACAATAAATTCCGCCATTGGTACAATTAAGAAAAAATACAATTCCAACCAGTTACTTTAACCCTTTTTATCCTATCTCCAGACATGCAAATTAAAAAACTGGTTACAATCATAAAAATTACAAAAAATGAATAAATCAAATTTTACTCATTAGATAAAAAGGGTTAGCTTGAACTAAAAATAAGTGACTAAATAAAATACCGGTTCGCCGATGATATCAAAAGCATGGACTAATATTTTAAAAGCTTCCTCGGCGCCAGGTTGGTTGTTCTTGTCCGGATGGACAAGGACAGCTTGTCGTTTGTAATACTTTTTGATATCGTCGTCGGAGCAGGTGGACGTGACGCCGAGTATGCTGTAAGGATCCTTGCCCTTGCAGGCCAGCAGTCGTTTCATCGCCTCCTCGCCTGTACTCGGCAGAGCGATGTTGTTCTCCAATCCACCATGGATCCAGTTCGCGTTTTCCTTGTCACTTGCCTTCGGTTGAAACTTTCGCCAGAACGCAAATCGACTGTTGCCGAACCAACGATCCATCTGTCGTCCCACTGCGTTCAAAAAACGAACCTTCCCAAACGCACTGGCCAGATAAATCCATGAGTATTTTGTGTACAAGATCGTGTGGTACCAGCCGCACTTGCCACTGAAAGTAAACCTGCACTTACTTCATTTAGTCAAACATCTACAATTCACATTTTGTTACTATAAATATCACAGTGGACTATTGTGTACTCATTTCAATTCAATAAACAAATTTGCTAAAATATTTGTCACATTTTAAAGATTTAAGGTCGGACATCGGTATCGGCTAAATAGTCAAATTGTTTATGGTTAAATTTTCAAAGTGATCCACTGACTGTGAGCTGAGATATTTAATGTAGAAATTCGGTAAAATGATATATATAGCTATAGAAAGCATGAGTTTTTTTGAAAGTTTGGAATTGAATATTTCGAGTTCGGTTTAGTGAAACTTTTTCAAATTTGGCCAGACTATTTATAAGCAACAAGAAGAATACATGTTCAAATTATAAACTTATTCTGACTTTTCTAAAACAAAATTTATTTTTAATCTTCAAACTTGCACACAAAGTCAAAATCAATTTCAAAATCAGTATCGGGTGACTGATAACACCATTATTGATAACTTGTTGCAAAATCAGCCATCAAATGTTAAAATTAATATAATAATTTAACATTTAAAAAGTGGGTTTAACTTTTGTTTTGACTGTACCCGACGTCCCACCTTAAAGTCAATCAGAAATTGCAAACGAATGAAGTAAGTTAAAATCCACCATGACATTTTCTTCTAACCATATTCAAAGGCAAAAATCTAAGTAGTAGATTGTTTTACTCACAGTTGAATAACCAAATTGACGCTCATGCTAACGACATCGCAGATGAGGTGAAGCAGCCAATAGAACACCTTGAGAGCCAACTTGCTCCAGCGAGTAGTGTGCTTGCTGACAGTTTTATACAAATTCTTGACGGTCTCGCGGTTCTCGCGTTTTCTTCCAGCGCGGCCTTTCTTCAGCGCCTTTTCGTTCTGCACTTTCTTGCTCTTGTCCTTCTTAACCTTGGGCACCGCCTGGGTGACCTTCTCCACCTTATCCGTAGCAACAGTCTGACTGAAGTTATTCACCGTCGTAGCATTGACACAGCTGGTCTGAGGCCGCTTCGACTGTACCACATTCTTCTGCGTCTTCAAACTCTCCGGCTTCTTCTGCGTCTTGCCCACCGGTTTCTTCTTCTCGAAAGTTTCGAAACTCGAACTGGTATTATCAGTGCCCAAGTTATCCAGCGACACCCACCTCCGAGCGGTCAAGTTGCTTTTCTTATCCACCAACTTTTTGGGCGCGTGAATCTTGGGCGAGTTGTGCTCGTCACTGCCAGACGAGTTCTGTCGTTTCAACGCCGCCGGTTTGGACTTAGCCTTGCCGCTGCTTTTGCTCAGCACCTTCTTCGCGAGTTCCTGTTTCGGTTTGATTGCCGCCGAGGGAACCGGGATCACAGGAGCAGCGACACTCTTAGTCAACACGTCCGAATAAGACGGTCTCATAGGTTTCACCTCAGCAACCATGCGTGGCTTCTTCTGAGGTTGCTGCTCCACCTTGTGCACCTCCTCCGGGACACTCTGCGGGTCGGGACTGGCGCCGCCAAACGGCGAGTAGGTGCCCGACTGATTCGGCGCCCAGTTTCCCACCAGGTTCTCGATCAGCTGTTTGCCAGTCCCGTTCTGGGGTTGCGCCACCTGCTGTGGTTTGTTTCCGAACAGTCCATACTCGCGTTCGAGAAGGTTCGGGTTGTTGTAGGGACACTGTTCCATCATGATCTGAGAAGCGTTGCCGTAGATGACGTTGATGTAGTTGCCATTACCTACGTCGATTGTGCCGATTAGATCGTTACGTTCGTTGATCTCCAGGTGGTTGACGGTCTGGGGCGAGTAGTAGATCGGCTCGGCCGGCGGCGGGTCGTAGTTAGGCATCTCCTGGGGCATGTAGGGCGCCATCGGCGTGCCGTTGTGCTGCAGGTAGTGCTGCACCTGAGCGCGAGGGTACTCGCCCCACGAGGGCATTGCACTGCTGGCGCTGCTGCCACCGCCGAACTGAGCGTAGTGACCTGGTGAACCCTCCAGGTCCGCGGTCATTGCCTCGATGATCTTGTCCAGCGACAACCGCTTTAGGTCCGACTGCTGGTCAGCCATTGTTTGTGTCTCTGAAAGAAGATCGGTTTTAGAATTGAAATGAGAAAGCAATTGAAAGAAAAAAATAGACCTAAATATAATTTGTGTCCAATCGATTCTCGATGTGATCCTAAAAATACACCGAGTGAAATTGATATATGTAGATAAAAATGTTTATCTGCCAGCTTTTTGATGTAAAAATAAAATAATTGAATACATACAAATTTAAAAGGATGAGTAAGAGTAGAAAAAAAAATTTTTTCCCCAACAAACAATGACATTACGTAATGGAAAATTTATTGATTCTTGGGTGGTTTTTGATTATATTCGTTTATTTTCTTTACGAAGAGGTGTGTCATATATTTATGATCAATAAAATTTTCTCAGAAAAACTTTACCGGATCGATAACAGGACCTTTTTAGTCGAATATTAATAGCTGAGGGACATTAATATTTATCAATTAAAATGGAACCTAAGCTGAATAAACATTGCTGTATAACAAAGGATGTAAAAACATTTAACCTCAAAAGTTTGTTCATTAGCAAAACAAACAAAAGCAAGTAGCTATTACTGTACTTTTTTAATCAGATAAGAGAAAACAAAAAGAAACAAAAACAGTTTACTGGCTCGAAAATGAAAACAAGTTTGAATGTTTTGGAGATAAGGTTTTGGCGTTAAAAAATGTGCAAAAAATGTTATGAAAATGTTCGTGAAATGTTGGAAAGTAACCTCGCAGAAGTGAGAAGCGTTGGACTGCTGGTTGGTCGTTGGCGAGGGCGCGCACATCTGTTGCTTGAGGTCAGCCGGAAGAAAACATCGCTTGGAGCTGGAGGAGTCGACCTGGGGACTGATGGTGGACGCACAAACTAAAGTGGGGCTTCGTTGAGAAGACGAAGAGTGTGACAACTGAGCGAGATGATGAGCCGAGAGGTCTATGTGACGGGCCACGCGGGCTCGGCCATTGTCGTGAGATTTAGCGAAGTCGCGCGAGATCCACGGCTTATTCGGAGTGATAAATCAGTCCGATATGGAAACGCGATCGCGCAGCTCGCCCCGATGGTCACGTATCGGATGCAGCGTCACTCGCGGTGCTCGCAACAATTTTTTATCAATATGTATCCACCACACGTCGCCAGATGGCGCACAAAAACGCGTATTTTAAACATACCGCGCAAAATTCTTTGTTTGCATCTGCATTTAGTGCATTTACAATCATTAATGTTGTTTTTGTTATTGTGAAATGTTCGATGATGCCAACTACTTCCTAAATTTTTCTCATAAACTGTAGTCAGGATGTTTTGTTTTTGTATTTTGCATTTGCAAATCTTAGAAATGCATTGTTTGTTTGTTTTTATAAACTTATAACTTAGGCTGATGAATATAAGGTATGACAAAAATAATGATTGTATGTACATAAATATTTTATTTTCTTTCCATCAAATACTTTGTTTTATAACACAAGCTCTAAATGTCAAACTATGGTGTCCCATTCGACTCAAGCTGTACAATAAAACTTATCATAATGGCACAAAACAGTACATTGCACGACAACTCGAGCAAAAGTTGATTTACAATCGGGTTGACACAGTTTTCATAATAACTTAATTACATGGACAAGCATCAAAATAAACCATTCCTATTAATGACGAAAAAAAGTCCAGACAAACGAGCTTCTTGAAATATACATGTTAAATATACACACGAAAGTTGCAAAAAGATAACTGAACCTAGATAATATCTTCCGTGAAAATTTGTACTCGAAAGCAAATCAACGAAAGAAAAAAAATTCTGATAAAAATTTCTAAAGTTTCAAAAAGCCACCGAATAAAAAATGCAATCCGTTGAAATTTTTCATTAAATGGTTCGCAAGACGTTGCATCGTGAGGTATATTGGGATGCAATAATTTTGTACATTTGCGGCGGTTTTTAGCTGAGAAATCGTATGGACATTTTTTGTTCCACGTCTGTTCTTCCTAAGGCTTTGCAGAATTCTTCAAAGGAGATCATTCCATCGCCATTTTCGTCTGCTTCTAATATTGTTCTTTCTGCTATGCTCGTTAATTGTTCTTCACTGGAAAATAAACAATTACATAATAAACAAAAACTTCATTCTAAGATCAACAATAACTTCAACAATAATTTCCTATTGGATTTGTTGTTTGTTTTACCTAATATTTGCTCCGACCATCATGTGCAAAATAGCCAACAATTCATCTTTGGAGATCAAGTCGTCATTATCCAAATCGTACATTTTGAAAGCAACTGATATATAACAAAAAAGATTTAACCATTTAATTTTTCACTCTGATTTTCTAATTGGAAACAATGAAAATAAAGGAAACACTGCTTACATCTGAGTTTTTCCTGTCTCGAATTTAATCGATTTTGTTCACTGAGTTTCACAGGTCGAAAGTGCGACAGCACTTGCATGAATTGCAAAAAGTTAACTCGGTCACTACCACTCTCCTCGAAGAAGGCATTTACAATTCTTTCCCCAAGAGGATTTATCGCAAGTTCAGGAATTCGCAAAAAATCTTCTCTGCTCAAGGTTCCGCAGTCTCCCCGGTCTAAACTGGTGAATCTGCTGTACAACCTCTCAATCTGGTTTGGTGTAACTGGAAAAATATGAACCAATGAGTCTTAATGATTTAACTACTTTTACTCAATGATTGATGACATAATAATAAGAACGTTTTGGCTAAAAGTCAATGTGGTACGAATTTGAACTTTAGACCTAAACGAAAAGAATAAACGTAATAATGACGTCATAAAAAAATCTTATGCCGGGAATGAAACATTTTAAACTGTAAAGGCATGAAATGTTCATTTTTACAACTTGTAATTGCACATGTGTTTTTATGACATAATTCACATCTTAATGTGTCATAGAAAAAATGTAATTTGTTGCCTTTCTGTTACATAATTTTAATTGTGTTTTTTACAACATAAGAGGATTATACCAACGTGTTTTTTGAACTCGATAAAAAGATTTTTTAATACTACATAAAAAACAATCAAAAAGTAAACAAAGCATGACCTTGTCACAAACAAACTTGTTAAAAACAGAATTTCGATTATTTCTAATCCTCATAATGTTTGCAATGTTTACATTTACATGATTGTTATATTGAATTTGCATCACGTGATCTCAATTGTTGGAAAATTAAAATGGTATGAAATGTCAAAACTTACATCCAGTAGCTTCTTGAATCTGGGCAATCTCTTCCTCTCGCAAGAGTAAACTAGACCTGTTCCCCATGGTTTCGATTGAATAGTTTGAATAATTAAATAGATTGTCAAGTTAATTTTCAGATTTAAGTTCTGCTCTCTCACAAATGATCACAACATCCTCACTATCTTCGTTGTCGAGCGGACAGATGCGAAATACAATTAAGTTGGTTGCGCAGTAGCATCCAATAAGAATTACCTTTTTTCTGTTTCTGTTTAACACATTGATTTGTAGATTTAGCTGTCTCTCTTTCACATTTTATGTCTCTCCTTGTTTGTTGCACGGTCAAAACAAAGTAAACAAAACCTTCTTGGAGGTTAACGCGGGAAAATTTGAAAATTCTAAATTTATAACTCGATTGAGCATCTTTGTTTATTCGGTTAGATGAAGGAAGACAAAGAGCCGATTTTGGTGGGGGAATATATAGGGTAAAATCTCCAGACTTGACTGACTGGAAATCTCGTTATTTCGCGCCAAAATCTTGTAGAAGAAGGCTCGGGATAGACAGGTGCGGTTTTGTCAAGGAAAAATATCAAGTCCCAATTATTTATTATTCAGCCAAAATGGAATTCAAGAACAAAACATACGTCATCAAGCGCAGTAAGTTACAATTCCAATCGAATGCAGTACTTTCTTTACATTATAACTGAAATCCAAAGTTGATACAAATCACGTTGTACTTTTGCATACTATTTTTAGCAACAAAACGAAACCACAGATAAATCAAATTAATAAGTGCCATGATTGAAATAAATTATTTTCATTTCCATAGGTGGACGCATGGAAGATGTTCATCTCGACAAAATCACTTCCAGGATCCAAAAATTGTGTTACAAATTGGACATGGAACACATCGACCCTGTAAGTGTGATCGTAACGGAAAAGAACTTTGTGTTTGTTTACATTAGTCGGTTTGACCGGTTTGAAATAAAACCAAGCTTTCTTTTACTTTCAATCAATTAAATTATTCACTCTATTAAATTAGTCATTGGGAATACAAAAATTTAAATTAAAAAGTTTTTATAGAAATAAAAACAAAACTGAATGCAAAAATATAAATTTTTCAAACTGATTTACTCATGGTACTTTGCACTGTTTTACAGCTATCGATTACAATTCGTGTAATCAATGGACTTTATGCTGGTGTTACAACTGTGGAACTGGACAATCTTGCAGCGGAGACTGCTGCTACGATGACGACGAAGCATGCCGATTACGCCATCTTAGCTGCCAGGATTGCAGTGTCTAATTTGCATAAAGAAACAAAAAAGACTTTCAGCGGTTAGAATCAATTTTGAATTCTATTATTATCTCGTACTCCAAAAAAGAAAATACCGAAATTTTCTTAACCATTTTCAGACGTAATTCATGACTTGTACAACAACATCGAACAGAAAACAAACAAACCGCGGCCAATGATTAGTGACAAGCACTATCAGATCATTATGAAAAACGCCGACCGTCTGAACTCAATGATCGTCTACGACCGAGACTTCAACTACAATTTCTTTGGGTTCAAAACTCTTGAGCGCAGTTACCTCATGAAGATCAACGGCAAGGTTGTTGAGCGTCCCCAGCACATGCTCATGAGAGTTGCTGTCGCCATCCACGAGGAGAACATCGAAAAAGTCATCGAGACATACAATTATTTGTCTGAGAGATACTTCACTCATGCTTCGCCTACTTTGTTTTCTGCCTGTACCACTAGACAGCAAATGTCCAGGTACAACAAGAAAAATCAAAACCCATCCAACTATAATAACATTTTTTCTTCATATTTAGCAGGACGGAATCGTTCCGAATCAAATAAAAATTTCAACTTTGTGTACTTTCTGCTCTGGACTAAAAGTGATTAATTGTTGTTTTTTTTAGTTGTTTTTTGTTGACGATGATGGACGACAGCATGGAAGGAATCTGCAATACTCTAACAAGGTGTGCAATGATTAGCAAGTCAGCTGGAGGAATCGGCTTGAACGTCCACTGTATCCGAGCAAAAGGGACACAAATCAGCGGTTGTGGCGAGTCGAGCGGTCTGGTGCCTATGATCAGAGCCTACAACAACATGGCCAGATACGTTGACCAGGGTGGCAAAAGACCCGGTGCTTGGGCCATCTACCTCGAACCCTGGCATGCCGATGTCTTTGAATTTTTAGATCTCAGAAAGAATCATGGTACGGTTATACTTCTTTCAACTATTTTTTGTTTTATTGTTTGGTTTTATTTCTACGTTTGTGTTTTTCTTTGCTCTTTCAGGAAAAGAGGAATACCGAGCGAGAGAAATGTTTTACGCCTTGTGGATCCCCGATCTGTTCATGCAGAGAGTCAAGGACGATGGAATTTGGTCTCTGATGTGTCCCCATGAGTCTCCTGGATTGCACGATGTCTGGGGAGAGGAGTTCGAAAAACTCTATGCACAGTAAAGAAATGATTTTTATAATTGAGAAGAAAATTTACTGTAATTTGAATTCTCATTTTATAATCAAATATATTTATAAATTTGTTTGTCGCAGGTATGAAAGCGAGAAGCGTTTCAAGCGTCAAGTTAAGGCCCGCGTTTTATGGAACGCTATCCTGATGGCCCAGGTAGAAACTGGCGTGCCATATATGCTCTACAAAGACCATTGCAACCGCAAGTCCAACCAGCAGAACCTCGGCACAATCAAGTGCAGCAACTTGTGTACTGAAATTGTCGAGTACTCGAGCCCCGACGAGGTTGCTGTTTGCAACCTTGCTTCCATTGCTGTCAACATGTTTGTTGATCCAGCGACCAAGACTTTTGATTTTGCAAAGATGAAGGAGATCACCAAGGTCGTTGCGAGAAATCTCGACAGAATCATCGATCTTAACTACTACCCCATTCCTGAGGCTGAGAAATCCAACAAGAGACATCGTCCAATTGGTACAGCATTCGTTTAATTTTGTATTCGGCTTCAAAGTTTATACAATTTTCTTTCATGAATTGATTTAATCGTTGGTTGTTATTTTTGTAGGTATTGGCATTCAGGGACTTGCCGACGCTTTCCTTCTCATGCGATATCCATTTGAGAGCGAGGAAGCGCAGAAACTGAACGTACAAATCTTTGAAACTTTGTACTACGGTGCACTGGAGGCAAGTTGCGAAAATGCCAAAGAAAATGGACCTTACGAAACGTACGAAGGCAGTCCAGTGAGCAAAGGAGTAAGTAAAGATACGACAATGCAAATTAAAATTCTCATTGACGAAATTACAGAATTGAAACTATATTTTTTTAAATTCATTTTAGATACTGCAGTACGACATGTGGAACAAAACTCCAACAGACCTCTGGGATTGGGCAGCACTGAAGGAAAAAATCGCCAAACACGGTATCAGAAATTCTCTCCTGATTGCGCCGATGCCGACTGCCTCAACGGCGCAAATTTTGGGCAACAACGAGTCCATCGAACCGTACACCAGCAACATTTATGTTCGACGAGTTTTGTCAGGCGAATTCCAAGTTGTCAATCCGCACTTGCTCAAGGATCTCACCGAAAGAAACCTCTGGAACGAGGATATGAAGAACGAGATCATTTCTGCAAACGGATCCATCCAGGTAAAATTAACTTAGTACAATTTTGTATTAAAAAAAATAATTTTCAATCATTAAACTTTTTCTTGAATTCATTTTCAGAACATCGATAAGATTCCAGCTGACATCAAGAAGTTGTACAAAACCGTCTGGGAGATTTCGCAAAAAACGATCTTGAAAATGGCTGCGGACAGAGGACCTTTCATTGACCAATCGCAGTCCCTGAATGTTCATATGGCAAAACCGTCTTCTGAAAAACTCACCTCCATGCACTTTTATGGATGGCAAATGGTATTATATCTTTTTTGTTTGTTCTTTTTTATTTTGAAATACAGAACTTAATAATTTGATAATTCTTTTCGTTGCAGGGTTTAAAAACAGGCATGTACTACCTCAGAACGAAGCCTGCAACAAACGCGATTCAGTTCACAGTTGACAAATCAAAATTAGCCAAAAAAGCAGATACCCCAACGAAAAACGGAACTGGGGAATCAACAGAACCCAAAGAGGAAGAACTCGACGAAGCGTTCGTCTGTCGAAGAGACAACCCGGATTCTTGCGTTATGTGCAGTGGTTGAACCACTGTAACCTAATCAATTAATTTAACTTGTTTTTCGTCTTGAAATATTGCGTCTGTGAAAAGTCACAAATGACTCATTTTTTTAAAGAGAGATGATTATGAAACCAGTTTTATTTGATGTAACAATGCCGTGCTTATTGTGAATTGCGAAATAACATTTTAGAATTTTTGATTATTATTTAAGTATGACGAGAAACGTTTATTTGTACGTATTGCGGCTCGTGTAATTACTAATTATGAGCGAATAAAATTTTTTACGATTTCTACAAATTATTTAGAAACAAGCGTTTTACCTGATGAATGGTTTTATTTTTCTTTTTTCCTCAACGAGTTGTGTGTTTTTTTGTTACATATAAATGATGTATAAAATATTATTTAACATAAAAAATCACTTCAGTTTATTATCCATTTTTTTATTAATTCAATGTTTACTTTTTGTTTCTTTGAAATTTCGGTTCTTACAGTTGGTATCAAGGTTTTTCCTCAATACTCAATACCAAATACCAACATGACAAAACCATAATATCACAGCTGTAGTGTCAACCACGTGGTGTAAATAGATAAACACAACAAACTTTTGGATTTTCCTTAGTTTATTGAAAGAATTTGTATCAACTAAAAAGTCCAACAATCATGGGCAAGTGGAAGAAAAAGACCAACATTCGTGACGTCACTCTCAAAGAGCAGAAAAAAAGTTTGGCCCAACAAATCGAGGAGGATGCAGTAGCAAAAACAAAAACTCGTCAGAAATTGAAAAATCGGCAAAGTGAATCCGAAGAGGTTAGTTTTTCACTAATTAATCACATTTAGTTTGAATTATTCAAATATTGGTTATTTACTATTTATACAATTTACATCTAAAACTGATAATAAAATGTTTTATTTTTTAGTATGTTGACAGTACTCTATCTAGAAAAATTTTATCAGAAGCAAGAAAACAACAAAAGGAAATTGAAGATGAGACTAGTGGAATTAAAGATGAACAACCAACGAGTTCAAAAAGAGTGTCAGCTGTTTTGCATCTGGAGGCTGATCTGAGCGACGAAGATGAGATGCCAGAAGAGGGAGATGGCGAGGTTGATTACGAAGCGTTTGAAATCGACGCAGAAACAGAGCGGGATTTCAATCGGTTTGAATTTCTGCGAGTAACAAAAGACGTGATTGCAACAAACAAAGCAGCTTTAATCTCCGAAGTTGGGAGCAACGCAAGTTGCACTGGCATAGATTTGGACCCGAGCGTTCGAGCAATGTACGAAGGTGTGAGAGATATTTTGTCCAGGTACCGAAGTGGAAAACTACCAAAAGCATTCAAAGTGGTTCCAAAACTGCGAAACTGGGAACAAATTCTGCAGGTGCTCGAGCCAGAAAAGTGGTCCTCAGCTGCTATGTACCAAGCGACAAGAATTTTTGCCTCGAATCTTTCGGACAAAATGGCTCAGCGGTTTTACAATCTCGTTTTACTGCCTAGGGTTCGAGACGATTTGGCGGAGTATAAGAGGTTGAATTTCCACCTCACCCAGGCTCTTATCAAAGCTATTTACAAGCCCAGTGCTTTTATGAAGGGCATCATTCTTCCTCTTTTGACGTCAGGCAACTGTACCCTGCGCGAGGCTACGATTGTTGGGGCAATTGTTGCAAAAAGTACGATTCCAGTGTCTTATTCTGCTGCTGCTATGGCGAAAATCGCTGAGATGGATTATACCGGTGCAAACAGCATTTTTCTGCGCATATTTTTCGATAAGAAATATGCTTTGCCATATCAGGCTATTGATGCTGTTGTCGACCACTTTTTAAGGTACAAGATTTGATTATCATTTTCTTTTTTAGGTGTCCAGTGAAACTTGAAATTACGAAAACAGAAAAAATTACGTTTTTAGATCAATTTTGAACTTTGTTTTTATAAAATTGTTAGCATTTTAGTTTCTTTTGATATTGGTTTGAATTTCGATTCCATTGGACAACCTATTATATTTGAAATATTCTCTGAGTTTTTAAATGTTTATGCGATTTAAACTGTTTTCTAAAATCGATTTCGATTTGTTTTTCAGATTCCAATTTGATAAAAGAGAAATGCCAGTTTTGTGGCACCAAGCTCTGTTAACGTTTGTGCAAAGATACAAAAGCGATATCAGTACTGATCAGAAAGAACGGTTACTGGAGCTGCTGAAAAAACAATCTCATTACATGATCACACCTGAGATCAGACGGGAACTTCAACATGCAGAGTTGAGGGATATCGAGATGACGGATGCATCAATGAATGAATGAAATTTTTATGAAAAGATTTATAATACTTTTTTTGAGTAAACAAAAAACGTGATTTAGAAGTCCAAATAACAAATTTCAAAACTGTTTAGAATTATCATTTTTAATCTACTCTAGTTCTGTTACTCAAAAATTAACAAAATGATAAATTTGTTGTTGGACGAATCACTTTTTTACAAAGTTGCTGTACTATTGGAAAGGAAAAAAAAACCCCCAAGTTGTATATAGTAGTTACAAAAATGGTATGTTAGAAGGGCTGAGTTTCTATGCCAAAATTACATCAATTGCGATTTAAAAACTTGATTTATGTTTCTTCTTAATTTTTACTCATAACGTAACGTTATAAGTAGCCAAAATGGGAAATGAGAAACAAAAATTGTTATCAATGTTTAAAAGCAAACACATTGTTTTGCAATTTTTGAAATTTACAAAAGTGAACTTGGCAGAATTTAAAACAGCCCTTCTAATAACAATATAGTTGTATCCTTTGTATACCTGAAAGAAAATAAAACAATAATTCTTAAAAGAAGTTTATTATTTTAAATTTTCCACCATTGTTTATTATTTTTTTTTGAAAAGCTTATAGCTTTTCACTCCAAACAGTTTTTTTTACAATGTGAATCAGAAAGAAGCAAACTCAATCGAGCATCTTCGTTTATTCAGTCAGACGAAGAGAGAAAGAGAGCTGCGAGAACGCGACGCGCGATTTGGTAGGGGAAAAGTCCCACGCTACGCGGGGAATAGGGTAAAATCCCCAGTCTGAACAACAACCGAACCGTGTGTGAGGACTCGGCGGCTCGGCGTATAGGAAAATCAAGTTGCTTGATTTTGGTGTCGGTCGGGAGAAAAAATAGAGTGCGGCGTTTATATTCGCGATGGCTGGCTCGTAGCGAGCGGTTATGTCCAGGGCCACGCGACGATGACGACAATTGGCCGCGCGAGGCGACAACTCGACTGAGGCTGCCGCGATCTTGAACCCTTTGTCATGGACATGCAAGCGCCCAATGGTAATTCACTCGCACGCACATCAAACACCTCAACAAACAATAGCCGCTTCACTTTTTTCCCCACAAACTTTTGTACACAACTCACTCATTTCCAGACATTCTTTCTACATCCCTTTTTCTTCCACTGATTTTAAAATGTCACCGCTATCATCTAATTTATGAACGATTTTTTTCAGTATAAATAACAATTGTGAATTATTGATACTTAACGTAACGATTACCTTCAAATGTCAATAAATTCCATCCAATCTTGTTTATAATTTTGTATTCAATGTTTTTACTTGTGCTCCTATTGCAACAATTTTCGTGTTTTGTTTTGTGCGAAAAAAAGCAAATTGTTTAACAAACGGTGTTGGTTTTATATAGTTTACACAACCATCCATAGTATGCCCGAGTTGGGTATGGTGTGGATGGGGGACATGATGATGCATAACGATCCAACACACGAGCTGATGATTGATCCACGTCAAGCCGAGAGTCCCTTTTTTTCGCACCAAGGCCACTCGTTTGAGGACATTCGGAACCACCAAATGGCACCAACCACCGTTGTCAGGTACCTGCCCACCCAATTCCCTGCCGAATGCTCCGAACCTGATGAAGCAATGGAAGCTCACGATGTTCCTGACATGCAACAGGTTTGCAAATCCCATTGTTTGTTGTGAAAAAGCGGAATTTTCGAAATTGCATTTTTTCTAAAGAAAACAGTATTTTGATACAAAATGTTTCTTTAATATTAAAATGGGAATTTGTTTTAGAATTACGACTCACAAATGGAGTCGCATATATTTTCTGAGGATTATATGGTGGACGAGGATAGAGACCAGGTTGTAAACAATGCTGCGACACAGACCATCCAGGACAACCGAAACAGAAAGATCAAACCAATCAAGCATCCTGGACTTGTATTAAAAACGCCAATAGCCTATCAACCTCATACGGATTTGAATTTCATTCCTATAAGAAAAGATGGCATGGGTAATTTCAACCATAAATCATTATTTATTACCCAATTATTTGCTCTTTGGTGATTAGGAAGAACCAGTTAAGAGACATTTTAAGAAGCGTCAATTTTTTTGCAATAATTGCGTGTACTTCTGAAAGTTTACCTGTGATATTTAAAACTTTAACAAGACTAGTCCCAAAACCACTTAACTAGTTTTTCCTAGTCACTGCAGAGTTGTGAATTTATGTTTATTTTGAAAGAGTCTGAAAAGTAATTAAAATTTGTTAACTTTATCCAGCTGTTTGTGAGAAATGCGGTGCCATAGGAGTGAAACATGCATTCTACACGAGGGAGCGTCGGTTTTGTAGCAGAGCCTGTGCCAGATCCTCGGAATACTCGCCCTTAAATGCAGATTCCACTTACAGTCCTTCAAATTCTGAACAGAATCCGTCATCGCCAAAGGACACAAAAGTCAAAGAGGTCAAAACCAATTCTAATTTCGTCTTCATCAAAAACAAAAATAACATGTCAAAGCAAAACTAATAGAATAACCCTTCTACAAACAGGCAAACTCATTAAAAGAAGAACAAGTTGAGTCGAACCCGGAAACTAGTGAAAAGGAAAGGGAAAAGCCCGTCGAAAATATTTGGCCGGAAGAACTTCCTGTGAGACGAAAACGCACCGCGGAAATGGCTGGTTCTTATGATTGGACGCCGCAACTTACTGAGCCTGGATTTTGTGCCGCGCCAGTTTCCTGTTTCAAACATGTAATTTATTGTCACTCTTCAAAGTTTTATTCTATTACGAAGTTGCAAGTTTGAAATGTCGTTCGATTTATAATTTCAGGCGCCAATTTCTGAGATTTGGGACAACATCACAGTAGGAATGAAAGTCGAAGTGGAGAACACAGACTGCGACGAGGTCTGCGAGGCGTTTCCTGACTCGTTCTGGGTCGCTACTGTGCTGCGAATTTCCGGTTACAGGGCATTATTAAGGTACGAGGGTTTCGGCCACAACGCGGACAAGGATTTTTGGGTGTCGCTGTGTTCAAATGATATTCATCCTGTTGGATGGTGTGCCACGATTGGAAAACCACTAATACCTCCAAACAGTAAGATTACCTTATCATTTCACTTTCATAATCTACAATCTTCCAGTTTTCACAAAACCATCAACCCTTTCCTTTCAGCTATAGCAAACAAATACAAAGACTGGAAAGATTTCCTCATGAAACGCCTGACCGGGGCTCGTACTCTTCCGACAAATTTTTATAACAAGGTATGAACCAGAATCAAAATATGTATATATATAAACAAAATAAAAACCAAGCTAGAAAATATGCTAGAAAAAGACAAATATGAAAACAAAAAATTAATAAATTGACATTATCTTTAGGTAAACGAGAGCATGCAGTCGCGATTCCGTCCAGGTCTGCACCTGGAAGTTGTGGATAAGAACCGAATATCACAGGTGAAAGTGGCGACGATCCAACGGATCGTGGGCAAGCGGTTGCATGTTCGGTACTACGATTCGTCGCCCGAGGATAACGGTTTCTGGTGCCACGAAGATTCGCCCCTGATCCACCCGGTGGGTTGGGCTAACCGAGTAGGACAGAGCCTGGATGCCTATCCCGAGTATTTGGAACGGGTAGCCAGCAACAATTTATGCGACGACGACGCAACCGACGAGCTCTTCTATGTAATGCTAAAAAGTCAGTCATCTCGCAGCAGTGTCTATAAATTCCGCGAGGGGATGAAAATAGAGGCTATCGACCCGCTGAACCTGTCCGCAATTTGCGCCGCAACGGTGATGCGTGTGCTCAACGATGATTACATCATGATTAGGATCGACAGCTACGACGAAGATGCGAGTGCTGCTGACTGGTTCTGTTACCACAGTTGCTCGCCCTGCATCTTCCCTGTGGGATTCTGCGCGACCCATGGCCTTCCACTCACTCCTCCTAAGGGATACGACCCGACGGCTTTCAATTGGGACTCTTATCTAATCGAGACTAACACCATACCTGCACCTGTACAGTTATTCAATCGAGTTAGTTGACCTTCTAACTTATAATTTGTTTTTAATTCTGACTAAATTTCACTTGAATTGATTAAAATGAACAAATAAGCAAAATGTTAAGCATCAATTTTGTATCTTTAAATAAGCTTAATTTTAACAAGTTTTTGTTTCAAAATTAATTGACTGCTTTCATTAAGGTTAATCAAAATGAAAGAATTCATGGAGACACATTTAATGTTAAGGTGATTGTAAAATTAATGAGTTTGGTATTTTCAATAGGATATTCCTCAACATGGATTTATCGAAGGGATGCGTCTGGAAGCAGCAGATCTAATGGATCCGCGATTAGTATGTGTGGCAACTATTACGAGGGTGATAGGTCGTCTGTTGAGAGTGCACTTTGATGGTTGGGAGGACGAGTACGACCAGTGGTTGGACTGCCAGAGTCCTGACATCTATCCAGTCGGCTGGTGCGACCTCGTTGATCATAAATTAGAAGGGCCCAGAGTGCTCGCAAAAATTCCTAGTCCTACTGCTAAACCGCAAAGTAAGCAACAGTACATTCCAACGGCTCAAACTTTACTTCGTCGGTTTGTTTCTTCATTGGTTTTGTTATAATTCACAATTTCATTTACAGTTAAATCACCAAGAGGCCTTAAACGTAAATCTAAGAGAAAGATAAAGAAAAAGTTGAGCGGTCAGAAAACCATCATTACCCGGCACAGCGAGCGGGAGAGGGCTCGCGAATTGAGCGAGCAGAGTGTTTCGGTAAAGAAGGCACATGTGGAGCAAGTTGAAAAGTCTGTGGCAATCGAGCCGGAACCAGCAGAAGAGCCTGTTGGTGACCAGACTTTGCCAGTTTCTACCAGTGCCCAAAATCAAGTCCCGACACAGGTTCAGATTCCTGTTTCTACCTCACCTCCACCAAAGGAAAGAACCGTTACTTCTTATGTCAATGTAAGTAGAATTGAAAAGAATGGATTTTATTTTTTCAGGTTTGTTATTGTGCATTTTGTATGTATTTTGGTTTTTTTTGGACAGACAACAACAGCAAGTGGAAAATACACGCCGCGACTGGTCGACGGAGGCCAAAAAACAGTGGACGTGAGTGCGTTGGCTCCAACAGAGTGGAACGTTTTCGATGTGGCACAATTTTTGCGCGTGAACGACTGCGCACGCTACTGCGACAATTTTAGTAAGCAAAAAATTGACGGAAATGCCCTACTGACGCTGACTAAGGATCAGATCATGGACATCACTGGCTTCAAGGTCGGACCGTCGCTGAAGATTTTCGACCTCATTCAGCAGCTCAAGATCAAAGTGAATCCTGCGCAGGAACGACATAAACTCGGGTTTAAAAAATTGAAATGAAATTAAAACTGATGAACAAATTATATTATTATATATAGATTATATATATATAAATATATGAAACAAAAGCTGATTGAGTTTTGAAAGAATAATTGAGATATTGCGGCATATCTGATAAAAGTTGTCGGCGTTTCTTCTTTGTAAGAGGCAATCTTTCGTCTTTAAATTTAGTTCTACAATTAATGTTTATGTGTACATTTAGTCCGCTGAGACTTAACACTTACTGTTAAGACTCAATTGCTACAAGTTTCTAGATTGTCTGGAACTTTGCGAAATTTGGTTTTTTACTTTGCTTTCGTTCGGCGTATCAAGTTTAAAAACTAAACACAACATGTAAAAAGATATTCAATTCTACAGTGTCAACAATTTTTTTACACTTTTATATGAATTATTCAACTAAGGCAATAATTATTTATATTTGGGTAAATTATCGAATAAAAGTTCGTTAACAAAACAAATCAAGCTTGCTTAATTTAAAAGTCCACTTTCGTTCAATCTGTTGCTTTGTTTTTCTAAGAAAACAACGGTTTTATTCGTTAACTTTTATAAATATATAACATAAGATTGTTCGTATTTGTTGAAACATGGTTCCAGTCGAATTCGGAAATTTTATTTAGCCTGAACTTTATACATTGGATGCGAAAAGACGAGTGTGTTAATTACAATCAATGAACAGTGGTCCCTTTCAAAAATGTATTTTCAATACTCAAACATTTGGCTCGTTTCAATTATCTTAATTTTCCAACATTGATGCCTTTGCTATACATGTATACTTTTTTTTCAATACATTTTTCGTTGTTTAACGTTGTTTAACAGTCAATCCATAACTCATACATACATTTACATTTAAATTGTTTTCACTTAAGTTTACAAATGTTTTCTACTGTTTATTTTTTACCCCCAATTGTTGTACATTCGTATATTGACTAGATTGGGATTAGATCGATATTACACTGATTAATTTTTTTTATTTACCATCCACTTATTATTCTTATTATTTTGTGTTTCATTTAAATTGTTTTTTTTTACTTTCACATCTTCAATTGCGTCGCCGGAGAAGATTTGCATAAATCCTTGTTATTAAGAAGGAAACTAGCTCGTAAAAAAACGATAAAAATGTCGATAAAAAATATATATACAAATTAAATGGAAATTCACAATGGGAATTGTGAAAAGCATTGTGTATATTTACAAAATACAAAAACGTTGTGCACAACAGAAAAATTGTTGAGACAAGTTTTGCCAGTCGGCAACGAGCGTTTGTCAATGACAAACAGCGAAAAACGGAATTTCTCTTTTCAACTAATACTGATGGTAGAAAAACGTTATATCCATTTCACAACAGCTTGATGAATCATAGTCAAGTATATACTATAACTTATTATTGTGTACAAAATAATGATTCCTCGACTCTACAAAGTTGGTTCAAAATGAATACTAACAAGAACAATTTTATTAATAGACTTAAAATAGTAGTTAAAAGTTGAGTGAAGGATGACAAAGTGATAAAAAAAGTTTCTTGTCGAATTGAAAAATGTGGACAGCATGATTATCACAGGCATTCCCTTTCAAATATCCCAGGCAAAAATTTCATATTAGCAAACATATCCCAAGTAAAAAGTACCATTTTTTGTTCAATCACTTTTACACAAATTCTCTATAAATTTAGTCCTTTTTACTAGGATACATGCAATACATTTTTTTGCCTGAAGAGCCCTTTTTTTGAAGAGCATAAATTTATGAAGAATTGGCTGGACCATCCAAAAAGTATGTGACCATGTTACCCTTGCCCTTGACCTGAATAGGACCTCGACAGGTGAGAGGGTATCCCTTGGCATGTAGGATGTCTCTGACTTCCTGTGTGACTTGAATACTATCGAGCACCCCTGTCGAGTCCATTCGAGAAGCAACGTTCACAGCGTTGCCCCAAATATCGTACTGAGGCTTCCTGGCTCCTATCACACCAGCTACAACCGGTCCAATGTTGATGCCAATTCGTATCCGAAAGTTGTTGAAACTATGCTCGTTCACGTAGGCCAGTTGCTCGCGAATCCGCAGAGCGTAATCTGCCATTGCTGTCACGTGCTTGAAATCTTTTTTGTCGCACGAATTTTTAGTCAAGCCTGTAATTAACAAACCACTTCGTTATCACTTTTGAACAATCATGAAAAAAAAATTGAAAAGGAAAAAGAATGGTTGAACTTGGTTTATTATTGATTTTAGCTGTTTCACTAGGAGGCACCCTCAATAAAGTGGAGGGACTTTAAATCGATCATTAAATACGAAAAATAAACGACCCGATCATAGTCCTCGATAAACACAAGTTGAGCAAGACAATTTGATTGGCTTTTTAAATCGTACACTCGTCGTTTTTTTTTTAAATACTTGACTTTTCTTCAACAACTCTTGTTCCTCCGTCTCTTGTGTATTCTGCAGCTTATTTAGAGAATATGACGTCACGAGTACCCCAAATCGATAGTTTATTTTTTGTCCCAATGAATAATTCGAATAAACAATTTGCATCCGACCAGATATCACAATTTTCCGCTAAGATTCAAAGATTCTGCGATATTTTGAGACGCAATTTTTTCGCTGCCGGACTTATCTTATTTCGCTCATCTTTTTCTCTGTCTTTATGTAAACAACCGAAAAACTAACCAGACGCGGCCATGTACGTGGCGCCAGTGCTCTTGATCTTCTCAATGTACTTGAACTGGTCTTCGGAAAGTAGTTCATCGAAGTCGGCAATGATCTCGTTTAGAAGCCTCAAACATTCAACCCCCTCGTTGTTGCCTTCAAGCTCGACGTAAAATTCGGAGAAATTTGGTATCGATGCGAACATGATGCAAACGAAATCGCACTGCTCATGATAAAGTTCCTGAAATAAACTTCAACTTAGAAATCTCTCCAACTATCGAATGCAAATGCAAAATGTAAATTTGCCTCTGCAGAAAACAAGTGAACATTTTGTCAGCAATTTTGAAATCAAAAGCAAGCTTGAAAATAGAGAGGTAAAAGAACCCACGTCGGAATTGGAAGTGGACATGAAGTGTGCAGCAACATGTTCGGGCAAAATATTGGCAAGAAGCTTTTGATTGTAAGCTTTCAAGTGTTCCATTTCTTCCTTCTCTTCGGTGGCCTGGAGTTTCCAGAGGAAGTCGAGTCGATAGGTAGCCTCGGTGTGCTGAGAGTGAGCGATCAAACAAGCCATGAAAAAAACAACCAGCACACCTGCCAGCCAGCGCGCACTCTGCTCCATATCCTCCTCTTTGTACGCTTGGTAAATACTCAGACTTAGGTAGCAGGTCACGATTACGCTCAGCACCGCAACTTTGAAAACCGATGTCAAAATTTGGTACACTGCGCACGTTATCATCACTAACATCACCAACACCGGAAACAACTGAAAAATACACGAACAACTTTTATTAGCAAACATCGCATTCAAATCGACACCTTTTTCTCAAAAACAAGTGTCGATAACAATTTTCAATCTATTTCATACATTTTCATTCTTTCCTTCTCAAAGATAACATAAGTTTGAGTAGGAAAATTGTCAGTATTCATTTTAGAACATATTTTACCATGTAAAAATAACATGTAAAATGTAACACAACAATATTGGGAAAATTTGAAAAGTCAGTTTTCGTGAAAACTAAAAAAAAAAAGAATTGCGACGATGAAAAATTGAAAATATATTGATTTTCATTGGATTTTTACTTTTTTTCTGTTAGCTTTGTTTAACGAATTGGACCAACATGTTTACTTGTTTGACAAATTTGTTTACTTTTCGAACCAATTTGTTTATTCAGGTATAGACAGCGCGATAACTTTGTTAAATAAAATGATGAGTGTGTGGGATTCGCAGAATGTTAAAGGAACTATAAACAAATAAAAGTCATACAATTTCTTAATGATTTGTTGAAAAACTTTAGACCAGAGAAAATTTTTGAAATTGTATCGAGAGAAATGGTTAAAATCGTAAACTTGTCAGAATGAAAGGCTGAAAAATACTTCAATTTTATCAACAAAAGGTACTGTTGATTCTATTTCGAATGCTCTTTAGAACTTCAGCCATAAATAAAATAATAAAATTTTACAAATAACAGAGACATTAAAAAAAAGAAAAAAAAGTTAACTTATGTTTCGTAATTGTATTTTTAAAACTTTAATAAGAACATCATATTCCAATAATAAAAAATTACTTTCGACCTTTGAGAACACGTTTTTCAAACTATTCTTATCCAATTTTATTGAAAGTTTATTAAACTTTGTTTGAGAGTTAGTCAACAAATTCCGTTGAAGTATCAGGTCTAAAGTTTAATTATAAATATCTAATATTTGAAGTGTCGACTTTGCTCCGGTCACCTTTAACATCGGTGTTTCAAAGCCTTCTTTCTTAAAATATGTATTTAAATTTTCGACCAAATTGAATTTTCAGGATAAGGATAATTTCAGGGGAGATAATAGGACAAAAAGACTTGTAAAGTAACATAACTTTTTGACTCCGAAATAGAGCGAACAAAGATAGAGAAAATGAAGACGACTTACGTCAGAAAACATGGTGTAAAAACATGGGACATTAATTTTGAAAATACTTTGAGCAACCGGGCTGGAATTGCTGAACCAGTTAGTGGAGAACGATAAAGTTTTATTACCGCAAACTTCGGTCCCGTCCAACATGATCTGCAAAATAAAAAGGTACAAAACTGCTGAGATGTCGCTCGGTTTTTTTTCTTTTTTTTTCTTCAATGAATTATTGATTAAGGCGCTGTTCCTTTCGAGAAATCGCTAGTACTTACGAAAGGCGAGAGCGCCGTTAAAAAAGTTAAAAAGACTATGATCGATGCGACATTTTGCGCCACAATCCTGTTTTCCGATATATGAACGGCAACGTTTCTCATCCGTTGCGGAACAATCTGAAAAACAAAAACATCATTCAAATACAAATGCTCCGCATTATTGGGCAATAAATAATGTATTCCCATAACTTTCAACTTAAATCAAACGGATTCGAAAAAATAAAAAAAAACTTTTCTATACTACTTACTTATTCAATCGTGTTGGTAAAAATGAATTTTTAAATCAGTCAGAGGAATCTAATCTTTTTTTCTGTTCCAACTTTCAAAGACAAAAAGAAAGTAAAGATTTGTTTTCGGTTTCTTTACAGGGTTGAAACAAATTGATTTGGCATTGGCAGGCAAATGATTTAATCTGATCGATAATTTTAAAATGATAGTTGGAATGTGGCCACAGTGTCAATGTCAAGTGGCAATGGCATGTTTCCAAAGCGCTTTAACGTTTATCGATTATACTTTATGCAGGCAAGGTAGAAAGAATAAGAAAAAAAAAACTAACAAATCAACTGCAACGACGCTAACCTTATTTGTTTCTAATTGCAGGATAACGTTCACTAAAACAATCACTGTCAAACTCATTGCTGTGCAGACGTAAAAGTAAACGCTCCTGTGAAATAACAAACGAAACTGTTTTAGTATTTATCCCTGTTACTGATGCAGCTATATTTATCGTACAATTCATATGTTGCAGCTCACCCTGATAAAGTAATTGCGATGGCAATTACTACAATCAAGTAAACAAATGCAGAACAAAGGAAATAGGCTGATAACATTCTGTCCCGTTCACGTGAATACTGCAAACAAAGTACACAATCATTGATTTTGACCATTCAATTTCGATTATAAACATTATTTTTATGCGAAACGAAAATTGATGTTCGCAAAAGAAAAGAAATCAGAAATTAAAAAAAAAAACCTTTTCCTCGACGTCGGGTCTTCGAAAAGTAAGGATGAAAGGTGTGCAATGTTCTGTTCTCAGTTTATCGATACTTCGTGCATCGATGGCAGTCATCAGGTACTCGTTAACTTCGTCTTCCAAGCAAACCCCTATTCCTCTTCTACAATCAAACAAGAAAACAAAAACAAATGAATAAACCAGTTATATAAATCTCATCTTGGTGAAATTCGAAACTTATAGATATAGAAGATGGTACTTTGATTGTGCAATTTTTTGCGATCCATGGCCCATAACTCGCATCTCCTTAGAGACGTTTCCATTGATGGAGTATCCTTTTTTAATGCCCGACGAGTCGTTGATGTTTTTGTTCTTCGGGATGATGAGATAGGTTTTAATATTATGCTCCTTCAAGTATCCGTTTCGTTCGCCCCCGTGTCCATTCTCCACCTCGTATGCATTTTTCAAACAGTCGAGTGTCTCCTGAGTGATGTGAACTCGTCTAAAAAAAGAAGAAAAAGAAAATAAAAACGAAGAAAAGAAAAAAAAATGGAGCTATATAAATAACTGTACGTCAACACGCAATTGTGCGATCGTAAAACATTTAAGGGGTTGATACGATACCCAGGTATACCACCACTCTCCATGTTATTGGCAAGTGTAACGTCGTTGCTCCAGACATCAAATTGCCATTTTCTCAGACCCAGAACGCCGCAGTGAACTCTTCCCGTGTGGATTCCGACCCGCATGTTCACATTAACTGCTGTTATTCCTCTCACTAAACTAACAGAACCAAATCAAATCAACATTATTGACTTGACATTTCTCTCTTCTATTTTATATTTTTGTGTCGCCGTTGTCACTTTTTCGTCAGCAAATTGATAAATAACAAAAAAAAAGGTGAATTAATCCTCACTCGGTTTTTCATACGAATTCACTTACTTTAATTGGTTTTGTGTAACTAAAATGTTTGGGGCTCTATAAATTGATCGGGCTCATAATTGAATTTGGTTGAAACCAAACCTGATTAAACATTTTTTAGCAAACGCCAAATTGATGGATCGAGCCCACGGGAATTTGACTACGTATATTACATGAATTAACTTACGCGATTGTGTCAATCATATCCAGGCCCATCTCGACGCAACAGTGGGCGTGATTATCCCTCGCTTCAGGCAACCCTGAGACGCAGTAGTAACAGTCGCCCAAAAGTTTGATTCTTAAGCAATTGTGCAGCGTTGCCAGGTTATCAAATCTGTTTCAAAAATTGTTTTTTAACAAAACAAAATTTCATTCCTGGTAATGTTTTTAATTAAAGATTTCGAACGACAAAAATGGATATCGAAATTGTATTTCTCCTGTCGTTCTTTTCTTTTCGTTGAAATTAATTATGAAAGATTGAAAATCGAAGGCGAAAGGCATCCTTTGAAGATGAGATATAGAACTCATAAGCTCTTTATCATCTTGAAGGCACAAGTTACATTGCCAGGAGCGAGTTTAATACTATTTCTTTGTGTAGACAAACGCGTCGAGGTATACACAAAAAACGATAACTCTTTAATCTGTTCATAATCATGATGAAAAATTTTTATTTAAAATTGATCATAGAAGGAGGACATATTGGATTACCTGGCAAAAAGCTCGTTCAAAATGCGAACAAGTTCTTGAGCGGTGCACTGATCGGACAGAGAAGTGAATCCACAAATATCCGCGAATAAAATGCTGCAAAAAGATATACAAAGATTGATTCAAGGAGAGAGAAATGATGGTCAACTTAAAAACCATTCAATATGAAAAATCAAAAAAAGAAAATAAATGGGAAGAAAACAATAATAATAAAAAATAGAAATCCGAAAGAAATGCAATAAAAATTGTAATATTTTAATGGGGATTTGAAATAACGTCTCACCTGACTTTTTCGTGTTTTTGTATATAAATTTTGTGAAACATCGTATCTCTCTGCTTGCCCGCTATATCAGCTTTCATTTCCATAGCAACGTGTCTCGGCAATACGCTCAGCAAAAGCCTTTCCTATAAACCAAAATTGACGATGACGCAGATGTTTATTTTATCCCTCGTCAAAATTGTTTCCACTTTTATGTGCAAATGTTTATTGAAACTTGTCAATAAACATGGAGCGAATTAAAAAAAAAAAGAAATGCATTTTATGAAAATTGACCTGTTGCTGATTTTCTCTCTGAGTTATAAGACGAGCCTCGACGCACTGGCGAGTTTCAAGGAATGCCTGTCTTTTGGCTAATTCACGTGGATGGTGTGTTAACGCGCCTGCAATATTTGTGCCAACAACAACCACAATAGAACTTAGCATCTGAAACCAATTTCAATCATATTTATTCATCGATCCTGATTTCACCATTGAAATGAAAGAACAAAAATAAAAAAAATGTTTTTTTTCATATTGTCTTGATTTTTATTTTCAGTTATTTCAATTTCTTTTCAATATCAAATCTTAAATTTGTTCTTCAAGTTTTGGTGTATTTTGAAATGAGCTCAGATTTCCGCACTGATGATGAAACGTTCGGTTATTAAAAACAGCCGAGGGGAGTGTAACGTGAGTGGTATTAGTGGAAATACGATCGGACAGAATGATCGCGGTGAAGCTAGCGACGTGTATTCACGTTCATAATTGGGACAGCCAGCTGAAAGATGACTCCTGGTCAATTTGTGTCAACCTTTCTATGATTCCGACACAAAGGGAATTTACGAGCCTCGTTTGACAAACAAACCCGAGGTTAATAAAAAGCGCAACACACAGTTGAATTTAATCCTCCAGGGCAAAAATGGCCAAACGTCTTTTCCATCACAAACATTGTTCCTGTTACTTTCTTTTCGTTCGAAAAGAAAAATTGAATGTAATTCGAACTTTCAGCTGATGAAAGATGAAATATTCGTTTCAAGATGAAATTGAAATTAATTGAAAATGGATAGTTGTTTATAAGGTATGAAGAAAATGTTTGACAAGGAATGAAAACATTCTGCAAGCGTCTCGCTGTGAAGTTGAATTAATTGCTGAATCTTTGACTCGCTCAATTCGTAATCAATAGTGGCTTGTTTATCGATAAACAACCTTTGCACCAGCATCCGTCAAAGGACGTACGAACAGAAGGTGTAGAAGGACGGGTCGCTTATTCACAAGGTCTTGTCGTTGCACATGGACAAAGAGTTTTGTGTCGTTGGTCTTATTAGCACGCGAAAAACGCCACAATAAGCTCGCTGTCTTTATCAGATGACAAACTTTGGGATCTCTATGGGTGTAGGAATATCTGCGGCCATGGTGACAGGTTGATTATTATTTACTACAAACAAAACAAAACTTTTATTTGACCATAAAATGGTTCGAAGTAAATCAATTTCCTATTTGTTGTTGTTTACAATTGAAACATGTTATTTTTGTTTGCAACTAAAATTATTAATTTCGAACTCGATCGAAGAAGCTGTGCAAACGAAATTGAATTGCTTTTCTTCTGCTGGCTTATTTTCAATTACTGAAACTTATTAGAAAAAATTCTGCAATCATTGTTAATAAACGTGTTTTTTTTTTGACAAAATGAAAATGAAAGTTTCTGCTGGCTTATGGAACCAATAAAAATGAATCTTTTTTTTTATTTCTTCACGTCGGTTTTTTTCTTGGGTTTTATTGGTACATTTATCAGCGCCGTAAGACCGTGACCCTTTTCTCGTTAAAAGTATCAATCCATTTCATTTTCAATAAATAGACTTGTCAATTAGATTTCTGAGGGTTCTTCTAACTTGAATCGACTTGAAGGAGGAGATTTCTAAGAAAATTTTTTTTTGCCGGACAAAGAAAGCAGTTGCATTTTGTATCAAAAAGTTGAAGTAAAAACGTCCCTTCGTAACTTTCTGTAAAATAATTTTTCACTTATAAACAACATTCCAGTTAATATTCTGAAGCTTTAATTTTTTTTCAGATTAAATGTTCCGGGAAAGGTAATAAACGAAGTTTGGTCGAAGTTCGTCAGAAGGGTTAAAAACATATTCTGATATACACTTTGCTGTCGAAGGTTAAACGAGGGATCTACATATTAAATGCATCCTCGACAATGTTATTAAAAAAAAGCGTCTCAATAATTGAGTAAACGTATCATCGCCGGCGATAGCTTCAAAATCAATTTTCACCGGCTTGTTTATTCATCGATTAATTTTATTTTAGAATAAACTCTAGTAAACCGTCAAAAGTAGACAAAGGTTTAAGGAAACAATTTCATATCCCTGGTACGTAATTATAAATGAACCCATCGTCTTTGATGGCTCCGTTTTACAAATTTATTCCACTCCTCTCATTTTTTTTTCAACAACGTAAATAGCAATTTGATTAAAACCTTGTTTCACATTTTGATTAACTTTTTCACTCAACATTTCCGAAGTATCCAAATTGAAAACAAAATACTCTTTTTAGTTTGTATTTTAACAACATAACGAGTTGCGCAATGTTTTATCATTGAAAAGTCAAAGTACTGATAGAAATTGATTTGGATGTAAAAATATAAAAAAAAGCGACACGAAAGTGGATCTGTTCCTTTTTTTTGAACATAAAGTGATAAAATTCTATCGCCGGTGGGAAAAATGAAAAACGAATGTGAATCTCGGACAAAAAATTGGTGAGAAGTGGCTAGTATCTTTCGGCACTGCTGATTTGAATGCGGAAGTCACGTGGCCTGGAATCGATATTTCTTGCATGCAAGATCCCGTAAGGATAATAACTGCGTTATGTAAATGGATGACATGAATTTTGAGTTGCAGCTGAAAAAAAAAGAGCGAGGAATAAAATTGTACCAAATTGTAATGCCGCTCAATTTGATGCCTCCTGTTTCGACAGTTAATAATTTAATCGATTAAAGCCCGCTAATCGTGTTACCGATTAGATTGTCTGTACAGAGCATAATCAAATTAGACTATGAATTCTGTCAAATGATTATGCCTCCATCAAAATGTACCAGAATATAACGAATAAAATAATTCTTAAACTAACTAATCCAATCTCAATTTAATTAAATTGAATAAATTTTTAGGTCGGAAGGTTCAGCCGAAGCAACGACAAAAATTCCCAGACGCTCAAAATGTTCAAACTTGTTTTTTGTTTTTGTCATTGATATTCGGAACGATGATGGCACTGCAGTTTTGCGGACAGATTTGATCGCTGCTTTTATTATACCGCAAAGTTCAATAACTTTAATATCAGGCTACTGCTTCAGACATAATCTATTTATAAATAGAGTACCTGTTTACGGCCAGTTTGTATAGTGTTCGAAATTTTGTGATCGCACATTCGCTATGCTTGTTTAACTGGAAGGTAATTTAAATCTGTGTTAGCTTAAGATGACGACGAGAACAAACAATATATAATTTTCCGATCAAAAATGTCACTCGAAAATATCCATTTTGTGTGCAATTACCATTACCATTATACTTTCAACTCATTAATCATTTTTGCCTTCTTGCAAATGAAACACACTTTAACGAGATTTTGAAAATATTGATTCGTTCAAACATTCAAAGCAACAGCATTTCCCTTTGGTTCATTGCAAATCACGAATTTGCATAATTGGAAAACGTTAATGATAAAATAAACATTGTAACCGCATGGTACAACTTCCGAGTGATCTGCTTGAAAAAAAAAATGTTGAAAACAATTTCATACTCAAAGTTAAATTGTGCAATAGCCGAGTGAGAAATAACAAACAAGGTACGAGTAAACAAACTTCGCTTGATATTTATTCTAGAAGGATATCATTAAGTATTTTTTATACGTGAAAAATATAAGTCAAACGACTATGTGTGTGTGCGCTTGATTTAAGAGAAGATTGCGACCTTGTTTTTGTCGCGAGATGGTGGGAAGGGTGTATAGCAATTTCTAAAAATTCTCCTCTCTCGCAAGAGCAACTTGTGATCCAATTATACTGACTTAAGTGATACGTATCACGCTCTTAAATAATTAATTGCATTTAACCCTTTGATGACCACTATACTTGGCTTGAATTTACAAGCCAAACATCATTCACTCAACTTTCCTTTTACACGTTTGACTATTTGTTCTGGATTTTGCATACCTTTTTTGAAATTAAATCTACTTTTCCAACGAAAAACAAACGTTCCATTTTAAGGATTAAAACATTTTCATTATTTCCCTGACGAATGTCTGTTTTAGTTTGTTGAATTCAAATATACATTTAATCCGAGTTTAATCATAATTAAATGGCAGTTTAAAAACAAATGAACAAACGGGTTGAATTAAATGTTTAATACGAGAGAGTTGTATAACTTGCGATAAAAACTCTTCTTGTTCGGAAGAACTGGCACAAACAAAAGATTATTCAAATTCTCAGGTATCATTATATTCGAGTCTCGTGCAATCATCACGTTCGCAAAAATGTCTTACGTAAGCGCTCAAGTTTTGTCGCGAGATGTAACAGCCCGTGTTTTTTTTTTACACGAGCAAAAAAAAATTTAATATCACATCGCGTTCCGTTTCGTCTTGCGTTGAAATCAAAGCGAAGTGAATCACAAACGGATTACATTTTCACTAGCACAAATTCATACACGGCGTGCAGAAAATCACGCACCTTTCCTTGGAATGCACATTTTTCAGAACTTGCTTGATTTGTAATTTAAGCATTCCTGTTTACGAATCTCAAATCTTCTTCACGATAAAAACATTCTTCTTGAGATAAAATTCTTCGTCAACTGAAAACGAGTCGAGTGGAGTTGAGAGAAAAAAAAACAGATTTCATCTCGAATGGAAGAGAAATAGAAAATTTGTAAATAAAGTTGCCAGTTGAACTTACATGAGCAATCATAGCTGGATAATCTTGAGGATAAAAGAATAGAGTTCCAGCGAGATGAGCTGTGGATAATGCAACGCCGGCGATGCAGGCGTATCTCAGTCTTATGGGGAGGAGGGCGTAAGCCATGTAAATAAAAAAACAGACTGTCCAGGCGGCAGCGAGTGGTCCCCCGGTTCGAAGTTCAATTCGAGTTGATGATATCAGGCCATCCTCGTCGTCATTCGAATACAAATAGGCCAAGTGGAAGTTTAGTACGACTTGCAAAGCCAAGAGTGTTAGCAAAATCACCACACTTACACCCGCAAGTCGAACTTCATTTATCCCAGGTCGAGAGATCGTGCATACCAAACCTGAAAACATACCCACTTGTCTCATATTCCTTTCTCATTCAAACGACTTTCAAACACAATTAATATTTTCATTAACGCTCTAATTCGTTGATGTTTATAAGGAAGCAATTTGTACGGTAAACATTTGATGTATTATATTCTATAATGTATTGAATTTGAAAATAAATTCAGCCTTCAGGAATAATATAATATACACAAACGGTCATCCGGTATTATGCAAATTATTTTAAATAATTAATAAAAGAAAATTGAATCAGCGCTGCAGTATCATTAGCAAAAAATTTCGATGCGAAACTGAGCTTTGTGTATGCGAACATAAATAACGAACTTGTTGACAATGCCGCGGCGAGATTCGAAACAAAATAAAAGCAATGAATCTACCTGAGACTATTTTGCAACCATTTTTTTGGCTCGTTGAACGAAACATCACAATAAAGCAAGATGAATCGACGGTATAACGTTCGAATCCTAATAATGCATCAATCAATACGTTTGTTGGCTAGTAACTTAGTAGAAAAAACCATCTTCTATAAATTCGTTCAAGTCAATTATCCTCGAATGCGTCAATTTAGAGATAAATAAAATGGACAGTGAGTGTTCCAAATTTTTGACCAAAAAAAATTTTTTTTTTAAAAAATACTTACCAGCATAAATGACAATGCAGATGACCAGCATTATGGCAAGGGAGAGATTTTCCGGATGCAGCACGAGCGTCCGAATGGGCTGACTACTGCTTAGGATTAACCTTAGGATGAGTAGTAAACCTAAAGCAACGGCCAGACCGGCCAAGAGTCCGAGTACGTGCGTCATGTTGCTCTGTGTCATGCGAAGGAAGTAGCGCTGATACAACATCTCCACCTACTCAAACATTAACAATTTAACCCGTTAATAATAAATAATTTCAATAATTAATTCCGCTTGTTTATTCAGAACTCACTTTGTAATGCAAACAAAAACCGCCGAGAACTAATTGGGTCGCGTTCATTTTGTACAAATACTCTCACAAATTGTTAAACGGAATTAATCTAACGGAGATTATTAAAAATGTCAACTAATTTGGCGAGAAGAAAAAACAGCTGGATCGGGAAGAAATAACAAAAAGTGATTTATCTTATGAATTGATATTGAGGCTGATTGTCTAATGATGTCAATGGAATGAAATGAGAAAAGCGCGTAATTTCGCAATCTAAGTTGGGCAGATATTTCTTCGCCCTGTAGTGCTGGAGTGACGTTGCGTGGGGTTCGATTGGCGCCGTCTGTGCACGGGCCGTTTCGTCCCTCCTTTGTTTACCTCATTTCGTTTCTCGCGACAAATTAACTTCCGGCTATCTAATTTGCGATCAATCATCTGCGAGGCATTTTGTTGTCTCAAATTTTGTTCCCATCGCTGGCGCCATTATCTCCGGAATTTAATTACAATTTGAGCGTTGCGTAATCGGAGGGGCGCGACAAAACCACTCGCTCTCATTTTATTACACAAACGCGATTTTCATTAGCATCAAATCATAACCGAGAATAAACTCGGCGTGGCAAATTGCTCCATTCACAAAAACGAGATTGAGCTCTTTTTTTTCTCTCCGCTCATATTTGTGAGAAAAATTGTGTTGCGGCGAAACAAAACGTTGAATAAAGTTGGCGATTAAACGTGCTAATAAATCTTAAACAAAACGATAAATAATTCGGTTCAAGTTCTTTCGTTTGGTCGTATAACGTAATAAAGCTCGGTAAAGAGAGGGAGAGAGCGAGCAGTTAATTAACAATCTGCGTCGGCGAGCTATTGTTCACTGTCAGGAAACTCGGTTATTGGGCCGTTTTACCACGTGGAACAAGTTTTATGCGTCGACTCTTGGTGTATGTAAATTCGTTCGTCGCGATCAACAATCTGCAAAACTAATTGGATTGGCGAAGTGTAAATTTATTGCTCTGTGTTTCGTTAAAAGTATAATTAATGTGCGAATGCGTTCAAGGCTCGTTTTTCACACCGTATCCATCTCAAGTTGTACGTAATACGCGACTTGCAATTCTAAAGCTCCAACTCCACACTTCATTCACACTTTGTCAATTCATAATGAACCATCAATTCTCGAATCTGCGTTCGTCCCAGTAAATAACAGATGATACATGCATCATTTCTTACTTCCTTTATATTTGCAAACTCGACTTCCTAACCCTTTTCATCCTGCGAGTGAAAAGTTGTTTTGAATTTGAGCTTTGAAAAAATGAAAAGTAGTTTGTTCATCTCTGGAGATACAGGTTTGAGAAGTTGCTAAAAAAAGAAACGAAAAAATGAAAATAGCAGAATGGTATAGGAGGTATCGATAATAATTTTGATTTGAATTTGCGGTTGATTTAGTTTGGCAATCGCATCTGAGATTGTGGATAACGTCAGATGTGCGACTGATGAATATTCCGAGGAACATTAGGTTGCGCGCAGATGCTCATTATTATATCACGAATAGAATATATACAGTTGAGAATGCGCGACCTCAATAATCGTAATTAGAAGTTTGAGCATCAAGATATATTCATAGCTTTATGTTCAATTGACTGATCTGCATACAACACGATGTAGAACGAAAGGAGAGAGCCAGACGCGATACGGCGTGACAGAGAGAGGCCAACAACCTATTTCGTATGATAACAAACTTGGTTATTCATTTGTGCTATGGAATAATTTTCGCATTAAAACCGCGCGCGATACGAAAAGTTGCGACGCTAAAAAGCTTCATCTGAATTGCACAAAAGGACAATTCGTTTGACGCGGATGAAATTAAAATACAATCTGCCATTTTTGCACCACTCACTTCAAGATTTTTGAACCGGTGGGACGCGCAAAGCGCGCCCAGAAATCGGCTTAGGGCGCACTTTCTCCGGCTTCTATTTTGAGCGCTATACGACGTCTCTGGCATTGTGTCCTTTCCTCCCGTTGATCCTAATCCAACCTCGGCTTCCTTCCCCATCTGCAAAATGCAACACCAGGCCTCATTATTATCCACCACATCTACATAACAAGGTCAATCTTATGAATTCTTCGAATTAAAACCACCACAATTAAGACCACACTTTTGAAATGTTAAATTATTGTATTGATTTTAACATTTCATGGCTGATTTTGCAACAAGTTATCAATATTGTGTTATCAATCACCCGATACTGATTTTGAAATTGTTTTTGACTTTGTATGCAAGTTTGAAGGTTAAAGATAAATTTTGTTTCAGAAAAGTCAGAATAAGTTTATAATTTGATCATGTATTCTTCTTGTTGTTATAAATAATCTGGCCAAATTTGAAAAAGTTTCACTGAACCGAACTCGAAATATTCAATTCCAAACTTTCAAAAAAACTCATGCTTTCTATAACTATATATATCATTTTGCCAAATTTCTACATTTATCTCAGCTCACAGTCAGTGGATCACTTTGAAAATTTTAGCCATATAATACTTTTGCACTACTAGATTCTAAATTCCAAATTTAAAAATAATCTGACCATTTAGTCGATATGAATATGAGTTTTCATCAAAATTGCAAAAAACTTTAGAACAATTTTTTACTTGATTTAGCCTTTTTAGGCAATTTTCGAATCTTTTACATCATTTTCACAAAAAGGGTTAATGTGAGGTTTTAAATTTGTTATAAAACATTGATCCTTACGGTAACTATGGAAGGTCTGGGAGCATCGCTAAAATGTTCGATGACCTCCCAATTGGACTTCCTAATCGGCGTATGAGGAGTTTGAGGTTGCGAGGTAGGACTTGTGATAACCGAGGATCCGCGTTCGAGCAGCGCCGGTCTGATTATCGAATCCTTTGCGTTCATACTGGAAAGTCGAAAACTCGCCCATCGTCGGTTAGTTCTTGCACTGCTGATCATCGTCCTGGTCTCGATCTCGCCCTGAAAATGAAGCAACAAAATTGTCCTCATCTTGTATACACCAAAGCTTTCAGTGGCACGCTTAGATGCAAAGCAAATAGGAGCTTTTTATAGAGCGCCATTCGAGTTAAAAGCAAACTGAAATTTCATTGTGGCTGTTACTTGGACTCACTTTTTGTCGCGAACACAATTTTACATATTTTTCTTTTTTCAAAAGGTGACATTCCTTGAAAACTTTTACCACTGTAATATCACTTGCATTGAAGTTTCTTTTTTTTTCTTTTTGTGAAAAAAAAAATTTTTAACAATCGTTCTACGTAATTAAAAAAACTCGACAAAAAGTGGTACGAAATTTATTGAAATATTTATGTATACTCGAGTGGAAATATCGGGAGGGATTTTATAAAACGTAGCTATGCACACGGCTGCAGATAACGAAATATTTATAAAGTTACGTTGTACCATCTGTTACATTAGAATCATATCTCGTTTTATCGCGTTTTTCATGTTTAATTTATAACATTGATTATAAAACGACGGACCATTTCATCTGCATAGGGTTCATGCATGAATAATGCACCGAGCAATAAAGTCGCGATTCCTTGTCTCAGTGGCTTGTGTTTGTCCAAAATAATGTTCCGCAGAAAAAAAAACGTCGAACAAATTCGCGATTGTGTCTCGTTGCTCTGGCAGAAAAGCAATGACAAAAAATGTCCTCTAAGCTGATATGATGAAACGAGGAAAAGCAGCTAATCTCGAGTCGAAATTCATGATTTAAAGTACAAAAATAATATGACGAAAGTGAAAGGATGATTGATTGGAATCATTAAGGGACTGACATTTGAAATGAAATTTGTGTTAAAACAATAATGAAGCGATCTGAAAATGTTGCTAAAAATATCAAAAAAGTTGCCATCCTACTAGCATCAATAAATAATTATCATTTCGAAGCGAAACTTCTTTAAATAAACGTCTAAACTTGAAACGTTAGCAAACTTTTGTGTCGTTTATTCAGTATTATCGATTTTTTATTACCAAAGCTACGTTATTTTGATAAGAGCCCCGCTGATTTCATTTTATTATTGAAGATCAATTCTGAACTATTCCAATTATTACATAGTTTTCCCAATGAAATTTCAACTTGAATAAATATTGCGAGTGAGCAACAATTTTGCAGAAAAAAAAACTGAGATGTTTTTTCGATTCGTTTTTAATTGAGTACACTTGTTAGTCATTCTGATGAAAGTTCATTTAAAATTGCACTTTCTGAAATGAAAAAATTAACAATTCGTAACGAAATCTCAAACAAAGTATAAATAATACAAATGACGCAGTCATCACTTTGCGACAATTTGGCATGCACGTTGATGTTGCTGACAAGAAGAATAAAGTGATTCTGCTTTACAAGTTGGATAACTTGATGACAAAGTATGATTTTAGTGGCAAATGTCTCAACAACATTAACTCCATTATAAACGTTGGCATAGAGAAATATCTAAGAAGTTTAACAATAAGTTTTGTTATAAACTCTGATTATCTAACTAAATAATGTAAAAAAAACAAAACAAAAATAATTAGCCATTCATTTAGATCTGCTTATAATCATGAACCACTAAGCCACATTGTGGTCTCGATTCTTAATATTCAACAAAATATTTGTTAAAATAATAGTTTTTACTACAAAAATAGTTGTTACTGATAAATTTAATAATTTTTGCGTCGAATATTGGTTTTAAGCAATACTTCTAAGAGTTTTGAAATGAAATTTGATGTCGTGGTAATTTGATTTATATCAATTTTAGAACAACCAGAACTATTTTATCTATTCGACAACTGATTAAATTAAACCGTATTTATGATAATGATTTGATTCCAGACTCAAAGGATTAATTAGTGTATCTTTGACGTCGGTGGTAGCATACAAGGGACTAAATGATGCGGTCTGACATAAAACACTAGCATAGCCTATGCCGCAACTGGTGCCTAGATCAATTTCATTCATTAACACTCGAGTTTAACAGATTAATCGGCGGATACTTTATTCGCGAGGTATCATATTGTCTATCAGATATTCCTTTGAGACCAAGCAGCGTCGAACTCAATTTCAATCGATGACGCTTGATGTGCAGCTTTCCTAAATGGTTCTTTCGAAAATAAAATTGTATTCATTGCAAAATGTCAGTAAACATTTTGTTTTAATTCGCAAAGCCAAATCAGCTAAGCGGAAATTTCATTCTTCTTGCGTCTGACGCATATCGAGCTGCACTACTGAAGCAGAAAAACTCATGCAATCGCTTTTTACAATTTTTGCTTCTACTTTTTTTTTCTCTCTTCATTCTCAAACTTTTTTTGACACTGAAATCGGTTTAACAGAGACACAGTCCATCACAATAAGGCTTTTTTTGTAATTGCACGATCTTTCTTTGTTATCGTCTGCTTTTCTGAATCTATAGAATGATTACAAAATTTTTAATTCCAACATGTTCTCTTTTATAATATAATTTAATAATCACAAAGTAATACAAACATAACGAAATTCGAACGCACAGGAAAAGGGAAATAATTCGGGAATTACATCAATCATCAATTTGTTAAAATCAAATTTAGTTGTTGTTTTCTCGAAATTTAATGTCTGTAATCTAGAATATTGACTGAAGTAATTATTGATACTAATAATGATAATCATAAAAAGTAAATTTAACTTTCAGGAAATTTTGAATAAGTTTGAGTTACCTGATGACTTCTTCGACTACCACGCTGACTCCAACGCCGAGTCCAATCACGTTTCGGAAGCTCGCTAAAAGTATCCATCTCGTGATTTGTCATTTATACCGCTCAAATAATGTATTTGAGCCCTATCGGGCTGCGACCACCTGCGTAGCTACTTCATGATTCGTCTGAAAAATAAAAAATATACAATCCACAAATTGCATCGCAATATTCATTTCTATGTAAATCCTAAAAACGTCCTTCGTCCCACCAGGTACACTGAACAAAACTTTGCGACATTTCTATTTCCTCGGACATGTCCCGTCGAGTTTGCAATGCACCCTATCAGGTCCAATAAAGGCCATGTCCAACGTGGACCACTGCTCGCCAATATTATTATTGCCCACGAACGGAAATTGAACGTCACGCAGAAAAATTTGATTTACTATTTAGATGTTGCCAAGATAATAATTTAATCCAAGTCGGAGTTGGTCCGAAATCTGATATTCCTGGAATCTATTTTATCTGATTCTGTCAAACTTGTGCGTTACATAATGTCGAACAAGTACAAGTTATTTCTTCTTCCAGGATGATTTTTCGCGACTGAGATTTGATCGTATTAGTTGTAATTGCAAACTTGGGCTTAGCTGACGTCTGTGCGACGGCCAAGTCGACAATAATTGCCAACTTCATTAATCGAATGTATACGTGACATGTCAGTAAACAGTTCCAGCGTTAACCTAGTTCAATAAATGCTGGTCCCCCACTTAAATACCTTTAATAATATCATAAAAAAAGTTACGATTTGAAATCTTTCTCTGATGTTGCGGTAGTAGTTTTTTTATTATACCAGTGACTATTTTTCGTGTTTCTCTTTCCATTTTTGTTATTTCTTATTTGTTACTTGACGTTACTTGGCAAAGAAAATTAATTTGTAGAAAAACACTCAGTGGTGAAAGTTAACTAACCGGACCAAATATTTTGCAATACTTTGTATTTCGTTTATTTTATTTACACGACATGTATTTTGTGGGGTGAATCCGCATGCATATCCGATCTCATGTTTTTATTCAAGAAATTCAACTCTGACGAAAGTTGATTGACCGTCAAAGTTGTATCCTTTTCTTTATTGGGGTGACTTTCTATTTGGAGGGAATTTCCTAGCTGATTTATAGCGCCACTTTTTTTTTTACAAACAAACATCAGCCGGTGGCTTCATACAGCGGTCAAAATCGATAACATGTTATATTTCAAATTGAAAATTCAAATATCATTTGCAATAATCTTTCTCGCACAAAACTCTATTTCAGACGTGTCAAATAAAATTCTAAAGAGCTTTTTTGCCGGTGATTCGAAACCTTTACAATCGGGCTTTATAGCTACCAAAAGCAAAATGAATCATTTATTGTGGAGCCGCGCAAAAAATTTAATTTCCATTTTTTGATACAGCGCACGTTTTTTCATATTTCGCCTTCTCTAACTTGTTTGGCACGGTTGCGCGAACGCGAAGCCCCCGCGAATTAGCATATGAAATTCGGTCCGCTCAACAAAGTTACAATAAGTTCGACATAAGTCGGCTTATGCGACCTCGACAAACACCATGTTACTCGTCTCATTTTTAAAAGGCTGCACACTGCAGTTGAGTTTTTGTTTTCATACCTAACATTTTTGCACTCTTCTGCTTCTTCCTTCCTGTTATTTTTTTGTTGTCATAATTCATAATAATCAGAGCACATCTTTGAAAACGGTATTTGTTTTCAAAAACGAAACGTGAGTTTATTTTACACATGTTATGAGGAACAGTCTGCTGACTCTTATATTATTTTGTATACAAGATCACAACGCAAATTTTTAAATTGTTGTTTACTGAATCCGAGACTTGTTCTTTTCTGAGGCGAAAAAACGGGGAAATTAATGTATGACACAGCAAAGTGCAATTTTAAAGGTCGCTATTTTATCTAACTTTTTTCAGTTGTTTATAAATAATGAAGAGGCAAAATTTAATTATTGTAATTTGTTTGAATCCCATTGAATAGCACATTTTCAATTGTTGTGTTCTATAATTCTTGTGAACTAAATCAACAGCGTACAATGTATAAATATAGAGCGTGTCGATGATTAAATGTAATTCATTGTTAATCACTGTTTATTATTCTGTAATGTAACAACCATCATTTCAATCTGACATTAACAATTCAGAAATGCATAAACAGTTTGATACCTATGGGAAATTCATCAAATTTCAAACAGTGCCATTTTTTGTCGAACAATTGTGATTGATCAAATTTCCATTAACCGAAACAACCCATCTGTGCCTTTTCTGTCTGTTTTTCTTTTAAGTCGTCTAAGATGAATTCTCGATTTTTTTTCTTGTAACGCGTTCCCAGGAGTTTATCAAGCTAAGAACATAAACAGGAATGCTGTTTTGTACCAGGTAGAAATTAATTTTAAGTCAAGTTCTTACTGCTAGAATCTAAAATGTTTTGTTGAGAAAATTGGATCATTTCTCAAGGTTCCTTAACTGTTTGAATAAAGGTTGGTTGAATAAAATAAATTTCGTGTTTTGAGGAGGAAACTTTTAATTAAAATAATTAATTTATGATGCCTATTAATGAAAGTCGCAAGAGTTTGGCTAAATTTGGAGTGAAACCAAATACTCACTTTTGCCATAATAATTCATGATTAGTAGATGCGTCGAGTCCTTGTCCCCTACATCTTTTAGCCGCATTTTAATTCAGCATATCCATCGTATTTAAATTTGGCAGTTATTTTAGTACTTTATGCAGGATTGGCACAACCGCTCCATACTAAAAAATCAATAACAAAAGTGAAAAAACAAACCCGAAAAATAATAATGAAATCAGAACACGAGTTACAGCGATATTCAACACAAATTTGTTTGTTTGAATTATTTATTTTGTTACTTCTTATCAAAAGTAATTTTCCAGCTTCACTCAAACAAAGTTTGAAAAGCTTGTTAACAAAAGACATGACATTTTGTACACAAAAAGTATAAAAGGACATGAATAAGTGAAACGTTAAGTTCACATTTGTAAGCAAGTAAGGTGACTTATATTGTTATCGATTAAAGGAACATATTGTGTTTGCTTGAAGGCGTTAAGTTAACATCTGTCAACTAGAGTTATCACTTCATATGAATTTATATATTTAGCATTGTGACGTTTCAATTTAAGCTGCATAACGCAAGTTGAATTTACTTTCTATAGAACAGAAATAAATTTATGAATTGCTTCGAAATTTAACAAAAACATCAACACTTTCATTTCGATAATGGAAAACCGATTATCAAAGTTCCAAGATGAAAAAGACGGCTTGAAAAATGGAACGCTGTAAAAAAAATCACGCCTGAAACTAAACTTGACAACAAGTAAACAAAAATAATATGAAAATTCATTCGAAATTTGAATGATATATTGCGCTGCGGAAACGATTACATTCCGTATAAATCTTCGGCATTTTCAAAATGTCAAACTCAATGAAATTCACCGAACCGAACTTTTCAAATCAATTCTAATGTTATAAAAAATTTACCAGAAATAGCAGACAACAAATGTCAATATCAAAAAACTGGATTGTTTAAATAATCAATCGAATAAATTGGATCTGATTTTGTGACGAAAATGAGTCTTGTTTACGAAAAATCAATTAAACCATTTTGAGTTAAAAAAATTTTAATTTTGAACGTGAAAAAAAATGGAGTCATACATTGCGTAACGCGTGCGGTAAGTAGGCGATTGCGGAAAGAGTGCGATTGTTCGCACAAGCACATCGAAATAACAACCCCGTGTAAACGACACGATGCAAACTGCTCGAACGTCGCGCACTCACTGAACCAACAACGGAATTATTGCGGACTCTCGCCTTCCAGTTAGTGTAGCAGCGCTGCTGTTCCTTTCTGGAATTCCAAACAATAATAAAGAATGAAATAACAAAAAAATTACAAGAAGGTTTGAAAAAACAATAAAAGTTTTTATTCAATGATGAAAACAAACAATTTGAATTACAACAGTCAACATATGACTACCGAAATGTAAACAAAAAGAGTAAACAATCAGATTTCAATATGATGCAGATTAAATGGAAATGTGGAGGAACAATAAGTTTTTCAATTTTGCAATATCAAAACATTTAACTTTATAATTGAAAAAAAACCAATCGAGGGAACGTTTCTAAAGTCTTTGTTAGTTTTGGGGTTTTAAATAAAAAGTTAGAGGTTTGTCTAACTGTTTTATTTGCATCATAAATAATTGGACTCTATGTTATTAAGAATAACAATCTTAAAAAAATAGGAGGACTTGAAAGCTTCCTGAACATAAAAATAGTATTTTCTATTCTTACATTGATGAACGGGAGACGTAAAATAAGCTTCTAAAATTATCAGTTTCATGTTAAAACATTTCGACACATCGACATTTAACGCAAATTCATTCATCCGTGATCAAAACGACCATACCTGTGGCAATTAGCAGAAACTAATTACCTGAAATTTTCGAAAACATGAACTTTTCGATCAAAAACATGTCAAAAGTTTTATTTAGGAAGTAAGTTATTAACTTACACTCAGCTTACTTGAATCCGATTCTGTCATTTTATTTTTTGAAATGTTTTTATTGTTATTTTTATAAAAAATAAAGACAAAACTTGACCCCATATCAACCCCGTATTGTCAATGCAGAAATCATTGTTGACGAAACATTATTTCAACAAATTCATGTAGACCATATGTTGTGAATATGAAATGAAAAATAAAATAAAAAATATATAAAAAAACTGTAAATTATTGATTTCGAAATGATTTGCGGGATTTGAAATATTATGTAACATTTTTGATCGGAGGGTTTTTTGCGACTATGCGCGCGCGTGAGGGGCGCAAGCGCCGTGAGAGCTTAAGTAAAAAGCTTTTGTCGACTTTGCTGTAAGCTTGATGATGGGTCCTTGCTGCGCTCCTCGGTGACTAAACGTGCGAATTCGTTGAGCGTGCCGTTTAAACGTTCTCGTTCAAGCTAATCGCACCGTCACGTCACGCAATCTAGATAACTCGTAACAAGCGAAAAAATTATCGCTCCTAACTGTTTCCAGGTTAAGTTTTCTTATTGAACAGGGTGAGTAGTCACTGCGCATATTTTGATCATTTTTTTTCTAAGGGTGGAGCAGCAGCTCCATAGGCAGCATGCCAAATTCATCTTTTTTCCACTACACAATTTTATTCTCTCGATCAGTTTCTTTGCATGTTTTAATACAGTAAATGATTGTTGATTATTGCGACCTGTTTACTTTTATGTTTATTGTTTATCTGTTTATGCTTTCATTTTTTTTTTTGATTGTGCATTGTTGAATTTTCGTAATTTAAATCTGATTTATGTTTTTAATTATGAAAAAAGGAAAACGTTAGAGTAAATATAAAAATTTTTTATATTTCAATAAAATTGGAACATGGAAACTTCATAACCATCACTGATATATCTGATCGTAAAACTATACTTTCGGAGATGAAGGGTCTTGCTGCGATTAAATATTGTATGCAAAAAGGACGCAGTTGAAATTATGTTTATGTAAAAAAGGTGGCTATACTATAATATTGAAACTAACGTATTAACGTATTAACGAAACTAAAATGTATTTAGAAAACTAAAACAAAAATAAAAATTGCTAATTGTTTACAATTTGTACGAATGAAAGGAAATAAAAATAACGTCAATATCGTGAACCAATGGCAACAATATAAAACGAACTTTACGAACTCCAATTTTTGAGATTAAATTTTTGCTGTAAAAAAATAATAAAAGAAAGAAAAAAGGGGAATAAATGGAAAATTAAGTGTGCTTTAAATAACTCCATTTTGAGCCTAATCCAAGACCTTTCGTGAAAACCAATCTTTTTCTCCAATCTATAAGGAAATCATAACGCGTTATCGGATTCCGATAATTTTATTACAAAGTGGAATTATATTTCAACTTTGGTCTCAGAGAAGATGTTGCAAGGATAACATTATCTTGTTCCCCATAATGCTTGCAAGCTTTAAACCCATTTTAATCGCTCGCGAATTTATCAACTTTGGCATACTACTTCAATCATTTCCACCAACATTCGTTTTCAAATTTAAACATTGTTCTGTTTGAACTTCTCATTTACGAACAAAACTCATATTCTGCGAGTTAAATTATTACTTTAACAACTCAGCAGACGAAATAAAGTAATTAAATTCTCGCATGATAACATTAAATCCTTAAAAATAGAGTTGGAATGTGAACATTACTTCTGTAGGAAAAGTTTGAAATGCGAAAGAATGATGAGCGAAAAATTATATTTGCAGAAACTTGGCTGGATCGAAGTGTCAGTGCTGAAAAATTGCATAGCAACGATGGACGACGACGATCAAGACGATTTTCATTGCCAGGGAAGCGACGCGGAAATTGACGATTACACAGACTCGGAGGATAACTCCTACGCCATGTACCAGTCCACCGACAAGCTTTTCGATACCGATCAGCCACTTTGGAAAAAATTCAGCTTCGTCTCAACTTTGATGACTGTTGTAATTTCAGCAACAGTTCTTATAATTACTTACCCACTTTATCTTGAAAGTGTTAGTCGAGTTTCAAATGCATACACAGGTAAAAATTCAACACCAAAATTCGACCGATTTGTTATTTGTTGAAATTTTAATTAAATTTGATTATGCTTTGTAGGTCTACTTTTTGTCACACTTGGATCAGTAATAGTTCTAGGTGTGATATGCATATTTGCGGAAAGGGTCTCGCCGTCTCCAGATCTAGTTCCGAATAGTTTGAAAGCGAGAGTACCGCAGGTTGCATTGTTGAAAATAAGTTCGTTGTATGCATTGGCTGGAATTTTGGTAACGCTGTCTCTGGACGAGGAGCGAGTGCTTTGCCACTTGCAAGATCCAATAAAAGGCATCGTGCTGGTCTTTTCGCTCGTTTACTACTTCTTCTTCTGTCGAAAAAGTGAGTTTTGCAATTGTTTCATCTCTGTTTTGCACGAAATTATTTTCATGTTCGGTTCATCTTGACAACTAAGCGGATTCGATTAAATTTTCAAGAGCACGCCAACTCATTCAGTACCCACGTTTGTTTTAGTGATGAGCCTGCAACGAATTTTCTCGAGCACGACGATTATAGTCGGTCTATTCATTAGCGTCGACTATGGACTTTGCGATGAATTTCGATGCAGAGGGAGAGAAGTTTCTGTCCATAATATCTCTGTCAAAGGTGCATGGAGGATCAAAGCAATATGGACTTTCGTTTATGTCGGTGCACTCGCTATCTTTGCCATATATTACACCCTGCTTGAACAACATTATACCAGCGGAGTAAATGTCCATTAATAATGTAACACCACTAACTAAATTATAGACTTGTTCAATAACTTTACATTTTTTGTTTCAGCAACAAAATGTATGTTCTCTTCTATCTTCCCAACAAAATACTTTTCTTTATACTGTTTCGCGACTTGTATCTTCACGAGACATTCGTCGACGTGGTGGCGAGGAAGAGGGTGGCAGACTTTTGCACGTTACTGATCCTGACCCAACGATCAAACCGAAAATTCATCCCAAACCGCCCATCTTACTGACGTTATTGCAAATCCACCTGATTACTTTGATCGTCATTTTGATTTTCTCTTGGGTCGAAACAATCTCTGGAATTGGCAGGGTAGATATTTGCTTATTTTTTAACAAAAACTAACGTATAAACTGTGTCTTACATTTTTAATGTTATTTTCTTTATATACAAAATTCAAACTCATAGAATGAAAAGAAAACAATTTTAGATTATTTCAACTTCAGTTTCTTATCGTAATAATTAATTCAAAGCTTTTTTTCAAATGCATTTCATCTTTTATAGGGACTGACACCAGGGGAGCTTTACGAAACAGTAAAACAAGGCTTACTGTGTCATTTGCGAGGATCTGAATCTTGCATCAACGTGTCAAGTCATGGCTGGATTTTTCTTTTCTCTTATGTCGTGTTCAGTATTTCCATGCTCAATTTTCTGGCCATGAGCGAAAGCGCGGTGTTTTCTGTTGCTGCTGCTACTGTTTCTTTACCTTTGTCCGGGGTTTGGTGGAGCATATATCAGATGAACGTTGGCACTAACGGAGGTAAAACTAAAAAATTTACCAATGAGTTTTTCTTCCCTTACAAAATTTGTAAACAGATTGAGTATCTTGGAGCGATAATGGGATTGCTTAAATTTGTTAACCAAAATTAATTTTTGTTTGTTAATCGTTACATACATAAATTCAAAAACTCGATATGCAAATTTCATTATATTACAATGTTACCAAAATTGACAACGGTGAACGATACATAGTTTTATATTGATCTGAACTACAGTCAATATTTTTAAGATAAAAATTAATTATAAATAAATTAATTGTCTTTGCTTTTGCAATAATGAAACGAATTACGCTGTTCTCTAACTGCATAATAATATGCATGATAAACACAAGTGCTGTTTTGCCATTACGAAAACTTGCATTACAGTTCTTCTTGTATCTTGCAGCAACAATATGCACGATAAACAAAAGCTTTTTTGCTTTAATAACTCTCTACTCAGGTGGAACACTCTCATATTTTGCGTGTTTACTTTTTTTTGCTTTCTCGACTAATTGTTGTTGATGTATTTTCTGTATTTTAAGTTCATTTCAGATTCTCCTGATGAATCTCTCATTTCTCATTATTACTCAAACTTGTAAAACACACAACAACAAAAGTCGATTCAACCAGACCAATACAGTCAAAAAAATTCAGTTAATTGCTCTCCAGATTTTATATTCAAAGAATAGAGTGACTAAATTAGTTTTCATTTAAAAATTAGTACAAAGTATCAATGGAAAACTCATGTCAAAATTGAAAATGTTATCAAATTTATGGTCCACGAAAAAAAATCCATGAAAAAAAAACCGATGCACTCAAAAATTTCAGTTGACCGGTTAAACGAATTGTCAAAGATTGGATAAAATAAGTTTGAAATAGAAAAACGTTGTCTCATGGAAAAACAAATCAATTGCACAGTTCCAAGTTGATAAAAACTGTTATGTTCCCATTAAGAACAACTTGGATACATGATTTCCATCTCATCGGTACATTTCGAAAAGCTTTTCTCAAAAGCAGCTTAAGTGCCCTCGGGTCGTTATTGCACCAAGCGACTCAATAAAAAATCAATAAAAAATCTAACAACAAATTAATAATCATTTCAGGTATAATATCGTGGTCGCCGGGCGTAACTGGCGAATTGATCTGTGCACTTTTAGGTCTTCCGGTAGTTCTGTTGGGTTTGGGTTTGCTAATTAAATCACACTTTAAGGACAGTCAACCGCCATCGAGTAGTGGCTCTCAACATCTAGACGTGCACTATGAATCTTGTCAAAGATGAACAACTTGATTTGTCTCCCATAACAATAACAAAGTTCAATATCCATTACGATGATCCTAGCTTCACTTTGTGTTGGACCGAATGAGTGAACCGTTCGATCAGTGGAAAAACATGAATAATAATTTTGGCAAATGTTTCTGCTTCGATCATCGAAAAGTTTGCATTTTCATCCGGATTGAAAACTTGTCCAACAAAGTCTATATTTGTTTTTGCACAAAAAAGCCAAAGCGTTACTGTATGGTACAAAGTTATGCCATTTTCAAGACACATTTGTTAGATTTGTTAAACAGTATTTAAAATGTCCATAAATCATACAACTGTTGTTCTCCGTCAAATAATGTAAAGTTAATCCAACAAGACGATCTTGTATGATGTATGGAGAACCTTCGATTTGATAGATATGTTATTTATAGTGATTGTTTTCAATTATACGATTAGCAGTGCTATAAATTGTGTCTAGAAATATGGAAAATATGAAATGTTTCCTAAAACTAGTGCCAAAAGACGATCAGTATTAACGTCCGTTTTAAAACGACACACCTTATTGCCTCGTATGCATAGATTATATTTTTTACAACATTTTGAACGTTTATTCAAACATAATTTTTTAGATTTTAAAGATACATCTTCGTTTTTAATCTTGAATATTAATCATACATTTAATTAATCAATGCATTTAATTTATTATGGTTACTGTTGAGGCAATTCCGTGCATTTTTTGTATAAAAAAGTTAGATGAAAAGAAAATCAAACCGTGCAAAAAGACTGAAATATTGTCTAAACAATTTGAAACAGAATTTTTCCGAGGTATCGAGTTTTAGATAAGCTGGTTTGAAATAAAATCGATGCTCAAGTTTAGTCAATGGAATAGTGCTCAAAGTCAACTGCCCTAATTTTGCGTCTTCTCGTTTCTATCTTTTCCTTTTTACTATTCAAAACTTTGCGCTGTGAAATAAAAATCAACAACAGTCTAGTCAATTTTTGATTTGAAAAATTAAAATGAATGTTTAAAATTGCGCGTATGCAATTATGGTTACGTTTTAGCGTCAATATGTATAGCTGTGAATTTATAATGGTCGTCATTTTTGATTCGACCCATTGCTAGATTGGACCCTTTTTTATAGTAGCTTTTAATCAACGAATAATTTTGATAACGTCTATGTTCGTGTGTTCTACGAATAGAACTTGTATTTGTAAACTATAGGCCGTAGAAAAAATAATAGAACGATGTAGAGAGTGCATAAAAAATTGTACAACTATACTATATAAAAAACTGAAAAGTATAGACAATGAGCAATTAAGTAAGCTTTACCTTGGATGGTGTTAAAACATGTTAACTGTATCATACCGCAAAAAATCCAAACGTCCATGTTTTTTAACGGAATATAACAAAAAAGTAAATAATTAAAATAAAGTTGTTGAATAAAATCATTTGTATAACGACAGATTATGTAAGATACAAGTAGTCAATATTGTAATAATTGATAACATAATCAACCGTGTAAATTTGTTTGCTATTCAGAATGCCGAATGGCGAACAACTGAATTTTAATTTGAAAATAAATTACGTGTACACTAATGGTATTTTCATGTTTTAATTAATCCTTATTTTCAATTTTGCAAAAGGTATTGAACAAAAGGTATTCCACAAAACGGTATTGAAATGGTTTTATTGTACAACCTCTGGGATTCTTATGGCGTCGCGTGTTACATCCCTCTTGAAAAAACAAATAAAAGTACTTCACAAAAAATGATTATAAACCTCTGACGATCAAAATGAAACAATAACAAATAAAAATCCTCCATATATATTTACAACGAACGAAACAAATAAAAATCCCACGCGATATGAAACACAGAGGTCGCAGCGGTCGTAATGCTCTCGCACCGATTCATCATCATTTTGTCTGGTATGTATATCTTGATTTTCTTCTTGATTTTGTTTGTTTTTGTTTTTTTTTTATTGAAGTTGTTTCACTCCTGTCTCATAAATCAACTCTCTTGCAATTCGTTGCCGCTGCACGACGAATCATTAATAAACTATTACAATATTCATAGACAATAATGCTTCGCTTGTTCTAAATCCATACTTAATTATAATAATAATCATTGATTCGACAGGACCCTCGCAGATCAGAGTATGTCAAAACACAGATACAACGTTCACATGTGTAACGATTACAACATGCAGATCACAAAGCGGAGAAGAGTACAATTATTAGTTTCTTTTTCGTATATCGTTTTCGCGGTCCTGACGATTGCATGACTTAAAAATTATACGCTGTACAGGAATCCAGATGGCGCTTTGATCCTGGGCGGCTCTGATCCACGCGAATTTATATATATTTAATTTATATATTAATTTAATATTTTTATAATTCTCGTCAACGGAATGCAACGTTCAACTTGTCTCGCTTCCTCACGCCTATATTGCACTCTGGAATAAATATGGAAGCAAATGATTGATCCCCGCGACAGTACTGCCCCCCTCCCACCCCTGCCTCTGCAGTCCGGCTAATTGGTTGTTTTTATTTAATCAATGTTTAATAACCGTTTACAGGTTAGATAATATTTTGGCATATTATATTGTTGTTACGTAGAGTTAAAACTTGCATTCCCGTAGGCACTATTGCACTTCGAGAATAAAACCAGGGGTACCTTAATACTGACGAACGAAGGTACAATTGCGCGGTGTGTTTGTGTGCACTACTAGAATTAATTACCTACAGATAAATAGCATCGAGCCCGAAACGTTGTTTTATTGTACTTTTTAATCAACTCGTTTTCAATCTCTCATCAGTTCTTCCTCTTATTAATCGAATCAAGTACTACGACTGACTAGTGCGAACTTTGACGTTGACTATCCCGGGTTTTTTCACAAAAAGAACAAAGCGCGGTGCAAAAATCTTACTCTCCCTTACAATCGTTTGTTTTCATTATTAAATTTATCTCTTTAATTATTATTATGTTCTTGTTTTGCCATTAAAATTGACTGCACGCTACGACTAAGGATGACTAGTCTTACATCACTGAAAGCATCGATGTTTGCTCGCGGGACGACCGCAACGCCATCTGTTGAATGCGAGTCCGGCGATGGTGGCGCCGCCTGTTGTTGCGCCGCAGGTGGCGCCACCCGTCGATGCGGCTAAGCGGTAGCCCTAACAAACTCGTAAATTACAAGAGAAAAACAAACATATGACACATCATATCACAACGTTGATTTGTTTATTTACAAAGGGGCCATGGCGCTGCTGTCGGTGATTGAAAAAGGAACCCAAAAACGATTGCATTCTGTTGATCCGTCGGCTAAGACTAGCACACTCGCCTTCTATCGGCTAATGTTCGCGTTACAAAGTCTTGTTTCGATTCGCTTAATGATTCAATGATTTCCTTAAAAGTTACAGGGGACCACGAGAAGGGACTGCAAAAACGCTCGTATACCGATTCATTAACGACACGTCTGTCCCTCTTTGATTGTTAAAATAAATAATTAAATGGCGGGGTGTAAATGAATAAAAAACGATGGCGGGGGCCGGCCACCCGGCCGCACAATTCAGTCGCGCGCGAACGGCTGCCGCCCCCTACCGCACAACTAATTAGCACCGTCAACATAAATTGTTGATGAGCGACGCTCCAGCGACGTGCCAAAACTTGGTCGTATCAAAAAATAACATGCACAACAGAGAGCCGCTAAAACAGATCCGCATTCTCCTCCAGGGTTATAGTTACTTCTTTCGCTAGTGCTCCTTCTCTAGGGAGAGTTTACGTCTCATTTACTTTTGTTTTTCTTCTTATTGTTTGAGTTAGTTCGTTTTGAGTCTTTGAGTTGATTTTCATAGTTTTTTTTCTTGAGTTTGATCACATAGTCTAGTTGGCGCTCGGAGATTCTGTTACTGGCTGCAACCAAATTTCGCTAATTCGAACACTAATCACGTTTCTTTGCTAACTATCGTTCCGTCTGGCATAGGCCGGTACCTGCGACACCTGCAACACAATTTTCGACTTTAAAATCCAGAAGGCCAGGAGTTCGGACTGAAAAAACAAACACAACTTTTGAATTCAGGTGTCAAACAAGGTGTAACGGTCAAAATTTTAGAAAACGGTTCTAGCGCCATCTATAACCAATTTAGAAAACACGTTCCAACATTCAATTGATTGGCTGAACTGCGCTGATGGACCAAAATGCAGTGGAATGAACGATTTGGAATGAACAAAAAGAGAAAACAAAATTATTGTAAAAGTGTAAAAACAAGAGTGTAGGGTTGTATAACTGTTAGAATCAATAGTTATAGATAGCAGAAGCAAAACTAAACAAAAAGCAACAAAACCAAGGCAAACTCTTGTTAGTGTTGAAGCAAACTAGGAGTCTGGAAGCAGGTACTTTTTGAGTTTCGAAACAGCCGCTAGAGGGCGCAATAACAAACAACAACTGACAAAGAACCAACGGCAAACTAAAACTATACGAATCCGTTGTGAAGAGAGAGAGAGAAAGAAAGCTACCTCGTACGAGACACTGGTGTGACAACAAATCAGGAGTCAAAAATTCTCGACACGTGATAACGACATGGAGATGACGCTAGTTTCACGTTGCGGCTCTCGAAACGAAATCAGCGCCATCTGTCATCAGTGCGTGGAATTTTCAACCGCTGAAAGCCAAATTGATACCAGTTAGGGAGGGGATCAATGAAACTAAAGTAGTACTTAGACTAAATGAAGAAAATAGTTCATCGACGTTTTAAATGTTTCAAAGTTAAAAAAAGGAAATGAAAATGTGAGAGAAAAGAAATTGTAAGAGATTGAAAAAAGAATGCTCCTGCAAAGCAAAAAGTACAGTAACTGCAACAATTCAACACACAACGGAAGTAAAGTGTTAAAAAGTTCAGAGAAAATGGAAGTTGAAAGAACAACATCTCACATTCAGTTGAATTTAATGATTTTAAGTTATATTTAAATGAATAAACTTTATAATAATAACACAACAATAACCAAACCTGACATTCATTCGTATTTGTAAGTAATTTATAATTAAATGCCTTCAGTATTATTTATCCAAAAAAAAAAACAATTAAAAGTTTCATTTCAAGTTCAAACAAATAATTTAGCATAAAAGATGAAAATGTCAACAAACGTTACAGTCCTTTTTGCTTAGAAAAGCAGAATGAAAATAACAAAAGTGCAAACTGTTGGTAGGAAATAGCAACCTAGCGTTGTTTTCGGCCGCGTGTGGCGGCAGAGTTGCAGGTGGCGGTGGCGGCGCCAGGCCTTCGGACTCGTTGTCGCTGCTCTCGTCCTGAGGCTTCTTGGGCGGGAACTCCCCGAGTAGGTGCGAGGGCACCCCGCGAGGTGGCGCCGCATTCTGGCGCTGTTGCGGCCTCGCGAATCTCAAGTTAAGTTGGCTCACGTCCGTCACGTACTTGTCGCTCTGTCGGCGCCGTCGCAGCGCCGGGGTGCACCCGGTCAGGTTCTCGTCCTCGGTCGAGCTCGCTGACATCAGTGCGTTTGGCAATGTCGCGCACCTCTTCAGCACCGGGACTCCTGCCTTCAACACTGAAACGCGCTGCGGTTAGTCGCTAAAGCACCCCTCTTTCTTGCCTCCCCCATCAGATTTATCAAGCTGGGCAGTTTAGGTAGGGGGCGCTGTTTTGCAGCTGTTTTTTTCTATGTTTTGTGTTGTAGGAAATAGGAAGAGAGTTTTTGTTGCGAGAAAAGAAAAAAAAGTGAGAGAGATGTTGAAAGGTTTGACTAAAGAAAAAATAGATTTATTGTCAAAGCTACAAAAAGTGTAGAAAGTGCGATGTGTATAGAAAGTATACAATCATAAGAAATGTAAAAAAATAAAGTCGAATTTCATGTACAAATGACAAATGCAATTTCCTCCAATTGAAGATAAAAAATAAATTGAAACTTTTCAATGTGAAAAGTGATGGCAATGATGGTACCATTTTCTTCGCAGAAAAAAATAACAAAAACAAAAAGATAGAATCGATTTCACGACACCAAACACATGTCATCGAAGGAAAAGCCTAGCTCGCAGCACTCACCCGGATCCTTCTCGCTGGCAGTTTGTGTGCCGTTCCTGGTATTGGTGTCTGGAGTGCTTTCGGAAAGGGAACATCTGGGACTCTTGACGGGTATCGGAATCTTGCTATGAGTACTGTGCGGCCGGGGCGGCGTGCCTTCTTTGTATTTGTGCACGCGCATCGACACCGCGTTCGTCGGCGATTCCCCTGGCGTGACCGTAGTTTTGTTCGTGTTTGCCTGCGCGTCATAGTAGACCGACTGTTCTTCCGCCGTTGGAATCGGGCTCGGTAAACTATCCACTGTTCCATTCGTTAATTTTTCTACAAAAGAATCATAAAAAATGGTATGAAGTTATACAAAAGTTGTAACTTTGAATCAGTGCAAAATCGGAATGGTGAAAAGACGTACTTTGTAACGGTTCTTTATCAACCGTAGTTTTGACGATGGTGGCGCCGCCACTTCCCTCAACTACCCGAATTTCTAGTCTGCCGGCAAGAGCCTGTTCCTGTTCCTCTTCTTCCTCCTCCTCGGCTGGAGTTGCGATAACCGAGTGACTCGGCGAGATCATCAGCGCAGGTAAACTAGAACTGCGCATGCGCACTGCTGCGCCTTCTGGCCAACATTCTGTGACTCCTACGTTGCGCATGACATTGAGTCTCATCTCAAAAGTGAGCGACTCGAACCCGGGCATGCTCACTGTTTGATGATGCATCTGCAGTAAATTGAAAAACAAGGAAACAATGAAGAAAAACCACGTGACAGTTGCGGTAATTTGGTTGCTGTAAATTGTAATTGTAAATTGAAATAGAGACAGTAAAACTTACAGAGGATGTTTCGGGAGTAGCCCGGATTTGCGACGCCAGCGTCGGCATGCTCCAGGTCCGAGGCTGCAGTCGGAATTGTACGAACTTTTTATTCTTCCGCGTCATGTTAAGAATCATGTTTTCGCGGATGAGCGGATCTTCTGGATTGATTTTGAGCGCCTTCATTTTCAACTTAATCTCGTGGGTTGGCGACATTGCTGCTGGTTCCACGGTTTCAGCAACAGACTAAAAATTATCCTTAATTAACATCCCACAAACTTACTAAACAAAACTCCCATAATGTAAAACGACTCAACAACTTTGAATCACAGTTGTAATTGTGATTTTTAAATATTGATATTTAACTTGTTGTAAAACAACCTGAGGAACAAGAGGCGAAATAGTTGGTCCCTTATGTTCCGGACTCTGTAAATTTTCGCCCTTCCATTCGTTGTCAGTCTCTTCAGAATCGTCGAATTGGGACTTCCATTGTGATGCGAGAGTGAGTCCGCCGCCGCCCTTGGTCACCTGCTGCATAGCCGAGACATTATCATCATCGATTTGTGCAAACTGCGTGATGGAACAATCACGCGCTGCCGCACGTGCGCTTCTGCTCTGTCGGGCTTCTGACCGTCGTTTTGATTCACGTCTCATCAACTCTTTCTGCTCGGTGATCTACACAAATGCAAAACAAACAATTAGTCACTACAAATGAGCTGATCAAAAACAACAACAATTAGCACGACAAACACTTAAACAGAAAGAACAATTTTGATCTCGGTGGCGCCATCTAGATGGGATGATGGATTATTGCGATTGATTCTAAAGGTTTTTAATATGAGAGCCAAATTGTTGTATCATTTTGTTAGTCTGGATTAGCATTACTTTGTTCTAAAACAATTGCAGACTCGAGTCTTACTCGTATTTTTACTCACTTTATTTAAATAAAAAGAGATAGAGGGGAGAAACTAAATGCGTAATCCGGAATTAATTGATGGTTTTGAGGGCGACCCGCTTATTTATCACGCGCGTTATTATGGCAACGGGCAAAGCGTAGCGCTCTCGACAGGTTATCAAGTTCTGAAAACAGTTTGCGAGGCAAAAAGCTTTTAAATCAACTCCCAATCCAAATCCAGATGTCGCTGCGTTCGCAGAGCCCAAGCATCAGAGCGGCTCCCGACAGCAGCGCCACCTATCCATCCACTTATCGCCACATAAAAAAGTCACCAAAACACACTAAACAAACGAAACAAAACGTAACTAACTCAAAGATACGAAATCAAGATAAAAACAGATACAAAAGGAACTTGAAGAGTTGGTTCATTGGAAAAATAAAGGTAAGCTGAGTACACGCGAGTCGCGCCATCTAGGCTGTAATGATCGCAAGACTTACGGGGCTCTGGTTGCCAACATTTTTAGTATTAGTCACGTCATAAGAGGCGTACGAGGCGTCAATTTCCGTTTGGACGCGCGGGCTCGGCAGCTCGCTTGATGTTGTGGTCTCGGGCGCAGGCATAACGCGCAGCCGAGCGAACGTCGCGCCACTCGCGGACTTGCGCAGTGGCGCCCCCGCGCTTAACGCGCGCACCTCCGAGGCGGATCGCGCCGGCGCCAGGTTATCGGTCTTCGCCTTGGACTTGAACTCTAATTCTAATAAATAAGTTAACGACGCCGGGTCCGCCTCGTTGTCCGGCTTGGCGCTAGGTGGCGCTGTTTCCTGCGGCCCGACGGCCATCGACACTGCTCGCCGCTTCTTCGGCGATCCTACAAACAACCCATGTCAAGTTACTTAGCTCAACTTTCGCCAAGGAAACCTCGCTGCCAAATTCGATAACTTCACCAAGTGCCCCTAGTACACAGCATTGTATATTGACAATGACTTTCATAGACTTTCATAGACTTTTTCAGCCTATGAATCATGTTTTGCGAATTTTGAGACTTCCAAGACTTCAGTCACTAAATTTAGTTCTTTTGGATCTAGTAGTACATCAAAATTAATAGATTTAAAATACCAATAGATTTAAAATTCAGATATTCTACAATTTTTTTATATCAAATTAAAGAAAATTGTTACAGTTTGAATTTTAAAATAAAATGATTAATTCAAAAATGTAGGTACTTGAAATGCTACAACATTTTAGAAGTATTTTTGAGAGTGTGACAAAAGACTTCAATTTGAAATATTTTGTACACCTACGAATGCAATATTTGTTGTTTATCTACTTATTCAAGATCCTTGATATTTATAATGGATTGTCAATAAATGTCTATATTATTTCTATCTGGACAATATGTGTCTCTTTTACTAGAGATTATTGGTTTGATTGCGCTAGTGACCTTTCGAATTTTGATTTGTACCAATCTATGATTACATTTCAAACAAGATAACAAATTCGTTCAAATGTTACGCCAATGTGAACCCAATTATTTTCTTAATTATAAATAATAAATAAAATAAATGTCACAACATATTAAACGGAAATTAGCTAAAAAATAGTATAAAAAAAGTTCGAACCGAGCAATATTCAAATTTGCAAAATTAAAAACAACAATATCCAACTGATTGATCAAAACAGATTGAAATTTCGCATTGAAAAACAGTAAAAAACCACATGAACTTTTTTTAGAAATGTAAGCACAGATCTGAACTGTTGAAAACTCGGAAGGTCAGCAAAGCAGTTTCACTTGGTGAAGTTATGCAGTTTTGTACACAGAAAAACTTGATGGTCGTTTTGTCCGATCGTACGACGGTCGGATAAATCGTACGTCTGACGGCCGGAGCACGACCATATGATGAATAGTGTAAAAATTACAAAAATACAGTTTACACATTCAAAAACCAAAAAAACTGTAGTTAACAAATGAAAATTGAGACGCGTAAATCAAACATTTAGAAAAATTAACAAAAAATATTCGAAAAATATTAATATGACGAGGTTCCGAGTTTGAAAAATTTATTTTTAAAATTTTTTCTTCATTTATTTTTTAAATAAAAGGATTTGAAATCAGTTTTGGATAAGTAGTGCTCTCATGTGCACTATTCCGCCCTGCTGACGGTCGTGCTCCGAGCGTCAGACGAGCGTATGACGACTCAGTTTTTCCGTGTAGCAACGGTCCCCGAGTTTGATCTTGGCAGCGGAATCTGAATTGTTCGTTAGCGGTACCTTGAATCGTGCTGACGACAGCGCCCTCCGCGACGGCGTTTTGCGTATTGTCTGGCATAGGAATTGTGGTATTGCAATTTTTGTCCCGGCCGATGATAGGCGTGGTCGTGTTCTGCGTCCCTCGTCTGTGCAAATCTGAATTAATCCATAGCAACTGAAAAGCCAAACGTTCGAATCACTCACTCACCGCCTTGCGACTCGCCGCGCGTTTATCCTCGTCAAACAAACGAAACCAATAACAAATAGCAAACAAAAAGTCAAAGAATAAACTCAAAAGTGAACCTCGGTGACCTGTTCGTGTAGATGGCGACACCGACATCGGTAACGCCTCTTTTCTACGCCTACTCTAACTTTTGCTCTACAACTTACGTCGTCGGACGCGCGTTTTCTGTTGTCCGGCTCCACATTCTCCTGGTTGTTCGTGTCCACGCTCGTTTTCTCCTTCTTCCGTTCAGCCCTTCTGGGCGCGTCGTCCTTCTCGTCCGCGTCTTCTTTGACCGACAACCCGGCGATGTGGAGATCGCGTCCGGAATAGAGCACTTCTCCCTCCTCTTCTTGTGCGAACAACGCCGGTGTGGTCTTCTCCTCGCGTTCGATCAGGTTCGACTTTTCCGTTCGCGCGCTCGTTTTCGTGATCTTGCCCTCCGGTCTGATGGCAGGGATGTACGAGTCGTCGTAGTCCTGGGTCTTCAGGATGGTCTTGATCTCCTCGTTGGTCGTGCGAGGAAGAGAGCCGGTCGTCTGTAAGTCGTCGCCTGAACGGTACGTGCGCTCCCAGTCGTAAGGGTCGGTTGGCTTGATCCCACGCCTTTTCATGCACCTCTCGAATAGCAGTGCCAGCAGGGCGTAGTCTGGTCTGTCCGCGTATTCCAGACTCTGAAACGATACCTGTTTTTAGTCTTTTGGTATTAACATTCAGTACAAAATCAAATGCAATGAATACACAAGAATAATTATCTAAAAACGGTATTCCAGAATTGTACAAGATGAAATTTACAATCTGGATGGGTCAATAAATAATGATTCGAACTGAACTGGCTGATTTGATGGGCCATAAAAAGTAACAGTCGGCGAGTGAGTAAAAGTGCACATACTTGGATATGTTCCAAGAAGACACGAAAATCGGAAGGAAGGTGCTTGAGCAGTAGCCGATGGTCGTATTTCTCCTTCATCAGGCCGACCTGAAACGAGATTGTTGGTTTTATTGTTTACTGTCGGACTTGGAGGTGTTGATGTTGGAGGCAAGGTTGTGACCTGTTCTTTATCTTTGATCTTGCGCCATGGCAGCTGACCGTTGACGAACTCGACAAGCATATAATAGAGGGACCAGAGATCATCGTGGCAACCCATCTCCTTGTTCTTGTGGGCGTTTACAGAGGCGTAGCGAACCGTGCCGCGAAACCCAGCGACCGCTCTTGGCATTCGAACCTCGCCGGTGTTTGTCGTGAACTGACGTGCCAATCCAAAGTCCAGCATGTACACGTTACGGTTGTTGTATGGATGTCGCCCCATAGAAAAATTTGACTGCAAAATTTTTAATTTTTTACTATCAATAGTTAAATACCTTCTCTTGACTAAGTTATCATAAATAATAATGCGAAAATCGCCCTTTTTCTCATTCATTTGAAAAAATATGTTCCAAATTACAATGAATTGTATTCAGAAATAAAAAATAGCAACAAATTAGAAAAAAAGATTGAAAAGATTTGTCATATTTATAACGCCGATACAAAATTTTTAGCCAGAGAAAAAAAGTTTTCCATTTATTCTTGTCAAAAACCTCGTCAGGGACAAATTAAAAACTTTGTTAAAACTGTGGTGGAATTTTTTTAATTGTTTAACTTCTTACTGGCTTGATGTCCCTGTGAAGGAAGCCCACTTCGTGTATACTTTCTATTGCTCTCAATATTTGTAGACCCAGTCTCAGGGTGGTAGATAAAGAAAAGGCACCTCTCGGTTGTGCACGTCGCAATTCGGCTAAATTTCTTCCTTGCAACTGCATTACAACGTAATTAAATCTATCGTTTCGACCACAGCCTATAAATCTACAAATATGCTCCCTTCCTGCAAAAATACAAGTAAAAAACATTTAAAAAATGAACACAAAAACTTACAACTGATATTAGCAATTGAAAAACATGTTCTTTTCTTTTACCTTGGAGCTTTTTCAGTACGGCAACTTCCATCTTGAGAACTTGTTTGGCCTGCCGGGCGGATTCGACCTTCAGGGCCACCTGTTCCTTGGTCACCAGGTCTTGGCCTTCGTAGATCTCTCCAAATCCACCGCCACCGATTTTTTTCATCTAGCAAAATATCAGATACAAGTTTGAAATTTATGAATGTCATACCTATGTTAGTTGAAAATTTACTCTGATTTAATGTTTATAAAAAAGTACAAAACTGAAAAAAAAAAAGATAAAAGTGCGTGTAGGAGTCTATATCGTGGGCTATTTTTAACGAGATTTGTAATTGAAATTAATGAGCGATATTGTGAGGAGAGGATTGCAGCTTACGATGACTTGATTACGATGACTCATGAATTGTCAATGAAACTTCTTGTACGAGTTTACTATGTCGCGATAGATGAAATTTTAGAGACGCGATTCAATAATAGAAAAGCTGTCTATTTTTGTAGGACGATTGATGAAATATAAAAATCGGCCCGAGTTCAATGATTCTGCTCTCAAACTTGACATTCAACTACTCTTTGTTTTATGTATTTTTCGTTTGCATAACCATTATTCAAGTTCGATAACAAGCGTGATTTATAAACCAGCCTTTTAAAACCATTTTCGACCAAATATTTCAACAAACATTTTCTAAATCAGATCAAACTATATTTGTAATTTCAATTTTGTAAAAAAAATAAACATACAAATTGTTTATTTTTTGTTTATAGTGTCAACCTTGGAAGTGTCAATGATTAGTGAAAAAAAGTTATTGAAAAATTTACAAGTCAGAAGAGGCTTTAAATCGATATCAAAGAGCGTGCGGACATGCTCAATTCGAACCGCAACCTCTGTTCAACCAAACATTTGATTTCAACTCAAAGTAAACATGTAAATAGAAACAACAATTAAACTGCTCAACAATCAGATAAAAACGAAACATTATAAACAATCGTAATTTGATTCGCAAGAATAAATACACTTTCTCTGACATTGAAACTTGAAACTAGAGCGACAAACAGAAAAAAAAACAAAACTAAATTTAACAGTGTCCGAGGAAAGTAAACAACAACAAAAGATTTTTAGGAAAAATAGTCCAAGAGTGACAAAGAAAAAAAACCAAAACAAACAAGACAAGAGAATGAAAAAATGTAAAAAATGCAACAATTAAGTTTCAATGTCAGACAACAATGTGGAGACAAATTGTCAACAATTGTATCTTTTTTGCAGGAATAAAGAACGTAAATATTTGTAGTGAGAGAGGAGGTGATTAAGATGTGTAAAGACAGAAGAAACGAAATAGGTAGTTGAAACTTACGACTTTCCATCGCTCCTTGACTACGTGGCCAGGTTTGAGGAGATCCTCGCTTGTCATGGTGATGTTGTTGTTGTGATCGGTGCTCTCGTCGCCTACATATTTGAGCGCCAAAATCTCATGGTTCGGGTGCCTAAAAGGCAAAAGTTGAAAGCCAAAGTTGAAAGGTGTTAGACGGAAGAAAATAGCGAAAAAAATTGGGGGAAAAACTTGTGCCCTGTGCGCGCACTGGCAATGTAATTGGTCAATAAATAGCGTCGGCCATGTTGGCAGAGGGTGCAGTGTTATCGCGGGGGTGCGAACGGGTGGAAGAGGGGGAGGTGATCGACAGGGAAAAGCGACAAAAATAAAAGACCACGAAAATAAAAGGCTCGGCCGATTTTTTGTTCCAAATATAATGACAATTTATTTTTACGTGTCGTCTGCTTTTGGCCCTCCCCCTCAGCCTCTCCACCCCTCGGGGCTGCTTTTTTTCGATCGTTTTGATTCGCGCTTTTGGTCACCTTTTTTGTCTCGCCCTTTTTGAGAAGGGGCGACGTGCTATGAGACCGGGCCTGAACTACCTGCGTCGACCGACCTCACCGAACACCTTCTGGGGGCACGAGGCGCGCGACACGAGCTCGCGCCAGCGATCTGCGGGAGAGCGCCCGTCAAACGTCGCACACACGAGCGGCCATCTTCGCGCAACTCGCGCTTTCCGCGGCCGCCGTGAGGGTGCGCCGACCAATCGATAGCCTCAGGCCCACTTCGAATTTCCCGCCGTCCAATGCACTTTTATCCTTTTCGGGCTACGCTTTTATTATTTACAATTTTCAAACAAAGTGATACAACGCTTCTTCCGTTTGTTTCTGTCTTTGCTATTTCAGTTCGTTTTCGCTATTTTCTGGAATGTACAGAAGTTTGCAAATCTGTTTGAAGATTGTTGACAATTGTTCTGTTATGACACGGTTATGTTCAGAAAGTTAGAAAGGGTTATGGAAATAATGTTTGCCGAAATTCGGACAAAGATAACAGTTTGGAATTAAGATGTTTATTTATTTTTAAAAAATAGGCAAATACAGAACAGTGACAATATTATCTTGGTTATAGTTGAAAGTTGACCTTTCAAATCAAATCAATTCAAATCAAAGAAAAATCAAAGGAACGAATTTGTCCCCTTCGTAGTTCTAGCGTAATAGATTTTCTGAAATATTGATTAATATTTTGAAACGTTGAAGCCTATATAATGCAATTGTCATCGTAACGAATTGAACATTTTTCATTTAAATTAATCGATTGTCATTTTGTTGAGAATATAAAAAAGGACGATTTTTTTTTTGATGCACTCGTCGATGAAATAAAAATTAATTACATTTAGAAAACTTTTTACGTGTGACTTTATTTAGGATCGTTATGAAGAAGGTAGTATGTAATTTGTAGACAGCATTTAATTAGCGAAAAAATTGCTAAGCAAAAATCAATTGTTACTGAAGAAATGAGCATTTGCAAAAATAGTGCAAATTTATTCGAGTCAGTAAATACAATAACTCCTGGGAAAGTCCCATGAGTCGTGAAACGCTTAGCCATGTGACCGTCAAATAAGATCGATAGTTGGCAATTTTTTTACAATTTCACACAAGTTTCATAAAAAATATTAACATCTCATCCGAACATTGAAATGTTCTTTTTATTGTTTACATTGTCTATCGTGATTAAACTCTTATGTAACGTTTTCTTGATAACAACTGACAAGACTGTAAACACAAGACACAAGTGAAAGATTGTGAACTTTATAATTATAATCACAATTTTTTGTTCAGACATTGGAAAACCAAAAATAAAATTTGACCTACAATTTCCGGCTTAAAAAACACACATGATTGTGATACTTTGTTTGATCTAACTTTGTTGACTGATTCATTAACACTGTTTTTAAAATTCGAGTGACTGATTAATAAATTAAAAATGAAAAATGAGTTCGAGGAAGTGGGGTTTTCAAAAACATGTATAAAGATCTTACTCTACATATTTCCCACGTATCACAGTGGGAATACGCTTGGGTGTCTATTTTTGACCGGTCAGACGGTCTTTATGATCTCGGAGCAAGGAGTTATTCATTTTCAACTCGAAATATAACTTTCTTGAACTAAAATTAACAATTTGCTAATTGCTTGCACTTTGGTTCTCCTGATCTCAGACTCATCTGTATCTTCATTAAAACTCGAAATTACATTTAAGTCCAAACTGTAACAAGTTAAAACCGACTAATTTTTCTTTTTTAAATGCCCAAATTAGCTGAGAATAAAGATATCACAAAAATGTCAAAAATGCTCATTGTTTTAGTGACTTTTTGAATATATACAAAACAATGATTCATGTTTGGTCTGTGAAAAGAGAGGAAGAAAAGAAAAGTCTCACCACTTCATATTGGTACAGAAATCCGGGTGTAATTATCCGGTGAAACTGACACTGGTATGCCGCGGAAACACGGAAACCTGCGAGAGAGCAAACTGGAGCGGATGGAACATGTACCGTGTAACATCACAACTGAGCAGACAGCATTCTCGGTGCCGGCTGCTGACTGTATCCCTTCTTCTCGTATGTGTGCAAACGACCTTGCTTAGGTCATGCACCACGTCGTATATTATTGGATGTTAACAGTTGGTTGTTTCACTTGTCTTCTTTATCTACACTGTTTTGGTACCTAATTCTTTATTTTAACCTACAAAAATGTAAACACATTTCAAACAATGTAAACAAACTTTTTAAATTTTTCTTTTTTTTCAAATTCGAAAATTGTAAACAACTTTCTATTTACTTGTTTCATATTTTCGAAAATCTTAAAAACAGTTTTTGAAATTGTTTTTTTTTTTGCAAATTTTTAAGTCTGATGCAAAATCGGAATGAAATTGAAATATAGGAAAATTGTAATCTTTTTTTATAATCACAACCTGTTATGGTTACTTTCACGATAACTCGGCGAGAGAGAAAACATAATTGGCTTTAATAAGTGTTAAACGATTTGTGATATAACTGTATCACTTTAAATTGGCATCGAACGTTTAGCGAGGCCGTTGAACTAAGCTGCTTGAAATAATTCATATAATAGTTATCATCATCTCATTATGACTGCAGCTGCCAAACAAAATTCGCATTTCCATTTCACGCGTCTCTAATTTTGTTTTTCAAACTCGTTTATGTAAACGTTTTGCACACAACTATTAAAAGTGTTATTGGCACCTCGCGTGATGTTGCAACGAGCCGTCAGGTACCTACTAAATGACGCGGCTATTGTACAAAGTGCACAAATATTTCATTCATGCTGTTAAGTGATTGATCAATTTGTACTTCCTTTTTTTCAATTTCTTCGCATTGCTTCTTTTAATTTATTTATTATTTATAAAAACAATCTTTTTAAAGCAGAAGAAAATGTAGTTAGAATCTATCTGATGAATTTTCAAGAACCTCTGATTCCCTAGATTAGCTCTAATTATAGACTGCTTACTGCAACTCATAAAGGAAATGAACTCATTATGTTCAGCTTTTAATTAGCTACTTAATTGATTCATCGGTTTCGAAGTGTAATTTTATGTCAGTTTTGCGATAGTTATAGATGTGTCATCATACGAGATTTGGCAGGTAGAATTTTGACACCTGAAATGCAGATTGAAAGTGGTCTATTTTTCCTTGGCCAGGGACCCCGCAATTTTTTCAACGAGCCTTGCAGTGTGATAAAAATTGGCGCGTTACGAAAGAAGAAGGTTAATCGACGGTAAATTGCGTCTTCAGGTCCATCCAAAAGTTATACTGCAAGCCTTGACGTTGACAGCTCTAAATAGCCCTGTCTGTGAATTAAAAATAATAAACAATTGAATCTTTCTCAATTATTCGATTATTAACCCTACAAGAACATACCGGTTACCTAAAAAATCAATTCAAAAAGAAAAATGTTTGTTTTGTAAAAACATTGAATTTTCAACAACAATTTCGAATGGAAAAAGTTTAATTTTGTAAACATGAAATGTAAAAAATAAGTTTGAGAGTACATAATAGTAAGTTTTTATTTAATTACTTGGTATTTACTAATGAGTTTAAGTATTGTTTGTTATTATAATTCTTTGAATCCTTTCAGATTTTGAGTTTTGATAGGACTAAGTTTCACAAAAGTGAGGAGCTTCGATGAACAGAGATCCAAAGCTAAAAACAATGCATTAGACGCACGTATAGTCAATTCCAAGAAACAGAAATAAATATAACCAGGAGTTTTCTCTGTTAGAGTGTATTATTAAATTCTTCTCTTGGAACTGTCGAGTTGGCAGACAAAACAGACCCATCATAGGTGAAAACGGTAAAATAAAGGCGCTAAAACTTTTTGGACAGTTTGTTCCTTCTGCTCCGACTTTTTTATCTTTCAGTTTGCCTTTAATTGGCTTGGCGTTTTCCACAGTTATATACACGTTGATTAATAAACTTTGTTTGTGCAAAAACAACGGAACAAAAAATTCTTTTGTTTCTTTAATCTAATTTTTCTTCTTAGAAAAAAATTTAATAATCTGAATGAATTATTTTTACCTCACATGATTCAATGCAAAAACAATAATAAAAAGTATATTATAATAAATAAAACTCTTTTGTTTCTTTCATTTTTCAATATTTGTTTTGCAAAAAGTGCAGAATCAATAATTAATTATGTACATTGTTCAATTGTAGCATTTTTCTATGTTATGATTACTTCAATTGCATGATGCAATAAGGGGTTATCAAAAAATGATTGAAAACCTGTGTAAAAAATTCAGTATCAAACTTGAATGCGAACATCAGTTGGGCGAACGTCATGGAATTGTGCACATTACTTTGGTCTTCTCATTAAAAATTGAAAATCACGAATTTCAAAGTTCACGCAAAACAAAACAAATCGCAAGTATATTTGTTTACAATATTTTCTTTAAAATTTTTCAATTTCAATAATTAAAAAAAATTCGAAAATTGTTTTTGCAAAATGTTGTACTGAACGATCGACTGCTTCGTTAATGTGCAAAATTCGTGATTCACAAATTCGAAAAATTTGAAATGCGCGCGCTCAGTTTAGTCGGATGTCGCTACCTACCGCGACCTTCGTTTGACATTCGATCATCACAGTTTGTCGCGCGACGTCTAACCAGCACGGGCCAACGAAGCTCGTTGATAATAGTGGGAAAATCGGTTTGTCAGTTCGATTCACTTTTGGGACATTTCAAAGCGACCTTTGACTTCCGATTCATCAGCACCAACATGGCGCTCAACAAATTAAGCATTGACAAAGTCGATCTTGCCGGCAAAAGGGTTCTGATGAGGTAATGCACAAATTATTTGACATCACCGCAACACAATCGTGATTGTCATGCCAAACATGAAACGAAACGGCAAACAAACGTTCTAATAAACAATACATAATTGATAATTGAATGTCATCACAATATAACACCGTTTGACATTGAACTTTTCAACTGATCTTTAAATGTCACGTGACTGGAAAACTGATAACTGATAAGTTAGAAAGTTGGAATGATTTTGAAAATATTTCTGATTTTCCAACTTTTGAATGTTTCTTTTCAGAGTGGACTTTAACGTGCCCTTGAAAGACGGAAAAATTACCAATAACCAGAGAATTGTAGCTGCTTTGGATACAGTGAAATATGCACTGGAGAAGAATGCAAAATCGGTGGTGCTCATGTCCCACTTGGGACGACCGGATGGAAACAAAAATTTGAAATACACAATGAAGCCAGTTGCTGACGAGCTGAAAAAATTACTCCAAAAAGATATTCTGTTTTTGGACGATTGCGTTGGTCCGGCTGTGGAGAGTGCTTGTGCCAACCCAGCTCCCGGGACAATTATTTTGTTGGAAAATTTGCGGTTCCATGTTGAAGAAGAGGGAAAAGGTGTCGGTCCAGATGGCGCCAAGGTAAACAAACATACGAAAGCACATCAATAACTTACAATAAAATAAACAAGGCCATTTTTTAATAATGATGACTGTGCAAACATTTTTTAAAATCTTATACAAGTCGCAGAAAAAGTTAAAAAAGATAAATAACAAGATTTGTTGAATTATTATTATAATTTGTAGATAAAAGCTGATAAGGACAAGGTAACAGAATTCCGAGCTTCTTTGAGGAAACTAGGAGATGTGTACGTAAACGACGCATTTGGCACAGCGCATCGTGCCCACAGTTCAATGATGGGCGACGGTTTTGATATTCGTGCGAGTGGATTCCTGCTGAAAAAAGAACTGCAGTACTTCGCAAAAGCTCTGGATAACCCGGAAAAACCTTTCCTTGCCATTCTAGGGGGCGCCAAAGTCGCTGACAAGATCCAGTTGATTAACAATCTTCTGGACAAGGTTCACGAAATGATCATTGGCGGAGGAATGGCTTATACTTTCCTCAAAGTGACCAAAAATATGAAGGTGAAAAGTAGTCCAAATACCCTAAAAGTATCCGAAAGTTCAATTTAAATATATTGATTTCATGTCGTTTCTTTAAAGATTGGCAACTCGTTGTTCGACGAAGAGGGCGCCAAGATTGTAAACGATCTCCTGAGCAAAGCCGAGAAGAACAACGTGAAAATTCACTTGCCAGTTGACTTTGTAACTGCTGATAAGTTTGCTGAAAATGCTGCAGTCGGCGCTGCTGATGTTGAATCTGGAATTCCTGACGGTTGGATGGGTTTGGATGTTGGACCTAAATCACGCGAGCTTTTCGCTGGTACAATTATTTATCCCTCATTCACAACAATTTGCATAACTCTACCTTACAACTAATCATGTTATTTTTGAACTTCCCAGAACCAATCAAGAGGGCAAAAGTAATCGTCTGGAACGGTCCAGCAGGAGTGTTCGAGTTTGATAACTTCAGCAAGGGAACGAAGAGTCTTATGGACAATGTGGTAGCAGTGACAGCGACTGGTGCGACCACAATCATCGGTGGCGGCGACACCGCGACCTGCGCCGCCAAGTGGAAGACCGAAGACAAAGTCAGCCATGTGAGCACTGGTGGTGGCGCCAGTCTCGAGCTTCTTGAAGGCAAAGTACTGCCAGGAGTCGCAGCGCTGTCGCCAGCTTAAATAAAACTCGTTTCTAAACTTAGGAGAATCAAGTTAAAAGTTTCGTGTCGCTTCAGAGTTTTATTTTGTAAAATGCGCATTGACTGCAATACGAAATAGTTGGCGCTGGCCAAGTATAATTGTAATTATAAAATAAACGATTTCAAAGCCGTTACCAGTTGTTTAATATTGTACAATTCGTGACCGTCGGTTGGGGAACTTTACACAGCCGAAATTTTGTTTCGCATTGGGCTTCTGACTAATTGTGCGGCTAGGGCTTGATCACATCAAGCTGCAATTTTGCGGCGGCTCGAAGCCGGGGGGAAATGTTGGATTGCCATCAGTGTCTAAGGGAAATAAGGGTGGCTGCTCGCCAACCAAATCTTCCGGGGGTTGACCGCAACTTTGCATCTCTTGCATCAGACTCAGAGTGCGCTCAAATCGCTGCTGCTTCGTTGGTTCTGAATCGTCGTCTTTTTCAGCTTCAAGTTCTACGCAAACCTGCAATTCAATCCATCATTTTTATTCTCATTTTTCATTCATTTAAAACATTGAATTTTTGTCTAATGATCGAAGTACTTTTTGCATTAACGTGAGCTGTTTTGTGTATCTGTCAAAGTCTTTGGTTTCTAAGGTGTCCTTTTTCTCTTCCAACCAAGCAGGATATTTGTCGACTATTTCCTTCAATGATGGATAAAGCACCTCTTTTGACAGCAACGATTGCATCATTCCTTGCATGAAAGGCAAAATATCAGCTGGACGCTGGTCGTCCAGACCTGCTTGACTGAACATCGCTGCTAGTTCTTCTTCATTCAGTAGGGGCGTATTGTTCTGCACAAAACGAATTTTCATTGTACCATAAGATTCATAATTTTGATTTTGATTTGTTTCTTTGAACATAAATATTCATTCTAAATTGGCTATTTTTTGTTGAAAAGTTATTTACAATAGTAAAATAATTAAAAATAACCAATGAAGACAAATGCAAACAAACAATATAATAACTTTTAGCCAAATTGTAAATGTTTTCTAAGACTTTCAAATTTATTTTATATACTTGTAAGTTTTCTGATGTTTGTGTTAGGTCTTTCAGAGCTTGAGATATCGCAGTTTGAAAGTCAGGATTGTTCTTCAAGTCTTTCAATTTGTCCATTCCCTGCATCATTTCTGATAACCAGTCTTGGTCCAGCATCTGTTGCATTGCAGGATTTTCCGAATCTAAAATAATTTGAAATAGCATTTGAAAACAAAATAACGAAATTCTAAAGAATTTTGTTGTTATTTTTCATTTGTTTTGATTATACCCAGTCCCTCAGTTTCTAGCTGATCGATTGTTTTCGTTAATTGTGTTAAACATTCAGGTAATTTGAATCCTGAAGCTTCTGCCTCGGAGTTCGAATCTTCCCTCTGGGCTTCTTTCTCCTCCTCTTTTTTTGGCACTTTTTCAAAATCTTCCAAGGCACCTATAACAATTTCCAGTTTATTTTAATTCTTCAACCTCTCCATAAATCGTAAAAAACAAACCCCATTCTAAAAATTACATAAATTAAAATGACCGCAAAACATTAAAAATTAAAGATGTATTATATAACAATCATAAAAAATATGTTCAAGTTTCTTTCAGACAATGTATTCTGATTTGGAGAAATTAAGGTGAAAATTGTCAAATCATCATTGGACAAGGAGAAGTGATCGGTTTGATTTTCTGGTTGCTTCAAAATGACATTTCAAATGATGTCAGAATTGAAGTGGAGAGGTTAGGATTTCGCGAAATCAAATAAAGGTTTATAGAATGACAATTGTTCAAGGTCGGGAACTCACTGTCGAGGAGTTCGTCGAGTTCGGTGTCCTCAGACTTTTCACCGCTTGATTTCTTGTCTGACATTATGTTTTGTTTCCAGTTGAGAGCGACACCGAAACGAGTTTATTTACGACGCGACGTTCTATCGTACAACACGAACTTTGCTCCATACACACACAACTTGTGCAATCGACAAATGCCGTTTCAATATTTAAACACAAAACAATAGAAAACCACGTTTTTCTTACCGATCGAAGAATGATTTTCAAACAAAAATTTCAATACCACTAAAATTTGCAAAACTTGACATTTCAAATGAAAACAATCTTTTCAAGTTGAACTTATATTTTAATTTTATTATTCATTAAGTTTTACTTACTATAAATACAATTTCGGATACAATTTTGGAAAAAATAAATTACATCAAAAACTGCATGGGATGAGTTACGAACAACTATGAGAATAAAATCAAGAAGAAAATGTTAAGAAAATATATGGTCTGTTAATTATTAATTGTTTCAATTCTATTTCAATTGGTAGATCATTTTCAGATTCATCGATCCTGTTGCATTGACTCTTCAGGAGCAAATATTTTGTCGAGAAGTTCCTTGCACATGTCTAGTCTGTCTCTAGCGTCCTCTTTTATTGCTTCGTTCAAAAGTCTCTCGAGGGTCATTTTCAGACAAAGCTCAGGTCTTCTACACTCTCGCATAGCTGGCAGATATTGGTTTGTTGTTAAACCGTTTAATACACTTAACAACTGTTCTCTGAAAAAATAAAAACACCATTTGAAATCGATATAAACCTTTTTTTGCAAAATTCAAACATTTTTTGCAACTTCTTTTGAGTCGAAAATGATTAAGAAATGACTTTCACGAAATTCGATATCAAAAAGCGAATTTTTTCTGGCTTATAAAAAGTAACAAGCTTGTATAAAATGCAATAAAACCATACTTTGTTTCGAAAAGCAAGCTGCCCATCGCCAGAAGACCAGCCGCTTGTTCGATAATTCCCATTTTAATGAGAGTCGCTTTCAGATGATCATCGTTATCCCTGTTACATAAAGCAGACAGCAGGAAAGCCGATTTGATTTGTAATTTTTCAACGGGACTTTGCATTGCTCGAATTAATACCGAGTACCCATCAAATTTTTCTAGTTGTTTCAACGTCTCCTGATGACCTCGAGCCATACCTAAAAAAAAGTAACGAATCCTCTTACATAACATTCGAACAAAATGAATATATAATCTTTCTTTGATTGAAATTCATTTAAAAACTGTTTTGTTCGACTTACAAGAAATGGCATAAAGAGCTTTAATACGAGCCATCTCAACTTCGTCCGAATCGACCATGTTTAACAAAATTGGAAGGAATCCAGCTTCCAACATACGTTCCTGACAAAAAGGATTGTTCTGAGTAAGCTCGGCTATCAATTCCGCAACCTTCCAGCGTATACTTCCATGTGGCGAGTTTAAGCAAGACCCAAGGATGGAAAATCCGCCGACCTTGTAAAAATCGTTAGCGATGTCGATGCTGTCGGTGAGGTCGGTTATTCTCTCCAAGGCGTTTTCGAACTCGGTTGGATCCTCGCCTTCTCTCAAATCTACCACTCCTTTTAGGACGTTTATACTTTCTTGGAGCTCCTCTGCTACGTTTACTGTCATCGACGAGAGAGCTTCGCTAATAAACTTTTTTCTCTGTGAAATATAAATTACAAATATTATTGGCGTTTTTAGTTTTGAAAACAAATTGAAACGCAACTGAAAAATTCTTTTTTAGTTCTATTACTTATGGTTTTTTTGTACGTTGATCCATTTCAACTTTTAATAAGTTTTTGTTGATCAAATTGTTTAAAAATTGGTGAAAAGCTTGAAGTGGAAATTAGTACTGTGAGAATCGACATGTTTAATGAAATCGTTAGTACATTTTCCAATTTGAATTTTTTTCAGACACTTGAAAACCTAAATTTTATGAATGGTAATATTTGTTATTCAGAAATGTTTTTACTTCTTCATCCATTGGTACGATTCGAGAAGGATGGGGAGCATCCTCAGCTTTTGTAGCTTCCATTGCGAACCTCAAAAGACCTTGTAAATCATGAGGTTGCCTTGGTTGATTTGGTGTTACTGTCACATTTGAAGATCCCTGATCTCCATCACTTTTTGGAGCTTCGATTGACAGAGGTCTGGCATTGCTTCGGGTCCGATTTTCTCCTGACTCATTTTTTTCTGAATTTTGACTGTAACACGATAAAAATTATTATTTTTTCTGACTGATTTTTCATCAATACAAATCTATTTTCAAGAAATACGTTTTCGAGATGTAGTGCAATGTCTTTTTGAACATTTTTTTCATCCCGATTCCGTTTGAAATTTAATTTAACACCATCTGATGCTAAATTTGTCAGATTGATATTGACCTCCCAAAATTGACGTCGCGAAATTGTATTAATAGTCAACCTGAGCTTCATTTTGCAAGATGCTCCACTTTTCCAAAATTAAATAAATGTAATGAACAAGTATCAATAAAAAAATCAATTTATTATTTAAAAATTACTTCATTAGTTCAAAAGTAAATGTTCCTGTGAAAAATCATTTGAATTACGGAATATTCAACGACTATTTGAAACTGCACGGAATATAAACAAAAACTTACTCGCTCATTTTTCTCTTGGAATGACCTATGCCCATTAACCAAACGCAAACCAAACGTAATATTCACTTTCTTTCCTTACGCTGAACTATTTCATCACAGGCAATACTGAAAACTCCTAAAACGATTGAATCTATCACAGTTGATTTTCCAGAACGTTCTCAAAAATTCGACCACGAGTTTCTGATGCTCTTTCGCGTAAATATGAATTTTGAGGTTATGTTGATCTCGATGTTTACATCACAGTTGAGTTACGGCATTCAAATTTTGTAAACAAGAGATTTTTTTTGTATTAAAACAATTATAATTGCAGAATATTATCTCTATTGCCCCTAGAAATAACAAAATAACACAAACATGTAGTTTGTAGTGCAAATAGTAATTTATTTCTTGAATTTTTCTCTTGTTACAAAATGTTCTTAATGTTGTTATTTATAATCCTAAATATTTATTCCGTCCATCTGTGAGTACAATGAGGACTTGTGCACACGTAATAAAGTCTCATCTCCTCCTCAGCTCGTCTAGTTTGGGCCTGGAAGAAAACTGCTTCCTTGTGTTTACATTTTGGACATGGATGGTCCTCGGTTCTTGGCAACGTTGGATCATAAATCACGTCGGCACAGATGTGTGTTAGTTCACTGAAAAATACACATGATTCGTTAACAAATTCAAATAAAAACTTTGCGAAAAATAAAGATAATGATTTCATAATGAAAAAGACATACTCAATTTCGTGCATAATTTTGTTCACATAAATGCAGTTGCTGTCAGCCAGTTGTTTAAAATCACAATGACGACACTGAAATGAAACAAAAGATTATTATTTTGGTACATTGTTTGATTTTGTTATACGATAAGTTAGTTATTTATATTGTTGTTTACTTACAGCATACATCAGAACTTTGTGTTCCTTGTCTTCTTTTGGATGCAACATGTTATTGCATTCCAAACAGAATCTGATACCAACAAAACCTGGACCATCGTCGTGAGTGTCGTAACCTGTGATTTTCGTTAACGGTTTTGCTGTCATTTTGTCAGAAATATATAATTAAAACTTTGAGATCTTTCCGTAACTTCCTTCTTTGCTCGCTTAAAGATTGACAATGTTTTGATAAAATTTGAGGTTATGTTTTCCACACAACTTCAGCGACCTCTTACGCAACAATTTTTAAATAAACCCTCGAGTGACACAATTCGAAAATTGTTTATTATTGTCAGTACTAAAAACATTTATATTGTAAGATATAAACTTTTTTTATAAAAAAAATCTATAAGGGTATGTTTGATTGTTTTATTTATTGTTCAAAAGATGAAAGTTAGATGGTGTTTTTGTTAAAAATAAATGAAAAATCTGCAGAAATTTTCTGCAAATTTTCTGAAGAAAATTGTGGTGACAATTCGGGATACTACGTCATGTTTCATAACAGTAACATCCTAAAAGTTCGACTTTTATATTCTAGGACTGGAATTCAACAATGACAACTGGCACGTGAACCGAGACCTCAAAGCCATGTGACAAAAAACAAAAATTATAAGGCAAAATCACATTCATAATGATCACATAAGAAAACACATATAGAAATAATTGACTGAATTATTCCTTTACGAAGACTTTGAAAGCAGAAACAATCTTCAAGAAATACACTCGAAAAGTACAAAAAAACGCCGAATAATTATTTCTTCATATTTGATCATATTTTGTTCGATAATTATATGAACGTACTCAAAGTCTAAGTTTGTGTTTTGCCCATGGAAGTGTACATGCTAATTTTCTAAAGTTCAGAGAAATTTCAACTTCCACTCAAACATCGCCAAGTTACACAACAATTTTGTAACTCAATTTACAGCTTTTCTGATATCCTTGTTGACTTTGATTTAGCAACTTCTTTTCTATTAATTAGTTTAGCAACAAGTGTTTAGATGTTTAACCCATTTCGCTAATTTTTAACTTTTGATCTTTGATGTAAATAAATTCACAAATAAATGAATAACAACAATAATAATAACAATAATTGTGTCTAAGTGGTTTTAAATTCTTTTATTGATTTTCCACAGAACTTTCTTTCTTTTTATAACACGTTTTTATTTATTTTACCACGTGTATCATTTCACATTGAAAAACCAAAACTTTCATTCCACGCGAGCAAAATCAATCAAACTTGAAATGTTCATTTTAAATGACAAAACATTATGGTGGAGTTATTACCTAGATTCACCAAAGTGTCATCTTTTATCCACCGATGCATCATCAAAATTAGTATATGAATCAATTTTTTTCTATTTTTCTAGTTGTTTCACTGTTCTTATCTTTTTGAAATTCTTTTGTTTCAGCTTAAAAAAGATCAAATTACAGACTGAAATTTTTGTTGTAAGAAAATTTTCAAAAGTAGCAATAATTATCTCGTCACGAAAAGTCCGGTATTCAAATTGCTCAAAAAGTTGGATGTTTCAATGTAAAAGATAAAGAAATGCAAAAAGCTAAATGACACAAACAGATAAAAAATGTGAAAAATTCTTCTATTTGATTTATAACAACGAAAGATATAGATTTTCAAATTGAAGGCAATTTCGGTTCTGTGAAAAAGCTGAAAGTAAAAATACGCATTTTCATAAAAAAAAAGTTATAATGATCAGAATTGTATCAACCTTATCGAAAAAAAATAGTATTAGTAAAAACAACGAAACATTTGATAAAATTTAAAAACGGTACAATTCATTTTATTCGACTTTTTCACAGAAATCAAAAGAAATACTTTTTCGTTTGTTCAATATAACGAGTAGTTTTTTCACTATTCAGTATTTTTTTTCTATATCATTCTTCTATAAATTCCTTGTTCCAAATTCTACCATTTCTTTACACAAATTTTTCCATTACTTTTATGGTAAAAAGTAAATAATTCGTAGGATTTAGGACGCAAATAAGATTGAATGAAAACTTATCTAATGAGTCGTAATTCAAGATAAGAAGTGCACAATTTTCCAGATTTTTCAGGTTGCAGATGAGAAAATGCAAATCTGTTATTTCAAAAGAGGGAAAGAAAATGTACTTGATGGCAGAGAAGACTGTTACGCAATCTCATTGCGATCAACATTATGAACGATTTTACAGTGGCAAGCTTGTTTGCATTATGGCTCCGTTTAATCGGCGATCGTGATGTAACTAGATTTCACTGTTGCGTAACTAAGCTTCATAGAGACGTCACTCGCGAACATTATGGCTATTGTCGCGACAAATGTATTATTGTAAAAAGCGTGTAATTGACACATCCATCCGTCATCCCACTTCAATTCCCTCTCTATCTAAACATCTTTTCTTCTTTTATCTTTCGTAACAAGTAGTAGGATTAAGAACAAGAAAATAACAAATTACTTTATTCAATAAAATTTTTTGAAATTGTTTACTTGTTGAATTTTTTATTTCTTTTCTTTTACGTATGAAAATTGTAATGGGTTAAAATGAATGGCAAGGTTGAATATGAATCGGAATCCGAAACAATGTGACAAAGTCGGAGAATCCGAGTAAAACGTTTAATTACCTACAAAATCTCTGCTTCCACTTGCGATTATGAGTCGTGAAATCGCGAACTTGAAACGACTTATGATTAAAATAATAGACACTTCGTATCATTTTATGCTGCTTGTTTTGTATAATCGCTTAGTTTTGGGGGCCACGTATGCAATTTGTAAATTGGGTCAACTTGGGATAACATAATGCTACTGGTAAAATTATCCACTCTCACTATAATTTAGCTGATAACGTTTCCTCCCTGAGAACCCATTATGTAAATTAAAAATAAATATAATATGAAATGAGAGAAAGTATGTATACTTTTTGTGATGATATTCAAAGAACAGAGAGTTTTATTAGCTGTAAAAGATTGCCAACAATGAAAGTATGCTTTGGTCTGACTACGCGTTTATCTGTTCTACTTCAACCTTGTTTTTCTCATTTCAAAACTAAGTGTTTAAACGAATGTTTCCGTTAAAGGGAACATTTTATACAATGTTAAAAGCAATAATGGCTATGATCAATTGAACGACTTTCAATTTTCCATGTTTCCATATTCGTCCTGGAAAAATGTCAATTTTTACAGGACCTTTCTTTAAATTGCCAATTATTGATTTTAATAACCTTGGTTCAAAACATGCAATAAAAAATGTCTCGTTTTTTTATTTTTTTATTTAATTTGTAAGAAAAATTAAAAAAAAATCGTCCACGATTTCATTCATTGGAGAAATATCAGTTTTCACAACGGATATTTTCACAAATAACCAAATCAACTTTTTCCTGTAACTTCAAACCAATTTGTGTTTGCTAGAAAGGCAATTTTACAGAATTACGGTTTTCATTTTTTGTTTAATTAAGAGGAATTTGACACAAAATAACGGCGAATCTGAAAAATAAGATGGAAGATATCGTGCAGAAATTCGCATTGAAAAACCGGTTGTTTACACCCACGTTGAAACAAAAGATGAAATTCATAGTGCAAAACGAATGTTTTTCGTGGGGTCGCATTTAAAAAGCGTTTAAACAAAAGCGTTAATTCTTTTCATGTGAATCCGAGCCTAATACTGAAGCCGCGTGCGCGACAATGCTAAACCGCGTTGGCTGTTGTAAACAAGCCGATGATAGAGTTAGTCGACTCGCGTCCTTCAGCTTTGCAGGAACTTTCTTCTGCGCAACCAGCCGAGTCTTTCAATCAGAAAAAACCTTTTTTCTTCTCCCTGTTTTTTTTTGTACCTCTTTTCATCAAATTAAACAAAACCAAGTTACAAAATAAACTCATCCGAATTTTCGGAAAAAAAGTGACTTTTGATCTGACTTTTGATATCTGACATTTCGCAATTGTCGGAATAGAAAGGACGCGAAATTTTATTTTTGTGAACTTGAAAAGTTTTTTCATTTTGAACAGCCATACGTCGAGTTTATGAAAAATTGAATTATGTAAATCGCAAGGCAATTTTAAAGTTTGATACTTTAGTGATCAGTGGGAGTGATATCAGTTTGATGAGAGCTCGCGAGTATTCGCGGTATTATATTATTAAAGTTGCGGAACTTTTAGCACGTATCCATATGATTGTAAGCAGTTCAAGAATGAGAAATACATAAACAAGACAGTTCGGCATCAAAAAATGTCAACATCATGGACGACAATGTTCCTAGTGTTATTAACAATACGGAAACATTTTGCATTTTGCAAAGTAAACTTCACGCGCCACCTGAAGGAGGTAAATTAATACAAATGACAGCTTTTAACTTTTCTTGTTCTTTTTCATTTTATTGTAATCTTTTTTTTGTTTGAATGAAAATGTGAAAAAAGTGAAAAAAAAGTTTCTACTACAGTTTGAGTGTGATCAAAAAATCGTACTTAACCACGTTTGGATAATTTTCATATCAGCATTTTTAGGCCACGTATTTTTTTATAAGAATTATCATTATTATTTTATAAGGATTATCATTATTTGCATGTGGATAATGTATGATTTTTTTTGAAGAATTTTGCTTTTGTTTGTTATGATTTTTGTTTTAGCTTACGTTGTTTTGTTTATTGTATGATTTGTTTTGTTTATTTGATCATTTTCGAATGTAATTAAAACAAAAACATGCATTCGGAACAAACTTTCAGAAGTTTGGTGTAACTGGGCTTGGGATTCTGTTTTGTGTTGGCCTCCAACTAAGGCCTTCTCAACAACAAAACTGAGATGTCCACATCTGAATGGTATCGATACGCGAAGTGAGTACCATAGCGTCATAATCAATATTTTAAGGTGACACTGGAAAATTCAGTTTCGAGAGAATAAATAATGCCACCGTGTCACATATACTGGGTGCTATTTCGTGCAAAGAGATTCATCTTATTTTCGAATCAATTCAATTCTTTTCATTCGCAATTTTCTCCTATTATGTTATAACTGCGATATTTTTCATTCTCGTCCCATTCCTCTCTGATTCATTCTTAAAATTCATTAAACTATATTTTTAAATTTATTCATAACTTTCTGTTTCATAACAATATGTTGTTTCACAACGAACATTTATTTTTACTTGTTTACATTTTCATTTATTTTTTGTATTGGTCCAACGAATGGGATACTTTTCTAAGTTAATTTTTCTCTGCAAACACGAAATCCACAGAGAGAAGCAGCAAAACATAGCGCGCAGTTGGAAACAAAAATTTAATGAAAAGGAAATAAAATGATTTTCATCGTGTGAATGTATAGATTGGAAATAAACTCGAATCGCGAGTCTTAATGCGGGTCCAAAGATTTATTTTCGTAACAAAGTTTGTTTTGCACGATGATTGAACATTCGAATGAGTTGATAATATTTACTCTAAATTAAGTACAAATTTTAATGTAGTATCGCATGTAGCCATAATGTACACCTGCGGCCTTCCGACATCTCTGTGACCCTGAATCGGAATCCCTCAGAAAGATGATGCTGCAAATTGTTTAATTGAGTCAAAGTTGGGATTTTTTTTTCACAAGCAATAAAACGCCCGTTAATTTGTGTGTTCAAGAATTCATTGAGAAATTTTGCGATGGTAAAGGCCGTTGGGAAGGATGCTGCGAAACAGATGACGCAAATTCAACGTCCATAATCTGGACGAATTATACATCTTGCTACACCGCCGAAATGCTTATGATAGTTCGAAAACTTTTTACCGGCAAAAAAAACAGCGGCCAGGTAAGGACGAAAACGGCATTTTTTCTTCACTGGAAATTGAAATCAGGTCCTGCAGATTCCAATATTAAACATTCAATCAAAAATGAGACAACAGATCACCAAAGAAAGAATTCGAAGATGAATTTCCGTTTGAAAAATTTTATTTCTCTAGTCGTAGTCGAAATTGAGTTTTTTTATTTTTTTTTAACTCTCTGTAGCTGATGAATGGAGCTTTGGTATGATTACCTATCAATACAAATCATGTCACTATTTGGAGCAGGACTTGACTGGATTATTAATGACTAAATCGTTGTTCAATAATTGCGTAATATTGGATCTATTAATGACCTTGTATAACTTTCTCCGAAATTGTTATAGTTAAAGCTCGACATTGCAGCACACACTCGAACCTTGGAATTCATCGGCTTAAGCATTTCTCTACTTTCCATCTTGGTCTCCTTGGTCATATTTTGTAGATTCAGGTAGGTCCTATCAAGTACCAAGCATTCAAATTGTTGTACACTTTTACCATCCACAAAAAGTTTTAATTGAACGTAACTCGCTTTCGAGAGCTTTTACACAAAATAATTACCAATACTTTATTATCGTCATTGGGAAGTTTTCATTTTCAACTTCATTTTTATATTTCGCATATCTTCAGCTAAGATTTATTTTCAAACTTTGAATTTGAATTATTTTAGTAGAAACTTTGGAAATAAAAAAGTTTTAGCAGACATAAAACCTAATAAAAAGCTAGAGTTGTTTGTTAAGAATTCGTTTGTTTTCATGATATTTTCAGAAGTTTAAGAAACACAAGAACGCGAATCCACAAAAACCTTTTCGTCGCTATGATGATCCAGATTGTTATGAGATTGACAATTTACATAGACCAAGCACTGGAAAAGTTTCAAAATCAACTCTCGCTGAAAGGGATCCAGAATACTGTAAGTTCTTCTCCTGTGAACATTGTCATAGTTTAAGTTTAAGTCACATTATAAACTAATTCAATCTCAATGATTTTCCAATTTCAGCCTTTTCTCTGCGAAATAAGTTATGTTTTGTTGGAGTACGCCAGAACTGCGGTATTCATTTGGATGTTCATCGAGGGACTGTTTCTTAACAACATTGTTTCTGGTAAAAAAAGAGAAAAAATAAAATGAAAATTGACCGTAAAGTTGTTAGAAATAAAATAACAAAGCGACAGTTGATAGTAATTAATTGGTCTGTTTCCAAGCAGCGAGAGTATTCAAGGAGGACTCGCATTACCGGTTGTATCGCATCGTAGGATGGGGCTGTCCTGTCATAATGACCGTAACGTGGGCGATCGTTACGGCATTTTACTTCCACCCTTTCAGGTACGTCACACTTTTTTCAGCCAATTAAAAATAACTTCCATTTTTCAATTAAAAAAATCATTTTTTTTCACAAAAAAAAACTATTTCAATCAAAATTGGTCATTTTGTATTTGCAGATGTTGGTGGGGGTACAGTTTCTCGCTTTATTTTTGGATTCTTGAGGGTCCCAGATTGACTGTCATTCTGGTAAAATTGATTAAAACTTATCACGACTTATTAAAAGTAAAAAAATCGACCTTTCTATGTTTTCCTATTGATTGAACAAAATTGTGTTTTTCTTCCAGTTCAATTTTCTTTTCCTGTTGAATATTATTCGAGCTCTTTTGGGAAAACTTCGCCAGAGTCATACAAGCGAAATCGAACAGGCGAGGTAATCAAATTTCCGATTCTCTTTGAATTTGAAAGAAGACATAATTGACTTGACGATATTTCCAATTGTTACAGGAAAGCTGTACGGGCAACGCTTGTACTACTGCCTTTATTAGGGATTACAAATTTGATAAATGTCATCGAAGCTCCGCTGGAAAAAACTCTCTGGGAGTTTGCGATATGGTCATACACAACCCATTTCCTTAAATCATTTGAAGGTCTATTTATCTCCAGCTTTTATTGCTTCTTGAATGGCGAGGTAACACCTTTCAACTTGGAAAAATTGAAAATTTGGAAAATTGTTTAATCAAATTTAAAAATGTTTTTTAAAAACATAACAAGCTTTCAGTTAATTTTGGTATTACAAAATTTAATAGAAATAATCAAATTTGATGAATATTTTCAAACAGTTATACCTTTTTTAAATGCATTTTTGATTTTAGGTAAGAATCGCTATTGACAAAACAATATCAACGTACATGTTAGCTCGAGAAACGGATTATCAAACACGGAGGCAGTCCTCTCTTAGTGGAAATAATCCACACAAAGAGAATTCAGGTAAACTCGTCGCAAATTAAGATTTATGTGTTAACTAATTGAACTTGATGTTTATTCTGTACTTAATTTGAGCGCCCTTTTTTTTAATTTGGCGATTACCTCTCAGTAGAATGTTAAATGCAGATACTATTAGAAAATACGTCTCAAGTACCAAGAAAGATTAGTTGAAAGATTAGTTATGGCGATCAAAAAATAAAGTCGTTATTTTTAAACAAGTATTTTTCAAACGACAGCTGGTTAATAGCCATTTAACATCACGTTCCTTTTGCCACTTTTTTTCACATTTCAGCTTTCTCGGCCTTCTGGCCCTGACATTTCACAGAATATTTATATACATTAGTTGCAATTTACCGAAGCAGTTCTATTTTTGCCTGTTAAATCTTAGTTATCTCGTCTCTAATCGACGATCAATGTGTTATATCACTTTTATTATATTTTGTCAGTTCAATTAACCGAGTGTCATGTTTGAGATTTTCGATGTAAAATTAGAGAATGGTTTTGATTAAGTTCTGTCATTTGAATTCAGTATTATTATTACTCGCCACTGGAAATTTAATTTTAATAAAATTCTACAGATCTGGACGAAGAGGAATCCAGAACAAGTGGTTGGAGCACATTTCTGTGCAAAGGGGATGGAACTGCAACCCCAGAAAGACCCAATGAGTACGTTTTATACACATGAAGAATGTTTTAGCTGTTTACGTACGGTTCAATTTGTGTAGCATTAAGTAATTACAAAACAGTCGATCAGATTCAAATTTAAAAAAAAAAACAACAAAATTTATTGTATTTTGGAAATAATTTTATTTTGAAGTAGGCTATTTCGTTTTATTTAATAATAATCTATAAAATTATTTATTTTATGGGTACTTGGATTAATTTCAACCGGCTTGTTCCTATAATTTGTAATTAACTTAAATTATTTGTAAATTATTATCATCATATTATTATCCTGTCATAATTTTTTAAAGTACTCCAGATTTCTTGGAACAGAACAACAAAATTGTATAAAACACAAAGTGATTATGCAAAATCGAAAGAAATGAAAAAGTGTATACTTTTTTTATTGTTTATAATTTTAATTTGATAATTCGATTTAGTTTTAGTATTCATTGTTGAAAATTTTGGTGCCATACCTAAACATATTTTTTACCAAAATGTAAGTTCGTCCACTTGGCATTAGAACGTTTTATGTACGTCAGAAAAATTAGTGTGTATACAAAATTTGTTTAAATGGGTGTACCAAGCATGAAGCTGTGTAAATGTTGAAATGTTGAAAACTTCAATAAGCTTCGTTAAGCTTCATTTAAGAGCTAAATTGATTTAAATATTTATGAATCGTTGAGAAGGTGTACAAAATTAAAAAATACAATTCCAGTTGTGTTTTTTGAATCTACATTATTAGTGTTGTTAGAATCTTTTATATCTATAACGAATGTTGTAAAGTATATTTGTATACTAATATTGTGAATCAAACCGAATTTCAATAACTATATTTGAAAAAGTAGTTTTGTACGAAACACGATACATTTTTTATGAACTTAGTTTTCACTTGAACATTATTGTTTTTATAAAAATTATTCCTTAGTATCGACGAACAGGCAGAACCGTAATTGAAAAAAATTATAAACAAAACAATTTGTTTAGTCAATTTTTAATAATTTTGATAAAGTCCCACTTGTTTTTCCGGTCAATGTATCTGCTCCGTGTCTAGTTAAGAGAGTAAGAAAACCCCGTTTTATGTAAATAAAAAAATCGCTTCTCCATAAAAAGATCTTTTATTTCTATCTTCGTTTACGTTGATATGTCATGTTCGTAACTATACAATATTGTTAAAACATTTTTCGATCACAATGAAATGTAACAAACGTGTAATAAAAAATATTTACAAGTTTCAGTCTTTTGCATGAAACAAGGATAGGAACTTTTATTTGTTTTCAAAGTTGTTAGATCTTCATAAATCATATCAAGAAAAACATATATAATCCACGTAGAAATTCAGTAACTTATTTAAAAGAAAAAATTCAGACCTTCATCTAAATATACTCCAAGTACATATTAAAAACAAACTTAAGAAAGTGATATAACTTTGTATGGACGGAACAATCATTTTCTTCTTGTGCTTATTTTGTTGTCTCAAAGAATTCCTAAGTAAATCGCAAAAACAAAGATTCAGTGAGAGCACGTCTCAAGTATCAATAACGGACATCACAGTTTCATGAAAAAGTTGCTTCTCGAATGTATGCGAGTTTAGAAAATAATGACCAATTAATTATAACAGTTCAACGAAATTCATCATGAAAGCTTTTCTCCGTGTCGACCATTTTGCTGCCAAGGAATAAGTCCATCTTGCTCAATATTTCCGGTAGATTTAGTTTGCCGTCGTTATTGAGATCCGATAACTCGATCAGATGTTGAGCTTCTTGAATCGCGTGCCTTGGATTACGAGGGTCAATGTACATCTGCAATCAAAACGTTTTGAAGTCAGATTTTAAAATTGTTGTATCAATTTATCAAAAAAAAGGTAATAATAACAATAAACAATTTTAATCACCAATAATTCAGATCGATTAGCTTTTCCATCTTTGTTCTTATCAATCAAGTATCGAAATTCCTTTCGTCTGTCTTCGCTTGCTCCAAAGTGCGCTTGTTTGTCTGACATTTCAAATCCGTTGGAAGGCAGACTGGCGAACTCATCCTCTGTGAGAAATTCATCAGCGTTGCGATCTAAAAAGCACACGGTTATGATTAATGCAAAAGCATCGGAGCAAATGAGGTTAAAATGAACTCATTCAAACTGACCAAATTTTTCGAGAAGTTCCTCAACCATTTGTAAGAGAGCCTTGTCGCTGCTTTCCGGATGAGTGAACGCTAGAAACTCGTCCAAAGTTAATTTTTCGGGGTCGTTTCTCGCTGCCTCCAACCAGCGGGCTTTGTCCCTCATAATTATTTCCTTGAGTGTCCGCGATAGTTCCACGTGCCTCTTGTTATGAGAAGTTATGTACAACTCGGAGAATCCGTGCTTACGTAAAAAGTACGCGTGGTATTCGTCCCAGGTGATTTGACCTGGACAATAATTTAACAACGCCAATCAGCATAACTTGTAAAAGTGATTAACGGCTTGAACTTTTTGCCAAGTCACAAATTACATTTTGTATACACAATAGGATCAAAAGGAACGAGCAATGAATAATTGCAACTGTTAGTCGAGCTCACTTCCTTTGATTTACAATTCTAATGAGTTCTAACAGGAGCAATCTTTCAGTTTATTGGACAGTCCTATGACACAAAAGAAAGCAAAAGTTCAGACCGTTTCTTGCGAATCTTTTTCAGTCCTCTTTTCTCCGTTCCTTTTCGTCGACAAATCAGATCATGTCATTTCATAAATCACATTTTTTAAATTAAAACGCAAATGCGAATACACTATTTGTAAGTCGAGGAAAGTACCGTCGCTGGGATGATTATCGATGGCCATAAAAAGTCCATAATTTTCTTTGATGGCTTGACTGATATGGTCAATTATTTTTGCATGGATCCATCGGGACAGTTCCTGGATATCCAAAACACTGTTCCCGTCCAGATCAGCGCGGATGAAAATGTCTTCGAGCAAATTTTGCGAATCCTCTCGAATGTCCATCTGGACCTCGGCGATCGGCTGGTCATTGGCGGTCAGCTTGACCAACTTCAACCGGCCGAATTCCTTTTGCATTATTGGCCCAACTGTAGCGCCCTCCAGTTCGTACATGAGCTTTTCGAATCGATCGTTGTGGCTGGATTTTTCCGCAATTGGCAATATGTTTCTGAGTTTAATCAAAAGTAGAGGCACGTAAATCAGAATTGGAACCATTATGGTCCAGCGGAGGCATCTCATTGAAGAGAGGCTTATTCTACACATCATACTTCCATTCTGACAAACAAACAAAAAAGTCATCGATTAAAAAAGTGTTGGCTGTAACAAGGTTTAATTTTAAGTTCAATTCATTGTTTGTTTTGGAAACCAACGAGTTACATTTTCCAAGTAATGTTTTTTCAATCACAAAATTGTAATAAAAATACGTTTTATTTTATTGTTTTTTATTGTCAATTTACTTTAATGGAATGAAATGATTCAACTTGTTTAAAAGATTTCCTAATAATTAACAATTGTTGTTGAAGCTTCCATCCAATTTTGAGACCGTCTAACGAATAACTTTCCGGTAAGGAATAATTCGTTGACGAGTTTCCAATACCAGATTATTCGAGATTTAACTGGTAATGGGGACTTCAATTTTTGCAGACTTTGATACATTATGAATAATTATAGATTGAAGTATTGAAAATATTTGTTAATGTCTAAATTTGTACACTCTTCGTTTACATGATTTTAACAAGATAAATGTATATTGTTATTGTTATTTATTCAGTTAAACTGACCTCTAGAATCAATCTAACATGTGGTACTTTGAAATAAATTTTTATCAGAATTGCAATCGCCAATATCTATTTGCAATAAATATAGATAGATTATTTATTTTACTCACTCACGAATTGGAATTTGTTTAAATTTTTTCCTCAATATGGCAATTGTAAACTTTTTTCTCTCCAATTGACAAATGTTTTCCTGGTATTTTAAAATCTAATACATAATTTATTTTCAATACATCAAATTTAAAAATCTTCTAATGAGCAATAACAAAAACTTTGACATTCTAATATTGATAAAATGAATAACGATTTCAGATTTTGTTAAATGTCAACATGTTGTTGATACAAAAAGTTTCATAGTAAGACTGTATAAAAAATTGTACATAAATTATCATTATTTTTGCAAAAATGCAAATCACATTGTTCCTACTTACTTGATACTTAGAATCTTCTAATCTTTCTACACTCACCGAGACATTTATTTTCGTCTTGTTTAAATCGTCCCATTCAGAGATTTTCATTCACAATTTTTGCCCCGGACAGTTACACTTTCAAGCCCAATTTGCTTCAGCGAACTCATCCGCAGTGTTGTATAAACTCGACGATTAAAAAGGACACATTTTTGTTCATTTTTTCTTTCACACGTGAATGTTTCATGTTGCCTTCAGTGAGATGCACAGTCGCAGGTCGCGACGTTTTTACCAGCCAGCAAACAGGTCGGGACTAGAGGACTCGCGAACGTGTACAATATTATTGATCCACTTTCACCGACTTGTTTCAACCATGTGTACGCTCTCCTTCTCTTTCACACAATCAAATCTTGCCAATTCGTATCAGTCAGCTAAATACCAGTGCTGAATTTTTATTAAAACTAAAAACTCAGCGACTATATATCCAATCCTTGAATTATTGAAACTAAAAATTAAAAAAGAAAAAGAAAGTCACGCTGTTAAGAAATATCATCTTTATTTTGTGGTTGTAGGAAAAACATTGCGTGGTAAAAAAGATACAATGGTTAAATACAAAAACCAAACAATTGAGAAACAGTAAAAGTAAGAGCCAAATCTAATTACAGATCCTTAAACGAATCTAAACATTGCATATAACATCGCTCGTTATAAATTACCTAATACTGCTTATAATGTCATAGAGAGGCGTTTAACTAAGGTACTTGATAAATAACCAATTTACATTTTACACTGTTATCTTACATTGAAGTTCGTATTAGAAAACAGTTATTTTGCATAAAGTCAAAACTTTTCGGAGATTATGATGCTGGTGCTTTTAATATTATCTGTTGACTTTTCACTGTCCATATCGAGGGCAAGGTTTGTGATTCCTTGGAGCGTTGCCGGGCTGGATTTACGATCTAGGGTGAGCAGACTTCTGATTGGCGGACTCAGGAGATCCTGATCTAATTCCATCGGGTCTTGAAAGCCTGTCAAATAACTGACCAACGTTCCAACGAGGACCGTCGTCATGCAACCGATTGCACTGTACCATAAATAATTTATCTGCAAATTCAACAGTCCAAAATTGAAGCAAAAAATAATTTAAACCTTGCTCGCTACAACTTAGCCACCAAAGTATGAAGAGAATGTTTTTTATAAAATTCATCTACCTTATAAATAAATAATACTCCATCATCATCAGGAACTGGTTCAATAATAGGCATAGTAGTGTTTAGAAGACAGGAACAATTGTCAGTGAAGAGTGGTTTAGTTTCAAGATGAATTTTACCGTTGAGTGTAGCCACTTGAGCTCCTAAACCAATCCAAGCCACAAGAGCTAAACTTGTTATGGATCCGACCAAAGCTCCCTTAGCGTTCGCCCAAGGGACACACATTCCAAGAGTGAACAAACCCAGCGTCACACCACCCACCATCCCGTTAAACGATAAGGCGACCTGTCACAAAATCATTCCCACATTAAAATCACTCAACTTGTCCTTTCTTATTTTACAGATGAGAATGCTCTACCTGCAGAACTCCTCCCAGTCTTTCAACAACGAAAATAAGGGCGAAACTGAGGATACCAAAGAAGATACTGATACATTTTGCATAGCAAGCTCCTTTGTTGGGTGTGATTTCTATTTTGAAAATGCCTTGCAAAATGTCCTCGCAGGTGATGGCAGCTAGCGAGTTCATTGCACTGGCGACAGTTCTACAAACAAAATTAAAACCAAATTGTTATTATGTTCTTGCGTTGATTGTGGTCGTTTGTATTGATTAATTATAATTCTTTTCAAACGCTTGACTTTGTTCTTGACTATTGTTCTTTGAACAATAATGTTTGGTACCTACCCCAGTGACGCAGCGAAGATGCCAGCGACAAAAAATCCAGGGATTCCCTTGTACTCGCTCATCTTTTTCATTACATAAAATGGTAGCAGTTCGTCCTGTGCTGTGATTTGCTGTGACCCCACAGGATCGCAATATTTATATTCACTGAACAGGACCATGCCAGTGAGGAAATTTATGGTGTAGATAAGAATGAGACCAAGGGATGAAACCCACAACGCGCTGAAATTTATAAAAATGATTATTATCAATTATTGCATGCTTGATAACAAAAAAGTTGAATTAATTTTTGTTTGTACGCCAACCTTCTAACTTGACTGATGTTTTCAACGCTAAGGTACTTCTGAATCGAGGCTTGGTTACTGCAGAACATTGTGAGCCAATAAAAAGTACCTCCAATGACTACGGACCAAAAATTGTGACCTTTGGTAGGGTTGGGGTTCATGTTGAACAATTGGATTCTTCCAGTTTCCAAATTGTCAGCCCAAATTTGAGCCATTCCTCCAGTCCAGAAAATACCCATACCCAAAATTAGGAACAAGGAACCCAGGAGTACGGCCGCTTGGAATGTGTCGGTCATTATGACCGCTTTCATACCACCCTGTGAACATTTTACCAGATTATAGAAATGACAAAAGATCAACTAGAAAAATAAAATGAACAATTAAAACAAGATCTTACTTGTGAGGCGTAAAAGATGCATACTATATAGACTAGAGTAACTGCAACATAGGTGTTCAATCCAGTTACTGAAAAAACAATATTTCTTAAGTTGCAAAATGCTTTGCATCATAATCAAAGGTGACATTATGTTACATCGTTATGATAATGAGACAATTTTTTTGTCACTCATTTTGCTGAGACAATTAAAATTTCTTTGGCTGTGCGGAACAAGGAGGTATTTTTCATTCATCAATGTTCGACTAAATTCAAATTCCAAAACTTGAAATTCTGAACAACATTTTTAGAATTCTTTCAACAAATTTGACGTCAGTTTTTTTTTGGAATAATAAGGTTAGTTTTTTGGATAATATTTTACTTTATATTAAATTCAGAATCGCAAAATTAGTTGTACTAAGCTTGTTCAGAAAAGTATAAAACTTTTTATTGTTACATATTTTTGTCTATGTAAAGTTTGATAATGAAATGAGAAGAAAAAAGATGTTTAGCCAAATTAGTCAACTCTACTTGAATTGAAATAACAGTCGAACAAAATTCATTTTGTTGAACTTTGTTTGTGTTTAAAAATTGAAAAACGTCTTACCGTGACTTAAAGCTAGAGCAGGTGCGTAAACAGCAACAGAAGTGTACAAAACCATCTGCAGCATGTAGAGAAAGCTCGCGAGCAATCTGCAGTGGTGATTGAAGCGTAAATTTAAGTATTCGTAGCTGGACGTTAATCTCAGTTTCATGTACACCGGTAGATAAAATTTTGAAGTCAGTGGAATTATCAGTAGGAAGCAAATACAGATCATCCAGAATTGAGTACCCTAAATTAAAAAAAAAAAAACAATTTTAATTATTTGATTATTCCAATTAGAAATTTGTTTGTTAAAAATAAAAACAAAAACAAACAAAGACCAGAATTCTTACATTGGTATACATCTCGACAGGGTTGCCAAGCAGTTCGATAGCCGTTATAAAACTAGCAGCTAAAGACATGGCCATGGGGAAGGTGCCCATATCGGAACCGCCGAGCAAAAAATCGTTGCTGGTCTCTTGCTTTTTGGTGAAAAAGCCGTAAAAAGTTCCGATGAGACAAGAGATGACCAACATCGACCCCAGAACGGAGTAATCTGGCCACGAAAAGTAGCCCATGGTTTCGGTTTCGGTATCATTGCAGCTGTCCAAAATAATTTCGTTTTCTGAACGCCGCTGCTCGGCCGAAGATGCGGATAGAGCAAAAAAGAAGATGAATAGTCGCAGTCTCATATTCTAAAATTTGAAAATCAATTCTAATCAAGTTGGAACTTATCAATAATAAATGAATCGTAAGATTAAATAAAGATCAAGAAATAAAAATTGAAATGAATTTGAAATCAGCGCAAATTAAATTTCCGCGTGGAATTTAACCAAGTTATTAAACGGGATGAACTTTCGTGACTTTCGGTTAAGTGTTTGAATTTGCTGTCGTGAAATATTTACACTTGACTTTGGAGTTGCCCCCGACCGATGACGTCACGGGGACGATATTTGAGAAAAAAAAAGGTCCAGAGCCAATGTGTATCGGCAGATTGTTGTGATTGAAATCGATGAGTTGTTTCAATGGTTCGATTTCAGTTTTTATTAGTTAGTCCTCGAACGACAATTTCATTTTTTTTTATTGAAAGCACAGATTCAGACTACTTGCAGACCGCGGATAAAATTGGTTAAATCTAGATTCAAATAGTTGAAATCGGTTTCCACTGGGCAGAATTGATTTCGCGAATATATTTCAAGCTTGGAAAAATATGTTCTTTCACTCTTAATTACGTATTTCGCGATTAAGAAGTGGGCTTATCAGCACCGCTTACGATTTCTATCGTGGGACATTTTTTCAATTTTTCTTCTCTTCACCATGCTCGATATTTTATTTTGTCGAAAACATAAACACCCTCTCAATGATTTATGCATATTTTATGAAATTTAAAATTTTCTATCGTGCATGAAAATTCGTTGAAATTTTTTACTTTCTGCACAGGTTTTTTGCAAAGGAAAAAAACATGACAAAATTCTCAGTGAAAATAATATGAATGAACGTTTTTTGAAACTAATTTTCAACAAGTTTAGAGAAATGTTTTACAAAATTTGATGGAAACATTTGCTTAAAAAGTTACTTACGTTTTTATCAGGTACTTGAGAACTCAAAAATCCGTTAAACTTAGAATTGAGGGGTTGAAAATTTTTTGTTGAACTGCAAGACACAGCCTAACCCCTGTCGGAGGGTGATAGATATAAGAACGTGCGGAACTGCAATTGGATGATCTTGCTTGTTTTTTTCATGTAACGCATAAATGTAACTTGAAAAAGTTTCGTAACTTTGAAACTCGGCAGAACTGTTTTGCGATTGGCGCGCGAATTTTGATTCGAAGCCAACTTATCAGTTGATATGCAAAAAAAAGGAATTAAAATAGTTGGAATAGTTTGAACTGGTGGAAGAGTCTTGACCGCAAACACGTTTGCGACTTATCAATGCGTGCAACCACTTGGCTTGATTTTTCGAGTAAGCTTGTTTTATATGAGATCCGAAATGTCCCCACCATTAGGCGCAAAACGTTTTGTTTAACGAGACTGCACCCCGGCGCTCGCGTTGATGTAATATTTCAGCGGTTCACGATTGCGTTAAATAACAGCTGATTTAGTTGAACATCGTTTCGTCACTGTTATTAGAAGTGCACCTGTAACAATAATATTTACTTCATTAAACAACTTGCGGATTCCTACTTTTTCTCGTGTGGTTTTTCCAACTCTGTCATTCGACAATCAACAAATTTTATATGCAATTTATTATATAGTCATGGATTACTTTGATGAATTACAAAAATAGTTTTTTGAATTTTCCAAAAGTTGTCATCCATTATTTCATTTTTTGATTGAAAAATTGTTTGTTTATTAATTAACACCAAATTGTGAACATTGAAATTACCCGAATTTCAATAGATTTTTAGTGTTGACTTAAAAATTGTAAACTATTGGTTCATTACCAATCAGAAATTGATACCGATAAAAATTTGACTTTGGAATAACAAACGTGTTTACAAACCAAATAACCCGAATTCTTTTTTTTTAATGAGACCAAGTGGAGTATGGTGTGATGACAAACAATACATTTTCATTTTTTATCGCTTTGAACTCGGGTTTATCAAGAAATTTGACATCAAATATTTACAAATGATTTTTTCAATGTTAGAATTAGATTTTGTCTCAAACAAATTTTTCCACATAAATAAATTTGAAAATGAAAGAATTAAATGTATATGTTAAAAAATTTATAAGGAAGATTTCTTAGGATAATAAAAAGAGAAGGAATTTTTAAACAAAATCAAAAAAATGTACAATTTTAATTATTGTTCATGTTTTTGCGCACTCAATAATTTGTTCACTGGTGATTATTAAGCTTTTATAAAGATTTATTGGGAATCCAGAAATGAAAAAATTAATACATAACTCGAATTGACCACAACGAGCATCGAAGTGATACAACCAAATTATTTTGATTGTGCGAGCGCACGCGTTACGTAAAATAATAATTAAAAAAGTGACTCAGCCATCATATGTCAGACGGTGTACGATTCTTTGACACTGATAGCGCAATGCAAAGTCATAAAATTATGTCTCGTTGATTTGCATTGTCCGATTACATGTCTTTGTGATTTTCATGGCTGAAAATAATCAGTCTTCCTAATGCCTATTAAATAAACAAACAAACAAATAAATTTTATTCGAACAAATTTTTCCGAACCTTTTAATGAAGTTTCTCTTTATACAATTTTCACAATAACAAATCCAATGTAAACAAAAACACACAAAGAAGCCAGTTTTGTGGTTCTTGTAAGAAAAATCCGGAATTTCCGAGACAAAGTTTGACGACATTTTGAAAGGACACTTTTTGCAGAGTGAGATAAGTAGGAAGAAAAAAAACGAGGGTGTCCAAATGTTCCGTAGTGTTGATGATGGAAAAAGCGACAATCGCCCGGATAGGAATTGTAACCAGTTTGAACTGGCGTCGGTTGGTTGATGTCGTTGTAAAAACGACGCCTTGGAGTCCCGCAATTTTATTAATAATCGCATAATTAGTGTACTCTGATGTGCTGCAAAATTCGTCGCCACGGTTGAGACTCCGCGTTATCTTTCATCGCTTTTTCGCACCCGGAAAATGAAAACAAACAACACCACATCTGTCAATGATGTCAAAAACCAGTTTTTTCTGACTCCAAGATCCGATCAATCAAAAAATTGCAACTCCAATTTCGAATTTAGCGCCTTATTTTCTTGGACCGATCAATGAAAAACTCAAAAAACTAAAACGTTTTTCTTTTCTTGTCGAAGAGTGAGTTTCGTTTACTTTATTGGAGCTAACCTAAATTTTAGGTTAAGTTTATTTCAAACACTTTTCATTATTTGCTTGATTTTTATTTTTGATAGTAATTATGATTGTTTATTTGATGTTGAAGACAGTAGACAAAGGTAAAAAATGATACGAATTGTGAAGTGACGTTAATTATGATGAATCAATTTCTGGTGACAGTGAGCTTGAAACAATTTTTGTAGTTATGCAATAAAAAAATGAATTGTCTTAGCATCATATATGAACATGCGGATCAATCATTTCTCAACAATAAATTGGCCTTTATCATTATTCCGATTTAGAGATAGAAAATTTTGCATGTAAAAATTAGAAAAGGTAATGAAACTCGATGATAATTAGAAATTCGAATTTAAATTATGAATGAATTCATTGACAATTTGAATTGATTGATATATTTTGATGGTCGTTGATTTAAACGTGGACATTTTCGTTAATGTATCAAAGTTGGATTTCATTGTCATTCATTTATAACTTAAGCAATATTAATACCGGAAATAAACGCAGAAACCATGCTATAATTAGGAAAACATCATATAACAAAATTTGATTTAATCGTGATTATGTTATTTCCTTCAAAAACTCCAAGTTATTATCAGATGGAGAAAAAATTGACGGGAACCAATTTTTAATCATCAAATGGTTTGCAATTAAAAACAAACAAAAATTCGAATCAGGAACCTCAAAATTAAAGTTTTATGTATTTCACAAGGTAACGTAAAATGCAACGATAAAACTTTTATTCGATATCCAATCAGAGTTCATTATTGCATCTCCTATAAATTTCTTCTCAAACTGTTAAAAAGTTATCCAATAAAAATTTAACAGTGTTTGACAATCAATTACAATCAATACAATAGTTTATTTTACCAACGACATCAAGGCGTACTCTTTTCTGATTGCCTTGAAATGTTTACAATCATAATTAATAATTAACATGTATTTGCGTCAACAACATGGTAATTTTCTCATGATATGAAAATACAAAAAGAACATAAATAAAAAAACCGACTGATTGAAAAACTAAAAATTGTAAATCAACAAACACACGAATAAAAGTTTATTTTCATTTTGCAAATATATATAATATATAAGAATAAATATAAATATATTTATTCTTCTTGTCTTGTGTTTTGCAGTCGAAACAAACTTTGGAAAAAAGTGATTAAATTCAATTGGTTTTTCAGGTAAAAGATTTTCATTGGAAAAGGTGATTAAGTGATTAAATCGGGTGAAAAACAAAGATGAATCAAAGGCACCTAGTGTACACAAGACATAAAAAACCGTGCGACATTTAAATTTTTGCCGTCTCCCCCCGTCCATCCCCTATGTGTTTACGCTTGAAGTTTCGATGGAAGAATGCGATTTAATACACGCGCAAATCGATGACTGTCGTTTGTTTCGCCGTTATTCATAATTACGATGCGCTCATTTTATTATCCTCAAACTAGTTTTTTGAGATCGAACCGGATTAATCTAAGAAAACCGTGATGCTGAATATTCCCACATCTTTGTCGGAAACCGATGCGTGAGCGAACGTAACTTTTTTTGCAGTTTCAATCAAACTTTAAATCAGGGTCAAACAACCGCTTAGCTGCAGGAAGATATTTCCAGAACTTCACAAATTTTATTGTTTCCGTACAGCTTTCAATGACATGTTATTTTTCTTTTCAATAATTAAAAAGTGGATGCAACAATTATCAAAGTTGATTTTTTATTGATACAAAATGAAAATCACAAAGTTATAATTCGGGATTAGGAGACTGGTAAATGTTGAAGTTTTTTTTAATTTAGTACTGTATGGATCGTTTAGTCATAATGTCATCTAAGATTGTTCGCAATTCCTCGTCCTCTAAACGGCCTTCTAAACTTGGGATCAGACTTTTTGCCTCCTCGGGACTCTCCGGACAGAGATTGGCAATTGCCGCGAGCTCAAATTTGTGAAGCTTTTTCTGACTTAGTAGACTGGAACAAAAAAATTCACTCGTTTCAACAAATTGACGAACATTAATTTTAATAATTTCAATGTAAAGATGAAAATAATTACTTTCTAACTGCAGCAATTGTGACCTCATTTTTGAATTTTCGAAACCTGTTGGTGTAAGTAAGACTTTTCATAAAAGCTTCGGAAAATTCCTGCTCCTCTTCGGCTGACTCGTTTTGAGCCTTACGATGTTCTAGAAGCATGTGGACTTCTGATATGAGCAACGTATCAGCGTTTTCGAATTCTGCAAGGAACAAAATTATAAAAGTGAAGAAAACTTAAAGTACATTTAACTTTTGGTCAAATCAAAAATCTTAGCATGTTCGATCAAATGATACCATTTTGAAAATATTAGTCAAGAAAAAGACACTGTTTAAAAAACATAACATTTTATTGATACCACCCTTAACAAAAACAGTCTTTTACATATTTACATTCATACAAAAAAATACAATGTTCCAGTGATTACTAATTACTAATTAACAGGCTTATTGATAAACCCCCGTTCGGCCAGAAAGTCATAAATTTTCCTCGTCTTGTTGACATCAATCTTGAGCAAGACCCGTGCCTGAGCCAGCCTGAGCGATCCATATTTTTTGTTCTCCATCACAAGCTGGTGTCGAAACTCAAGATAACTCTGCGGAATAAGTCGAACTGTCGAGCACAGTTCCTTCTCTTCCGGTGTCAATTTGTCGTACATAGGAAGGCCCTGGATTTGCAGAGGCGGTGGTATTTTTCTTTGCGAATTCGTAGGTGGCGCCACGATCGGGACAACGCTATTAACGTTGACGATACTTTTCCACGAGTACTCTCCGCAACTCAAATAATTTCTCCTATCCTTTTCGAACTCCTGTCTGATCTTCTCTAGCGTCTGGTACACAGGGACGCTGGAAAATTTGCTGAGACCATTTCGGCGGAACTCCAACAACCTGTTGATGTAACTCTTGAGTTCGCCAGCTCGGTGCAGGCCTTCCAGGATATAGTCAAAGTCCAATCCACTTGTGAGCTGCATAAAAACTGCAAGTCGGTCACAAGTGGCTCTTCCAATGGTCGTCTCGTATCGCTGCAGGTCCCTCATCGTTTTGCGAAACGCCATCAAGCCATGTTCCCGAATCACTCTCTTCCTCCTGAACCGTTCTTTCAACCGGTTATTGTACGACGAGAGCAGCGCCACCTGGAGACTTTGACCCAGCTCGAAATTCAAGTCGCCTTTTTGGAATTCGTTGTACTTCAAATCGGAAATCAAAAGTTCTGCGTGGTTGTCAAAGTTGACCTCAAAGTCTGATCGCACAGCGTTGTAACCAGCTAACAACTTGTAGTTGGAGCTAGTGGGTGCAAAACGAGGAGGCTCATCGAGGTCTTCTACCTTGAACAAGAATGGGACCGGTTCGGTTTCGACAGGTCGGTTGTCACGAAATTTGGGCAGTTCAGGAAGGCTCTGGTGGTCGATGTAGTGCTCGTGGTAGTGACTCCGACACTCGTCGATGGTTTTTTCGCGCATACGCCGCGAGATGTCGCTCCAGTTTCCGTAACCGCAGCTGAGTAGCATGTCCAGGAGTTGGAGTTCTTGGCGGGCACTCCAGCCGGAGTTTTGAATGAGGGGGAACTCGTTGCGGATGATTAGGTAGTCGTGGTGGTTCTCGTGGCTGTTGACTTCGGCGCCGCGAGAGAAACAGGGGGCGCACAGATCGACGTTTTCACAGATGGCGCAGCGAATGTAAGGCTCGCTCAGAAGGGAGTGACAATGAGCGCAGGTCGACTCGCTCGACTGCTCTCGCTCTGCAAGAAGATGACTCTTTTGATTATTTAGGATCACTCAATTTATCAAAGTACACTCCGTTTATCAAAATCTGGTTTTTATAGAAAAGAGATTTTGGTCGCTGTAACCTTTCTTTATTCAGTTGTCAATATTTGAAAACATTTAAAATGTTACATTTTTTAGCAAGATCTGTAACATTGAAGAAGAATTATTGATATAGTTTCTTTGTTCAGCTTTCAATGTTTTTGAACATATTTTGTAGGTTATTAATAAGAAATACAATTTTGTTTTGATAAAGGTTTTGATAAATTGAGTGTGCAGACGGAACTTTCGCAACAAAAATATAGTTCTATATAATCGATCGTACATAAGTATTTGTTTGTGTACAATTCTTATGATCTAACCTCAAATTATTGAAATTGTTTTCAACTAAAATACAACGCAAGTTTGATTCGTCGTACTTAGTATTCGTTTAAATTTCAAGATACATAAATCATATCATTTGATCGAACTTCATTTGTTATTTTATAACAATGGTAATGGCACTGTCATGTTTGGTTATCAGCAATTCAAACAGTTGACTTTCAAACAATTACCTTTTGGGAATTTCAAATCCGCTGCATCTTCGTCATTCATGTTTGTTAAAGCTGGATTCGCCATGGTTGTTATCTTTTCTTTTGCAATAAATATAATATTCACGAATGTTGATAAACAACGTCGGCGGTTTTTAATTTTCACACAGTTTTCACCAGTTTTCACACAAACGAAAAACAATGTTTCGCGGTGTACAATGGCTATGATTTTGCCTCCTATCGGAAGAATCGCACAATTTTTTAGTTAGCTTCTACCTTATCGACTGGAGGTAAATAAAAAGATGAAAAATTCAAATGTTTGTGTTACAAAAATGATACAAGATTTGTTATCAATAAATCTTACTTTTTCGAATCAAAATTATCAATATTTTGAACACCAATTGCGATTTTTCGCGCCAAAATGGAATCCATTTGTTATCATTTTATGCGAATTATCGCAAAAAAGTGGAAAAAAACATTATTGGAAAAATTACAGAGAAAATAACAAAAAAAAGTTTGTTGACTATTTTGTCTTAATTTAAATAAATAAAAGTTTAATTATATTTTAAAATTCATTAACTTTTGGTAAAGAAAATGAGAGCAAATGAAAACAGCTTTGAGGTTCATATTATATAAAGAAAGATTGAAAAAAGTAAAACCAATAGAAACCCGAATAAAAAAGAGTAGTAGACGAACAGCAGATAGAGAGCGTATATATTACTGTTTTCCCTCATTTTCCCTGTTCAATATTCTGAATTTTGCTGTGAAAAATAACGATTGAGACATGATGATGGCGGTTTTCTCCGTTTGAAAATAAATAAAAATAATCTGTTGCAAAACTGCTTTCAATCTTATTTTTTATTATATGCCTGAAAGGGTGAATTTTAATCCATCTATAAATAACAAAGGATAAAAAATGTTTCCATACACTTTTTTTCATCAAACATCTCAACTTCTTTAGTGCCAAATAAAACACAATGACCGGGTATAAAATTTATCAAGAATTTTCCAGATGAAAAATGAAGCTTTTAAAATTGTAACTTTTTCTTACAACTTACGAACAATAAAGTTTAAAGTTAGGAATGTATTTTTTATCACACTCTATTTTCATAGCTAATTTTACAGCTGAGAGTTACAGTACAATCATTTTAATTTTATATTGACGTTTATAAAATTGCAAAAATTAAAAAATAATGTAACAACAAAACCATAATTTTTTATAGAGGAGTTAGGAGTTTCAAATCTTCTTGAAAGAAAAGTTTTGGCAAAGTGCAAGAAAAGTGTAATTAGATAGAACTCAATGATTGAATATAAATTATAAAAATATTTGTTTACATATAAGTTTAGAAGTAAATAAAAGTTTTGTTTACAATGAGAGGGGTGACCTTGAGATAAGGGCAAACAAACGAGACGAATTATTATAGAGAGAGAGAAAAAGAAAGAAAAACGACAGAAAATGGTGTGAAAAGAAGGTCTGGAGTGCGAGCACGAGAGTGACGCAGAGCACGCAGAGTGACGTCTCGGATTATCTGGAAGCTCCATTTGGCCGGGAGCAGCTCGGGCGTGCTCGGGCCTGCGTAGCGATAACGGCCGAAGAGTCGCACGGCGCCGGCGACGGAGGCTCGCTCGCGCGGACGGGGTCAAAATATGCTCAGTGTATTTGAAACAAGCATGCAACGTGCCGTTTGTTTGCGCGCGCCTGCCACCGACGAGGAGGACGTGCGCGTGTGATTCGCGTAGTGTGCAATCCTCGCGAGCCTTTCCCGTCAGCGGCCTTGCCTGTCTCCGTCTCGCACCAGTGCAGTTTGCCCCGTCAGACCCGATCATGCACTTTTCCCCGCGGAACACACGTTAACCTCTCTGTGTCCGTTTGTTTACCGGCGTTCCGTTTTTATTTTCGTTCAGTGTCGTGTTTGTGTGCCAAACAGATTTTCAACGTGATTTTCCTCAAAGTGAGTAGTAACCCCTCCTCCCTCTTGTTCCCCCACCCCTTTCCCGCAGCTTGACTCACATCAACTTTTTGTTTATTTGTTTTGCTTTTTTTCTGCTCGTCTTATTTACATCCAACCTCGTTTATTTTCAGTTTGACAGTTAACTTTTGCGATTGTCTGGATTTTCAGTGCCATACACATTTGCATCAATAATTCATGCAAACAAGTCTACTGTATCATTGCCAAGGAATGCCGCGGAATAATTGAACTTTGCTTGAAATATTGAAGGGAAAATTAGACGACTTTACACTTTGGTGTGACGTGTGAACAAATATTGTGTATTTGAAGTTGTTGTTTTTTCGATAATTGAAAAGTTTTTCTGCGTCCACAATATTGATTCATTAATACAACCTCTTATCAGTTGAATCAATAAAATGAACTTGTAGATAAAAGTTCAATTGAGTGGAAGAACGGCCAGAGACCATTGAGTATCTCATACAAAAACACCTGCAAAATTAAGATATTACATTAGAAGTTAAACTTAAATCATACAGAAACGTTCTGTCTCTCTCGCACAGTTTACTTACTTTTCAATTCTCCTTATTCAGTAACAGGAAAATATTTCAGCTTGAACAAAATCAATTTCCATTGCAAATTGTTGACAAAACATTCGAATGCGATATTTTTGTTTATTTACGTTCGTAATTCAAACGTTTTATCGATAATTTGTTATGAAAACAGACTTTTCAGCTGAAACATTCTCCTGAGATTACTAAATAATCAAAGGAACAGCTAAACTGTGTAAGAGAGAGATAGATTACTTCAAAAAAGATAGCAGATTGATTTTTATTAGGAGAGAAAAATTTCGAAACGTCCCTCTCGAAAGCAATACATAAACTGAATATAAAACCATGAAATTAACTCAGAGCCAACGTTGGGGAACAAGTGGAACTGGATGAAAAAGCAGGATCATTGAGATTCCGAACAAAACACCTGAAAAATCAATATCCTTGATTATATCCCGAAAAGGTGGGGAAAAAAAAGTTCTCTTCTGCCTCACACACGGACTGATTGAAAAGAGTTGAACCTCACGAGGGACTGCAGGGTAGCAAAGTCTGCAAGTCGGCCAGCTGGAATTGAATGCGATCCAAGAAGCATCAGGTTAAATGAATCATTGAAGTTGGTTTTGTAACGCCGAACGATATTTTATTTCGCAAGTACTAATACAAGCCGATCGGACGTACCTATGTAAGATTGATAGCTATCTGCAGTGTGATTTAGAACGCATACATTAACTCGGCTGCTTTTGTTTTCAGCTGGACTTTCTGTCAAGCGACGATGAATATTGCCGCCAAGCTTAAGGGATATGCTCGATAATGCACGTCCCGGTTCTCGTGATAAATGAATCAACACATGACCACTATTAGTCGAGCAAAATTGTCATCATCGATCCCAAAGATGAACCCCGTTTAACCTCTTACAAGAAACTGAAAAGAAAACTCGAGTGACAACAAAACCTGGCTATTTATTTTGACGTAAAAGTGCAGTATCTCTTACAAAACGTACTGTCGTTTTTCATCCGTTTCGTTTATTCTGAAATGGGCTTTTGTGTACATAAAATTGAGCAAGTAAAAGCGATAGGATTAAGATAATGATAAAAGAAAAAAAGAACAAATCGTACAATCGTGAACTAGTTTCAGTCGATGGGACTGAAAAAAAGTACAAGTTTGTAATCCCAGGGATCGATTACAAAATTAAACGACGATGATTATAGTGAAAAGAAAAAAAATTTGTAAACAAGGTTTTATGATAGGGTTCGACTTTTGAAGTATAAAACGACAAACATGGATAACCGAGCACAATTCACTTGTTTTCAATGTGGTCTACAAATAGGCGCGTATCTGAAGACGATCAATTGATTTCTGGACGGTTACGAAAACGAAACATCATGGTCTAAAAGCCGTGGAATTAAAAAGTCGCTGCACGGGCCAGTGAAATTCGGTTCAACAAATATTTGTTTTCATTTTGGGCCGATGTATTCAATTTGTGGCTTGGGGTTAATTAATGTTCGGTAATTAATCGTCCGATAAATATCGGTCTTGATTAGTGCAAAATCAGGATGTTTGCACTTGGTAATTTATTAGAGTACATTAGAGCTGTTTATCAGCAGAATTGCCAACGAGATTAGATGTATTGGAGATCCAAAAGTAAGGATCTGATAAATAAATTGTCGAGCGTAAATACTGAAAACTGCAGCGCATTATTTCAACACGCCCGTGACACAGCATTAAGGCTGCGAGAAAAGGCAACTTTTCTCCATCAGAGTGTGTCGTGCATTAGACGATGTATTATTGATAACACAGGCTAGACGTGCGCGCCCAACTTGCCCCGTACTCTTCCATGTCAAAATTGACTCGGCCATAAATTTTCGTTGCTATTGCCGAGCTAAACTTGTTATAGATTTTTTAAGTACCAAGTTCTATCTACTTTTTCTTTTTCTCTTTCATCCTTGTTGTTGCTTAAAGACCAAATTTATTGTTTACCAAATTAATATCTGGACTGGAAAGCTTGCTGAAAAGTTAATCTTATAAATGTCTGGAAAAAGTGGTGGAGGGGGAAAAGAGGGGATTATAAGTAGAAATCAAGAGTCGTTCAATTAAGAAATGAAAAGATTGAACGAAAGGTACGAAGGAAACGTGAATTCAGAGATCGCCCATTGACATGTGAGGCTGATCCGGCGAAGCCTTAATATTAACCTATAAATGGCGACGCAACACGAGATCGAAAAGCCCCTGAGCAACAGAAAGTGCTTGAAAAACACGGCGCAACGTGAAGCGGACAAATTTATGACGGAGACAATTGGCGGGTCAAAATGTGCGAGTGTGTAATTTCTGATGAAAAGTATACCGGTTCACGAATTCTCCGCCTTATAGGAACATGAAAAGAATTCAGTCCAGACAATTATTTTTGTACGTCGGATTGCGTATGAAGTAATTTCACGAAGAGCGCAAGGCCGAATCGATACGGCTCGGGATTGGCCAGGCCAACGAACTTTGGGTCGAATTTCAAAATAAAACTCCACCAACTTTCCTAACCTTAAAAATAAACACTTTTGATAACGAAATCAGCATTTATCAACTTGATTGTAAGTCAAATCAGTGACTTAAAAGCCAAAACAGATAACTCAATTCTCAGAATTCAGGGGAGATTCTCATCTTTTCGAAATTAACCATTTTTGTTATTTCACATTTTGGGTTACTTTACACTTTGGGTTCAATAAATCTAGACACACCCTTCAAAAAATTAACTCTTTTTTAAGTTGAACACCTTTTTTGAAATTTAAGAAGTCATAATTTTTCAAATTTGTTTCAGTGGGAATTGAACTTAGGTCCTTCAGCAATAATTCAATTTTTGCACTGAGCCAAAGTGGTTAAAATTTGATTAAAGAAGTATGATAAATAAAAGAATGAAAATAAACGAATAAAAATCGAAAAAATGGAAACAAAAACTAGATGTTTGAATTAGTTATTTTGAAAACAATTTGTTTAAATTTGTTTCAGTGGGAATCGAACTCGGGTCCTTCAATAACAATCGAGGCAATTTTTGCACTGAGCCAAAGTTGTTAAAGTTTGATTAAAGAAGTATGATTAATAAAAGAAAGGAAATGAATGAAAAAAAAAATCGAATAAAATTGGTCCAACATTTGATGATTGTAAGCAAACATTTCAACAGTCTTGGCGTCAAATTGGCATCTGGAGCGATTTCGTTTGAAGTGGCAGCAGTTCCCCTTCATGCGTTATTTATTTGTTCTCGTCAGCACGAGTTGAGTTCCGCATAAATTACGCGGGACCTGTCCAGTCAAATAACATACATTTGCCGGCCAATAGCATTTGATGCGAAATTAGGCGTAATCGGTTCGATAATTCAGCTGATGGAGACACTCAGCCTCAAAATTCTGTCCCATTCCTTTCACCATGCCAAAAACCTTGAAACCGGCATTTGAACTTTGTACGTCGAAAATAATTTATGAAAGCGCGTTAAAAGTTGGGAAAACTTTTGTGTCGAAAAAAAAAGTGGCGACAAAAAGTTAAGATAAACAATGACGTACTGGGAGGAGACTGAGGTTTTAGACAAATGTTTACATTGAATCGGAAGATATTTGGAATAATGAAACAAGGCGAATTAAAATATTCAAATTGGCTGTGACACAAAGAAGAAGAATTTTTCCGATTGATGATCGATCAAAATCGTCGCTCATGAATAAAACATGGCATTTCATTTGCGTTCGACTGTGCGCTAATTTAACGTACATAAATCACAATATTTGTCCCCGGTCAGTTAATTATCTTGACAGTGATCGCAGAAGGGATTACTACTGATTTCGCGTTCGTCAACCCGACTCGATCGCAAAAACCCATCGTCACAAAATTCAACAACTATCCAATCAAACGCTTTTCGCCTCACCGGAACTGACCTCGCTCAACCCAACCCAAGATGAACCGACGCCTCCCTTTTTCTACCACTTTTTAATCACCTTTTTCAATCCCTCAAATTCGCAATCAAACTTCAAAACAAATAACAAAGAAAGTTTCTTCAATCACTAAAACCAATACCAATCAATTATTTGTCTACTTTGATTGTTTGCTTAATTTTTATACTTAACAATTTTTAAATTGCAAAAAATATGAAAACACAAGTTTTTACAAAGATGAAAATGTGTTTAACGCTTTTTTAATTGCAACTTAAAAACTCGACTTTAATCTGTATAGGATTTCAATTTGATTAGACGCCAAATTAGAGAATCGCCATTTTCTCTACCAAAATGACAATTTAATCTTTCAAAGGATTAAAGAGTTGTTCAAGAGGACGATTCCAAGTGGATTAAAAAGTTAGGATAAAAATTGTTTGAACTCCAACTAAACCAAGATAGGTTAAAAAGGAAAAAAAAACTGCTCGTGAGGATTATTATATTTTGTGGGCCTCACACTCAAGGTCATCAGTTTTTTTTTTCATTCAGCTTCAAGGTCAAAAGTCATCCGAAACTTGGGACGTTCAATTTTCGATCGTTCACGTTCAACGCTCCTGTGCAAGGCCGTTCAAATAATAGCTCTGATTATCAATTAATTCGCTGCCGAATTTCGCTTCTATTTTGACGCTTCTTTGTCCTCGTTGTTGTAAATTCACTTTATCATTTCAAAATTGTTTTTAGTTATTATCGTTAAATTTGTCGAAAGTGAAAAAAAAACAAAACTAATTGAAACGAAACATTTTGTTTTGTTATTTTTTGTTATTTTTTAGTCGTTAGTTGCAAAACTTATTGCCATCTGTTGTGCATGACTGTAACAATATTTTAGCAGGCACTTTTCATCCAGGGGCACATTCACGCTCCATAAAGCCCAAACGTAAGGAGTAATGATTTTTCCATGCGCGTTTATTTTCGCGTTATGGCGCAATGTGTCGACTGTTAAGGACAATTATGGGTTTTGTTAAATGTTTCACTGGCCCTACAGCCAGATGACAGTGTTTGCTTTGCCGTCGACTATATTCCTTGTTGTTATTTTAGTTGGCGACTATTTTCGCTCAAATCAAAAACAATAACAAATCAAACTCTTTCTATCAGATGGAAATAAACGGTTAAAATTAAAACTGTCTGTTATTTAGAAATTCTTTTTTTTTTAGTTACAGCTACTAAAAAATTTTGACTTTTTTCAATTGTTTTATTTTGAATGAATTTGAATGGGGAAAAAGTTGAGAACGAAAATTGATATGACAAATGATATGGAGTCTAATTAAATGAAATGAGGGGATCAGTTTCTTCGTGTCGTGATTCAATATTCATGAAATTGCACGGAGGATAACACTAATAATAATTGTAACGAACGATAATGACGCAATTGTCTGAGCTTTTGTATTCGATAGCAATTTACGTTTGACAATATCGTATAAAAGAGAGCCGAACGAAAATAATTATGGACAATACGATCTGCAAGATTGCTCCCTTTCAATTATTTATCTGTCCCACAGACAGGATATTATAAATTGCATTCATTTGTTGACCTCATCAAACTTACATGTGACATAAATTTGTTTGGTGTATTTTTGTTCGCCAATACCTTCAATTTCTTATCAGTCGACAATATTGATTTTTGTTTTTCAATCACTTTTACAACATTCTTTTAAAAACCTTTGAAAAATTGTTTGCAAAATTATGACGGGAAATTGAATACCAAAGTCGAGATTCAAGGTGTATTTAATTTTGATATTTCAAAATTCGAAATTTTCTACCTTCAGAGCTGTCTTTGATCAGAGGAATTAAAATTATGTTTGTCCAGTGTATCTAAAAGTCTTTTGGGTTAATTTTTCGATCCTTTTAATAATCAAAGGTAAAAGCATTATTGTTGCAAATGGAGATTTAAAAAAAGACAGAAAATCAATACATTTTGTTTTCTTTGTAGAACCTAATTTTGAGTAAAGTTGAGGGTCGGGTAAAAATAAGAATTATGCAAAATTTTGTTCTGGTGTCTACGAGGATGTAAATCGATAATTTTTTCAACTGTGCACTTAATTTGATTTTATGAAAGACGATCGTGCATGACGATTCATTACGCCAAGTGTTTATTCCTCTTATCTGACAAGAATGATAATGCACGATCATACTTCAAGGATGATTTTATTTGACAATAGATGTGGCGTTCGTCAAATCCAACAAGATAGAAAACCCACTTGATCAAAAATCTTTTAATTACCTCGTGGCTGCAAAATTTGCTGGCAAATTTTTTTCGCCTGCTCAAGAGGAGCTGAACAAATAACACTTGAAAGGAGCAGTTGTTGAAGATTGATTATTGTGATTATCAATTGCGAAAGCTTTCATCTTTGAAGTGAACCAAAATTTCGTGCATCGCAAATCAATCGATTTGGGAGGAAACACAATCTACGGAAATTCGCGCGCCTTTTGTTTTTTCGCCGTTTCAATTGTATTGTTGTTATCGTTGCGAAGGACAGTACATAACGTGATTGGCACTACTCATTTCCGATTCAATGACCGGAATTATCGCGCGAGATATCGAACGGCTATAGAGTTATTCAATTATGTAAAAATTCCGTCGACATGCGAGAAACTTTTTACACTCGCTCGACATCCATCATCCGCTCGGCCTTAATTACGTTTCTCATCAGAGATTATCGCGATGTTTGATTCCACTAGATCATTTTCCACGATACTTTTTCCAACGCTTATGCGCCAACTTTGTTTATTATATTTCACTTTTTATTTCGTGTCATTGAACGAGTTAAGAAGGTTGGTTAATTGCGTATAAAAAGGAAGCATGCTTTTTTTCAAAACTTTTTATCGAATAGTTTACGTATAATTACGAATTGAAAACAAACTGCTTTTAACATGGACTCCTATGGGAGAGCAAAAACAAAACTAAAATTCGCCGACTTGGTAATGATAGAAAATTATCAGACATGTTGTGACAAGTTGTTTAACAATTTGAGTAGATGATTGTGGAATGTTGAAAACATTGATCGATTAGATTCAGAATAATAGCAAAAAAGTAAAGAAAACATTGGCATTCTAACCTGTTTCTGTAAAAAATGCTACCAACTCAAGAAACAAAATAACATCAAGTTCGGATATTTCTATAAATTGTTGTTTACATTTTTCATCGGAGCGTATTATTGTTTTGGGACAGATTGGAGCTTTTTTTACAATGCTCAACAATATAAAATAGCTTGAAAATTAAGAAATCAAGCAATCACGTTTTGACATTCCAAAATTGAAACACTGCAAATTTCAGCATTGCAGTATGGGACACTTTTTCCAGTCCCCCTCTCCTTGATGATTCCTCCTTAATTGGATATAAAGTTTGCACAAAAAAAGTTTGTTATTGTTGTCGAGAGTCGTAATGAATTTTTCGTACAACATAGAATAGATTTCAAAACAAACTCACAGTCAGAAAAATAAGAGAATGGAAGTTTACAGGAAAATTCCGTGTAATGACATTCATGTATTCGTTTCTTGTGAAAAATCGAGTGATATAGTTGGTACGAATTTTTCAAATGATAAATTCCGTCTGAAATTCGATTTACTTTTGCGGCTCATTTTGTTTGCTTGTATTGTTCTTAATTAGTGAACATATATATAACGTCGTCAATTAGAGGAGGTTGGATTAAAATAATTCAACATTTGCATAAACCGCGCATGCGTTTATCAATGGACATAATTGTATCTAAATCATTTTATGAATTATTAATTAGTTGCGTATAATTTTGTTGGAATTATAGAAACGGTTCATATCCAAATCAGTTATACAATGACATAGAGTTTGCACAATTTCGAGATACGAAATGCATCATTTGATTGAAATCTTTATGGGACTCAATCTGAAAATGACAGGTTCAGTCGTACCAATTTCAGATAAAGGAAATAAAGCGAAATCGAAAAATGTTGGTTTTCTAAAAGAATAAAATATGAGATTGGAATTTAAATTTCATAAAAAGTGTTTTTGGGCGTTGGTTTTATTAACACGATTGTCCTGGTGAATCCTTTCGCTTTGCTATCAGTCTTGTGTGATATTCAAGGAATGTCCTTGTCCGTACGCGCGCCAACCAGTTCCTTTTTTTTCCCTCAGTGTCGAATGCATGCTTGAACGAATTCCTTTTTGAGGAAGAGCACGGCATTCCTCATGCAGACGCACTGCCGGATCTCTGCTTTCGTCCACACTTCAAACGCACTTTCCAAAACTCATTTTATTTTCAGCAGTAACTCATACGAATTTATAAATAATAGCCTCAAGCAACATTCACCCAACTTGAAACATTTTCATACGATAACATCGTATCGAATTGACCAGCGATACTTGAAACATGTTCTTGCCACTCTATCTCATGTTATATTAATTAATCGAACTCAACATTCAATATTATCGTTCAGAAATTCAACCAACTTCGCAACAATCAGTGTCTAAATCTAAAGCACGAAAATCAACAAGTTTTTATTTCCAATTTAGTTGCATCGATTGGGCCTCAAATTTCGGTTTGATTTTATTTATTTTATTTATATTATACCAAGACCAGATTCCTTGGATTCCACAATCTTGTTCTGAATAATATCCCATGTGAAGATACTTGGCTTCCGAATTTTTGTCGCTTTTAAAAAGTAAGTGCAACTTCTTACAGCGACTAAGGAAGCGAGCTAGAGATCCGCCCAGGCGATAGTGCAGGCCAGTGCAGTAGGCGTTATTGATCATCTCCGCATCTAACGTTCGTGCATATGTGTATCCCCTATTTAGTGTCTTGTGTATTACATCCCATCCCTTAAATCATAAACAATTTATGATTTCGTACTCCCTATCTACTTATTGTCATTCTTGCTTGTTTACCTTTATTCATCAATCAAGTTTATTCTGTTTTTATTGAAACCAGTGAATGTTGTTTAAATTTTTCAAGTTTTTGTTGATGAAATTCCTCGTCCCTTAAATTACAAACATTTTACAATTTGGTGCTCCCTATCTACTTAGTTATTGTTTTCTTTATCATGATTTATCAAAGTTTTGTTTATTAAAGCCGGTGAACTTCGTTTGAAAGTTTGTATTGGTGAATTATGATTCTTAATTGAGTTAACTAATTTCAAAATGATTGATATTAAGTTTGTTACACAATTTTTTGTATTATACGCGACTATGAAAAATATATCAATAATTATCTGATCGTGTTATCTGTATTGATATCAAATAATTCAAACATTTTAATTGTCTGGTTATCATTAGATAATGAAGTTAGTTAATATCGATTTTGATATTTTATTTTCAGCAATTAACCTTAATTTTGGAAGCATCGTGGTTTTCGATTGACACACATCTTCAAAACCGTATGTCACTTGTCTTCAAACATGTGGCTCAATGAAAAACGATAAGTTCTTTACTGGAGATCGTTTTTTTCCAAATAATTAAAAAGTTTAGACCCATTTTTTATCATGAAAAATGATGCCTTTAAAATACAACTTTTTATGTTCAAATGTCTGTAAAAAGATTTCGAAAATTGACACGATGTTAAAAGTTTGGAGCATTATCGAACTCGTTGTAGCGTAAAATGTGTAAAAATGAATATCTCCAGGCACAAAAATATATATTGAGCCATCGCAACTTCCCCATATTGATTTTCATTTCTTGTTGGAAATCAAAACGAACATTCAAACGAATAAATTGAACATTTTCAATCGCCCGAAGGCAACAGCGACATTTTAAACAAATAAAATTAATTAAACAAACAAACATCGAATTTATATTAAAGAAATTTGAACAAAAACTTATTGCCATTAAATTGGAACACAACGTTTCATATTTAGAATGAACAAAAGACGAACAATAATGGCAGCAGTGTAGAACGAAACACAGACATGAAATTTTGCGTAAACGAATTGACGATAAGGAATTTTCCGTCGCGCCAATATCTTTCGGCAAAAAGTTTCGGTTGAATTAAGCTTGGTGAGGTGGTATATTTCGCGAAAAACCGAGTGCTATTGAACGGCATGTACCGTTGCCAATAATCCGCTCCGGGGACTGTCATCCAATACTGACAAAATTTTTGTCGAACCAGCTTATCACTAACGCTACTTATCCTTCAGTGATATTATCAGTTTTACAAAATTCAATTGTAAGTCATTGACTACGTACAATTCTTTTTATCAACGTTTATTATAAGGTTTTGTCACTCAATTATAATAAACAAAAAAAGTTTTTTAAAAATGAAAAAAATTGAACTTGGCCAATAACAATAACGGTAACAATAACAATAATAATAATAATAATAAAGTTGTATTTCTTTGAGAAATTGATATTGATAATTTCAAAAATTGAACTACAGGGAAATATTAAATACTGAAACATACAACACTTGCAGGTGCATTTTGATTAAACCCATGTCTCATGTATACACATGTATTTGTATGGTTTGAGTAATAAGCTTTTGCATTGTACGCATATCGATTAACGGTAACAATAGAAATCTTATCTTACGCTTGTATCGGAGTAGAAAGAAAATATGGTGCAGTACAAAATATCGAAGGTTAGAAATTAAATTTAAATATGAGTTTTTAGTGACCCCACGTTGGGTGCCATTAATCAGAAGATTTCGATCACAATTCTGCTGACTAAAAAATGCTACCAATTGAAATGAACAAAACCCATTAAAAACTCATGAAATACATTTTTTAACTTTTAACTGAAATTGTTCCAACTTTTAAGTTGTTATTAAATTTCTGTTTGTGAAGGAATACGTTTGTTTGAAGTGAAAACAAAATATTGGAAAAAAAAGTGTCTTTTCTTTTACGCAATTGTAATGCAAAGATATAAACGATTGATTGATGACGCGCGATTGATTTAAATTCGTTGAAGAGAGCTAGCCGTCACATGTGTTTATTTATGCGCCGATCAACGAATTAGTGTCTACGGCAAACACACTTCCCGCAGATAAAAAGCCGCGTTTGTTTCCTTAACCCAATTTCAAAATATCATTTTCTTTGGCCAGCTTTATTCCACGATTAAAACTCTTTGGAATTCGTGCAATTTGCTTTATTGAAAAATGAAACGAGTTTCTCGTGCAGAGCTATTTCGCCAATCCACTGTACAATTTTTACAATCCGGTTCCCTTTAAAATACCGCTCACAAAATCGCGTCCAAAATATTAGTTAGTTGGGGATCAAAATTAAATTGTGCAAAATCCTCTCGGTACAAGCGGATTAGTCGTAATGATGATGCGCCCTTATGTTTACATTCCATTTAGTTGAATTTCAAAGTTTAATACAACTCGGTCGAGCTCACACAGGTGGCGCCACCTAATTAGCGAAATTCGTAGACTGCAAATTCTCATATTTCTTACACAAATAATACTTATCATATATAATAGTAATTAATTCATTAATTAAAATAACAGTTAGGATTAATTAATGAAAATAATAATGATTTTAGTTCCGAGACGTCTTCCTATTACCTGCCCTTTTCCTTGCCAGATAAACAAGAAGATCCGCAAGATCGACAGATAAAAAATTAGTCAAGGAAATTGTTAGCCATCTGCAATTGCAGACTTTTTTTTCGACCTTCCTTTCTGAGGTAGAAAGGAAAACTAGCTTTTATTACATTACAACCATTGTTCCTTTCATTTTCAACAGAAAAAAAAACAAAAGAAACACGATAAAAGTTGCTCCCGATCATGAAATTTAAAATAAAATGGTAAAATGAAATCTTGAAGAATGAACAAAAAACGGTCTTGTAATCTGACAACATAGAAGAAATTGTCGAGGCCTATTATGCCCAATTAATTTAACGTAATTCTATTTTTAATTGATAGTTGGGTTTATCAGACTTTAATTCTATCAGCTGGAGCTTCAGTTGGGATCCTGATGAGACTAATTAATCACCCAGAAAACAAAAACACCATACGGTTTTTTTTTCCAAAACGAACATTCTAATTACCCGATTAATTAATTCCGAAAACGGAATGAAGTCATTAATCTTTTCGTTTTTTTTCATTTGATAACAATCAGAAACGAAGGTGGGCTTGTTGAGCAGACTCAAATTTGGTTGCACTGTTGAACTCGACGTCACATCGTCAGTGTCTCTTGACCGTGCACAACGTTACCTTCCGTCGTCTAGTGTTAGTTGAAAGTTTAACTAAATCTTTTGTGTGCTTATCCAAATCCACTCGAACTTTATGTTCTAACTTTCTTCAGTCACAATTTCACTTCAAAATATTATTTGGAGTTTTCAGTCAAAATTATTTTACAACTTGATTAAAATTTTGCTATTCATTCATAATTTCAGCCGAATTTTATTAACAAATGGTTTAAAAGCTGAAAGTTGGTTTCGAAACTAAAGTTCAGTGATTGTTTTGTTACTTTTGTAAATAAAAATTTGTTTGTAACGCTGACTGAAAACTCGAAATAATAATTGTTTTGATTAATAATAATTATTTCGCTGACAGTTACAACGTGCGATAATAAAAATTTGTTGGCGATCGGAAAGTGAAACTGTTTTGTTTATCGTTTTGTGGAGTGTAAATAAACTGCATTCGCATTGCCGTACAGTAGTATCAGCTTCACGCTGAAGACAAGTTGCGGGTAATATAAGACAGTAGCATCGGAGATGGCAATGTCGTTTGCACGGATCGTTTCTGGCGCCTGACGGCTCTTTTCTCAGAGTTACATACCTTTGCAAGGACGTCAGGAGGACCTCGACCGCTTTTTCAAGGTCCAAAGTCAGCGTCCTCTCGTTCACAAACAACACGATTATTGCCGGGTGTAAAATCCATCACTCAAAACTATGACTTAAATTTCGTCCCAACAGCTTCAACACCGACTTTCTTTTCCACCTTATCTTTCCAAACAAGCTGGAAATAACAAAAGTTGGCGAAAATTGATCCAACAAATTTGTTGCCTGAAATTTGAATGAAAAGTAAAGTCAACTTTCGGCGATAAAAAGATGAAGGAAAACGGACAGGATCGTTTGATTAGCAGCCAATTTAGTCGGCAAATATAAATGGCAGACATTTTTCGTTAATTCGTGGGTGCGTGTTGACATTACGAGCCTATAAACTACGCCGGTTAATTCTATTACCGGAACAGAATGGATATTATCGGCGATTTTGTCTTTATTGGTCAAAACATTCGTCATATAAAATATAAATAAAAAAAAGGGCCAACCTGAAATGTCTCGATGATGGTTAATTTAAGGTTTCAAGAGGTCTTAAGAAATTGACGTCCAGTGTTCTCACACTTGAATTTTTGTCTGTTGCAGGATTGACGCAAGGTGCTATAAGAACGTGTTGTGCTCGAGCATAGTCGCTGTATTGTTTGCGCGATAGCAAAGAAACGTGAATAAGTCGGAGCAAGTGGTGCTGCTGGCAGATCACTGCAACCGGCTACTTGGCTTTATCGCTCCCACGGATTTAGGTGAGTCTGCGATTTTTCACTTCACCGAACTCTCGATTCTGACGATAAAAAGCACCCTCTCATGAATCCATTTTTCTCGCATCAAAATTTATTTAAAAAATTTTGTTTCCACAGATTTGATTTCAATTTTTTTTTAAAACAAACAAAAATTCTTTTTTTAAATATGTATTTTTTGAGACGCAAACTGTCTGCACAGATGACATCCACTTGTTGGACAATTGTTAGAAGCGGCATAAAAACGTTTTTGTTTCATTTAGAAGTTTCGAACTGTAACACGATGTGAGTCGCGGTCTGTCCTAGTTTGATGACAGTGCTATTGTAAATGAAATGGTCTGAACGGAAGGATATCGACGCGTAACGTATGAAAGGCGTCGTGGCATTCTCGACTGATGGCGAGAAGCCACCCCTTCGACGTCGTTTGCTCGCAGTTACTGATACTCCCCCATAATCCAAGGGATAAAAACGTATTCAAAAACGAAAATGCACAAAGTACGTCACTTTGAATGACGACTAATTGGATTACCCTTTTTTTTTTCATCTAAACACTGACGTCACAATTTGCTCATTTGTTTGCTCGACTATTCGGTTCAAATGTTTCAAACAATTTAAACGGGCTAAAAAAATTGTTCCGTTTAATGATCAGCGACAATTTTTGAAATTCTAGTTTGAGTTTTGATGAGTTTTGATAATGAATAGTGTGCATTCTGTTTGAAGCGAAAATTGTGCAGTTTGTAACAACTGCATCAAATTTCGTTCGAAAGTTGTGTACATCTAGTTGCGGTAATTATCAAACAATTTTTGACTCTAACGTGATTATCTTGAGAGGTAAAAGGTCACGTTCCAATTAATGCGATTCCACGGAGCAGTTTGTATGAAAGCGGCTTCGTGTCGCGAAACATAAGACTTCAATTTTATCACTCGAGGAGAATATGAAAGTTGCACAATTATGACACTTGGGCATGTCAGCACACACAATCAGTTCTCAATGCCACACGTTGCTCCAAGTGCATTAGGTCGGTCATTGGACTCATCTTGTGCACAGCTGTTCAATGACACGTGCTCTCGTTCCGACGCATTTCTAATTTCTCACCTCGTGACATTCCACCGATAATCAATCCATTCTTTACAACTATTCATGGCCTTTTTTCTAGTTTCATTCCAGCATTACTTTTTATATTTATCTTCTGCAAAAAAGAGCCCTGGTGAAAATTGTCACGGGCTGTTTATATTTGATGGATTTAAGGTAGGACATCAGGTACAGTCAGAAACAAAGGTTAATTTTTCAATTTTTGTTCCAAGATTTCTTTTGATTATTTTCTGCATAAAAAAGAGGTCTATGAAAATTATCATGGACTGTTTATAATAATTATTGATGGATTAAAGGTAAGACAGCGGGTACAGTCAAAAACAAAAGTCAATATCGTTTTTCAGATGTTGAATCATTTTGTCTAATTTCGAATTGTTTTTGAATAATTGTAATTACATTTTACTTTTGGTTCTACGAAAAAGGGATGGTGAAATTAGATTTGCCTGAAAAAGCGAAACTCCATTTGCGAGATAATTTTGCTCTGATGTTATTATACAAATCATTACTAAGTTGAATCGGGAATTTTTAAGTCAGGATTGAGAAAATGTACGAAAAGTACCATTATAAATGCAATTTGCATAATCTTCAGGGAAGCGCAACGCATGAAGAGATTAATGTCGTCAGATTTTCAAAAAATAAAATCATTCAAACTTGAATTATACCTCGCTCTCAATGTAAGTTAATGTAGCCAACAAACCGCTCGATTTTGAATTCTGAGCAGTTTCGCAAAATTAAATTGAAAATTCATAAAACGCGCGTTTGTATTTTCCGCAACATTTATCCTTTCCTTCTGTTTTGTTAAAATTCTGTCTCGTTTTCATTTAACGTTGCCTGTTTATTCAAACGTTTTGCTTGTTTGTTGGTTTTTTTTTTGGACAGTACCTTATAAAGTCAGCGGCAAAACATTATTCTGCCTATTGATTTGACATTACTTTTTCATAGCCGTACTATTTTACATTCGTTAATTCCATTAGTACGGTTTATTTTCGCAGGACAAAATTTATAATACAACTTTTTGCTATAAAGCACATAATAGCAAGTGAATGGGAATAAAATAAAGTAAAATACATTTTTAATATTCGCTCAACTTCCTGAGGCGAATTTCTGATTCGAAAACCCGGTATTAAGTTTTTTATTGGCGTGTACAGTGGAATAAAACTTTTTATTGTCCCATCGCAGCATTATTGTGAACTCTTTTTTCGTCGAAAAATAAGCTGATGATGATTTGTCGAGTTCTTGAGCGTTGTTTTGAAATATCGAACCTCATGAAAATTCATTTTATTTATTCAAAAACTAAACTAAAATCATAAAATTCGCTCGACGTAAAACTCGTCTCGCAGTCTATTGTTTCCGTTTCATTGAAACTGACACGGATGCACAAATTTTGCAAACTGCTGTTTGCAATTAAACTTTGTTATTTTCTCATTTCGACTTTGTTAGCAGTACAGTGGGTGTGCTAATGAACGACATGTTTTTGAAATCACGTCACAATTTATTAGTCCTCGCTGCAAAGCACGTTTTCAAATTCACCTGTCGTACGAATTCATTTTCTCGAAAATCGTTTTTCTCATTAGCATTTTGTTTGATTTCAATTTTCCTGCGCTGACAAACAATTCGGCATTTTGTTTATACTGCAAAATTTCAAAACCTTTTAACCTTTTTTCAAACCTTTTTTACAACAACATTATCAAAGTTTGGCTGAGTTGATCCAAACAGTTGGAATTATTAATTTGTTTGCCAACTCTTGAAAAAATTGTTGTAAAACAAAAAAGCAAAAAGTTTTTGACAGAAAAAGTGCAAAATCGATTGACAACAATTTTCGACGTGAAGAAGACAAAAAAAAAACAAAAAAAAACCTACAAAAAAGGTTGCATTTTTTGATGCGACACTTTTGACTTATTGATTGAAATGTATAAACGCGTTTGTGTACAAGTTGGGAAAAACTTTGAATTATGGCTTATTGAAGCTGTGCAATCCGCTTATGTCAAGTGCAAAATTTGTGGCTGTGCATAAAGGAAGAAAATGTAAAATGCGTCGCAGATAAATAATCATTAATAGCCAACGGGTTGAAAATCTGAGGAAGAGCATGCCACGCGTTCATAAAACCGATTCGAGCCCGAGGATACGTGACATGCATACATCAGTCGATCTTGATTGAGGTATTACTCGACAATCGTAATCTCGATTGCCTCTCCCGTTCTGTTTCCCGCGCGTTATAATTAATTTCATATTCGTCCGCTATCACTCTACAAAATATGTGACTGTCGATTTTTATCAGCCAGAAAACGTTTAAATCTCATTCCAAATATTCAGTCACACGGCACTTTTCAAGCTTTCATTAGCAACCTGTCACGTTTCATTTCCTTCGAATCCAAAAACGCCAATCAATTATTTACACTTTTCAATTATTTACATCTCGTGTAACCTGAATGTTCGATCGGTAAAGTAGAAAAGTTGTCTTATCGGCAGAAGTTGGGAACTTTTTATTTCTCATTTTTTGTTACTTGTCGAGTATTTTTCTGTCGCGAAATTCAATGTGATATAAATCATTGCGCCACACATCTGTCTGGAAATGTCAAAAACAGATTTGCCGAGCACAAGCCATTTGTAACTTGGAATTAGGGGATCGGATGTCGGTCATTTTTCCTTCAAGTGCAAATGAAATACACCAAACTGACGTAGATTTGATCGCTGAGGCGAACGTATTCTAAGTCCCTTCATCCTCTTCAGTTTTTTGCTCTCACAAACGGCATGTTCTGGGGGAGATAATTTGCGAATCGCCTAATTTGTCGCCCACCTTTTTTCGCCTTCAGCTCTTTTTTAACTTTCAAACGAGTTTCTTAACATAAATGCAAGGGGTTGCTCACTCCCTCTGGCGGTGTACCAAAGACTTCAATTTTTGTAGATACTTGCAGTCTTTTGTAGTACTTGTAGTAGGACTTCAATGAAATTTGTAGTAGTTGAAGTACTTATACTTCAACAAGTCTTTTGAGACTACAATTGTTGAAGTTCTTGTAATACATTGCAAATTGACTTCCATAAGACTTCAAAAAGACTTCAACAAAATTGAATTTGTTGATGTAACTTTGCAAAGTTGTAAAGTCTCATTGACATTTTACTTTTATTTGTGCATTTATTATCGTGAATGTTTATTAATGAATTGAATTGAATGTTTATTCAAAAAATAAAATTCAACAGCAATAATTCTCATGAAATCGATACAGTTCGAAAATGTACTACAAAGTATTACAAAGTACTACATTCAATAGTATGTAGTCTTTGAAGTCTTAAAAATTGTAAGACTTCGAAAGTACTACAACATACTTCAATTCTACAAGTACTTCAAAAATACTTCAAATGGACTTCAAAAGTACTACGAAGTGGTTCAAAGACTTCAACAGTGAGCAACCTCTTGCATAAATGGTCATTTTTTTTTAATATTTAACCTTGTATTTTACACTGTACTTTTTTTTCTCATCTTAAGTGGTGCAAAACTTTCCGTTCTCATGCACCATTTTGGCCTTTATTGGTGAGAATTGAGTTAAGGCACGGATCGATTCGTTAATTTAGAAGAAGAGGATGAGACAGTCAAAGCAAACAGCAACGTATTTCAATTCATTGAATTATTTAGTTATAATTGAATATAATACGGCGCTAAATGTACGAGGAAAATAAAGAGTGGAGTATCGAAGAGACAAACTAAATTTGCGGTTTCAAACCGTCGCACATACGTGACTACTCTACGATTTTGCGACCTAAACACAATTATGCGTTATTATATTCCACGTCACAAATATTAGTTAAATTGAAACACTAATTTTAATGCAAACCATTTAAATTAACTAATACCTATTTTCATAATTTTTCCTTCTAACAACATTTTAATCTCTGGTTATTAATGGAACATGGATTTTCACTTTTCCATCCATCTTTTTTGTGTTAGTTTTTTTTGCTCTCCTGTCCCCTTGCTTTTTCATTCATAAAATATGACTCCTTTTCGTTTACCATTGGAGAATTCATATTTTTTTTTGATCCGCATAAAAATTCGAACAAAATTTGCATATGTGTCTTAAACTAAATAATGATCGGAAATGTTAAGAGATGAGTTTTGCAGAGTTCGTTTTCGTTTTAAAGTCCCGACAACTTTTTGAGTCGTAGAAATAAACGGATGGTTTATGAATGAGCATGAATGAAATTAGAAGACAAGGGTGGCGGATTTGATGTGCTTTATGCGTGGCTGGTGTCCGTCCGGCAAAATCAATATGGAACTCGCACGGAAGTATAACTGCTTACATGGCCGGCTGCCATTCGTTTGAAAATATAACACTCGCGTTTGACAATGATTGAGAAACACGCCAACATTATTGTGCCACGGAGTGCGCTAGTTACACATTGCTTATCATTAACGACCAAACGTAAATACGTACAATAAACAGCCCGCGACTTTTCTATTTATTTGCCCGAGCGCTTCCATCGACGCCTTGATTGCATTGTTCCAACATTTTTCAGATTACTCAGTGTGCCTATCTCGTCGTCTTTTTCCCACCGTGTTTTTCTTTCCTTCGACTTCTTCACAACAGTCGAATTTAATTCAAAAATTTTTCCACTCAATTTCGACTCTTTTTTCTACTTTTATTTTTCTTGAGATTTACTTGAAAAAAAAAAAAAAACTAAAGATTTACTTGAAAAAAAGAATATTTAGTTTAAGTTAACAAAAATGTTAGATCTGATAGGCATTCCAATTTTGCTGATGAACGTCTGATTTTATTATTAGAGACTGAATAAAGTGGCTTGACGTTGAATGGGCTTTACCGCAAGTACGGGGATCGAGGTCTAACAGGGGTTTGGGACGAAGAGGCGCTATTATAGTTTCATATTGAACGCCATAACTTTGATACCAGGCTTGCAAGCTGCCGCACTACTACGGTGTAATAACGATACATTCGCCGTAATGAATGAACGTTGCATGGTCCTGAAATATTTACATTTTTTGTTCACCTTTCTGCGACCTATTTGCATTCTTTTACTGCAAAAAAGTAAAAAAACTACATACTTTTTTTTATCAACAATTCAAATAATTTTTGTATCAATTTTTGTATCACATCTGCGATTGTTTTTCTTTATTTTTCTAAAGAAATTGCAATATCATTCAAATCCCATTTGTGATGTTGAATGGAAAATTTCAAATTTGCCAGAACAGATGTATTTGTCAAAAAAAAAAAAAAAAAAAAAGAATCGAGTCGCGAAAGCAAGAGGGATAGAAAAAATGAGTTCAAGTTTTATCAAGACAGCTTATTATGCAAATAACTTGTCTTCCTCCGAAAAAAAAAGTTTTTAGAGAAATTAATGTGTACACAACGATCGAAGACAACGTAGGAAAACAGTGTAGACATTAAATATTGTCAAGTCTCCCCGAGCCACTACAAATCACGATTATATTAATTCCACGATGGCTCTTTCTGTTTGTCGAAGGTCGCGAGCGTCCGATATAAATTCTGCGCGTAACTAATTGCTTAGTAATGTTCCAGAATTAGTGTCAACTTTGTTAAAATTCACAAACGAAAATTCCATGCATTTAGATTTGGTGTTCGATTTTGAGCGGAGTCTTAGCTGTGGGATATTTGATTAATTTTGCAGTTTTGCTGTTACGCAAAAGGTCATTTCTCTCGATAGTGTGTCTTATTCACCGCAGCTTTAAGCGCCAACCAAGATTATACGCTCGATAACCGTTTTCTTGCTCGCGAGGTCAACACAAATCATGAATGGAAATTTATGAACGAATTGGCTCTTTACATAAATCTATTATTAAGATGTAACATGATGCAAAAGTGTATCTAAACGATGCGTTCCCAATGTGAAATTCATTCAAAACTTGTTCGACCAAGCATAAAATCAATATGTAAATACAATCAAATCCTCAATTGAGATATTTTTCCAGATTTAGCGATCCTGTTGTTGAAATGCATCTGAAAAAGATATTCTGAAAGAGTAAGTTTCAATAGTTCAAAACAATTTTTGATTTCGCACAAAACTCTGCTATTGGGTTATCGGGTATTTTTCTTTTTCTAGAGTAGACTCCGTTTAACGTTAATTACTGTTTTAAACGTGGTTGTGCATTCAAAGCAAAATTGAACTGTAACGTTGTTGACATTGCGCGGATGAAGTTCATTCTGAATGTAACTGAAATTAATGTAGCGCGAGTTTCGCAAAGCTCCAAAGATGAAATAAACAGATTTTTGGTTTCGCGCGTTTAATATTCAATTTCGAAATTACACTTGCCGGCACGAAATTCAACACTTGAATACTCATTTACATTCGTGCGAAACAGGACAATGGATTTCTGCTATAAATGTATGCTATAAATCAAAACACGATTGTGAAATTAGGTTAATTTTATTGCTGATTAATTACGCAAAAGATACAAATTTAGTTTCACTGTTTGATCAAAGCTTTTCTCGTTTTTTTTGACAAATCAATTATTTTCCATTTGGGAAAATTATAATTTGCCCATGTATTAATAATAATAATGATTAATAGGGTGGACCATCCAGTGGCAAAATGTCTTATGTAATATTATCCATGTGCATTATAAGCACATTTGAAAGCCAACTTGCATCAATAGACTGCGCGTTAAACGATAGACACATCAACGCGTGCACATTCAGCATGAAATTTCAATCTATTCAGCAACTATCAAAGGATAATCTCATATCAATCCTTATTTCGCCTCAATTTTCCGACTGGATTATGAACCACCTGCATTTTCCACCAAAAAATACATTCAATGCATTTTTTTTTGAATTCTAACTAGTACCGCACTCGGGGTCTGAATACATTCGCTGATACATTTTCAAAAAGCTCGCGAAATTACATAAATCAATGTCCTTATAAATGAAAGCAGCGCATTCCGAATTTCGTTGTGCCGTTGATTAAACTTTCGATAACAAATTTGAAATGCAAATTTCGTTACACTGAAAGGAATTGAGATGAAACTGTGCTTAATGGCGGTTAAAAAAGGCCGTGATTTGCGATTCGATTCGCAAAACTGAAAGCTCAACTGTGTGGATACACGTATGATCGATCCTCGAACAATTTCCAAGACGATGCGCTGCCCAAGTGTCGGGCAAATATGCATTCGGTGTGAATCAACAATTCATCGGATATTCTACGTCACGCATTTATGTATATATTTATAGATATACTCGGAGCGCACAAGCTGCTGAACTCGATTCGCAAATTCATTTTTGACGCAGCTCAAAATTGCTCTTTGATTCCACGACCCGTTTTTTTTTTTCAAACTTTCGTCCAAATTTGCAAGTTGCGAGAAACCGCCTTTCCAATCTAATACACGTTCATTGGTGGAAACAAAATTGTAGCAAAAACAAATCGAGATGAAATTCAGTTTTGCGTAAAAGTCCACGCTTGATCCTCTGACATTCAATTACGTTTGGCGTCTATCGATGTTATTGTCAGCGACAAGCCTTAGGCGTCTTTTCTCTTGCGAACGAAAATTTTCTTACAAACGCTTGTCAAGTTCACCGTGTGTGCCGTTTCAACGTCAGACTTCCCCGACGTTGCTCCTGTATCTTTCCTTCAAAATTGACGAGCACTCTTTTTCGACATTGTTATACACGCAATAGAACAATGACAAGCCTTAAATACGAACGTTCCAACATTTTTGCGCGAGAATTTTATTGAAAAATACCGTGAGCACTCTCTTTTCGAAACTTAACGTCAAAGCCCTTTTTGTTGTTCGAGCTTGGAATACTTTTTTTTTTGCATTTTGTTGATTTAAGTCAGCAGTTTACAGTGATAAAAAATTGCAGTAGAAACTAGTTACTGAAAGTTGCTCATTTTGATAATAATCAAATAGAAATTAATCACATTTGGAAAAATTATTGAAATATCGACGGGGGTCGGGAGAAAAGTAGCTGCCGGAGGTGAATGAAGTGAGATCCAGTAATTTGATGAATTGAACTGTAAAATTGACATGACTTGGTATCATCGTCGCACAAAAAGCCGAGGCGACTTATACTTATAACGCAATGAACGACGTCTAATTTGATAAATTAACCTCTAGCCTCGACAGACCGTAGGGTTCATGAAGCTCAGTCGCTAGTTAAACAACTAGCAGGAAATCTGTCCAATCTGTCTTGATGCGACTTGTTAACGAGTATTTGTTTTCTCCCGTTCTGCTCCACGGTAGCTAGTTTTGCGCTAACTTTTTATCTTCTTCATTTGCAATTTCGCTACTTGCTGTCACTTCGCGAGCTTCCTCTGCCAACGTACTTTTTCAGCCCATTATCATGTTTGGACGGAAAAGTTGCGACAAAACGCGAGTTTCAAATAAAACCAACTTTCCAAGCATGCATGGAAAAATCGATTCGCGCAAAACTCTATGCATCAAAGCAAATATTATTTTTCAGCACAAATTTTAAACGTCTTGATTGATTTAGTTCCACGTTTTCTTCTCATTGGCACTGTTTCCTATTAACAGCGAAACTAGATCGATTTTTTTTCTATCTGCTTTCGACGTTATACGAAGTTGCCGGGTAATTTTTGTCTCGTCATTTGGATATGGAGGATTTTTTGCCACTCGATTACATTTTGTGAACGATATTTTCGTTCGAAATGAGAAATGATAATTTTATAGTGAATTAGAAACATGATTGGATGAGTCATCGTGTTGCTGATAGGATTATCGAAATCAAATGTATATCTATGCTTATTCCATTTCTCTGACATGACAAGTCTCGGCGAGTTATTATGTATCTACATGAAGATCCGGTCATTCTCTGACAATTTATCTTAATCGCCTTGGTAACCTCAGCCCTTGTGACACTCATGAATTCATTCAAACAAATAATAAAAACAACACATAAGACTTCTATCAAACTATGAATTTCATTATTAACGAATTATCCATGGAATATTCAGAAATTGTAAACTGGAAAATGGAAAATTGCCAATTTACAGTAAAAGCTTTAGTGTAGGAGCCATTTTAGTATATTATATTGATAACTATCATTTCGTTAATACTCAGACCAAACGAACCATCAAAATTATAGCTTCAATTACAATAATCATTACCATTAGGATGCATGGTCTACCAATTACAATAAACCGAATAGTAATAATGTAGATCAGTCAGTCAAACGAAAATGAACTACAATTCAAAATGCAATATTCAAATTATTTAGTTTAAATCTAGAACTACCAAATGGAAACCAATCTTTTATGAATCGAAATATTAATAATGGATCATTTTTTTCATTTTTCTTTTTTTAAAAGTTAATTTGAATGTTCTTAAGACACATAGAATCGATTTTTTGATTATGAACCGATTTATTTAAACCTTGAAATTTATAACAATAACCCTCGTTAGCTTAAAATTTAAAATAACATTTTAAAAGAGAAAATTAAGTTGAAAAGTGCCACTTTGTTGGTTTTTTATCGTAGCGAGTGGTTGACGAAAAAATAACCTTAGTTTGAGGTTAGGTTTCTTGCAAGAAAGTTCTTTTTATTTGAGTGTAATGAGAAATCACACGCAAGATGGACAGTGGGAGCACATTCCATTTCTAAGTGAAACTGCACGCACTAAGTGGGAGATGCGTTATCCACGGGATCGGTAGATGTAACTGTTGCATCCTACCACAACTCGCTAGCCTCTAATGGAGCCACTTGAAGTTCCAACAGGATTCATCCTCGTTGATAGATAACTCCTCTAAGTAATTTGAATTTGAACTCATGTCACAACTATCATACAAACCCACTTAGATTTGATTTGCAAGCAAGCAAAAATTTGTATAACAATGTTTTTTTTATTGTAAAAGCTGAATTAAAATATCAACAAGTAATTAATATCTCTAACATGAATGAGAATGTAGAGAATAAGAAATTGTGCGAAATTCTTTTCTGAATATAATTTGAATCTTTGTTGCATTTTATCTACCAACGTCACTGATTTGACTGGAAAAACAAAAGATGTGTTTTTAAAGGCCATTATTTTGTCTTCGCTATCACCCGAATTGTAAACTACTTTGAGGATAGCTTTTCTATCGCGCGTATTCATGACCTATATAAGGTTAACGTCATTTTTTGAGCCAAAGTGCTCGCTTTTCTCTGTCGCAAACTTTTTACAGCGTTGTCCGGTTTTATACAAAAATAGGGATAATATAACTCGATACCATTTCTTTGCTACGCCTCACGCCATAAAAAATCTGAGTTTCAGATGCTAAAAGATGATATTTTTTGCTGTGACGCACGAAAAGGCACCCAAAAAGAGAACCCATCAATTGCGAAAGATTTAACGTAGGATCTGAAACGTAAGCTGGATAATTAAAATAATCATCAACTTCGCTGCTGAAAAGTAGCCGGATTTAGTCACGCTAATTGTTATTTATCGCATGATCGTGTGCGTCGTGAACGTATTTTGCAGAAAAGTTTTTCAAAATTTTCCACTAAACGAGCTCGTTTCGAAGGCTCTTTTTCAGAACTTTCTCGGTGTATCCTTTAAATTACACGTCTGAAATGTAATACAATTAATGTCATTCGTACGATAGATTAGAGAGCTTTGCATAGTCCTTCAGCCATAAAAATGTCGTTAACCCATTAAATTTAAATTGGCTGTTTTTTGTAAGAAAGATACGATTTAAAGTTGCAAGGAAAAAATATCAAAATGCAATTTCACGAGTTCGAAAATGATCTTATTATAAGAAGAAGTCTTCTTAAGCACTAAAATCTCCCGACAAATGGTTTTCTTTTTTGCAATTTAGCTTGCTGGGATTTATATGTTACATTTATCAGATGTTTTGGCGTCCAACAAAAATTACACTAGAAACAATTTTGATCTATTTCACTGGTCTCTTGCATAAATAACAGATAATCCAGTCTCAAGTAACTTTGTTATTTCGTAGAGCCGCCGTGTGAGTACACAAAAAGTCACGTACTTTTATTAAGAGATATATTTTACATTCGCTGCACAACTTCGAGCCAAGACGCTGCTTGACACATCAAGCCTAGGTTGATAGAGATAATAATAATTCACACTGAACGTCAATCGTTTATTTTATTTTAGTTTTTTTGTCAAATTGTTCGAATTAAAAAGATTTCTTTTTCTTAAACTTTCCAAAACCGAAAGAATATAATGACAATTTTTAAGAAATTTGCGTAACTTATTTTTGTTGGCTTTTTCCATTGTTCCCCCATGGAATAAAAATCTTATCTGCTGAAACAAATTCTTTCGTTTCTTTACATCAAAATATAGACACCGTTGAAAGGTTGCGAAATCTTTTATCAGAAAAAAAAACACCAAAGGACCTACGACTTTCATCTTGAAAACTTTTTTTTGTCCTGTTTCTTTGAAATTCAACGAATGCGCTCGACTAGAAAATTTGACAAAATTTTGATATAGGACGTTTGATTTGATAAAATTTCTACAGGCGAAATTCTGCGCAAGCGCGATAAATAATTTGATAAAAAAATTAACAGTAAATAGGTGGAACATTATTTGTTTTCAAACTTTTATGTAAAATAAGTAGAAACTCGGCAGGTACAAATTTATGCTCGAAGTTGCTTAAGAAAATCGGACACCCGTCGAGAAAAATGTGTTTTGTAAAATTCTATTCCCCAAACCTTGCTTCTCTTATATTCAATTAAACTTGTTGAAGTTCTAATACAATTTAGTAGCGTGAAATTTCCTGTCAACAAGTCGATGTTCTTTTGAAGCTGATCAACTCTGGTTCATTTTTTCCAACATAAAATGGTAAACAAATTTTTTAGAGGAAGGCATGAAAAAATTGATGCTTCATGGTTATTTACAAACATCATTCTCAGATAAAATGCGTTCATATGAAGTCACTTTTGCTTTGATATAAAGCCAATTTTACAACCATTTTTCAATCTAGGTTTTTGCTCATCCATGCCCTGATATTCGCGTCACTCTTGCAAATAAAAAGCTCCTGTAATCGCACCCGTCCGAAATGATACATTTTATCGATCAATGCATACTGATCCAATGGCTGACGCTCGAAACGAAAAAAATGCGCTCATATATTTCATGAATAGAACTGAATGATATTTTATGGAGACAAATTTCCATACCAGATTCACATTTTCTCAACTTTTTATGCGAACTTTTTTCAGAAGATCAAAACTTTCTATACTTTTTATGGTTGTAAAAGATTTGCCAGGGAATAATTAGGTTTACATGATGTAGAAGCTAACTCATTGACTTGTTCATTCTACTTTTTAGAAAAAAAAAGTCATTTACAGAAGCTTATCAAAAGTTTGCTTTTCTCAATCAATGTTTGTATTGTATATCGCATCTATGATGTCCCGACACTTGTTGCGCATAATACACCGTATCTCGAAAGATGTAAAATAGTTACCGATGCTTGCGAATAATAACTAAATCACGCAATTACAATTGCAAAGTTTCCGTTCTCGATACCAAACTTGTCCTTTTCGAACTTTCAAACTAGCTTTTGGAATTAACCTCAACGTCTGACGGATTTCATTATACTCAAAGAACATTCCGAAACAGAAATTACATCAACATTTCAACTTAGTTACAAAATAGAACTCTCCTCAAAGACTGAATCGGTGTCATAATATAGCATTAATCAAATCAGCTGTTAAAGAGGACGTCCGCCATGTTTTTTTGACCTCCATCTAGCAGGAGTTGTTGGAACTATCTGAGTATCTTTGTATAATGAGGTTATCAATATAATTAACTTGACAGCAACTTTAATATCGAAAGAATGCGATAAAATATGATACACGAATTTCGCTATGCGAAATATAATCAACTGTCGATAACGAAATCACAGGCTCAGGCAATCTAGTTATCTAGAAATCATTCTTTATAATAATTACGTTCCATGAGCGCTATAACAATTTACAAGGCTGGCTAAAAATTGCATTATAACTTCAATCGATGCATCGGACAAGGTTTGGTTGTCGGCAACTGATGCGCGATCGAATTTAAAAGGGCAGATTCAATGGCCGAAATACATCAACAATAAGTAAACAATCGACCAAATGTATACAATAACGTTGAGCGCCTGGCAAAATTGATTTATGTGAAATTTCATTTGAACGGAGTGAACGAAAGCTGATGCTTTCAAAAATGATCAAACAATATAGGCGTTTGATTGTGCTGACTTGGAGTATCGATTATGAGATAATAAATGCTGAAATGGATGCGTAACGAAACAAATAGAAGCATCGCACCAATTATCGGCCAGCTTCAAAGCTTTTGCAATGTACGTGTTTCAATGATGCAGATATATTATGCTGAAATAAACACTACACTCCAATGGATTTGACGCGTTCAGTGGTTTTACTTAATCATTCAAACCAACACATTTCGCATCATAAAATCCATTTTTTCGTCACATGAGTATACGAATCACAGAAATTCTCTTTGAAAAAGTCGAATTTCACACCCATGACGACGAAAGTAAAAGTAAACCGGTTTCGAACAAAGGTTTACGTTTACTTCTTTTATTACTATAGACAAAAGTATTTTTCAACCACTGATGATATAATATTATTTCAACAACATTCGGAAGTATCGGTACTTCATTATGCTCTAGGTTGATAGATTTAACGATCGTATTATGAGATGACGATTGTCTTGCATGAATGTCATCGCGATCTTTAGGTAATTAATTGTTGAAACTTGTTAATTGTGCGCCCTTCTTAAAGTCTAACTGAGTTTCAACGGGTAAACGATGGGTCGTCATCATACTTTGTCTATCAACAGGATCACACAAATCGATTTAATTTAACTGCTTGCCAAACTAATGGCTAAGTTTGAATGCAATTAAATTTTGTCCTGAGAGAATCAAACGGATACACACGTCTCATCTGACATATATTACAACATTCAATTTAGTACTATCTATCAAGCTAATGATTGGCAATTACTTACAGTGCCATCTACCGTGCCCTTTTGATCAAACATTGTAAAAACTTCCTCTTGGGAAATCGTCATCTACGCCATCTGTTGACGACGGTAGCGACCTGAAAACTCGTTTTAAAATTAGATAGAAAAACATTTCATACTGTTTTAATTTATTTCTTACTCACAAAACTAACAAACAACTAAAATTGTATCTGAAATTAGAAATAGTTTTGAAAATGAAATTAATCGCGAATTGAAATGAACAAAAAATTTTGCAGGATGGACCGCGTTAGTACCTGGAGGATGAACGTGGGAACGTCGGGCATGGTGAGCAGCAGGAGAGGGACATCAAAAGTCAGGTTATCGCAGGTTTTGAGGAGAGAGATTGGATGCGGCGGAAATGCCAAAGTGCCGATGCGACGATGAACCCACCGAAGGGAGAGCGTCACTGCGTCACCCGGCATCCCCTTCGAAAAGATCGTCCCTTAGTCGAACCACTGCGAGCAACGGTCCGCATCGGGCCACAATATAGAAAGACGAACCGGAGACCCAAATGCTGGCCATGGAACGCGACACGAGAAACGGCACCGGTCCTCAGGAGCTTGACGATGAGTGCACCAATATTTATTTCACCATCGGCGATCGCATGGAGATCGCCAGCTTTCGCTCGGATCAAGTCACAAATAAGGAGATCAGGGGTAAGATGATTTTTGTATTTGCAATTATCAACGAATTCGTTCTTTTGAACCAACTGCCTGAGGTAACCTAAAAGATCAGTCGGTAAAGAAGAGACAGAATGGGTACGATCGGTAATGCAGGTTTAAATTGGTTCTAAGTAGTGTTTATTCGATGAATCATTCATTTTCATAACCCGTTACTAAAAGTACTAACAACAACTTACAATAATTCGTGTTGAATAGTGTTGTTCTACAAAGTTTCATCATGAAACTAACTTTTTCAAGAAACATTCGCACTTCAACTAGCGCACTTGAACCATTCAACTCGTATGATACTGCACCTAGTTTATTTCGGACTTTCGAGATAAACTTTTCAATTTGGCTCGAATGAAACATTTCTTCTGAGAATCAGGATAGGATTACAAGGGTTTTTGCTGTAAATTAAATTCTAACTCGGAGGCTGACGTACGATTTGATAAAAATTACTCCAGGTACTTGGCAGCTAGGACCATTCGGAAAGATAGACAAATAAAAGTCTTCCAGAGTAACAAAATGTTTTCTCGCAATAAAGCCCTTAAGATGACCTCATTAACTTCAACAGAAAAGAATTCGCATAAAACGCAAACTTCAATTAAGATATGAATATATTGTCCGTTTATATGCGTTTAATCTCAATATACGAAATTTCTTGGCAGAAATTAACTTCATGTAGTTTCATCTTGTGAATCAAATTAAACTCAGAAGAAGCATTTCTAATTAACATTTTTAATTTCAAACTATTTCTGACGTTTTATTTTGTCTAATGAAAACTTGTAAATTTGCTCTGTACAAATCGGTAGATTTTGATTGAATGCTATTTTTTGTAATGAAAAAGTACTTTATTATACTAACGACGCGTCAGTGGATTGCATTAACTGGATTCTTGATGCACTTGCACGCTTCTCACATGTCCAACTGGTTCGACTCAAAGAACGCAAACCGCAAATTAATTTAACTGAAAACATCGATCATTATCGTCGTCATAACACGACCATTGTGGCGCCACGTCTAGCTATAATTATTTGCTGTTCTCCCTAGTTGCGGTCAAGCTTGGACAATGGCATATTGAATTCAAGGCAAATTGACCAACTCAAAACTGCGTTTCTCTCCCAAACTGCTCATTTTTCCCTCTTACAAAAATCAAAGCCAAACTTCTGACTTTCAATGCCAGATCAAATTACCGTGAAAATCTAAGGAAATAATTTCCAATCTTTGCTTTCCATTACTTGTTGATTGAATGGAATCAGTTGAACGTTGAGGTAAAAAAGTTGAAAAAATTTAGGTTTCTTTAGACGCAGATGGAATTTTGTCCAACGAATTTTGTTGAGGGAATTGAATAAGCATTGTGTATGTTAATTGGAACTACATCATAACGGAACGTACAGCGACGATCGATGCTCTACCGCGGACGTCAATCAATGAGCTTCCTCGAAAGCGCACCTAGCTCTCTCGTAGCTTCGACGGAAATTACAAAACCACCTTGACGCCGGTCGGCCAGCCGCAGCATCGCTCCACAAAGAGCCCGTTTTATTGGCCGTTTTATTCGACCTCCAAGCATAAACCTCGAACGTCCCAAGAGTTCAAAATTTCGAATTTACGTACTCGTACGTAATTAGGTTGTAAATTTAACGACTCATCGTAAACTTGTCGCTATACCGACTCGAAGCTACTGTTGGATCTTCGAGACTAATTTTGACCGTCCCTTTAAAGCTCATATCGACTTTACCAAACGACGATTTTTTTTTCTTCCAAGAATTTTGAGCGAAATAAACTGGTTATAAAAAAATTGGAAAAGCTTATCCTACCTCGATTCGAATCTATATTCATGAAAAAACATAAAAACATTTTCATAGGGTCAGTAATCGATATCTGCTCATAACCGTTCGAAAGACGTTTTCAGCCACAACCACAAACATTTTCACTAACATAAATGCTTCAAACTAAAACGTTTCTTGAACCCGCAAAATCTAACCTGTCTTTTAGGTTATGTTCGAAATGGTATTGCATTCACTTGAACTCGAGCACTTTTGGCTAAAGATAATTAAGGTGTTGAAAAATTGAAAAAAAAACATTAAGGAAAAGTGGTGTTTGTGTAAAAAAGCGGTTCGGTCAAGCTGACGTTGTAACGTGCGTAATATCATCATTGGAACTAGTTGCCGAATCGATCGTCGCAAACCTTAAAAGAGGAGCCGTGTGCCACGCGACTGGCACTTGTTTCTTTGTAACAGTGTTCCCATGGAGACATAATTGCACGGTAACGACAAACACGACGTTGAGCGGCAAAAACGTGAACATCACCTTTCATCCTGTTTGCATTCATGGTTGACTTCATGAAACAAAAAATAGAAGAATATTTTCAGTCGTATTTTTTATTCTCATTAAATCTGTTAAATTGAAAATGCAATTAAAACCACGGTTTAATGTAAACTTAGCAATCGACTGGGTGACAAATAAAATGAAAAATTGAGCTTGTACAGTTTTATTTACTGGTTGTAAGAAACATTCAAAACGCAACAGATGTCCATCAATCAAAACAGCCCTCGAAATAAAATTGTGCCCTCATAAAACATACGCGGCCACTGGCCTGGAAAGCCCGAGGTATCAAATTAATGCAGCATGTAGAATGCCGCGGATTCTGTCACATAAATCAGCCGAAAACATTTTTGATCCGACCCAATGAACTGGACCGTCTTTCATCGTTGACTCTCTTGAAACACTCCCGTGTCAATTAGTTAAACGTCCGCGACGGATGTCGTAACTTTGTAGCGATCAAAGTCAAAGTTCATTTTTTTTATGTCTTTTCATCCTTCTGATTTGTTTCGTTTTATTGTAACACATCAAATTGAAAACGATCAAATGAAATTAAAACAAATGGATTGACCTGCGTTTATTTTTATTCACTTTCCAAACCCAATTATGTTTGGGAATTTTATTATTATTATTTTTTTTTTGAACGTTATAACGTGACGTGAGACTATTTGGAAAATTGCCTTCTGCTTGAGTGCGACGCTGCAGAAATGTCGCAAATTATCGACCATACACCTATCAGTTTTCGGGGGTTTGTGACCGTGTATGTAAAGTCGCTTCAAACAAAATGCAAATCACACCCGGGAAGAAACGGCTGCGTTCGCAAAGATTTCAACTATGTCAATGGTATTTGCAAACTAACATCGAATATTTAGGTCACCATTCGGGCAGGATAAATAAAATTTCAGTTTTTTGACTTGCAGTGTAGAAGTTGGTGATCAATGTTTGTTTGTCGAAATAAGTCAAAATTCGTTCAAAATATAGATTCTGTTAATTGTAAACAAATGAGTGCTATCAAACAGATTTAACTTGAACAATCTGATTCGCAGTAAATCTTTCTCTTATCATTGGTTTTCGTTTGTTAATCAAGAAACTGAAAATTTAATTCTGGTTAAACAATTTTGTGTGTGCGTGACCAATCACGTTTCCACGAAACAAACATATGTCCAACCTGTTGAACTTGAACAAACTTGTCCGAGCAAAAATTCCCAAAACACATTTGAATCACAAATCTAATTTTTCCTATCAACGCTTGATTTAAAAAGCATTGACCTGATTTATAAAACAAATAATAGAAAATCAATGGCTCGAATGCTACAAAGCTCTAATGAATGGTTTTTGGTTTTCAGAACTTTTCAGAAGCGCCGCAGAGGCTGGTCCTCTGGACATCGTGAAACTTCGTAAGGGTGACAAGATTCTCAACATTTCCCTTCATCTACCCTCGAACACGCCCGACGACCCGTATGTTTTACAGGTAATTTTTCTCTACTTTTCATCTTTAATTTTTTTAAACAACGTTTCCCTACTTTGAAGTCAAAGGCAGGTTTCGCTAATGAAATTTATAAAAAGAAATTTGGAATTGATGAAGAAATTGAAATTAATGAAACGTGTTTATTTATTACCCGAGTGACGCATTTAGCGTGTGCAATCAATTTGTTTGGAGAAAGGTTAAAAGTTGGTCGCAAGTTGGTCGGTGATTTTCGCAAATGACGTGGAGCCAAGCTGATGAAAATTTGTTTCAAGTCGAGTACACTAGTTTTAGTTCTATTATGGTAACTAATTACACGGAGCAAATGTTCCATCCACGAGTTTGTGTGTGCCAACAAAGTTTGAGTATCGTCAAAATCAAGTAACGAGACGAGAAGCTACTGTCTTTGGCTTGTTGGGACACACGTGTCCCTTTGTCGTCTTCTGGATTAATGCAAAATTAACAATTAATGCTAGACAGGGCAATAATCATCCTGGGTGCCAAACAGTCCGCCTGATTGGATTTATATTGACGATTAATAGGGCTGTTTCGTGTCAGCCCGACGTTTAGATGATCCCCGATTGAACATCCACGTCATTCAAACAATAATTGGCATTTTCAAATTTATGGATTTTCATGCTTCATTACATTTAGAACCAACTTACTTAATTAATACTACATTATTTCCAAATGAACGATCAGAGCTTAAATTTATTTTATTCGCAAATATAAAGTCATTCCTGAATGTTTAACTTGTTACTAAATTTGCGTTTGTAATTATTAAAACCAATTTAGATAAATAGACGAGCATATTTGTTCAACTTGTCATTGCTCTTATCATTAGATTTATGTCATTTGTTATTGAAGGTAAATTGTTATTGAAAGTAGTTAGTTACAACTTTGGTGATTCAGTGTTTTGAAATAAAATTTCGTAGTTGAAGCAATTTTGTAATGTGGGAGCTTAGTTGACAATCAGTGTTTTATAAAACATTGAGCTACGATAAACGTCGATGATCTTGAATAATCTCACAATTTCTCGGATTAACAATGATTGTGTACCATTACTCATCAAAAGTTCATCGCCTCGACTAATAGAGATTGCATGGAATTGTTAATATCCAAGTAATGCTATTGAACCTTCAACTACGATTACATAAGGAACATTATTTGACCTGAAATATTCAGATTTTGGTCTGTCTCAAAGATACAATAATCATTGTTTTCATATTTTGTTTGCAGTTGCATAAAGCATGATTGAAAAGTATGAAGCACTGAGAACAATTTTGTATTGTTTTTAGGTTGTTGGGATTCATCCCGTTTCCACGGGAATGGTTGAAGCGGATTTGATGCGCACATTGGAGAGGCGCGTAGCAACACTTGAACGTCAACTTCGAGACTACCACGAAGCCGCATCAACCACGCCGAGCATAGCTCTGCAAGAACTCAAAACGCACGTGGATACTTTCAGAAACAAACTCGAAACCATAGAGCATCTCAGTTGGCTAGGTAAAAAGCCACTTTTTTGTTCTAATCGACACAACCAACATTCCCAAAATAAGTTGGCAGACTTGATTTTTATTTCTTAAGTTGGTAACATTGTTTGAAAGTCCCCACATAATGTACTATATTAATAGAACATGTTTTCAAGTATTTTAGCAGACTTGATTTTAATTTTTTAAGTTGTTACCACTGTTTGATAACCCCCATATAATAAACTTCATTAACAGGCATGTTTCTTAGTATTTGTTATAACAAGTTGAAAACAGATTAAAAGTAGATTATATTTGTTTTTTACTGTTATGAAAATTATTCTGCTGGCATCTGACGTGTGTCATTTCATTCAAACAGACAGCAAAGGAACTTGTCAAAGCAGTGCCCATATAATTGCCAAACTTTGGAATTAAGTTTTCCTCGTCTTTCTGTCGTAGAAAAAGGATCAAAGGAAATAACGATTGAAGTTTGTGCACTTGTTGTCTTTGTCTTTGGTTGAACAAGTAGTGGCCGAATAACCTAAAAATGTTTGAAAAAAAAAAATTTCCCCCCACCCAAACTCGACACTTTCTTGTGCTGAAAAGGAAGCGGAAATTGAAAATATGTTATTGATTTCTGTTCAAAGAACCCAATAAGAATAAAATGAAACGACAGAATAACGATGAAATATTTATTCAAAGCGGCGTCCGGAGATCGAGCAGAATAATTATTGTAAATGCGCTTGGGATTCCGCGTGAATCAGTTCGCCGTGATAGATCTGTCTTTTATCTCTTGTTCTCTTAACTCGCAGGCTTCTATAAGCAACTTCCGGAGCCCATCTCGTCAGAAGCCTGTCGCCGATTGCAGTACCGGCGTAAGAGTGACAGTGTAAAGCGCAAAGTGCGAGAAAAGTTTCTCAATATCTGGTGAGTGTAACAAATTTCAAAACAAATCATTAAACAGACTAGAATTTGATTCTTGAAATAAAAAGCAAATATTTCAAGACATTTTTCTACCAAAAAATGTCATTGTTTACCGGTTATTTTGACCCGGATTTTTGTTTATGCAAAATTATTGGCATCACGTTTGGTTGTCTCTCGTGTTTAAATATCAAAGCTGAGTTGCAAGGAGCATTTTTAATGGACGCAAAGTGGGAAATGTTTCGAGTTACAAACGAACCACCATCCTTACGCTCTCAATCCATTTTAACCCCGAGCGCTTTTTCCTACGAGATTTTGTTGTGTGTAAAAATACATTCTTATGCTTCCGGTAACAAATGATTTAATTTTCACTTCCACAACTATTTTGCTGCACCTTATTTTTAGCCGTTGACATTACTACGAAAGGGTTTCAAGATCCTCCGATATGTCAAACGAAACGTTTTTGTTTCTTTTTTATCCGCGACCTATCTGAAAATCGATCGTTCTTTCACGTTTTGACTTCCAAAAAAGACTTTTTACTTTCCACTCTCGTACTTTAACAAATAATGTTTATTTTTCTTTGAAAGAAGAAACACTATCGAAAATTTTCCGGCTGGTTTTTAAGAGCTTTCGAATTAAGTTTGCGTTTTTGTACGATTGACAATTTGATTGAATGAAGAGGTTTACAGCAAAGTCTATTTGGCTACGGTGAAATAATGAGAAGAACTTGGTCGGTCAAGTTGCGTTTATTTTTATTTTCCAAACAGTATAAAATATTAGCAGGCCGGACGTTGAAGGTCTGAATGAAATTTTCACGCAGCCAGCTTGGCACTTGAACAACAGTTGGAAATTCGATCGAATTATAATTCAATTGAATTTTAATCCCATGGTCAATTTTTTATTCGTTTCGACATCAAAGGAATCTTAATCCTTTTTCAGTCCAGGTGATGCAGGATTGCGCCCTATCGGCATTTATTATTCATCTATTCTTGAACGCTTGTGCCCGCAGTTTCTCTTCTTCATGTCTTATATCCACTTTTCTATCAAATACACAAATCACTTTTTGGCAAGCTCGAAATCACATTGAAAAGCTTTTACTGAATTTAACCCAAAACTCACTGAAACGCGAATACTTAATCTTCTTTAAAATTTCATGTCAGACGAAATTCGCATAAGTTTGAGTCTTGGAGACAACTTGAGGTAATTTTCTGACACGTTTTCCAACACCTTTGAAAACGTTATTCCAAATCAAACTTTTCTGCGGGCGAAATTAATTTTGGATGATATAAACTTTCAAGTCAGCAATTAAGTAAACAACTTTTGACGTGGTTTACTGTGAACGACAAATATTGAAAGTAATGATTTTCCAGTTGAATTTTCGTATTAAGGTCGTAAAAGTCCAGAACGATTAGTTAAAGATAAACGAACAAAAGTGAACGGTTTCAAGTGCACTGAATTTACTTTTTTTCCCCCAGGGGGAAAGTTTCTTTGCATTGTAAATAATTTTGCACTTTAAAAGAGTGTTTCCAAAACAAGAAACATTAACGTTGAAGAACACATAAAGCAGCAAAGCAGCAAGGGGAAGACGCGACGTTTAATTAACAAATATTATGCAAAACTTGTTGGCGTAATTAAAATGACTGAGCCAGCGAAAGTTTGTCCCGCTCAAATTTTTTTGTTGCCGCCATAAATTCAAATTCACTTCGGGATTCAATTTTCTTCAACGTATTCGCCCGCTTTTCTTTCCTATCTTAATTCGTTTTCAGCGACTTGAATCATAATATTGCCGCAACTTTTCTAATTATTCGCGAACAATTTTTTGTTCTAACATCCAGCAATCTACGTTCTGATGATAAACGAAACAAAAATTCTCGAATGAAAAGTCACAAGGAAGAGTTTCTTGACAAATGGTTTCATTTTTTTGTCTCTTTTCAAGTAGAACTTTTTGTTAAACAAATAAAACCTTTTTACACGACCGAAGTGGTTTGTAACTTACAGATCAATGAAAATGGAATTTCACTGTGTTGTCATGACATTGTTTATTATTGTTGAAATTTCGTTTTGTGATTGAAGTGTACACTTGGTTTTGTTAATTTGAACGAATGTTTCAGCGATGTGGCAATATCATCAAGCGTGCGCGAGTGGTTGCGTTCGCCGTCGTTTGACGCGCGACAATGGGAGGACGAGGAGCTGCTGCTGATGCTGCAGACGATGTTCATCGAGCTGGACCTGCCGCAAAAGTTCAACATATCCATGGCAACGCTTCGCAACTTCTTGTACGAGGTCTACAACAACTACAACGAGGTTCCCTTTCACAACTTCCGACACTGCTTCTGCGTCGCACAAATGGTCAGTTGGCCCTGAAATCCGTCAAACTCGTTCACAAGCCACAATTTGTCTCGCCAGATGTTATCCGTTGATTGTGCATTCAATGTCGCGCCTATTCCCAACGCAGATCGTCCCGCAGTCGTGAAATATATGACAAATGCGATTGCCGAGCTTCCCAAGCGCCAAAACTCTCAGCCACAATAACACTTTGCCTAATCGAAATTGGGCTTTATTGAGCTCGTTGAAATCGCGTCTCTCGCTAATTTATGACAATCCATTTTTTTCCATTCAAAATTCCGCTCCAATCCATCCTCTCAAAGTCAATGTTTCGATTCAAGGGAAGAAAGAAGAAAAGCAAATCTTACCAATTATTCTGTTGAGTGAAATAAGCCCGATTTGGTACCAAAAGCTGCCAACTTTACAAGTGTCTAATCTAAAACTTGAATTGTAATTCGTAAAGTTGTGACCCAGAAACTGAACTTTTCAATTTCTACTACTAAAAACAATAAATCTCGAATACGGGGAACGCGCGCACTGTCACTCAGAGTCAAAGGAAAAGGCGAGTTAAGCAACCTAAATATTCGAGTCTGAATCAATATTCTCACCTTTGTACCTCGCAGTTAATTAAAATGATTGAAAGAAATGCCTTTTATGTGTCCGGGGAAGAGTTTTGATTTATTGCATGCACCGCGCTCCAAGAATCGATTTTTTTCTCTCTCATATTTTCCACCATTAAACTTAAACAATAAACTCGGCGCTAAAAGAGTTTTAGCCTATTTATATTGTGTTCGAAATAAAAAAGAAACGCGAACAAACTCAATATTTTACGTGTCATAAAATTGGATTAAAAATTGGATTGATTACAGATGTACGCGATGGCGTGGGCGGTGGACCTGCCGACGAAAATAGGCCACCTGGAAATGCTGGTATTGATAGTATCAAGTATCTGCCACGACCTGGACCATCCTGGCTACAACAACATCTACCAGATAAACGCTCGGACAGAATTGGCGCTGCGCTACAACGACATCTCGCCTTTGGAGAACCACCACTGTTCCGTGTCATTCCGGGTGCTCGAGTCGCCCGAGTGCAACATCCTCTCATCGTTAGACTCGTCAACCTATAGGACGGTCCGCGAGGGTATCATCAGATGCATCCTCGCAACCGATATGGCCAGGCACAATGAAATACTCGGACAGTTCACCGAAATCACGCCGGAATTCGATTATTCCAATATAGCACATATCAATCTGGTAATTGGAATTTCGGTCTATCGATTCGCATCAATGTCACTTTTTCCGCATCTCCTAATTTGTGTCTACACTTTCCGTTCAAAAACCCTTCTCGTTATTTCATTTCGACATTACAAAAATGATACTTGACAATTATCCGACATGGAAATCGTAAAATTTTACAGTCCATATTCACGTTGGGATCGGGTGTTGTGATTTTGTAAACAAAATATATGAAAAGTGAGTTTTAGTTGTTGTTCGACTATTGATTTTTAATCACAGTTCATGCATATCAATAAAAATTATTTTTCATGGAAAACTACTCATGCAAATGTTACTGCTTCAAATAAACTATTGTTATTCCAAAACTAATGGACTATTATGATCCAAATTGTGTCGTTAAGATATGCATTGGAAGTCTACGATCTGTATACTGTAACAATACCAAATTTAGCGTGCAGACGGGCATCATTATTTTGTCAGTGAACTTTTTGTACTTGATAAAATTGGGTGAAAAATAAAAATGATTTGGTTTCAGTTATCGATGGTCCTAATAAAAGTAGCGGACATAAGTAACGAGGCGCGACCGTTGGACGTGGCGGAGCCCTGGCTGGACAATCTTCTGCAGGAATTTTTTAAGCAAAGTGACGCAGAAAAACTCGAGGGTCTGCCAGTGACGCCGTTCATGGATCGAGACAAGGTCACGAAACCCTCGTCGCAGGTCAGCTTCATCGGACTGGTGCTCATGCCGCTATTCGAGGCGCTCGGCGAACTTTTCCCTGAACTTCAAGTTAGTGCGACGACAAGTTTCTTGCAATTAAATCGAACTCATCTTATTACCGACAAGTTTAATTCGAAAATTACATTAGAACGGCGAATTAAAATTACGGGCAAATATTTTGCGCTAACTATCTCACCTCAAGTTGCAAAACACTAATCTCTCATACGCTCACCCAGTCCGACCTCCGCGACTCATGTTCATTCTAATTAGAAAATTATTATTCAAAGCAAGCAGATTTCAAGTTTACTTTAATTAATGTTTCAGCTCAAAATTAATATTTTTGATCAAATGATTCGACCAAGTGCGTTTCAATTTGATTGTTTCAAAACAACAAATATAAATCGCTCAACTTATTTAATCTGCAAACAGTTTGATATTCCAGCGAAATCATTTATGTAACAAATTTGTTTCATTTGCTTGGATGATTTCCTGCTGAAATAACACTGCACCGGCTTGGACAGTTGACTTTTTACGCTTATATTGTTGCAATAGCACTTTATTTATCAAAAGCAACTGCTTTGGCTGGAATTGTTTATAAAAACTTCTAGATATACCAGCATTCAACCGCCACCCAATGAATCACCGGTCGTAAATAAAAAATAACGAATAATTGGGTTTATAAAAACAAACTGACTTTATAAATTACAAGTTATATCATTTTGATGTTATAAATTGTAAATAAGTATAAGATACTTTGCCATTGGTGACCACTTATAGTAATTACTTATTGCAGATTTTGAATTTATGAGAAAGAATTCATTTTTTAAATTTTAACATTAGATCCCTGTTAACAAAGTTATTTGAAAATAAAAAACAGAAAGTAAAAATGTTTTTCGACTCTGATATTGAATTATTATTATAAACTATTAACCCATTTCTTGCTATGGGTCAATATGGGTCAATAAAATTAGTTGAACTAAATCAATGAATGGGACACACAAAGCTATTTCAAAACAAGTTCATAAAATGTTAACTGTACAAATAATTTTTGTCTGACATTTTTCTTAAATGAGGTAGAAACTTTTTCTTTTGTTTTAGGTGTAAATATATCCTGTCATCCAATAGTGCAATCAATCATTTACTGCTACTATCAATCTTGCAAAACTTAATCAATTAATCATTAATATAAAAAAAATAATCAACTAAAAATTTTTTAAATTTTTGATTCGAAACTGAAACAATAATCCACATTCATTGCAACCTATTTTCAACCCTTTCATTAAATAAAAGCACGATTAAAGTACAAGAAGTAAAACCCGTGAACTTTTCAGGAACTGATCGTTGAGCCTGCTCATTACGCTCTGGACTACTACCGTCGACTACACGAGGCAGCAAAGGACGAGCGTCACCAGCGCAAAAGCATCGTGGACCTGAACTCGGGCATGAGCGACAACGCCTCGGCGCCATCGGGCGGCGTCTCAGGCAGCTCTTCGCACTCGGTTGTGAAGTCCACCTCGTCGCACAGCATGCGATCGAAACGTTCCGGTGGGACGGTGCACTCGCGGTCGCGCTCAACGGAGGACGACGCAGCCGAGAACCTAACAATCGAGGAGATCGAGAACATCGAGAGTTCGGACCCCGAGACCGCCACGGAGGTCGAGGTCAGCGAGAAGACTCTCAAGTTCAAAATCTCGACGGACGTAACAGCGCCGTCGACCGGGCGCAAAAGCTACCCAGGAAGTCGCAAGGGCAGTCGCGAAAAGTCGTCCCTGGACTATCAGAACCACGAGCTGGCCAAGGCGATGCGCGAACACGAGCGGCGCAGAAGTCGCGCGGACAACCTCAACTCGAACCTGAGCTCGCCCGTGAGCGCGCGCTCCAACGACGATTCTCGTATCCTGGAGGAGCTCGAACGAGACGAGATCCTCTACGTGGAGGCCGAAGGCAACGGCCAGCTGCCGGTCGGCCGAAGGAGTATCGGCAAGAGGGCGCTCAGCGTTGAGGCCTCGTCGGCGACGAGCCCGGAGCGCTGCTGCTGCGACGACAAAACCTCGGCGAGTCACCGGTCGCTGTTCTCGCGCCTGCGCAATCTGACCGATCGGCTCAGCATGAGCTTCGACACGACCAAGGAGCCGCCGGTCGGACGACCGGTCAAGCTCCAGAGCAAGAGCCTGAGCAAGTGCAACTCGATCGGGTCGCCCTCGGCCGGGCGTCGGGCCATCTGCAAACGCTGCAACCTGGTGCGGATAGTCAAAGAGCGCTCGGTGGACGCTGACAAACGATCTATGACCCTGCCGAAGACGCGCCGCGCGCAGGATTGCCTGAACAAGAGTTGGCGAAATGTGTTCGTTAAAGAACGCCGACCCTCGATCTCGTTGGAGGTGCTGGCGACTTCGGAGGACGACGTTGCTGTGACGTCCAAACACCGGCGCAACCGGTCCAACCCGGAGGGCAACGTCGCACCTGTCGAGTTCCATGAGATCGACGTGCGCACCTGCAAGCCGGACATCCTGGTTGAGAAGGTGAACCCGGGGTCTTCGAGTGCGCTGGACCGCGACGACGACACGAAGGTCGAGATCCGGCGCAGTTCCGCCAGCATGGAAGACATCTCGAAGATCACGAAGCAGAACGAACTGACGCTGAGTTCGCTGGACCAGAAAAAAGTCGAGGACCTGCAGCACACCGGCAGTCTCGACTCGATGCTCCACAAGGAGTCGACCATCAGCAAAATCAAAAAGCCCACCTTCTCCTCCCCCGTGGCTTCGAAAAAGTCCACGCCCAGTTTGTTCTCCAGGTTCAAATCGGGGATGAGCATAGATGGCAGCAAGAGTCATAGCAACAGCAGTTCCTTACATGACCAGCAGAGCCCCAGCGGCTGGATCTCCTCGCTCACCGCCAGTTTTCGACCTAAGAGACAGACTTCCGGGAGCGCCGCTGAGTCCACCTCTGCCAGTCCCCACCCCCCACTCTCGCCCAATCACGACGAGATCAAGTGATCCGAGCTCGATGACGCCGACGCGCCGCGTAACATCCGAGATTGGTGGGCTGAAAAATCCTTCTGCTGCAACGGCTGAGACGTTTTGTTCTTCCGGTTTTTGTTCTTCTGGTCTCAACTCGAACTATCGATACGAACTGAACAACCATGACTTTCGGAAACGTTGAATTTAAGAGAAATTGTGTTGAATTGCAATTTATACTCATACGTACGTACTATACTCATACGAGTATAAATGCAGCTTCCTGAGGATTTTATAAAGTTTCATTTCAAAGTAACGGTTTGACCTCTTTGACTATTTGTTTGTGGTGTGAGGTCAGTTTTTTTGTCAACTGACGAAATTTTTAAACCTACTGTTTACCCACGGTGACTCATTTATAAGTAAAAATTGCAATTCACCATGACGTCACTTCAAATTCACTTTGAAGCATGTGATTGTCTGGAAATCCATTTGGAATTCAATTATTGGGAACCATGGTGGATTCCAACATGGAATTTGGTGATAGTTTCCAGCTTAGATTTGCAAAATGCATCGAACAGTCAAAAAACAAAGCCAACTTTGATTCTACTCAAAAATCAGGCTTGTAATTATGGAAATACAACTGAATTTAAATTACTTTTCATAGTTGTATTAGTTTTAAATTAATCATTATGGTTTACAGTGATGGAATTTCAGACAGATAGTTCAGATCGCACGTCTAGTGTGAGTTAAAAGAGTAACTTTCACAAGTCTCAGTCGTTTTGGTTTTGCATGACGGATTTTATTGACGCTAGTCGCAGTGATACACGAGAGAGACAAGCCAAAGAAAATTCAACGGCTTAGCGTTGATCGGCTAAACGATTCGTGACAATCATACTCATCATCGCACATTCGACAGCTCATCGGTTTGTAATTAAATCTAGAACAGAACCGTTAATCTCTTGATGTACATTTTCAGAACCAGAATCATGACCGGCGAATTTTAACCGATTGATAAACACTATTCGACTCCCTCTGCTCCTCACATTCTTTTGATAAACAAACTTTTCTTTTCGAATAGCATTTATTCGATTTTGAATGATCATTTTAATGCAATAACGTTTCGATGAGTATTTTTTACCTTCGAGGTCGCAGTTTTTAAAATGTTTACAAACTCTCTCCTGTCCTTCTTAGTCATTCGACTTGTTTTACTTTTGAAAAAAAAAACGGAGAGCTGTACTGATTGATAAGTGTTGTTTTGTTTTGTTGTTTATTTGAAAAAATCGTTCTTCTAAATTGTCGTTAATTTTAACTGTTCCCAAACAAATTTCACAGTTGCAGTTCCAATGAATTTCGAATTTTTGTCGGATTGAATACGTTCGTGACTAGTTTAGATGAATTTGTTGTTTTAAGTTTTAGATTCTATGAAAATTTACGTGAACGTTGATTTGTTGTAGTGTATGTTTTGTCCAACGTTTTCGAGACAAATTAATTGTACGGATATCAATACGCGAAACGGTACATATCATTTTTAATCCCCGCCGCCTCTTCCAAACCAAGCTTCGAATCAAAAGTTTTCTACGACTAGTACCTCGGCTCCGCGACCAAACTTAACTCGAGCTGCGATGTGTGTTCTTTGACAAATTTCAAAGAAATTGTCGGTCTAACAAACGGCATAATTTTATGCGAATTAACATTTGTGCGTGACGAGAAGAACGGCGTTCTTGATACAACGTACAATAAACTATTTCGTTATTTGCAAAAGAAAATGAACCTCGGGAACAAACGTGAAACATTTACCACTGCAAGAAGTGAAATTTGGTCGAATGAAACACCGTGAAACGAGAGTTTTTGTTTTACGAGCGCAACTGAGTGTCTGCGATTTACGTGCGCATTTCCAAACAAATGTTAAATCTGCATTAATTGTTTTTAAGTTATAATTCACGTTGAAGCGCCAATTTTTGACGCCCCCACGCTTTTGTTCTTGAACGTTTATATTTTTATACATCAGCGATGAACCCGCGCATGTATTGAACTCTAGTCTTATGTTAGCCACTCTTTACCCGACGACTTTTTTGTTTCTTATTTACATCTGCCTGGCAATTGGTTCGATTGCGAAACGATTGCCGAGTTTGGACGGCCGACAAGTGACCAAAAGCGCCGCCTACGTTGTTGTGTTGAAACTAAAAACTACCGCCATCTAGGGATACATTCCACTGAACTTACAAGTCCGATGCCATTTACCGACTGAGTGCACTTGCCGGTCAAGCCGAACCCAACGGTTACTTTCCTCCAAAATGTGATGTACAATATTAGCGAATAATTTTATCCGATTTTTTATGTGACTGAAATTTTACGATTGTTATTTGCTTGCGTGTTTTGTTCGTAATGTTTAAGTTTACTTTGTCGAGGCCATGATTTTCCGCCTTGGGGCACTTTTTGAATGCGAGTCATCGTTGAAATTATCGCGATTAATCGAACTTTCTGAATCTCGATTGGTGTCGAGAACGCGACGAGTCGAGAATCTCGATATCGATTGATCGATTGCTGAACGTACATCGAGCGGGCATCGATACTTCAATTTTTGCAAGCCGAAAATAAATCGATTAATCGGTTTCGTGAAAATTCGATCAATCGATATCATACGTGTTGCAATTATAAATTGCATTTCTCTATGAAAACAAAACGATGAAATCGTCGATACGTTTGCATTTGAAAAATTGTCACAAGTTTGTTAAATTTCTACAGTGTTGCCATCCGCTAATCGTGTGTTTTCACTAGAAACTTTATCCTGAGAAGAAACTTATAATCCGAAAATGTAAATCTGACTAAACTCAGCGAGTAATCCCAAAGAGAAAAACTAGACAGTATAATCAATGTTCTCTAAATCGTGAAAATGAAAGTGGCAGTATTTACAAGCATGGTTACCAACGACATAGACCAAATCTCAAAATAAAAACAAACAAATGAACCAGATCTATCAACTAAAACCACTACCTGTGCCTGATTTTTTTACGTTGTCTAACTTGGTTTCTCGACGTTTGGCAGTCCGTGATCGAAATTTGGTACTAGACAAATTACAAAATAACTGACAATCTCCTCCAAGTGCCCTACCGTTGGTCGACCGGAATTTTACCACCGCCAAATCTCGGGGAACAACGAAACATCTGGCCTAACAGTTGTGGACCTAGCAAATGCCGCCATTTTGTCAATTGATTGTTTCTTGTAAAAAAAACCAACTCTACAAAAACAAAAATAACGGGACATGCATTTGTAGTAAAAACATTTTTTCTTCCATGTATGCCTTCGCATCTCCTCTTGATATACAAAAAACAAATGGAAAATAAGTCTTTGCAAAGTAAAAAAAATACCTGTGTGACATCCAATCACTGATCTCTATATAGGAAAAATATAAAGGCCATAAGTTCGAAGGGTTCGAAATACCCTTTCGATGGAAATGAGTCATGTGGTTGATGGAAAATTGTTACCGGCTAATTTTGTGTGTCCAATTGTAATGGCAAAAGAATGTTGGTGTTTTGAAAAATAAAAAAAAATGTGTGCAAGAAGATGTATTATTAATATGTAGAGACCAGTGTGAGAAAACAAAGTAAAGCGCAACGTTAGCTCTAAGGAACTATTAAAAGTTTAACTTTACAAAGTACGATGTTGTTTGCATACCACATATTTATATCAAATGAATGTACAACAAAATCGGAGAGCTGAGAGTGTTGTAGAACCTTTCGTTTCTCAACTTGAATTAATCCCAGAAATAAATTAACTTTAAATAAATTAACTTTCTTTGAGAAACCTTTACAAGAAAAATAATGGAGCCAAAAGAATCATTACCCATGTGAGACTTCTTGAAAGCATTGAAAAAAAAATCAATTTAAGTTGGGAAACAAAAGATTTGCCGGTGAACGTCTATAGTGTAAGTAGTAAGATTATGAGTATGATTATTAGAAACGAATGGGTTAAATAAATGAGTAAGAAGTTAATGATTTAACAAAAATGAAGTAAAAATAAAGTAAAACAAATGAAAAAACAAATAACTGCGCTCGCGGGCGAGTGACTGACGATATTAATGATTAATTAATGTAAGTATATATTCATTGATTGTAATCTATTCTCAAATCCGGTGCATAAAAACGGGTGTACGAAAAGGACAGTCGATCAAACTGACCACGTTTCAAACAATTCACTCTAAACAATACTCAGTGACAAAATAAGTAATCCAAATTTGAGATGGCAAAAAGAACTGACGTTAAAAAAGAAAAAAAAATATGTGACTATCCAGCCGTGTCTTTGGAGTACATTTCGTTTCGAACAAATTCAAGTATATATAAAAGACCATGTAACAGCGATACCTGTATGCATAGAGTATAACGATAATAAATATGATTATGAAAATTGAAACCATTTTATTTGCTTTATTATCAACCCCATCTACTAAATTTGCAGAACATTTACATGAAATTTACATGAACCCAATAAATTTACATAATATCATTAACATGCAATATTGACAACAATAAACGTTGTATAAGTAGTTTCACTCTTAAAAGGGTCAACTCAATCTTTTTGCAAAAAGTGAACGAGTTTTATAATTTTCCTATGTGTATTTTTTATTATTTAAAAAAACATAGCAGTATTTACAATAGTTTCTGATGTCATTTCGTAATATACTACTCGAAAAACCACAATCGATTTTCCAGGTCCTAAAGTTTATCTTTATGTTAGATCTAAAAATAGTGCGAGATAAAAAAGCACCGAAGCCATTTTTCTTTAAGTAAATCAGTTTAAATAAAATTGAGTAAATACAACTTTAATAAGTTGAATGTTTTGTGATAATACTGTTTGAATTAAATCAAATAAGATTGTTAGTTCAATTTTCTCGACTCGAAATCATAATAAATCGCAGCTTGTCAGACTTTTTTTTGATAATCTAGAAAAATACAGTCTATTTGTTTCTTGAACTTTCGTCATTCCGAGAATGAAAAGAAAGAGTGAAAAAAAAGAAAATTTTACATATTTCAAAAAGTTGCATTTCATGAGATAGATTTCGTCTTTAGTTTTTAAAAATTTCACAATCTCTGGTCTCTTTTTTCTTTTACATTATTCATCGGATAGTCCATCATAACGTCATCTGAAAAACATGTTTATTAGATGTATTGAAGAGCTTTTTTTGAATTAAAAAAGAATTTCAAAATATGTTTTTTACCCTCTCTTTCATCCTCGCCTTCCTCATCGTTTTTCTGCGGTCGTTCCTTATAAAATACATTATCATAATTATCGTCTCCCATATCTCCCTGATGGCCAGCATCATCAAACCTAAAAAAAATTATATTAAAAAATTAAAATCAACTTATTTTTATCAGGCCTGGATACAATTTTAAAGTTTGATTATAAAATGTACCCTCCCAATCTTTCATGTATATTGTCATCATCTCCAACTTCCTGCATCCACTCGGCATTATTTTGTCTATCGATATCCTTCTCAACATGTTTAGGATTCGGCAGCGCATTGTGATCAGCATTTTTAACAGCCTCTGCAGGGTGTTTTTTCACCTCAACTTTTTCATTGCCGACTTCAAACCTCTTCTCCAAGTTAGAATCATTTGGCAAAATAGGAATCGGAACTACACCAACAGGTAACTTCATTTTCACCTTCACCAAGTTGTTTGGCGGGTTTTCCACGTTTGTTGATGGAGCAGTTGAGACTGACGACTTTATTCGTATCTCGGGCATCGCGGCAGAGGCCACATTCTTTACTGAACTCGTCGAGGTGCTCTATAAACAACGAAAATCTCCCATCAATTTTAATATGAAAAGTTTGTTCTATTCTTTAAATAAGTGTACGTTTGATTTTGTCTTGTTGTAAATAAAAAATAAATACATACAATCTTTGTGCTTTTGGAAATTGTTTGTGCAGTTTGAAGGAGGTTGGGGAAAAATAGTTGAAAGAACATAAAAGAATCAAAAAGTTAAAAGAAACACTGTTTATTTGGAAAGAAAAAATTTAGAATACATTTGAGATGCGAGTTAAAACGTAACTGAAGTGTAAAAATATTTACTGTGCTCAAAAGAGTGACTGATACAGCTTGAGGTAGAACAACTATTGTTCGTAGACTTTTTTTCAGATCTTATCACGCATACATGTAACTTCGGGATTTTCGATATAAAAAATACTTATACTAGAACAAACATTTTATACAACACATACAAATTCTATACTCCATATCAAATGAAGATTAAGAAACCTTGAATTTATAATTCCATTGCAAAACGCTTGGAAATTTAAAACATAAATGCTATTAGTAGCTTTGAAATTGTTAATCTAAAATTCTCCGGTTAATAAAGAAACCAAAAGTCAAACGATAAAATTCCCAAATTTAAAAATAGACTAAAAATTTAATGCTTTTCATTCTTTTTCTCTCGGTCAAATTCATGGGTTCGAATTAATACTAAGTACTGGCTTGTCGGCTGTTTCTTTCAGCAAAACATTTGGCACGATGAGGGGTGCTGGATTATTAACGAGCTTGTGCAATAACGAGGTGTTTTTCTGCGGACCGTTCACGACTGCGGGATCTGCGGGGACGATCTGCCCGTCCCTCAGAGCGAAAGCCACATCCTCTACCACGTCATCGGTCTTATCTTTTTGCAAGGGTGCTTCCAAGGGTATCACTGGGTTTGCCTTACTCGTCGCACTTACCTGCAACTGTTTTGAGGGTGACGGCTGCGCCAGTTGCTCTTGCTGCTCCGGCTGATCTACCGATGCTTCAAGTTTTTTCTCTTCTTTTATTGACGAAGGACTTGTAGTTCTCTACAAAAATTTATATGCTCATACAAATCAATTTCTAATAAACATGTTCTCTCGGAACAAATTGCTTTTAGTCTATTTTCTAGTAGTTTCCAAATAAAAAACAATTCAAAACAACTTGCATTTAATTTAATGTAGAAGCTAATTCTAACTTGTGTTTACCATAGGAATCATCTAAAGAATTACCTTTCTACTATCCAACTCTCGTTTTAACTGAACAATTTCCTTCCTGAAGTGCTCTAAGTTACCATAATTATTGCCACTGTTTTTCAACAAGTCGTTGTACTTGTTGTCCAAAGCAGTCTTTTCATTTTCTAGCTGCATGTACTTGGTCTTGAGGTGTTCCATAGACTTGACTTTCTCCTCCTCGACTTTAATGAGATCGTCCTTAAGCTGCTGCACAAGTTCCATTTGTTTTTTAGTCTGCTGCTCCATCTTCTCTTTTTGCGACTTGAGTTCTTCAGTCAAATCCTGGTTCTCCGACTGCAGGAGTTTGTAATTCTGTTCCAGGGCTTTGTACCGCTGTAACGCCTCGACGCTGTCCTTGTCCCTCAACGATTTTTCCCTTGTGGCTTTTTGTTGCAGCTCTTTTTTCGCTGCTATGTTTGCACTTTTTTCATCCGCAAACGACTTTTCTAAACTCACTTTGTAATCATAGATAACTGTAAGAGTGAAAAAAGGTTCATTAGATTGTGTATTTTTTTTCAATCAAGGATTAATTTTAAGCTGAAAAAGCAATAAATGTTGGGAATAAACAAAAAGTTACTTTGAAGTTGACTGGCCAAGGATTCCTGCTGATGTGTGCAAAGTTCGTTTGCTTTGCGAAGTCTGTTGATTTCTGTACTGGCTGCCCGGTATAAAAGCATTATAAAAATCAGGATCAATGTACAACCAGCGTAAACAGCCAGCCGCCCTGCTCGGCCTCTCCCTATCCAAGAGGCATTCATCTCTGAAAATGATAAAATAATATGAATATAATTATGGCTTATTAAAAAACTTTCGGAATCGAAATCTCACTTTTTAACCTAAAAATAATATTCAATTTTTTATGTACTAATAATATTGATGTTTATTGGGTTTCAATCGAATATTTTGTCAAAATATCTCTATGATATGATCAATACATGGTCGATATGCAATTCGTACACTGTCAATGAATATATGGTCCAAATATAATTTTTGAAATAATATTTTATCAATGTATTATTTTATAGAACAAGATATGATTCATATTAACTATAGAAGTCTTTGTAAACACTAAAAAAATATAAGGTCAAAAGAGAGAATGGAAAAGAACTGGAAAAAGTTGTTAGTTTTTTTATGGGTATGACTGTTTTTGACGTTTTGAGAATGAGTGATATAAAGCTTTTTTGAAATCTACCTTGGAAGGTTGTCTCAGCTTCGCATCCTTAATAACTGGGATGTTTTTGGCAACCTGTAGGCTAAGAAACCTGAAGCTGACGTGATCTGACGCTCATCCCAACCTCATTGTGAAAGTAACCTTGTTTATCTCTCTCTGTCTTTGTTTCTTATTCTGCGTCAGGTGATTGATTGAAAGAGACGGAGATATAATGTAGAGTTCACAGTTTTAATGGATTTGTTTACATTTTTTTACTCCGATGACATTTATTTTACAAATTTTTAAGAACAAATCTTAAGTAGAACATTGTTTACAGTTGTTGTTTGGAATTTTGTATTCATTTTTTTCAAGATTAATTATGTAGAATTGATTTATTATTCACAAATTCTGAACGTATTTTAATTAGTATTTCTGTATGGTAGCGTTCAGAGGAAAATTGTTTTTCAATATGTTCAAAACTTTTTTGGAACATAACCTCAAAGTTTGTTGTTTATTTTGAATACCACACTTATACAAAATGGGACGGAAAATACCCGGAAAAAAACACCGGGGTGTCAAAGACCCAGAAAAACAACAACAAAAAAGGGATGCAGAGTAAGTGAAACAATATTTACCAACAAAATGATCTTAGAAACATAAGAATGACACTTTTTACACATAAAATAATATTTTTAGGTTAAAAGATAAGATAAACAAACCCCCGGCGAATCCGGACGATCAGCCGATGCCAAAAGGTGTGCTTCGAATAATAGAGTTAAAGGAAAAAATGAAAAACCAACCAGTATTCAAAAAGAAGAAAAGAAAACGTGGTAAATTGATCTCTTTGGAACCTTCATCACAGCCAAAACTTCATCCGAAAGCCAGACCGGAAAAAACTGTGCCGATTTTTAAACAACGGCCAAACGAAAGTGGCGAACGTTTCATGAACCGAGTGAATAGAGAAACGGACGAGTTTTTAAAAGAAACTGCGTTTGAAAAAAAGTTCAAAGTCGAGGTGAAACGCAATCCGAAAACTGGAAAAGTTATTGGGATTCAGAAAGCCCATAAAGATGAGCTGGACGAGATGGTGAAACTTAAATCCAAACACAAAAATATTGGCAAGAAGAAAAATTCAACGTTCGAACATTTGAGCAAGTCCCAAAAGAGGAAAAAGAAATTGTTGGCAAAGAAAGAGAAAAAAGAAGATAATGAAATGTCGGATGGTTTAATAGTCAGGGAGCAAATCAAGTTCGGAGAAATTGTTCAGGAACCTCCCAAGTTACCTTTGCCGAGAAAAGCAACAAAAGAAAATTCTGCCAAGGTAAAAATGATTATTTATTTTTTAGAAATATTTTTTTAATGTTTTTGAATGAATTCAATTGCAAATTGTTTTGTAATTTCAGATTGGAAAGAAAGATCTGTTGTTGCACAAGGTACTAGAGCAGAACTCGAACAAAAAAGTACCAAGCAAAGTAACAAAAGCAAAAGTAATTAACAAGTCTGGTAAACGAAAAGATTTGCCAATTGCCGAAAGGAGAAAACTCGAAAAGCAACAGTCTGAAGTAATAGCAGCTTATCGTGCTCTGAAAGCCAAAAGTTGAACTCTAAATTTGTTTTTTGTAAAAACTCATGTTTCTTCAAATTGTACAGTTTTTCTTCTTGTACAAAGTTACAAATGAAATAGATTTTATATTCTACTTGACGTTTTTGTTTTCATACCCAAAAATTATATAAAAATCATTAAATACAACTCTTGAAGATTTGTATACAATCAATTTTATCAATAAATTCACAATATTGTCAAACTCAAACATTTAATTGCCCATATGATATGTAGAATTTATTTACAATATTTACATTTTGAATTACAACTTTAAATAATCAACCGGTAGTCCAGACGAAAGGCTCAAGCCTATCTTTAACAGGGAGCATATTATTCAACATCTCTAAACTCTCTAGAGTTTGGTTGAGCTGCAAGTGGCACCTGTTGAGTTGTCTGCTCAGTTCATGTACCTTGCCAAGCTGGTCAGCCAATTTGTTAAACTTTTTGGTTTTCTCGTCTGCCAGCATGACGAGCTTGTTGACCTCGCTGTCCAAGCCGATATTACACAAAGTCAGCTGTTCTGAGGCGATCATCTGGGCATTGTTGTTTAAATGGTGCTGGTATCTGGCACATAGATTAAACAGCCCCAGAGGGTCCAGTCGTTCAAGCACTTCAGGATCTCGTACTCCAGGTGGTAAGTTTAGAGTTCCCCTCATTATTGGAAGGAACATCGGAATGTTTTGGAGTTTCTGTAGGTCGGGATCTTTGTCTGCGGTCTGGTTTGTTACTGCTGGTTTTACAACTACGATGTTGTGCAATTTATCATTGTTGGTTTTTCGATGACCTGAACATTTAATCAATCAATATTAACGTACAACAAAAATATTACTACAAATAAGTAGATTTTGCAGAATGAGAGAAATTGCAAAATGATTTTGAAAGTTTAAATTCAGAACGGTTTTTGTTGTTGTTGTTTTTTTTATTTACCAATTATTCCAATACTGGATCGTCTCCTGGAGTCCTGACTAGAAGATTTGCCCCACGATTGAGATTGTTTATTAGTCATTTTAGGAGAGTCTCCAATAGGACGATTCACAGTGTACGAGATGTACGGCAGGTCAGAATCAGAACAAATACTTGGGCCGGGGCTTGTGCATCTCGGAGGCGAATCTTCGTCCGGAATACTGCTTCTGTTTGGAACACTTTTTCCTCTCCTTAGTTGACCAGTCTTTGCCCTGGCCCCGTCCCGGGAGTGTCCACCACCCTCTGTACTTTGTTCAGAACCCATGTTGTTGTTAACTTTGTTTAACAATTATTTGTTGTTTATATTCCCACGGATCTGTCTATTCTTAAATTTAATTTTGCTTGTACACAGATGATCAGTTTGTTATCATACATTCAAGGCCATTGTACCAAAAAGAGCTTTAAGTTTTGAGTTTTCAATGTTGACGTTAATTATGACAGCTGCACTCAATCGATTTCCATGTTCAGTTTTCTAGTATCGTAACTTGAAAGTCCCTAGGATTCAAGTCGGCATGTTTGTAAAACTGGACAAGCACTTGCGGTCAAGTTCAGTGTTTATATTTTGACACAATAAAAACAAAGTTCGGAATGGGTAAGGGAAAGAAGAAAAAACGTAGTAAGTTGATCTCATTCATGAAGTGTAAGTATTTTATTTACATCTCAATTTCAATACATTTCTTAGAACAGTTTTGAACAAATAAATCGCACAGTCAAATTCAAAGTTACTTCAAATTTTACAACAGTAGGTTAAGTTATTTAATAAACAATAACAGTTATTCACTTCAATAATAGAACGTCAACAACAAAAAACATTTTGAGTTTCAAAATTGATGTTCAAAAACTTTTAACTAACAAAACAAACAAAGAAAGTTATTTCAAGTTCATTTCCATTCTCCTTTTTTTCTTACAGTAAACGGTCTTGAAAATCTGACGAGAATGCAAAGCAGTCAAAATCCTCCACCTGGACAACCCAGTCCGACGAACTCTCAGATCATAAACACATCAGCAGCGATGCGTATAGCAAAAGGCAACACAACACCATATGAAAAAACACTCATGTCTCGAAACGACGTCTGGCACAAGATCGAGGTTTACCGAGGTGCTTCCTTAGACAAAGAGCTCGTTCTAAAAAGCATCCTGCTAGCAGTCCAACCCATCGACCTGATCCCCGTTCGGTACACCATCTCCGGGGAAGATTCCTACTTCCTGATTCGCAACTGCGAAACTGCGTTGCAGCAGCTGTGTCGGCTCAATCTTATCATCAAAACCGTCACCGGGGACATGCTCCTGCTGACCATCACCCTGGGATTCGCTTCAATCCATGACCTGAAGATGAACATCCGACCCCTGCTTTTAGCTCTGCTGACAAAGAGGAAAAAACACAACTTCCAGATGCTCAACCTAGACAGCTTCCACAGGGACCCAGACATTGTCAACACCGTCTACTGTCCCCTGTTCCTTCCCCGGACTCTCACTAGTGTTTTAAATATCGCTGTAAAAGACCTGTCCAAGTTTCAAGAGCTCAGTTTAAGATACAACGAACTGAGCTGTTTAACTGGATTGGAACCAGTCACACTGGAATTGACAAGTTTGGATTTACGAGACAACGATCTTCTGAACGTGGACTGTCTCAGCGTTCTCCAAGGGATGAACATCACAGAGCTTTGGTTGGATGGCAACCCACTTTGCGACAACTATGCGAGTCCTAGTCGGTACGTTGAGTCCGTCAGGAGGTACTGTCCGAACCTCATTAAACTGGACGGTATCAACCTGGGCTCTCCTGGATTTCCCATCAGTCGGGACAATTACCTCTTTTCAAACAGAGAAGAACTTGTCCACCAGTTTCTTAAACATTATTTCACCCTGTACGATGGACCTGACAGAAGTTACCTCAGAGGCATTTACCATCCTAAGGCTCTCTTCTCCTTGAGCTTGGACACCACTTTCGCTGCCAGACTCAGCAAGCCTTGGGTGAACCAGAACAGCGCCAATTTGATCTCTGCTGTTCTCGAAAACCCGGTTCCAGACTCTGAGAAAATCCTCCCCGAGGGCTATGTTCAGGAAAACAGGAATTTGATCATGAAAAAAGGAATTGAAGATAGAATCTATTGTGGAGCGGAGATTGTAAAGGTTTTGAAAAGTTTGCCTGAAACTCTACACCTGCCTGAGTCTTTTAAGATTTGCCTGACTTTCAATGAGGGAAAGTATGTTGCATTTACTGTCGATGGGATCTTTAGAAGGTACACCGAGGTTTTTCTCTTCAATAGGACGTTTGTTTTGACGAGTCTGGACGAGGAGGAGTTTAAGATTTTGAACGATCAGCTTTTGGTTTACTGTACGAGTATCAGAGAACTCAAGTTCGACGCGAAGATGTATAAAAACCTTTATGAGAAGAAAATTCCTTTGAAGGTCATCAGTTCGAGCGAGAAGACCAAGTGTGTTAGGCAACTGAAGAAAATCACCAGGTTGAAGGAACAGTACTGCCAAATGGTGTTGGAAAAATTCGATTGGAATTTGAGGGAAGCTATTATCAGCTTCATGGGACAGTACTCGACGAGTTGTATTCCAGAAGAGGCTTTCGTTTAGTTGAAATTTTAGTTTTTTAAGAACGTTGTCTGACTTCAATTTTTTATTGTACTTAAGGATAATAATAGTTTGTACAAAAATGATCAGATATTTTTATTGACCACAAGTTGAGACTATTTTCTAAAAAAAAACACAAAATGATTTCTTAACGTTGCACTTAAAAATTCGCAAGAATTATTTTATTTTAAAAACATTTTAAATTGTAAAAAAATAAGTAACGTTCATAGCAACAGTTACAAGAAATCTTGCGATTAAAGAAGAGAACAACTAGTCATTGTGTAAGAAAATATATTTGTGTCTGAGAAAATACATTTTCGTTTCCAACATTAAATTGAGAATAAATATTGAAATACAATACGCAAACGTAGAATCACAGTTTTTGAATTGTTGTAAATTATCATCTATAAAAATAACTGACCTAACATTGAAACAATGGAAACAAATAAAAAACAATTCCATTGTAAAAATTGCTATAAAATTTCTTGACAAAAATAGTATTTAATATCGCACATCAAGACTCGCAGCTCTGAGAATCTCTCTACATGTAGTCCTTGCAAACAAGGGTCGTCAATATAAAAGCATCACATAAATATCATTTGAAGGCATTTTTGTCAGGCGATTTTTGCACCAGGGTTAGTTGTACTTGGACACAAAGTGCTTTTTCAGAAAAATTATTTGTACTATAAACCACATATATACCCACATCAATTAATTCTCCCATTCATTATGCACATTTTATTAACAATTATTTTTCTTTCGCTGCATACATTTGACCCAAAATCCCCCTTTAATTTGCGGGATCAAAGTGTCCATGGTATAAACAATAGGAAGTTTAAGTTTAGATGATAACTGAATATTACATTCAGCCACCAAGTAAAAAATTGCTAATTTGCACTCGAGCATAGCAAAGCGGTGTCCAATACAAGAGCGAGGCCCAATCCCAAAACCCAAATAGTGGGGCATGTTGGTGCTCATCTTCTGGTTATAAAATCGATCAGGGTTGAAAAGCTCAGGATTTTCGTAGATCAACGGATCGCGATGAATCAGCCAACCCACAATCGAAACGTTATGACCCTTCTTTACCCTATAAGGTTCGTGACCAGGAAGGGCAGGGGGTAATACAAAGTCTTCTGTACAACTTCTGTCCATACAACTGTTTACTGGATGGAGTCTCAATGTCTCGTACAAAATCGCGTCCAAGTAAGACATAGAAACGATGTCCTCATATGTGGGATTTCCCCCACTTATTTTTAAAATTCTTTCAACTTCTTCTGACAGTCGTTTTTCAATTTCTGGATTTTTTGAAATTTCCATTGTTGCATACGCCATGAGCAGGGACGAGGTTTCAAAACCAGCAAGGAAGAAGAAAAACGCCTGTGAGGTCATGTCCATGACGTCCATCTGTAAAACATCCTCTTTTTCCTGCGAATCGATCATTAACTGGAGAAAATCAGGGCGAACAATACCTTCTTTTTTTCGTGTTTCGATAGCATTTTCGACAAGACCACAAAAATATTCCGTCAATTCGGCGTCGAAAAATCGAAGGTTTACTATTTTGCCCAACTGGGGAACAGCTTGGGCAAGGAGTAGTTTGACCATCTGGAGAAAACTCGTGGACATAGCTCTTTTACCCAAAACATAAAATCGATTTTCAGGATCTTCCAAAGAGTTGACAGAAATTCCAAAAGCGCAGCTGGCAACGACGTCCATTGTGTATCTGGAAAACGCGTCCTTGACATCAACGTCATCGTCAGCATGGTCCAAGATGTAGTGCGAGAAATTGCGCGCACAAAGGTTTATCAGCTCGAACATCTGCTTTATTTTAGTGGTCGTGAAGGCTGGTAAAAGAATCGCTCGGGTTTCGCGCCACTTGGCGCCTCGCAAACCGAAAAGACCTTTGGCAAAGAGCGGTTCGATTTCATCGTTGGTGAGAATGTCATGGTCGTGGAACTTTTCAAAATTGTCAATCGTGATTTGCTTTATGAGTTCGACGTCTCGGAGGAGAATCACTGGCTTGCTCAGCATGAAAAAACCAGTGTATTTTGCATCCGGCCATTGTTTAGTATAGTTCAATGCAAATTCTACGAAGTGACACTTTTTCAAAAAAATTGGTAACATGTTGCCGACAATAGGCAACGGTGTTTTGTGCAAAATTCCGTGCCGTCTGAAGTATGTTAGTGTCCAATAAAAATAAATGACAACTCCGACGACCCCACTTGTTAACAATACGTAAGCCCCAACGTCCATTTTCAGTTGTAAATGATCGTTTAGAGTTTGTCAACAGTGCAGTGCACGTTATAAATATGACTATTCACTGCGACCGTTCAAAAAATTAATTGTTTAAAACTATTTTATATTGACTAGGCTTTTGGTGGACTAGTAAATAAATTTGCTTGTTTACGTTTCTTATTTACGTTTCGAAGTATAGCAGACGCTGCGTTTCAATATTACTGGAAATAGAAAAGGAAGAATAATCAGTTGACAGACTGACAAAGAATAAGACAAAGACAGAATTACTTTGGTAATGAACTGTGAAGGGTGGAACCTACCCTAGTTTATGCGATGTAGTATGTTTCTTATTTCTACGCAAAAACAGTGAAAAATAACAAAAACATATCGAGAATCTGCAAATAAAAGAATTCTGAGTTAATTCTTTACTGTACTTAAGGATAATATAAAAAACAATATTAATTAAATATTTTTTATTGACAAAACGTACAAATATTTTTCGTACAAAACCTATAATGAACTAACATTACACTAGGAGATTTTTTATAATTTTATAAAATTAAAATGCTTTTTAAAGATTCAAATTTTAACAAATTAGTTTCAAATTAATTAACAAATTATAATAATGTTATATCAGTAAATTGATTTTTGGTAAAAGAAGAATGCCGAATTGGAGATTTCATATTTGTTTAGTTATAAAAAACATTTCATTACAACAAATTTGTCCAAAAATTGAGGGTGCAAAATTGTACCTCTATTGTTACCTTTGTACCTTGGTATAGTTTTAGTATTGTACCTATTCCAAAATCTCAAAAGTATTATAAAACGCCTCTTTCGGTATGTCATTCAAGGTATAATCTCTGATAAAGTTACAAACCGCTTGTCTAATATCCCAATGTGTCCTTTCCAAAAACTTTCTACAGAATGTTCGGTTCATAGTAGAAACCTTGTAAAACAACGAGATCAACTGTTCCTTTTCCGGGACACTCAACGCATTTGGCAAAAAGTTTGCAGACCTCGGTTCCAGTTGAATGTCCTTCGACTCTGCAACGCTCGCCAGGTGGTACATATCATTGGCGATCCTGTACTCCTTATCCTCCTTAGCAACTACCACAAAAGTCCTGGAGAAAAACATCGGCTGGTTGGGTAACGCCTTGTAGACGAAAAATCCCTGGACACAGATCACAAAATGGTAATTGCCACAGTGCATAATGTCGATGTTCATGTTCCTCACATTGTGAATCGTCGGGGGTTGCTGTCTCAAAGTCGAAATAATTTTGTCAGGACCATTCAGAAGGTACTCGTGGCACTTCGAGTAGTCGACGAACTTGACCAAGTTCCTGTTAGTGATGAACCGTCTCATCATCTGACTTGGCATGTAGTTCAAAATTCCAACGGTCATGGAATAGAGTGCACAGTCATCGTAGATGCCCTGCATGACATCACGATCGGGTTGGTCGTACAAAGTGTAAAAATGGGACACAAACTGTTTCACCAGGTTGGTCCTCGATCCGTCCCCCAGGTAGTACATCTGGATATTCGTCAGGGTCTTCGTCACCCTGACTGTCACCCCGTCAATGACCTCGACGTGGGGGAAGGCGTTTATCACAGCGGCCACGTAGTCCTGCTGATTTACATACTTGTTACAAAGTGGATTTCCGTCCAGATAAATGTCTGTGATTTTGTAATCCGAGAAAAACTTGAGATCCACGAGGTCCTGAATACAATTGTTGCGCAGATCTAAACATACCAAGGTTGCCATGAAAAACTTCTCCAGAAAGATGTTCGCCAAAACGTTTTTCAATCTGTTTGAAGCTAAACTGAGTTTCTTCACGCAGAATTTCGTTTCCCGGGTATTTTTTGTTTTTGAACTCTGCAGGACTTTTTCCAACGCTCTGTTTACTGACAAGGGATAATAAAAGGGTTGGATGAGCTCGTCGTTTTCGAAATTGTCCAGGTTGAGGGTTTTTTTCACAGGGTCGTATCGATTCTGCACAGCATGGTTTAATTTGAATTGAGAGTTAACTGTGAGTTCTTTCGTGGAGACGAAGCCCAGGATGATGTCGAACCTTATAGTGATGTCTGGAGGGATTTTTAAGGTCAGCCCCTGCATGACGAAGGACTGGACAGTGTTCCCACAGCATTTTGTTAAAAAAGTGGCGTTGCCGTTGTCCTCCCGGGTGTACATGTAGGGACAGAGGAAATTCGGGTCGCAGGCGTTCATCAGCGAGTCTAGGATGAGATTCTTGTCGAATGTGGCAGCGTCGAAGAGGACGAATTTGTGCCAGAGGTCCTTACGAGTAAGTAACATGTGCTCCTTGGTGGAAAATTCAGGGCTCCTGTACGTTATCCGAATGGGATCTGGGGTTTGTAACGATGCCATTTTTGTTTACATGTAACTACTCCAAGTTGTTGAAAAGAACGTCTATGAAATAAATAAGGCCTTTTTGATGAATTCGATTCATTTATTTGTGTTTTTTTAAACTCACTTTTCCATATGTAAACAAATACTTTGGATCAAAACATACCTTTTTTGCAATTCCAAATATTAAGTTCCTCAACTCATGACTTGATTGTTTGTTGTTTATCTTCGATGGAAAAATATTGATTTCCAATGATTTATTTCATTTTGTTCGATTTTCCATCTTCGTTCTTACTCATCATTCGATTTTATAATGATTTGATTTCACTCCGCTCCGTTTTGCGCAAGGTTATGTTATTCAAAACAAACGACCTAACCTATACCTATCTCGGCGATGATGTTTACCAGTCCTGAAATTAGTTGAATTAGAGTATTAAAAATAGACTACAGAAAGAACAAAACGATTTCAACAAAAGAGGTAAATATTTATCATTCAAATTGTTGATTAAAATAACAGTGGTTAATTAATTCGGTAAATTATAAACAAATATTTGTTATTTCAGTTTTTAATTGACAATTTAACCTCAACGAAAACCTCAAGCAAAAAATGTTGGAATTCAGCGAACAAAATGAAAGATTAAAAGACAGGTCGAAATGTGGAATCCTCCGGGCTCAATTGAAGATGTGCCTGCTGAAGAGCGAATGCTGTAAGGACAGAAAACATACCCCCAGAGAGTGCTTGAAGATGAAGGACGAAACAATCGTGCCTAGCGAATGTTTCCGGCTGCAACAAGCTTTTTTTGATTGCAAACACTCTTTACTCGATGGCAGAAGACGTTTTAGAGGACCAAGAGGAGCTAATGATTAATTAAAACAAATTATATTTAGAAACGTGAACAAAGTGACATTATTGTTATGTACAAATCAAAGTTAGACTATTAAAATTGTGATACTATTTAAGTGTAAAAAGTGTTTTCAATTTTTTATAGTCTCACAAAACTGTTTCAGTTTGCGTTTTATAAAAACCAACAAGTGTCGTTTTTGATCGAATTCTTCTTAGAATCAAACAAGGAAATCTGACATTATTTTTGGTTAATTACTTTAAATTAATAATACGTTGTTCGAAATTTCCGGAATGGAATTTCCTTTTAGCATTTGTAAAGTTTAGGAAATTCATTTCGCATTTCAATGCAGTCTCAATTTTTTTCACAGTTAAAGTTGGAATATTTTGATTGTTGTAAATTTTTTTAAGTTGATTGATTTATTATATCTTTTCGTAAATTCACATTCTTCATTTTAATATGTAATATCTTGCAATGTTTGATTAAATATGTCAGCAATTGATCAAATGCTATTCAAACTTTTGGTCGTTCTTATCGTTCTGAGTTTCGAAGTTTTCGCCAGTAGTGAACCTATAATCAACATTATAAAATGTTGCTCAGATAAGGAATATCTGAATAATTTAAATGAGTGCACAAAAGCTAAATATAAAATGGAACAATATGGATTCAGCGATTTTATCTCAAAGGTATTTGAAAATCATGATACCTGGACCAGAACGACTATATTTAAAACCCCTTCAAAGCCGTTTAGCAGTCACAAAATTGACATATCAGATATAAAGTTATTATATCCAATTATGATGGTAAGAAAAAGTTTCTTCAACAATGAAATTAATTCAAACCAAATAATTTGTGTACTTCATTGAAATTTGATTTTATTTTTAGGTAAAATCAAAAAACGAGGATCATGGATTCGCTATTTATTTAAGAGAGATTGTACAGGATTATTGTCTGGACTATAATAATCAAGGGTCCATAACGATAATATACTCATCATCTTATGACGCTTGCAATCATGAGCGATGTCTGCCAGTTTGTAAAAATTTTACAATATCGCCAAAAAATGGGGTTGTCTATAATGAGACAACTGCTTTTCTAATACCTGGTATAAATTTCAACAATGTTTCCTCCATGAGTCAGATAGTCAAACAAAACGATGATTTCAGAAGTAAGAATGGAACATAACTATAACGTCTTTTAGGAAAGAAAATCATTTTAATGACTAATAATACTTGTATTTAATGTTTGTAATAAAATTACTGTTATTTTTTTATCATTTGCAGATAAGACATTTGGGCTATATGCAACATGTTCGGGAAGCTACAAAAATGTAACGCAAAAGTTTAACATAACTACGAAAAACAGGGATCTGAGTTACGAAAACAATACAAAAATAATCTACTATGGGTCGTATTGCCTAAATCTTTTAGATTACAATAGAAGCCAGTTTCAAGTCTATGAATGCGTGCAAAAAGGAGAATCAAAAACAAATATGTAAATAATTTCGTTCATTATCACAATTTCGATCATTCGGCCTTTATTATTGTACTGCAACAATTTAAAATTCCGTTCTAACGTTTCTGTTCACAGGTGGATCATCATAGGAATTGTTATTTTCCTTGCACTAATCACGATTATCTATGCAATTAATCAAATTACACATTAACGAATGTACTATCACCACAACTTTCATCTGATACTGACGATAATATTTTGTAAATTACCTATCTGTATCTATTTATTATTTCATAAAGGAACAACACATTTATTAAGTCAAATTTAAAAAAAAATAAAACTAAATCATGTCCAAATCAGCATAATTCATTAATTGGAGTAAGTCATTAAAATCAGCTTTCAAATTTTGCAAATTGTACAATAAAATAATTAAATTCGTTCAAATTTGAGTTACAAATTTCAAGTATTTGAAATGGAACAAAAAAGTTTCCATTATAAAAGAGACAGAAACGCAAGAAAATTTTCAGGACAAATGAGTTGAGACTTTATTTACAAAACGAAACAAGATCGGCTGTTAAAACTAAATGCCCGTTTTCAATTCAAAAATTACACTTGACTTCCTGCAAAAACTCCAAGTGCATCTGAGTGAACCTCTTGTGATTTTCGCAGAAGTCTGCCTGCCACTCGTCCCACTCCCTGTCGGAGAATTTGCTGTTGGTAATTTCCTTATAGTGTCCAATCTTGCACCTAAGCCATCCAAACCAATCGATAAGTGTTCGAATAACTTGCAGAAGCCACTTCCTATCCTCGTCCTCAGCCCTATCATTCGAGGACTCATTCAAATCCACTCCACAGTCATCCAAAACTCGTTTTATCCAAGTCGCTATGGCAGCACAGATTTCAAAGATTTCCTTTCTGTCAGACATGAGATTTTTCGACACTCCCTGGTTGATGGTACTGATCACTTCACAATACAAAGCTTCCTGGATCTTTTTCACAGTCTCGTCACACGCATTCGGGGTGATACCTTTGAGGAGATAATGTACCAGCTCTACAACTTCTGTTAGACTTTCTCTAGGCTCAGTATCTTCACCTTTAAAATGGTGTCTCGCGTGTTCTGGTTCAGAAAGGTCTGGTTCTTGAGTTTGCTGGTCCTCTTTTGGAGGTTCAACTTTGACCTTCTGAGCTTCCTCTGCTTCCTTTCTCAACCTCTCTTTCTCCTCTCTTTCCTGCTGTTCTTTTCTCGCTTTCTCTTCTTCTTTCTCCTTCCTCTTTCTTTCCTTCTCCTCCTCTTTCTTTCTCTTTTGAGCTTCCTTCTCTTCCTCCTTCTGTCTCTTTTTAGCTGCCTTTTCTTCCTCCTTCTGTTTCTTCTTCAACTTCTTTTCCTCTTCCTTTGCTTTCTTCTTCGCGTCTTTTTCTTCCTTCGCTTTCTTTTTATCTTCGTCTTCGGCGTCCTTCTTCTTACTTCGTTCGTCTTCGAGGCTCAATTTTCTGTCGCCTCTTGATTGTTCAGATTCACTGGATTCACCGGACGTCGACCCGTCCTTGGAAATCTCGTCGACGTCAGGTTCCTCTTTCTGATCTCTCACTCCCTCACGTTCCATCGCTTTTCGTAGCATTTCTTTCTGTTCCTCTGCCACTTCTGCGACTATTCCTAAAATCCAACCGGCTACTATGTCAGCAAGGAACCGAATCTGCTCGGATTTTCGGTCCTCGTAAACTGTCGGCACGTAGTTGATCTGGTTGCAGATACGTTTGAACACCACCTTCGACAGGTCCTGGTAGTCCTCGTAGGGAAAATTGCATTTCCAATTCAACATGCTTTTCACGAACCGTTGGGCTAGAAGGTACTGGTAGTTTGAAGATTCTTCGTCCAGTAGTCGAGAGGGTGAAGGTTTTCTTTTCATTTTTGATTGGTGTTTTGCACTTGCACTTTTTGACGATCTTTCGGAATGGTGTTTGCGGTTTTTAATCACTGTGGTTGTTTGCCTGAAAATGGGGATACAATTTTGAATTTTTCGTGGAAACATTTTTTTGGCATTGTTTCATTTTTAAATTGAATTTCTTTTGAATTACTCTGGACTGAGACAAGTTTCCATTTCTATCATTTTGATTAAGTTGTCGATCATTTCTGGAGGTAGAATATCCTTGGACGCTTCGAGAGTTCCTAAAATTGATCTTTTTGAGGGTAGGGCTAATTTTTGAACTCGGGGTGATAAAGGTAAGGCCCTTTTCATTATCTGTTTCTTTTCACAAAGAGTTGGACACTTCTTGCTGGAAATAATAAGTGTAATTTTGTTATTGGATTTCAATTTCACAGGTGTTGTTTGTTTAAAAGTTGTTGTACCTTGGCGCTGATAATAAATCTAAATATTTTTGTTTTGACAGCTGCTCTCGAGGGATTAATTCAGTTTTTGGCAAAACACAGGGTTTCTCTGGCGCAAAAACTTTGATCATGTCTGGTTTTCTTTCAGCGCAATCCTAAAAAGGTTTGAAAGCCAAACAAAGTTTACTTTTAGAAAATCTAGTTATTTTGCAGTTTTTATAGTTACTTTTTGAAAAAATGATTTTTTTCCTTTTCCAGGAGTTGATTTTTGGTCGTCCAACATATCATCCATTTCCTCCTGATCGATACCTTGCTCATCATAGAGTTCAAAATCAAATTGATTCATCTCAGAATCGTCAATCATTTGTCCTCGTTCAATTTCTGAATGTACAGGAGACACTGGTACCTCTTCTTCAAGATCAATTTCCATCTCGTTCTCCATTTTTTTGCTATTTTTTTTACTCTTTTGGATGCAACTTTTGTTATTTTTTGAATTATTTTTTTACTCAATATGTTCAATGACTTCTCGGTACTTGTAAAATTTTGTAAACCAAAAAAACTTTTTTCAATTTTGACCTAAAAGTTACGGCGGGATTTTGACACTTCGGGATGTGTCAGGTTTTTAGGTTCGGTTTTGTTTTTGTTTTCATTTCTAACTGAAAAATGGAATTTGTTTAAAAATCGTTATTTCATTTAATTTTGACCTGGATATTACCCGCGAAATCCGTTCTCAAAGTTTTTTTCAAATCCGTTTCCATTTCTTATCTAGTTTTTTTCAATGGATAAAAAATGTTTGATATTAGATAAGACATTTTATTTTCTTTGATCAGTAAAACTATCATCGACCATTGAATGATACTCTATTCTATTTATATTTCTATTATGTCATTCATTATAATAATAATTAGTCATCAGTAGTCACTTATTCCTGAATCTAATCAGAAATACATTAAACCTGAATATGAAGACATTGTCATAGATTAATGACTACGATTTGTATATAAAAATATCAAATTTCGTACAGTGAAACAGTTTAGCTTCAAATTTGGCTGAGAGTGAAACTTTTTAATTTTATTGTTGGGGGGGTTAATTAATTTTAAATGGCATTAAAAATATTTATTATTTTTTGCATTCTAAGTCACCAAGTAATTGCCACTATTAATACCAGAGAAATCCATATTGTAAAATGTTGTGGGCAGTCTGAATACTTAGAGAATGAAAAATGTACTTCTGGTTCAATCGCTCACTCTATATTAACTAAAGTCGGGATTAACAAAGGGTTCAAACATTTAGTAAAACATATAACTCAGGGTGGAAGGAAAGCTTATGTAACTTATCATGGTACTCTTAAAAACAAGTCGCTGGAGCGCATATTTTCCTCAGATGAAATTCGGATTGCATACCCTTACATAATGGTAAGGAAAATTTTTTGTGGTGGTTTAAAAGTGGTTTTTATTGCAGTTACATAATTAAAAGTTCAATAAAAGTTCATTTCAAATTTCAATTCAAATTTGAATTTGAAAAGGGTATATTTTTGCTAATATTTTATTATGTTTTTATTTTTAGATCGGTGACATTGCTATCAACCTAAACAAGACCGTGCAGAATTATTGTCTGGATGATAAAATAAGGACGGAGTTCAAATCTGATTATGTTCTTAGATATTCGCCGTTTTTTAAAAACAACACAGAACGATGGTTGCCAGTCTGTAACAGGAACAATCTGACTGTACTTAAGGAGGACTTTTTTTTGGTGCCTGGTGTAAATATAACGAATACGTCATCATTTGGTCCAGCAATTGAAAAATATCAAAATGAAACAAGTAAATATAAGCAACTTAAGAACTTTGGAAGACAACGTTGGAAAAACTGATAGAGAATGGAATTTGAATACTTTTATTGTTTTTTTTATAATTTTCAGATAAGGAATTTGGCAATTTTACTGATAAATGTTTGGCGAACCAAACAGAGGTAATAGATTTAAACACGTTCAATATATCAAAACGCATGGACTTGACTTACAAGAAAAACCATACAATAACGAAGATTCCTTATGGCTCATACTGCATAAATCCCGTGGATTATAAAAAAAGAAAATTTCAAGTGTACAAATGCTGTGAACGAATTATTATAACGAATACAAAAAATACAATAAATAGAGGAAATTCAATATATATAGGAAATACAATAAATAGAGAAAATACAGTAAATAAAGGAAATTCAATAAATAGAAATAATGCAATAAACACACACTATACAGGACACAGACATCATAGAACACGAAGAATCTTTTGGTCGAAAAACAAGTAAGGGTTGAAAGCAAATTTTTATTCTATAATGTTGATTACGTAATTTCAAAATGAAATGTTTGATTTTTCAGGGCCCCTATTGTAGGAGTTACTGGTTTGGGATTAGCAATCGTTTCGTTTAGTTCCTATTGCATTAATAAAAAGAAAAATTCTTAGGAGATGTTTGCTCATAATGTCTTTGTACTACTCAGTTCCAACATACTTTATAAAATGTTATTCATATTTGTCTTGCAATTGTTGTTATAAGTTTTAATTTGTATAATTTTGTTGTAATTTATTATATTAAATGTCGTTCTGAATTACGTATAAGTTTCATTGTACATAGTGAATTGTAAATAAAACTTTTGTACTTTTTACTTTTTGTCTTTGTTTTCCAATTCTTGTATTAAGCTGTCATCGTATCTATGTTGTTTAATCCTTATGTAAATAAGAATTCTCGAGATCTCTGAATACGAATCTCAAGTCAGAAGTTCAAAATTCAAAATGGCAAATCCAATATGGCGGACCAAAATTTTTTTGGGCGGCACCAATACTTTGTTGTAAAATTCCAACTCCTACAGTTTTTAATGATGAATATTAGAAAAGAGACTTTTTTCTAGCCACTTTATTGTATATATTAATGTTTGTATTTTGACGTTCAATACTCATTAGTCACTTACGTCTGAATCTAATCAAAAACACATAAAAAATTAGATAGAGTAGATAAAGAATTAACTCCTAATGACTAAAATTTGTATATATTAGATACCGTAGGATAAAACAGTTCAGTGTCAAATTTGACTGAGAGTGGAAATTTTGATAGTATCGTAGAGATCAGTTTTCTACACTAAACCATTTTTCGTGCTCTTTTTTATGAAAATCAAAATTGTATGAAAATGGCACCGAAAGTGTTTCTCGCTCTCTTCGCTTTTATTTTAATTTCCCAAGTAGTTGCAAAGAAAAATAATACCAACAGAGACATTCACATTGTGAAATGTTGTGGGAAGAACGAAATCCTATACAAGGAGAAAAATGTGTTCTGGAATCAAAAAATGTTAATAAAAATGGAACGATAGGGTTCAACAATTTAGTAAAACGGATATCTCAAGTTGGGAAAAGAGAACCCAACATAACTTATCTCAATGGCACTTTTGACAGGAATTGGCAAGACCTTTCATTTTCCAATCAAACCATTAAAATTGCATACCCATACATGATGGTAAGAAAAGAAATAATTCCAAAGATTTAATCCAAATTTTAATTTAAAAAAAGTAAAGTTTGTCTAATAATGTTTACATTTTAATTTTAGATCGGACGTGAAAGTGGCTTAGCAATCTACCTGAACAAGACTGTACAGGATTATTGTCTGGATGTTAAAAAAAACAGACGAAATGTTTTTTTTATTAAACATTCACCGTCGTTTGATAAGTGCAACAAAGAGCGATGCCTACCAGTATGCAAATCTGGCAATGGGACTGTTAGTGGTTTTACTTTTCTGGTGCCTGGTTTAAACGTAACAAACTCGTCTTCACTTGGTCCAGCAATTGCCAAAAGTCTAAACGCGACAAGTAAGAATGAAACAAATTAGATGAAAACATTGAAAATCTGATTCATATTTTATTTCGAAGAACAATGGCATTTTTATTTTTTGTTTGTATTTTTATTGATAATTGTTTTATGTTCGGCGATTTCTAGATAAGGAATTTGGAAGGTTCACTAAATGTCTGACTAAGCAAATACTGGTATTGGGTGTAAATAGAACGTTCAACATATCAAAAAGCATGGACTTGACTTACCGGAAAAACCGTACAGTAACAAAAATTCCTTATGGCTCATACTGCATAAATCATGTGGATTATAAAAAAAGCATATTTCAAGTGTACAAATGCCGGAGAATTATAGCAAATCATGAAACCTTCTGGTCGAAACACAAGTAAGAGTTGCGTGTTATTAAAAAATCTTCGTTCTAATTTTGTTGACATCATTTTAAAACATGACATTTGATTTTTCAGGCTGTATATCATAGGACTTATTATCATTGGCTTAATAATTGTCTTTGGTGGTTTTTACTATTATAAAAAAAACTAACTCTTAGGAGTTGATTATCTTTCTGAATTCTTTTATTTAAATCTTTTCTGAATCACATTACTTCATATCGGGATTGCATAAGTTCAAAAATGTCCTTAATCTTTCAAATATAACTTTTTTTCACACTGCATCAAATTCTATAAAGATGTGAAAAAATCCGAAAAAATTCTAACCAATTTTTTTCTTAACCGATTAAAGCAAAATGTTTAATGAAAAAATATTCATACTAAGGAAAAATCTAAGAAAGATACTGAAAAGTTTATATTTAGAATGAGTGAATAATTGTTAATTTTCTGATAATAAAAAAAATCTTTCCCATCGTTCTTTATTAACTAGTTTTTATTTGAATTCAAATCGAGCGCCTATTTTAGTAACAAGTATGGACGCTCTGGTGACTTTTGAAGAAACAAAATGGCTTCCCAGCTGATCGATATCGTTTACTAAAAACGCAACAAAATTCATCAAAGATTTTCTTGTGCAAAAAAGAAAACAATAAAAAGTTGCCGTCAAGATGATGGACTACTTTGTGACCAACAGTTCCTTGGCGCCTGCACCTTCGGGAATTCAGAGTACAGCTGGTGCTGTGCCTGTCAAAAATGATAAGGGTGAGTATTGTCTTTTCAGTTTTGAGGTTAAATAAAACATTAAGGAATTATTTGTTTTATGAATTCGTAGCATTATTTATTATTTGGTTTGTTAATCTATTCGTTTCATCATTATTCTTTATTCTTAAAAAAATGTTGTATGATGAGTATTCAGTTTTTTGCTTTGTTTATTGCACTCTTATAAAGCTTGTTGACATGTCATAATTTGACAAGTGCTCGAAAAAACTTTTCAATTTCATTGTTGTGCCATTTATTTCGTTTACATTTTTGTTTTTCTATTTTCCAACAATTAATTATTCGTTTCTTTTCCATAAAAGTAACTGAATACCTCTGCAATTTTGCATATTTTTTTTCATAAACAAAAAATACATGATTTAAAAACCGGAGCAAATACAAAACAAGAATACTAACAAAATTGATACTTTCAGGTGAAGTATCGATGAAAAAAGTCAAAGTCCACCGTTACGTTTGTGGCAAGCGTCCTGATTATGCTCCAAGGTCAAGTTCAGAGGACGAATCCGAAAACGAGGATTTTGTAGAAAAGCGTGTGCATTCCTACGAGGACACTGAGTCAGAAAAAGTAAGCCTGCCAAGGATTCGCGAAGAGGACGATCCTCGTCTGCGTCGTCTGCGGCAGCTGGACCAGGAACTCGAATCAACCACAGAGTTTCGAGGTGAGCGTCGTCGTCGGGTCCAAGAGCCAGAAGTTTTGGAGGCAGAATCAGACATCGTTCATGAAAGAATCCGTCTAGAGGCTTCTGATTCTGAAGAAGAAGAGGAAGAGTTATCTGACACCGAGGTTGAGCGTCGTCGTGAGGCTCTTCGTCAAAGAGTTTTGTCGAAAAAGTCTCAGGAAGAGGAAACGCTTACCAAGGAGGATGTCAAGGATGAGGACAGTTCTGAAGAGAGCTCTGAGTATGAGGAGTACACAGATTCTGAGGAGGAAACTGGGCCGAGGTTGAAGCCTGTTTTTGTTCGCAAGAGAGACAGGATCACTGTCATGGAGAGAGAAAAAGAGGCGATGAAACAGAAACAGGCCGAGGCTGAAGCTAAAAAAATGGCTGAGGAACGTAGGAGGCAAACTTTAAGGGTAAAGTATCAAGTCTAAAATCAATCAAAAAGTCAGTTTTAATTTATAATAAATAGTTTAACTTTACATTTGAAGTTGAAAAATGTTGCATTTAAGATTTATATGATTTTGTATAGTTTAAAGCACTGTTTTTTTCTGAAAAATAACTGGAAACATTCTGGATTTTTTCATTCAGTCGCTGAAAACCCTGAAATAGTGAATAATAAAATTATTCTAATAAAGCAATGAATATTATAATTTTCAATAAAATGTATTTGATTTTCAGATGGTGGAAGAAACGTTGAAAAAAGAATTACAAAACACAGCGCCTCCGAACGAGGTCGAGGGTCACCTGGACGATGTCTGCACAGACGATGAAAACGACGAGCTGGAGTACGAGGCGTGGAAACTGCGCGAACTCAAACGAATCAAGCGAGACCGCGAAGAACGCGAGCAAATTGAAAGAGAACGAATGGAGATTGAAAAACGTCGCAACATGACTGAAGAAGAGCGACGACAGGAGGCTCGTATGAACCCCAAGGTCATCACCAACAAGGCAGCCAAGGGCAAATACAAGTTCATGCAAAAGTACTACCACCGTGGTGCTTTCTATCTGGACAAGGATGAGAACATTTTGAAACGTGATTTCTCGGCTGCGACTTTGGAGGATCACTTTAACAAAACTGTGCTACCTAAGGTGATGCAGGTGAAGAACTTCGGACGCAGTGGTAGAACCAAGTACACGCACTTGGTCGACCAGGATACCACACAATTCGACTCGCCCTGGATCTCTGAGACCGCGCAGAATCTCAAGTTCCATAACAACCAGGCCGCCGGGGTCAAAGCTGTGTTCGAGAAACCGTCGCTGAAAAAGCGCAAGATGGAGAGTTAAAATTGTTAGGAATAATTTCTATTATGCGATGTAATGTAATAGATTGTACGTGGTTTAGATCTAAGTTGTATATACGAGTTGTGGGAATGTATATAAGATAACTTTTGTACTGTTAATTAGTGTTGATAACAACACTGATTCTTCTATCAATACAATGGAACTTCCTCGACCAACGAAATGTAATAAGAAATTGTACAATTTAATAAAGAGAAAAAGAGTTCGTTTTTTCTCCTCGAAATTATACAATAAGAAATTGTACAATTTCAACTGAAGGAAAATAAACGAGTGTAGAAAATTAGGATACAGAAGGAAGATTCGTTGCAACGAGATAACTTAGGATAAGATTGCTTAATTGCCGTTTAAGTATGAAATTATTTATAATGCAATTAGAATTGTAAATACACGGGCTAATTGCAAAAGTTGCGACTTATTTCTTTCATAAAGCACAAGTCTTGAGACTATATTTGATTTGAATATTCTTTTTTTTTTTTTAGTTTTATTTTTTTTTTTAAGTTAAGGGCCGAGTCATTACAGCGGGCATAGAAAATTGTTGCACCAACAATGTGATATACGCGATATTGCGAAACGTGCAAACGGCCCAGAACAATGTACTTGTTTCGCCGTATTTGTGTGCACGCAAAGAGTCACGCACGGACCATACGAGACGGTCTTATCGCGTTACGTTCGCATCTGCGCGAGTCTCGGGAATCAAATGCGGAGAAAACGGCCGAGAAAAAGGGACAAAAAAAAAGAGGACTGTTGTCGCGGGTTCCCAGGATCTGCCGTGGACATCTTTAAGGGTTGCGCGCAGTTAACAATGCGTAAGATACGTCAAATTGAGAAATACGTACATCATGAACATCCATCAAGTATTTAAATTTCGTGGAATCGTTTAGTATTTCTGCGAACGAGAACAGCGTATACTTTATGGCGACGTCGAACTTGTAATGATTTTTTAACAAGCCAACTGATGAAAACACAGCTTCTTCCCACGAGGAAATCGAAAAGGTGTAAACGTGATGGAAAAGGAACTTATCCGTGTGATTTTGTTGATGTAAAAATGGGATGGATTTATCTAAGGTAGATTTACGCTTTGTTATAGAGTATGGTAATAATTTTGTGTCGCTTAACGAGGCAGAATTTGGTTGGTACAAGATTAAAGGATAATTAAATAATCCGTTCGGGACGTCTTTGGGAAGCAAACGAAAACAGGTCGATACATTGCATTGTAACAGGATTAACAGGAGTTGGGACACGAGAGAAAACAAGTACGAGGCACGGAGTGGAGGCTGGAAATGCAAACGAAGATGGAACGAGAGAGAAATCACACACAATCCGGCTAGTTTCGTGGGCCACCAGCCGCTGGAATCCGAGATCGCGTTTGATCGCAATTAAGGCTTACTCGGACCTTTGGCTGTGAATATTTTATTCTGCCGTCTGGGCCTGGTACCACCGTGAACCTCCAGTGTTACTACACCCAGGGCCTCTCTTTCTCCTTGGTTCTTGTTCGTTTTGCCCGATTCTGGAAAGGTCCCAATTTGAAACGAGACGAATTTGAATACGCACTTGAATACTCGCTTGCGCCCTCCAACCGACGACCATCTTGACTTCGCTTCCACCTTCTGTCTTTGTGCTCTCAAGTGGCCAGCAAAACAATGGGACATCGATGGACCACACGGGATGCGAGCAAATGGTCGAACAACCGTAGGACATGCGTTTCGACGCAAACTCTGAACTGCTCTTTGCAGTTCGCCGCACCATCCTCTACCATCTCATTTATAATAATTAATTCCAACGACTTTTGCTTCTCTCCTTTTCCTACATTTTATGCTTATATCAAATCCATATGACAGTACCATTTCATTTTTAAAAACCACTTAAAGTTTGTTTATTTTTGAGTTACTGTCAATATCAAAATCATACAGGGACACAATTTTCAGTGATTTTTACTAGACTGAAATGTTAAAACTTGCAGAGTTTCTATAACTTTGAAATGTTGATGATCAGAACCAATTTTTCTCCTCAATTTTTGTCGACTTTTTAAAAGTTGATTCGTCAAATAACAAACATTTTGTTTGATAGTTTTTTCAAGTTAGTAAATTTCATCTTTCATCTAGAGTTATTTGAAAAAATCAAGAGTACCAACCTAAATAAAAAAATCGCAACAGAGAGTTTAAAATTTGCGAAAATGAGATAGAAATACGTAAAGGTTCTGTTTAAAATTATTTAATTAAAAGCCACACGACTGGAGTAAAAACGCATTGAAACATTAGAAACAACATGGCGAGTTGAAATTCAAGCCTGAGTGGTGTTTCGGGAGTCGGGGCATTGTAATCGACCTCGATGCTCAAGTTTCGGGGAACAGCGTGGCAATTAGCATAATTCCGGAGAAATCATCTTCGGGCTCACGGCACGCTCCGGAGCGTACTTGCGAAATCGTCGTTGCTCTGAGAATTTGAATGATTTATGCGAAAAACTCGCGAGTGGGCACACATCAAAAGCGCATGGCCGGAAACAAATCACGTAGCAGCTCACGCCGACTGCCCAAATACTAGCTCCATGCTATACGTCTTGCATGACGCATCGTCCGGCATTGTTTTAACTTGTGGCTACACACACAACCCGCAAAAGAGCCGAGACACTTTGTATGCGCCAACTGTACAACATTATGTCACCATCCGACGGCACCGCTTTTGAATAAATTATTTTATTGCAATTATCAACGATGAATTTTTTTATTCTGGTACCGGAACAAAAGATCTTGTTTATGTTTTTCGTTTTTATCAAAATCAAAATAAACAAATGCTAGTTTCTGTGTGGAAAAAAAGTTGAAAAAAAAAATTGGAGACAGCATAAGGCACGGATTCACGCAGGACAGAATTATGTGCGAGTTGGTTGCCAAGCGAGTGGAATTTGAAATTTTTCAAATGAAATTTCTTTCGTGCCCGCACGTTTGCGATGTGTGGCAAAAATGTGTGCCGGACTTTTCTTCGTCGGTATGAATACACGCCGGGGTTTCTCGAGATTGCGGGGCCCCAATGTTGACCCAGAGGATGCTTTATGCGTCGACCCAAGACGTATAAACCTCGACCCCTGGCGCACGCTAACGCATAGCAATGCGCGTTCTTCGGCTCTCCGCGCGTTTTGAGGATGATAAAGGAAACGTCGAAACAAAACAAAAATTATGGTGCAACTCTCGTGGGAAGACGAATGGTAAACGCAACAAAAATTTTTTATACTTTTTTTTATTTAATACGATGTTCAAAAAAAATTGTCCAAAATTTGCTCGATTTCATTTTTAATAATTAGTATACTAAGTAAAATCATAAATATTATTCTTGCAATATGCGATTTTTAAATTGGCAACATACATTTTCTATGGTAAACAAATCTAAAAATAAACTTTAAAAAGATTCTTTTTCAAAACGTAATTCTTTTTCGAAACGTAAACAATGTCAAGTAAATAAACTTTAAAGGATTCTTTTTTAGAATGTAAACAATGGCAAGAAAATAAACTTCGAAAAGAATCTTTTCAGAATGTACTTAAAAAGAACTATCTAGGTAACCTAACCCAAAAATTGTCAAATGGAAAATATCTGCAACCGGTTAACTCGTTCTGTTGACGAAATTGATATGATACAAAACTAGGACATTGTGCGAATTGTTGTAGGTGACGAAGCACATGGGCCGAAGGATGAGTCGAAGTTGAAGTCGTGTAAGCAAGAGGTTAGAGGCAGAGTAAACAACACGCTAGCAAAACGGAGGAGGTGCCCGTCGACACGCGATGTAGCGTGTTTACAGCGCGATCGGCTCGGATTGGTTGGTGTCCGATGGGGCGTCCGTGGGAGCACACCTCCCATTGGTTACGCTAACGAGACAGCTCTTCACCGAATCGAAATGATATATACCGCGCGCTTCGACCAACTCGACAAGTCCTCTCTTTTTTTCTTCTTTATTTTCTCTCGCCGTACATGATAAAATATAATATTGAAGCCTGTTCATTAAATACCAGACCAAGAGCGAAAGTATTGTTTGCTTCACTCTTTGCTCATAATAACACAGAGTGCGATTTCTCCACCAATCGATCCCACTTTGTTATTATATACTTGAGTACAATTTATTGCCTCTAAAATCCATTTTATGCACATTTTTATTCATTTTTTATTTTTTCAGATGAGAAAAAGGACAAATGTTTACAGGAGAAATAAAACTTGACATTGGCGAAATTCCAAAGGAAATTTTTGTTGCAACCTAATATATGGGAACCGGATGAACGATATCCGAGAGGATTAGAAGGCCAATTGACGTCGACCCGGACGATCATGACCTGTTCATTATGAATGGGGCAACCCTGCCGAGATTGAATCATTCGCTTGCTCACATAATGAGCGCTGATGTTGAATTTGGGAAACAGATTCCCAAACACCCTAATTTATTCGCATATTTTAGTGTCCTCGAATAACCCAGTAGTAAAATCGGGAAACAGATTTTCGTAATTTCTATCGCAGAAAATTCTAAGTGTTTGGTGGAGAGAAAAAATTAAAATTATTTGACGAAAAAAATTAGCGTATATGATACACGCGACTATATGTTTTAAAAAGTTGGCCCACTAGTGCTGCGAGGCTAGTGCCATTATATGTTAATTTTACGGATGGTCCGCTGCGTAAATTAACCTACCTGGGAGACTGTGAGAACATTTTTCCAAGGTTATACATTTGCGTGGCTGAGCGTTGACAAAATTCGTTTGAATTTAAATAGTCGCTCTGATATATTACAGTGATTTTTCGGGATGGTTGAGAATATCGTGTCCGCGGCAATCGCACAGAGGGAATTAAATTACGAGAAAAGTGTTACGTATATAGTGACCGACCATTTTATAGATTTAGTTGAAGGTTTTTTAAGATTTTATATGCCAACCCTTTACACTAGAAAGAACGTTGTTTTTGACTGTGTAAAAGAGCCGAGTGGATAATTTGTCCTGTCGTGTTTTTTGAATTTTATACAAAATAAAAGATGTCTTTATCGAAGTGGAATGAAATGATGTTTCAACACTGAATATTTAAATTTATGTAACTAAAAAATATGTTACTAAAGAACAACGAATTTACAATTTATCTATACTAAAAGATGAATACTGTACAAATAAAATATTTAAATTCTACCTTTGCTCTTTTATTCTTTTTGTATAAATACAATTATATAAAGAAATTTATACAAAAGTAACTGGTTGTCTTGTTTTAGAATTATACAAAAAACCAACAAAAATTCTGCTCAACAATTACTTTTGATAAATTAGGAATCATTTCTTCCGAATTCGGTTTCTTTGTTTTTTGAGATGTTTGTGTTATGTATATGATATGTGATAATATGATATGTGCTAGAAATACACTGATTTTCCTTCATCGTTTGTTAATAAAAAAATTCAAATGTCAAAAAAAAGCAGATAAAACTATTAGTTCAAGTTTGTACGTTCATTTTGTTAACTTTGTCAAACTTTTTTTTTGCGTAAAACGAAAAAAAATGTATCATATGAAAAATGACAAAGTTGGTTCGAGGGACATGAAACGTTATACGTTGTGAGTGTTTCGGCTTGGTTTTGGCGCACGTTGTCACATAGGTTTACGGTTCATCGGCACAGATTTCGTGGTCGGTGTGGCAAAATGTCCCACGGTCTGAAGTTGTCGCGATGATGTCGATGATGCGCTCTCGAAGAAAGGTCTTCGACCTTGAAACAGCGGCAGGTCCTCGTGTACGCGCGATGCTGCAAAGGTCGTGAATACATTTATGCGGTGCCTTTCATCCTTTATAACGCCTCCCACACTGCCGCGTCGCATGTAAAGTGACGAGTAGACGAGAGTTTGCATTGCCACGGCATAAATCACTCCTTGTCTCCGCTTATTGTACTTCATCAAATTCGTTTGTTTCAATTGAACCACTCAGCAGCTCTTTTACATACCTAACTTGCGACTTTCTCAATCAAAATAATCACCCTCTCTTCCTTACATTAAAAAACATATCCTCGTCAAATTCTCAAACTTTTTTGCAAACATTTTTCCATTTCTATTTTCCATCTTGAAAAGACAATACAACAGTTTGTCATACGAGGAAGCACACGTGTAAGAAACTAAACGCTAAAGCTACTGATTAAATCGTGCGTGAGGTATATCTTTGATATTAGCATAAACCTAATATGCCCGCGACACAATGTGTTATTAAAGAGCCGAGAGAGGGCACCACCCTGAGATTCTCTCGGTTGATATGTCATACGTTACTGCTGCTCTATTTAACATAATATAATTGACCGTCTGCGATTCAATAGATTTTGCATAATAAACAAATCGGCTGTTTTAGATGCCATCCAGGTACGAATATGTCATCGAAAGATTGCTTCCATTAAACGATAAGCTCCAATTTGAATTTTCGGTTAAGCTTTTACAATAAATTTCATTGAAAAAAATCAAATTGAAGATTTGTTAGCATAAAATTTGTTTGAAAAGTAAAGACTAAAGTGGTTGCTGAAATTTCTCTTACAGCAGACCCATATTATTTGTTGAAGGAAAAAAATTTTTAATTATCGTTTCATTGCAGATAAACCGTCTTGTTTAAGAGTTACAATTAACAAAAGTTATGATAATTGTCAATTAGCAATTATTCAGACAATAATAATCGAAATGAAAAGGATGATGAGTGTAAATGTGAGAGGTTGAAAAAAAGAGTGTGATATTTGGCGCGTGAATGTCGGGGGCCACTGATGGTGGTGAGGTTGTTGTTTGATTGGACCCCTGCGAGGCTTAACGAGGCCCACCTGAACGAACTCGAGAAATCATCGTCGCGATAATGAAAAATCGTTTCCAAATCGGTCGGACGATAAACGATGTTTGCAGATGAAAAATGATTAATTGTGGCAAAACTAATGACTCGATCCAAACAAATGAGCTTGCAAAATGCGCCTTTTGTTCGGCGCACCACAAGGGTGGGTGTTTTTAATTCTTTCAACGCAACCCGATATTTTGGCCTCCTTCTCTCTTGCGATAATCAAGAGAAATATTTAGTTACCAGCACTGTAATTTGCCGCGCAAACCGGTATATCAATTGTTGGCCCGCGTGATTATATAATGTATTTACTCTAACTACATGATTACGGTTTGAAAAGCACTCGAGCAATTTCTTATGGATTAATATTAGACTTGCTTGGCGAAGCGTCAGTGACCCTTCGGTGAGCAGGTGCCAATGCGCCAATCGCCCTGTCATTATATCTGCGTCACTATACACACGCTATATCATCGCAAAATCATCCAACTCTCATGCTCGTTGCACATTCCAACGCGTGTTCTTTCAAACCAATCTACACCTTTTTCTATACCTCTCAAAAAAAATTCCATTTTTCTCAATCTACAAACCAATCATCATTTTTGTTACAGTATTTATAACAGGCTTACTTAATAATGTCAAACTGTACGTGGAAAACAATTTTTTAATTAAGCTGTTCACGTCACTATAGTTTATTATACGACTTTGCGATCTCTTATAATCCTGTTAGCCATTTTTGGCTGCTGGATTCATCATTCTTAAATAAATAAATGAATAAATAAATAAATAAATAAATAATATAAATAGACTTAATCAACCGTCGAATTTCCTTATTAGTGGAAGATTAAAAGTAAAGTTGAAAAACTAAGTTCGGGCACAAGTTTTGGATTTGAATAATCAGTCGTGAAATCTAATTGCAGTTGTATAGAATCCAAACTTGAGCGCTACTGAGGAAGTATGTATAATTGAATTTACGAGGTACTCGGGGAGGACATCGATTTCTCGATATTTTCACAAGGGTTGGCCCGAACGTGATTGGGCCGTGGCATCATGTTATCCGATAGATAATGTGTCCAGACTAATTTAAAGACGTCTGCTTGGCCGGGGAGATGGCGTGTATACCTGCAGATGGCATCCTGACTGCCATCCTCTCGGCGAACTACACTAACGAGGTCCTGCCACGAACTCAAACGACACACAGGGACCACGGCCTGTCAATTAAGCACACGACTATACCGGGCCACATTTCTGCCTCGCCCCCTCTCGTGCCTCAGCCACCGCGAGCTCAGTGCCCACGTCTCATGCTTTTCTGTTTCTGCACATTTTATTCCTTTTTGCCACGTCCTGCGGCAACCTTTTTTCCCCCAACTCCTTTCGTTCTCTTGTGCTAGACAGTCAAACTAAATTTTCGATGAGAGTCCCCTTGTGCCAACGCATCACGCAATGTTTTTTTTTTTGTACAAACTAATCTTTCAAATCGAACAAACCTTGAAAACGATTTAATTTTGTTTTTTTTTTCAATAAATTTTTCGCAATAGTTTGCTGGAGGATTTGTGTATAGAAAACTAAAAGTTGCATATTTGAGATTCTTCATTTGTTTTAGACAAGTCGTACTGATAGCATAGAAAAGAGGTTGCACTTTTTCTATTTGAAGAAGACCATTAAATGAAATTTCACCGATATATAAGTTTCCAGCTAAATTGTGTATCGTTGTATCGTCGGTAGCAGAATAATCGAGATACCGTGCTTCTACGTCGATAAATTAGGATATGCTGTCAAATATATTACAATTTGTCTAGGAGAGAGTGCTGTTTCTTGCCCCCTGTGGTTAAGGACTCAGCCTAACCGTGAGAGTATTGTTTACATCTCAAGCCCTAAACTTCCTCATGTCTGATCTTGCGATCTATTTATTAGTTTCAAATAACATCGTACATTTTTCATTTCCCAAATTTGAATTTTCAAATGGAAATGAAAAAGTTATTATCTTTTCGATTATCGCAACATTTCGCACATTGCTGATTAGTTACATATAACTTTGAGGTTATCGTTCCATAATTTATGAAAATTTTAACGAGTGCCACTGTTCTTTGATGCATACAACGCCAATTGTATTCACGAATTTCAACACTTTTATGAGCTGTAGTAAAGTGTAGATCGTACAAAAAGCACTTCCACGCTTTGCCAGGAAATGATGGGCGGAGATCCAGCATTTTATCACATTACGTCTTAATTATCTAAACGTAAAACAGCAGCAAGTCATTTCCCTGTTAGCCTTGCATCGTTCACTCACGAACAATTGAAATTTCATTCAATATGAACATTAAAAATCTCGTGTGCATCAGCCTTATGAGTTTGTGTGACATCCAATTTCAGTTAGGTTACATCAAGTGACTGGGTGTCATGAAAATCAGCCTTTATGTATTTGTGTGTGTCAAAGCTAACAATTATTTTCAGAAACTGTTTTAGCTTTTGCCTGTTACAAAGACTGTTTATCGTCAAACAATATTTGAGTTTATTTATTGAGTGTACTGTTATAATAATCTATAATGTCATGCGTATCAGCCCTAACGAGTTAGTGTGACAATGATTTTCGGGTAAGGTTAGTCGATTCTGGTATGTGTGAACAATAAGGCGTGTTTTCATAAGTTATGGTTGTTCTTTTTTCATTCAAAATAATAAAACAGGTCCGAAATTGAAATGAGAGGTACGGTTTGGTAGAGGGCAGAGGGCAATGTAGCCAATTTAAAAAGTGCGAGTTGACGCCGGTAAACAATGGACAATGATAAATACGACGCATTGCCGTGACCATTATAATCTTATTGTTGGACTTGTTGTTCTTATGCAGGTGGTAGCGTTGACTGTGCCAAGAAAGAGAAAGAGCGAAAGAGAGAGAGGAGGGCCCGGAGGAGGGACTGCAGCTAGGCGATATAAACGAGTACGGGGAAGCGCGCAACCGAGAAGTGGAGTCGATGCTGGTCTACCTTACCTGGGACCAAGTCCGAGAACAGTGCACCAAAGATGCCACCGCCGAGATACCGCGATTACAAACTCCATTCCATTTGTAACGAGCTCCATCTATTTTGGCGCCTTTGCGATCTAGGTAGCACCAGATTTGAATGTGTGATATACAAAATTATCATTCGTTTTGGTGTCTGCCAGATCCCTGCCTGTCATTATTTCATTGACTCTTTGTCTTGGGCCTAACCTTAAAGTAATAAATCGATGGGTCTTGCAATTTGTTTCCCATCAACAGAACGATGCAGTTGGTGGATTCTGACATGCTCACGGCCCAGTTATAGATAAGCCCTAATTAAACAACCAGATAAGGCCTGACTTCTGGTCACTTTCGGGCCTACCCGGCATAACCTAATCAAGCACGTTTAAAATGCAGTTCTGATTAGTCCCGCGATACCAATCTCGAACTCGTACCAACCTTTTTTGTTGCATTTTCAAGAACACATAAAGATGTGTACAAAAATAATTCCCTTAAAATTCTTGGGCTTTCGCGAGCGTGTGTATAAGTTGGAGCACAAAATCGCGCAGTAATTCCGCGAAGTGATGCGAAGTAGCTGAAACTTTGTTCGCGACGAAAAAGTTTTCTCAAGAACTTATAAATTCAAACGATAAAAACATTTTCACTTCGTAAAAAAATTCGTTATCGTGATATCCTCCGGGCCGATTTGGTACATAAATCGTGTGTTGCAGTTCGTGGCGAGACTCGGCAGTGGATTAAATTATACAATATTCAAGTAGTTGAAGATAAGTGGCAAAAAAATGTTGTGCAACGTGTTTCACGGAACGCAGAATACAGGAAGGTGATAAAGTAAGTAACGAGGGATGCTGATGCGGGTAACAATAAAAAGTGGATGCTGATGACAGTCCGGACAAAGTAGTGGCAGTGAACGAGAAAACTCTCTCGTAGTGGGGAGACAAGAAGAAAAAGATGACACGAGCTAGGGACAAGCCGATTGTTGCGCGGGTAGAAAATAGCGTGTACGCGAGCAATTTACGAATCACCGACACACGACTTGCGAATACAGGCATACCGTTTATATATTTGCATGCTGTTTGCAGAGTAACTTCCAAAGGGGGCGTGGGGATCCTCTCATTGGTTCGCGATTCGAGTAATGGTTGCTTGCTTGCATTAGCTACTCCGTGCCAGGCCTAAGGCGAATAGTTTTGCACTACCAATTTATGTCCAGTTATGTTCGCTGATAAGTTATTTTCAATATTGCTCCCATTTAACCCCTCATTTGCCATTAGTTTGACTGTTTCCTCTTCCTCAATATCCAAGCAACAGCCTATGACAAAAAAATGACAAAAAATTATCAAGTTCAAAATTATGCAAAACTGCCTTCAGGAACATGAAAAAACTGTCGGAACACAGTGGCGGCTGAATTGAACATTGAAACCGAAAATAAAAAAAACTGTAAAAACTGACACAACTTTTGGGGCAGTTTAATTAATTTCATGACGTCCGCAGTGCAAAATGCGTAACGGCACTTCCGGTTGTTCGACGACGATAATTGATAATATTAATAAGAAGAAAAATGATTGTCGCAGCGAGGAGGACAAGTTGCAATATGTATAAGAGAATAATTAGCGATGCGAGGGGCGAGTGTCGTGACTAGAAAAGCGAATTCACGCTCGCGCAAATTCCATAATTAGCTGGGTTCTGACGAAATAACGGTGGTCCCACGGGTGGGACCCATATGCCAGCTACAACGGCGAGATTAAAATCTCGCCACCCTTTTCCCCTCGACATGTTTGCGCTATGTTCAACAGGACAAAGCAGTCTAAAATAATTCGAACCCGTGCGCCAACACATGCGCGCGACCTCGTCGGTGACGGCGCTGCCCTGGGTTGTGTGCGTGCCTTTTTTTACCGTGCACTCGCGACGTGATGTGTCGTAATAGAGATCGAGGGGATCCTTATCTATTTTTACCTGGACACGCTGGTCATGCTTGAGTCACTGCCAAGCCGTCTCACCTGGTTCTTTCACCTTATTTCCTTGTAATCTTCATATTCCTACGCACGACAACAAAAAAAAACATACTCACCGGACAACCAATCCAAACGGAACACCGTCGTCATCTTTTAAACTTTTCTTCATTTTCATAAAAAATGATCCGCCGGAAACTATAAAACTCTCCCTCGCATTTCCAAACCCTTTCTGCAACAAGTTTATCTGTCATTATTTACACCTTACCCAGTACAACCCCTTGACTAAACAAAAAATTTTGCATGATTCCAAAATCTTATTTTCTTGATTTCTCAAAAATCAATTTCATTACAAAATATAACCAAATTTTGCAAACGTTAATTGTAAAATTGTAACGGGATAAACATCGTCAGAATTTCGAGGTAAAAAAATGTTGGAAAAAATTAAGAGATCGGAATGCGGTATGAGTTAAGTAACGATTACTGAAATGGAATTGAAAAAAAGTACGGGACGGAGGGAAAAAAGGAGGGTTGAAAAAAGTGCAGCGTGATAAAGCGCGCGATGCTCTGTAGGTAGGTACCATTATGCAAATCCGCAGTCAATACCTAATATAAGATAATCACAATGATTATATTCCCACCGTGAGCGTTCTATTGGTTGGGTATTTTTGTTGCATACGCACTTTGATTCGTACACTGGGCCTGCGGCCTCGCATCGCAAAAATGCCATGTACGCTGCTTATCATAAAATATGCCCGAGCACGTCAGAAAGAGGAAAGGAGGAAATTCGAGACAACGACGACGAGTAGTCGGGGCGAGATTCGCCATACGCACACCCCCAGGTGCCACGTAGCATTATATATAAAGGTTCGCGCGCGCGCGAGCCTGCCCGTAGCCTCGAGCTCGTTGGAAATTGTCCTTAATAATAGGGGAACGGTCAGGACCCTGTCCTAGCGAGCATCACCAGTTCCGTCAATTCCGCCGTCCTCGCTGAAACGTCTCTTTATGAGCCTGGCCTTAAGCACTCTGCAACAAGCCCATACACCCTGTATACAGTTCCTCATTATCTAATGCAATTCAACTTAAATACCTTTCTCATTCCAAACTATACACTTTTGTACAAACTTATTCAATTTAACTACGATTATACATTTTTTTTCCATTTTCAAATCTCAAGCAAACAAATATCATTTCAAGAAAAACATTGAAATCAAATTATGACTTGATTTTGATCAAATCAAGGTCGTGATAAAATAAAATAAAGTGACTAAATACTGATAAACCAAATCATTATTTGCATATTTTCAAAAATGGTGGTAGTATAACATGAGAGCTCGAAAATTTGGAGTCAAGAGATTGGGTTCTAAAAATTTGCGAAAAAATTTTGCAAAAAAAAAGAAACTGTTGAAACAAATTGTTTTGGTTTTCTTGTTGGTTATTAAGATTTAAATTTACAGATAAAAAGTTTATGACACAACTGTGCTACGTTAATATTCGGTTTCGAGTCAACGTACTAATATACGTGAGTGGGATTAACATAATTTACATATGTACTATAAAATATATGTGAAAAGGACACAAAGAGATGTCAAAAACTAATTCGACATTATCATATACGAGCGTTCGTTGATCACAACGACATGTCCTTATGACTTGTTCGTGTAACTACAAACGCGCCTCGAACGACGGTGCAGGGATGCACGCGTGCACGAGTGCGTGATATCAAAAATACGCATCTCTGATCCTGCTCGAGATATTGAGTACATATATTATCGTACCGAAAGAGCAGATGCTAACTTCGGTTGGAACCGAATGCTTCTATTCTAAATTGGCATTTGCCAGACGTGTATTCGGTTACCGACTCAATGCAACAAAACAGTCATAATTGTTCTCTATTTCCTCCTTTTTTTTGTCAAAACCTAAATCCTCAACTTTGAATCTATTTGCCAACCTCTTTGAAATATAAAAATAACTAATCGCGGTTTCGAATGAAACGCATTTTACATCGGACAAAAATGAATCGAGTTTTGCAGATAATAAAAAGTTATGCTTCGGAAACTTGTGTGCGTGAAAACGTTGATTTAAACGCGACCGATCGATTTAAATGTATAAGTAAATTATGTGTTATGATGATGAGATATGAATGTTAATTTCCGGTCTGGATAGGTCGAAAATACAACTGCGGAATGTCGAATCCCTTACAAAGATTCGCTTATCTTGCGGTCTATCGTGCGCGCTCGGGTATATACCGACACTTCCTTCTCAAGTATAAACGTACTAAAGCGATATCCAAAGATCTCTTTTCAAGCGCAAGCGACGTTTAGCCTAATTTGAATACAGAATTAATTGAGCTAGACCGCGTTACTGCGTGATCTTAGCCTGTGCGTGCACTTAGTCTTAAACGATGCAAAAAGTTATTTTCTGCATACATTTTTACATTCAACGACCCATCTTACAGCAACCTGATTTTTAATCAAATCAAATTGTTATTCCAGATTAAAAATACAACAATATCACGAGAATAAAGAACGTTCAAAATAATCAGATATGAAATTGGTATCTCGATTTGAAATTTCGCCGGCGTACGTTCTTCGGATTTGCAACGAAAATATACACGCATCTTGTGGAAGAAATACCGTCGCGACAAATATTGTGCAGCAGTGAAGTGTTGTCCGGACGAAAATTCCTCGAGTGGTTGAGGTTCGCATGCCTGGGATGGAAGTTGAAATGGCATTCGGGGATAAAAAAGTGCAGTCCTAATTCATTCGCGGGCGGCTCGCCCGTGCTTGTCTTAGGCGAGTGCGAAAATAATCGTTAGCTTTGTCAGGCGGCTCGCGCGGCGCTGCGGACCCCGAGGGGGCCCTGTATTCGGGGTGTCTAACGATTTGTCGGCATCCTACGCACCGGACTGATAAACAACACCGCGAATAAGTAATAGAGTCGTTGCCAAGCAGTGCCACCAAACAAACCAAGATATATTGCAAGCGTAGTGCCAGCTCTCAACTCAAGAACCCAAGAATTTGATCGTGTTTGATAGCGAGCTAAAATTATGTGCCCATTGTGTGCTATACCTCTTGCGCATTTCCGTATCATTCCAAACTCAGAATCATTTACACCAATCAAAATCCATTCTCCTCTTCCACCCTTTGTCGTTCGTACTTTTGCTTTAATTCCATGTCTTTTACAGTAATCAAAATCCCTAATTGATCTACTGCGCAGATTTTGAAGATATAAAAGATCTATTGCGCATCTTTTTTCAGTCAAAATGATCTACTGCGCATCTTTCCAGAATGATCTATTGCGCATGCTCAAAAGATCATCGACAAATTCAATTTGTTATTTCGACAATTTTATTTATTTACGAATGCAAAAAAGAAACACTTTGCAATATTGTAGATTGACTGTAAAAAAGTGTTAAATACTATTTGGCATAATAAAAGGATATAAGAGACATGTCCGACGGAAATGAAACAATAAAGAGAAGTTAAAACGTCAGTTTCCACTGCGCGTCGGTTCTTTTCGGCCGATGCAACTTTATGAGATGGTTTGAATTATGGATGGCCCGTCTTTTTTGTCGGCGCGACTTGCACGCGAGCATTTTCTCGCTTATTCCGCATGATGATATGCGCCTGATAATTTACTCTTCTTCGGTGGCCCGAAGTTGTCGGTGTGTTTATGTTCTGTCAATTGATGACACGTGTTGACTAAATACATGCTCATTATTCTCAACTTCCTTTTATCATTCAATTCAGCGCTCATTTTTTCTACATCCAATTTTTATACTATTATTTTTGACTTTTTTTTTCAACCCAGTTGATCCTCCCATGAAAAACATCAATTGAATTTCAAAATTTGAAAGTTTGCCTGAATTTTTTTGGTCTCTTGTTTTTCGTTCAAAACATTTTTCAGAAAACCAACACGTTTAGTGAGCTGTCAGTGGCTAAACATATTTTGCCGCACTTTATGGTCCGAACCTCATAAAAATTACTAATGCAGAACAGAGTTCCACATCACAATGCAGATTAGCAGCTCGTCATAAACATATCTTACAAAAAAATTGCGATTCCTGCGCTCTTGAAATACAAATGACTCGTGTTTATACATTTCCTATGTTTTTCATTTCATATGTAAATTTCGCTTTCCACTCGCGAATCCTATTTCCTTGAAACTCTACATTTCAAAATTCAAAAATTCATAAAAAAACAGAAAAATTCGCATCAAAGACAAATTTCGAGAATTTAATCGTTGATTAGTCAGAGGAATTTGAGTTGACAAAGGTTGTATAAAACGGAGTCGACTGAAAGTTAGAATTGAAAAAAAAAGTAAAAAAAAGTGGCAAAACTGCGCGAATAATGCTGGCTGTCAAATAGCGGCGATTATCCAATTTGTAAAGCTGAAGAAGTACTGCCAGAGAAGATGCATTGAATTGGCAATTTTTAGTGGAATGCATTTGCATTGCTGCGAGGTTGTGCGCGATGCTCGGAATTCACGCGCGGCATCGGGGCAGATAAAACGGGGCCCGACGTGGCTGCCGCGTCATCGGGCCGAACGTCGCGCGGACAAGGGCGCAATTCAAATAAAGCAATTAGGAGATTACCATACATAATGTCCGGCGATTCCGAAAGCTGTACAAAGCGGGACACGCACGTTATAGAGTGTGCCTGCTATCTGATACAGCGCGCATTTCCCTTCGTTTAAGCGAGGCATGCAACGCGCCAAAGCTTCCTATGTTGCAAACCCAATGGTGGGCTATCTCATTATGAGACCATCGATTGCGACGGCTCGCCACAGAGTTTCACCGCGCGGGAAAACTCACAGATGTCCAAACTCACATTCAGTTCTACGAAATACTTTGAACAAATTTTATTTTCACTTCAAATGATCAACATTTATCCGATATGCTTAGAGGATCAGTTTCAAAATCCTTTAGTTTGACCGTTTCCATCTGTATGTAAATTATCAGCCGAATGTTTGTATGCGCTTTTCAAAAAACATGCGCAGTTGAAAAAATGCTAAAATGCGCAGTAGATCATTCAAAACGTGTTTGTATGCGCAGTAGATCATTCAAACAAATGTTTGAATGCGCAGTAGATCGTCAGAAAAACTTTAATGCGCCATAAATCAATCAAAAAATGGTTCGATGCGCAGTAGATCATTCGAAAAATGTTTGATTGCGCAATAGATCCATTCTTTCTGTTAATTATTTTTGAAACTTCGAAACATTGCATTTTAAATCGAATCGACATTGATAATTTGGAAGGGTTGTAGTACAAATTGTAAATTTAAGGACAGAAAAAGAAAAGAAACATGAGTGTCAAAAAGGATGAGAAAGAAGAAGTCGTTTGATGGCAGAACGAAATTTCTCTTTTCGGATGTTTTGTCTTTTCTGAACTGCTGAAAATATATAAAACTAAAATGCGCTCTACCTCAGGCCGGATAGTGAATTCTGTGACCTAATTTACATGTAAAAAATATTAAACGTGAAATTATTCAAATGTCGGACCTCGAAGGTTGGTTAATTAGAATTGCCAGGACAGTTTTGTGAACAACGCGAAAGTAATAAAGAATTGTGAACTGTCACCGTGAAATACTTCATTTCATGTTCTCCTAACGACATTAATTTATCGCTTGCTTTGAGATTGAATAATTTGCCGTCAATCGTTTCTTGGAAGTAGAAGTGTAAAAATTCCACGCGTAAAAACACGTGAAAAAGGAATAGAACGAGGGATAAAGAAATTCGGGAAGGAATTACGAATATTGTGGAGAAAAAGAAAAACCTGATCGTGTAATTTTTATGTTCTTGACTTTTGCCTCAACTTTCGGATTTTTTAGTTACTTTTTTATGTAAATAAAAGTGGATTAGTTGGATAGTTTGTATTCAATAATGGACGAAAAATAAATGTGCAAATATATTTTGTATGTGCGATTAAGTTGAAGTACAAATCGTGCGCATTCAAGTTGTTGAATCCGTGCAAAATGCGGACCCCCACGATTCGCGTGCATCACGGCGCTGCGCCGAAATTCTTATTGTATTATAATTTTGTTGGTCGATATTTAAGTACGTGGCGCGTGTGCTTGTATTCAAAGTAGCTTAAGTAATTTGAATAAGGGATAAAGCACTATTTGGTGGCGCGATGCGAATTTCAGATGGGCCTGAAACAGGCCTTTATCTAATCTTGTTTCTGCCATGTAAGAAGCGCTGCTACAGGTGGTATTTTATATTATTTAAATAACCCACTTCGAATCGATGTCTATCAATGCAGAAAATTTGTTTGTCATTTATTCATGCGGTCATCTACAAAGCGCTCCATTTGCTTGAAAAATATCATTCTTCTGCATTTTACTTTCCAGCAAATTATTGTAATGAAAATTAATGTTGTAGCTAAAATGGGAAATTAGTAATTCGGCTTTGGACTGTTGTTGAAATCTATGCAAATAGTAAGTTTTGCTCAGCAGCTGTAGGGCAGTTTAGAATTTCAACCCAAATTTCTGAAGACACCAGTCCTAAATTGGCTCTAATTTGAACCTTTTGTCTACAATTTAACGACCGGTGGCTACTGGTAGTCAGAAAATAACACTCTTCAACTTGACACTAATTTGACTGAAGGGACAAAATTCAAAAAAAATTTTTGCTTTCATTATTTTCATTTCATTATTCGATTGTAATTTCTGTCTTGCAATAAATTTCATTTTTATATACACTTTTTTATATTAAAAAATATAATTTATTCAAGAGAGTGAGAAAAAATAATAGCGATCGAAGTGAGGGGGGGGGGATTGACGAAGAGGAAGAAGGGCGTGTGTACGTCGTCCAGGGGCAGTTTGAAAAATGCCTCGTGCTTTTCTAATCGTGGAGCTTGAAGTTCACGATTACTGCCTTTGGCTAGGCATTGGCGAGTTGGCCTACATCACCGGTGTTGGTTGCTCACAAACACGCGATCAGATAAAAAGCGGACCTCTATCGTCCGTTAAAATAAATCGTCGCACTTTACATAATATGTTGAGCGAATCAGAGGCTGTCGACCAAAATTCAAATTTCACGTTTGTATATAAAACACAATTGATTATTTAAATTTAGATCTCGACCATTGCGATTCTATTTTTGTTCAATTTACACTTGTTCTGTTTTTATCAAATACTTTGGACAAAAATCCAGTCGATTTCACACGCGAATAGTTGTCGATTCATTTTCAAGTTCCAATGGATTGAATTCAAATGAGGCAGTGCAAACGAGCCAGGCAATTAAATGTAATGAAAATGGGTGATTTAAGCACGTGGAAGATTTGGGCAAAAGTCGTACTTCGTGTTGCAATCGAGGGTGCAACGCATTCAAGTGCCCTGGAACTTGGCAGCGACTCCTGAAATGAGCTAATTATGAAATTATGATAATTTGCATAGACCGGAGTTGTTCCGCGACAGTTGTTCCGTGAGCAACAGCGCCGTACTGTGTTCCACGTAGTTTTCCTCTGAACACATTCCTGAGGGCTTTTTTGATACTTTTTCCAGGAAATGAGCGAAATAGTTGAGATTTCCAAAAAAGGAAACGAGGCAATTAGACTTGCTTCAGTTGTTCTGTTTACAAATTGAGTGATAGTTCAGTTAAACTGTAAGAGCAAAAAACAAATTTTAAATACACAATTTTAGATCTAAAAATTGAAGATCTACTGCGCAGATTCTTCGGACATAATGATCTATTGCGCATCTTGTTTTAGTCAGAATGATCTACTGCGCATGCCTGAAAGATCGATGAAAAATTCAATCTGTTTACAAATTGAGTTATAGTTCTCTCAAACGACAATGAAAAAAAAACAAATTTACCAAATTTTGATATCTTAATTTGCATTACAAAAAAAAGTTTATTAGTGCGGATGAAATCGGATGATTTGTTGCAAAACATTTAAAACCAGAATGTTTCAGTAACAAAAAAGTATATAAGAATGTCTAAATTTACAACGTGTAATTCATCACACCAAAGAACCAACAAATGAAGATGTTAAATTCGTGAGCACCCGGTAATGAGAGCACAAAATCCGCGAACCAACTTTAAGCGCCAGATGATGGACACTGGATGAATCAGAAGACTGTGCGCTGCGAAATGAAAAAAAAAATTTTCCACTTTCTCGCGCATCCTTATCATTACGAGTCGTTATCTTTTATCGTCTCGTTAGTCGAGCGTGTATATAAGAAATGGTCAGTTAATCGCGACGCTATATAATTATCATTAACATTACTTGCCGCTCGTCCTTCGGTACTGGCGTCTCATTACTGTTCATGACAATGGCTGACAAAATTAAACAGAGGGAAAAAATCAAGAAAACCTTATATCCACACCATTAAAAGGCCCGTCTTTAATCACACCCACACTGGATTTCCGACGTCAACATTTTCTCACGATTTTTTTTTTCGTTATTAAACTTACCAAGGCAATCAGACTTTTTTCATCAAATTTCATCCAGCCGTTCGGCGAGCAATTTCTTTTTTTTGCGTTTCATAAATTATGTAAATTGATCATCGATGATTGGTTGCGTTTGAATTTTTTTCGTTTGTCAAATGATCGCGAGTGCGAGCATTTAAGGCTTATTTAGAATTTCGTGAATCAGCTGCTGTCTCCATAAAACAGCACATCTGGACTCAAAACCTCGACTTTGGCGATCTAATTTGGACGCCCCAGGCACTTTTGCACGCGAGCTCTCTTCGAATATGTAAAAGCGGAAACGAAAGACGAAATTGTGCAAACCAGTGGGATCCCGGATGCCGATTAAATTAGCGATTCATATCTACACTTTTGCTTTTTTGTTTCCGTTAAGACGAGCTGACAACAGTTTTGATATTTTTGTATAAAAAAATCACAACACTTTCGTTTGTTCGAGGGTCATTTAAGTTCGTGTTTAAACGTACCTGAGCGAGTATGTAATTAAAATTTGGTTTTGAAATTGCATCACAAGTTGGGAAAAGCATAAGATGTAATTTTGCATAGTCACTGAATTGTGACTGAGATGCCCCTCTCAAGGTGTTACACGTGAAAAATAAGAATGAATTCAAATAGCTTATTTATATGTGTGAATTTTTAATCCACCTACGAGACGGAACGTAAATCATCATTTTGAAGAAACGAACAATGACTTTATTCAGAATCGCGTTTTGTTAGACGTTTCGTATGACGGTACATTGAACAAATTACACAATGTAAGTGAAATGTGGAACGTGAGACTATTAAACTTGTATACATTAACTTTTTTTATGCCCAATTATTTTGTCGTTAAGATGCGGTTTGCCGAACAGCATTTCTGCCATTCATAATTGAATGAGTGGTAAAAATAAATTTTTTTTTTCATTTTTCAACAATTGTACTTGAATTGTATGATAAGCACGTATCACGTAAAATTTGTTCAAAAATTGATAATGAAAATCGGACGAAATTTGTACAGGATTTGAAAGGGCAGAAAGGAACAATAACAAATTATCAAAGGATCGTTTGGAAGGGCGGCTGCAAACGAAAACTCGAATGGCGCATTATAAAAGTGAAGATAATCTGTTTCTGGTTGACATGAACGTGAAAGGGGCCAGAGTTTACATAGTTTAACCTTATATACATACAATTAGTGTGCTGGCACATACATTAATAGCACCCGCGAACAAACGTACAAACGCTGAGAGCAATAGATAGCCGGATCGCGTATAAAATGCTTTTCAATTGCAGCGAGTGGAAAGCTCCATTGAGCCCGGAGATACGCATGCAAAATAAGCAGAGAGGGATTTGGCTGTGTGGGATCGTCGCTGATTATGTGCCGTCACAACGACGAGCAAAGAAACAAGAAATCGCTTTCATATATCGCGCATTATTTGTGCTCGCGTTCGCTCTCGCACCGCGATTGTGTCGCGCGTTGATAATAATTTTACAAACAAACTCGACGAACTCGCCGGCGGCATTGTCGTACAAAAATCGAATGCGCACAAAAACGGCCAGAAAAGAGAGAGAAAAGCCACGCACTGTCGAACCAATTTTCATTCCACCTGTCCGTCGAAGATTAGTCCGCTTTCATTATTTTTGTTTCGCGCTATTGGCAGCGCGTCACTCACGTTCGCAATCAACCAGTCTCAATGCATATCAAAACATATTTACACGCTCGTTATTCATCGCGTTACATAAAACACATCCACGGTTCACGATTTTCTCGCAATCCCAGCGAAACCTTTTTTTTTCTCCCCTTTTTTTTTCGTTCACTACAGTCGTCACGAGTCGATAAATTTATCCGGACCGATTTCATCGTGACAATTTATTGAATGCAAATAACGTGGAACCACTTTCTGAGGCCCACTTTCGACTTACATGTTGCGCCCCGAGCGGCAAAATGTGCCAACCGTCTATTAGTTTTTTTTTCCTAAGCACAAAGTTTTTTTTTACGTTTTCGAAAGTCATAAATCAACAACTACTTTTCAAACTTTCATATTTAAAAAAAAATGATAAGAATTTTTTGTTTTGCAAAAAAGAAGAGAATGAAAAATAGTTTGATAAGGGATTTGAAACAAAAGAATGTTATTAATAAACGAACGGGTTGTGTGACAAAGGACTAAATAAAATGCGGAAGAAGTGAAAAAAAAATGGATGCGCGATCGGGTGGTTTTGCATGCGGTACATCCCGAGCGGACGTGAAACCATGTGCGACGCGAGTGCAAAAGCGTTCTGCAACGAAACGGCGCAAATCACAGTGCACGTACAGCGATGCATGTCATAATGAACGCCGGGCGTACTTTTTGTTTTAATTCCGTCGAGCGGAAATATCGACCATTTTGAATTTTCAATTTTCAACGCTCTAGTAAGTCTTTGCCGACCCCACCGTGATCCCTTGCGCGAATGCATGGCGCCCGCAAAACATTGTGCCGCTCAAAACACACACATTTACACAATATACTTACGTCTCATCGTTAAATCACCTCACGCACACGCTAATTAAAACAATTGCTCGCGATAAACCAATCGTCACGATTTATAACTCGCGCTCGTAATTCAACAAATAAATCAGACAAATTTTTGGTGTTTTATTTGTTAATCGTCGAAGATTAAAATGTGATTGCAGAAGGCATTCTGTGCATTCCAGAGGTTCATGCGAAGACGCCTTGATCATATATAAAATTGTTGTTGATGTTTGAATCTATTCCTAAGTGGACATACGAATTATTAGGTATGTTTCAGGTTTTATTGAAAAAGCGATTTCCATTAGTTTTGAGGGACCTGAAATTTCACGTGATTTTCACATTGAGTCAATGTGATCCAAGATTCATGAATTTAAAATTCATGTAAATCTGCCCTATTGTAACTAGAATAAAGAATTCGATATCTTAGTATTCAATCTATGACTTTCCCATGTAAACTCGCCTTTATCATTTAAAAACAAACAAATTTTTCAATAGCTTGAAGTTCTCGTCATCAAAAGATGGTATTTATTATTTATGGAGCTTCTAATATTTCATGCGAATGCGCCTTAGTGAGTCAGTGTGTCTTGGGATCATTGTGAACCTAATGTTTGATGTGAATCAGCCTTGATGAATCTTTGTGAGCCTTGTCACTAAGATTCAAGGTGATTTCTTACTGGGGTGTTATCATAGTTTTCATATTGAACATTTGGAATAACTTTTTGGTCCAAAACGAAAATGCATATCGATATGGATCCATCCATATTTCTAACATGGACTGGGAAGTTTTGCAGCTTCATCTAAATCTTCACTTTTGATCTGTAGGATTTGGTTACAAGTTACAAGGTTGATGTACCACAACAATTTTCTGTTTTCAGATTTTTGTCAAAAGCCAAAAATATTCATTTTCGTAATCATCTTACAAAAGCACGTGTTTCAACGGTGAATTTTTTTCAGCACAGAAAACAAGGAGAGGTTTCTCGACAACATGTTTCATGCATCGATGATCCGCGAGGCATTATGCCCGAAACGCACTCGAACGTTTCACATAATTTACGCGAAGGCTGCTCTTCAATCGTGCATATTGCGGGACCGCAAACGAAAAAAACAATCAAACAATTGTTTCTTTGTCCCGCTCTGCTTTCTCCGAAAAATTTACATTCAGTACTCTGGAAAAACTCGCATGAAAATCGGATCGTTCTTGTCGGAAGGTCAACTGAAAATAAAATCTTTCGCTTCAATGTATTTCGTAAATGTTCGTAAACGTCAACTTTTAGGTTAGAAAGGCTTGAACCTTAGGGAGAGCAATTAGTGGATTTTGAGGTTAAGTTGCACTGTATACGTTTCTTCGTGAGAGTAAGTGAAAAAAGTGTGATCGTTAAATTGTATATCCGAAATTATTTCTGCGAAGCAGCGAGGCATTGAAGAAAGAAATGAAGAAATTGAGTTGTAAGAGACGGTTTGAGAATGCTGTTACGAGGGCAGCGGTTGTTTTAATGCTCGTAAAACGCGCAGCATTTTCGTTGATTGGACTGGGCATCGTCTTATTAAACCTTTTATCAGTAATCTTAGCTTCCGCGCGTGTTCCAGCAATTTTAGCTCAACACTCGATTTAATTCGGACAACGCGAACGTTTTGCGATCTGCTTTGAATCATGACTCACTCCTGCCAACGTTCATGATTTACACCCATTTCTCTGCACTAATTCCGCTTTTTTTGCCCAACTCAAAGACCGTCTCCAGATAACGAATATAATTCACTTGAGTGCGTCAAATCACTTCTTTTTATTCGTCCCATCTATTTTTATGAATACAAAATTAAATTTCGCAGTAAATCAAAAACAAATAAAAACAAGCATAGAGGCTTGAAGTTGGCAGCAGATGCGATTCCGGAACAAAAGAACGACATCCAATTAAATTTGAGCGCGGGAAATTCAAAATGGAATACTGGCATGGCTTGTGAAACTGGGTATTATAAAAATAAATTTGCAGATTGAACAGAGTGAAAGATGGAGAAAACGTAGAAATTGTATTCAGTTGGCAGTACAATAGTGCGCGTGAATGACAAATTTAATTTATCTGGGTGAGATTGGCGAACGTCCGGCAGGATTAATGGAATTTCTCGGCAGTCGTTTCATTTGAGAAAATGGGAGATAGCGCTAGGTAATGACGAAAGAGATGGAAGTACGGAGGGGTAGTTGCGCGCGGGACAGAAAGATGCAAGATACAGGCGGAGAAACGGCGCCGTAACGAGAGGGGTTAGGAGGACTTGTCAATTAACGGTGGCGCTGGCTAATCTTTCGCGTAGGATCCGTTCTGAATGAGCACGAAGTGAACCCATGCGAAATGAAATGCTATCAATCCCGTTCCATCTCGCTGTACGGCTTTACCTACACGCAACACCTAACTTATTCGCTTTTCTCGCGCTTGCCCGGCACGAATTGACTTTCCGCGATGTCGCGTAAATCACCGTGTCACTTTGCCCCGCGCACGCTTCCGTTTAATACGCCTTCTTTAGACAACCCATTCCAAATAAACATTCTCGATTCTTCATCAATTTCACCACTTTATTCTAATCTCACGTTCGAAATTGATTAATAAAAAAGCTCAGCCTACCAATATTAACTTCTCCAATTAATTTCTGAGAAAATTAAAATAGCCTATCTAACTTGAAAATCTCGTTTCGTGTTCAAGATTTGTCATATGTTATTTATCATTGTAAACTTTGTTATAAAACTGGGCTAATCTGCGCTGTAAAATCCAGGATATTAAAATTTTTATTTGTATACGTAATAAAGCGCGGTACTTTGGATCGAAAGAGTTTTTATAGTGGAAAACATGCAGCATGAAAGCGAAAAGGGGCAGAGAGAAAGGAGCTGGTATCAAAATTATTATCACAAAGCATGTTGCTCACGCAAAAAAAGCATCACGATGATATTACGTCCGGCAACGTGCGGGCTGTAAAATGCACAATAATGTCATCGGCGCAGAGGACGTAAGCAAACACGCGGCGCCGTTGACTCGGCTAATTAGTATACATTAGAGGCCAGGACTATACGTGCAGGAACCTACACCTACGAGCGCACCGTATAGGGATTATTCTATATGAATAATTTAGGCTCGCGAAGGCTACCTGGTGCACGCCACTGTCAAGCAAACAGTAATGCCCGCTCAGATAAATTACCGATGAACCATCAAGATAGTCATCTAGATAACAAACCATGCCACGCTCGTCACGCGATTCGCTCCATTTCGAGTCTGTTTTTCACCTGATTTTTTTTTAATTATTCCTCCAATTTTCTTCGCCTGAGTCTTTATCTTTGGCCTTGGTCCAATTTTTCCCAGGTTTCAGATACGAATACCAAGATTAGTCAATGTTAATGTCCATCTCAAAGTGATGTTTAGCTTATCAGAATCTATTTCTAACTTGGATCAAGTGAACAATAAAGAAAATTAAAAGCAGTTTATATTTGCAGTAAAAATTAGCATGTATGTTAATTGGGTATTATTGTTTGAACAGTTTTGGACGCGATGGGATTGGTCGCAATATTTCTTGCTGAAATTCAAAGCTGCTGTTCATACGGGAAATTAGCGAAACAATGAGCAAGAGTTAAACAGCACGAGTATAATTCATTGTACATAATTCTTTGCAGACGGACATCTTTACAACCTGATGGGACACCGGCAAAAAAGAAAGCGGAAAAAGGAAAAAGATCAGAGCATCGCGCAAGGTGCAAAAACCATTGTCTGTTCGGCCAAGCGCGTAAAAAGAAGAAAATAAGGGGCCGCAGCGACAAGTCGATACAAACCCAGAGCTAGAGCTTAAATCATTGAGCCTTTTCTCTTTGGCTCGTTACACGTGCCTTCGCTTTCTTATTCTATACTCAGCCATTATTTTCTGATTCGCTTCAAAGAATATACACTCTATGACAAACAATGCCACCAATAACGAAGGATTCATTTTCCTCCACCAATCACTCTCCAACAATTTCTCTGCCATTGAAACGATCCTTTATTTTTCGTCAATTCCTCTCTAATTGACACCATATTTTTGTCGAAAAAAGTTTGCTTGATAAAAATAATTTGTCAGAATTAAGTGAAATAATGAAAACGACATTGCAATTAAAAAGAGGAATTAAAAAATGAGAATTTCAAGTGGTAGATTAATCAAAGTCGTGAACAAGTTTTTAATTCGCATGCAAAATTAAATGTCAAGTGGTTGGAAAGTTAATGTGAAAAAAAAATAAATCTCGCATGGTGGTTTAATATTAAAATGTGGATATCAAAAATAATACAATAATGGCCGAGTTTAGAATCGCACGGAAGGGCGGTTCTAAGCGAGAGCGGGCGAAGAAGGTCGGCCATCTATGTCAGCGTGACACGCAATGATTCGACTATCTTGAAAATTCAAGATAACCGCAAAATTATCTCGCGATAAATAGATAACGCGTCGGTAGGGCTCGCTAATGAATGTCGGCGCAGGTAGATAATATCGCGCCCATTTGTTATCTAATGCAAAACAATTATCTCTCCTCACCCGTTGGCTTGATTTGGATTCTATTTATCACGTGAGATGGTGACGTTAACTAGCCACATAATTGTTAATTCCATTTCTTAACATTTATCGCCCAAATTTTGTTTATGTATCCGCAATAATTTTCCTTCTTTCAATTATTCACGAAAATTATGTCAGACCTTTTTCTTCTTTTTGGATTATTCTTTCGTGAACTCAAAGTCTTAACTAAACTCATCACTAAACACCAAATTGAGGTCTATTATCATATTTATCTAAAAAATTTTCACGCATTTTCATTTATTTAATCCACTTGATTTTACAGTAAAAAATTGAAAGTAAGTAACTTATTCTTTGTTGTTCAAATTTCATTTCTGGTAGGCATTTTGTTTTTGGTTGAAAATTTAATGCGACTAAAAGTAGAATTAATAAAAGGGTGAAAATGAGTAATATGAACGATAAAAAGAAAACAAATGCGCAGTTTAATCGAGGCTGGCGATATTGCGCAGGCAAACAATTAATGACGTAGATGCGGAATTGCGAACTTCGAGAATCAGAGCAGGGCATTTAAACTTGAATCATTAAGCTTCCATTGGGGTTGTCCAGTGGTCGGTACACGCTAACCCCTCGTTAAGTCATAACTTACCCTCGACATGTAGCCTCACGCGCGTATTTGCGCGTCTTAGAGTCCCTCGTGATTCGTGGTTAACTTTACTCGCCATTCCTCCCCTTCGTTAACTATATCATAATGTCATTCTTTTTTTTTTCTTTATTATTTTCATTCAAACCTTGAAGTTATACATTTCACGTGAAGAAAAACAAATTCAATACCCAACAGGAAAAAAGTATTCACCGAAGAGTTTGAGTGGAAAAAAATGCTTATCGTTTTGATCAACGTCGAGTAAACAAGCGGAAACGAGAAAATTACAAATGACTTTTCAGTGAAGTCAAAATATGTAATTCAGTTAAGTTTGACGATCGTTAAATGAATTGTTCGCAGTTTGAGATAGGCGCACACCGCTGACACAGATGTTCACTGATTTCATTGTTGGGGTTTTTTTTTCGCTTCCGACCTCTGTGCAGGTCTTTGGGTTGTTTCTCAACATCAGCGGATAGTTTTCGAAGCTGCATTCGTTATCGCCATTATGCTTATGGCGTAAATTAGTCAGAAGTCAAAAGGCGTTCAGAGAATATGAAATGTAGAAAAAGTCCGACTTCCGACAATCAGTGCCTCGTGATCATGGCACGTGAAAAAGCGCTCGGTATAGCGTTCTATGCAAAGTGCGCGCTAGTTAGTACGTTTCGCGATTTCTGTCTTCACAATCGCATCGCCATTTAAATGAGGATCGCGTAATTGCCCTACGCATTGTTTCAGTTCCATTATTTTTAACGAGCAGCTATCGTCACTTTTATCTCGCCCCCGTTCTTGAAGACATTATTGTATCTTCGCACAAGTTTACCGTTTTTTTTCTTAAACTCTGATTAGCCAAATGGAATCTATTATAATTCATCCAACACCTTGTCAACACTACAAAGTCAACTTTTTTGTATTTCGGATTTGTTCGAACAACTAAAATTGTTTTTAATTAAATTGTTTAAACTACAGTTAAGCTAGCAAATCTCGAATCGAGGCTTATCGTCAACATGCAAAAGGGGAAAAAGGCAGTGTCGGGAAGTTAAAAAAAAAGTGAAACTATCGTGTTCGAGCAAACAATATTCGAGATTAAAAAGCAAGCGTGAAAAACATAGCGGAGTTGGTGTTTGGCTCGCGGCTGCAAGAAGCTCATCTGTGCTCTGAGAGCCGAGTCTAAGACTTCGGTAAATATCGTAATCTGCGAGGAATACTGCCGGGGCGTGCCGCGGAGAGTTAACCGACTCATTTTTGTAGCGCAGCGATTGACTTTTTGCAACCCCATCGGGCAAAAGAATAACCCCATCGAGCGGCCGAAAAAATATCTTACGAGAGAGCGGCGTGCCGCCGTGAGGGGGCGCGTACGCTCGTCTTTTCCTTTTTCCCTCGTACGGCTCTCGCTTTACGCCTTATAAATATTCACGGCGCTTTATCGACAGCCTTTACCGGGACCACCTTATTATTAACTCCTCTTTTTTGTCCGACGTTTCCGTCGGCTTCGCGGAAAAGTACTAAATTATTGCTAATATAAAATGTGTTCGAATTTATAGCGTTATTAAATTATCGCCGCGACATGTTCAAGAGAGTCTGCAGCGATTTGCGCCCCGTGATTAACCGCCGACTAAATTGTTATTTAATTAGCACTCTGGTTTTGATTGTTTTTTAATCTGCACATAAAACGGCGTTTCCATGGTTCCTTCGTTTTGTCTTTTAAATGACATGGTTTTGTCGGTTCATCGATCGTTTTGACACAAAACAGCCCATTAACTTGAAAACAAAAATGAAGAGAAACTTGTTTCTGCTTACACATTCTATAAACGATATTATATAGCGTGCATCTGCTTGCACGACGGTGCATTATTCGGGCGCAAAGTCATCTCTCGATAAAACGATTTGGTTTTGTTTGTTTCCGTTTGATCCGGCTTGTTTTTTCCTCGTGGCTTTTATTTTAGAATCGAGATCGCAGGCGGACGATTATAACAAAGCTTGATTAACCCAGATGCGTTGCGTCCCGCTGAATGATTCGTTCGACTTCTCACACCCACCGGGTCATCTGATTAGGATGCATTTTCGATAGGTACTGAAACATAATAAACATTATTTCGCAGGCATAAACGGCGCGTCGACCTTGCGTATTCGTCGCACTCCGGGGCGAATGCTTGCGCGCGCCAACCGCGGATTCGAGTGCGCTCTTTTAATATAATATTATTGGCTATTGATAAATTGTCGATAATGACGGGTTAGACCCACGTGGGAGGGAGACCGTGAGGCCTTTCCGTCTTCCTCTTTTTCTTTCCTTCGCCATGCCTCTCCTGCATTATTCTGCACCGGCTTCGAGCCAGCGTTGCCAACTTTAGCAAACATTGCAATAAATAATCCAATTCGCGAATCGTTCACAGATTCAATTTCAACTTTCGATATCAAACTTTCGGTCGCAATTTTTTTTATTAACGCAAATTTACAATCTTAAACAATCGCAAAAATTGTTCACGAAAAAGAAATGGGTTTGAACTGAACGACTTTTTTAACACTGTTTTTTGTAGTCTTGTTTGAAATTGGTTGGAAGATCGATTAAAGAGGATGATTTTGGTTTGGACGATGGGAGATGGGATTTGAAGGAATTTAAAAAGAACTTAAACGTGGCAGCAATGTTAACTTATTTCTCACACTAGTTGAGTGTTGTTGCATTCTCAATGCCAAGGGGTAGAGAAGATCAGAGGAGGAAAAGAAGATACAGGGTTGAAGGAAGGATCGAACGAGAAGAGAAACTCCTCGTGATAATTGAGTCTCGCAACCCGATCTCACGGTCCTGCGCAAACTCGATTTGATCCCTCCACAATGATCCTTCGATCGCATCACGACGATAAGCAAGTGACGAGAGGTGTGAAACGATGCTATCCATCCGATCCTTTGGCACCTCCGAGAAATGATTCTTTGTCCCATGACGCCGAAAATCAAACCTTTTGATAACGTACCAATTAAGTTCCCATTTTAAATAATCCCCATTTTATTCGAATTTTCCAAAAAAACAAACAAAAAACAAATCTATCCTTCGAAACTTTTGTAAACAATTATTCATTTTTTTCCGATAAAAATGAGGTTTGTAACTATTAGAAATTTTTGAAAAAAATGGTAAAAAAATGGTAAAAATGGTAACAAAATGGTAACAAAATGGTAACAAAATGGTAAAAAAATGGTAAAAAAATGGTCAAAATGTAGTAACATGTTAGGAGGGCTTATTGATCGATCTGTGAGGAGAACAAGATTAAAGCGGCCGCATTTCCGGGAGTGCACACACGCGATACCGCACCGATAGCCTTAATTCGCGCGCGCGGCGTTTTTGACAGAAAAGATTGTGCACCGCTTTGGGTTATAATTTAGCGGTAGTCCAGCGCTCTACGATCGCCAATCAACCACTTAACCGGCGATATATTTACGAGGTGTTCTGTAATTCCCTTTAATTCGTGTAAGTGGACTCATGCCTCGCCATCGAGATAAATGTGCGCAGCTTTCGGTACTTGTATGCTAATTCCACGTCTCTTTGAAATCATGAACTTGGCGACTAACCCGAGCTCACGGTCTTACGCTGCACCAACTTGCGAAACATCCATTTTCATTTCAGTTTCAGTCCACGCAATCTTCTTCGCAAGTTTCAGTTTTTGTCAAAACATCAATCTTTAGATCAATGCAAAATTTACGAGTATGAAAATAAGTTTATTAAATCCAGATGGAATTGTATCTTTGTATCCATTGTTTAGTGAAATACAAAACATTGTATGCTGCAAAAATTTTGCATCCTTTGTTTGCAAATGTTTCAGTTTGCCTTTCTAGTTTATCTAGATGTATGGTTTGTTGAGATATTATATTGCTGACTGCATTCAAAAGGTACTGACAGGCAAGTGCTATTATTTGTTTTCGTTTATTGACAGCGAACTATGGTACTTCATACAATAAATTGTTCGAAACAATAATTCGAAGATTCACACTAACAACTTTCTCTTGAAATGTTAATTTTTTTTCGAATTCTCTTTTCTTCGCAACTTGAGAGTTCAGTGATTAGCGACTAACAAGGGCGAACTAATTTGAAGTTAGATTTAATAGCTGCGGCTCGCAATGGAAAGTACGGCGACTTGGCCGTTGAAAACAAAAGCAAGAGGAAATCGTGTGAGGTGTTGTTTTGGTCAGTTTTGGGATTATGTTTTGATCTGTGTTCACGAGTTGCCGCGAGGTGCAGGACCGCGCGCGAGAGATTAAAAAGTTAATGGGGGAGGCGTGTTGCGGAGGCGTGCAAGTGTACGTGGTGCCGGGATTTATGTCCGCACCACTCCGAATATCGTTGCAGTCGAACGCCAATAGGCATTACACTATTCGAAATTTCTCGCGTGCAAGCCGAGAGCTGAAGCGAGAGGCAGCGCGCGGACAGACGAGGAAGGAGAGAATCGAGGCGGAGACCAGCCGGTGGATAAGGACGCAGATCAAACTAAGGATTTCCCGCCTTCCGCGGTGCGAATCCGAATATGCGCGCGTATTCGCACGTTGCGCGCCTCATCAGCCCCGGCTGATCGCCAGTATACCAATTGTTAGCGGCCCGATATATCGCAATAATAATTATAATGATCGCCCCGGTGTTAATAGTATATTACACGCAGATTGTAGATTGCCTGTTATTGACGACGTAATTGCTTGCAAACTGTGAAAATATGTGACCAACCTGCCTCCTTCGCTAACGTGTCTTACATTTTGTTCATGCTAACGAGCGTTTTACTTTATTGTCTGGCCTTAATAAAACCATCCTATCTCCATATCTATCTTTTCTATTTACCTTACATTCAGTTTTTAGAATTGCGTCCCGTTTCATCCTGCGAGTAGGAACGAGCTTTGTGAGAATCAAAAAATAATGTAGGAGATTTAAAAATTGCCTAAAAAACGCCAAATCAAGCAAACAGTTTGTGTACTTGAGTGTACTTGAGTGTACTTGTTTGTGTACTTTGAAGTTTAGACCTCCTAGTCAGATTCTTAATGAAAAAACGAGTAAAATGAGCACCAATACGTTGAAAAAATGATGAAACCTTAAGTCAAAATCTTGAAAAACAAAAAAAAGTGCATCTCATTAAAGTGAGACTCTACCAATCTTGACAAACGAGATCCTGAAAAGTTTAATAATGTCGCAGATTACAATAATCGGTGCAAATTTTTCTCTTTTTATTTGCTGTTTTGGTATGTTTATTAGGTTAAGATTTTCAAGATTGTGAACTTAATTTGACTTCGATTTTTGTGATGTACTTTTCTTTTGGCCAGATATTCTTTCTGAAATTTGATTCAAAAACTTATTTTCTTGTAAAAAATTTCCAAAGTTGGGCTAAAAACGTGCTGCACATAAGACCGGAAAGAGGGAAGTTTTGTTTTGTACGAAAGTTGAGTTTTTGGGCACGGCCTTGGGCTTGACTATGAATTAGCCATTCATAAAAATTCTCATGCGATAGAAAAAAGAAGCGAAGCCGTGGGATAGATCGACTGCGAAGTTTGGGTCACTGATCTGGACTCGGAGGCGGGATGCAGTTTGCAGACCGTCTGGTGCGCTCGCGCGTCTTCCCTTAATCTACTTCGATCCCGGACTTTTTCTCCCTTCTTTTAATTGTCGATAATTTATATGAGAAACATTAGATTCGTGCGAAAGCGTATTAAAAAATGCTCGCGCGGGTCGAGTGCGTGTCTGTGGGCGCACGTATACGCCGGTGTATGTGCGCGGGACGGATCACGGATCGAAAGCCGATCACAGCCCTATAATTATTGCCAAATATGAAAAGCGAGATTAATTCTTGCGCGAGATTGATGCCGTAGATCGAAAAGCACTTTGCTGTATCGGAGGGTGGAGAACACGACCGATCGATTCCGCCTCTCTTAACGAGATTTCATCCTTTCCGTCACTCGAATTAAGAAATAATGATATGCCAATAATACGCCACATTATGGCCTCGCTAGTCCATCATCTGCGTTCGTTACTTTTCATTTTTCAATTTGTCATTCTCATAACATCAGCTTATACGCTTTGTCAATTATTTATTTTTCATTATTAACATTCAGCTTGAATCGCAAATCGCACTTTCAATTTGTTGCTTGCTCGTTCTCAACTTGTTCTTTTTTCTCTGCAACTCCTTTAAAATAAGACAACTTTAGTCAGTCATTAAAGAATGTATGTTGTGCATAATACTAATGTAATAATCTTTTCATCTTTTTGCATTTGTTTTTTAAAAAGTTATTAAAATTTAAAAAGTCTATAAAAAAGAAATAAAACTATAATTAGCTCATGCAATCTCATGAAGATTTTATGTTAGTTTTTTGTTTTTTTGCAAAAACAACTTTTTTGCAACTTTGGACATGAGTTTGCTAATGAATGGGGTCGGGCCCGGGGACTTGCGAAAGTTGACCATTGGAAACAAAAGTTGAGACAAACGTTTTACCGCTGCCATAATTCACCATGGATTTATGGCAAGCACGCGAGTGGAAGATTTTCGTGCGCTCCAGCCCTCCTGGCATTCTTGTGCCAATTTTTTGAGCACAAATCTAGCCCTATTCTTATAAAAAAGTGTCGTTACAAAATTTATGCCCTGCAGCGCTGAAATTCAAACAATCCTTAACTTTTTTCCTCTTTCTGTTCCATCCTTAAAATGAACTAGAGAATATTGTGTCATTCTTTTTCATTGCAAAATTCAATAAATGAAATCGAACTGGAAATAAACTTTTTTACAATAAAATAAACTTAACACAAATAAGAATAAAAGGGAATGCTGTCGAATTTCGAAAAGAAACCATGGTTTTGAAATTTTCGGAATTGTTGGATTAAATTGATTGTAGAATGAAAATCGTGAAACATTAGCATTCTGAGTGAGATGTAAAGAAGAAAAAAAAGGATTGGTGCTCGAAGCCGAGGACCATTGAGGGTTAACTTTGCCCTATGTTCACTGGTTCTGGAAAAAAAAGTGGAATACCAAAAGAGAAGGCCAGTTGTCGCGGAGATATCTCAATAAATAAGGTGTTAATTAAATGAGCATTTCACTGAATTTATTTTCTGGACAGGATCCAGAGGGCAGCGTTGTTTCGTGAATAAGACAATATTTATAGGCTGGACCGTGGAATATGCTAATGCTGCTTTTATATTTTATACCTTCAAATTTCACATGTACACAAAACATTTATTCCTCTCGAATGCGAGCCTAAATTCAAAAGCCTATCCTAAACTATTTCACTACAAGGTTTCACATAACTAAAAAACAAAAAAGTTCAAAAGGACATTTCCCATTGAAATATTTTTAAACAATTAAAAATAATCAAAATAAAAATAATAGTGAGTAATAAAAAATGTAATCAAAATACTTCGACTCGAATAAAAGTGAGGAAAAAAAACTAATTTCAAAATTGAATGAAAACAGAATTTCAAAAAGATGGGCAAAAATTTTAATCTCCGGTAAGATGGAGGAATAAAACCTTTAATATCCGATAATTAAAAAAACCGTGCGTTCACGTGGGAGCCATAATTCCGTCGAGCTTTCGGACAATTATTGGCAACTGGGGATACAACAAAAAAAGGACAGAGAAAGAAAATTTGCGCAAGCCCGTATTAATTACGTTAGGCCACGTGATAATTTAATCCGGGGGATCTTTCGGCGGGTTTTTTGTTGGGCCTTTTTATAATTGGCGTACATAATTTTGTGCAATCGACGCGTCCGCCCTCGTGGTCGTTTTTGGTCTGGGTTTTTTTTAATTACCGCAAAAAATGGCACAGAGTTCAGGCCCCGACGCGAAATCGGTGCGGCGATCGGGCCCACGACGTGCCGTGCATTCCTGGCGCGCGCTTTTTTGCGATATTGCGCGGAAGGTTGCCGAATAAATCCGGGGTGGGATTATCGCGAAATTCATCCGCGCTCTCACACCTCCGCGGGACCCACCCGTTGCGTTCTCCGTCCTTTTCTCATTCCCCTGGGCTTTAATTGGGCCCCAACGTTCGACGAATAATGATACAAAAGCGATATAGCGCCGACACGCCGCGGATACCGTTCAACCGGGCCCATCCAGATAAGAAAAGATACGAGGACATTGTTTGTTTCCGTTTCTTTTTTCGCGGTCGGTCGTCATTACTCGGATTGAAATGAACGCTCTTACCAATGCCCTTTTTCTTTTCCCTCCTTTTTCTATCTTTTTGTCTTTCTCTTTTTCTTTTCCATCCCTGATGCATGTTCGTATGTACTGAATTCAATTTACACTTCCACTTGGACTGTTGCGCGCTGTGTTTAAGAGTTACTTACACGCTCAGATTACATCACAATGAATTTATACCGGACCCCAGCCTTCGAAGAAATTCGATTTTATTTTCTCAATTGTTTTATCGTAGTGTTACACCTGGACTGGAATATGACAAATCCCATCCGTTTCTCTTGAAGTCTTCTAAATCTTGAAGTCTTCCAAATTTAATTTCATAACCTAAAAGTTGTTCAATTTTTAATTTCATACTGTACTTTTGAAGTCTTCTAAATCTTGAAGTCTTCTACTTTAATTTTCTAACCTAAAAGTTATTCAATTCAGAATTTTCATCCTTCACTCTCGAAGTCTTCTAAATCTTGAAGTCTTCTAAATAAAATGTCAGAGCCTAAAAGTTAGAGTTGATTGCATAACACAGTGAAAAATGTTTTACTAATTAAAATCGCAATGCAAAAGTTAGGATTTATTTTGTTGATAAATTTGGTTTGATACAAAACAAATGAAACAAAATAATGTTGAAAAGTTGAACAAAAAAGTCAAGTTCGACGGAGAATATGAGTTAGGAAAATGGAAACGTATAAAAGTCGGTGGTTGGTGATATCGAGTAGATGATTGTGATTAGCAAAGTTAATGGCGGGCGATTAGAATTGCAAGACACCTGCGGGCTTAATTACTGGCCCATTAATTTGGTAGCCGCAGCTATCAATCTTGGAGTTACATTTCAAGTGTGATGTGCGACGTAATGTATATCCTCCTGGAATGCATAAGCTGAATGATACGCGTCCCGGAATAATGACTTGACATTGTTATTCAAATTCGTGACTCTTGTTTATATACCCGGCTGCATAAATAACACATCGAATCGCCAGCCAATTAGACAACTTCAACGATCACGTTTATTGTTTGTGAAATCTTTCGTTGATTTCATAATTGGGATATTTAATGTCAATGAATTATTCTACCTTTCAACATTTCGTTACTAAAAAATATTTACAATTTTTCACTTTCAAATGAAAATAAAATTCAATTTATAATAAAAGGGATCGTTTTGTGAAGACAGAAAAACGTGAAAATTGTGTTTTGTTGTGTAAGTGAATTTTAATGAAAGGAAAACAAAACGATGTAATAAAAAAGGAGTTCTAGTTATGGTGCACCGGACAAAACGGAACTTGAAGCAACGGATAAGTGGCCGGTTCGCGAGGCAGGTGTAAGGACCGAACTGAAAAGGGACCGTAGGCGTGCGAGCCACCCAGTAGTCCTCGGAAGATTCTCCCTTTTTGTATCACAGTAACGCTTGCACGTTTTTACACCCAGGCGTGCAAGAGCAGCTGAACCTACGCCACCTGAGTATTTAACATTAACATTAAAAAACGAGACCCGCTGCACTTTCAAATTTTCTGACTTGCCAGTGGAAAATGCCGAAACGACTTTAATTGATTGAATAAACCGACTCCCCTGTTTTATTCTGTTTGACTTTCTATGATACTCAACAATACTTTTTCTTTTCGCTGCGTCATTGCCAAATTGTATTGCTCTAATTATCATCAAATTATGATTGATTTCAAAAGGAAGTGACTTTCGACCATCATTTTCTATCGTCCCCTTGGTTTGAAGCACCAAAATTTCAATTTATAATCGTTTGTAAATGAATTAGACAAAAGTTCCAATTGTATTGAAAAACTTGGTTTGACAAAAAAAAGGTGTTTAAGAATTAAGAAAATGATTGTTCGCAAATTTATGTTAGTTAAGTTAGCTAGTTGAAAAAATTAATGAACAAGTTAATCAAATAAATTGAAAATTAATGAGATGGACGTAAAACCGTGGCATAAATTAATAGTAAACTAGAAAAGTTGTATAATCAGGTAAACGTTAAAATTAATAGTACCGGCTGACGACTAATACATAAAATTGTATGTTTAATTACATACAATTATGGATAATGTACGTAAATTTTTAAGTGAAATACGATCACCAGTACCGAGTGATGCATCGTATGATTTTAATCATCAAATATATGACTTGAGGAAATTAATTCACGTGCCTATGAAATCAGTTCAATCTTCATACTCCCGGGCTTCGCTTTATTATAAAATGCACTTTACATATTTTATTTCGATATTAAGTGGTGTACTTGATGAAAAGAACATTTTATTCACTCGCGAGTGACGTTCAAAATATCCACTTTCATTATGTAATCGTTATTCAGATCATTTTTAATCACAAAACAAAACTCAAATTATTAATCTCGACTCAATTTGCTTATCAATAGTTTTGAATTTTTGTCTCAAATTATCGATGATGGTAAATTAGTTTTTTGTTTGTGACTGGAGCTGAGTTAAATGCCCCGGTACACTCAGAACCGCAATTAGGTTGAAAATAACGTGGATACTCGTAATATAAATGTAAACTGCGAGTCAAAAAAGTTAACATTAGTTATTTTCGCGCCCATTGAAAAATTCTTCATATCCATGAATCACTTAGGTATGCCATAAGGCCGCTTATCATATTTTACGATAATGAAGCACAAGGTATTTCATTAGTGCACTGGCTGTTGCTCACAGGTGCGTTGCATCTAAACGATTAGCTGAACTGCCTGATAAATGAGAGCAAAAGATATTCATTACGAATCTGAAAAGGAATTCTTTTTTCGTTACGTTAAACAAAATTCAATTCTTTCACAGCTCTGAATTGAACAATTTACTTTGGTTATGTTTCAATTAATAAACGTTTGAACTACTGTCGAAAAATGAAATCTAACCTCATTTTGTGGTTAGGTTGAGTTTAAAACCAGTAGATGAAACTATGAATTAAAAACTATTGATTGGACTATTGCAAAGAAAAGAAAACATAACCTTTTTTTGAGGTTAGGTTTAGTTTAAAACCAGCAGATGAAACTATGAATTGAAAACTTTGGATTGGACTATTGTCAAATAGAAAACATAACCTTATTTTGAGGTTATGTTCAGTTCAAACACAGCAGATGAGACTATGGAGTAAAAAAATTGTACATCGACAAATGAGGAAGAAATAATAATTGGCATGCAATTTGAGTCGGAGTACGTGCACCTTTTCAGTTGATCGCAATGTAATTGCAGTGTTATTGCATAATGCGGGCAAAAAGTGTCCCGGACCCAAAATGGCATAAGTCAATCGAGCCATAATTCGTACGATTGATATCACCTGCTTCATGATTTTCCTTACATGGTTTTTTGGCTCGCGCGCGTCCAACAAACGACGTCGATCATGCTGTCTCGTGGTGCGTTTCTTTGTGTGCATTGGCGTCGCGCGGCTATCACGAAAAATATAAACGTGCGTGCAAGTGCGACCGAGTCCTCGGATCAGGTGAGTCCAAGATTCACCTGCCCCGACTCGGCAGCTGCGCAGGTGTAAATCGCTCCGACTTTTGTCGACCTGCAAGTACCGGACTTGTTATCTTGCCTCGAGACATCCTTGTCCTAATGTCTTTTCCACATTTTGACCACTGTCCTATTCCAAAATTCCCCATTTGTTTTTTTGTAAATTTAATGGAAACATAACACAGAAATGAGGTTAGGATTTTTCGTTCACTTTGTCTACTTTGATTTTTTGCGATTTCAGAATCGAATTCAAAGTTAGGGGTTGATGTAACAAAAACATAACCTAAAAAAGAGGATAGAAGTTTTCGTTGTCTTTGTTCTTGACGTTTTCTTTTGTTTACAAAATAATATTCAAATTGAGGTGTTGGTTAACTTATGAAATGATGAGAATTCAATACTGATGACACAACTGGGTGATGAATCGATTATCTTTCAGCTGGCAGTGTTAAAAAACGTGAATATTATTTGTATGTTCATCAAAATTCATTAAAGGTGCCAAAAGTCTTACCTGGTCTTGGAAGGTTGGAAGACAAAAAGTAATTTTCATCTGAATTCCGTAAACAACAGCTGATGGTCTATATCAATAAATCATTTCACCGAATTAAGTCGACCAAAGTGATAGAACTAACTTTTGACACAGCTTTTTTTAGTCAGTAACGTTAGACAGGTGAGAACATTAGACAGTCTCTGGGAAAGACGTCAGAGCTGATTAGACTCTTTAGCTATAGGTGAGCGAGTTTGTAGAATTTATCAAGTTCAAGGTTTTTTTTTCCTGTAGACGTGATTGTTTTATTTCGATCTTAACTTTCCCAAAACTTAAAGTTGGATCATAAATGTATTGATCTAAAATACTTAAGCAACAATTTTTCAGATTGTTAAAATTAATAACCGACCGCACATTTGAGTTCAGTTTCAAAAATTAAATTACAATGTGGTTTTTTTCAATCTAAAAATCGATTACGAAACTTAACCTAACTTTAAGGTTATGAGTTTAAACAGGCGAGTAAACTCGAGTTACAATACAAGTTTTAGTAGATGGAACATGATGTCTGAAAACGTGTACCCACTTCTCAAATTCCTCTTTAATATATAATGCCGAGATTAAAAGAAAACAAAGAAGGTATAAATATATACAGAGTTGACCAATGCGTACTTATGCAATTATTGCTTGTTGTGGATGACCGCAAGTAGTGTGTACACACGTATGTTGGCTATGTACAATATTATATACGCGCACATAGTGGGCAATCTTTATAATTACATACTCGGCGCGCGTCCCATTAGATGCTCCGTTAAAGCCGCAGCATAACTTTAACTCAACTCTCTATACTGACCAGCTCAATACCGCATCTTTTCAGATGCTGTTTATACACCTTATAAACGACTTTCAATACAGCCACATTTTTATAATCGGCACAAAAAAACTTCGTTATCGTGCTGGCCTATCGGGAAACACGGTAGTATTTCCCTTAACTATAAAAAAAATAACTAGGGTGTCACTATCGTGTAACTTATATTACCCGATAGTTTGGCGGTTTTTAGCTATTCACATTCAATCACAAAATTATTACGAAATATCACAAAATATCACAAAATGATGACAGTAACATTTCAATATGTCACAAAAGATAACAAAAACATATCAAAATCTCACAAAAGATCTCAACAATATCACAAAAGATCACAAAAGATCACAAAAAACACAATGATCACAAAAATTATACCAAATCACAAATAACGCCCGGTAACACAAAATCACAATGTATTACGACTGATCACAAAATGTCACAATAGTGTCAAACATATAACCAATCACAAATTCCGTAGTAGGCATTTTGATTATTTGTTTTATTTTTTGTTATTTTTTGTGATTTTATAAAAAAAATTGAGACAGAATATATGCAGTGATAGGCAACAAGTGTGTCCATTAGTTGCAAATTGAAAACACGAAAATCACAGTGCAGTGTCCACTTGGACTGTGCTATTAGGAGCGACGGGCTCGTGCCGATAATTCATTCGTTCCAGGACAGGTGCTGGCACTGCTAGCATTGGATCTTAAAGATACTATAAAATCGCAATTTTATGGCCGATCACAGCGATTACCTCTCGATACCTAGCTACTAGAGCTAATGATCGCCGCGCGGCGAAAACCTTTACGTTTGTTAATTGGATTTAAACGGGCCGTCCGTTCGTTTCGCTTCGCTTATCCTGCGTTTACGTCTTTTTGCATGTAAAATAAACGCGCGCTTTTCGCACATCCATCAACTTGGAGCAGTTTATCGGACTCGCTTGTTTTTTACCAACCAAATTCATCGCATAACAATTATCAAGTCAGCTGATCTGGTGTGACCTCAGCTGACCAATCAGGCTACTTTTTTGTCAATAAAAAGTGTTATTGAAAAAGTTGACCCGCGTTTAAACAATCTAGATTTCTCAGTCGAGGTAGTTTTTTTTCAGCTCAAAACTATGTGATTTTGGGGTAAAACAAGTTGATCTACTCAAAAATGGTCGCTTTGTTTAACTAACTAAAGTAAATCATGAAAAGTTGTTAATTAAATGTTAATCCGTGTTCTAAAGTTGGCTGCCAGACTAACCAATGAGAGTGATCTGCGTTTAAACAGCTGGTATGCAACCAGTTTTCGCGATTGCTCGTCGTTGTTCGACAAATTACAGGTCGTAAATGTTAAGTCCCAAGTCGATTGGACGAATTTGGCTGTAAGAATGGACGTCGTGCCATAGATGATGGCAATCAAACGGTTTTGTTTTCTAAATTCGATTCGGAGGATCAAGTCAACGTCGAGGGCAGCTGGACGTTTTAATGGCTGTCATTTGAATGCAGATCATTACACTATCGGATGTCGAAAAGTGCACCGAGTGGGCGAACGCTCGTTTTATGATCAATGCAGCTGTCCAACGATTATCGCGCCTACGTTCGATAATCCTTCTTCGCCGTCTTCCTCGACAAATTGCTGCGGTCACTCAAATTTTCTCATGCAAAGAATAAAAAAAAAACTCGGTCGAAACATTTAGATCCAACATCTTTTTATTCCATTCGATGTCCAAACCAGAAATGAAATAATTTGAGTTTGAAAAAAATAAAATAATTCAAAGTTTTAAGGGATGAAATAAAATTTTGTTTTCAACTAAATTTTTCAAAGAAAAGATATAATGAACTGACACGAAATTGGTTTTACCAAAACAGGTATACCAAAGGTACTTTTTTTGTTGTTGCTAACTTTTTATTAAACTTTAAACCGAACCTGAAAGCGCTTTGACGGACGGTATATTTATGAGCGCGTGCAAAATACCGCGTAAAGGACAGGTGCAAGTGCAAAAGCGGCACGCGTCCACACGACGCCGACTTTACTGAGCAGCTGAGCTAATTACCAAACACTGATGTCCACGGCCTCGTCTCTTTTCTACAACTTTCCATATTTTCGTGACCGGACTGCCTCATAAAATGTCCATTATTTTTATTCACATCTTATTCACTCGTTTTTTAATTCGAAATTGATACCAGCCAAAAAAAAAGTTTTAATTACAAAATTGTGATATAAAACGTCTTCATGAGACGCTTGAAATTGAGACGTCGCTTGTGATCCAATTTTTGAATTGCATTCAAAATTTGTTACGACAACCTGTATTAACGCGTGAATGATAACATCTGAGGAGATCAAGTGAGATAAACAAGTTTGCTTTGTTTGATCCGATAATATCTAATCAGATTGGTTCATATTGTTCTTAAATCCGATGTGCGAATAATGAAAGGTAATAGTGTCAAGTAATTGAATTTATCATCTGTAATAAATCGTCTCATAATTTAAAGTCAATTTGTTATAATTCAAATCGTTTTTAAACAAATTTAAAAATATTCTCTAAAACCACTCGCACAGTCGAACAAACGAAAAAAAACTAACAAACAAACAAACCATTAAATAATTAAAGTTTTTAGTAACTTTTTAGCGGTAGTAAATTTGGAATAGGTTTAATTCAAAAAAGGTACGTCGTTAAAGTATGACATTAATTTCAAACGACAGGACACATCTGCCCAAGTGAATCTAGTTTGATAGTAAAAGTCGAATGATAATTTCGATGTCAACTTTTTGTTGGCGAGTGTGCGTCACTCGCGTGCGACGGCTACTTTTTCTTCACAGACAGGTGCTTGCGAGAAAACCACCGGCCTTAATCCCGCTCGCAACCGTTTACATTTTAACCGACCACAAAATTTGAATTTTTTCCTCTCCTCAAACAACAAAATTGAACCAATTAATATACACTTTTCAAACTCCACTGAGCAGAGAGTACAACCCAAAAAAAATATCCGACCGAGAAATCCAACCCGCGATGGGAACTGAAAACCCACACGTCTAACATAACGAGCTGAATAATTTCTGACGTTTTCCGTGCGAAATGTTGTCTAATTCGGAATTCCCGATGAGAGGATTAAGAATTGAAATTCGGGATCAAATGGACTGGGACCCCTGTCGTGAAATAACAAGCAGTCAGAAAAATAGATGGGCTGTTAAACACAGCCACCCATGGAGCAGGCTCGTCGTTTCAATCTTTACTCAAACTCCTCTTCTTTGCTTGATGTGTAACAAAAATAAGACACTCAGTACTTTTTTCCACGAGTATAGAAACAAATTCCAGCAAAAACATTCTGACAATTAATCTTGTCAAAAAATGTTCCAACGCATTTGAAAAGAAAACAATGTTTGTTGATAGAAAATCGGAAATTGATATGCCGGATTGGTAAAGTTGCCCTTTTGGCGCGTTAAGATTTCGCACAAGAGGCTCCCCCTTTAACGCGACTTGAAGACACATGACTTCCAGTGCGAGTATCCGGGCATTTGTCCGCGCTGACGTGTCCAGGAACTCGACGAAGACGCCTGCCCAAAGATTTAGTATACCGGAGACGTGTAATCGGCGAAATTATGTAATCTGGGAGATCGCTCGCAAAGTGCGTGTATTACAGCAGCTTATCTAAGACTCGAGGTGCATCCAATGCAATTGCAATGCCTGAATTAAAGATCCTCTGATTCAAAACCAAACGTTTTGCATTTTAATCGTCCACGACATTTGCATCAAATTTGCCTTCTACTATCAATCAAAATTTTTCTCAATTATTCACATATGGCCGTGAAATTTACAACACTCTAATTTCTAGAAAGTTGTTTTCAGCCCAAAACCATATGATCTTGGGGTAACAAAAGCTGATCTATTCAAATTATAGAACCTTTTTGTTTAACTAACTAACGTAAATGTAATGAAACAATTTTGTATGCATCCTATCAACATGGTCCATTTTCATCATCCATGACATTTTAAATTTGCTTTTTACTAGCAAAAAATGTTTTTTTCTTCAATTTTCGACTCAAGTTAGTGAAACAATCTACATTTCTCGACCTAGAAATTTGTTTTTAGCTCAAAACCATATGATTTTGGGGTAAAACAAGTCGATCTATCCATAAAATAGCACCTCTTGGTTGAATTAACTAGAGTAAATGCAATGAAACGATTTTGTGTTTGCATCCTATTAATATGGTCGGAATTTTTTTAAGCGTTGAACTATTAAGAAACTCGTAGCGGCAGGAGGGACGAGCCAGCGAAAATTGTGGACTTGTTTGTGTTGGTTAATTTCCGACTAACTAAAAGTCTATCTGGATATACGTATACACAAAAGCCGTGCTCGAAGGAGGGAGCGAGAAAAAGAGAGGCTGGATGTAGCCACCGAGAGAACGCCAGTCACGCCGGCCTCATCGATCTTGTTCGATTATTCCGTGATGCTCGTAAAAGAAACAAAAAAGAAAAAAAAAGAGCGGGGCATAAAAAACGGACAAGGAAAAAGGACGAGACAAAACAACGAACAAGGAAGAAGCGCAGATGAGCGGTATATACGAAGGCGATGCGATGATGCGCGAGATCGTTATAAATGGCAAGATGATTTGATTTCTATTAGGGAACGCATTGTTCACTCTTCGCGGGGTGTACTGTGCGAAGAGAAGTGTACTGCTTGTTGGATTGCCATCTATCACTCCGCAAAAAGCTTGAGTAATCTTGCCGGAGCCTTTAATAATAGCTATTACCAGTCTAAGCAAATAAACTCCGCTGCATGTGTGTTGCCTCGGACATTGCTCGTTATCACCAATAACAAAGTGTAAATTACTCTTGATTTTCTTCAACTCATTTTCTACGGCTTTCATTTCCACAAGTTATTTTCTTACTTCTGATTCTTCCTTTTGTTTAGGTGTACCGGTTACTTTTTCTCGGTTGTTTTATTTGAATTTTTCAATTAAATTTGTTATTAGCATGAAGGATAGAAAAATTTTATAAATCAGTTCCAGTGGAAAGTTTTATCGTGGCAGATGGATGCGAAAATCAAACCTTCAAAGCGGGAAATGTTACATTTTGGTGATCAACTTTTCATATCTTCATCCTGTTTGATCAATTTGGATTAACACTTTGCAAATATTTGATTACAAATAAATCAGGGAAATGAATTTGGTTTGATTACATTTCCAGACGTCCGAATAACTAACTTATAAACAAATTTGGCTCGAATTTATCAGTGTGCAAATCTGGATCGAGATTGTAACTGTCCATTAATTTCATTAGTTTCATACATTTAATTAAATTCAACGAACTAATAAAAGAGCTTCTTTTTCTCTTAATCAAATGTTTTCTGAAAAATGAAAATTAAAAAAATTGAATTCCAAAACATTTCGAAATTTCGACATTTTGAAAACATTTCGAACTGATTTGAGAATTGATGTAAAAACAAAAATTGGATGTGAAAATCGAATTTGTAAAGATTATATGTAGAAGAGTCAGACGACAGAATGGGAGTAAAAATGTCCCTTCGGTGCAAGTGACAATAGAAGTGGATTTTAGTTGGGTCGGTGATCCTCGAGATTTTCTAGTGCGTTCACGCAACAAAATCGTTGAAAAACGTCCGGGAGAAAGAAAGGAAAAGACGTCAAACTGGAGGACGAAATTATAGGTGCTGGAAATCTTATGAGTAAACAGGAAGAGTGGCCTCATGGACCGGACCAACTCAAGCAAGAAATCGCTTTGGGTCCTCGAGAAATCGTTTTTGTATTATCATCCGACAGAAGTGGTTGACCTATTGAAATACCATCGGGGATTAACAAGCTCAATGGCAACAGTTCAAACTGGGTCGCAGTTTGCAAATAAGATTTTGCGCTGCGACGATTTCGACCCGCCTTTCATATAGAGAATAAATTGCGCCTTTGTAAAGAGAAATTCATCTGCTTTTTTTTCAAATTGGATTCACTCTCTCGCTGTTTGCTCAACATTTTAAGACGATTATAAAATAATTTCAACTTCACATAAAAGTAATGAGAAACAAGCTCATAAAAGTTTATCTGACAGAAAAAAGTTCGATCAGTTTTTTTTTTATATAATTTTGGCTTGACCGAGTTTGAAACAAATGAAGATGCAATAGCAAGTCGAGAAAGTCTTTAGAGTAGGCGTCGAAAATGGTACAAACGATACCCAGGAGTACCCTCTAGTTAGTCTCTCGTAAAATCACGACATAAATTATATGCGAAGGAGTGTTTGGCGATGGTCCACCTCCCTTCGACGCCCTCGCAATCATCTTTTTCCGCGACTTTACTCGTTAAAAGAATGAAATCTTTGGCAAATATTGTTCATAGAGTTGTCTCGAGAAAACGTATTAACGTCAGTTCTAGAAACGCCCCCTGCCTTCTCTGCAACCTCTGCAAAGTCGTAAGTTCTATTGTTTTTTCGAAAGGAAAAAATGTTTTGCACATTAACTGACCATTGCTCTCTGATTTTTATTTCTGACGAGTGACGTGAGATGAAACGAAGGTTTAATTGGACGATTTTTCGAGTTTCCAAAGTTCCGGCCAATTACTTTTTAGGATAGAAATTTTTCATACTCCTGGAATTGGCTCGAATGTTGCCTTTTGGAACAAACGACCGTGCGTTTCTCATTACGATTATCTGTTTGATCGAAAATAACAAAGAAAGCTTATTGTTTTGATGTAAAGTAACGTCGAATTAGCATTTCGACCGAAAGATAAAAAATAGTATTGAAATGAACTACGAAGTTAAATCCAACAGATTTAAACGAACGATCCATCAGAAAACGTAAAGAAAAAACTTCATTGTAAAATAAATTTTCAAGGTATCGTCAGTGGGGTAAGTGGGGTTAGTGCGACATTTCAAACTTTTAATAAAAAAATAATTTTTTCACAGATATTTTTCATTTGTACCAGTGAATCAACTATCAAAGATTCATAGTATCAGTCAATAACAAATCAAAACCATTATTTATTGAAGTTATTCAACGTTTCACCATTACCCCACTTGCCCCTACATTATGAATTTATTGTTAATCGTGATTTGAAGACTTGGAGAGTATGTTGGCTGGATGCAAGTATGGACTATAATCTGATAGTTATAAAAGTGTTAGAAGAAGGAAAAGTTGACAATGTAAGTTTGGAGCATTGACACGGAAAGGAATCTAGGCCGGTTGAGAGCTAACCGTTATAGATTTCGCTGCATAACAATGGCCCTTGGCAAAGGCTAGCGACCTATTCACCGATGCATGAGAGATCACCGACGCAATTGGTAATCATTGGCGTTTCTATCAACACTCACGATCGATCTCGGGGCGTGTTCCCAATAGTTTTGCCCCTCGATCACTAACGAAAGGTGAAAAGTGGTGTGCGCCACTGCAACGAGGGGGCCACGAGGGGGGCGGTCAGTTATAACGCGATGCGCCGATACGCGATGGAATTAATCACATTGCCAACTGATCAGATTATTCAGCTAATCTAATTCCACCTCTTACCAGCCAGTCCTGGTGGGGAAGACGCTCGGCAGGGGTGCGCCTTTGGTGTCGAAACGTTAATACACTCCAGGATAATATCAAGAACCGGGCTTTCGTAACAAGAAAGAATTCGCGATTTCTATTCGACACCTCATTCTTTTTCCAGCTAATTTTCAAACCAAAAATCATCCTCCTGATGAAACAACACTTTTTCGTCCATTTTTCTGTCGCTGAATTGTCGCCTGAATAAGAATAGTTGGCTTTTTAGTCAGTCAAATTGAATGAACGACTTTTGATTGAGTCCTACTTTTAATTGAGAGATGAAATTTTACTTTTGTGGATTAGGTATCGAAAATTATGACAAATTGGAGCCTTCCAAGAGTCGACAAAATAACTGAATCATGTTTACCATAACCTGCGACATTGTGTCCCAACAATGTTTTTCACCGCATGTCAAGCTGTATCAAACTGTGAAACTCGAATGTCAAATCATCGAGGACAACTCTTTTGAGTGCAGGACAAGAAAGAAAATTAAATATTCATCCCGAATCTCAGCTGGGCGTCCATTCAAAGAGGAAACATTGTTTTTTTTCTCAACCCTATTGAGGTCCTTTGAGTGACTGATGAAATTCTCACGATTGTAACGAAAACTGTAACTAACAATCTCTAAAACAGGGTTTGCATTTTTAAAAAATATCTCTTCGGTTTCGTTTCACAACTGATTTTCTCGAGACGGTTTTGTTAAATCATATTTTTAACTCAAATTAACGATGATTGAGGGTTCGATTCCCATCATTTGCAGGATGAATTCTTGCACTTTCTTTTTGTAATTTAAAATGATGACTTATAAAAGTGAAATTTGCCATGGAAAGATCCGAAGATTCACTTACTGTGTATACGAAATTATGTAATCCAAAAAAAATGCGATCGTTTCAACGTTTGTCGGGATTGACTTCGCACGGAGCAAGATGAATTGACTCGTCAATTAGGTCCGATAAAACGTTGGGCACTTGTCATTAATGATGGAGTGTGATTCGCTCGGTTATTTCCAAACCAGTCTTGTTTTCTACCATAAATGCTATTAATAAACCGTGCTCGCACGCGAAACGAGAGGTCTCTCCGCATCACGCAGACTTGCATGTTTCTCGCAGCTTTCGTCAAGAAATTCTTTTCGTTCGCTTCAATTTCACGCTCCAGACTGAATCAACGCTTTTTATCGACATTTATGTTTTATCTCTCGCATCCAAGATGAACATTCGCGGCCGCTTATTCGGTCACCATTTGTTAGTACATGAAAAAAATTTTATAGAAAAAAAACAACTTGTCATTGTATTGTTTGATTTTTTTTTCGCCAAGACGAACATGCAGGCTTTAAGAAAAAGTGTGGCTATTTTATGGCCGGTTCGCGAAATTCCAGGGAGAGAGAAAGATACTCGAGGGGTCACTGGAGACGGTATGGTGCCCCCTCGCATTATGCCCGATTGCCTGCCCTGTGACGCCCGAGAGAAGCTATAAAAGAAGCACATGCATTGTTTCTGTGGGAGGATCCCGTGCATAACTTAGATAGTCGTGCAGGTGTAAAGGCAATGCGCTTGGTCATAGATCACCGCAGAGGTAGGAGAAGATGAGCGAGAGGAGTGTGCAACAAGACCAAGTGCAACTTTTCGAGACCCAACTATCCAGCTCCAAGTGGACCTCTAATTGTAAACATTTGTATCCACTCTTTTTCATCACACGAACTTGATTCAAAACTGTTTTTTTTTTTAGTTTTACTAACCTTCCATTTTTTCCTAACCATTACAGATTTTGTATGATTCATATCATACTTTTAACCAGGGTTACTAAGGATCTAAAAGTGATGCAATTTCAAAAACGACTAAATTCAAAAGAAAGGATTTCCAAGCCGGACCTGCTCGGCAGCAATTGTTTCCACTTGTCAAGCTCGAAGGACCAAAGCGAATCTGATGGATCGAAATTTCTCGCGTGTGATATCTCGAGATCGGTTTTTCTCAAAATGACCGAAACTCTCGGTCGATTATCTCAGTCGAGCGAGCCGATGGGTCGGCTCGTACGTCTTGCCACGCGGACCTTTTTGTAATCAGAGAGCAAATCCTAGCCCGGCGATTGATATTTTTGTACTCGCGTACGCGCTGAGAAATCCCTCGTTTCACACTTGGCTTGACCCCGCTGCCCATAAACCGACGGATTATTTCGCTGCGAGACCGAGTTGCCTGGTGATGGAGTGGCCCCGGCGCCCACATCCATCCCGACTTCGACGCATTCGCATTTGACAACTCGCAATCGTGCGCTTCCACACTCGAATCCCAAGCCTCGCTTTTCGTCCTTCTCCCCTTCTCAGGCCCAACTTGGGCCCGACGCAGACAGACTTTTAAGAAGATTAACTTCATGCTTGCACTTGTTTTTTATAAATAAAAATGACACGCACTCCGAATGCAAGAAAAAGAGATCAGTGCAAAATCTCGGGCACATGTCAACGTTTACACACATGGTTTATTAATATTTTTTGTAATTGCATTTGTGTCTGAGATAAAACTCAAGTCGATGGACTTGAATTAAAAGTGAATTTTGTTTGATTACAAGGGAAGAAATAGATAAGAGTGAGATGGATTAATTAGAGTGAAGTTGTTATGGGGTAATCTAGCAGGGCTAGACAATTCGTAACGAATTTTGCGCGAAAAGTGAGGCAGTGATCTCTCGATCAAGAGCGGGATTACGCAAATCCCGGTCACTTTTATTATAGGAAACGTAGATCCCGTGTCACCCGGCGAGGCTCTCCTTATGTTGGCTCTTGCTCTTCCCTCGGAATCTCGGTCTCACGTAAAAGGTCAGCCCGACTTACGGCAGCTGGACTGACTTAACTTCACATCGGGACTTAATTCCCCGTGAAATGAAACCGACTTGTGCACAACGCGAAGGCGACTTGTCTGCTTTTACGTGCGCCGAGGATTTGCGGGGATTTTGGCTTTGACGTATTTGTATAAAACTGCACTTCCTTACCCAAGCACTATTCGTTTGATAGAAACTTTTAAACGAATACCAACCTTGAAGGTCAGAAGAAATCCGTCCTTCGAAATGAATTGAAAAAAAAACAAGTTTCAAAAACATTTGCAACTGTTTGAAAATAAAAATGGCAGAATAATTATTAATTGGAATACAACTGATTGATGATTTGAAAATGATGGCAAAACAATATCTGGTGAATGGAAAAGCGGGTCGCTTCAATGTCATCCTCAATGAACACATTTTTACAATCAAAAGACAAAGACAAGATCTCTGACGTCACGCTATCCAATAAATCCGACGGACAACTTTTTAATTGTTGATTTATCAAGCAGTCGTACAGCAAGGAACAATGCAATTTATGCAAATCGAATTCAAACGAGGTTTACAATTCGAAATTAGTCGCGCGAAAAACGCGAATCCGAAGAATCGCGTTACAAATTAGCATACAAAATGAGCCAATAGGGGCCCAGAACGGACGAATTCCAATTTGAGGCCCCGAGGCGTGATTATCGGTGCCAATTTATTTTCTACAGAAAAACGATTAACGTTTTTCCCAGGGGAGATTTTCTTTCACCTGTCAATTCATAAATCTTCGATTCTAGCGATGAGACAAAAAAACAAGTTTGAGGATCGCTACCAGCCGGGCTCGAACGGTTTGATGTACCGTGTCGTCCTTGCATCGAGACGTTTTAATTACTCTGCGACGCGGCACTCAGTGACTCTCAAATTGCTGGCCTTAATGTTTTCCATGCTCGTTTGATAAGTTTGATTACGCGGAATTTTTCAATCTGAGATCAGAATCCCCGTTGCATATTTCCTGAGAAAATTTGTCATCAAATTTTAAATCTCCTTTGAATCAACTTTTCTCAAGCATTTTTCAACCGTTTCGAATTATTAGAAAGAATTAACGAAATGAAAAATAAAAGGGGGTATACAAAATTGAAAAGTTGTTTCCTGTAAAGAGTTACATGTCAGTGGCACCGTGAGACATAATAATTCGAACAAGTGGTATATTTTTGCTGTGCATACATTTGCATATTTATGGCGACTTGTAGCGACGGTAAGGAGTTTTAAATCACTTCCAATATTCCATCTTAGTTTCCCATGGAGTGCCATTTGAGTTCTCGAAAAGTTTGACTCTGCATTTGTAATAATCATCTGTCTAGAATTCATATTCGTTTCTAAAATGTTTATTGGAGAATTTGTTTCAGAAATTGTTAATTCGTGATGTTTATTTGCAATTTGAAAACTGTTGATCGCAAACAATTGCATTTATAAGATTCAAATATTTAACAGCTAATTGAATTTTAATAGTCAATATTTTTCTGCTGTTGACGAGATGTTACTAATAACTGTACTTTTATGATTCGAGGTAATTGCCACAAAGATTGCGTTTATAGTTTATGACTAGATCATTAGGAGTAGTCAAGTTGACTGAAGTCATCTCAATGACATAATTGTTCATGTTTTGCACTTCATTGGAGTCATAATTAACCGCAAGATTTTGTAATACCGACATCTTTTTTTTCTCTCAAAAACAGTTACAACTTTTATAAAACAATTTTTCATTCACGTTATCCAATGGATTAAAATAAAACGTCCGACCGGTATGATTGATGATTGAAACGTTTTTTTTAAGATAAATTAAAACAAAATGAGAGAGACAAAAGCGTCGTCATCTCGCATAATTTCCATTGTCAAATCGTCAATAAAATTTCTGTCGAGGAGAAGTTCCATGGAAACGCAAATTTATAGCCTTTATTCAAGCGTCAAAAAATCTTGTCGTCGTGAGTTTACGGATGTTATATTGTGATCTTCTAATATATCTCTGTTTCTCCTTATGGACATATCGGAGAAAAAAAATAAATTAAAATGTATGGTACGTGCCGCCTGGCGCCAAATCGGCGCTCGTCTCCTGATGGAAAAGTCAGTAAAAGTCTGTATAATCGTCAATAATGATGCACCTTCTTGTATACAACACAAGATTATTCACAGTTATTCCGGTCGGTCGATTAGATTTTATTTCTATTCAAATCGACGTCCAGTTTATTAAACGTAGGTGACTTTTACGACCCCGTTTAATTAATTGATCACCTATAAATTTTATTTTATCCATTTTTATCTACAAGTTCTCACAATGCTTTTTCTTTTGTTTTTACAAACTTACTGCCAATTTGCAACTCCAGTTACTATTTGCTAGCAATTTTTTTTTGCCACAGTGACAAAATTTTTTATTTCAGTTTGATGATATTTTTTAGTTTGAAGGATTGAAATGAGACGACAAGTTTTCATGTGATATATATCGTTTAATTTATTTTAAGTTAAACCTTTTTTACAATGATATCTTACATTCACTTTTTACAGTCCTCTACTGCAGCGCACTACACGCTCACTCATTCAAAAAATCATACACGACGTGTTCTGCCTCGTTCAGTTTTACGTGCACGTCTACAATGTTTCATGCTGGTATAACATTAATCGTCGTACTTGCACTCGAAAAATTTGATAATTCAAAATCAATGTTTATACAAACTACGCGCTACTCCCTAATAATACTATTTAGATATCATCCGCTCTCATATCTGTTATCATGGAAAAAAAAAAGTTTCTCGACCGTTCCTCGTGATGCGATTTTCAAAGAATTAACTAAACAACAGAACAGCGAAATGAACCCGTTGCTTCTCCCTGGAAAAAGAAAAAAAAACGTCCCCGTGAAATGATATCAGTCTTACGGAAAATCGCAATGCGAAGAAACGGGATGGCAGTACTGTAAGAACCACCAGTTTTTTAATAAAACGAAAAATCACAAAAGCGTCGGAAACGACAATGAGAACTCCAACTAGAGTCCCAGTAACAAATTTGTTTCCCGCTTGGAAACAAAAATTATTTTTGCCAACCAACTTGTTTTCTATTACATATTTTTAATTGATGGAAATTTGTTAGGCTGTTTAAGGTCTACAATTTGAGTGAAATCAAGTTCGATGTTTGACTCAAGTCAATGCCGTCCGTTCGACAAAAACAATTTTCATTTCCAACCATTTCTATTTAAGTTTGACTATCTATTGTTTATATCTTTCGTTACATTTACTACGGACTCCTTTACGCACACGGTTTTTCACGTTGGGTTAATGCTGTCTGCATAATATAATTGATAATATTATGTATAATATATATTTATATATATTTATATCTTGTAATTCATTTTCATTTAATAATTAATTTTTGATTTCAATAACACAATCTCAAATACAAAAATGTACACGTGTTCCTCGTCTTGACTAACAACCGACTCGCGCTCGTCGGTATCGTTTTGTTTTGTATTTTATTAATATCTACGCACGCTGCCCCGGCGTGATCGAAAAACCGTGGGAACATCGATATCGGTAAAACCTTCAATTTTTTTTTCCTATCATTAAAACCTTACACCTCGCGCAATCGTCTTATCCTACTTTTAACTCGTTTCGATTCGCGATGCTCTTTTCTTGATTGCAAACCAGGCGTGACACCGCGAATCGAAACGTGATTTAATAAGCGGTTATTAGATTAATGAAAAAGTATCACAGACGATCAATACAAATAGAACGGCGATAGAAACCGGTCGATTTTTATCGGATTCTATTTTGTTATTGTTCATTTAACGTTCGGGTCAGTACAGGTTAACTTTCCTCCCCTTCTTTTTTTTTGGACTCTTCGGATGAAACGAATGCGCCATCTAGGATAACATTAAAAAGTGGCGCCATCGGGCGGTCGTTCTTTTAACTTCGGGTTGTTTGAAATAAACAGCATCAGGGTTCGATTTCTTCGAATAGCCAAAAATTTTTATTTTGATATTTTTTTTTTACAACAAAAATATACAATAGTAATCTACACTATACATCAATCACATTTGGAAAATTCTAGAACGCGAACGAATGTACAAACTTGAAACACTTTTTGTATTCTTGCAAAGTGAGGGATAAAAATTGTTTGCTCTTATTTGTGTTCATTCCTCAGGGTTTATAAATAAGTGCTATTTACAGGCATGTGTGATGTATAATCTCATAATGTTTTTACGAGAAAAATGCGCAAGTTCGAAATTGGTCGTTGAAAATACCGAAAAAGGTATTGGTCGGAGAAACACCGAAAAAGCGACCGGCCGATCGCGCTTCCTAGAAAACATGGTAATTACATTAAATTGCACGATACCTTTGAATAAAGGGTTAAGATGCACGAGCAGCCTTTTACAGTACTCAAAATCAACGATCGCACCCAAGAAAATAAAAACTGAATAACATATTCTGGAATTTTGGTTACATTTCAAAGTTTACAAGTTCAGAGACCGAATAAAAAAAATATCGTTGAAATTAAGATGGATATTGAACGAAACATTGAACCTTTAGAAGGTATAAATAGGCACAGCTCGACTGATTAAAAAAAACCGTACACCTTTTTTCGAGTACAATTGGATTACATGACTACTGTCACATACTCAAGGTCGTTATACGAAATCCTTTCTTGTTCGAGAACAGAGCTGCGGACCAAAATGTAAACGTAAGTTTGTTTGTACGCAAATTGATGGCATGAAAATCGTTATCACTCTGAACATTGTCAGTAAGAACCGGATAAGTATTATGGCCATTCGCAATTTTTGTTTCGTTTCTATACCAAACACAACGTCGAAATCGCAACTGACTTGAAAGTATAAAAAAATAAAATAAAGAATAAAATTAACGAACATATCGAAAGGACGTCGCGCGCACATACGATACTTGATATAATACCTCGGGTATGTACACGATACGACTCGATAAAAGTATGTAATAAGATGACTTTGTACTTGGGGCCGGGGCGCAATGACCCTAAACATATCATTACAATTGTTTACATATTTACAAAAGGTCCCGTTTCGGAGCTATCGCGGTGCTGTTCTATACACATTCTCATGTCCTGCATACACGTATACGCATATATAAAACACATATATTATAAAACATGACTCGCACTTGAAAACGACAAAATGGTGGACAAATGTTGCGTATCTGAAAGTGGTGGGTTGCGTCCTGGTCTAACGTGGCTAGCTAGAAGTAATTCATGTATACTCGGATCGCCAGCCAGACTGAAACAAAAAACAATTCACAGTTTTTACAAATCCACTTCTGTTACATTCTACAAACTCATCCAAATTTCAATATCGTGATTACAAACTTCTAGTTATTAGCAACAATATTACTTTTCAAAAATAACTTGGCTTGTACTTTTTGAGGTGCGACTGAAAATCGTCAAGTTTCAATTTAGTCGTCATCGTGCTTGAAAAAGTGAGATTGTATAAATCTGTATTTTCTTAGTTAGTGTCTCTACGGTTCCTACGATGTACATTTGTATACTTCTATATTTTTCTTTGGATGAGCAATCTGCGCACTATTATTATAATGTGGCATATATGTGTGTATCTAATGTGTCATCATGAAATTGGGAACGCGATAACGAAAAGTGTTTAATAATAAAACGAACAGACGTTTAATGCGAAAGTCATAAAAAGAAGAACAATGCTGGAAAGTGTTGCAACGTTAAGTATGAGGTCACAACTCACCATGGCATTCGTCGTGGCGGCTAATTGAAGACCCTGTAGGCTTGTCATGTGATGAGAATGGGAATGTGAATGCGCATGAGGATGGATAGGCGGGGGTGCCGGGGGTGCAAATCCTTGATGAAGACCTCCGGACACGCCGACACCTGTGTGATACATATAGTGCTGCATCGCGGGGTGCATCGTGTGGTGGTGTTGCGATGATCCTGAAACACACAAATCAAAAACTGTTAGTCCCCATCCACGCGAATTAAACTCATCTTTGAATCAAAAAAATAATAATAAATTCAAATAAAATAAACAGTTGGTACTGACCCATGGGTGATCCGAATCCAGAATGGAAGGGTTTGTTGTCAAGGTCGAGGTGGCCAGTGGCCTTGATCATATCACCCATAACGCCACCAAGACCAAGACAGCCGCCTGCCTTCTTCTTTTTACTTTTGCTGGACAACTTCCGGTTCCTAGTTTGGATGCCCTCCTTCTTCATTGTCAGCGGTCGGTTGACCTGCAACACGAAAGACAATACCTCTGATTAGTTAACTCATAACAAGCTGAATCGACAGCCAAGAGGCTGGCTAAGTGGCCGATCGGGTTGCACGGCTGTTCAACTTTGTTGCCATCTAGATGACCTTATCCCATACGAGCGGCAGAGCCGCGATAGCGATCGCGATTTTAATATCTAAATTAGCTCCCAAAACAGATCATCATCTCCTCTCCCTATGAAAACAAAACGCGATCAGATCTCAGCGATAACTCTAATGATGAAACCCGCCTAGGTGCTTATCACGTCCTATCCAAAATTGCTACTCGAGTTTCATGACCATCGCCCGAGTCAAACTGTCCGCGCTTTTTGCCTCAACGCACACCACACTGGATATTTTATAAATAAAACACTTCGCTCAGACGCACCGGCTTATCGCTCCCATCATCGCTGAGCTTCGAGGGTGAACGGCCCGATGCATTTCTTCTTCAAAAAATCATCGCCCTGTCATGACCATTCAAACCAAATTTAATCATTCATTTTTTATCTTTGCAACTGGACCAGTTTTGCTGGAAGTTATACTTTGAGCATTATAATAAATAATGCATTATTTATAGGCTACTGATAGATTGTTTCATTGACCTTCAAATGCTCAGTCTAGGTCTAGTAGAGGTAGGTAGAAGTTCAGATGCTATGTTCTCAAATTGAGGATTATCTGAAAGTTTATCTATTATAAAGTTCTGTTTATGAACATTGTTTTTATTTTGATACTATTTACTGAGTCTCTCATTTTACTATCTTATTTTTATTTCAACTACTTGCTTTAATCTATTTCATCATCTTAGTCGTTCTGTCTTTTTAGTTTTGTACTCGTGTTATTTTCTATTTCTCTTTTTCAAATTGGTTTCTACTTTCAGAGGTACGACTGCAAAACCATGAATTTGTTTATTTTTGTAGTTACTGTCTGCAGGGTTCTTATGGTGCTTTTTCGATTTATATATTTTCATATTTCTTGGGATAAGCAATGAACACATTATTATTATGGTTATTATTAATAAGTCAAAATATTGTTTCTCGTACAATTGAATAGTACGTTTGTTATTGTAATTCCCAAACACAATACGACATGATATAAAACATTAACAAACTGAAGAGTTAACCCATTCGTGCAACGCTGTTACATCATGTCAACAGAAGGGTTAAAAAACTTGGGAGTGCAAAAAAAAATGCAAGAGCATCCAGAATGAAGAATTCGCAGGGAAATTGTGCGTGGAATGTAATTGGTTTGACGAATTGTCGCGCAGACCCCCGTGATGTGAGCTGCATGGAATTCGCGCGATCGTGTCCGATAAAATGATACGATTTACGCGGAATGGCTGAGTGGCAGCCAAGGCCGCGGCGCGGAACAATGCGGCCTACGCTGTTGCAACCTGGACGCCGTCGAAGAAGAGCGCGCACTCCGCTCACGACGATATTTCCACGGGCAATCATAAATCTATCAGCGACGGTAAACGTCGTCGATTGTTGCTGCCAAGGTTCGTGCCAAGTCGGTTGACTCAGCGCCGTGTTAACTATCCACGTTTTTAATTAAGCCTCGGGCCCCCACCCGGCGCTCGCATCGCTCTCGCACTTGAGACATACATGGTTCACGGAGGAAATCGTACTTTCACTTTGCAACGAGTGTTTTTGCGCCGTTAAGAGGAACGTGCAGAAAAAAAGGATTTGTCAGTGGAAGAAAGAGGTCTCCTTGAAAGTTGGGACTGAGGAAAAGGTGAAAATTCGAGGGAGGATTTAGAGGACCCGGGGATCGGCAAATGCGAAGTTCGAATCGGCGAGGCGTGGTGACGTGACTCTCGAATTGAGCGAGGGCTGTCGATTCGTTAATTATAATTGCACGCTCGGTGCGGAGCAGCCGAGAGAGACTACCGAGAATCTGCGGGATTTCTTAATTGCGCTGTCTGGTCGAATGTGCTCCGTGCGCATGTACGCATACCATCGCTGCGGATTCTACAATTCAAAAACTTGTGTGATGGAATGAACGGATTCACTTTTACCCGCGTAACGATGTTGAATTAATCGCATATTTAATGGCATCATTTTTTATGCCAGCACGTTTAAACATCATTTATTAATTATAACTTAATAACACGTTACCTTGCGCGGCTATTTGAGATTTCTACAATCACCACTTAATCATATCTTCAGCGTACTTTTACTCGCTCATGCTCGAGCGTGATCGAGACACGAAGTTTCTAGCTCGTTATAATCAATAAAGGAATAAAATAAATGAATCATCGCACGGACACTTGCAAAAAATCATTCACTCTTTCAACGTTTTCTGACTCCATCAAAGCGAAATCTCGTCAATTAACATTCTTTTTTCGACTTTGCATATTTACTCGAGACGAAAAAAAAACCACACTGTTTTCAGTTAAATTCCTAACTGGAAACATGTTGAAAGGGCTAAGAAACGGTTTTTCGTGCTTTAATCAATTCGGCGAGTTCTTCGAAAATTTGATGAATTCCTGCCGGTGTCGGCTGGCTCTTGAAATGCGTTTGACGACGCCGCGCCAAGCGTGCCAGCTAATTCGACAAATTTGGCCAATTGCATAATTCTTAAAAAGAGTCATTGACCGTCTCGAGACGGTCTTCCCCGAACTCTCTGGGTCCTAGGACACGTCAACTGGCGTTCGTTCATTGTTCTTTCGCGAACTGTACTTTATTGATACAGATACTTTCGACATAATGAAAAGGAATGACGGAAAAGAGGACGACAGAGGAAGAGGCCCCTCCCAAACGAATAATACCGGGAACCTTTTTTTTTACTCTCTCTCAAGTTGGTAGTTGCATCACGTCGCGGCGACTACAAAGTTACGCGGCGTTTGTACAATGAAATGCGTAGTATCGCACCGACCCCCGAAAACGACCACCCTGGGATCAAATTTCATGCTGGCACTTGTTTTCATTCTCAAATTGTGTCCTCTTTCTCGTACAAGAATATCAATTGAAACGACACAAATAGTTAGAATTTTATTCTGCAGATGTGAAAATGGTTTTGGATGCGATCTAATATGATTTTGAAGAAAAAAGAGATTCTGGAAATGAAAAAAAGGAAAAGTCGAAAATTGGGATTACTGCAAAAGTGAAGAGAAAAAAGGGAGATTTGAGTCAAGGTCCAGAGCCGTCTTTTCGATTTAAATACAATGAGACAGCCTTAATCGGGCCCGCTGATTGAAGTCTGCGGGTGTCCGAATCTGCGAGGTGCAAACGAAAGGAGGGAAAGGAGAGGCAATGACGAAGTCCGTGGATTCAAATGCGGATTGATGTGATCGCACACGATGCAGCCGCACGCGAATTGCATACGAGATGCGCGGGGTCAATGAATCCACGATCGGATCCGAGAAATGACAGCTTTTTTTTTTCAACGATCGCCGATCTTTTTGCCGATCTTTCTTCGCGCGAGGCACTTTTGTTTTTGCCGGGTAACGCGCAACATCGAGTAACGCCCGGTCCGACGAACATCATCAATTATTTTGGCACTTCCTTTTCGCCGAGCCACCTAGCAGGCCGTTTCGTCTGCGAGGCTACGAGTTGAATATCTCATATTCGCCGCCGTGCACTCGGAATACAAAATGCTTAGCAGACTATTCCAAGTATTACAATGATTTTACAACTTCCTCGGTGCATCGTTTCATTAAACGGATGCAACTTAAAATCATTCTTAATCTTTCAAAAAAAAAATAAATAAATAAATAAATAAATGAAACAAAATTTCCAAGTGTTTTGAATTATAATTAATAATTAATAACTGAACAATATACATTAGCCAATACATCATTTTGTTCAAATAATGTAGAAAAAATGGACTTGGTTGGTTAAAAATAAAAAAACGAAATTATAAATCAAAACGAATGTTTAGTCTAAACATGTCTAGCATAATTGAAAATCGAGAATATGTAAAAAACGCGACGGAGAAGATTAATGAGTAATATACGTTTGAATGCGAATTTTCTTGGCATTGCACATTTAGGTATTGAGTAACGCTTGTGCACGTTTCTCGTAGGTCTGCTACGCATAGGATCTCGCAGAGCACAGAGCTGCGCTGTCCGTGCCGATATGATCTCAATCGTGGGCCAGGCTAACCGGTAAATATAGCGCTACTGGGAACCGTATAAATCTGTGCGCCGATTGTCCGATAAGCCACATAATTTTAAGACTTTCCGCACTTCAGGGATCTCGTCGTGAAATCTCGCCGTGGGACCCGTTCCCGCGCATGTAAAAGCCCTCCGCCCGAAAAAAAAGCACAATAGACGAATGCAACAGGACGAAACAAACCGAACCTGCGTCTGCCCCGCCGACGAATTACGCTCGACTCAGCGGAATCATTCCGAACAAATTGTTTACAAGTCGCGCTCATTGTTTCGGCCCGCATTTTTCGTCGCGGCTCTCTCAGTCAACTTAGATCAACTGTCTTGCACGTTCACTCTATTTTTTTTTTTTTTTTCGGAAACATACCTTGACGCACTTGATAGATAAACATCATTTCTAATTTTACACTTATTCACTCGGTTTTCAAACGTTGGTCGAAATGAACAAACATAGCATTTCTAGTAACACTTAAGGATGATATGAATATTCCGATAGTCGCAGAAATGAAAAATTTTAGTTGCTAATTATAGTTTTAACTATGCTCTATCGATTTCCGTTAAGAAAAAGTGGGCTCTCCAGCTTACTTTTCGAGAAAATTAATAATTATTGAAAACTAAATACAACCGATTTTTGATAATTATCAATATTTTGTTGATTTAGTCAATACAATGTCAACATAAGGTTACAAAAAAATTATCATATGCTAAAAACAAAAAATTAGCCATTTTTAAAAAGTTATGATTATTTAGTCTTTACTGACTACAGCAGCACCATATAACATCCTTAAAATATACTCGTTGACAAAAAAAATTGAAAATAAAAAGGTTTTTTTTTTCAAAAGCGACCTTTTATTGATATTGAGTTTCGAAGTGTGTTATTGGGTTAAAATGGACTAACTTTTGGCATAAATGATTTATCTGAAGATCGAGAGTATGGTTTTGAAAAAAAAAAGATCGACCCTTTTGTGACGTGAGGTCCATTTGAGTTGTAACATGTAACATACTGAAACTTTCTATCGTGACAATCGAGCGTGTTGGCGCGGCCGATAAATCACTGTCATATATCGACTCTAATGTGATGTCAAAATCGCGACATTGTCGCGTTGATAAATTAGACCGATGTTTTGCCTCCTACGTGAGCGCAGGGCCCCGGGGGTACAGCATCGGTGGAACCACGACCTTGAGGTTTATTCGGCCACCGCCGGGCGGACACGGGATGACAATGAGAATTCTCATGGGAACCCGAATCGTGTCGCCGTATGACGCTTGTTCGGTTGATTGACAACGTCGTTATATTTGGCGCTGCCATGTCCATCAGCTTGTTTGCACAATTAAGCCTCGGAGGCTGGAACAGGTCCGTTGAGAAACATTCGCCATCACCTTTGACGAATAATTAAATCGCTCGGGTTGTCGTTAAAATCGGCGTTTTTGCGTGCACGATTATAATTTCGGCTTGTTTGAGACAAAGCCAGGGACCGGGCCGAAACGATCGGCTCCCCGTTGGGACGCACAATTTATCGATTTTATACTCGGCAAGAAAACTGGCGTCCAGTCGTTTTGCATGGCCAACCAAGAGCGAGTTTCGTGGACGCGAAAAAGTGCACCAATTAGCCTCGTGAAACCGAGCCCGCGTCGCTTCCTCGTAATTAATTGCGCCAAACAAACTCGGACGGCTCTGATAAATTGAACTCGCCCCTCGTTTTCGTTGTATCATTCCGCGTAATTGTGCACGCGAATTGTCCAGTCATAATTGTTAATTGTTCAAACAATGCACTTTGACAAAGCCTATGCGACAATTTTTTTTATTTGCAATCCAGTTCTCACTTTTCAAAAAAAAACATTCGTGTAAATTAGCATAGAACGATCAAAATGAGACTTTTCAATTGCTTATCTTTGATACTTTCGATACCAGGCGATCTGCAAACAATCACAAAAATCGGTAATAACGAGAATCAAGTTTGCTGAACGATTTGTTTTGAAACAGGGAAATGCGCTCGTAGAGACTGTAGTAATTTCGTATTGTTGGTTTACTCGAGGATCTTTTGTTTGGAAGTTTTGCAACTGATGTTGCTCTTTATCGGCAGTACCGATAAAGTCAGGAGCAGGAGCTAAATACACGAAATTACGTTCTTAAAGCAGCATGGCCGAACAAAAGCTGTATCCCTTATGGTAGCGACAATGGCAATTCGATATTTCGTATAGCCGAATCGTAATGTATCCACCTTCGACCTTTGGTTCGCGTGCATTACAGTGTGATCGGCAATCGTGGGTTTATTACAGCGTGCCACCGGTAGCCGAGTGACACAGGAGCCTTTGTTGATCGTTGCTTTTGAGTCTTAAACGTCGGAAGCGCTCCTCGAAAAGATATCTCTTACATGCGTTATACTCAGAACCGAAATAGTGTCTGAATGAAAAAAAGCAAAATCGGCTATTTATTCGCAGACAGAACAAGCGCGAATATCCCGGACTCGTGACGATGTCCGGTCGTTTCTCTGAAAGATACGTATCGGAAGCTCGTGGAGATGTTTTTCGATCGGAGGGTGAAAATGTAGAAGTCTCGGGGGTTGGACGCTCGCGTTTCGTCGATCTCGTGTCGCGGCCAGTTAACGACAGAAGCCCTTGCTTAATTAATGATTACCAGGAAACGCGTCTGGGACGGGACTTTATATGCTCGAGGCTCACCTACCGCGTATAGGGCCCGAATTCTGAGTACGCTCGCTTGTTGCCCGGTGAGAAACAGCCAACTGCGCCCTTGTGTACCTTCGGCCACAGATCGAAACCGATAACAGCTAAACCGGAGACACAGATTGTAGTCTCAGCGTGCAAGCATGAGAGGCGCGATCGTTCAGGAACAAAAAAATAACACGCCAACAAAAAGTGAGTGTCACGAAAGACTCAACATAATGACTAATAAGGACAATGTTCATTATATGATTCAATCATTAGTATACGAGAAGTGCACGCGAAACGAGGATTTGCTCTTTATTGTTGCTCGTGCTGCAAAATTGATGAGTCCAATTTAATGAACAAATTCACCCTCAAGTGCCACTGTGAAAGATTGTGTCAAATTACACGACTTTTCAATGACGTGGAGGTTCAAAATAAACGATCATGTTGATTTACTCGTTAAAATTCTCTCTAATTCAATTATTTATCAACAGTAATATTTTGCAAGTAATTAAATTGCAAAATTGTTTAACGAGTAGTACCGTACTTTCTTCTACTTTGAGAAATCTAAACCCTAGTCAAATAAGTAGATTATTTAATGATCATAAAATGATTATTCCGTAACCTATCATTTTATGATTTTGAAATAATCAAAAAAAATGCAACATCTCAGATGATCACAAACAGATCGGTACCAATCGGTAAAATCTTGTCTGCAGCGTGGAAAGGAAAAAATTGACTCGCGCCCACGCAGAAACGATTTTCGTTTCGATGAAAAAGCAAAATCAAGGAGCCGCAAAAAATGGGCAATAATTCTCGGCACTGTTTTTTATCTTGTCAGAGCGATGTTTGATCGCGTCTGCAGGAAAATAAAGTGTTGGACAAAACATAGAGCTACACCGGCAGAGCTTACTTCCGTCGCTTCCTGTGTCACACGCAGTTGAGCACGCTCCACCCTCGAGAGCAGCGTTGACAAAACAGGATCATGATGCATTGTAAACACGCTTGGCCTAATTGTCGGTGGAGGATGATCGGCGGACGATCGATCGGGCGTATTGTTTGCTGAGCACTCTAGCGGGAAAGTATAAAAATGTTGCGCGATCCGCAATTATCCAAGGTTTTCTTCTCTCGGCGTGTTATTTTCATACGAGTTAAATGTATTCACGCCGGTGAAAATGGTTAATTATCATTAGCGTAATCATCAACTCGGAATAATGGTCTGTTTAGATTAAACTTTCGTTTCAATTAACGCCATTGCACATATTTCGTTCGACGCGGTAAACACGTACAAATATATTATCACGTTTCGCCTGGGAGTCGAGCTCACCGTTGAATGCCATATTAGTGCTAATTGTAGATTTTCATTATTATACAATAGGATGTAAGACGAGCGATTAAATTTTTTCTAATTAGATAGATATGTATCTGCCGCGTGGACCTCGATTTGAAAAAGTGATACATCCTCGCTGCTAAGATATTCCACCTTATAATAAAACCGCCACATGGCACATTACTTACATTGTGTAATTTGTAGTAGAGGCCGCACGCGTTGCACACCGGCTCTCCTGCCTGATTTCTTCTCCACAGCGTCGTCGTCGCGGTCTTGCAGTTCGCGCAGCTCGTACCCGCTCTTCTGGCAGCACTCTGCAGCGACAGTTTTGGAAAAGAAACAAAAGATATCACACCCGTAAACACTTATTTATCAAGCTATACAATTCTACTTTCAAATGTTCGCACAAGCCAAACGCATTGTGTCATTACAAACACTTAGCTGCCTGAAAGGTAGCATTCCACTCGACAGTAGTGGAGCCAATCTCCAATTAAATCCTTCGTCGCAACTCTACTCGGATTTTGAAATGGTCCTTCGAGCCGGATCGAAAAAAACAATCCCTCTCAAGTGTGGTTCTCGAGTCAGATATTGAAAAAAAAAAGAAACCAATTGTTATGTAACTTAATTGTAACTATAAATAGTTAAGATGAGGGAGGGAGGTGTTATTTGTGTTTGTTAATATACAAGTCAGCCATTTACGTAGGTAAACGATCACACGCTCGTGGAATAATGGGCAACCACTTAGCCTTCGGGATGACATGGTACAATTTTTCATTCGAAAGCTCCGCTGCAAAATCACTATACCTGGGCCCTATTGTCGGGGACCCCGATTCCGACGGGGGGCCCTGCTCTCGCTTGCTCCCACTTTCCGAATAATACTTAAGTTATTGGAATCCCCTTTTGGGCACCATTGAAAACGAAATTGCGCCATTTAGGCGACACAATGGTCAACAACATTTCCTGAATGTTTTAGCGGCCGTGTGGATTCGCGCATGCTCAAATCAGCATGTCATCCTTAATGTTAATTCTGATACAGAGATACAAATGCAGGTGGATGATCTGGTTTTGAATCCACCGCAAAAACAAGTATCTCATATTCCGTTCAATTTACTTATTATTTGGTTCAAATTATCGTTCAACTGAACTTAACAGAATTTTTTAGTTGGATCAGTCAAGGATAAAACTGCAAAGTACAGGAAGAAGTTGATAGAATTGTTTCATTTGAAGATACTTTTGTAGTATTGAAACCAGAACCTTGAGTGTGAATACAATTTTGATGCTGTGTGAAAAGCAAACAGTTATGAATTTTAATTGGAGCAAGGTGGGTGTTGGGAAGAGTCGAAAAATCATTAGACGGCGGTGTGCACAGGCAGTGCCTTCGATCAATCTGTGTAACCATGCCTTATCAGCGGGATCTTATCAGTTCACGCGCAAAGGGGTCTACGTATAATGGCTGCCCCTCCAAGGCTCCACCTCGAGCACGGAATCAATACGAGAGAGCCACTTCGTCAATACCGTGGTACGACCGGGAACTCGTATCTGCTCTAGATCTTCAACACCCTCGAAGTCGTTGGGTCAAGAGGGAGGTACGCGGGTCCGTTTAATGGTTATTATTCGGCACTGTGTGAAAAAAAAAAACGAGAGCCCATTTATCGACAGGGTCTGATTGAAAGCCTCGACGCTCGATGATGAATGGTTTGACGGCGAAAAAAAAGCGGCCAAAAACGCAAAATGAAAATTGAATGACAACGGACGTTAATTAGAAACTGGAAAGCCGGCCGGCGGAGAAAAATGGGCCTTCGTTGCCGGTGGCCGAGGACGTCACTTTAGCGCGTAATTCGCGAACCACTTGGCAAGCTGAAAAAGCGTTATTTATTTACCAGCCATCAATCATCGTGTCGAGTAATTAATAGCGGCTACTAGATCAGCGAAATGGAAAGCGGCTGAACAGCAACGGGCATTTATCAAACTATTCCGAACTCGTAATTTCGCGAAAAATTCATCTGGAACTAATGCAAATACTTTTTTTTTAACTCAACCGCAATTTCGCATTCAATTTAAATACAGACTAGTATGTTCTTGCATCTTAAAGATTCCAATTCTTGTATTTGAAATAAATTCTAATTTCTTATAATTACATTTGTGGTTAAAATTTACTTCAGCGTCTCGAGTTTTTTTGTAGATTGAAGTCGATAAGTCAAGTCGTCAGAGTAACGTCTGAGTTATTGAAGTTGATATCTATTGCAAACGAGGATAAATAAATGTTCAATATGATATTGCACATATTGATCGCAACTGACTTTGTAAGGGTAGCACTTGTTCGAAGGCTCGCAACCGGTTATGTCGCTATCTGGCAGGTATGACATTTGCGAGCCCTGCCATATCGTTCGCTGTCATCCTCACGGCCCCTGCGTGTGCTCGGTTTCGCAGCCTCCGTTTCATCCTCTTGTTGCATTTTTATTTCCACCAGCTTTTTATTACGGCTTTAGCTCACTTTCGTTTCCACTTTATCCTGCTGTCTCGGCGCAATGTCTACTTAATTTTATTAGTCGACCTGACTGACTATGAATGAAAGACAACCGACCGACGAGTAAGGACGAGCGCCTTTTACTTCAGACCCCCTTTCAACTTTTTCGCGTCCTTTTTTTTTTGTTTCTTTTCCTTTTTGCCAATTGCCTTCATGACTTGATCGACTCTCCGAATTCATTCGTCAGTGCTACTTTTGAAATGTAATATCGCCTCGCCTCGGCGATTGCCTAACAAAAGGCCCTTTCTTGTATCCTCAGCCAATTAAAAAAACGGCAAAATAAATTTCAACGTGAATAATTCCAAAGGGCCACTCGTGCTAAGTGAAACGAAGAATTCTATTTGTAATTACACTCGGCTACTCTAGTTTTGATTTCGAGCTGATTTGTTATGCAAAAAACTGGCACTTGTAAACCGCACCCAGAAGTTGCTCCGAGTGGCACCTGATGAACCACGCCAATTATCGGAGCCTTGGGGGGTTTCGAAGTCCTGTAAACTTCCTCGTGCCACACTTCGGACACAGGATAAACGGCCGCAATTAACATTGAAAAATCGTTCAAGGCTGCGCGAATCCGGTTCCAGGTTGTGCCACGTCAGCCGACTTTCCTCGCCGATTGAGTTATCGTCGGAGCAACTTTTCCGAATTCTTTTTCATCGCCAATTACAAAACCATCGGTTTCCACACAGCGCGACCTTTTCGCTCGGGCTAATTAAAGCACAGTCCTATCAACGGCGAGCGATTTCATTGGACCGTTTTTTGTCAGGCCTGGCGTTCACATCATTTGTTCGACGACTGCTTTTTGCCGTCATTTTTGAACCAAAACGTGCTCTCGCATAAGTGGCTGGTTGTCAGGGCCCGTTCGCGGAGTAGTTAGCGGTACACCTCGGCACGATTATTAATTACCGGCAATGACTCTCAATATACGAGGATTAAATCGATTCGATCGTCGCGGTTTCTCTAAGACCAAGTTTACAGCGAGGATCATTCATCTCTCACGTGTAGAATTCGTGCCGGAAACTATTTCTGCCTCGGACATTTCGCCACTGACCAACTATGTAAAAGAGCATTTTTTAAAACGGGTTTCGTTTTTGTTTTTCGATAAAAACAAGAGAGAAGTGAGGAGTAGCTTTCTAACGTCCTATAAGTGTCTCATTCAATTTTGTTAATTGTACAAAATTGGTTGCCCTATCTCTCGGTGTCTGAAACAATTCACTTTATGTGGATTAATTAAAAAAATTGCGCAAGCGTGTATAATTATCCGTACACATGTAGCTGCAAGTTAAATGACGGTCCTTTTTCTTGCCCATTTGAGAGTGCTTTTTTTGTACCTCTTCTCTCGGTCCGGAGGTTCACTCCGAAGCAATTCGTTGCTCGATACAAACAATGTTGCCCACTGTGTATCGTTGTAATGCACTCCCTCTCCTTGATCACCGACCGAGGGCTTCTAGTCACGATTTAGTCAAGGATATAGAGATACTTATCTCGCAGCCTCGCTCGTAAACGCTCGTTTACTCGACGTAACTCCACGGAAAATTCTGCACCAATTTCATACTCTCTTTCGGCACCCGATCCTCCATCCCTTTTTTTCCCTCCTCAATTGTCTCTCAGAACGTTTTGTTTCTTCCCGAGAAAATATTGATCCAAGAATCTGCTAAACCACGCGGCTTCCTTTGAAACCTTCACGTCAATGCCAAAGTATTAATAAACTCGAGTGGTAATTATCGCACAACGTTAAAATAATTGTAACGTGTAAATTACAATAGCCAGACTATAATCATCCGCGTATCGGAAGTTAGCAGTTGCACCCAAACAATTAGTTTTGCAAAAAATGTATAATTCAGCGAGTATGAAATGAAACAACTAGATTGATTAGAATTTCAAATTTTCATTGACATTGAGTTGGTTCGAGCTCGAAATTTTGAGCTCGAACGTTTCTTTTTTCTACCGGACATCTCTGTCGTATAAACGAGAACGGTTGGAAGGACAGCGACTGTGTTGTACCGAGCCGTGCTAGTGTTAGGAATGCGGTGCCACTGCTTGTCACTATCAGAAACGCTCGCGCGCACGACTCCAGGCAAAAGTGGCGATAAAGATGTGGGTCTCCATGCGAAGCTTTTATCGATTCGATTCAATGTTTCATCCGACAAGAACCGTTACTGCAACAACCACTGGAATGGCTCGCGGAAAAAAATTGGTTACGTTTCATCATTCCCACTTCGGCGTTTTATGAGAGAATTTGGACAGAATTGATTTTACAGTACTGATAAACCGATTGATGCGCACTTGGTGTCATAAAATTGACACACGAGCCGGCTGAAGAAATTCAGCTATTATCATAAAAACTACTGGAAAAGAGCCAATCTATATGATAAACAGACCAGTTAGTGTAATGCTCGTTTGCACGTTCGCAAATTTCACCGTGTAAACGAGATGTTCTTTTTTATCCTATTGTATCTCTAGGGATACACAGAACATTTTTCAATTCTTCAAGATTTCAACTTCATTTTTCGACACTTTTTAAAAATGGATTGTTTCAACGTATTGTTGCTCATTTTTTTTCAAATAAATAAAGAATCCAAAATCCAACGGGATGTTTAGTTTGAACGAAAATTCCAACGAATTTGAAATAATTGGTTTGCTTGATTCAAAGTTTTTGAAAACAGGGATTAAATTTCAATGATGAAGTCAAAGAGTGCTAATAGAAGGAACAAATTGTCAACTCATTTTTTGTTGATTAATTGTCACGAATCAAAATTCACTTGGCGTCGGTCCAATCCATCACGTTGTATCGAAATTCCAATTGAATAAAAATGATTTCGCAGTTGCATCGAGCCCATAAAACTGTCGACTTTCATTCGGCGCGGTCATTTTTCACGGTGTCTCATAACAAATGCGCGGCTTAAAAAAGAGCGCGCTTTTTGTAACCTGACAATTAACTGCGAGGGCTTTTGCATACGCAAAACGAAACAATCCAATAAATCAACGCCACACGTAATGTCAATCATTACATTATCCCAGTCACGCACAGGCGCACAGAAATATGTCTCTCCGGCGTCCATTGACAGATTCCATGCTTCGGTGATCAAGTATGACTAACCAAAATAGCGCCATTTTTACGTCGGCCATTTTTGCTGCGGCAGCATTTTTGCGCTGACAAATTTTGGTGGCACGGCCGAGTGTCATCGTGCATCACCCTTGCGGTCGCTCGTTCCTTTTTTTTTTCCTTCTCCTCCCCGCGAAATGAATGTCCAACGCGAACATTCGCAGAAGTTGTTGTTGCTGCAAGTCCGCGCGGCGTTCTTCTTGCTCTTCTTTTGCGCCCGTCCTCTCGCGAGCTTCTCTTTGTTCGATTTCTGTAACGTGGCCTCTCGAGCTGCTGAACACGGGGAAACATTGCTCGCAATTTAAATAAATTCACCCATGTGTGCCCATAGAGTTCGCACGCTCTTGCCGTTCCAAACGTTCTTCTTTTTTTTTTCTCGCATTTCTTTTACTTTTATTCACGTTATTATTTACGATTGATTTTCAGATTGTTCGTGATATTGTCTCGTTCTGTTCTATTCTCTTTCTCTCTTTCTCTCCCCTTGGAAAGGTTCGAATTTTATTTGTTCGCGAGAACAAATTCAAAAAATTGTTGTGAAATTGCAAAAACTGGTGTTATTAATCTGAGCGAATTAGTTCTGTTATTTCGTTGGAAATTGTTATCCGGAGAAGTGGACGGTGCGCATCATGCACGATTCCACTTTTCTCGAGTTCGAAAAATCACGCGTGTGATACGCATGCCTGCACCGGTTAAACGCACCTCGGCCGTATTTTATCAACATTATTATACATTACATGAGAACCGTTAAGCTGCTGTAAAACGCTTTTCAAATCTCATCATGTTTGTATCGAAATAGAAACGACAAAAACAACACGAGTAATCATAATTGCGCGTGTTAGAAACTTTCCTTCTTGTTTCGCGTTTTGCTCTTTCGCGCTCAACCGGTATCCGAAACAAGATAATTGATATGTAAAAATCCAAGTCACAAATTGGACGCGTCTTTTTGTTTCACTTTTCCCGTTTGTCAATTATTTTTGTTTCGACTCTCCAAATTGTTATCGCTCCAAATCGTCGGAACTGTAATCTCGACGCTGGTGACGATGTTAATGAAGTGCGATAATGAAATGGACTTTTATTCAAGTAAACAATATATCCGGGCGGCAGGAGGGTCGGGTATTTTGTCGCGAATAGCAGCGCGCTGAACGTGTACAACATCAGACGAAAATTTTCGCGTGGGCAGTGAATTACGACAGGCTGCAGGTTCTCTCTCGAGTGCTTTGGAGAGAAGAAATTCTCCTTAGCTACTTGTTTCAATGGAATATAAAGGAAATTTATTCACTTGGCTACCGAAACGGGTCTCCGTCTCTCTCATCCGCGCGTCGAGCTGGCTCGGCCGCTTCGTCGCCGCGCCCTTCGCCTCCCATGCCGATGACACGTGCGATCCTTCTACCGCTTTCGCTCTTCGCGTAATGGTAGCTTAATATTCTTCCGAGATACTCGTGTATGATTTACAGCGATGTCCTAGCTCGTTCGGCGGTTCTTTATTAAATTAAATCGCTCCGCTGAATTATTAAATCCATTGACATGTCGGCTTTGATGCGAACCGAACGTTTTGTCTATTCCGACGATTACTCCTGCTCGATTAAAGTATTAACAAATGAAGATAATTGTTTGTTTTTTTTTGAAGATTTATTATTTTACAAATTTACTTGTATTGGCGCAATGTGCGATTTTTTTAATCTCCTTTTTTATCTTGTTGAATTTCTAGGGACACATAAAATTTTTTCGGTTTCTCGAGATTTGGACTTCTTTCAAAATTTGTTTAACTTATTGGTGCTCATTTTAACCGTCTTTTCATTTGAAATTCAAAAAGACTTTCTTGTGTGTTACTTGATTTGTAGTTTTTAGGCGATGTTTAATTCATTAAAATCTTTTTTTTCTTCCTACAAAGTTATGTTTCTATACTTTCAGGATAAGAAGGGTTAAAGAACTGTGTTAGCAGTCCGAACGAACAAACAAACACATAAATAAACAAATCATATTAAGAACAGTAAAGACGGGTTGTAAATCGTACGGTGTCGAAACGCGATTGAAGCTTGAGAGGCATAAATTAATTCAAAGTCATTGCGGCAATTATTTTCAATTAGAATCGCGTCGAAAGTAAGAGTGGTCGGCGATATATTTTCGCGGCACATACATTATGGCATTGGCAGCTCGCGGTCTCGACTCGACGGCCACGTCGGGATGGAAATACGGAAACCGCGTGCGCGCGTGCATGCGCTGCACACACCGAGCGCGCTCAGCTCTATTGAAAGATCCCGCGCGAGATTTATGCTCTCCCGCGTGCGTTTAACTTGTAACGCCTTGAATTATAGATGACTATCCGCGCGGAAAGCGAGCCCGGTGCCGCATAAACAACAATAAGCCATGGAAAATGAAGTTGCCGTCGAAATACGGCTACACGTAACGCACGCATTCTTCTATGCATCGCCTTTTATTTATTTATTTGTCCCATAACCGTACCCCACTTGCAAGAGCCTCGCGTCATCGCTGCTTCGAATATAGTTTGAAAAATTGTTAACTCCTTTCACGTCTCTATTATCAGCAGTACTTTGTTTCTCGCCCATTGTTTTCAGTTTTTAGTTGTTGTTTTTTTTTTTTTTTACAATTTACAACAGCAAAATTCAACAATTAAGAAAACATTGTAGGGAGTTATTTCGTTTTTTAATTTCATCTCAACTCGACATGAACAATTGTTGAAACGAAATTGCAAATTGCGCTTCTGAAAGTTTAATCGTCTAATGTTTTTAACTTTCTGCATAGGTTGAAAAGGTGAAAGCGGATTTAATGCGAGTGTTTATATTACGTTTTTGCACAGTACCTCAGACTGTCATGAACAGGCTGACGAAAAAAAAAACATCATCTTAAAATTCAGACGTTTAAGAGATGGAAAAATGTTTGTACTTTTTTTTAGCAGTGATTGGGTTTTTATTTCAATGCAACTTCAATTTCCAACCGTTCAGCTTCTTAATGACGTGACAGTGGTTGAAGTCTGGGGTATCGTTATCTGCAACGTGTCGTGAAGAGAGACACTCATTTGAATGCCCGTTTCTAGAGTCCCAGCGGCCTGACGCGCGTCCCACCGGCCACATAATACATTACGCAGTCCTCTTTCAGTGCTTATTTTTATTTCGCTTGAATTTCCATGTTTTATTTACGAGACCGAGCCATCGATTGCACGCAAACAACCGGCGCGACCGTCGCGAAAATGAAAATACGATTTTCCGGCCCGATCTTATCGCGTTGCGATAATTTGTAATATTGCGAAAGGGGGCCAGGCGCTGTCGTCATCAATATCGGCCTCGACGAATTTACGACGCCTCGCGCTTTCCAACGTCCAAGTCAACCCTGTTTACTTTGGGAACAAATGATAAGAAAACGGTCCGCTTATTGAAAATCATTAAATTACAGCGCCGCATAACCGATGCATTCAAAAGCATAATTACGATTCGCACACTGCAATCTGCAGTTAGATAATATACCGCGTAACGCGAGAGACCTGTCGGCTAACCGGGCTGATTACCATAGTTACCGCGGCCGGGCTTAATCGCGCATACCAATTTTTTATTTCGCATTCGTTTTTTAATCGTATTGGCGCGCGCGTTATAACCCTATCAAACTTGGACCATTAAACCGATTAATACTGCCCTTAATTTCACACGATATTTACCATCCAATTGCTCGAACAACGAAACCACCCAGAAAAATATACGATTTTCGTTATTTATTTCCAAGATCGACGTTAAGTAAGCTGATTATCGTGTACCTGTCGATAAACCTTTCAACACATACTTTATTAACACTTCGCAACACAACTTGTTTCCAGTTTAAAAACAAATTCACGAATCGAAAAAGAACAACAAAAAAAGAAGCAGCCATTAATTTTGTTTTTTTTTTTCATTTCTTTGTTGTTTCGTTGGTACAGCGTGGATATACAGACAGGATGAAAAATGTTGACCGATGAAGAAATGTGTGAATTCAAGCGGATCGCATTGTTGGATCAAATAAGTTGAGGCGTTTGTCTTGTGGAAAGTGCGGCGCAGGATTCGTTGTGGGTGCGTGCGCGAGGTCCAGCTCAGCTGGGTGTGGTCGTAGAAGTTCACTGGAGCACACAAGACAGTGGCCGTCGCGCAGCTCGTCGCAGCAACATTTGCGAAACAAATTTCTCTCGCGCTCTGTTGTTTGCAGAGTCGCACGTGGTGGCGAGGCATGCGTGCGATGCGCGGATTTTCTCAGGATTAATCACTGGCATTGCAGGCGTCGCAAAATTATATCGTCGATATTATTTTATTCAGCTGTTCGACTGAGTTATTGTGCTGCACCGACACAAAAACGAAGATAATTGCGGCTCGCGTGTGCACGCGCACACACACAGCCAGGCTCATATCGTGGCATTTAAACGCAGTTGCAGCGAGCCAGGCCTCTGCGATGCTCGGCCTCTATCGCTCTCTGCGCGTCTTGCTTGCCCGCCGATTGTGTGAGTGCAACTGTGAGATACTGCCGAGTTGTGCAACCCGCTTATAAGACGCGTACACGCATGCAAGTGAGAGACAATACACGCCACGACACAGGTCGAATATCCTGTTCGGTTTATTGGGGCAAGGTGGCCAGCCTTGCCTCATACAGTTACTCGCTATCAATGATAGCGCTATTTATGCGTAACCGTATTACCACCACTAAGCGTGTCCCATAACTCATTTTAATGCTGCGCTCCGGTCCATTACAACCCTCGTTCGTCGAACGAAAAATCTGCTAAACAGTTACTACCGAATCAATTTACTCTTTCCAACCAAACATCTACTTAGAAACGAGATTTATGGGAACCGAGGTTTTGGTCTATTTGGATGATATCATATTTTGTCCACGGATTAAAAAATTTCGAAAATAACTTTTTATTGAAATTTCTGAAAATTGAGCTCAGTGCTGTACTTGAAGCATTTCTAATACAATTTCTTGCTTAACTAGAAGAACAGTTGTAAAGTCTTGTAACGAACGTTACCGGTATAGGAGACATTTTGAATAAAGTACAAATCAAAATTGTTCGCTTGCAAGAATATTTTTGAGATTCGAGTGAATGTTGTACGAGGGATGTAGAGGAAACAGACGTTGAATTTGAAAGAGGCATTTGTACAATTTTCGTCTCGGTCTCACGATGACAACAGCGACGGCAGCAGCGATGTACCGATCAGCGGCGATTTATTGCTAATTATTTTTGCATGTTGCGCTCAGTCACGGTCGTGCATAAACTATCTTTCCTTTTCCCGGCGGCATTCATCGGCGTGCGATCCTGAACGCAGTATGATTCATCGTTGCACGTCGACAGGCGTGCATGTTGATTTCTATATTATAATTATTGCACAAGATGATTTAATCGATTGCCGATTGTCGATCGGTTATTCGCGCGTTTCATAAATTCTCCGTTCGCATATTATACGATCGTCATTTTTATCCCCATTCATTATGTCGCGCGGAGTGAAGAAACTCGCGGCAAACAATATCGCGAGATGCGTTTGAGGTTAAGCCACTCCGTCTGCAGGTGTATAATTTATTCGTAAATTATGGATTATTTGTATGTTAATTACCTGTCGTTTATTTCAACGGCCAAGTAGTTATTAAAGGCAAGTCGCTGCTCAGTCTCGGCGATTGATGAAAAAAAAAAAAGCAATAAGACGAGACAATAAATTGTTTTGTACGCGCGTAATCATTTAGCACGCATTTTGCAATGCAAATCTGCAATTCTCGGAAGCAGCGAAAATTCGCTCGGTCCAAGAGCGACCAAACGGAGCCTCTAGTACGTTACGTAGCTCGCTTATTTATTGGATCGTTAAAACGTAGCCGCCACGACATTGTCGAGTGCACGTTATAAACTTAGGTTACAGCACTGTTCTTGCGGGTCAGACCAGCTTCCAAGTAAACGCCACTAATTAAAATTTGTAAACTGGGAGGTCCTTCCAATACCATTATGAAACGTCTCAATATCTAAGCCTCACTTTTTGCCTTCACTTGACACTTGTGCGAATAGAATGTAAAAAGTTGAATTCTTTTTTTTTGGTTGGTATAATTATCAGCTAAGCTCCTTAAAATGTCGCGGTAGCAGATCTTGTTTCATGGCCATCAGGCGACTGTCACGGGTTCGAAGATGCGTGTGACATGATCCCATAATTGATTTCTCCAACCAAATTGGTCTCAAAATAATCGCCGAGATTTCACTCTCCGGAGATTCTGTGCAGGGACAGGCGTGATAAATAATAATTTCACAGTGGCCATTACTTGTCACTCAGGCACGACCCACCCCTGGATTTCAAAGGCAAAGAAAATGAAAGAGTTGCGCGCAAGGCAATTCCCCGGCAGTGTCGTTACCACCGAGCCATCTCCGGAGTAATCATTATGGATGATTAAGCATTTGATAAAAATAATGCGCTTGTATCACTAACAATGACGCCGTGATATCGATCATGATCTCCAATTATGATTAAGTGCACTGATACCGGGCTCAGATGTATTTAACGCACGGTAATAAATTGTTCCTTAATATGTCGTTATGACTTTCTTACGCCTATATTTAAAATCGACGAATCGTTTATCCTCAACTTTTTGGCTACTGAAAAAAAATGTAACAACCATTTCAACTGTTCCATTTTTTCATCCCATTTCTATGCTTTAATTTTAAGACATTTTTTGCAAAAATAAATGGACGTTATCTTTTTCTTGTTCAAAGCTGTAATGACACGTACGCCTGCAGCTCTGGGAACGTCGCGAGATGCGCCCTTGCGCGGCTTGCAGAAGACGCTCTTAACCAGAAGTCATGCGCCTGACGTGAAATCTGATTGGCAGCGTTGAACGCGTGCGCCGAACGTAAGCCGTATTGACTTTGGCCTCGTAGACATGCGTACGTGCCGTTAAATGTACGCATTCTAACGATTTGCATAAACAGCGAATTCCGTCCACTGGTCGATAAAAATTAACAGTTTATGACCACGAGTGTTGCCTTTGTGAAATGTGGAGCCATTTTGTTCCAATGAAACAAAAAATTCTCTACGACTCAATTCCATGACAGCGAAACTACACCGATAATATTTGCAATTCGGATATTTTTTTTTTTCAAGGAGATAAAATTTTGGAGCGAGTGCAATGAAAAAATTCAAATTATTCTTGTGAATTGGAGTTCGCAAAATGTTGTTTGCAATTTCTGTCGGAGACATTGAAAAAGAAAGGAGACGAAGGAAAAGAAGGTTCGAAAGAGAGCGACGAAAAAAAAAGTTCGCGGTGGAGTTTGAGACAACATGCAAAGAAGGTGTCTTACAATTGATTTTCGCACGGATTGATTTATTCTAGCGCGCTCGCGTCGCGAGTTTTTCGAGCCCGCGAGGGGCAATAATGGACGCTCGCCAATCGTCGGTGCGAAAGGCCCCGAAGATTTATGGACTTCCTGAGACGATGGCCTTCGGATTGGCCCGGGTGTGCCTTTTTATTTGCGCGATTTGCTCTGCCTTTTTCTTTTCGCAAGAGTTCTCTCGCCACTTCTTTTTCAGCGACGGCACTTGTCGCACTTGTCACCGCGCGTACAGTAATAAACGAGCGGCCTGAAAGATGCGAGAGCGATTATTCGAAGAGCCGGCCATAAATTGTGCCCCCTCCCGTTCTATTGTTTTAATTGGAATCACGAAAATGCGTTATCGCATATTGGCGCTGCAATGCTCGTCTGATGATACCTTATAGGTGTTAAGGATACAGTTAATAATCCATCGAGTTGTATTATATTAGTTTGGACCGGAGCAATCAGACGCGAGGTTTGTCTGGCGCGAGCCAATTAGATGGGCGTACGAGCGAACCGAAATAAATCGCGCGGGAGCCGTGTAAGAAGCCCGCTATACGAATCGAGTAACCTATTAACTTGTAAATTGCTTCCGACTGGTGCAAAGCCAGGTCTCCTCCCTGGCATAAATTTCGCGTACTACGAAAAGAGATTCTGTCACTCGCGTCAAATAGCGACCAAATTAATGAACTCAGAATTCAACAAGCAGCGTCAAATTTACGGCCCAAAAACTGTGGGAAACAAATCGACCGGCTTCATTATACAGTAGTAATCCTTTTATTACGCAACCGACCCTATTCTCCCCGGCTGCTTTTTATCTCGAGGGGCTGGCCCAGCTGACCTCTATCATTGGTCACGATCTGTGCGCGCCACCGCCTCGGAAAAACAACCCTCCAGTCAAGCGCCAATCCCGTCTGAGGACCCGGAAAAATATCCGCGTTATTCCCCCGACACCCAACCCGCAGCAAGATCAATAGTCTTCTCTCCCCAGAAAACGCACACACACAAACCAAAAGACAACAACAAAAAAAAACAACTGCGACCAATTGTACGTCACGATGTCGAACGTGTGAGCGATACAAATACCGCGATGTTTATAAGAGGAAGTTTCCACGAACTTCAAACACGGATAAAGAATGTTGCGCCGTCCCGGACACAATGCACACACGCGAATTTGCATTGCTAAATTATTCCGGTCCCCTCGCCTCAACCTCCAGACCCCAAAATTCATAGTAAAGCATACATTTTGCCTAAGAATATTTTGCTCAACATTTTGCTTTCGTCCGAAAATCACTACGCACATTTCGATCGTCAGGATTTCAACTTGAAAAGATGTTTATTTCAAATCCCATTTTTGGTGTTTCATTTTTTGAACCACGCGAATAAAGTACTTTGGTATAGATTTTGTTTGTTTGATTAAAGTAGTACGATCGTTTGACAAAAGTGATTACTTATTAAAAAAATATATATTTTCTGATAGAGAATTCAATTATTTTTCAAACAAATAAAGACTGAACTAGTCAAATTGTATCTTATTTTGCATAACAAAATGTTTCCTTTTCTTTTTTATGTCAAAAATATCACCAGAATGGTTTACGAATTATTTGACGATTTGTAAATAACATTTTTTGAAGCATTGTTAAAAAAAATTTAGTCTTAATTTTGACCAGTGTGGTAGACGATCGTACTACTATTAAGTGACAATAGAACAGAGTTTGAAATTTCGAATACGCAAGAGCCAGGTTGAAAAAGGACACTGACAAAAGAAACTGAAAAAGAAAAACTGACGGACGGACATGAGATGAGAATGAATGTAGGGGTGCAAAAATATGCCCTGCTAGATGCGTCGATTTCTTGGCCCGGCGTTGAAATTTATAACGCACGTACGCCGGTGGAACGTGGGCTGAAATATTTAAATGCGCGAGGAAGGTGGCGGCCGAACGTACATCACGAGCAGGCCCAAGAGGCGCATAACAAAAAATAGAAACGCAAGGCCACGCTCGCGCCGGGACCCAACAAATTTCAGCGTTCGCAGCCGATCAAGTAGCCGCTATCAAGTTCGCCCGGCGTTATCCCGCGAGATCTGCGGAAAATGAATAGTAGTGAGAGGTCGCTCTCAGGGAGCACGGCATTGTCTGCACTTGAACGCATTGTCCCGCAGGCGTTAAAGGCTTCATATACATGCCAGCCGGTGCTCGCCTATAGATCGCAAAACCAAAGTCCGTACACAAGGTGGACGCGGATAAATCATCCGAGGCGTTTATTTTTCCGCGCTCAAAAACACCGTTCTGCGCGCGCCGCTTTTACGACACATTTTTGTCGCTGATTTATACGCCACGATGACTTTATAACCGCCATTTTTCGGGTCGCCCCGCGGCGCTCGAAAAACTCAACGCGACGCACGATCAAAGACGCGCTCGCGACACGAATAATAGAGACGACGATGGAGCTTCAATTTTCCCAGCTGTTGGTGCTATCTGGTCGGCGATCGAAAATGGCGATGGGGTTTCAACCCTTGCCTTCTATCTGGCTCCCATCGCAGACGCACCAATATGGCTGTTACGTAGCGGGGGAGCCTCCACGCAGGCGCATGCCGTGCCACGTAAACCCACTCTATATGTTCAACATTATTATACCGGTAGTCTCCAACACACGTGTATTATACCTGGTGCTCGCTTTGTTTCCCAAGATCGTATCGCGCGTATCCTCGTTTCTCCGCCTCTTCCCTTCCTCTGTTTCTTTTTATTTTGTTCTTTCAGCCGTCTCTTTTTTTTGCATTAGGTGACACATCTGGAACCAGAAGTCATCGCAGCGATTTTCGAACATATGCAACGCAAAATATCAGCTTTCGGCGGGATTACAAACCGGGGCCCTAATAAATCTTCCTTCTCTCTCCCTCTCCGTCTCTCTTTCTGGTTCCAAGGTTCTGCTCACGTTTGTATATTTGTACTCACTCAGAACCAAACTAATTAGTTGAAAAATCCGACCCGACAGTTCGACCACGCTTGTAATCTTCGAGATATTAATCCGTCACTCTGATAAATAACGATCATCCTCACTTTCGGGCCTTCTTTTTTGAGCTGCGTACAAAAAAGGAGCTAGAAATAACGAAACTGAATAATCCCTGGACAATGGCATCCCAGGGGTAGGCACCGATAGTTGCGCCCACAAGTTGCACCTTCGTGCACAGTCACGGCGCGCAAAAATTTCCGTGTCACATCTGATACGTTGGATCATGCGACGGATCCAACAGGCGGCATATCTCTGCGGGATCTAATGTCTCTGTTAGACGGGGCTTTTGACACGAATTTCATGTCGGTGTTGAGACCCAAGGGTTCCTCCCATATGGTACACCTTCATTAAAAAAAGTCCCCATTCAGGGAAAGTAAAAGTTAAGGTCAAAGTAATAATTTTAGCTTTAACAATGTTCACTGCCTTGTTCAATCTTGAAAAAATAAAAAAAACACTTGTTTTAAGGCAATTACAAAATTTGTTGAAAATTGTCAAGAGTTGTCCGGGCGGATCAAATGTTGAATTTAAATGAGCGAAAAAAAAAGGCGGACCTAATGTTATTCAGGACACGTTTTTGCGAAGCGCGAAAACGGGACTATATATTATAAACATGCGTTTGGCTTGTTTGTTGCAGTGTGAGAAATAGTCGAGTCCTCTAAAAGTGGACGGTTCTTTTTTTGTGTATTGCCGACAGGGCGATTGTTTCATTTCGTTTATGAGTATCGAGGCGGTGTCGTGTTTCAGGCAAAAACGAGCGACGCTCACGGAACTCGCGAAATTTTGCTCGATCGATCGCGTGGTGAATTGAAATTTTATGCCAAGACGTCGATGGATCGAACGAAACAATCGCCCGTAATCGCTGGAAACGTGATATTACGGCGCAGCTTAGGTACTTACAAGGCGTCGTTTCGGTTTGATGAGAGGCCGATTCTGTCCGTTCATTTTGTAGTAGAGTCCGCAGGCGTTGCACAGGTAATGCCCGGTGCCGTCCCGTCGCCACAGGGGTGTCGACGTCGCGCCACAGTTGACGCACTCGCGACCCTCTACAAAATCACACCATGTTACACAAATTCCTTTTTTTTTCCAAATTCAAAGTGCAACCTAATCTAGAGCAACAAGTTTTGGCTTTTGGTTCTTTGGATATTAACTTTTAGCAATTGATTTTGGTTGGCAGAAAGAAAGGTTTTTTTTGAGATACAGTTCTATGATCGATAGAAGATCGGAAAAAAAAAGGTCGAAGCAAATATCGAGACAGTGAGACTCTCGTTAGCCGAGTTCTAAACCGGAATCCAAGAGCCGTGGCCTGTTCGATCATCGATCACATTCATTAGAGAACTCGCATGCACAGCGGACATACCATCAAGCGATTACCAGAGCAAAAGCAGGGTACGGGAAACTGGGACCTGTGAAAGTGACAAGGAGGGAGTGATCGGGTAATTATGCAAGAAACGCCGGTTTCCGAGAAGCCCAACTTCCGAAACTCGCCGGTTTCGCAAGATCGACTCCGCCACCAACGAGACAGATTGTCTTCTTTCTTTTGCTTTGTCTTTTTTTTTTTTTTTTTTACTGCACCGTGTCTAGGCGTCGTCCTCCTCGGAGCCCACCTGGGACAGCCTCGGTCATCGTTCAGTTGGGTTTTATTCAGCGATGGGAAAGTCGACTTATCCGACCGTGAAAAATCGCGTAATTAAACGCGCAGAACCCTGGTTGGCACGCAAATTCGCAAAAAAAGAACGAAAGAAAAAATAGTTGAAGAAAAAAGAGAGGAGTAGAAAACAAAAACCAAGTATAATAATTATCACTGAAAATCTTGCAGCGTGAAATCATATAGATGAAGATTTCTCAATTAGGTTTCGCGAATGCTCTCAAGGCTTGATGTTACTTGATATTGCGAATTTTCCTCGTCTCGCGCTGGAATTTAATTAGCCGTCGCTTCTACACGTTGAGCCATTGTTATACGGCAGAATTAGGATTTTCGCCAACTGCGCGGCGCGATTACGGCAATCGTTCATCCGGAGTTTTCCAAGCGCGAAGCAAAAAGAAAATGCAACCGCGGGGCTAATTATCAAACTGCAAATTAAGTTTGTTAATTTGTGATTACAATTTTAGATCTTGTTTTTCGTTTGTTTCGACAGCTAGTTGCAAAGAGTCTCGCTTTTTCAATGTTTATTTTTTGTTTAACACAAATATATAAGGGCTTGATTTGTTTCTGAGCTTGGATTCAAAACAAGACGTGTCGAGAAAGTTGCTGTGGTTGATCAAAAAATATGTACAGTAGGCCACACCACATCGAGGAAAAAAAAATATATCAAAACGTACGTGCTGAATATCGTGTCGTGTCACTTTTGAATGAAGATGTGCGCGCGATCGTGGGTGCCACTTGAAAAAGTCAGTGAGGCAAAATACAAAAACCACTGTGTCCCATTTAGAAGTTGTCTTCTGTTTCTTATCAAACGTGAAAAAAAAACAAATGAGACAAAAATTCGACTAAACATTAGACGAAACGTGAGAGATTACGGTTACTTGTTAGTTGACAAAAACAAACGTTTAGTAAAGCGTTAAGACGACCGCCACCGAAAGCTCACGATGGAACTGAGACAAACCAAAAGTAATTCAAAATCAAACAAACAAATTCAGGACAACCAATCAAAATCTCAAAAGGAAAACGATAAACTTGAAAAGGAATATTTCCAAACCAAATAAAAACCAAAACTAAGATTGAATAAGAATCTAAAATTCAGCGACGAAAAACATGTAACAAGTCTGAACCATTTGTCGGTTGCTTTTTCTGGACGTTACACGTTTTTCAACTGGGAAAGGGTAAAACGAAAAAGTGAACTAAAAATGAGTCGAGGAGAAAGAAAAGAAATTGATGGTGGCCGCTTACCGGCGGACGTTCTGGACTTGTTCCTTGGCTTTTGCTGCTGCTGTTGTTGTTGGGAACCAGGGGAGTTGGGATTATTGGAGTGCGAAACTAAAAGTTTCGAGTCGGGACTGATGCCGGGTACGGACGCGTTGCTGTGGTGGTTGGTGAAGAGCGAGGAGGGCCCGTTGTGAGGGTTGTGGGAGTGATGACTTGGGTACTGTAAATGTTGGTACATGTTGTAGGCAGAGGCAGTGGGGTCGTACTGGGAGCCGGAATTGTGATGGGAGGCGCCGTACGAGTCCCGACAGGGCGAGTTTGGCGCTTGCTGATTGCTCTGATAGTCCTGTTGCTGCTGTTGCTGCGCGTTGCTGGTCGCCTGGGAGCCATTGCTGCCTGACTGATTATTACCTTCGCGTTGCTTGACTTGGCCGGTCGCTGAGCTGCCGTTGCTGCCATTGTGTTGCTGGTGGGGAGGCGAGGGAGCCCCGTGGTGATGGCCCAGCATCACCGAGGGTTTCACGTCGCAGGAACTGCCGGACTGCAGCGCATCCTGGTGGTGCATGAAGGCACCCATGACTGCGGCGTGCGCCACCGCCGCCTGGTACTCGTTGCTGCCGCTGCTGCCGAGGTTGAGGGTGTTGTTGCTGCTGTTGCTGGTCGAGTTGTTGTTCGTGCCGTTCGTCGTGCTCGAGGTGGTGCTCGCGGTTATGCTGTCGGGGGTCGCGTCCTTCGGCGGCGTCGGGGGAAACGAAAAAAGGTGGTGACCCGTCGCGCCGTGACTCGCCAGACTTCCACTGCTCGGCGGCAGCGAAGACCCCAGCGGACTTTGCGGCTTGTCCTCACCGGCACTGCCCCCGCTCGTACTCGTACCACCGAACGACCACGGCTTGGACGAGTCCGCTCCGCTGCTCGGGATCCACGGGTGCAGCACAGCTGCTCCGAAATGCGGCCGGCACATATTGCTCACTGGCCCACTCGCCACTCCGCTCGTTGACATCCGGCCTGCAAAACAACATACGCTTCTTAAACAATTTGCTCTACACTCATTTTAACGTCTTTTGTACATTTTCTAACTTGCACGCAGATTTGGGCAAACTTTTTCGTACGCGTTATTTATTAGCCAGAATACTTTTTGGTAGTGTTTGTGCAATATTATTTAGATTTTTTTTGATTTTTTTTTTTTGAAGGCGGGATAAATTGGAAAGAATATGATAAGAATTGGTTTAGCGTTTGTATGCCTGACAATAATAGAATAATGTTTAATATTTTGTAGAATGTTTAACTATTATTCGTAAAATTATTATATTATCAACTACACCACTTTTTTGATTGTTATTGGATATCGATAACAGTAATGAGTTCTTCTCTCAGTGCACATAATCTATAATGTGTGATATGATTGAATATGAACATTGTTCACTAAACACCGTATTATATTTTCATGTAAAAGTAATGTATTTATTAGATCGTCATATACAAACAAATTTTTGGCAATTTTTAAAAGCATCGTTCAAACCGAGAAAAAGGATCTTGTCCATCTATAAATAGAATAATCTTTTAATAATAATAACAATAATAATAAAAATATAATATATACTACATAAGTAAACAAATTGATGAAACTTGGTATTAAATATGAAAAAATTTGTTGGTATTTTAAAATTGAATTTTGAATTTGAATTTTATCTCAAATTTAACCATGATTAAATCTTTGCCTAATTTGATAAACAACAGTTTTGAATGTTTCTTATAAGCGAATCATATTCGAAACTCGGCCCAAAACATGAACTCGGCCTGACTAGAAAATACAAAAAATTTGCTTGTCTGCGAAAAAAGTGAGTTTTCATATAATCCGCCTTCTTACTTTTTCGTGTTCAAAAACGATATTCTGTGTGCGGTATTGATTTGGACGCTTTTTTTTTCGTTACCATCCGCGTGTGTAGCAACCCCACGCGAACCCGATCAATATATCGAGTGGGTTCTCGCGAAGTCACCTTGCAGGCGTGCGACTGATAAGGGCTGGCCGTTGTTTTTTCCACGCAGCCACCCTGTTTCTCGCTTTCTCTGAGTTATGGCCATTAATTCAAGCTCAAGACACGACACACCCTCCGTATATCTGTCCGGCGAAAGTTCGCATGAAAAACACCCGTTATTCATTGCGAAACAGCTCGAGCAAAACTTCGACGAGAGCTTTCGTTTCAACGAAAAAAAAAAAAAAAAAAAACCCCGAGCAAAGAAAAGGTTACAAGTTTCAACGACATGAACATTGTCGCGATAAGCTAATTTATCGTTCATTCCGCCGAACCAAAAATGGCGCTAATTCAATTTCGCGACTGTCGTGAATTTTTCAACAATGTTTCTTTTTTCGCTGACGAAATTCGCGGACAGAGGAAACGAACGAGGGAAAAGAAAACAAGTTGGTTGGGTTTCGCGAAACTTTTGAAATTCGACATCGTCACGCCATTTTCGCGACGGAGGAGGTGGTTATAGGCGCGAGAATTTACGACCAAGAGGAGGAGCCAGGAACAAAACGGAAGCGCATTTCAAGAAACGACAAAGACAGCAATCGTCAAAAGATCGCGCGCGAGAGAGAGACGCAGAAATTGCGCTGCTTTTCCGAGTTGGTTCCACTTTATTTTTTCATCCACGATATAAAACCGCACAATCCTCTCTCGCGATGTGGGCAATAAAGAAAAAGTCGCACGTATCAAGATCGGTCGAGCTGATTGCGGAACGACCGTAGGTATATAAGTTTTGCGTTCAATTATTTTCTCTCGTTTCCACGAAATGAAGCGACGAGCGAGCGAGAACGAAAATCACAGGAGAGAAAACGCCGAGAAGACCGGTTGGCCGTTTTCGGCGATCACAAATGTAGAAACAGATTGTGTCGGATACCGGCTCGCTCGTCCTCGACTCTGGTTTATTTTTATTTTTTTTCTAAAAAAATACGTCTCGCGTTACCGGCGGCAAAAATTAGACAATCGTCGCACGCATATTTTCAAAAATGTATCCCAAAAAGGTTGAGGGGACAGGGGGGGAAAAAAAGGTTGGCGAAACCGGTGTGCGGGGTTCTGGGAATCCACTCTCGGTTATGACGCGAGGTTTCGCGTAATTGAGAACATTCCGCGATGACGACGAGGACGCTTGAAAGCGTGTGCCCCCGGCCGGATTTATTCATATCACGAAGCTCATACGTGCCTCCTCACTTGGCCGTACGCGCATTGTGATAAATTGTACACTTGGGTTACAAGGGGCTCAGCCCTGGAATGCAGTCCGCATCAACAGCGCACGTACCGCTCGCGTGCGATTCGCCAATGTTGCACATTCGTTTTCCAGCGACAAAAGTCCGACCAAAACGTGATTTTCTTCTTTATTTTATTCCTCCGCTGTTTTCATCAGTCTTATTTTTTTTCTACAAAATTATACTGACCAGTTACAATAATCTGCACAAAATGGAAGGATGGATTTTTTGACGTGAACATTTTTTTGCCTCATCATTTAAGTTGCATCATTTCCGTTCTAAAACACTCCGACTTTTGATTTTTCCATTTGTTCTCTAACATGGTTTGAAATTAAAGAAAAACATGTTACAAAAAAATTTTGTTCTTTCAAACAATTCAAGTTGCATCATTTCCGTTCCAAAACAGTCCGACGTTTTTCCATTCGTTCCCTTACATGGTTAGAAATTAAAATAAATCATGTTACGACAAATTTTGGTTCAAATTCTTTTGATTAATTTTTGAGTACATCTTTGATAAGTTATCATTCAATAAATCTGTTTTAATTACAGTGGATTAATGCTCGTTTGAAGAATAAACAAGTTTTGAAAATTGTGATAAAATTCAAAAAACGTTATTTCATTAGTTTGTACATTTCAAAATGTTCAATCTGAAAAATTTACATGCAATTCTAATTGTATTGATTAACACCCAGACACTGACTAAGAAAAGTTTGGAGTTGAAAATTAGAAGCTGATTATGTAATTATGAGTGAAACTCAAGGGTGAATTTAAACGTGGCAGTCGGACATAATTAAAGGAAGTGTGTCGTTGGGATTGCGTAACGAGAGCCGTCGTTGCAAATGGATCTTGTCGGCGAGTCGTCGGTGTCAAAGTACTTCTGCAATGAATTACTTTGAGGCTTTGTGCAAAGCTCAGTGACACACAGAGAATCGCTATCTGGTCAAGTGATTCATACGCTCCGAAGGGGTTCAAATAGGCATTCAAACGAGTGTCAAAGACCAGATTCTCGCACTCTGATTACTCACGCTCTTCAGTTTGCCCGAGCCATCATCAAAGTAACGACAAAAAATCTCAATTTCTTAGCTGTAAAAAAAAAGTAATGACAAATCGTGGGGGCTCACTTTTTTAACTCGCTCATGCAGATTAAAGCGATCGCTACCTGGCGTTTCGCGAGTCGTAAAAATAACGAGAAAACGAGTGTTGGGCAATGAAACACAAGTTTATGCACGCTCGTTTTTCCTTTTATGCGAGATCGGCTTGCGGGAGAGAACAAGTCGTCCGACACCGTTCGCAGAAGCTTGAACAAGCGAGATTATGAACAGTCGCCTTGAACCTGCCTGCTTAAATTTTGCCAAGCAATTGGACGTATCAAAATAAACATCTGCACAAACATTCGCAGCCTGACTGACCAAACTCGGTTTTTTGGACACCGTTCAATTTTTCTCTCATCCAAATGGAACGTTTTAATTGTTCCCAAAAGTTGCTGATTCTCTGATGAAACTTGTTCCGAGCTTGTTTTGGGGTTTAGACGAGGTTGTTTCGAGCCAAAGATGAGACGCTTGCAAAACTTAGCGGCTGATTAGTTCAAGGGTCTGTGACAAATGAACAGCAACTGTTTGGATGAAAAAGGAGAAGGAGAGCAGAGAGACTTGGCTCCGCCTTCGTTTTGCGCAAGATGGCGTCTCTCTCGCAGACTTTTGCAAGTGTTTACATACACGCACGATGTACACATCTGCACGAGCACTCGCTGACCCCGATGACTAGTGCATCAAACTCGCAAATCCGACATCTTTTTGGTTCGCGTTTTTGTCTCGGTTCTATGAAAGACAGATCGGTCGGGCTGTTTCAAGTTGCGAAATAAATAAACAGTGGGATAGAAAAAAAGGAGACAGTCACAGGCGAGCAGAAAACGAGGCCAAAAAGCGTGAAACTCGATCCAGCTGGGCCCTCTTGGTGCAATGCGATAACCCTGACTCGAAGCCGCCACTCGTGACCCCAAGAACAAATCCGTCAAAGATTTTTGATTGCCAGGCAGATTGCTTTATTTGCTTCCTCTGGCCGATGCGGCACGGTGCATTTCGTTATCGCACGGTAGCCCGCGGGAGAAAATTTTTAGCCAAGGAAAAAAGGGTTGCACCATCCAGACAGGAAGGAAACGCAACCAACCGAGAAACACAGAGAGAGCGCTCGTTGCATACAATTTTCAGCCCACATGCAGTGCCCAGTCCCAGCGGACCGTCGCAAAACCTCCAATCGTGTCGCGAACTTTCTTTTTTTTTAAAAAAAAAAGTTTGCTAAAACTGTTTACATTTATTTGAGTTTGATTTTTGTTGTTTGTTAGTTATAACAAATGTACAGGTGGAAATTTATTTAATGAGCGAAACCAGCTGTGAATTTTAAAGCCAAATTAAAGTTGGTAATGAGCAGTAAGTTAATTGAAAAAAATTGCAAACTTTGTTAGTTTGTTAAAACTCAAATATCTTCAGATAACAGTTTAGAAAATAACGTTAAAGCATGAAAGAAAAAACAACTTGTAATATTTTAAAGAAACTTGAAGACTTCAAGACTGAAGAAACATGTCAAAAAAACTGTACTTTATTTGGAATTCGAATTTATGTTGGTCTTGTGAAGTTGAAAAAAAAGAGTGAATTTTGTAAACCTACGGGCCGAATAAATTTGGAACTCTCGTCCTTGGGTTCGGCGTACGTAATGCACGGCACGCAACATACGTGCGAATACTTCGCTATATACCAACTCGCGTGCCGACTTTTGTCCGGGTCACTGTACATTTTTTTGTTCGATGTTTCTTCTTACGTTTTCTTTTTATTCCGCCGTTTTCCGCGACTGTTTCTTCTCGTCGCCTGCGCTTTCTTATATCTCGTGCGACCTCTGACGTGTCGCCCTCGCTTGGTAGTGCACCTCAAACACTGTACAGTCGCATTTTTCGTCACGGAAAACGAATGCAATGGGAACGGATTAAAATGCACGCTGAATTGCGCCAAGTTTTTTTTTTTCGCCGTCCCTTTTTTTTCGAATGAAATGAATTATGTTCCGCGAGATTTATTGCAATGAAAAAGCACTTTTTTTAAATTCAACGCGGGAAAGCGAAGGAAATAATAAATACCATTGTTTTTTTACTCGGTTGCATCGGATGATAAAAAATTAATGCGATAAAATGTACGTTTCGTGATTTGTTCAATTTTTATATGATAAAAACATCACTGCTTGATGTTGACTTTCAAATCAACTTGGTCGTTAGTTGATCAAAGCGATTTTTTGTTTTGGACCTTTTTTTCTGCAAAGTAAACAGGGTACTTTTTTGTAAGGAATTATTGTTATTAGAGATAAACTGAAGTTCACGTGGCCTTTCTTTAACGGGAAAGATTATTTATTTGCCGCTATGCAAATGAGCAATAAAACTTAATGGTGGCCGCCGTTTTTAATACGACATTGATTGGTTATCGCAATTACTGCTTTGTGTCTGGCAATAAATCCACAGTACACCATACCGAACACAAACCCGAGCGATCAAAAATTAGCAGTTGAGTATCCAAATCAGTTCAAATTTCAGAATCAACCTCAAGTTACAAAACAAAAAGAAAGGCGAAACCGAACCAGAGGTCGTTGGCCCGAAATTGACGACGAGAAAATTGAATCTGCAGGAAAAACTAGTTTTTCAAATGAAAGTTCGCTTGAAAAGAAGAGAGATAAAGAGGAGAGAAAAAAAAAGTAATTTTGGTTACTGCGACTGGGATGAAAAGTTGTCTGAGGTAAATAGAGGTCTGGTGGGTGGAAGAAAAACCGAATTAAAAAGGAAAAAAGAGGAGGCCGTCTGGCGTTGAAAGACTCACTGTGTGCATAGTGCGCGGCCGCCGCGGGGTGATGGGTCGTCGGCCCTGCGTGTGGGTAGTAGCTTCTGTAGTCGGGGTTGACCCCGGCCGGCCCTGCCCCGGCGCTCGGTGGATCCAGACTCCTCGGGGGCTCGTACCACCGAGCCGTGCTCGACTCACTGCTCATGTCCATCATGAATTTTTCAGTTACCAACTCGAATCTCAATGCCGGAGACTAAGCCACAGAGATCAGAGAGAGAGAGACACAAAAAGGGGCGACTCTCAGTTGAGGTGTACGCGACGCCCCTCGTCAAGCCTCATCCACTCGATGGTACACAGTATCATAAGGTCCTCAGCCACGGGAGAACTCTCCCGAATTCTCCAATTTATGATCTGCAAAATTCAAACGACTAATTAGCTTTTCATTCAAACACTCGCATCTCCTGTCCTAACGTGTTTGGATTTGAGAAAACCAGACTTGCACCAACAAAAGTTTTGGCACTGAAAATAGCGAGAATGTTTGTTTATTTCGCATGCACGACTTGTAATAATTCAAAGAACCATGAAGATCAAAGTTCGCTTGTTCAGTGAGAAAAAAAAGGGTATCTTATCTGGCGTGACCTCTGTTGACCTTTATTTCCAATTCAAATGGGATTTACTTTGAATCGATAATTCGAAAATATCTCTCTGCACAGTGGGGCATTTAAATAATTCTACAATTAGGTTCGTTTCAATAATCGGTCAGCGACGATTAATTAAGCGTGGAAGAGACCAGGCGGGTTTCGAAAAATTGAGTCATTAAACTGAAAATGATACAACAAACTGAATTTAATTCGGGACAAATGGAGGATTAGCTTTGACGTATTGGCGGCGATGCGACTCGGCTCGTTGCAACGGTCGTGTCGCCATTTTGAAAACATCTTTCATACGGCGTAATCGTGTGCATCAGCTTGATCGCACTCGAGTATCTTTTTCTCCGGCGGTTGGAGACAAAAAAATGATACTCATTCGCGGGCATTTTTCATCGCTGACACGACTCGAATCGATGAATTTTCGATCCCGTTCTATTCATTTTCATTATTTAATTAATTGGACAGCCGGTGATAAATCAATCTACAAACTGACTCAATTTGTTCAACCTGCTAATTGACGTAAAAATGTTTATCTAATTAGATAATTATGAGAACGCTTTTTTAATTTCAATTAATAAATGATTCTTAACGGTTTTAGTTATCTTTTGATATTTTCTTTTTTTTTTTGTTTTTGTGTGTACTGAAGAACCAGTAGGACTTTTTTGAAGATCAATTACCGACGGTGTCAAATTGAGGAGGCTTATAAGGTGAAAACCGGCGTATCGAATGTCCAAATGCCAAACGTTAAACTGTTGAATCGCACATTACATCATGTATTTTCTGTCCGGTAGTGTGTAATCGAGTATGCAATTTTTTGACACGCTGCGAGTTTGTTGTCAACGTTTGTTTTAACCAACATCATTTCACTAACTGTCTTTATTAATTCTGACTAATTTTTGCCATCAAAAAAAAGTGCTTCTTTGCACCCTTCCATTATCATGTTTTCTTTGTTTGTATCTATTGTATTTTATTCAATGTTTTTGTTAATTAATAAAATGATGTTAAAGTGATATTTCTTCAAAAGTTGTAGAATAATCTTCGACCGACATGTCAACGAAAAAAAAGTCGAGTTACGAATTCCAATTGCGCATAGATAAGTTCGACAAATTTATGGAATGAAATCAAGTAACAATATCTAATCTTGAATACCATACGATAAATCGAGGGAATAATTATTCTGTCACGAATTCGTACGAGCAATTTTTTTTGTCTCTGTCTGAGCTGAAGAGTTGAGAAAAAAAAATTAATTTCTTGTCCTTCGGCAAATAAAATGTATTCGAAAACAATAAACGATAAGATACTTATCAGATAAGATTAAGAAATTTGGTTGCCACCAAAGATTATTGTTTATTTCATGTCCAGTGGAAGGTTTTCATATTCGACCAAAAAAAAGATAACGTTGGACGATAAATGTTTCAAAGGTTCAAACCTGAAACCACTCGAATGATTTTCAAACGTTTTGCGATAAAATTCAAAAAGCTGCTTTACATTTTTTTCTGATAAAACTGTCTTTTCTAAAAATGAACGTGCGAAAATTGATATGAAAATTTGAAAATTGACATGTAAAACGTGAATGTTACGCTGAAATTGAGTTTTTTTGAAAACTATCATTAAATAGTAACGGTTTTTACTTACGAAATTGGATACGAAAGATTTTAGAGGATGCGAAATTAGGCGATCCCTGAGACTTGTAAAACTGCCACGACAACGCGACCGAAAATAACGGACTGTCGTATCAGATATTGTTTGTTATAAAATCAACTTTTAGAATCTGCCCCTACTTGATCTCAAACGTAATCTTATCGATTCTCATCGAAGAAATCACACCTGATAAAACGATAGGTGTCGAAATCAACTACCAAATTATAATTTTTCTCAGCATCTAAAATATTTTCTTTTTGTTCAATTATTTTCAATCGCACTACATTTTTTTGGACTTTTGGGTCTTGAAAAATCGAATTCAAGTTCAAGTTTAACAATTTAACGACGACGAAAAAAATTAAATCTGATTAGCGACCGGATTGTTCATAATTTGAGTTAGAATAAGTAATGGTAATCGTGGTGGTCTCATTTTTAAGGCAACTCATGCGACTACAAAATCCATTGTTGGATCTCGTTTTCAAATACTGCTCGCGAGAAAATTCACGCGAGAAAAAAGTGTCGTATTGTCAGAGATGTGGAACAACCCATTTTTTTTCTTCAAAATTATAGAAACGAATAAAATGTCAACTAGATGAAAATTCATATTTAATAAACCTGATTGCAACATACAAACACAAAGAATACAAAGATCCAAACAACTTTATTCAAAATTATTTGATATCAACTTTCCCGAAAAATCCATACGAAACATTTGTTCGGTTTTGAAATATCAACGTTAAAAAAAATTGAGAAACGCCTCGACAAAAAGCGTCTAGGATGATTTTCCCGGCGAGACAGGAAATTTGCAATCCACGAATAATATCCCAGTTAATTGCAAATTCTCACGTCTGTCGCGGCAACTTCCGCGTGCCCCTCCGCCCCCCTGCAAAAAACAAAGGGGGGCCTGGTCGCGCGTTCGCATTATTCATGTTAATGTATTCGGCGTGTTTTTTTTTTGCACGCAGAAACACAATGTGGCGCTGCAGACGCGGATTCCTCGCGTGGAGTTATTTTAAATGCGTCGCTGCGCTAATAAGTGCAGCCAATTCGCGGCTAATAAATGAAAACACAAGCCCCCCGGAGATTAGACTTGCAAATCACCAATTACGCCCTGACGATTGATCCGAGCGCCAGCTATCGGTTGACACTGCTGATCGCCCCCTCCCCCCCGCCCGTGGCCCCGCGTTCGCCTCGGTGCTGGCTCATTTAAGCGGGGGTGAAATCGGACGAATCAAAATTCGCGCCGGTTGCGATGCACGCAACGGACGCATCACTTTCGGTCGATATCATTTTTGTATGTTTGCTTTCAGTCCTGTCATAGATACTGTTTTTTTTCCTTTGTCCAAGACATTTCGATTTCATGAATTCGGTCGATTTGAAATTCAAAAAAAAAACGCTCAACCTGGGATATCAAATTTCGGCGAGTTTATTTTTAGAGCATTTCGTAGCAACGATTGTGGTAGTTTTAAATGAAAAATTGTTAGGAGTTGCAGGATTTGTTAGTTTGGATGATTGGAGTTTTTATATTGTGTACGAAGAATTGAAAAAAAATAGAAAATTAAATATTAAACGGTGAAAATGTATTAATAGCACTTAAATCGATGAGAACGGATGATTATATTGCAGTGATCAATATGCCGGTGAATATTCAAACAAGCAGTAGCATGTAACACTAATAATATTTGTCATAAACGATAAGAGATTAAATATTAATTAATGTAACGGGGCTGGGTTTTCGTATTACATTGATTGAATTTCGACAGTCCGTCAATTTCAAAGAAGTTATCGCGAATTTCATCTTGTACAATTTTTCAAACTTGTTATTAAGATAAACAATCAAATTTGTTCTTTACAAAAATGATCATCGGTTATTTATAGACTTTTTTATCATCTAAAATGTGTTTTTGTTTTTCATTCCATTTTGTGTTTTTCAAAGATATATTTTTCATTTCGTTATCTTGTTTATGGAAAAACAAAGTTGAGTTCAAAAGTTAGTCAAAGTTCAAAGTTGAGTTTTACGAAAATTGAAAATTTGGATAAATACAAGAGTACTTTTTTGCTGTCACTAAAGAAAACTTTTTTGGTTCGTTTATTTCTTGAGGAAATATAAAACAAATGATAATTTTTATTAAACAAGAGTGAACAAAAGCTGTTTTGAAACTGAAGTAAAAAATGGAAAGAACTGATTAATTCATAGAAAAATATTGGAAACAGAATGTGTTTCCATGGAGGAATAAAAAAGAAAGGCAACAGTGTTGTGAGGTTGACCGACGGACGCATCTACCTGCGCCGTCGGAATCGGCTTACGACCGAGTGTTCGGTTATCTTAACAATTTAAGGTAAAACGTTTGTTTCGTAAGCCCGATACGTTTTACATCTCAAATCTTATCTCGGGACACTAGTTTCTCGACATTTTTCAACAGATTTACAGTCCAAAATATCGTGGCGACTCGTGTATACATTTATGATAATTTGAAAAACACTAATCGGCATAATTAAAACACATGGCGGCTCTAATGTGAAGCTTACGACCAAAAATTTTATTAGTCCCTAAAAAAAAAACAAGTCGACCCTAAAAAACAAACCGTCAACCTGTGACATCTTGTTTCAAACTTTCGACAGAGGGTACAGGTTGGAAATGGAAAACAGTTTTCTTTCGATTTGCATAATCGACCTTTGTTTTTCCTCGATGATCGAACTACTCGAGATCTTTTATTCCGCTAAAGTTTGCCAACGTAAACTAATCCCACGTTTTACCTGATCTCAAAGAAAGTTTCCCTTTTGTCGAGGACGCAACGACGCAGGGAGTCGAAGCAAGATTTATTATACTCCACAATAAAATCTTTAACCTTCGCCTAACGAGGGACGATTTCGTCCAAAATGAAAAGTCAATTGAGGCTCGCTCATCGTCTCGAAAGTCCGGCCACTTTTTTTAACCCGACTTCCGATTAGATAAAACTTTTGTGGTAATCAGCTTAGGCTAAGCGGAAAACCCAAAAAGCTTTCGTTACCATTTTATCTAACCCAAAAGGGACGGAGGATTAGCCCATGTTTTACTTAATGATCCAAACCATTGTCTTCGACAAAATAGTCATTAACTCAAAAACCCGAAACCGCAGGCATTTCTATTCGAAAAAAATTCCGACCAAAATAAACAGACTATTTGAAACCATAACAAAATTTGAAAGAAAAAAGAACAATTTGGTCTCGAATTTTGAGTCCCTAAAGAACTGAACTCTTTGTCGAACTGAACTTTTTGTTATTTCTTGTTTTTTTAGTCAACGTCCTATTGTCGCCTGCGTTGGGAAACAAATTCTCATGATTGTTTCACAAACCTGTGTTCGTGTGTGACTCAGTTTTAGAAAAAAAAAAGATGGATCACTTTTAAATTGACAGCTTCGACGGACACTTTCTTCTCGAATCAAAACTCCAGTCTAAATCTGCTTTCCGGGAAATTCTTAATGGAACACGTCATAGAATTCAACCATCGTTCTCTATTCAGGACTCTGAGAAATCAGTTGGGAAAAAAATTCGTCTTCTTTTTTAGTTCACTGAACTGAATTTTGTTGACGTTAAGAATAACCGTGCAAAGTATGCTCTACAACGGGAGTTTTTTTAGTTTGTTTATTCAAATCTACAAGAGTTGATTTTCAATATTGTACAATCTATTTTAGTTGATTTTTTGCGCTCGAAACATTTGAACCCAACCTCACAAACTTTTACAAATGTTTACTGAGCACTACAAAAGTTTGTTTAGTTTTGTACTAACAAAAAACGTCAAAACTTAAGACCTGGACTAACTTCTAAATTTCAACTTTCACTAATTGTTTACTTTGTAAGAATTTGCAACTTTTTGTATACTTTTTGTTTTGCCAGGAATGATGGCTGATTCAAAAACAATGAACTGAAAAATCACATAGGGTAATCTAGTTCACATCACAATTTCAAAAACAATTTTTTTGTTCCTCACTGAAACAAAACGCAGCATTGATTTGAACTCTTTTTTCAACCGATTTCTCAACTTTGCGTTTCAACCCGTGTCGTACAGGCGCGAAACTTTCTAACGCGCGAAATCCACTTTCGAGTCACTGCGCGAAAAATTACCTGGTACTTTTGGCAATCCAAGGTGTGGGGTAGTTTGCGCGATCACAGTTAGAGTTCCACTACGTTATCACCAAGAAGACACTGCACATTTCACACACACGGCACATCGTGCCTCGGAACCGTCGACTTTCTCGTGACTTTGCGTCCACTTTTGTGACCTCTTCTCCACTTGTCCGGATCGCGTACAACTTAACAAATCACACACTTATTTTTGTTCCTCCGATAAATACAATCGGCTCGCGATAAAAAGTCCACACAATTGTGCCCTGCCGCGCTTCTCTATCAAGATTATCAGAGAGTACACGCGCGCGCACGATTCACGATCCTACAATCGAGGCATTCAGCGCGGAACTAAAACGCAATCTTACATTGTGCTCGGCAGCCCCCACGAGATCGGCCGCTCGGCTAACTTCGGCCCAACTCGACGTCCACAAGCCACGCCTACGGGAGTTAGCACCTCCTCGCGGGAGGCGACACCCCTCCCCCTCAACCGACACCGATACCCTGTCCTCAACTCTGTCCTTTTCCAAAGTAGTACCTTCTCTCTCGCTCCCTCTTTTCAGCTCCCTTTCGCAGTCATCTCCAACTTGCCTCGTTTCAAATCGGTTGAAACGGTCCTTCTAATGTCATTTTTCTAAGTTCTGATTTTCAAGTACATTTTTCAAGCCTTTCAAGGAAATTTAACAAAAATCAAAATTAAAAAAAATGGATACAAAATGTTAGTTTAGTCATCTTAGGTTTTTATTTATTCATTAAAAAACTTTCATTGTCAAAAAAAGTTTGGATTTTCCAAAAAAGTAGTTATTCAAACTGTTTGTGCTGTTTAACTTTTTCAGACGATTGATTAATTTCTTAATTTCAGTCATTCGTTTCGAATATTGAATTTTGGGAAAATTTTAATAGCTCTGTCAGAAATGTGTATTGAATTGAAATCCAATATCTTTGAATGTCAAACATTTTTCAAATAAAAAATTTAAAAAAAAATTAAATTCCATGAAATAAATAATCTTCGAAAATTCTGCAAGTAGTTTTTTGTTAGTTACTTATTTTGCAGTTTGTCGATTCTATTTGTCGTTGTTTTTAGAAAGGAACAGGACAAATGTTATGTCTACACTTTTTTGTACTCGGTTCTAATTGGCGATCAATGTTCGCGATCGCAGAATAAAAATCAAAATTGCAACGGTGACGATTTCCACGAGGAAAAAGTAAAAGATATGTTTTATAGTTCAGAGAGAGCAAACAGCACGGCGACTTTCTCCTGGCACTGTGTGCTTGCTTAGTCGATTGAGTCGATAAATACATGCACATGAAAGCCAAATGCTATCGATTAAAATTGATCTTTTTGTATATCCTCGTCCATGAGAAAATATAAACCAGCCATTTTCTGTCCGAAGGTTCGCAAATCAACGAAACATATTTCGTATCTTTTTTCTTATCAATCTTTTCACTTTTTCATTTGAAATAATCCTTAAGAAAACTAAAGAAAAATAAATTGTCCAAGGTTTTAAATTTTCGTCTGAGTATACGAACTCTTATAAAAGTTAGCACTGGTAATATTTTTTGCAATAACGGACGTAAGCATCCGTTTCTTAATAAGATTTTGAAATGAATGAAAAAAAAAGGAAGGAGTGGATAAAAAAGTGGAACGAACCATGAAGGGTGATGTGCATCCGGATGGATTTAGTCGCATTTGGAGGATGTGTTGAAGCTATGAATGAACGACGAGCCGGGCGGCCTTGTTGTGGACAGATACCGATAGTCCCGAATTAAGATGAAATCTGGGAAACGAGAGCTCGGCACGTGCGCCGCCCGCGAAAAGATTCCCGAGATATATGTTATACCTATGGCGAGTTTTATCGCGATAGCGCGGCTTATCTCGATGAGATGCAACGATTAAGATATATACGCCCTTCGAAGTCTCAAATCTCGTGTCGAAAATCTGACCGACTGATGTGTCGACGTAACAAACCGACCCCCACCGGTTTGTTGCCCTAGGTCTCGTCTCGTTTCACTCGCGATATCCATCAATCGATATTCAATTTCGCCACTTTTTTTTACCACCCTCCTTTTATTTTACAAATTGATATCGAACACCAACTTTTTGCTTCCTTCTCGTCCGACTGTTTTTCCTTCGAATTTTTAGATTTCAGATTACGATTCTTCGTGGTTCGTCGTTGAAATATTGTTTATGCGGAACTTACAGATTGGAGTATTTTTTGGATTCGAAATTTGTCGATTCAAGGAACGGCATGAAACGTCGATTTTAAATTAGAAAAAAAAGCCCACCGTCTTTGGAGCGGTTACAAAACCACAAATCAATCATCGGTCGCCAATTCATCAAACGTAAATTGTCCCATCTGCCGGTCCATTAAGATTGATTGAAATTGATATTGTTAATTACCTTCCAAAAACGTCACCGAGCTAATTAATCCTTATACATCCGGTGGATCATTTTTTTTACTTCCTCGCCCTAAAAACATTCAAAATCATCATTCTTCATTTAATCGCTAATTTCAATTTCAAATTATTTATCAACAATTGTCTACCTTTTTATCCCCCTTCAATGATTTGTTTTTACTCTTGTATTATGTATTCAAAAATGAATTAAAAGTAAGATGCATCACGGGATGCAAAACTCATCATAGTGTAAGGGATGGGAGGGGGAGGGGGGGGTGTCGGAGCGGCGTTGCCGGGTCGCCGGATGGCTGGTGTACCAGAGCGGAGTACAAGCGAACAATCTGTAGAAGCTTGTCCAGGACGAGACAAGTCCGTAGATCAGCCAATCAGATAGGCGTCCCCCCTCCCCGACGTTGTCACAAAATGGCGGTTCTAAATCAACGTGGCTCCGCCCTCGCGTCCCCTCCCGAGCGCCTCCTCGCGGCACGCTCGGAAAAACTCCGCCTATCGATTTATTTTTACCGCTGCAACTCGGACGTCTCTCTCGCACGGCTTGTGATCGCATCGGTCTGTCCTTGTTTCGTATCGTCTACGCCTCTGCGCTGCTCGCCTGACGTTTGCATCTTTGCGTTGTTTAGCTTATTTATTGCCACGCTCGACACCAAAAACGAGCTTCGATTTCGCGTTGTTACGCCACGGCCAGATCCCAATCACGACGTTGTCCACTTTTCTCACGTTTAATTGCTTCCAATGCACTCGCCCTGCGATTCGCGGGAAATCCACTCCGAACCTTTTTCTCTTAGTTCTCGTAAACGCTGGAATGCAGAAAAAAAATGAGAGATAAAATTGCTGCGACGATTTTTTTTGCTCTGAGAAAAAGAGTTCTAGGTTGGTTTCAAGTTGAACTTAGGAAGATGAAAAATGAACTTTATTGCTGCAAGGATGAATGATGAGAAACTAATTTGGTCTTTGAAAATATATGTAAAAAGGTTTTTCGATTGTTCCTGATGAAGTCAAAATGTTTTAACGTCAATCATTTTGTGAAATATGGAAATTCTTGATAAAAAGTCAACTTTTGCGATGAAACGTCGGATAACAATGGATTTTTGTAAGCAATAATTGCGCATGTAATCAAAAATAATCTTCATAAATTTTCTGAATAGTTTTTTTTTTATTAATGACGGGTAAAAAAATTAACTCATCAAGAATGCATTGTTGGAGCGATAAAAGATACTCCATTTTTCGCAAAGAAAATAAAAAGTCAAAAAATCTCACATGAAACTCAAATTTTCTGATATGATATAGAGTTTTTTCTCCTTTTTATAATTCATGGAGATAAGAAACTTTTGAACAATTTTTCTTCGCACGAAAAGATTTAAAAACTGTCTTATCTTTCGCGCCAAGCCTAAAGTTAGAATTTGAACAAAAAGCGACTATAGATTTTTGTGCCCTCGAAAAAAAAACTCGACTTCAACTCGTCTAAAAATATAATTTCAACTGAAAAATTAATCTTGCCCGAATGAATTATTCGATGATAAATTTCATTCGCCTGGCACGTTAAAAAATTGTACTCGAACAAAAAAATGAAAGCGCTGAATTATCGCGTGTTGAAACGCGAATCACGAAAGGACACAATTCAGCTATCATTGATCTGCGCATTATTTATTTTGTCCACTCGCCTATGTTTGCTCTGACGATGAATGTCAAGCGTTTGAAATTAAAATATTCCAGTCTGTTTCAATTTCACACAAAATTTTATCGCACTTGACATTTTTTTTTCAATTTTCGAAAAAAGCCTCCAAACAAAAAAGCACAATCCAATTTCCACTTCTGCAAAATACGGTTGTTTTCGTCTTCAATTGTTTGGTAGCAAATAAAAACAAGTTCCAGAAACGGAGCAACGAAAAAAAAGGGGAAAATCAATCGAAGGGTCATAAAGTGGACAGGGCATGGGACGAGAAAAGAAAAAAAAAAGAAAAGAGTTAAAAGTGAAAAGGAGGTGTCTATTTACAAAAAAAAGTCCAAACAATCGCACTCGTCTATTGAATGGGACCGAAATCGGATCGATCGGGGCCGGGATCATCGTTCGACAAATGGCACGGGCATTCTTTGGCCCATAGGACGTCGAATGAGATTTCGCGAGACAAGGCGCAGAGAAAAGGCGAAGAAAGTGCATCGCCTTATCATGGCTCGATCGCGAGGGATCCCGTCTTTTAGCTCCGCTTCAAAAAATGGATACGTTTTGACGACAGCCCGGCACAAGTTTGCTCTCTCGGCGTGCACGCCCAAAATGTACACAGTTCGATCGCACGCTACACCTCCTCCAAATAGAGGTCCTCGCAAAGTACTCGCCGAGTTCATCAAGATAGCCCGGCTTTTGTGCTGCAACGATACTAACAATTGGACCTTCTCCTAGATGTGATGAGATTTTTTTTTTTCTTTCCTCCAACATAACCAAATCTGTTCGACCTAAAAAAAACTCATGTGACATCTTTATGGACCATTTATGGATCTTGTATGAACCACAAAATGTTTTTTCTTTTTTTATCATTGTTCATTGATTGTTTATTTATTTATTATTTTTTGGTGATACGTAAATAATCAAAATAACAGAGGAAGATTTTGAATATAAATTAATCAAGGAAAAGTAATTGTTGAACTGAAAATTTTTCATTTTAATAATATTATGTATAAACAAGTAAATGTTTTTCAAAAATGCATCTGACTGGCTGTTTAGAAGTATGTATCTCATGTTCATATAACAAAGTTCTTACTTTACTGAAGAAAAAAGTATGTTTTGAAAAGGTTAAGAAAATAAAGACATTTGAAATTGCCTAACAATGATGTACTTTGGAACAAAACTGTTGCCCAATCTTTTTTTAGTCTGACAAATGAATGTTTTTCACAAGCAGGTCATCTTTGTGACACGACGATGACAAATACAATAAAATGGACAACAACATGTATATCGCATTCCGACGATATCTCAGTTGGACATATGATTTCACCCAAAAATTTTTGTCGAATCATTTTTGTCATAGGGTTTCGTACATTCCGAGATGTCATCTCGGTGAGGACTCAATGCTCGAGTCCGGCATACAAAATGGGTAGAGAAAAACGGTAACACGCATTCTGGGCCCGGAGAGACGAACAACAAAGAGCGTCCAATTGTGAGCGCGGTGATATCGTCGATAATCGATTGTATAATCGGACGAGAAGCGAGCGCACAAAAGAAGCTCTCCAGAGTGTTTTGGAAGCGCAAAGAAGACATTCTTGCAGAGTCAGGACCACTTAGGAGCGAGGATTTTCGTCAATGCTTTTTATGCCTCGCACCAGAGACGCGTGTCAGAAACATATTAGAACATTGATTCGGAACAAAAACTCGTTTTTTCGCCTCGCAGCAACAAAAAATGGACGCATAATGCGACGCCAAGAGACAAATAAACCCCTTGTGATCATGCTAATGTACGATTCTGACACACTTTGTGTGCCCAATCAAACAGGTGTTGCGGTTCCAAGTCAGATGCAAAACTTCGCCCTTATAAATACGTCAGGATTAAAGCACTTTTCAGTCTGAATTTGCATAAATTGATGTCTTGAAAATTGAATTTTTTTCATTCTATCTGTACGCGACATGTCGATTTTTGTATGGGACAAAAAAAAATGTTTTGCAATTTGAATTTCAATTTGCCAAAAGTAAATATTTTTAATTGACGAGAATTTATTTGGCAAGTCTGACTAGTTTTATCGACTGCGGTGCTCTCATTGATCGATCACGCGGTGCTTATCGCACATCAGTTTTATCCTATTCAGTCGCATACTTTCCATTGAATGACAGAACAAACGACTGATGGTAGACGCTCGGAGCTCATTCTCCAAAAGTATCACGACGTGACGAACGCCCTGTACGAGGGGCCCCAAATTGCTCGCCGCACTCTCCTCGCGGATTTACAGTCCTCCTAAGTGTATACCTACCTACCAAAAAAAACAAACAAACAAAACAAAAACAAAAACATCAATATTAATGTTGCAATTACGTTAATTTCTTTTAAATTTTCAAAAAGATTGAACATGAATTGTTTATTTAGTAATTGGTAAGAAATATTTTAGTAAATTGTTGAGAAATTTCAAGTCAACTTATAAGTTAAAAGTAAAAATTTTGTTTCCATTCAATTGGTGTGTGCATTTCGGACAACTTGTATGTGCATAATTAATGGTTCCACGTCGACCAGGTCTGTCCACTTTGGATGACTAATTGCCAGGCTCGTGACCGAAGGGTTACGAATAATTAAAATAAATGCGGTCGGAAAAATGGTGGGTCGAGAATGTAATATTGTTTTTCGGTTAGCGTCATGTCCCTGACGCAAAGTAAGATCAGTTGTGGAAGATAAATAACGAGTTTCCAGATAAGAAAAACGGTCCGATGTCAACTGATGAAAAGGTTAACTTTTGGAATGTTAATGATGATGCGCACCTTCGAAATCTTCGTCTTTGTTTCAATCTCAATTTCTTTCATTAATTAAAAACTTGAAAAAAAAAATATTAAATACTTTCAAACAGTTTTTCTTTTAATCAATCAAATCTGATGGTACTTTTTTTTTCAATTCATTAATAACACTTTTTAATGACGTTTCGAGTCAAAAAGGCAAGTCTAAGACGAAGTTTGGAAGAAATTAATGAAAGAAAACAAGGACTTTTCCTCGTTTCCAAATTCGATTTTTGTCTATGAAAACAAGTGTTGAGAAACGAGATAAAATGAATGTAAAACAAATCCAAGACAGGGCACCGTTTTAGGGCCGTCCAAAAAGTGAGATCGATTAGGTGGCTCATATCTTAATTGCGGCTCGTTAAGAAATCTTGTAACAAGATGATAAAAGCTCAAAATAATAAAATCTGACCGGGATAAAATCTAATCTGCGGCTGATTGAATGGGATCAGTGCGCTAATTTCTTCTGTTATTTTATCTTGCGGATCTGTAGCGCAAGTGACGTAAAAGCTGTCAGAAGCCAATAGAACCAAGTCGCGCTCTATCTCAACAGATTATCTTGCGAGGGAATGATCTATCGCGGGGATGAGGAATAGCGCGCGCCGCTTGCTTTGCAGAACCTGTCACACGCCGTTAGATAAAACGCGCCACGTTATTGTTATTATTTTTAACAGTCCAAAATCGAGCAGCTTATCTGCGTTTCCTTTCCGCCCGACGCTCAAAAGCCGAATGCGTCCCCTTCGCCATTCGCGCGGCCGATAACACGCGTTAACCATCCTGTTTCGCATCATTCGAATTCTAGTCTTCTCAACGAATTTAATCACACATTTTTTTTCAAACATACAATTTAGTCAATCCTTGCAAGTCATGATTTAGAGTGTACTTTCCAACTTTTGTTTTTCTTAAGTTGGGACCCCGGTATCGGCTAAACGGTCAGATCGTTTTTAAATTTTGAATTTAGAATCTAGTAGTGCAAAAGTATTTATGGTTAAATTTTCAAAGTGATCCACTGACTGTGAGCTGAGATATTTAATGTAGAAATTCGGCAAAATGATATATATATGGAAGGCATGAGTTTTTCTGAAAATTTCTGAAAGATAACACCATTATGAATAACTTGTTACAAAATCAGCTATGAATTGTTAGAACGAATCATAATTTAAACACTTAAAAAGTGGGTTTAACTTTTGTTTTGACTGTACCCGACGTCCCACCTTAAATGAAATGTAGTTGTATCAAAATTTGACTGAAAACTTAAGTTTTTTCGACCACTTGAAATTTGTAAAAAGAGAATAACAAGAGAATAAAACGAAGAAAAAAGAGAAAAAAATTGGGTTTCTATGCGCCAAAGCTGTTAATGCGCTTTTCTCTAAGTCTGTTGGATTCCGAAAAAGGGCATTCCTTCGGGCGCCAAGAATCCGCTTGTCCACAGAGAAATAATATTTGTGTGAGACTAAAAAAAAAAAACGTTTTCCCCGGCTTATTCAAATCATCGCTTCTGGACAAACACCACCATAACTCAGATCGCGGTGCAGCGCCAAAGGGAAGAGGTCTGAGGTGAGTTTTAATGCGGGGATTTGTATGCGGGTGCGTTATCCGCGCACGATACGGCGTCAATAAAATTCGACGGGGCGTTTAAACAAAGGCCCCGACCGGGTCATTTTGGATTCGACGCCCGTGAAAGTCGTGAAGAAAAAGATGGGGGGAAACTGTCCAAGGCACTGGCGCCTCCGTTCACAATGAGTCCAGACACCCTGTCGCTATAAACACCCACCCTCAAAATCTAGCCTTCGCAGGTAGCAACATAACTCCTCTTTTCACCGGTAGTGACAACATTCACAAATTCATTCCAATCAAATTTACAGCCTTACAAAACACTAACAAATGACAAATTTTAAAAAAATTCGAAAAATTAAGAAAGGAAAATTAATGGAAAGGCTTTTTGAGTTTTTTTTTCAGGAATTGGATAGTGATTGATGAAGGAAAAGTGGTTGGTTGGGAATACGAGTTTCTTCACACGATCGACTGGCGAATTATATAGCCGGTAGCTGATCAGATGACGCATTAATTAAGCAGCATTTATGCGAGTATTATGCAACATCGGTGGGTGCTGTACGAGGATAAGACTTTTACTCGTAGGTCTAATTGAAACACGACTGTCAAGTGGAGATAAGCCACCGATTTCATCGGAGAATTATGGCGCAATAATATGAGGCCTCCTATACGTCAAGCACGAATTAATTTCCACTCGCATAAATGCGGAATGGATGCATGCCAAATGTGACCGCGCAGTTTCATGTGAAACCGTTTCGCATTTCAAGAACAACAAATATAAACCGGCTGCTAAACTGTATTCACTTGAAAATTTTGTTCAAATTTTGGTTTCAGTGGGAGAAGTTTTTTTTTTTCCAATACGAAAGTGTATCCGTGACGTGACAAAAGACAACGTGTCGAAAGTCGTTGGAAATATGAAAAGAAACTACTCGACGTCCCACAAAGTGCAGTTTGCTTTTAACCCTCGCATCTCAATGAAAAATGAAGCTCGCGATCTGCCCTATCGCAATCTTTCGCAAGTTTTTTGCTGAACTCGAACCGCAGGGCTAAAAGTGAGATGCACTTTTGTTTTTTTGTGTAGAGGAAAATGAACGAGATAATTGATCGATTGAATAAGTGCGACAAAAAAAGGTGAGATTCTTCAGAATATAAAAAATGCACCTTTTATAAACAAAGTTTCTGTTTATAAAAAGGTATATTGAAGGTAGTGAAAAAAATAGTGTGATTTTATTGAAAAATGTTTTAATTTAATGTTCCGTCGTTTTTGAAGAGAATTGAAATAGTGAAATTGTTTTTAGGTCCTGACTTATGACTTAGGAAGACGCAATGCAGGTCAAACCGGAACAAGCAACGGTCATAAATGAGACGCCACACCTTGGCTGCCCCAACCTCGGCAACTCGAATCGTCTAGGCGCCCCGCATCGAAAGAAGTTTCATTTATTTATGACCACTGAAATTGATACTCCGGCAAATCAATTATGAAAATATAGTCGGGCCTGTTTTCCATCTTTTTCTTGCCGACTCTTGTGCATCATCAATACCTATATTTTGTGGCCTAGGCGTGCGCCATCATTAGTCATTTCCTAAAAGTTTCCAAATTTTCAAAACATTTTTCCACTGACACTTTTATACTTCAAAAAAAATTATTACTGATAAATTACTAATAAACATTAACCGAAAACAAAGTTTCATTCAAAAAAAAAAAAAAAAAAAATAGCGAGAAATTCAGAAAATTGGAAAACTAAAATTGAAAGGAAAAACAACAATTATTTGATAACAGGCAAGAAGGAAGGAACAAAAAAGTTATTGAAAATTGTGTGTGTACTTTGAAAGATCAAGATCGAATAAAAAAGATGGAGGAAAAAAAGTCGGTTGAAAAGAATGAGTGGTGTTCTAGGAAACGTGGTGTGATTTGAAATTTACTAATGAGATTTGATTTGAATAAACGAAAGTGATGGGAAAAACTTGATAGACTCCTGCGGGTTATGCGAATCGCGTTTGAAAAATCGAAAGCCGGTCGATATGCATATACGCAACGCGTGTCGCAGCTCGGTACATTTTTACGACGCGCTCAGCTCGTAAATCAGCCGGACAAAACTATAAAACCCGAAGGCGTCCGGGCCCTTCAGCAAATAGGTAGCGGCAATATATGCGCCCCTCTCGAGCACCTTGGCGGGGTGCCTGCGCGTCGTCGAACAATGCCCGGCCGACGTAAGACATTGCGACATTTCAGAGCAGACACGAGACAATCCTCCGCGTCTCTCCTTACCTGAAGTTCTACGAAAAATTTTTTTTCGGCCCACCAATATCTCTTGCCATGACAGATCAGGAAGCGACTGGTCCCAGACAGGTGCAGGTCCCAACAACCATTTTTTTCAGAAATTTACAGCCACATTCATTGTTTTACTGTTGTAAGTTAATTGACACGGCTTTTCTCGCGTCGTTCAATTCTTTTGACTTTTCGATTCCTGTTTTTTGTCCTCTTTTCACCTTTCTTTTGTAACAATTTTCGTTACTCAATGAACTGCTTTTGTAACTTTATGAATTTTTTATGACAATTTCAATAACAATCATTTCTACAGTCTGTAACTTTTAAAGTTCCTACAGAGAACTCTAAAAATTACTTTTGTAACTTTATCAATTCGACGACAGATCAGAGTTTTAATTTCCAATCCTTACTTTTCGAGTTCTTCATGAGAACTCAATTTAAAATTTGGATAATGTTTAGTTTTTCTATTCAAAATTTAATTTTCTTGTTGAAAAACTTCTTTAAAATAATTACATTAACTGAGAAAGTAATTTCTACATATCTTCCATGGAAGAGCATTTTAGTACATAGTGCAAAATCAATCACAGTGTGATCTGTCAGACAGTTTGCATACATTTAAAACAATTGCGATAAATAAGCCGGCAGATATGTATTCAATTACGGTCTCGTTGTTTCTTATCCGGATAATGACAGAAGCGATAGGATTTGAATTGAACGTGGCAGCGACTGTTAGAAACTCGATTTGCGTGGGCAATATCGCTAATTGCGTTTACACGTTAATTAAATCAACTACGTACAAAGTCCAATAATTTATTCGCCCGTACTCGTATCGTATTTGAACTGTCGCAGGTTTATGCGTCCCGAGACTGATTTGTTGCTTTATTAGATCTTAGTTTGGACGGCGATCGAGTGTGCAAACTGCAACAGAGCGACACAACGCTACGCCGAGTAAAACGCGAGCGACGAGGAAAGAGCAAACGTAATTTGCGTAAATTAGACGATTGCAGCGCCCTCTGCGGACTCTAATGGCACGTGTAATTGCCGATAATAATTTTGGTTCAAGTGGCTTGTATGCTCGCCAAATGGGACTTAATAATAATTGAGGTGCACGAGTTTGTCCAAAGTTTCGGAACTTGTTGATTAATATTCCTTCCTCCGTTGCTTCTTTTTCTGTCAATCAGTCTGGTTTTGTTGAGAAATTCGTTTCAGAGTTCTTTTACAACACTCACTTTTTGATACAAATTTTTTTTTACTTTTATTTCATTGAATATTTGAATGAAATTAAATTTCTGAAGGAACAAAATGAATTTGTTACTGTTCTGTGTATTTCGAAAACAATTTTCGAGTTAATAGAACTCTAATTAGTTAGTCGAACCTCAGTGGAACTTCCAGAGAACTCTTTTCACAATTTTTTTCAATCAATCCAACTTTTCAGAATCGATCAATAAGAGGTCCTAATTTTTAAAGTCTGCAGACTCCATAGAACTCTAATTTTTGAACTCTAATCATTTCGTATTGAAACTCTGTTGCACTTTCAATGAACTTTTTGCAAAATAATTTTAACTGTTCATCAGTAAAAAAACTTAACTTGTAGAGTCTGGAACTCTAATTTTCGAGTTCTTAAAGGAACTGTAAACCTTTTACGATCCCAAAACTATGTTGTAAAGTATTGTATTTAGGAAAAAAAATAATAAGCTTTTAAAGTTTAAAATGCGGGTAGTACGATAGTATTTGTTATCATGCAAACACCATGTCTAAAGACTATAAAGCTCAACGGTGGTATAAATAGCCGCGCATATACATGGCCGGGTGACAGTCACCCCTGATGGCTGGACCACCCAGAGCGCGAGCAATTGACCAAATCGATGGTTTTGCCCATCTGCTTAAGGCACCGGGCCGGTCTGCAAGTGCAGCAGCCCATTGTGTTGGCTTGCGTGTCGGCCAATAAACTGCACCTTATGTCGCGTCCGCAATTTATACTGTTGACACGAAAATTATGTCATCGATTCTCCTCCCCCTCGGATGCGCGCTCCGAATGTCGTTAACTTTGAGTTACGATATTTTCTCGCGTCCAACACGCAATTAGAAGCGGGGGACACGAAGATTTAGGCGAATGCTAAACAGAGGGCGCAAAAGAAGCGCGCACTATTTTCCAATAATTTACTCTCCGCGGGCCCGCGCGTACGACTGACACTATCAGCACCATAAATACTCGCAGTCTCTGACATCGCCCACCCTGGGTCCGATATTATACTTTATCTCCAAACTAATTCCCGGCCAAAGATTTATGGCAAGAAAAGGGGTGAAAAAATATACCCCATCTCAACCTGCCGACTTATCGCGCTAATGTAAAAGTCCCCGCGATTGTCACTTTTACCTATTTCAACTACATTCTGTTTCTGTGCAAGGTTCTTTTTTTTCAGAACTTCGAGGTTTATAATTTCTAAACGGGATTCAAAAAATTGAAACAGTCGAATTAGAGTTCCCAACTGAATTTAGAGTTCCACAAGAAATAACGTTTGGTTCAATAGATTCTAATGAATAGATTCCAAAAAGGTAAAACTAGAGCTCCAAAGTTGACACTTTTTAAACGAGATTTAACCAAATTAAACAGTCAAAATAGAGTTCCATGTTAAGTTTTAGAGTTCCACGGAACATTTCGTTTGGTAAACTTGTAAAAAAGGTAAAATAGGTTTTAACGAATAATTAAGTTCTGGAGAGATAAAATTAGAGTGCCAGAAATGTATTCGAAAAAGTTAAGAAATGCAAGAAAGGCTGAGAAAAAGAAAGAATGCGAATATCAATTTGCGAAAATGATGAAACGGTATCAGTGGTGTCTGCAGGCACCTGTTAGTATCAGCTGCCTGCGGAGTGACACCCCGGCCACTGAGAGCGAAGAATATTAATTGCGATAACCGCACTGGCCGAATCCGCATATTGATTACCGTACGCGAAAAGGTTCATGCTGTGTCGCTGTCATTTGCAAACATTAATGATGAATAATGCCCAAAGTTACTGCCGTCCGGTAGTCGTTACGGTGTCTTACACCTGCTGCGCAAATGGAGACATTGCACGTATCATTTTTCCCTCAAGATTTCAAGTTGATTTTTTTCGACTGTCCATGACAATCTTGATAACAACTGTTTCATACGAAATTAAATCCTGAAACGTTTCAATTAAAACTTGAAACATCCCGTGTTTTTTTTGTGCCATTTCAAGTTTGAGTTCTAAACAATTTCATCTCTTTCTTTATTTATTTACCATAAATTCATGGCACTCAATTATTAGAGTTCCATGAAATTTCATTTTTCGATTTGGAAATAAAGAGGGGAATGAAATGGATGAAAATTTTTAACCTAAGCTATATTTCACTTTTTGAGGAATGGAATAACCAGAAATTCGGAAAGAATAGAGTGCTTAAAATGACGCACGATGGCGAAAAAAGTATGAAAGCCGTCGGTCCCCACGGAGAGGGCGCGTACGTCGTAAATACTTGTTTCGTCGGGCAGATAACGATTTTTTTGCGAACAATATTTTTTGCCGACGCTCTCCGGTTCGCGCGTATATAGACGTACGGCCACGAAAAACTCGCCGGCACGGAGGCCATAATATATCAGAGATATCACTGTTATCACGGCCAGATATACGCCAGCTCTTTATATGAGCACACGCGAATCAGGCATTTTTATGAGAAACTCGCCCGCGGCTAAAGCCAAATCGTACACAAGCACAGGAGAAAAATGAGTTACAAAATTTTCACAAAATGGCTGAAATAAGGTTCATCCATTCATTTTCTCCGAAACTCCATTTTTCCACGTTTCTTTCAAGACTTTTAAATTTGAAAATTTTTTCCACTACAATCTCGAAATTAGAACACATTTGTACCGTTGAAACGAAATTTCACACCTTGGTTCAGGTTCAAAGGAACGACAAAGAGTTGAAACAAAGACTTTATCTGTCCTCTCGACTCCTTCTCAATTTCTTACATGACTTTTTTGTCGTTACTTTTCAACGAACAATTTTTACAAAGTGGAAAAAACAATTAAGTCTTTGTCTTAAAAGCTTGATTGGATTTCTCTTTGAGTCAAAAGAAATCCACTCTTGCGGTAGATTAAAAAGTACACTAAAGCCGATATGAGAGGTAGAAAAAAAAAACGATGCACGGAAACGAGAAAAAATAAGCGCAAGAGCTTTTTCGGATCGGTCGGACGTAAAGCGCTGTGTCAAGGGTCGATTGTACACTCGGAGGGTGACGCTGGGATCTGAAAAAAAGTAGAAAATGCAAACGTGGTTCGCCCACGGGTCTCTTTTGTTATTCCAGTGTGTTCACGTTGTTTACTCATGTATGTATGGTAAAACGGCACGAAAAAGCAGCCAAAGATATGACGCTTTTTACCCGGGTTATCATCGGCGTGTTTCCTCCGAAACAATACATTTCGCCGGGGACAAAAAATTTTAATTCAAGTCAGCCTAACGAAATTACGATTGTTTTATTCGGATTGAAAAATCTTTTTCCATAACAAATCTGTACTTTTTGTATTTGTTGTCAAATAACAAAATTCAGGTTCGAAAATTAATGTCAAAAGAAAACAATTTGAAAGAAAAAGTGGTTTCAAATTTTTGCACCTTTGATAATGTTAACAGTTTCATCAGTTTTGAATGAATGCAAAAATGTCAACTTTGATATTTCGCAGTTGTGCAGACGGAATTTTTGTATCCAACAAAACCGCAACTTTCTAAGCATGATTTGCATTTAATCGTTGTGTGCCCCGATTGGACAGTTTCTTACGGTTGAAACAATAGGCTTATACAAAACAAATGAAAGGTTTCATCGCGTTGCCGAGTCGGAGGCGTTGCGCACAGAGAGCCATCTTGTAAAGTGCCTCCATACAATAATAAAAACGGTTTACGAGTAGGAAAATCTTTGCAAATATGATTTCCAACGAAATTTCCACGATTATCATCGCCATTGTGTGCGCAACATTGCTCAATCATCTGCTTCTCATGATCTGCCCTAACGAGGCGGCTGAAAATTTGACTCGCACAATCGCAAATAAATAATTAACCCAACGAGCATTAGGAGAAAAAATGTCGACTTTTCCGCAACAAATTCCAATTGTTTCTCACGTGCAATTTTCGCATCAATTATCGATCACAAAAGGCAATAAACTTGCGCCTCGTTAAATATTAATTTCGGATCGGGGGCAGGGGGAGGGATAGAGTGAAAAAAAAACTTTTTTTTTTCGAACGGTCTGATGCAAAGTTCAGCACTTTGGATCACGAAACTGCCCAAAGCGTTGTAGTGCTCGTAAAGATAGCGCGGCGGATAGGTCGCCATTGCACATGAACCTCCCTGGCAAAGATACGTGTATCCCGTACCGCGAATAATTATATAGACTTACATAAATTCGTAGATTTATTCGTGAGATTTATACGGCTTGTTGATTTTTTTCCCCCTTGCAATCTCATTTTTGTAACTTTTTCTTTTCTACTTCTCTTTTTTTCGTTATCTTTTTTTCCTGTCTTAACATAACCTCATATTTAGGTTATGTTGAATAAAAATGAAACTTTCATTGGATTTTTTCCTTTCTACTCCTTTTTTTCGTTAACTTTTTGTTCTATTTTACACATAACCTTATTTTTAGGTTATGTTTAATAAACAGGAAACTTTTATTGTGATCTGAATGATCGACTGATTTTAAAAATTTCTTTTATTTAAATTTTGTTTACCTCGAACTTGTAATTGTGTAATTAAAAAGGTTTTTTTTATGAAAATATATTTACTCAGTCTAAGAAATTTTAAAGATGAAACATGAAACTGTAGACTGTTTAGAAAAGTCTGAGTCTCGGTCATTGTCATTGTCATATGACAGGCGCCAACTCTTTTTGTATGCTTGGATTAGGACAGCTAATCCCTCGCCCCAGGACAAGTACTTTAAAATACACACAGCCACGGAATGGTCTTAATTTCTCGAAAAAATAGAACTCGACGAACAGAAACAGTCGACCAAAATCAGCAGGTTCGTTTTTACCTGCTCCATAAAACTTTTTTTTTCCTAAATGAGAAAAAAAGTTTCGACCTGTTTTTTAATCTCATTCAAAGTCCATCAACTTTTCTGAACATTACTACTTTTAATCTTCCCGACAATTTTTTAGAGCGTAGAAACTTTATTTTTGAACCTCTTTGAAGATACAATAATTTTTCCATCGTATCTTTTTCCGGTCGTTTGTTTATTAGAAGATAACACACATGAGGAAACTTTTTTTTAATCGCAGATTTAGGGAGATTAGGAGAAAATTTCAATTTTGTCAAATCAGAGTGGATTAAGTTGAACAAATTTTCAGGGAAAATTATTCGTGAAAAGGCGTCTTGAGAAGATAAGATAACAGATTTTTTTCCTAAACATGCACATCCTATTTCAAGTCAAGAAAGATTGTTCCGGAGAAATATTGAATGAGACTTTTTTGCCTGTTGAAAAAAGGGGCATAAATAAACGTTAGACAACAAACGAGGTTTATTACAGAAGCTGAGATTTGAATGAGAATCTTGGCGAGGCGATTTCCCGTGCGGGCCCTGGCCAGCGCCGACAATGCGTTCATTCACAGTGCTCTCTCGGTACACACGCTGGAGCACTTTATTGAATACAAACCGGGGGTTCAATGCTATCTATATTATATCCAGAAGGGTTGGAGGGGCTCGCTGTTTGGCATAGATCGAGATTATCTCGTATCTGAGTGTCGCCAAAAAGCAAAGTGAGAGGGCGCGCGGGTCCAGATCGGCCGATAAGTTTGTAGCTCGCCGTGTCTTTTCCAAATCTAATGTGACGTCTGCGTCAACGTGACCGCGACGACGAAAACATCCGTTCAAAAAAATTTCAACCAACTTCCTACCCAACTACAATTCTCATCCCAAATATTATAAGATATTGTAAGAAAAAAATGTTTTGAAAAAACATTCTAAACAAATTCAAAAAAAAATTGTACATTCAGTTTCGTTTTTCAATTGGAGGAGTAAAAAAAAGTATAGTCGTCAGAGTAAGTGCTTAAGAATTTGTTGAACGTAACATAAAGAGGATTAAAAGATATAAAATTTTAACGAGATGGAAAGTTGTGGAAATGGGAATGGTTGGTCACAGTTGAAAGACACATTGCGTTGTAATTAAGCTGAAATTCATGTCGTAATGACTATATTATTTGAGTCGTAAAATAACTTAGAAATTGCGATCGCGCACCGGCGGATAAGTATAAACGCGGCGCAGCGTTCCAGGATCGCATATTTCTTGCAAAGGGCTGTTGCGTACACGCGTGCTCACCGACCCGTGCATAACGAGCCTATCCTCGGAAATCCTCTCGCTGCTACTTCAATGTGCATAAGTGGCAATGCAATCTGTACTCTTGAGAGAACATTACTACTGTTTTTATACGAGATGTATCTCCAACACTCTTTTATAACTTTGTTTTTGAGTTTATTTTTTCACAATCCCAGATAAAAAACATCCTTTTCCTTTTATTTAATTTATTTCTGATACAATATTAAAAATTCATTTTTTTTGTATGAACAGTATTCAATAGTATTTGCAGAAATCAAATTGACAAAAATGAAAAAAACAAATATCTTTCAGACGATCAATCGAAAAAGGAATTATGATTTGAATAAAACTGCAGGACCTCATAAACAAGAATATCCAGCAATAATAAAATCGAGCATATGTCGAATCGCAAGATATCAGATGCTGCGTTTCTTAATCGTCACAAATCATTGGGGAACGTGTGCCGGGCTCGCCGAGATATTGAATATCAATTCCGAAAACTGGTAAAGTACCACACATAATAAAAAAAGCCGCAGCTGAGCGAAAAAAAAGGATCTGCAAGAGGAAAAAAAATCGACCGAGAGGGGGGAACTGAAAATGCGCAGATCAACGATAAGTGAAAATTTCCAGGTGGAGGGCCGGCTGCGGTTGGCCCGCGGAAGCCAACGGGAGAGATTCGAAGGCGTGATTGCGGCCCTTCGGAGAGTTTGGGACACGCCAGATATTTTGACTGAGGAGGCCCCGTAATTTGGCTGCGCATTGTTCGCGCGCGTATTGTAACAAGATACCTGACCAGAATCTCCTCTTCGTGCAATCATCGATGAATGAAATTTGTTTTTACCACTGACACAATTGTCGTGCAGCACTTCTGTATTCAGGATCACGCCGGGCTCGTGTTCAGATAACATTTCTTTGAAGCACAGGTTTTTTCGGCCAAGAAATATTGTGTCATTTTGTCAACAGACCAAACGATTCTTATCGTTTCAGTTCCTTGCCAAAACAGATCAACTTTTACTACTTTCAAATTTTAATTCCATTTCTCAATTGATTTATTGTTTCTCAAAATAATAAAACACCTTTTTTTCTGCTTTTTTCGTTTGTGACACTTGTAAGCAAATTCTTTGACTTTTCATTGGTTAAAAATCTCGTTCGTATTTTTGAAAAAAAAATACTTTTATTAAATACTTTAGAATTTATGTTAACATTGAAGATACCTGGTTTTTTGTGTCCGCCAATACAGTAGTGGAAAAGTCTTGATCGTAAAGCTTCGAATTTTTCATTCCAAATGGCACTCTGCTCTGCAAGTTTGCAACCTAATAACGACGATAGTATCAGTCGATGAATTACAATTAGGACATATATTAAAGGACAGCTTCTATTTTCGCGATGGTATCGAGAGCGTGGTACCGTTATTATAACCGCGCCGTTTGACTTTATCTTGTCTTGTGTCTTTTGTTTTAATAATATTTACTATTACAAGTCGTCGGAAGAGAAAATGATGCTTGATGGAATTCGATGTGGGTGCGATAATTTTCCCTGTATCGTCGCATGTTCCAGGATGTAACTCATCTATTACTTCTCCTGGATCCGGCATACGCGACGGTAGGAGGTCTTCCAACAATCAATCTCGTCACCTAAACCTAACCACTTTTTCCAAAACATTTTTTTTATTCAACAAAATGATTTTATAACTTTCTTTTTGAATTTTATATTTCATCAAAATGAAGACATTTGAAATGTTGATTTATCTGTGGTTTTTGGTGCATGAAAGAACCCCAGCGCATTCGTTACCAATAAATATCCGTGTTTTCTGTTGATGTCTGACAAAACACTCGGCCCCAAATTATATTTTCAAATATGGCAACACATGCCCGCCATAAAGCACGCTTAACGATATTGTGGACGGGGACATCTTCATATGATGGATCTGCGGGCGTCTTCGGCAGTATTTATTACTTTTTTTGTCCAGTCTCTTTTTTTTTTATTGAAAACATTTTCGAACAAAATGAGCGGCGCGAACGTTAGACAGCTGTCGCCCATTGTCGCACGATGTTTGAGTGTTTCCGAACAGAGGAGAACACCCGGTATTGTCCTGCCGAGATCCGCCGATTACGTCCGCGATACGATCTCATCTGCATCCGTCCTCCTCCCCCCGCGGCGATGCTGGTTCACGTGCGTGTTTCGCCATGTACAAAACACCCTCTCTCGGGGCACATTTTGTCCGCGCGAAAAGACGCGACCACCAGATTTAGATTTCCAGATTGGACCCACCAGATTTTGCCCCCCTGATGGCCTTATTAAAAATAAACACGTCAATTGTCCTGTGGGAAATGTCCCGACCTAACTGTTCGCAAATGTTGTTTTTTTCTCTCTCAGACAAAAAACACATTTTTTTTTTCAAGACAAAATTTGCTCAGTTTTTTCTTGTTTTACTTTTGCATTGTATTGAAAAAAAAGTTTTTGCAGCTAACGATAGGTTTTTGACTATTATAACCTCATTTTTAGGTTATGTTAAATATAGAAGTAACTGTTATTGTGACCTGAATGTTCAAATGATTTTTTATTGACGCCTTTTCAAAACTTGACACTTTTTCCGATAGAATTTGCTTAGTTTTCGCTTATATAGTTTGTTTTCTGTTTGTTTGTTTGTTCGTTTTTGGTTTTATTGAAATACGAAAAGCTGTTTTTGTTGCTAACGATGGTTTGCTCTGGAGCTGGAATGGAAAAACGTGGTGCTTTATTTTTGGTACTTGCATACAAATATCGCGTTTAACCATCTGAAGGCAGACTTTATGAAGTACAGAGGAAGTTTAGCTGAATACATTAGCCACTCCGGAGGAGGTATAACTCATATCCCTGAAATCAGCTTCCATAAATCCACAAAGATCCACGAGGTTTCTTGTTTAAAATTTGAAAACAAGTACAAAATTATTTGAAACACACTTCATTTGGAATGTTTCATTTCCAAAGGAAGACTTTCAAGAAAAAAATTACTTGCAATTAGAGTACGATATTTAAATTTGCACTGAAAACATGACGTTAAAAAAAAAAGATGCAGACCGAAATTCCAACTTTAGGGCCGGGTAAAATTTGAGGCTAGTGGGCACAATCGAGAACCAATAAATCACTCGGGACCACCATGAACGAGGCCGAAAAAAAGGGCATCGTGTCATCGCTCAAATTGCAATCGGCGAGACACGATTTGGGAGCGCAAAATATTTTGAGCCGCGGCAATGACAATGTGGCGATTGAAAAAGCGGGAAAAAGTAATTCGACGAGAGTGCGCGGCTCTTAAAAGCGATTAGGTGAAAATATAAATTGAGAAAGAGGCCTCTGGCGTGTCGTCGACACGACCCCCGGTTGAGCGTGTGCGTTTGCACAGACACTCGCGGACATAAAGGAAGAATTGTCGTGTTCGTGCAACTTCGGACTCGAGGGCGAATGAATGGAATTAGTCAGGAGGCCAGGCTGAATATTATCAGTTCTATCTCCGGGGCTGGAGACTGGAAGCTGAAGCGTATCTCTCCATGTATCTGCATAGACTCGCATCGACGAGAGACGGCCAGGCACGCCATTTCCATCTTGAAAATCCAACGGATAACCCGCTATCAGAACCAGAAAACAGCTTTTCGCTAAAAATTATCATTTAAAATTCACTTCGTCCATTGTTTTTAATCAAATTGGATCCTTTCACTCTTCAAAAATAGGATTTCCCCTTTGAAATCACTTCTTCTATGGTTTAAATATTAAAGTTATTATTTTTTGAAAATGAAAGTAAATGACAAATTGTTAACAATTTATTTAACCAACTTTTAAGTTTGTGAGATAAATAAATAGTCAAAATTTAAAAATTGCTAGATTGACGGTCGTATGCATTTTGGGTACAATTAAAATTTGAAATTTGGACTTTATTCTCCAACATTTTTCCAAACTGGTGCTTATTTTAAACGTCCTTTCATAACGAAGCTCAATACGACATTTGAAATCCAAAATAACTTCTTGTTTTAACAAAAATTGCAAAAAAATAATTAACAAACATAAATTTCAAGCAATTTTTAATGAGGAATCATTTTTCAATTCTTACGAAGCTTGTTAGTATCGTCAGAATAAAAAAGGTTAAAATGCGTTGAAAAATTTGTTAACCAAACTTACCAATTAGTCCACGCTTAATTTGACCTGTATTCAGTTACTATTTAAAATAGTTGTCACATTTTGAACGACTGAGTTTTTCATTTGAATCAGGAGTGAAAAGTCATAACGTTCCGAGTTGCAAAATGAGTCGTTGCAGCCCAAAATGATAGACGGTTTTGATATCAAAAATGACGCAACAGTTGAATAAAAACATTGTTTTGTTGTTCTCAAATGAGTCGGATAAATTTTTTCACGCGCGCGATTAGCATAAAGCCCGGCATTCCTGTACACCTCGGTTATATAATTTTTGTACCTTCGGGTTTCTCTCTGCGGGTCTCCGTTCAGCTACCGGTGAACCACACCCTTTTCCTGTTATCCCCGACAGATATTTTTTTCAGATACCCATTGACATATTTTAACGAGCCACGCTAAAATACTAGCGACCACTTAATTGATCGTTTTTTCTAGATCGGCAGACGATTCGGGAACAAGTTCGAAATACTTCGAACTCGTTGCATGTTCCCGAACAACTGAATTACGTGATAACAAGCGCTGATATAACCAAGGTCCTACAATTTCTTCCGTGTAAACTGTCCGAACCCATTTTCACTGAATTTTCCTTGAACGCAATTTTGCACTTAAAAAATGTTTTCACTGGGAAAATGAATGTTGGAAACAGAAATTGACTTTGGAAGATAAAGAGTTGAAATTGACATTTAGTTAGGTGTAGTTTATCGAACGAGGATTGGGATTGGACTTGGGATGCGTCTTCTTGGAGGGTGTTCGCGTAGCCTATTAAAACATTCCGATCTTGAAATCAAGTCGGGTCATTCATGTTGCTAGGCCACGCGCGTGACAAGGGTCGCCTGCAATGTTGCCGCTCGTTTGTCACTGACATTGATTCGCCGCGATACCTCCGCAAATCGCAGCTCCGGCTAACGAACGACTCAACCAGCTTTGGGAATTTCTCAAACAGGTGAATTAATTGGTACCAGACGACCAGCAAGGGTTGCAACATATTGTCTACGCAAATGACTCACATGACAGACCAAAGATTAAGTCGACTCGACTTGTTCTCGAATTTGATAGATTGGAGACGTCGCTAATAAATGATCGACATGAGGAATTTTTACTTGAGAAATGGCCTAGCCCAACCACTCGGACTAAAAACACTCATTTGACGTATGCAAAAAAATTCTCAGTTTAAAATGTCAGCCGGTATTGCTTTTGGTTTTTAAATATTTCAAATAATTTACGTTGTGAATAATTTAGCCGGCTGTGGAATCATTTGACGGACAAAATTGACGTTGAAAATTGAATGAAAAAAACATTAGACCGAAAATTTGGCGCCATAAATTGGAGATGTCATCGATAATAAATAACGAGGGGTGACCACACCAGGGCAACTTTGACGCATCTGCGAGTCTAGCCAAAATGACTCGGACCAGAAGCTAATTCAAAAACAACTGTGAATATAAATCACCCGCTTCGTTTTGACATTAATACGCTTCGAATGACACACAAAGCACTCAATGTATTCGTTATTAAGCATACGATCACCACGCGACACATTTTCAAACCGAATTGTATCATTTGAAAAATTGTTGTTTCACTCAGGGCGTGTGTTTTAGGTTGTCGCGACGGTCATCAATTTTGTAAGCACGAATTTCAATATCCAATGACGAAATTCGGAAAACAAATAAACTTAAACTTTATCAAACTTTAACAAACTTATTATGTCATTAAACAAGTTTTTTGGTATTGAAAATTAGTACAGCGTCGTTATTATGATTATTATTATTTTAAATTGATTCCAATTAGAATGAAATGATTTTTAGAAAGGGATTGAAAATGCAAATGTCGTTTGATCCGACTATTTTCAAATTTTGACAGTGCTGCAGCATCATCGTCGATCCAAAAGTGTTGCATGGAAGCAGAGGATATAATATATTCATATTTATATCTCACTGATAGGCTTTCATATTCAAAGCTATTTCATTGGGACAAATGGGTTTCAAAATTCTTGATCCACATGATTTGACGTATATGAAGCCATGAATAGCTGTATCAAAGTTTTTTAATTTTATAATAACAGTAGTTTCGATGAGTAACTCTTGAAATATCTTCGAAAGTATTTTAAATATTTATACAAGGCATTCAAAGAAATTTAGCACTAGAATGACTAAAAAATTTCGTACCCTAATTATCCTAGATGAATAAATTTCTCTTACCGATTTTCTTGCACTTTAAACAATATAATAACACTATAAACAATAGTATAACAAAAAAAACCAAAAATTGTTTAGTCTCTGTTTTTATAGCTTTCTTAGATTGGAGTTTTGGATTCATCGAACACTTGAAATTTGTGAAATTAGTAGCAACTTTGAATCTAGTTTTAATTAATTCAAAAATTGGTGTGGAATTTGAAGTTATCGAATTATCGGAGCAAGCAATGAGTAAATCTAAAACATATTCCGTGATTTAACGAAGCGGAAGGTATATGTTTAGTCGATTCAACCCTCCACCCTCACGAAGCAAGTCACCCTTCGTGGTCTGAATCGACACCCTTAGCTTCCGACCCCGGTTTAGTCACACACCAAACACCGAAGCAGTCATTTAAGCGCTTTACGAATATTTAATACAATCAGCCATTCGTTTAGTAACCAAAAATATGAAATTAAAATACACATCCATCATTCTTTCCCTTTTCTCAACCCCTGGCAAAAAAAAAACAATTACAAGTATCATTCAAAATATTCGTCGAAATTTAAACAACGCCGTTTAAAATGACGATTAAAATACAAGAAATAGGATTTTAAACAATTTCAAAGTTTTGTTCAAAGAGAAAATTAGAGCAAACGAGACAAGAAGCGGTATTAATAATGTTGCTTGAAATTCACAGGTTTGATTACGATCGACAAATGCACGCGAGTGTTGGTTTGTTGTATGTCGTTTGGTTCCGTTTAGCTGGCGCAGTTAACGCATTAATCTGAGCAAATGATATGTCGCGATTCGGGGCTATAATTATGTTGAATTCTCGAGCCACTGTGGGCATTGTTATTTATCGTTGTTATTATTAATATACTCATGCGCTACGTGCACGGTATCATCCCGATCTGAAGATCCAGACGAAGTACACAATAGTCGCCCGAGGATGAGGGTGGAGTTAAGGACGAACAATAACCAAGGAGGGGATGCCTGAGAAAGATTGTATATTTGCATATAAAATCATCCCGTATAATATGCTACAAATATCTCGCCTTATAAGGCCCGCTTTAATAAGACCCCAAGTCCAATTTTCAACTCGCATATTTCACATTTCAAAATGGGAAACAAAAACAAATTTCGCTTGATGAAAATTTTTCGTTTCGATTTTTTGTCGTTGGAAGTATGTAGTTACGAAATAGAAAACAGGAGTTTAGAAGTGGAATCGAATTTTTGATGACCTGTCGAAGATGTTGGAGTACAAAATTTATTTGAGATCCTCAGCTGGAGGAGCTTAGGTCTGGGAATTGCGCGTCGCGCCTTTGTCAAAAGTTCTGCAACACGAAATGAGATAAGACGAACAATCGCAAAGTGACAGACTCATTTTCGAGCGTCAGCAGAATCTCATTCTCAAGACGTGAATGCAGATGAGATTTCCACGTGCAAGAAAAGTAAGCTATTTCAGTTTCAATCCGCAATCCTGGACGTTTTTCTCCGCCGTTATCTCCAGCCTGCATATTTCCAAACAAAATCCAAAATCAGCCTCTCTATCTTATCACATTTTTTCGGTTACTTTTTTTCAACTGAATGTTGTTTTTTCTAGACGTTGAAAAAAAAATATAAAACAGCAATGGTTTCAACGTCGACGTTTGTCTTGAAGAATGAGTTAGCATTTCAAGTTTTGCTGGAGACAAAAATTCTAATTAAGAAACACGCTGTCGAGGTCGTGAGTTATTTAAACAATTCGAGCGCAAGTATTCAATTAATTCCGTGCTATCAATTAAATCGAATATCGTATGATGCAGTCAGGACTCAAAATATCATTGGCCCGTCAAGCACGACAGTTCAACGACAGCCGTGAGAAAGGCTACCGGTCATAAAATTGCCAACTGAGCGATAATCACATTCGCATTCGTAGCGAATGCTTCCGTTGCTCGAAACTCTGTCGTGCGTTGTTCATCTCAGCATCCGAGATACGCTTGATTAATAACTATGTCAACGCTGAGCGAGCGGTAATATATCAGAATGTCCAACAACACGAACGACACAAATTTTTCAAATTTCGCCTCTGCGTCAAGTAAAGGGATTCTCACAATCGTTCCTCTTTTTTTTTTCATTTCACTTTTTTCAACCTCTCTCATACACCGATCTTCGTGCCTAGCATTTTTCACCCAGCACTGATATATTATCGTTTCAAAAACATTTTTATAAGACAATCATTCAAATTATGCCATGGGAACTAATTTCATTCGGATCATCGCGAGTTAAGGTCGACTGTCTCCTTTTTATTTCTTGTCCGACTCCTGCGCATGCGCACTAGTCGTGATGATCTACCACGCATGCGCATTGTGTGCTTTGAACATTCAAGTGGGTTTTTTTTCGATCTACTTACGTTTTTCCTCGATAGGGCGGTGAAAAATTGTGATTTAGAGTTTGGGAGGACAGTAAAGCGGTTGTTCGGAATGTACATCGGGAGATATCGCGATCGGTCGAAGGTTTTGCATTTTTCCATGACGATCCTAAAGGGATTTGGTTTACTCATGATTAGGTCTAGGCAGGGAGTTATCTCGCACGGTAAAAGTATAGTGCAGGCGAGCGATAAGAGACACAATCCGATGCGCGTGCCAGATAAGTCGCTGATACCTTCGATGCGGGGAACAAGAGCGATCTCGAGGGTTCGAACTGCTTGGGGCTGATGTTATAACACCCTCGTTTGCGTCCTCCGACCAGATCGAGCTGGTGCTGATCAAATTATGCCACATGGGGTGATCGTACAAACGAAAAGTCATTTTCGCATCAAGTGGCCCGGCTTAAGGGATTCACGTCGGTTAATTACGCTTTATTCCACCGTTCAAAATTAAATCTGTCATTATGAATCCACGGGATCCAGTTCCAAACGCCGGGCCACTAAAATTTTGATCTTTCGTTTTGATCTCGGAGTTTTGAAGAGTTATTTATCAGTCCATTATGGCTGGACGTCACAATGCATATGCGAATATAATAGGAGTTAAGGTGTCTCGGGGATGAAAATAAGACGCTGACAATCGGATGGGCTGTGAATTATGTGCAACATAATAAATCGCACCAGCACTCGAGAATAGAAAGGATTTTGACTGTATTATGGGTTTTCGGTGCCCGTTTTCTCACTTGTCGGTTTCAAATTTTGCTGGGAGGAGTGCGACACAATGGAACAGAGCCCACTCTTCATTTCGCCCGATAAATTATAGACGTCGTAACTATCTGATGTCTGTATAAACGGTCTCCGAAGTCACTTTTCACAAAATATCGTCGATAAAAAATTGTTCTATCAACTCCAGGGGCGTACAACACAGGCGCCTACTGCAAAAAAGGCACAATAAAAATCTTCCAGGGGCGGATCAAAAGGGCGCAAAGGTTTATTCAATTCTCTTTTTAATTACTTTTGTATTGAATAAGTCTGTATGGAATTTTGTTATTGAATAAGTTTGAGATCCGATTGAAAGAAATGTTGAAAGATGCGCATCACGATGAGAGAGAAAAAGTTGAGCTGAAATGTTGATTACTTAATTAATCATTATGCATGTCTGGCCGAGCGATTGGGTGGAATTTCTCCTGGCGAATATCACGAGAGACAGACTCGCACGATTAATTGTGGCTGCGTAATCAGGAGTCACCAGACCTGTTGGGCGCTGGGAAGAGAGATCTGCTTACGCGCATCAACACACATCAGCGTGTACTGTGCGACAAAAAAGCAGCGTCCATGAAACGGGGTGCTACTGAAATTGATTTGTAGTGTATGTGTGTTTTCTGTCAATGCTCCGCAGATATACGGACGAAATTGCAAAAAAAAAACATCTCCGATACGTCAAAGATATCGAAACGACTTCTGCTGTCGTAAATCTGAGAGGGTATTCTCGTATTTATTCATGAATTGTTCAGGAATTACGATTCTCAATAACGATAAAGTCTTAATGTCAGACGTTACACGAACACACTTTTCCGTTGGCGAAATGTTTTCTCTGATTTTCACAATTGTTGCTATTTTTTCCCCCGAAAATCTAAAAACATGATCAGTGTTTGAAAAGTGAAATATAAAATTTCGTGCCATCTTCAAAACTACAATTTAATAAAAACCAACATTTACAATTTCAAGTCAAATTAAGTAGTGACAAAGTTTAAACTCTTCTTGTTCGTTTGTTCGATTTACATTTTCGTTTGTTTCTTTGACACTTGTTTTTTTGCAAAAGTATAAAATTGTCATCGTCGGGAGTGTCAAATATTGAAAAAGTACAATACAGAATTGGGCTGAAAATGAATTAGGAGAAAAAAAGGTACACCTAATGGATGTTTTGTGTCATTATTCATCTTTGAAATTCCTTTTAGCTCAGTCAAAACAGCTCCACCCATGCGTTTTGAGGATAAACAGATGAATCCCGATGGGCCCTTAAGCGCGTGTCGACGCGCTGGTGGGGAGCGTGACAGCATCGGGTTAGCCGTGTTTTGTACACCGATTCGGCACGGCTAATAGAATCGGCATTACGCGACCAGGACTCGTCCACGAGGCGTCGCTCGGTGCCAATAAAATTATCCAAGGTACAACATTATGCGATGTCTGCGCAATTTTACGACTTACGGGATAATTTCAATTACGTTGAATATCGGGGACGCGTGCGAAACTGTATCGTCGCAGCCTGAACGATCGCAAAATTTGAATTGCTCGTGAAAATCTGAAATTGAAATATGACCGGGCGTGAGAATCGTGCTGTAACGAAGGACAGAAAGGAGGATAAAAAAAAGGAGGCTTGGGAGGCAGTGAAAAAAGACACGCGAGGTGTGGAACCGCGTGGTTCACGCCGGACCGGCTTCCCATAGACCTGGCGGCCCACCCATGGCTCCCCGGTTACCCGTGGCCGGTTTTCGACGTCTTCAAAAAACGTAATACACTTGCAACAGATAAAGTCCTTCCAACTCCTGACAGCGGGCGGCCCACGTTGCGGTTTCGAACTTGCAGTACCTCATCCTCCAGTCTCATTGTTGAGCGTTGACCAAATTTATTATTTTTTTTATAATTGAATATTGATATTGAATTCGAAAAGTTAGTCAGGGATGTAAAAAACAATCAAGTTTCGAAGTGTTCAAAAATTTAAGATCTCACTTATCTTAGAAACGTTAGAAGATTTTTCTACTGATCATTAATCACTGGTTATAAAATTGAATGCAATTTTAAGTTGCAATATCTTATCGTTTGCCGGAATATATTGTAACTAATAAGGTATGCTGGTAAAAGCGTTATCCAAGTTAATTGGCGAGGTGCTGTCCAATTTAAAACATCTAGGAAATTGTAACAGGCCTGAATTTTTGTGGATGTGAGGGAGCTAGGCTGGTCGGACGATCGATATGCGGAGGCTGGCTCGAGAGAGTCAGAGAGCGGCTAGCCGGCTGTCAGAAAATCGAGCAGCGCGCTTATTAAACAGGCAACGACTTATCTTTCCCCGAAGGGCCTCGCACGGAATGATACTCGGAAGCGAGTGACGATGATCAATGAAATAGACTGGAGGCGTGGTGTTTTGCATAATGCTCGGCAGTTTAAGCCACCGCATGATAATTGATAGACTGAGACACCGGCATAATACCGGATAATTTGTCCGGCTAGATGCTACACAATCGGACTTATTACTGCGAACGGATGCATCGCATCCGTAATCTTTTATGTCTGGCCGAGGCAGCTTGCATCCACGCATTCACATGCCCGAGCGACTCACACGCGCTGCCGAGTGTCTTGTTACCCGCAGATATTAATCCCAGCCATTAAAAACTGGACGAGTGAAAAATAGTTGCTCGCAAAACAACCCAAACGACTGCATAACGCGACTCCGACCTGCTACCTGTCTTGTGCCCACGCTCGATACTTTTTTTCGCCATCCTTTATTGCCACAATTTCGATCCGAAATTCGAGATTAACAATGCACTTCGACGTCACTGTCGCTTTGCTAATACTTTGCTCTCTGACTCGTCGTTTCCTGTATACGATTTTAATGATAGAGTTGACAAGCTGACTGCGATGATCCTGAGACGAACTTTGAGTAAGACTAAACTTTTATAGATTTCTAACTAATACAAGTCTATCATAATTCTGGTCGACACGCAGGTTAAACAACTGATTTTAAAAAAAAATTACGAATTTTCAATTTTTTTCATTAAATTATAGATTATGAAGAATAATCAAACCTTTTTTTTTACAATGACGTAATATGAAGTTAGTCTTAGTTTAGTATACGTTGAGTACAACCGTTCCCATGATTATCTAGAATATCAAGAATTATTGTTGATCTTCTTATGCGAAAGAACCAAGTTTTTCCAGTAACAGCATTTTGGCGACGAGGATAATCGAAACTCTTTATGAGTTTATGTAACCAGTCCTAGTGGGTGTGATTTGTTAAAAATTATAGCCAAAGTGTTATGAGTTGGAAGTTACTAAACGAATTAATATTGGTATAAAAATTTATCTACGAATAAGCTAATGTATGTCAAACTATAATTATTATCAAAATAAGTAAATCAGTTTTCGATACAGTTGTAATAGTTTATCATCCATCATGAATTAAAATTGATCACCAAATTCAGAATCGATCGATTTCTGAAAGAGTCGACTTTTTAAACAAATCCAAACCCAAAGAAAAACGATGAAAAAATTACTAGCACGGTGTAAGTTACACACACAACTGATAACAATGTGTGATTCAAACGCAAAAGTTGAACAAAAATCTGCACAATGTGCGCGCTTCGTCGACAGTTCATATATACGTCCATACAAGCGCCGTACGCTATCTTACAAAAGCGATGCTTTGCAAGCTTCTGAAGACAAAAGGTAAAAAATGGCGGAGACGGACAGCGAATGACAGCGATCAGATAAGATCATTCGTTTATTCCCTCTATTGAGTTAGACATCGTGGTGCACCATCCCCTGTACAAAATCCCCGAGTGCTGTATATATTTTCTATGCAGTTTACATATATATTTTATTCCACATTTTTCTCTCTTCGTTCCCATATAAAAAGTAGTTGAATAGTTTGTTCCTTCAGCGTAGTTTATGGTGTCGAATAGAATGAACTATTGTTCATTCACGATTCGATCGCATGTAGAAATCAAAGCGTTTTTGTTTACAAGTTAATTACACCCCGACGATCATTCTAATTTACGTAATTTTAACATTGCAGCAACAGAGTGAGACAATGTCCATTAAGTGCGTACGAAAGAGAAACTTCTGAATGTTGTAATTAGGCAACATAGCCGATTCGCGTAAGCATTCAATGGAAAATATTGTTTCATCCGAAGGAGAAAATTGAACAAAGAAAAAGTACAGCACGTATACATAGTATACAAAATGTATGCATTTTTCAAATGTAGAAAGTTGTGCGTCTCAGCTATATAATTTCCGTTATCAAATTCCGAAACGGTTGAAAATCGTAATAAAAAGCACGTCGACGAAATCCGTTTGCCAGCGGAACAAATTTTTTATGACTATCTGGTTTTAAGAAAATCCTGTCACGTAAAGGACATCGCCTTCTTTATGACGCCTGTTTGGACCGCGCGTGCGGTTACTGCAGCGTATAAAAAACTAATTTCACTAACTCTTTTCTGCGCGCAAACTAATGCTATGAAAACTCTTATCATGTTTTATGCTCTTACGTACGCTTTAATTTGTACGTTGCACTGCATCGTTTAGTCTCGTGTAAAACCAACGCCTGAAAAATTCAAAATTAAGCTCAAAATGTTGTTACCACTTCCAGATCACATTTGATAAACTAACATTTCATCATTTTTTTCCTTTTTCCCTTTCGTTTTTTTTATGTAACTCTATCCGTTTGTTTTTTTAGTTAGTGTCCGTACGGTTTTTCTGGTGCTTTGTATATTTTCTCGGGTAAGCAACGACCGCGTAATTTTTTCGAAATGACAGGATTAAGTCCAAGACGATATACGAATGAAAATTCAAAATTCATGGGTACAATTTGGATTTGCATGTTATCAGATGCGAGCGAACAATGCATCAAAATATATTCCCTAATTTCTATGCTATTATATATGTTGTAACGTGTAAATCTATTGTTTTTATTCTGGAATATCAAATGGCCTGGGCTCTTTGAAATGGATACATGCAGATACAGCGAAGATCGTCCGGCGGATCGTATAGCGTTCACGTGGATCGGTTGGTATCGGTGATTCTGGCACAGGTGCAATCTTCGCACGAATCGACATGTGTATTTAAATTAGTCGCTACCGCCGTTGGCAGAACTGCTCTGCGAGCGTTACACGTACATAGGTCCATGCCGCACACAATCGCATGTCCACGCATCCGCGTACAGGCTCATACGGGTCAGCCTGTATTTAAATTAACTCCCCAAGAAACTGTTAATTAGTGACCCTATAGCTTTGGGCCCAGCCATTACATTCTCCTCGCGCCTCATTATTTTCGTCACAGAACGTCCTCTGATATTTCATTTGCATTTTCTAGAAGTCCATTTCCAGTCCGGATTCCAAAACTATTTTTAACTCCCCGACTTAACCCTTTCCAAGTACGCCGAGTTTATTTTTCCCTCTCTCTCGACGATCTTCCGATTAAATCATTCAATTAATTTTTCTTAGTTTCGTCGCTTGCAATATTAAACATTTTTCGGAATAATCGTTGGTATAATTAACCTCGCGAAATTCCAACAACGGTGTTGCACGAGAAACAGCTTGTTTAATTGGTGTCGATCTGTTGAGACGGTGTCGATTTACATCTGCGTGTATCAATGCTTTGCGTGTCGAATGGCCAAATGAAAAAAAAAATACAAACTGTTGCCGTTTCTGATCAGTTTGCTGAATGCGTGGCATGCAAGTCGAGTATACAATTTTGTAGCCACGTCCAGTATTTCTTCTAGTCACTTTCGAATTGTTCAACAATGTTGGCAGCGCCAAAAACGACATTTTTACAGTCTATTTATTTTTCGGGGTAAATTTATTTCATGCCACCCCAAATAATTCAACTTTTATACAATTTAAGCGACGTCGCCTATAATTATATCGTACGTTTTTTTTGAGCTCATCAAAGTATGTAATTGAATCAGCGATAAGTCCAGCACAATGAATATGATAAGTCGTACGAAATAGCGCGCTTGCAATCTCACGTCACGAAACACTTGCTGGGGCAGCTGTCGTAAGACAAGTTAGTGATGCGATCTCGAGCTCCAATTTTCGGGGTTACATTTTGGGCCAAGACGTTACAACGTGCCCAAATACCGTTAACACATTAACGCAGAATGTAAATTGCTTAAGCAGCAGGGGCCAAGTGACCAATGAGCGATATGCTTCACACAATCGCGTGCGTAAAAGCCCAAACAGTCGATCAAATGAAATTCGGAGCGATTCTCTGCCGATAAGAGTTTCGTGCTCGCTCATGTGTCACTTAAAAGTAACCGTTTTGGCCTTTCGTTGCATAATTGTATGCTTGTTTGCAGATCTAACACTGAGATCTGTTTTACCGATTGATTTCTAACCTTTGAGATAACTACAATCTGTTTTACCGACCGATTTCTAACCTTAGCTTTTGAAGTTTATAACATAAGATTGAGAAATTGTTAACCGAAGCAGGAATCAGAAATCATCATCGAGTTGCAGGAGGATGTCTACAGGCAAAAGCCCAAACAGTCGATCAAATGAAACTCGGAGCGATTCTCTGCCGATAAGAGTTTCGTGCTCGCTCATGTGTTACTTGAAAGTAACCGTTTTGGTCTTTCGTTACGTAATATGATTGTTTGCTGATCTAAGACTGAGATCTGTTTTACCGATTGATTTCTAACCTTTGAGAGAACTACAATCTGTTTTACCGACCGATTTCTAACCTGAGCTTTTGAAGTTTATAACACGAGATTGGGAAATTGTTAATCGAAGCAGGAATCAGAAATCATCATCGAGTCGTATTAGGATGTCTACAGTCGTCTGGGAGGATATCCTTTTCAAAGTTGTCATAAAAAGTTGGACCGAAGTTATAGCTAAGTAACGACGTTTTCATTATCGTTGAAAGGCTGGTTGAACAAAGTTGATCGAAGACTCCGAAGCTGTACAGCTCCGCATCATTTGCCGAGATATTATTCCTGTTTTCAAATAACTTCTGCTTCCCAACACGCTAGCATTGGAAGCGATATATTCGAAACAGTAGAGACGACAAGTTTCATAATTCCTCGAATAATACATAACAGCATATTTGTCATATAGAAGATTCAAGATAAATAAACTGGGAGCTCGGTTTCTAAGGGCGAAGAGGCATCGAATCATATGCATGAGTGTGGATAAATACCTGCATTTGCCATTGCTTCGCGTAGATATCATCAGGATTTAACGAATTAACGTTAAATCCTTGAAGCAACAACCCCGTCAACAAAGGGTAGATGCTGTCTACAGTCGCCGAGATGCGATCAATATTGTACTCCCAACCTCCTCCCCTTCGGCGTCCTTCTCTCTCTTTGCCTCTTCTCTCTTTTCTTTCCTTGTTCATATTATATTCCTACCCTCCGTGACGTCACTATCGTAGGACGCCATCTTGCTATCAGACAACAGAGCCCTCCGTTATCGCGTGTAACCTATACCGACGCCGCCATTCCTACCCTCGAACCGCCGATTCCAGCACAAAATTCCCCCATAAAAAAAGAATATTGCTTTCGACGCGGTGCTCCTCTTATAACACTTTATGGGATTCGAAAGTTTGCTCAATTCTTTCAATTTTTTCCCACTTCTTTATTACGAGTAATTATTTTAAGACACCAGAGAAAACTCCGTCTCTAAAACATGGTGGATATTTTTGCGTACTGGAACTCGATGTTTAACTACTTTTTATATTATTATGATTATTAAAAATATACAATTCACAGTTATTTTTTTTTGTTTTTCATAAATAAAAAACGGGAATAAGTTGCATATTAATTTTATATTGAAATGTATATTTTCCAATATATTCTAAGTGGTTTTGGGACTTGTCTTGTTGAAGTTTTGAATATAACATTTTTATAACGACGAATTATAATGATTGACACGATTTTCGGTGAATTATAGTACAAAATATAAAGTGAATCCAACAAAACTCATGTTCAAAAAGTAAACTTCAAGAAATACACGCGATTTTTGCAAAAATATTGACGCTTTTGAAAATGTCACTTAACTGGTTCTTCCTAATCACCACAGAGATAATAACAAATATCAAAAAATGCTTAGTCATTAAGATGAAATAAAATCACAAACTATGCTTAGTTCTTATATCCGGTGAAAATTACCGAATCAATCAATTTAAATTATAATTATAAATAACTGATACTAAATTTTGTTATCAGTTATTATCCATTAATCAATTATCCTTTTATTTACATATACCAAGTTGTACGAGGCTAATCCATCAGGATACAATAACTCTCAAAAGCAATTGAAAAATGCATGGGAATGATATAGATTTGAAAAAACAACAGCTCCTGCAAGTGGTATAGTAAAGTGGGATTAAAATTGAAGTATATCTTTTGGTCTGTATAGCGTTACTTCCTAACCGCCAGTGTTGAAAAATCAGCCACTCATCACGGTGGTCCCTCGTCAGCGAACGTAAATTGAAACAATGTGACTGAACTACCAAAGCTAGTACTCGAACTATCTCGGTGGAGTGCGCTTTGTGAGGGCACGCGCCCCGGACGCATTGGTTTAGTAACAGGACGGAGTCTGCGGTAGGTGCAGGGCACATGGCAACTGCTATAGGGTGCAAGCTTTGACGCACGGCCATTGTGCCGCGACCCTGTTCACAGCTTGTTACTGTTACAGGGGTTTGTGTCTCATTGCAGACGTATCCGGCATCGAGTACCAGCTATACACATTCCTGCTCAAAGGATTGATTCTGTATTGAAGTTTCTAAGCCCGTAACTCTAAATGTACATTCAGTTTATAGGTTTCTTTTAAAAAATACTCCGAAAAAGTTAGTTAACCCTTTTTATCCTGAAAGTAAAAACAAGCTTGGTAGTAATCAACAAATGATGCAAATAATTTGAAAAGTGCCTATAAAAACTCCTAATCGAGCAAAAACATTGCTCGATTTTAAAACTAAATTTCATTGAAACTAAAATTTTTTTTGGATTTTGAATTTCAAAATTAGATTCTTTATGAAAAGATGGTTAAAATGAGCTCCAACATGTCGGAAAAATGTTGAAAAATAAAGTCAAAATCTCAAAAAAAAAAAAATCGGAAACAATCATACTTTTCTAATTTTTCGCACCTTAAAAGTATCTTTCGATCGATTTCCAAATTTCTTAAAGTAAACAGTTGATCGTCAGATTCAGCACTTTGAGTTAAAATCGTTTGAGAAACGGAAATCGAGTGATTAAATGTTTTTCCGGCAGTTTTGATGCAAAATCGTTTCACAAAGTAACTTGACACGCATCGCCCCACACGTCGATGGGGTTTGAAGCATCTGAAGCGATAGGTTTTTAAATAACTGATTGAAAGCATATGCGGTGCACTTCAAAATGAAGTGCCCGCGACATCTGTAGTGCCAGCGCGTGTTTCATAATGCATACTTGTAGCTAGAGGATGCGCGAGTACACTCCAAAGTATGGTATCGGTAAAGGTGCCTAACCTTGCGAACCCTTGCGCTGCGACCACACAACGTTCCTCGACTAACGAGAATAACCAACCTAATAAGCTGCCTTAAGATGAAGAGCAGCTCCTTCGTCCTTAAGCGGCAGTCGAGTGTTACTCTCAGTTACCTTCTAATGGATACCGAACTTGAATCCTGAAACCACACTTTTGTCAACATCTTCAAGGGACCTCCGGACAATTTGTTTCCCGACTTTGATTTATTTTACCAGAAGACATTCAAGTGGATTATGTAAAAGTGACTGTTTCTTTTTTATCGCGAATTATTTCAAATGCTTGATGTTTTTTTTTTTCGGAGTAACGATATTTATACACCTTGAGGGTATAATAAATTTTGCAAATAATCGGTAAACGCAATCTTACACGGTGGCTACTAGCTATGCAAAACGCGGTCAGATATCAGCCTAAGCATAAATTCCTCAGCAGCGTGACACGTTGCGCCATAATCTCGCCTAACGCGCGATGTTAAATCTGCGCGTGGCCTAAACACAACGCTAACGTGGCCGACACGCCCGGCACTCGCGTACTGCAATATTGTCTGAGATTTATGTGACAAAGATAAGGCGCACACTAATTTGTTATGGAATCAAATCGGCCGAATGATTGACGTGTCCTGTCATTCTCTAATTGCCGAATTATATTACCCATGCGAATTGATTTTCGGTCGAACGAATCTCGACAAAGCTGAAATTTTTATTTTCTTAGACTACAACTTGTTATCGTTTGAAATCCGGTATGCAATTTTTTTGGTCAACATTTGAAACGACAAATTTCCAGGGAAACCGAACCGGCTTTTCCCATAAAGAGTTAAATGACTTAGAAAAAATAAAGTACAGTCTCTGGAATTCGCTACAGCCATGAGTTTTACGGTATCGTTTAAATTCACGCAGTTGTGCTTTATGTTCAAGTCATGACCATTAGATTTGATTTATTATCCCGATCATCGTATCATGAAATTGTTTACCTCTTAATACCATCCGTGTAATACAAAACGGTAAAACAAATTTCACACCTTTCTCGGACGGAACAAAATAGTTTCTTCCAAATTTGCACTTAGAGTACAAAAAATCCGGTTTCGTTGAAAATCAAAAAAAAATAATCTTTCGAATTTTCCGTCCAATTCGCGAGTATTGCCTTGGTCGTTACCAGGCTGGAACCAAAGATTTCAAATCTTGTTCAAATCAAAAAATTATTTTCATTCCAAATCAGAAACGATCTTGATAATTTGGTATCTCATTTATAACAATCGCATTTATTACAAAATAAAAAAATATAGTGTAAACCAAGTTCAATAACAAGAAATAGAAATAAAAAACAAGAGTACAAAATTATAGGAGACATTTCTAGGAAGATTTTCTTACTTGAGTTGAGAATTTGGTATGGGATGAAATAGGCGCGAAAATTTGCGACCTCCAGGACTGTGACAAGGCACGAAAGAGCGTGATGCGTGCGCGGGGGCGTCACTTCGAGTACAAGTTAACGAGCCAATAGGAAGGCAGAGCGTTGCGTGACATAGAATACTCTTTTCCACGCTTTGGAGAACGCTCCACCCGTCTTCTTCACATCCATTGGAGAAATGTGGAAATCGGTTCACACATGGCGCAGCGATGCACCGCTGTGCGCGTTAATTATTTCGACGTTTTACAATATTGTAAAACGATTCTGCAACTCGTTTCGAAATCTGACATTATCATGGGTTACAAAATGTGCGCGCGCTCGTTTCGAAAACTTTTGACGTTAATTGTTAGCTTGCCTCTATCAGACATAATTGGATGAACAAGTGAAATAAAGGGAAACCCCACTCGGCCTGGCATTGTACACTTTTTTTATGTAATCATCCACCGAGATATGTAAGATTGATGGATACAGCATTAACATTTGGTTTTTATAATTGATAATACCAGATAAAACATTGTTGCGCATCTACTGGAATCCAATTTGTATGCTTTTAACATATTTTCTAGTTAATGTTTGTGTACACACGCCAAATGGAAATTAACCCCCGAGCATATATAAAACAGCAAAGGTTGCAGCTCTGTAACATATATTTTTGAAAAAAGGAAAACACATTATACTCGGTTGCACATTACCTGGAAACCAATTTGTACATCGTTAACGTCTCCCTAATAATTAATTCTTGTTTACACATGATGGAATGAAAATCAACTCCCTCAGCCACTTGGGAAACTGTTATCTTCGAAATAAACATTATTGTTAAGAATTTTGTTTGTGAATTTAAAATTTTTCAAGTCATTTTTTCGAATTGCTATGATTTGCAGATAAAATCTTAATTTAATCATGGTTAGGAAGAATTTTCCTCCGATGTTGTATTGAAATATGAAAATGTATAGCGTTCATTGAAAATCGCGTAAATCATTAGTGAACAGCTTTGACGTCGTTGTAATTACACTCGTATACCAATTACAGAGTAATCGGAGTTCATTATTTTCCACTGAATAAATAAAAGGAGAATTCAAAAGACTCTCGCCTTTGAGCGCGAAAACAATCGGTTTCTTTTACGGATTATGGAAATGTCTCAAAACCAGGAACTCCGAAATGGGAGCAGCTGCTGCTTCGTTGAATCTAATAACAATAATCGGGTGTTTTATTGTCTTCTTTCGAATCAGAAGAATATGATCTCTGCGACCCAATCGAACACCTGCATAAATAATTGTATATTAAAATAAGCAATGGTGGCACCACATGTTACCACAAATAAATTTCATTTAAATAATTGAAGAAATTGCTTTTTTAGAAATATCAAAAATTTTAACTTGCCCAAACTTTTGCGACCGAGTGACTAACTCTCAATTACCTTTTTCATGATGTCATTTTCTCCTATTTTTTCAATTTCATTCGCATTTTTCCATTTTGCAATGGCGCACTGAATAAAGGAGAAATTCTTTCAGATTTTTTAGCGTCTTCATCGAGGAACATCTTAGAAAATGGTTATTATGATCTCCCGGCTGGAACACAATCAAGTTCACGTTGTTCCCACATTGTTGAGTCAGAAGCAACGATGAGGACTGTAGTGGTTCGGTGTTCTGGGTGATAAATGGCGATGTGTCTGCGTGCAAACAGTAGGGTAATAATCGACTGCAGTAGTCGCCAAAAAGTACAAAATCGCCGACTGAAAAGAGAAAACTGTTACGCGGTTAATTAGACACCTGGATTGATGGCCACACCCTGTTCTGCGACTGACGCACAATCCGCTTATTCAAATTATCCCAATGAGCGGAAGAAACGATCTGCGTCGATTTATGAAGTGGACTTTGCGGTCGTTACTCGGCCGCTACTGCGCGCCGGACTGACGTTATCGGCATGTATCATCGAGCAAACTTGCAGGTAGATGCCTAATAACGAGGAGCAATCATTCGCAAAGTACGACGAACAAAAAATAACTTGAACTAATTTGTCCAGTTAGTGGAACCACGGAAGCTCAATTCAAATGATCCCTTTGAACAAATCGCGGAGGAACAAATTTTGATATCGACTTTTATCTTGGATTCTTTGTGTTGAATAATCTTTGTTGTCAGATGGACATCGTTTATTATGCTAAGGACTACCAGATATAATTTCCAAATTATCGATGGAAGAAAATTAATTGGAGACACGATGACAATGCTAGATGAGATCTTGCTGCATTAATGACGGTCGTGAGTCAACTGGATGTTCCAACGACGTCCATAAATCATTTGACAATTTAAAAAACCCAAGGCGCCATTCGATTGAGGGAAATCAAAGTTCAAGACAATCACTGCCGTGAAGGACCACGTGAATTGACACTGGAGACAGTTTACAAATATCCAAAAAAAAAAGATAACAGTTCTTGTTGAAATGCGCAACGTTCAAGTTAGAAAATTATCTGGTAAGGTGTAAAATTGGATTTTTTAAACAGGGTTTAAGTACACCTTTTTGATGATCTTTTGAATAAAAAAGGGCTAAGTTTGAATCATAATATAAGCAAGTGTATGATGTAATAAATTTTGCATTTATTGAGAAGAATAACTAAAAAAATCATTATTATGCAAAATTCAGTCAATAACGCAATGTTGACTATTTTTGTTATTTTCAACTTGCTTTTTTTTGTTATTTGTACGAATTTGTATAATTAGAAGTTTGTTTCATGACAATTTGATCAAATGAAGTGAGTAACTGGTTGGTGTATTAATGACATAGTAGCTGGAACTGGTCCTGTTTGTAACGAGGAGAACCTCTTTAGCCGTCCAGTGTGAGATGATTGAAAGGTTTCTTAGAGTCTAATCAGACATCGATCGATGATTCCATTTCGAATGTACGTGCTTCTTTGGGAGAGCGGATGCGAAAAATGAGTGGAATCGAGGGAGAGAGAGAGAGGCTGCGACTGAGAAAGGGAGAGGCGAGGCAACGAGAGGCAACGAGAGGTCGAAGTAAATGGGAGGGTTATGCTCGGCATCTCTTTCTTTCATACGCAGCGAGATTATAGCCGAGATAGCGCGGGAGTAACGATCCTTCGAAGGCAGTGGCTTGTCAGTGTCCTGTCGCTTTGACAGCAGATAACGATATTGAGATATTGGCAGGCACCCGAGCCTCTGCGTTTCGGGCTATTAGTTCAAATCGATTGAAAAATGTCTCCAACTACTTCACGGTCGCATTTAAATTCATAAACAATGGCGCTCAATATATCCACATCGTCTCAAATAAATATTCCCAGGCCAACATATTCTCTCTGCACGCTTTACGACACTATTACATCGTCATTCCAAGACGAATGATATTTCATGTAATTAAACTTTACAAGACCAACCTCACTACTGCCGACTCGTGAGTTATGGCGCGATGATACAAATAAGCCGTATTGTCTGCTGGAGATTGAGGAGGAAAAAATGAGTCCCTGGGAGCGATAAACGTAATCCATCAAACGGTTAATGGCCGATGAATAACAATTAATTCGCCATCCAAGAACACCGTGCAGACTTTTCACGTTGAAACAAACTTGGAGCAGACATTGGAAACTAATCCGCCTATTGGGGTAACTTGGGCCATTGTACGATGACATTAGTTTGCCTTTTCATTGGTGGGCGGTATGTATACACAGTCCAAGCTGTCATAAAGCATCGATACATCAAGCTTTGCATTTGTGATATGGGAACGCAGCCTCTCAGCCACCGACGGCACAGTCTAGTCGTGTGCCAAAACGTTAAGTCATGAAATTACGCTAAGATCGTATAGTTTTGTGGGAAACAAGAGAAACGCATTTTCAAACAATTCTATTTAATCACTGTGTATTCTTGTTTGTTTCTTCAGTAAGAGCTTGTTCATTTTTTAGCTTTGAAAAATGATGATTTAGTTGACGTTCGATGACAAGACTGTTAGGAATAATCAAAACAATTTGTACCACGATTGAATGATCACAAAAACGGCGATTGAGTGTTGACAAAGATGCATGCAAAGTTTTCATAAGGCTAAGGAAACCAAACATTGAATGAAAAGGGCCACAGTCGAGCGAGCCTAAACAAATATTCAACTTGTGACTGTGTTACAGAGCCTGACTTCTTCGTCGCCACTGACTTGACGATAATTCACGCGCACAATAATCCAGGTTAGCTTGGGGTCAACTCCCAGCGTTGGGTCAGGGGTGCGAAAGACACGTGCCGATCTCTATGGGATCATTTAGAAGGGCGTCAAAATGCAGCCTATCATGAATTCACGTCACTCACCTAATCAACAATCGGATAAGGAAACTCTACTCTTAATTATAGCGCGAGCAAATTATTTTCGACGAACGTCACTTCAGCATCTTTTGTTATCATAAATGACATATCATCGATGCATTCAACTGAAATGTACCTTCAGTTTTTACCACTTCATTTTCTTGTAACTTTACACGAATCTTTTTTTTTGTTTGCAAACTTTTGTTTGAACTTCAAAATGAATTTATTTAAAATGTTGAACTCCAAAAAGGTGCACATGAATGGGTCTTAGTCAAAGGTCCTAGACTCACCTTCAATCATGTAGAACATTATACAATAAAGCTGCTAGTCACTCTGCCTTAACATCTTATCCGACTCGCATGAACCTTCTGTTATTCTTATTGTTATTTTAAATTGACAGTCATAAATAGTTCAGTGATTGACTACCTCGTTCTTCCTACAGCAAAACAGAATGAAGATGTTTTTCACAGTTTTGATTTCAATTTTTAAAAACAGATTTTATAACATTAAAAAATAATCGAGGCTACAGTTTGTTTCAACGTATTGTTATCTGTACAGCATGGATTAAATTTGTTAGCAGCATCTAAGTACCTTGAGTCATTGTTATATTTCATCCAATATTTATCTATGGAAGGTGTGAAGAGTAAGTTATTGTACACCTGGATCTTGTTCAGGGAGCATGAGCATGTTACCTATCACCTTGCGGTTTACTAAGACGATTTATTTATTACGCCTTAACCCGCCTTCCGCTGGTATCTTCATCTCGGAACCGCCGGTCAGAAGAGTCAAAGACGCTCTGCACTCTGCAAAAGAAACAAAAAGTTAGCATAAAATAAAGAGCCAAGATTAATACAGTTCGTGGCAGAGAGCACAACTCCTTTTATCCCGAACGAATTTACTTCTAACCTTTAATTAATAAAAACACCGGCCACGCTCCGCGAAACAGCCTCGAGGTCACGAATATAAGTATTACGCAAGAGTTTTTGCTTGTACACACCTGAGCGCTCCGATTTTCTACATATGTTTCAGATACATAAATTCACGCACGATAATTAGCCTCCTATCAAATTTATTACAATCACATGCCCTCTGGTGGCCGAAATTTCGAATTCAACAACATTTTCAGGTTAGGATGCAATATTTTTCTTGTGGTTAGAATAATGACATTTTAGAGGTTAGAATTTGATATTTGTCCTCGAGAGAAGATTTTAGGCGAAATAAAGTCAATGGATTAACGATTTACGAGTACATGAATTGGTGCGTGATTTATCGCCGAGTAAACCATCCTTAACTAAATCGACTTGTTATAGTTAAAGTTGTAGGGTAGACTGGAGGGTCGAGCAGTGGTTACCGGTGTGAAATGTTCCCATGGGGGGTCCTGCGCCCCGAGGCGCCTCCCTCATGGCCGGTGCCGGGCAATATGTTCGTCTTTTATTGCGTCGCTTGGACATTCCAAATTAAACTTGTCATTCCGCTGGACAAGAATGCTGCGAAAAATTGTATATCTGCAAAAGTTGACACTCGGCTAATTAGCAGATAGCGTCAGACGAGGCTGCAACAATGGCGCATTATCAGGCCGCACGACAAAAGTATAGTTTGCACGTCGAACATTTTGCGCGCTATGCAAATGTTCCGCAGAAGGCGAGTCCTAATCACAGAGAGAGCACGGACATAAATCTTCGAGCTGTGTCATTCTTGTATCACAACTCACGTGATAATAACATCCTAGCGCTGCGATCTACGCTGTTATTTAGGAACACTTCTAGCCCCCGGCTATCGCACTTCTGCCTTGGCTCGTGTTTGACTGTCAATTAATTTTTGCATGTCAAAGAGGTAAAAGAACGCGAAATTTTAAGCGGCATTCAATTGTTATTCAGACTGTAGCATGCACACCGTTTGTATTCAATTTTTTGTAGGTTAGGAATTGTTGTTGTTTTTCGCGAACCTTGGTAGTTTTGTTTTCCGAAGAGATAAACTTGGATTGACGGTAGTTTGAACGCGACTGAGATTGGGGAGAACAAAAGTGGAAATAAATTTGAGCCGATAGGCGAAATTATAATAACGGCTGCCGTACGATCGAGGGTGACGGGATTTGTAAGCTGTCAAGGGAAGTAGAGTATCAGTGACAAAGTCACCCTCAAGTATCGGGATTAAAGATTAAATAACCAGCATCCCACCAAACCCTAAGTCAACCACCCTTCGGTACTCGCTTTGACTTTTTCGCTCTATCTATGAATACTTACACATATGCTTATCAACACGTGTGAAAGTGCCATAATTATTTTGATTCGGAACCAATGAAAACAATCAGGGTATTTAACCTATTTTGGTTAGTTCCACCAATCGGTAGGTATTTTTTTCTGATTTGCATGAAACCTAACCTATACTAAAAAGTCACACAAACCATTTATTTTCCTGGAACCTAACCAAACCTGAATTATCACACGAACCATTATAGACCTTGCAAAAAAATGATATCACACAGATTACGGTGAATTTCCATGAATTTCCCAATGAAAACTTGCCTAAAAATGGTTGACAAGAAAAATTGATTGTAAATTGAAACAAAACCTTACATCAGATAACTGTTATCGTTAGTATCATGTGTTAACGACAAGCTTTCAGAGTAAATAGCAAAACACGTGATCAAGCTGAGCGTCAATATACGTTCCGCTTTTGACGACCAAGGAAAGATATCTGTCCGATCGGAAATTACCATAAATGAGGTAAGGTGTGCCTGCGACGCGAGACAAACGGATCATCAGTGTGTCCGAAAATTTTAATCTCTTCATAATCATCGACCGGCGTAAAATTCTTCCTTCTTTTTTTGACGCATCTGTTTCCTGTGTATCACTTCTGACAAACTTGTGCACGCAAAACTTAATCATACTCTCATGCAAATTTGTAACCCCAGAAGGAAAGTAATTATTTGTTTATCATTGCATCGTTCGTCAATAATCTGCACTTTTTTCACCACCTCAAGGATAATATTATCAATTGAGAATTGAAAATTTTTATTCATGACATGAGATTGAATAAGTCAAGATTTAGGAGCTAGGGACGAACGATTTTGAAAGAGTTTAAGTGTTTTTAGGTTGGATGACTTATTTTTATTGGTCCGAATTGTGTTGTGGGCCACTCGAAATTGGTCGGGTCGATTAGTATTCGCAATGCGCTTGCATCACCTGCCCTTCGTGAGGCAAAGCAACGATGACCGCTGGGAGCTAATTTGTTGTCCGTTACGTTGCATTTTTGTGATCTAATTAAAAGCAGTAAAGTCAAAAAACGAAGGGCCAAAGACGTTGAACATTTTACAGCCCTCAGTGCTGTCTTTGAGTAATAAATGACTCTTATTCATTAGGCATTCTGCTGCATGTGGCGTTATCTTGATTTCGACATCATTTGTTCGAATGTGTAATTTAAATGAGTTCAAAAAGCAAACGATATCAGGATCACATTAAATCATTAAAATGGAGTGTACGTTAAACCAGATCGGCCTCTACGTGTTGCCACAACGTCGGCGGGCATAAAAAATTGCCTTGAAGAATGCATCCAGCGCACGCAATTGCAAAGAGCAAATATTTCAGTAAATATGTTAATCCTGTTATCGTAGCCACGTGTCATGGGAACACCGTGGTACAAAATCTTTAGCAATATTGGCAACGGTGACTGGCTGCGAGAGCTGCAAATCCCATTTGATCCGCTGACATAAAACAAACACGCCCGCCATTCATGCAACGTTTGCTCTTAGATTCTCACGCAGATTTCATATTAGGCGAGATCAAGAAGTGCGTTATGACCAGCCGTGAGGGTGCAAACTTCTAGGCTAATTCTTCTCTAATATCTAAATTTATGGACGGATTCTGATAAGCTCTTTTATTTGCGATAACCTTTTCCTATGAAAATAACTTATAAACATGTAAAATCACACCTTAATTGCAATCTGAAAACATTATAAATTTATCAAATCTGTCTGGTATTGTAGAAAATATTTAAATTTAATTGATATGAAATTTACAACTGTTTCTATTGTGTAACTTTGGTGTATAGGCATAATGAACTTTTTCTGTTTAACAATTCATCTACATATTTTATACATTTGTAATATCTAATTGGTGTGCTGGTAAGAATTTTCCTTTTGTCAGCTAGTAATTAAAAACGGTAAAACTCAAAAGGTATGAAAAAAACAGATTTTAGTAGTGCCTATTTTCATAAGACAGTTGTAAAAAAAATAGTTAACGTGATGATATGAAATAAGGAAATTGAATATTAGTTATTGAAGAAGGTCATCGCTGGCAAAGATATCTAGGTCTCATTATCTGGAGTTGATGAAACAGGCGACGTTTTGGGATGTTCATTTCCCATGTCGCGTAACAATAAGAAACCTCGTGGTGTGTCAAAGCGTCATGACGAAGTGCTATTTATTCGAGCGAACCCTACGTTTAGCAATGCAGTTCGTGGTCTGTCTGTCTATTAAATGCGGTCGTGACTGCCGAACTGAGAGTAAAGTGGCAACAAACAGTCCGCAGCGCACTTATCAGAATGGCAATGCGAGGGTTTGGTTCGTGCCATTGTGCAAGGCATTACTTTTATTTCGCGACATTGAAGAGCCCTCTTCAATCTCCAACTCTGATCGTGAATAAATTGTCGGCAATGCGTGTGAGCACGCATTAAACAGTCTCGATGGTCTTCGAGTCGCTCCGAAAAGGCGGCCCTTAAAATGTACTCTCGCGTTTCTCTCTTAACAATGCCACACGTTTGCTAATTTGAAACCCCTTGTAAACGAAAAGCGCCTTAAAATAGCAAACGTGCAGATAACCATCGCTTCCAAGATTCATGCCCAGCATCTATAATAATCATTGTCGCAAAGCGAAACTCTCGAATGTTACTTAAAGTTGTTTTTTTTCCACAATTGGAATAATTAGAACAGTTGTAGAACATATTGGAACATGTTTTGCATTGAAATGGAAAAAATTGATGCTGAAGATGGCCTATTGAACGTGAGTTGATGTTATCGGCGAATCGATTTCAAGCATAAAGCTCCTTCAATTTAGATAAACTCCCACATCCGGTACGAACCCAAAGTCTTTATGAGGAACAGCTCGGGGCCAAGCACTGCTACTAAATACAATGATGCTAACAAATTGATGAGTTCATAAATAAGTAATGTGATCCACGACAACCCTTTCTGATTTAAACTTTAGAAAAGGGATCGCGTCGTGTGAATGCTTTGTACAGTTATTCATCTCAAATCCCTGTCAAATCTTGATACAATAAATATATCGTTCCAAAACTATATCCCACAAGTTGGTTTATCAGAGGTTTTATCAAACCTCCCATGCATCATCCTTCCTTCCTGTTTTTATTTTTATGGTTTATTTTATTTTTTATCGTCGCAGAGAGGCGAAAACCGAAATACATATTTGGCGTTAAGTCATGTCTAACTTTTTGAAAGCTCCTGAACAATGGCAAAAACTTTACTGACAGCAGACACACTGCTGTATAAAACGTCACCCGCCCCATGTACCTTTTCAATAGATGAAAGACAGCGGTGTTACGACATCACATTTGATACTCATGAGAAATTCTTATTGGTAAATTACCTCATGCAAATTTTAAAATTGTCCAAGCTTCACATTCTTGACAACCAACAAATTTAAACAAATTCAGTAAATAAACTCGTTTCTTCAAATTTAAAGATTTCACCAAACAGAATTTATTAATAATCAAGAACGTTATTTTTAAATCAATAATATTTGAATGGAACTTTAAAATCATGATAAATAGAAAACGATCTTCTCTTACACACAATTCAAAATTTATTACCAGAAGATTAATTTTCTTATTCCCTTACGCCAATAACTTTTCTCACCGAAAAATGAGAAAAAAATCATTCGAACGTATTTTTGTAGTTCAAATAAAAGGGGTTATTTGAAATTTAAACATCCATCATACGACGTCCGCGCCGCCCATACACACTCCATAACTACCCTTTACTTGGCACGCGTCGTCGTAACGCACGGTTAAGGTCGCTTTAAACTCAACCGCCCTAAAAACGTAACATCAGCACGGCCCGTTTTATTCGCTCGACTAATCACGCAATAAACAATCAAGTCGGACGATCGTGCATGGATTCCACGAAGCGTTGTTAAAACGAAGCACAAAGTTTACGCTGGCAATAAATCGTTGAAATACTTGTAATGTGATTTCTGCCATTTTCCGCGGCCGAGGTGTTGAAATAATGCAAAAAGTGTAATGCGATGGGATCGCGCGAGATCAAGCTGATACACCCATGGCCGCCGGCACGTAGTTCAGTTCCTCTTCCTCCTGCGTTCTTATAACATCGAGTACTCCAGTGAAAATACGAAATCACTATCTTTACATCTCAGGTACTCGTAAAAATTTTCACAAGCTTCATATCTGCTCAGCCCACCTGTTTACCCCAATATGGCATTACCGGCGGAGAAACATGCAGCGTGCTTACGTATGGTAATATGAAATCAACCAACTTGGCAGTAATCGCACTCACGCTTAAACTATCGGCAAAACCACGTCTATGAAAACTCGTGGCTGCGATAATTCTTATTTATTCCCAATGCCGGCGATAAGATCCAATAAGAATGCTGAGACCTTTGTTTATAAACAAGCAAAGGTCATCGACTATGTTGACAAAGTCTTTTGTTTTGATTGCGCAAAAAATATGATAAACACTTCGTTATTTCTTTTGTGTTTTCAAAACAAACGTATGTAAACAATCAAAGGTCACCGTGGGACGTTGACGTTTCTTTGTTTTGAAACGAAATTTATAATTCGCTGCTTGATGTTACGTTTATGTTTCCTCTATCAGTATCTTGGTCGGAAACGAAGTCATATAATATCGGGGACTAAATTAAGCTAATAGCGGAAAACTAGATAATAACAAACCGGCATCAATGGCGGTACATAAGCGTACAAGTTGGCAATGCTGACGAGTTTAACCTAACTCTTAGATCTTGCTATCTGCGGTGGAGTGAGCGATCGTCTTTTGGTTTGGCTAACGTACTACCGGCCTAGGTTCTCGTTTCTCGAGAACCGGAAATTACGTCTGGGGCTCCATCTCCGGTGGTGCGCCTTGCGAAATCGCATAGGAGCGGCGTTAGCAGGAGGGACGCCCCGAGAAGAACGAGAGAGAGTTTGCATCGTGGATCGGAGTCCCAAGTTATTCAAGCGGCGCACAACTAGAACTTGTGTTCGTAACAATAACGTCGCAACTGAAACTGGGTACTTTTGCAGATAACGCAAATCTCAATACAAGATGCCGCGCAGTTTTCATTTCGCAACCATATTTTACGAACGCCAGTGATGGATCGAGTACACTCGCCGGCATTGCCGAGCGCGATAAACGGACTTTGATTTGCTTATCTCGCCGCGAAAACAGGATTCACGGCATTATCCATCTCATTTCTGCAAATGACAAAATGTCTGGACTTGGGAAGAACGCTCAACACTGCTTACCCAGGAAATAATCCGCATCTTGAAATATATTCGAAATGGAGTCAATATTGGCTCGAAATTTGCTCAAAAACTCGTCAGTGTGAAAAGCAGTTTTTATGAGTACACTGGAAAAAAGAAACAAGCCTGTTTGCTTGCTTATCAAGCAGCTTCTGCTTTCTTGGGAAAACACCCTGAAGTTAGCAACTGTTACAGGTTATGAGGAAGCAGATTCTGCTCAGTGTAGTGTAAAATTTAAAACATTTGTTGGTCATAAGATTCGAGCCCAAGACCAGATCATAAAGCTCGTGTTTTATTTCATAACATTTGTAATTCAGCATCTGCTGTTTGCGAAAAGTTTTGAATCGACCCATTTTTGTCGTAAGAAAGACAAAATAAAAAGCGCATTTTTCATTGATTGGACTTTTGTATCTCGGGTAGAGCGCAGTAGTCGGTTGTGATGCAGTGTACGAAAAGTTTGTGGAGTGAGCCGTGACCGTCGACGGTGGTGTTTCGAGACTGCATTTCCGGATCGTGCTGTATTAGCAAAACGATAAATCGCAAAGCTGATGGGAGGAGGGGAAGGGTAGCCGCACGAAGATTGTAACAGCAGCAGCGACGGCAAAGTCATTTCCTTCGCAGCAAGTAGCAAGTTAGAGGAGAGCAACATCGGCGACTCCTCTGCGAGGGTAATAAAGCCATCTTGCGAGCAGCCCGCCCTCAGGAGGTGGTCGGATAGCGATCTATACTGCACCCTTCTCGACGTTGCTTGGCAACCACTCAACCCTGTTCAGCGACCCTGCTCCACTGCCTCTTCCGCTCCTCTTCTTCCTCATCCTCCGGCGTTCGCTTCCACCTCCACGACCCCGCAGCAGAGATTGCGCCCTTATCTCGTCAGATACCATCCCTTTGCTTCGTGCACGACATCCTCACCCACCACACAACTTTCGCCCGGCATTGACAGCACTCTTCTCTCCCGCGCGAGCTTTATCTGCTCTTCCTTCTTTGCTGATTCGATCCATTGCAATAAAATTACCTAGTCGCCCCTCGCACGTCTCCTCTTTGACGGCTTCAGCATCGCGCTCAGATAGCGCGCAGCAATCCGAATCTGTCGTTATGCCGAGGGACACCTTCGCGCACACAAGACTCGATGCAAAATCGATGCGAATGATGAATCGCCGCCGCGACGGAAACACGAATTAGTTTTCTCATCGCGAACTTCTACCCCGTCTGGCGCAAGTTTGTTGCCGTCCCTCGTTGCAAAGTTATGTTTACAAATTCACGCTTGGCCGATAAATTCCCTCGGACGTGCAATTATTTTTAAGCTCTCGGCGTTCTGCAGAGGAAAAAAAAGTGGAGCGCAGTATATCAAACCGGCGGAACAAAAAGTTGGCCGATTCGTATCTACGGCGGCGCTTAAAATGGCGGACGGGGGCTTTCCCGCAAAAAAGAGCAAGCCGGCGTTTTCCTGGATTTTCCGCGGGCGCATAAATCAAAATCCCGGCTGCGCAATCCAATTTACGCAGCCTGCAGGAGATCCTTGCTCGATGTTCTCGGCTCCTTCGAGCTTTCGGTGTGTCTCCCTCCGTCGAACGCTCAGGCCTTTGATTTGGACCTTCTCTTTCTCCAACCCCTGTTCTTAGAGAAAGCAAAGCCGCCGAACTGATAACGGTTTGATGTATGTCCCAGTGACGTCACTGGTTGAGGGGAGGCCTATCCCAACCCACCTTCACGAACACCAAGAACAGATTACACAAATCGATAGAATTACGAACAAAGGAGACCACTGGAGAATGTCGCTCACGAAGCGCGCTTGCGCCTGACGTTTTCGTGTAATCATGCGGCGAAACGTGAAACGAGCTGTATCAAAGATCGTTATCCAGATGAAGCTACCGGCCGCCACGTTTCATGGCGCTTTTCCAAATTCAATAAATAGGCCTTGCCACTTTTTAAACCCTCCTCTACCTATAAATCTCAAGTCGCAAAATTATAATTATTCATTTCGATCCTACTAGTCGTTTCAGAATCAATGAAAATAACATATTTGCTCGAGAGTGGTGTTGTCCTGATCAACTATTTGAATCATTCCACATTTATTAGTTGCACATCTGAAACTTTTAAATCTAAAACTTTTTCAAACGCATTTTCTACTTAGATATTATTATTATTATTTTGGTTTATAGTATATTTTTTTTATTACGAATCGCAGCTAGTCTCCCTTGTTGACAAGATCATTTTCTTGTTTCTTACAGGCTGGTTGACACACCTGCCTTGTCGGCAATCCCACGCCTTGTTTCGCATTCGACTTGTTCTAACATTTTTATTCGATTCGAGTAAACGCCGTAAAAGTGTATACAATCGTGATTACATTAATTAAGCAAATGAAAAAAATGAGAAACAATTTTATTCTACTATCAGCAAAAAAAAATTATGATAGGTAAACGTGCGGAACAGTTTTGCAAGGATTCGCGTGTTATACCAAGAGGGAATTCTTGCAATGCCTGCACGATATTTATTTGTCGTATGTACGCCGAGAATGTAAGCGCAAAATTCTCGGAAGAATTTTTGTCAAAAATGATAGCTCGGCGAGGATTTCAAAAGGTACAAACATTCTCTGTCTACACTACAGATAAACGCATGACGAGGATCAAGTACCTAGCTTTCGAGACGTCCCTTTTGATTCACATCTGATTCAACTTTTTTTTTTACATTTTGTACGCTCAATTCTCAACTACAGAGCACGAGTTATTCAGCAGATCGCTTATCAATTTTATTAATCCAAATACAAATATCGTTTATAATTATCGTCGGGTTAATGTACCTCGTCAAAATTCAAAGAGTATAATTCAAGCTTAGAATTATGTAAATTTGTCATAAATAAGCATAAGTTTACACTGATTCATCAAAGTCTTAGTCAATTCATAAGATGACCGGCGTACTGATAAGCGATCCCGTGAGGGCTATGCCATATTGTATTGGAAAACGGCGAATGGAATCACGCGAGCTGCCGAGTCGCTTTGCATGCGTGGAATAATACATCAGACTTCGTCAGGGATTAATTTGATCGATGCTTTGCGTACGTAATCAGGTTTGGCTTTTGCGAGTATGCTTAACTGCTGCTGGTTTTACGTATCGCGAGTTTGATAAACGAATTTAAAACGAGCATGCAAGTACGCAAAACTGGTCATTTAGCTTTTCTTCAATTTCGAGGGCGACAATTTGCACGCTAAGTACCGTGTAAAGAGGTAATTACTTATCCTGATTACCATATTTAAATGAAAATATATATTTGAATTATACCTCCCATGATAGAGCATGAGTTATAACGAGCTTGTATGTTTTATAACAAATTTTAAATAATCTTCCAATCTCAATTCCGAATAATCCAAATTCTCTTTGGATTAGTCTATAAAATCTGAATCTTTCAAAGCACGTATTTGAGGCTGAAGCTTTTATGCGCTATCTTTTCGACGTGAATTCTTTATTTTAAGGTTCATCAATGAACAATTCCAGGGGCTTTTTATACTTTATTTTTATAGTCGTTCGTATCGAAATGTGAGGACAGCGAGTGCACAATTTAACGACGAATTACGTCTTTACGACTTTCTCTTATAGTCTTACACTTTGCTTTCTTCTTGGCCAATCGTATTTTTTCTATTTACGAGTTCTGAAATTCATGACCACCGTTGAATTCGGCATACACATCCTTGTCATTTCGAAAGTACAAGTAAATCAGCAACTAATTTCCTGTCCCGTATTCATGTCCTCTCTTTCACCCCGACTTTGATATAATGAAATTTTCATATTCTGTTTGAAAAAGCGTAGATTCAATCTCCCGTTGCTGCAAAATGTATGGACTTTTTCTTAACTTTTCTTCCTCCCAACATGTAATTTGACTTTCAAGTTAAAATGGCGTCATCGAGGGATAAGACCCTTCGTCTCGTTCAAACTCTCAACGCAAGATATAAAAATTTAATTCCTGCGATGGAGAGAGAATGACGTGCTAGCAACGCCGTGGGCTCTTTGGCGACTTTCTTTTAGATTCACCCCTTCCACAATTTCTTTGACCCCACGGTTTCCACAGACTGTCTTTTCATTCATCTTCATGAACTCATCCTCTTCGATTTACTTTTCTTTATCATAAAAGATGACTCAGCTCTGAGTTGCGAAAAAATATTTGCAACCTTCTTTGAGTCTCAAGACCACTTTGCAAATCGAGTATGATTTTTATTCTGAAAATTAATATTTACAATTATATTTAGTTCAAAATTTGATTATAGAATGTTTGAGGTAACGACATTTCAATACTCCAGTGTCACGATAAAACGACCTATTATCTTTGTTGCAACGACGTGGACTGTCTGAAAAAGTTACAGTTACGAAGTGTCGCCAGCGATTCTTGTTCTTTGTCTATGTCGACGTCATAACAGTACATCATCCATCGATGAACACGAGGAATTTAAAAAGTCACAATCCATCAATTTCATATGACAAATCCGATGGCTCTGTTTGATGATTGAGTTCGTGTCAATTAAAATATGACTTTAAAATATTTTGACCCGCGTTCGTGTTGAATTCGTCGAAACTGGAGTCTGCGGGTTTGAAAAGTGTTGAGCAAAAAGACGTCTGGACTGGCACGCATCGAAGAAATGTTGATGGTAGTTCGTCGGAAACATTGGTAGATTTCCAAGTTAGTTTCTTTGTTATCAAAGATCGTTCGTGTCTCGAAGTGCACGAAGAGCACAGGTCAGGACAGAGGAGCTTCATAGTAAAACCAAAGAGACTACGAGCTGAGTGCTCGCAAGATGAAGGCACAGCTTTGTAGAAGGATATCACTAAGCAGAAATCAGTGACTGGGTGGCGCCTCCGCTTCTTTCTTGTCATTTTGTTTTTGCGTGTTTCACCCATGACTCCTCTAATACTATCATCGACATCACACTTTGGCAGATGCTCCGTCCCGAGCTTTACCCGGCTTTGCCATCCGTCAAACTCCAAATTTGTACTAATGAGTGGCACGCATCATTGGCTGCTCTTCATCTTTGTCCAAATGTATATAGTCTCTGCACAGTTGTCCCTTTGAGTTCAAATTTGAGAGCATAATAACGCCTAGCACGCGTCTACCAGTCGCGAACAATTAAGTTTATTGCTTAGATCTGAATGGCAGCGTTGACAGCGAGGCTTATAAAGACGTTGGCGACGGGGACCACTCACGTCGTACGAGGAAGCTACTTTGCTTTTTGCCCCGAATTTAATTGACCGTGTCTTTGCTCGGGACCCGACGATATGAGTTACGAGGCGCCGTTCAATGTTTAAAGCACCGTTTTTGGATCTCGTACAGTCTCTGAAAATCATTTAACGTTTGAATTATTTCGAATGGAAAATTTATAAAAACAACTACAAAGTTGTATTTAAAAGTTGGAGTTTTGTCACTGATATTTTTTAAAATTTGTTTGCTATCTTTTGATTTGATTGGGTTGGTTTCTTTGAAGTGGAGAGTTAATTAATCTGAAGAGCTCTGAAAGAAGATCCTATGCATACTTCATGTTTTTTTGCGAAATGAATCTTTTTTACGATATGAAATGAAAGATTTGAACTTAATGGATTATGGATAGCTTTCAACAAAGATCCCAGATTCGCGATTTTCAAAATATCAAATGTAATTGAAAATTTCAATTCGGAGATTGAACTGATTCTTGATTAACGTAATTAACCTAAAATCTAAGTCAGAACTTGTAATCCTGATGGAACTTTGAAAAATAAGTGATAGCGCTTTTGATATGTATTTTTTTTCATTTGATACTTATGATTACGTTAAATTGCTTACTCGTCTTCTTCAATTTCAGGTCAATGTGAAAAAGCAATCCGATTTTTTTTAAACAAAATCTAAAGTTGTAAATTGAATAAAAAGATAATTAAACAATCAACATTTCATTTCAACTTTTAATGATTATGACGAACTAAATTCTTTTCATTGATATTGTTATAATCTTATAATAAAATGTTAAACAATTTATAGTGTGTTATATATTTACCAATTTATTTGTCTTTGTTGTGCAATAAAAAGCTCGTTATTACAAATCGCTCTTCATAACTTCCTTCATTGTCTCTCTGTAAAAATCGTTACATCTAGATGGCAGCACCACATGGCTCATCAATCTCAATACCGAGTTTGAATTCCATATCACAAAAAAAAATAATCGAAACTATTAAATTTAGTCATCGAAAATTTAGAAATAAAATTTTTGGGGTTAATTTTGAAGTTGGATAAATTTTGAATGTTAAATTGTTCATTTCAAAACTATTTTTTTTTCAATTTTGTGTTCGAACTTTCCCGCGCAAATTTTGCACTCAGCCATGCGCAGTGATGTAAACATTTTAACAACGTAATAACAAAATGTTGCAACTAGATATAAAAACTATATAAACAAAACGTTAAAGCACAAATGGTCGGTGAAATAATTCATTTTTACTAAAAGTTGCACGATTAAAAGCGCAAAAATGTCGGAAACAACAGAACCTGTCAAAATCGAGCCCACCGAATTTCGTAAGCCCGCGAAAACAGAAAAGCCAGTGCCGCGCAAGAAGACCATAGAGCAGCTGTGTGGCGCAATGGATCTCTTCGCATCACCAAAACGTCAAAAATTAGACGGTAAGAATTTTCCCTCCATTTGCAAAAAATCACACAAACCTTTAAATAAACTTTGTTTTCTCTCCTTTACAACTCCCTCATTGTTTACATCTAGAAATGAATCACCTCCGGCTTTGAATTCTCGATAGAAAACCAAGATGAAAAGATTGGCGTCGGATATGAAAACGGTTATTTCATCAAGAAATAAGTTACAAAATTATAACAAACTCAAAATAAGGTCATGTTGGATCGTCGGACAAATGAAAACATTTTTGATTTGTTCTTTTGGAATGAAAATACTCAAAAAAAGATGTTTTGGCGTGAACCTAACCTCAAAATTGCTTTGTTTACAGTCATTGTTGACAAGGTATTTCTTAAAATTTGATTTCTTCATTACCGTGTGCGTTTATTAAATTTGTTTTATTTATCGCTCGCATTATTTCAATAAACCTAACATCAAATTTTTCGTTCAAAAATTTGATTTTTGCTATAATATTACTACAATTTGTTTTATTTGTTTTTATTTGTACCATAATTTGTAAAAAAATGTCTTACCCTCAATAAATTTAGATACAAAGATACGCCATTCCTTATTTATTTATTTATACACAATTTTTTTTTATAAATTGTTTGTATTTACAGAATTAGAAGTGACAGGCGTGTCAAGAAGCGGCAGAGTACGAAAAAAATCGTCAAAACTGGTAGACTTTGAGTCGCCAGACGATATCACAGAAACGAAACAAAAACGACAACAAAAAGCTCAACAGATTCACGCACAGCAACTGCTAGAACGGTTCGAGCAGCAGCAACTGCAGGCCCAGCCAGCACCAATTGTGGAACCCTCTCCCGCACCTGTGCAAAATGCCAGTCCGAAAAAAAGTTCGCCAGCACAACAACGAGTCAAATCAGAAATCCTCTCTGATGATGTTCCTTCGGAATCCGGGTCGGATTCCGAGGAGGGAAACGGGCTGAATGAGGAGGAAAATTTCAGCGTGGATTCTGCGAGTGATGATGAAATTGATCCCTTGATGATCGACGAGGGCCAAACAGGTTTCAGAAGGTTGGAACCACCTGAACAAGAAACTCCCTCGCAGGCACAAAGTTTGTACATGTTGGAAAAGTGCAAGAAAAAATTAATCATCAAGGATGGAAAAGTCATTGGAAAAATGAAGGCTCAAAGAAAAGATAAAGGAGTAAGATGAATTTTAATTCAATTTTGTTCAGTTAGAAATGTTTGAATTTAGAATCCGAGCTCTGAAGAACAAATGAAAATCAATGATTGTATTTTTGGTATTAACCTTCGAATGTTTTTTAAAGCGAACTCGGTTTACTGCTTACATGCTGTGGGCGAAAGAAGTGAGACAAGATCTGTTAGAAAAATGTCCTTATATGGGTAAGAAATTGTAATATAAGAGTAGGTTAAAGTAATGAAATGTTATCGATTAATTTTTGTTTTGTTTCAAATAGATTTTGCTGCAATATCTAAAAGACTGGGTGAACTTTGGGCAACGGTGCCAAACATAGAGAAGTATAACTGGCGACGTAGAGCCAAACGACTTGCAGCTAAACCTCCATCTCCTGGCAAGGAAGAAAATATTTGGAAAATGCCTCCTCCAGGATCGCGTAAAAAGTTCATCAACAGAAGTGGTAAACAAACAAAAATAAATGGATGTTCTACAAATTCAATTAATAACAAAATTAGAACTATATTGATGAATAAAAATTGTTTTCAAATTAGGTGGAAATGTTGAAAAGCCACCGAAGACCAGAAAGACAATCCAGTTAGGTGTTCCAAGCATGGTGGGCAATCTGTCAATATCTCCACCGGTGAAAAAAGAGTCGCCAGATTCAGTAGGTGGTGTGTACAAAGTTGTGGGTACTCAACCGATCGACGTTGCTGCACATCTAAAGTTGTTGGGCGAAAGTCTGACGATAATTGGCGAGAGGCTGAAAGAGCACGAGGGTCAGATCGCGGTATCCGGGACACTCTCGGTGCTGCTGGACTCTCTTATCTGTGCCTTAGGTCCGCTACTCTGCCTCACTCAGCAAGTGCCCGGCACGGACGGCGCTAAACCAGAGACCCTCTCGCAGATGCTCGATAACATCGCTTATATCATGCCCGGACTCTAACTTTGTTTTTGTGATAAGCTGTTAAGATTCATAATTTTAGTTATGCTAAAATATAGAAACGAATTCAACTTTCTCTTTTTGTTTGTCAGAATTGACACACCGTCTTGTGATTGCAAAGGAACTTTGAAATGATATCAAATTAAAAAATAAACACTGACTTGAATGAAGGTACGTCAATTCTGATCGTCATCGAAGAGTGTATATTTTTGTCTTCTGTTCATTTATTTTTCTTCATTCTGTTCGATTCAGTTGCGTTCTAATGATGCTGTGCAATGCGTGAAATACAAGTGAAGTGTATAAAAAATATATCTTTTTATTGACAAACAGTACAGAGGTGGTCATTTTCATTTTGACGAATGTTAATTAATTAGAAATAGTATTTCAGAAAGCGGTTTCTCAAGTCTGATGTTGCTGGGGTAGGATCGGTGGACAGGTGCAGAAGAGATTCTTGTCGCCATAGATGTCGTCTATTCTGCCAACACTCGGCCAGATTTTCCTGTTATCTCGTACAAAATCCTGCAACAAATTTGGTTTAGCCAATTGGTCGATATTAGATACAATTGTTATTAATTAAGACGAAATAATTAAGACGAAAATTTTACTATTGGAAAAGCGGCAAGTTCCCTGGAATATGGTCGATTCCATTCCTGACCAACGAGAATTTCCTGAGTGTGTGGCGACATCTTCAACGGGTTAATACTGATATCCATCTTTCCACTTTCAATATCTGCAATCTCTTTTCTGATAGCTGCAAACAATTTTGAATAAACTCATTATTCACCAAATATCAAACTTATGTATTTAAAAACGTCGCAAAAATGCACAATTGTAACTCACAAATAAGAGCATCGCAAAATCTGTCCAACTCCTCCTTGTCTTCAGACTCCGTCGGTTCAATCATAAGAGTTCCTGGAACAGGCCAGCTCATGGTTGGAGCATGGAAACCATAATCCATGAGCCGTTTAGCGATGTCCACAGCCTCGATATTCGCACTTTTCTTCAGGTCTCTGATATCCAAAATAAACTCGTGAGCAACCAGACCAGTCTTTCCTTTATAAAGTGTCTTATAATATTTCTCCAGTCTTTTGCTCATGTAGTTGGCATTCAAGATCGCTACTTGGGTAGCCTTGCGAAGTCCTCTAGGACCCATCATTTTGATATATGCCCAGGAAATTGGCAGAATTGCCGACGAACCGTAAGGGGCTGCTGAAACTGCTCCTAATCCTTCTGTTATCTGGGACTTTCCTGTTTGGATGTCAATCAGTGGATGTTTTGGAAGGAATGGAGCCAGATGTTTTTTCCTAAAATAATTTCAAATTGTTGATACTGCTGTTATTCTTTTAAAATAGACCGAAATTGCTTTTTTATTTTTTAAACAAAAAGAGTTTGAACTCATTTTCAAACACAAAAATAATTACACTCCAATCGGACCCATCCCTGGTCCACCTCCTCCATGAGGGATACAAAAGGTTTTGTGCAGATTCAGATGAGACACATCGCTTCCATAATCTCCTGGTCTACACAGTCCAACTTGAGCATTCATATTTGCTCCATCCAAGTACACCTGACCCCCAGCTTCATGAACAAACTAAAACAACATTTTTTCAAATGATCCTCTACTGAGATATACAAATGAAATGAAAAATTGAACTAACTGAAAATTGCATTACCTGGCAAACGTCTCCAATGGTCTCTTCAAAAACCCCATTAGTAGAAGGATAAGTGATCATGAGACAAGAAAGTTTATTCCTGTACTTGTCAACCATCTCTCTCAGATGGCTAATGTCAACCGAACCATCCTTTTTAACAAAGATCGGTTCCACCTGCATACCAGCCATCTGGGCAGAGGCAGGGTTGGTTCCATGAGCAGAGGTGGGAATCAGACAAACCTGCCTGTCTCCATCCCCTTTAGACTCGTGGTAACACTGGATAGCTCGAAGACCAGCGTACTCCCCCTGGGCTCCACTGTTTGGTTGGAAACTGATATTGTCATAGCCCGTGACTGCACAGAGGTCTTTTTCCAGTTCCGAAAACAGTTGCTGGTAACCTTTCGTCTGGTTCGCTGGCGCGAAAGGGTGGATGTCTGTGAACCCTTTGAAACTACAAGGTATCATCTCTGTGGTAGAATTCAGTTTCATGGTACAAGAACCCTTGGAACCAACAAACAGAAATGTTATTTCTCGAAGTTTGGAAAATTTCCTAACCGAGGTTGAAAGTTTGAGGTTTTCTTACTCACCAGGGGTATCATACTGTGCACCAAGGACACATCTTTGTTCTCCAGATGTTTCATATACCTAACGATCCTAGTCTCCGAGTGGTGCAAGTTGAAAATAGGGTGTTGAAGGTACGGAGAAGTTCTTCTAAATTCAGAATTCTCCAAGAAGTGTCTTTCCACGTTTGCTTTCTCCACCACATCCTTGACTGTTGCATCAGTGCCAAACACCTTAAAGAGATCGTTGACGTCTTCTAAAGTAGTAGTCTCATCCAAGGACACACCGATACTTCCATCCTCGTTGTACCTCAGGTTGATCTTCTCATCCCTAGCCCTGGTTTTGATATCCTCCAAGTTGTTTACAGGAGAGACCGTTATGGTATCAAAAAACTTTTCACTCTCGAGTTTACACCTCGAACCAACAAGGCCAGCAGCCAGGACGCAAGTCATCTTGTGTACTCTGCTGGCAATTTTTCTGATTCCTTCAGGACCGTGGTAGACGGCGTACATGGCTGACATGTTGGCTAGGAGGGCCTGGGCGGTGCAGATGTTGCTGGTAGCTTTGTCCCTTCTGATGTGCTGCTCCCTGGTTTGTAGGGCTAGTCTGTAAGCCTTTTTTCCATGAGTGTCTTTGGATACTCCAATCATCCGACCAGGCATCAGCCGCACCAGGGCAGACCTGCAGGCAAAGAAACCAGCGTGGGGACCTCCGTAACCCAAAGGTACACCGAACCTTTGAGATGTTCCTATACAGACGTCCACTCCGAATTCACTCGGCGGTTTCAAGAGGGCTAGGGATAGAAGGTCAGAAGCTGCACAGACCAGGGTCTGAAATAGTTTTTTAGAGATAAATACTTGTTGAACAAAAAAGTAAAAATTAAAGTTTGTAAATTGTTAGTAGTTGTAATATACTTAGGGAAAAAATTTACCCCATCGTTATGTGCGTTTTTGACGACCTCAGAAAAATCATAAATAGAACCAGTGGTATCAGGATACTGCAGAAGAATCCCAGCGATGTCCTTTTTTTTGGTATCGACTTTAAAAACATCACCAACCTCGAGACTGAGGCCTAAAGAAGAAGCCCTGGTGGCAATCACACTGATAGTCTGCGGGTGGACTTTGTCGGATACAAACAACTTTGTTCGTTTGTTGTGTCTGTGCGACAAAGCAAGGGCTTCTGCTGCTGCAGTGCTCTCGTCGAGAAGAGAAGCGTTTGCGACTTCCATTCCGGTCAGGTCGGTGATTAAGGTCTGGTAATTCAGCAGTGATTCTAGTCGGCCTTGAGATATTTCTGGTTGGTATGGGGTGTATTGAGTCGTCCTAAAAATTCAAAAAAATGAAAAATAAATAAATGGATTGCTGTGAATTAGTTATTTTAGACTGATTTTTCGAAAAATTACCATCCTGGATTTTCGAAAATGTTTCTCATTATCGTATGGGGGATACAGCAGTTGTAATAACCCATACCAATGTACGACCTCCAAACCTCATTTTTGTTTGCGATGTTAGTGATTCTCTTAATCAGACTGTATTCGGCTGAAATTGAATTTTAATTGGAGTTTTTCGTTATTTCTATAACTGTTTTGGTGCACGTGTTAGTTCCGATATCGGAATCTTACTTAAATTTATCTACTCGGGGTTATCAGTGTGAAAATAAAATTATTGTCTCGTGACTGGTCACGAGTTTTGCGACATCATGGTTGGAAAAATACATCAAAATGTTTCTAGTTCAATTGAATTACAATTTTAAATTCAGATTATTTTTTTTCTACTTACTCACTGGATCTTCCACTTCTAGATCTTTGTTGTAACGAATATTGCTAGGAACAGCAGTGGTTGTTAATTCTTCTAGGCTCTAAAATTGTGCAACAAATAGCAAAAAATTACTTAATAAACTTAAAGTTCTTTGAAGATCAATTAAATCTTACTTTTAGTCCAAGAGTGTTGAGCATTTCGATCTGGTCAGCATCTCTGGGACCGATGTGTCTATCCACGAACTCTTCAGACACTGGAAAAAGTTGTTCAACTTTGTTCCAATTCGCAGCACAAAAACTCAAACTTTTTCCTGGCTTTTTGCATTCTTCTTCAGCTTCAACAATCTTAAAACCCGTCTGGTCCTCGAGGCGCAATGCATTTTGCAAAACTTGTAAGGAAAAGTTCGTTCACACAAAAATTAAATTCACATTAAAATTAAAAGTTAGGCATTAGAATCTGATCGAACTCTGCCGCATGGTCACGTCTTGATCGGCCGACTAAAATCGAGCATCTTGCCGGTCGCGTTTATATTCACGTGCAGCAGCTTCCAGATATCATGTCATAGTTCACTGATTACAATGTGACCTCCGTTAACCCTGACCGAACAAACTAATCTACCAATTATTATTTCGATGAATTTCGCAATTTTTGTTTTGGTTCTGTTTTACTAAACAAAATCGTGGGAGTGTAAAAAGGTTTTGGGGGTCCGAATTAACATATTTGAAAAAGCAATCATTGTTTATCGTAAATCCAAGTTAATGACATGGAAACAAAAGCTGTCGAGTTACAATTGATAATCTGCATTGTTTTTGTGGCAGAACTTTTCCTTTAGATTAACTCCCGCAAAGAAATATGTTGCAAAATTGAAATTCATGACGGCTATTGATTGTTGAGTGTTAACGCACTTAATTTAGATATTAAAATGAGTCGATCAACAATTGATAATATGATATTAAAACTTTATTTTTCAGTTTAAACCTGCTTATAGCTAATAACAGTATTTTTAGTTCTCGTAGTTTATTATTTTACAAACTATTTTGGAGAAAATTAGAATGTTACATAATTTTTAGTATCCCTCGGTATCCGACAGTGTATCAGGTTTAGATATAATACTGATCGTTTGTGAAATCAAAAAATCTTGATATGAAATAAAATAATCAAAAATTAATTATGCGCTTATCAACATCGACTAAAAAGTTATAATTGACATTGATTTTTCTCTTAAAATAACATCAGATAACAATACAAAAATAATCAAGCACGATAAATATTATGCAAAGCTTGAATACAAACCATTTTGCTATGACTAGAAATTAAAAACTAAAAGCGTCGATGTCCGTTGTAAAATTACAACTGCAATGTATAAACTGTCCCGTGGCTTAGCATCGTACAATATTTTTCTATAAACTTCAATATGCCAATTAACAAAATGAAAAAAAGCTACGTACTTAAAATTAGTATATAAATATTCAAAAATAACAATGTTTAGAAATTTCATTCTTCTTGTATAAATAAACAATGAAAAAACAAAACCAAAAACAATAATAATAACTGATCAACATAGTGGATAAATAAAATCAGCTGTAAATAAAATATCTACTCTTTTAGTTCATTCTAAAAACTCATTCTAAATCCAGAAAAATCCAGTCCTCGTTCTCGCTGATACTGGCTCCGTCGTCAAAATTAGCAGACGATACGAATTCCTTGGACAGCACTGCAAAAGAAATGTTTTTAATTTCAAGATACGTCATGAAACATTCTTTTTACAAAACTTTAACCTTTATTCTTACCATTAAACTGCGCTTCAGAAACTTTATCAACAAAAGGCTCGATGCCAATATCCACATTGTTATTATCCCCTAAAAAATATTCGTCCTTCCTGCTGAGCAGCAGCTGTTTACTACACTCCCCCATTTCCCTCAGTTTATCAATCTCAGTTTTGTAACTCTCGTCATCGTCCCCGATAGACTCACTCTCGGTACAGCATTCTTTTTGAATTTGAAAATCCTCCTCCACCTCGTTCTCTTGTTCAATTTTTTCCTCCAACTCATTTGCCACTTCCTGAACTCTACTACTCGTCATATACTCGGACAGGTCAAAGTTCAGCACCCCAGCCAGAAGTTTTTCCTTATCCTCCACGTCTTTTTGGATAGTTTCCAGATCCCTTTGTGATTTCAACGAGAAACAGCCTTCGACTTTCTTCCAACTTTCCTGTCTTTCGATAGGTATCCCGTTGGAAATTTTCTTCTCTTTTTTGTTACTTTTTTGACCAGGACTAAAAAGCACGTCTTCGAATTCCTGTTCGCCAATTTTCTCGAAGATTTTCCTCCTGTCGAGTTTGGTGAGGTCTTCCTCGAGGGGTATCCTGCAGGTGTCTAGGTCGGGCGAATGACCTTCGATCTCTGTTACAAGGGATGTGGTGAGTTCTATGGGAACTATCGGAGGGATTTCCAGAGCTTCTTCGGCGTTGATGATCGATGTTGTGTCGGTGTTTATTGAGACCAGCGAAAAGGAACTATAAAAATTGAATGGAAGTATTGTTTTAACGATAAAGATAAAGACAACGATAAAGACAAATAAAATTTAGTATGTTAAACAAAAAATTGGTACAATTTTTCAATACCTTATAGACTGTAATAAATCCGTAGGATTAATTTTAAACGGTATGGCAGGAACGATGGCACTTTCTTTCAACTTCGAAGTCAACTCCAATAGTCCATTTTTAACGGGTTTACTGATAGAAGCCAAAGGATGCTCTAGAGTTGGCTCGATTCCTGAAAAAAGTTCACAAGTCAGTCTTCCCTTCTTCATCAAACTTTTGAATAACAAAATATAAAAAAATAACTCCACTTAACTGTTTCAAAAATGCTCAATATCTTTAACATTTTTGCAATTTTCAGAGATTTTAGCAACAGAAAACAAAGTCAACTTCCAGTCTCACAAATCGGTTTATTAAGAAACAACATCAAAAAAATTACAATCAGACTTCTTACAAAATTTTCATACAATTTCATTCCGACTTCGAACTATGCAACTTGGTCTCAGATGAAAACGTACAAAAAAGCGCAAATTCAAATTTTTTTAAACGAGGATCATAGATTCAAATGCAAGTATCAAACTCCAGAGATGAGCTCGAAGATGTTCTCCCACTTTTGCGTTTGTTCCGAAAACAGCTTTTCGAGTTCCTGAAGTCTGAGATCGCTTCGTTTCCAGCGTTCGATGTCGATGGCGTCGAGTTGGACTTCGTTTTGGAAAGTGTGTCTGACCATCCTCGTGGGGCCCACGTCGGTGGTATCGAAAAACTTGTCGTAGAAAAGGTTGTCCGTCTCGCAGATCTGAAGGTCGTGGTCGTTGTCGTTGAGGACGTTGCAGCACATGCCCGTTTTGAGCATCTGCTTGACCCGGAGCAGGTGTCGGGGTTTGATGACGTTGGACAGTCGGGCGTTCAGGGTCTCGCTCATCATGTCGTTATTCACGACTCGACAGAGATAGAGCCACATCAGACGCACTTTTCTCGGACCGTCTTTGGGCCCGAGGCTTATGCCCTGGTAGATGCAACGCTGCGCGATCCCAACCCACACTTTGCTCGCCGACTTCCACTTCTTCAGCATGAACTGCACGTCCGACGACGTCATCACGTCGATCAGAATATCTAACGAATCTTGCTTGCCGGTGTCATAAAAAATGCTTTCTGCAAAAGTCCAAGTTACAACGTTTACAATCGTTTAATTTTGCTCTTATTTTTCATTTTTTACTTTTTTGAAGTGTAAGAAATGGAGGTCGGTTTTGTGTCTCTTTTTTCCAACAGTTAAGCAGAGTTATTTTTAAAAAATAAATCAAAAGGTTTGAGTAATTAACCTATTATCCGCCGATTATTCATTATTTTGAGATAAAATAACTTGAATCAAGAAACATGGAGTGTTAGGCAGATAATGGGTTAAAAGATCGCTCTGAAAAAATTCGTTTTGAATACAAACCTGATACGAATGTGCAAGATTCGGGAGTGTAGGCAAGACGAACAATGTTCCTTTCACCCTCGAGAACGAAGATCTCGTCCTTGGTACAAGCAACATCATTAACCCTTCGGAGGTCGGTCACGAGAGAAGTTATAGAGACGGTGGTTGGGTTCACGACGTATATTATATCGTCGCAATAGGTGACCAGCAGGTCCTCGAAAAAGGGCAGCACTACCCCAAATGAGGGCTCGCCTCGACTTCGCTTCGTGTTTGGAGGTGCAGGATTCAATAGCTCCACTTCTTGTTGGTGCATTTTAATTGCGTCCTTCAAAAATTAAAAAAGTTATGAGTTGTTATGTAGTTTTTGAAATGAATAATTTGAACATTTTAACTCTTCATTTTTTAAGTGAAGATTTGCTTTACTTCATTTTTGAATTATTCGACAAACCTTGAATACTAAAGTTTTTGCAACAGTGCCATCCTTGTTAGCCTCCCATAATCTCAGCCCAGATCTGCTTGCGTAAATGAGAGGCTCTTGAGCCTGGCTTTGTTTGTTTGCAAATACTGCTCCCAATTTCCCTAATCTGTAAGAGAAAAATTCAACATTTAGTTACGATCTTTGTAAATTTTACCATTACATTTGTTATTTTTCGCAATTGTTTTCTTTTTTGCTCACGTTTTTCGTTCTTTCTGTCCGATCTGCGAAACTTTATTATCTTCATTTCTATCGACAATTATTGTTCGAAAGGTCGTGGAGATAAGAAGAAGTCCGTTTTGATAACTCAGTTGAACCACCGGATACTTTTCGTTGAGTAGCTCAAAAGATTTGGAGAGATTCTGCAAATAAAAATAGTAAAGAAGGCAATAGAAAATGTTGTAAACAGTTAATTATAATTAATATGAATCGAACAAGTTACAAAAATTTTACCATATAAAAATCCATTTCTGTAAACACTACAACTCCAGTCTCGTCGCCACTGAAAAGTTTCATACCATTTTTCGACCACTCCACAGCCGTAACTTTGTGTTTGTGCAAACCGACAATATTATAACGTTCGACCTAAAGTACAAATTCAATATTGAAATTACCAAACGCGAAGTAAATGAAGTTAAAATTCATACTTTTTCGAAATTTTATTTTATGAGTTTCATGTATTTGTCTTTACCTCCTTTTTCTTTTTTGGTTTTAAACTACTGGGGATAGAATCAGGCGGTTGTTTTGGTATCTGAAAAACTGTCACCATTCCCAAGTTATTTCCAGCAGCTACCATATAGTCCACCGTCGAAATAACTCTCAAACACGTGATGCTACTGTTAATATTCTAAAACAAAAGCGATAAAAATATAAGATTTTGCAAGAAATATAATCATAAAATGAACATATGTTTTTACTTACCTCACATTGAAGTCTTTGCAACTCGCCAGTCTGTCTGTCATACCAATAAACAATGCCATGATTTGTCCCAACAGCAATGAATTCCGGCACAACGTCGATGCAAGTAAAGTTAATTTCCTGTGCAAAAATGCCACTCTGCACTTTGACCGGAATCTTTTGGAGCAACATAGCTAGAGGAGCCCACTCTTTTAAGGGTCCTCCATCCTCGCTCATTGGCGTCGTCATTTTACTTCAAATTCTAACCTTTAAGAACATAAATGACTGAATTATAAACAATGAATAACAAAAACAAAAAACTTAGAATCAAAAATATTTCAATTGTTGAATGATTTCGAGCTTACAATATTGTAAACAAACCTGACCTACGAATTTTAATCTTCAAACTTACCTTTATTTTGATTGAGAATTATGCAAAATTATTATGCGCTATGATTTGTCGTTGTTAAAAACAACAAAGTGCTGGGAATCGGGGGGTCCGAGCTTGGCGTCTCATCTATGCAAATTGGCAAAACTGTTAGGAACCGACGAGTTTGTTACGACGTGTTACGACGGTTTTATTTTATTAGATAACTTGGAGATTTTCACCGGTAGTCTATCATTATTGAATCAACTTCGTGCACACACAAACAAGCAGCCATATGCAATATCAACACGATCAACACTAAACTTGACAATTTCAGACACATCCAGTCTGAATGAGTCTGAAGTTAGCTTTTAGTGTAGAAATCTTAAGTTGGCAACAATGAAATAATTCAAAATGAAGAATTACTTTTCTTTTGAATTTGTTTGCGTTTAATAACGTTGACTTCAAATTTAGTTACATTTTTAATGAGCAAATGAAATAAACTTGATAACAAAAACAAAAACAACAATTTTCGCAGAACAATTGAAATTTTCAGTGGATTGTAAAGTCAGAGCTTAAGCATCTCCATCTGTGTTGCGGTGTATCCTGTTTTGGTAAAAAGAAGTTTTTCGTATTTTTTTAAATGCAAAGTAACAGCACAGACCACAGAGTACAAGGACAATCAAAACAAAAATAACACATAGGACCGCAATCACCCAACTGAAAAAGCAAAAAGAAAATTAAATATTAGTAAACTTTGCCCTTTCATAATTTTGTTTTGGAATTCAAATAAGTTAAGATTAAATATTTTTAATAAAATGTGTATCTTTTTTACCTAGGAACAATTGAATCGGTGCATTTATAAACATCAAGATTGTCACTGTCCACGCAAAATTTGCCTACTCGTGTTTTATTGTTATTATCCCATTCTATCATATATGTATATTGACTCGTCATAACAAAATCTCCTGTATAATCCGATTTTTCGTATCCGCTATAACATTTGTCCACCAATCCATACTTTTCTTTTTGAAGCTCTGTTTTTTTAAGAATAAAATGCAAGTTAACCAATATAGATAAGAAACAAAACTGCAAAAAAAACTGAAACAAAACTGTAAAAAAAACTTGACAAAAAACCTTAACAAAAAAAACTTTTTTAAGATTTTTAAGAATTATTTTTATCGGCAACCTTTAGCTACAATAATTGCTAATTTTAATGCAGCCCTAGGTATCATAGTTTGGGTTGTATCTATAGGAACCAATCGCGTCATCCTTTCATTATCTTTTGTTTCATCTGGCTTCGTGATCGAATCATTTGGACAAATTGGAAGGCAGTGGTTAGCATCGCAATGGTTGTAAGATTCCTTGTATCTCAAAGTCACAGATTTGTCTGAATTATATTCAAGACAATACTCGCGTGTCGATAGAGCATCATCTAGGTGGATAAGATAGCGATAAATCTGACCTGATCGTGCCACCTGAGATTAAAAACATGAAATTGTTATAAAAATCGTATAATTGTCATAAAAACTAAGTTAAAATTCAAAAAATAACAATGAGAAAATAATTTACATTAACTGAATTTTGTTAAAATACATTTTTTTTCAAAAAGCAAATTCAGAAATGAGCATTTTTTACACACCGTCAGAAAAGGATACGAAATTTCGAAATCGTCTTCAGAAACTGTGAAGTCAGGTAAATCAGTTGTAATCATTTTATTATGTATCGTCGGATCTCCCCAACTGCTGTAATCGCCAACCATTTTTTTGAAGAAATTTAAAAATCCATCTTTTTCGTCACCGCTGGCAGCAATGCACTTTTTGTCGCCGTCAAATATTTCATCGTTTTGGACAACATTTTTGAATATGAATGGTGGTTTGGGCAAAAACTTTGTTGTTTAAAAACAAGACAAACAACAAGATCGTCCAGTTGATAAACATCTTCATCATGCATCTGAGAAAATTTTCATATATAAAAATGAAAATAACTAATCGAAACAGCTGTCGATGCAAATTCCTCCAAACCTTACTCTGACATGACCGAAGAAAATTTGACAGATTTGTTTTTTGAATAAAAAACAAAACATTCTCCTGACAAGTTCCAAAATCTTTCTACGAATGAAGTGTATTCATTTAAATGTTCAAAATTTTAAATAATTTTAATACCATCAATAAAGTCAGACGAAATTTAAACCAATCACATTTAATTTATTCCGACAGTTTTCAATTTTACATAATAATTTTTGAATGAATAATTTTTGAATCCTGTTTTGGTAAATTCGTATATTTTGTACCAAGGACCGAAAGTGCGGGTTCCGGTGCCGGGGTACAATACCACTGACTCTCCAAAAAACGACTTTCAAACGATTTCAAATGTTTGAACGCGAAAGTTTATTGGTTCTTAAAAGGAAAAAAATTTAGTTTCGGTCCTGGCGAGGGGACCCCTAAAACCGGACTTTCAGGCCGGAGGTGTGAAAAAGAAGTTTTTCGTAGATATTTGATTGCAAAGTAACCGCCGAGGACGCAGAGACTAACGCCAACCAAAACCGCAATAACAATTATTGCAATTGTCAAACTGAAAAAAAATATAACATATATAAGCTTTGCCCCAAGTTTGTCCAGATGAAAATTGCAATTTAAGTTAACATTTCAAGATTATTGTTTGCTCACCCAGACAGTTTCAGTGGATCGTTACATTTATAAATTTCAATCTTATTCTTAAGGTCCACACAGAACTTGCCAGCTTGTATTCTATAATTATTATCTATTTCTACCAGTACTTGTCGCTGACTAGTTAAAGAGAAATTTCCTTGGTATTTCCATTTTTCGTATCCCTTATGGCATTTGTCTATCAATCCTGCAGTTTTTTCATCACCTATAAGTTTTGAAGTATCAAAATACAAAATGTAGAAAAATGATATTCCTAAAAAACTATTTATGTAATAAAAAACTGTTAACAGTGTAAATAAAATTAATTGATTCACCTGCTTTATTGATAGCCGTCAAAATATCCATAAATAAACCTAACTCAAAAGTTTTTCCACGTTCGGTCATATCAAAAGGAAGCAATGTTGCCAACCTTTCCTTTTTTTTTGACCGATCTGGATTAGTGATATTCAAGATTGTACAAATTGGAAGACAGTGCTCAAAATCACAATGGTTGTAAGATGTCAGGTATCTTAAAGTCACAGATTTGTCTGAATTATATTCAAGACAGTACTCCTCAGGAGACAGTTCGTCAAATATTCCTAGGTTGATTAAAAAATAAAAATCGTGACTTTTTCGTGCCACCTGAAATGAGAGGCATGAAATTTTTCTCAAAAAACAGTTTTGCGTTTTGCGAACAAAGCTTTCACTTTATACATGAGTGTTTTAATGATATATTTTTGATAAAAAATTGGAAAAACAAGTATTTTTTACATACTATCATATCAGAATACATAATTTCAAAATCGTCTTCATAAACTGTGTAGTCTGTTGTTGGACCAGATGTAACCATTTCATTTATGATCTCTTGTGGCCATGATTGATTGTCATTGTAATCGCCAACAATTTGATTTACAAAATTTGCGAATCCATTTTTTTCGTCCTCTTTCGCAGCGATGCAATTTTTGCTGCTGTCAAAAATTTCTTCGTTTTTGCAACATTTTTTGATACGAATCGTGTAATTGGCCAAAACTTTGTTGCTTAATAATAGGACTAAAATAGAGATCGCCCAACTGGTAGACATTTTCATTATTCTGGGAAAACTTTTGATACGACTATGAAAATAAAAGTAAGAAGGAAATCAACAATGAACAAACGAAAATCAAATAACCAAAATTGAAAAAAGTAAAAATAAAACCGAAAATGATCCTAATAATTGAAACTCAAAATTTACATAACAAAAACTGGAAACTTAAAAAACAAAATTCTAAACTTAGAATTGAAAAAATGAAAAGAATAAATGCAAAAACTGGAAACCAATCAACTTTATTCGAAACGAAATCAATCAAGGCGTTGCGCGAAAATGGAAGGGGGTACTTTTAATTTACTAAGAAGTTTTACTAAACTTCTACTAATGAGTCCTTTTTTTTCTTAAATCAACAAGTGGTTGTGACAATGAATCGAAAGTAAAAGTTTCTCATTTGAGGGAATCGATAAATGAATAAACGTATCATGTTCTCCTCATACCAAGACTGTTAAAAACGGTCAAAAAGCAATCAAAAAGACTTTTCAGTTCATAATTGAACATCTATTTAACATAATTAAGTGTACTATCACTTCTAGTATCAAATAATTTTTTATTGTTTTTATTGTTTAAATTTGTCCATCGTTCCCAACTTTCAAATTCAATTTGAACAGAAGTATTGTCTGTGAAAGATCACTAATACGCCATGTGGGAATTGGTCTAGAAATTGATACAATTCTACGATAATTTTAGCATTATCACCCTTCACTTGATTAACTTAATTACAGATGGGAGGGTTAAGTACAACCAATGTGAAAAAGCGACTAAAGTAAAGTTTTACGATTAAATTCATGAATTTTAGTAACAAAAACAAAAGTATGAAATGTTGTAAAAATAGTGTAAAAACCAAATAAGAATCCTATTTAATTTTAGATTGTTTTTGCCACAAAAATTAATGTTGTAAAAACGACCAATAATCATTTTTTGAAAATGGCCATCGTTGCCAACACAAGAAATATTTGAGTAAAAGTAAATTGAACGATACAGAACAAGTTGCGTGCACACAAGAGTTAAAAATGCATGGACTGACTAATTTTTATTTTCAATTCGTTGAAAAGGATAAATAAAAATATCATTTATGTGCACGTAAAAGGCGTGATCAAAAATGACGTCGGTACGCGCCTTTCAAACCATGAATTCATTTTTATAATGTTGGCGAAAGTCACTAGATCAGAGTCAGTGAGTATAATCAGAGTTCGCCCAGCCACGTAAAAATAATAAAAGTGGGTGCGCAATGAACGAAGGACTGCCAGTGTCGTGTATACCCGCAAAGATGTCGAAAGCGAAAAAAGTAATTGACGAAGCTCGCGAACTGCACAATCCGGAGCTTGAACTTGCGGATAAAAGCATCAATGGGTTCGAAGAGATTCATGGATTGTGTGAGTAACTTTCTGTCACCTTATATGTCAAACTCGTACTATTTCCCATGCCAAATTAGGAAACTTGCTTTGCTTCGCGTGGGTGTGGGAGTTCGTTTCACAAATTCATTACTAAATAAGCTTTTTTTTCGTTTATTTTCAGTTCATTTATTTGTTTACAAACAAACGTTTCAACTGGAATTGTTTTTTACTTTTTTTAGTTCATTGAAATGATTGTTATTTTATTTTGCGAAATGTAAACAAACATCGTACAAGGTAAACAAATCACAAAAATGACATTCTTTAACTTTGTCTCAACGAAATGTCAATTATAAATTGCAAAGACATATTTTTTATCAATGTGGAATTAAAATGTTGTTTATCTTTGCAGTAAGCATGACCAATATCACTCGTTTGACTCTGAGTCATAACAAAATTCAAGGTACGTAATTATATTTATTTATTTTTGTTTACTTTTTATTTACAAATCGATTAGTTAATATTTCGTTATTCACAGCCGTACCACCAGCTATAGTGAATTTGGTCAACTTGGAAATTTTGAATTTGTTCAACAATCATCTCATAGAGTTACCGGTTCAGCTGTCACAACTGCCAAAATTAAGAATTCTCAATTTGGGGTACCTAGCTCTATTTCGATTTTTCAATTGATTGACATTCAAACAAAACTATTTATTCAAACATCATTTCAAAAATAAAAATTTTTTAGGATGAACAAATTAGATGCACTCCCAAGAGGCTTCGGAGCATTTCCTGTTATTGAAGTCTTGGACTTGACATACAATAACTTGAGTGAAAAAAATTTGCCAGGGAATTTCTTTATGATGGGTACGACTATTTTTTGATTTGTTTATTTATTTATGTTGAAATAAACATATGTTAAAGTTATTTCTAACTTTTTCAGATACCTTACGCGCCTTGTACATGGCAGATAACGATTTTGAATATTTGCCACCTCAAATCGGACAGCTGAAAAATTTACAAATTGTAAGAAAACTTCGTAACGATTTTTCTTTCTCATTTTTAAGGTTTTCATATAATTTTAAGGTATATAACATTCAATTTTAGTTGGTGTTGCGTGAAAATGACCTCATTGAATTACCAAAAGAAATTGGCGAGCTTACGCGTTTGCGCGAACTCCACATCCAGGGAAATCGTTTGACAGTTCTTCCACCAGAAATAGGTAAAAAATTTATAATTTTTTTAAAACAATTTGCAAAACTGATTAAAAAGTTGTAAATAATATTATAAATATCTTGTATATCAAATAATTGAATTTTTTTATTCTAGGAAATCTAGATCTGGTTAGTCATAAAGCAGTATTCAGGATGGAATTCAATCCGTGGGTAACACCTATCGGTGATCAGCTACAAGTTGGAGTTTCGCACGTTATGGATTATATTCGATCAGAAACATACAAATAGTGAGTAAAACAATTTCATTATCAAATTTGAAAACAGTAACGTGTACTAAAAAGAAATTTTTTTCAGTGTGTACAACAGGCACATGAGTGCAAAAGGTCCACCGCCATCGATTGAAAATGACAAGTCGAAAAAAATTTCTCGCATGCGTTAATTGAATTTGAGATTTTAATGAGTATTTAATGAATATTTATTAATGGTTAGTCATCTTCCATTCACTGCCATACAAAACTGAAATTCAAAAGTCTGTTATGTCGTCACAACATGGTTCTTCAAAGTTTTATATCAGATTTTTAAAAAGAATTTAAATTTAAATATTACTGCACGATTGTGAACTAATAATATTGTTTTAAATGGCAGACTGAGAATTTCAGATTTATTGAGTCATAACTGTGCCTTCAAATCCGGAACATAGATTTTTAACTTTTTATACCTTGTTAACTGAATTTGTATTTTGTTCAAACAAATTTTATTCATAGTATAACTAGAATTGTAAATTTGTTATTATCAATGTGAGACATTATGTGAAACTTCCAGAGTACAAAAATATCAATTTTATTATGTTCAATCAAAGTCATTTTATAACTATTTACACTTTCAATAATTCACACAGCTTAAACACTAAAATATACAGTATTCACACAAGATAATTATCAAAATTGTCAGAATTATGATTTGTCCTTTGAACTAACAAACAAACAAACAAATAAGTTGAATTGTCAAGAAAATTAATTTACAATTTTGAGCTTCAATTAAAAAGATATTGTCCGTTAATGAATTTGTCTCAATATTAAGATCAGAAGTCGTAGTCTTCATCGTCTGTAAATTCATTTTGTTCAATTAGTTGGGTAATTTCGTGGTCATGAGCCACCGCTTCATCTTCAGATAAGTGAGAGTCGCCTTCTATGAATTTAGCGAACCTAAAACAAATTTGTACTATTTAATAACAGTATTTAACAAATTAAAATTTCTAATAGTAAAAATGACAAGGTCTTACTTGACTGGATCCTTCAATTTCAGCACCATCTTCCAAGTATTACATTCAGGACTTGAACAAAATTCTTTGAGTCCTTCCAGAGCTTTGCCTGTTTCCCGAATCGCTTCCTCTCGATACTGATCTTCACTCAGCAGTTTCCTTCGTTCCGGAAACATCCTCTTCCTCAATTAAAAAAAAAGAAAACAAAACAAGTTAACAACAATAAATTAGTGTGAATTCTTTTTCTTTTGTTTTATTTTCTTATCATTAATACACTTTCGTTGAAATATTATGTCAAATATAATCAAACGAAAATGGCAGTATTAGTGAACTAAATTCGAAATTGCTCGACCATTTGAGTAGAATCTTGAATCTTGAGTATAAAAAAAAATTGGTATGGACTTCCACCATGCAATTAGGTGTACTACTTTTTAATCTGTAAAACACAAATACAATACAACAGAGCATGCTTGTAAAAAGAATAGTTTTTCATTTAGATGGTTATTATTTTCAACTTACCAGTAAGTTTTACTTTTATCGAAAAAAATCTTTGGAAAGTTGTAAAAAAACACCAGAAGAACACAAAAAGCGGTCGAAGCTTCGACAAAATAACTGCTGTTGTAAATAAGCGTCAGCGCTAAACCCTGCAAACCATTTTTTGGTTTAATTAATAATTTGAATTTTCAATTTTATTTACAATTCAAATTGTATAAGAAGTACCTGCAAAAACCACTGGATAATTTTTTGTGTCCGCTCGTTTGTAACAGGGCCAAAACGATAACAAACAATAAAACTGATCACAGAGGTTGCCAAAATATAATAAATGACATAATCTTGATACTGCTTAGCAATTAGTTGAGCATTGTCCCAGAGCATTTGGATAATGTAAACACTCATTGTGTAACCAGTTATTGCAGTCAGGTACATGAATTTACCCTAAAAATATGAAAAATGAGTATAAATATGACGTTTTCATTATACTTTTTTTGTCAAAAAATTGATTTACCCTTGGGAGTAACTTGCTGATGAAATAAATAAGGATAAGTATAGAAGTCGTGACTCCCAGTAAAATTCCACAGATGTAATAGAAAAGTGTGTTTTTGCTGAGATGTTGTGCGTACCAGAAGATTATAATTCCCAAAACCATGAGCATAACTTTTGAATTATCAACGTCTGAAAAAAATTATGTTTCAGAATTTAAAATTGAGTTTGAAAAATAGTTTTAAGTATATTTTTTTTAAATATTACACACTCATTTGTATCAGCGTGACTTCGTAGTGGTAATCGTTTTGCCTGAGAGTATAAATGCCAATACAAGAATCTTCAAACGGATTGATTTTGAACATTTTGTTTCTCTTGGAATCAAAGAAATTAAATTTCCAAGACTTCTGATTGTACTCATGTTTCTCTCGCACTTCTCCTGGAGTTTTGCCATCATAAATTTCATAAGTTTCTAAATTGGTCCTTAAGTGTAACTGTAATTGTAATAATTTGAGTAAACGTTCGTTGAATGAAACAAACAAAATAAGTGAACATCAGAAATACTTACCATCAAAGTTCTCCAAACATTAACAAGGAGTTTTGACTTAGCATTGTGGCAGAATATTTGAAGGCCTGGTTTTACATTTTCTACTACTTCTCCTGGGTTTAAAAATTGTACTGCAAATTGTAGAACGATGAAATAATGTAAGTAAAAATGAAAATTTTCTTTTTTAAATTTAGTTGAGACAAAAGCAAACAAATCGTATGAGCCTTAACAAGGAATGTTAATTAAAAAATTGTTCGCAAAATGACAAAAATAAAATAACCTATATCAGAAAACTCACCTGAAGAGTCGGAACCAGAGGCCAAAGCGAGATGAATGTAAACAACAATAACACAATACTTGATTAGTGTAAAGTACTTCATTTTCAGTCGTCAGTCTTTGCTCTAAAAAATAAACAGAAAGCCCAAAAAAACATTGAAAAAATTGAACTTCTCTACATAAACACCGGGTGCAGGTTTCAGATTTCGACGCTAAGCAACTATATGCAAGAATGATCTACAACTTGAGCGCCACCATCGAATTTGAATAGTTAGAAAGTATCGAAATAAATAAACAAAAAATCAGTTAAGAGAGGTTACAACTTTTTACGCAAAAAATCTGTGGCTTGGATAACGGAAGATAATTGAAATAATTTTGCAAGATAACAAAGTAATTGTTTGTTTACTTCCTAAAGTGATGCATTACGCATGCGCAGCAGCAGCCGGCGTGCAGTTTCAACTGTCTGCTTCTCAGCTGAAAACAGAGAAAAGGAGAGTATAGTAATGTTTATAATTATGAGATGATCGGAGTTTTTTTATGAAAAATTGATCGAAATCATCATTTTTAATTGTTCTCAAGGTAATTAAACTGACACTGAGTCTACAAAAGCAACAATAAAAAGTCGCAGGTACTTTTGGTAGAAAAATGAAATCGGTATTGTTTATGAATAATGAATTATTTTGTCAACAGTTTTGAAACCATGTGAATCGTTCAAATAAAAAAAGTGACAATGGCGAAAGAACAGAGAACTGTTGAAAGCTTTTTCATGTCGGCAAGAGCTGATGATACAAAAAACTTCAAGGTATGTTTTATTATTCGAATTTTACACTCTGAAAATGTGGTTCCTTCATTTGCTTATCATTATTGTATATTTTAGAAAGCAGTATTGCATCTGGAAGAATTTTTTGCAAATCCCAGGTTCTTAAATGAAATAGCAAAAAATTCACAGTGGACATTATTTTTTGACTGTGTACACAAAATGGTCGTTTTCGTAAGTGTCAAACGTTTGTTTTTTAATTATTTTCATTTCTTACGAAGATGAACAATTGATTTTTTATGTTCTGTTTAGGAAGCAGAAGTTTTTAATACATCCTTTGGGAATGCGTTCAAAAATCGCGTAATGGACGAGTACATTTTGCTCGCTGTGAAAGAAGCAAACGATCACATCAAGAGAACCAATTTCTTTTTGAAAATCAAAGAAGTGTTGCAAAACAACTCGTACGACTATTACCATCACACCTACCTGACCATCTTGAACGACTATTTTCTCAATCAGCCGATCAATATGGAAACTCCAACTTATGACCAGTGGAAGGACATGCTCAACATTCTTATCCACCGTTACGACAAATCCACCCTGCCGCATCACAAAAATTTGATTCTGCTAATCATGAAAGACGTCGTGGAATTTGGATGTGCCAGCAGCACTCTGTCTCTTGGCATAAAAGCCATGGTTCCTTTTATTGGTACTTCTCTATTTTTCACACAAATTCGTTACCTTCATACTTTTCTCTTTTTTATTTATTTTTGATTAATGTATTTCAGAAAAAGTATTGAATGACATTTACCAAAACGATTACAGACTTTTGTTGGATCGTTTCCTGGAGCTGGCTTATGCAGTGTACCATCAAATTAGCACAGAAAATATTTTCCGTCTCTGTGCATACGGCGAAAATCTCCTGCTGGATCTGATAAACGTAAAGGAATGCAAACAAAAGTACAAAATTCTCACCCTGTTCGTGCTGGTCTACAGGACTAATGAGTCGATTTTATTTTCCTACAAGAGCACCTTGGATAGGCAAAAATGGAGGAGTTTCATTGATGACATTTATTGGAATGTTTTGTTCAATAAACAGCGAGAAGTTTGCGAAGACTTTCTGAAACTTGGATGCGAAGGTACATCATTTTTTTTTAAATTCAACCGAAACATTATTTACTTGAAATTCATTGAAAATAAATTTTAGTTTTCAGATTGCATCTCACAGACCCAACGATTGTTAAGAAAAATGAAAACAGTTTGGATAATTCGAGTGTCCTTGAAATGATCAGTGGAACTACCAACGAGAATTTCAGTCTGATGTTGGAAATAGCCAGGCAGTTGTTGAACGAATGTCCAAACATTCTGAACGAAGAAAACGGCGTTCTTTTGTTGGAAACAGTGAAAGATATTTTGATGGAACACTTCAGGGACAAGGAGATATTCGCATGCTCGTGCGAGATCGCAACTACGATTATGATATTTCTTAATGGCCACGTAAACACATCCGCTGAAGCGACAAGGATACAACGATCGTGGATGGTAATAAGCAGTATAATTTTGAGGTGATTATTCAAACAATTCAAAAACAACAAACCTTGAAAACTTGGACAAATAATTAAGCATTCAATTTTTGCAGAGGAATAGCAATTTATAAAGTGGAGGAAATCAATCACAAAGTGTTGCACCACCTGGTGAACCAGGAGAACTCAAACCTGAGCATGTTTTTTACCTCGTACATCATGAAACTGTCTCAGTTCACTCCGAAACGAGCGGAAATCTTACAGATGTTCTGCAAGGGCAGTCTCTGGAAAGACATAGACAAAGCCGATGTTAAAAAAACGCAACTTTTGCAAACCTTGTTGCACATGCTGTGGACGAATCTTAGATGTTGTTTACCAATCAACAAAATTAGTTTCATCTTGATTTTCTTAGTTGGAGGATCAACGGAGGCCATAGATTATGAAACTCTCGAGGAAGACAGGATAGGCAGCGTGGCGGATTTTATCCCGGAAGTATTCCTTGAGCCACAAACCATGTGTTTGGAAGAAATATCCAAGTACCACGAAAATTTCAAGTCCAAGTTGTCTCTTTTTGACTGTCAACCAAAGTCAAATGAGATCGCAAGAAGCGTTCCAGAAAAGTCATCAGTTATCGAAACTAACAGAGGCATTTTATTAGCAAGCCTGATAAAATTAGCAACAGAAGTACGGGATTCTGAGGACACGCCTTTAAGTACGACTATTCTGCAGGTGATTTACCTGCTGAAAATAATATCCGACTTGAAAAGAACAAATGTGACGAAAGAAACCGATCCAGAGATGAAAAGTCTAAGATCTTTGATTACTGAAGGGCTGTCAAAAGTATCTTCGCGACTTTTAAATCTGGACATTGTACACGAGGAGTTTGAAGAAGTGGTCAACATTTTTGAATCTCTACTGGTGCTCTTTTCAAAAGCCTCGTACGACGATGAATCTGTACAAACGATTGTTAGCGGGACTTCCATACAGGTGCTGAAACAGCTGTTTTTTCTCCACAAAACCGACCATGAATTGTTGGACGAAACAATTTCAACAACCGATCACGACTCCTGTCTTCATATCTGTCACAAAAAACCCGTCGAGGTTCGTCTAACTAAAAGGAAACTACTAAAAGTGTGTTCCGTAAGAACGCTAACTGCCTTCAGCTGTATGGTACTCCGAAGAACAGAACCACTAGGTCAGTACGAAGTGGTTCTTAGCATTTTAAAAAGCGGAAAATGGATCGACCTGAGTTGCTCCATTGACGTGAAACTCGCTTGCAAAGTTCTCGAGGCGTTTGCACAACTGAATTGCGAAGACCATTTTCAACAGTGCTTTGCCACGATGATCCCCCTGACGATACTTTTATTTTGTAACGTGCGCTCGAACGTTTGTGCCGCACGTTTTTTGGTTCAGCTGATGCCAAAGTTGTTCCACCTATCAACGTACGCGGAGGCAACGAGTTCAGACGTCAGGAACCTGGCCAAACTGTTCCAAGAGTTCCATCAAATCGTGGAAAAAAAATCGTGCGGACTGCCTCTGTCGGTGGAGTTCGTCAAGAGCCTCAACAAGATCGTTCAATTGAACCACTCGAATCTGGGTTCGATCCTGGGACCAGACGACGAAACCATACTTCAAAACGTATTGCTTTCTTGTTTGACCAGTTTATTTTTGCCCGTTCGTTTGGAGGCTGCGAGGTGTGTGAATTTGATTTTTTCATCGAACAAGGCCGTGGACGAGAAGTGGAAACAGAACTTGATTCGAGATGTTCTAAGCAACTCCTGGTTGGACAAAGTCTTAAGTGAAAAAGGAAAACAGCGAAACCAGCTTGAGATTCTCGATTTCTTCCTACCGAGAGCTACTAGTGCTGTACTAACACTCGCAGCAGTTATTTGTAACGGCAACGAACTTATGCAGGGCGAAGCACTTTATTTACTGTTCCAACTGAAAGTTAAAATGAAATTAGAAGTGATTGCAAAAAAGGTCCTCGATGAGATTCTCGAATTGAGGAAACACGTTTTAGAAAACAGTCTGAATTACATCCTCGCCACTTGGCTAGAAGAGGAATCCAGTTTTGAAACGTTCCCTTACGATCTCCTTGGGATCACATCGCAGAAAGAATTCTATCAGGAGTACCTGCAGGTTCTACTCCTGTTGATGATGACCAACGAGAGACACCGAAGCGGCATCCCAAAACTGTTCGAAATCCTTGGGTTGCGTTTCGGACAAGTTATTGAACTCATTTTCGTACCTTTGGTTGTGAACCTTTTCTCCAATCAGACGGACAAGTACGCGAGCGATTTGCTCAAGAAACTCAGAACCGATTCTCAACTCTCGCAAAGGTACACAATTCTACTGAAGCAGAATTTTCACCAGATCTTGATTGGCGCAGTGAGCAGACTTCACGACTGTCAACATTTTCAACAGACTTTCAAAATCAACCGTCAGATTTTACCTGACGTAAAACTGTTGAATCCTCCTCAACTGACGATCGGCCAAGTTTGGGACGTTTTGAAATTTTTGGAACTCGAATTGGAGGTAGAAGAGGACCAGCTGATCAAACACCTAGTCACGAGTTGTCCCGACAAGTTGCAGCACATTTTAACCCATTTCACCATCGAGTTAAACAACAAAAAAGTGACTACGAACTGGCGACTTCGAGTCTTGCACCAGTACACGTTCGTCTGCGAGATGATAGGACTCCAGTTGCAGTCGAGTTATTTCAACGATTTCTCTCATTATGTAATTCGAGACGTCAGTTATACTCTGCTTCATTTAATGAAAGATGCAAGAGACGTAATTTTGGAGAATTCCATCGCAGTTTGTCTGTACAGATTTCTGAACAAGATTTTACCTGCGAGAGTTGAGGTTGTGAGGGAACATTTGAATGTGTACTATTCCTGTCTGTGTAAAATTATCAACAGCGGAATAGCCACGAGGGTGCTGAAGTTGTTGTTGGTGGACACTGATGGTCTCTTCGAGGAGTTTGTGGAGCAGGTGAATCCTCTGCCAGAAACGATCAGGCAGCGGTTGAATCTTCCTGTGAGGGATGACAACTTGGGAAAAGTGATTCGGAGGTTTTTGAAAAACAATGAGATTTACGAGGAACAAGAGATGGACGACACTTTTGTTGTCGATAATTTATTGTTTTTGAAAAACCAATTGAACGAGAGGAGGAACGAACTTGAGCAGATGGTGGCAGAGCTGGAAAATGGAGGGTTGACTGAAGAGTGTGTCTCTAGTGTGATCCATCAACTTATCCATCGGCTGATCAGGTAATGCAAGGAAATAATTGTGTTTTGGTTTGTAATTGATTTTAACTCATTGAATTTCATTAGGTACACTCGTTCGTCAGTCGAGGAAGTACGATTGAAAGCTGCATCCTGTTTGGGAGTTTTGGGTCTGCAGGATCTCAACACCATGACTTTGTACCCGGACAAACTAGTGACCCAAGAGACGAACTGCGAGACCAACTTGACTTACCACATCTGCAACCTGCTGATTCGGTTTCTCGTTATAAACAATGTGGAGCTAAGAAAAGTCAGCTGCGATGCTCTCTACAAACTGATTTCAGCCGCGCCAGACAGTTGGATCAGGCAGCTCCCATCGGAGAAACAGTTGCGAGAGCTGGAAATCACAATGACAAATAAAAAGCACAGCTGGCATCATGCCATGGAATGCAAGCTCAGAGTGGAGTTCATCCATCCGTTTATCTCCTCTCCTCAGAAAGGATCGTCACATTTTTTGGTCGACGAAGCAAAGTTCAACGAGCTGATGAACGAAAACTGCGAGCTCTGGAGTTCGCAGTCCGTTCAGATGCCTTATTCAGAGTGGACGAAACGGATCAGTAGCAGTCTAGCCAACTGTTTCAAAGAGAGTTATATCAGCGAACTAGTCCCAGTTTTCGAGCTGAGTTCTACGTTTTGCACCGAGACAATGCCGAGAATCATCTACCTTATGGTCAGAAACGACGAAACGCGGATCAAAAAACTGTCTGCTGTGATCGACGCCTTTTTCGCCAACCATCAGATCCTGCAGCAGAGGAGCAAAAAGATAGTCCAGTGCATGCTCGATATTGTCAATTATTACCGCGTTCAGACCAGTGGCGGAACCGACCTTGCTGTCAACTATCTGAAGATGGCTCAAGCTGCTCTCTCCTGCAATGCACTGTTCACCGCTGCTTTGTTTGTCGAAACCTGGTCTGTGGACTTTTTGAACCTTCATCCCCATGCAGACGCGAGTCTTCCAGTCGCTGATCATATTCACCAGGTGGATCCGGAGTCGGGAAAATTGGTGCACGACATTTTGAGACAGGTGTACAAGAGTGTTGGATTGTCGGACGTTATTTACAACTGCAGCAGCTTGCATTGTACGAGCAGGTCATCCTTGGGTCAATATTATGTCGATACTAGACAGTGGGACAAGGTCCTGCTTATGAAAGACGCTGACCTCCTGTTTCAGCAGATGTCTGAACCTGGCACTCCGCAGGATCTGAGCCAACTTTTTTGCGCTCTTTATCATCTTGATTTGCATCAGATGATAGTGTCGTTGCAGAATTTTAATTTTGCGAACCAGCCGCAGGCCAGCGAGTGTGCTTATGAGTCTGCGTGGAGACTCTCCGATTGGAACTCAATGCCTACTAGAGACAATTGCAGGGTGGAAAGAAAATCTGAGAATGGATTGTCGGACGGCTCGAATTATGCCTTAAATCATTACAAGGCTTTGAGACATCTGCGAGGAGAAAAACAAGGACTGGAGGCCTGTTTGGACGAAGCCAGAGAAAGTGTTATTAGAAATCTTAGCAACGTTAGTTTTGGTAATGATCACACTTGTGAATTTGATTATCGTGGTTCAATCATTGATTGACTTTAGAGTGTTTCATTTTTTTTTCAGAGAGCAGTGCCATTATTAAGCCACACTTGTCAGAGATGCAGATGCTGAAAGAAATCGAAGACATAAGTACAAAAGAAACGGAAGAAGCAGTTTTGCGACTGCATTTTGACTGGCAAAATCAAAAATCGCTGGACAAAATGGAGTATTTATACAAGGAACCTATTTTGTATCAACGAATTGTAGTTCTGCAAATAAACGAGGCTTTGAGAGCTAGTGAGAATATTCGGGATGCCATTTCCTCGACTTGTCTTAGCCTGCTGGAACAGGCAAAAGAAACTGGACACGAGCGAGTGGTTCTTTTAATGTTAGGTACTCCAAATCAGAAACACAATTTTCCATGAATTAGTAATTGGATTATCAATTTAATAATTGTTATTCTTTGTTTAGAAAACCTTCAAAATTTGGATGGATTGTCAGAGTCAATGAAGTTTGAGCTTGAGTTTCAAAAAGCAAGTAATATTTATGGAGGAGAGGAATGCATGGAGCATGGCCGTCGTGTCTTACAGCGCCTTTGTCAAAGGGCCGATATTACCACAGGATTTCGTGCAAAATGTATGGAAGCCTGTGCGACTTGGGCTGCTGAATCTCAAACCGAACATCCTAAGGTGTTTAAGAACGAAAAACAACAATTATAGTTCAAGAAAAAGCTTGATTTTAGCGTGAAAAACACAGGATAGTTTGTTTCATGAAAAATTGTTTCTTTCAGGATATCACAGCGACGTATCGCAAAGCCATTGAGCAATTTCAAACTGCAGCCGATCGCGGTGAAACGGATCTCAACACACTGTTTAAAGCTCGTTTAAACATGGCCCGGTTCGTGGATAAGGAGTACCTGAAAATTTGCGAACAACTGAAATCCATCCAGTACACTGTTCTGCGACAAGGCGTCGAAACCATGTCGCAAATTGCACCCAACCAAGAAAGTAACACTGAGGTCCGTGTGGCCAAGCATTATAAAAGGAGGTATCTCGAAAAAGACGCGAAAGAGTTACAAACCATGGAGAAGTTGCGAGATTATTATCTTTTGTTAGCTGTCAGGTAATTTTTCAAACGAAACGTCTCTGTTTATCATTGCTTTGAAAAAATAATTAAATAATCAAGTTCAATTTTCGTTCAAATTGTTGTAGATGTTACGCTCAAAATCTTCAACAATCGGACAAATACGACAACGCAGTTTTCAGACTAACATCTCTGTGGCTTTCAAATTATAAATTCGTTGAACTGTCGGCCTCGATTCGGGGGTACCTTCAAACGATTCCTTCGCACAAGTTTCTTCCTCTCATTCCACAACTGATCCCTAGACTGAACAGCACTGAAATACACTTTGCCGACAATATCAAAATTCTGATTTCTAAGTGTGCTAAGGAACATCCGTACCATACTTTACCCGCTTTGTTAGCTACGAAACATCAATTTGAAGATATGAAGTATAAAAGTGTTCCTGCAAGAGTGGATCCGATGACGAATCCTAAGACAGTGCATGTTGCTGCTTTGGTGGATGATCTTATGCAAGAGATTGGGCCGATTATCAAGGAGTATGAAAAACTTTCCACGGCCTTGGTTATGCTCGCTTACTATCATAACAAATCCAGTAGGGATCAATAATCCATCTTAAATGATAAATATTCACTGTAACACTCTTCGTGCAGTTTTATATTAACGTAATAATGTGGTTTTTAATTGTTTGAGGTTCCCCGATTACGATTCCAAGATCGCAAGAAATTGTCAAAATCAAAGAGTTCCATCGCGTGGCTATGCCTACTTTGACTATTGATGTCAGACCGGATAGAAAATACGACAGCGTAGTCACAGTCAAGGAATACAGAAAAACTTTTGAAATGGTGGGCGGCGTCAATGCTCCGAAGAAAGTTTTTTGTCTTGGCTCAGATGGACTTTGGAGGCCGCAACTTTTGAAAGTAATCGAAATTGCAGTAACGAATGAGTTCATGAGTTTCAATTATTGTTTTTTCAAAATATATGCTTTGATGAATGTAGAATTTGAAAAGTTTTAATTTTTTTGTCAGGGTCAAGACGATATGAAACAAGATGCCATTATGCAGCAGATTTTCTCGATCATGAATATGTTACTCCGGACTGATGAAGATGCTAGAAAAAGTCAACTGAAGATTAGAACTTACAAGGTATGTTGTTTGTTTCTACATTCCAATAAACATGAATTTCATTAAATTGAAAATTGCAAATGTTTGTTTTTATTTTATGGTAGATCGTACCTCTAAGTCAAAGGTCCGGAATTCTTGAGTGGTGTGAAAATACCACTCCGTTATTACTAATTCTAGTCGGAAGAGACCTCAAATCTGGAATCCACAAAAAGTACTATCCTAAGGACCTAACTGCTGCACAATGTCAAGCGCAAATGAAGGTAACAAATAAAAATCGATATTTAACAAATCAGTTACTTATAAAAACATCAAACTAACGAAATTTTTCGCAGAGTGTAAGTACATCTGATTACAAAGTGAGGTACAAAACCTACATGGACGTTTGCAGTAAATTCCATCCGGCATTTCACCACTACTTTGTTGAGACTTACCAATCGCCTGAAATTTGGTTCGAGAGAAAACTCAAATACACTCGGAGGTACAAACGAAAATTACACAACCGTTTAATAAACAACCAAAAACTAAACAATATCTTAATGTTTCAGTGTGGCTGTCTCTTCTATAATCGGGTACATTTTGGGAATCGGGGATCGGCATCTTAGTAACATTTTGTTTGATGAAAAAACTGCAGAAGTTGTTCACATAGATTTCGGTAATTCAAGAACAAAAAAATTTGAACAAAGATTTTTGAATCATGATTTTGTGATTCATACAGTGCTTATTTCGTTTTGCTTTATTTTCTAGGCTACGCTTTTGAGCAGGGTAAAGTACTTCCAACTCCAGAACTCGTTCCTTTTCGCTTCACCAGAGACATTGAAGCAGCAATGGGTGTGTATGGAGCACAAGGTCTCATGAAACATATTTGTGCTCAGACAATGCGAGTTTTAAGACAAAATGAAGAAACGATATTGATGCTCTTGGAAGTTTTGCTTTATGATCCGATTTATCTGTGGTCTATGTTGACGTTCAAACGCAACACAGATTCGTTACCCAGTAGCTGGAGCAGTGATAGTACAAGTGAAGGTAAATCGAGGCGATATTTTTAAACAACAATAATTAATACAAATTTAAAATTTGTAAGGTTTACGGTTCGGATGGATTTTTTTACAGACGGCGAATCGCAGAAAAATACTCTAGCAGAAAAAGCTCTTTGGGTAATCCAAAAAAAGCTCCAAGGAATGGAGATGTGCATTCAAGTAGATGTTTCCTGTCAGGTCCAGAGGATCATCCAAGAAGCGAGAGATCCACATAATTTATCTCAAATGTACTTTGGATGGCAGTCGTATTTGTGATTTCTATGTTGTATTCTAAAATCGATGTTATTTTTGAATAAATATTTTGATACCTACAATTTTTTTTACTTTTCTTGCTTCATATTTCTCAAAAATTATTTACCAAATTCTTCAATATTGAAATGTTTGTTTACTAACAATGTTATGACAAATATTTTTGAAGACATTTTCAAAACGAACAAAATTTTAAACCAAATTTCCCGCTCTTGTATTCCAAGATGGCGCTCATGTTTTGTTGTTAAAGAAGGCGCATGCGCGACCTAGCGGATCCTTTTCCGATTGTACGGCGAGCTCGCGAGGGTTTCGTCGTTTTCGTGAGATTTGCTTCCGTTGCATATAAAGGAATCCTTTGATTCCTAATTTTAAAAAATGGTGCAAAAAAAGGTAAAACGTTTCCCAAACTTGTCTCAGTGTATATTTCTTTTCGCGCTGATCAAATTCCGCGACTTATTAATTGTTGAATTTGAGGTTATCCGCGGCCCAACAGATGCATTTTTAACATTGACAGAAATCGCTGATTTCAAGAATTGATTACGAATATTGTTGCGAAATTCAGTTAATGTTGTGCTTATAATTGGACAAATTCATTTTTGCGACAAGCCCTTGATTGTTGGTAGGGAACACTGTTTTATCAATGAACGTATTTGTCATGATTTTTAGTTGAAGAAGAAGACAGGAAAGAAAGTAGCGGCAGCCCCTTTGGCCGTGAAGAAAGTTGAGCCGAAGAAACTGACCAACCCGCTGTTCGAAAAACGGACCAGGAATTTTGGCATCGGTGAGTTCTCAAGCACTTTGCAATTTTTTGTTTATCATATGTTCTGATTGAAGTTCTGGTTTTAAGAACCACTCTGTTATTTGAGACACGTGCATCTTCAAGTAAGAATGTATTTTTTTCAGAAAATATATTCCTGTTAAAGATGCAATATTAAATTTTCTTTGTCGCCTTTGCACTGTAATTGCAGCTCGAAGTGAACCAAAGATTAACAAAAAAACACACATAAGTCTGCAATTTTTCTTGAATTTGCAATTTCGTTTATGACATAAAATTTGTTTTTAGGTCAGGATATCCAACCTGCAAAAGATCTTAGCAGATTCGTCAAATGGCCGAAATACATTCGCATCCAAAGGCAGAGGTCGGTTCTCCATAAAAGATTGAAGGTTCCACCTCCAATTAACCAGTTCACCCAAACTTTGGACAAACAAACTGGTAAGTAATGATAATAATATTCAAAATTATAAACAACTATGAAGCATCACTTTATGTAATTTGTTTTTATTTAAATGAAATATTAATTGACAAATGTTGAATGTCAGCCACGCAGTTGTTCAAAATTTTGGAGAAGTACCGTCCCGAATCCGCCGTGGCCAAGAAGAACAGGCTAAAGGCTCGCGCTGAAGAGAAGGCCAAAACAAAGGAAGACGCTCCGACCAAAAGACCAAATGTTGTTCGAAGTGGCTGCAACACTGTCACTACTCTTGTAGAACAGAAAAAGGCACAGTTGGTCATCATTGCTCACGATGTTGACCCAATTGAGGTAATTTGACATTTCTCAATTATTTCCTTTGTTCCTTTTTTTGATCAAAAATCAATGATGTAAGAATTTCTTCACCTGAGAACTTTATTGGTTTTACAATTTCGTTCAGAGGATGAACTTTTGACCCTGAGATTATACCTTATACAAGATTCAACTTTTGAAAACAGGTTAATTAAAATTATTCATTTATATATTGTGGCTTTCTTTTCAGATCGTTCTGTTCCTGCCTGCCCTTTGTCGTAAGATGGGTGTTCCCTATTGTATTGTAAAGGGAAAAGCTCGTTTGGGTCGTCTTGTCAGAAGGAAAACTTGCACATGCGTTGCATTGACACAGGTAAAAAGCAGAATGAAAGAAACTGTCAAAATATAGTTAAAATTTTGACGTTTAAAAAGGATATGAATTTTTATACTGCATTTAATTCTAACATCGATTTTGTTTTTGCAGGTTGATTCTGGAGACCGAGCTAACTTCACAAAGGTCGTTGAAGCGATCAAAACAAACTTCAACGATCGTCAAGATGAAATCCGTCGTCACTGGGGAGGTGGCTTACTTGGCAGCAAATCCGCAGCTCGTCTTGCTAAGCTTGAGAAGGCTAAGGCTAAGGAGCTCGCACAGAAACAGGGCTAAACATCTCTTTGTATCATCGACCAATAAAGTGAATTTATTATAAAATTAAACATTTGTCTAATTTATTTTACTCTTTTTAACAAAACTGAAATCGTATTTCGGTTTTCAAGTAACACAACAAACATTGGCTAACTTTTTTTATTCAATTAATTTACATTGGCTATTTTACAATTAATTAATCATAATACATTTTGGTAGACTTTACATTCGATTTTTAATTAGTTTTTCAAGTCTTTTTATCCGCCCGGCTTCTTGCTCCGAGTTGTCAGGAACGGAATGTTGTCCAGCTTCGCTGGTTTGGCTGCTGCTCACTCTCTGTTTAAATTCTTCTAGGAGAGGCGTTTGCTCCGTTTTTTTCATCCCCTAGAAAAAGAAATCAAGTTAGAAAAACTGCAATATTTTATATTTATGAATGAAATTACAAAAACTAAATGTAGAACCTTCATATCCAAGATTTTTTGAAATTCTGACGCCTGAAGGTCCGGCAACAATTTCCGAGATTGCGAAATAAAAGCGTCAGGAACTTCGGTTGACGACATGACAATTTTAAGAATAAGCTCAGCCTTTGCCATTCCTTTGATTACAACCTGAAATTCAAGTAAAAACCAATTTTAAAATTTAATCTTTTTTTGTTCTTAATTTAAATGCGTAATTACAAACTTTTGTGTAAGTTGCTGGCGCCTTTCTTTGCACTTTCCATCCTGTAGAAGGTAGTTCCAGCAGGGCAGTTTTCAACATGTGAACGTCCAGGAGTAGCTGCTCAGCACCAACAGTGCTTAATGGTTTGCACTTGTATAGTTGTTGCATCAATTTTAAAATGAATGAGCTGAAATCAGAGAAATTGAAAATGTCATTATCACAGGACAAGGACAAATTAACAGACATTTTTTGAAATACATATTTACCAATTTTCGATTGTTAGTGTTTAAAAAAAGATCACAAATGACACTAATTTACCTTGCGAATTTGACACAAAGTTGCGTAAAATATTTTCGACATGAAGAAAGGCTTTCTCTGATTGGTGGAATTGTTTGTCTCAAATGTCCCACGACAACACTCACGTAACTACTTTGATCTCCCACAGTTTCTATTGTGCTCCATGGCATCTACAATGATAATTTGTTTTAATATTCTTTTGTGACTGAAATTTTCTATTTCTAATATTTACCTTTGTCATAGTTGTCAATGCAGGTTCACAAGCTGATTCCAAATCCTGTACAAGTAGCTGGATGCAATTTGAGATTACACTAAAAAAAATGACAACTTTAAATCTTTGTTATTATTTTAGGATTGCAATCACTGATGTCTTAGATCGAAAAATTACTTGTGGAAGTTATCCTGCTCTTGCGAGAAACTTATTTTATCCGCGTACATCTTGTCAGTTTTTTCTTTCAGTTTGTCTTCCAGCTGTTGAGTCGTTTCTAGACAATATTCTGCAGTTGTAAGGATGCTAAAAAACAAGCACTTTACAATTAACAAAACAAATTTTTAACAAAACGAAAAGAATTATAAATGAAAATAGTAAATTACCAACAAATCCTTGTTTGCTCCTCTTTACTGAATCTAGAAGTTTCACCTTCTTTCAACAAACTCTGAAAATTTTGTATCAAGCCTGCTGTTGTTAGATCGCGAAAATCTCTCCCGCCAATTCTGAAACAATTGTATTTATTATTAGAATCCGAATACAACTGAAAAAAAGTATGACTTAAAACTGAATTGAAAAATATAATTACTTAGGTAAATTGTTTTGTAACATCTTCACAGCATATTCTTTAAGGTATTTCTGAAAAGTTTCAGCCAAACTGATCATTATGACGCCAGTACTGAGCTGCGTGGATTGGAGCATGTAATTTTTATAAAGAACAAACAGATCCGCGCAAGAGGAAAGTACAGAGTTTGAACCATCGGCCTCGTTGAAATGTCGCGATTCTGGCGGATGAGTTTTGTAGTCGTTGACAAACTTGTCCATCGAACTTGCCAAATTCCGATCTAAACTTTCTATGTAGATGCTGAAATATGGTTCGAAACATCGCCTGATCAGATTCGCGAACGGAGAAGTGGTTGATTTCTCGGCAACAATCTAAGAAAAAAGAAAATCCTCGTTATATTTAGAATTGAAAATATAAAAATACAAATACAAATTAATTTAATTCTTACTTTCTGCTCGGTTTCTTCTTCGAATGGATTTCCAGGGACTTTTTCCTCAAACTCCTCAAACTGTTGGATTTGAACATCTGCATTTTTGGTAGCTTCACTGTTTCCTAAAGTAACTCCAGAGAATCTCTTTGAGAGCAAACTTTCGAAATTGCTTGTTTTTTGAATGGCGTAGAGAAGGAGTTTCACGTCAATCTCAGATTTGCGCTTTTCCATTAGTTTGGTCAAGTCCTCTCTTGTATTGTGGCAGAATTGTACAGCTATGCGTTCCGAAACCTCCCAGTCGCGAGGGAAAATCATTCCGAATTTCGACTCGAACTCCAGAAGGTGCTTCTTTATCCATGCATATCTTCGATCAATCTTGTCTAACCAAGCGAAATCCTGGTTCTCAGAAAAAAGGTGCGCGTATTCTTGCAACTGCATGTTAACGAACCAAGCGAGAAGGTCTTTCCTGAAAATGAAAAAAAAATATAGCCCAAATTTAAAAAAGTTACAAAGTTATTAAAAATCAACATTTGACTTCGTTTCCTACAAGAATATATTGACAAATCTTTAAACCAAGAAAAAGATTTTTCAATAGAAATCAAGTGCATTTACTTTATTCGATGATCTAAAATGGAAAGTACTGTGCATCCTTTTGTAATTTGCGTGAAATTTTTTGGATTCTGTCCTGAAAACGTCTCCTTGAAATCAGCGCTGATTTGCTGTGCCAATTCAACTTGTATTTTTCGTACCTTGAAGTTTTCAAACGTTATTATTTTTCTCAAATTACTATAATTTGTACTCAAACGTTCAACACTTTTGCAAATTGCATAATAAATAAAAGTAGATAAATTACTTCGTCCGACAGTTGTTTAATTTGTGGAATGTCAATATAATTTTTAAAATGTTGCATCACTTCTAGTATCGCTTCTAAAGGGTTTATTATTTCGCCATACTTTTTGCTCTGGGTCAGAAGTCTGAAACGAAAATAATGTTGCGTTAAAAATTCCTGCAATAATTTAACTTGGAACTTTTAAATGTCTACAAAGAATTTTTCTACAAACACCGGGGAAATCAAGCAGTTCAAATGAAATGAAGATAATGATATTTAAGAACATATGATTATACAAGTCTTACTTCAAATTGTCAACGCCATCAACGAGCATATGCAGGTGGTTAAGAGCAGTGATGGAAGCTGTTAAATTACGTTTGGCGAAATCCAATTGTTTGATATCTCTTGTGATTTCCTTGACGGTCTCTTCAGACCTTTCAGCTTTATCTTTAATATCTTTGATGTGAACGAAAAGCTGTTTGATAACTTTCTGAGCATCCTCAAGCGCTGCTCTTCCATCCTCACCGACGTTGGTCTGTCCCCTGACCACAGATCTTATTTCTTTATCAATCTCGCAAATTTTATATTCCATTTTGCTGACCTCATCATCTATGTTTGACAGAGACTGCTCAGTTGGAAAAAGTGAATTGATGTAGTCCACAGTATTGAAGTTTGGTTGATCTAAAGGATCACTACTTGGTAAAACCTGTCAAAAAATTCGTACAGTTAAAATAGGAAAAGTGACAAATATGTTAAAGTAGACGACCTTGTTGACATTTCGACGACCTAACCTGTTCGATGACAGCTTGGACGTTTGGTGGAAAAATGTAAATGGTCGAAGGCAAATCCTCTGGTTCGGTTTCATCTAGATTATCCATGTTTAATGAAAACGTTTAACGTTTAATGTGCTTATTTACAAAAATAATTACATTTACTTCTTTTCACTAAATTTATGAACATTTATGAAACAGTAAACAGAAATTGACAAATTGACAGAGATTGGTAGGAATCTCTAAAAATGAATCGAATGTATATCGATTATCGAATCGGGTCGGTCTCGAAACGCTCTGTTTCGAGATGTTCCTCGCATTTTCTGCTGACAATAGAAAATACGCGGGAACTTTAAAATCTACTTATAAAAATATATTTTTATTTGTTTATACAAATTTATTTTCAATATATTTTAACATATTAAAGTTTAAAAACAGGAGAACATTTTTTTTAGATTGCTCGAATTCTGTGGGAAACAACATAATTGCTATAGAAAATTTGTGAGGGGAATTCGCTTGATAATTTGATGATTTGATTTAAGGGTGAAGGATCCACGGTCGTAAAAAACATAGAACAATGAAATATAACAAAATTGAAAAAGATAAATTAGAAGAAGATTGAGCAGAGTTCTTTCTTAGCTTTTTATTAGCAGTTTTTTGGAGGAGGTGCAAAGCGTCGGGGGCGTAGCTTTCTACAAAGATGGGCGTAGCGCTATCCCGATCCCTCCAAAGATCGTTAAACCTGAGATGAGAATATCATCTCTAGCTGTACTACATTTCTCTTACATGACGGTATTCACATAAAAAGTTGCAAGTATATTTTTTGAATGAGCTTTTATGAACTCATTACTGTTCAAGTTGGGAACAGCTTAAAACCATATGAAAAGTTCAAACTTATAAATAAAATGAATTCAGAGAAACATTAAATCATGCTAGTTTTACATTAATTCCAATACAGACAGAATAATTATAAGTTATTATTTATGAAGTAATAGAAAGTTTATCATAGAAAATATGAAAGCAACATAAAGTTTTTAAATTAACACAAAACAATTAAACACAAATTGTTCTAAAACCGTCGAAATAGAGTTACGTCAACTAAGATCAAAATCATCCCATAACTAATAAATCCGTACTTCGGATCTTCTAACTTAGACGACGATATCGCTAGTCCACTCAAATCCATTCGCTGGTCGCTTGTGAAATTGACTGATTTCACAACATCACTTTTCCTGTTCATTCTGGAGATCAACTTCATTGTACAATTAACACGCACCTTTGGAACCGATGCTGCATCCTCGTTTTTTAGATAAATGTTATAAATCAGGTCCGATGTTTTTTTAATGCAAATACACCATTTTGTGTCGTTCACTTTGAAAACTGGCGACGCAAAAACGTGTCCGTCGGGAGGTAGAGCCACTCGAAATCTTTTTTTCGAAATATTCAACGCTGAAAAAAAATAAACAATTGTCAACACATTTTTCTTTCGATTTATTTTGTATATTCTAAAACATCAATCTTACCTAAATCGTGCAGCTGTCGTTCATGAAACGTCTTCATGATAGCACTAGCAGCTTGAGGAACTTGCAAAAGTCGTTGAAAATCGGTAAGCGTGGAAATTTCACGGTATCTGACGACAATAAAGTTTGAAGCGTCTTTCTCGAGTTGTTCGCATTTGAATTCAATTGCCATGATCAAAAGATCGATCACATTGTCCTGATTCAAAAACCGACGGAATTTCTTTTCACAACTTTGCTTCAACTTTTCGTGATCATACCGGTGAGACAGTTCCAGTAAAGCAGTCGAGACATCCCAGTCACTTTCAATATTTGTGTAAGTGAAACGTAAAAAAGTTTCGAACGTTTCTACATCAACGTCTGGGATGTTGATGGTCGGGGCAGCTCCGTTGGTCGAGGCAGCTTTGATCAACTTTTTGAACACTGTACTTTGCTCGCTGAGGATATCTTTGTGGGCCAAAAATTGGTGGTTGTCAATTTTTAGCACCAAATCTGAGCTGCTCAAATAGGCTATTTTGTTACCTACACAATTCAGCTTTGTCAAAAGAGTCGTTTCACATTCATCTGGAAGAAATCATTCAAGTTAAATGAATAATTCAAAATTCAAAAAATAACGAATTCAATGAGCACTAAAAATTACCCAAAACGTCATAAATGGCTGCGAGAGCACTTTCATCCTCCAAAACTAACTGAAAACTGGCGATGGATTTCATCTGGCTGAAATTCTTTGCTACGAAAATGCTAGCAACTTTTTTTAATTTTTTACAGTTGGTCTGTAGGGAAAGCATGAGGTTTGGAACAGCATTTTTTATGTTCAAATCCTTGACCAGACGATCTTCGCAAAGTTCCTTCAAATTCTCATCTGCAAACTCGTTTGCCACCACAAGTAAATCCAAGTTGAGTTTGTCCGCCTCTATGTTGGTTGGATCGTAAAGGTATCTCAAAAATGTTTCACAAGCTTCCGACGGCAGGTACAAGATGACGATTTTTGTTCTTGTTTCAAGGTCGTGTTTGTTGTTGATTTTGGTTACGTATGTTCTCTCGTCGGAGAAGTGAATTTCTTGTAAATCTGGGTTTAAACTGAACAGCTTCTTGAAGTTTGGATTTCGGGACAAAATGGTCTTGTGACCTTGGAACAGTTTGTTGTTAATCCAGATTTTCACGTCGGAAAGTTGCGGATTCTCGAACAAAATTCGTTTGCCGTATTGATAGTTTTTGATTATTTCTGGCTCGAATCCTCTGTATGCAAACAGAATAAAGTGGAATTGAGAATAGTTTTCGATGAGTCTTGCATGTTTCGATTTTTTTTATAACAATACTTACATTTTTCTAGGTTTTTTTAGTTCTGGTGACCTTAGATGTTCATTATCTACTTCCATTCTGGAAAATATAACAAACAAATGCAGTTGTCATGAAAACTTTTTTATTTTTTGTTGGATAATTTTGCTTTTACTAACCTTTTCGACATTTTTGAGGTTAGCAAATCTTCAACAAAGCAAATCCACGAGATTACAAGTGCGCGAGTGTTTTTGTTTCCGGTTTTTCATTAATAAAATGAAGGATTGTTTATTCCGTTGTTTTCAAACGAAGTCAAATGAGATACCGTTGTTTTTTCAGTCGTACAAAATAAAAATATTCACGAAGTTCAGCACTCGGCGCCACTGGATGAGCCGGACTGGAATTGAGAATTGAACAGAATTGAACCATTGAATGTGGGGTTATGGATGTGTAAAGAAGGTCAGGTCAGACTAAAATAATCTAATATAATAATAAATTTAATAACTGCTCGTAAAACTTAGATAGATACATATTTTTCTAAATAAAAATGTTTCCAAAAAACTGGATCAACTATTTGTAAAAGGTAAACCTTTGATAAAAAATTCCTTAATCGTAATAAAACTCAATAATTTTTCGGAGCCAAAAGTAATTAATTAAGGAAATGAACAGAAAAATAAATCAAGTTTTCTTCAAAACCATGAAATAATTGTTAGCCTATAAATAAATACGAATAAAAACAAAACAATGGTTTTAAAAGTTGTTTTCCTCAAACTTGAGTTCATATTTACATATCTACAAAACTATCTTTGCAAATAAAAATCGAGAATCCTTTTTTGGACTGGGAGTGTTACACTTTATTTCATAAAGTGTAATAGCTTCTTTCATGGAGCGGCCCAACGTCAACGAGGATAATGAAGGAATGAAATCCAGGGCACCATTAAGATTTTTCCAATCAACCGATTGTACATGATTGAAAATAACGAGCTTTTCCAACTTCTTAGCTGTTGTAAGAGTTATGTTGCTTGCATCCATCTGCAATTCCTTCAGATGCGATTCTGTGATGCTGTTGACTAGGCAGGAAAAATTCGCTGTGTAAAGAGCTAGCTTTGATATTCGAGGAAGCTCCTCGAGATACTGAAATTTTGGTTTAAATTATAAATGATAAAGCCATCACTATAAACTTAATAAACAATGAAATATCTATAAAAACCTCCCGAATCGTCAATGACTTCTATTCTTGAGTAGTCGAAGTCGTATAAAAGATGAAAACCAAATTTTACTTTAATTTGTTCAACACTGAGGGGTGAATCAACTATGTTATCGTTGAAAAAGGATCTTTGGCTATTAAGGGATTCACTTTTGAACTCAAAAGTTGTCATATAAAAGCAGCTCGTCAAAACTCGAATAAATTTGAATGTTCTAAATCCTCTATACTGGTTGCTGCAAGATTCCACGACTTATACAAACTGGAAAATGTTAAGGATATAAAAACTCACTTGTATATATGTTGTTTTATACTTTATTCAAAAACAAAAACTGTCATTACAAATAACATATACCTTGTCTGAGCCAATCCTTTATTGGCTCCACCAATTGGAATATGTGCTCTAAACAATCGTGATTCAATATTCAATACTGCCATTTTCAAAATGTGAAATTAGTAAAAAAGTAAGAATCAAAACAATCAACTTCGTCAACGGATCCAAGTAATAAATGTGAATGACTCGATGACAATGAAAGCCAATAAGTCTTTTTAAATTATTAGCGCAAATTAGACAACAGTTGGCAACAATGATCAAGTGACTTCCAGGTTGGTATCACTGTACTGCACAGATATTGTTTTGAATAATATTGCAGATAAACGGTGATTAACAAATGTGGTATATATTTTCATTTCATTAATTATATACAGTACACCTGCTTGCCCATGGGTTGCAGTGGTAAGGTTCACAACAATCTTTTTCCGAACGGCACTAAAAATTAAGACGTATAATTAATCTCATTTACTGAGAAAATAATAATTTTGATTGTTTGCATTCATGAATACCGATTATTCTATTCACTTACAATCATGCCTTCTAGTCTACAACCTTGATCCCCAGGATGATTTAATACAGGTGGTGTACACCTCATTTTGTAAGGGTTACAAGACAGTCCACCGCAACAATCGTTATCACTTGAACACTATTTGAAAAAGAAAATGTCAACTTTTATATCACATCAAAATACTTATGAAAATCAGGTTGCATTGTAGTTGAATTTTGTATTCATTATTTAATGGTGTACATTTGTTGAAACTTACACGAGCTCCGACTGGTATGCATCCATAATCCTGAGCAAAAGCTTGACTGCAGACGTACAAGACGAGTGTAAGAACCACAATTGGTTTTCATTTCAACAATTAGTTTTTGAACCCACAATAATTTTGTGAAACAAAGCCGTGAAATAAGAAAGCTTATTGAAAATTCAAAAGTCAATGAAGTACTCTTTAAAATTCAATCGATCGCACAAAATCGCAACAAACTGGTTTCGCTTCACTTAACGAGATTACGTTCAGATGTATACTGGCGACAAATGCGAATTGAATTGTTTATATACCGTTATATATAATTTATGTACATTTTTAATAATAAGATTTATAATTCGAGATAACAATTCTGGTGTGGCTTTTCACTATCGGTATCACGGTGTTTTGTGTAAACGACAATTAAATTACGTTACTGATTTGAATTCAATTGTCACTTCATTTTTTACATTTATGAAACAAAAAACGAGATAGAAACGATAGAACGAGAGGGAAACAAAAAACGTAAACCAAATGTTTAAGCTATAAAGCACTCAAATGGCCAACATTATCTTGAATATAATTATTTTAATTTTTATTACTTCTTCAGTTATGAATAGACTTTTTGATATATGTTTCAATGCCAAATTGCTAACTGCGATCTCTATTTAGCATTCGTTTCAACCGTATGCAAACATTTCAACGTTTTTTTTGGACAGAATAGTTTTTATTTGCAACACTCATCTGAAATTACTTAAAAAAAATAATCTACCTTATTTACATTTGTTTATACGAAATACTTTACAATTTAATAAGTGTCACACAATTTAACTCTGCTATTTTTTTCCAAGAATAGAAATAACACAGCTTCGATTAAAGTGATTTTGGATTTACTTCATTTACCACAAGAAAAAAGAACTTCGAAATGAATAAATATATAATATATTTTTTGTATGTGTATGTATGTATGTATGTATGTATGTATGTACATATGTATTTTTTGTATTTTTTTGGATAAAATATTTTTTGTTTCTATGCAATATATTCAAAACAAACAATAAATCACACGAATGCTACTTCTGGTGTTGTTTAATTAAGTTACATAAACAACAACTAGTTTGCCGTGAATTTCATTCAAGTCCGTGTTGGAGACGAATGATAACAGTACCGTTTTGCATAATCAGTTGTCAACATCAGATCGAATAAAGGTTTCATTTATATAATTAGAATACAAACTATATGCTCAAACAAATAAATTCTGATTACAAGCAATATCGAAAAAGGTGCTGAACTTTTGAAATGATTACAATAACAACAATAATATTTTTGACTCATAATGGAAGCAAGTTGAAGATCTTCAACAATTTTTAAATTAAGTTGTAATACTTGGAAAAGTTAGAATACGTTGTTTATACTTACAAGATGCATATGTATTGTACGGAATAGTTACATCTGAATATATGAACAGTTTTAAACAGAGCGTCTGCGCTAAACTTTTGAGTGACCGAATAAATAGCCTTTATAGTAGTTTAAAACTGAAGTTCAATTAGGAATATCTATCATGAATAATTGATTATGATCGCAAGTTCATTTATTTATTTTATTCATTTTTTAATCATTTTTTCACCTCACATTTTGTAAAAATAAACTGTAAATAAACTGAACAAACAAAAAAATCTGCAATACATGATATTTTTGATGAAAACTATATCTATAGTTTAATCGCTCATGATTTAAACATTTTAAAAAGAGAAAATATAACGGCTTAGTTGATCTGCTTGTTTTGTGGAAAAACAAACCTCAAACAGCAGTAACATCAAACTCGAAAGTGACTGTCTTGTCTTTCACGAATCCACAGTTAGGATGAACTAAAGTATCCCATAATATGAAACATTGTGAACCAAATCCAAGTTTTGATTCTGAGTTGAACGAATGGTTGAACGTTTTTTCTACATTTCGAGTCTCAACAACTGAAATCAGCTTTAATGTGTAGCACAACTCTAAATCAGATTTACATCCAATGACCTCCAAATAAACGCTGAGAAACCTTTGATCTAACGTTCTTTTTATTTTGACCACACACGTTTCCCCTTTAATTTTGAAACTTTCAGACAGCACAGGACAGTTGGTAGGCAAATCCAGAATGAATCGACCATGCAAGAAGTCTTTACCTAATAAAAACAACAAACAAATCAATTCTTAATTCGTCAAAATAAAATAAAAATAAGAAATCGATGTTCTAAAAAAGAATGCCAAAATACTTGTCTCTTTTTGTAGTCGCTCGCAAGATGTTCTGATTACCAGGTTGGCAACATCAGGATTTTTCAAAATTTTCAGGTAATCAACCGACTTTGAAACATTTTCGAATCTCACAATAATGAAGCTTGAGGCTTTTTTCTGAAGCTTTTCACACTTGCATTTCACAGCAGTTACCAAAGACTCGACAGCATTTTTCAAATTCAGCTGGTTACAAAATTCGGATTCGCAGTATTTCTTCAACTTGTCGTCCTTCAAATATACTGCCAGCTCAAGCATCTTTTTTGAAACGTCGCATTTTCTCAATTCCTCGGTGTAAATGTACCGCGAATAAAGTGCGAACGTTTTTCCATCAACTTGCGGGATGTAAATGCCGAAACTGACAACTCCGTTTGTTGACGCGTCTTCGATTTTCTTTTTCAAGACGGCGTTCTTCTCAAAAACCTTTTTGTGGGCCAGAAAAACGTTCCTTCCCACTTCCACCCTCAAATCTGCACTGCGCAAGGCCTCGATTTTGTTTTCTGGTTTGTCATTTTTGTTTTTCAGATCGGTCAACAGTGTCACGTCGCATTCATCTGAAACACAAAATTTCGTACAATGAACATTTTGTTTTTCATTTTTTAACATGTTTTTTTTTTTGAATTATGATTTTTACCGAGACTTTTGAGAATGGCTAAAAGTGCTTCATCGCTCTTCAAAACCGGCTTGAAATCCTTATAGAGTTTGATCTCGACGAAATTTGTTGCAATTAGTTTGCAAGCCACTTTTGCTAATTTTTCGCAACTTATTTTCAAGGAAACCATAAGGCTTGAAATAACATTGCTGAATGTCACATTGTTTAACAGATACTCTTCACAAAATTCGACAAGATTTTTGTCATCAAACTTGTAAGCGACGAACATCAAATCCGGGCTGATTTTTTCCTCCTCTATCTTGGTTGGGTTGTAAAGGTAACGCAAAAAGGTAACGCAAGCTTCCGATGAGACGTTTGAGATGTCGAATTTCGTCTCCTTGGAAAAGAGACTTTTTTCGCTGAGGTCTGTCAAATCGACGATTTCTTGAGCCAGATGGATCTCTGCTAGTTGAGGTTCCTTAGCGAACATCTCGTCGAATTTTTTGTTTCTTGACAAAATGACTTTATGAGCTTGGAACATTTTTCCATTTATACAGATTTTGACATCGGAAAATCTGGAATTGTTGAACTGTGTTTCTGCGTCGTCGTGAAATTTGTCGATCATCTTTGGTGACAACTCCCTATGAGAAAAAAGAGTAAATTTAATTAACGATAAACTTTTTTTATTGGAGTTGCATTTATGTATATTTACACTGTTCGACATTTGGCTTGTCCTCGTGTTTCGTTTTGCTGACTTCCATCGGACCGTTTCCTAATATAAGAGAATGTAAACAAACAACATTAAAAAACAGACAAAAACCAAATGCTATTAATAATATATCTTGCAAAAGTTATTTCAAATTGTTTTTCAGAATAAAAAATCAGCAAAAAAGCAATAACTGAAAAAATGTAAATTGTTTGATATGAAAAAGTGCTATCAAAACTATATGTCCTAATGTAAAACAAACCTTATTTTCGAAGGTGGTTGTGACATTTGCAGGTTTCCTTGATAGGGAACAGAACAATCAAAAACTCTTGAATCACCTGATTCGGCCGAGACTTGACAAGGGAGTATTGTGCTAATGAATAATGACAACAAATAGATTCAAAACATACTCAATATCTCACAAAATATTGGGTGTTTACTTCGTAATACAAAATACGAACCTTGACAGACGAATTTTTTTTGAGGGCATTTCACTGGTTATAATATTTGTGCAAATATTTTTTCTCAGAAAAAAAATATTGCGAACGCTGTGATTTTGGAACTCTCTTGACCACTCTCAACCGGATGTATGTAACTTTTTGGCCAGATGGCGCTAGTTTTAAAAGTTCGGGAAAAATCAATTTTCTATATTATTTGAAATAAAAAAAGTTAAAATCCTCGCATATTAATGAACTATCTTTTAATTATCAAGCATATTTAATTTTTTGACAATACATTTCTAGAAATTGTATAAATGAACAGTGAAAAATCGTCGCATTTCAAAAGTATCTTTATTCGAAATGAAAAGTTGAAATTTCATTTTGCAATTACAAGTTCAATAACGAAAATACAAAGAAATGCAATACAAATTTGCAATAATGAAACTAAAAGTTGTTTGCGAAGTATCTTATTTCTATAACGGAAATCTTAAATCAATCTTTACGATTGTGTATTCGATCAATTATTATAAACATCTTGCAGCGTTTCAATAAATTCAACATGACTTACAAAGAAAATAAAAATCTAATTTACACTTTTCCGTCGCCTCAAACAGCGGTAACATCGACGGAAAGAACAATCTTTCCATCTTTTACAATTTCTATATCAGAATTGTTTAGCCTTGCCAACGATATAAAATTCATCCACCCCGTTTCTTCTTTCAAATCTATTGCACTTCCGAACTGGCGTCGAGATTTCATCAGTTTGACAATTCGTTTCTCATCAGCTGACATCAATTTAAATGAATAATGCAAGTCGATGTCGCTTACGCAGTTCATAACCGAAAGGAAAACTCCCAAATACTGCTGATCGTCTGATAACATAAGTCGAATGAAACAAACTCTATCTTTCACCGCAAAATTTTTGGAGAGAACGTCTGATTTTGAATCGATCGGTAAATCCATTATGAAACGATCGTTGAAAAAGTCCTTGACTAAAAACGAAAAACAACTAAAGTTGAAATATTCAAAGTTATAAAAAACAGTTACATTTTGTATTAAGCGTTAAAAATTGCATACTCGTCTCTTTTTCTAGTCTTTCACATGACGCTTTGATAATCACAGCTGCAGCTTTTGGACTTTTTATCAGTTTTTGAAAATCCGCTGTTTTCGAAACTTCTTTGTACCTGACGATGCTGTATTGAGCAGCGTCGTTTTCGAGCTTTTTGCAATCAAATTTTTGGGCGATCATCAAAAACTCAATCGCATTATTAACATCCAGCCGTTTGCAGAATTTCGCTTCGCAACAGTTTTTCAGTTTTTCGTCCTTGTACTTTACTGCCAATTCTAGTAACTTGCTAGAAATATCGCTGCTTCTTACCTCGCCGGTGTAGATATAATTTAAAAAAGACCCAAAAGTCTCTTCGTCGAATTGCGAGATATAAACGTAATTGGAGAGACCATCTTTTACTGTCAGCGCAGCGGAGATTTTTTTCTTCAGCATGACATTCCTCTCGAGGAAAACTTTTTGAGTCAAAAAGTGATGGTTTTTTACACTTAAGGTCAAATCTACACTCCGCAGGTACTCGAGTTGGTTTTCGCAAGCGTCATAGTATTTCTGATCAGTTAAAAGAGTCACTTCACAATCATCTGCAATACAAAACAAAATAAAAACAATTTTAACAATTGTCAAATTTTGCATCGTTATTTTTTGACGAATAAATTGTACCAAAAACTTCCAAAATTGCCATCAGCAGTTGGTCGTCCGCCAAAATCGGTTTAAAAGATTTGCGATTCTTGATCGAGGAGAAATTTCGAGCAATTAATTGGCAAGTGCTTTGTTTTAGTTTTTTGCATTCCGCTTTGATGGAGAGCAACAAATATCGAACCACATTTTTCAACTTGATTCGTTCGACCAAATATTTCTCACAAAATTCCTTCAAAGTGTCATCGTTGAATTTGTGAGCAACCAGAACCAATTCCGGGCCAATTTTAACTTCGTCCAACAGGGTCGGATTGTAAAGGTAACGTAAAAATGTCTCGCACGATTCGGACGTGACGTCTGAGATGTTTATCGTTATCCTATAGTCAGGATCATCTTGAGTGAGAGTTGTTTCAGACCCTGTCAAATCTATGACCTCATTATAAAGGCAAATTTCTGTCAAATTTGGTTTTTCCGTAAGCATCTGGTTGAAAATCGAGTTGCGGACTAGAATGAATCTATGTGCTTGAAACACTTTATTGTTTATATAGATTTTCACGTCGGAAAATCTGGCATTGTCAAATTGAGCTTCTGTGTTGTCGTGAAACTTGTAACTCATCCTGAACAACTCCCTGACAAAAAAAAGAGAAATAAAATATAGGCGATTGTAGTGATTAGAAAGTTGTTAGAATTGCGGTAAATTTTAACTGAATTAGAGTTGTGTTTAGATCAGAGATAGTTTATATCAGATTTTTCAATTGAAATGTGATAAGTTGCAACATTTGTAAACTAAAATAACTTCCATTTCAATTCTACTTATGTTTTTAAATTTTGCAATCTAAAAAAGAATATTTTTTTGTTTCTTACGATTTCTGTAGTTTTTTCGTTTCTGGCGCTTCTCTTTCTGAATTCGCATCGTCCACAGTTTTTCGTTTCGCAGTGTTTCTAGAAAGACAGGATAAGAAATTAGTAAATATAAAACCACAATCAATCCTCTATTTCTTGATATGTCATCAAACCTGGAAAACATTTTCACTTGCTACACAAAATCTCCAAAGGAATCCAAACGATATGAATATCGATGTTGATATTTTTCAAATAATCAAAGATTCATTAATAAAACTTTTTATATCCTTAAATGGAAAAACAAAGTGAGATTATTAACACGTTTTGAGGACAAAGTTGATGAAATCTCTGCGAACAACAGAACGACAGTTTTAGTTTTTTATGGTTATTTTTCCATTGTTTTTTTCTCTAGTTCCGTAGGTGCTAGTGTTCACAGTGCTAGCATGTACAGTTTTGAAACTAATTTAGAATACCCGACTGAATATACAAATTCGAAAATGTTCATCTATTATTGTTCAGAAATAATTTGATAAATTAACGCAGAAAATCAAAATGCAGAAAACATTTACTTCCAATTGTAAAAATCAATTGTAAAATTTTACAAAATTACTCTAAAATGTGACCTAACTCTACTATTCGAAATAAAATATATCAAATTCATACAGTTAGCAGGATTTATCATTGAAGTTTTTCTTTTAAAAGTGAACAATGACCAATTAAAAAAGTGTTTTAGCAAAACTTATGTTCGCTAAAAAATAATCCTAGTACACAATTGTTAAGATCTGAGAAAAGTTAGTTTCATTATTTATTCACAATTAAATATAACGTATTCTACATACAGGATTATTCAATATTCATTTGTTCGCAGGAAGTATAAACATTCAAAAATGAAACGAATATTTACATTCGTGCGTAATTGCATTTTAATTATTTTTTGCAACATATTTCTCAAAATTAAAAAATGAAACTATGTAGTGAGACAATTTAATTTCACGTTGCACGTCATACTTGATTATAATTTACAATTATGAACAATAATTATAAAAAAAAATGGTCAAAGTCATGCACTCCGATGATTAAATTGGAATGGGTTAAAGAAACGTCCATGTTGTAGATCTTAGGTTAGGTTTCGTAGATACAGTTCTGTCGTATTGTTACATTAGATTTCAAATCTTTTTGATTTTCAGTGTATAACACAAATAAACAATCATTTGCAGAGCTTTAAATGGGATGCACTTTCGTTTTTTGTTGTTCTCGACCTAACTTCAATAACTAAAATCCTATCCCAGTCGTCAAAACTGAACAAATCAGAACAAATGTCAAGAACACAAGTCAAGCAACAATCGGGAAACTTTGGCAAGCCTGATATGGTTGTGATTTTGTATTCTCAAACCATTTAAACCCAAAACAGCAATCAAAATAAAACGAATATACGAAAATAACATTGTGAATAGCTTTTTATTTTAAACACGTGCACATAAATAAATTAAGAAGGAATAATGGAAAATCTCTCAAAAACTAAAGAAAGCATCTCATCAAAATCTAAAACAAATAATTCTGTAACTAAAAAATCATTACTTTGAAACATTATCGTCAACATTGAACGAACACATTTGCGTCAAAGATTTCCAAGGGTGAAAATATTTATTAACTATACATTACGTACAAACTTCAAAAGTTGTATTAGAACTAGCTAGATTTTGCAATCTCCTCAAATATTCTTTCTCCTCAGTACGTTGTAATAACATTAAATAATATTAATAATACAAAATCATTATACGTTAAATAATATTTAGTACAAAAGAAAAATGTCTGCGTCGACTAATTTGCCAGTTTTCGTAAAGTTTCATGCAAGGAAAAGCACATCTTGCAGCAAACGCCCTTCTCCAAAACGACGAGACAGGATGTGTGACGCCACCTATTTGACGCCTCTTCCTTGCGTGCGATATTTGTAACAATATCTTCATACAGCAGCACACTTGGTCCGCCACGACACAAATTCGTGTCGTCCACTTTTTTGATCAACTTTTGTAGTTCATTAACATTGGATATACTCGTACTAAACTCTGACCTCAACATGTTGAAGAAAAAAATTTCCGCGTTCAAATTTTCATACAAAATTAACTGAAACAAAAGTGTAATAACTTTATTAAACCATTTTATTTTTGAGGAAGGTTTTTTCATAACATTAATTCAACTTACTTGTTTGTAATACACCGGGGCTAATCTTAATTCATTCGAAATATAATCAATGATTGAAAAAACAATGGCTGACATTTTGTCTCCGATGGCATTTTGTTTGTGTATGCCCCACCGCTCATTTGGTAACAAGTGGTTCAAATTCTCGCTGTAAAGCATACTGAAGACGTCAGTTTGATCTGCTTCTTCGTGTGACTCTTTCAACATTACTGTATGTATCTTCAGGTTCGTCTCTTCATCTATTCAGAAAATAAATTTCAAATTCAAATTGTCTAACAAAACCCTATCACTTTTCATAGGAGACCTTCCTTAATGAAACAATTATTACCTCTACCATTTAAAGGATCGTTGTCAGAATCTTCTTCGTCGAGGATTTCTGTTTTGATTGCCACGAATTCTGAAACGAATATCAATCACACATTAAAAAACTTTCTGTTCATTTTGGAATGAACAGAAAAATATATTTTTCTGTTCAAAAATATATTATAAGTTTCAAAAATTACCTTCATCAAATGTCGCATTGTCTTTAACTCTTTTTTGCTGCGGTTCGTAATATTCACTTGTCTCGTCAGAATTCAGGATTGACGATGACGTAATATGATGGTTCATTGCTTTCTTCCTACTCAGACCTGAACTAGCCAATAAATTGGAAGTTTTTCGGAAACTGTGCCCTGTGTAAGAGTCCGAATCTGGTAAATTGAGAAACTTTGCTATGTCTTTTGGCATTCTTCCAAATTTGTGTTTGCCTATAACTTGTACGGTACATTTTCCGTTTTGGTAGTTCAAAAAAGCTCGGTCTGTGGTAACGTTTTTCGGTCTCATGTCCAGATATTTTTTAACGGTTTTATAAAAGTCGCCATCAATTGTAAAAGATCTTGTTGGGTTCGTTCCTTTACCACGTGCAGTTACTACATAAAGATCGTTGTGATCTTTTATATCATTTATAGTTATTCGAGGTAATTCTTCAGTTTTACATGCTCCGCAAACACCAAATATTAACGCCACCTGAAATATCAAACTCATTTATTGGATCATAAAGCAGTAGAAAATGTAATATTTTGTAAATCAATCTATTAAGAAAAAATTTTACAAAACGACATTCTTGTCACTTTGTTGAGAACATTAAAAGTACTTTTTATTTAAAATAAGTGATCAAGTCTACCTTAGTTGCCAAAAACAATGAATCGGGTGCTTTAGTCATAAACTCTCGGATCTGATCTGGCGACAAAAAACTGGATTCTTTACGTTTATATCCAATCGACTTAACTTTGAGAAATTTGATCAGATTTTTGTAATCGCCAATATTGAGATTGTCGTGCTCCAGAATCTTGTTTTTTAACATGGAAAATTTCGCCCATAAAGTAGAAGATTTATATTTTTCGGATGACCGTAGGAAGTATTCTAGCAACAAGGATTCTGTGATTTTCTCTTGTTTTTTATCTTTCATCCACTGCTTGAATGCATCGTAAGCTTCTTGGTACAGGATCCGCGATCTCTCCGATAATTGAGTTTTGGAGGGAAGTGAGATTTCATCCAGCAGTTCTATGGGAATTTCTTCGCCCTCGAGGACGTTCTCGAAAAAATCCTCGTCTGTATCCATGTCACCTACACTCTATAACGCTGCAGGAACACGCTTCTCGAAATTAGTTTGTTTACAACTGCTACCATAACCTTACTTTTTGACAGGTTGTTTTTCAATAGCGGTTTTCGTATAAATTGGAAAGTAAACCTTGTCGATAAGGAAGGAAATGGTAGTAATTACATGTTGGTAAAAAAGAATCACTATTATAGTAATTTAATGTATAAATTTCAAATACGAATGTTTAGGCAACGTTTTGATTCGATAGTTTAATGATTCAAAACGAAATAGTTCTTTATATATATATTTATTGAATATTACTTACAGCGGGTTAAAAACACATAATTCAAATGGCCGAATGTAGAAACAACTAAAATCACATATGTCACAACTGAAAATACTGATTAAATTAATAATATTTTTACGTAATATACATTCGTGTAATAAATTTAACTTAATCGTATAAAAGTCATGCTTATTTTTAAGTGTAAAATAATTATTTCGCAATCAAATCGCCCGACTCCATCAAATCAACCGGAATCATTTATTTTCATCTTCGACGTTCAAAACCTTAATTAATATTTATACATAAAAACCACCGACACCCTCCAAATCCACATCATCATCATCATAATCTTTACGATTAAAAAGTTCAAAAAACAGCTATTCGAATATTTCGTTTTTTCTCTCAAATTTAGTGTTTGATAATTTGAAATCATCATGCAGCACCGTCAGCTGAATTATAGCACGCACCTTCTTTGAGGCTTTCAAAGTGATGCCGATTGATGTATCACCAATTGTCAAAAAGTCTATTATTGTCATCTTTAGACGAGAGATACATTGTCCATTGTATCTTTTCTGCTTCAAAACTTATGGAAGAAACCTGAGGTCTCGCAATATCACTCCAGTAATCGAATTTATAACGGCTGAATTTATAGCCACATACAGTCACAGGTCTGTCGCAATGATCACATTTTTTAGCACACAAAACATATCAAGACCGCTGAGGTAGAACTTGTGGATTTTGGGGCTGTTCAACAGATCATCGTACTCTGAAACATCAATTGATGAAAATGCTGTTTTAAATATAAATATATATAAAAACCAACCTTTCAAAACCCCAATGATGAATGTCTTGTTCTCTATCAACAATAACCTGCCATTGCGGAGTGTCAATCAACTGTTTTTTCTAAAGTGTGATGCTACTGTCGAATTTGAATCAAAAATCAACTATTCTATCAAAGTAAAGTCTAGCGTTGACAAAAAATACGATATTTCACATGACGAGATGATAACGCTTTTGTCAGCATGTGATTATTCTGGATTTTACAAATTTGTTACCTTAGCTGATTTGATAAACGAAGAAAAAGGACTGATGAAAAATGGCATGATCACTGTGAAATTTCAAGCTAAGTTTGTCGAGTAGAAATATACAAGAAATATAAATAAGTCGAGGTTTTATTGGCCAGTGTTTCACAGAAAAAAATCGTTTTTAAATAGAGTTTAAGTGCAGTTTTATAAGCCGTTCGTGTATTATAGTATAAACTTAGAAAAATGAATTGTATTTAATTTGGCTTAGGTCATTAATTTTTACGCTTTCATTTGTAATTTAGTTGTCATTATTATTTTTCAGTAATAACGATATTCGATTTCATAGTTGAACGATTTTTATGATAAAAAATAGCAGGTCTTATCAATTCTTGTATCGATAAGCAGCAATGACATGAAGTCCAAAGTTAAATCTATTTTATCTGAAGTTTTTAGTAACAATGTTTGATCACTTTTAATCGTTCATCAGTCGGAAGACGTCAGTTTCGTGAATGTCAATTGTCGATTACAAAAAAATGTTCAATTTATTTACTTTATTGTTATAATTTTGCAACGTACAAATTAAATATAAATCATGTCAGCGTAAGCCTGTTTCTCACCATGGCAATGGACCAATCTTCACACAACAAACCGACCAACTATTACAAATACGTTTTTGAAAACAAGTTACAATTTGATCTCGAAATCGTTTTGAAAAACAAAATTATAAGAGCACACAAAACAGTTTTGTGCTGCAAGAATCCGGTCTTTCTGGGCAAATTCGTCTCCCATCCTGAATTGAATCGGATTGAGATTTTGGATCTAGATCCGGACGCTGTTGAAACTTTCATCGATTATTTGTACACTGGACAATACTATTCTCGGAATGTCAACGAGGAATTGTTCAAAGTGGCTTATCGTTTTATGGACCCTAATTTGAAATACGTCTGTCGAGAGAAGCTGGGACGAGATTTCTCTGTTGAAAATATAGTAGGTAGACTGTTTGTGTTCATGGAATGCAATGAGGAGAAACTACTCGAAAAAGCTTGCACATTTTTGGCCAGAAATTTCAACGACGTTAAAAAGATGACTGAATTCCAACTCGTCCTTAGAAATGAAAGAGCCAGTGATGCTGTTTCTGATGTTTTTGGTATTTTTGATTTATCACAATGAACGAATAACAAAAGTATTTTTATATTTTGTTTTTTTTTTAGTTTAAATTATAACTGATAAGAAAAATATTAAAATTATTTTCGTATCATTCAATTTAAATGATTTTTGCAGTTAAGAGCAACGTCAAAGTTTTGACAAGAAAAAAGAATCCAATCCGAAGCGACCTGATGGAAAGTGCAACAAAATCAGATCTGACAATCAGAGTCCAAAAAGCCACATTTTTGGGCCACCAAAAAATTCTGACAGCAAATCCAGTTTTTAAAAAAACAATTCCAACTTCAAGAGCAGCAAACAACCAAGTCCCCAGTTTGAGCATCCCAGATTTCGACCCAGAGACATTCGAAATTTTCCTCAAACACATTTACGGACACAAAGTGGAGAACAAAAATATCTCTGTGGAACTGATGAAGGTGGCCCATCAGTACGTTGAATCCAAACTGAAGAACATCTGCGAGGACCACCTGGTGTCGATCATCTGCGAGGACAATGCTGTTGAGTTGCTCTTTTTAGGTGCTGACGTGAAAAGTGAAAAAATTCAACAAGAAGCGTCGAAATTCATCACTGATGGTTATGACAAAATCAACATTCAAGATGATTTTGAAAAGTATCAGCAACATCCCAAGGTCGTCAATGCGATTTTCAAGGTCGTTGAACCGATTATTAAAAGTAAGACGGAGGAATGCAAAAAGCTAATGGATGAAAACAAAAAATTACGCGAACCAATTTCAAATTCACTAAAGCAAAGGCAACGAGGTCAGTTCAATTTTTGATTTTTAAGTTACATTGTTTTCAACTTTTTTAAACATTATTTTATTACTAAAATGTTTAATCTTATTGTGTTTCAGTTCTTGCATCGTACTCAAATATTTTTGCTCTACATGTACCGCACGAGCCGGAAATCATTCACGCATCACGGTTCTACTTGAAAAGGATTCCGTTCAACGTATACGTAAATTTGTATTTTTGCGGCAAAGAAAAAGTTCTAGGAATGTATCTTAGGTGTCAGGATGATTTGGAGATGTATCGTCACAAAGTTTGCTTTAGTTTGACTCTGTTATCAAGAAATGACGAAAGTTTCAATATCATACATCGCCAAACATTTGTTTTCCAACGATCAAAACGTGAATGCGGGAGGCCTGATTTTGTTTCTTACAAAACTCTAAGAGACGTATCGAAAGGTTTCATTAGTGAAGATAAGTTTGAAGTCAAACTCCATGCTCAATATTTGGAGTAATTCTTATGGAAATATTGAATCTTTGACTTTTTCTTATAATTTCATTATACAGAATTTGTCTAAACTCAACTTTACTTTCAGAATATTTGTTTAGCAATAAAAATGTTACAGTGGAAATTGATTTTTGTTAAAGAAAACTCAGTTGCATATTTTTTATCACATAGTTATATATTGCTACAGAATAATGCAAGAAATGTAATACATAATGACTAATTTTACAGATCATTCATGTAACAAATCTCGCATCAAGTCTGACCACGACGCTGCCATTCAAAATCAACCCTTTTTTCTTGTCATTCAAATCAACCAAACTTACAAAGGTTGGCCAACCCCAACTAGGTAAAGCTTTTGTTGAGTATACAAATGTTCCATTCCGTAAAACGTCACTTTTATTGTTAACGCTCGAGATCAATACAAGGCTAAACTCAATTTTGTGATTCAAAGAATCGTTATCATCTTTACATCGTAGAAACAGCCCCAGATGAGTTAAATTAGGTTCTTTCAGCTCTGCAAAAATGTCCCAGGCGATGTTTCTCATGTAGAACTCCTTGGAAAACACACAGCCTACTGTCAGTGGTACTTTTAGCTTGAACGTATCAACGTAAGCATGAGTAGCTAAAATGAAGAATAATTATGTATTAATAATTTAAATTATACTGAAACATCGAATGACATTTGAATTGTTTAAAAATGGATTCAAAAACCTTTTTGAGTATTGAAGGAATCATCCAACTGCGAAATTTTGGAAGAAAATTGGTCGAAAATGGCTTGAACCGCTTCAGGATTTTGTTTCACTAGTCGAAAATCATCTCTCTCCTTTATATCTAAATATTTATCAGCGATACATTTTGACGTGGCCACTTTTAATTTTCCGCTCCCCGTATTCGCACTCAAAATCAGCAGTTCTACAGCATTCTCCTCGCAAACTGTTGATATCAATTTTTCTTCGCATATTTTTTGCAACTTTGAATTGACATATTTGTGAGCGACATCAAGAAGTTCAGTTGTGATATCTTTTTCGTCAACGTTTTGAGTGTAAATGTATTCGAGAAAAATCTTGAAAGTTTTCGAACTGAAATCAGGAATGTTGACTGATGAAGAAAGTCCGCTATTTGGCAAAGCTGCGATGACATTTTTGAAAACTGTATTACGAGTTGCAAGAATTTCTTTGTGGCCCAAAAACGAGTGGTTTTGCACTTTTATTGTCAAATCTGATTCTCTAGCTGAGTCGAGGATAGTTGTTTGGTTTGGATTTTTGTTTTCAGACAGAACTATGATTCTACATTCGTCTGAAAGATATCAAAAGATTGACTATAATAAAAAAACATAAAACCAATATTAAGTACATACACAAATATATAAACTAAATATGTTAAATGTCAATGAATCAAAATGAAATATTAATTTAGTCGAAGAATAAGTTTGTTTGAAATGAATTCGGAAATTACCAAAACCGTTCAAAACAGCATCAAGAGCCTCTTTTTTTTCAAGAACTAAGTTAAAATCAGGTCGAAGTTTAACGTCATTAAAATTTCTGGCTATAAACTTGCTGGTTTCCTTGATCAGTTTGGATTCTCCTTGATCAAGAAAAAATAGTAATCTTTTGGCTGAATTTTCAAAGTTCAAAGTTTTGAGAAACTTTTCTCTGCAGGCGCCTTTTAGTATGAGATCCAAATATTTGTGAGCAACTCGGAACAATTCTTCACTGACGTCGCTATCCAAAAGTCTTCCAGTGTAAAGATAGTTGATAAAAAGTTCAACAGCGTTGGAGTCAAAGTCCAGAATCTCAATTTTGTTCACCTCAGGTTGAGATATGTATTTGTCTAGGAAGACTGGATTTTGCTGAGCAAGAATCTCTTTATGCACTCTCAAAACTTTGTCTTTTAAAACAATCTCAAAATCTGATTTGATCGAGTTGTTAAATACATACTCGTAGTAGTTTTTCGGTTCTTCCAAAAGTCCATTCATTTTGTCTGTAATAATTAATAATTCATAACAATGAATTGTTGCAGAACAATCACACACTTTCTGAGGTTATTTTATCAGATAAAATTCTCTTGTTACCTTTTTAAAAACGTTAGGTTAGAGTTGGCAATGATTTCTAAAAAGAATAATAATTGAAGGATCATAAACGAAAGATGTGAAAAAGCTTTTTTGTGTATTGTTTATTTTAACAATGCAAAAAAAATTTCGTTTGTTGAGCTTTTTCCAGCTTTTTCTTATACCGCCAACTTCAAACTTCAAGCAATAGACAATAGACCTTCCTACTTGAAGTTAGGCTATTGCTATTTGTAAACTTCGATGTTGGCAACACTGTTCATTCAAAAAACTGTCTTTTGAAGGCAGAAATTAGTCGATTCTATAGTAAAAACAAAATTACTTTGAGAAATTATTGAAATTGGCACTGTATTAAATATTTTACATAGCACATATATATTTGTCCATAACTGGAAAGAGGATTAATAAATAGGAATTCAATTACGACTCAGCAGTTGCAGATAACTTTTTACTGTTACTTTTATTAATTATCTGATTTTTTTACAGTTCGAGTGTATAAGAATTTAGATAAAAAGTCCATATATTAAACAAATTCCATAGTTTGTAATGTAATAAATTTGGGCTGTCAATTTTTGTAAATGAAATAATAAATAAGTTTTATTATCTACTCTTATTGGCTATCCACTTTTATTATTCAAAGTATGAATAAAAAACCATTTTTTTATTTGGTCACTCATTATAATTATGTTACCCCAAAAATTCATAATTAAACACTCGGGTAGGCTACTCTCCCGATAGTATTTCCTCTAGGACCGTACGCACAGACCAAATAAATCCCATACCTCGGACCGCTCTTACATTTCAGGAAGCCGCATCCCAGTAATGATGATTGGCCCCATACAAACTGAGTATAAATTCCGGATTTTCTTTCGGTCCTATTGTGAAAAATATCTCGTTTAAAGAAAACGAAAAAGAAAACATTGTTTTCAAATCATATAAAAAAGCTGACTCTTCACCTATATCTTTCGATAATTCCTCTATCAATCTTTGCAACTTGTTCATACCAAACTCTCGCCATGTCTACTGGATTTCTATCCGCGCGACTCTTTTTTTTAGTGTGTGCATAATAACCGTTTATATTGATCTTCATTTGAGCTGAAACAGAAAATCAAAATTCTTTTGTCCCATTTTTCCGACTCTATTCAAAATAACAACATTTTCAAACATTAAAAACAAATTAAAAAGCAAACAAAATGTTCTAACGTGTATCTAGACACTGTTTCTTAGTCTTTTTGCACTGATTGGCGTATCTTTGAGCTATATGTTCCAGTCCATCGTCCCATCTCTAAACAAAAAGAAAAATCAACAATTTCACAGTTACAAAAACTTGTAAATTTTGAAATCAACTTAACAAAATTGAGCACCATCATGCACATAGACCCAGGAACAGCTGCAGGTTGAGGTCCAGGACGTCCTCTTAACTCTTCGCCCCTCGCTACTTTTTGTCGTAATTCGTTATGCAACGCAAGAATACTTTGTTTCTCAGTTGGTGTTAAGCCGATGGTTCGACAAACGCCACAAACTTGGCTTGGCACAGACGACTGAAAATTTAAATTCACATCATTGCAAATTACAAACACTGTTTCAAAGATTCACATCATTTTGAATAGTTTTTAAAATTTGAAAATGAATTTCAATTACGTTATAAGCGCACAAAGAGTGTGGTTTTCCTCTACAAGTTGGCAAGTGGCAGTAATTTGAATTATCAATCGGAACAGTTTGTGGAGGATAATTTGGACATTGTTCAGATTTTTGAGACGAAGGTGTGGGCACTGGCGGATTAGTAGTTTTTGGAGTTGATGGAGGATTAGTGGTTGGGACTGGTTCAATTTTGGCGGTTGTGGTTGGCAAACTTTGAGTAAAGTTTAAACTAACAGATTGAGATTCAATTTTAGCAGGAATTTTAAGAACAGGTGCCGAATCAGAAGTGATTTCTGGTTCATAGAGAGTGCTTGATTCTTGAACAGTTGAAGTTTCGTTAGTAATTGTTGAAGTTTCTTCAGATGTAACAGTTGAAGTTTCTTCAAAAGCAACTGTTGAAGTTTGTTTAGAAGGAATAAATTCGGTGGATTCAGAAAAAAAATTATCTGTATCAGAAACAACAGAAATTGAAGGTTTAGAGTCGGTTACAGGAACTGCAGATGGACATGGGCAATATTTTGGAACGGGAATTGGTGGTACAATGTCCACCGGATTTATATCGGAACTTATGGCTGGGACTGTTTTAGTAGCAGGAACAACATCTGGAGGATCAGTTGGCGAATTTGAGTCTGATATGTTAAATACTGTGTAAAATATTGGGTAAATTGAAAGTGCAACTGTTGTTAAAACTAAAAATGGTACTGTCAAAATATTCATGGTGTGAAAAACAAAAATATGATTTTTTTAACAAAAAAACGATAGGAATAATTGAATTGAAAATGAAAAGTCAGAACTGATGTCGACTCGGTTTTATGTAGCTGTTGCATCATGTAATCTGAAAAATTTTAAGATAAGCTAAATGTAAAAATAGAAAATCAATCGTAAAGAAACTAGTTCGATTAAATTTTGAGTCGTTAATATTAAATTGAAATCGGATTTATAGCTGAAAGGTAATTGCAGAGTAAAAAACGTTATCTTGATACTAAACAAACTAATTTTTGAACAAATATGAAACGTTGGACTTTAAAATTGTTTTTGTTGAAAACACAATAATAACTGGTTTACCTGCAACTAGATATTTCAGTTTTATTGAATATTTGTACTTTAATTTCATTCGACTAGCATATAATTATACAATGCAAATCAATAAAACTGCATCCCAGATAAAAGTAATCAGAACAGTTATAAAGTTACACTCCAATTACATTTTCCAATTAATTATTTTTACATCGTAATTTCGTTTGTAATTTGCAACTAAGAAATCTACAAATAGAAAACAATTAACTATATATAAAAAAAATTATGTTTCCCTTGTCTTGGCTTTTGGATTTTGTTTGCAGAGAACTTATTTGTCTAGTTTTAAAACCTTTTTTTTCAAAACATCTCAAAATCTGATTTGATCGAGAGTTGTTATGTAAATACATACTCGTAGTTGTTTTCATTATTATGGTAAATATGGTATATCCCAGGATCCTGGGACTTAGGAAAACCGACTACTTTTTGGGAGCTGAAAGTTAACACTTATTTCGGGCCGGTGGTGCATATGTTATGTATGTATAACACTTTAGGTTTCTAATTACTAATAAATAAATTAACTATAATTGGTTATACCTATATCCAGCTCAAGTGGAAAAATTAATCATCATTTCAAAAATCAAAAAATTCACTAGACACTAGACTACTTAACTTGAAGGATCTAAGTTGGCAGTACTGTATAAATGACATTATTTGTCGGTATTTGCGTATATTAGTCTGTTTATTTTAGCACTGTTAAAAGTTTTCAATGTAAACGATCGTTATCAACAACAATATTTATCTTTTGTTTACACTTTGCTTCAATATAATAAGGTAATCTAATAAAGCATCATAAACACATTCGCAAACATAATGTAAATATGGCTTTTTTAAACCTGTCACGCCAGTTTTTATTCATCTACTTTTCTTACAATCTTTAATACACTTATTGTTCTACAAATTGCAAAACTGTATTACTTGATTGTAAAACATTATGTTCAGTTAATAATAAACTGTTTATTTAACAGAACTCGTAATCATGTCGATTTTTTAAGCAATTTAATTATCCTTATCTTAATTCTTAATTGACAAACTTGACCTCAAACTTCACAACCACCTTGAAGTTTGTCATCAACCCTTTTTCCTTATTATTCAAATCTGTTACTGTAACAAATTCTTTCCAACCCCAAGCTTTAGTATCCGAAGACGAAAAAATTTTGTTTCCTCCGGTGTTGTTAAACAGAACATCGTGAACTTTGTCAACGCTCGAAACCAGCGTCAGAGAATAGTTGACTTTGTGTGAGAAAGGAACATTTTTGTCGTTGCAACGTAGATAAAATCCAACGTAGGGCGATCTCAAGGTCGCTTCGATCTGCCAAGGAACGTTTCTCATATAAAACGATGCTGATAAAATTGACGAGCCTTCTGCGTCTGGCACCTTCAATGTTGTTTCGCAAATGTACAAATTTGTATCTGAAACAAAACAAAAGTTTTTTGATTCAATCCAAAAATCAAAGAAAGATTATGTGTAAGACAAAAAATAGTTTAGCAAATTTGGGTTATTACTTTTTTGAATACATCGTTCGTTTAGAAAGTGGATTTTCACAGCGAACTGCATAAAAATAGCTTTGACAGCTTGAGGATTATGGCTCAACTTTTGGAAGTCAACTCGGTCTTTCAATTCTGCATACTTTTCAGCGATGAATTTCGAAGCCTCTTTTTTCAGCATCAAACTCCCCACTTCTAAACTGAGAAGGAGCAGATCGAGAGCATTTGACTGGTCGACTTTAGAAACCAAAAAAACTTCGCAAATTTTCATCAGGTTTGAGTCGACGTATTTGTGGGCAATGTTGATAAGTGGTTTGGTGAACTCGTCTTTGTTGACATCGCGGGTGTAGATGTACTTTAAAAATACTTTAAAAGTACTTGGCTCAAAATCAGTTATGTCGATTGAAGACGCAACGGTTTCGGTCACTGGCAGGGCTGCGATGATAGTTTCGAAAACTGAGTTTCGAGACGACAGAACGTTTTTGTGAGCCAAAAACGAGTGGTCCTGAACTCGAATTACCAAGTCGGATGTTGTTGCTGATTCAATCAACTTATTTCGGTCGGCAAATTTGTCTTCTGACAAAATTGTTATTTTACAATTATCTGAAACGTAAATAAAAATTTAGTTTAGTATATAATAATAAATAAACAAATTTTATTATTTTAAATGTAAGCTTTTACTAGACAATAAATAAATCCATTTTTGTTTCAAAAAAATAAACAAAAACATTATTTACAAAAAGCCGCAAAAATAGCATCAGTTGCTTCTTCGTTTGCAAAAACCTCGTTGAAAGTCGAATAGATTTTCACGTCGTTGAAGTTCTTAGCCAGAAAAAGACTCGTTTCCTTGATCAGCTTTTTTTCTTTGCAGTTTATAAACGCCAAAAACCTGCCAGCCGCATTGTTTAATGTCAAATTCTGTCCTAACACTTTTCGACAGATGTTTTTGAGGTTGGGATCCACATATTTGTGAGCAACCAGGAGCAGTTCGTCACTGATGTTTTCCTCGGGCACTTTACCGGTGTACAAATAACTGATGAAAATCTCGACGGCCTCGGGGTCCAAATTTGGGATCTCAATTTTGTCCAGGTCAGGCTGGGATAAAAGCTCGTCGAGGAAAACTGGATTTCGCGACGCCAAAACTTCTTTGTGAGCTTTCAAAATTTTGTCCTTCAACACAATCTCGACGTCGGGTTTCATGGAGTTTTTGTAAACAAACTCGTAGTAGTTTGTTGTCTCCTTTTTTTCTATCAGAAATCTGTCCATCCTGAAATGTGTAATAAAAAATTTTCAGTTTTGTTATTGTAAATCGGGTTGAATTTGTTATTTTAGAGCTTTCAAATACTTTGTTTACGATGAATCAAATTAAAAACAGTAAAAAGTTGTAAATTGTGTTCGATTCAGTTTGGTTCGAGAATACTTTTACAAAAATGGCAGAGTTTCGCAAAAGTAGATTGCACTGGTCTGAAGTTGGATAAATGTGGAATTTTTTGATTGGCAACACTGTTTGAACAATTTCATTGTTGACACAAGGCAGAAATCTGTTTTTTGCAAAACAAATAGTATTTCATCATTGTACACAATATTCGTTTAAATTTGCTGTCGTGCATAGATGGACTTTCGCGAAATTCTTCTGTCAATAGATTTCTTTTACTTGTTTTATTAACAATTTTTTTAACAAGCAACAAGCTTCAATCACAAGATCATCTTTTCCCGAATATATTCCATGTCATCCCAAAAGTCCAGTTTAAGTCTCTCCAAATGCTGCATTTTCCTTACGGTGAAAGAAAACATTGCCAAGTTCACGTCTTCGCCAAAAATGCTAAAATAATGCATCTCAGACAGTTTGTAGTTTTTTTCCGGTAGATTGCAGAAAGGAAAATTTTCCTCCACCAGTGAACATTTCAATTTTTCTAATTGAAGATATGAGAGCAATGTCTGTAGTGAGTCATGGACTTCGATACAATCCGCTGAAATAAACAATTGAATAAATACCCATTATTGTATTGCAGTTTTTACCTTTTCAATTTCTAGAGATTGATTACTAACCAAGATGTAAAACCCGAATTTTCTTACAGCGTTCTGGTAGTTCTTGCAGGAACAATTCAGGAGACATCAGGAGACATTAAATCAGTATTGGAAAGTGCAATCCTTAATTCTTCGAGTTCTGTTACACAGTTACAATTGCCGCCATTGAACATGCAGTGCTGCCAATATAAATATTGACAATTGAACGGGGATTGAATACAGCCTATGAGCCATGTGGCATTTTTGAAATCGTGATCGAAAATCGTTCGACTGCTCTCGAATTTTCTGAGCTGGAAAAATGGTTTGAAACCGACATTTCATTCAAAAACCAATTCACGAGGGTACAAACTACATATTATATATTCGAAATATTTTTTTATTGTTTTGAATTGATTTGAGCAAAAAATTTATAATCTAATAATTTCGATACTTGATGTATATGTAAATTCGAAACTCAAACCCGAATGGGTACCTGGAACGTGCGAACCCTCTCTGCGACCTCTAAGCTGAGCCAGGCCTGGTCTGAGATGAACCACTACCGCCTTGGTATTCGCGGCATCTCCAAGATGAGATGGAAAGGACAGGGCGACTTCCGAACGCAGACAGACGAGTTTCTCGTCTACAGCGGTAACGACACCCACCACAGAAATTGGAGTAGGCTTTCTGCTCTCACCAGTGGCGAAGAAGGCGCTCCTGGATGTCCGTCCTATCTCAGACAGGATCATATCGATTCGGCTCAACTCGAAGTTCCGCAAAACCACCATGATCCAGTGCTACGACCCCACCGAACAAGATGATGATGGCAACAAAGACGCCTTCTACGACCAGCTCGAATACCTTGGGTCAAGAAAGCTAAAACGTCACGTGTATAATCGTTCAATAAAAATTTATATATCTTCTGATGTAATTTAAGTCTGTTTCTAATCATATTGTTTAACAAATTCAAATTAGAAAACAAAAACCATCTATGATGCAACGCATAGAATGAACTTTCTGAATTTGGCAGCACTTGTCGGAATAAAAGATTTTTGTTTTGGCGTGTCAGGCTGGGCGACCTTATAGAGTCCATGCATATAACAGACAGTCTGGCAAATTGTTTAACAAAATTTACTTGTTTGTGTTTATTGCTATGATTTTCTTGCATTTGTTAAAAAACAAACTAGTCCAACGTATAATTTACATGGACTTATGTTATTATTATTATTTGTATTATTATTATGTAACTAATATATTATATTAGTTATTTTATAATACGTGCACATAAAAGATATGTACAAGTAACTGATTAGTTTTGTGCCCTTATTGTTTTAGCATTTGTCTGTTCGAAACATTTTAACAAAATTGATATGTTTGTGGTTATGATTACATTTGCATTTTGGTCTTTGCAAAATTGATCAGTTTTATCTCGTTTGTTAATGTTTTTGTATCTGTTTTCTTGAAAAGTGTTTAACAAAATTATAATCGATCACTTTATTTGTCGCAGTTTTTTATTGTTCTCATATTTTGTTTTTTTTTTTTCATTATATGTTGTTGTTCTTTTCGTTTGAATTTTACTTGTACAAGTCTTCAAAATTGAAAGTTAAATGTAATTAATTTAATATTAAAATAAAATTTTATGTGCACGGAACGTAAATTGCGTGTACACATCGTGTGTACACTAGTTACGTGCAAACAAGAGTTAAAAATGCATGGACTGACTAAATTTTATTTTCAATTCGTTGAAAATGATGAAGAAAAATATATCATTTATATGCACGTAAAAGACGTGTGATCAAAAATTAACGTGGCAAAAGGGGCAAAAGTCACTCGATCAGAGTCTGCGTCAGAGTCAGTTCGCCCAGCTGTGCAGAAATGAACAGTCTCACTTTGTCGACGTAAACAAAACCGGTGTTTTGTAAGTGTTTGGAGTACTTTTTCACTGTTTTTTAACTTAAAATGTTGTTTTGTGAATGAAAACGTTTAAATTTTATCTTGACAATATCGAGTTTTAAGTGAATTTATGTTGAAAATTTTCAATACAAGTTGTAGAGTTTATAGAGTCCGATAAAAAAAGCGAGGTTAGAAAGTCTGCCAAAGCAATGGAGAGAAAAACAAGTTTTTAATTGTTGCAATTGTACAATTTCGTTCAGTTGCTCAGTTGCAATTGTTGCTTCTGTTGGTTTGTGTGGAATAAAAATTTAAAGTCAGGAAATCTGTGAAAAAGTGGTAAACAAATTGATTGTTTATTTAAATTGTTCCTTCCTTTTTTATTTAAGGTAGTAAAAAGGGTTTAAGATGGACGGAGATGTTACAAAAGTACCCAAATATGGGTTCAAGGTCAAACTGGATCATATATTTCCTGAAAGATGGACCCAGGGAGCTACACCGAAGATTCGTCAGATAATTCAGATGTTGGGACTCATTATTCGGTTAGTATTATTATTTTTTTCATTAAAAAAATAGAAATATAAAATTACATACAATTTTTAACTTGTTTTCTTTCAAAAATTGACTTTCAGTATTGTTTTAATTGATATTTAATTTGATTCTTATTATCATCATTAGAAATCACAATTACTTGATCTATATCTTTTTATCTTTTTAAAATGATGTTAAAATTTGATATGAATGAATAATGAATGAAAAATAATTTTTGCAGGTATCTTTTGTATTATTTTCGTATTGTTAGAAAAGGGCGTTTACCACTAATGGATTGTCTTTATATGAAAACGGGTCTGCAGATGTATGGTGAATTTCATTTTTTTTATTTTAAACCCAATGTTTTATATACTCTAGGTTTTTGTTTGACTTTTTAGAAAGAATGAATTCATAAACAGTTTTATGCATTTTCAGGAGTTCCCATTGGTGGGATAGGAGCAGGTTCTATTGGTCGAGGGTTTCGAGGAGAGTTTTGTCGATACGCTTTGAAGCCTGGAATTTATGAATATGAAACCATGATGGCGAATCAATTTATTGTCACTGTTGCAAAACCTGATGGAACTGTTGTTTACAATCAAGTTCTTTCAACAAACAAGTACGGAACAAATGATATAAAACTAGAAATACTAAAGTTGAAGAACAAAAGAACAAAAATAAAATAAAACTGTTATACAAGTTGTAATAATTAACTTTCATTGTTGAAAATCAAGTGAAAGATAAGAGAATGAACTAAAAGTTCAAGCTATGATATTTTATTATACAAAATTAGTTTAACTTTGATGAATCTTACAGGAAACCAAAAGTTCTGAGTCGGTGGAAATGGGGCTTTGCCGGAGACCGTGCAAATTACACGGCATTGTATCCTAGGTCCTGGACGGAATACGATATAGAGGAGCTCGAAATCAAGTTGATCTGTCGTCAAATTTCGCCAGTTATTCCACACAACTACAAGGATAGCTCGCTGCCCTGCGCTGTCTTCGTTTGGGACATTGTCAACAACTCCAAAAACGATTTTCAAGTCAGCATTACTTTTACATTCCAAAGTGGAACTGGTAGCAAAAGTGATATGAATGGTAAACCAAAACTAGATATAAAAAAACATAAAAAGAGACAAAAAGAAATTGAAGAATGAAAAGAAAACGTGAAAATGCAATTTTAAAAATGTTTTTATTTATTTTTTGTTATGAAGTTATAGGTATGGTTGGAAATGTTAGAAGTAATGCTGATGATATGAAATTTCAGGAGAAAAGTGGAACGAATATTTCGAATGCGAAGGTAATGTGTCGGGAGTTATGATACACCAGGAGCTCCACGATATGGCTTGCACATACGCCATCAGTTCGATATCGAGAAATGACGTTAATATCACGCGAATGCTTTTCTTCGATCCGACCGGCGACGGAGAATCCTTGTGGAGTAATTTACAAAACAAGGCTTGCCTTTTAGAAACCGAACAAAAAATTTCAACAAAGTCTAGTGAGAAAAACTTATCATATTTTCATTCTAAAAAGACACGTTAACAAAATAATAATTTGTAATAAAATATGTTCTTTCGATATTTTTAGAAAAAGCTTCAGCGGCTGCAGTCTGTACAACAAAGCTGGTTCGGTCGACGGAGAAAACTTGCATGGAATTTTGCCTCGCGTGGGACATGCCAAAAATCAACTTTTTTTACAACGAAGAAAAATATCTAAGGTCATTTGTGGATTTGCAATTGCAACTATTTTGAAGGACAAGAATTTACTTTGTTTGTTATTTCGTTTTTTTATTTATCTTTAGGTATTATACGAAATTCTTCCCACGGATTGATGGAGTCTCTGCGGCGCCTGATATTGCAAGATATGCTTTGACGAGGTACAATGTTTGGGAGAGGGACATTTTTCACTGGCAAAGCACCGTTTTGAACGACGAAAATTTGCCCGATTGGTACAAAAGTGCTTTGTTTAATGAATTGTATTTTGTCTCTGACGGAGGTACTGTTTGGATTCGAGCTGATGAGAACAGCCAATATTCACAAGCTGATCCAAGGTTTTTTCAGTTGAATTTTTAACTGAAAATTTCGTTGAATGTTCTCTTTAAAACTTATTTTTTTGATTTTCAGAAAAGAGTTTGGTCGGTTCGCTTATCTGGAAGGCCACGAGTATAGGATGTATAACACCTATGATGTTCACTTTTACGCTTCTTCTGCACTGATACAATTGTGGCCGAATTTACAAGCTTCTTTGCAATACGACTATCGTGATACTATCAACGAGGAAGATAAAACTATCTGGACCACTTTGTACGACGGACAAAGACATCAGCGAAAAGTTAAAGGAACTATACCACATGATGTTGGTGATCCCGGTAAAATATTAAAATTAAATAAAACTTTATCAAAAAATTTCGAACTCGAAATTCACATTGGCAATTTTTATAAGTAAAAGTTGTTTCTATTATTCAATGTGTGATTTGTTAGAAAAGGTCTTTCTTTGGCTTATACAGACTGGTTTTCAAGTCTGAAATGCACTGTTTTGATGAAGTGATAAGAAGAAAAAAAGATAAAAAATCGTTACTTCGCCTCTCAATAAATTTGATAAGGCAAACAAACACAAGTAATAAATTCACTCGTTTCGCCTTCGCATATTTCAGATGAAGAACCGTTCAAATTGATTAATTCTTATCCGATTCACGATGTATCCGAATGGAAGGATTTAAATACAAAATTTATTCTTTGCTGTTATCGTGATTATACTGTAAATAAAAACGTCGACCAGTTGAAGGATCTATGGCCGTCCATAAGGGAGGTGCGTTTTTGTGACGTACAATCTAAACCATTCACTCTTATTTAAGATATTTTTTCAAAATAAATCATTTGTCCAATTCTAACAAATATCATCGCAATAAATTTTTGAAAAAATACTTTTTTTAGCTTGTCGAGTACAGTCTAAAGTGGGATCAGGATCAGGATGGGTTGATCGAAAATGGAAATTTTCCAGATCAAACCTATGATATCTGGGTTATGTCTGGACCGAGGTATAAATTAAAGAAACCGAGCACATCCGCAGAGAATGATTTAAAAAAAATTTTTATTTAAAATTTAAAGTCTTCTGCGATAAAAATAATGCATTTTTTGCTTTAGTTCAAAAAGTCGAATTTTGCATTAATTCTTTATCGATAACAATGCTCTAGTTTTATCAGACTTGAGTATCTGCAAAAAAATTTTTTTTAAATCACCCTAACGTGTAATTTCATCAAAAAAGTAGATACAAAATACAAGAAAAATGCTCTCCTTTAACTTTTTTTAGTGCATATTGCGGTAGTCTCTGGTTGGCTGCTTTGCACTGCGCGTCAAAAATAGCGACGATTCTGGAGCAGCCGGACGAGGCAAAAAAGTACAACGAGATATTGCGGAAAGGAAAAGTGGCGTTCCAGGAAAAGCTCTGGAACGGTGAGATTCAACTTTTTTCATTACGCTTTCTTTGTCCCCGCGAGTACAAAGTTGGACACTTCTTCTCTGCCAGTGAAGAAGGAGAAAAAACCGGCTGCTTGTCTTCATGTTTTACTTTTGCCTGCTTCTTTGTTATGGCCGCCTAATTATAATCAAAGAACAGATTATATGGCGCATCAAACACCAACTTTCTCTGCATATTATTTGCTTTTCAAATCAGATTTTTTCTCGTAGGTCGGTATTACAATTTTGATCACAGTCAGAGCAGTTATTGTGAGAGCATTATGAGCGATCAGCTTTGTGGACAGTGGATGATGAGAGCTTGTGGATTTAGATATGAGGTAACAATTGAAAACTACAAGTTTTTGTTAACGGATCGTTGGTAACAAAGATTGAATGGAAGTAGAGATACATTTCGTGAATGTTTCTTAGGTGTTTCCACAAGATAGAGTGAGGTCCAGCTTGGAAACGATTTTTCAAAACAATGTGATGAAGTATAAAAATGGGAATCAAGGAGCGGTAAATGGTTTCATGCCTTCTGGAACAATTGATACTACGGCGATACAGAGCGAGGAAATGTGGGTTGGAGTGAATTACAGTTTGGCTGCACATATGATTTATGAAGTGAGATTTCTAGAAGTACATTTGAAAAAGAGTTCTTTAACCGATTTAGCCTCCAACGGATCGATTTTTAATTTTGAATAAATAGTTTGTTAAAATTGTCTAACAATTTTAGTAATTGAATGAGTGAAACATAAAAAACGTGTGATTTTTTTACAGGGAATGATCAAGGAAGGTTTTCGAACAGCAGAGGGTGCTTACCGAACGGTTTATGAGAAAATCGGTATGGGCTTTGAGACACCCGAGGCTCTCTACGAGAACAAACATTATCGTTCCATCGGCTATATGAGGCCATTGTCAATATGGGCGATGCAGCAAGCCTGGATCGAAAGTCAACCAAATCGATAGTTTCGGCATTGTTTTGTCCGTTCGTTGACTCTGAACGTCCGCGCTTTTTTACGGATTTTTTAGTAGTCACTTATGATGCATTTACGGATACCAGCTCATTCTCAACTTTTCACTTTAATATACGAAAAAGAGAAAAAATGAAACTAAAAAAAGAGTAACAAAAATTGTATAACAAAAAGTAATACAATTTGAACAGAAAAAAGTTATGAGATCGTTTTTATTTTCACTTTTCCCAGTTAAAATAGCAAAAAATAATTAGAGAACTTGGTTTGGAATGAATTTGTCGGATGGATTTTGTTCGTTCCGCTCTTATGTTTTAAGCTCCTATCTTTCACTCGTCGTCGCAATAACGTCCACTGTAATGCGATACGAAAAATGTATCGCGGATTATTATTCGAATAAACCTTTTTTTTCGCCTTTCATTTGGACTCGCTTCGCTGTGTGCAAGTACACAATTTATGACCACGCGTGGAGGAACAAAAAATTGCATGCATCATCGTGTCTAAGTAATAACGCCTGCGAGAGGAATAAAAAACTAGAAAAAAATCACAACGAAAAACAACACAAGTAAAAAATGGTACTAATTTGTCAACGGATTTACATATAATGAACAAAAAAAATAATAACAATCCATGTGTTCTCGAATTTTGTGACTTTACATTTTCTCATCGTGATAACTTTATCAGATGGAAAATTGTATCAAAAAAATTTCGGTCAGAAAAGACAAATGTTTCTCCTGCGATTCGCAGAATGAAAAAAAAACGAGAAAAAAAAGAACACTGGCAGTCTTCCAAAATCAATTAGTTCAGATGAAAAAGAGTAAAATAAAGAAGATAAAAACGAAAATGAGCAAATGAAAATGTACGGTTGAAAATTGAAATTGCGTCAATTGTATTGTAGAGCTTTAATTCGTGATAATAAATTGTGAGCCGGAATAATGTAGAGGTGTGGGGAAACGAGCCGGTGTTTGTAGTAAACAGAGCGTTGTTTATTGAAGTGACAACACAATCGCGCGAATCAATCACAAAAAGCTTAATAGCCGAGGAAAATTTGGCTCGAAAAAGTCACATTGGTTTCAAACCGAGAAACTCTCAATGATGGCACGACAACAAAAGCCATAATGCGAGCGCTCCATTCGATTTTCTGCTATTTCAATTCAATTGAAATCAGCTTTGGGTTTTTCGTGTTTTTTTTCCTTTTTCAAGTCGCGAATTGAAAGACCATTAAATTAGTATGAAGCTGTACAACTCTTGTGCCACTCGTAAAACAGCAAGGCGGAAGGAAAAAGTACTGCGTCTGTCCGGAGACACATTGGCGAATCCATCTCCATAAGTTTTCGCGTAGCTCAATTGCTCCATTCTAGCTCTTTCTCGCATCGATTTTCCCGCTTTTATTTGCTAGCCAAAATATTGTTTAACGTTTTCTATAGACTTCTGTTATTAGAATTTGGTTTCATGACAAGATTGAGAATAATTTTTTTTAACTCTTCTTGATTTTGCAGACTTATTTTAGTTTCATGGGAACAAAAACATTTCAATACAAAATGAATTAGTTTTTCTATACAATTTTGTGTTCAGTTTTTTTTTTACGGCGCGCTTTTCTATCAAGTGCGTCATGAACGAGGAAAATAACATTTTCACGCGTCTTGGTCTACAGATCACGCTCGCTTCTCTCAAGGCTCCGCAGACAGTGTCCGTCTTCAGCAACGAACGAGCTTCCGCTTATTGGAAATCGTGAGGCGAATTTTGAAACACGAAATAGTTGTTTTACTTACATACACAGAGCCTTATGATGGTTAACAAAATTGTACTGATGCACAAACATAACAATAACGTCTCTTCCACTTTTTTGTACTCAACGTTTGTTCCATTTTTTTTCTTATCAGAATGGTCGATAAAAATGGAACACAAAACGTTGAAACTATTGTTCGATTTCGTTGAGGATTAATAGAAAAGTTTGCATTCGAAAAATGAAAAAAAAAAAAACTAAGTTTGATGAACTTGCTTATTAGCAAACGATATTCGATTCAACAAAACAATACGACGTCCAAATGTTATCACTTAATAAAGTCTGCAATCTTTCAGAATGTTCAAGTAGAGCTTGTGCAAGACATGTGCAATTCGTACACGTGACTTAGCATGGACCGTCCCATTTTCAGTGTCTTGGAAAATTGAAAAACAAACAAACAATTCGTCGACGAAATTTTGCATCGCAAAATAACAAGAAATTTTTGTTGAATTATGAATTAAAAATTTTTTGGTGTAAAAGAGTCAAACGATTTTGTTGCACAATACGATTTTGTTGTACAAAAAGGAATGAATCCGTTGGGAGTTGAGCTGACCCAGTGCACTAGTGAGGGATTTTCCTTTTGTGCCATTCAATAGTTAGGGCTTTGCCTTTGGCAATATTTCTATTTCAATTTGACGTTAAAGAAAGAAAAGTAAACGAAAAATAGAAGTTGAAGTAAAGCAGAGGGCAAATGGTAAAAGAAAGCAAACACTGATTGAAGACCCTTGGCACATCATTTATGAAAGGATTGCAGTGTTTTCTCCAGGTGCTACTGACGTAAAACGGACTGATTCAAATTTACTGCTCTATAGTTTTATAAAACTGATTCTCACAAACTCACATATGTCCCTAATAGAGTTACTCTGAACATTTCAAATTCAACAGATTCTCTCTTTAATTATTAATTCAGACTTAAAAAGTCTCCAACTTTTTGTTTTCGTCAATCTTACAATACATAAGTTCGTTCAATTTTAATAAAAATTCAATTTTTGACTGAAAAAGAATTTGATTGAAATTTTTCCTCTAAATTTGGATGAAAGAAAGTTTTGAATAAGACTGGATTCGTAAGGTTTAGAATGTAGACGTTGATGTTTGCCTGATACTCTGTCATGCCCAAATGCGATCATTTAATTTGATCAAATATAATTTGTCAATGTGCAAAATTCTTTTCAAATTTGCATCTCACCTATCAGGAAATCAAGACCGATTAGGAGCAACATTTTTTGATACATTTTTTTCGCAAATTCAAATTGATGTTGATATCAATTTTGAGAGCCACTTCTCACAGGAGAACACAGTTTTTGAGGAGCTCAACTTTTTCGAAATTTCGAAACTAATCAAAACAAATTTATTCTGACTCAAATATGATATCATAAATTCGATTTCGGTGTTTCAAATTAAAACAAACATAGTCTTCCAGTTTCCGAGCAGAAGAAACATTTTATTTTCAAAAAAATTTTTAATTTGCAATTGTTTTTGTCACTTACGTTTGATGGGACTTTAATGGTGACGTTTTTGAGATTAAATCTAAAAAAGAACACATTTCTGCGTACAGTTTTCTTTGTCATTTATAATCTTGACAAGCACGAGCAAGACGAATAAACTTCAGATCTCAGGACATATAATAATTCTAAGTAAAATTTGATATCAAAATAGGAAATCCTCTTCGTTTCATGTCACCTTAATACGGAGTTATTATTTTTGGACAGGTGCTTCCGCAATCCTGCGCTAGAAGATAATAAAAGTTGGACATCTGCAAAGCAGCTTTGCAATTGGTTTCTGTTATTTGATCCAGATTTCGCTCGGATCTGAAATAACTCTTGATGTGCTATAAATAAGCACTTCTTTCAATTTTTACTTACAACATTGTTTTACACTTTCTTTGAAATTACAAAAACAAAACGGAAAAATGATGTTTTAATTAAAAAATAAAATTAAAGCAAAAAACTCAACTTCAAAATTTGCATTAAAAAATGTATAAGTAAATAAGTGAACATTAATTCCAGGATAGCAAAAAGTTGGTTTGATTAAAAAATGTACTTTAAAAAATTCAGATTTGAGATGTTTTGACATACTTTTTTCGGTTCTTTTTACCGTAATGAATTCAAGGCTGCGACTCTGAAACTTTCACTCATTTCATGGTTCCGCAACAGGAAGGTATACAATTTAGGAGGTTTACATATAGTTCCAAAAGAAATCAAACAGAAACGAAACTGAATTCACTCAAAATTGTATTGGAACTGTTCGAAGATTATACAAACTATAAACTTCAAAAAATGACAAAAATAACAAAACAAAGAAATAAACAAACAATTAGGATTTGCAGAGTGAAACAATTTCATTAAATGAAAATTAAATAACATGAGAAAAAAATTGTTTATTGATGAAGAAAGGGTTGAAGTGGAGGCACGAGAAGAAAAATTGTGAATCAATGATTGGGGAGGGGACGGGGGGATGAAAGGAGACGCTGTTTTAAGAAAATGCTGCGAGATCAATGGGCTTAATGGAGCGTACTACGATTTCCGGCGGAACTATGGAGGAGCATCCGACTCTACAGTTTCCGATTTCCGTGCGGCCGAAATAAAAGTCGGGCCGTTGGAAAACCGTCTCGTTATTCTTGCTGCGAAACGCGCCCGACTAAAGTCGCAAGTTAGACTTACCGCTTGACGCGATTTCGACAATTTTTATTGCATCAAACCGTTCCAAACAGTTTACGACTTCCTACGATTATAGTACCCAAACTTTTGTTCCCGAGTTGTTTTTTTTTGGCTTTGGAAAATCTGCAAACTTGCCTTCAAAACTAACTTTTTTAGAACCAAATGTATGCACACATTTTCTGTACGCATTTTTTGCAATAGGAATGTCCGTAAAAATAAGATCAAGAAGAAATTGTGGCTAAAATGTTGACTTTGGGAGATAAAGTTTGACAAGTTTGAAATATTGATCGGCCCATTATCGGCACAATAATTATCCGAGGGAAAATCAAATTTTTTCATCGGATTACTGGCTGTCGTTCGACATTTTTCTATTTTTGCTTTTCATCGGTGTCGTCGGGCGAAGAAACGTCAAAGAAGGACGGACAGCGAACGAGCTCATCTTTCATCGACGCTATTGAAATGCATTTTCATCGCGCGCAAAATATCATTGGACGACGTTTTTCCCATAATTGATTGGTTTATCTCAGATGTAATGCTTGTCAATATTTGCCTTAATAAGAAGCGAAACGACATTCCCCAATCGTTATTATCAAATTCCAAATTTGCATTAGTACCAAATTAGTACCCGCAATACTCGAGCATCCTTCGAATAGCACAAAAATAATTCTAAAAACTACAGTCCCAATGATCGAAAATGTTTGAAAGGGTAATTTTAAGAATTAAGTAAAAAATATGATTACGCGAAATGAAAAGCCAGACATTATTTCGGGACGTTATTTATACATTGCGAAACGCAACAGCGAACAGAATCACTTCACGTGGGAGCATGTGCGCGCGAGTATGTTCGTATCTATAAAAGTCGTTTAATTAAAAGTCATATTTTATAGCGCCGCGCCGTATTCCCCATGGAGTCACTTTGTTGTATTTAATTGGTATGATATAAAGGGAACGAACGCGCGAAGTGCACGACTTTTTACGGCCGACGATCACGACCTTAGCTATTATTTTTGTGTTAATGCTTCCGTGCCACGATACGCAAACTTTGCAAACTGGCAATCATCCTAATAAACATTCACCCGCATTTTTACAACTTGATATCATTTTCTAATTCGATTTTTTTCTCTCAATCTCAATCCATCTGCAAACTCAGATTCAGCTAACGGTTTTTATTTACATTTCAAAAAAGATGGATCGAATTTTCGGTTCTTCTTGAAAAATAAACATTTGTCGACGTGGTTTTGTACAAAACGTCAAAATAAGTTGCGACGGTAAGCGTTCAATTGAAGTGGATTTTCATTGACGAGATGAGTCTGGTTGGAGAAGGTGATTTGGATGGGAGGTTGCAACTGAATGTCGAATGTTTTTCGTGTACCTCGCGAGACACGTAGGTGCCTTTCGTCGGCTCTGATTGAGATCTCGGACTTTTTGTCTTGGCGAGGAATTAAACGGACGCGTCGTTGCACGTGATTCGCATGTCTGAAATTGTGAAGGATTCTCCGCAGCTAATGCGCCCTGACTTATATTATTCCTCAGAAAGTTTCGTGAGCCAGGAGAATACATTAAGCTGCGTGGCATTGATAACGTTTTAATACATTTACGCCGTGCAGCGACAAGATTACGTATCTTACTCTTAATTAAATTACAATGATAATTTTGTATTCAAGTCTCTCCTACTCTGAACACGTATGAATTAAAAATGTTCAAACAACTTGGGATTTACGAGGCACAAAAATTACCCGGGCAACGTGCACGAAGTAAAATTTTTCGTGTAAGTTGTTATGCAACATTTGTGTCAATTTGATGTGAAGTATCCATAAAATTCTAAAACGACGCGGTTTATTGGTTGAAGTGAAAAATGTTTGGACGAGGATTCGAACCCATGTCCCACGGTGCCGGAATTCTGACAATTAACGTTTCGAGCTACTGAAACGAATTGAAGAAAGTGATTGTTTACGTACAACTGTTGATGACAAAATATTTTTATTTGAATAAACATCACAGTTAATGGCAGAACATTAGAACGTTTTTCTACTGTTAACATAATTTCCTTTGAACAAGCGAGTAAACGCGAACACAATGAAGTTTCATTTTTTGCGAAACTTGTACAAAGTAGCATCCGATAAAAGCGGGTAAAATGTAATTTTTTGAAATTCGCAATGCCTTTCAAGTTCGATCTATCACTTTAAATTTTAAAGGCGATCCGATGGATGATATGAAATGGTGTTTGATTCGTGGAGGAGGTCGGTGCCACTCCAACCGGAAGTTTCGCAGCATCTGAAAAGGTCAAATCGATGATAAAAGCGCGTTTTGAGATCTAACATAAATCATTCACAGGAAAAACAAGAGAGAACTTATTAAAAGCTGCGTCAAATGTCGAGAGCCGATAAAACTGAACGAAACTTGTTATACCAAAAATACACCCGTTCAAATGTGACAAGCTGATAAATTAAACTGATTAAACCGAGAGCCACGTCGGTAGACGAGCTTTTCTGCGTTTTCTGCGACTAACCAGAAGAGATATGGCTCAATTAAATGGCGAATCTTTGAGAACCGTCTATATGACACAGCTGAGTTATCTGCTCGTACCTTCATGGCGAGAACTTCCACCTCGAGCTCTGCAAAGCGTCTTCCTATGCAGGTACGTGGACCAAAACCGAACGGCATGTAGGCGAAGGGGTGCGCCTCCTTGGCTAGTGGCGCTTCGGTGTTGCCTCTTATCCACCTCTCGGGAATGAACTCGCCCGGCTTCGGATAATTCTTCGGGTCCATTGACAGCACTGAATGCACCGGTATCACATCAGTCTGAAAATCGCCAAGTTTGTGCTTCATGCTTGTTTGCTTATCTGGATGACGCTCGTTAATCAAACCTTGCGGGTGTTTTGATCGAAATCTTCGCACAGACTTTAAACTTTGCTTTCTGATTAAGAAATGTTCCCTTGGATCAACTTTTTTTGTTTACATCAACGGCTTGCTCACTGTTCTCTTTGAACCACTTGGTTTGTAGTACTTTTGAAGTACATTTGAAGTATTTTTGAAGTACTTGTAGTATTGAAGTATGTTGTAGTACTTTTGAAGTCGTACAATTTTTAAGACTTCAAAGACTACAACTATTGAATGTAGTATGTGTAGTAGTACTTTCATGAGATTATTGCTGTCAATTCAATTCATTAATGAACATTCACGATAATAAATGAACAGATAAAAGTAAAATGTCAATGGGACTTTACAACTTTGCAAAGTTACATCAACAAATTTAATTTTGTTGAAGTCTTTTTGAAGTCTTATTGAAGTCAGTTGCAATGTTTTACAAGAACTTCAACAATTGTAGTCTCAAAAAACTTGTTGAAGTATAAGTACTTCAACTACTACAAATTTCATTGAAGTCCTACTACAAGTACTACAAAAGACTACAAGTACTACAAAAATTGAAGTCTTTTGCACACCGCCAGTGGGAGTGAGCAACCGTTTACATTCAAGTTTTGAAAGAGAGAGAGAAAAAAACTGAAAGATTGTTAAGCAGATTTCCAAACTGAAAATGAAAAAAATGTAATAACCCCTTGTGGAATTTGGTATCCTCCAAGAACGATGTTGGTGTTCATTGTCCTGAGTACGCCGATGGCAACTGGGTTCAGTCGCAATGATTCTTTAATGCAAGCTTTTAAGTAGGGTATTTTTTGTAACGCCTCGTAAGTGACGGGCGAGTGCTTAGTGACGAGGACGCTGTCGATTTCCTCGTTCAACTTCGTCTGAACCCGAGGGTTCGCTGCGGTGTGGTAAAGTAGCATACCCGCAGCGTAACTGGTCTGCAAATAAAAATGCAAAGTTACATTGTATCGAATCGCAGCTAACTTATACGATCATAGCTACAAATAACCGATACAAAGTTTCCATTTACAATACTGAGCCATTTAACTTTGCATAGATTGAGCCGTAGTTTCAAGCTATTCCTTTATGGTATCGTCATAAAAATTCATGCGATATTTCCATTACATAATGGCTACGCGGAAACACAGCGATATCTCAGAGGATTCATTTTCGCGATGAAAATATTATATGATAATTTGTGTGGCAGAAACAATGACCAATAGATCTCATTTTTGAATGCTAAACCGCGGCTGAAAAGTTTAATCCGATAGTTACCGTATCAATGCCAGCAATTAACATGTCCATAGACATCGCGACAGCGGTTTGCTTGTCGATATCAAGCAGCCTTTGCAGAATACTCAGGTTGTGTGTGTCAGCTGTGCGCGATCGTTTCATTCGTTCTTGGGCCGAGGCGATTCGGGTCGCGGAAATTCTGCAATTTCAATATCTCTTTCACATATGACTGCGTCGGTGGCTCATCAAGTATCGCGAAAATTGTCACTCGTATTGGGATAGACTAATCGAAACCAGTCGAACGCAACGAGAAATGTTGTTTTTTGAAAATGTTGTTACCGATTGATTGTGTCCAATGCTTTGAACAATTTCTTCAGGTTTTTCGTGTCGTAATACTTCCATAAAGACGGATTTATTTCCAATTTGTATAACAAATCGAACATCTCGTGCACAGAGTCGATCATCCGCTGCGAATCAGATTCTTTTTTCAGATTCGAATCAATGCATCCTAATCTGGTATCCAAGGCGATCGCGCTGATTGCTACAAAAAATGACGCATCAGTTATTATAAACGAGCAAAAGCAGAGGATGTCGTAAAGATGTGTAATTACTGGTTTTAGATCTTGTATGATGAGCGATTAACGCTGTCTACAAAGGTTAACTATCTCTACGAAATTAACAGAAGTAATTGTTGTACTGCAGCTCGTCACACTATTATCACGTGGTGAACTTGGCTAACTTACATTCCAAAGCCCACTTGTTAAGCTCATTATTGAACGTATCCGGGAGTTCCAAAGTTTTTGGGTCTCGCAAACTTCGAACGTAGGATACCATTTCTGAGGCTACTTCGTCGATTATCCCAACGTGCGGTTTGATCGTCCGTGGCTGCATCATCGGCTGATTAACTTTAGTACGGAATTCGTGCCATTTCTCGCCGTTGCTATAAAAATAACGGAACAATAACAAACGACGATTAACTCAGCGACCCGAATGCTTTCAAGCATTTCTTACGTGGATGCTAGACCATAATGGCCGTTGTTCCAGTTGTTTCTTTCACGATAATATTGCAGCGATAAGATGGCAATCCTGGTTGGCCATGTTCCTTCCAACCTGTACATCTTTTCGCTGAGGTCAGGATCAAAGAGGAATACCGTAGGTCGACGTCCGACAATTTTCTCCAGCCTCATCATGGTACCGTACTTTTTGTGGAAGTTCAGCAGTTGATCATACATCGAATCGTTGTAAAATTCCCCTTTAAAAAAAAATTGTCCCTCTAAATGAAACTTGGAACGAAACATCGAAATGACGTTTGACACAAGATGGCCGACTTTATTTGAACAAAATGGACGCCTAAGTAGGTTGAATCAGAAAATGCTCTTTGGGGAGTGAATTTTGTCTCGTGTGTGGTGAAATAAAAAGGTGATCTTATTGATGCGCTCGTTTTGTTTAGATCTTACCGATGTACGGGAGAAAACGAAACGTGTTGCCCAGAACAGGCCACGGGTTTGGTCCTGGTATTTCCTTGAAAGACTTAGCTTCGTCGTAATGGACGTTTGCGTCACTCTCATGGTTCTCTTGGGTATCCGCGACTGCGATCGTACTCCAGCATCGTTTTACCACCTCGCACGACCATTTGTTTGTGGCACTGTTTACTATCGCTTTTATGCGTAACATTGTTTATCTTCAAACAAAACGTGAAGTTGATGAAAAAACGTTTTTAACAAAAATTCAGCACTATCGCTCGAACGAACAATAACACGTATGAAAAGTAAGTGCATTGTATGCACTTATTTATGATATTAAACCAATCGGTTATTTTAGATAATCTGTCGTCTGTTGATAAGATAAAACGTTTCAGGATCAACGAAGAAAATGTTGTTACAAGGTTTTCAATGACGTATTTAATTGACGACAATTAATTAGAATGCAACTGCGTTGTGTTCGAGCTAAGTTTTATTGATTCACTTGTACTCACGACTTTGAGTCTGCTATTATCTTCGCAATTCCGTGACGTCGGTCAAGAGAACTGAATTACTTTGACATCACTGTGACAGAGAGCTCAGCTGAGGAGCTATGCACAGAGCGAATTTTGCAATGCGATTATATTCAATCGCAGTGACGTCTTGTATGCTGATATGCATGTTTGAGATTAGTGCCAACGTTGGCTTCGCTGTTTACACGGAGAATAAGAGGATAGCGAATCTTTAGGCGCCACGATTGAGTTACACTCATTAGCGACGGTATCAGGATACCGAATCCTGAAATAGAACCGATCGTTGAACCAGCCGTCAAAAAATGGAATTGGATTTTCCAAACGAAAATAAGCCGAATAAACGAACCAAAAGCAAACGTCAAAGCAGAACCGACATCGAGAAGAGAATTTGATGGAGATTCATTTCGTTGGTGGAAATGTGGGTCAGGTGTGCGTCAATCTGCTGGTCAGTTGTACGTCATGTCTGGTGTCGGACGGCCCCTGAGAATGACAGAAAAATGATGCCCCGTAAAAAAAAAACAAGTCGGAGAATCGCTCTGCTCGAAATTCAAAAAGCAGTTTATCTCGCGATACGAATCAATTACGACTGTCATCAGCGGAGAAACGCAGCTCCGACTAGAATGAAAATTCAAGTCTTTGTCTCTTTGCCTCATCTGGTCCTTGCGTTATCGCGTCGGATTTTGTGTTTCTGAGGACGGGAGAAAACGTTGGCACATTTTGCCGGAGACGCTCGAACGAAATGCAGATCTCGTAAGACGTTATCGATTCTATTGTAGCGCTAAGTATTTGATGCGACTTGTCGATCCAGGTGCGTCTGGCCTGACAGTCGCACTGCTTACGCTCTTCGTGCCAATCAAATTTACCATCTGACAAACCACAGCAGAGACGGCTCGTACCGGAAATTATACACGAGATTGTTAATGCACATGGGTATATTTACACACTTGTTATTTTCATCTATTATTTATTCCTTTGATTATCACTACTTAGAACAGCGATTTCGTATCGGTCGAACATTTGAGTTGAACTTTTAAAAAGTCGCAGCAAACATTTTTTTAGATAACATTTGATCCTGCTGAGTGGCTGGATTTTTTGTGTCTTAATGTCTGAGTAAAGCCTCATTTCTTTTACCAGAACGACTTAATCTGAAAATCTGCAAGTTGATATTTCTATGATAATAATTTGCCGCGTCTTTGTCTTGGAATGTAATATCTTAGTTGGCCTTTGTTCCCCTTCGTTAGCAAATATGACTAACTGCCTCCCTGGGTTCTCCGTTTGCTGACGTTGAAACTCCATGTTTGACCATAAATTTCTACTGAATTAACAGTACGAATGTATACCGACTGTTCATTGTGACACTGCATCGCTGATGCGCGTTGCTCTACAACGGAATAATTCAAAAACTTGCCATTCACGTTACAATAATCAATTCGCGGCTAATTCAACGACCATTCCAGTTCACAATTGTCTCACGATCTTTACTGATTTTTTAATCTGCTCGAAGACCTGCAAATCGCAAGCAAAATCAACGTTATCTGAAAATCTTCGAATGAAGGAAAAAAAAATTCCACAATGATAATTTCGTTCAAAGCCCGAAAGGTGAGATTAAAAGATTTGCTCGAAAACTTATTTTCACTCGCTGAATCTTAATTGAGCGAAAAAGTTGAAATAAATATCCGAGATGAATGAGGGAGGAAAGCTGTGCGCAAAAAAGAAAGAAGAGAAACTGGATACGGTTGAATGTAAACAATATTTGAATGGCACACTTGACACTCCGCGAAATTATGAACGCATATAATAACGAAACTAAAAGCGATGATCCCGTGGCCTCTGCTTGCGGCTATTACGCGCATGATAACTGCGCGATTTTTTTTTTTCACCAGCAGAGGTATTTTAAATACTCAAAGCCAAGAGAGAAGCGGGCATTCGCAAATGAATATGAATGCTGGCGGTTTAGCAGTGCGCGCATTTTGTTCTTCTCCGTTTTACTTCTCCTTTTTTTTTGTCCATCGCGCACTTTTGGTCCATTTTTTTTAACAGAAGCTTTAACCGCGTGCCACTTCGTTACGAAATAAATTTCATGCCAACTTGCTGTATTTTCATGAAAAAAAATTTTAATCCCGTGTAGAGACAGGACGCTCTACGTCATTATTACGTAAATTTATTCGCACAATTTGTGATATTTGTTGTTTTTTTGATTTTTAGTTCGAACAAGTAGTTTAAGCGTTTGGGATAAAAAGTGCGCGTCAGGGCGGGACGTCACGTTGAGAGCTGCCGATAACCTATTTGAATGTCGACTTTGACATACGAACAGGAGAGATACGACATCGCCACTGCTATCTACGAATCGCACCACTCGAGGGTACAATGCACGAGACGCAAATCGATCAATGTCGCAGTCAAAAGCTTCACTCGGCTCGAGCATTCCACAATTCAGCCGAATAATATTATTTCATGCTGTACGTCTATTACTAGTCGACACATACCGTTGCCAGCCAAAACTGCGAACATTAGTTCGTAGCTGGATCATTTAGCATGATCATCCCCGTGTCTCCACGTTACTACGCGAGACGAGACGTTATTGTTACACCACGTCGCTCTTTCAACCGAATCAAAAATAATAATCAACGAAACGTCATACGTGTCGTCGAATGATTACTTTTTCAAACTTATCATCAGACAAAAATGAGGCTCCAAATTATTTTACCAACATTTTTAAAAAATTTTTTTTTAAATTTGTATAACAGAGACTCAGCACAATAAATAACAATTGCTTCGATACCAAACGATAAAGCACAGATGTAAATTAAAATTCAAAATATTTTGTATAAACAAATGCAATTGTTATTGAAATGGTTTATTGAAAGAGTGGCCAGTCCTAAAGGACACCCACAATATGTGCACCGCCGTTTTTTGCAGCGTACATGCTTTGTCGGTGAACTGCGTTTACGATTTTTAAATGACGAAATCACGTGTGACGGATGCCAAAAATGCCACTGCACTTGCTGTGGCGTTGCTTTTGCTTAGTCATTGTGACCGATTTGTGCTGACGCTATAGAAACACTTAGCTGGCACGGATATCCGTAACCCTGAATGGCCCATTGATTGACCCTTGGGCATTATTTGCACATCTCAAAATATTTGCTAATTTCAAGTCTCGAAATTCAATTGAAACTTCGAACAGGCCAAACATATTTTTTTCATCTTTTCACTCTCGAGGGATTGTTAGTTGGACTTTGAACAACATCCGTAATTAAAATTTTTTGTATCACGAACTTTCGTTGTTTTTATGGATGGAAATACAAATAAGATAAAATCTCAGGATGTTCGAGAACAATAAAAATTTTCTATTGTAATTATATTACCGCAATGCGATTCATTGTCAAGCTCAACTTGGGAAGGACGTACGCAACTTCCGTCAATCTCAGTTGAGCAATACGTTTACTGATCTAGATGAATGAAAGTCAGAGCCTTGGCGTGTCACGTAACGTTGTTCGCAATGACCGTGGCTCGTCGCCCCGTCATTCCTTCTGATCCGTTATGTGCGTCTGAAAACGTACGCTATTTCAAAACAAAAATCCTCGTTTGCACATTGTCTGCAAACCATTCATGAAAACATCTCTGACATATTTCGACACAAAACCCACTCATGCAAGATAGTCATAAGTTACTGTTCGGTAAATCAATAAATACTAAACGCCCGCCGTTCAATTTTTTTTTTGTTATGAGTAATTTCATTACCTCTTTGAATAGCAATTTATACGAAGATGAGCAGTACGATTTTGCAATTTGTTTTTTTTTTGCAATTTCAAACAGATTTTATTTTTCAGCAGTGCAATTTGAGTGAAATATCTGGGTAGTGTATACAAAAAGCGAAATTTCTTGCAAACTATGAGTCGCAGCGTCGTGAAGTGACGATCATTTCAAAGCTTACTGTCTAGCATTTCCAAAACACTCCGATCAAAAGTCGTTTGCTTCAAAGCCAACTGAGATACAGCTGTTTGAACTTTGGCACTTGTACCCTCTCTGAGAGGCACGATTTAAAAAGGAATCTTCACAAAAAGCGAATTCCACAGCGATTTCTCCACTCTGCATCGTAATTTTCCTTTTAAAATACGTTAACAAGTTTTTTGGTGGAAATTTGTTCGGATAAGTCGGGTACCCTTTTTTTTGGAATTGAAACAAGTTCCATTAGCGTACGTGAAAAAAACCCATCAGTCCTTATGAAATCGCTTCATTACGATTGCACTCCCCGAAAGCACTTATTTCTCGTGCAATTTTAAAAATCCATTTCGCGATAACGGGCGGATTCCTCGGACTTCATCGACGGTATAAGAGCGCCGGCGGGATGTAACGGAAATGGCCATGTGCACGTATTCCGCAAACTCGATCTATCGCCATGTATATTCCTTCATATTTTGAGCACGTCCCTTTGAACAGCCATATATATCTTGCGTCAATCGAGCGTTTTCCCCCAGGACCTTCCAGCCATTTACGACTTTCAAATGCACGACAAACGTCGCGCCTCCCCAAGGAAATAATCCGTTACATACTTTGCAAACTGGGCTAACAGGCAATACCTTGACACTTCCGTTTCTGTACCTCCAAAGTCCACCATTTTTCTCTCACCGCCACTCTTAACTGATTTTTTTTTTGTCAATTCAATCTGACAAATTGATTTTTATCCATCCTCTTGAGTCTCCCATCAATCATATCGTTACGAATTTGTGTCTTCCAAGATTCAACCTTCATTTATTTGCTATATGAAAATTTATTTCTTATTTAGCCCCACGTTGGGCGCCAAGTACACAAAGTTTGATCATTTTAGTGGACTCTGATAAGAATTGGAACGTTCGTTCCAACTGGTGTAAATGAATTTTTTAGCTTTTAACGAGTTGAATGAATTGAAAGAATTTTTGATCGAGCATTTTTGCCTCTCTTTTTTTGATACGAATTTTGATTGGGCGAAAATGAGACTGGTTTGATTGCAAAGGCTCGGAATCTGCTTTTAGATTTTTCCCCAGCATATTGGTTGCTGGATGTTTGATTAAAAATTTGTAATTATGTTTGTAAAATCGTCAAAATGATATGTAGTCAAACGATGAACCTTTGGCAATTCCAGACCAAAGCGAAATTCTTGACTAATTATTGTATGATTTGTTTTTGCTATAAATCGTCGGCGCGTGTTTATTCTAGAATCAAATGGAATGCAAAATTGCTCATTTGTGCACTTGGCGCATGGGTGCCGGTGAAAAATAAATTTCAATGATTCGTCGCTTTTGAAAGTCAACGAAACAAACATAATCGCGCTTTTTCTTTACATTCGATTTGCTTTTGCGCGTTTATTGGCTCGACATAAAAAAGCGCCACGTTTTAGGGCGGATGATATTTGAGACATTTTTTTGTACAAGTACGAATATTATGCTTGAAAAATTATAGGGTCCTAATTTTGGACAAGTATGACTTCCATTCCATGGGTGTATTCTGAAATGAAAAGACCGCTTGAAATATACAAGGGAAAATTTCATAAAGAGAAGCAACAAAACGTGGTTGGCTTGCCTATCTAGACGGTTTGTTTTACTTATATTGAAATCCTAGAAAATTATGTTCCTCCATAATATCGACAGTCGGAAATTAAAAACATTAAATTGTTTTCATTTTCTTCGAATGTTTAACAGAAAAGCCTACAACTTTTCGTCACATATTTTTGCAAATAAGTGATTTAAAAAAAAGGTAACAAAAGTTTGAGAATTTTCATCGAATGAAAAAAGGATGATTTGGGCTTTGTTTAGTTGGGATGAAGGAAAAGTGGAATTCGGCTGGAATTATGGTTGTGTTTGGTTTTGGAAATGAGTTTGCAGTGATTTGGATTTTTGTCGACACAAGACTCGTCTCAGTTCCAAGACAAATATCAATCTTGTCATTTTGTCTGGATATTCTCTTTATGCCGAGACCATACGAGCCAGTTGGGAATACGTCACTTTAGCTTCGACACAGCGCATACGCTACTGCGCCTCGTTACAGCTTCACATTGAACTTGCGGTCTACTTATTTGTATTCTGGTGACAGAGCCATTTGAATTAATTGTTCAAAGAGTAACGCAGCCGACCCAAAAGGAATTTTCGAGCAAACTTTACCTTATTCCCTGTATAATAATCATCACAGTTATGCACAAAGTGTTTTTTTTTTTCATGTAATTCGAGAATCCTAGCTCAAATTCGTCTATGCTGTTTCACACTACGATCAATTTTCGAATCCAGTTGTCAACCAAAAATTGTTACATTTTTTGAAATAAATTGTTCGTTGTTATTTTTGAGATATTTTTGTAGAATCAAGAAGCAGAATTGAACTGAGAAAAAATTGTTGAAAGTTGTGGATTAATTTGATTGTTGTTTTTTTTTTTCGAAAGGGCTTTCTAATTAGCTAGCAAAAATTGAACGGAAGTGCTCACTCGGCGTATCGCGATGGTTGTGATTACAAAAGGATTCTTTTCATTTCGGCCGCTGTTACATTGTTAGCCGGGACAAAAAATTTGTGTATGAAGATAAGAATAACAGCGACAGATAAAGTAAAACAGGTCTGATAAGTATCGAGTGGGGTGATACTTTTGTTAAAATTAAGTAAAATGGAATATCATTTTCACAACTTTAGGCATGACGGACGGAAGACCTGGACGACTGGACGGAAATTGCGAAGGTTTTAAGACGATTTTAAGTAGGGCAACGGAAGTTCGGATGAAGCTCGTTTAGTTCCCTGAACTCAAGGAACGAACCTTTTTTGACTGATTTTAAATTGTCATGCAACTTTTCAACGAATAATTTCTTTCATCTCGTGAAAAAACATGTCGAAGTTCTTGTCAAAACAACCTGTCAAATTATTGACAAGTGTCAAAACATGAAACTAAATGAGAAGGAACTTTCGCTGTCAATTTCGTTGCAGTATTTCAGTCATTTGGACTGTCATCTATCTGAGAATTGATAATCTGTCAACAATTCTGTCTATGCTTTGCGAAACAAATTTACTTTGCAATTTCGAGAACTAAATTCAGCCAATCTGAATGCATCGAGGAGTGAGTTGAATATGAGCCTGACGCAAAATCGTGAATGCTAATAGGCAATATTAGCGTCATCTAAGCATGCATACATAACCAGGCGCATTAATTGACACATCATACAAAACAATGCCCATCACTTGAATTGGGAAGCTTTTGTTCTATTGTGCGATGGCAAAATGCGAAACGCAGATCCTGGGACCTTGATGCGCGGAATTCGAAATCAAGGATGGACAGTCGCGATGACAGGATGACGATCGGCCGAACCGCGACCCTGCTCTCGTTGTTACAATTGCGAAATGCCAGAAGATGAATAACGTCTGAAGTGCGCGTAGGAAATGGTCCCACAGGCAGCGCTCACTTTTACAACTCGCCTCAAGATGCGTGCACGCATTCTTACTATAAATAGACAGACCCATCCCATACCAAATCACACTACGTTTTTCTATCGCGCGACCAACATGCAGGTAGGTCTGCTCCACCCCTAAAACGTTTTGCAGTCCAATTTTGCAACTTTTTTTTTTTCAACCCAGAATTACTTTCGTTCATTTTGTCCTTTGTGATTGACAACAATGTGAATTTGTGATAGTGAATGTACGACTGTGAGTGAAAAGTGATTTTTTTCAATTCCAATTTACTTTTATTACTTTTTTCTGTTATTTTTGAACCAGGAATAAAAATGAAATGAGAAAAGTGCTGGAAACAGGACGCGAATAGCACATTTCAAATTTTTCGCACAAAAAACTTGTACAGTCAAAGTGAAGTGAAAATAATCTGCGAGAAAAAAAAAAGATTAAACATGATTATCACTCACACGTTTCGAGTTGTATTTCAAAACTTACGTTACAATTGTTGAAATTTATTTGAAAGGGAGAAACTAATTTGAAGAATGATTTCAAATTAATGGTACTTTCCAGATACTTGTGGTAACTCTCGGAACCATCTGTTTGGTTTCTGGTAGTTTGGAGCCAGCGGATTACCAGCCGCCGAGTCAGCGTTTCGTGCAGCCACCTTCGACAAACTATCTGCCTCCCTTGGAAGATTACCCTCCAGCGAGGCAATACCTGGACCCCTCGTCGCAGTATGTCTTAGGTGGAGCGACGCCCTCGCCCATCCCGATCCCCACCACGGAATACTTGGACGAAACCGCGGTGTCGTCGCTGCCCCTGCGAAGTTACGTGCCCCCGAGCTCTGAACCGATCCGCAACCCCACGGCTCGCCAGCAGTTTGCAAGACGCCCTGGGACTTATCTGACTCCGACCAAACAAAAACCGTTCAGGCTTTCCACAACGGCTCCTTCGGCTACCACAAGAACTCCGGCTAATAAGTATCTTGCACCGGACAAATTTTCTGGATACCAGTACGGTGCTCGTGACAACGCTATAAGCAACACGCCAAAGGTGAGTCAAGTTTGATTTTGAGCAAAGTTTGAATGTGGCTAGTCAGAATATGTGCATCTTTTGACTCAAAGGCGTGGGATGATTGAACTAAGAATTTCCTCAAAACAATTCATTATGAGCCCCACGTTGGACGCCACTTACGAAAGTTCAATCATCTACTGTATGAATCACCCAGAATTATGTCTCAACATAAATATCAACATATCACTTTGGATGTTCAATTGTTTCAAAGAGACGAATTGAATCGGTATTAGTTTTGTTGCAAAAAATAGCAAGTTTGTATGTTGAAGCGTTAATTTCGATTGAAATTCATTGTTGCAGAAAGCAGCCAAGTACGAGTTTCAGTACAGGGTGAACGACAATTACGGCAACGATTACAGCCATCACGAGAGCCGTGACGGTGACAGTACTTGGGGTATGTTCAGCGTCCTCCTGCCCGATGGTCGCAGACAGATTGTGCATTACGACGCGGACGCAAATGGATACCGACCTCGAATCACCTACGAGAATCCTCCATTCTCTAAATCCAATCAATTTTCCAAGACCGGTCCATACTGAACCATTTGCACATAAATCTCAGAACAAAAGTCTCATTGCTTGATTGTATATAACAATTTTGTACCTCGTTTAGCATTCGTCAACTAATTTTAGTGAAACGTTTTGTATCAACGTTTTGTTTTGTATCAACGAATTGTAATTGTTTATTTTTTCTTCGTGCGACCAATTTTCTCCAGTTTGTCAAATTCGCGAGCAAAATGAAAGTTGAATTCGTTGGGTGGAGAAAAAGATAAACAATTTTTCCAACCAGATGCAATAAGTCAGTTGAAAAAAAAAGAGGCTGACGGTTGTAAACGTCGCGTTTGAGTTTTGCTTAAATATTGCACCGACGGTTTGTAAACTTTCTTCGAGCTTGAGTTTTAATCTTGTGAGTGTATGTTGTGTCTGAAGAAGACTTGAATTACTAATATCGAGATTAGAGATACAAGAGCGTTTTACTGTTCGTCTCAAATAAAAACTATATTACTTCGTTTCATTTGTAAAGTGCTTGCAATACGTTTACTTAGATGCCATTACTTTACGATTCCTCGAAACTGTTAGGTCCTGAGGTTAAATCTCGAAACTACTGAATAAATCACCTCGATTGTTCTTTTTGTTCACGAAGAAAGCCAAAACAAAACTGTACGGTAAAGCAAATTGAAGAAAAATGTATCCGAAAACGTTCGACCATGTTGAACAATAATTAAAACCAGTAAATCAGAAAAGATGAAGCGAGATTCGAATTTAAAGATTCAAAGCTTGTAATTAGGATGAATTAAAGATTGTCCTAAATTGAGAGACAGGAATTTTGCGTTACAAATTTGGAATTCCTTTTTATAGTTGCAATTAAAATTTTCTGTTTGACTTTAAATCAAAAGTGAGGGGAGCAAAAAAAAGTGATGAATAAAACAAGAAGAAACAGATGAAACAAGATAAAAATGTGTTATTAATCAGACGTTTTAAGATAATAACTGCGATAAGAGTTGGATGCGAGATTTCGCAGTGACAATCGCGATACTTATGTATGCACGTGAGCTCGATCCGAGTTGCAAAAGTATCTTGCGCGAATCTGCGAGTTCGTTGAGAAGGAACGACAAAGGTTGTGGTCTCGCAACGGTAGCGTTCCGGTCGGAGTCGCACGTGCCCAGTTGTACACAATTTCGTTTTTTTTTCTTTCAGCCCGTCGCTCTTATTTACAAGAATTGATACGAAAATCATCGAGTCGCCATCTCTTTCGATTAATTAGTTATTTCGCATTGTTCCCGACCTTTTCATCGCGATGAGAAACACAAATTCCAGCCACAAACCGTGTGCACTAATTAATTTACGCGCCAACAGCAAAAGTTTTCTCTCTATTTTTCGGTTTGGATCTTGAATCAGATGAAAATTGTATTGTGTTGATTATCCGGGCTTTTTAATTGTCCAGGTTGAGCATTGTTTTGCATTAATTAACAAGTCGGTAATTTTTAAAGTTCGTTAACAAACTTCACGAAGATTGAATGTTAAAAAACGTTGACAATTGAGTTGATCTAGTTTTTTTTTTCAATGAGAAAGAATTATTTTTAAGGGCATGAAGAGGTGTGGCAGAAAAAAAGGGTCTGATCAACGTCACGATATAAAAGGTAGTTTTATTTGCCGCCCGAGAGAGCACTCCTTTTTTGCTCTCAGATAAAATACAATCATCTGCGTTAACGTGCGGATTTATGTCACTCGTAAATAGTGCATTATGTCGTCAATCTGTTATGTCCCGGCGACAATGTTTAAAGGCGTGGAATGAATTGAACAATCAATTGTTTGTCAATGATCTAATCTGATCATCAGAAGTGACAAAATCAAACTCACATCAGATACTAACTTGGAACGTTTTTTTTCTTTACTCTTTCAAACAAACATTTCTTTTACAAAAAAATTGAAAGAAACGTTGAATTGACGTTAAAATATTAAAAAAATTTTCAATGTTGAAATGAGGTTGAAACAATTTCGTTGTTATTTGATGTTGATTTTTTGAAAAATGAATGTTAAAAAAATGATTTGAAAGTGTGTGAAAAGTAAAGTAAAGTTTTTAATATATAAATTCACACGTTTATTCTTATATTTTGTAACTTATACATAAATCTGGTTACGAAAATAATTACATCGTTGTGTACAAGGTATCATGCAAAAGTAGATAATCAAGCTGAACTTTACAGGGTACATGGTACTGCTATGATTTTCATATTAGTCATCAGCTTATAAATAATAGATCGTTTTCAGTAGCGAGTCCGTGCACTTTCTTTCTCAGTCTCGCATTTGTAAAACCGCCGTGATTAGAAAATACAATTTTTCCTCGTCTATTTCAATCACGACTCACTCTATTCCATTTTACTTAATGAGCTCATATTTTCTCTTTCACAAAATTCAGTTGCAAAATTAACATCTTTTTTTCAAGTTACCATTTTTCTAACTCAAATCACTTTTAATGAAATTTTCTTTCAATGGTTACAGGTAAAAACAAACGTTTCTCACAAACTCAATTATTTTCAACTTAAATTCACAATCATATAATGACAGAAATTGAATTCTTTTTCAACTTTTCAACTTTTTTCAAAATAATGAATTTTACGTTTGAATTGAAAATGAAACGAGAAAACAATGAATAATTCGTTTTAACAATAACTTTAGTCCATTTTGTATATGATTTTAGTTTGAATGTAATTTGTTTTTTTTTAAAGTAAAATTCATGTTCGAATTTAAAATGAGAAACATTTGAGGCGTATCGTTTCGTATGGTTTAATAAAAATAGCCAGTATTGGAGGGAGGATATCCTCCACTGGACGGCGGATAACCTGCACTCGTTCCACTGCCAAAAGCTGGTCCCTCCTGCGAGTAAGTGACCTTTGGCCTGTAGCCGTGTTGATCCACTTCGTATTCCACGGTCTGGCGACGTCCGTCCGGAAGTAGAACGTAGTACACTCCACGAGTCATGTCGCCGTTGCGAGTTTCTTTGTGGCCGAAATCGCTGCGCGTTGGAGGATCGTTCACCATGTATTCAAAATTGTATTGTGCAGGTGGCTGAAAACAACATTTACCTTTCAGAACCATATTTTTGTCAGCAAAATAAGCACGCTGTTCAAACTTGACAGAATCGTTCAAACAAAATTGTTAAGAGTTTTTTTGAATTGTTGAAAATTTTCACACTCCATCAGTGGCAGTTGATTGTGAATATGACTTAAATATAAATACATAATTTAAGCTTGACAGAATTGTGAAATTAGCGATACAGAGTAGTTTTGATGTTTTGTAAATAGAAGTCGATCATAATTCATATTTGTAAACATACCGTTCAAACCTAATAGAGTTGTTATAACAGGAAAACTTCATGGAAAGCCCCAGTTTGGGCACTATTCCCAACAAAGTTAGTGTACATAGTTCTAATATTACATGAACAGATTTAATAAAAAAAAACGTTTGTCAACTTATTTTATGACACTTGTCAGAATTCTTAAATTCTATTAAAGGACTAATTTAAGTCAAAGTCACTGTTTTGATTTGTTTGAAATATGAAATTTTTCATGACTACGAGTAGCTTACATAATTTTCATTATAGCCGCCAGTTCCAGGTCCAGAAGGTGGTCCATATTGTTGATTAGGAGGGAGGTATTGATTACTTCCACCAAACTGACCTTGTCCAGGATATCCTTCAGGATTACTCTGGGGCGGACCATACTGCTGGCTCGGAGGCAAGTACTGCTGTACAGGGGGCTCTGGCCGAGCAACTACCCCCGTTATCATTAGCATCAATAATGATCCCGTTCTGGAACTTATCATCTGCAACAAACTCGCCCAAATAACTTTTTCCTCTTTTTTCGACCCCAAAAGTTCTTAACGTATGGCCAAATTAATTCTGCTTCCTAACCTCCCTTTTCACAGACACTGTAAAAAAATTCCGTTGGAGTAATTTGGCCAACGGGGAAATTGACCGTTGGGAAATTTGAAATTCAAAATTGAACAGCCTCCGAATCGTGCAAACAATATTCGCAGTTAGAACAATAAAAAGTAAGTAGGTGGTAATTCAGCTACAGGGGTGGATTGGCCATTGGCGGGAAATTTGAAAACGTGAAAATGGAAAGTGATGGTAATTGCAGTTTTGGTTTTTCATGTTGTAAGAATGATTTTGCAAGCGAGTGGCGATCCTGGGGAGCGAGAAAATGCGCAGAGTTGCGTACTCAAATGTGTAACATGGATCTGGCTGGAGTGGTGCGCGCATAATGCGGAGATGACACCATACTCGTGCGGTTCAATAATAATTAACTTTCCCGCGTGGGTCCCCCCGGAGAGCGTGTACGTTCTCCGGCATTTGCATGCATTCAGATTCATATACAAATCAGACGTAATCAACTTATTCGGCCCGCTGAGCCAGCATTGTTGAACGCTCGCTATTTTACATTTTTCCGCGCAACTGATGAATGATGAAGCTATTCAACATTATAAATTTCATTCAATCTTCGGCTTCAAATGTTCATAAAGGGATTTAGCAATGTTCAATTATGGGTCATACCAAAGTTCCAATCCAATTATTTCGACATTTTTCATATTCAACTCTTCGTTTTCATTTTCTTTTTTTTCAACAATCCTAGTGTAAATTCTTTGAAGACTTCAGGTTGAAATTAAATTTGAAATCGTTCGGATTGTTCGAGTCCACAGTTCAGTAAATTTTGTAAACGTTCAAATGACGTTTAAATGACGGTAGAAGAAAAAACCAAGTCTCAACAAGTTTCAAAGTTTCAACATGCGAATTAACATTTAAATCAACTAAAAAACAAGGTTTGCATTTAAAATTTGCAACGACATTTTGTAAATAGTAATTAAAAGTTTTTGCTTCTCTTCTATTTGCTTCATTGTAATTTTGAGTTTCGAAATCGAGTGATGGACATTAATGATGCCAGATGAAGATTTATAATTTGAATAAAATCAATAACCACTGTAGAATTTATTTACACTTTATTAATTATGTAACCGAGCGTGGAAACAGCACATTGTACGAAAAAAAAAAGAAGTAAAAAATAATTGAACGTCGCGTCAGACGTTATTGTGCGTCGGGTAATTGAAAAACGTACTAATCCCTCTGTTGCAAGGGAATGTCGTCGTTAATGGCAGCAAGTCGATAATCGACGCGCGGCCATAACTTTTAATTGTATTGCCTTTGCCATTAAAGCTTTTTATGATTGCCCGAAGGTTTAATTTAGAAATAAATCTATTTTTTTCTCGTCCATTTACCATCGCTGATAAAATGACAAATTTCTATCACGTTGTTTACAATCGTAAAATTTTTACAAACTTCGTTACACAAACCAAACAAACTATATCAAACAATACAAAATTGCTTTTTCAATATAACTTGAAGAAAAAAATAAGTGAACTTGACAAAAACTAAGTTAAAAATAATAAGAATGTGAAATAAACAAATTTGAATAAAAACGAAAAAAAAACAATTGAAAATGTGTTTTCACATTTTCAAATGTTGTTTTTTCAGTTAGTAAGTGAAGTTTGACTTTTTTAGTTTGAGATTAGTGAGAAAGTGAGGTTTAGACTTACGATTAGAAGTGCAAGTAGTCAAAGTGTTGGATCGGCCAGTCGGGGTGCGTAGCACAAAGATAAAAAAAGAGGTGCGTATCACACGTATGTTTATGAAAGGATGACTAAGGTGCAGAGTGCGAGGGACCATCCACTTTGGACGGGTTATATACTTTCCCGAGAGCGAGGATCATCCTCCGTTCTCCGATATGTAACATTACGAGCAAGGTCGTTGCGTCAGCGAACGCAAATGCGACAATTTGGGGTGACTCCCTGGCTTTTCTTACGTTTAATCAAAATCCTCCCTCCTGCCTAGTCAGGTCTCCTAACATCCTGACAAGGACTCTTGTTATCCTTCTCAAACGATTCTTCACCATTTTTTGAGCACTTTGTAATAATCGGTTCAATAAAGTCTATAAAGAACGAACTCGATTTTCTTCCATTTTGTTCAATTTTTTAATTAAACGGATTCCATTCTGCAACAGTCGCCTGATTGAATGGGGGAAAAATGTTGAATTTCAAAGATAGAAAGTTGCAAAATAAAGAAACAATGATTTGCAAAGACTTAGCTTAATTGAAAAGATGTTTCGGTGCTCGTTGAACTGATTTATTTGCAAGGACGGAGAAGGAATGCGAGGAATGTTATTGACAAAATTGCCATCTAATAATTACCGGAGCGAAAAGTTTGCGAGAGACAATTAACGGATCATTATGATACTTTCTCGTTTGGAATAATTAAAATTCTGAAAATTCGGATATCGATCGCGATAATCACAAAGTCTTGTTTCCAACTGCTCTCTCTTTTAGGGCCAAGTAGGTTACCGATTGTTTTCCGGTTCGAATCCAAACATTCTTATCATTTTGCGAAAAGTATAAGAACTTGAAAATTAATCGAACCGACGAATTTCCAAAAGTTTTAATAGAAAAAAAATGCGAGGGAAAAAGTTAAAAGACAGTCAATTGAGATTCTGTTCTGAATTTTTCGTCGGGCTGTTTTGGCACGATTTTTCTTATGGTAAAGTTGCGTGCCACCTCTGGAATCGAAACCCATCACAACAATCTCATGATCAATTTGCGCGAAACGTACAATTGAACTTGCAGCTATCGATTCGGAGCTTCAACGGCTTGTACTTATATTGAATCACATCTTGGCAGTTCCGTCGATCACTGCAATCCTAGTCACAATCTGTCGAGTCACATTTCAAACTTTTCTTCAATCTAAATCCGACCCTTTTGTTTCCGATTTTTTGATCGAATTCTCGTAACTGCTATAAATAACAAAAAAAATTAACATCATGTCTGAATAGTAGCAAATAACATCGTCACAACGTTGGAATGACGTTCAAAAGTTTGGACAGCGTTGAAACAACCTTTGAATAACGTTGAAAAAACGTCGAAACGTTTCGATCAAGTTAAAGGAGACTTTTAAAATGGACGGAAAAAATGTTAGGACGTAAATTATGATGTACGAAATGTCATTCGAGTAAAAAGAGATTGGATCAGATTAATCACGAGTTTCTGAAAGAAGAAAAAAAGTTCGTAGCGATAATCTGTAAGTTGAGTGAGCTATACAAAACATGATATTTTCATCAGTAGGTCAAAGATCGTTGAAAAGGTTTGAACGTCGCATTCGGAGGGCGATAAGCATCGGCACATCCGCGCGTTTTTCATCGAAAGAAGCGCATCGAGCATCATCAAATGGTATCAAAAAAATTTTCCCCGGGCTTTTTTTTCCCAGCCGCATGGTAATTATGTCAAGGACGTCGAGAGAGTGCGCGATGCTTGGAGATTAAGCATGTTCTTAAAAATCGAACAATAAAGGCGCTACCTCCTGTCGTCCTTTTTACTACAATGCAGTTTCCCTAAAAAACAAACTGTAACAGTTATGAAAAAAAAAAAAATACAACACAACCACTCTGTGTATTAACAATTATTTGAAATTTTAAATATCCATTCTGTTTTATCATGGAAGCTTAAAATTGTTTTTGTGTTTGGAGTAGGATTGATTGTGGAGTGAAATTAACAGGTTTTGGATGAACTGAATTTCGCAAAAGTCTTGCATTACAAGATTTTATTCTGTTGTTCATTTAATACGTGATTTGTGATTTGTTTTGCGAGCATTGTCATTTGTCCCTTTGCGATGTTCGATAGAATGAAAAAGTTTGAGTTGATTTTTTACATTATTCGAACTGTACAATCCCAGTGATGATAGATTGCACCGTATCATGATGCAATGTCGCACATTTTTATCGACTGCGTGACACTAATTTTATTCCGCGAATATTATTGTATGGTTGAGCTCATTCTTTTTTCAAATCATCCAGCCATTAATTTATTCACTGTCGATTTAAATTCAAATCAAACTGCAATATTTCGCACTGAATGTACATCATAAAAGCACAAGAAACGGGTGAAGTGACCGACTGGGTAAATTGACCGAGAGTCAGTTTTTCAAATTACTCTATTTTATTTTTTTTTGGTTCAATTTGTTTGAGTTAAACTAATTAGTTTAACTGTTCATAATTCAAATTAAAATTGAGAATAAGAAAATTGGGAAAAAATTGTTGAAACTAAATTATGGTTTTTGATTATAATAACAAGGGATAAATTCACGGTAATCGCCACGAGTGAGATATCAAATAATGAATTACGAATGGACTTACATATTTTATTTCAGACACAAAATAAGTAATGAAAAAATAAGATAATGGCGCAAGAAGAGAAAAAAAATCATGAAATACGTTTGGAAGGCACTTAAACAAAGATTTAGCGGTTGGATAATTGTCTGCCCTTTATTTGGTTCGTAAAAACTATGATTTATACAAACGCGAGAAAAATTGCAGAATTAACATCGTTTAATGTGTAAAACTGAACGAGAAAAGCTTCATATTTTCTCATTACTTGAATTATACGAATGCTTTAAACTCTACTTGAACATTTGTGGAAGACAGAACTTTGATAGTCAAAAGAGGAGCGTTTTTCAAAATGAAACTACATCAATCAAATTCTTCACAAATTTGTGGCTCCAAAAATGAAATTGGTACATTCGCACACGTGAGTTGCAACGACTGCAAACAATTTTATCAAAGGGTGCTGATTTTCGTTATAATTATTCGAAGCTGCTGGACAAATATTCCATTTTATTTGGCCTGTAATTCTGCTCGACTAAATTTTATATTCGATTTGTTTCGTCAATTTATAAATAACATCCAACATTCATGTAAATCTATTTGCACAAGCAACATTTTCAAAGTTGAAACTACGTTCAGTTGATTATAAAATGTAAATTCTCGTTTAACTGATTTGAGACAAATTTGAGTGATTTAAATATTTCAAATTCGAACATAAGTTACTTGATTGAAATTCACGGCAATTTGAAAATGTTTCGAATGAAATAATAATGAATAAATTATAATTGCAATAAATTTGTTCGATTAATTATTAGATGGTTTATAAGATAATTTCAAGGTGTACGAAACTACCATAACACTAAACGTAGTTACACTTCTGAAAGTAATGCAGCTCTTCCAATCCACATACCTATGTCTTGAACTTGGAATTACTTTGAGCTCGTTCCAGGCATTCATGCCAGGTCCTCCATCTAAATATCATCCAAATTATTCCTTATAAATATTGTAAGAAATTGAGTAGAATTTCAAAATGAAAATCTAAATGCCAATGATTTGGTAATAAAGTTACTCTAATTTACTTTTAAAAATTTGTTATTTTCAAAAATGTTTTTATCAAAGAGACTTCAAAAAGTTTGTATGACAGAATTTTAAAGTCGAGGAAATAATGGGTTTCAGAAGTAAACTGTTCAAACGAAGAAAATCCACTTACTTGAAGGATTTAAATGTGAGCGTCTGATATTGACAGACAATGAGCGGTCAATAATAATACTTTATATTTAAATTTATTAATGATGAAAATCTATTCGCTGTGTTGGGCAAATTAAAGCTTGTCTTTGTAACCGAAAGCTATTTGAGCTGAGTAATTGTAATTCGGTATCACTCGAATCTTAGTTTCAACCAATCGTAAAATTAATTTTTATTCAAATTTAATATTCAACGAAATAAAGTAAATTTCTATCAACAAATGTTTTTTCTGTTACTTTTTTCAACAATCAAGTGAAATATTATCGATACTTTTGAGAGCACAAATTCGTGACTGAAAGGGTTAATGAAATCAGATTGATTATCGCGTTGAAGATGAGTCGGTGAAACATCCCGAGGCGAGTCGTGGCAGCGCGCACATGTAACCGGATCGAGTGCTCCAAGTTGCCTCAATTAGTGCGATCCGTAGCCAATCGCCTTGACACCAGGTTGCCGCTCGCGACGATCCGACTTTTTGCGCTAACATTCTTTCGTCAGAGCATTCTCGTGTCACGCGATGTTCCCTCAATTATTCATGGTTATTAATTTATTCAGATTCATTTCAACCCTTCTAATCGAGACTCTCTGACATTTTTCATTTGCCAATCGAGGGTAATCACGTAAGAAACAAACGAAAAACCTTCAAACCATCTAAAACCATTTAAAAAATGCTAAAAAAATTTGCCTTCAAATTTGTGTTCTTTTTCGTTGAATTGTTTTCTGATTTGTGTGAAAACAAAAAAAAAAGAGATGAAAAAGTTGAAGAGAGGGAGAGGATTCATGCTTGAAATTGTTTCACGAAAGTGCTTTCTACTTTCTGTTGTTGTCGATCGGCCCTGATATTGATTACTAATTCCGCATAGCCGTAATGTATCGCAACGTACAAGCGGCGATTTATTTGAATTCAAATGCGGCGCGTTGTATAGCGACGCGTGGCCGTATTTGTTACAAGTATTTTATCGATGATTCATCTCGTACGATCCATGTCATTGTATATTATCTGTCCGGCCGAAATATATGAATGGGCCTACGGACAGGAGTCAGCAAAAATACTGTCCGCCCGATGCGACGATTTATCCCAGTTACATCTTTTGACGTGTAATTTATCAATTAAGTTGTAAACAATTTCAACACTTTGACAGGCATTATTTTTTAATTCAAAAAATCATGTTTTACTTTATAATATAAATTTTTTTTAAAAAAAAAATTGGATCCGAAACTTGTGCAGGATGGGAAGTAGATTTCAAAGCTGATTTAGAGCTTATTTTTGTTCTTTTGCAGATAAAAAATTCTTTTATCAAATATGATTCGAAGGAGAAATTTTATCAACTTTGAGATTACGTGTTTAAGATGCTTTAAATCGATTCGTAACTTGTAAAAGGATGAGTGCAGTTGTACGAGGGACTGCTTTGTTCGAGATATTTATCACTACGATCTCGCAAGATACAACCGATCTTACAACGCGCTTACAACCGGAAATCGTTTGAATACGAAGAACGCCAGTTCTTACTCAATATCATTAACAATTTTGGCCAATGTTTAAATTAAGTCAAGTTCAAAAAAAGTAAACAAACGCATTTTTGTTGCTTTTTAGTATTTTGTTTGTATAAAAAACAAAAGAACAATTAAATGATTACAATCAATCGAGGTTTTTTAAAACAGTTTATTAACGAAAAATCAATGAATTTGAAAATCAATCGTGGAGTTTACGATTTGTATTGTTGTAGCTTAGTATTTGTATCCTTCGTCTTCGTCAGGTTCATCTTGAGATCCGGGTCCAGGTTGTGGAAGCGGCGAACCCTGGGAACCTTGCGAGTTCCCTCCGCCTTGCATTTGTGAGCCTGGGCCTGGTCCCACATTCGTGATAGTGCCCTCGTATCTGATCATTGGTCGGTAACCATTCTGATCAGCTATGTAATCTACATACTGCGTCCTTCCATCTGGCAATAAAACATGGTAACTGCCCATTGCAGTGTCATCTTTCCGCATTTCTTTGTGACCGAAATCGAGTCCCTCGAGTGGCCACATTATCTCATACGAAAACTCATAACTAACTGGATCCTGAAAAAATTTCTAGTCAAGTATTTCGAACAAAAATTTGAATGTAGATTTTTTGATGCAAGTTTGTGGTGAAAATTCGGTCGATACACCCTTGGCCGACCGGGATATTCAAAGTTCTCAGGGATGAGTTTGAAATCAAATTTTGTGAAATTCTGCGTCGTCAAAGTGATCTGGGGAAAGTTGAGAAATGGATTACAAAATTTGGTCTCCTCAAAAAAAGAAAAAAAAATATTATCGGCCAGTCGAGTGTGTCGTACAACGGATGATCAAATTCCGGCTCCTCTTCAAATATTTATCGCCTCCAGGTCGGTGTTGTAAAGTTTGGCATCAGCAACCCATCAGGGACAAATTTAATTGTAATATCTTCATGATCTGATTTTCTTCACCACGAACTGACGTAACACACGACCTTATGAAATTTAACGTAAAAGATTTGGGATCACATCTGCCTCTTTTAAATTTCATCAAGTATTTCATCCGATTTGAGGAGAGATTACAGGAATCACAAAAAAACTGTTTCTTTGAACTCTTTACTTTCAAGAACATTTTTGCTTTTTACTGTAAAGTTTGGCAAACGTTTTTCATTCACTTTTCGGTTCCAAGAATTATTTTATTCCGTTGTTAGTTTTTCTGCTGAATCAAGCTTTAAAAATGTTGGATTTTTTAGTCAGAGTTTGGTTGTTAGAGAATGAAAATGAGAAAAAGGTATCGGGCAGAGAAACTGGTGTTTCGTGTCACAATGGACGTTGCTTTGATAATTAGGTGGAGAATTTAGAGAATGAAATTAAGCGCATACCCCAGCCCATTCGTCCGGATGGCCAGTGTTAGATGGTGGAGCAGCTGCAGGTGATGGGGCGGCGCCCGAAGGTGGTGCGCCGGGCGAGGCACCGCCGGTGGGTGGTAAGTATTCTGGTGCTTGTGGTTTACTTCGGATTCCTGGCAGGATCATCGCCAACAGAGGGACCAGCACCACCTGGCAACAACACTCAACAAGCTTATTATTTGTCCTTGGTCTTTACCTCTGCGGAAGCTTTCAACCGTCGTTAATTTCGAGTGTCTAGTATTCAAAAACCTGAAATTCGTTATTCCATACTGTTGAGACAAGTCAGAGAATTTTCTAATTAGAAAAATTTGTGATTGAATAGCTTTTCATCTAAAATAGTTCGACTGAGAATCTTGGTACTTCGCATTGCGTTCGTTGAGTACAAAAAGCGACTTTTTCGCTATCAACATTCTATTACAACGTTTGAAAAATGTTAAGAGATCTTCAGCAGGTATAGCAATATCTGAAGGAGAAATTTTGAGATAAATGACTTTCCGCTTGGTGCCTTGCTCTCTGGTTTCTATCGTATTATCCTACTTCGTTAGACAGAGACGGAACGACGAGAGAGAAGGCCAAGTTTTGACTAATATTGCGAAACTACGAGAATGTTCTTCGCCGGCTTCTCGTAATCGATGAAGCAGACGTTTATTAACTATCCTATCCGCTCCTACAATATAAACTTTGTGACAAGCGCCGTGAACTGTTTCCTGTATCTGGCGCCTAAATTTCTGCGAGACACCCTCGATTGTACTTATTGGGTAGTCACAAAAATGCCAAAACCAAAGTTCGGATTTCAAAGTTGACGTCTAGTTTTTTGGTCTGGTACGTTTGTTTCTGAGTTTCGGCTTCTGTTTTGTTTCGCGTGTCTCGGGGTATCTTCGAAGCTTTTCTTCCAACTTGGAGAGACGATTTGACACGCTGCTAAACTGCTAGGAAACGCGACTCCGAGTGCATTTGACTCCCTCGGGCTTCGTGGTACAGACCTAGACGCTCAGAACTTGTAACAGGATAATCCGCGAGTCTCTACACCTGCAGATAAGTTAATTCGCAAACTTGATATGTGTACGCGTATGCGTCTATTCAACTCTTGAGCTTACGAACATCTCCAATATCCAGACAGGCTCGATATTGTTTACTCGAATAATGGCGCTCACAACGAATTATGATCGTTCCGAAGGAAAAACAATATTTGCATGAAAATTGATACTCTGAAAGTATATAGAATTTTTCATTATACTTTCGTCTACATCGTACTCTAGTGCCATTAGAAGTTTTATGCACATGAGAGTAAAATTATTTCTCATTTAAAATTTAATAACAAATTGGATATTTTATTCATCTCTCATCCATCTGACGCTTCATTATTTGTTTTGACAGATACTAATTAAGTGAAAACTGTAACGATTTCAAATTGTTTATGATAAAGTTTCAGTAAATTAATGTGTACATTAATAATCGAAAATGTAAAAGTTTTACCGAATGGTATAACTATCGTTAACAAATATTCGGATAGTCAATGCTGATTACATTCAATTAAAACAGTGCTCGAATATCAATCATACCAATTTATTTATTTCATTAAACTGGTGACGTATCCTGATCTCTGTGTATGTGATGTAAAAGTTGAAACAGTGAAAAATAGAACACTTTTTTATTAATAGATCAAGTGGTATTAAATTGCATGCCACATTTGCACAAAATTATATGAAATTTTATCCTTAACAAATGCAATCCTTAACAAATGCAATCTCGTAATTTCTGGAACAATTGTTGTTTAAAGTTTGAAAAGATTAAGATTGTTAAATTGTTATTGATCCCGAAAATTAGGTTCGATTCGGTTAATTGTGATTTTTGCATGCAAAGTTCAGATACTAGGAGAGGTTGAATGTTTTATGATCCTAAACCCTCGACGATTACAGTTGCCAAGATAATAGCTATTGAAAATTATTAACCGTTATGTCAACTAAGTAACTGCAATTAAAGTTATTATAACTATATTTCAGCTCAAGTAAGTTGGCTGACGCAAGCGTAATCGCTAGTTGTTGTAATCATGATCTGAAGTTGCAGCTGCAGATACAGTTTTCTAAATTAGAAAAATAATAAAAACATAAAAACGATTCAATAAGTTAATATTCAAATTTGACGAATTTTCCAAAAATAAAGTGAGACAAATTTTAACTGCAACTTGTTTATAAACTTTTTGTTAACATTTTGGAATTTCTCGAAATACAAGCTTTATTTCGCAGTATAATTACGATTATCTTGTATATTAACTTTCACTTTTGAGACAATATTTATGCGCAAATAAAGTTGTTATTTTTTGATTCATTTTTAAAATGTTAAAAAAGTTAAAATTATTGAAGATAAGAGTAAAAAAATGTCAGCAGAATTTTACGTCGATTCTGATTATCTGTACTCAGTTGTCAAGTTGTAAAATAGTAATCCAATTTTAAAGTTGTTGAGTTATATTTGTTATGATTTTAGTCTCGAATTAAAATGTCACTGTCTCACTCACCAGACGTCGTTGTAAATAAAATACCATTTGCAATTTGATAAAAACGTGCGGTAGACGAACGAAAAATTAAACAAACTAGTGATATAATTAAAACCATGTCCAGTGATGAATTTCGATTTTGATTTGACAATACGTACCGTAACTTTCATTGGAAAATAAGGGATAAAAAGCACAGTCGTTTATCGCGGCGATGAACAGATAAGCCGTAAGACGTGGCGCAGACGGCTTTTTATAGCGCGTCTTCTTCGCTGCGGCTACAATGTAATGAATATTGAAGTGCAGTCATTTGGCGAATGCACAATACGAGGGCATAGCCATCATTACATTTAATAAGAAAACCGCAGATTTGCGACGTCGTAACCGCAGACGTTCGCCTCTGCCATCAGTTTCCTGATTCTCTCGTTTTGCGTCCCATTTTTTATTTCGTCTCGCACAACGTCATTTGAACACACTTTTGCTTTCATTGCTTCCATTCAACCCCAACTCGTTTGCCGCTATTTTTTCGTACAAAATGAAATTCATAGCACGTCAAATAAATTAAAACAGAAATGATCTAATTTCTCAAACTTAGGTAGATTTTTTCAATCAAATTATTCAATTATTCAAAAAATTCAATTTACAATCAAAATTTTTCGTAGCATTTTATTTTGACTCACTGTGGTCGATGAGATAGCACGATTGCGACGAGACATCAAAAGAAAAAGAGAAATCCGCCGAACGAAAATGAAACTGCAGCTGAGATACTGGTCAGTTTGGCAGAAGTGCGAACGATTCATCAAAGCACGCACAAGCGTATCATTAAAGCAGACGTTTGGAAATCAATTTCCAAAACGCCGAGGCGTGCAATTACGACAATTACTTCGCACCTCTTCGATCATCGGTGCGAACAAACAAAGCGCGCAATTTGTCAGTGTGAAGAAAAGTAAAAGAGGAGGAAAAAGTTGGCTGTCGAAATGATAATCAAGCGCAAAATTTATGATCGTCAATTAAAAATCGACTGCCCTTGGGATCGATCGTCCTTTCTACCGCGGATGATCGCGTTATGCAAGTCTAGACGTAGGCAGAGCGATCTGTTCCATATGCAATCGATTGCAACATCCACGCGAGAGTACATCTTCACCGTTTTGATACACATTTCGCCTTTCTACGGTGCGAAGAGAGGCTTCGCGAGATTACGCAAAAGCGTCATCCGAGCCATGAAAGGGGTATTAATAAGCGCTGAAGAAACTGAAGAATCAGTGTCACTCGCTCAACAATGCGAATTTTTCATAACTTTCGAGTGATCACGACGTTTGAATTTGAATGCAACGGAGATTGGAACGAGACTTTTCGAGGTCGCCGCTTTTTGCTTCTTGTAATTACTTGCAAACTTTTTTTCTAATTCTCATTCTGTCTCTTTCTAAATCTTCATCGAACATTTTTTATTACTATATTGTCATACAATTATGAGAATACAACAAAACGCAATTTTTTTTATAAAAATGTTGTAGCATATTTCATTTTATTGAAGTTGTATTTTACCAAACAGTGAATATTTCCAGCACACGATTTTACCAGCGAGATTCATCTTTCGAGAGAGAATTCGTTTAATGGTAAGAGATGCCATTGAAAAAAGGATTTCAGTGGTCTAATAAAATGTGGCGCGCATTCCTCCCGTGATGCACGGGGTTTCACGAAAATTTACAACCGAAAGGCAAGTCTCATGTGGGTGTTGCGTTACGGAAAAAACGGGAGATGCAGCTAGACGATACCGCGCGCTCGACGTGCATATCGTTAATCATTTTGACGCTTTATAATTTCATCGGCTTTTGCGAAATAAAATGGGTTCACGATTATGATATAGTTTTGTAATAGACTGGGGTTCCCAAAGTATACGCGGCGAACCGGTGAAAGCTTAGCGTCGTTTCTGCGAGATCGCAAAATGTTTAATTGTAAGACTCGGGACGAAACGACTTCGATTTTCGATTCGATTCGAGCCATTATCCCGGCCTGGGGAAATCAAAGGTACATACATGGCATAATTAAGTACACCTGTGACGAAATCACGGATGCGCGGGTGAACGCTGGTGCAATACCACATAAATAACGCTAAAACTTTTGATTTAACGCTGCCCCACTTTCATATATCTCATCTGCTTAAGTTGACGAATCACGTAACGTTTTTTTTTCATGGCAAACCCAGGAAAAGAAAAAGAAAAACCGACTTGTTTTGTAAATTCAAATATTTTATTTACTGGCAATGATTGTGGGACGGTTCGCATCCGTATCAACATTCAGCTATACACATACAGGTTAATATTGTTTAAAGATTCGTTATACAGATGCTGCAAACAATGTTGCCTCGAGAGGTATGTATTGTAAAAGTGTATGGATACATCGTGTGCGTATGTTCAAAAGCTAATCTAATGGTCATTATAAATAATGAGTATGGTAGAAGGTACAGGGAAGAATAGTTAGTTTTCAAAAATTTAAAAACTCAACTCGCCATGATCCGGAACCTATCATTGTAAATTACATATTCAAATTACACTCTGAGGATAACTTGTGAGTAACGTTTTAAAAGTAATGCGATGTAGTTCATGTGAAGTTACATATTATCATATGCAACTTTACAGAAGACAATTTACACAAACATTATTTTAACAAAATATATAATAATATGATAAAAAAACGTTACAGTAATGTAACTTTACAATATGTACGAGAAAATTATTGTACTTTTAGAACAGAATTGTAATGAGTTATAAAATATTCAGTGAGATTTTAGTTTTAGCACAAAATTACCCTACATGACGTATAATTTAATTTTATTTACGATGCATTAGGTTCCTCGTTTCCCGACTGTTTAGTCCATAATATACATCAAACGACTTGCTCCCGTTGTTAATATTGGTAGCCACCGTTTGCAGCCGCATCACCTCCACTTCCGGATGGGTACCCTCCACTTCCTCCAAATCCGCCGTTTCCCCCGAAGCCCCCACCGTTACCCCCAGGTCTGCCTGATGGATATCCGTTACCAGCACCTATTGAAAGAACGTAATATATTACACTTTCTTATTAATCATTTGAGAAAATGTATTGTATTTATTTAACCATTTCCGCTGCCTCCAAATCCTCCATTTCCGTTTCCACCGAACCCATTTCCACTTGGATAGCCCCCGCCAGAAGGTCCTCCTGAAGGATATCCACCATTTCCACCGCCCCCTGAAGATCCACCAGAAGGATACCCGCCATTTCCACCACCGGAAGGTCCTCCCGAGGGATATCCGCCATTTCCACCACCTCCTGAAGGTCCTCCTGAGGGATATCCTCCATTCCCACCGCCTCCAAATCCTGATCCTCCAGATTCTGGTCCTGAGGGGTAGCCTCCATCTCCGCCGCCACCACCTCCTGAAGGGTAGCCCCCTGCCCCACCGTCTGTGTTCGCTTCACCTTCGTATCGAATCATGGGTCTGAATCCCTGCTGGTCTGCTTCATACTGAACTATCTGTTTTCTACCGTCGGGAAGCAGAACATTGAACTCCCCTTGAGCACGATCCCCGTCACGCATCTCCGTGTGTCCGAACTCACTACCTGTGTTCTGATCTTTCACTTCGTACGAGAAGTCGTATTTCGCTGGCTCCTAAAACAGCATTAGCTTCAACTATTTGCTTCAAACTTAGTTCATGAACAATAGTTGTAAGAGAAAACTCGATATTATCGTTGTTAATATCTGTAGAGATAATATTTTAAGTACGTTAGTGAGTTCCCTAACTTACCGAACTTCCTTCATCTCCGTTTCCACCGCCGTACCCCTCATTACCGCCTGCGCCACCGCCAGATCCACCGGGATAACCACTGGAATCACCAGGACCACCAGAAGCGTATCCATTACTACCACCTTGTGGGGGTGGAGAATAGCTGTCGGATATCCCGCCGCCGCCACCGAAACCACTATTTCCTCCACCGAATCCTTGGTTCGGAGGGCCATAACTATTTGAAGGACTAGATCCACCTTGGAACCCACCGGAACCACCCCCAGGAGGTCCATAGGAGTTTGATGGTTGTCCACCTCCGAATCCTCCATTTCCACCTGTTCCAGACGAACCAAAGTCTGGAGTGCCGTAGGAAGTCGAAGGAGGGCCTAAGGATGGTCGTCTTTGTCCACCTCCTTGTCCGTTTCCTTGGCTAGGTGGTCCGTAACTACTTGATGGTCTGCCTGAGCTTCCACCACCGAATCCGTTCCCACCGCTTCCTCCATTGTTTGGAGGACCGTAAGAACTAGAAGGCCTACCGCCATTGCCGCCACCAAATCCATTGCCTTTAAACGAATTCAATTTTTAACGGTTTTATGAAAAAGTCTCATTCTTTAAAATTGATTTAGTAGGTACTTCTTCCTAAATAGGTTTCAAGAATGTTCACAATATTTGTCCTATTATTTGTACTTGCCTGAGCCAGATCCACTGCCGAAACCGTTTCCTCCACGACTTCCACCCTGATTTGGTGGTCCATAAGAAGAAGATGGCCTACCGCCTCCACTTCCACCGAATCCATTGCCTCCCTGACTAGGTGGTCCATAAGAAGAAGAAGGTTGACCGCCTCCAAAACTGCCTCCGCCTTGAGAGGGTGGTCCATAACTGTTAGATGGTCGCCCTACGCCTCCGCCTCCGCCGAACCCATTCTGACCACCCCCTTGGCCAGGTGGTCCATAACTGCTTGAAGGTCTTCCGTTGCCATTTCCACCTCCGAATCCACCATTACCGTTTCCTTGGCTCGGTGGTCCATAACTACTTGATGGTCTCCCGTTACCATTTCCTCCTCGAGACCCGCCTCCGTTTCCTCCCTGACTCGGTGGTCCATAACTGTTCGAAGGTCTTCCATTTCCGTTTCCACCCCCGAATCCGTTTCCTCCTCCGAATCCGTTTCCTCCAAATCCATTTCCGCCTTGGTTGGGAGGTCCGTAAGAACTTGAAGGAGGACCGCCTCCAAAACCGTTCGAACCTTGACCTGGTGGTCCATATGAACTTGAAGGCCTGTTCCCAGATCCGCCTCCGAATCCACCACCCCCGCCCTGACCAGGTGGCAGGTACGAACTTACTGGCGGCTCCGGTCTAGCAAGAGCTACTGCGAAGACCGCTGATACTGTTAGTAACTGCAAAATCGTGTTTAAAACAAGTTCAGAAATTGAAAGTCAATATTTTGATTTTGGGTTCAAATGAAATTTGATACAACGATTTTGTGATCCTCGATATTATTAATTAAAACTTGTTTTGTAATAGCTGTGGAACAGCTATTGGATAATTAGAATATGGGAATATTCACTGTCTGATATAGATGTTTATCAAATTCTCGTACTAGTCGGCCATCTAATACACATCTAATTAATATATTTCGCGTAATTGACGATACGATGCTCCTAATTTGATCATATGACGGAGACGTAATACCGAAGATTTTATCGTCCTCGATAATGCAATATCGCTTCCCACCGAAAATTAATTGGACGCACCACGTAGTTGTAATGAAAACCAGCCGCCTGACGCAAAAGTAACAGATCGTTGAAAAACGTTATTGTTATTGTTATTGTTCAAACATCATCGTTAATTAATTTGTACCAACTAAGCAATTATAAACACTGCATTGATATTCAATCTGATTAACATCCGCGGCTAATTTCATTTTCACTCCCATAAATATTGTTTCATCAGAAGATCGATAAAGTCAACGAAAAAAAAAATTTGTTTGATTCGAATTCACAATATTCGAAGTTAGATTGAAGCATGCAACAAATGTGTTGAAACTCTTCCACACTCTTTGTTTAGGCCAACAATCAATCTTCAATCTTGAAATCAAGCTGAGTTGAGCGTGATAATAAGTACCATTCATTTCATGTACGAAACCGTGAATGTTGAATGAATTAGACTAAACTATTCATATTTGATTTTTGATCCGATCTTCTTTGAAGTGACGAAATATGTGATGAATCTACAACACAAGTTGCAATAAAACCGAGGTAAAACTTTTACGAAAAAACCGCCAAGTTACAAGTCATGCACACTCTTGAGAAATTCTTTTCAGTGAGAAAAAAAATGCGAGAGGTATAATTAGCTACGTGTATTTATTAGACACGTATAAAACATATAACTAATTTATAGTAATATTCGGCAAATTGTTGAAAAATACGAGTTCGGTTTCTGTGGTCGGATAAAAAACAATGCAAAAAATTTATTAAATGGAAAAAGTCGTAAAATGATGTTGTACCAAGGACTTACTTTATTCATGACGTCGACCGGTGGTCAGCTGAAGGATAACCGCGGATGATCCACCGACCAAAACCGGTGGATGGGCCGACGATTCGAGTACGCGATCGCGGGGTTGGTCGGCTCTAGCACTTTGCCCAGCGAAAACGCGAAATCGATCCTCACCACCTCACGGTACAGGAGGAATGACAAAGCGCGACTCCGCAAATGCGCTTTATATATCGCGAAGGCTATCCGTGATTCGACATCGCGGATTTAGTGCAACTCGCGAAGATTTACAACGAAAGATCGGCATAACCGTGTCACGTTGGGTATCCATCGGTGATGGTGATCGAGAGTGGGGTGGCCGTGCAAAAGCAGCCTCACACCACCGCGTTCGATTTTGACTCGATCTATCCACCGAGGACGCAACTTGCGACACTCGACGCGATCAAAAAGAAACAACAAAAAAATGTGTTACAAGCGCGATACACACTGTATCGCGCGAGCAATTTGTTCGATTCCGACTTGTTAAGCTGACGATGAAAAAAGATTGATGCAACTGATGCGATCTTTCTATTGAGATGAACGAAATTGGGATAGACATCTAGATGGCTGAATTTCGATTGCTACATTTTCCGATAGTGTCGAACACGATGTACAGATTTCAATCTGATTATGTGACATAAAAAATCGATCCTCTTCTGCATCCATTTTGTAATTCAAAGTCTTTGTAATTAATCAAAATGGTTTTCGCGCAAAAAAGGAGACTAAAATGAAACAAACAGTTTCTGGATTGGATACAAAGGAGGACTTTTGTGATTGTTTCGAATGCTTCTTCGTCATTATTTCGTCTTTCTTTTCATTTTGAATCGAAGGTCGATGTTTTTTATTGAACAGAGGGATGTGTTCTTTTCTTAAATTGAATTTTAGTTGCCCAACAAACAATAGGGATCTGCACGTACTGTAATTTCATCAAACTAATCTCCCGATGTATTCGACAATAATTGAAAGTGAAGTCTGGGATCACTTTTTTTGCAACTTCCAAATCAGCCGAATTAGATGAATTTCCCAAACACAATGGATTTCCCTCCCGGGCAACGTTGCGCAATTGGACCAGAAATTATTTATGTCAACCGTCCTTTGTAATTATTTCTGTGGATTAGACACGTTTGAACAATATTCGATTAAATGTGGATGATATACCGGTTCCATAATCCAAATGGGATTTGAACCTGGATTTAAATCCAGAAACTATGATTGAATTGTTACTTCAATTAATTTATACCAACAATTATTTGTTATAAAATCGCGAAGAAATGTTATGTACAGTTCTGCAGAATTACATGCAATGATGCGATATAAAATATAAAATGTATAGAAAAAATGTCAGATTCGTCCTGACGAGGTACTTTTGTTAGCGAAAATTGATGTAATGGTGCTTTTTATCGAAGTACAGGATAGTTGATGTCAAGTATATCGAATTGTCAATGACGATTATATCGATGCATCTTCAGACCAATCAGGAAACGGTCCGATATTATGGCAATTTGATTGCGGATTATGGTAATCCGTTTGCGATCGTCTGATGTGGAAATTGTACCAAAGGTTGAATGAGAATTCAATTATTTCCTATGACATTGTCATCGCCTGTAAGATGACAAGTACAACTTATTGAAAAAAAAAAAAAAAAAAATGTCGTCCATTCTATTATATGAAAAAGTTTGAACATTTTTTCCACTATTTTTCCTGACTGAACAAATTGGATCTTAATTAATCAAACGTGAAATAATTAATCGTTATTGCAACTGCTGGAATTAATTAGTAGTAATTCTTCAATAATCTATAATTATAAAATTCTATCGAGGCAAATTCATCGACTAAAATTAATTGAACGTTTCTTGAGTTATAAATTTGTTATTAACGTAAAAGAAGCGACTAGAAAGTTGAAATTTATTTGTTTTATTAATTGTCGTGACATTTGCCGTTAGTTCAATGAAGAAAATCTTTCGGCCGGAAAAATTGTTCATCGCGACGATTTTCTAACAAGACTACTTATAATAACAATCACTTTCATAATCGCTGACGAAATGACCCAACTCGCGACAAAGGCGAGAACGGTAAAGAGGCTACTTTGACTTTCTTCGGGAAATGTGCGAGTAGAGCAAGCAAAATAAACGCTCATGTAAATATCAAGAACGGAGATTCCCTTGCGCAACAACGGTGTCGAGAAGTTTGAAAGATTTTGTGCATGATTGCAGGCGATCATTTTGAAAAATTAACGTCATTAAGGCTCAAGATCCTTAATACGCTTCAATCATCAAGGATAATTAAGAAACAAAAGTTAAGAAACTAAACAGTGTAACGCAATTTTGACTTTTTTCTGTTTGGACGAGTTAATAAAAAAGAGTCCGGAAAAATTGCTGACAAAAATTAAAAAAAAAAAGTAACGTGCCAAGTAGTAAAGAGGGTTTTGGTTTCGAAATTCGTTCCTAAACGTTCTCGAGCTGGGCAAATAACTTTGAACAGTTTTAGTTCAGTGAAAATATTGTAAATGTTTGTTCACGATGCATCATCGAAAAAATAGGTGATGAAATGTTTGATTGAGCAGCGATTATGAAACAAAGAATATTATTCACGACAATTTGAACAACACATTCAGGTGTAGGACCTTGTAATTTTAAATTACGATTACTCGACGGAACGCTAACGACAGCGCGGCGAAACAAAATACGTTTGAGCCTTGAGAGCAGTACGTTTGACTCTTATAGTAATAGGTTTTCAACACATCTCCTTTTTTTGCAGCCTGATGATCGAAAAAATGTATGATCGTTTTTCCTAAAGCGACCGTTCTTTCTATAACTCCACAATGGAACTCATCTATCATACAAATATAACTATTTTTCATTCATCCTTTTAAGGTGATGTTTTCTTCTCGTTTCTTGTTCATTTTCGCGCCGTTCTCTTGTTTTCATTTCCTCGTTGCTGCAGGTCAGGGGTAAGACTAAAGATTTTTCAAACTGTTTCTTCTCTACAAACTTCATCATTGAATGAGCGAATCGATCGACTCACTAACTCAATTTTAATATCATAACAATTTCTTAACAACGAGTTTCTGAAAATTCAAAGCAGAACAAAATTCAAACGATAAATTCATTCAGTATGAGGACTATCAATCCTAAAATTCAAAATGAAAATTTGCATACTTGAATTTCAGAACCGTGAAAGGTGTGAATTGATTTGCAAGCGCTCTAACGAATCGGAGGTTAATAACAGCGCGTTTCTCTCGCGGAATTGTCTCTCGGCGGGACAATATGCAAAAGAGCGTCAAAGTGGAAGCCACTCGTTTTCATCGCGCTCGCTTAATGAAAGTATTATATGCTCACAATAAACTCGTGATGTAAGAATATGTAACGTATATCCCTACATATCGTCCCACATTACCGTCGAATGCATATCCTGCACGATTGCGCGGATTGCACAAATCGTACAACGCGAGAAAACGTACGTCCTTTTTTTTTTGCTTCTCGCTCTTATCCGCACGAGCGATGCGCCGTTGCAAAATGTGTTCCTCTTTTTTTTTTCGGGGCCTTTGGGAAAGGTGAAAGGCCCTCGGCGAACTTCGCCTTGTTCTCACGAATGCGTCGCGCACATTCGTCATAATTATCGGCCGAATGGTAATCCGCTTCCTGGTGTCTTGGGAGCATTCTTTTCCATCCGCGTCTTTCGAATAATTGATTGTATTTCACGGAGTTCTGACTTGCAAAAAGAAAAAAAAAGAATGAACGCAAGAATTCATGCGAAAATTGATATTCATTCGAAAGATTGAAATTATTAGACTGTTTCAGATTCAAAATGATCAAATTCAGTTACTGAAATTTTCGGACGCGCAATAATTAGTGCTTATTTCATTTCATTTTTCAGTTGAGTTGATTCAAATTTGACGATATTTTTGTTTTGTTCATTTTCGCAGAGATGCTAGATGCCAAGGCGGAATATGATAATTTGTAAATGACGAAAAGGAGAGAAAAAAAGGGCTTAATGTCGATTGTTGAGTGACGCAAGTCAATGAATCGGTACGTTTGGAATCACGGCGAGAGAAGAAAGAAAGCCTGATTGCCCAACGGACGAGCATCAACATGCCGGCATGTCTTTGACGTCTTTCGCGTGATGACTCGGCTGATTTCAGAATCGCGAGCACTTAGGCAACGCGAATATCAATAAGGGGACCCAGTTAAAAGTGACGCTTCGCAACGGTGCAAAATGCACAAACAAACATTGGGCGCGATCAGTTTGAATGGCGCGCGATCGCTTTCTAGATGCGACGGCGATCCTGCGTTCCGTCTTTTCGCGTTACCGAGTGAGACGTGATCTGATTAAGATCAGCCACCAACTGGCCCACTGATGCCATCTCATCCGATCAGTCGACGAATCACTCAATTCACACTCTCACGACTTTCATCAGCCGCTCCGAACGTTTCGTCGAAACGGACGCCTCGCTAAATAATTGACTTCAATTAATATCCAACTTGGACGGTTAAGCTGGTTGTCTTTTAATTGAAAAATTTATTTTTCAAACTCAATTTTTCAATTTTTCTGAAATCTTGAAATTGACTTGAAGATTTTCAAGTTAAGTCATCTTTTGAATTAAATCATCAACTTGAACCAGCGGGTTATGTTTCAATTCGATCCAGCTACTGAAAATTAGATTTCGTAGATGAAAATTATAGTTCTTACAGTTTATTATTTCAATTTGTCACATGAAGTCGAGTTGATTAGTGAGGATACTTGGCAGTTACTCATCTCCGTGACTTAATTATTGGAAAGATACTCTGAAGCAAGGGTAGGAGAACATTTTGAAAGAAAGTGTCATATTTGTTGATCCGCACCTAGAACTACACAGCGAATCGTCCGCCAAATCGTTTGAATATGTATATTGCATCTCGCGAAGCCGCAAAGATGTTGCAAGAGCGGGGAAGCGTCGAGACAGCCGTAGATCGATGTAGAAGCAGTAAATTAGATCAGGTGAAAAGGATTACCCAACTTCTACATAAGTACATCTTCAGATTGCGCTGCATCAAGTGTTTCCATAGCTTCGAATTTCTGTCGCATTATGTTCGCTCATGCATGAATATGGCACTGCCTTTGTGCGTGTAAACGTGTGTACAAGAGCATGCACTCGGAATCGTCCTCGCAAGTAACATCGTCGAGCTGAATCAATAGTCAGTTAATTAATTCAGTCCTGTGCCTTCGCGCTGCCGCTACAGAAACTTTAATTGCATTTTTATCTCGCGTTTATATTCTGAATTTGTTTCACCCCGGCCGACGAGTTCATAAATTGAAACTCGTTTTGACCTACCTTGTTAGGTTTTGTTTTCTCCGATAGAGACAAAAAAAAACTGAATGTAAATTCATAAAGGAAAGTATCAACTTTTTGAGCGCCAGTAAAACAGCGTTGGAAAAATTGGCAATTTGCACAACCAACTGATTAGTTGTGAAACAAACTAACATGGTGCTTTTACACTTAAATTATTTTCTAATCGTAATTATACGTTTAAGTGTCTATTAAAATTTGCGTCCGAATGTATATCAGTGTAAGAAATAAATTAAATCAGTTCTATCGTCGACTTTCCCAGGTTCGTTATTATATAACGAAATTGAGCCGAAGCGCTGCGTTTTTTTAACAATAAAAAGACGATACTGCTTGAGACAACATCGTGCATGTGTCGGAATTTACGAGTGGCCGACGTTTAATGGATGTGTTTTTTCACACATTATTTATAATGTCGCTCTTAATATTCGAGCGATTTCAAATGAAAATAAAAAGATCGAACGCGAGCCATCAGTCGCTCTTCCTCATTAGGTAATTCATCCTTGGAACAAATTTTTAATGGAGCATGATTTTGATACTAAAATGAGATCGTGAGGGCGGATTACGTAATTATTATTATATTATACTTCGCTGCATATCGAAATTGTTTAGTTCCAGTTTCTTATTATTTCAACTGAAATATTATAACTGATATTAACAAACTTGTTAACAATAAATTGACTAAAAAATTGATGAAAATTAGTTCAATCTGTATTGCATAATAATCTGTGTTGACTTGTTATTATTGATTAAAACTAGCTGATTTTTATTTGACTCAAATGATAAGTTAGGGAATTAACTCAGGATAAATTAGACAGAAGATTAAATTTAATTAACTCAGCGAATTGAATCAAATGAGAATGACCAAAAGGAAAATTGCTAAGAAAATCCTTTAACAGAAGTTTTTCTAAAAAATCGCAGAGAGACGATTTCAAAAGCGTCTAGTAGTAACAGTTTGATTAAGCCAGACGTAAGTGCGTAGTACAAATACTGGTTTGGCATACGCGCGGATAACAAAGCGTTTCAAATTCGTTCTCACACAATATTGCAAGTGATTAAAAAAGCTTTGTAAATTTTCGTTTTTTTGTTGGTGTACTTTCACGACGCATTTTTCATTGCCTTTGAATTGCGCCCCACCCTCAAATACACAACGTCAACCGCAGAGCAAAAAAAAAAGGCTCGACATCCCGTTTTGCAATTGAATTAAAAACAACCGGTTTCAAATTTATTGAATGAACAAACGGAATTCGAGCGGAATATATTTACAGCGCAGTTAAAACACTTTGAGACAGGGAGCAAAGGATGAAATTGGCTGTTCAAATTATATAGTCCTGCCGCAGTCGCACAATCAGAGGGAAACAATTGCTGCTGAAATTACACGGCAGCGGCCGCGACGTGACTTTTTATGCCATTTTTTGTCGACGGCTCGCAAGCTCAAATAGTTGTCTTGTACACATTTGCAAATGAAATTTCAAATCCGACCTCAGATGTCACGCTATGAAACAAAACGATGAATTGCCCGGGACAGAGATAGCCGAGCTTTTTATCCGCCCGGAGAGTTGCCAATTTCCTTTATAAATGAACCAAGAAGCTTTGCACGATTTCCCGCTTCATTTTAACCCCGTATTTTAACTCGCATTTCTTTCTACACGACCATTTAATGTACAATCATGATTACCCCCATGTTGATTGTTTCACAAACTTGGCCCACGGAGTTCGAGTTTGTACTCGGAGTTTTTCGAGATATTTAGTTTGCAACAAATTCTCAAATCTTTTTTTTTGTCAAACGGCAAAAACGTGTAACAATCTCAGGGGCGGATATTGGAGGAGTCACAGGGGCCCTTGAACATACTAATTTTGTTTGTTTTATTTTGTATAAGATATTTGAAATAATATATTCAACGAATAAACACATTTTCTTTTGATGGTCCTTTGCAATTTTTTCGAATGAAAGCTTTATACGAAGAAATTCATGATAAGAGAACGTGAGTTTCGAACCGTATGTCGGACGGCCAGTTTGCGTCACGTTCCGACAGATATACAAATGTCCATGCGCCTAAATAATCCTGCGACGATTGCTCGCAAAGTCCCTTACCTTTGTCGATGTCGGTAAACTGGCAATTTTCACTCTTTCTTTCTATTTTTTTTCTTATTATTCTGATCGAAAATACTGACTTAGCAACGTGGAAAATGTCCTGTGAACAACTTTTTACAAAATTGAATCTTCTGAGATACTAATAATTCCGTTAATAATGAAATAATGAAAACTGCGTATGAATCTCAGGGGCGGATAATATTGGGGTTTAAGGGGCTCATGAAAATCATTACATTTTTGTTATAATCTTATGATTTCCAATTTGGATTTTTTCAAAGTATAAAATGAAAAACTCGCCCATCTTCTGTTGCTCTTCATTTTCTTCACATAAAAGCGTAACTGAAATGAATCGAGAGTAAAAATTCGTTTAGCGAAACAATAGAGACGTTTCAGTTCAAATTCGACGGGAAAAGCGACTCTTGCAACCGACACACTTGTCAGCTGAAGTTAATGGAGAGCTTTTTTGTGATTAAATTTTTTTATTACATCGAAGTCGAAGGTGGGCATTCAAACAAGTCGAATTTTTTTGTCCGGAGCAAGAATCATCGGATGCACCCGAACGCGTCGCTCAGAATGGAGAGTCGCTCGAGCACGCTGCCATAACGATGTGGGGGAGTCACGTAGGTAATGAGGCGATCTGTCGTGCATCGCCGCATTCTGCTCCTCGTCACCCGGCCGTTGGCTTTTCTTTCTCTCACTCAATGCTTGTCAGCTGTGTGTTCTCATCTTCAAAAATATATAACAGACAATGTTTCTTCCTTTTTCCACTAGTTCCTATTTGAAATATCTCTTCGAATTTGTATCAAACTTATCCAAACGTGTCATTTGAGTTGCAAAAGAAAATAACCATACTAAAAGTCACCAAAAAATGAAACGAAAGCAGAATAATGTTCAAGGACCCTCGAGACCCCTTTACATATCCGCCCCTGAGATTTGTAGACGTTATCTTCTAAAAAGATTGTCTTTTGTGAGCTTTTTTTCTAATTGATTAGATTTGTTATGTTAATTTCAAACATTTTGAGACACTTTGTTTTATGTTGTTTTCAAATCCTGTAAAAAAACAACAGAACTGACGTATTTGGTGTGATATGGTGTTACAAAACGATACACGTTCAAATGGTTGTTGAAAGTGAGCACGAGAGCAATTATTTATGTAACATGAGCATGCCGAAAAAGACCCGAGTGTGCAGGGTGTTAATTAAATAATGCAAATCAATGAAATCGGATGTGTTAATGGAGATAAATTGGGCAGAGGCTTTTTCAATTTGCAAAATCGTCGATGTCCTTAAATACAGCCCACAAAATTGGGCTCAAGGGGACACATTAAATATGAGCCGAAATTACGAGGATACGTTCGACTTTGAGTTAAAGCCTGCTTTCAGTTATGATTTAAGGCTCTCGTGTGTGCCGAGCAGCGGCCTCAAATTAAACGCAATTTTATGCATATTAGGGTCAACTGCGAAAATGATAAGCGTTGTCTTAAAAAGTGTCTGACTTACTCGGTGGTAGTTTGTTATTACAATTTTTGTCCGATACAAATTATTCTCATCTGATTCGAATCTGAAAACGAAAACGTATTCGTTTTGTAGGTTATTTTTCACAAATTGTTATCATTTTGAATTCAACATTTCAAAATTTAGAAAACGTCTCAAAATTTCAGGGGCGGACATTCATGAGGACTTAGAGGTCTTTGAAGATTCTTTCTTATGTTTTGTTGTTTTGCAACTTTCAATTGCAAGTTATCCGTCTCAAGAAGTGAAAAAGGAAGAATCTCAGAAGCGGATATCAGTTTGTTCGTCAGACCCACGAATTTTCTCGAACTGTGATTGTCATCTCACAAATCTCCCTGTCCATCTCATGTTTCTTTTTTTGTTTTCTTTTTTGGTCTTTTCATTATAATTCAAAACAAAAAGTTTCTTCATTTAGAAAAGAACATTCAGAAATCTTGCGAGTTTGCCTCTGGTGATGTTTTTTCTCGTCATTTGCTGCATTCTTGTTTAGTTTGAGCCCAACTTTTTACTGCAACGAGAGTTTAGCGCTGCGATAGACGGGAACTCATACACCAGGCTGTCATTGATCCTGCATTTTATTATACCCGCTTATTTTCTTACAGCTTATAGAAGCACGGTAGAGAGGAAGAGAAAAAAAATAAGGTGAACGAAATAAATAAGGATGAAAATTTAACAGCCTATCTGAATATCGATTGAGAAAATGTTTATTTTTGTATTACAGCTTCGGGAGAAGTCATTGCGAGTGTCGCTTTTGCAAATCCTGCCTGTAATGTATTGAGATTAAGCCTGAATCCTGAGGATATTTTCGTAGCCTAGACGTGTGCATCTTTACGGAAAAACATTGGTTCTTGTCGAACAAAATACAAATACTCCTGGACTGACATTTGAAAAATTAACGAAGAAATCAAGCTTACAAAATTAGCAATAGATGAAAGGTTCCACTAAGTCCCCACTAATATCCAGCCCTGAGATGTACATATTTTTCCATACATTAACTCAATTCGTGCTTGAAAAAATATCCGTGGAACTTTTTGTAGAAAATATAGAAATTTTAACGAAGTGTTAAATTTAATTGACACGAGTTATTAGGTAATGGTCGTCTGAAAAACGATTAATGTAATAAAATGCGGCATTGTTCGTATCTTCTGGGCGATGGCTCAACAACGGAACAAGCAATTTTCATTTGCTTGTTGAACCTCCATTGTCCGGCGTTAATTGTGACTCGAACAAGTGGAACTGCAGCGCCAACTCGGTATCTCGCTTGCAGATGGAGGCATAATGCAGAAACCCGAAGATGCGTCAGTCGCACAATAATCGCCGCACATTCCCCGCGACTTTTTATCGCCGCTCGTAGCGCGCCACTAGCGACTACTCATTTGATGTAAATCATCCGCGTACGTCTACAATACACAATGACATTTTTCAAATTCAATTTCTCTCCCCAATGATGAGTCAATGATGTCAGATGAAATTCAATCAAATCAAAATGTCATCTTGGATATGTCATAACATTTTTTTACACTTCTTTTTATTGCTCTATGGACTGATGAAATCTGTGCGATCCGTCAGAGCTAAGTTTATTTGCCAGTACATACCTTTTTCCAATATTTTGCTCTTAATTCAAGCCAAAGAAATGTAAACAATTGTAAAGTTCAAGACACCATAAGAAGGGCCCCTTTAGGCCCCCCTGAAATCCACACCTGAGATTTCTTTAATATTTTTGTTTTCCACGCTAGTCTTTCATTCTTAAACGTTCCAATTCTATAGAAAATAGATTAAAATTATAATTTCAATTTAATGTGCAAAAGTGTTATATTTTGAATGTACATCTTTAGATATTTCAAGACGAAATTGTTCACATCTATGTCGTATGACTCAATCAAGGTTTCATAAAACCAAACGACGTGCAAATGTGACTCGATAACCCTGCAACTCCTGAGTGTATCTAATTCTCTCACGACGACAAAAATTGCTAAATGTCAGGGCGTGAATTTTATTTCGTTATCAAAAGAGGAAAAGCGATTTATAGGCCGGTGGGCGATAAATGAGCCGATTATTTAAACGCGGCTTAATTATGAGGTCCCCGGGCTTTTATTTGCCGCTCAGTTTTGTATGATGCATTATTGCTGTTTGTTAAGTCGCTTTTATTTATCGGTTGCGCGCGCGGCTCCTGCATAAGACATCAATAAAACCGTCAGATGAAAACGAATGGATGAATGCATCGCGTTTCCTCGAACTGTTGTCAAGACCTGAAGAGTGAAATCATCTCATTTCAGGCTTTGATTAAGACGTCCAACCGACCCAGTTTGAAATTATTTTTTCTCTCTCAGCTGACCTGCGGCACGCTATAGTCAAGCCATTCATTTGTTTTGATAATGAACGCCATCATGTTTGCATTCTTAAGATTCAACATGAGTTAAAAGTAGAATTATCCGGCTTAAAATAATTGTTTGAGTTTCAAAACTTCTATTTTTTAATTAAAACATCAACGATTGAAAATAGTGTTCAAAGGGCCCCTTTGATTACTGTAAAGCCCCTTTAATATCCGCCCCTGAGATTTATATCAACGCCAATAAATGTCACCAATATTCCAATCGAGCATCTAGTTGCAAGAATAATTTTCACTATTAATAATCGGCGCTAAAGTTTGGATCGGCGAATGTGCAAATTATAGTTTGCAAATTCTAGTTTCCTATTTTGATTTAATTGACATCGGGGAATTCAGGAATTAGAGCGAATGTTTTGCAGCGTTGCAATCAATTATTCAACAACTTTTGTGCGCTTCTGCTGGCGCACTAATATTTCCTCCAGTTCAAAAAGGATTAGCTATTTTCGCGAAAGCTTTATACCGGGTTTGTATGCTTTTTTTTCGTTCGCCCAACTTGGTATTTCCGCAAGATTTGCTCAACGATTTTACATACTTTTTTGCTGCTCTGAGTCAAAAGTTCTGTATCGAACGAATTCGGCTTCAAAGTGTGTCGGCGAGCTTTTTGCGAGAAACGTTTTGTACCGGCATTCGTTAATCAGTTGAACGAAAAGAAATCTTTGTTGTTTTCCGATTTATTTCATTATTTCAGAGCCGTGGACAAACTTTGCCTTTGCGAGTGGAAGAAAGCGTCGACTTTTCATTTGAGAGCTTGTTTTTTTTTTCATTGAAAGAACTTAACATTTTACTGAAATTCCATAAAGTGGACAAAAGCGAATAGTTCGTCAAAAGGAAATGAAACGCGCTATTATAATTTTTACGATGAGATTCACAATTTAATTTGCAAACAACGTATGTTGTATTTAATGAAATTGCAAATGTTGGCTCGAAAAGAAAAACAACATGAATTCAAATACAAAGAATAACAGCAGCCTTATAAACGAGGTACACATCTTCTCTTACGTTGGCTTGAATATTGCAGAGAAAAACTTTTCGCACTTTACGAAAAATGCAAGGCCCTCGTAGCCGCCACCATCAGCCGCCCCTGAGATTTATATAACATGAGAACTTTTATTACAAAACTTTGTTCCAAATTGTTATGTACATCCAGTTCGAGGGGGAATTGATTTGAATAATTTTGATGAACTCGCAGCATCTTCGTATCATTCGCGGCTAATCCAATAGCGTCCGCCTTGACTCTCATCTAAGACTCGGGAAATTGGATCAGTTGAGGCAATAAGCCCGGATTTGGGGCCCGCAAAAATTGATTTTGCGACAATTTCCGCGTTGGCCACGGTCCGAGTTGTAACGAGCTGCGAGCAGCGTGACAAGTCGTCCGTGACAGCGGGGTAATTCGTGGACATTAAATCGTTGAGTCGTGTTACTTAACAACTGTCGCCCTATCATGTCGGAAGTGTGTTAGCAAAATTTCATTAGCCCGCAGATTGAAGGGAGCGCTATCCTCCGGGCACTCGTCGTCACGGACCCTCCGGGGGGGCGTGCAGGAAATGTATTATTTTCAATAACGCGCGCCTTCCTTCACCTGCCTTCTCGTTTTTTGCCCCCCTCGCCCTTTAGCAGTGAGTGAATTACCAAAAGCGACATTTCCGACTGGCGCTTTTTGCCGCGGGAATTTGCGGATCAGGATAAGGGACGGATGAACGAGCCATTTGTCATACTTAGTCAACAGGCTGACGGGAAGTGTGCCAGGAATTTAGCGCGCGATCCTCCGCGCCGCTCAACTTTCCGCGATTTTTCTTTCTGCTCTGTTATTTCAGCAATCTGTATTGATTCAAGTGTGATTTTGACATCTTAGTCAGATGATTTACAGTCCTAATTATACTACAATTGTGCTCCCTACTCTTTTTCGCATCATTCTAAAAAATTGTAAACAATTTTCCGGCGTTCTCGACATTTACAATGCAAGTTAAAGAACATTTTGAAAGTAAATTTGAAAAAAAAATTTAAACGATAATATAATCAGGGGCCCTGCTTGCCCACTAGTATCCGCCCCTGCGATTTGCTACATGTTTTAGACTTTGGAAAAACGAAAATCATAAGATCCTCTTCTGAGATTGACACGATTGAAGTTACTAATAGTTTGTTTAACCAGTAATGGTTCGAAACAGTCGATGTTTTTTTGAAACGAATGAGATTAAAAGAGAACACTCCAATCTATAATGATTGTTCATCGGTAAAAGCAAGTAAATGTAAATAACGCCGATTGTATTGACACATTTTGTTTTATCGCGGCTTCGCGATGCGTATAATAGAAAACGGCAGACACGTTTTCGGTTTAAATAATCGGGCTTTTCAATTGTTCCCAATTCGAACACTGCAGTTAAAAAAAAATAGGCACCCCCTCTGGTCCCTACCTGATGACTATTCAAATACAACCGCCCACGCCGGCGTCATATTATTTGCAGAAAATTTTCGAAACTTTTTGCCTGTGTTTGGTTTCGTTCAAAATGTCCTTCCTGATAGATGTCGTATTTAATTAAAATAACACAAATTATCGACAATCAATAATGACGGGGGACAAAAAGCGATATAATTGTGGAATTATAATTGCAAGTGAAAAAGAAGACGAGGTACCAGAAATCGAGAGCAATCAGGGTGCACAACGTTGGGAATAATGTTTGAACAGCGGACCACTTTTAGTGCTGCGTAAATCCTATCCTAATTAAATTATCAGACGACAAGAACCCTCCTCTATATATCGAGCTTGAAAATCGTACCGAATGCAAATGTATAATTTAAATTAGTATTGACTCGATGCTTGCTTTCAACTTTGCTCCGACATTTTGGACCAATCGAATGCTACCAGAATTGCTTTCAATAGCAATGAAAAAGAGAATATTCTATTAATGTCCCGAATTGTAATAGCAAATTGAAAAAATTACGAACAAGTTAAATTTTGTTAACTTTATATCATTCATTCTTTTGGTTTAAAAGTAGGAAGCCAAAACTTTTAAGGCGTTTTAGGAGCACCTTATAAGCCCCTCTTAAACACAGCCCTGAACATTATACTTACCTGTATAATTGCGAAAGAAGTTTCGAGTTCCCTTAGAGTTAGGAATTCAAAATTTTTCATTCTTGATTAGGTGAGGATGGACGCAAGGCGAAATCATTTAAAAAGATTCGATTCGTTGATGGCGTTTGTGCCGAAGAAACGCGGCTGAACAAAAATAACGAGCTGGCTCAAGTGTGTCTGAGTTTGGAATGAAAAGACGTGAAATCAAGAACCTGAACCTCGGTGAACGACAAAAGCTCATAAATAAGCGCTGCTGAATGACCAACATCTATAAACCATTTAATGAGCGAGCTGGTCTAAATGTAAACGATATTTATTATGCGATTTTGCACGGATAAGCTTAAGATGGCTTCTTAAGTTTTTAATTCTGCTTTTGCATTTCATATCTTGTAAATTCAGCACTAAAAAATTGCACTCCTTTCATTAACCTCTCTCATATTTATCTTGACTTTTTCGCCAACTTTTAATCTTTCTGTTGTGACTTTGTTAAAACGAGAAAAAAATGAAAAATAAGAGGATTTGAATGCAAAAAATTGTGTCCAATATTAATCGATCGTGGAGTCTTGCGACGGTTATGTAGCTGAGCTTGTTTTTACAAGTCGCCATGCGAGCCTTTGAGGGACTTAATTAAAAATGTAAACGTCAATGAGCTTCATATGAGAAGCTGGCCGTTTTTTAATTTTCTCTGACTTTCCATGAAAATTCGTCCATAGGGGAAAACGAGAACACAAAAAAAGCAAAGAGTAAAAAAACAAAGTTGACTTCAGAGGAAAGATTTACCCATGCAAAAGGCATATGGGCATCGAAATGCGGCTCTATAAACAGCGTTGTTTGTTGTGGTTAACGGAGTCATTTTCGTCTCTGTCTTACACACTGGCGGATGCAAAGTAGCATTTGTGACAAACGGCCTCCCTCGTATTTGCATTGCCGCATGTAAGTTAACTTTGCGGTAAGCAGTCGCGTGAGCCCGCTTCATATCTAACGCATACATAGTACATCAACTATAATTGGACCTGAAATTTTCACGCTCTTATTTGCGTTTACATACTCAACGCACCCCACAAGGTATCCTGTGTTGCACTTTTTTCAACCCCTTCTATAATAATCTCGTTCATCAAATTCGTTTCCACTTAATAATAATTTAGTTCATTCCTCACTTCAAAGAACTTTAATTAGTTTCTGAAAACAAGCTTTAAAAGAAATTTTTTTCCGGAAGAAACAAACATGAAAGCAGAAAAAACGAAACGAAAATCGTAATATTCAGGGGCCCTAAAATCCCCACCAATATCCGCTCCTGAGATTTATATGTCAATTAGAAAAAATGAAACAAGAATGTAGTGTTGATAAGGGGGCCCTGAGTTCGTACTAAAATTCACCCCTGGAAACAAAATTATAAGATTAAAAAAAGAAATTGGTTTTGAATTAAATTCAATAACTCATTGAATAGTGGATCAAAATACACGACCGTGTGAATAATTTCAAATTGAAATACGTTCAAGGATGGCACGGTGAAATTTGATTTGCTTATTATAATTATCGTATGTTAGAATAATGGAAAACTGTCGATATAATTAGTTCGTGTGGATAATATGCGCCTAAATATCATTGTAAGTCAAAATTAATATTCATACGTAATAATATCATTCATGAATTATTGTTCGGCTTTATACGGGAATGAATGTAATTTTGATGATGGGGGTAAATGGAAATATGTACTCTTAATTTTGTATTAGAGTTAATTCAATCTTTTTTTCTCCTTCTCTTGTTTCCAAGTCTTTAATAAATAAAATCATTTATTGAATTAAGACTTAATTTTAATTAAACGTACAAAATCATAGAAAGTGCTCGAAGGGCCCATTCTAAGGTCCAATAAAATCCGCTCCTGAGACGTAGTTGTCATCTTCGAAATGCATCTTGACGTTGTTCTTGTATTATGCAGAACTTTTATTTTTATGATACAATTTTATGATTATTTCGCATCAGAATGGAATTTTGAACTTTGAAGATGTTTGTTTTCATTTGAATATAAATTTGCGCTCAGTAGAATTGCACGAGGAAAAAGATTTATCGTCGAGTAGCCAGAAGGACTGTTTTGATTTTTATCAAAAGCCCTATCGTTATGATCCGCGAGGCAAATGACGTCTCCTCGACTTATTTGTCGTGTTCAATTGCTCGTTACGCCGAGAATCAAGTGTCGCTTAAAGTTGCACGATTTACGACGCAAATTCGAATCAGCATTCAGATGAACAGTTTCGAAATTTACAGCGGCCTGGATTCATCGCGTGGCGCTCAATAAAAACAGTTTTTAAGTATTAATAATGGAACTGTGAGAAAATGGCAAAACACTCTTCAGCTGATGCAACTATCATAGAAAGTGAACGCTGATCACTTTTCACTGATTGACTGTGAAAAATAGCAGGTGCGCCATATATGCAACAGCTCTGAATCCGATCGTTGAACAGCTGATCTCATTCCTTTAATAATTCAACTCGTCATTCTTTTCGTTCCATTGGGTTGAGTTATTTGCAACTGTTAACAGTAACTTTTTTTTCATTCAATCATTGTTCACTTTTTCTGTTACTTTGAAGATGATGTCAATTAAGCTTTTACTACTCGTCAACTATTCTTATAAATAAAAACGAAACAAATCTAAAACAAAAAAAAAGTCGGGAGCCCCTCGTAGTCCCCACTTATATCCGCCCCTGAGATTTACACACATTTTATCCTCTCTTTGAACGTCAAGAGTGTGACATTTTCTCTGAAAAGATAATTTTTTTCTAATATTTAGAAAACAAAAATTTAATTTAACCATCAAAGTTTAGTAGTAGATTAATAAATGAAGGTTTGCAGTGGTCATAGAAAAAAAAAGTGTCGCGATAAGAAGCGCGGCGTAACACAGTAGTGCGAAGTGGTGCAAGATAAGAGACGGTGCAGTGAAAAAGCGCTGTAATAGACAGGGGATTAGATCTTCCCACGAGACGGTGAAAGTGAGTCAGCTCTTGAAGTCGAGATTAGTTCACGTGTTGGCCGACAAATACTTTTGTGCAGCCTCTGCCACATCCTCTGCAGCCGCGTGTTCAAGGTAGTCTATTGTTCTGGGACTGATTGAATAGCTGCAAGCGGTGCCCGTTAGTCGTCTATAAAGGTCGCACTTAGTTGGGCAACTCAGACCAAAGGCAAAAGCGTTTGCCAAATGTGCCTAGTCTTGTTTTTCCATCGTCGCTTTAACACCTTCCTCCTCCTCTGATTTTTCGTTTTCAAATGGGTTGTATTATCGACTGAATTAATTTCACAGGTACACAATTTTGAATCCGACCATTAATTAACCTGTCAGACGGACCTGCGTTTGAAGACCAAATTCATTTTATTAAACTGGAGGAAAAAGTTTCTCAAGTTGGCATGTGGGAAAATTAATTCGATTATTGTTCGCGTTTTGAATGATTAACTGGGGGAATAATTGAATTTCGCGTTATGTATCCTCATTGATTCGACTGGTTTGATTAATTCGTAATTGAATGTGACAGATTCAATATTATTTGCTGCTCAGAGATCTCATCAACCTTTTATACACAATCGGTTCGGTCTCAATGTTTTGTTACAATTTGCAGACCAAATTCACGACGATCTTGATAGAATTTTAATGGAAACAATAAAAACTAGGCAAACGAACAATATTTTCGAGTGCGAATTTACATGTAAATTTTGGATGCAATGAAAATCATAAATCTTGTTATGCGTTATGCTAAGTAATAAATTGTTGAATGTATATCAAGAGAAATAATTTTGCTCGTCTTTTCATGTATGCAGGAAAGTGAATTTCATTCCTATAACTGTCTCACATAACTGCGCACATATTCTTCTTCATAAAACTGTTCCTCTTTTTCATTCCATATTTGGCCTACATCGATTTGATTCTCTTCTCCAGTGTATGAAAATGTCATTCAAATCATTTCAATGGATATTAGAGTTGGTGCAATGCTTAAGACAGTTTTCAGAGTTCTTTTACTGCGAATTCGGATTCGGAGTTATTAGTTTCGATTTGTTGTTCAGTTTTTTTATTCAAAGGGATTCAATTTCAAACGATACCAAGCCGAGCAAAAGTTTACGAACAAATCTTTGAACAGAGTTTAATCTCAATCGATCATTTTGTGTCGAAAATAACTTAATCCATCGCGTGAGTGGGATTTGTTTCATTTCGAATTTGTTTCATTCGTTACATCTATTATTATGAAACTAATCAAATGGCAGTCTCGGGACTGCAGATTAAGATGTGATTTCGCGAGTCATGTAAATGCTATTGTTTGAGAGAAAACTGGTTATCTCATCTTCTCAAATATCAGACAATAAAGAGTAATCATTTCTCACGTACATTTTAAATTATATATAAATCTACACTCTTCCATTTTAAACATACAATTTCGAACATATTTTTAATATTACAAAAGTGAACATTGCTTTTGATATAACAATTTTGACATGAACAATATTCTTTTAGTCGATTTTGGTTACACTGTTACTAGCGACGTAACAAATTTTGTTTCAGTTTTTATAATACACCAGTGAAACGTTCAACCTTCGATGGAGGAGAAAAAAAAAGTTATAACGGTGATTGTCATCTCAAAAACTGCGAAATTGGAATCACAGATCTTCTGGAATTGGATTCAATTTTTTTTCACGCGCGAAAAAGACCTATCATTGAATTCCATATTCGATTCACGTTCCTTGGTGGAAAATGTTTCGTATTGTTCGACGAGCAAAAAGAAAATAATGATAAATGATAGTAAGAGTTGCGATGGCTGCATTTCGCAAAAGTATCGAAGCGTTTCGTAATGGACCGAAATGTAGCTCGACGTCATTTAATATTCATAAACGCCGTGCGAGTGAATTTAACATTTCCTATTTCCCCTCTCTTAGCATCTTTCATCCACGAAGGTCGTTGCGAACAATTAAATTTTGCCTCAAAAAAGTACATAAGGGCCCCTTTACGTTTCATTCAAGTAATCAGTTATTGAAAAATATCGAATTTACAACAAGTGCCCTTAAAGTCGCCACTAAAATCCGCCCCTGAGATTTATACTCTTTCAGAACAAAGGACCAAAAAAAACTTAAAAGGCGCCAATTTAAAAAGTTGTACGTTTCGCGTAATTTCTGACAGACATTTTCTTTCTGTCTCAAAGGTCAAGTTTGGAAAAAAAACGAAGAAACAATTGAAAGGAAGATTGGAGATTCTTTTTTCCCCAGCTAATTAGATTGCAGAAATTAATAATTGAATTAACGTAAACTTGCAGGTATCCATGCAATTACGAGTCTGGAATATCTTGCTGCTTAATATTCATAGCATGGAAATATGATGATCATTAAAATGTATTGTATCACGAGAACACAAAAACTGTGCGTTTACTAGGCATGGAAATGTTATGTATAATTGTATTCAGCGGTATTTATTGTTCGAGAATAATTGCACGTGGCGTTATTATCAGTCAAACAATGACGATGAGAAATTTATTTATCATTTGATGTGTTGAGTGAATTTTATTAGTCACGTTTTAGAAAATTGTCTTTCTCATTCCGTTGAACACAGGTTGGTGTCATGTTGAACATCAATTTCTTTAATTGTAAATTAAGTCTCGATGACGATCCGAACAGTCGATCTCAATAGCTCGTTTTGTACACAATAAAGCCTATGCTAATGTCAGATTAAGATTCGCGATTGGAGAGGAAAAAAAATTTTTCTTTTTCAATTCAATTAATTTCCGCTCTTGGTTTGAATATCATTGTCGTTTGGTTCGGCGCGGTTATACGCTAGTTAAATGATTGTAACTACCTATTTATGCTAATTGCATGCTAATTTTAAACATCATCGCAATAAATGTGACGTTTCATTACCAAAATAGTGTAACGATCTTTTGTTCAATTAGTTGATTCAGTAACCCGACATTATTCATCTCGTTGTGTTGCTTTACAGTGTCATCATGAATTAACAATCGTACAAATTTTCACATTTCAACTTAATTAAATGATATTTTTTGATACGTTGTCATCATGGCTATACGGAAATCACATATTATTAATAATTATAATCTAAAATAACAATTCCCGTTTGCTTAATTATAAATATCGCAAAAGTGAACACAAAAATTGATTCCATTTGTATCGAAATGTTTTAATAAAAAGTCATGCGACAGATTCAAAAAATTATTAAAGTTACTGGATTAACATTAGAGTACATTGTGAGTAGCTGTTTGTTCGATATTTATTATACAAAATAACGTACTGACACTGATCAAATGGTCGCAGATTCGATGTGACAATTTCAAAACCCTACAAAACAATCAATAAAAGAAAATTTAGAAAAAAATAAGAAGAAAAAAAAAACAAAGTGAAAATTAATAATAACGTACAATATCGCGAAATTGCTTTGAAATTTTCATCACAACGAACTGCAACATGAGAAGGTGTGCGCGAAAAAGAGCGAGCCGAGGAAATTCGCTGAGCTTTCACCGATCGTCAAATAAGTGGCGAAAAAAAAAAAACGAAGCAACAAAAAAACTGAGCATGGCAACTTTTGATCATCGGCATTTCGCTTAAACTACGCTACATGATCTCGTATATTCATAATGCATCGAAAGTACACGTCGAAATGCCAGCGCAATTTGCATAATGCAAACATTTTAATTGTGATGTCTACATGGTACATTGCAAGTCGAAAATTATTCTGGATAACAAATTCCCAGTCGATTCCAACTTTTTCTTTCTTTTTTTTTCATTCAAAACTTTTTCACGACTTTGTTAGTTCGTTCTTATCCAATTTGGCGTAGTTTAAGTGGAGTCCGAACCCCTTCCATTCTTTATTTTATGGAAAAAACAAAAACACAGGGGCCCTTTTTAGACCCCACTTAAAACCGCCCCTGAGATTATGACTTATTTCATGCTCTTTATAAATGTATTTTCAAAATTTCGTACGAAAAACAAGAGAAAAGTTGAAATTTGTTGGGAAGTGAAAAATTGTACAGCTTTGTATCGGCGAAACATCGGCAAAATTCTTGTTTGTGTTGGTAGCAACGTTCGCAGGACCTAATAACCTTGGAAACTGCCGGCACCAGGGCCGCCCCCGCCTGGACGTGGCACGTCGAAACGTGGCGTGCCTTCGTACGAGACTTGCGCTGTGAATCCGTTCTTCCAATCAGCCGTGTAGCGGACAATTTGAGTGCGCCCGTCCGGAAGCTGGACCTTGTATTCGCCGCGAACGACGTCGCCGTCGCTGATCGCATTGTGCGAGTAATCATTGCCAAACGCGTCCTCCTTCACGGCATAGTTGAAGTCAAATGGCATGCCGGGCTCGTGATGATGATCGTGCTGTTGAAAGACGAGAACGCCTGCATTAGTCGTGACTCTACCATTGTTGCTATTGGGTTTGGCCTGCCGAGGTCGACAAGTCAACGCGAAATTGGAAAAATCGTAACGGCAATTGCTACAACATGGACCACAATTTTCCTACTTTACAAAATAAATGTTTTCCGTTAAATTTTCAATTTAACGCTCTTTTGACCGAATTCCGGCTTTCGTAATTGAAAAACATTTATTACGCAAAAGCTTTTATCACTATTCTGTGGAAAAATCAAACAACCTTTTAGTTGGACCCCTTTTGCCCCCCCCGTTATCCGCCCCTGAGATTTATACATATCTGATGCTCTTTTTGAATACAATTACAAAATTCGATGTTTGAAACATTTTCAATGTATCTAAAAGCTTCTGTGAAATTACGTTTTAATGTAAACGAAATGTGTAGTTCAAAATTTTCGGGACGAAATAAAGTAGGGATTATAATGTGACTGTGAGTTGGGTTGTAAAACTGAGTTGTTGATTGGAATAGGAGAACTGAAGAGTCAGAACAGTTATCTGCGAGGCAATGAATTTGATCGTCGTTTCGTATGAAACAAACCGAATTTGCGGTGGCCCATGAGTCACAGTTGTCGCCGTTCATATCGATTAACACTTTGCAAAATACAATGCCGGAATTTATTGCCGTCCCTCGATTGAAGACATTTTCAACCGCTCCTATTGATTTGGCCCGATGTTTGTTTAGAAAATGAAAACGCATCACCGAGGAGCGTAATTTGATTTATTCCAAAATATATATACACCGTCATGTTTATTCAACTCCAATTCAATTCAACTCGATGAAAAAAAATGAAACAACATAAAAGAGAAGACTTTTTTTTAGCACCCCCAAAATTCACGAGACATTTCAACCACCTGAATATTTCAATTCCAGTTATTGTTCGGATGAAAGAACCGTTTTGTGTCACGCATTTAAACGAATGCAACGGCGAAAATAAATACAACCGAAAATGAATTTTGAATGATAACGCTTCCGAGCAGAATGAAGAAAAATTGTTTGAAATTTGCTCGCGAGATTAAAACGGTGATTAAACGAAAGAATTAAAGTTTCATCGAACTTGCATTGCGATTGCGCCTTTAATAACCGAAGAGTAATCAGGAATAATCGCAAGTGTCACGTCCAAGTAAAATATATATGATTTGGAACGTCGAAAAGACTGGATTTAAGGGCGCGGATTACAAACAAAGAAACTGATAAAATCATCTGATTTAGCAGGTTAATCTCGCACTTTCCAATGGCTTCCCTTCCAATTAAGATTAATGAAATCTTTCCTACATCTTAATGCCTTTCGAATGACAGCTAATTATTCAATTAATCGATTTAAACGAACTCCGTTTTTGTAAACAAATGACATTTCGATACCCAATTGTGAAGTTCTAAAAATATTCAGTTAAACTCATTACTTTTAATAGAACAGTTTATTTTGCATACGAAATGCATTCAAGCAAATAATTTTAATCCGAATCACTTTTGTTATTCGCAGAGTAAAATTGAACTGAAAGTTAAAAACGAAAATTTAAATCATGAAAAATTGCATACAAAACTCCGTTTATTATTATTGCTTTGCTGATTTGAGTTATTTAACGAGTAGATCCCCGTCAACTATTACACTATGTTCAAAAGATTTAATTCAAAACTTTGTAATTTAACTGAAACCAATTAAATTAATTAAATCGAATTAATTAGTTCAAGACCTCTAACGTTTCAATTCACAACCTCTTTAGATGTGTGCGAACTTTTCTACGACTGCTCTTTCTTCTATTGAAAAGTGAGATGCAAAAACAAACGTTGATAATTATGTACAAGTGCACGAGCTATAGTTCTAAATGTTCTCAACTGACAAAAATACTTACATCACCACCACCAATATTATTATTATTTCCAGAAGGAGATCCAGAATAATCCGGGAACCCAGGCGTAGGTCTAGGTCCAGGAGCGGGGTAGCCTCCACCAGGGGGTCCTGGTCGGGGTCCTGGGCCTGGTCTGGGACCGGGTCCGGGTCCAGGGAACGATGGTCTCGAAGTGGGGGGTCTCGAGGGGGTTGTGGGGAACGTCGGCGGCGGCCTTGGTGGGCCTACTGGAAACGTAGGTGTGGGTCGAGGCGCAGGTGGAGAGGGCCTTCCTCCAAACGGTGGCGATGGTTTATCATACGCATATCCTTTCGTTGGCTCTGGCGGTAAATATGTGTTCCTTCTTGTTCCAGGGGGCAGGTCTGCTATCGCTGTCGTTATCACTAGACAGAGCAGTGCTGCCTGAAAACATCCAAAACTATCATCAAAAATACTCAAAATGTTGTCAACATTCATTCAATGGTCATTTTGTAATGACTTTTTTTTAAGTTTAGTTTCGTTTTTACGAATTCATCTTTTGTAAAGCTATTAAAATGGTAATGTAATTGAGGTTGAACTTTGTAGTAGAATGGAGGTTATAAATTATGAATCTGAGTGGAAAAGAAAATTTGTACAGCAAAAATGTAGATAGAAAATGTACAGTGAAAGTTCATCGGGATTGAAATTTGAAAACGAATTTAATTGTGATAAAAAGGACCGATTTTAAAATTGAAAAAAGGCGGAAATGGCAGAGATGAGCGATCGGAGAAATCTCACTGGAGAAATCAAATTGGAGTTTGACGTGCTCGTCGAATTAGTTTATGGACATAAAATCGGACAAACGTTATGATCAAACACTTTTCATTAGAGCGAAACGAAAAAACCGCCGCCGGTCAATTAACGACTCGAAGTACTGAAAGCGTGGGTTCTCTAATAATCTATTCATAATCATCCGAGTATTTATGTATCAATCAAATCAGCGACGTTATTGTCACTCGACTTCCTGTGGCCTTGCTTAACCCCTGTTTTTTTAATTTTGTTTGTTTTTTTTTATTTTTATATAACTCAAATCAACGGGGAAAGTTTTGCCAATCTAAACGTCGTTTATAATAATTCCGACTGAGATTTTTTTGAAATCTTTTTGTGGTTTATCATTAAAATGCTTATTAAAATTTGAACGATTAAAGTGTTGATTGAAGTGAGAGAACGAGTGTTTTTGTATAGTAAAGAGGGATTGCAAAAACACCGCCACTTTAATTAGGTTGGATGGGAAAAATCGTCGGACCTTTTAATTAATGACGACTCCAGTTCCTGCAATAATTATCGCGACATATTCAACACCTCGGGTCAAACGTCTCGCTTGGGCTTTTGAAATCGACGAGATTGGACGTACCTTTGTGAGTACTGCTCAAATGTCATTTTACGTCTCCGATCATCGTTTTGTAATTAAGCAATTCAATTATACGTTTCGAGTTTCAAAACTAATCCTCTGACAATTTTAATTACTGTTTCTTGGACGATAAACTATTTTGTATAAAAATGTCCAAACAAACGTCGGCTGAACTGTTCATATTAAAATCATGTTCTTTGTTTTCAAGTCACTTTTAAACGAATTAGAAAATTAAACAACAAAACTAATGAGACAACTTTTGATGAATATTGAATTGTAGGGAAAAAATGTATCAGTTTTTAAAAGGCACAATAAAAAAAGGTGGTAGCGCATAGACAAATTGCAATTTGTATTACAAACAGACCAGCGGTAAAGATCATTAGTAACGTTTCGCGACGTTCTACAGAATGCACAACAAAGGAATTTTAATTTGATGCAATTAGTTAAAACGATTCGATTAATCATCACGAAACATTTCAATCTTTTCAGCCTCAAACTCGTCCTTTTCACGGTGAAATTTTCACCATCCCTGAATTGGAAATAACGAAGTTTGTTAGACAAACAATGTGTCTCTCCAATACAATTTTCTCTTTCGTTCAAATGTAACGTTGAAAAACACTAAACGTGACATTCATTTTTTTTTCATTTGCAAATTATTACTCTTATTCGCATCTTATTTTATTTATTTTCATTAGTCACGTAATATTACCATAATTTAATGTTTCATTGAAGAAAAAAAAATGATTTTTACGATCATGAAAATGAGATGGAAAAAAAGTTAATTATGTTGTGAACAAAAAGTAGTTTTTTATGAGATGAAAAAATGTTGATTAAAATGATAAATGAAAGAAATGAAGGATGAAACAAAACGATAGAAAAATTGGATTCGATTGAATGTGAAAGTGCGCTGGTGTTTCAATGTCGAGATGCGACTTTTATTTGTAATGCAGAGTTCGCTAATAGTCGCGATGGCAGTCTATCTCGACCGCTCCTCGTTTTCTTGTCGGTCGACGCAACGTAATATATAATTCGCTTTGAAAAGTTTACGCCAAGATCTATACGTCTGAGGTCGGTGTCGATGCATCGCAAACTTGCCAATAATTCTTTCACGCAAAATCAAAACTGATCGGCATTGCAAAACTTTACGACTTTGAAATTGAACATTTCTGAAAAAAGTAAAGTAGAAAAATAATTCACTTTTTTATCTTCTTTCTAACTCTGCAAAATTGATTTGCATTCCAGAAAAAAGAATCTGAATCTTGCGAAAATGTGAATCATCAAACTTGTTAATTGAAAAAGAAAAATTAATTAAACTTTGGTGATTAAAAATTGGCCGGATTAAAATGTTGCAATTGAAAATTGAGTAATTTTCATCAGAAGAAAAAGGAGGTTGCGACTTTTATGATTAGTTGCTCTTTTTGATACGATGCTATTAGCAGGTTAATTAGCGAGTGTGAAATTAAAATTATTATAAGATGCGATAGTGGTTTATTATTGGCTGAACAAATTTAATAATTTGTTCTAACAACAAGAAGTCGTTAATTTTTTCCAATAAAAAGTTGTTTTAATCAAAATTGTTTGATAACAGTTGACTAAGTAAACATCAAATGTTGTAACCAACACCTAATGTAGAGAAATAGTACGAAATAAGCCGGTTAATTAAAATTCATTCCGAGTATGATTATCGCAATTTGTGTCATGTACAGCTCAGCTTGTATGAAAGGTAAAATGATATCACGCAGAATTACTATCGATACATTTAATTTATAATGTACTACATTATTAGCTTACAATTTCCAGTTGCAAGTACATCGCTGTTATCAGTATAATTCATGTCATTACATCGTACAATGACTGAATAACATTTTTCCCATAACCCCTTAATTCTCTGATAATTATAATTAAATTCAATAATTTGATTCCATCCTTCCAATTTAAATTTTGATTCGAAGGAAATTGAATTTCATTTCATTTTGAATCTACGAAGAAATGATGTTTTTGAAAAAAATTCGTAAAACGTCATAAACTATTGTTGAATTGAGTGCTCCCCTGAGAACGCGGCTTATCTTCACAGACAACTGCAAAACTGAACATTTCGCGTAATTAACGTATATCTGATGTTGCTCTTACATAATTGAGAGGTTACAGTAACTGCATCTCTTTATCAGCTTCTTTTATAAACACAACTATAAATTTCGTTTCGGATGAAAAAACAATCGATACCAATCACAAAATGCAGGTCAACGTTTTTTTTTCAATAGTACGCTGAATGAAAGTAAACACAAACAAAAATTCAAAGCAATTTAGTTAATAACTTTTTATAAACTGTTTTGTCTGAATTGAATCGATTTTCATTGTTGCGTGTTTTTGCAATTTACTTTTTATCACCACCGTTAAACAAAAAATTGCAGGTATAAAAATGGTTTAATATCCAATATCAATTCCACTAATCCTTTAACCATCGAAGACGGAGTTTTAATTTTTAAGCCGGCGCGTAAAACAGCATGATTAATGCTGCTTCTATTAGATTTTTTATTCACCATAACCAGAGCAAATTCGGAAGTTATGTCTTCTCTCCGAGCATTAATTTTAAAACTTTTCATCACAAACAAGGCAAAAATTAAAAAAAACAAAACTAAAAATGTGTTATTAATAAATATGCAATCTACGCTCGTAGAGAACTCCTATTGAAAGTGCAAAACAAAAACGTGAAAATTGTTCATTGGATGAAAACAACTTTTGTTTTCATTGTGAAACTTTGTTGTGATAATTTTTCAGTATAGAAAAGAGCATTTGTGCGGCGCATGCATTCAATAAAATGTACAGGTTATCGCTCTCCCACACGGAACTTATTGACGGAATAATTCATAAATTGCGTCCCGCGCTTGTGTATCACGAGAGTACATTTTTAGTGAGAAAAAAAAAGTTACACTTGTTTTGATCTGATCAAGAACTTTGTCTGCTGGAAGGAATTTCAAATTCATTTATTCCATGACGGGTTCAAAACAGGAACGATACATTCTCTGAAAAATTCAATCAACTCAACGGCATAATTACATCACGAAAAAATTTAATTAGAGACTAGGTTAATGAACAGAAATTCTATTGTATTATAATAAATTGTTCGAATGTTAATTAGGCATCTCATAGAAAATCGCTTTGATCTTGTCTTGTTGGTGTTTCATTTTTCGTTTGAGTTTATTTGTCAGGCATAATAATATAAACGAAATCGAATGTGACAATTTGCGACTGTTCCGCGGCCAAAGCCATTACCGTAAAGGAGCAGCTTGCGATGAACTAACTGAATACTCCATATTCAATCGGGTTGAATAAAACTGAACATGGCTTTGGATTTAAATTAAAAAGAAAATTAAAACGAACGAAAAGAGCCGACGGCAAATGACTTTACGATTTCAATGCTTGTTCACTGTCGTCAGTTTATTCATGCCAAATGCACTATAAAGTAAAAACCCTTTCTATTACTTTTTTTTTCCTTTCAACAAAAGTACACTGGCAAAAAAATTTAATCAAATAACAAAGGATTTAGAACCTCTCAGGAATAGAACGACCTCAAGATGTTAAGATTAAACGTTTCCATGTTTCTCAGGGCGCTGAATTTCGAAAATTTCGTAACGAAAATTAGAAAGTCGAAATGTTTTGCTCAAAAGTGTAGATTATTAGATTGGTAAAGACGTTTATTTTTAACTCCTGACTCGGAAGAGTTAATTTGGATGTATAATTGTAGGATTAAATAGTTGGCCTTCGTTAGGAGGCAGAAGCCAAAGTGTCTTCGACGGGTATCCTGCAATTACCGCTAATTCTCCTCCGAGGAGTTAGCAAAAAACGCCGATTGGTTTTGTATAAAAGGTCATACGCGCTTCCCATTGGCGGACTTTTTTTATCTTTCTTTCTTCAAATCTCTGCCTGGTTCGATATTTTATTACCGAACAAATACTATCTAATGCATTTTTTGCGGCGTTTCGGTGCCACCAGAACTTTTCAATGAAGAAACCGGCGATTACTGCGCGCGATTATCTTATTCAGTTATTAGCATCGGATAATCACGATGCAAGCAGGCTAAAATTTTGCAGAAAATCATTTTGTGTAATTGCAATTGCGCGGGTTCTTTTGAAGGTCACGCGGGCAATTACGATTGCGCAAACACGAATTCTAATAACGTCCGAACGGCGTTATGTTTTATTGACACCTGTCCGAGGCGAATCGTGACGGTGAGTTTCGCGGAGCTTGTCAAAAATCGTCAAACTCGTTACGAACCCAGTCGCAGCGAATCAAGCCGGATTAAGAAATCGACGAGCAGCTGAAGCTTATATAAAAAGCAGAAACAAAAGAGCTGAAAAATAATTATTAATATTTCTTCATTACTCCCACTTGTTTGTTCATTTTTTTTTAGTCGGCATTGACGCGAGGTTGCGCAAATTTTTTCCCGCGAGCACACGCATTTGAATGGGATACGAGGCTTTGTTCCGCACAATCGTTTATTCTTCTTTTTTTCGTATCCTTGTCAAAATGCACATTCTGTCATAATTCTGTCAACTTTTTTTTTTCATCTTGAGTAATTAGTTACATCGTTAATAAAGAATAAAAAACTATCCATTTCATGATGACTTGTGTTAATATATTATTTTGTCTTGAAATTCAAAGAAAAAATTGGCCAAAATTTTTAACATACCGTTGCTAAAATTGTGTTACTTAAATACTAAGTTCGTTTGTCAGGATATAATTTGCACATCCACTACAAGCAGACAATTTTGATTTCCAACAAGCTTCACCTAAATTGTTATGCAATTCATTGGAGTATGCAATTTCTATTTATGCATCTTCTTTAGATTAGTGCTTGATTTCGCAAACCGATCTGCAGTCGGTCTGACATTAATAAGGTACAGTAGGGCGGCTACTACACCTTCGACTGCGCACGATTGACACCTCGAAAAATTTGAACAAGAAAGCAAACTTGTTTTCCAGCTGCAATCACTTTATTCAAGTTGAAAAAATCTCAAAATCCCAAACAAAGAACTAGCAAAATGAAATGGAGATGTAATGAAAGCAAATTTTCCCATTGTTACGTCAATAATTAATCATTTTAATTACCCGTGTTTGTAAAATCAATTGGAAAGAGTTAACAATCGTGTTTAATCAATTGTTTAGAGTTTAGTTTTGAATTATATCGAAAAATTATGACAATTCAAACAATTTCTTACTGATGAAAGATAACTTCTTCAATTTTTATCAAACAAAAGTCCAAAATGAAAACTGGAAGAAAAAAGTTTTTCAATCGTGGACATCCGTTTTTTTAGCACAAGTCACGTTCAGGCTGGTTTTATTAATTTGTAGGCAAGGATGGCGATGATAGCGCAGGTTATTATAAATGATTTAAATGACGCGTGTTAACAGGTCGGCAATGATCAGCAGCTCACAACTTCATTTGCAACTACTCATTGAAAATATTACATTTGAACGGTTCATAAATTTCTATGGATGGTGAGCTTTGAATTATTTCACCTGCCGTTTTCTACTTCCCTTACAATTTCGAATCAAATTTTTCACACGACAACTTTGTAACCAAATTACTAACTACAATTCCGAAAAAAAAACAACTTTACGAAACAAAACAAAAAACCAAAACTTTCATCCCTGAAGGGAATGCTAATGAATGAAAATGTGACTTTGTTTAGACGAAAAAAAAAAATTTGCACAAATGAGAAGATGCTAACGATTACGACATCACAATTGTGAGCACAAAAGCACAGCATCAGTGAAAACAGATCAGAAAGGTGGTTAGTGCAGGTGGACCAAAACCGGCATGCGAAAACCACTGAACGTAACGGGTTATGACGATAGGTCGGCCACAATTGCGTTGTGCGTTGGTGCTTATCCGGAGGTTGTCAACGAGGAATTCGGCAGACGCGTGAGTTGGTGTGGATGACGTCGACGTACCTGAACGTGAAGCGCGATTTCGCCCATGCTGAGCGATGACGATAATATGGATGCCCAAAACGTGACACTTGTTATAAATCCGACACGAGCTGAAATCCGTTCCGGCGAATCAGGTACCAGCACGTGTCCCGGCAGTGGTCATGTATGCATGTACCCGACGGTAGTTGCAGTCGCTAGGTAACTGCCCGGCTTACCGCCAGCTTTGTGTTTATATAGCTCGGGTCTAATAAGATGAATCCTCGCGGGGCCAGAGGTAAGAGGCACCACCTCCTCACTGTACTCGTCGCCTTCGAACCGAACCGATAGAGAGGCCCCATCGTTCCTGTCTTCTTACTAATAAAAAAGCAGTACAAGCTTAGATGTAAACTAACGAAACATGTGATTTATTCATCAAAATTTTAGCATTGAAATTGTTGACAAGTGAATTAGTAGTTCAAGACAGATTCTGTCAAAAGAACGTTGATCAGCTGTCAGTTGATTTAGTTGGCAGTTGGAAACAAAGCTTGAAAATTGATTGTCAAAGGTTGCACTTTCGTAGCTTGACAGATGAGGACTTTTAAAATGGAATTTTGTTCGTAAAGTGACAAAGTTATGGAAAATTTTGTCCTTTGAAATGTGAGAAGACATTTCGTTGAGTTGTAAATTCAGACCGAAAGTAGTGTGGATTGGTAAAAAGTAAAGATTTGTGTTAAGTTAAATTCTAGATCACAATTATTGCAGGAGTTTGACTTCTTCGAGTTGAATTAATTGCATCTTCCAGACTTAGTTCTTGGGTTTCAAAGGTGTGGAAACCAACAACCCCACCTTGAAACTCGAACACGAGTTATCCTGGCGGCAAATTTATTGGCATCAAAATAAAGTCAAATCTCTAACTGTTTTTACGATTATAAGAGTGGTTGCGAAAATGATTATCTGCTTTTCTAAATACTGTAGAGTTATAAATTCAGGACTAAATAAATGTTGGTGATTAAAAATTCACATCGCGTTCGCATTATGACTCGGCTTAACCTTTCCCTGGGCGCTCATAACAAGGGGCATTCGAAATTCACGCTCCGAACATTTTATTGGCGAGGAGGCTCGCTGTGCAGGCAAAATGATATCTTCCAGCTACGTATTACTTATCCTTCGATTAGAACTAACAAATAACAAACGAATTTTCACGTACACCGTTCTTCATCAACTTCAGATTTAATTCGAATTATCATTTATCAATGTTTTGCTGAACATTTGTATCTTATCAGATTACAATTGCAAACTTTATTTTTCCACTATTTTTAATCTTCCATCTTATGAGAAAACCATGGAAACCTTTTTTCTTAAGCTTCGAATTGCAGACACTTTTTCTACCAGTATCTTTTGTCGAGAGAAAGTTTTGCAAGTGGAAAATTCGAAAAAAAAATTTTTTTTTCTGGAAGGTATTTGAGTAATTTTGGTAAACATGAACATTGTATTATGTTAATTATAGAGCCCTATTGGTTTGGAGATGATCGTTGCGGCTTAGATATTATCCGTGCGCTAACCAGAAATGCAACCGCGTATGTGCAGGGCGCATCGTTGTTACAGCGTTACCTCGAATTCAAGGTTCAATTTATTCCTCTTCGTCTAACTCAGTGGGATTAATTAAATGAAATTTAAATCGGATTGAAAAGTTCACGCCGAATTGCTGAAATCGGTATTGAGGAAATTTTTCGTTTAATTATAATCCAAGCTGAGTGGTAAATATTGTGCAGGTATTTGAAACTCGTTAATGCACTCAATAACGACCATCGTCAATCAGCGTGCTATTAACTCCAGTTAAGAAACTGGCGACGATGCGAAAGAGCGCCCCATACTTTTGTATCGGGAAATCAGATACGAGCTAATACTTACATTAATTTATGAAAGCTTGTGCAACTTAGCACACAATGTTACTCACTCAAATTATCGACAAATTTCCCCGGCAAGAATTAATTTACAAATGAGTTTTAAATGTTATTGATTATAGTCATCCTTTCAGAACCAAAAGTGATACTGTCAATTTTGTTGACTGTAAATTCATTTGACAGCAGATCCTGTCACATCTTTGAGGTCTACTGTTTTGTTGTCAAATAGTTGGCAGTGTCAACAAAGTTGAATGTCAGAAACAATGAAATTTGAACAAGTGTTTGCGACAATATTGATTTCTTCAATTTTAGAAAACTGTGCAAAATCGTAGAGAACTGAGTTACGAAAATGATCGTGTACTTTTTTTCCCTGCCATCGTTGCATTAGCATTTGGCAATAATTTTTGCGGTGGCACCTGTGACTTGAATGCAGGCTATCCGCTCGGCAATTTGCATCCAGGGCTATTGCCGAAGAAAAGCCTTTCTCCCGCGCCATTGTTCTCAGACTGTTTTTGATAACAGCGCGTCGATAAGCATCTTCTTACGCAAACAGTCCGATTTAGTTTTCGGTCCTTTCCGTCCATTCTTCTCGATCGAAAAACAAACAACCCGATTCGACTTTTTCTCCTTTTTGTTTCCTCATCGCTGCCCAATCTTCTAAAAACATTCTGAACCTTGACCTTACCGAAAAACAAACGAAAAAAAAAATTGGAAAAAATCATCCTTTCCGGAGCTTCCACGAGATGCAAGCAAAACAAGTCAGTTTTGTCAAACAAAAGAAAAGTCCTCCACGATTGATCATTTTGGAATTCAAATTTTGTAACGTTAAAAAATCTGTAACTTCGAATTTCAGAGTGAAAAAATTGTTATGAATAAATTGCAAGTAGATTGGTGCAATTTGCATTAAAATCGGCTGCAAAAATTGCCAAAGGGAAAGAAGATTTTTTTTCATGTTCAAAGTCAGTCTGAAATCGACGTTTGACATTCGTTTGAGGGTGGCAATCAAGCAAAAGACTTTGAGCCAAAAGATAAATAGGAAAACAACAAGACGAACTTTCAACTGGGACATTTTCGATTACGTGATCGGTGTTTTGAAAGAAGAAAATTAATTTGCCACGTAGCCTTTTGAGCAATTAACAAAAACGAGAGGTCGCGAGGCAATATCAGATCAACAGGTTATTTATTGCCGGGGTAATTGTAAGTTTTGTCTAGGCGTTTGTTCTTCCATTTGATACATATCCGACAGACCTTTGCTTCAACTCAAAACAATTTGCCGAGGTGTGTCAAAATTAATCGTCCAAACTTTCCCAAACCCTTTCAATCTCGATCGAAAAATAAAAATGACAGTTTTAATTCTGTTTCTAAAATAAAATTCTGTTTCTAAAAAATAACAATCCGACCTGATTTTCGACTGAGAATAATACCAAATAAACTGTTTCGAAACGGTTCGAATTATTTTTCGTACTTGATGATGTGACATTTGGCAGGACATTTTTATCGCCCATTCGAGATCATTGGTTTGATGTATTAACAAACCAAACGTCGAAAATTTCTACTGTCATCTGGGAGTGGGGGTTGTGCAATAGAATATCAGGCGTTTATTTTTTGCTTCGCTTGAAATAGCTGATCTATTAGCTATCGTACATCAAATTGGTACAGCGAGCATGAATGTTTTGTAGTTCGACAAGAGGTGTTTCAGAAGAGATAATCGATCTTTACGAGTAGCGATAACGCGTTGCGCAAGGCCCCTCTCCTCGCCCCTGCTTGTGCGTAATGTGGGTTTATCCTCTCACCTAATTATCAGGGATGGGCGCTTTCAATTAGAGAACGTTAATTGCACCTGCCAGAGGATTTTTTCTCGTGCCAACTATTTTCTCTGACACTTCCCCTTTTAGAATGGATTGACCTCGAGATTCTAAGGCCTTCGACGTTTCCTATCACGCTTTATTGACACTCGTGAACTGCCAAACCGAAATTGACAGTCAACTGTCAACTACAAGATGGTTGCAATCTTTCAAAACGATCTGATCACGTATTAAATGTTTAACTTTTCAGTTTTTGGGCTCTGTTTTGAGCTCAAAATGACAGCTCCAACTGTCAACCTCAAACTGACACCTCAACTTGTCACACAACGATTGACAGTTCATAATTCGTCTGAAAACAATTTTGTACAAAGTAGATTTGAAGCCTTTGCAGAATAAATTGTAATGTAGACAAAAACTTGACAGTCCAGCTGTCAAAAAGTGATTGACAGTTCTCAAGGAGCAAACCACGTCTGTTCAGTCAGATTCTCCGTCACCTTTGTCCTTGACCTTTAAAGTGAAAAGGCGACTTTATCACTTGCATCAAATTCAAGTTTCAAAACGTGGAAAAAATGAACTCATGTTTTATTATTGTTTGAATGCGATAAACTGACAGCTGGGAAACACGACAAGAAAATCACTCAGACAGATTAGCCTAATGATTAATGAAGCTCCGTTTCAGATTCGAGATAAGATCGTAATCGTCTGGTGGATCGTGATATTTTTGTCTTTGCCAAGTTGCGAATGTCGTGAGGCATTTTGCGCCCGATTTGGCAGGGTTGGTCTGTCACCAGGGCTCGCTGCTAATCGTCCGACCGAGGTGGGAGATGAGAACCAAATTGCTGCCGAGAGGCCGCACAGTTAATCGCGAGACGAGTAGCAAAGTTCTTGCATTGAGTTTCGCCTTGGCAATTACAAGCGATTTAATGTCTCGAAACTTAACGATCCCTTCGCGCCGCCAACTGTAACTGAAAGACATGTCAAAAGACACGAGACATGTCTGCTGACGCTTCGCGATTACACTTTTGCAAACGTTCATTTGTAAAACAAGCAAATTGATAGCTCCCGGCTGTCACGAAACTTTTTGATTCCAAACAACGCGGATGAAATCTTGTTTTCGTTTCAAATTGAGTTTGCGAAATCATTTCCAAATGTCTTTCCTAACGTGACTTTATGAAAAGTTTTTAAAAGCTTTCATCCCACTTCTCCCGTTTGAATTAACGAGCTACCATATTCGCTGTCTAATCTGACAGTTTATACTCCTCAATATGGAAAAAAATAATCTGAAATTTCTTTGCTATTGACAGGGTTGTTCCAATTTTATCTTTCAAACAAATTTTCGTACCGATCAGTGTTTGTAATGAAAAAAATAAAATCAGTTTTTTGAACAATATTATTTGATTTAAGAACAATTTTCAAATATTTGCTTTTGTCTGCAAAGAAAAAGATAAAGCAGCCAACGATCAAGTTTTTACCTGCAGAAAGCGTTCTTAGCTCACGGTGCGGGTAAGTGTTGATTCGCCCGTTTACTGTCGTTCACGAAAAGTTTTATGGCTACGAAATGCGCAATGTACAACTTCGTTGAAGTTAACAAGAAAATGTGAGCTCTAATCAATTATGTGCCCTGATGAATAAATGCCTCTTGAGGCGCTGACAGTGATTGCGTTATGACACACTTTTTTTCTCAAACGAATGTGAGTTTAAAAGAAAAAAGAAATAATGAGATCTGCGTAATGAGATGAGTCATGTCATTACATGCAGATGATTGAAGCTCTCGAATCGTTGAGAAACGTTCCGGAAAAGTGTTATTCTCGATTTCGTTACTTTTTCAAATCTTTCCTGCATGAAAAAATAACCCTATCTTCCGTATAAATTCGTCAACCAGGTCGTAGTTCTGTTTTCAGACTTTGTTATTTTTAACACGTGAAAACACTCTGTTCGTTTTTTTGATTGTTTTTCCTGTTCTCTTATCGACTAGGTTCTGTTTAATTTTGTTTCGTTTTACTGGATGAGAGGATATGAATTATTTATCCGACAAGCTCAAATTAATTTTTCATGGGAATCCAATTCTGCACACTTCTTGGAACAATTCGTATTAAAACAGTCTAGTGGAAGTTAGGTCAATAACGTTGCTTTTCAATTAACGCAGGAGAAAGAATTCTTTGATTATGTTTTATTACGTGCCCTTCAGAAAGGAAAGCGGAAAAAACAAATTTTGCAGAAAACTTTTCAAAGCGTTGACAAGAAAGTGGAATTATCCAATGGCCTTATGATGGCCATAACAAGGGATTCTCTAACAGATATTCGATATCGAATGAGACCCCACGACTCAGAAACATTGAAAATTCCCTGGCCATATTATGGCCCTGACAAGTACCTCGCAACGGTTCGCGACAAGATTGTCAAGAAACTCGTTAGAAAAGTTGCAATGGGAAGTTGTGCGCAGCGCGGGTTTTGCAACCCGTCTGAATATTCATCATTAGTTGTGCATTTCGAAGAAAATGCTTTTCAATAATAATTATTCGGTATTGTTTATGCGGACGAGCCCTTTGCAATTAGAGGCACGCGTTCCCACATGAACGGAGTCGATACTGTTTAGACGAGCCATAGGCATCTATTAACGAATAAATTTCTTGTGTTTTTCCGCGTCGTTTCGGTAACAAACGATTCCCGTTACAAAACGGCCAAATGTCAGAGTGTCGAGCGCTCGTGGGATCCGCGCTAATTTTCCTCGCATGCAAAATTTTACGTATCGATGTTTGCAAATACCGAAGCCGATGATCATTGCGTCATAATGACACCGAAACGGTCACGGAGGAGATTTGTAACGGGTAGGCCAAATTACGCCATTGTGGACGTCGATCCGAGCTCCCATCGCAGCGTCATAATCACGCGTATGAATGCTACCCAGCAGCTCGTAATCGTCGGGCCCATTATTGTTATCCAATATAATGCCGGATTTATATTCGAACGAGTTTCCCAACCAAAGGTTAACGGCTAGGCGATGTTTTTCGTCCCATCAAAGGCCTTCCTCATAATGCCTAGAGATTATATAGGTCACTCAAATTGCAGCCATCGAACATTTTCATTGTTTGTTTATTAATTTTCAATTGCACAAGCTTCACACGGTTTTGTTCTGCAAAATAATTCTCCGACATCTGTTTCTGTCGAGTAACAGGTTGCAATCTCTTTGCAGAGTTACAGTTGCGATTAATTTTTTGGAAATTAACACGTTGCAACTTCTTGGTTAATTGAATTGAACGTCGCGAAAAATAGTATATGAAATTGAAAGTTGCACACCATGGAATTTACGGACATAGAAAAAAAAGTAAATTAATCGTGAATGAGAGACACACCCCCTGAGAAAAGTTTATTTGTTGATCCCAAATATAAAAGTGTTTTGGTTTCAGCGCCGTGAATTAAGTCCGAATGAAAATATCGCCTATTTGCTCGGCTTTCACGTTCGCAATGTAAACAAGCCCTCCCCACCGGACGGTACTTGTTTTACAATTTCATCTGTCTTAATTCCCAGGGAACTTTTATCTACTTTTCATCCAGTCTATATCACTTACATACAAACAATCTCGTCTTTCTCGTCCTGACCTCCAGAATAACAGGGACAATTTTTTGTCGTTTCGCCACCCCAGAGATGTCCGGACTTATTCTCGTTCGATCGCGTGACGTAAAAGAAAACCCGTCAACGTTCGCAAGCAAAAAGAAATCCTTGTAATTCGGACTGACGAGGTGCCACGCTCGAGAACGTGCAGCGAGCCGTACGAGTTGCGAACTTCCGTGTCCCCTGGAAGAAGGAAACTTTTAACAGTCTCTCTTTGCTCTCGGTAATGATCGTGAAGAGCACACACAATGACAAGCTTCGCAAAAGAGAAACACTGTTTGACCTTTCGTCAATTAATGGCCAAGTGGCGGAGAAGATAATAAATGTAATTTCATTTTACCACTTCCGCCAGACGTAACTTCATTTTTATCCATTTCAAGTCAATTCCTACGTAGATGTTATTTTGGAATTCAGTTGGCCCTCATATGGCCTTAGAATTGCGTTTATTAAAATTGAAACCTTAAGGTTACTCTATGGAAATATCAAATGGCCTTATTATGGCCCTAGGATCACAATTTTCGAAAATCAATATTTTGGCAGATTGTATAAAAGTATTCAATGGCAAAATATGGGAACCTAACCAGGCCCCGAGATGGAAAACGAATAGAAATGTTCTGTCCTAGTTTTGGGCTTGATCAATATTTGTCGTGCAATTTTATTTTCCACGGAAAGAAAAAAGATACTGCAATTGGAGTAATTCAAGTTCGTCAACTGAACACTTTTGTGTCGTTACAATTGCAGCCGAGTTCGCCGAGACAACAGTCGCAGCGGCGCGAAAAGCGATGACTCGCAAATTACATCGCAAAGTTGAAAAGTGCATTACGCCTCATATCCGAGCATCAATCCCAAGCGATCGTGTAGTTTTATGCGACGTATACCTGTAATTTCATGACGACATAGAAACTGGTAAACGCGGTTGATTATCGTGTCCCGTTTCATGTAGACGGACGGTTCTGATTTTAACGAGGGGGAAAAAAATTTCAGATGGAAATTAAAAAATGCGCAACTTTGTCATAAACAGGAGACGAGGCAGTTGGCAACAAGAGATGAAAAAAAATGATGCAAGGGGAGTCTGCAATGTTGTCGTATGAAAAGCTTATTAAATTTTGTCAACCGAGCGTGGGTCATCTTCAGAAATCAATTACAGGTCCCCCGGTGGAAAGGACAAAAACTGACACACAGAGCTCTGTCGAAGAAAGGAGCGGTCTAATTCGTGGAGGTCATTTTGTCCTGAGTTTACGAGTGAAGCTCTGCCACGGTAAATGAAATTGTTTTATTTCTTTATTTCTTTGCTGCGTCCTTACTCGGTTCGCCTATTTCGTCAGCTTTTTTTTTATTCCTACTTGCGTAGTTAGTTTTTTCAACCCATCCCCGGTTAGTCCGATAGAGTGGCCGCGCTACCCGGAACCTCTCTCTGATCACGAAACTTTCAGCGAGCGTGAATTTCCCAACTACACAGGTAAGTCCGAATGTCCTCATCACGCAAAGCTCTTTGTCCCCGACAAACAACTTTGTTTCCAACGTTTCAAACGCGAGTTGTTTGACGCAAAGGTGAGAGCTCATTGCCGTGTGTTCCAGTCAGTTGTATATTAACACTGATTGCCCCTGTGCTTCGGACCAGCAAAAGTTCGATTACATTTTTTCAAGCGACTTTTATTTAAATTCTCTTTTTATGGCCGTGGCATTGCATTGCAACCTCATTTATCTCACATTTTAACCTCATTCAACATTTTTCTGAACGCAGCATATGGAAAACTTACGAGGCCCTAGCATGGAATTTACATAGAAAATATTTTTATGATCAGCCTTATTTGTGCCTTACCAAGGCCTTACCTAATTCGTTTCACAAATAAAATGGAGACAACCTCTGATTAAAGATATCTGTCTATAGGAAACCTTATTTATGCCCTATTTTTGCCTGATTTAACCTTTTTCCATAGTTGCCTGATTGGGCCCTGGGGTGGAACAGGAAGGGCAAATTTTATTATTGGGAAAATATTGAAACAAGTTTTTTTTTGCCCTGACAAACCCTGTTTTATGGAATGAAATTTTTTATTTGTGTTTAAACAGAAAGATTAACTTTATGAAAAGTTGCGTCGAGTTCGAAAAGATAATCTCATAGGGCTTGACGATAAAGGCAACCAAGTTGAAAACATTAACCAGCTCTGGTATTCAAAGTAGAGATAAAAGCTTTCACGTGAAGATGCAAAGATAACACGGAGTTTACTTATTAATGGAAAATAATGATCATAAAAGAGTAAAAATTGCGGCATAAAAGTAATTAATTCCCCATTCCCAACTCCTAATGCTCAAGTCATTAATCGTGAGATGATAAAACGAAGGCAATCAAATTTTATATCTAATTAAGAATTATTCTGCAATGAAAAAACGTGCAATTTCATCTACGACCAACATTGTATCTTTGATAATCATAAACATCTTAGCTGTCTATGAATTTATTCGCAATTTTACATATTTTATCGATTTGCGAAATTTTTTATGTTTTTCGTTTGTGTCAACTTTCTCCACGAAATTTACAAGTTAGTTTTTTTCAGATAACGTTTTTTTCAATAGGATGTTTTTGAACAAATTCGAAATTATTTTATTTAATCCCCGTAAGCTTTGCCGTCACTCACAATTTGCGACTTATTTTTGGATGGATTAAAACACAGTTACAAAATTCATGCCGCCAGAGATACTATTTTGTATAATGAATTAATTCTGGAATTTGATAATAAATTTCGCCATTTTTTAGTGACAGATTGAACTTTCTACTTCATGAAAAGTTCAATTTCTAGAGCAATTTTTGGAATTGAAACTTGATTGACACGATTGTTTTCCAAAATAAGTTATTGAATTACAAAAACAGACCTAGATTCAGAGTTGATCTAAAATAATTTCATCTTTTTTTTGTGAGTTGAGAACGTTCAATGAGCGAATCGCAAGGTTTGTGGGTGGCGAGTTGAGGTGTCATCGAACCTTTTTTTCTGAGCGGGATATCGTTCATTTAGTCAGGAGAGCGCCGAGACATTCTCCCGCGCAGCGAGATGAAAGTGAAAACTTGGATGACCTACTGCCTGACGGGAATCTAGGTACAGAGGCGCGTTCTCCGCTCGAGACATTTGCTAAAAGTAGATTATGCACGTAGAAGATTTTTATTGCTAGTGTAATTGCCACGCTTTGCAAAATTTTTTTTCTCAAACTTTTACTACAACGTTTTCATTCGGATTATTTATTATTTAACAATTGGTCACTGGTGAAGAAAATTTTATTTCCATGAAAATATGAAAATCCTCCGTTTACCTCGTTTGGAATTATCTTATGTTTTATTCTAGTTTTAAATGTAATGAGTTTGCATGTTGCGTCGAAACAATGAAACCATTTCATTCTTGACTAAGTCTCAATTAGTCCGAGCCGGTTTGGAGTTTTATGTTGAAAATTTTTAATCATCGTAAAGTTTATTCCTCGCGAATTAACTCGGAGCAATTTTCCGGAAACAATTTTCTTAATTAGTGCTTAACAACAATTTTCAAGGTATCACAATAATTTGAATATTAAAGCTTGCGGCCAACTCAAATTGTTTTTTCAAATTTGCTCCGGCGAACTTTTTTAATTCAATTACGTGCCCGAGAAAGTTATACAGACGAATAAATCGAAATCGTTAACATTCCAGAGCGAGCCCGTTTTTTTGAATTCTGACTAATTTGTTTATGAAAATCGTTTTTTTTTTAATTTCTTGAAAACGTACCATTTCAAACGTACCAATCAAAATAACTAACATTCTAAGGTCGACGTTTTTTTCGAAACGTCATAAATTCGATTTTTATAATCCGTCAAAAACGTTAAAAAATGAATGAATAAACGACCTTGCTTTGTTGATAGACAAACCGCCATAACAATAAATATAATCGTTTTCAAATCGGAGAATTCGAACGTTCCGCATCTCCCATTCATCGAATTATTTATTTGCATTATAAGAAAAGAAACAATAGGGCGAGGGAGAAGGACGCATAGTTTTCATGCCTCGTCATGCTTGCTTTAATATCGTTATATAGGCATCCTGTAGGTTGCGCTCAAATGTCAGAGATAAAAATAACAATTAAGCTTCGCGGCTTGAACCCTTCGTCATGCTTACTTCTGACCTTCCAACCTTCTGCGAGCGATATCATAATTCCCCTCGTAATAAGTCATTGTGTCGCTTTCGGGCGACAAATGGGATGACGAAACTTTTCCGCGCTCCTTACCTGTAATTCGCGATTTGAGTTGGCAAGTCCATTTTCTAAATAAACGCAGGTTACCCTTTTTCAATTTCCAACTAAAAACTGCAATCAGCTCTTTTAGGTCAGACAAATCTCTGTCTACGTGAATTGTTATTAAAACTCAAATTTGTTATTAATTTTTAGATGAAAACTAAGTTTACAATGAGAAGAGAATTGCCACTTTTTTTGCAAAGTAACACTTGGCAATTTGTTTTTTTAAAAATGTGTTCACATTAAGGAGCAAAAAGTAAATTGTTGAATGAGTTTGTTTTTATTCTTTGATAAAATTGTAATTTATTTTTACACGAAGGGTTGTCGAGAAGGCGATTTAGTGAAATGTGAGAATGGAAGGCAGCGAGACATTCCATGCATTTTCCCGGAAGATATTCATAAGAGCGTCGCATAGTGATAGGACGGGAATACAAAATAACATCAAAAGTAATGTTTTGTTCTTATTCACGACGCATCGAAATTGTTGTTTGAAGTAACGAAAGGTGACGTTTATTATTATGTGACAAATTACCAGCATTATAATGTGTCAGAAAAATGAAAGAAGATGCTGTCGAAGACGGATGTTCAATTATTTTGTCGCGTTTTGTCAAAATGTGAAAATACGAAAATTCATGTTTCTGAAACTTTTAACAATCGAAATGAATTTGGAGTGAAACTTTTGATTTCGTCAAACATCATGTTTTCGTTTGAATGAAGAAGAACAGACTTAATTGAGATGGAATCCTGCTAATTAAAACGTTTTCACGTGATGGTAACATTGGAATCGAATAATTAGAATGAGCCAGAAAAAAAGCGAAAAGTACAATGATCAATTTTCACACGTTATACAATTAACGTATTGCAGCTGCCGACATAACATGTCAATTACGCGTAAACAGCATGAAAACAAGGGAGACGCTCGATGGGATGGTATTTTGAAACAAAAAAAAATGTCGGATCGAGACGATGGAACGAAAAAAAAATGAGAGACAGAAAAATGCACACGGACGATTGTTCGCGTGATAAAATGTTGATAAACCGCGATTCGTCGGGTAAAAGACTTTGGTGTTCGATCGGATCGTTCAAGTATCACTGCAGCGTCCGTCAAACACATTGGATTCGGTATGAAATTGCCATGATATCAATTCCCTGCCATCGCCTGTGAAGAAATCATCAAAGACCGCATTCATCATCGAACAAAGAACGTAGCGAAACATCCGGTGACTTTAGAACCGATTTCATCTTTCATTATTCCGCCAACGAATTGTACCTTATGCAATACAACGCATGACTTCGCGTTCACCTTGTCACGAAAAATTAGGAAAACTCACCAGTCACGATTCATTTAGGTCAGAATACAAATTTCGTTACGTACATGATACCTAAAAGAGTTTGTGTGATTGAAAACAAAAACGTCGTTTGGTAACATTCTAATATGAGGTTGTGTTGTGAGTAAACTCTCGACTGACAAGAAAATCTGTAATTCATTTGATAAAAGTGTGTGAGTCAATTTGTGTGATGAAATATATCGTTAATTATGCGTGTGTGATAAACTCGAAATCTGTGTGATCTTCTAGGTGGAATCATTTTCGAAGCAAGTCAGTTTGTGTGATCGAAATTTCAAGTCTGTGTGATGATTAAGTTTGAACGTGTGAAATTGACTTTAATTCTGTAAACCATTGGAAGTGAAATCATTTGCTGAAAGTTCGATTGAATGAATTTGAGTCAATGTGAGTCATCAAAACAAGTCTGTGTGATAGGGTAAAAGAATCACTAGAATTTTCATACATTTTGTTCTACGATTTATTTCGAGCAATCATTTGTTTGATTTTGTGAATTTAAGTGTACATTCAAGACGATTTGTCAAGTAAATCTGTGGGTATGATAAATTGTATGAAACAATTTTGCAAGTACAAATGCGTCGCTAAAAATGTCGTGTTTGATAAATGCTCAACATTGAATCTTATTGATTACAAGGCACTTTCGGAAGTTCGAATCGATGGCACTGACTTAATCCCAACTAAAATTGTTAATCGCTGTATCTGATACGCGATCTTGCGGATACTCAAGCCAACAATAATACCACAACTAACATTGAACTTTGATGGATATTGTGAACCGTTAAGTAATTAAGTAACTTCGGTCTAAGTTTTGCGCAAATTTGTAACTTAATGCTCCTATTAAGCTAATTACCGTGTCTTCGAATGAGGATTCAGTGTTCAACGGCGCATACTTAATTATGTGTCCAATCAACTTAACTATAATAGACAAATCAAACAAAATCTCAACTTGCGATGATCCTATGATGATTTGTCCGTTCAGTGATATTTTCGTCAATGGTAAGGCAACATTCCGAATTGATTATTAAACTACGATATGACAGGAATGTTTCGCCGCGTGCTATAGTTCGATCGAGACGCGTAATTTATGAAAGAGAAGATCACAAAATATCGTCGAATGTTGAAACGTTCTTCCAACTCAATCTCGCACATGGTCATTAAATAAATTAACGTTGCCTGGAATGCAATTCCTGACAATAATATGATTAATAGCATAACATGCAGGCTAATGATCACGACGATCAGCCAACGTCGCCGTAAATGACGCGCCGATAAGTGTGTTAACGATAGATTTCGTGGTCTGTCGCGACGAGCAGTCGGCCTAAAAATATCTCGCAAATCAGCCGATGTTATTCAATTTTCACTCTCATCAGAGTTACACACCAGACATGAATGCGAAAAATTCCTCGCCATTTCATCAGTATCCGATATCTTTGAATTATTTACCGCAATTCGAGACAAAAACACGAGCGAATTTTCGAGTCAGATTGCAAATTTCGATCACACAAATTTTCATAATCAATTTCTCAGCAGTTTGTCCATCGAATTTGAATTCGATTTAATTTGAGCATGAGTTTCAGATCTTTTGACATCAGGGAAGAGAATCGCAATGGGTCGGACGCAAAACGAGTCGATGACGTAACGTAAGGACGAAAATTCGATGATGAATTATGTGGCCGGTTGAAAAATGGGATTTAAATTTGCTATTGCAAGAACCGCAGACCAATTACGATGCTCCTGCGTGTATTCACGCCGATAAATCCTCAATAATGCCGCGCCACCGATGTTGCAAGAATTCGTTTCACGGTTGTACGAGAATTTCATTACACATATCATTGTGGTCGTCTCGAGATCGTGTAGGTATTTTTTTTTTCGTCTTCTCTCCCGCGACCGGCCACGTTTCATGCAAACTAAGATGCCCCGCGCGTTCCAAAGCAAGGCAGCCGGAGAAAAAGCGTAGCGCACACGCGAGCGCTGTTTGCAAAACAAACGAGCCGAGCACGCGGAAACTTTCACTCCATTCAAATTATTGACTTAATGTTCTGCGTGAAAAATTTATTGGGTTTCGCACTCGCGAGACAGTCCATCGGCTTTTGAAGCATGGCTCCTTTGTTAGCGCCACTCTATAATTTCACTTGCACAAACTTAATATGCAAAGTTTAAGGTTGTCTTTTTTTTGCCTATGCAGATTAATTTTTATTAATTCGAAGCAACATTACGCAAATGCATCGGCGCATCCTTTCCTACGCTCGCTGGATATTTATGGCCGATGCTCCCGAGAGTAAATATTTATTCGACAAGTGGAAGACGCAATTTCTTGCGAGGTCAATCGATGATGAACGCAACAATCTTTATATCGTCTATTTGAAAGAAAAATCCGAATTTTTCAACGAAAAAAAAAACAGAAAAGAAAAACATTACCCAACAAACTGTTTCTAGATGCAAAAGATTGTTCGAACAGCAGAGGCAAACTTGTTTAAACTGATTTGAAAATTGAAAATTCAAATGTTTTTTCGCACAGTCAACCGAATCGCGGTTCAGCAGGCAGCAATAGCTGCGTACTTTCTCAACGATTTGCAAATTGCGAATGGCTAGCAAAAAAAGTTGGTTGTTTGCGATGCAAGGATTTTGACCGTTAGTTTTTATAGGTCCAGGTCCACAGTTGGGACACCGAACTGTTTTCTATGTAAATGACGTTGAGAGAAAAAAATTCACAGTTGAGTGGCCGACGCAACAGTCTGGTTACCGATGTGTTTTTGACGAGAACTAAGTAGCGAGTTGCAACACCCTGTATCGTCGAGGATGCACTGCCATTTCGGCAAGGAAAACATTCACAATGGTCCACTTGAAAGCAGCGCTTCGCCCTCGGCTTGGATAATTTTGTAATTGATAGTTGGTCGTGACGTCAGCCCAACAGCTCAGAAACAATCGAGATCTGGCGATAAGCGAAATTGTGGGTTCATCGTTTTGTAACACGCTGGAATTAGTTCAATCGACGCGAGATCGAATCGCAAAGAAATTCCGATAATCATCTACCTAATCGTTTTGTCTTCTGTGTTTATTTCAGAAAACAAACCGTGAAGTTATTTTTACCCAACAAAGTTCTTACAGTCCACGCGCGTTTGTTCATAATAGCTGTCGTGAGAATCAAGAATTCGCCACAATTCTCGACTATCAAAAAAAAAAAAAAAAAAAAAAACAATAAAAAGAAGTTAAACAAAAGTTTACAGAAGAATCGAGGCGTCGATGGAACGATAAAAAGATATTTCCTAACTGGCAGATCAGTTCTGTTGGGCACCGATGAAATATATCGTAATGGAATTTTCACTGGATGTATACGATTGGTGTTATGCAAATGGTCGTACGATGAGCGAACAGCCAGCGACTGAATAAGTAAGGTCAAACGGAGAGGAAGGTTAGTCGAGGACGGTGCCTGGAGCATGTGTAGGTGGCGGTACCATCACTCACGCCGCGAGTTATTGTCGCTTGCGTGCGAAGCTGCAAAAGGGACCGACGTTGCACCCTCTGGGTGTGCCTCTTTAATGTCACGGGAGCAGTTTGAGCTCTTCAATGCCATTTGCGACCAACGAGTAGCCGATTGTTTGTCGAGTATCGCGACTTTTTATTACGATTTCTTCGTCATCCTTTCAACTTTCTAAAGTCTATCCATTTCAAATGACTCCACTTTTTTTTGAGCTCCAGCAAATCGTACATGACCCCTCGCTGACAAACAAAAATTACTTCGGGATCAAAACATAATCATTATAAATTATTTTGTGATTATAATTGATATAAATAAAGTGTGGTGATGAAATTTGTAGTTGCTTAGTTTCCAACCCACAATTAATAATCTGGAAATTCATTGTTCTTATTTGTTTTTCATTCTTGTGAATAACTTTTAGAATACCAAAAATAAAATAACAGTTTGTAACGATGACAATTGGATTGGGCAGCTTTCAAAAACATTTCTCAACTTTTATATTATTCGTCAAACGTGAAACAACAAAATTGAAATTTCATTTTGCATATTTAAACGGCCGAAACAAAGCGATGAAGTTTATTTCCTCTTGTTTACCGACAGGATGACGTGAAAACAATATTCAAAAAGCTCAATAAAATTTGAAACTGAAAATATAAACTTGTTTCTGGTTATTGGCCGTTGCGACCTCAAACGTTTACACTCACGAAATAACGAGCGTTTTCGCACAAATTGGTATAAACTTTTTTCACAAGCACAATTTACATGACACGACCGTTTATTCACCGAGTGTAACGCGCCTGTCTTAAACTTTGTGACTCTTGCACTGATGAATATTCAATGGTCCCTGCACTCCTAGCAAACACAAAAGATTGAACGTTAAAGTTTTAACAATGTTTAGTCATAATCTGAAAAGCTGAAACAGTAAGAAATCTGTTGTGGAGCCTTTACTATACGCATTATCTAACAAACTTTGCACAAGTTGGCTTCTAAAAAAGGACTCTCAGGTCTCATACATAAGGATGGACATTTTTTTCAACATCGACGGTTTTAAATATATGATGAAAAACTTGATTTTCTCATAACAACAAAGAACATAATTGCCTTACAGTTTGAATTCTATAAAGACCATTTTCCCGCAAATTCCACGTTATAAAATTAATAAAATGAAATTGTTTGTTTGCGATAAAAAGCAAAGCTTTCGCGGAACCAACCTTTTTTCACGTGAATTTTCTCACTTTAATAAAAATTTTCCATGAGATTCTTCTAGTCGACGGATTAAAATTATTTTTTAACTTTTTCCACTTAACAAATAGGGTTTCGAAGAAGTGGTTCATAGAAAGATAACACAATCATTCCAACAGTCTGCATGATTGCGAGTGAAAGTAAAATAAAAAAAACGTTGGAAAATACAGGTCGCCACGAGAACATGAGGGCCAGGCGGAGCTCAATCGCAAACGACTCGACAAGAATGTCCTTTGTGGGTGGATTTCATTGTGCCAGGCATTGTAGTCTAGGTGACCGTTCCGTGTCAAAATTTCACGACGCTTGTTAACACCGAACCGACAACAAATACCACTTCCTTTTCTACAAATTTTCGTCTCGTTGCGACAAGTTCAATCATATGAATCCCAAAGTTTAATACAAAGGTCAAGTTTTTATAAAATCACAGCGAACACATTTATACTTTGCAACATAACTTTGCGAGTTTTTGCAATTTAACAAAAACGCCGAGAAAAAAAAGGAAAATCAGTAATTATTCATGCTCTACGATGGCAAAGCCATCGCGGTTGACTTTTATTTTTGACGGTCGCCAGCAAGATGAAAACGCATATCAGAAATTATGCTCATCCATATGCATGATAAGCGTTTGTTATCTTTTGTACGGCTATTTGTTGGTGGTCGCGCATATTTTTGTCTGATGATAGCAAAAAGCCGCGTCCAAATTTTTCTATCATGAATTTTTGAGCGCAATTTCTCCCGGAATTAGCAATGTGTACGAGAGGTTATGCGCTCGGCCGTTTCGATGCATCATAATTTTCGTCATTGCATCGACTTTTTTTTTTTTGGCTCGAAACTTTTCAAGTGTCCGCGCGCGCCCTTTGCGCAAAAATATGACCTTAATTACTCTTCGCGGATAACTGGGAATCGGTTTTCGGTCGCGGGGATAATCGAAAGGAGCAAAAAATCACCCGAAAAAAAAGGGAAAAAGAATGATAGCATGGTCAGGAGAGGGAAGAAAAACAATTGCTCACTCTTTTATTCTTTGCTGCTACGTAAACGTATCGTGGAATTCGAACTCGGGTTGCATGTTCTTCATTACGTTTTGCGGAAGAAGGGACGGAGATTGAATGAATCACTTCCATTCGCGAAATACGCAAAAAAAAAGAAAAACGAGATTCCGACGAACGAAACTATTTTCTGTAATATCCGCTGGGATTAAAAGTGAATGTATTGTTGAATATACATATAGCGGACAAATTGGTTTGATAGCCCGAGCGAAACAAAGCCCTGGCTCTCGCTGAGATAGTCGATCGATGAAAAATTATGCGCAAAAAATGTGATCCCATTAATAATGCTATAAGAGCTTGAGGACGAGATATCAGTTTTAAATTCTAATTGATTGAGTCACTTGTTTATTCAATGCTGGAGTTTTGTTTTGCGAGGGCTGAATGTTTGAATGTACTGGCCGGATGCCAAACAATAATCTCGAACAAACGAGCTGGTTTCACCCGAAATTACTGACTCATTTGCGCATACATGTGCTGCAGCAATATAGAGCACACCCCTGTCGAGGGTGTGTAAGTTTAAATTTGAAAGAATGTGTGAAAAAACATTTTGCGATCCATCAACAATTTTAGTTTAGTCATTATCAAGTTTGAGTGAACGTGACCCAGTCAATTTTTCGGTTTGAGTCAATGTGTGTGATCATCGAGTTTCAATCGGTAAGTTTGATTACTGAGTCGGTGTGATGATCTGATTAAAATAAATCTGTGTGATAGCCTATCTACAAAATGATTGAAATTTGAGTCAATGTGTGTGATCATCGAATTTCAATCGGTAAGTTTAATAATTGAGTCGGTGTGATGATCTGATTAAAATAAATCTGTGTGATAGCCTATCTACAAAACGATTGAAATTTGAGTCAATGTGTGTGATCATCGAATTTCAATCGGTAAGTTTGATTACTGAGTCGGTGTGTGTGATCATCGAATTTCAATCGGTAAGTTTGATTACTGAGTCGGTGTGATGTTCTAAGCCAAATAATTCTATCTAACGAACGATTGAAAGTTGAGTCAATGAGTGTGATTATCAAATTTGAATCGATAATGACTTCTAGTCCTCCAATCTGTGTACTAATGAAACCGAGTTAAGTCATTGTGATACTTAATTAACCCGATGTTTGTCTAATTTTGACAAATATGCTTTGATTGCAGAACTTTGAATAAATCTGTTCATCTCCTACGCAACCGGATTTCCCACAAGGCTTTTTGCAGAAGTCATTGCATGTCTAATGGACTGCGAGTCAATTTCGATAGCTCCCTACTACTTGAACTGCAAAGAGAATGGCGAAACGGAATTCGAAACACTTGGCAGCCGAGAGATGAAACGTTAAAAAGTACACGTCATGATGTAACCGAAAAGACAGCGACTCGTGTTTTATACGTCGGATCTTTGTGAAAGAACAGCAGCCACGTGTGTTGCAACGAAATCAAATTATAATAAAAATAATCGCCTCAAACGTACGTCCCAATCCTCCATTCGTTTCCGTTGAAAGAGCTATCTGCGCGTCTGACAGACATTCGCGCAGGCTGACGGTTCTTTTCAAAAGCTCCTGTAAAAGATTTAAATTAGCCGAGTGAAGTTCAAAGAAGACACTGATAGGGATGGATTTTTCAAGCGTCGATCAGCACTGAAACAGAAATTTCAAGTCGGCAGCATTGCCGGGATAATATTTTGAAATTATAATGACATGAAATGCCGAATAACTGATCCGAATGACAATTTTTAGGCTGGATTAAACTTGATTTCCATTTTCGCTCATTGAATATTATATTACGTTCCAAAATTATTTATCATGCATACATAATATTTCGGTTATCGAATTCGATTGTAACACGTAATTACGAAATTGAATTTTAAGTGTCAGCCAGTTTCATGTAATTCAGTTTATGAGTGCTATTTTTGTCCAACGAATTAATGCTTCCGTTTGGGTTAATACTCGAATCGAAAAAATACTGCTTTTAATAAACACTATGCAGTTTTCACAGAAAAGAGAAAAAATAGTTCAGAATGCAATGAAATATATGCCAATGGAATTTATCAGAACGGCATTGGCGAGTATTGTATTCGTGGCGTGGACAACAAAGTTCACGTTGTGCCATTTCGCGAGATTTATTTGGGCCTTGAAAGGGGAAAAATCGCGGGCAGGCTCGGAGAGGAAAAAGGTTAGATCATCAGATTGCGTTACAATTAGGAATACCTCGCGTTTCTGGTTATTGTATTATAATGTGTCGACGAGTTGAATTGGTTTTTGTTCGTAAAACGAGTCCAATGCGGAACCTCGTAGGAGTCAAAACACCTTGCTCGGTGTTTGTTTAAGCGTGTTCAATTATAATGCCAATCATCATCTTTCAATTAAACGCCGAACAATTAACATTTATTCACAACAACCAACTAGTAATTATGACTTTCTGAATTATAATTTTTCACAATCAATTATTCAAAAAAAGGCGTAATAAGCGCCTAACCGCCGCCGGCTACTCGAATTCAATAAATAAGATTGCACTTTTTCTTCGAGTAATTGTTATTTTTCCATTTCCCAGCAATTGAGCAAATTATCGAATAAAATTACGCTGTTAGAATTTGTAATTTACATATTTTCATCATTTTTTTCACGTTTTAACAGTTGAAATAATGATTCGAGTATGTCACAATTCAAGGTTGGATTGAATAGTTTTGTAAACGTGATGGTGAAAAGTTTCATAAGGGATCGCAGGTATTTAACCAACTTGCGAAGCATCCTTAGAAAAACAAAAGCCTTCCGAGAGCGATGAATGGAAAACCTCTGCCGTATTAAAAACATCATTGACATAATGTTTTGCAGCAAAGCAAGCTTGTTTATCACACAGTTTCTTTTTCGGTTGTAATCCATATTGAGTTTTGCTTCTTTTTTCAGTTCCCTCAAGTTATTTCAAATGCATGATTTTGAATAAACACAGAGAGATGAAGATTCAGACGAAGATTTCGAGTTGTTTATTTTCTTTCTAGTTTGTATGTGCGTTTGAGTTTTTGCAAGAAAATAAATGACGAGAATGAAGATGGAATTAGACTAATCATCTCATTGTGCGACCGTGCGGGATTTCTCGTGTCTTACATTCGTCTACCCGCGAAGTAATTGTAATAAGTTATACTTTCAAACAAACGTCGGCAGGATTAATAGTCGGCTTATTAAACTTGCATATAAATAAGAACGCGCTCTATTAAATTTGTTAATATGCTGCAATGCTGATGTTAAATGTCAGTCGTTAGCTAAACTTTGCGCCGGAGCCTCTCGGGTCATAACATCTTGTATTCTGGCATAAACTAACAAATAGTGCCAGATGTTCGCTAAATGACGGCCTATCCTACGTAGTACTATTTATCTTGTCCTACGAAATAGGTTGCAGTTCCGTATAGTTGCAAGTGTTCTGAAACGCGAACACAAAACAGTTTAAATTTAATTAACTAAACTAATTATAATTTGCTTCATTTGTTTATCAACTCCCGCGCGCACTTACCCTTTTACTCACACCTCCAACCCGCAGTTCGCCCTCTGACAAACGTTTCTTTCCAACCATTTCTTCCGCACAAAAACTACCTAATTCTTCTTGCCGCCATTTTTGCCGTTTCACTCGACACTTTTCATCGTCCCAAGTTTTTCATTTTGCAAAAAAAATTTTTTTCTCTCTTCGAAATTTTCGTACTTTGCCAACTGTCCAGTTTTTACTCCCGTTGTCCGTTTTATTCGAGTTATAACTCAGTCGCTTATTTTGCGCTGGGAGTAAATTTTTCAGTGTGACAATTGAATCCGAGTTTTGACAGTTTATAACAGCCCGGCGAAGCTGTCTGGCCGCTAGTCAATAGAAACGATACGTGGCCGGAAAGTGCACGCGGAGTCAATGTGTTTGCCGCGAGCGACATGTGTCGACTTCATCCTTCCGCTGCGACATTGACCAATGTCACGCATCCATATTCTTGTATAAATGTTTCATCCCAGTTTCCTACACCCGCGTATTTATTATGTATTTTTACATTTCAAAGTTGCAACTTTGTACATCCCCTGCGGTCTGTCCTGCCGTCACGCAACTTTTGAGTTTGCGCATTTTCATGCAACACAGAATAAATTTATGAACATAGTTTACCTCCAACATATGTCTCTATGTACAAACTGTTTGGTTTGTTTCTTTGATTTTCAGTTCAATTTTGAAATTTCCTCTTCGATGTAGCTAATGGTTCTCGAATACTTTTGGTTTTCAAATCAGTTTTTCATCTTGAAACATTCAAATAAAACCGTTTGTCCACAAATGTTGATAATCTGGACTTTCAAAGTCAGGGCTAATTGTAAACCGCATTGGATTCTCTTTCCTTACTAACTTCTCGCTGAGTAGTTTACTTCAATTAAGAAGTTAGATGAGGTGAGTCAACGAGAACTGGTGTCAGAATTCGTCCCATTCCGAGAAAGGCTAGCGTTTCCTACCTCCCGGTTTGAATCGATTCGGTAAATCCTCTGTGTTGGGAATGATCAAACCTGACAACAATCAAACGATAACATCTCAGTCAAATCTCTCTAACATGTAAAGGAACTGAATTTTATTCAAAAGTCAACGAAGACCGGAATTTTCATCTCACGAAAATGTAAAACGTAACTAAAATTAACCCTTATCTTATGGAGAGAAAGACCCGAATACCAAATTTTATATAAATATTTTGCTCGGTGGAAAGGAACCGAATCAAGTTTTATAGTTAACGAATGATCTAGATTTGCAAAAATTCATAAAAACAACGGGTTGGAATTGAACGCGCGACAGGAGATGGCTTTGGTGTTGATGGTTTTGAATTTTTCAAACGCGCGATATGCTTGTGATGTTGAATATAGCAGCCCTCTTAGGAGTCTTCGATTGTGCCAGCACGTTCGCCAATACATGTCTTATACCGCGAGGATGAAGAGATGAGAGAGCTGTAAAAGGAAATGGATCCTATAAATGTATCCCAGACGAGGGGTCGGCGGTAAAACGAATTTACAGTTGCGACCACATAACTGCAATCTCATCGACTCTGCGGTGTGCTTAATGCTTGAGTTCACTTTAATCGCAAATAATTTGCGAAATCTATCCTAAATGCTCGTCCGGATTCGGCTATACCGTCGCCATTCATAATCCTCGACGTTTTAGCGAACCCATTTTTTTACTACGAAAAATGTTACCTGGTATGAATTTCACCGTTAAAAATACTAACGCGAGCTGAAACCAGACACGCAAGTTGGCTCGTTACGCTGACGTCGTTAAATTATCATCACTTTCGCAGACGCAAAATGAGTTACAAAAATTTGCGAAAGATTGCCACCGCTGTTTCTTCTAATTTCGCTGCGGCTCGTATGACAAAGTAAAACCGCCTCTATAGAAAACAAATTCAAACACGTCTGCCGAGCACTTTGCTAAAGGCTCGTGCCAAAGCGACACGCAATAGGCGACCGTTCGTTAACTCGCGTTTTTCAGCGCGTCACTTCGTGTACGTCAAGCTGAAGATGAGGCACTTTCTCTGATATTTTTCGAATCATCAATGATTTTTTAATTCATTCAATAGTACCTATGATGAAATTGAAATAATCATTCAGTTTTCCTTTTAGGAACAAACTCGGTATGAATTAATTTTCGTTTGACGGGATTGTCAAAGGTTGACGCAATTTGCAATGCCAGTTGGGTTTCAAACGTTAAGAGGTGTAAATATGAGCTGACGGCAAAGTTGGTTTTTTTCCAGGTGCTTTGAAAGCTACCCGAACGGGCCATATCAAAAGCTACAGCGGTTAGAATGTTTTAGATATCTGCGCGCTTTTAATTGGACACGATTTGAAAGAGTAATGAGAAGCACTTTCGCATGTCACAGTTACGAGCTTTTCTATCAATTTCATGCTTCTTTTGTTCTGCAAAGAATTTCGACTGCGTTTGAAAAGCGCCGTACAAAAAAAACGAGTAAGAAAAACGTGCCCTCATCAACTAAGAACACGATGTCAAAAATTATTTTCTATTTAAATTTTCTCACATCAATTTGCCGACTTCTTTTGCGAGCCTCCAGACCGTGCTTTGAAATACAAATTGAATGATTAGAACCGTTTGCACACATTCAACATGATAAATGATGTCGTTCGAGCATCGAGTCATTAATTTCCACGAATTAACCTTTCCGCAGCTCGCATTCTAGCATTTTCATCTGATTGCACTGTTCAACCCCTCCCGCGTCCCCCCCGTCAACTTCCATTTCCCTCCCCGCGTCTATTATTCGTCTTAAAGTTGAATATTCAAGTTTGCGAAAAATACACAAAGCCGATTTGGATTCTTCACGTCGGGGCAATTTTGAATAAGTTTTTATTCGCATCTTGGCGCAATTCGAGGCAAATCTGAGTTGCCGAGTCTTTTGTTCGGCCGGCGGGATTACGAATTTGCCAAAACTTTATTACGTTTCATTAACAAATGTGAAGTCAATGAGTTGAGATGTTTTGAAGATTATTTCAACTGGAAGTTGAACCGCCGAGTTTTATGTTCGTCGTCATAAAAGCGCGAGTTCTCGTTATGCTAATAAACGAAAGATGAATTGAGGCAAAAAAGTAACGACACTTTTGAGGCCGCGTGGCACAAAGTCGCGCAGCGAAAAGGCGAATGATTGATTGTATAGCGAGCGCCTGATTATCCTCTGCCGGTGCCATAAACTTGTGCGCCAGGTTGCGGAGACACTGCCGATGAGTCGTTAGAAAGTGCGGATTCGATGCGGATTAGATAACCGAGTTGAAAAATGAGCTATTTATAATTTGCAAATGAGGTGGATGCAATGAGTGAACGATTGCTGTATGACTGACGTCGCGATGTTTACAACTTTTTATGGCACTTTGTAATGCCGAGTTTTATGATTGGTGCAACTTTTCATCGCATTTTATTGACAAGCAAAAACTGTCCGGACGAAAAGTTATTCCCTTCCGCGGAATCAATTTTGAAATACCATAGAAATGGCTAAACGTTTACTATCGCTTTGACGTCAGTCAATATTTTTATTTGGTAAGCAACGAACAATCGAACTTTTTTAATTAATTTGCAGCTGCGATGTTATTGTTAACCTTATTCCACCTTCATCACATCATCGGAATGAAACGATCGATCATAAAGCAAATTTCTCAATTAAAATTTTATGACTGGATAATTAATAAGTGAAATATTTCTCCTCGGTTTTTTTGTCCGGTTCTTGCGAAACGGCGTAAAATCGATTGCAAATGTCGATTCATCATGAACAATAACTTGGAGATGCACTTTACTGATTTCATGAACACATTGTTTTGCTTACAAATAAGCACTGTGTATGCTTAGCGCGAAGCCTCTTGTCATTGCAATAAATCATCGTAAAAATGTTTCGAAGGTGGGATTCGTCATTTTTTCAAACTCGATATAAGCCGATTACAAGTCCTTCCCTCGTTCATGATTGGCCTGGCAATAAATTAACACTGAAATATTCATCGAAGCACGTGCACGAAGATGTGACTCGGTTGCGGCCCGTTTTCGCAGGAGTGTCTGCCGGGTCGTCTTACGTAGGCGGCCATCCGGAGCCCGCCGATCGACATCATAGAGCGAATGCATCATCGGATAACGCCCACTGAATTGTAACGTAATAACACTATTTCATTACTCACGTTTGCAGTTCGCGCGTCAGCTCACGCGTATTGTATCAATCACCGTGCTTGATTCGTAATTGACGGATTAAATTGCCCACAGGGGTAATAAAATTTGATCTCTGCTTAAACGAGTGTTTGCGATGATAGTGCAATCTATACAGTTACTATTGATCGTAATCACACAACATGAAGTGTATATGAATTTCAACATGTCACACTGTCTTACACTGTTTCTCGACCAAAAGTCACACGGATTCGATAATATCACACTGACTCAAATTAATTTTTAAAATTTACAAAAGGCTACTAATTAACTACTCGAAGGTCGAAAAAGGACGTATACTCATCATTATCACACAGACTGAAACCAACATAAGATTAAATAGTCACACAAACTTGTACAATCACAAAGGTGATTAACTTCCAAACAACCTCACATGTCTAGGAATCTCGATTGAATTTCATGAACTTGAAAAAGTTACTTGAAGCACAAAAAAGTCACACAGATTTAATAATATCACACTGATTCAAACTAATTTTGAAGACTTACAAAAGACTACTAATTAACTACTCGAAGTTGAAAAAAAGACGTATACTTATCATTATCACACAGACTGAAACCAACATAAGATTTAAATAGTCACACAAACTTGTTCAATCACAAAGATTCTTCATCACAACAACCTCACATATCTAGGAATCTCGAACGAATGAACTTGAACATGAACTTGAAAAAGTTACTTTAAAAAACACATGAGGAAGTCACACAAAATTGTGTGCAACTCGTATAAGTCACAAAAATGTGTGATTCATAACAAAAATAACAAAATTAGTTACTTAATTTGACGACAAACACCTAAGAACTTTGAATAAATTCAAAAAAACGCGATCATCAATCTGGAAAAGTCATTCAAATCACACGGACTCGAAAAATTAGTTATAGTAAAGACACTAAATGAATACAATGATATTTGAATGACAGCGAGCGTCGTTATTCCCATCGTAAACGACTTGTCTTCATAAAAGACTCCTGTTTTGAAATTTCAAAATCACATTCTTTTACATCACGTGGAATGAAATAAAAAATAAGCGATTTAACTTGTACAGCAATGTAAATTAATCATGTTGCACAGTATACGTCAGATCTGGTTTGTTACTTCTGCAACTCATCCTGACATTTGAATTTGCAAAGGAGAGAAAATAATTAGATGCTTTTCTGCTCTCGGTGTTAAATAGTTTCCACTCTGAAGTAGCAGGTGTCAAGTGGAAGGTGAAGGGAATTGTTTTTCTGCGAAGCGTGTACTGCCATCTAGCATTGACGCTGATCGTTATCCCAGTGACAAGATTAGATCTTGTGTAATGTTATTCAAAGACTTGTGCATCTTAAATGGTGCAATTTTCTGATCGTGGAGTGTATGAAAGTCAGCAGTAATAATACAAAAAGTCGTAAAAATGACGGAACAAGGGTGTAAACAAACTGCACTTTTGTGTTTGTCCAAATGACTCTTGCTATTTGATTTTACTCTCGGCTATCTCGCGAGAATGCAATCCGAGTTTTATTAGATTCATGTTTCATGCCCCTGCGAGGCGACATCGGGCTCTTAATACGAGAGTAGAATTTTATTACCGATTTAACTCGAATCCAACACGAGAAGTTCGCACGTTTCTTTTCCTATGAAATCAATGTAGCAAATGCTTTGTAAGAAAAAAAAATCTCTCGAAGCGTGGAAAAACGAGAATGGAACACAAGCGATTTGAGCCATTTCGATTTTTAACAAGCAGTAATTATAGGCTTTTTGTGTAGGCTTGTATTTTTTGAGCACTGTTTTGGGGGCTGTTGAATACAAAGAATATCACTGAACAATAATCAACGCTATTTCGACTTCGAGTGCTTCTTCAGAGTGTTAGAGCGTGCGCGAAAACAAGTTGCTTCGCGTGATACAATGTAATTAGAGTTTGGTTAGTTTTCAATAATTGCCTGCCGGGTTAATGCGGCCTGTCCATAGCTAGTTCGCCTGTCAGTCGATAAGTCGGCCAGTGCCTTGAAAACTAATTTGCTTACCTTCAGGATGAACGTCCGACAATGCAATATCACGTCGCATCTTGTTATCGGTTTCGGACGAAAATCGCACTGCTCGTCTCGACTCTATTCATCAGTTCTGAAATATTTCAAATTCGCTCGTAAAACATTGACATGAATGCCGCAACGTGTCCAGCAGTTCGCAATAAATACCTGCAATTTACTTAATCGGGTTAACAACAAATGATACGTTTCTTTAAGATAATCACTATCTGACATGTTTATTGATCATCCGAGAAAATAATAACATTGATAATGTCATTGTAATGTAACTCTGGATTAGGACCTTCGAGACACAAAGCCGAATCGGGTCAAAGCCTAAGTTTTTGTTTCAAAAGTTGACGACGAATCACAACTTGTTGAGCTAAAATTTTCGATGATTTTTCAAAGTCGAGGTTCGAAGTAAGGATTGGTAGGAAAACTCAATTCAAGTGAACTCTGATATCTACTCACCTTTTTTGATTTGACTTAACAAACAGAAATCAATCAGATGCAAATAACAACATGTAAACGGCGATATCTCAACAAAATAATTACAGGGTCATAAAATTGTCGAGGAAGAAGCAGTGAATCATAGTGGCGTACGTTTTAAAAGCACTGCATCATCCGAAGGATTATTCTCAGCACATAACAAAATTGCTCAAACTGCTTCACTGCAGATTTAAAGGATACAGCAGCCGCAACGACTTGTATGCTTCTTCATAGAGTCACGAAATATGGAGATAAGTAGTTTCTGCTGTAAGCCAATATCCGCACAATGCGGCGCGCTCTCGTCCTGTTGCCGAAAAATTGCGGGAGCCCTTTATTTCAGCGTTTGCGTTGTGTCGTCCCTCGGCAAATGTAAAAAGCAGGAAAATATAACGCGAGTGCTGTGTGTGCGCGCTCATACTCTCGAGGCTTCATAAATTATCGCGACGGCTCCTTTGCTGCGGAAGTTTTTCGCGCCGAAAATTTATTCGCCGGCTGTTAAGAGTTCTTTGCCACGGCAGTTCACGTGTGCTCGTGACGTATATAATCTTGTTTACAGATACAAAGTCCGACATGAATGAGTCGCTCCTGCGTCATTAAGTAGGTGAAACTAGAGAAATGACGTGTCTGCCGGAGAGTGCCTCGTAAAAGTTTACGCTGATGTCAGATGCATTTAGTTGTTCGGACGCCCTCGTCGAGGTCGCCGACACTCTTTGATACAACAATTTCACACTTTATGTATTCTGCATCTTTTTTTTCGACGTCCCTTAACAGGCTTTTCGCCTCTCCCAGAACTCTTTCAACTTGGCTTTCAAACGAGACGCTGGAATAGGAACTTTTTCAAAAGATTAACGATATCCTACATTCGCGCACGGACGCGAAACTAGATTTCTTTTTTAATCCACTTAGAGACATTTAAATTGTTGCATATCAAACTTTTCAACCGTATTTAACTTCACTGTAACTTTGGTATGTACGAGAGCATCTTAATTGCATGATGCTGGAATTATTTGAACGGATTCCTATGAAATATAAACTACGCGTAACCGAATATTACAAACAATATTTCAAATTCTTCAGCCATAACAAATGTAAGAGATAAAACAACTCAACGTTATTTGAAGCAACTAACACGAGATCAAGCGAGATCATAAAAATTCATAAGATATGAATATCAACGAAAACGAGCTGCGCAAAAATAGGAATCATTGTGTATTCTGAGAGACTCGAGAATAAGGGTGTCGTCAATTTAGTAAATCAGCACTCCATCACCAGCCATGAATTAACGGATGAAAAATAGACTGACAGATACACATTGGTCTATAATTGTACGAACATCCTTGATTATGGGTTTGTATTTTCAGGAATTTGTTAAATTCATGGATAACGAAGTTTGCATTCACTTAAATTTTGCACTAAGTAAACACGATTAACAGAATAAAACGTAACAAATTATTTCATGTGGAGAAGTGTACGTTGGAATATTCCGTGTCAAGATGGGCTGTCTCGTATAACAAGATGCAAACACTATCTTGGTTTGCAGTAAATTTGTAACTTATTGTCGGATAGCAGTGTCCCAGTTTCGAGAGTACAAAAGGGAGTGAACTATTTGGTCGTTTATTTCATTATACTTGTTCAAGTCGCACAAGTTGATTTATATGAATTAAATGCAGTTGATCTTTGTTAACGTTTATTGAACAATTGTCTCGCAAATATCTCATTCGAAATCACACTCGACAGTTTCAACGAAATCAACCCAGTCATAAATAAATGCAACAACAATTTTGTCGCGAATTTTCATTTCAACATCGCCGCTCCGTATTACGGTTTCATTCAAATTTGTTGAATGGAAATGAAGACGTCATTTCGGTTGCAGAATATATTTCCCGGCTGAATTTAGCGCGTCAAGACTTTCGGCTACTTCTCACAGAAACAGTGAATTACGTGATAGGGTAATGTACTTTCGGCGACGTGAGTCCGAAAGAAAATGGTCTTTGCACGAAGGAAAGCTTACGTCGTTATAATTAACGCGCAGTATTTCAATTACAAAGGCATTTTCACGCCACGTCGAAAGAGCGCGAAATTAAACTTATCCGTTTGCACCTTTTTTTCCCTTCGAGACATCACGCTCGAATTTAATTGAAAAGAAAATGTTGAGCAATAATTCCACTTGACGGATTAAGAATTAATGAGAAAGAAACTCGAACCGATCAAAGAACAAAAGAATTTTCCCGATTTTTTTTCTCAGTTTCTTTTATTTTAATAAACTTTTAAACATTTTTTATCAAGTACTTTATACATGAAATGTAAAATATGTAACTGTAGATGTAATTTAATTTTCGAAACATAAATTGTGATATTTGTTGAATTTGTTTTAACAAGAATAAAATTTGATTTTTGGCAGGTAGTTGGAAAGTACGCAAGTAGTATAAAAGTGAGAATAAACGTCGACTTGGATCACTTGGAATATGCAGTGGCGACTGGCGGCAGATATTGATTGCGAGCGCCGACATCTAAGATCCCAGTGATAGATCCGGCTCCTCCGTAGTCAGTGGCCCGACCTGTCGCCAACACAAAATCTCATTTATATGCAACGTATGCTTGCGCGCGTTGCGCCGTTCCTGACTGACCCGGTTTTGACGTATCGCGCCAACATCGACTCGATCAAACGTATGACCATACGTTTACTTGGAATTTTGATTTTAAACCAACGTCGTAACTCAAAACTCTTCAGAAATTTATGGACCTCGTTACAAACAATATCCTGTCCAATGAAAATTGAAAGAAATTGAAAACCAACTTTTTAATATCATATTATTATTATTATTGTTATTATTATTATTGTTATTATTATTGATATTATTATAATGTTGTTAATTTTATTTTTCAAACTTTTGTATTGTCGTCATTATCTAATGAGATCTGTTTGCACGTTTTTGGTCTTGAGTTGGCAAATCAGATGTGGTACTGAAGTGTTTTAGCATCCGGCAAAACAACACAAGTCGCATATTCAATCTGATTGACAAAAAAGTAATTACCGCTTAACGAACTGTGCATCTGCAGCATTCGGATGCACGTTCGTAGAATGAATCAATATCGATCGAGGCTTTCTAATTGGAACGCCCGACATGACAAGTTGTTCGCTCGGTTACATTCTGCCGTTGACTTTTTGCAAATGAGGGCACCATTTAAAATCTGACCAAAAGATTTAAATTCGCCAAGTGCCAATTCAGCCTAATCCAGTCAATCCCAACGTTTTCAAACTTTGAAGTCGAAAGACTTACGTGTATCAGCCATTGATATTACTATAAATTAGTCGGCTCGTAAATTTGCATAGTCGAGCTCAACTATAGACTGAATCGATGCTATCTGTAGTTCCTTCCAACTTGACTCTGTCTCGTACGTCCATTTTTCTTGTATAAAAAGCCTACGTTAAATCGCAAGACATTTATTTATGTCCAAGGTTGTGGCTTGCTCATCCAAGCTTGCTTACACTGCTGTCAAGTTCTCCCAATATAATTTCATTGATTAACAACCCGCACATCGATAACGTTGCATTAAATCCAAACCGGAGTTCACAAGCGTGCAAGAACTTGCAGAGTTTATTTTTCTGACCGCATATTTATCGAGAACTTCTCAAAAGAGAAAAAAATCATTTCAGATTTATAATACGTCGTTTCAACCAAGATCAAAATAACGAAACCAATTAAAATCATAAACTTGGGATTGCGAGAATTGGCACACATTGTGTAAGTAAACAAGAACGTCGTAAAGTGCGGTTTAAAAAAAAAGAGAAAACTGCAAGGAAGCGGAGCCAAAACATAACGCCAATGTATGTGCGAGTAACTAACCTGGCTGGTAGGAACCGCTGCCAAAATTTGTCCGGTAACTGCTTTGAAACTGCGCTTGGCCCTCGTACCTAACATCTGCGATGTATCCGTTGGAATCATCCGCGGTGTACCTTACGATCTGAGTCCTCGAGTCTGGTAGCAAAACACGATATTCGCCGCGCACCAAGTTGCCGTCGCTGGATTCCCTTTGACCGTAGTCGTTGCCACTTGGCGGATCACGAACTTCGTATTGAAAGCTGTAGGGTTGAGGCTGCGGAATGAAATCCAAACTAAATTGGTATTTGACCTATAAATAATTCTCAAATAACAGTTCGTTTTGGACTGACACTGAGAGTAACTTGAAGTTTTAATGAAGAAATTCATAGTAAAATGATCGTACGTTTTGGAACGAAGTTCTGAGTTATGATTTTTCATCAATTACTAATGCAGCACTTCGTTAAAAAGAATCTTCGAAAAACTCGGTGAAAAAATTTCGTGCAAAATTTTTCTCTTTATTGAAATTCAAATACTTGATGAGCACGTTTCGAGTTACATTATGTAAAGTCAACAAAAATTTGTAGAGCAGTTACTTGATAGGTACGTTGCGAAGTTAGCGAATCGTTACAAACACCCTTTACTTGAGAAAATTGATACCTACCTGAACTCCAATTTCAAAAAGCAATCTTGATGGAAGAAACTGAATATTCAATTCATTTATACTGTGGGTCATTTATTTACCATTTGTCTTGGCGTTTCTTTTATGAATAATCATTGTTATAACAATGCCATGTTTCGCGTATGAAAAGCACCGGTCATAAAACCTCTTTGCAAACTGCTCAAACGTCAGAGATGCGTGAGCCGTTTCTTTTTTCGTGCCAGCACAATGCGAATCAATACGAAAAAACATACTTTTTCATCCAGCTTTGCGAACTTTCAGTTGAAAGAACATTTTTTACAGAAGAATACACGACAAAAAACGAAATAACTTTAGTTTGACACTTAAAGCTTATACCATTCAGTATTTCAGACAGTTGAAAAACGAACGACTCCTTGTCTCCCTTCATCGCGAAGTCTCTTTAACCCGTTTCTGGGTCACGTAATCCCGTTCCTTTCAATTTCTTTTATTTCCCCTGAAAGATTGAATTCGCATCGGAAAGCGGATACATAAAATCCTTAACTGATGAACAAATCATCGATTAATGAAATTCGAGCTCACGAAGTGTAGAGAACTTGTTTTCTTTCTTTCTTGTTAAATTTGCGTCTGCCAATTATTTTGACAGACGAAAAGTCGTCCGTAGGCGTAGTCTGATACCAATCGATCGCTCACTCTTTTCGTTTACTACTGATAAATGTAGTACCTTTTCATTGGCGCGTCGTTCTTATATCATAGCGAGTGTAGGCGCCTTTTTTGCAATCCTCGTAGCGCAACTACGTGATAGTTTTCTTTGAAGCACTTTGAGCATTCATGGACGCGTTGCATCGCAATTGAATATTCATCGCAGAATGGCGGAGCAGTTTAACAACTTCAAACGTCATCTGGCGTGTGAATCGGACAATCTTATAACGTCGATGCACATTTAATGATAGGACAACAGTTAAAAAAAACGCAAAATCAAACGAAAAATAGACTGAAGTTTTCGGGAAGTTTCAAAGCAAACTGTTTGAACAAGTCATAAAGAAGCGCATGCATTACACGTTTTGCTAATTCGAGAATGTGCAGTGCTATCAATGGCAGCAAATAAAGTGGCCGCGCAGCGTACGTTTTGGCGCAGCAGTAGTAATTTCGTTTATAGTCAGTCAACGCGGGCTGCTTTGATTCTGTGAGCTTTTGCCGGACAACTGAAAATGAACTGCATTTGCATCTGGCGCTTGAGAAGCGAGGTCGAAATTGTGGCTTTGGTTGCTGACCTCATTGATGGGGAAATTTGACTTGTTTTTTTAGGCTTTTGTAATCAGACGAGCTTTGCGCTACTGTGACAACATTTCGGAGGCATACTCTCACAGCTCGTGATTAGTGTTCCATATTTTTTTTTCCTGAAACGATGACTAACGAGCTAGACTTGGACGTAGAAGTAAGAAGTACTTTGCAGTTGGGCGCACAATTGTAAAGCGTCGCTGGGCATAATTCATGTAAGTAATTTTTTCAATGCGGGACGAATATCGTTGAAATATGCATTGAAACACGTGGACTGTAATTGGTAAAGGATCGGACAAAAAGAGAGCTCGTGCAAAGGCAAGCTCTGTTTACTGAATGGTAACGGCATGCAACTTTTGTCCATTAATTAGAGCACATCAACTTTGCGTAAAGAATTCCGTTGTGTCTTTGACTGCGGCTAGTAATCCGCTTTCAGTTAACATCAAAATAGGGTAAAAGGCAGAGCGGGATAAAAACACACGGGGCCTTTAAGTAAGGAAATACTAAGCTCAAAGTAAGTCTTTGGCGCCGGACACAAGCCGGACCTGCTTTTAAAGAAACCGGCACTGTCGAAAATTGTTCATAATTTTCGCTTACATTTAAATAACATGATGAACAAAAGATAAATTTTTTTATAGTTAGCGTTTACGTTACAGGAAAGCATGTAACGAACTTACAGCCATTTGGAATGTAAAAATGTAAATTGAACATATCAAAAGTTAAAATTTTTACACCCGCAGAATTTAGATTGTGGTTGAATCGGGTGAATTTTAATTATCACAAGAATGTTCTTGCACGCCGCTGATAAATATGAAGAGACAGTGATTTTTCAATTATGGAGACAAAAAATTAACTACAGAGTGGAAGGAAAAAAGGTTCCGAGTACATATCCCGCTTGTGCTACATCCAATTTGCGAGACAAACAGATTTTGCCTGCGAGATACAATTCCGAAAGTTATTTAAATATGGTTAACCCTCTCACGTATGCGACGCTCGTTTTCTCCACTTCTGCGATCCGTAATTGCACAAAATTATTCGCATTATTTCGTTTGCGCGCCGAGGATTTTCAGGCGAGATCTCAAAACAAAGTTGTTATGAGCGCCTTTGACTCAATATTACTTAGATCATCGTACACCACTCGTTGACAAAGAGTTAATTGCATCCGGGACTTTGTACATAACCCGAGTAATGCCCTACCTACTTATGTCCACACAGAGTGTACGTCATAATTAAGAAAAAAGCTCTTTAAACGAATACCACTACAACCCGGTAAAACATTTATGTAGAAAAATTTCGAGCTTTTCATACTGAAATGAAGTGGAAGCTGTTGCGTTACAGCGAACGTCGTATTCATATGTTAAATTTTATATTTGTATCCAATTTTTTTCCTTTGTGTTTCATTTCACGTCTCTCATTTTGCTGTTCAATGATACACTTAAACACAATTTTTATAGTGAAAAACTCTTAAAAATTTTATTTTCATGTGACACGTGTCGCCACCTATGAAACAACTCGAACGTCGTTAAGTCGAGTTTCCATTAACCTAGTTTCTTTGAGTATGTTTTCAGCAAAAATGAAAATCTACTTCTTTCTTGTCCAACATATGGAGCCTTATGCATTTTAATTGTACGAATAAAAAGTTTGATCAAAGAAAAAACTACTTTGACGCATCCTACCATCTGTACGCAGCTCATCTCTGTTGTACATAACCTAAAAATTCCTTAAGGCGAGTTCACATGTTTATCCAAAAAGCATTTAATCGTCTTGATTAAATAATTGACTTCAGTCAATGGAACGATTTCGAGTTAATAAACACAATTGTTCCTTCCATCCTGATTACTAACCTCGTCAAAATTATTGTATCCCTGGTATTTCGAAGGTCCGGTCTGGTATGCGTAAGCTTCTGTAATGCCGCTGGCAGGATAATTCACGAGTCCCGGTGCTCCGTACAAATCTGTCGGTCTTCCTCGGAATCCTGAGCGAGATCTAGAGTCGTAGGCACCAAATCCAGCGAACCCGCCAATCGGTTCGTAACCCCGTCGACTTAAATCGTCCGCCCTGAATCCCACCTCATTTGGCCTATTGTATTGGTAGCCCTGGTTTTCGACGCTTGGAGGTAGTAATCCACCGGAAACGTGACTTGTGCATGCCAAAGCCAGCACCAAGCTTGCCAACTACAATGTACGTGGTTGAAAAGCGTTCAATTTTCAAGACAATTTTCGCAATTTTTGTTGTTTGTTTGTTCGACGTTTCATTTTGCTTTTAGTTTTTGTAACACGGGTGCATTATTTCGTCAAGATTTTCAAATTGGAAACATCGGTAACGGGTTTTGAATTTTGATTTGTACCAACCTGAAGGGGATTCATATTTGCGATTGATCGTACAGTCAATGGCGAACTGCAGCTGAAATTTGTGTTAAAAGCTTATATAACACGTCGATTCTTCGATGTGGTTCGCAACCACCGTAAATATGGGATGATACGCGTAGGAGGTTGATTTTCCCCTTCACTTGAAGACAAATTAGCTCGGTGTCCTGGCAATGAATTTTAATTAGACGTTCGCGATTCTTGTCAAGTTTCGTAATTCGGAATGTAAACACAGTTTCGTCCACTTTTATAGAAACCCTTTGTAATGTTGTCACTCGAAGAAATCTTTGAAGACAATTTTTTCCCTGCAAAACCTGTTATGCACAACCTCTCGACACAAAACGTTTCTCGATGACAAAGAATTTTCGTTCCCTGGAAAAGCAATGTTTATCAATAAAATACAATCGAATACAACACAATTTTAGAAAGGGAAGAGATGAATAGCTCAGTTGTATTCAAAAGCTTTATTTTGCCAAAAAGCATGTAGGTTTTGAAATTTTAAAAACGTTCCAAAATAAACACGGTGGATTTGCAATGGATAATAATTGATTATGAACTTAGATTTCTGAGGATCAGTGTTATTTTTGACATCTGGTTTCCTATCAAGTAACGAAGATTGTCTATTCGCGTCGACAAAAGTGACGTCATGAGTATTAATGTCGCAATTCCATTAACGTCGCGCCAAGTCAAAAATCCCCAAGGGGCCGATCGTTACCGGATATATTTTGGGTTATACTAGGTCTGAATGACATTTCGACATATATGTGGGATGCATGTGATATTATGCATGTGCAAGCAGCCGGCATGTTACGTTTACGAGCCATGCAAGTTTATGCGTCAGTAACCCTCTGTATTATACTACAAAAGCAATACTGGTTAGTGGCAAGTGTTTCGATGCCTAAATACCGACTATTGATGACTGTCTACAACAGAACAACGAGAATTCTTTCCTCGTCTCAACACAACATTGTTTATTAAAATTCATAATCAATTTTTGGTTTTCTCAATCGTTAAACGAGTTAAAAGACTAAAAATCAACGTTAGTTGAAACTCTGATCGATGACAAAAAAAAAGCAGGATTTAAACATCGCGAGTAAATATGAGATTCGAGAATTCGCAATAAACGATAAATAACATTTATTCACGTCCATCAAAGTTGAAACGAAAAATTTGTCGCGTTGTGTTGCGTGCCGTTCATACAAAAAGTGAAAAATTATTTGACAAATATTCAGAGCAGTGACGTGCGACTGACAGTTGCATGATTTAACTAGCGACTGGCATCGACTTTTTATCATCGATAATTGCATTTGTTCCATGAATATTTATCCAAGCCCGGAAATTGAACGCAATCGACTCAATCGACAAAGTCGAGCGTTCAATTTTGCAAGCAAATGTCAGTTGCAACGATCATCGCTTGCTTTGCGCTTGTTACGTGCTCGTCTTGAGAAGCTTGGGATGCAAAGCGAGGATCCATTCTCGCGCGCATAATCAGCCGAACCGATCATGTAAAACGTGAGCCTTCAGCCGCAAATGTGCTCTAATCATCTTTTAATACCGCGCTTATAGCGTTTATTCAATGATTCGCACGCTTCGGGCCCGTCAGCAAAAGCCGCGCAACAACTAATTACACCAAACACCGTTCCGTGCCCGCATACCGCTGTTTTTCGTAACAAATTTACCCCGTCTGCTGTAATTATTCAGGTAATTGCTAATGCGTGCCATCCACGTTCACTGCAACTATGCATCAAGTCTCAAGTCTTTCAGGGCTAAAAATTTAATTGCAACCGAATGTTAGGGGATTGCTCGAGTATACCTTTGATCTTACCGGCAAATAGACATCCCGAATTTTCTCAACGGCTAATTTGAATTTCAAACGGAAAAAAGCGAAACTTGAAATCACTTTTAATCACTTTGTTTTGTCCAAAAACGTTTCTTCAAGTTAAGCATCTCAAGTTACAGCAAGACGTTCGATAATGTAATCAAAGGAACTGGTCCAGCAAAAGTGCGGATACCCCAAAATCGTCAGTTTTAATTGCGCGATTCGCGTACTCGTTGTAGTACGCATAAGAAACTTTTTAATAGCGGGGAAAATGAAATTATGAATGCAGTGTTTACGTATTTAAATAAATTTACATTTTACATTTCGTTGTGGCTCCTTGCTCTCGCTTGCATTTACATCTTGCAAGAAAGACTATCTCATCTCGCCGCTCCTCTCACGCCGCCTCTCGCGGTTCAACAAATTCGTAGAATTCCTCCGAATTTGCACATTTTTCATTTCATTTTTGCCGTTAGGTTTAATCGCTCCATTGTGCCGGAAACCAACGCTGAATTAAACTGCGAATAATCTTGGCGTCATTGTGACACGCTTGATTGTACGGGTTCTCGTAGCAAACTTGCTGCTAAGTTAGATTAGAAGCCTAAATATGCTACCACCTATATTTATTGACGAACACTGTGTATCGTCACAGAACAAAGACGATTAATCTATCAATAGCTCTCCCTTGGCTTGCTCGTCTAAACCGAGGCTAATGAGGGTCTTGCAGATCATCTCCTATCAGCGTGCAGGTTCAAACAGCATAATACCATTAAACTCTGTTTACGAGCGTCTATCTAATTCCCGCACTGTCTTTCTGACAAACGCAACAAAGATGATTGCAACATTTTTCGAGTACGTTGAAACCAGAACTTTGCTCAAGAAAATTGTTCCAAAAATCAGCTAGAATTTCCGCGGAGGAGCGATTATTCGGCATCGTTTGAGCAGATGCTTCCGAATCAGGGCCCGAGATGGGTTTCGTTTGAGTTATTTGAGGAAATTTGGCTGGCTTTGGATACCTGTGGGACTTTTATTGTGAAACTGATGGTAATCGGGGAATGCGTACAAAGCAATGCTCATTTGCCATCGAGCATTTTGGTTGCCGCAGACGAAAGATTCCTCGAGAATCGGGATGAATTAATTCCGTCGAAGATAACTAATCGGATTCAAAACAGGCACTGCTGGGAACTTGCAGACGGAATGCTCGCATTCAAGGATCTAGTTCCTTTGCAGTCGGTTATATTTGATTAGTTCCCGTGATTTCTACACAAACCGCTTGTGTATTTCTACTAACAAATGACTACGCTGTACTCGTTTGGTTTTCTCCAACGATGGAATTAATATAACGAAACCACAGTCGAGTTTCTTTTTCTTGGAACGATTTTTGAAGACAAGATTTGTAAGTTGGAACAAACGAGATTTATTTTGATTCTGCGTTTGGCGAACGCATTTCAAAACGTCAATTTGTACGTACAGAGCTCGGGCGGAGCTTTTTAGCCTGCAGGATGTGACTTTGCATACCAAACAGGTATTTAAATTTGTCAGTCTATTGACACTTTCATTATCGTTTGTCAGACCAACTGACTCGGGCCGATTTTTGACCACTCCTAATAACTTATCGACGTGCGATCACAAGTTATTGTCAACCTCTGCCATTTGCATTTCGCGTGCTCGCACACCCGCCGCAATTAATCCCTGCAAAGAATCCGGTAATTGGTAATTAAATTTTGCTCCGCGAAATTTCGTCCGCCGATCGATATAATAACTGTAACGTTCGTCCGATCACGTAACTTGATGTTTGCCATCAAGCTTAGCATCCAATGCTGGTCGCAAAATTAATTAGCGCAACCCTTACGCAAACTTGTACAATCAGCAACAAATAAAAATGCAACCATCTTCTGCTAATGCTAAAGAATATCATATTTCTCTTTTTCGAAAACTTGTTTTTCCATGACCATATGGACCATCTATGGGCTCATATAGAAAATATATCGTCAAAATATCGTGTACGTGATTCTTTAGGATTTCTAATGCAAACGAAACAACTGATAAACTTGTATTTTTTTTCGAAATTTCGGTTGAACCAAACAGCACAGCAGGGTTATCGATTAGCTGCGATTGGTCTCTTGAATAATTTGCAGTCCCCTCGACTCTGGCCAATTAGTCCGATCTAACACGGATGAACTGTGGAACGCCTAATTGTAATTAGCAGAGCAGAGCTTTCAGATGTGCGGCTCGCTCGTGTACTGCACTCCAAAATTGATATTTTAAAATTTAATCGCAGCGTGTCGTAAGACGAGTTGTGATCCTTGCCCCGTTATTGAATTTGCATAGCTGACGCAACGTTTCCAAATTGAATTTCAGCCGGCGAACTTTGACGCCGTCGACTTTCAGCAGCATCATTGTACGAAACAGAAAACGAATCGCTGTTCTGAAATATAATTGCGCAAATAAAGTGCGCAAGCCATTTCCGGCCGTTTCGTGACGCTAATATGACGGATTACCACGAAAATCATTTTGTCGCCGACTGTTTTTTGTTCGCGCACTCACGCGAGAGTTTATTGTTCTGCGCTTTTCATATTTTTCTGATTAACATCGGCACACTCTCGCGTAACGATTTTCTTGACGTTTCAATTATTTCGTGCGAATGTTGGATCGCGAATTTCACGTGCTCAATTTTGTTTTCGTAAAATTTTCAATCGCGTGACTGTTTTTTATAACACAAGACACGATTAATTATCGGTGCGTTTTAATGCCATATAATCGAAACGGGTCGGCGAGAAAAAGTAAATAAATAATTGCAGTCGGTGGCGTCCAATTAAGTTTGTTATAGTTGCTCTGTTAATTGGACGAAATTTGTGTCGTGTTGACACTGGACGAATGGGGTGATAAAGAAAAGCGACTCGAAAATGTAGTGCGCAAATTGTGATCAATTTGTGTATTAATGTTGTAATTAATGCGTTCATCACCTATCTTAGTTGTCGTAATTCAAAGCCATACTGCTATTCTCATCTTAAAATATGATAATTCCTGTCACGTAATAATACTCTGTATATGAAATGGTAATCGCGCGGAGTCGCACGAAGGAGAATGTAGCGATGGTACGTGCGATCTGATTATGTAGCATGTACATACATGTATCTACCATTTTAACCTAATACCACATGAATGAGACGACCAGGCTGCATCTGGCGGCCTAATAGAGATTGAAGTACATCACGAGGCATCAAAATTTATGCGCAAAATGTTGTCGACGAGCGGAAAAAAAAATTCATCATCCATTTGAAACCAAACTCTACCGTCTTTTTCACGTAACTTATGACGTAACACGATGTGTGCCGTTGGATTACAAGCCAGTCTAATTTGAGTCGCTTTTGATCTATTGATCACTTCAAACACCTTCGAACATTACGCTGCATGATTACTATGATGTTTCATACAGGATGGATGTTTGAATCCATAGATCATTTATGCAAAATAATCATCCGACGGATCCAAACTTTGTCAAAGGGATTCTTGAGCTGGTTTCTCTATTGATTGAAAAAAATTTCCACCCAACGTTGGACGCCAATTTCAACGTGCAGCGTTCATGGAAATCGCGCAGGAAGATACAAACAATATTTTGTGCTATAAATGATGATGTGCAAACACGAGCTAGCAATGTTGATTGACAATGTTGAGTTGGGATTAAGTTTGGACGTTAGCAGTTTGCGAATAACGAAACATGAGGATAATGAAAAGAAGGAGCAAATCGTGACGGATTGGCGAGTGAAATTTTGATTTACGAGCGAATTGATGACGGTTTTGGATGCTGGTTGGAAATGTTAATTATTTGTACGTTGATCGATTGAAAAATAGTTTTGACATGAGCGATCCAGTTTATCTTTCAGTCACGCACCGAAAAGGTCGTGCCGCCAAGAGAGAATGGATGCTTCACACGCCACGAAACATAAAAGTGACGAAGATCAGCATTGCAAAACGTAGTCAGACGCAGTGCACTTTTATGTTGTATTTGAACGCACTTAGAATTATGACCTCTTAAAAATACCCAACTCTTTTCATAGCTCCAGTTAAAACCACAAAGTTCGGTGGCGGGCTGATTTGAAATTTTCATTATTTCAACTTCCATCCATCGCACAACCAGTGAACGAGTAAAAATGTTTGCGAAAAAATCGCGCGGTCCATTTTTCTATGTGAAATTTTATTTCTCGCGCTGTTGAGATTTATCTGTCCATTAATTTTCATCAGGTTTTTTTTTCATTAGAACTTACGGCCTCAAGTGGAATTGTAATTTAAATTCTAATTTTTGACCGGAATTTACATGAAAAATATTCATGATATTTCGCGTTGGCTTTTTGAAGCCGTCTAATGAAAATGAGCCATGCAAAGGACACGTAATGAAAAACCTCAATTTTTCTTAGCTGATCCTGCTCCAACATCGATTATACACTATATTCTACCGAGCCAAACTCTACGCTCGCATAATTCAATTATGCCCGCGCTCACCGAAGTGCATTAACTTTGCTTCATCTCTCGGTGCAATAACGTGCCACCTTAGGAAGTATCCGCACAGCATACTAAGACCTGTCTGATGAAAATATCAAGGATTCACTTCAACAAGACGAATCCAAGATGAGGCGCGGAAATCATGATTTGTAATGAAAACGAAACGGCTTAATACCGTTTCTTACCACGATCAACCGAAAATTCTTCCATTTGAAACGAAAAATTCAATTTTTCATACAACAAGAGTATTTTCAATCCTTCTCCAAACGGTTTGTCCTTTCAACATTTTTGTTTGGATTAACTTCAAGGGGAAAAAACCGAACCGAATGCTAATTCGTAAATTGAAGACATGAATTATTCAGCTGAATTATTTTATTATCATACAAACGAACGAGTGGCGATGTAATCAGCTTAAATGTAGGTCACGTAATAATCGCGGCGCGTGAAATAATTACTCCGCGGTACCCTGCGGTTTGACACGTGTGAAAATTAACGTCGCTGGATGTAAAAACCCCGATGGGTATCTGTGAACAACTTAGTTGTTCATTTTTTTTTCGTCGTTTCATCATCACATTTCACCAACTATTTTTCCTCGCTATAATTTGTGTACCAAACTGCAAACTGAAGAATCAACGTAGAAAAACGTTTCGACCTCACATGGGGCGCGAATTCCGACCTTATTTATTTTTGAAAATCATTATTTATGGATCTAGCTTAAACGCCATTTAAGAATGAAATTGCGATTCGATGTCGATGATTAATGAGAAAATGAGTGTACAAATGATAAAAATAATGACAGAAGGAAAAAGTTTTTGAAAGAAAAATGTGAAAACAAATGCAGCAGAAAATATGCACGTTCCGCCCACACGTCAGAGTGGTAGAAAGTTGATCGTGAAACGCGTTGCGGAACAGCGTCTTCTGTTCATCGCGTGTCTCTGATTAAAAGCTAGTGCGAGCTGACGTAAACTGAAGTTGCATCTGAAACGACCGCGCGGCACAATGGCCGCTGCGTTAAGAGGGATTTTACGTTCCCACGCAACGATCTGCAAGTATCATCCAGATACGTCTTGCGTTACGTGACTGTGACGAGGAGAAAGTGTGCGGCCCGCGCGCACATCGCGTGCTCACGAAATTCGACCTCCAGTTATGAACTATGATAACAAACGCGCGGCACGAGTGTTTGTCCTTTCAATGAACTTAGTCCAAGTTTTCCAGATTTTGTGCCTCGATTAAAAAAAAAAAACAAAAAACAAAAAAACGTTCTCCATTTCAAATTGCTTTATTTGCCACAACTTACCTTTGTTCTTTACAAGATTTGTTGGCTCGTAAAATATCGAAACAGGCGGGACAATATTGCTAACTACTCGAAGAGTCGATGAAACCAAAATTTCAAAGCGATCTAAACGTAAAACTTCTTGTCATTTTTTAGCGAAGGAAAACCGAAAAATTGAAACGTAAAGAGTAAGAGTAAAACGATTGGAAATCGATGTGAAGTGAAATGTAATATCGACCACTGAAAGGGAATGGTAAAATTTCGCGAGCGATGAAATGTTGTAATTGCGAGTGAAAAACAGAGCCTCGTCTGTTTTGTCGAGTCGTAAACAGTGTTGCACGAATTGCTCCTGGCTAATCAGCTGAAATTAAAAGATGCACGGACGGGATTTTTACTGAATCATAAACTTAATTAAACGACCTTTCTGTGAACATAATTGCACCGATAGATAAGATATTAATTATATATTCACAGTTACATCATTTTCTTTGTTATTGTGCTCGTCGAGTTTATGCTCGTTTCATCATCCCTGCAGAGAACACCGGGTTAATTTGAATCTTTTTAAAGATAAATCTCAATTGCGATTACAATTGTTCGCTGTTTTTGCGTTTACTTTTGAATCAAAGTTAAAATCCGCGCGTTTTTCAATTATTAATTGGATCACAAGTATTTCATTCAACGATAAATTGATTTGTTATGAATTTTTCATGCTCATTGCCTCGTCATTACAGATGTAACGAAAAGTTGCAGAAACCTGGCCTCGTCTTGGAAGCCATAAATGAGTACATCACATTACGATAAAAACATTTATTTGTTTCGTACAAAAATAGTTATATACATGTCTTCAACTGTTGGAATATAAAAAACGATTTTTTTCTCTCATTGTACCATGTGTATGACACAAAACGCAGTTACAATTTTCGTTACAACGTACCTACTGAATAAACATGCTCGGTAAAAAGACAATAGAAAGAGAAGAAAGAAGCTGTCGAATGTAGCTCTTAATTAGGTTTCTCTTAATTTCATTAAAAGACGGCAAAAAAGGCCGCGTAAACTTTTATTACAACTCTGAGTAATTTATTAGAAAAGGAAGACTGACATCCTCATGAAATTATTAACGGAATGAAACAGAATGAAAAACGAAAACTTCCCGAGTTTATCACAAAAGTTGATTCTTTCTTTGTTGTTTCGTTCACGTCGTTTGTAAATATTTTCCCTCTGACAATTTTTTCTTGTTTTCGAAATGAGATTTGCCCTTCATTGCCAGACTTTGCAATTATTTACAAGCTTCGGCGCTGTCGTTGAAAAACAATGGCAATTACTCGTTACGTTTCGTAATGAAAAAACATAATCAAAGAATAAAAAAAAACGAATAATTCACTCAGCTCTTTACTTTCGAGAGATAAAAAACCTTTTTATCACGATTACAGGTAGTGGTACAGTTGCGTCGTTATGTTCGCCACTCGAGCATTATAGTGCCACGGTGATATGACATCTGAATCTTACGAGACAAGCTTTAATCAAACTTTACAACTCGACGTTTGTTACGCTTGAATTAAACTTAACACCGTTCGACGTTACAACGTTACTGGTAGCCAGGCGGACCGTACACCGGCGGTGGAGCACCCGTTCCTAAAGAATTTCCCGAATTGGCAGCGTAGTTGTAATTATTGTCCGCTGCAGTTGGTCCCAACTGATAATTATAGCTGTTGCCAGGATTGTTGTAACCTTGGTTGTAACCTTGATTGTTTCCCTGGTTGTATCCCTGGTTGTATCCACCGTTATTTTGGTAATTCTGGTATCCGTTATTTCCTAAAATCAAGATTGTTTCCACCATATTAATATGAATAGATCATATGAAATGATTTATATAAACCATATATAAATTAGATACAGAGTATACATTGCTTTCTGTACGAAAATACATGGATTCATATCTGAATATAGAATATAGAACACATTATGATTTGATATAAAACCATATATGGAACAAATCCAAACAATACGAATTAGATATGGACCACATTTAGTTTCACGTGAACGAAAAGATGTTAAAATTGAAACACAGGAGTGAACAGAGACGGCCGATTTTAAATCATGGTTAAACTACAGCGTCAGCGACTGAGTTTGGTGTTTGATTGAATTACCTCTGTTGTAGCCGGAGCCGATGCTATTGCCTTGGAAATCGTAACCCGAGCCGGCATTGTTGTTATTGTATCCATTATTGTTAGTGCTGTACCGATCCGGGTAGGTGGCAACGCCTTCGTATCGCACGTCCGCGTGAAACCCGGTTCTCCAATCCGCTGTGTAAGTCACTATTTGCGTCCTACCGTCCGGAAGTTGAACCCTGTATTCACCGCGTACTGTTTCGCCGTCGCTGCTCTCGCGTCTACCAAAGTCATTTCCGGTTGCCAGATCCTTAACTGCGTAACCAAATTCGTAAGACTTGGGCTGTAAAACAAAACACCATCTTGAAAAACTGCTTTCCATACATAAAACAAACCCTACATTATTTTTGCACGACCTTACAGAATTACATCCATTCCGAAGTTGAATGACTATTGGATGAAAACAAAAGGCAAGGTTTTCTGTTTAGTTTTTTGTCGATATCAGAGAATCCATCGGATTATTTTTTGTTCGCAATTACAAACAGATCTGTGCATTGATTCAAAATTGATAGGCACGGGTTAATACTTGATCTACGTTGAGCGGCGTTTGTAGATTCATGTCTGCGGTGGAGGATGGCGCGCGAAAATGCCCGGACCTTTGGGCGCTTTTATTTGAGCCGCGGAACGCAAACCGCGAGCGGATTAAAATCAAACAGAGAAATGATAATGAAACGGAGATCTTGCTTTAACAGTATCAATTATTCATAACGGAAAAGGGCTCTGCGGCGGTCGCTGCGGCTGTACACCCACCGGTTATATTTTCGCGGATGCAAATCAATTAATTACCCAGCGCCATCTGCGTCAAGTGCATGCGACCATTTATCTTTGCTTTAAACTAGGTCGCAACAAAAATATTAATTCTCAACCGAGTTGTTTTTTGGACAAAAAAAAATTATAGGTTAATTTATCATTTGAAACTGTTGAAATAATCAAACTTGAATGGAACGCAACCAGATTAAATTGAAAAAAATTTTCTCCTATCACCTGTCGAGTGAAGAAATGAAAATTTGGCGCGTCGTAATTATGAAAGGTGGAACGGTTTGATAGAAGTTGAGTAGGAGAAAAACGGGGACTAAGGAAGGGAAAAGTGAATGATGGTTTTGTCCTCAAAGGAAATCGCTTGGACGTTCCCGTCGTGATAAAACATTGACAAACGATGACGAGCAAATAAAAAAGTCAACTGTCGCCGCAAGTTTTCAATCGCCTTCAGACGGCTGAGTCGATTTGACGTCTTTGTCCGACTGGAAGGCGCGCATTATTCGCCCCTTGCCAATTCACTTGGCAGAGCCTTTTTGACCATTCATTACAACTCACCCGTAGCTGCGAATAATTTGCACAGCTTTCACGAAAGTTCGATCGATTCTGCTCGCAGATTCGATTTCCGCGGGGGGGGGGGGGGTGACCAAACTTTGTTCGCTAATCTGTTTGAACCAACTGCAACCTACTTTAAAATACTCAACTGGCGATTGATTTCCGTTCATTTTAACGGAGTGCTTTTCATATCCAACATAATTTTTTTCCTCTTTTTTCAAACAACCAATACTTGTTTGTGCTTTTTTCCTTCGTTTTTGTTTGTTTTTTTTTGGAAGAGCGTTTTTGCCAAAAAAAAAAACGTTCAGATTAGGACTGTTCGATGTTTAGCTTGATTGAATGAGCTGGCTTTTATGTGAACGAGGATTTCAACAAATCAAATACATTTTCTGCTTTGAAACGCGAGAGCCAGTGTACTCTGAAACATTTCCTCAGGTGCAATAAAATGTGCCACGAAATTGCTGCACCGACGCCAAAGGAAGGCATAAAAGACGTTGGCTCTGTAGCTCGCGCCAGATTGATGTGTTTGAGGGACATAAAAAAGATTTCTTAGTGTTCAACACGGCCATTCTTAACGAATAATTAAATCCAGTGAACAATTATTCATTAACATATTTTTCATCAAAAAAACACAGAAAACAATTCAATAATAACCTTAAAATCTAAATGGTACTCCAAAAATGGGTTAAATGGAGTACAAAATAAAATGCGAGTTTGTTTGTACGACGAATTTCATGGTTGGGATGCACATTTATTGACGTAATATGTCACGCGCTCTTACCGCAGATGGATTTTCTTGTCTAATAACAAGCTGTAGCTGCGAAATTCGATTACGACAGCCGTGAGCGTCACGACGAATCTTCATATCGGAACAAAACGGCTAATCGTTTCAGGCATCCAAATGTGTACATTATGCAAGAATGCGCTCTCGTTCATGCTACGCGTGGTACAGATAAAACGCCAGACGATGCTTTTCTTTCGCCTCGTTAGAAATCATGCGACAGCTCGCTGTATTAAGAATTTCATCCAACGTGAATTCGTAAAACCGAATCGTCTTTAATCATTTCACCAAATTACTCACTTTTGTTACTTCGAAAAATTCAATTGCCACTCTCCAAAATTATAAATCAAATGTTATTATTTTACTTGAATTTTTCAAAATTATTTAGTTTAATTTTGTTTTAGTTTTTTTTTCGTATGATTGCTTCAAGTAACTGATTTTAAATTGAAAATAAATTCGCTGCGATATTACAAGCTTCGAATGGACCATTAAGAATACGAATTGGAACGAAAACTTTAAGGGCGAGTGATGAAAATGAAATAACATTAATTTGAAAAAAAAAACAATACCTTGGTTCTGGCCGGGCTTTGTCCGGTGCCCGCGCACAACTTATCACGCAACCAACCAAGATGTAATTACGCGACCTCTTCTTTTCGTCTCCCCTTTGCTGCTTCGTTATGGAATGGCCTTGTAATTCGGTTATATGTTTAATTAACGCCAAGCTCTAGCAATTTAATCTCAAGAATCCGAAGTACAGGCACGCGTTTTCTCAAAGCGCATACAAACCTTTGACGTGAGAAGTTTATAAAAAAACATCACAAAATGAAAAAAAAAAACGAGATTTCGCATCTCAATCAAACACAACTCGAATACAAAACTTTTCAGACCAGTTTCTTTTTAGATTTTTTTAACAGACAAAACATGAGTTCCCATCAGCACTGCAATTTAATTCGGACACGTTTGTTCATGAAAAGTGCAAAAAAAAAAAAAAATAAAAACGAAAATCCGTATGATGGTTCAAAATTGGATTGATTCGTCGAAATCACTGGTTTTTTATGTAACAATTTTATCATACAAAACGTGAATGTATTTATATAATTATAAAAATGGAATTTGCACACCGTTCAGAAATTACGATACAAAAATAAAAACTACATATGAATTTATAAATAGAACGTTATTTGAGTGTTTTTTATATGCCTTATTGAATAAATATTACCTCGAAATTTAGAGTGAAAGTAAATGTTCAAAAAACAAGTTTGAATTCCCGGGAAAATGAAAAAACAAATTTGTTTGCAATTCATCTGCCATTTTGAATTGCAATACATCAAATTCGATTAATTAAGCAAATTTGTCAATCAACGATCATTTTTCAACATGAATTTACAGGATTTCCTCGACAATATCTAGAGAAGAGATTCAATAAAAATAAAAGTGTAACGCGAACATGAATAAACACATTGTAAGTTTGCATTTCAGAGTATTCTATCACGATATCAAATCGTAGTTGCAACGATTTGAAACTGGTGGCAGATGTGATTCGCATCATCGTTCAGAGGTACAGATAAAGTCCGTCGAATCGATTCTTGGAACGCGCGAAGCGCCGGCTGGGAGAAAGTGTCTCGTGAAAACTTTATTACAGCGTAATCTTCGACTCTGAACGACGTCAGACACGGCGCTCGCAGTGCATTACACCGATGTTTACATGCGCTCTTTACGACCGGACCGAACAAAGAGCCAGCCCTGCGCCGGCTCTCGACTATAAACAAATTGTTCGTGATGTAACTCGTCCGCGCGAGACGTTTCTGTCGGGGTCCTGCTTTTTGCATGCGACCAATTGTGTGCCACCGGGAAATCACGTTTCCCCGGCGATTTAATTAGAGCACAAGTCGCGCTGGTACTTGACATTCGCTGCACGACGCCACACGGATTGTTTTCAGCTGGTTTATGGATATTGCTTAGCTCCATGGCTGAGAAATTTTCTTCGAAAGGAAGCACTACATTTGTTACCTCCTTTTTGTATCGATCCCTTTTTGTGTAACAACAATTGTCAAACATTATTCGTAACTGTTACGAACAAATTTTTCAAATCATAAATATTATTGAATTTTGAAAACTTCGATGATGTTTGTTGAAAACTCTTCAACATGTTTGTTATAAATTCACAAACAACATTTCAGAATGACGTTTCCTGTTGTAATTTCACTACTATTGTTGTTGAATCAAATTTAAAAAAAATATCAATATTTCCTAGCGTTCTTTTGTGTTTCCCAGCCGATGCCACTGGTCGGACGAATAAATAATTTGTTTATCATTTTTACGTCGGTGCCATTGAGCAACGTTAATTAAGTGGACTGTTCCGGGGAAGAACGAAAATTGCAGCTAATTATCATCTTTGAGAGAATGATTTTATGGGATGCTTTCTTTTGTTTTGTAACTTCGCTGCTCAAAGGGCACCTAGTAGTATTTTTTTATTATTTTTCATGTTTTTTTTTTCGTCTGCAGTCTGCAGCAGCGAATTATCAGTGTCAGGTGATATTTAATAAATTAAAAGAAGTTGTAATTACTCCAGCATCACCGAATTAGCTAAATTATATCCTTGCACAATGATACTTGTTATAGGAGACGCTAATAGCTCGCGCATAACAACGCTTTGTCTTCATTTTGTGATCGCAAATAAAAGTGCTCGGTTAACAATTATTGTTATTATTCCTAATACTTTTTTGCAAAGTGGTTTCAGTTGATTATTATTTTCATTCTTATGATCGAAGTTATTATTTTGGTTTCGTTATCTCGGCAAAATTCAATCGGATGGAATTTTTTTTGCAATAATTGCAGTCTTGCGTAACCGGTTCGACCTGAATTATTTTAGAAATATCGTTCAAAAGATGTGACGGGAATCAAAATTCATGGATCATATTTTGATTGCACAGTTTTATGAAATTGCAAAATTTTCCAGATGTCAAAGAGTGACTAATGGAAAAATGCAAAACATACGATACTTTGATCCTCTAATTCATGTTTATTTTCGAAAAATGATTTGATATTCTGGAACTAAATCAGATTAACAGATGTCATCAAATGAACAACACTTTTAATCAACCGATCACACTAATAAATTTGAATCGATTTACCTGATTATCAACGTAATCCTGATTTTCGTCATGGCCATTTTCCAAAGGGGGGCCGTAATTATTCGTTACAGCGCCGAAATTTCCATTATTATTGCTGCCGGCGTAATTACCAGGTACACCGTACTGGTTATTTAAAGGTGGCTCACAAAGTATCCTTCCCACCGTAAACACCAGCAACAGAGCAACCTATTAGAAATGCATACAATTGTTCAAAAACACTTTGCCAAACTTGTACAAATTCATTACAGACATGACAAAATTTTTTAACAAACTCAAATAATTAATCATTTCTCACTCTATTGTCACACCACTATTCCGTTTATTTCAATTTCACCTCAAAAATCACATCAATTTTTGATGCATCCTTCCAAAATTCCTCATTTCTGCCGATCAAAAAAAAAACAAGAAAGAAAGTCGTCCCAGACCCATCACAAACTTTTTAGCAATTCAAAAAATTAGTCGATCATCGACATGACAAAATCAACTTTTAATGAAGTTTCAAAGACTTTATCTCAGACACAAATAAGTAACTTGATTAATTAATCGAGCTTTTTTTCCCTTTACTTCAATATCACTTCAAAAATGAAATCAACTTTTAATGTATTTCCTACAGAATTCAAATTAGTCATGAGAAAATAGAAACTAAAAAAGTGTCCAGATAATCGTCCATCAAAGATTTAAGGATTTTCACTCACGATCGAGAATTCGCAAGACTTAGTTCCGTCATGCGACGTTCAACGAGATGATTACAAGCGAGATGGCATCTGAGAGGATGTTGACAGAGAAGAACGCACGTATAATGCGATGTGAGGGACAATTTTTTCAACGAGCGAACGGTAACAATAAAGTAAAACTGCCGAAATGGGTGACTTTCGAATGCAAACAGACATAACGAGACGACGCGTGGCTAATGGAAGAGCAAATACGGTCGTCGTTACGAGCAGTCGTCCGTCAAATAATAGGCCGTAGTTGTAATGGGACCCAGAGAACTTCGAGACAGAGAGTACTCTGTAGGCGCTCGTGCATTAATGCTGTTTGGTAAATCAAGATTTAATCATTGTAATTATCCGTGACCATCGGATGTAGTTACGCTGAATTAGCTAAACCTTGACGGTTACGCACTGTGGCAGACACTTTTTCCTTTCGGGGTTCAGCATCATTGATTTTATGCCAACTTTTTTCCACCTTAAATCTTTTCTTTTTAAGTTTATCTGTTTCAAGTGGCAGCCGGTTAATAAATGAATGTTTTTTTTTGATTTATAAAGCTTTTTCTCGAACCTTTATGCAAAATTCAATTAGTTCTTTTGAAGGAACAATAGAAATTGAATAGAATGTTGTTGACTCACAAGGATGATTTGAGGCGCTGACGGTTCTAATTTGATTTATAAATGATACTCACCCCGAGCGGAGAAACAGTTTGGTTTGTCGGAGAAAAGCACATGAAAAAGCCATTTGCTAGGAACAACAGCGTAACGAAATTACAAGAAAACTTGAATCAAACGAACGATCATGATAAACTCGTTACGTCGAATGAATTGAGCAAATAAGAAACCTCGAAATACATCCGTCTCGTCGTTGGGTTATTTACAAACAAGAAATACGTATCCCTTGAATAAATGGTTGGCGTCTTCATCTGAACCAACATTCCCGTTCCACTGCACCGATAAATTCAAGTTACACTTTTTATTGTCACAGAAAAACAAAACAAAGTTAATAAATTGCACTACTAGAACAAAGGCACCGTGTTTTTTTGTCGGTTTTTAACGATTTTGTCATTTCACTTGTGTTGTGTCTTAAGGTGATTTTGAATAAGTTGTTTACCTGTCGCGAAACCGTATCCATAATGGAGTGACGCATCGTCACTAGTAGAAATGAGCTGAAATGTAGCCAGAGCGGAAAGGCTCGCGCACTTATATAGTTTGTTTGCTCGAATGCGAGGAAACACGGGGTAGGAAGGATATTAAGACAGAATGTGCCGCAACGTTTGCATTGCGACGGGGGGGAATCGCGATTCACACAGACGCGCGTCATGCGGAAAGCGCGCGCGTTTTATATTCGCTATTGTTAAAGATTTTGGAGAACGGGTGACGAGCTCGGATGATGCCCGCGGAGAAAGCCGCCGATTACTTCACCGCGTGGGATAATGCGCCGGAGTGTTTCCATCGAAGAACTAATTAGGTAATTGAGCCTTAATTAGAGTACGCGTGAACCTTTAACCCGACCAGTCCGCGATTTATGTTCAACGTAAACGGCTTCTTGGGACCACTTTGTCATCTGATATTTTGTAATTGAACATTTTTTTTCTATTTTACTTCAATATTTACCGCAAAGTCACTGAAAACTATTGTAGTGCACACTGTTTAAAATAGTGGCAGTATTTTTGGGGTACAAAAAGAATCGCTCTAGTTGCAGTACGTTTGCGGTCAGCTGAATGAAATTTTACCGCAAAAAGTGCCAATTGACTTCGAACTTACCGCAGTTTGAGTATTATACGGTAGGCACCTCGTAAAACACAAAAAATTCTCGGATGCGGTACTTCTGCAATGGAATTGCGGTATGAGTGCGGTAATTTCACGTTCAGCTGGATCACGCTACGACTGAACGGTGATATTTTAAAAACAACACTTGAATTATAATGTTATAGAAGATTGTATAACTGGTTTGAAAAAATTCTACGTTACTAAATTCATTGTAAGAGAGGCTAAAGTTCAAGAGATCTTGAGGTCTTATCTCATTTTTTTCTACTTGACTCCAAATATGTTGATTCTCACATGCTGCTGCTATTTTTGCCAAAAAGTAGAAAAAGTACTTTCAAACCATCAAGAAAGTAAAAATATTTGCCTATACAGTTCTGTTCAAAGGAGAGCGTTATTCGCATACAAGTACATTATTTGCAACAAAGACAATATTTGGGACCACAAAGGTTGAGTGCCATTCAAATTCGACTTTGTCTTTCATGACACAACTGCTCTTCATTAAACATCTAAATAGGCTATTAGCAACTCCGCACAGAGTAGCATTGAAGCTCATTAGCTTATTTCGCGAGCGCTGACGGGGCGAATATTGTTGGCAAAGAAAAAAAAGAATGCCAAAAAAATAGGCAAAAAGCGAGTCGCGCCTTTCTCGCGGGAATGCTGATGCGATTTTGGTTTATTCCTGCTGGATGCTATAGTTACGCGTACACGATGTTGAGCAACTAGGAGTCACGTATTACACGTACGTATGCGCGCATCTGTATACGTGTCACGTCGCGCAAGAATATTGGAAGAGAGCATTATGCGACAGCGAAACGAATTTATTGTTGGTCCCAGCCGAAAATTTTGCAAAAGATATGCGACGGTTTCAAAAATTGAAACAATTGAATTTCATCTGAACGTTGTTTCGGTTTTTTGTTCTTTCAATGATTGTTGACTTTGACGAAATCAGTGACGACGATGTGACGCTGCTCAGTGATGCAAATCATCGCTTGAAAACATTTCGTTCTATTGCGCAACGAAAAAAATTTTTGACAATTAATTACTGGGTGCCACTTGCGATTAGATGTTAACAATTAATTACACTCTACATCTTTAATTGCTTGCGTTCAAGTTTCAGTACCAAGTGTAATTGCACACTGTTTTCGATGATTTGTGAGAATCAGAAGAAGACGAGCGGTTGTGTCACAATTGAAAGGGGTTTCAACAGCCTGAATTCATGTTTAAGAATTTGTTCAACACAAGTAGTCTAATTTCAGCTCTTAATTGAAACAGTTTTTACATTCGTATTAATTTGAAAATACTCACATTTCTCGAGCGGGAAAAAAAATTTTCCGAGGAATTTTAATAGCGTATTTGTCTTACATTTGAATTTCGATGTGAGAAATTTGTTCTCACACATTTACTGTGGAATTTAAATATTTTTATATTCACCGATGTTCTTCCTGCTGTGAGATAAAGATTTTCCAAAACGAAGTTGCGTTCAACGTCGAATGTGTGTCATTGTGTAAGTAGAGCATAATTTAAGAGCCGAATTTTATGCAAGTAAGATGTTATCAGTGAGAGATCGTGGGTTTGGTTTAGGGCTACAGACTGCGGGAGTGTTAAGTAATTTGCTAACGTTATTTTAATTTGGTGCGATGGTTTTATCAGTCGGCCGCACTGTTACGTATTGAATTGTTACAGCAACCCCAATTAATTGTGGGACTAATTTTGTAAATGTATACAACACGCTTACAAATTAAAATTAATCAAATTACACCGTTTCTTTATCTTCACTGGTAAACACAGTTAATGCTACTGTTTACAAGTGTTTCATTTACAATCATTTTCTCGTTAAGATTGAGGAAAAAAAGTTTTAGTATCTTTAATTTCCTTCTTCATATAACTAAAAAAATTGATACGTAATTTTATATCTCTCGAGCAAATTAAATTGTCATTATCTAATTTTAACAAGACCAGATGTTAAACTCCACTTAAATAGATTACTTGAATGAATTATGGCAAAATAGACATTAGAATTCAGATTAATAATGCACTTGCATAAGCGAATCTTCTATGCATTATATTTGATCCCATTGAAAAGCGATCGTGCGGGATCGCTTGAGTGGTGAAAATCACGAATTTTAATTTGTATGATTTCCGTAACGTCATTACATAATTCACGTACTTGATTGTGACGCGGTTTCATTGATCAACCAATCATACATTCTATTCATCAAAATTACACATTCTGATTTGCAGAATTAAAGAAAATGATACATAACTTGAGCGGAGAAAAAAATCAACATTCTCCGACTTGGGAGACACCGTAATTTAAAGTCTTTGATATTGATTGTATCCCCGACTGATACGAGCTGACGGATTGAATGTGAACGTGATTATTGAATTTCTTAAATCATAACTTTAAAGTGGCATAATTATCACAATCGTGCAAACTTACACCCGACTATCAACGAGCAGTATCAACTGCAATTGTGTTTTTCAACTTCTGACCCTTTGACTCTAATTTGAGGTTGTTAGAATGAATGAATTACACAGCAAAAAAAAATCCTTCAAGAAATTATAATAATTTTGTTATGTTGAATGAAGCCGTTAGTAGGATCTCATTTATATTTCAAAATGAGTTCTCAAACACGTTTCGATACTTTGAAAGTAACCTCACGATGTTTCAAGACGGGAAAAAATGTTAAAACCGAAACGGGTGCAAAGTCATCTCGATCCCTCTCGATATTAGTGCCGGGCAACGCATTTGGAAAAGCCTTAGCTAAGCCGGTCACGAAGCGAACTCTTTGACGTGGGTAATGCAATGTAACTTTGGTCCTTAACAAGTTAAGAAGTGTACCACTCGGGTTGCACAATTTCACAAGAAAACATTTACTTAAAGTTGAGGTTTCTCGCGTTTCTGTTATGAACGCCTGCAGATCATCTGAGCTGGCGTGATGCTTTAAAGAAGAAACGAGTGTAAATCATGATCGAATTTAATATGTAGTAAGGCATTACAAAACGCTCCGAGAGATTGTCTGTTTGACACTGCAATCTCAAAACACTTCACTTCAACTTTCAGCATTCTTACATTAAAAATTTCGCACGCAATTTTCTGTCGGTTGCTAAATAGATGCTGCGAACGAATACTCTTCTTTTCATTTTTAAAACCATCTTTTCGATATTTTCAGACTCATTTTGGCGTATTTAATGTCACTTACGGTGCAATAAATTTGAGAATCTTCAACATATTAGAGATTCAAAACATAATAAGACTGTGTAAGAATTGAATAATTCATTACATTCCAGTTATTTTCAAACTTTTTTTATTACATTTATCGTAAGGTACAAGTAGATTCGTTCATAGGAACATCGAAGCAGCTTTTTGTCCGTTTCAGATAATGTGCTATTTACATAATTTAACAAAGCCTCCTTCAAAAAAGAGACATTAAGTCGAAACTTTGAAAGTAAATCGAGCGGATATATTATCAATTACAAGTACGCAAAAAAGAAAAATGTACAATTTTCTTTAGCTTAATCCCGGAACCAATATTTGTAATTACGCTACCTTCAAAACGTCGCGCAATTTAGCTCATTACATATATTCAGCCATTCGGACTCGCTAAAAAACACTAGATTCCTTCTCACGGTCTCGATTACGCAAATACTTAGCGTCACATCGTTCGCTCGATGCTCCGCGCCTAAGAATCAGACGAGGTAGATAAGATTTTTATTCACTGCGACGCTGCCAGAAAAGCTTTCGCATTGATTAGGTGCGAATTTTCACGAGCGAAATTCTAAGCTTAACAGATGGCCGTCTGTCCTAAAACGAAACAAAGAACGGAGGACTGTTTTTAGCTTGATTGAAATGTGTTAAATTACTCTCTCTCTCTATTATTACGCGACTGATAAATAAGTTAAGAAACGTCTGTAGAACAAAACTAGCCTCAAATTATTCAACCTGACCTAAAATTTGTCCATAGTCATTCTAAATTGTATCGCATTTAAAATTATCACTAATTAATATTCTTTAATCGTTGAGTCAAGTATCATCACGGTGAATTTTTGTTCTTTTGGTATAAATTTAGTTTTCATATGGCGCGAAGGATTCTTCTGTTTTTGTGTCCTCAGGCTGCGTTTCAGATATCTCGTCTTCAGATTGTCTTTTTAAATGTCCAAGATCATGTTCGAACTTAAGCATCTCCTTTTCCTGGTGTCGTTTTTGTAATTCTTTTTTGTACGACACGCTTGCGTAATATCCTTTAGTGTCCGCGTGGTAGTTGACATTCTGCACTCTTCCGTCCGGCAGCAATACATGGTAACGGCCATCGGTGAGTTCGCCATCTCGCTCTTCCTCATGCCCAAAATCGTTGCCAGAGGCGTGATCGTTCACGTGGTATCCAAACTTGTACTTCCCTCCATACCGCGTCTGAAATTAGAACAAAACGTCTATTAGTAAAGACAACCACTGGCTATTTCTAACACCTATTGCAGTCATTTCAATAAAATTCAACTTCACCGCTGAACAATTCAATAACTACTCACGTTTCCAGTTGACATGTAAGCAGGCAGACCATAGTAGTTTACAGGCATGGTGATTTCATAGGTAGGTTTGTCAATCGCGTCAAAGTCGCTGTGTGAGTTGCTCGCTTCATTGGAAACAATTCTGTAATTAGAGGCTGCTTCGTAATTTGGCTTGGCAGATGGCGTCACTGCTCCAGTCTGTACGTCGGTCTCCAAAAACTCAAAAGTAGGTTCTGTGACGGGAATAACCGATTCTGTAAAAAAATTATGGGTTGATCATCACACCATAACTTATACCTCTGCGAAAAATGCAGCTACAAAATTTTATCTCCTGGAGCACTAAGGCAATTGATAAATAAGTAAGCCTACTTAGGTTAAAACGTGCGGCGCCAACATACCGTGATAATTAGCGTGATTGATTGGCCCTTTTGGCTGTTTCTTGAAGCTCTGCGAGGAAAAGCTTGGGCGACTCTGGTACATTAGCGTAAGTGGCAGCGGTTTTTCATCGGTCATCGTAAGTGGAACCTTGAAAGTAACGTCAGATGGTCCGAACGAAATGGGAACGGGATTTCCATAGATCACTTTAGGGGGCAGCACTGCTACGTGGGATGGTGGCACTCGCTTAAAAAATGGCTTCTCCTTCGTTTCAACCAGTTTGTCCTCATACGATGTTATAATTGGCGATTTCCTATAAGTATTGTCTGGAACATTGTACACTGAAAGAATACACGCAAAGTGAATAGAAACGAAAGGGAAAAAAAGTATCTGGCAGGTTTGAAAGTAAACCTACCATTTTTTTCAACGTATTCCATGTGTGAGGATGGCGCAAAATTTTGAACAGCTGGCCCATAATTGATAGGGGCTTGGGTGGACGGTGGTCCATATTTGATAGGAGCTGACGTAGTTGGTGCATATCTTTGAGGCTGGCCATATTTGTTGGCTGGCGGGCCATAAGTTTTAGCTGGAGGTCCATACTTAGTTGGCCTAGTGTAAGTTCGCTTGGGAGGTCCATATCTTGATCCATGACCCCTTCTTGGTCTAGCACCTTTAGATTTAGGACTCGAGCGACGTTTCATTGTTTTTCCGTACGTTCCAAGTTCTAAACCTCTTGCTGATCTCGAGGAACCTTCAGCTTCATCACCATCATTCTCCTCCTCAACCTCTTGATCACTTTCAGTGGTTTGCGGATCGTCCGATTCATCGTCTTCCGGTAACGGCGTCACAATTGCTTTGCTTTGTTTGCTCTTGTCACTAAGACTCTCGGTTGTTGGTGAAACCACCTCTTGTGAGAGGGGATCGTTAGTCGACTGCTGATTAGAATCCGAACTCGTCGGCTGCGCCATTAGTCCTTGGCTCAAGACCGAGACGAACAACACCATCAGCTGAAATCGAACCACTGATTGTTAAATTACGGCTTCGATCTGGGATTAGAGTCATGTTTCGCAACGTTTTTTGCGGTTATTGATCGAGATAGTTCTGAAATCCTTGAAGCTATTCGAGAGCAACGAAAAATGAGCGGAATGTCAAGTGATCGGATCCTATTCAGCGAGGCGATAATCGGTTCATAATTGAAGCAGAAAACGCTTTTATATAGGAAATGCGCGCAACTTGACGGCCCATTAGTACAACCCTGTTAAACAGCTAGGTTATAAAAAATTCAATCTCGCTGTGACTTCGGTGAAGGGTTTGGCGTGTCTTTTCTAAATTAAGCTCATTATAAAGGACTGTGATCGAAGTTCAGATTTTCGGACTGGTGTGCCTACGACAAGCTCTAAATTCCGTAGGTTTGCAGACAGTTTATCGGCGTACTTAATTAACGACAAGATAATTTTACAGAGAAGTGGATTTGAATTTTGAGCTGAGCAACTAAAAGTTCTGTATGAGCAGTTCTGTGTTCAAGTCTACGTTCGATCTTATCGAATTCGGAAAAAATAAAATATTTTAATCACTTCTCAAATTAGTGTTTTGTTCAAAATTTCAAAAGTAACTAATTTTGACATTGTATATATAATTGAACCAGTCGATATGGATTGCAGAAAGGCCTTAATTTATGCAATACCTCAGAAAAGGAAGCGTAAGATATTGCCTGTGTTCAGGGGCATCGTTTCAAGTCGCTCGATAACCAGAGTCGGATTCCAATTAGAATTTTGTTATTTATGAAACGTAGACGATAAAGTTTCGCAAGGTAATTACAGAAAGAATAAAAAGATGAAATTTTAACTTTAACGTAGTTTGATGATTTTTGAAACCAGATGAAATAAAGCTGAGGAACTTTGCAAACGATTTTGCGTAGAACTGCGATCGTTACATTCCGTCTGAAGATATACAAGCTGGGGCGTCAAGTTTCATGCGTTGCGAGCAAGCAAGATATTTCGCACTAGCAAATTATTCGACAGGTGATTCCTCTATCTATTTCAACTAAGAGTTTTATATCTGCCTTCAATATGATTCGCCGTAAAACGAGTTTGCGGAACTTTAATAACCGAAAACTTCATCAGTCAATAAATTTTGTCGACGGTCGCGCGCGCCACAGTGCCGACTTCGCCCTTTTTCCTCGCCATTCCTCAACCAACCGCACTTGGTCCGTCAAAAAAAGTTTTATTGAAGAATTTCACTTATCAAAAGTTGAACGAAGAAATAATTTAGGTTTTCTGTTTGATAACTTTCCTGCATATCAAGGGAATAAAAAACTACCTAAACATTTTTCCGTTTATCGTTTTAGTCGGACGAATAATCAAATCTAACCGAAAATTAGAAGTAATAACATAAATTTCAAAACAATTAAACTCTCGCTACTTACAAAAACACACTTCATCTTGGAATCCGATAAGAACTGGCGAAGTATAAAAATCAAGAACCGAATGACCACTTGGACACTGATCCACCAAACCCAAACTCGCAACTGATTGGAATTACTGAAAAGTCGAATGTTTTATCCAAAATGAAGCTGCCAATGAAATTTTGTCATCGGCTCTCACTTTCATTCAGTCCCTCCCGAAAAACCGGACGCATCTTTGGCTTTCACGATGCGCAAGGACTGTTTACACTTGCCTTTAATGAAACTATAATGGGCCACTCTCACCCGACCAAAAACTTGACTCATCTTCGATGTAATCGAAAGTAATTTTGTATTAGACCTCATTTACAAGTTTGAGAATAGCGCGGCGAATTAGAAATTCCAATTTCTTTGAGAAAAGACATCTTTCAAGAAATAAAAAAAGCAATTAATTATTTTGTTTGTTCCTTCTATTGAAATTTCAAGTTGTTTTTTACCCATTTTAACTAACGTTCGATTATGAAATTCAAAACAGAACTTTTTAAAATTTAACAAAAAGAAAAAAATACGAACCTTTCTCATAATTCGAGGAACATTCATAGTGATACAAATAATGATAATATACTTTTGATATACTTATAATTGTAACATGTATAATTTCATGATAAAAGACATTTACTGTAATCTTTGTTATTATCAACGAGTTTGTTTTCGGGAATGTCTTAAGAGTCGAACAAATATGAAACGAATCTTATATTAAATCAAAAAGTTAAGCAAAGGAAGTTTTGTTTAAGTCCAAACTTTTCTTTTGCCCTCGTAGAGGGTCCAGAAGAGGAGGTTTCCTGGAAGATGGTTTGTCTAATTTCGTCTCGCGCGTTTACACCGCAGTCGAAAACCTAAGAAGGGAACAACGATTCATTAATATTTATGTCCCAGCTGCTTATTCTGTTTGCGTTGCTAATACAGCTGAAATTGTAAGGGTGTTGGTTGTAATATGCACTGATATTTATTCACGTCTCGGTTTGTGTTTTATCATTCTGATTTATTTGCACCATTACATTTTCGGTTTGTAATTAACAAACAACAACAACAACTGCAATTTCGATATGCAATTTTCGTTTTGTTTGTCCAAAATTTTTGCTTTAAAATGTCAAAATTACAATTTTACTACGCAAACCGTATCAAAAAAGGAGAATTTAATTTGAGTTTTTAAGTTATGCGAGCTAAGTGGATTATAGGGGGCACTGATAACTGCAGAAATAATATGTAAAATCTGAAATACCGTAGCGGCTCGTTTTGAAAATCAAAACACCCAAACTCGTGCCATTGTTTCTGGCATTAAGCGCTCGTAGTCACGGTCGAAGAATAACATTTACATAATATTATCCAAATGAGCCTAATTTTGTTTGCTCTCATCGTTATTAACGTCGATTGGATATTATTTCTCCCTCGAAAAAATATTACCAGATCAAAAAACGCCGCTACCGAAAAGTAACGTTTTTCATCAAGCGTTTGTACAGTGACATAAAAGGATTATGTACGGGCGAGCTTCCGGTTTTGTTTGTCAGCCAACTGCAAGCTGATCCAAATAAACAGTTTACTTTCGGCCGAATAATTTTGCAATTGCGGCATTCGAACACAAAACTCGCATGAAAAATTGATAAAATTTTTCGTTCGTTTGGATAGTGGAAACATTTGTGTCGAACGATAAACCAATTTTCGGCGAACCAAATGTAACAGTTGACGACCGAGTAATTTCTCCAAAGAGTGTGCTTCTACGTCGCATTGTGCTGATATAAATAATTTGAACGGAAATTCTATGCTGACAGAATTGCTATAAATTGTTGAATCGCTGAATTGTTCATCAAATAATAAGTCTATTATGATAATCAAAATAGTACTTTCCAACGCTCTGCGTACAATATTCAAATTTCTTGTTACAGTAAGCAAAAATCAATTATTTATTCGGATGTATAATCCGGTTTTTTCATCTCTAAAAAACCTGAAACATTGATTTCCATAAAAAAAGTACATTTTCAATCGTGTTTAAAAGCACTCTATTAAACCAAATTCCTAATCAAAATAAATAATGACTTTTATAAATGAACATCTTATAACTTTTAAACAAACAAAACTTTTGTCAAACAAAACAATTGTCGTTACTTGTAAAAATGGATTCACAATTTGCAAATGACGATCAAACGGTTTTTCCTTCGATTGTCTTCGACCTTTGAGGGTCGAACTGAGACTACGTGATTGATGAGAAATGAAGGAAGAAAAAAAAATTAATTTTTGTGAAGGCGGACTTCTCAGGAATTACTTTATTACTCGCAGCGTAACGACGTCGAATCGATAAGCGATTACGATAATCCCGGGTCGACTTGCTTTCAACAGTTTTTCGTCTACCGATCGCACGAATCGCATCATTTGAGATATTAAGACCGGATATTCTCACTTCGATATATTAAATTTGACGTATCCGGATTGATTGGCCAAATCGTGAAGAATAGCTGGCTTTCAATTTTGATTGACGATCAATTTTGATCAGAAATTATGACTCCGATACGTTTATCATCGCAAAAACTTGCAGGTTATGATCATCCAGTTGCGTTGAAACAAAAATAAATTTCATCCTCGTAACGATGTCGAACAGAAACGAACGAATTGAAAGATTGATTGCCTTTGATTTTATTTATACGTTCTTCATTTCATGACGAGAAAAAATGCAATGAAATAAAAGTAGCTCGATCTGGCTTAATTTTCTTTCATTTCGTCAACTTGAGGCATGCGCTTTTGAGCCCGCTTGGAATTTGCAAGGTTTCGAAATTGAGTCGAGCTAAGATCTGTGAAATCAACTGCTGATGAAAAATCGTCGATGTTAAGAGAGACATGATAGAAGAAGCCAAGGAGACTAAGAGACTGGAATTTGCAATCAAAGTCCAATGAAATTTATATCCAAGAAGCACATTTGAGAAGTGCTGGTAACTTGACTAGAAATTTATGATAATTTCGTCCGTATCTTTTTACAGGCTCGCGACGCATGCACCAAAGGACCCCTCGAAATTAAACTTCCGCCTCCATGGCAGTCGCTAAATCTGCACAGTTCAGAAAATGAATCCTTTAACGAAGCACGATCGATCTCACTTTAGACCCAAATGAATTTACTGACCTCCCGTCGGAATTTTTTTTTTCGTTCATTGTTTTTTCCCTTCGCTATTTTATTTAAGAACAGTTTACTCAATTACGAACAATTTTGTTATCCCAAAATGAAGTTTTTATTTAGTCAAATGAAAAAATTTGTTTCCTAAATTGAGTGTCTAATTAGTGAAATTCGTAAATGTCCACTTTGAACTGACTGATAAAGTATTTTCAGAAAAAAAGAAATTTTTGATTGAGAAATTGACTTCGACAGGTTTCAATTTTTTGTTAGAAAATTGAGAGTAATCGTATACATGAATGGGAATGTCACGAGTAAAATCCGTATACAAAATGAAGACAGGCGAGTGTGCATCCGCGGTTGATTAAGGTTCACACTTTCTCTAAAACGGATACGACCGGCGTCGAAACTGATTTACGAGAAAATATTCGGCGCTTAATGGCCCTCTCCCGCGACACTTTCTCTCTTCTTCTTCGTCTGCGATTCGGCACCCAAAGCACAGGTGTCAGATATCATCCAGTACGTTTCTCAATAAACAAACAAAAAAACCTACTCTTTCGGTCCGATTTTCCTTTTATTCAACTAATAAACTTTTATTATATCCCTTTTTCTATTCATATTTCACGCTTTTTAATTTTTTTCACTACTCGAAAAATTTCTTCCTCTCAGTCGTTTCATTAACATTTTCAGTTCGATCCTTTTGTGTTGTTTTTTTCTTTCCTTGTTAGGAAAGTGTGTTCGAAGAGTATCGCAGAAAAATAAAGAAGGTGAAAAAAATGCGATCGTGAAAATGGTACAAAAACGGAAGGTTAATTACATTATCATACTAACAGTACTTATCGGATCGCGTTAAAAGACAAGAGAAGAAGAATCAAATCTACTGTATGTTACATTTCATTTCATTCTCATTTCTCTGGGCGAGCCCGGTTTTCCCCGCGCTATCCTGTCCCGCGGCGGAATCGCGAGCACGTTTTCCAATTCGCATTGCAGCGAAATGGAATCTGCGTTCCAGTGCAAACTAAGTCGGCGTATCTACTCAGACAATGTAAAACGCTCTCCAGGTATTTGTCCGCTGCGTACATAAGATATTAAACTTCTCCCCCCACCTCGTTTCATATACCTATACACAGGAGGGATTTTCAGAACATGAGTTACATCTTCGGCTTCACATTATTCTTTATTTCACTCAATTTACAGACGGTTTGGTTTTCTTTCGTTTATTCAGTCAGAAACAACATTTTTGTACACAGCAAGGAATGAAATATGTACAAAACAATACAAAAAATCGACACGGAAAAAAATTCGTTGTGAAAACGTCAAGATGTAGGGAAAAAAGTATTGAAATGAAACTTTTACTTTGATAGCACTTCAATAAACAAGTGAAACGGCTGAAAAAGAAAAAAAGAAACGATAAAAAAGGAAACGAAAAACGTAGTTGAAATTGACAGAGACTTCATTAAGAATGTTGGAGGTTCGATATCTAAAAGACATTTGCACGTTTTGTCATCAAATTGAAAACAGAAAATGGCCCTGCAGCGTTTGGACCAGACGCATATTTACGGTCCACCGTAAATAAAGGGTTGGCGAACTTCTGCGCCCGACGATCGCGACAATTCACGAGACTATTTTCGTTTTTCGCCGCCTTCGGCTGCTCGATTTTTCACGCAACTTGTCTCCGGCATGCGAGAGCCACCTTTCGCGTTATTTGCGCGTGCTTGAGTTATGTCAATGTTGTATATTTCGGTCGAAACCGATTTATTTCTTCGAATAATTCTTCAAGTCAGAATCTTTGTATTCTATTTCATTCCTCCACCTTCGAAGCTTAGAAGTTTTAGTTTGTAATTTTAAATATTGAATTATGAGAGAAAAATGGGGAAATGAAGTCATCAAAACGAATTGGAAATGGAATGAAATTAATAATAAAATTGAGAAAAGAGATTTTTTATTTATTGGTGGCGATTAAATCGAGGTTCGAAAAAGTTGTAAGAAATGGAGAATAAAAAGTGGTTTGGTGAAATGTTTTAAATGATAAATAAGGTGTCAATAAAAGAAGAGGGAACTTTCCACGAGGTACAATGCCGGGCAGTAAACATTTTATGAGTTTTTCGTGCAATATGTTTCGCGAAATTCGCGCTGAGGAAAGTGTAAAAAGTACAACAAGTTTTGTGTCAGTCAAGTTACAGCAACAAAACGAGCTCGAGGAATGAATTGGAAATTTTAAATGGCAAAATTTTTTGGCACACGATTTGACTACAGCAAGTGTCTGAAATCACATAAATCAAGATTCAAAAGTATTGCAATTGAAAATTTTGAACTGAACGAATGTTTAGGCAAACTTTTTCAAGTCTTCTTTTCTATTTTCAGGATTTCATGTATGAAAAAACTTGTTTTCCATTTGTCGATTTTTCATTTTTTTTTGATACGTGAAGTTTTGTTTGTTTTTCGTTCAAAGTCGAGCATTTAGAGATGGTAGAGGTAGGGTAAAATCAGAAGCGTGTTATTTTCAGCCGAAATTGTATTGAATTGTGACTGTAAAATTTTGCTGCAGCAGCATCAAGTTTGTCATGAAAAATAAAAGTCGCTTGGAGTGCTGTTTCGCGTTGATACTCTTCGGTCGTACCAAATCTTCAAACTTTCATGCGTTACCTAACCTTAAGACAAATCCGTCTAATTTTATTCGTCCGACTCTAATTTTCTATTTCAATTTCACCTTTGAAATAATAATTACAAACGATTATAGCTTCGTTTAAGATTTGACCCTTTTTTGATTTGCACAGTTGATCTGACTACAATCAGTAGAAATAATGATCAAAAAATTAGGTCATTAAATTTTTATAATCCAATTCATTAAAAACAGTTTAAACTTAAATGCTGTTATTCGATTTGAAACATTTTTAGAATTCCGCAGTTAAATTGCATTTTCTCTCGACCGGTTTTTATTTTCAGCTGTTTTTAAACTTTATTGAAATACATTCGTGTTTGAAATGAACTAGAAATAAAAGGCACAAGATATTATTATTTTTTCGTTTTTGTTTTTGCTTTTTTGATGAGACAAGTCGCATGATGTTGGAATGAAAAATGATGCCTCGTTAAAAGTTGGTGTATGAGACAAAAATTGTGATATTAAAAATGAACTGATACCCCGACAGCCATCGGTCATGCCTCGCGAAAACTGAGACTCAGGAGAATTCAGATATTGATTTGCAAGACTGGAGATAAATTGGTAGCGTGTTCTACTGCAATACCGCTACCGTGCATTATGATGCGCCTGACCGAGTGACGTAATTGACCGCCCCTTTTGTAAACCAGAGAAAAAAAAATAATACATTTTTTTTTACTTTTCTTTACTTTCATGGCTTTCAAAACTGAGAAACTAAAAACAAAAGAACGACAAACTATAACTCGTCGAGTTCGAAGGTACTCTTTGAACAGAAAATTTTTTTAATTTCGTTTGAATATTCACTTTGAGGTGAAAATTAAATTCGTTTGGCTGACGTGGGATAATTAATTAGACCCAACACACAGTCGGGCATGGATGAAAGAGGAAGTGGGACGAAAAAAAGTGAGTGGAGGAGTGGATGTTGAATAATTAGCTTGTTTAACGAGGCTACTTCCTCACAACAAAAGGTTTGTCGCGCCTATGGTGCTGGAATCTATATCCGCATCCGAATTGTTTCCTTTTTCTACAAAAACTCAGACGTCAATGTGAAACAAGTTAAGAAAGTGAAAACATCACAAAACATTCGATTCCAAGTCTGAATTTAGTAATGATCGACACATTTAAATAATTATGACTTTTCCAAAATTAGATTAGTTTAGTGACCAATCGAAAATTGCAACGTTAATATAAAATTACAATTTCAAACTAAATCTAGTATTCAGAGATTATTTATGATTTAGAAATTCACGATTTTGTGAATTCATAGAGAAACAATGTTGTTTTTGACACAAAAGTTAATAGCAGGGTGCAAATTATGCTAATTTCATTTGATTCTTAAAGTACTTCATTGCTGTTGTCTGGAAACTGAAAAAGTTTTGTTAAAAAAAGAAAATAATTTTCCATCGAGAAAGGAAAGAAACGGAATGATCCTGAAAATGGATTCGCGAGATTACAAGGTTCTAACCCGGAGTATTTTTTCTTTTATGACTATATTCCTTACATTATAGCCTGGTTTGTTATAAAAACGGCGGGCAAAAATACACCAACGTGGTCGGGTAGAGATTAAAAGTAATATAGATTAGCATAAGTTCTCGCGTTGGCGCGAGAGGTGTACAATTTAATCACACTCATACCGCGCGATTACAATTACAGCAGCGCGCCATTACGAGTCTTATCGCAAAAGGCTTTCTTAATTTTACATTATTCGATGTACGTGCGTATATCGGAGCGAAACCCGTTCATCTACATTACTGCTCCCACAGCGCAGCAATTATGGAAATGGTTGTAATTGCGTATAATTGCGTATAACGGACTAATAATGCCTCGGAAAAGAGTATCAAATCGCGCGCTAAAGCTCTATTTTGTTTGACAAGCTTGAGAAAATCCACTTTTTTCGTTTATTTTCATGTCGCGCTTTTTCTCGTTTCGTAAAATAAATTATCACGTTATCATTCATTGACTAAGTAAAATACAAGTATGAAATATTGATTTGTCACGTTGAATGGGAAATGGCGATACTACGATTGTAAAATTTACATCGAGATTTCTAACATGATCAAATTTTATTGTTTTGTTTTCGTATTGGAAATGGTAATTTACATTTGTGCGAGTAGCTTGTTAACAATACGGAGTACCGATTGTTCTAACATGTGAGCGTTTTGCGTGCACGTGATCTTTGAAAATGCCAACCATAGGCTCCGAGAATGTAAGCAAGGGACTAGAGACATTTGCATATGTCAATCTATGCTCTTGATGGTGCATTACGGAATTACATTCACGAGCCAGTGCCCTCCGAGCTGCAACACAGATGCGTATGTCAATATGCCATCATCCAGGGGAAACTTAAAGTTACAATCATGCTGGATGACCGCTGACCTCAAACTTAGTTTTTATAGAAAATGAGAAATTTCGGAAACTCTTGATAGAGTAACTATCTTTTGCAGAGGTTGAAGTAGAGAGGAAAAACTGCAATTAGATAAAAAATGAAGAGAAAAAGGTTAATTATACAAAGTCACAGATAACTGCTAAGTACTGAAATTTCTTTTTCTCGAAAGAAAATTGATAATAGTGAAAAATGAGGTTAGCAAGATCAGATGTGTAACTTGATAGGAAATGTTTTTGTGTGCTCATATAAGCCTGCAGATTTTGTATCAGACAAAAGTGGATAGAATCAGCCGGAGAAAAGAAATGATAGAATTGAGAGCCGGCCTTGACAACAAAATCTGAAAAGTCAACTTTTGACCCGTACTCGATGTAACAAAGTCAGGATTATCGGTGATATTATAATTATTACTTTTAGTCTTGAAGAAACTGATTTTTCATTAAGTTGGATTATTTTTCCAAAACTAAATTATGGCGTAGGTGTTTTTGAACCTACAAAAACATTCATTTGAAGATTATTGTTTGGCGATGCAAAATACCTTGGTTGCGGTTTTGTCAAGTGTCGAAATAGAACAAGATCTGATTACTCGACTGCACACCTTGTATCTAATTATAGTCCGTACGAGCCAAAATGATGCTCACTTCTATCATAACAATTTAATCTTTAATAAAAGTAAATATGACTTTATCTAATAATGTTCGTTGTTCCAAAAATTATTTTCACTCTGAATAAACTTTAAATGAATTCATTTGTTTGTGCATTCGACACTTGTTGGTTATCATTGTTTATTTACTCTAAGAACAATTATCCAAAATAGTAGTAATTCAATGAGATCGAATCATCTATGTGACACACAACCGGGAAACGAACTCTGATAATGGCCATCAGAATTTATTTTAAAGGATCTGGATAGGAATGTGGTCATTTTTGAAAAAAACATAGAATGCAATTCTGGTTGATTTAATTTTTGAGCCCAGTTCAATAAACTGGTTTAACGTGTTTAATTTCAATAACTTTTGAAATTTTTATTTTTCAGATCGACTACAAATGAGATGAACCAATTCACTCGAATGATCTGGGCCAAGACAAAATACCTTGGTTGTGAATACGTTGAATGCGGAAGATTACGAATGCAAAACTTACCTCGTCTGTAATTACGGTCCTGCAGGAAATATGGCCGGAGAGCCAGTCTATAAAACTGACTGAATTTAAATTCTTCCTAATAATTTCGATAATTGTTATTATTTGTGATCGAAATCAAAACATTTTATGATTGAAGATTCTAAAAATTTTGAAAGAAGGGCTGGAACTGCACGAAAAACAATCACTCATTTATGCCAATGGTTTATTTAACATACAAATTATAAAGTAAATTTAAAACATGTTAGCCATGAATTTTATTTTCTTAAAACACGAGAAAATATTTTTCTAACCAAACGTTACAATAATTGTAATATAAAATTTCCAAAATTGAAGCATAAATACTAATCCTTATGAAAATTACTAAATGTTTGAAGGTACATTTAACTGTATCGAAATTGTGACGTTTCAATATTCGATAAATCGATATGGTAAAAAGAAGACCTATTTTTTCATCCTAGTTGGAACGTAAATGGTTCTGGCGTAATTGTCGCATTGGCCACGGTCCAGCTCCGTCGTTAAATGGAGATTCGGATATCGAAATTGAAATACAACGGATTCTCAGGAACAGAAGTACTACATTAAAGGCAAACTTTTTTTTTATTAACTTCAAAAACAGCAGTTCGAGTAACATTCAATTTGAAATAATCGCTCAACGACAAACTCAAGGAAGTTAACAATTATGTTTAACATCATCATCCCTATAAAGAAGTCAAAAACTAAACTAAAACTAACAGAAACATGGTTAATTCATAGAACACATTTTTACTTAGATAAATTACAACAAATAACTCAACCCCTCTTGAAACAACCGAATAAAAAATTAACACTGAATATTTTATCGCAAAACTTTCATCTGACAATACTGATCTTGCAAACAATGTGCCCAGCTGCACATATTGAATTTATTCTAAGTCTGTGACCTCGTCGCCTTTGACTTGGATATTTTTCGCAGGTTACTGAGGCGAGTCGCAATTTGGCACACGACGCTTGACGCTTTTGTTAATATACGTCATCGACTTTCCACCTTCGTTCCAGTCTCCTCGTCGTACTGAATTGACGGCACCATCGGAGGCTTGAACCCGTACTCCATTTTCGATTGACGAAAATTGCCAGTGTTCGGGAAGGGTGAATCCTGATGACGTGCCTTGCGATAAGAGACGGTGACTTGCATAGGCGGTCGTGTAGACAACGTCGTCATGGGTTTAGACATAGCCTGGTTAGGGACCTTCCTCTGAATTTTAATATTCATATTTTGCTGAAGCGGCTTGGGTTCTGGCGGAACCGGTCCTATGTAAATTTCCCTCATTGGTTTTCGTCTTGCCCCAGCGTTGAAGAGCGTGTACGTAAGCAGATTAGACGGGAGTGTGTAATAAACTGGAACCTTTTTCGACTGTCCAATCATTGCATTCACGTGACTTTGTTGGTTCTGCATAATTTGAGAATTTTGATAGTTGTTATTGTAATTATTGTAGTTATTCTGGTATCCATTTTGGTTCAAATTGTGTTTAGGTTGTGGTCCGAGATAAAAACTCTGAAATGGCATGTGACTGTGGTTGTTAGGAATCGTTACGTAGTAGGACGAACTTGGAGCTACTGCAGGTGTCTGGTGATGGAACCCATGATCGTTTCTCATCCCGGCGTAGCCCATAAAACTGTAGGGAAAACTGTAGGGCACGCCTTTGATATTGACTGCAACCGGTTTCTCTACAACTTTAGTCACTTCCACAGGAACTGGCACTTTCTTTTCGATTATCTTCTCCACCTCGATAGGGTACGGTTGAGGAATAGGAATTTTCTTCTCTACAATTTTTTCTACCGGGATGGGAACAGGTACTGGTTGTGGTACAGGCACATGAACAGGGTAAGGTTGTGGAACGATTTTTTGAATAGGGATCGGGATCTTCTTCTCTATGATTTTCTCAACAGGTACAGGAATTGGAATGGGTTTCTCGACAATCTTTTCCACCGGCTGTCGGTAAGGGAAATAAGCATTGACTAGTGGAATCGGTTTTTCTGGCTGGTATGGTACCTTCTTTTCTGGCACTTTCCCAAAAGACATTGGATACTGATTGTAAATCGGCTGCTGTTGATATTTCGAGTCGCCGTACGAGTTATCGTGTTGAACATTGTAGTCCATCAACTGGTAAACCCTGCTAGGAGTCACTTCAACTTCGTACCCAACTTTCCCATCCTTCTGATCATACGAGTAAGAATTTTTCCCCGATTCGTCATTTTGTTTCAAGCTGTACTCTTGTTTGTTAGAACCGGAAGTCTTGTAACTGTCCCCTTCTTCGTAACCTCTCTCGTTTTGATCGCGAAGTTTGATCCTTTGAGAATTCCAGGATTCTTCAACATCCGGATACTCCTGGAAGCGTTCAATCTGGTCCATCTGAGGAGGGTAGTGGATTTCCTGAGACGGCATAGGATGGTACATCTCAATACTTTTCTGTATCTCCACGTTGTTATTTTTGACTCGGTTACTAATACTCTCATGAGCTGCACTGTCGTATTCCAGATAGTCTGCATGGTCGTCCTCGATTCTCTCCTCCACGGGTGCCGGATCTTTAGCGAAATTTGTCAAGTTCGTGTCAATGAGATGAGTATTTCCCGCGTTGACCAAAGAAACACCTGCCTGAATCGGGTTCAGCACCAAGGCTGAAGTTGTAAGATCATTGGTGTCGTCCAAGTTGATTTTATTACTGACAAAAGGCAGAGCTTCGGGCGCACTTGAGCTAATTTCGTCTGCCTCATAACGAGTCGTCGGTTCGTTAAAGTCAGCGACGACGATCGGCTTGGCGAACGCCGAACCGTTCTCGGTTTTACGCTCGTGTTCGCTCGCGCCGACGATGTAGTGGACCAACTGTTCGTCCTGTTTTTGCGTGACACTTTTTTGTTCCCTAGAGGCTCCTGGTTGAGTGGCCTCGACCGGATTAATCGTCGGGCCAAACGAGACTGTTTGATGCCTGGCAGGCAGGGGGATTTTTATCTCGTCGGTGCGCTGGCCGAAGTTGCCGGCCGTCTCTACGACCAATTGGTCCTCGGAAATGTTGTTTGACAAAACGCCCGCGGTGCTGATGCTGGACGCCTCGCCCTGCGGCTTCACATCCGACGGAATTCCTTCGCGAGCTTGCTGTTGTGCGAAATGCACGTAATTTATGTCGTGATCCCGTTCCAATATCCGTGCAATCGAGCTATTGGAATTCAAATTGGATTTGTCTGTCAATGGCGTGTCGCCTGTCGCGACCGTGTACGGCTGGATTATTTGATGCGCCTTTGTCTCCTGCGGAGTCGTCGCCTGCGAGCAAACAAAAACGAGATCAGCGAGTTAGCAACGATGCCCAAATCAATCAGCGCACATTTCTTACCGGCTCGTAGACGCGGAAATTCTTTAAGGCTGTCTCGCCGAGGACGAAGTGGGTGGAGGAAGTACTGCCGGGACCCAGAGCAGCGGCGTATTTTATGAATGGATGGTACCCCCATTCATCAGCTGTGTATTTAACGCTCGTTGTCGCGCCATCCGAATTCACGTAGTACTGTCCGTTTGCCAGCTCACCAGACCTTGACTCGGTCTTACCGTAGCCTTCACCGGAATCGTCTTTGATCTCGTATACATAACTGTAGTCCGACGAACCCTGCGGATTTACATTTAGATTAACAGTCATTCAAAAAACTCGTTCAAGACATCGCTCGGTTTATTCATTTTATCATAGTATTTGTTCGAAACAGTCAAACGTCAAAGTGTAGATTTATTTTGGAATTATTATTGTTCCTTTGTCTAAACGGATTCTTTACAAAAAAACTCCTCAATCGAAGAAAGTTGCAGATTAATGTCAGCAATTGGCAGAATCGAAACTCGATACAACAATGTCCGTTTTAATTCATATTTGAAGCGAAAGAACGGATGCGAGTTTTCTTTTCGGTTCATTAATCGACGTCGATGAACCGCCAAGTTCTACAAAAATTGTTCTCGTTAACGATAAAGAATGCATCGGAAGTTTGATTGGTACTGGCGTGGTAATAGAATTATCACGAATCTCATCGATAACATTTCTGAACGGCAAAACAATCGCACAAATTCTTTGTCTTCGATAAATCAGCTTTGAGAACGAGGAGAAGCTCATCCACTTTATCAGCATAGTTCTGATAACAAATTTGCAGAGAAAGGAAGTAACTTGGAAAAAAAAATTTAGAGAAAGTCAACGATACGAAGTATCATTTTCAGGTAAACTTCATCATTTAGGTTTGTAACGTAATTTTTCGGGTAATTCTATAAGATGAAATTCGCGAGAAACTTGGAGCTTGAAGACCACAAAACAAGAAATTATTCTACCGCGCAAAGTTGAGAAAAATTTTTTGTAATTTACAAATTGAGAGGGAACCTGATGATATTCACTTTGCGGTTGTTTTGGATTCAAATTTTCGTTACTTGCCGCCGGTTTATTGAGCAAATGCACAGCGAGCCACTGCACCGTTCGCGGCAATTTTTTGCCTAACTCGCGGGCATCGTTGAGATGATTATTTTTTACACTCCACAAGACTCCTTACGTCATTCTCGTTTCCCTTTCCCTACGGCTCTTTCACTCTTTTTCTTCTGGGGCTTTTCTCCCTGACATTGCCTTTCCCTCGGCGATGCCACCTTTCTCTCATCTTTCTACGGGACACGCCTTTATTTTCTGCCTGCGATCCAAACCAGATCACAATAAATGGAATTGCTAAACGACTCTCTGATGTAAACATCCGTGGCAAATTTTTTCTCCACCCTCAAATATGAAATTGATTTAAACGTCATTCGTTGTTTCGTGCATTCATTTTTTTTCGTTTTTCTTTTCATCTTTTGGTTTAATGATGATGATGGACAATCGACTACTGTCAATTAAGTAGAAACCTTTCAATTATCTCCAAGTTTTCCCTGACTATTTAACAAACACTTCAGTTAAAAACAAAAGATCGCACTTTATTATATTATTTTCTTAATTACATTTGCATGTGAGTGCTCTTAACGCTTTCACGACGTTCATAATAATCAGCTCGCGACGTTACATTGGCAAATTTTTTTTTTCACTTTCGTAACAGTCACAGGGCTTAATCGCGTAACACTGTTTTGTTCTGAATTTTTCAATCAATTGTTCAACATTTGTAAAAGCATGGAGCTCAATCTTGTCATTATCATGCTAACGACGTGGTTTGAACAAAATTACCGGAGTTAATTTGTAACCACGTCAAATTTGTAGTTGATTATTCTACTAACTCATTTATTGATTAAAAAAAGTCAATTATCAAATGAGAAAGATAAAAAGCTTTCGCGTTGATTGAGCAATTTGTTTTCAGAGGAGATAATTATGCATAGCAAAATAAAGAGATACTCCAAAGTGAGAGTACCTCTGAGGATTCTTCAAGCTGATCAAGAATATAATAAATAAAGAAGAGGAATTTTTGCGCGAAACAAGTTGAGCAATTAAGCGACTCGTTCGATCGTCGCGACAAGTAGATCTGGGTTAAATTTCTATGCCCGAAGGTCGAGGGTAAGGAGGGACTGAGATCCTTACAAAAAGCAATTCGTTTCTAATTTGCAATCCGGGACCGCAAAACTTTTCTCTCGCAATTTTGAATTTCAAATTTTCAATTCGGATGGGCATCTAATTGGACTTTCGTTTACGAAAAAGCAACCAACAAGACTGAGAAATTCATTGATCAAACGAGACATGTTGATTAAAAACTCGCATGATGGAAAACCGTCAAATCGTAAAACGAAAGTAAACATCAAACCGGTACGATTGTTGTTACGATATTACCATTTGGCTGAAACTCCGTTTTCTAATTAAAGCAAACGCACACGAAAAATTCAATTACTTGATTGAATGAGATTATTCAAATTACAAACAAATTCTAAGATGCAGGAACGAACGAGTTCGTCGGTTTTTGCAAAAGCTTATTTGAAAATTGGAAGATCGCAATTCAAAAAAAAAAATTGCGAGCAAACAAAAGCTCGCCGGACTATTCGACAGGTAAGAATCGCGTTTGATATTTTTAATACGTGCCATCGCCGTATTTCGCATACGTATAATTTTCGCGAATTCATGCGGGATTAAAGCAACGAATGAGATGCGTGGATGAACACCGGATACCACTGCATACAGGCGTTTCAGAAAAGGATTTGTGTTTCGCATTCTCTCTGTTGTCCAGACTGCAAAAAAACAAAAGCATCGCAATTTCGTTATTAATACTTTGCAAATTTCATCCGCCGGGTTTTACATCCCTCATCAAATTAGTTCGCGGATGAATGCAAAAATGAACCGACGCTAGTTGGAATTAAATTTGACAAACAAATTTTTTTCATCGCGCGAAAAAAGATGCACAAAATGAAGAAACAACATTGACTTGGGTGGTAAAAGTTGATTGTGAAATCAGGTCTCTTTCAATTGCGATGGATGATTTTAGACTTTGATTTTAGATTTTTTAGTTTTGCTGCTCGATTTTGTGGCCAATTATCGTGATGTAATGTTTTTTTATTGTTTCAACTTTGGTTTGAAATTATAATAATGAAAGCGAGCATGAAAACTGTTTGTACATGAAAACACATTTGACGTTTAAGTTTTGAAAAGGTTAGAAAGTCTTGTCGACGCCGAATGTAAAAGTTTAATTAGTAATGATAGATTGGAACAAGGTCAATCAGCGCCGATGAGGACGCGTAAAAAATTCACTTTCATTAACGGAAAATTTCGTTACAAGAATTTCATCTTCAATTTATTGGTGTTTTTCACCTTGGATAATTGAAAATTAAAATTAATATCGAAATCGCTAAAGTTGCATTTTTATTTGAATATTAAATCGGTTGACTAAATAATGAAAAAAAATGATCAGAGAAAGGGTCAATGAAGAGGTTAAATTTATTGATAAAAATAAATAAGAGTGAATTGTAGGCGGACCGGAAGTTTATCGAGAGCGATTTTTACGGCCAACGCAGGAAGTCTTGGTGCTGGTTTGCCAGACGAAGGAAACGTCGAATCTTGTTCCACGAAAACGATTTGCCGTCGTTTAATCGGCAGTTGAGGTCGCAATTCGTGCTCGATGCAAGTGTACGATAATGCACCTACCAGGCTCAATTCGAATCACCCCGTTTTACGCTCTAGTTTTTCTTGCTTCGATTTCCTCAAACTTCCGTTAAATAAAAGCGCCTGTCAACACGTACAAAGTGAGTCGCAAGCTCATAAATATGTAAATCTCTGCGAATTACATTCATCTTTAGTCGATTGAAGGCAGAATAAAAATTGTTGTTGTTCAAGCTCATACTTTTTTCCTGCAACATTTTTTTGTCAACAAGAATTTTCGGAAATTTTCATCTTCCATCTGCCAATCAAACAGAACTTTGACTTCAAAGTAAATTTTCCCTTCAATTTGCTGTTAGACTGCTGAAACAAGTGAATTTACTTCTTGTCAAAAATTGATGCGAAGCGGAAGGAAGAATAATTAAATTCGATGAGAAAGAAGATGCTTTTAATGCGAAACATTTTACCGGTTATGAAATTCGCGTGGACTTTTTTATGATACGACGATAGTGTTCTGCCAATTTATAAATGATCGTAGATAAGTTGGTTTTACCGGACGTTTGTGAAACATGTTTTTTTTTAAAAAAGGGTACATCATAACGAATTATCGAGTAACGAGGCGCACGAACAAAGTTGATAACGCTCGCTTATCGGATTATACAGGCTGAAAAATTCGACGAGGGTCAAACAAATTTTCTGCCAACTAGATGACAAAACTACCATGCTGCCGGCCAAATTGCTTGGAAATAACCGAATTCACGACAAAATAACGCGCAGAACAAATCCCGAGAAGATCGCGAGTTCATTATGCGAAGATTAAAGATAATAAAAAATGTTGATAACAAATAATTACCTCCTGTTTGATCCGGTCCTCGGACTGTGCAGGTGGCGAGGCTGCGAGGCAACTTACCGCCAATGCTATTACCGCGACCTGTAATCGAATCAAGTGGTTATCGTATCAGAATTTCGTTCACTCGACGACACACGATTGTATAATATCAAGTTAATTATGTAGATCATAATAGTTGAGTAACGCAATTTTCCCTGCGAAATTTACTTTTCAGTTATCAACGAGGGACGTGCCGCAAAGTGGCGTTTAGTATCAATTTTCACACTTCCCAATGATTTTCACACGTGCGATTTTAGATGATAAGTAATTTTTTCATGAATTGTTTGTTTCTGTGACAAGTCAGGTACTGACGGTTGACGTAGCTTTATTTATCGAAATTCATCGCTGCGGCACATTTTTTCACATTGTGTATCACACCCGATGATTCATGTCACACATTCGTGTGTCACACAAGATGATTCTAGAAAATTGACTTACTAAGTCAGGCACACGCAATGAGTTCGTGAAAAATCACAATCACACCCAAAGACTTACAATATCGTTTCATCACACACAATGACTCATGTCACACAAAATGATTCATCGAAAAAATTCAATTACTATGACGTTTTAAAAAAAGTTGGTTGTCACACAACGTTTTATAAGAATTTATTACACTCGAAAAATTACAAAACATGTTTCATCACACAAAAGAACCCATGTCACACAAAATGATTCGTGAAGAAAGTCAGCTTCTCAGTCAAAATGACTTAGATTTTTATGTCACACATGTAAGACTCTTACCATCAATGATTAATGATAACATTTATAGTAATAATAATAATAATTATAATGATAATAATTATAATGATAATAATTATAATGATAATAATTATAATAATAACTATGATAAAAATAATTAGAATGAATGAATGCAATGTAAAAAAGCTCAAGTGCATGTAAAAACTGAAACCTTCGAATAAATATAAAAACTTTGTGAAACGTAACTCAAAGGCTTTATCGTTATTTTAATTAGAGATCTCCATTCAACAAGTCAGTATCATTTTCGACAAAGTTAATTAAAATGTGAATGGATGGCAGAGATAACAATGTCAGATAAAGTGACGGAGTTGGGTCCCTCGGATCTTCTTACGGCTTGCGCTCAGAGTTTCAAGAACGAGACAACGGTGTTCCTATAAACAGCTTAGGTCTTAATTCCTCCATTACCGTGGCTGAGCTCGTTCTTGTCTCGAACATACGCGCAGCGGCCAGTGTTATCTAATGCCCCGGACGAAATTCGCCCCTACCCTCGACCCCTTTTTACGAAATTGGTCCGTCTTCTTGTTTTGGCAAAGAAGCCAACTCCGTGGCAACTTCTAACGTGATATCAGTTGTCTGCGACAAAAGTTCGCTGTCGTCGTCTTTGATCCGTCGTATTTTGCAATTCCGCTAACTCATTCCGAAACTGTCCGTGTGCACGAAGTAATCGCGGGAGCTCTGCCAAAGTGAGACAAAGATCGACCGGGTTAATGATATTTTCACGCGGTTCCTGCACAAACAACGTGATAGGTAAACAACCCGACTAATGATTGACATCCAATGCTTCCCTCTGTCTCGCTACTTGTCATGCACGAAGTTTCACTCAAGTATATGTTATTCAACGTTGAAATGCTAGACTGTTCCAGACAACTTGGATTCGCAAATTGACGCAAAAACGGCCCGAAATCGTGCCGTCGCACTGCTACGTAGACAAAAGTATTTTCAAACCTAGATAATTGGTCTCGATCTCCAGCCGAGAGTAATTCTTCACTATTTATTCACTACTTTATCTTGTTTTCTTCCTCAGCTTTCTGAAATCAAGTTAATTAGTGTCAGATATGAATCTCAGGGGCGGTTTTTTCAGGGGCGAAAAGGGCTCTTTCAAATTAAAATTGTCGGACTTAATTGTTCCTTTTATGCTGTTGCTGGAGTCTTAACTGAATTAAGAGATTGAAGAAGATTCATCTCAGGAGCGAGAATTGATGGTGCAGAAAAGGATGATAATTACGTCCCTGAAATTTCATCACGTTGGCGATTATTTTTTTCAATTCTTACATCAAGCAACATAAAACCCAAGAAATAATGACAACGTGCCCATCCCATCGTGGACAGTGTAGAACTAACGGGATAATTACTCCGTTACCATGTAGAATATCAGTTTGGCGAAATTAAATGTACATGAAGGATCCGGCACTACTTTAATAAGCGTTCGCTGAAGCTGTTACCCCAGAACTTGCTCACGGCCCGTATTTCTACGCCCATCGAACTCGCAATCAACGAGTTTCATGATTATCTGTGAAATTAGTCTCGCAACTTGTTTATCCAATAGGGGGATTGATATTGAAAAACAAATCACCGGTGTGTTTATTTTATCTGGCCGAAAGATTAACCGGATGTTTATACTTGGCAGTGGATTAACGTTATCTCGCGTACTTTCGACGGGAGGATTAAAATTTTCACCCATCGGGACACCTGACTTCAATGCCTTCATCTAATTCCAATCAATCAGCCGGCTAAATATGGCTGATTAATCGCCGGTTGACGTTAAATGCAAATTCTCGACATCCTTATCGTCGATTGCTGATTAGTGCTTGTCGACCTTTTTCTTGTGCATTTCATCTCGGATACTGATAATAAACACAATCGGATTTTCTTGTTCCCAGGAGCGTATTTCAAAGGGACAAAACAAGTTGCGTTGATCAAACGAATAAAACGATCTTACAATTTTTCATTGCCATGGAAAACAAAGTTACAAAATTTTTTCCACTCGGCTTTTGTAATCGCTTTGATCTCACGTGAAACAACATAACAGGACTTTGTGCTGTTGGCAATTTTCTTTGACATTTCAATAAACGAACAAAGATTGTCGACTGAAAAAAGCCGTATTATTTTTTATTATAATCTCCAGTTGCTGCAAGTTAAATGGGATAAAAAATTCGAATCCCGATAAAATACGTGTTCGGATGTTTTCACCTGTACAATTGCAGTTTGCGATCGACAATGACTATTCAACCGGGTCTGTGGAAGCGGTCTGCGTGTATCATTTATTTAAGGAAACATAAAAAGTACACAATAGTCATGATGGGGCGTCGAGAGATACCAAAGTGGAAATCGAAATTATAGTTTCCATCAAACAATTGATACTATATCTTTCACACGACACAGTTTTTGGTAAGAGCGAGCTCTACCGACTATGATTTATAAGCCATTTCCGTGAAAAGGATCCGGTTAAAATTGGTTTCATGCCGTATGTTATTGATCTCATTGTAAAATTGACCTGACGATAAAAAGGAGACTAAAAATTCATGCTCTTACATTGCAAGAAAAATGTAAATACGAAATTAGAATATCAAAGAAAATTGCCTCGTAAAAGCGAACGAGAAAAGATGGTCGATATTTTGTTGCGCTGGAATGACAAGCGCGAGATTGTGCGAACTTCAAGATTCGAGTTTGGCGAAAAATGCGTCAGTTAAGCTGAGCCGCGTCGTGTTCTTTGTATCAAAGAAACACCGGGCCCGTCCCTGGTCAGGCGGAAATTGAGATTCGCCGTGGAAATTCGGTAGCTGCGGCGTAGGGTGCGATTTGCATAGCAGCCGGTTCCCCAGCAGATATAATCCTACCGCGGTTTTGTTACTTTGCGGTCGCGGCTACAGCGGATATGATATTAGTCTGCTCTCTTCGCGCCGCACGCCTCAGTGTTATGGAAATTCAAGCGGATATACTTCCGAAAGGAATAATATAAGCTCGACTGAATGATGAGGGACAGATTTTGCACGACTATCACAAATGCCGGCTACGTTTTCGGATATGAATTTAAATATCAAAACTCGCCCATGATTCTGCAAGTAAACTTGCCTTGCAACGACAGATGGGGCTTGTTTTCGGAGATAATTGTTTCCAATCTTCTTCGCCACCGAATGTGCTCAATGCTAATGCTATTCATGATACCGACGTCTTTCTATTCAATATTTGTTACTCTTTGACCTTTGCTCTTTTTTTTAAGTAACGGGACTCAGGCGCGGATTTTAAGGGCTCTTCTTAGGGGCCCCAATTTTAGACAACAATATCTTTTTTGCTTAATTGAGCTGACAAAATTTTGCATTATGTATAATAAAGTGGAAAAAGTATTTGTAGTATAAAAGCTAACAGGTGCACTACAAATTTCCTATTTCAATTGCTAAATTAACATTTTTTTACATTTGTTTCGCAGTTTACGAACATGGTAGGAAATAATGGAAACAGATTAAATGGCTCAACTGCACAGAACTCATAATTCGAATTTCATGGTTGCACTCTTTAAAAGAGTCCAAATTTCCGAGCAAATAAAATTTGGCCGAACGGACCGTTTGAAACAATTTGGTCGGCGCATTACGGCGTCATTGTTCTCAGTAAACAACAATTTTGTGTTCCAACGAATAATCGATCCTTGACGATGCGAAATGCAAATTAAATTTTAGGCTGCTTTTGTGAAGTTGTAACAATCATTACAAAGTTTAACGAACGGAATATATTTCAATGCTTCTGGCGTGCACGCGCTGGCTCATTTTTACGACTGTTCTTGATTTAATCATCGCGTTGAACCATTTATAAATTGACGTTCTCCATCCCTGACAATTGAATTACGATTAATCATTCAGTAAGCTTAAAATTACGAACCCACTCAATCATAATTTATTCGCGACAAATTCAAACACGCTATTGCGATTAAAAATGTATCAGCTCAACGGTACGGATGATTTCAATTCGTGGCGAACAGAGTTTGCATCTTTCGTCTCACTCCTATCTCAATGTTTATTCATATCACATTAATGTGCTATTTTGGAAACGGTCGGCGCGAAAGTTCAGATCGACAAATTGGCTTTCGAAATCGAAAAGAAATCGGTACTGATGGCTGGGTGCGAGCCGCTGCGAAGTCGTATTTTCAGGGTCATGATCCGGGAGACATTCACCTTCAATAGCGCACCTGCAGTTATACCACTCGAGAGCTCGCCGACTATGCAACTTTTATCCGCACGCGAGACTCGGTTCTCAGAGAATCATTATTCATGCCGTAACTTATCCCTGTAATAATCAGCACTCGCGGAAGGATGTATCGTATGCGGGTTTGTCATTACTCAAATTAGCAACTCGATATTGCGATATCGGTCAGTGGGCCAGCGTAGGTGTTGATCAGGATGCCATTACAACCTGCTAATCACCCGTTTCGCTACACATGTAAAAAGCCATTACAACATTTTTATCTAGTTTCACATCTGCGTTTTCAAATCGAAATTTATGTGCGGCAACGTCTTGTTTATCAAATTTGAAACTCAAATTTCTGCGGCACGTCAACATCACAGATTCTCTCAAGTGAAAATCGCGTTTTTAATTCAACGATGAAATTACGCCGGTGCTTTTCCAATTCCATCATTGAGTTTTGAGCGTCGACCAATTAGCCCACTTTAGTCATTTTCCAAATTTGTTTCAAGGTTAGTTGAAAGTTAATCGGATTGATCGAATTGACAATTTAATTCTAGATATTTTTCAAGACCCTTGTCGGTGTTGTTGTGCTCCAGTTATTTTGTTTCGGGCTTCCGTTTGATTGTTCTTTTTTTTGCGAACGCCAGTGAAACCCAAAACTGTTTGGAGAAATGTGCGTCTGAGAAACTTGTTCGTTTTTCCGCACGATTAGAAAAGGCGGGAAGTTTTTTTTTTATTAGCGCGCATACTTTCCATGATTCGTAAAAGGTAGTTTTATGAATGACCTTAACGAAATACGAAATTTTTTTGTCGCCGTCCGAGCTCTCCTTTGTCGATCGATTTCTCGAGCGCGACTTTTCTATTTCGTTCGGCGAAAAATTTTTCGTTGCGCACTTTCCCGAACCACTCAGCGATGTTCGATTCAGCCAACTTTTCGTTTGATCAATTCATGAAAACAAATTTGCCAGGGCGAATTGTATGTGTGATCTCCGAGCCGGGAACGAATAATTGAGTGAAACTAAAGTTCGCAAGTTGAAAACTGAATTTTGCTACGAGTAATTTTCGGCGCCGGGAGATCGATTGTGTAATTGAACTTTTTTCATTAAGATAATGATTCCGAGGGATAGACGTGATAATTAATTTTTCAACCCCCGGTCGTCTTGCACCCAACTTGAATTACACCACTTTTCATGTAAGATTAAATAAAATCTACACTCCAGATTCAGAAGAGAATGTCCCAGCCTATTATCATGAATTGTCATTTTACAATGTAAATTACATCTGTCAAGTTGCAATGGAAAATATTAAAAGTGTTGGTGAGGGAAGTGTAAATTGATGAAAGAAAAAAGTTGATCGGAATTTCGGGAGCTGAGCGAATTAGCGAATTTTCACGGTGTATTGCAAACAAAATGTCGCGCATTTATATAAACTCCCTGGGTTCGGAATAATTTAGCTGCTGTGCTCTAAAACGGGTAGTACAATTATAAATTCCGGGACACAATTCAATTGCTCGGCGCACGTAATTCCGGGCGCATTATCCGTTGAAATGCGCTGTGATTTCGCGACAAATTGTTTGAATATGCAACATGCTTTTATCTCGTGTCGCCTCTGATGCGCCGCGCCCAAATTGAAGCCGACCTCAGGGATCGGTGAAATGCAAGCGGATCGCTTGCAGCGCCGGATCGAGGACTTTCTCTCCGCGTCTTCGACCTACCTCCGAGACAAGTGCGCGCCAACGAGAAAGTACCGCGAGAACCTGTATGCCAAACTGGCTCATCCCAAGTTTCAAGGCTACCGCCTTTATCAACTCATGCGAAAATAACATCTTTCCAAAAAACAACAACAAATCACATTTTCTCAATGCCAAATCTCCCTAATCATCATTTAGCCACAGTTCGACTTGTTTCTAGATGTTCGCAAAATTGTATAGGAAAAAAAAGGTGTTGTTTATAGCGCAAGAAAGGAGAAACGTTTATTTCGCGCACTCTGCAAAATCTGTGACTCGACTTCCATTAAAATTTTGCCATAAACAATGGTGCGACGCTTAACTAACGCTCAATTTTCAGTCCATTGAATAATTACGAAAACGATCTTTGCGACGGTTAAGTCGCAATGGGTACATAAATTCCTCAGAGCCGAACGAGTCTATAAAGAGTTTATACGTCGGGCGAATTGTATTACAGCTGCATATAAGGAAATAAAGCGTTTGCTCGCTGTTGCGAATCGAAGCAGAAACGCGGAATTTATCAGTTGTACATATCAAAAAGGGAGACTTTCTCTAATGAGTGAACTTGAATAATTTTATTGTCCGACAGTCTCGAGATTGATTAAATCCTATCAGTGACGGACAATTAGCTCTTTCTATCTTTTCCGCATTGTTTTCATTTTAGTATCAAAAAAAAAATACTGTTACGAATTACAGTTGATTTTTTTTTGATTATTTTTTTGTTTTTGAAAATTTTTAGAATTGGTGATTGTTTTTTTTTTTTTTTTTGAAACGAGAACAGAATAAATTTATCTGTCACTTGTACGATGCGAATCTTTTGTTTACTTTGGGAACGGTGTAATTAGTTGTGATTCAATGTAAACTATTTTATATGTTTTTTTCGCATGATCTGTGCTAAATGGACTCGGATGTAACGGTATAAATATATGTTAAGTATGAAAAGATCCTTTCCAGCTCACAAGATTAGATCGAAAATACGACAATTATTCGCAGCGCACGTTAACTGAGCCAATGAAATGTTGCTTGAATTCCCCGACAATTTGTCTTTGATAAAAAGAATGCAAAGAAGTGAACCGGTGAAGTTTTACAGTTAAAATTACGAGTTCGAAATATTTTCGAAGCGCGATCAGAAAAGTTGCTGCGCGATTCACTAATTTCATCGTGCGAAACTTTGTCGAAGAAATTCGTAACTGTAAATGAATTTGGATCACTGCGTTCCACATCGATGAACTCGATGAACAAAAAAAAAGAACAAACATTAATCACATCTCAACGATCCTCTCTCATTTCAAAAATTCGAGACGAAAAAAATCTTTTTCCATTGTACCTGAGTTGTCAGTCGAAACGTTACACAATTTGCATTCGTTTCTTTTTCTCAATCCACTCATCACAAAATCCTCTCACTTTCAAAAGCCCTCTTTTCAAGGGTGAAAAAAAATTTTGTTTCTGAATAAACAAATTTTCAACAATCTTAAACTTTGCGGTCACGTAGGTGAAATGGCATTTTTGTTTGTAGCACTAGGATCAACTCACTGAGGCCAGCGAAGGTTTTTCCATCGCTCAGACACACGAACTGAGTATCCCGTTGGCCGATGAGGATTAGCGACCGTCCACTTCTCAAACCGTGCGAATATTCACGCACTCTGGGGAGAAACACTCACTGCATTGCACTGATGCGATTCACTTGACTTCACTCAAAGCTCCAGTTATCCCCACCGACGAACGGAGAAATCCCCGTCTCCTGGATCCACCGCGAGGGCTCCTTGTGACATTACCTGAGATCAACTTTTTTTTTCTCCTCTCCTTGTCGTCAATTCGCTCAAGGTCGCGATGCGAAAATGGGACATGCCGATTGACTTGTCGCGCCTAAGACCGGATTAAATTTTTCCAGAGAAATTCGCGGGAATCGCGCACGTCCGAGAAACCTATCACTCATTACGTGACCGAATCGATCCCGAAAGGGAAATGCAGTTCGGAAAAGAAAAGTTACAAAAAATTGCGGGAAAACTTTTTTCCGTACCTTTTGCAACAGTGATAAGCATTTAGTTGGCTTTTTGAATTGAATGAATAATTAATTGGAAAATTTGCGAATGTTTGACAAGGAAACAAGTTGGAAATGAAAGGTGCAGGTGAAAAGCTTTTTCATTTCTTCTTTAATTTTTCCATGAGAATGATTCAATTTGATCGAGCAAAATATTGAAAAAGAGAGGTAGAATTCAAAAGTTTTTTTGTTTTTTTGTTTAATTCTGAAATAAGCTGGAGTTAATTTAATCGAATCGAAATCAGAAATGAAAAATGGCATGAGAAATTTGATCTGCATAATTTGGACGATGGTCGAAGGTTGAAAAATGTTGGATCGTTTCCACAACTTTCTTAGCACTCGTCATCTTTGAAATCATGCGTGAAGACAAATTGGCTCGATTACGCGCTTATTGGTCTGCACTTGGTTCGGATGATTATAATGTTGCGATGAGAATCCGAGCCATTCAACTCACGGAATTTTTTTTATATAAGAATAAGATACAGTTTCCGTTCGTCGCATTCACTTTCGCCTTGCTTTTATTTTTTCTCAACAGAGCAGTCGACCAAAAAAGTAAACAAATCTAAACTATAAAAATGAGACATTGTATCTTGACATTGAGTCGTAAATACAGCCTTTTTGAAACAATTTCAAACTCTTTCCGGTGTGATTTAAAGGACAGTTTTACCAGTCACGTAATCGCAATTGGAGAGAAATTTTGTTTTTCGCAGTTTCATTTTCAGCTTAGAAATTTCATTTCAAGGTTACTGTCAGACAAGGTGTGTCCACGTCCAATAAACTGAAGAATGTTGGAAAGTGATGGATGGTCTTGGGTTCGAAAGGAGAGGCAAATTTCGCGAAATGATCATCTGATAGAATGTTTATCAACGAGATATGATCAAAGTGATTTTTCCCGACCATTCAACCAGTTCGATTTCTGCATGTCTCGGAAACTGATAAGACTTTTACAAAAAAAAAGAACTCTAGTCAAGATGAAACGGAGCTTGACACAGGTTAGACTGACGAACCGAAATGTAATTAGACGGCGAACTGAAAGGCAAGCTCGGGCCGAAAAAACGATTAAGCGTTTTTATCGCTCGGTTTAATCAATTTCGCAGGGAAAGTTAATATTAAGATGTTTAAATGTCCTTTCTTCGTTTCGAACTTTCTATTTCAAATTGCACCATTGTTCCTAAGACCACGCGTGAGTTGAACATTCCTCGCACATACGCCCGTAAAAACCGTAACTGACTTTTTGCATATGCAAAATTGTTCGTGGGAATATTTATGCCGGCATAAAAGTGAACTTGAATAGTAAAGAGAGCGTTTCTCATCCGCGAGCAACCGCGTGCGTTTTTCCCCGCCTTTTTTTGTCCCTGCAACTTTTATGCTCCTTCAATATTATGGTCCTGTGAAAAATTCAGAGACACGGAATTCGGTCGTTTGTTTTTTCGGGGTTCGGAAAAATAAACGGGCGAACTAAAAACGTAACTGCGGTACAGCGGTTTTCATAAATTGTTCCCAATCGCAAACAATGCCGAGCACAAATGTGCATTATCATAAATAATATCGCGCGATAATGCGAGACGTTAATTAATGAACGTTTTACAAGTTTATAATGGGCTTGAAAAATGACTGGGCTTTGGCAACAGCAGGTGCAACGGGGGTTAAACATCACGTCTGATTCCGTTGTGATTTGCAAGAAATGAAAACACCAAAGTTATCCCAACCGAATACGATTTGAATGCGAAAAGTAGCGGTCTATCAATGCTTTTATAAGCCTTGATTATTGTTAATAAACGAGACATTTTATGTTCAATTTAATTAAAACTACAATCAGCCGACGTTGCTCCACGTTTAAAAACCAATATCAATTCGGCAATATTTCATGTTGATATATAATACTTTTTAATTCATCGATTTGACTTGTTCGTTTCCGATTATAAAACTTTGATTTCAAAACCCCACGTTATGCGCCACTAATTGCGAAAAAAAATTTTTTTTTCATTACCTCTCAGCTAATAATTCAATGAGTTAATTTACTTCCGTGGGTGATTAAATTATTTGTCTAAATTGACGAAGGAAAAATTCGATCGCCCCACGTTGGGCGCCACCAACAAAAAAAAAATTAAAAATTCACTCGACGGAAAAATATCGCTAATGATAAAATTCCGTATTGATCAGATAAATTCAGATTCAAATTTCAACAATGTTTCGATGACATGACGTTTGATTTAATACTTTCTTTGGTTGCGGTTTCGAGTAAAAGTCGCACGTGCGAGAACAACGAGCGTCAATCGTCCCACGAACAAGAAAGGACAATAAAACGCGATGGACCACTTTCCAGCTGGATTCAAATTCGGTTTCTTATCAAGCTGCTGGAGATGGAATCGCAATGAAAGGTTTTCCGGAGGGCTGGCCACGCACGCAATTGGGCCACGATTAGATCGTCCGGGAAATAGCACGTTACCATCGATCGCACGAAAACACAAGCGTAAATAAACGACGCGGACGTCCGCGGACCAGTGACAGTTCGACGTATTCAATTTACGTTTCATATTGTTTTGTCACCTCGTATACCCTTTTTGCCATGCAATTTTCACTTCTATTGCCGCGATCGATTTTCATTATGTATTTGCATCAGAATCAATGGCCACTGTTCATTCACAGCGATTCCCACTTGAGTGTTTTCGCAACCTGATTTTTTCGGTTGCCAATCGATCACAATTAAAAAGATCGATTCATTTTGATTTGATTGATCAGTCGTTTATTGATAGATTAGTTTGTAAACTGATTTTGTCAATTGGAGTTCTGATACATAATTTCATTTATCGAATTTCAGAGCAGGTTATAGTTGAAGTGGATTAACATGCAAATTTAAAAGTTAAATCTCCCTCGTAAAATTCAATGACGTTTGTCAGATTTGATTGTATCTGGATTGGAGTTGAAAAAGAAGATCTGGGTAATAACTTGAAGTCAAATATCGATTATCAATTGCGGAGGTCGCCGCACGTAAATGCACATGATTGTAGATAAGTCACGAGGATCGATGCATTTTGTGCGCTGAACATGGTACCAATAGTTCATCTAACGTCTCGAAGACAGGTCAAACGAGCAAATATTGCCTTTGTTACAAAAACTAACCGAAATTGAATTCAACAGTTTGCATAAGTAAACTTACTTGAAACAAATTTTAATACATTTTAACAAATTTCTGAATACGATGACTGTCTGAAAACTGCTCGAGTAAACCAGTTTCAATACATGGTTCGAGGTTGAAATTAGCTTTCAGAATTTGAAAAATAATTATCTGCCATGATTTCAAAAGCGACCGTTACCAGGAGCTCGCCAAAGCTTGACAGATATTGTGCAAATATCAAATTTCATCAAGGCCCGTGTAAATTATTTTGCGTGCGATGATCCACAGGCTGGACGCATAAATTTCTCACGTCCAATAGCAGCTCACTCGGACATTCATCTTATGAAAGCGTTGCAAAATCCTATACATACCCTGTGGATATCGTTCGAGCGTACGGGCGATTAAGCTTAAATGGAAGCTTAATTAGAGCCCGTGGCATATTTCGAACCGCTGGCTTTAGGCCTTCATTGAAATATATCCGGACCAATCCGTGAAAGTAAACATGCCGAATGAACGAGATAATGATGGAACTGCTCTCTTCAGCCCTGAAAATATGACGGATACAAAAATTAATGCGAACCTTCACAAAAACCATCCCGAACATTTTCCCCCGTTTTTTTAGTGTTAGTTGCTTTTATTAGTTACTTTTCATCTCACAGGATCCTAATAAAGCCATGACAGAAACGAAGACACGAAGTTTCACTTGGTGTAAGGTATCTTCAACAGCTCAACTTGCCTTCGCGTTGAATTACACTTTGGATTTTCTAAAGTAATACAAATCTTTGATTTTTCACACTCTCGAATTGAGACACTGATTGCAAATCAAATAACCCGAACCAAAATAAATGAAACATGAATACAAAGCGATTTTTAGCGGCTAAGTGAAAATAAAAAACTGAATGAATTATAAAACGGGACGATAACATCAGAATAAGCGAATCAACCGAATGAAAATGTACATGATACAATTTTAAATTCGAGCATTCAATGCAAAAGCGTTAATCAAAGTGCATGAAACGGTGAGGACGAGTTTAACGTCAAATTAAATTCGAATTCGCTCGTTGGCCGGAGTTAAATTAATGAAAAATAAACGAATTAGTTTCGCGGAGTCGAATGGCGAAGATGCAAAAACAGTAGACAAAATGAGTTGGAAGATTAAACTTTGCTTGGCGCGCACAAAAAGCGTCATTATTACAATTAAAGTAGTTAAGGTCGAGTGCAACGGCGAATAAAAACAAACGTCTCGAAGTTTTGCAAAGCCCGGGGCACTTTTCGAGTTGGCGCTATCCGCGCGCCAGGGACCCAGCTGGCGCACTTTCCGGCGAGACAAGTGCCGCGCGATGATAAACAACACGGAAGCTGGACATCGAAACGAAACAGTTTCTCATCTCGGATGAGCGCGTTCAACGAGCGCCGCCACTTCTTTGTTGTAAGCCGTCGCGATTTCGCAGTCGCGTACTTTTTGAAAAGAACGAAGATGAGACGCGGAAACAAAAACGAGACGAGTGCGGAAGTCGCGCACCAAGTTTTATTGCACCCGCCAAGTTTTCCACTCCGCGCACTCGTCACCTTCGATCTCATTTGGGCCTCTCGGACGAGTCGCTTCTCTTCGTTGTTTTCGTTTGCCTGCAAAACGTCGCGAAGTTTTGTTTGCACGAGTAAATAAGATAGCTCAGTTCAACGAACATTTCAAAGTTACACGCATTCATTTTTATGCATCTCGCATACTATCGACATATTTTCGCTGCCCCACGTTGGGTGTTATTTGATTTTTAACGAATTTGTTTGATTATGATTGTTAGAAAGAGTTGAGTTGATTTTGTCACGGCAATTTGGAACAAGCGATTCAGTAGATTTGATCAAAAAACAAACGTGAATTTGTACGTGAAACAAAATAGGTTCGCTGATGGAGAACGGAAGGAAAAAGTATGCACAGAGCGTCATTTGCTTCCGGAACGAAATCACGCCGGAAGAATGGGTTCGGACTGACAGTGTACAGGAAAGACACTAATTGCGCAAAGTACAAGCGAGGAGACAGTGGCGATGGAAATAAACCGAGTAACAGTTCTGCAAACTAGATAACGAATCAACGGCTGTTGTTTTATGTTGTTTCCAATTAAACCGAACACACACCTATTACAACGTCCCTTTGGCACGACCAATTTTAAGAATATTGACAAACTCAGCGTGGTTTCAACATTGCAAACAATGCGAAAATCCCGACTAGAGAAAGTCAAACAATTTGAAACTTGATCGTTGCAGAATTTTAGTGGAAAAAATTATTTGTTACTGATTTTATTACTTGGTCGACTGACCTTCTTCTCAATATTATATTTTCGTTTCGTTTTATCGTCATTCTTTTTACAGATTTTATTACCAAGACAAAGTGAGTATTTGCCCCTTTTATTCACAATCCTTATTTACATTCATAGAATCATAGAATGAAGACGTTTATTATTTACATCGTAATTTTTCAACGAATAATCAACGATAATAAAAATGAAAAATAAAAACAACGTAGAGCTTGTTATTTTTATCACTTTTCTCAACGTTCTCGAACCAAATTGAATTTCGTCAACTCATTTATTAAACTCAACATGTTTTAATTTTACACCTGAAATTGGGCGAAATTTATTGACACCGTTGAAAATATTTCTTTCTCATACCTTCCTTCTACTGGGCTAAAAATCTCTGCATAAGATCACCTATAAACGATTGAACAACTTCATTTTGAGTTTGGATAATCATCTTGTTTGAAGAGTGCAGCAAGGCATGCGTGCAAAATAAATAAATTGCTCCGGCCACATCGCGACACATTCGAAACAATAGCGAATAGTCAACTGAGGTGTAACGGTTCTTATCGATCCGAAACGGATAGATCCCAGCGCATACATCCACTTCGCCGGGTTTATGCCATCCGTGCATGCGATCCACGCTGAGTTGCCCACGTATCTCTATACACGGCACGAGAAAATGCATAGATAAACCCGAACGTCCGATCTTTATCGCGCGGGGCATTAATTACGTCGACTCTTGTCACGCGCACCACGCGTTATCACGCTTATCATGACCAACGTGCCAGTTAAAACTGTCTCACGCGATAATCACGATCCAACGACTGAAACGAGCGGCAAAAAGTAACAAAACTTTTTTGATTATTTGCTCCGCGCAGAGATGACGAACGCGCAGCGCTTGTAATGAGATCCGGCCGTGATGGATAATGCGACGAGGCTCCAAGGGGCATTCGTCTTTTGTCGGGCGCACTTTTTTGCCGGCTTAGCCGCGGGAATATTGTTGCTCGCTGAATTGAATTTTTAATTACGAAAAAAGAACGTGGAGTTCGGATGTACAGGTCGCGGCTGGGTATTAGGCGACCTGTGCGCCTCGCTGCCCAACGGTTATTAGCATTTATGGCTCAATTTACAGTAAATTACGTCCGTGTCACAATCTGTCAGTTGGTGCAGTCTGATTTATTAATACCGCCAACCGGGACAGATATTAAATAATTAACCCGGTAACTCTGTCACTGTGCGTTTTGTTTTGATCGCAATCAACATTTTTTCGGTTTGTTACTGAGTTTAAATAACAGTCAACATTTTTTCCGATTGTTGTGGTTTTTACGTTGCAAGTTCAAAATGATAAAACAGCGAAATATTCTGAGAACTCACTTGGTCTGAATTGAAACAGTGTGGTTTTATTAAAATTTGCTTTTAAAAAAGATACGAAAAAAATTGATGAGGTGTTGTCTAAATTGAGAAAAAATGAAATTTGTATATTTGAAGTGGTTTCCTTGAAGTCATACGTCAGACTGGTGTTATTAAACCTGGAAGCACCCTTGACTGGGGCCACACTCGACACACGGTTATGTTGCAGCTCAAAATCGAAATCCGTCTCAGCGCTTTGAACCTCGCACCATCAATAAATTGCACGCTTAATCACGAATACAAGATTGCAATTCGAGGCAAGAGCGAAAACACAATTCGACATTTCGCCTAACTGAGACACGTGCATATACTTTGCTTGAACAATCTTCGAGAATTAATTATGCGTTTAATTAAGGCATCTGGACTGCGCTCGGTTGGCTTTGCCAATTAGTCGGGCGCGTTCGAAAGTATCACAACCGAAACGGTACGATCTAAGAAAACGTCTCGGATAATTTGATAATTAAATTGGAACAAAAATTCACCATCTACTAATTTTTGCAATCATGATTTTTCTTCTTTTACAACAAAAACTTTGCAAAAAAGCTATCTGTGAAATTGCAATTGAAGTTTGTGCAAAAAATGATGTTTTGTTGGATTGAACGAAACAGAATTGTTAATTTGTATGTTCGTCGATTAAAAATAAAAATAAGTTCGATTGACGATGACCCAAGAAAGATTAAGGAAGATGAATACTGATAGGCCAGGAGGAGGACAGTCGAAAATGCAGTTCTGTAAATACTTGCTCTCGAGGCTGTTGAAACAAAATCAAAACTAGGATAGCACTTTTTCCAGGTCCACTCGCGAGGAAACAGACGTTTCTACTTTTGTCAGGAGTCCTTCGATTGCTGCATCATTGATCAGCTAGACAGAAATTCAATTCGAAAAAAAAGTTGCATGAAAAATCCAGCAGTTTTATTTATTCAGAACAAAAGTTTCGACTTGACGAAAAGCGGATCGATTAGCAATTTATCCCTTGAATCTTTTGATGGAAAATTTATTCTTGATGCTGGGAATTAAGTTTCTTCGGAAAGATGATTTAATTTTGCGTCTCTTCTTTCGATTTTTTAGCATGCTGAATGTAAAAAAATGAATCGAACGAGATTGAAAATTGATAGGAACTGGGAGAGGTGAAAAAATCAATACAACTTGTCTGGAAAACACAATTGTTTTATAAAATTGTTGGTGGAACATCGATTCGATAATTCGTCATAAATACAACCTTGCTCAGACAATCTACTAGGAAAAAATTTTTGTTTCGAATTCGCTCCTATTAGATTTATCAATCAAGGAAACAACATGTAATATATTATTTACTTTTCTTATGATCCGATACACGAATTATAATTTTTACTTTACACACCACGCGAGACAATAAAGTTCACAAACTTCACATTTGTCAATAAAATTTTTTCTCGTCTTTACAACGCGACACCTTGTCACACAACTTTCCATCCGCTGTTCATCATGGCTGTTAAAAAAAGTGCCAGCAGATGAAAAATAATTTCCAGGGAGTATATAATAAATACAAGCAAGTTTTACTAGACACACACACCCACACACACACATACTCACATCCATACATTATTTATTTAGTTTTTAGTTTTCTGTCGTACGTATATAAATTCTGAATGACTTTTCATTTTATACATCTCGTAATATAACATTCGTAATTTTTGTTTGTGTTTTGTTTTTGTTAACGCATACACACACCTTAATGTTAATTTGTATCCGGACATAATTATTTACAAACGTAAAACATAAAAACGACGACATCATTAGTCGAAGCAAAATTTACAGTGTTCAATTGGATGACCGATAATTTGTATCAACGACCCGGGGGGCAATTAAAAGCAGTTCGTTCTATGTGATTGATCGTTTCATAATTCAAGCAAGAAGGCGTGAAGTTCGTCGAATAATCGTAACGTTGAGTACAAAGTGCGCGAACAATAATTTAAATAATAGCTACACAGATGCTGTGTCGTTGACGTAACGTTAATGAATGAAACAAACGCGTTAGGAAGTTCGCAGTGATAAATGAGCTTGTATCAATTTTTCATGTATGAAACGCTGAATGCCTCAGTAGCTTCAGTCCTCGCCAGTGAACCGAATACTTATAACGAGCACTCCCAATCGTTTTGCAGTTTTATTTACACAAATACATGTCAAGTGTGCTAATATTGTCTGTCAGTGATTATAATACCAATTCAATAACAATGTACCGCTCTCCTCCACGTTCTTTTCATTGTCTACAATAACTTTTGTCTCCTTCTCATCGTTTCGACATTTAAGACACTACGATTGGCGCCCAACGTGGTTTCTCACAATTTCCAGCTCATTCATAAAACAAAACTGGTTTCAATTTTCAAACATCTTTCAAAACATTTATCATTTTATCGATTGGATCAGATTGTAAAGACTCCATTAAGAGCATTCAAAAAATTTGGTTTTATGGGTTTTTTTTTAATTTCACCCAATTGGCCCCCAATGTGGGATTTGTGCAATTTTTTTTATTTGCTTGAAAAACTTAAAAAGAAAAGTCAGAGGTCGAGAGTACATTGCCACTTGCACTGCAAGTTTATCTTTTTTTTTTTAACTAATACACTCCATCTACACTGAGTGATAGTTTTCGTCGTATTTATCGAATGAAATACACTTTGTTGAAATTTGTTCACATTACATTTAGTTTTAACGAGTGAAAAAGAAACGAGCAGAACAGCAACAACAATTGTTATGGGGGACGAAATCAATCATTTTTCTTTTGCAGGAATGTTTTTGCGTGTCAGTGCAGTCTCTCCGGGAACGAGCTTAGTTTTATGAAATCTCCATGGAATTCTCGTCAGAGTTTTCCATGTATGAGGTACGTTGCAATGAGAACAACAAAGGATAACCTGGGTACACTTCCACCTGAAAAAGTTTGCAAATATGTTTTCGTAAATAAACAGAAGTAATTTGAAATGCACGACGCAGACAAAACTTTTTTTCGCGACCAGAGGATCTTCTCCCTTGAGTCATTAACATATTCTAATTACTATAACATTGTTATTTTTTTATGTTTCTTTTCCGAGGAATGATTAATGTCATTCGCGCTCAAGTGCTGAAACGTTTCAGCGTTACGTTTTCATATTTAACTCTAACTACGCCCCTGTAAACTGTAGCCCATTCGCCTTTCGTGGACGATGTGAAAAATGTTACAAGGGGCCACGTTAACAAAAATGAAGTAAAATTGTTTCAACAGAAAACCACTAGAAAAAAATCAAATTGTTTATTTATCGCTATCATGTGGTCGGAATGGTAGTTTTAAAAAATTGATATGAATTCGTTCGACAATGACTTCGTACAAAAGTTTCAAACCCACGGAAGGATTGTTGTCGTTTTGTCGTATTTTTGATTTTCACATGAGTTGACGAAAAAAAGCCGCACATTCGAAAAGTTAACGCGGCTCGGCGTAATCGCCGCGGGAACTAACAAAATGTTTGCAGCGTTCTTACCGTTGTATACGTATTCCCTAACGGAAGTGTAGTTGGCATCAGGCAGAGTGATTTCACATTGGAAAACTGTCGGCAGTTTCAGCTTACTTGCATCTAGAGTGGCTCTGGCTTCAACTCTGAAGCGCCCGTCCGGCAGTTTGATGAAATTTGTGGATATATTTTTCACAGGTTTTCTGAAAAATGGAACACATCATTTTCACGATGAAAAAAAAAATGCAGATAAAAATTTTCAATCAATAAAGCTCGTCCATTAGTGAGCGAGTTAATTAAAAAGTCAACGTTATCGAATCTCGAAAGTCGGGCAAACGATGTTTTTTTAACTTGGAAAAAACTTGGACGGAGAAAACATGGCCCCGGACAGTGAAATACGCATCCCGCGGCGAACTCGTATCTCCATGGAAGCGAGCCGGAACTTTAAGAGGCTGATTTTTCATGGGACAGTGCATTCAATTTCTGCGCTGGCGATAAGTTTCAGCGGCGCAGACAGACGATGCTATATTTTACATTTTATCGGCTCATCTTTGTCTCCATAACCGCGCGCGAATATTCCAAACTCAAATGAAATCAACCGCTTAGGGCTCGTCGCACGACTCGTCCCCTGAATTTCTAATGAGCTCCTCTATCATTTCAAATTATTCATATTTTCTTGTAGAATTTTTCTACCGCTACTATCTTTCCCTCCTTTACATTTTTTTTCTGAATATAACTTTTTCCAATTTTCACTTACGGAGTAAGGAATTGAAAGGAGTTTCGAAGAAATTTTTTTGAATATTACAAAAAATAATATCCGACGTTCAACCAAGGACTATCGAATCTATTTATGAGAAAATCGTATTCAGCGTCATTTTCGAATGTGAAAAATTATACATTTCAAGCTGGGAAAATAAAGACGCGAAAAAACGTATGAAATTAAAAATAATATTTACAGCTGAATAATTTCTGTAGCACGAAAAACTTTTTTTTGCAAAGTCTAAAGATTTAATCCTTCGACACAAGTACAAGACGTGGAATCTGAAAAGAATCCTCTTACCTCTCTTTCCAAATCGAAATGTTCGGTTTAGGATACAATTCTTCGGCAAGACATAATACTGTGAGCCTGCTTGGTTCGCATCTCACAGACTCGCGTTTGCATTGAGCAGTCTCCAGCGACGTGTTCATGTGAAACACCGTTTCGGGAGCTGTCCAAAACGAGAACAAAAATTACAATCAAGTTAGATCAACCGAATCTCAATATTTTGATATCAAAAAGAGATCAGCGATTAACATTATAACCGAACTTCAGCCCGGTCGTAACATTAGCAAAGTTGAAATTAGAGTTTGTAGCAAAAATGGGTCCGGAGTTTGGCAACGGGGCTAATTTCATGCGGGTACTTTTTAAAACAGCAATCAGGGGAGTAATTTGGTCTTTGTCATCAGGCATAATATGAATAATCACACTAGGCCGAACATTGTAAACTATTATTCCCAAGGAGGTCGACGCAAACTTTGGCCCGCGTGAAAAAGGAGACGTTGCGCATGAAAAATTGGCCTTGCGAGACCGCGATAAACGCAGTTTAGTCCCGACGAGAAATAGCCATCGTTTTCCAAAAAGTTCCTTCTGTCGACGAAAAAATTTGCAACATTTGTTAATTAACTTCGATCCTTTTAAATTTTGCAATGCAAAGTTAAAAGTTCAATAATTCCATACCATTTGCGAATCGAATGATGAATATTAATTTTCATCGACAAATTGAAAGCAATATTCCATTTAATTTCATCTTCGAAACAACGAATTCTCATTGATTATTTTTTTTTTTCAAATAAAAAATATACCGATTTTTTATGTATCCATTTCATGAATTGTTTACTGTGTGCTGTAATTTTTTTATGTTTGATGAAATATCGTTTTTCGTGGCAATGAAAATATGTACGTTGCGGGTAAGTCCACGTTTGGGAATTATAATTGAATTAACAAGCTTGAGTCAGAAGAAAATGATTGAATCAGTGATGATTGATGACTAAACGAACGTCATAGTAACATTAATGACTTTTGCATCGGTCGTATTTCACATCTCTGACGTGCTACATAACCACAAGCTGTGGTATAATTTAAAATCTATCATACAGATCCATTCGACTATAAGTCGCACAAAAAGGATTGCATGTCAGTTCTATCGCCGATTCATGTCACAGAAGTCAATCATTTTTATTCCAGGGAAAGTAATATCACGAAACTAATTCTGTTCAACTTTTCAACAGGAATCAATTAATCTATAACATTAACGACTGAGAAGAATAAAAATTGTACCTCACTTTTAAAAATCCGATATTCATTTCACAATTAAGCTCAAAAAAATCTCTCAAGTCATTTTACGTGTAAAATGTTGATTAACTATTTTACGATATTGTATACGAACTCAGTTTGTATGGTCAACTGTGTGCCGTTGCTAAAGTTATTCTATCTGCAGCACCGGTGTGAGTCAATTCAATTTCCCAACATCGATTGCAAGTATCTGTCGTAGCAAAAGAAAAATATAAATAACGCTTTCCGATCGAACTTGCTTAGGCTACACCATTAATCCATTATAATCATTTTCGCTCCACCTGAGCAACGCCAAGTTTCCCTAATATCCAATCTAACTACCAAAAGCTGTATTCATAAACTAACTCCATTTTCTCTGCGTGGCATTAAGTTTTCTTACTTGAAACACTGAACTTTCGGAACTTGCAGTTAATTCCATTGATAGACCTCTACTTGACCAGCCGAAAATTAATCGACCATCTTAGCTTGGACAAATCCTTTCAAATTTTCCAATGCAGCGATACCACTAAGACCCAAAGCCATTTGCAAACAAAACAAATAAAAATCGTACCTTATTTCATCAAAATTATGCCATCGCAAAATGGAGAAATGAAGATAAAAGTGGCACCCAACGTGGAGCCTTTGAATTTAAAAGATAAAAAATCGCTGACCTTTCTTTGAAATGATTACTAATTTGAAAACAAGTCTAAAAGTACGAAAATTGTTGAACTTACAATAAACCAACATGCTTCGTACAGCGTCAGCTTCGTCGAACTGAGTGGAGATGGAACACCTGACGTCGCCACTGAGCTCGTGGGACACTTTTTTCAGCTTGACTGCTCTGTACATAGTGATGGGGTCGGTGCTGGCATTGAAGGTATCGTCAACGTACTCGAGGTACTCCGTTGATCCTGAGGGCGGCATCCCGTGGATCCACTGGTAGATCTGTTCCTGTTTGATGTACCACTTGATTACAAGACTCGCGATCTTCGATCTCTCTATCGCATAATTACAGTCTAGGATTACTGGCTCATCTGTTCCAGCTCTGACAACTGCTGGGATGTTGACTGATGTGATATTGATTGGGACGACCCCTGCAAACGTTAATCAAACATTTAATAAATAACTTGAATCGCGTCAATTCATGCACTATTCGCAACGAAATTTCACTCATCGTGACCTCAAATCATTCATTCAGTCTGTCTAATTCGGTGCACAATTTTCCTCACAGAAACTTTAAATTTGACTTCCAAAAATATTTGTACTCAAAAATTGAAGCACGTTTTCGTTATCAAAGGTGTGGTACGGATACAAGATTGAAAGCTTGGATAACAGTTGAAAATTTGTCTGCAAACAGTTACCGATACGGAAGTGGAGTTGAGTAAAGTCGTTTACCGATCAGCCGATCGTTCAGGTTAATTCGAACACTGAAGGCGTCGCATAAACAGAACACTTTCGCAATGTCTGGTCTGGATTGCGGACACATTTGTAAAGCAACGCCACTGTTTCAAATCGGCCAAGTTGGTTGTACCGGCCGATCCTAACGTGTAACGGAGCGCCCAACGGCACCTGCCACCGGATCAATTATTTAGCCGACATCACCGCCGACGATGCTTCAGCCCGCGATATTTCAAATCCCAATCACCAGCGCGAACTTTGACCCACAACTTTTTCTCTGGCCGAATGAATTATTCCGCCTTTCTTTTTTTATTAATCGAATAATTATTTACCTTCAGATAAAAAATCGAAAAAAAACATAAGTATTGGATTCGTTATTTATAAGTTGACTGTTTGTTATGATGTCGTTTGGAATCCGGAAGGGAACCCGATTATCTGACTAGTGATTTATTTATTCGAACGATGAATTTATTTATATAAAATAATTTAGTAGCATGAAGCAGGTACAGCATTTGAAATTAATTCTGTCGTTTTGGAATTCGATAGTGTCGCGATAGGGGTTGAAAAATGGAGATAAAAAAAATGACAGAGTGGGTACGCAACCGCGATAGGTAGATTCATCTTAATTTTTAATTTGTAGCATTCATCATATTCATTAACCCGTCCTCGTGGCACGTACTTACTCGCCGCGTTGGTTTACGCCAACGATTTATTTTAGCGCATACCATTTATCACAAGAGGATTATTATTAATAACGAAATAGTAATCTTGTAGATGATTCCTGCGAGCTTACAGCGGCGCATACGATTGCGCATAACTTTGCATACGAGTGCATACATTTCGACTTTCCCGCCGAACCCGTAATTCACTATTTACAATTATAATTAAATCTTGCATTCACAATAGATATCGTAATGTTACGTGTCAAAAACAACATGCCAGACACAAATGGGTTAATGCAACCGAGTTATCACAACGCGAGCGAATTGCGTGTTGGGATAACCCGAGGTGAAAATTATAAGAGAGAAAAAAATTGCGCTGCATTTTACACGAAAAATTTAACATTTTGTCCGATTCACTCTTTCAGTTGAAACAAAAAACTTGTATTTTAATTTGCATCGAGAATGATAATTGCTCGACGAAAATTCGGTCGGAACATGAAAAGGCTGCTCATTTGGGTTGACGTGAAAACACATATAATTTTCTGCTCGGTGTATTTTTTTTTCTTTATGTTTTTGTGCAAAACCCAATACCGCCCAATTATGCCAGCGAAGAAGGAAATTAGAGCGTGTCAGCATTAAACAGGAGAAGTAAATTCAAGTGTTGGTGGCAAAAAGTGCACGTACAGAGAAGCAACGTAATAACGCGGAGGTCAACTTTTTTATCACGGACGTGGTGCGTGTTAGCTGGTCTCGCAGCTCTCGTCGTGATAACGCCAGGAGTATAAACCCTCAGATCGCGATCGTATTACATCAGCAGGCGCCGCCGCTCGCGTCGATCGATGCGGAATTAAGCTATTAAATACTTGAGTACTTTAAAAGCGACACGCCAAAGGGCCGCGCAAAATGTTTCATTGATTTTTTTGCACTTGACAAAAACGAAACATCGTTGCCAATTTCCAATTCCTTTTGTACATCCTATCGTTGAACTTGTGACCTAATCGGAACGAATTTCAAACAGGAAATCACTAGTAGAACCAAATTGCACAGTTATCGAACAAAAATTATGTTCAAACACAGGTACTTGCGAGTAAGAAATGTTCAAGCGCCACCTGCTGGTGTGAAGTTGAACCTTAGCATATACCTGGTTTACCATCGAAACTAAAACGAAACAGAAAATCTCGGAGAGGTGCATAAATTTGCACAAACAGCCCGTATATAATATTCAAATAAACGTTGAATTATTGCCGGCTAAAAGTGTGGCATGGCTGAGAACAAATTATAACATAATTGGTAGCAGTAATTCAGCAAGACACGACTGTTGTTTCATCGCATCAACATCTTATAAATCAGCGTCGGTTAATGACGGGTCCAACTGGGCGATTTTCATGTTCGTAAAAATGAAATGGCTGGGTGTGCAAAAGCACCGGCTACTAGACGAATTCGACCCTAAATCTGTAATAATGGACTATTTAGATAAATGCCGTACGACTCGCGGCCATATGCATAAACACCACGAAGGCCCGAGCGCAGCAACAAGCTCGGATAATTTACATTTTACACGTGCCAAAGAAACGTTATTTTAGCGTTCAACATCGACGCCGTTATCGTTAAGGGTAGAAAAAAAACCCCTCTGCAACTTATCAAAAACTAAAACGAGAGCAAATAACACGTTGCACGTGAACGTTCTTGGTTGATTGCTCAATCTGCATCGTCAACGAATCAATTGCTATTATCATCACGAATGAAACTTGTGTTTGAATAATAACTTTGCCGATTTTCATGATTTGTTAACTTGAAATCTGTCACTTCGAGAAATTTCCGACGACTTTTTTGGCACAGATTAAGTAATAACTTTTTTTTTAAACATGAAGGAATCCTAAAATAAACGAGAGATGATTGGGAAAGTGATAAAATAACATATCGACGAAAAACTGCGAATATATATTTGTTCTGTCACATGCAAGTGTAAGCTTTTTCTCGTTTGCGACGTGACCTGTGAACCCCTGGCGTTTTGACTTGATTCCTGAGGTCGCTTTTGTTCGACATCAAAGCGCACTCGGGGAACTTTGAAGGTGCGTAAGTGCAGTCTGTTTTGCGGCGCCGTTTCTGTGATCTCAAAAGGGCTCGCGAGTTGCGCGTACGCGCGCGCCCACTTCACACGGCTAGGAAAAAGGAGGAAGTAATTCGAATGAACGAGCGCGAAAAAAGCGACGTCGATGGGGTCGCGTAACGTGGTATTACGTACGATGAAGTGCCTCTTGTCGACTAGGTGCGACACATGGTGCGCAAAGCTATGTGAAGTACGCCTATGCCTCTCAGAGAAGATGTCTTTGCCGACGCCGCGATTGTGAAAGACAAAATTCTTCCTTAATGACAACCCACGACAATTTCGCGAACAACAATTTTTAACACATTTTTAATCCAATTCCGAGATTTTGAATCCAAGATTTAGATTCCTAATCTCATTCCACTGCTTTCTCGGACGTTGAAAAAAGTCGGTGACAAAAAATGTTTAATTTTCAAGTTTGAAAAACACTTTCGTCGTGTTTTACTAGTACGTGACTTTCTCTGCTTGATCGAGTCTGACGAGAACAATAGTACCACTACTGGAAAACAAGGACTGCTGTTTCAAACTTTTTTCCATCCACTAGGTCCGACAGACGAAATTGTCTCGCTCCTTCTTTGATCAATCAAGAGTTAATTATTGTCTGGATGAAACATTTTTAGTCGCCTCGTCCTGGCTTTTGAAGCTCAACGTTATTCTAAGAATCCACGTTATAATAAGATACCTCGCACATACAAAATTATCAATAAATTGAATTAATCTTTACTGCATTTCGTTCGAGCACTAATTAATGAACATAATTTTGCACTCCAACTGTTTTATACTTTGGTCCCGTGATCCACTTTGTAAAATTGCTTGTTTTCATCAAACTATATAACCTTTGTTCCTAGAATACGTTAACTAGAATAATGAATGAAATTTCATCGCAGCAAAAAGTGATGGCAAGTAAAAAAAGCGCTTTCGACTGTGAAATAAAATCACAGAACTCTGTTTGGTCGGGTCGCAGTTTTGCGGTTCGTTCGACTTTGTTGATACCGCACGAGAGAGCTGTGTCTCGAATTGCTACTCATCACACTCGACGCTGAATCCGGCTCCGGTTTAAGAGGCCATACGTTGTCCGATGATATGAATTACTGGGTTACACCCTCGTTTTAACCCCGAACGGCTTCGTCACAACAGGGATCGAAAAGCGAGCGCCGCCATGTGTGAACGTGGCACGCGAGAATGTGCGAGTTCTGCGCCACTCGGGGCGTACGTGCACGCGCATCATCCACGCCGAATTTACGACTACGCTTGTCACAATAAAGTAGACGCTTTGAGCGCTACTGCACGAAACTTATAATATTCACTTGTACGACGAAAAAAAAAGGAAAAAAAACGTAAATTCTACATGCGGTATACAAGCACTAAACTGTTCTCCATGAAGCACGTCGTTTGAGGCCTTTTTCTACAAAATCACAAAAGAAAAACCAGAAAGCACCCTGCTCATACTTTGGTGACTATTGTTTCGAACGATTTTGAAGGTTGACACAAAATTTGGATAGGGTTGATTTTTTCTTTCGAATTGAATGAAGATCGAAGATTGAAAAGTAGGTCGGATAATTGCGAAAGTTTAATGGGGCTGCATTAGGTCTGTTGACAATAGCAGAGTCGGTTGTAAACTATTCAAAAGCGGATCCTCCTGGTCGTTTCTCTTATTCGCGCCCACCCAGGGACTCGAAAAGCTCTTATGCACCGCTAATGAAGATTCGTTGCTGGAAGCAAGAGCCAAATAAGGATGTACGACAGCGCCAAGTTTCACTTGCGCAAGCCTCCTTGCGAGGCTTTACTTATTGCACTGCAATAGACGCGTATACATTATGTACAAATTAAACGTGAATGATTTATCAGCAACTGTTTTAACGTAAAAGCTAAGGCCCATTGTGCCTCCCCGCGGCTTTTCTGGGTAATTTATCGACTGTATAATGAACACCCTTCTACGACTCGTTGATGCATCGCGTGATCACGCCAAAATTAACAATGCCATGAAAATGATGTTACGAATTCAACAGATAGCCCGCCTATTTATTTCACCCAACCTTTTAAACCTGATTCTACGTTTTGTCTACTCAATGCTTTGATGGAGGAAAACAGTTTTTTTGTTCTCAACTTTTGTACAGGACCAAAGTAGCGGAATCGTGAAAAGACCGATTACAAAATTTGAACGTCAGTTTAACGCTTGTTTCACTGCCGGGTCGATTTCGATCGAGATGTAAGTTAAAGTTAGGATGCAAAGTGGACGATATCGCAAACCACACAAGCTACGAAAATCACGCTTAGCAAGATATTCGCGGATATTAGGACCGGAGTAAGCGCCAGCGAATAACCATTTGCCAGCCGATCTACGTCGACGACATTATTATTGGAAAAGTTCGTTGCAGTTATCGCTTCCCAAAAGTACTCCCGCGGGCTACCCGACAGTCGCGTTCCAACCCGCATTTCATCGACATGGAAAGCGCTTAACCGCAAGCTTGACCTGAAATTCTTACAAGCTTGTCTAAAGATCCCTGAGGGAACATCGCTGAGCCTCCATCTAACGCATTGTAGACTCATCTAACATCACTTATTTCGACATTATTTCATCAGACGATCCGTTCAATTAATTTCTATTTTAGCTGAAGTTTTTAGCCGAAAGTTTTTAGTTTGTCGTAAAACCAATGTTAGAGACATTTCTGTTGGTTCGAGTAAGATCGTTTGAATAAGCAAACGTTTAAGAAGTCGGGTGCAGGTCAAAGGTCACGTTTGCGAAGACGCGATCATAAAAAAGTGTTGAAATGTATCGAAGAATTTCCGTATATTTTCAATCTCTGCCTTTCAAGCCCCAGGAGAAGTTCCGATCGAGAAAATAGGAATCTCGTATCTCGCACAACTGACTGGCTCAAGAATTTAGGTTAGCGAGCTACATAAATCGATTGAAACGTCAAGCTCGTTTCTGTTTTTGCTCGCAAAAAGCTTTTTCATAAAAAGCTCCTTACAACTACGTTATGAAAATGAGCCGGCTAAAATTAAAGTTTCATCGACATGAAATTCGTAACCGCAGAAGCCACGCTGACCAAATTATTAGATTGCATGAACTGAAGCAGAAGCCGCCTTTTTTTCAATGTTGTTGACGTAATAATTGTACTCTTTCGATAAATTCCTGAGCTACTGGATAATTCATGGGTTTCCTTTTAAATATGAAACTCACCTGGAAAATGGCTCACGATCATCAGAATGGCTTGCAGCAAGCTCGCTGTTCGGATATCCATATCCACAGCTAACCCCGGGCAAATGGTATTGATGATGCCAATTACTTCTTTTTTTTCGGTGGATTACACATTGTCGGTTGTGGCATATCAACAACCTGCACAAATGTGAAACAATGTTAATTATTCATCCAATTCTGCGTAATATGATATATAATAATCATCTAATATTATAATTAAGCAAATTGAATATTCTGTCAAGGATTATTATGACGAAAATACTGTAATTGAGTTGGTTCAAAGTGATATCTAAAATTGTCTATTCAAAGTTAACATTAACCTAGTCGACCCTTTGTTTTCAATCTTTCATCTCCTTGTTAATCAAACGTGCATTGAAACTACTAAAAAATGAATCAAATTTACATATTCCATTTCTGCGAGTTTGGTCTGTTGTTTTGACATGTTTGAGACAGTTAATTTTTGATGTTTTCAGAATGATGATTTAAAAATACCGCTTCTATTTGCGCGAGGTGCTAAAAACTATTGACACTGCTGCGCGCATAATCATTCTCATTTGCATGTCTATAACTCGATTATCGCACGGAGCTATTTCTTGTTGACTCCTTTCAGTTGTTAACAGATGATAATTCAATCCGACGCTATAAATGCCCTCGTCAGACTGCAGAAAATTGGGCGAAAAAAATATCATCCCAAGTGGATTAATCACGATTGATGTATCAATATCAACCTCCAATTCGCGTCTGGTAAACTTTGATTGCGCGGAATTATTTGATAGCAGTTTGACACGTGGGACTGCTAGATGAAACGATTTCGAAAATTGAGCAAAATTTACTCGTGATTTTGACTCGTTTGAACATTTTATTTCAAGTTTTTGATGCGATCAAAAAATTTTCATACGTTTGAGTGCTTCCAACGCATCCTTTGAGCACTTTATCCATCGGAAAACATGCAAAAAAAATCGACCGAGCATTTCCGTCCCGCCATTTCGATGAAAACGTAATGTTTCAATCACATAAAGTAATGGTTCCAATTTTTTGTGACGTTTTCCGCAGTTAAATGTTTTATTGTGTTTACTTCACTTTTTCCCAGTTCAATTTTCACGGAGAGGTTGTGCATTTTTTACTGACAGACTTTTATGTTTGTCAAAAACAAAAAACGTTTGTGAAAATATAAAAAATAATACAAAAATAAGAGAGGCAAAATGTTTATTCGACTGATGTTCGACAGAGGTTGTTGAAACAAAAAATTTGATAGTCTAGACCGAACTTTTTTGACAGTAATTTGAAGTCATTTTCTGGGCAGTGACTCAAAAATGAATGCAGTCGTTTGTGCGGGCTCATAATTCTCTCGGCACAATGCGCACTCGTGATTAAAGAGATACGGGAGAAATTGATCGCTGCTAATCGGACTCTAGGTTCCTTTCATCGACACCTCGTTCTTCGCGTACGGCACGCGATTTATCAACAATAAAAAAGTTCCGGCAAAGTTAATCACGCAGAAACGAGAGCCTTATCACTCGACTCGTTTTTTTTCCCTTCAAATAAAATCACTTATCCATATATAAAAAACCACGAAAAACGATCCTTTCCATCTTTGTCTACTTGAAAGCAGGGGCTGAACTTTGAACTCTTTTGATGACGAAAAAATTATATTTTAATGGAATAACAATGCGAAAAAAGATTCCGGTTTGTATTTATGATTGTCTCCATTGTAAAGCTGAGCGAACTTTGCTGGCCTGTCATACTAACAATAACACGTCTGGAGATGATAACTGCATTAAAGTCTGATGTAACTAAATTTTGGGCTTTCCGACGTCTGGATTTTGCACATTGTTAATTTGACACGAAGGCTTTTGCTCTATTGTTGTTTTTCACTGCGCTCGTTTTCTCTCCGTGTCACTTGTCGTTTATGGCATTCGAACATTATTAAGGGCCTTCAAGCTGTGACATGCGCCCATATGAATAATTACTTCACCAAACAGTCGTTTTTCAGTTGCTGTCAATTAATTCCAACAGATATCGAATTTTCGAAAAAAAAACAACAACGAGTGAGCGAAAAAACAAGACAACTGAAAATGACAAGAAAACTGGTTCATTTCTAGGCAACGAGCAAAAAAGTAACATAGTCGATGAATAAAAAAAAAACGAATAATTGAATTTGACTGAATGTGAAATGTTGATTTTTGATATGGAATTTTTAAGTGAATCAAATATTGAATAGATGAAATTAATGGATGCGAAATCGAGCTATGCGACAAGTTTGATGAAAAATAAGTTGTTTTTGATTCCGCTGTAAATACGCCCCTCAATTGTCAATATCGAGCAATTTTCAACCGAACGATTCAAATTGAAATACGCAAAATTGTCCGCGAGGTACAGTGTTCACATCTATCATCGTGAATAAATCGATGGATTATAAATCGTTTCAGCGTGATTATGAAACATTCGTTCAACTGGAACGAACATTTTTGCCCCTGCATTAATGAGCACCGCGCGTAACCGTCGCAAATTTTCGGCCTTTGCATCCAGTGCTCATAATTCTGTCCTTCCTCTCATAATGCAATTCATTACCGAACTTACTTCATTTGCGTATTTTATTAACGAGAGCAATTCCCGAACCATAATCCAATGTCTTTTTTTCATTTCAATTTCACCCTCAAACGTAACGAACAAAAATCAACGTAACAATTTTAACATCAAAATTCCTCTGCCAAAATTCGAACAAAAAATTATGACAACGATAAACAATTTTTTGTGTTGAATTGTGTTTTTTTTTTCGTTGTGAATTGTACCTTGAATGAAAAATTGTTGGTCCCCAACAATCGTCTGGTGGAATGGAAAAATCACAAAGTTGTACATCACTCGTTGGAAGAAACGTAATAACACTTGTCACTGGGCGGAGATTCAGTTGAACGGTGGTATCATGACCGAACAAGTGTCGAAGCCGCGGGACAACACAACACGCGTCTTTTCGGTGTTACACGACGCGAGTCACTGCCAGACCGATACGAAGTTCAACGCCACAAGTGTGAGGGATCATCTGCCGTGAGCTTTGGTGAGAGCTTGCGCGAACCGTCCGAGCTTGCGCGTCCGGCGAACCCTGCGCGCGATCAAAAAAAAGTGCCTTCCAGGGAGACCTCGTGACACGCGTCTTGCATATGTTTGGCCCAGACGAATCCAATTTCTTTATTAGTTTTCGCAAACATTATTAAAGTCTATTTTAGACTTTTTTTGTTTTGATTGAAAAGCTTTTTTTTCAGTTGTTTTCAATAATTCACGTATTTATTTTTGCTTATTGACAATAATAATTATTGATTTCTTTATACTTAATTACATTGTAGCTTTATTCTTTTTATTGAGGATGGTAATTGTTGATTTAGAGAGTGACTTTTTGTTTACAAGTAGATCTTAAGGTTACTCAACAGACTGCTCTGTCGGTAAGTAAGTAATTCATACCGATTAAGGACCCATCTGAAAGTATTAAATTATGTATTACGTTTTTGAGTCGGTAATGCAGAGTTTAGCAACATTCTAAAATTTTCAAAGTGCACTCTGTTGATTATGTCGTTTATTAAATATAATTTAACTTATTCACAGTAAAACGACGTTACCTTTGATGGAACCGAAAGCTCCTCTTTGAATGATTCTCTGAAACGTTTTTTACACCGTAACTGCGTTTTCCTTTGCCGCTTCTTATTCGTTTTCTTTCTTATTTCATATTTTCTAATGTTAATCCAAAATGAGTCATCAATTTCTAATTGAACTAACTTTTCACTGTTTGTTCATTTTTTCCTTCATTCTAAATTATATTTATTACAGACACAAGTGTTCAAACAAAAATCATCGGATTGCAAAATCAACGCTACATTGAGTCATAATTTCACACCAACCTAACACGTTAACCGACTCCAATTATGAACTTACCGCCCTCTAATCGGAACTTGAATAGCATAAAAACATGAGAAAAAGTTGGTGACATCAATATTCCACAGTTATAAAAAGTATTCCGTTGAGCCTGATGTGCGACGACAACTAATCGTACTTTATTTAATCAGATGGTTAATTAACGTTGCTGACGTCATGGGAGATGATTAAATATGACTGATTGCGATAAAACTAGATGATAAATCAGACAAAAGTGTGGATTCATGAAGCAAATCAGTGATGAATAAAAAAAGTTCTAGCCAGCGCTGCTTCACCTCGAAACTGCTTGGATACTTATACCAACATTAACTCGAGAGTAACGATGCATTATGAAACCAGATTTAAAGCCAACTAAACTGGACTCGAGAGAGTCTGTTAAAAAAAACTACTTTAAATACTTCCGAAAAAAATTGATGAAACAGCACGTTACTTGAAATGTTTGAAAAATTTTATCAAAAATTATAACGTCATATTTGGAATTGAAAGTTTGTGAGATGAAAAAGGCAGAGTATCGTTATAAGAAGCGGTTAGTAATGTAATCAAAATCACTTAAGGTAAAATCACTTAAAGTAATTGTGAAACGACTTACCATGACAAGTGGAATCATTCGGGACGTTTCTTCGTGCTCTTTACTTATTTATATGCAATTAAATCATAAACAATGTTTGCTTTCTCAGGCTTGAAATGAATATAAATCGTGACATCCGGTGTTTCTTAAGTGACATTTGTCAAAATTAAGACAGACAATGCACATTTCGCAAATTCAATTTTCGTCTCTTGTAATTCTTCTTTCAATGGAAATTTATTCTTTACCATCCATTTAACAAAACTTATTCAAAGAAATGAGAGAAAGTGGAGGGGGAATAAAAAGTACGGGTTGCTTTTGTTGTGTATTTGAGATTTTATGAAAAAGCTATAACTAAATCGTTCAAGCTCACATTAAACTTCGCACGGTCGAACGTAGTTTGGTACAATTTTTTTTTCTTACACAATGATCAATCCATCTTAAGTTCTCGTTGCTGGCGATTTCGGAGCAACTAGAATTCACAGTTTTTTGCATTCCAGACATTGTCAACACTCCAATATCAATTTGTCTAACAATTATTTACAAAAGTCGAAGAAACACTTAGCAATCCATTCGTGTAACTTAGAACGAAAGATAAATACGTTTTTTCTCATTGGTTTTATTAAATGATTTATCAATAGTACAAATTAAATAATTCAAATCTTACAATAAAATTGTGTACACTGTATGAAGTTGGTCGTTGCTGTAAAAATTATTTGGTACTTTCATATTTGGTTTCCGTGAATCATTATTTTTGCAGGTAAACAGGAGGAAGAAGTTTACAAAACATGTTTAAAAATTTGAATACAAATTTGCGATGACAAAAATGGCGGATGAAAATTTTCAAAGCTCAAACAACACAACGCTCAATATTTCGACAAGGAGCATTGCAAAAAATGTATTACGATATTCCTTCGCTGACAAATATTACGATCGAGATTGTTAAGTCAATATTCTACGTGATTGAGTTGAATTATATTATCGAATTGACTCCAAGTATTTACACTATGCAAATAATGAAAATAGTAAATCGTGATTCAACGATATGTTTCCATAATGACAACACGAGTTCGTATAGTTATTTCAAGCTTTTTGTTTTCCCGTTGAAAATAATTAACGATCGATAAATTATCACACTATAAAAATCTAATCAGGACGCAGTTCCAATAATGGAACACAATTGATGCAATTTTGATCCTCGCTGATGTACAACGACGAAACTTGAATGTTTGATTCAAATTCGTTTAATGTACAATTTCCTCTGACTGACGTTGAAACTTTTTTACCATCGATTCTATTTTTGCAATCGATCCTGTTTCAGTTGAAATGAAAATGATTAAGAAGATTGAAATAGTTAAAACTTGTTTAGTATGATGTAATTAACATTTTAGGTTTTAAATAAATAATTATTGTTTTCGACAATTCTCATTATATTGTCAATTTTAGACTCAATCGACAAGATTAATCTTATCTGCCCTATTAGTTTTGATTCGTCAAATTAGTCGGTTGAAAAATAGTATGAAAGCATTTGGTTTTGTTATATTTGCAAACGCATATCGGAAACTCGATATTCAACTTATTATGAAAATCCCTATATTTTGTTTACGTCCCTCATAATTCAGAGAATCCTCTTACTAAAAAAGATAATAAATCAACATTTGTTCGCGGCTATAAATAACGACTCGTTTTATAAATTAAATTCCAATTTCATGAAAAGATAAATAGAAATATTTATATTAAAACGATTATTCATTTACATACAATTATTTACATTTCAATATTGTTTTGGTACTCTTTTTGTCGAAAGTTTAAGTAATAGATTCAAACAAAGATAACTTTTGCTTTTCTTTTTGATAAGAAAAAAATTCATAATCGAAAGCCACCCCCTTCAAAACCCGTGATAAAATTTGTAGGAGTCGATTGTTCGCATAAAGAGTTCTACAATATTGATGGAACGGTCCGCGTTCCACCGAAAGGCATAACAGTGAATGATTGTGTAATGTCATGGGAAAGTGATTATTTACAAGTTGAAAATTTATTTACAGTTGCAATCTCTGTCGCCGTATTGTCAACTCCTGATTATTTACAAAAAAGGCTTAACGTTGATCAGTTTCTTATTATTTACACTCAGGGATTTTTCAAAGAAGTGGCTTTCCTAGTAACTATTTAGTGACTATGAAACGATTTGGTTTCCATTGTTTTTTTTAAATAACAACCGTTGACAGAATTCCTTCCATTTATAACCTTATGACAATTCCTATTCGATACTGTTCGCTCCATTACATTAGTAGAAATTTTCGCTGAAATACAAACTTTTTAGAACAATAATTTGCTCAATCACATTCTGAACAAAAATGAATAGTTTCGTGACATGTTTTGTCTGTTAGTAAAAATTTCATTTCAGCGAAAAATTTGCCCTCCATATCTATGCACATTTAACAAATCACTAAATGACATTTGGTTATTTGGTTTCTCTCATTAAATTACAAGCGTTGATCGAAGTTTGTCAGTTATTTCATACAGATTAGGCCACGTTTGTAAACCTGAAAAACGAAACAATTTTATAAACTTTCATTTTATTCGAAAATGCAACACAACTAATTGAATGGTAATCTTTTCAAATCTTGCATTCTCTGAATTTGATTTTTCTTAATTTCATCACAGATGATGATAAGACTTGATGCTTTCATGTGAAGGATAAAAAATGATACCAGTAATCAGAACCGAGAGCAAACTTACCGTTAAAAAATAACTGCGCCGAGCATTGCGAGTTGCGAGGCAACGAAGACTAGACTGATTGATGTGACAGTGGCAGTGCTACCTGTAACAAGAGGAAAAGTCCATCATCAAGTTTAAATGTCGTTCACAGGAGTAAGGAAGAAATACAACTCGAGCAAAATAACAAAAAGTTCCAACAACAAGCGAAATTATTCCTCCAATTCTTCCACGTTACTTTATTTGCTAAAACAAAATAAAAGCGTGGATTAAATTCGTATCCAAAATCCATTTACAGGATTGAAAGTAACTGTTTCTCGCCAGTCTCGCTCAAGTTATTTCACGTCAGCTACAAAGGTTCAAAATTTTTTCTAGTCCTCTTTTTAACAATTTTTCTCGTTCCCTCCATCATTGGAGTTCAAAATAAAGCTTCGTCATTCGCAGTGACTCTAAAGTCAGATTCGTATTTTTGTTCGACAAAAAATTTGTCGGATGAAATTGTTGAAGATCTGCCAATAGTTTTTGTTAGCATAAACCCGAGCCATTGTCACGACAGAGAATGTAGACGCGCAAAATTATGTAAGCGCGGCGCGCAAACGCGCGTACCTGACTATAAACTCGTTGTTATGAAAAGCCCCCGGCTTGTGTTTCCGTGTATTCATGCTTTCCTTTTCCGCAAGACACTGGTACTGAGATTGTGAAACTTTTTCAACTAGTCGAACTTGTATGTTACCTTTTACACCCCGCCCCCTCCTTTTTCGTTTCCGCCCCCTGGATTCCCATTTCGTTTTCATTCCCAACTCGTAATTTCCGTTCCCACTTTGATTAGCATGTCTTGAAAATTTCAGTTGACACAAAAACTTTATAAACCCTTGTTCCTCTCTGAGCAACATTATGAACAACATTTATTTCATATTTCATCCAGGTGATAGAATGTGAATTCACAAATACCATTTTTTTGTTATTTTTTTCCGACTGATTAGCATGGAGAGGGTTTCTCCGTCGTTCGACACCGTCTTTGTAGACGATTCTTAGGTTCAGCACAGCCTGGCGTTTTGCTCGATTTAGCACAGCGCCCAAGGAACACCATGTGGCGCCCTTGCTGCTACTTGCCAACTCGAGCTTGGTGCTCTCGCGCATCCCCGGAAAAGCCCATTATCGTCGCGAAATTGAGTGACTATCGTATGCCATATATACCGCCTCTACCTGCTCAACATCATTTTTCCCCATTCATAATGCTTAACATCCGTGCCAGCTTTTGAAGATAATTTCATTGCAAAATTTACGAGAATCCTTCTCCTACTCGATATATGGTCCTTTCGACTAAGACTGTTACAAAAATAACAAAAGAAAATTGAAAGAATAAAATAAGAACAACCATTGAAGAAACTTTGAGTGAATATTTTATCGTTGTTAAGAAAATAGAGGGAAACAAAAAATAAACAGATCGGAGAAATAAAGGCTGCAAAATTTTGCCGGAGAAAAAAGTTTGCACGATGTATAAAGTTTTAATGAGGTCTATGACAATAAGAAAAGTACCGTACCAATTCGTCTAAAAGCGTTTTACTCGAATATAACGGTCTATTTCGATACCGGAGTGAAATTTCGTCCGGGCGATTTTCGCATTGTTAGTTTATTCCAGAGAGTCATTCAGCGGAGCAACTGGAGCGATGAAATTTGCGATGTCTTATTCGTGCGTTATTTCGCTCGGCGCTGTAAATATAGCTCACGTGATCGTAAGTTACCGAAGTGTTGGCTCTCGCGGTTGAGGTTGACCGCTGAAACTTGGTCGGTGTTTTTGAGTAAATAAAAGAGGCACTCTGCACCTGAGTCGCACCGTATTATGCAGAAAAACGGTCCAGGTTTCGTGGTCACGCCATTCGCACAACTGTTCTTCGAGCGCAACACTTGACAGCCGTACTTACTTTGACTTGAATTAAAGTTTTTTGAAAATTTGTTTTCCACAAATCAACAAAAAGTCTCTTCCAAACTATTGTCCGTCGTGAACTTAAACGTTTGTTAGATTCGGCGAATTAATTTGAGTTCAAAAAAGGCTCAAAAAGTTGAACTTACAAGTCTAGAAATTAAACTTCGAACGGACTTAGGTTTGTAAAGTTTTAATACAAACTTTATGAATTTTTGTCTCAATGTGTTCTGTCTTTGTTTTATCTCAGCGAGATTCGTTTTTGAAAACATTTCCATGGTTTCAGAGCCGGAGTATAAATAGTAACGGTTTTGCGACGATGCAACTGACGTCTGGAAACCAGCGACGCGACGACCTTTCGTTGGTTTTATAAGAGCTTTCCTACGAGGATTTCATCGCAAATCTTATCCTGTACATGTAATAACAATGACGTACAAACACGCCGTGTTGAAGAAAGCTCCATGTCATAAAATAACCCCTCTAAAAATATTCCTGGACAAGACAAGCTTCCGAATCTCAACAATCTTCGAAACCTTTTTTTTTCCTATCAAAAGAAAAAAAACGTTCTATTGCGCAATTTTTTTCGTTTCAGGATTTGGCTAAAATGATTTTCTGTTCTAAAAAGCGTGCATATATTTCATCCTTTATCGCTAAACTAATCACACAACCTTTTCTTCTCCGCGCCGCGTTTCATAAAGTTTGCGCAGACGTTCTTCATATTTAATGCATCCACTTTGGAAATAAATCTCTTATGTACATTTGAGCCGTGGTCAGATTACCATAAGCTTTTTTGCATATCATTTTGTTCATCTAGATGTCAGAGCGCGCTCGCAGCAGCGTTTAGAAAACAAGTTTCGTTCAGCGTAAGATAAATCGGACGCTGAAAAAAATACGAGACAAAAGGATGCAGTCGCACAGGAACGGAACTGTAAATAAAGAAGTAATTAGACGAATAATATTACGCCGAGTCATGCGAGCCTCGATGCTAATGAAAATTTCTGTCCCGGGCAGAAAGAGAGCGGGAAATTTAAGTAGCAGTCGGGGAATGCGCTCTAATTCGTCTGCAGCGTCTACTCTTCGCCACCGGAAGTCTGCGAACGAGTCGGCGTGTTTAAATATATGCATAAAACAAAATCTAATTCTGATACGTCGTCGTTCGGTGCTACTCGGCTTGCGCCATTGAAACTAAGCAAACTCAATATTCTTATCTGCCAATCACAACTTTCTCATCAAATTTATGTCAGTCGATTTTGAAACCTCTTCTGCACTTTTTTTTGCACAATCTCCTCTTAAAAGAAAACCGTTTGATCAATACCAACTTTTTTCATTTCGTTTACTTGTTAATTCAACTTCTATCACCCAAATACTGAAATACATTTTAACATTTTTTTCTCATCTTTTGTTATGTACGGTCAACTTTAACCATTCATACAGTTTAGTTTTGCATGTACATACAAAGTTCTACGTACTTTTAGATTTGATTTGATAAAAAACGGTTTATTGAAACTCGTTATCGTTTGAAGAAAACAGGTTTCTACAAAAGAGAACGGTAGTCAATAATAAAAGACAAGGGCAAAGACAAAATGCATAAACAGAATGAGATTCATGCCCACGGGAAGGGAAACAACAATTGAGCGTACAATTGTGCCACGCATAGATATTCAAACGGAAAATTGTCTTTCATCTGCAGCGCTTGTACGTTGCTCTGAAAAATGAAAAATGTTTTACGCACGCTGGACGGAAGCGAAAGTTTTGTCAAAGCGAGCAGCGCGCGGCCTTTGAGCGCGCGGAAATAAGACGCGGATGTAATGCGAAGCGAGCCCAAGTAGGAGCAGCTACCGGAGAGCCGCACGAAAATAAGTGGCGCATTATGCCGAATTCTCGTAACGCGAATTTCGCGCAAAATTGTGGCTCCTAAGTGTAATACAGAGACGAGAAATAAATACATTTGTTTTTAGTCGTGCTGTAAGAGTTGGGGATTAATATTGAATCGGTTGTTGGATCACACAGATGTTTCCAAGTCGTACAGTTTGTAGGGAAGTAATCTCGCTTTTATTGGACATCATCGGAAATGGTTTTTCAATTTCCTACATATCACGAAAATGGAATTTCTGATAAGTTTCCACTGGACGTTGATAAATATTTGATAAACAGATTGGTCATGGACTGTTCTGCACTTTTTCTCATTCCAGTAATTGCACACACGAAGACGACAACAAAAAAACACGGCACCGACGAAAAAGGAACAAAAAAAAACACGTTCCGTAATTTATCAAGTAATGTTGCACTTTTTTCGCCCGACTCGACAAACAATTTCTCGGAATGCCTTTTTTCTTTGATTTATGACGTTGCTCTTTTTTTTTCTCACGACTCAAAGAAACGCGAAGAAACGGCGTTGATGGTCGGAGTGGTTTATATTGATTGAACCATATTATACATATTCGCGTATGCAGCGGGAATGTTAAAAGTGATGGAAGATACTAGGCGGAGTTGCTCGGGACATTATTTATTGCCGCTGATTTATAAGGCCGCATGCATCGCCGTGCCCCTGTTCCAAGTTTGAGTGCAAATCGGTGGCACTGAAATACCCGGAACGTGGAAACAAATTTCGAGATTTATTGGCGGCAAAAAAGTTGACCCCGACGACACAACCAAGTGCAACCAAATTTTTCTTGCCTTCGGTAAGCCAGACCTTCGGGGAATAAGAGGACGCGCTGTCACTTGCTGCGCAAGTTATGGAGCTTGTGAATATCGATGCCCAGGTTACGATAAATCAAAGTTAGGAGAGTAGGTGGTGCCGCGAAAATAAAGGAACTGACGTGCCTCCTTAAATGAATTATTTAGGGTCTATTTGGGTCGGTCACATGGCCACTCGCCGATTTATTGCCACGTCCACATTTTCAACTCAGGCATCTGAACGAATTTTCCAAACCTGATTTATCGTATTCCTATCAATTAATTTTCGGTATCATATTTGAACCGTTATTTATTAAATTTGATTTCCAATCACTGAGTGGTTGAGAAAGTGCAAATTTGAAGACGACAACAGCGAAAGTTTTTGATTTCGTTCGAGTGAAAAAGATCGTACTGTGAGATAAAATTGATGATTCTATACTTCGACTGTGAACGGTTAAAAATGCTCTATAAAATGCGACTAATAATAGCACCAGATTACTGTCGGGACTAATACCTCTTTTTTCAGCATCATTTTTGTACGAGCGTGTACTTAGCGACTGCAGAAATTGATATCGATTATATTACAGAATGCTAAAAGGATGATTAATGTTTCACGACTTGACTGTGAAATAATAGCCCCTTGTGCGCATTAATATCCCTGAATCTTTCAGACAGAAAAGACGTGGTTCTGATTAACAATTATAATACGTCCAATATCTTAAAAGGTTTGCTCCTTTTTTAGTTTACTCGCAACTTGTGGACTCGCGTTCGTGATTGAGTTTGCTCTATTAATTAATCACATATTTCAGATCCCAAGTAGTACGTCTGTAAATAGTACCGGACGAGATATCTTGTTATGAATCATGACAAACAGCCGCGCACTATTATTACACCGAGCCGTATTCAATTACAGACCGAACGAGCCGAATGTTTATTTTGCCTAATGAAGTTGACCGTTTTCTCTCGATATGAAAAATTCAACTTGCCAATATAGTGTGAAAAGTTAATACCATTAGAATAAAATTATGAAAAATCAGTTTAACGAAATAAAAACAATACTGAAGAGAATTAGTCCTTTTTCGACTTTATTTTTGATTGTCTAGCTTTTGCAAAAACTATCATGATTTAACACCGCGTTTCAAACGATAATTCTGCTTATCAAAATGAAAATCAGTCCGTCCATTTACGATAAAAATATCCCTGCGAAAAATAGTAAACAGCGAGAAATGATTATAAATAGTAGATAGTATAACGTGAACAATCCATGAAAATCCGAAACGATCGCGTGGAGATTACAGGCAAACAACATTTTTAAAAAGTCATGAAAATTAATCCAGGATTATTGCAATACACATTTGCGACACGAACCGTTAGGTGTCTGTATAGTATCCGATACCAATGTTTTTTCAAACGCAACAGAGTTCCATTTTTTCTATCGCAATAATGACTTGCGTTTCATTTCTTTTTCGCCTTTTCCTTTTATTCATTCATTTTTCGTCCGCTTCGCCTTACGTCGTCATTATTTTTGTTCTCCGAATCGTACAAATTCGAACGAAAATTCACAAAGATTACAAATTGTTAGAATTTGAAGCCAGTTTTAGAACATTTCGTTTCAGGGACGAAAAGTTCGAAGCCATCTGATCTCTGGAGCATAACAAACGCGAGCGTGTAACAGAATAATGCCAGTCACGTGACATTGCCATAGTCAAACCACGGACTGCTAATAAACTTCATCAGCGAAAGCCACCCCCGTGCTCGAGGAATTTCAAATTTCAAGTACAAGGATATTTTATTGCTAATTTCATTACGGTATTATGCGCGTCGTAAAGGACCGTGTCGCAGCCAGGACGTTTCATTAGATCGTGATAATAAGTCTAATTAGTTGGGTTGGATTAATTGAATCCAGCCCAATTAGGATAATCAAAATTTAGCAAAACGTAACTCCACCGACCTATTGATTGAAGACGTTTTTTTTTCTCCCCTCTCCCCTGTCATCTTCTCTTATACCCTTTGCTATAGCATGCTCTGTGACCCGAGGGTTGTGACAACCTTTTTTTTCATACCATGATGAATGCTGAGGACTTGCCATATAATTATCCATCGTACAACTCTGTCCACGACAATTTTTCACTGATAAATCATTCATCCTAATTCTAACTTTGAGCTTGGAAATTTTTTCAGCTGTTCACAACTTTCAACGAAATTATTGAATTTATCATTAATTATTCTTCCGCATACTGCTGTAACTTCATGGTTATGGGAAAAATTAAAAACAGAAAACAAAACATTTCATCTCGACTTCAATAAAACTACTGAGTTATCGAAAGTTAGTAGTCAAAATATGAAAGTTATTATTTGTGTCGCAGCAAAGTTACTAAAATAGGTGCAATCATTTATAGTGTTTAAAGTGTCATTTCAAGATAAAAACAAACTGTGTCAAACAAGTTGTCTAAGAATAATTCGCTGCTTATCAATAATTTTCCACAACTGGGATATACCGTTGGGATGGATGTTCTTATAACGTGCAATTTTTCAGGCATCCGAAATTCGACTCCTTGGATTAGTATTATCCATATTTGTTATAAATATTCGCGAAGAGCACCCGGCAAAATTTGGCTATGAAATTTTCTTTAATTTTCGTTTTAATGATTGTCCGCCTACTTTTCATGTTTAGGCATGCTGAGGAATGCGATTTTGTTGGTGGGAGAAATAAATGTCTCTGGGATTCGGGATGTGTATTTTTCGCGTTCACCGAATACATGTGCTACAATAAATAAAAGGGCTACTCGGCGCATTTACAAGCACGTGCGTTGTGTACCCAACAGTTGCAAGTTCTGTAAACTCAAAATATTCTTTACGTCGCTACAAAAGCGCCTTTTGATAACCTTATTCGGACCAATTCGCGCCCGAAATATTGAATTATTTACCTACGTGTTTACGGTGTCTAATCATCTCTGTTCCAAAACACAATGGAATACGAATCACCAACGGAAAAGTAGGTCGAATGGCTTTTTTTTGATCAACAAAATTTTTTTAATTGTCATCTCATACAATCAAATTTTTTATTATTCTATTAAAAAATCAACGCGGCGTATTTTTAATATTTGAATTTCATTGTTGATTGATTTCAGTTACTCGAAAAATGTTTAATTTTGGATATTTCGGTAGGATAGAAAACAGGATCAATTTTATTCGAAGAGAGGTTAGAAAAAGTAGGTTAAAAAGACAGAAAATTTGAATAAATCTGGAACAGGACATTTGCAGGCACTTGAACTTTACTCGAGCCCGACATAAATCTGTCCCGCATAAACTTGTTCGAACGCAAGCGCCTAATTAAAACAAGCGCAACAAGCGCAATCGGCGCTGCAACAACGACTCGCCTCCCGGTGATTTTAATCAGAAACGGGTAAAAGCCTTCAGAGGGATTTTTGCGGGGGCTCGCTTTTTTTCATCGCTAATGACAACTCGTGGAAACACCTTCGTTAGAAACAAGTCCCACTTCTTCAATTAACGTCGGAATCCGACGATTAAGGACAGTCGTGTGGAACTGTTCGTAATTACCGACCTCTTCCACTATTTGCGTGACAAACTCCTTAATCGCTTTTGCGTTCTGGGCGAATTCTCGCGCGGCCATTTTTGACGCGGAAAATTAAATTTTCTTTCCGTCCCTTGCATCGATCAAATTAAGTGCGCCCTGTTCTTTTGCGCGTCACCTTTTTCTTACCACCTTTGCTTCTCTTTCTCTCGCCTTTTGCCGTCTTTTTTTCGCACCGCGTCAACTGACAGATTAATAATCCATTTCCAGCATCAAAACTCGATCGCCTCTATACAACTTTAATTAAACAACCACGCGCGCGCGCTCGACTATCGATTATTCAGATTTATTATTTCGCAGACATTCATTATTCGATGCACGTCTGCTCGTTTATTTTCCTGTTTTTATAGTACGTGCTTCGATTCAGTTGGCTTGATCACGACAGAGCGCCGATTTTTAAATAATACCGATCGAACGAGTGCGACAATAAGAGGTTTAAAGGATAACATCGTCTAATCGCACTTTAAACGATTGATTATTCATCATAACTGTACAAGAAAATGCGTCGCAGCTTCTCACGTCCGACTATCCGCTGACTTTTCCACTAGATCTTTTTGGATAGGTAACAAAATCTTTTGAATTTTTCAAATGCTATCAATTTTGCAATAAGAAATTGTGAGATAAATTTCCTTTTTTTGAAACGCACTGCGATATCATAAGTTTGATGGTTTTCCCCCATTGAACATCATCTCTTTGAGGTTACAACCAACAGCTCAGATAGGCTTTCTGCACTTTTGCTCTCAATGGGATCAATAACCCGGGCCTGTTACAGTTCGGATCATGAGTTTTTTCATACAGTGAACGGGTATTTCCAGAAGTTACAGATGGCTAATTTTTGAGATGACTAACTGGTGAATAATAAAGTGTTGCGCAGACCGATAAGCCCCCGGGTGGTTACTCTCTGCACAGAGAGGTGGCAGCACTTAATCTCTTTCGTCAGATGGCGCCACCGCAGAGCAGACTAATAAATAGTCCAAGTTGGGCCACGTGTTAATGCGGCGTTGTATAAGCCTGGAGTTTCTCTGGGAAAGCGCATTTTCGCGATGAGTACACATATTGCGTCTTACGGAGTAGGGAATCAGAAAACGAGCAAGATAGACACGGTTTAACTCAGCCCAGTTTCCACCTTGGTTCGCACTCCATTTACATAGGATTTACCTAAATTTACTCCTCTCTTCGCTCGAGCGACACTTAGAGAGGCACGTCGGTGCACGTAAATTGGTGCTGTCGCGTTTCCCCGAAAGCGAATGCAAAGACGGAGTCTCATGATAAAATAACCATTTGTTCGCAACACGCTGAAAGCAATATTACATAAGTTTGCGCAAGTTTAAATGGAATTTCGCGAGTGCAAGACGGGCGCGCCAAAGCCGACAATTAGATCCGAGAACGAGAGAAAAAAGAAAAGTTCCAGACAATGCAAGATGTTATATTTTGCAAACAATGGTCTCCCGGTAATTTTCAACTCTTGAACTTCATCTCATTGTCTGTTCCGTCAGAGCTCATCCTTTTCAGTCCGGGCTGTACTGATGAAAATTTTAAATTCCATCTGCGGATTTTCTTTTTTTTTCAAAATTGATTCCACGCCATTTCGGCCTGGCTTATTAACGTTACTCAACATTCCAATTTTTATACTTTGCTGGCGAAGATGAGGTTGAAAGTAACCATCGTTAAAATTCAACGGAGACACCGTACACCCTCCAACCTACGACTCCCAAGCTTAATCATTTTATGGCCAATCTTGCAAGTCCATCTTAGCCTCACAATGGCGTACTCAAAATTTCGCAGGAAAAAAGTCTCATAATCACTAATCATTTTTCAATAACTCAATGCCCGGCGAGCTCTTTCCTCTGCTCATGAAAACCTTCGCGAAGACATCAATAACAATTTCCCACCGCCATTAACCACCCCCTACCGTCGCTGCTTCATTTTCACCTCAAGTGGCAGCAACTTGTGCAAAATAAATATTGGCCTTGAAGCTGCCTTCGTTCTCCTTTGCGAAATTAAGTGCCACCTGCACCCGGCAACTTTTGTACAGTTGCACTCGCAATTTTTTTTTTTCATTGATATTTAGCGATTGTTACGTGACGTCACAAAACCTTGGGTTCAATTAAACCTATTCGTCCTGCCTGGACGCCGATACTAAAGTAAATAGAGAGTACTTTAAGCAATATCCCTTCTCTCTTTTCCAGACCCGTATCGATTTTACGTCAATGGCAGGACTCGTATGTGGATGATAAGGTTCAAAGATACGTGAACATGTAACGTGTGACTTGTGATCGAAATTCTGCTCCCTCTCGATTCTCTGTTTAAAATAATTTTCCATTCAAAGTGCTATTTGACACTCGATTCATTTTACAGCTGTGTTTGTCTTTAATTTCAATTACACTCCATGAAAAGAAAATTCTTGGAATACATTTTCTTGAAATCACTTCTACGAATTTTGTGTTTGCAACATAATCAGGATGCTAAGGAGATCGGAGAAAGAGAAGCAAATTTAAGTAAAAGTTTATCTGAATTTGTGTATCCCTGCGCAAAGATAATGAAGTCGTGAATTATTATACCCCGAGGCGCATTATAAAGCAATTACCTTGGATGAGAAAATATTTGCATCTTTTCATACGTTTCGCTGGTATGGAAAAACTGTTGTAATCTAAGGACAAGGCAACGCGAAGAAGTAGCATGTTTTGTTTCTCTACTCATTTGCCTAATTTCATTACCAGTCGTATTTTTATCTCGAGTGCTTCAGATAATTGCCTCCCTAACCAAGTAAACGTTTATGACCTCCGAAGCAAACTGGTCGACGAAACTTTTCCGAAAAAACGTAAAAATGAAAACAAAAAAGTCAGTCACAAAAACAAAGAACTGAATTTTGTATACATTCAGACATGAAAGTGAATACATTGTATTTCATAGAGACAAACCGTATCAATTCTTATTTTGGATGTAAAAAAAAATCGCATTGATATGTGCAACGACCATCCAACATCTGTTCTCGGTGTCAAAGCTGGCTGTTTCAAAAGGGGATCGCGATTGTGCGGCTTTTCGCGGAACATTTGGCACGTTCTGGAGGACGATCGCGACATGAAGGCTCGCGGAATTCTTTCGCGCCATGTTTTCGGCAAGATCGGGCAGAAATTGCGTCGGAGCGTTGATTTGCGGTATTTCCGGCGGCTTAAGCGGTTAAGGACTGGTAATGTTTTGAATAATTCATAGAAAAATTGCACGCCTGAACGCTGTTGTTGTTGACGGATCGATTGTGCATAAGAAAACCCAGGTCGATTCTTCGTTAAGATTGCATGAAAATATGAGAGAAAAAAATCTCCACTTCAAATATTCCTACAGATGATAATAAAAGAATAAATGAGATAGAAACAAATATAAATTCTCCGTCTGAATAGAAGAGAGGCGTAAATAGTTCTGTTCTAGAGCTTGTTTATAAAAAAAATAACTTGACATTGATTTGCGACTGGACCGTTGAACAAGTTGAAAGAAAAACGTTGCAATATTTTTATCTGTCCTCGGCAGGATAGCGAATTTTTAAAACCAACTATTGAATAATGTGCAAAGTTGAATGTTTTAGAGCGTTTCGTGGTTTAATTTTCGGCTGTTTATCAGTTCGGCGAGAGTGGGGCTGCATTTTTAAACGTCAAACCGACGTTTTCTTGCTGATGCAAGCGCGTATACATAAATAGATGAGTATAGTGGACGAAGCGGTAGCGTCCAGCGCGGAATAATGCTGCTGCGAACGAAACCGAAGTGTACAGGCGCGACCCCAGAGACTGCCCGTAAAATACAACGCATAATGTAAGCGCGGCTCGTTTATTTATATATCGCACCGAGGTTTTGGCTTTTTGATCCGACAAACAACGACGGCCGCGTTGTTAATGCAATTTTCACTCGACCCTTGGCCGAAAACCGGGGCGAAAAATAAAAAAAGATTAACACGGTGAAAATGAAAAGGCTTTTATCATGAGTTAATTTCGTAATTTGATCGCGAAAAAAAAGGCGAAACACGATAATGGTTGGACGGCCTTTGATCCAGTATCGCAGCGGGTGTTTTCAAATTGTAATTATCGGGGGAAAATATTCATATCCCGGTCAAAGGGAGTCATGAATGCGCTACTCGTGTGGGTTTACAATTTTGCGTTATGACTGCCAGGAGGTCGGCGCTATGAATATGCAGTCCGTCGTTGATGATATATCGCGAGCTTGTCAACAGTCGCGCTGATACCTGGCGTGTTTTATCACGGGCCCTCGGCTTTGTTTATCTCTCCACTTCTGTTTCTCGTTGCCCCGGACGCGTTTTTTTTTATCCGACAATTTTCAGCCGCAGTTTTTGCAGCGCACAAAATTACCATACGTCGCGATAAATCAACAAATTATAACACGACACAAGAACTGTGCGAAACCGTCAAGCCTGACGCCCGGCTGACGTTCTTCAACGAGACTGGCGCGAGTCTTATCGCGATCCAACCGGCCTCAATCGCAAGAAAACATTCGAGTGCACCAGAATCATGCCATGCAAGCCAAGTGGCGAAGGTAAAAATAATAATCCAAGAGTGTCATGCACTTTTGTGAGTGAGAGGTTATGAAAATTTGCCCGCCGAGCGAGCCCGAGCGTTTGTGTTTGTGATTTGCCCAGGGACAAGAGTTACGAAGACAAATAAACCGCGACTTTATAATCTGAAGGGGCACGTATAAAACCGACCTATGAATTATTCAGAGATATTATTCTTAAGAAAGCGTCCCTTTTTTCTTGTCGACTCTGATTTGAATATTTTGAATATCAAAGGTCGAACTTTTTCATTGCAAATATTCCAGTCAGAAATGATTTGAAAATGGAGTAGGGTTTGACGTACCAGTGCTACGTACAATTCGCTACGATGCATGACACGAAAACATTGTAGACGACTTTTCGTCTATTGAAATGTAAGGAACAATTTGTCTCGACAAGTTGTCAAATGAAGATTTACTATCAACATCTTGTCAATATGGTCCGTCGCATTAGTTACGTGTGACTGGGTTCATAATCATAAATTGAGAAAAAAATGCAAAGGAAAAATAATTCGTTTGAAATGGCTGCGTTGGTGTGGTGCGAAATGTGCGCTGGCCGTGTCAAAGGTATAAATGTGTGTGCACATGCTCAGTGACTAGTAAACAAGACGGATAAGACAAAAGTAAACAGGTGCCGTGGGACAAAGAAGAGGCTTATTGTATCAGTCTTACCACCACCATTGGCACTGTCTGCTTCTGACTTGTCTAGCGCCTGGATTTCCATTTTTCGCGGCAGCTTCGTCGTAGTGGTGGTAGTAGGCGTTCCTGCAGAACAAACACCACATACCACGTCCGTCATAATAAGGCATAAATGGTACAACTTAAGCAACAGTTGCGGCCCACTTGCAGACGAAAATCGATCAGCCGTTTTTCGTCCGGAAGTGATCGCTGTCCAAATTCGGTGGAAGGATAGGATGGGGCGCCGACATAATGGATAGCTTTTACGCTAAAACGTTTCGCCGGTCTCACCGCGCTTTGTTCTATTTTTTTTTTCATTTTGCCATTAGAGCTCGAATTACAACGAATCTCAGGTTATCCGTTTGCACACAAGGAAAATTTTGCGTCCAAAAAATCAGAGCTCTTTTTTCGTCTGTCATTTGCATATTCGAGTTGGAACCTTTCTGTTCCGCCTTTTTTTTTCATTCGAGCCAATCGATAGTGCGAAAATTGGAATTTTGATGGATTGTCTGACTAGATTCGTGTAACACCACTCGCTCGAGATGGACGCTGTAATTAAAGTTGGGTCGAGTCTTAATGCAGCGTCTTGGAAAATAATTTGACTCGATCAGAAAGTCCGGCAGTGACCTCGAAGAGGTAATTGGGAATCTGATTTACGACGAGCGAGAGAGACATCTCACGGGTGCAAAAGAGAAGATGATGGATGACGCGAATAGATGGGGTCTTTTTGTATGGCGAGTGTGTCATTTGTTGTTGGGGTTCGGAAATTATCCTTGCGAGAAGATCTGTTTGCTCTTGTGACCTGTAATTCATCATCGTTTGTTGATATTTGTGACGTAAACAAAGGATGCTGATTACACGCTGTGGCAAACTCGCGCTTATCACTAGTTTTATTTCTTTTGATTCAACCTTCAGAGACAAAAGAAAAGAATCAATTATTTTGTATTCATGTACTAAAATAATTACACCAGGCAATAAAGCGAATTCGACTCAGTCGACTCTGTGAATGAATGTTTTTTCAGAGGGATTCGAATTTTCATACAAAACTTTGTTTGTCAGGTGGGGAACGAGAACGCGTCCAAAAAAGCACCCAACTTTTTCCACTCGAGAAAATTCAATTTATTTTTCGGTTTGGAAAAAAGCTCTAAATTGATCAGTGGAAATGGAAAAAGAGTGACAAACAAATGAAAAGAAAAACAACTTGTCTGGCCTGGGAATAATTCATTCCAGTTTGCGCGCACTTTTTCATTCCCGTATGCAACAGCGCAAGGGGCAGACAAAAGGAAGGCACAATGCACAGCGGTGTCGCCTACCACGTCCAACAAAATTTGATCCGCAACATTTGGAATATTAAAAATTTCATGACAAAGTTTGTTATCCGAATTCGGCCGGGAGATTTGATTTCTGTGACACGTCACGTCAGACGTTCAGATGTAACAGCGATACTGAAAACGTTTTTATCAGCAGACGAAGAACGTTACGTTCGTCTCGGCGACTTATACGCATTGAGGTAGTCGCTTGATATTTCGTCCCAGAAACCCTCCTCGCTTGGCGTAACCAAACATGAAATCGTTTTTCGCGCGCCAGCATACTGCACTATTAACTCAGCTTTTTGCATGACAATGCGATGTTTGCGCTTAAAGGAATACATTCTCTTTGATAAGCGACTTAACCCGACGCGCCAAGTTTAAAATTTCAAGCGTCATCTCAACCTTGTCATATGTGCCCCAAGATAAATCGAGTCACCCTTAGATCTTACTGTCAGTTCAACATTAGTAATAACCGAACATTTCAACTTGTAGGTGTGTGTCTATTGTTGTAATTAGTTTTATGTTTTTTTTTATTTAGTTCCCCTTGCTGTTGATTTCTATTGCTATTGTTTATAAAATGTTAATCCAGTCAAGTTAGATTTAACATTGTGCAAAATATTGTGAAGCGAATCGTAAAATTTCATTTTCGTCAACTTCTTGCAAACGAGCAAACCGAAAATAACATTAACGACAAGCAAACCAATCGTGACTTTTGGTAATGGACCTTTAAAATTTCATCCGAAAACACTTTATCCGACATTCACCCTCGTCGAATTATCCTCTCTGGGAGAGGGTTTGCATGTTGCAAAACAAGCGAGGAGGCGGGAATAAAAAAAAAGGTTTTTTTTTTTGACAAGTGGAAATATTTATTTGCATTGCCGCAAAGTCTGAGTTCCTGGCTCGATAACGATTTGGATGAATGAATTATTCAGCAGACAAATTAGCATTAGTATTAATTAGAATAATGTGTGTTGCGTGTTTTAATATGAATTATCGAATTGTACCAGGGGGATGAAACATTCCTACAGTTCACCGAGATTTGCACTTTTTCCGTTCGATCCACCGCAATGCCTTGGGGGAAAAAAACTGAACGAAATTCTCCCAGGCTTTTTTTTTGAGTGTTAATGGTAATTCTTGTTTTCCATACGAAACATTCGTTTGAAAATGTGGGTTCTATACTTCGAAACCAGCACCTGATGGAAAGAAAATGGCAAAACGCAGTGACCCGGTGAGACAAGCTGAGCAAAAGTTACCCGAATCACAATCTCGGCGTAATGAGAGGCGTCAAGAAAGCGCGCATGCATTTTAATTTCACAAGCGAGAGATTGTCACGCTGCCACTTACCGTTTGGCTATGTTTTTGCTTTTTCATCGTCGATCAAACAATGTAAAAGTTCAATATAGCCGAGATTGAATTGGAAAAGTAACTTTTATGAAACGAGTTTATGAATTGTTAAACGTGTGATCTGTCAGATTTGGATTTGTCACACAGAGCGGCTAATTGGACTCGAAATCACACAAAGTGCGAGACTTTTTACGTCTCAACTTACCAGGGTAGTAGACGACCTCCTGCGAAATGTTATAATCTGCCCCAGGGATGCTGAGCAAGCATTTAAGCACGGACGGGTCTGGTAGATCATCATCGTCCAATGTCAAGTGCGTTTTAATGTCGAATCGACTGTCGTTTCGTTCTGTAATGAACGGCTTTTCTGACTTCAAAGAGTCCAGTCCACTGAAATAAAATGAATTATTCATTGATACGTAATCTACCCTTACTATTTCTCGCTTAATTTTGTTAGTTTTGTTATTTCAATCTTTGTTCCATTTTCATACAGTTTAATTTTTATTCGGTTTGATTTTGTTCTGGGTTACTTTTGTCTGACTTTTGTTGTACTTGCAGGAGGTACAGTGACAAATATCGTAGACACATTGGTAGATAGAAGATTTGGATTAGCGAAGACAGATAGACAGCAATTGTAAGCCAGATCGGTTGAACAATGCTTGATCTTCCAGTTGCCAGCACCGATCAATTCCTCGCGTTAATCGATACGATTTGCATAGCTAAACTCGTTGCAAGCATCTAAAACTTCAGCAAGTGCAGTAAACTTTCTTCTGCAACGCGATTTGTTTGAGGATTTCGAACTTTGCTATTACGGATATGTATTACAGTCGCGACAACTGGATCGACCTCGAAATGTTTTCACTTTTTAACATCACATATGCATTCAACAAGAAAACAAAGACAATTAAAATTAAGAGAAATGATAATACTCACACGACTGATATTTCTAACGTAGGCTCAGGATACAATCCTTGGGCTGTGCACGTGACTTCAACACTGTCGGATTCGTTTGTGCTTTTCCTTCTGTACAGTAATTCGAACTCGTCCTCGGTAGCTGTGGATCAAATTTTGAATAATAAATCTCTGTGCAGGTTGGAAAACAATCAAACTGAACGCAAAGTTTGAAGACACGCGTTTGTTCAAGAGATTGATAACGAGTGATGTAAAATTATATTTTAAATCATCATAATCTTTTAACAACGGTTCAAAAAGTTTGGAGAACAATGCTCGCAAAAGTTCTTATCGATGGAGCTATAGCTGCGGTGCTTTCACAAATAGCGCGTTATCACGATGCGGGGATAGCGACTCTTGGTCGCTCGCGCGATAACTGCAGGCAGATTTTTCTCGGACGCATAAATCGTGGCCGAGTGCAATCTACAACGGGCGAATTGCCCTCATCTTTTGTGGCGAAATAAATATATGATCCTGGCATTTACGACGCATAGTCCGAACAATGCCAGTTTAATTATTCTCTACTTCGGCGCGCCGTACTGCGACCACTTCATTTGTATCGCACGCATCCGGCGTTATGGTCGAAACAAGCCGAAAAAACATAATTGTCCGTTACTGAATGCCAATTTGTTTCTCACAATTTGTTAAGTTTTGAAAGTACAAATGAAATCTTGTACGTCCGAGTGAATCGCAGTTTTCATCAATTTGATTGGACGCTTTCAAGCGGAATCGCGGTACCCAACAGCTTCGAATCTGCAAATCTTGTTTCGAGGATCAAAACTTTCTTCCTTCAATTTGAAATGAAAATAATATATTTAGGAGTAGAATTTATATCAAGTCGCAATGTTTCAGCGCAACTTTATTCATAAGTAGCTTGTTCTTTTACATTCAGAAGTATCATCGCGGAAGAACAAGAAGGGCCGAGTAAAATACGAGACGCAGAAATACGTGCAAATCGCCAAGTCGAATTCAGTCGATATTTTTATGTTTACAGTCCTAGACCTAGTGGAAAGTTCAAGAAAAACAAAAAAAAAACAGACAACAACTCAAGAAGCATTCTGTGCTTAGCACGTGCAGCGCAAATAAAACAGTAATAGAAATGGATAGAGAATGCCATCGGTGCATTAGCGTGACAATACGCAACCATCCCCGGAGCTTCTTTCACTTCATTTTATTACAAAGCAGCGACTTTTATTTTTTTCGAAACTTACGCTTGCGGCGAAAACAAAACGTATAAAGTACGAAAAGTATATACGTTAATAGCGTCGAACTAGCAGCATCATAAAGTGCTACGCTTCAACGTGCCTTGCATTTTGCATTGCTTTAACCACTTTGTTTACGTGCATTTTCCACGGTGGTGAAATTCAATTAACGATTGTTTTTTTTTTGAATTTTAAAATCGTCCATTTTATAACTCCGCGTCATAGTTTTTTCACTTGACAATGTTTTCTTGTCACGACTACATTATTCAGACTGTTTTAACAATGGAGAGATATAAAAATGTAAGCAAACAATATGGTAAGATGTCGTAACGTGATCGAAACCATGTTTACTTCTTTCTCTACAATTTCAGACGTAAAGTTTTGTTCGCCCTACAAAACTTTCGATGTTTTTTCTTGTGAAACCATCCTCTAAATGCAATTATCAGAGTTCTTCTGTTTTCATTTGTAAAGAAACACTATGTTTTGTCTATTTGAAAAACAATTGATGACAGTTGTCAAAATTGGATAAATCTAACCTCAAAGGGGGCTGTTTGCGCGGACGTTCGTTAAGTATGATTCGTGTAGCATTGTTCGAGCCACTAAACTGCTATTGTTACAAAACAAAGTGACAGGAGTTGTGAAACAAAAGTTTTTGATACTTACAATAAACCGTCATGGAAGCGGTCTTATCATCTTCATCCGCATAAGTGGAGACGCTGCACGTGTACTCGCCCGAGAGTTCGACGTCCGGCTTATTCAATTTCATGGCTCGGTACATCGTGTAGTTATCTTCAGTAGCCATGTAATTTAAGTCTATGTACTTCTGGAACGACGGGTCGGCTTGCGGCGGACTATGATAGATCCATTGGTACAGCAGCACGTATTTATTAAAGAACCATTTCACCACTAAACCGTTTGATGAGTCGTTCTCAAGGTCGTATTCACAATCTAATATCACATAATCCACATCACCCAGTCGCACTAGTTCAGGCACACTGATGTTCGTTATCACCAGCTGTTCTGAATCTGAAACACGAATTTCAAAGTACAAATTAGAATACAATGTTTTAAACGTTTCTTTCAACATATTCTTAATGTAATATTTCTGCGAGGAATATGAAATGTTCTTGTTTAATATGGGAAAATGAAGATAAAAATGGGTTTGAATGTGTGCATCGTCTGGAATGTTAAGCGAAGACTCGCGAGTGACTTGATTTTTCCATTAATTCCACGTCGATTAACGTGATATTACTCGCCGGCGATAACAATGTTGTGAAATTGATTAATTGAATCGACGTTTATTCTCGCGAGAAAATGTTCCCCTAACGAGTTTTGCTCTCGAAAAGTTGTAATTTAATCAATGTTACCTCGCACGTAGATGATACGCTGCAAGTGAGCCTGGACCAACGTTCAACTAAACTTTCTTATTTTCACTACTCGACTTGAACGTGGCTAACGTACTTTACCAAATACTTCATAAATCGAACATCCAAAGTAATTGAATTTACTCACAGGAGCATAAAAACTGAAAACGCCCTCTTTTTGAAACTTAACAATTTTTCACATTCCTTTTTTGTTACCGCCACAATTTCGAGTGCTGGACTTGCAACTCCCATCACTGGCTTCAGACACCTGCGAGTTTTCAACTCGAATTACAGTTCGAAATTTAGATTGACTATCAACTTTTTTTTTCAACCTCTCCAGAAACAAATGTCTTCGGCAAGATTTGCTTCAATCCATTTTGTTCATTTGAAATAGAAAAATAAAGTGAAGATTGGACTACCGACGAGATGAAATGTGCTTCAACTAACTCTTTCGTCTGCTTCACGATGGAGCGTTAATTAAAGCCGGCTAATAATTAAACCGACTGAGAAAAAAAAACTAGCAGCACAAAAAATTATTCGCAAAACTCTCAAAGGTAAACGACAATGAGCTCTCCAAAACAAAGGACGACGTGGTACACTCGAAAAGTACAATCGACGTATTTATATGATACTGCGCCATCAGCTTTGTGTACTCCTTCGAGACGGCGTGTCTATTGTTTTTGAAAATATCGCCCGGCCGTTGCAAAATTACGAATCAAAGATCGCGCTGTCCTCAGGAGCGCAAATAACAGAACAACAGTTGAAACATTTTTTTTGCGATTCACGTTTGCTTTGCAACCCTGTTTACATCTTAGACATCGCGACTTTGCAAAAAAATTGAGACAAAAAGCTCGAAACAAAGGGAACGGAAATAACGGTCGGGACCATTTAAAGATTGCGAAGTAAAACGCGCTGCAAAGTGCGGAATCGAATCGATTTGCGAACAAATCCCGTTTGCTTTGCGGCTTGCAGGCGGTTAGAGTACATCTGGCGGTTCTTGTGTACTTATAATTCAGTTTCCGCGACTTCTTCAAAAATCGCGAAAAAGAGAGGTTTCGACACAAGTGTACTGATGTATCGGCAAACTCTGTTAATCCGTGTTTTCAGCGCCGAAGCGTTCGAAATATCCGCGAGCATTCGTTCTCGCACGGAACGCAAGCGAAATAATAAAATGTAATTGCTTTCGTTTGTGACTGCCGGGGAGCTGTTTCATTTGAATTATATAGCGCTGCAGATTATTCCGACGGAATTTGTTCGATCAATGAAAACCGATGCCAAAGAACGTTTCGCTGATTGTCTTAACGCAATTTCGATTATTAAATTGTCAATTGCATCGGCAACATTTGATTCATTACGAAACAGCCGATCGAAATTATCAACGGTTGCAATTTTTGCTCAGCTCGACAATTGTTTTTGTCGCAAAATTTGATTCATTCCACAGTCAAAACTTACTGTTGAATTCATAAATTTGTCAAGGCGATGAGACCGGTTGGAAAATCGGTAACAACTCGAACGATTTGAAATGAAAGCCGGCTTGTGTGAGTCGTGAATTTCGTAAAAATGAAGAACAAAGATCGGTCAGAAAATCGGCACCAATTCGGCACGATTTCAGATGAAAATCGGATTGTAAAAATCGGCCAGAATCGAAACAATTGGAACGAGATGGAAAATTGTTGGAGCGAAATGGTGTCAGTATGGAAAAGGCCATAACAGTAAAGCATTTAATTGAAGCGTTTTCTGCTATTGCATGTGTAGTTTATTGTTGCGTAACCGCGAGCGAACGAAGGCCGGAAACGGGGACGAATAGGAGCGCGAGTGGACGAGACGGGGTGGCGGGCTCGGGGTTCGACAAGGTGCCGCATGGGATTCATTCTCGATTTTATACGAAATTTATGTGCGCGAAACACATACGATAGCACACAAGACAAGCGCAAAAAGTATTTCAAAAATAAATGGACCACTCGAGTTTTACCGGCATTAAAATTTATAGGCCGGCTCCTCTCCGAGCGGTCTTTCCGTAACAACCGTGACGATTAATACTTTCATACGCTGCTCGTTAATTTGTATCGCCATAGCGCACGCCCGTCCTATGATTTTGACCGGCTCAACGGAATCAGCGTTACTCCTCTGTTACAAATCAATGACATTGATAAACACTCGCGCAAAATTCGCGCTCTCAAATTCTCCATCCCGCAGTTACTGTCGTTGAAATTGTTTGTCAAATTTCAATGTTTTCAATACCAAATTTGTGGGTAAATAACAAAATATCGGTAGAAAAAGATTGTTTAAGTAGTCTGAGGCTGTTGGAAAGAAGTTTGAGTGTTGGTAGAAAAATGATCCATAATTTATAACTATTCGTCTCGTGGGATAGGGTCGGTCGGGCTAACTGCGTCGGTGCCTCTAGAAGATAAAAATTTATCCCAACTAGCTATATATTTTTAGCAACATCGGCAACATCCGCGGCGTTATCTTTGAAGTGGAACTTAACCTACAAATTTATCTGATCAAAAATAAAACGGGTCGCTGACTTTAGTCCCCACGGAAGCTTTGTCGCAAGTTTATCGGTTGGCAGCGAGTATCAGCACTCCACCCCTGCATCTTCGGGTGAACCACGAGTAACAACACTCTGTATCAGCTGCACCTTAATTAGACGCGTGAGAAATTGCCACTAGTGCACCAGGCAGACATCAATTCTTTTTTTTTTTGAAAAAAAAAATCATTCAAAAATCAGAATATCCAATCTAAAGATAGAGATTTTTAACAAAATTATAAGTATTTCTTAAAAAGATGTCAATCGACGTAACCCTTTAGTGTGGTGAAAGATTTAAACGATGTATCTGTCGAAACTATTTTCGTTTTCACCTAATTATGCACCTAATTTGTCGGATTTAAGAGATAGTTAATAATAGATTGTGGCTCAATTATTTCTGTATTCATAATATATAATTCCTTTATCGTGTCACCCGATTGAATAGATACAAATACAAACATAAACTTCAACAGGTGAGTTGTGAGTGAAGTTTGTTTAGTGCATATTAATTGACAACAATCAATATCTACGTCTGGGGGCGAACGGTAGGTAAAAGGAAAGCCGAAAGGTAATTATAGTGAGTTGAAAAATGCATGCTAAACATACAAGCCACGTTCTGCTAAGTCATGATTCAACCCACTTAATCAAAGTTTTAACAGGCGCGGGGAGTGGAACCTCGCGAAATTTGAAGATAGGGCGCTAATTGTTATCTATTAGTGACTTATCTTGAGCGTTAATAAGACTGCAAACGGTCGCTTATTCAACCTAAACAACAAATTATCACGTTAATCAGTAACAACTAATTACGTATAATCTCGAACAGTTGATAATTACAAGTGTAGCGTCCTGTACGTCTTCATGCAGCAGCAACATCGGCGATCCACGAGGCAGAGCGGTAATTGAGTTGCGCTACTTCCTACCTCCGTGCATGCACGTTGGTTTATAGATATACGTTTTAGTCGCCGCGTTCCGTTTTGCCGGAAATGGCTCTTATCGTTAAACCACTCTGGCAAAATAAGCATTTAAATCTGCGCTCAACCGGAACCGAACTCGAAATAACCCGTCGTCGGTTTTGTGACTGAAAAGTGTTTAATAAGGCGAAGTCAAAGTTTCCATCCACTAATTCCAGCTTCATTTCCGATAATCTCGAATCTAGAAATATTTTTCATCGGATGGATGAGTTATTGAATTTTGAGCTAAGCCTAAGCGACACGGCTGAAATATTGTTACTGCCAATTGTGCATTCAAATTGCACTCGATTTACATTTTCTGTGCAATAAAATTTGCGTACATTACCAAACAGCCGCTTGTTCCGTCGAGGCCGCGCTTGTTTTTCTGCCCGGCATTTTTGTTCGAATTCTTTATCAGAACTGGCCAATTTTTTTCGTCCAGTCAAAGTTGAATGGGCTTTTTTTTCAATGCATACACTACCGTTCTATTTATGATTTGAACGCTGAGAAAAATCCAATGTCGATTTCTACTAAAATATTTTTTCCGCTGATTTCATTGATGAAATATTGTTTTCACGAACGTCAATTGACCGTGTAAATTCAGTTTAAAAATATTTTTAGCTTCAAAAATTCAACATCTCGATATGAGCTTGAAAATCAGAATGCAAAATTTTGCACAAATTATTCAACCAGACACTAGTGTGGAATTATTTGTATCTCTTTTAATTGGCAAATAAAAGAGAATATAAATTGCACCAGAAATAACTCGGTTTCAGATATGAACCTGTGGCCGAGTGCAGCAGGGGTCAGGGGCTTTGACTTGACAACAATAGGGGCTCTCGTTAAACCCACTCGCTGGTGGAAACAGGATCTTTACGTGTGGTAAAGCGTACAGCCGACTGAGTTTAATTGACAAACTAGAAATACAATTTATAACTGTTTACAATGCGCACCGAAAAATGAAATATAAAAACGTCAGCAGTTCAAAGAAAATGTCATTTCCTGGTACGAATTGCATATTTAATTTATCCTTCAACTTAGCATTTAATATTCACGATTGCTGCGAAAGGCAGTACTCTCAAGTGAATATTTAATCGGGCCTGAAATGGCAGATATTTTAGCAAAATCGCTCGGCTGAATGTAATGTTTCTTTCCATCCAATGGAAGAATGATTATTAAAACGAAAAAAATTGGTCTCGCCGAAGAAAGTTAATTGAATTGAAAGTCAAAAATTAATCAGCATTTAGTCCCTGAAGACCCGACGTCAGCCTGCATGACACAGATCATGTTTCTCACGAAGATTGTAAACATTAGTTTAATTGTGGCGCTCCCATATACTTATTTAATTGCAGAGGAAACGCCAATGATAAGCGTGAACGCGATCCAAGGTTATTAAGCTGGCTTTAACTTGCGTTGTGATATAAGTGCTGGGTGCTTTTAGCTATTTGTGTATTTATCACCCGCATTTAATGACGACGTGGGTGAAGTAGCGAGTTTATCTTTAGCTTCAATTTCATTCAAATGAATTCGTCCGGTTTTATTTCTCCTTAACAACCTAACAAATGTGATTTTTGTTTTTGATTTTCAAAATTAAAATTTCTGTCTCACGAAACTGCAACTCAGAAAACGTTCTAAACAATTTGTTTTTGATTTGAACAAATTGTCCTGCTGTTTCAACGACGCGGGTAATCTTGGGGGAAAAAAATGAGCAGGCAATAAATACTTGATGCAGTCTAACGGCCTCTTTTTATGCTCATTTATGTTCATTAAGGAAAGTTCTCTCGCTGTATTTTTATATCATAGCATCGTCACCCCGTAAAAACAAGTCACCCCACTCCACGTCCCGACACTTTGCCCAGACGAGGCCAGCCCATCCCAACTGCGAACCCCAATTAACTTAACTTCAACTTTCCTCCTTCAATCAACTTAATCACTCTTCGACTTGCCAAAAAACAAACTCTGAGCTCGCAAATTCAACTAAGTTCGGTTGTACCAAGTGCTTATGCTCTATGCTAAGTTTTAACGAACATAATCGTTATAAACGCACCCGGAAAAAAATGTGAAAAATGTTATAAATTTTTCACAATCCTTCCAGACACTTCGTCAGTTGAACTTGAAACGAAAATTTGTTTCTCGCTGAACTGAAAAGTATCAATTTTGTCATATCTTCAACAGCCCGTCTCTCTGGGTTTGAAACTGGAATGAAGCCCCTACCTCGGTATCAGCAAAATTGGAACCGGTAACGAGCAAGTACAATTGTCTAGCAGCGCCCGGTATATCTTTGCGCCTGAAGTATGCGCGATACGCGTACACCAAAGAGACCCACACTGTATCAAAGTTGGTGCGCCGCACGTTGTCATTAATTTATATTAATGTTCGCAGGCACGAAAACTAAACTTGCTTCATCCATTCCGAAAACTACGCCAGCCTCTGTCCTGCGTGTACATCAATTATTCCAGCTGCTCTGCGATCTTTGTCCGCGTGATATGATGCATATTCCACGTTCCCGAGATGTCATCTGTGTCAGCCTCGGATACCCACCGGAAAGCGTCCATGTTTTCAACCTTTTTTTCCCCCTTTTGCGCTGCATTTTTTACCACTTTCCATTTGTGAAATAATTGTTGCAACTTTCTCTTTCAACAAAAATAACACGGATGAACATTTCGAAAACCCGTTTTGCAAATTGGAGAAGCTCTCAGCGACGAATTTGTAGCACATTTTGGAACGTGTGATTTTTATGATTCTCGAATCTCGTTTGTGCACCATTAATTTGTAACTCATGAGTTATAAATAATCAAAAGCAGTGACTTAATCTTGAGACCGGCTGTTTAATCCAACGTTAGACTTTTCATCGCAATCTTCGGTGAAATAACTCAATTGAAGCGGGCGCGACCATCAATTCAGCAGCACGCAACACTTTTCGCGAATCCGTCGGCATTAGGTCTAGCGATACATCATGCGTAAGTAGGTCTGACGCGAATTATCGTCGGCTGAGATCAAGCCACCCTCGTTGTTTAATAAGACGTGACAAGCGGTCACGTAACTTCCGTTCACTTACAGATATGTGTCGCTCGACGGTCGTGTCATAATGTTATTTCACCATGTGACGCTGATACACTGATCGAACGGCGTTTCGCGTGAATTTCGTCGTCAGAAAAAAGAAATGCCACGTGTCAAAATATAAGCCGATCAACCACTTTTTCCCCTAAACCTGTTTTGCATTTTCGAACTGTCAAAAAATAATCAGGCAACGTTAAAAATTCTCAACAACACCAATACAAACTTTTTCCTCGGCAAGGTTGACTATTGAATGAAAAAAAAATGATTTCAGACGTTTCAATGGAGACACAGTGATGAAGAAATCCATTTTTTCAGGGTTGCAACAGATTCGATATTTGAATTCCATGAATGGAAATGGGAGAAAGAGCAAAATCTGAGGTGTCTGAAAACACTTGTGCAAATTGGCACGGGCCAGCGATAAGCTGGGAAAAAGTATGTCGGCAACCCATTTAGTTGCAACGAACCTACGTCGTCGGCTGTAATCGAAGCCGAATCGACCAGACGCCCGACACCCCGATTTAATCTCACTCTAAGATCTTCTCCATTCAATTCAGGTTTCAGGGCTGTCCTGAAATTTCTCAATGTCTCGCAATTTGTCCTGGGCTTTCATTATGCACGTATAAACCCACGTGGAAAACACACTATGCGACTATGCTAATACTCCTCATCTCTCATTCAATCAAGTGCGATTCACGGAGACGTTAATCTTTATTAAAATAAGTAAAAATTCATTTCTATGCGAGTTTGTTGAGAAGAAAAATCCATCGAAAATACCGATCCTTACCTTAAGGTGGGACATCGGTATCGGCTGAATAGTCAGATTGTTTTTAAATTTTGAATTTAGAATCTAGTATTGCAATAGTATTTATGGTTAAATTTTTAAAGTGATAGAAGGTATGGGTTTTTCTGAAAAAGTTTGGAATTGAATATCTTGAGTTCGGTTCAGTGAAACTTTTTCAAATTTGGCCAGATTATTTACAACAACAAGAAGAACACATCAATTATAAACTTATCCTGATTTTTCTAAAAAAAATTTATTTTTAACCTTCAAACTTGCATACAAAGCGAAAAACAATTTCAAAATTAGTATCGGGTGACTGATAACACTATTATTGATAAATTGCAAAATCAGCCATGAAATGTTGAAATTAATGTAACGTTTTAACATTAAAAAAGTGGGGTTAACTTTTGTTTTGACTGTATCCGACGTCCCACCTTAAACAAACAAAATCATCCGGAGGAAGAAGAGTTTATTATCAGGATCGAATGCACTTCACGTGCAGTTCGTTTCTGAATCGCGTAAAAAATGGAGTTATGGAAAAAATTTCAGCCCGATAAGACAAATCAGCGATTCAGCTCTTGAACGTTATGAATGTTGATGCACAAATTCGCGTGAGTCGGAGTTTTGATTTAATTAACCGCTGATCTAACGCATTCCGCGGCGCGGCATCTCGTTTAACGTTCGTTTCACTATCTTTTTCTTGCGCAAAAGTTCGCAGTCACGTATCAGCCATAAAGTAGATCGTGCTCGCCGTGCAAATGTAACCCGGGCGCGGGCACGAGTCCGGCTTTCATAATGAAGAAAGTAAATTCACGTCAGGGGGCGCAAAGAAATCGCGATAACGCGCAAAACATACGATTTCTCAGCCTCCCCTTGGGGAATAACTAAAGGCGCGCAGCTCGTGTGATCGCTCAATAGAAAAGTTTTGTCGGTCGACCGGCGGTTCGCGCGCATTAATATTCAATCAGCTAATTCTGCACTTGTTTCCGTCGATCCGAATAATTAAGATCGACGTTTTAATTTCACCGCGACAATCGACCAGAGTCAAGGCAACGAAATAGCATCGCTTCCATGAAAATATTTCCGCGTAATTAATAATCGCGCATTAAGTCGCTTCGCTCGAAATGACCGTCGGCCCGATTTCCAACCGAGATGCCTTGCATTTTGATAGCGATTTTTAATTAAGTCGGCGAGGATGAAGTTCTGTGGAATTTCTTATTACATGACACTGCGAGGCATTTCTGCGACCTATTTATGGCTGTGGCTAATAACCAGAAGCATTCTACATTGACCATACATTTTGATTGGACGATCATTTTTAACGTTCGCAAATTATGAAAAGTCTTGGGTAAACTTGGAGTTCTTTTTTCTCTCGATTTGCCCGACATCGATCCGGAAAGTAAGTTTGAAAGAAAATAATAATCGCCAAGTGCAAAGATTCGTAAATCAACAGGGTACAAGATAACAAGCGAGAACTCTATAGAAAAGTACTTAGAGTTTTAATTATAGTGCGCGGTAAAATAGTATGGATGCAATTAAAACTTGATTATTGCCTTTTAAGAAAGATTTCCGGTTCATTCGGCAACGCGGCTGTTCATGTTGTAACAAAGTTTCGGCGCATCGATTCTTTATTAACTGCACCCTCATTGTTTTTTTTCCACTGACCTCACTCTAATTATCAATTAAAATTTTGATAGTACCGTCGGAACGAAAAATCGACGTATCAGAGTATCAATATCATCACTCGAGAAATAAAAATCGAGATCCAATATTTAAAAAAAAATCGTACAACCGAATGAACAACCAGACATAATGTATTCATAAGCAAATCACAAACACCAATTGTATCGACTTTTACTTCGTCATCTGCTGGAAATTAGTTTCTAAATCCGTCCCAAACATGGTCGCACGCGATGAACAGACCGAATAAAAGTTTTCGCTCCAATTCCAAGACCAGTTCTCGATTATTTCGAGCGCGCCGTTCAGAAAGTTAGTTTCGCGCAGTGAAACGATACTCTCGGACAGTAGCCAATTTTTTGTCCATTTCTTTTATCCCTTGCTTTTTTTTCTATCCAACATGGCGATCGCGGAATTTTTTGCAATTCGAGAACCAGCTTAATCGTGCGCTTTGAACGCGATTCGACCATTTTGATCGGTCTTTGCGGTCCTCGTTGGACCATTATCCTCGATTCCTTATGACGCCCAAAGGCTGTCAACGATAACGACGAAAATTCGCGCAAATAGCGACACTGTGCAAGCTCTCGCCCGGCTTTTCCCACATTTGCGCGCATTAACTTAAGTCCACGACTGTGTCGATGTCCGAGAATCGATCGCGTTCGTTATCGCCAATGACACGTGTCCGATCCGCTCGTCACGTTTTTGGCAAGTTAATTAAAAGGGATTGATGATATCATCCCGAGGGATATCCCAGGCTCGACTAGATTGATTTTTGTTTGACCACTCCCGGCCTCGTACAGCCCATTAGCCGTCATTATTCGACGACGAAAATTTCTTATAAAAAAGAAACGAATTTTCGGATCCACCCAATTGAACAAGGATGTTAAATCAATCCTCAGATACGTATTTCATTCGAAACGAAAAAGTAAAATTCGCTGGAAAAAAAAGTACAACATTCGTCGGAGTTTGAAATCACGTAACTTGGGATAACGTAATGGCGATCATGAATCACTTGTCGGTGTATAATTTTTCTCAATGTAAAACTTATCACTCGTTTAACTGAGATGTCTGTATCAATCACTGGTTTATCAGGGATTAGAACTATTGATTTCAGTGGCCGAAAGAGACGCCGGCGGAGGTGCTCGATCGATACTCAAAGGAATCCGCACAAATAGCAAGATTAGATGAGGATCAGGTAGCCATTTTTTCGCACAAATAGCTCCCAGTCGATGGAGAAGGATTGCCTTTCGATAGCAAAAGAATGTCGGCTACATCCACCAGCGCCGCAGTGTTATATCTGCTCGCCTCGAGCAGTTACACACACTCAAGTTCGCCGGGTTGAAAAAAAAGCAAAAAAAACCTGATAAATAATTACCCTGAATGCACCACGTCAATCGTAAAACTTTTTTTTACCCTTAAACTACTTATCCTACTTTTTCTGTTTCTTTTTTTCGGTACCTTTGTGAGTCTCAAAAATGGATAGACTAGAGTTACAAATTTGGTAATAGATAAAGTAAATAGATAAAGTATTTTTTTGATTTTTAAAGTTTGTTAATGGTTTGTTTTTTTGGGTCGAGTATTTTGTAATTTTGGAGTGATACGAGGTCGTGATGTTAACCATCTTTTTGACCAGAGTGAGAGAAAGGTCATGTGTCACCGGATCCGGAAGCTCGTTGCGCTCTGCCAGGTAGGCACGACACATGCAACCCTGCGTAATGACACTTGTTTGGTGAACAGGCCGCATGAGCATCCCGGATGGTTTCGTGTAAACGAACAAGGCATGCAGCACTGTCCGCCAACACACTTCTATGACTTCTCTCTCTCAACCTAACGAACCCATTTGCGATTAATTACACCTTAAGTTTCTACTTCTAAACATACTTAATCCACCCCCCCCTCAGTTTTTTCGACATTCAATTTTCAAAATCTGTACATCAATCTACAATCAAACATTTTTCGTTTGAAATTTTCGAATAAACGTCTGTTTGAACGTAAATGAGGTTTTAGAGAACGAAAATAGGTTGGAGTTTTTTTTTCACCAGTATCAGCTATTTGAAATCTAGACGGTATTCTTTTAAATGCCGCAACTTTGAAAGTTTGCATTTTTATACAAAGAGTTGGATCGGTTCGCTTCCTCGTGGTGGTATTTCCGTTAGGACACGGTTGCCCTACTGTAAGCAAGTTTCTGACTCGTGCCTGCACACTTGGCTGCTTATGATGATAGCTCGGATAACGCTTGCATACCCACTGAGGGGAATCGAAATTCACGTGTGGATCTTTGACGCAAGTCTTGGCAGAAGGTTATCTTCCTGCAAAGGGAACCTGAGCGCGAAATAAAAGTAAAACAAAAGGAACGCAATCTGCCGAGCCAAGAAAAATTCTGAATCAAATCAAAATTGTAAACGTAGGCGAATTTTTTCGCTGCTGCGAAAAGATAAAGAGTTCGCTCGACTAAAATTCGCTGAATTATCAAAGACTTTGTTATTCAAAAAAAAACAGACATCTGAAACTGTGACGATTGCTTTATTTTAAAATGTGAAAACAAAAAGGGTAGAGTTATGAAAGTATGTATTTTAAAAGGCGTAGGAGGTTACTTAGGCGGTGAAAAATAACGTGCAATGAAAGGGGCGGAGAAAATATCTCAAAAGCCGGGGCGCAAGAGGGATGTACGAAATTTGCCAAGTTGTACTACACGAGGATTGTGATTTCAATTTAGATGGCGAAAAGTGCGCGGAAACTTTTTTACAAGAGTATAAAACTTTGGCACAGTTGCGCGACGAAACGCGCGCCATTATTATTTTACAGCTGTGTTTCGTCAAGGCGTTCTCTCGCTGTTTTTCGCGCACTCCGAATTTGTCCGCCGTCAAACTTCATCCCGAAACTATACGGATGAAAAATTTTGCGCAATGAACTCTCTCGCGGCGGGACGAAAAAAACAAAGAAGGTCCCTTTTTCGGCACAATCGACCGGCCATCGTGTGAATCAAAGTCTGCAGGTTCATGTTATCCCTTATTTAATGTCATCGTAATAATTTTGCTGCGAAATTTGTCATCCGCGATAAAAAGAGTAATGAGCCAATTTTTCTCGATATGCATCAAGAATGGGAGGGCTATAAGAAATGAGCCGGCGGAACTGCGTCTACATTTATATTGCTGCAAAAAGCGATCCAATGAAAATTCAAGTAATCATTTTTCGTCGAGGAAATAGAAAAACGACGAGTACGATGCTATAAGGTGCTTTTGTGGTTTCGATTAATCATGTACGAGCGTGCGGCTGTCCGTTGAGGTCGAGGGGAGAACAGAGTTGGAAAGCGCATATCTGTGGGAGGTCAAATTTCGCTCGTTGAGAACATCAAAAATTCACTGTCACAAAAATCAATCATTATCGTTTACTTCGTTTCAGACGAAAAAAAAAGTTAGGTTGAAATTTAGGTTGCGAATTTCTTATGAGATGGAAAAAAAAGTTGAGACTTGTCTGGTTCTATATTTTCATAACGTAATGATGATGCGTCAACTGGGTGACTGCTTGAAAAGGGGGACTGTCAATCGGCCTGGCAGATGATCGACGGCCACGCTGATTATACGGTTATTGCGTCAAAACATGTCAAACTTGGCGCAGTTCCACGGATCATTCTTCTAAATATTTCAACAAGTTAATTTCTTAATCTACCGCACTCCTAATTATTGAACAAATTAATTAAAAAGTTACCAAATTGATTATCGTGAACTTTTATCAAAAAATGAATTTGACGTTGAAACAAATTGTTCGACTGCGCGCGCATCTGTTGCCAACTTCAGATACCATTTTAGGTGCGACTGTCCGGAGCGCTAAACTGAACAAATACACACGCAGTTACGGTAACTTGGTCGCGCACACATGCAGGCGTAGCGAGTCGGCCAGGTGGGTGAGCAGCCGAGTGCACTTCCGCTTCCGCCGGAGATAATCGCGTGTGTCGGTGATAGAAATGAACGTCCTTCGGCCTATCTGCTTCCTTTTTTCTTCGTCTCTCTAATTCGACCACCCCCGGACCTAGACAGCCGTGAATTTCACAATGGTACACCCAAAGAAAGTCCCATTCAATCCTTTTTATTTATTGAAAAACTCGTTGAACGGCTGTCCACAAATTTTTCATTATAAAAGAAATCATTTGAAACGAAAATCGTCAACATGAAATACGAGGTTGGGTTTGAATGTGCAATGTTGCATTATTAATTTTAAAGTAGAGAGCGTAGTACAAAAAACAAAGGACAGAAAAGCGGTTGGACATTGAAATTCAACATTAAAATTACTTTAATAAATCAGAGCCCGGTAATGCCGGCGCACCGACAATCACGACATTTTTACTCTCTTTTTGTTGCAAATTACTACATGATTTGATTCTCTTTCACTTTGTGCTTTGCATAATTCAGCCAGGGCTTTTGTTAACAACTTGTGCCGAACCGCAAATGAGTTCGAACAGCTTCACGTCACTTTTTTTTTATATTCGCGATAATTAGAGACTTTATACTGCCATTAAGTTAATATTTCTCCTCAATTAAGATAAAATAAATGTGAAAATTGAACAGAAAAAATGACATAACAAGACATTTCAAGTCTCTACAATCGAAAAAAATCCCGATTGGAACCGGAGCAACATTATGATTCGACAAACAACTGAAATTTATCCATCAGTTATTTCTATATGCTAAAAATAGTTTGAACGAAGCTGACGATAAAAATAGTTGAACCACTTCTAACCTGTCAATTCCATTTTTCAATCAAAGCCAGAGTAGGAGGCGTGAAGACATCAAAAATGCACCGGAAAATTGGACGCTAAATTGATTCTAACAATAATCCCAAAAGTCACGCTTCCGAAAAAACTGTATTCAAATCTCAGTAACTGGAAAACTAAATGTTAACTGAAGCAAAAAAAAATTAAATCAAAACAGAAGAAGAAGACAAAAGAGTTAAGCAGGGGTTAAAATTTTTTTTCCGTCGTATCCGAAGACCGGCGAGTTAAGTGATATTTCAAGGCTTCGGATTTGACTCGGTGTCGAGTTCTGGGACCTAAGTGGCGCGTAATGAAAACGTAACACGTGCGAGAATCCTCGCAAGACGCGCGTGCCGCGCGCATGCACGGATTGCAAGTCACTTCAGGTTTTCGCCCTCCGGGTGTAGAATTGCGCGACTAAATTAATCGCGGCGGCAGCAGCTCAAGCGAAACTAAGAGGATTCACGGATCACTGGCTTCTTCTGAGTTATGTCTCAATTGGTCCGCGCTCTCGCGAAACAGCCAACAATTTCCATTAGTCCCCGACGACCATCTTCATTGATTGTTCCCAACTGCTGGTTTTTTTTCGGACCTACGAGACCAATTGCTGGAATAATTGTACCACAATTGTGCCAAAAGTTGCTGAAAATCAACGGCCCTTTGAAAAGAAAAATGCCGAATTTGATAGTTAGTCGTGATCAAAAATCTAACTCTGATATGATTCCAAGTTTCAATTCAAATGATTCCAGAAAAAATCAAGTCTGAAAGTTAATGGCAGTTTAATCATAGAACGATGATTTAATTTTGGATGAAATTGGGGCTGCTGAATCGAAACCGATTTTGCCATCAGAAGGCTGTCATCAAAATGATCTTAGAGAGTTAATCTCATCCGCCGACTCTCCGCATTAATACCTTGCAAGTTTTGGAATTTATAATCAAGGCGATGTAACTCTTCTGCGCAGTTTCGATAAACTCGAGTTTTCCGCTACCTCACATAACCTTTTCCATCCTAGCAATAACACCCCACTAAATTATAGAATTAAAGTCCTTAATCAATGGCGTCGTCTCGGTATAATTAATAGATAATGAGATAGAGTTCTTAGCCAAGATGAAACCTTCCACACGTTTTCGTGGATTAATTACCTCCTCGTCCCATTAAAACCAGTCCCTTTCGAATTTGCAAAAAAATTGACCTTGAAATTAGAAATTCCAACGGTCCAACATTTGTCACGAGTGTAATTGTGGACTTTGGTATTTCACTGCCATTTATTCCTGCCCCTTATCAGTTTAAAGAGAGAGAGAATGCATGACATATCTCTGACACAACTACCAGGCTAAGGGTTGTACTCGAAAAAAAAGACAAAAAAGGGGAGTCGTCATTGTTTCATTTTTGCCACTAAAGCTTTTCGCGAAGAACGATTGGACACGTTTACGATTCTTCCTCCCGGTCACTAGAGGTGCTTGAAAATAAGAAACTTTGACTGCGACGGTCGAACAATTGTAAAAGTCGTTCGAGGGGATGGGACTAGAGTTCGCCTCGTTAGACGTAGCCTTATTTCAATTTTTAATGATTTTTTTCTCGACATTTGAGATTTTTTTTTGAAACTCACTAGAAAAATGAGGGTGAAAAAGTTGAGGACGTTTTTCAATGTCGGTTCGTACAAATCGCGTGTCGCAAGTCGGAGGATCTGATGATTGCGAATTCAATATTCATGTCTAATGATCACGCTACACTCTAATTATAGAAGTGACCGAGTAGCGATCCGCGATTTGTACCAACGTTTGTAGACAGGTACAACTTATACACGATCACATCCATAATACGTAAATACACGTTCGGCTGTCCTGGCAAACAGCCAGACTGTTTAAAATGTAAAGTGATTCGCCAGAAAGATCGCGTCTCAGAAAACATCTTGAGAAGTTGACCCGAGGGGTCGATGCCTCGATCCCACTGCGATTAATTGCTCCGACGAATTTGTGCCTTGATAATCATCCTCAATCGTCTTAATCTGTTTGTCAATATTCTTTTATCACAATTTTTCCAATCGATCATTTCGAACTGAACAAAATATTTTCCACGATATTTTTAGTAATTTATAATTTACTTTTAGTTGTTTTTGGTTTTTTAAGTTTTCCAACTACTTGTTTTGTTTTAAGTTTCAGACAATATCGTAAGGGTCGATGCACGTTTGATGAGGTCAGAGTTGATACGTGATTCGGTTACTTTCTTGAAAAAAAAAAACATAAAGTATAAACTCGCGGAGATAAAAGTGCTGGCGATAGTTTTTCTCTCGGTCGGAAACGAAACTGGACAAGAGGTGAGCCAAGGTCAGTCGAGCAATAAATAACTGCACCGACGTCGAACCTAATGGTAATATCGGAGGGCAATGAAATCGATGCAACCGTTGTTGCTATTAATCAACGTTCGTTCTCGTCGACCCCTTATCACTTCAATGATTAGAATGCTAATTTAACCAGTCGAGACCAACTATCAATATTTCGAAAAATAATCAGAGAAAAACTTGAAAACAATATGAAAACTTTCATATCTATCATTTCTAACTATCATTTAACTATCATTCTAAATTAAATTGTATTATTTTCTTCGAATAAAATAATAAACGTGAGCCAAAACATTTGCTATGGAGTCAAACTAAAAGAGCTGGGATATATGCTGAGGAACTGAAAGTATAAAAACAATGAAGCGAGTTGAAAAGCTCTGTGTAAAACGAACTTATCTATTTAGCCGTATCCGTATCTTTTAGAACTTAAACTCGAAAAAAAATTAAGCTCTTGTCTCTTTGGCATTTCGCTTCGTTCCTTCTCGTCGGCTTTAACTCGCGCGATGACCCGATTTTCCTTTACATTCTAAAACCGGTGGGGCTCATAAACGATAAAGCAGCGGCTTTTTCTTTCCAACAAAGCTCTGACCTTCATCAGTATCTTTTTTAATTTTCTCCAGAACGTATGTTTGCAAAAGGAGGTTTCACCGGGATAAAAAGTGGAGAGAAAAAAAAAAGATAAACGAGTGACGGTGACGCAGTCGAGAGGAGGAAAAAAAATTTGATACTGTGCGAGACGAGAAACAAAAAAGCGTATCTTGACAGGATGATCCTTTTTGGCATCATCTGTGGGATCGCAGCAATAACACTGATCAACGTGAGCGGCTGTTTTATCAGCGAAAAGGGATGTTGATTCTGTATTGTAATGCTAGCAGCGTGCTTAAGGAACCGTCGCAGCTGAATCATCTTACAAAATAGCAAACAAAATATTAATGCGCGAATCAAAAATAACGTTGAAAAATGTTATCACGGGAGGGTCGTATTTTATATTTCCACCTCGTACAAATTGTCAGGTCAATGTAACACACATGCAAACCTTCGAGAAACATTCGGTGCAGTTGTCGGTTTCGTCGATAATAGTCATAAGGATTTTCAAAATTAGTGTGTTCAATGAACCGAAAACAGTGCGAATGGCGAACGCTGAAATTGTTAATGAAAAAAAAAAGATGGGCGAAATGGAGTGAACGAGGTTGAGGTCGTCCTTCTGTTATTTTTGTGCTGAGGTGAAAAAAGTGCGCTGGAGTATGGAAATGGCGCGTGCAAGTTGGTGAGGGGTGTTTTCCATTGAGAAAAAGGCGCCCGATTTTTATTCACGGCAAAAATTTTGGCCGTGCATAATGTTGCCACAATTCGTCACGCATGGCGGATCTCGTTTGATGCGAACTCGACGTTCTTGCGCTCCATGTGCGCTCGATTAAAAATAGCTGCACTGTCAGTCCGCCTCGACGTTACAGACACAAATGTTAAAATAGCTTCGGATCCGTCGCTGGCTATTTTCAAGATCATACTTCAGCTGCCTCCTTGAATAATTTATATTTATAAATATTGTAACGAGTAACATTACAATACCCAGTATTTCGAAATAATTTGAATGTCGACGTTTTTGGACTCTCTCGAATTCTGAAATTTTGTTTCTTGAAATTTTCTGATAATTCAATTATGTATGACATTTTCGAGTTCAAGTCTTTTGAAAGAATCGAATGAAACTTCACAAAGATATGAATAAAAATTGTTCGTTATGATAACGTGGTCGCTGAGTCGAAAAAATTCGGGACAAATAAGGACAACGAAATTCGACGAAATCCTTGGTGAGTCGGAATTGTAAGTCGTGTGAAATAAATGTTTTTGAAATTTCGTATCGTGTCTGTTCTGGGAGATACGAAAGTACGCGTATGAAACTGCGGGTTGATATTGACAGCATAAATAACAGTTTAGTCTGTGTGATCTTTGGAAGTGGATGGAAATGCATTCTTGATGGCTGAGTGCATCTCTTTAGCCACTGTCAATTCGGATGATCAAAGGTCGTGAGGCGTGGGTTTGCGCACTCCGTGCGAAATTGAAAATTATTTTTTTATCGTGCGCGCCGCCCTGGCTGGAGGGAATAACGTAGGTGGCGACATGTGATGCCCCATCGTACCGCTTATTTGCTATCAAATATGATGCCAGCATAAATACGTCGAAGTATGCGACGATATTTGTACTGATGCGATTGCGATACACAAATATTTTCATGCGAATCGATATTTTCTTGCGCCTTCATATGATATCTCGTTTTGTTCATCTTTTGATAGTATACAATTATTATGATACAAAAAATTCACTGAATATGTTTTTACGAATATGTTTTTATGTTAGGTGTTCGGTTTTGGTTTTGACAGGATCCAATTTAAGTAATTAAAAGTACTCGAATATTGAAAAAACATCTGTTCTTTCTTGATAACCAAAAGTTTGTTGCCGAAAATTGGAATGAAATTTTTCAGGGAGTGGAAAAAATGGTTACATTTTAAGAACCAAAACTGTTGCCAGCGTTTGAAGTTATTTTCGCCGATTCAATTTCGGTCTCAATATTTACTTCTGTTTTTTGACAGGAAACAGTTTTCCAGTTTCCAATATATTAATCTAAGGGAAAATAGATTTGGGTGTTTTTTAACCGAAAGTCGGAAATGCGTTTCCTGTTTGAAGTAAATCCTCAAGATTTAATGAACCGAAAACTCAAAACTTGGAACTAAATCTGTTCTCTGACGGGAAATAAATTTTCCAATTAACAAAATGATTTCCGGAAGCTGTTCAGCAAAACCCATAAATAGACAAGCAAGTACCGCTCAACTGATTGAAATTCACAACAAAAATAAAAATATGCATTCAATGTTTCGTAATATGAAGCTGATGAAAAGCGCTGTAGTTAATATTTTTACAAATGGACGTAGTTTCGCTTGCAGGACAGGATTATGTTTTGCGTGTTTCATCACGATACAACTTCAAAAACCTGATACGTTCACAGCACATGTTTTTACCTATTCAAGTCTCATGAAAACATCAGGAAGGGACAATTTTATTATGAAAAACGTTTTCATCTGAATCGTAATATTTTTGCTAACCGAAAAATTGGTAAAGATGTTTACCATATCTCGGCAAATATTTTGGGAAACTTTGTTCCCGCAAGGACGAAAAAAATTGCGACAAAAAACGAGTATAGGACCAAACGAGCAGCAAATCTGCAAAGATATCGCGAGTTATTGACAAAAATGGGTTACATTAAAGAGGATCGCACATCATGGGGATTGTAATGGCACGCGATTTGGTGCGATATATATAGTGAACGACGTGCATCAATCCAGCCTTTTTCACGACAAACATCACGTTCGCGCTAGTAACGACGTAATTATATGTTGTCGATACAGCGTTGAAAAATATGTTTCTCACAAAAACGCATTAATCACAAGTCCGAATTGATATAAGCTGTGGAAAATATTATAATATCAATTGCTAGTAATAAGTTGACATAAATATTCATTTAATGATATCATTAGGATGCAGAAACAGTTTTATAAAATCGACGATCCTTGTTTGGTTGATCAACTTCTTATCCAATCATTTAATGCAATTCAATTATTTCCTAATTGAATCATACGTTCTAAAACTGCGATGATGGTGCATTTTCAAACGTACCTTGAGGGAATAAATTTTGAATGACATTCTTTAAACGTTCATCGAATTCAAGTCAAAGGACTATAAATAACTGCGAACTCGACTGTTCATCCAAATTAAGAAACGAAATTAGATTTCAATATTCTCAACCCAAGTTACAGACTGTTCAGGACTTGCAGACACTCAAAATTATTGTTCAAATTTCTACTGAATCGAACGAACTAGCTAATTTGATCGAGAAACTGTAATTTTGTGGAATTCAAATTTTGTAAGGTCAGTTTAGACTTCTTACCTTGGACGTGATTTGCTAGGAGGGTGCAAAAGAACAGAAAGAAGCCCAATCCTTCCATGCCGAGAAATTTGAAATCAGTCACGAGAACTGTCATCACTTCGCGTGAGAAATAAAACAGTTTGCACTACGTAGCACTGAGACGGAGCATCAAATTGGTCGCGCGGGTTGAAATAATCGCGCGAGACTCGTCGGTCGAGCACGAGAGAGCCACGCGCATTGAGAAAACAGGACACACCACCGCGTGTGGTGCTGAGTCGAGCGCTACTGAGCTTTGTTAGGCCTCTGGCTTCTGGCGTTACCGCCACGCTCGGCTTCGCGAGCTGCCTTATCGACGCGATCAACAAATGCAACCCCAATGAACTGTTGCGTTTCGTTCTATTGTCTCTTTGTCAACATCAAATCACGTTTTTCAACTAACAAACATATTTTTCGTTCATTACTACAAATGTCAGCACTAGAAAGACCAACAATTTTGAATACCAAGATGGACCGATTAGACAAATTTTTCCATTCGAATTTGAAATCGTTAATGATGTTTCTTTGAGTCTTTTTTTTCTATGACAAACGATTTTTCTTCGTAATAAAAACTATTTTTCTTCATAATAAAATTTAAAAGCTTCAAGTACTGTTTCAATTTTATCTTTTAACTGTGTAGTTTTAACTCTAATTATTTTATCCCGAGAATTTTCGCTGCTTTGACACTTTGGAATGAGGTTCAAACTAATGCGTTATACCCAAAGTACGATCATTGGAAACCCCGATGGTGCTCGAATCTGGATTTTCTTCCGTCCGAAGACTCGCTACTTGTTTTACTCGCAGAATATCACTGTAGGTTCACTTGACATCGATTAACCGGCTTTCACTGACTCAATTAAGTTATCCAACTTTTCACTACGACAAACAAGGGTTAAATGCAATTATAACCGGAGAAAGGGCTGTCAGCTCCTACAACTTATATTAAATTGCATTTTTTTGCATTCAAAACCCAAATTCGTATCGAATCAGGGAGGCGAGAGTTCAAATCCTAGCAAACAGTTTTTTTTATTTTCACAAAACATATGTTTAATTTTGCTGAAACGGAAAAGGAAGAGAAGAAACAAACAAACTGATGAGAATCTCGTCTGATTACATTAATCTCAAAAACTGTAGTGACCTTTTCCGACTACCTTTTTTTTCTAAATGACAACAAAATGAGAGAGAACAGAAAATCAATTTTCAAGACGTCCCACCGTTTCCCCATTTCTATTGAGACAACTTGGCCAATAATGTGAATACATAAGATGATTATTTTGAGTTTTCTCGGAAATGTCGCGAAAACTGGGTCGAGCTCGAACAAGAAATGAAAATGAACTGAGCCTCGTTGAATTTTCAATAAATTATTTCTACATTTCGCGCAAAAACCGTTTTATTTTAACCGCTAAGAATTCAAGTGGATGCAAAAGCAAGCAAATTTTTGTTGAGAATGCTTCCCTAAAATTATATTTGTACTTTATGAAATTTCTTAGAAATGCATTCGTTGTTTTTTATTTGAAAAAATGTGCGGCTGAATAAATTTAAATTTCCATTATATTTAAATATTTTTTAGTAAGCTATTTCGACCGTGATAATTTTTTGACAAATGACAAAGTTTTTCTTGCAAAAATTACACTGTTTTTTGATGAAAATTTTAGTTATTAAAAGAGAAATGCTTTCATTACATACTTTCATACCCCCGGTAAACATTGTGAGAGTGAACTTTTGCAACAGTACCATAAATTACAAGTAATTCATCTCGGTCTTTCTGTGGAACGCGTTCGGCACGGGAAATTAAGGTCATGAAAAATGCGTTTTATTACAAGCCTCAACAAATTCGTCGGAACATTTACTTTGAGAAAAAGACAGACAAGTTTGAGCCAAGCGCAAAAAGAATGAAAAGTGAGCCTGCAGAAGGGTTTTCAGCAATTGCGGCTGTTTTTTATGCTCGCTTCTTAACGCTATGCAAATTAAACGTACGCTTAAGCATATAAGTAATATGAAAATGCAACGTAATTTCCATTACTTCGTTCATGTTCAAAAAGGATCAGAAGTATGTTCGCGACTTTGACACGTAATTAAAAGTACACTTCACGTCCGGCGGGCATTTCGCGGATGCCTCGCAGTCGAAGATATCTCAGACTCAAACGTTTCGTTTGCTCTCAATAGCCAACCTTTTGCTTCCTTCCAGTTGTTTCAAAGTTGTTTTTACTTTGATGTAACGTAAAACATATCTGAAATAACCAACGGAAAACAACAGAACGCAAAATTTGAAATACATTTTTCATTACATGAAGATTTAAATTTATTCAAATTTTTTGCTCAACCACCTACTATTAGTATAACAACATTTGAATGCAAACGTGGACAGTGAAAAAAAAAACCAGGAAAAGAATCGAATTAGAAAAAGTTGTGAACACGTTTTTTGTGTGATTTTTTTTTGGTTCTCTTCGGGAATATGCAATTAGAAGTCACCCACGAATAGTATCGTTTTGAGTACTTGGAGTTAAATAGAAAAGTGTGGCGCTTTAATTCGAGGGTATGAGGTCGGATTTGCGCATTATACGGTATTGCAAGGTGAACTTCTTTGCGACGCTCAGTTTCGAATGAATGTTAAGTAGAGGAGCGATGTTTGACTTCAGTTGAATCCGAGAGACACTCCATCTTTTATTTGATGTCATTGAAGCTTAACTTTGCAAAGTCCCGACAACTCCAACAATTTCTTGTCCTCGATCTTCTGTCCTTTTTCAGGTGCAATGTTGCCTTCCAGATTCAGATACAAAATCACTCACCTATATAATTCTTTGTAAGAAGCTACAATAATTAATTCGCAAAATGATTTTCTTACACTTTTTTTCATTCAACGATTGGAGTGACTGAAAATAGGTTTTGATGTTTTTGTGGGGTATAAAGTTACGTCATGATTAACGGGGTTAATTTTTCGTGTCGCGACACTAAAACCATGGCCAAGTTGTAAAATTTACAATGCGGCCTGGAAGCGCGGAATGTTATGTTGCAATGTAATTATTCAAAAGTGTATAAAGTGAAACGACCAGACTAGCTTCAGTTACGCGAAATTTCTACACGATTTAGCGTTGCGAAGTTTCAATTTAATCCTATCCGACCACTTTGCGCTTAATGCACAGCCCTGCACTGATATTTATTTATACATACACATGGGCGCCGAATAAACGGAAGAAACCCATAATGGTTGCCTTGATTTGTGGACTGTTTCACGCGCAAAATTCATTAGTAAATAGCTGCGCGCGGCGCACCAGCCGACGTATTCTTTTACCCAATTTCGACTCTGACGCTGCCGGTCAGATATGAATTTTGTCTGATAAACAAGTCGGTAGATCAGTTTCGGTTGCTCGCTATTAACACCAGTTAACGCGCTTCCACGTTTCACAAGCATTTCGCTCGGCCTCTGAATCAATTTCGTGTCGATATATTTTACTTCCAAATGTTAGCTTTACTGAATTCAATCCAAAATTTATCAGTTCATTTACATTTCAACATCGGGGGACATTTGAATTCATGCAAAAATAAATTTACAGTAAAACAATCGTACACTGATGAAAAAACAACGACCCCACGTTGAGCACCAGTTTAAAACGTAGGTAAATTTAATCTAAAACATTTTCTGCAATTCTAGTTTCGATGTCAGAACTAAGAAAATTTGTACTTGTGGAAAAGAAGAAACTTTTCGAGGTCAAAGAACCCAACGGTGGGCATTAAATAGCGAAACGTAATACATAACGTGGCATCAGGCATTGTGCGTTACGAATAGCGAAAAGCATGCTTGGTAAGCCAAGAGTAACGAGCGAATGTGAACGTTCTGCGTGGTGAACAGTCTTAAGTATAAGCGAGCCCTCTGTGCAACGCAGAAAAAAAACGTCGCAAACAAAAACCGCAGCTGTGCGCTTGCGCGCGTGTGCCCTGGATATGTGCAGTAATTAAACCAATGTCTGAGGAAATAACTTGATTAAACGGCAAATTCTAGAGACAACACTTTACGTAGGCGAGGAGGAAAAAAAAACGCGCAGAATAATTCGGAGGTGTCGTGTCTGCATATTTGAGCAGTCTAAGTTTCAGAGAGTTACACCCGCGCGTTATTCATGGACGAAACTTTTGCACTATATAATACTCTGTGGTCTAATTGGTACTTCTACGTTCAAGCGAACTAATTCAATGATACGAATATAAAAGTTGAGAACTGTCGAAGAACGTTTTCCTAGCGATTTTTCTTGTATTTCCGTTATTTTTTCGTTATTTATATCGACTTCCATCGAGTCTGGAATTGTGACACGATGTTTTTGTTACTTTTGTTATTTTCAGAAGAGTACAAGTAAACTCACTAATTTTTTCAAAGTGGAAGATAAAGTTAAAACGTCTTTACAAAAACCAACAGCTGTTTCAAAAATTCTCTTATCTTTGAAAATTGATTACGGTTTGGTGTTTTGATTTTTTGAACGAGCGAGGATGTTTAAAATTGGTTAGTTTTCGGCGCAATTTGGAAAAATCGATCGGTGATGTTTTTCCGGCCATCCGCGTCATCTAGATAATGGAACTGGAAACCTGGAGTTTGAGCGAACCGACTGCGAGGGTTTCCGACTTTACCAACAGTGAAGGTCAACCTGTGGAGCACACCGGCGCAGGTGAGAAAATCACAGGTGTACTTCAAACAGTGTATTTACCGACAAAAACACTGGGATATGAATTGCAATCACCTGGCGCACCCTGTGAGGATCGACGACAGTCACATCTTTGAATCTACACTACGAAACTGAGACCAAAACGATTATAACTTTTTTCGTACTTTCAACGGCTTTGTTTGATTTCCTCTATTTCGTTGCATTTAAATTAGACGACTTAATTAATTATGATGTGTGTGCTTCTCGTTTGGTAGATGAGATTTGAGAAGTTGTTTTCCGGGGGCCGTAATTCATCCACGAGAGATAACTCGTTTCTTAATGTTAGAAGCAAGTGAGCTGGAGTCGAAAATTTTGCGCCAACTTTTGCGCTAACTGGCTCTCGGGAGTTTATATAATCTTCAACGATTTACTTTCGACTTTCTGTGAGGCAATTACGAATAATTTAATGATTGCTTATCGGAATGAAATACAAGCCTTCCAACTAAATTACAAAAAAATGAACAAACAAACATAAACCGATCTAATATCGCTAAACTGACAAATTAAATTGCACGTCCAACTGAAATAAATCTTATTTTCCAGCCTTCTCTTAAGCACAGCGCTCTTTTTCAAAGTACAAAAATGTTTATTGCGCTCGAAACTTTTGCAACGATCAAGATTGAATTCTCAAGGACGTGTCATCGGGGTTAGAGCGGGCGGTAAATTTACCGCTGGTTTTGCGCGAAAGTTGCGAGTTAATTGTTTAGGGTAAACGATTGTCGGGCGTGCGATCCGGACAGCTGTCATTTCGGTAGCACTTTGTGCATGCTTTTTTTTCTCTCTTTGTAACTCGTTCGAACGATTTTTTTGCCTGCGCGAGAGGAATTAGAATTGTTAACGCGGTGGACGGAATAAAGAAGAACGTGATCGCGGCGAATAAGCGAGAGACACGTGCTGGGATAAAGTTTCTAACTACAATTATTCAATCGGAATTGGGAACGGGAGCCGTCTAGATACGAGTCTGAACTAGACGAGGTGCATGCAATATAATCGAACGCGCCGAGCCTCCGCAAATACGAGTTATATTTCGAACAGACAGCCAAGCGAAAAAGCGATGTACAAAATTATTACATCTAGATGAAATACACAACGTTTGCAGTTTATAGCCGCAGCGATATTCATCTGAAATGAAACGAGAGCAAACGCAAAACATGTAAATATACAAATATGTTTTATTAATCATCCAAGTGTCTTGGATAACGGTTTCCAGTTACCAATATTTATGTGTTCAGAAATAAATGAAAGAATATATAACAAATAAACAAAAAACAATTTTCGAGCTCCACATTCAGCGCCGTGTCAAAAATGTTTTCAATGCAGTCATTAAGAATTTCGTTCTATATTTATTTACGTAATGAAAATAAATACTTGTGAACGAAAATGTTGAATCTCGCAATTGTTAAAAATAAACGAAAATATGACATACAAAGGACAAAGTGAATATCACGTCGGAAACGAATTTAACTGATTTTTTGAATGACGGATTTAATACCATTTCAAACAACAGGTAGATTTAATTCGTTGAAAATAATGTCATGATTTTCGATGTTTGCGTTGCATGTAGACGGAATATTCACGACGAGTGGAAATATTAATTGAGTGTAAATTCTCTCGAAATCGAGGCAAAATATTGTGTAAACTAAGATTTCGATTCGTCAGAATTGATTCGCTGTTAGGCACTAATGGGATTTCTGCTGTGAATAATGTATGTCACATACATTTTGCTGTTAAGTACACACTACTTAATTCGCAGCACATAATTCGTCATCATTAAACCATCGTAAATATCGTTCCATCAAATGCTCGTGTTCGATTTACCCTCTTTGAATATTACTAACCAATGTTTTGTTTGAACCTGCGAAATCATCGCTTATCATCGTGTAACTAGCTTGTGAATTTGCAAAAATCAATACAACGATGACATTCACGTAATTGCGTTCATTTTAGGTGAAAAATTTTTGAAAAACAAACAAAGAGGGTTCGAGTTAGAACTGTGTTGTTTCGAGTTGAGTTTGAAACTGACGTCAGCGAGTTTTTTAGAAAAAGAAGCTATAAGCCGATTAAACGAGTCGTTTCACCTGGATATCACAATTTGTGTTACGTGGGTTTAACACGTATCTTGCAGCTAGGTACGTGTCATGCATACAAGCCGACTGCAACGATCTGGTCGTTTTTGCGTTCTTATCAGACCGACATTTTTCAATACTCATTTTTTCATCAAACAACGACAAGCAACGATGATCAATTTTCTGTTTACTGATGTCTCTTCTGTGTAGCTCATCAAAATAACAACCAGAGCAGAACAATTTATTGCAGTTCTGCAAGGACAATGTAAATAAAAGTGCGATCATTGCGAACTGTTGAAACTCGCGCGTTTCTTTGAATTCGAACAGCTTCGATGTTCATCACTGTTACTCTTCTGCGTCTTAGTTTGCTCAAGAACATAATTAGTTCGCTCAGACAAATTGTTACCTTTGGTAACAATACGCAAGGGAGAACACCGTGTTACACAAATATTTCAACCAAACTGAATTCACATGCCAAAACTTGTCGATCTCGTTCATCAATTCATAAACTTTGATTTGTCAAGATGAAAGCAAGTCGTTTCGTTCATTAACTAGTAAAACATTATTTTACCAAGACAAAATGATCATCTGCCTCCGAAAGAGTAAACTGCACGATGAACAAGTAAACAGCACTTATACCTGGCTGAGAAAACGTCGATATTTTCACTAAAAAATCAAGGAAGTTCGAATTTTTGATACGGCCGGAACGTGCGCGTTAACGGGCAGCGTGAAAAGGACAACTTCAAGGTACGTTTTGCGCGCCGATAAAGTTGTAATTAAACGATAAAAAGTGCCCGGAGTGTTTCATTAAGGTCCGACCTGGTCGCTTTATCTCGACTCTACATTCACTTGGTAGATAAGGCGGCACTGGCGCACTCTGTCCAAACGCCGAGACGACACCGGTAGCTTTTGCCTCCTAACGTTTTCTCTAAAAACTCGATTACTATCCATGAAATTCACCCCTTATCCTTGCGAGAATTAATAGCTTCGCCCGGTCCGACTGCAGGCCCAGATACAATTCAAGTGCAGCCCGGCGTTTGCGATAACTCACGAAATATGTCATCCGAAAACTAGTCAAATGTCCAGGTGAAACTTTCATTCGCATTTTCATTCCGCCTTTCATCTTAACTGGAAGCAAAATATTTATGACCCTCTTTACAATCTTGTCGTGAAACGAAAAAAAGTTTGGAAAAATGTTTTTTTTTTGGAAAACTATCGTGAAATAGCATAGCGGTAAATGTGGATTGCGCAATATTTGAAACGTGGTCGAGTGCAAAATTAGACATCGCGAAGCGTCCGAAAAATGAAACCAATCGTGAATTAATAATAGCGTCGCATGTGTCGGCCGATATATTTAATTGTCGTCACTGCGACAGGTCCGTCTCTCGTACGCGATTTTTATCGCTGCGCAACACACAATCGTTCATTCATCACGCGTTACCATACTCATACTTTAGAATTGGAAACCTCCGTTGCGCGCGTCAACTAACATTTATATTCTCCATGTCGAAAGATTGAGCGCAACGCATTTGTCAAGATTTAAATAGCCCGAACTTTGTTTCGACTTTCAGAAGTGTATCAACGATCATTACTGTTTTTTTCCTTTCCAAATGAAACGGAAATGTTGAATAGCACTTTTGTTATTTTCTGTTATTCCAGCTAAAAAATAACAGTGTTCGGTTATTTTCGTTATTTTTAAGTTATTAGTTATAGTTTAAGTAAATTAACAAAAATTTTTTTCACAAAATTGAGAAAATTTATAAATTCTTGTATCCACTTGTAACCTGGGTGTGATTGTTTTCACGTTAACATTCGCACCGTTAAAACTTATAAACTCGTAAGAAGTCAAGAACGAGATTACCGTCGTTGGCATGTATCGTGCTTTTGTACGATTACGCTTCGAAACATTGATTACACGTTGTTGGTTCGTGTATCAAACTCGAATCAACATGAAGATCCAAACGATGTGGAACACGCAAAAACTCCGTCGTCGAACAAAGCTCAAATGCTCTCCTTTGCATTTTTTAATGGTACGATTCCATTCTTTGACCGACGTTTTTACCAGCGAATAGAATCCCCCGAAAAAATCAATGCAAAATGTTAAAACAACTGTTGCAAATCGAATTTTTGACGAAAAATTCCGAAAAAATACAAACGCGAAAACATGGTGATACTAAACTTTCTGTCTGACCTGGAATGTTTTTGTTATTTCGATAATGCCGATAAAAACATGGCTTTACAAATCGCTTCGATGCTGTTAAAAGTTTTTTTTTGTTTTCATTTCGGTGATAAGGCTTAGACTATGAAGGCATTTTTGGTTAGTATTGGTACTTTTTAGAGGCCATTTCCTGATGCTCCTTGTTGCTCATCCCGCGGAAAATCCTGGCAAAGTGGTGGGTTTCCGGCTGTGTTTTCTCATGGACACGGGGCTTACGTAACAAAAGGATGACTTTTATCCGCGGAACGCAATGCACTTTGTCACTTTGCGCTCTAACTCGAGCGCGTTTGTCGATGAATGATTGCGAAACTTGGGCAGCGATGCACGCGGTGGCGAAACGGACCGAATATTAATCTATCCGCGGCAAAATATCGACGGTATTTGTTTCATTTTATGCGGACAAGTTTCGCGAATGTTGCTGAATTATTGTCAGATGTTTCTCGCCAAAACATTCAAGTCTCCAGTCAAGAGAGCGAGAAGCAACCCATTTTTACAAAAGCTCCGCGAAACAACAACTAAAATAAATTCTGTGAAAATTCACAGAAAACGATGCCACGAATCTTTTCAGCCCAAGAAACTCGTATGCATTGCAATAAAGCGACTCTCGATTAAACTTAGAACTAAACAGAATTTAACATTCTCCTCTCTATAGAAAATCTCGAAATCAAGCTTCAAAACGATTCAGGTAAATAAATAAAAATACATAAATAAAGATAAAAATTAAACAGATGAAGCAAGTTATAAGCCCTGTTTTTGTTACTGTTGTATACTATCAAAAATTTACGACGGTGGGAAAGAGAAAAATCAGACTTTTAAACTTCGTGATCCAGTTAATAATAGAAGAGAGATAATAGAATAAACGTAGACTTTTGAGATCACGTGTAAGATGTTGTGATATTAAGAATTATTGCCAGCATATGCTACTTGTATCCAAGATTATAGTAGCGGCGTCATCGTGCAAGTGGCAATAATGCGCCTGGGCGAGAATTATCTTCGCAGATACCAACACCCTTGTAATATGCTTCATCTTTCTTGCCTTGTTTAAAGCGTAATCTTGTCGGAAACTTTTAATCACACTCACATTTTTGAACACAAAATTACACGGTCAAAAACTATTTTTACCTTTCCTCTCTGTTTCTTCTTTCGAAAAAAGAAAATAATTTATAAAACAAATCAGGTACCAACAACCCATCTCAAAATGTTGAACTTTCAGATTCCTTCTGTTTGTCCTAACTTTCTGATTCCTTCTATTTTCAGTGCATTACCGCCAAGTCCGCGAACATTGCCGATTATGAAGCATTTTGCAACAAGTAGGCGGTGCATAGTCGAGCAGCTTTGCGAGCTTAAAAAGCGCTGGGAATAATTCTGCGTCACCTAATAGACGTGACTTTTGTAATGCAACAGCCATTATTCGATGTAAAAGTGCGCCTCTGCAAGGTGCTTTCTCTTTATCGATCGTTTGGCGAAGCGCAAACGTACCTCCAGAACGACGTGAAGATATCACTATCTTTTTCACACCTCTGAAACGTCAACTTGAGACGCTCCAAGAATGAGAGAAAAAGCTTCGAGACAATTGTTCGGTAACTTGATATCATAAAAAACAGAGTCGCACATACTATAAAAGACACTCGCGTTTTCATCAAGTCTTTTTTTTATCATATACATGTTCCGATGCTGAGCTCGAGGATGACCGAGGGTTACGCTACGTTTCGTGCTCCAAATGTAAGGAATTTGATATTAATGTCAATCAATCACAAAGTTTTGCTGGAAAAAAAGTCGTAGTAGACAATGTAGGATAATTTTGAGAGATTATGTTGGTTATAATAAAGACATGTATTTTTGAAAAATATTTGATGAAGTTTGTCAAATGTTGAGCTAGCGATGTGTGTTTGGTATCGCAAAACAAGGATAGCAGTGAGACGACTCCGTCGGAACATCGCAGATCCCTTAATAATACGGCGGTATTCGAGGTGCAGTGGAATGCAACGTATGTGGCACGTACATGGCTCTGTACATGAGCGCTATGTATCAGGCGAGACGTGTTTCACCGACGCAGCCTCAGTACATAGCCAAAGTTATCCCAAACCGGCGAATTACGCCCTGAAACGCGTAAAACTCTTACATATTTCGGCTTTCTCATAATCTACTCCCAGATCGTCGTTTAGCGTTAAGATCCGCGCAAACGAGAGATCCTTAGCACGTCTTTGCAAACGAAACGCCCACGAACTTCAAACGCGTGCATAATAAAGGCCGCAGAACTCGCTCCCAAAAGTCCTCGCCAGTTTGCGCGTCCCGCGTTTTACGTACAATTGGATAGAATATTTCATGGAATAATTTATCAAAACAATTGGTACGAGAACTTTCATTACTAGCACTCCATTTCTGACGAGCATCGCCGTTCAGATGTAAAGCCTCGACTGATTTTAGTCGGAAAAATTTTACTACAGTTTTACACCGAGTTTTCGATTCGACGTCTCATCATATAACTTTGTCATTTTTTGTGACGGTCCAATGAACGGAATTCAGATGGACATTTGCATTTGAAAACTGAACATCCACAGGGACAAAATTGATTGACCTTTTTGTTCGCACAAAGTTTGGTCTACTAAGCAATCGTCTGGTCCAATAACTATCCCAGTTAATCATTCAGCACAAAGTTTGCGGTGAATTAGTGATGGAGCGAATTAACTCGAATCAGAAAATTTACTCCCCTGTCACAATTCTTCACGCAAATCTCTGCTCGGAGCATCTTAATGGTCGTTTTCCAACGACCAATTTTCGTTTTTGTATATCTATTGTGATATAAAATTTCTGTAGGGGTTGATTAACTGTTCAAATTGTCCTGGCTATGTAACGAATTACGTTATGTTTCACTCAGGAACACGAGATCAAACGTGATGTTTGAGTTAAAATTTTTTACAAATTCTGAGTACCAATGACGTGACCTCGAATTTGGAATTTTCAGATTAGCGTAATCAACCTGATTACTTTGTACTGAAATAACTTTATAAATAAATGGGTTGAGGTTGGTCGTTGTTGAAAAACATAAACCAAAACGTGTGCACGAGATGGAAAACGTTTACGAGACTGAAACTGCCACTTATCATCGACAGGAGTAGTGATTGAATGGAACTCAATTCGAACCCTTGGCCACAGCCCATCAGCTCCATCGACTGGCTGTCTTCGAGGTCGCCAAACGACGATAAACTTCCACGTAAACTTCAAAATGAACTACCACCCCCTTCAACTCCTTTTTCAGTTCCCAACTTTTTCATCCCTTAAAGTGGAAATACAAAATGACAAAAATTCGTTTAAAAAATTCCTGAAAAATGCGATATTTTTTATTGAGTTGTAAAAAAAAAGGTTGATGATTTGAATATTGTTCTTTTTTCTCGACTTCGCACACAATATCGCGTCGATAAAAAGGCTCGGGATATCACGTGCGCTATTTGTCATGGATTCTGGCAGCTTTTCTCTGACGCGCCTCTTCGGTAAAAAGTCATCGACTAAATTGCTCGAATTTTTTTTTCGCCTTCGATCATTTAGTCGAAGGGATAACGTGTGCCGCGATGCAAATAGTCCTAAACGATCGCTTAAAATCAAATGCATCTTGCATACTGATTTAAATTAGTAGATGAAAATATGAAAAACGCGAAACTCAGCTAAATGTAAATAATTCAAAGTGATTAATTTATTCTACCAAATTTTGGATTTTATAACGCTCTGTTGAGATTACCTCAAATAGTCATATAGAAAATCAACAGTTAAGCTATAAAAAACGTTTGTAATGAAATTTGTCTAATTTTTTTGGCAATAATTCCCGTTCACAAAATATGACCTGAATATTTAAATGAAATTAGAAATAAACGATTGTTTACTATTTCGTGAAATTGATCATCGTTCTGTGAATTTTTAAAGTGCAAAAATTTATTTCAAACAACGTTTGCAAAAAACGTTGGCACATTTCGCCATGATTAAATTTCAATAATTCAAGTTGATTGGCTACATTTATGACTCCATCAAATACAATCATTCATGTTTCGACTAAAAAAACTACAGAGTTCATTTTTTTTTACTTCAAACAATCAAACCAAACGCTTGCACAATGACAAAAACTTGATTAAGAAGTAAAATTAAAGAAACAGTTAGTATTCAATCTGCAAGTGATTGTAAGCGCTTGAACAATCCCAAGATGCATAGCTTTTTTTATTAGTCGCAATCTAATCTGCGATTCTGAACTCGAAGGGATATCAAATTACCAGCAGTCCCGCTCAACTTTGACACAAGCCCAACAATTGGAGCCGAAGATTCGCAGCCCAGCAGCGATCAGAAGTTTGTAATCCCTCGCGTACGTAATTGCTTCTCATCAGCGCCGTCAACTCATTCATAACTCCCTTCTCTGAAATCATCGCCTAATCATCCGTGCCAGCTATACTTATCTCCTTATCTGCCGCGCGGTGGCCAAAAGTGGGGGTCGGGCTCGGAGGGGTGGCGCAGCAGCGGCTCTGAGACAAAGTGAGACAGCGAGGCCCCGGCCTGGCGCTCGACCCCGAGTGACTCCCACCTGCATTGGGCGCTATACGCGTCCGTACATGATCACGTTCTCTCCGGGCGCTACCACTCGCCTGACATGCGCAATCGCTCCGCGAACGGGGCGACAGGTGCACACGGCACTGCCCGAAACGAGCCGAGCGGCTCGTCGCAAACTCAACCGAGTCAGTCGCTCGCGGCTCCGAACCCAGCAAGGGTGTTTCGAACGTGCCGGTCGCGAGATGTCACGAGACACCTGTCATCGGATGTGATGTCAGCTGACGTCCCCGAGAGCCCACGCGCTTTTTCTGTGCCCAAGTGTCCAAGTGCTCCAAACTCGGTTTCTGTTTCGTGTGGTGCTTCGCATTGTCGTCGTCTTCCAAAGTGGGTGCAATCGCACAAACGTCCTCTCTCGTTTGATATGGATTTCCGCGCCTCTTAAGCCGGCTTCCGCAACAACTCTACCGGCATGGGTTCACGTGCTTACGTCGCGATTTTTCTTATCGTGGCCTTGCTGTCGCATGTTAAAGGTCAGTTCTTCCAAACTTTGTATCTGTATTCTTTTTTTTTTATTTTTTAAATTCGTAGATTAGGTACAGTAGTGTTCACGAGTGTATGAATTGATATTAATTTATTCATTTTATTATTGCATTCATGTGAGACACTTTTAGTGACAACGGTCGGTTAACAATTCATCGAATTCCAAGTCGAGGGAATATTACAGTTCTGCGAACATGAAAGTAAATTTAAATCTTTTAATGGTTTGCAAGGATTCGTTAAAAATTAGTGGCCCTGACGAATTCAGACAAATTTTTAAATTGATAAAGAGACACCTCGAATACATAAATTATCAGGTCTTAAAATTTGATTTAAAGAAGTCAAAATAAAATTCGGAAAGTTATTAAAGAAACAATCCTTCATCGGAAACGCGATGCGACGAGTCGTGAAATAGTTCAGGGCGGATTTCAGTTCAGGTGCGCGGATCAAAAGTTTTGGAGCCGCGATAAAGTTCGATCAGGAGATATAAATCAGCTAATCAGGAGGGATAAAATTTTCATCCCTCTGGTACTGATGACGATCTGGTGCAAAAAAGTTGAAAGGCTTTTTTTGCGTTCTCTCTCTTCTCTCTTAGGTCTTTCTGAATTTGGACAAAGTTTTGTTTTAAAACGATGTGCGGGTTGACGGAAGAGGTGGGGGTAAGAAAAAAGCGGTTGATTTGAAATTTTAATGGGCGCTCCCTTTCAAGTCAAAGTGACATGAATAAATGGCGAATTAAATGACCGCTGAATTGTATTTGCTTTTCCAAGACAATTGAACTCTCGAGTGGAATCACAAACGAGGGACAGTTTTCTTCTCGAAATGGTCTTATAAAGTAGCAATTTATTCATCGGCCGGTTAATGAAATTAAAGATGATGTTTCAGTATCGAAATCAAAATCCTTATGTTTTGAACGAAAATTCGAGGTGGTTGAAAGAATGGAAATTCGTTTTGTTATCTTTAGAACTTAAATAAAGAGAGATAATCGAATGAACTCGCTCGTTTGACAACAATAAGCACGTAACGTGAAACTTGGTTATCAAAATTAAACATAGCAAAAACAACTTCCGAACTGTTAATTAACTATAAAACTAACGCGAAAACAAAGTTAGTCATAGTTATAAACAAGCGTGGAAGCCTCGTAATATACGTAGAAATTCAAAAACGAAATGAAAAGAAGAGAGGAAACCTAAACTGAATCGCAAAATAATGATAGCTGGTGTGAATGAAAAAGTTTTTCGAAATCAAATGTTCGAAATAGGTCAAATATTGCGATCGTGAACCATTTCAGGCCTATTGACAAGAGTCAATTTTGCATTTCATTTCATACGTGGGAACAAGTGAAACTTGATCAATCGGGCGTTTGTTTTCGGCAGGCCCGATGAATGATGGACGGATTGACACGACTAATTAAAACGAATGCGAAATTCCTGCCGCAATTAAACACCCGTGGAAAATAAAGCGCGAGTGTTTTTTGCGTGCCTGTCAACTTTCGACATTCGAACAACCGGTCAAACGTCGTCTATGCTCGCAACAATTCTTTTTTTTTCGCTACATTTTTTTTCGGGCAGAATTTTTTGCAAAATGATTCGAACGCAAAAACCATCGTCGTTATGAAGATATCAATTAGGGCTGGCGTATCCGGTTACGTTCATTTTTACAAAGGTTTCCTTAGAGTCTGTCGAGGAAACGACAGGTTGAGATCGAACATCTGGCTTTGTTGATTACGACGTTGTGTACGAAGTAAGGTAATCGGAAGAAAATGAAATTTCACAATTTCATCCGTGGAGACGTTGAAAAATTTAGCGGAATGAATTTACGGACGATTCGAACTGAAAATTGAAATCACAATAGAAATTAAGTCAGCCTGAAAACGACATTGGGGATTGATTTATTTATCAGTTTTATTTTGTTGTAACAAGTTTGACCTAGTGTAATTTAAAGAGGGCAAAAAGTAGCGCACATAATGGGATATTATTTTTTCATTGGGTTTTGAAAATGTGATACGGTTCGCGTTGCCCATATTTCTTCGTCGATAATAACGGTAATTACGTTGTTGGGACCCTTATAAATGACCTCATCAAACTGTAATAAATTCACAATATTGCGTAAAATTAGCGCGACTACGCAATCAGAATAAAATCTATTTATCGTGCCGGATGCACTTCGTACGAATAAAAGGTCGATACAGGTCGCATTAAACTCGAGCAAATTATTTGATTTGCTTCATCGGTGGAAATTGAAATTTTGCAAACAAACATAATCGTTTCTAGGATTTACCAATAATTCCATCTCTGAACTAAAATAATTCAAAGTCGAATGTAAAAATCAAATGTGAAAAATCAAATTTAAAACAGGTAAACCAAGTTTTCTGAAGGGTTGTTTTTTAAATGAAATTTTAATGAGTAAGTATCTTAAAACAATGCAACGCCGAACAAAACCGCGTGAAAAGTTGTTTGCAAAAGTGTGTGGCACGTGTGGATCGAATAAAGGAACGAAACTAGTGCACAGAGCGATTTTGCTGGAAGATTCGCGGTTATCGATAAAGAGGGTCAAAATGATTTTGACAATAAGTTTGTAGGTAACACTCGAAAGATCTTGTACGAACTTATGAAATTGTTGTTCAAAAAGTTTTTTCGCAGTGCGCGGCGAAAACAATTGATCTCAACAAAACAAGGTGAAGATATCAAAGAAGTTGAACGTTGAACTTCTCCAGCTATGAACGGAAGTACGTACAAACGGCACTTTTGATCAAATTTGCTTGACTTCAGGAAAACGAGATAGAGAATCAACGAATGTATAGTACAAGTTTCATTTTTATCGGATTTTGTTTTTTTCATTTGTTACATTCGTCATTTTTAGGTTAGAATTAGAGCGTTAAAAAAATGAAAGAAACAAAGAAGCTTTGGCTATTAATTCACGGTTCGGATTAATTCCGTTGAGGAGTTTCCGAAACAGCGAACGTGCGGCGTAATTGTGCTTAAAGTTTGTTCTGATTATATTAAAAATAACTCGGTTAAAAGAGTGAATAACAACGCCTGCACTTATCCCAGTACCCGGGCTGTTGCGAAAACTAATCAGCTACCTAATTTCGCAAACTGGAGTACGCGAGATCCCATTTAAAAGTGCACTTCAGTTCTTATCTCAACTCGACTTCAACGTCTGGATAAAAAGGGCGAGGCAACACGTCGAACGGGTGCCATCAAATCCTTATCATAAGTTGTGCATCTTTTTGTACGACCCACAGCAAACTCGACTCCAAATTGTACAACAATATCGCGCTGCTAACAAAATCGGAAAATTTTTTCTCAACTTGTAAATTCGCCGAAATAAAAACTCGTATTTAATGTGAAATGCTTTCACAAAAATCAATTAGTGCATGTTTCGAGCGTGTTTTACGTTAATAAAATGAAACTTTGATATTCTCCTACGAACCACGTTCGAAATTAAAAATTAAATTTCGGTATTCAAATTTTTTCGCAATCCCAGAATGCCATGAATTTTTTATCGCCCGCCCCACGTTGGGCACCACTAACACAACCGGAACAGCATTTTTTTCCGTGTCGTACCAGAACGCAAGTTATTGTTCTGCGCCAGATCTTCTCACCAGATAGAAAACCCTGATGAGGGATCCAGGTTAGCAAATTAAGAAAAAATGAAGGGGGTCGTGCCATTATTCCTGACAACTAACAATGCCAGACGATTCTTTCGAAGCAATAAAAGATTTTCGAGCTACAATACCCTTCAGACGTAGACAATAAAAAGCGACACTTTCAACATGACGATTTTCTTTTCAAATTTCCACTCGTACATTTAGTGGATAAATTCTCGACCGAAAATTGTTCCGACAAACGAAACTTTCTGATAAAGATTCGGTAACTTTGCGCCGTGGAACTAATTGAAATTGAGTAGGAAAAAGCTAATGATCCACTGCGCGTGGGGAAGCATTTATTCGAACGAGCCTGGCCGGACAATGTCTCGAACCATTAAATCCACTGTTGGCGTTTCATTCGCAAAGAGGTAATACCCATCTCGTTCGGTAACAGGGCGAGGTGCCATATCATCGTCGGGAAAAAGCGGAATAAAGAATACCTTTTTAAAAGTTTCACGAGCAAACTTTTCTTTAATGTGTCGAGTAAGAAGGTGCTCGAGAGAACAAGGCCTATCAGGGCTTGTAAAATATCCCGCCGAACGATTTCTATTGTCGGGGATTAGCGTGAAATGACACTGTAGCGGATCAAGTGGACGCCTACAAAATCTTGTTTTTTTTTCAATTATATTTAAATATTGTAGTATTTTTTTTTGATAATCATTTATTTTGCGAGGGATAGAGTTTTTTTCTTTCCGCCACAAGGTACCGTTATGTGCTGATTTTCGTTCCTGTTTCATTTGTCAAAGAAAACCTCTTTTAATCGCTGCATTGTTCATTGCCGTTTGCTCACAGCAACAGTCATTACAATAGCGCCCTCTTTCCCGCGAATCATGCGAGGATATTATTTACATTGTTGCAACGATGCTTACAGATTTATGTAACTGGAAGTAACACGAATATATTCGTACTTTTTCCTAGAAACGAACAATCGTAAAGTAATATTAAAAGTTACCATATGAACCATTTTTCGCCATTTTTCGTTTCATTTTTGGTGTACCACGTTGGGCGCCGAAATTGTGAATGAAATTTCGTTACATGTTGTTGCCGATGTTTTAGAAGAAAAATCTCGACCTGATCCAATTAACTTCTTCTGGACGAGATTTACGCAATTCGAGGGTGACCTTCGAACGGTTACGGGAAAGCAAGCAATATCATCCATTTCCGAGCCGAGGATCACAGTGAATTATGAACTGACCCAAACAGTAACGGTCTTTGAGAATGGTTATAGGTTAGCGTAAATCCTTTAGAGTGTCCTGTATTGATTGCATGCATAATCTAATGCTTTAATTAAAAACTCATCCAATTTTCAAAGAACGGATGGTATACTAGGGATGGTATACTCTCTGTGATGTGACAAAAAAATGTGTTTCAGTTTTGCATAAGTTCAAGCGAAATTCGGAAGATTGAAATAATTGTAATGGAATGATAAAAGTTCCATCATTCTGAAATAGGAAAGTTCTAGAGCCCGAATTTCAAGTAGGAGTTCGTTTACTTAGCCACTCATTGAAATTTTCCGACTCGTTTGAGATCAATTGAGATGATTTTTCTGAGATCGAAAAACAAAAAAGTTCTAGTTCCAGTTCGTTTGTCGGGTAAATATTTTCGTTTCGCGATATTGTACATTGTACTTCACGACTTCATCTTACATCTGCTGAGCTTTTGCTCCTCTGGTCGGCGGTTATTTATAAACGCTTGCGTTCTCCGGTCTATTTTCGAACCGACACCAAGAGACCGAGACTTGACTTTTTCGCGACTCTCGCCGTCGGAGCAAAATTCAAATCAATTTGAGAGAAGAAAAAAACTGTTCAAAAATTCAACCGTACTCTGGATCACAAACAACTTTTTTTTTTCATGACGAAAAAGCGCGCGAGTTTTGCGTGTCGAATAAACGTAAACTGTCATAAGTCGCGGAGTTTCGTATCAACGCCCAAGTTGTCAGGAGGAAAGTGTTCCGGTAAACGTGTTCTTCGAGGCGAACTTTGAATCTTATATTTTGCGTCTTTGTATAAACTCGGAGAGGTGAAAATGCAACGACAACGTTTCTCAAAGATCCCAACTCCCCTAAGTCCGGATCATGTTTGGGATTTGATCAAAAGTCAAACATGAAATAGATCTTTCATAAATCCGTCATAGATTTATCCAAGCGGGACTTTTGTTTCGGTTTTGCCGACGAGCCCAAGTCGCACCGTTCATCTGCAAGTTATGAGATGAGAATTTTGGAATCCCTTTTTTGGCTTCTGGATCATCGTAACTTCTGCAACGATTTTTCAAACTCGTTTTAGGTTTCCATGGGAATAGATACATTTGTTATTCTACTTGTTTTTTTTTTCAGTTCATTGCAAATCGTTGTTAAGTGAAAATTCTTTTTGAGATGTTTTTGTAGCAGAAATTCGAGTTCAACATTTCTCGTGCGTCCCAAGTTAGGCGCTAAATAAAACAATGTTTTCTACAATTTCATTTTGCGAGCTCCAAGTTGAGCTGTGCGTACATAAACACAGATGAAAAAAAAAACAATTCACAACTAAGCTTTTTTGCAAAAGGAAAAAACTTTGGATTATTTACTGAACTTCTCATTAAACACAGAAAGGTTATTGTTAATTTTCGTTGTTTGAGTTTACAATATTACGCGAAGCTAAAAAAAACCTTTCACTATGAAATTTTACTTGAACTATCTTATGAATAATGTACAACTTGTTGAGTGCATTTCAATAGATAACAGCATTTTAATGACTCCTTAAAGTATTATTCCGTCGAACAAAACCTCGTTCAGGTTCTGCGCTTATTTTCCGTACATTGCCTATCGTGCATTTAAAGAACCCACATTCGTTCACAATCTACGTCGCTGTGACATTTTTTTTCACTTAAAACTAAACCAAATCAACTCATTATGCCATTTTGGAATAATTTTAAATAAAGATGAGAAAAATAACGTCACGAATAATAACACTGTTTATCTTCATTAAGCAAAACTTCATAACACATTTTATGACTCTGAATTTCTTTCTGGAATACTCTCGTAAAAAGCGTCACTTCGTTTCAGTCTTGCGCCTTGTTTTGACCGACAAAATTATTTCGTTGTGTCGTTCAGTTGCTTATGCTTACTCATTCATTAAAAATATTTCATTTTAAATTTTCTATTTATATTTGAATTTTAACATAACTGCTAATACCGCTCGTGACCGAATTTCACTCGCGTCAATAATTAAAGAGGATTACGGATTTCAAGTTCTTATGTGTAGTATAAATACTAAAACAGAATATATACAAAATAAAAAATCGATTATAAGCTTTGTTGAAAAGTAAATAAGAAAAAAACAGAAGTTGGTATTAAAATGCATTTTCGTAAAAACGTCCATCACTGAAATTACTTATCGTAATATCAATATTTGATATTGTATATTATTTAAGTATGTGCATTAACTTTACATTCCATGATGTAATTTGGAGATTTACATCATTACGAAGATTAGAAGCAAACTACGAAAACCCACTAACTGACTCGAAACATTCATTATCATAATCAAGATTATTAAAATGTACTTTTTAACTCTAAACTAAACGAGCAAATCGAGGTGAAGATCGGCAAAAGTTTTCCGAAAGATTTTGAAAGCAAAACTGAAAAACTGATGACCTCTACAATTCAAAAAAAACTCCCGTTGAATGTCGTTTCTGGTTTCACAAATAGAGAATCATAACAAGGTTTATAAAAGAAATCTGTTCCCAACCATTTCCTTCCTCGCGAGCATAATGTAAATGTAAAAAAGTGTGTTCCCACCATCGGCGGAATTTTTCCCAAGATTCGTGTTTAATTGCGAGTGAATGTACGCTGATAAGCCTCGGCTTTGATGGCGGGGAAAATTTATTTTGCAAGACACGAATTGGATTGTCGTCAGTTGGACAAAAAAAAGCGTCGCGAATCATTTGATCATTCGTCGAGGCGTTATCTTTTCACGCGAGTGTTCACTTAATCATTCTGCGTTCCATGTGAAACGCCCTCGTGAACGATTTCCCATTATGCGATTGGAGTTTTGCTTCCAACTTTTCTACAATCGCGAATATATAGACGGCGGATGCAGCGACGTCGCGAATACAAAAGCCTGTATTATCGATAAGTTAAAAAGGACCGCGTGCATTACGAATTCTCGTACTTTAACGAGTAATTAACTTCGTCACCTAAAAACTCTCGAACATGTGCAGTTATTAATTCACTATTTTCCTCTCGTGTATAAAAAAAAACAACAAACTAAATAAAATTCACTGAAAAATCATCGTTTGTTTTGTGTGCCTCATGGTAGGCGCCACCAATCGATTTTTGAATACGATTTACTTTAAAATTCTTCTTCTTTAAACATCCGACGGGGTAAGAAAATCGTTACGTTATAAATCTTATTTTAGATTAAGGATGGCGAGAGAAGAAAAAAAGGGACAAAACTTTGGGAGGAACGTAGGGGTTTGGATCGCGAAATACTTATGCTCGTGCGATTTCACGCTTATCAATCTTAGTTACAAAAGTTTAAATGAAATTAGTTTTTGGTACTTTTGAGGTCGCGCGGGGCGCCATCTAGGTTGCGTGCCATGCATAACTCTGCCCGCGGCCGTCTCTTTACAGGAAACGCTTAATGCAGACGGAAATAATTATCGTGTGGGTTCACACGATAATCATAATAATTGAGAACGATCCTCCGGCGCGCACCCACCGACAGGCGACATACATTCTGGGAACCAAGTTCTCATTTACATTTCTATCCAGTTTGTTCTTCGCTCGCATTTATACGAGTGGACCAACGTAGGAGAAGAAAAAATCGCCATCGCTAGGTCAATCGGAAATTTTGCTCTGCGAGTACGGAGACATATTGACAAATTCAAGTCGCTTGAAAGGTTCGAAATGAAATCAGCGAACTGCCAAAAGTTATGGCAAATTATGGTTCAATGGATGTGGCCGTCTCACGTGCTGGCAAATTTCATTTTTCGACATTCTCTCAGTTGGACGATTTGAATTCACGTTGTTTTTAAACGTGAAGGATTTAACCGATTGGGTGTAATTTTGTGGCGTAGATAGAACGGATGAAAACTTTTCGAACGAAACAGAAAGATAAACATTCAAACAAAATTGTAGAAAAACAAGGCTGAAAAAGAGTCGAAACTCCTCGAAGCAACGATGAACTTTCGTTTGAAGGGAGATATTATCTTTACGCGAATAGGGTCGATGTGAATTTCAGTTCCGTGCGAAAATAATTAACCCGCTACGAATTGAACCGCCGGGAAAGAAGTTTTTGGTCTAACTGTTGACCCAATCTAATGAGATCTTCGGAAACAATCGCTTGATGAAGCAAAACCGATTCATGCTGAATGAGGTTAACTAACCCTGCTGCTCTGTTTGCCATTAAAAAACGAAAATTCCTAAATCTCAATGAAGTTTGATGAAAATGATCAGAAATTCCTTAGCCGCACAAAAGTTTTCCTGAATAATTGATATTTCGAACTATATTACGAAAAAGTGACGGAGAGACGTGTCCGACGGTCGAATCTTGGAAAATAAAACTTTCAACAATGAAAAAAGTCGAAACATTTAACTGTTAACTGATACTACTGAAAAGCTTTGAAATAATTGAACCGGTACGAAAATCCGCACGGATCTAATTATTTTATTCAACTTGATCCTTGCTTCGCTGTTCTCATGTTCGCTCTGCGATGTACTGTCACATGCTAAATCGGGTTCCTAACAGTAGCCAATATTAGGTCACTTAACTCGCGTCAATTTAATCTGGCTAAACTTAATCTTCCGGAGTTTGACTTTAGCTTTCGCGTAGCCACCGAGGCTTACATACATAAACATATATTCTCAACAACCATCACAAAGTCAGATCCAAATTCATCGACTAACTCCCCAACTTTGAAACAGATGTCGATCTTCGAACCTTTTTTCTCGCAACTCACCTTGAAAACGAAATTTCAAAAGTTGAAATCTAATTAAAACAATTAAAGTGCAACATTTTATTTCCCTAACTTAGAACTGTAGTTGATGTATTAATTAAACATTATTTTGATGTTGTGTTCATACTTTTTCACCTGCAAATTTTTAGCGAAAAACAAATCGACCCAAGCGAGAGTTTTTTCTGGCGTAGACTCGGTTATCGAGCATTCTCTGCAAAATTTGATATATGGCCGGTCGCTTTCGAAACGCAACTCTCAAAAGCAGTCGCCATCGTAAAAATCTATCGGTTCCCCAACCCCCTCGACATTTTTCCTCTTGCCAGATATGTATCTCGGGCAGGAACGGGAAAAACGCCGCAAACTCTCGCGTCTCCTTTTGGAATTAAATTTAATGCTTCACGCCATCCGTGGAATGTGGTCTTAAATCGCTCAACGAGATAAAATAATATACAGAAGCGTAAATGGCGAAATTTTATTGAAGAAAAATTGTTTAAATCTTCTCGATAGTTTCGTCCGATAGTTACTTTTCTCCGATTAGGGGAATGTCAAAGTTTAATTAATTTTAAATAATTCTATCGAACAAACATATGCTGCGTAGTTTTATTCTTTAATTGAAAAGTAAAATGACTTAAATGTCATCTGTGTGCTATTAAATTGAAGTCAAGAATTGTGTCTACCGATTTCGTTTGTTGGATCGCAAAAATTTGGTCCAACTAAAAATCTTTTCACAGCGAACGGAAAACGCTGTTTTTGAAAAGTTTCATGATCTCGAACTTTGGTTTGCAGGATAGCGACTAAATTAGACCGAGAGTGGATTAAAATATTTCAGGTCGCGCGTTAGTTGATTGGGAAGTCTGTTGAGTTTTGAGTTCACTTCCGCCGTGACGAACTGCAATGTTCACTGAAACGCGGACTACATATTTTCCAACTCACGAGAGCAAGTGCAAAATTAGAATTTCTTGTCATTCAAAACCCTTTAGATTTAACGACACCTCTTTTTACTCGCAATTTTTTTCAGAAACATTTTAAATGAATAATTGAATTACCTGGTAACTTACGAAAAAAAAAAAAAAAAACGTCCCTTTGATTTTTACGTAAAAGGGGAAAATTAATCGTCTCTTACGGATTGGTCGTTTTTTCTCCCCGATTGTATAGACGTTTTAATCGATACACAATCACCGGGATCCCTGAAAAATTGGTATCGCAACGTAACATACAATAAAAGACAAGCCGGAACAAAGTGTTGTGAAAAAAAAAATAGACTCTGTTCTCGTGATGTCGGGGAGCGATAACAATTGCAATAGGGAAAGCAAAAAATCAAAGAGCGATGAAAATAGCCGACAGAGGTGTCGATAATCGGCGCGGATCGCTGCCTGCACAGCGCGTTAGTCGAACGAAAACGTCGCGGTCGTTATACCGCGACTAATTAATCCTATTACTGTCGCTTCAAACATCGCAAACCAGATTGTCGATACCTTGCGCGGCGCCTGAGCACATTCGCTAAATTCGCCCAAGTTTTAAGCGCTGCCATTGTATACGTCTTGCCTAGCCTCCGTCAAACTCGACATAATTTATAGCCTTTTCCTAATCATCCCGCGCTTTCAATATTCGATTCGATCGGTGCCGGATAATTTCCAAGGATTAATTGAGTAAATTGATATTCATTATGAACGCAATTTTCCGTTGCGTCCAATCGTTTCGTCAATTTTGGCATCGAAAAATAGAGATCACACTTACTGAATAGAATTTTTTGCCAAACGATCGAGTATTTATATTTCTAGAGTGCTCGATGGGAACGACGTACAGAAATGAACATGACGTTTCGTCGCACAACTTTCTTCCAAAAGAAATGAAACCAAATCAATTTACGTTGGCCCCACGTTGGGCACCATACTCAATTTGGATATTTATTTTAAAACAAAATGTTTTTATTCTAACGAAAATTATGAAACAATAAGAGTTAGACAATGAATCATATTTCAACACATGTTTTTGGCTGGTTGATTAGAGAGCAAAGTTGGAGTTGCGAAATAGGCAAACGCGCGCGTCCCGAAGGCATCTTGGAGGTTACGTTTACCCAGCCCACAGGCTGAATCTCAGTTGCTCTTGTACTTTAAGTACGAACTCGATTTTGCAAATCGCCCGAGGCGCTCTCTTTCTCCTCGCTTTGAAACGACAACGACATCAGCCCCGTTCGTCCCCTCGGTTTGTCGTATCCCAGGAATAGTTTAAATTAAGTCCTTATAGACAACTCTCGTCTGATTGTAATGCGCGGAAATCGGAACGAAATTAAAGCCGGGACAGAGGGGGAACATTTCGGCTCGCGCCATTGTCGTCGTAAGAATACGAGTTTCGATGAGGAGCGAATTTATTTTTTGTTACGAGCGTAGGGACGCTCGCGCCGCAATTTCCTATGGATATGCGCAGGAAATTATACGCGAGGTTCATCGCGAACGGTTGCACGACACTTTTTGAATTCAGTAATACGCTTCTGTTCTTATTACGAACCTGATTATCCAAAATTATGGCAGGGGTGGAGGCAAAATGTTTTCATTAAAATTTCACAGCCAGTTCTCGGATTCTTAGTCCGACGTCGTTCTTTTTAATACCTTTTTACTCCGTGTAAATGAAGAGATCGAGTTAGCAATTGCATCATTGAAATATCTTAAGTTACCAATTACTTTAGCTTCTTGACAGATGCTCAAGTTTCTGACGTTGTTATCTCGATAGGAATCATGGAAAAAATTAACGAAATCCGCTAAAACTTATCCGCGGCCATTGCCAATTGCATGAAAATTGATATCAAAAACTATTTCGAACAAATTTACTTCAGTAATTGTTATTCAACCGGCCAACAATGCCATCTGTGAAAGTTGACAAAGTATCAAAATATTGCACAACCTACGAATAAGATTGACAGAAGATAAAATCCAGAAAAGATGTACGGACTTGATTTGGGTCAAGTAAAGTGATTTTCGCGAACACATTGATCGTGGAGTTTCAGTAAAGTGAAAGATTCGTGCAGATGCGCAGGCACAACAGAGTCGCAATCGAGAATCGATTGCAAAGACGCAGAGAGACAATCGCGACGTTTTTAATGGCAAAAAATAAAACGGAGCGGGAAATTGCGAGTTTTTTTTTCTGCGGCGCGGCCTTTTTCTTCGGCGAGGACTCATGAGGATTATTCTAATGAGGTCTATTTTAATAGTCACCGTTTTACGGCCCGATTACGTGAACGTTTTCAACCGGGGTTACGGTTAACTAACGACCCACGGACGATCGATAATCACCTTTCCCATATTTTCTCCAAATGAATGTACTTAACGGCTACGCCAGCCCTAAATCAACAGCTAACCGATTTGAACCCCGATTAACTCTTCCAGGAGTGTTTGTTATAGCCCAAGAGTTTAACAGATTCGGCTGAACAATTACCGACAGCCCAATCGTTTCGAACTTCTCGAAGGGCGCGCGCAATACAGACATAATGATAGTCCAACTTGTTTGAATCACAAGCAAAGTACAGCGAAGCGATACAAATTTGATTCCAACATTATTTTTCGTATCAGTAGAAATGAAAACTTTATTGCAGTTATTATAATTGTTTGCATTAAATTAGAATTCTCGTAAAGACGATGTTCGTGTAAATTTACATCAGAAACCATGTAAATTTGCATATCCATTGACAGTTACATGAGTGTCACATGTAGATATGTTTTTTTCAAGTTTACCGTAAAAAACTATGTAAATGAGGCTTTTCATTTTTCATTGTTATTAAAATTTACATTGGAAGCAACGTAATTACATTTTTGCTGTAATATACTTTCATGATTAAATAATTTCACATTGTTTTCAATGCAAAATTACATCATTTGCGATGTTCTACATCACCTAAAATGTCATGTTCTAAGGTAAATTACACCTTGCTTTCACTTTCCTTAGATCTTATTCGGTGATTAATAGTCGTCGATAGCATCTTGACCTTTGCACCCCAAAAAATAAAATGGTTGAGTGATCAACCGGGGGATTATTACAAGACCATAACCAAGTTAAAAGACTCGGACGGCTCGCACGTCGTCAATTAAGATCTGATTGCGAGGGTGAAATCCCAACCGACAGATTATCCCCTACGTCGCATTAAATTTTCCCTTCGAACGATATTTCATCGGTCGTAAACAAATGTCTGTAATCCCTATCACTAACCTTGACCCTATCGAGAAAAAAAGTTCGACCCCAGGTTCGCAATCGAGGAAAAGGAAATTTTTCGATTTGCCTAAGTCGAAAAAGCGATCGGGGATTAAAATAGAACAACTATCTATTTTATGCGCCGGGTTAATGCACGAGTCAGGCGAATTTAGCTTTGTCGGTAGAAAAAGAAACTGGTCGCGTCTAAGGGCGCCGAGCCAAGCGTTGCAAAGCGCCGTTCGAGTGGTACAATCATCCAATTGAGTTTACGAGCTGCTCCTTTAGTTCATTAGAATCCACCTAGGCGTCGTTCGATCGTACATAATGCGAATCGCGAATCGGCTCTCGCCTCCTTTTCCGGCTCTTTTATTACACGACGAGAGAGGCGAAAACAATAATAGTGGACCTATTCGTGGCTCTCCAACATTGCACTGCAAAACGGATCTTCAATCAGTGTTCTATCCAATTCTCTTTGCAACTCCTTAAACTATGAAACCACAGACATTTGAGCGAAAAAATTCAACTTCACATCTACCTTACAAAATCTCTTTGAACGTTTCCACGTATTTACACATTCTTATTACAACATTATTTAATTTTGCATATTTGCACTTGAGTTTTCTACATAACGTTCATTTTGAATCATGGAAATGCATTTTTCGCATTGCTTTTTTTTGCAGTTCCGTGAAACTCGGATAATCGTTGGCCCATAAAAAAACGTGTACGAAATGTAACATTGATCTCGAATTGAAAAACGACAAAACATAGTTTTTGTTAAACACTCGAAACTTGACAAATAAAACGCAGACTTTTGTGGCCATTAGGTAAGCTGGGCGCGTAACGGAGTACGTTTTATCGGCAAAAGGCGCTGCGAATCGATCATTCAGTTGAGACGCTGTTATGAGCTGACCGGTTTCCGGAAAAGTCACGTAGAGAAGACATTTTCGAAGACTTTCTGTTACGGATTTTATAGACCCCGGTATTATATTTATATATATTCCGCGGGCATGTTGTCCCTTTTTTTTAACACGACGTGGACATATTTTCAAGTACTTTGTACTCTGATTTGAAGTATTTATGAAAAGCGAGCGCGTTTTGCAGTTCAGGATAATGCCCAGATGTGGCTGCAATTGAGGATAATAGTTGAAAATATAATGGCGTATTATTGCAGCGCCCATAATGGATGCAGTTTTGTTCTCGAATGAAAAGCCAGTCGGTCGTTGTACTTATTTCAAGGATTCAAGTTTTTTTTCCTTCCTCCTTTTGACCGAGCATTTTCATTTCTCATCGCAGGTCAGCAGGTCATTACAAACAGATGCACTTGTAACAAAAGTTTGCTAAACTTTTGTTAAAAAAATTTCGTACAATTTTTTCGTATATTCTTTTTTTTTCGACGCCGTCCAAATTGGTACTCAACATGGAAGCGTGAAAATAAATGCGACTTGAAACTTTTCGGAAAGTGTTCTAGCGCCGGATGTGACTGATCAAACACCAAGATTTATACAACACAAAAGTTTTGCCGAGCGAAATTTTAATAAAACTTTTCCTTCTAACAACACCCTCGCCCAACATTTATTCGCGAGAACAACTGATTTTATCATCTTCAGATTTTAATCCCTTTTCTAAACAGCGTTTTGATAATTTAATCAATCCACTGGTTTTTCAGCTCAAATGTTTTTACACCAGCAATTGCTTTGTAATTATATTTTTACCATGGAATAAAAAATTCCGTAGTTGACTTCAGAATTTTGTTATAGTTACAAATGTAAATAGAAATTGCGGGTCGACGAACTCGGTCCATTTTGCGAATTTTTGTGTCCGCCTGTTTTTCCTACTTTTGTCGTGCGAGCCACGCCTGCTTTCAAATCACTGAGAAAAAACGACCTGTGATGTTCTTACGGATGCAAATTGCCGCACTAGCAATCGCGAACTTTTCAGGGTCTCGTGTGACTTTTACAAATTCTCCAATGAATCTTCCTGGCACTTGAATATTGATTTGTAAAAAAGAATACAAAAAATACAGCCAATTGAACCTTTTTGTCGTCTCGCTTGCAGTAGAAAAAGTCAAAATTTTCTAGACTAAGAAGTTTTTTCGTGTTGAAAGTAATAACTTTGCTCGAAGAGCGATAAAACTGAAACAAAAATGATGAAACAAAGGGACACTTGAGTAGCAAATGGCAATCTCAAATTATACGATCACTGGCAATGCTGGAAAATAACGAGACGCAGAATGTTTTTGCTAAGTGGATACAATATATCATAATTACGTTTTAACGAGTCGCCGTTATTTGCGAATACCAATTTCATAAAATTTTCCTCTGCTTGGCTGAAGCTCTCGGTGCTAATTATTATATTAAACGCTGAACGTTTGACCTGAAACAGAACTGACGGAATAATTGCACAGCGAAATATCTTGCTATTCTAGGATTTCATGATATTAAACTCTTTCATTATTTGAAAATAAAGGTGTCAAATAAAATTCGATTTTCGTTTAAAATTAATAATGGCCAGAGCGAAAAAAGTTATGAAATGAAACAAAAAACAGATTCAAAATTGGTCTAGAAAAAAAAATAGAATAACTCTATTAGAAAACTGTGAACATTAATGACGCTAACTCAATGCATCACACAGGTGAGACTTCTCTATCTCACCGTAACGAAGAGTCTCTGAATGCAGGGAAATACCATGCCGGAAAGTTTGATACAATCAAATTCATATTAAAAATGATGGATTAGTATTAGAACTGTAATAAATATATCAAAAATCAGACGCGACGTCACTCGTCTGAACTTCCCAAATGCACCCGATGGGATGTCTTACGGACAGTTGACAAGCAACTGACTGCGTCCTGTGGCAAATTTGTTCACGGAAGCTCGGACAATTGCTTCAAATAATGCAAAGTGTACCTTTTATAGAAATTTGAAATGATACTTGAAAGGAAAAGTAATCGTAACTATGTGAATCTGTAGTATGATTTGAAGTTCAAAAAACGAGAAGTGGTCAATTATAGGTTAAAAACGGTTGAAAATAAAGCTAAACATAAGTAAATACTTGGAATTGCAGAAAATATATCAAGATCATTGAAAATGGGAACAGTATGTAAACAAGTTTAGTTCGCAATAACACAATAAAAATATTACAGCATATTAACAAAAGAAAACATAACTTATTACAAACCCTGCGGCTCAGCATTGACCTGCAATTCTACATACCGCTGGCAATAGTATTGTACACAATAAAAGAAAATCTGCTTACCTTACTTGACTCCGCACCCAATGTATTTCCAGCGTCTGCGGTCCACAGCCAATGGTGTCACTTGTTTAACTGCGCCTGCGCGATGAATGTCGCCACGTGTCTCACTACGGTCGCGCACTCTATGACACTACGTATCTAACCGCGCCGGCGCTTTGATTAGAGGCCCACGTGGGTCTACTGGGCCTGCGCATTGGAGACCAATTACATGTGAGTGGCGTTGTTCTACATCTCCACTGTGGAAATAGGCGACTCATTTGACGCAAAATGGCACATGGCGCTCGCATTTGCCTAACCTATTTCCAAAGTGGAGACGCAATACAACGCAACACAACGCGAAGCTCATGTGAATGGTCCCTTCAATAACACCACGTGGCCTGCAATGCCTGCGCACAGAATGATGCCACGTAGCCTACTGCGGCTGCGCACTCTATGGCATCACGTGGCCTACTACGCCTGAGCATTCTATGACACCACGTGGCCTACTGTGGCTGCTAATTTTATGACGCCACGTGGCCTACTGTGGCTGCTCATTGATTGACGCCACGTAACTGATGGTAACTGACTACATCTGCGCGATGAGTGACAAGAATGGTACCTCGTGTCTTCCAAAGCGCAGCCGCAGTAGGCCACGTGGTGCTATCAAGTACGTAGGCTCGGCTGCCCACGTGGCTTTAATCAACGCACAGATGTAGTAGGTTATGTGGCGTCATTCAATGCGCAGGCGTAGTAGGCCACGTGGCGTCAATAAATGAGCATCCACAGTATGCCACGTACCACGTGGCGTCATCAACACTCTCCCGGTGCTAGGATTTCAGGCCCGTGTGGTGGGGATAACAGTCTGTCTCGCTCTGATGCCTTATTTTGTTGGTCAAGAAAAAGAGAAACAGCGCCCCCGCACACATCCATAGCTCGCGTCACGTGATCTCAAGTATAAAGGAATCGCGAGGTAGCACCGCGAGAGTGTTAAATGAGCATCCATAGTAGACCACGTGGCGTCATTATAAGAGCAGCCGCTCAAATAAGGCCACGTGGCGTTATCCAATGCGCAGGCTCAGTAGGCTACGTAGCTTCAATCGACGCGCCGGCGCAGTTAGATACGAGGTGTCATAGAGTGCGCGACCGTAGTGTGACACGTAGCGAGTGGGACTTGTCGCGCAGGTGCAGTTGGACTCGTAATACCATTGGCTGTGGACCATGATAGATGCTGGATCAACATTGGTGCGGCGCCAAGTAAGGTAAAAACCTTTTTTTTACTGTATTTCATGCTCATGCTGGCGGTATGTAGGCTTGCAGGTAAATTCTAAGTCGCGCGGATCTTACCAACCGAATTCGTTTCGACACATTCATTTTCTAATAATAGTCAAAACGCATCACATGAAGTAACGTGCAGTGAAGTAACTGCGCAGGCGCAACTACTGAAGCTACGTTTCAACTGCGTATGAACGTTCAATGTTGTCAATTGTTCTACTGCGCATGCGCATTGATAGACGCTACGTGACTTTATAAGAAGTAACGTGACAGAACTTAGATTTTCAAGCGTAACGTTTTTTTCATCGAGGGAAAATTGAAATTACAACTCAAAGTTGAACGGAAGGTGCAGTTGTTCAATTAACTCGGCTGGAGAAAAGTTAATACGACGCCCCGCCCTTTCTTCATTACCGCCGTTTGATTAATCCGCAAGGAACGACAGGCTACAACGAAACTCTTGTTCGAAACGTCCGAATCCGAAATCTCCAGAGGATCGGAGTGGGAAACAGATTGCGTTAGTACAATGCATCGAGAAACTCGACATTGAAAACAAAACAAACACAGTGACTTTTCGTGTACATAGACAATGGTTTGCCTTCGCGTTTGACAAATGTTAATCGCCTTTGATTCAATTGTTTCTTTTTGTATTCCACTTTTTTTTATCATTTCATTCCATCCTGTTGGATTTAAATCACAAAGAACTATTGTGAGACGATTGTTTTCGTGGAAGAGTCAATCCGATGGATGAAATGGAATGAGTGGTCGTCGAAAATGAACTCCAATGAACGTTTAATCTTCGTGGCAATATCTTTAAATGGATGCTACGATTTTCGATCATTCAATGGTACATGAAATCGAATCAGATGTAGGGGATAATCCCGGAAAAAAAGTCCGCCGATAAGCTTTGCTGAAAAATCTTGTGGATTTGCGTTGCTTATCACGATAAAGTCGATTAATTCTGCTATTGAAACTGACAGGTGCAAGAATTCACTCACAAATTTGTCATCTGAAGCATTTTTTTGTAAGTTCAAAATTTTAACTTACACAGCAACTGTGAAAGTTGCGGGATTGGAATAATTCTCGATAAAGTTTGAAATATTATTTTTACAAGCGTTGAAAAATTTGTTGGATTTTATTTTTCAAAGTTTGCCAACAGACACAGTTGCGGGAGTTGAAGTTGAGCGAGTTTAATGAATCATATAATTAAATGGTACGCCCTTCACAAATTTAATTAGGCTGCTGTCGAGGTGAAGCCCATTTATTATACGCGACAAAAAACACTTTGACCATGCGATGATACGCGTCCAGACGGAACTGATAAGTCCGTTATTAAAAGACTGTGATCACTTTTTTTCCCCAACCCCTTACTGAGTCAAGAGTCATTATTTATTGTCAAGTATTTCGAATTTCAGAAAAAAACACCCTGAAATTTATCAATGTCTAAATGATATTTAATACTTCGTAACGGCAATGAGATTAATGCTGATTTTCTTCAGTCTTTTTTCCCCATATTTAATTTTAACAAAAGGGTACTTTTCTTTGATACTTTTTTTTTGCAAAACTGATTGAACTTTTTTTTATGTTCCAGGTAAGAATTCTTTAATAGCCAAGAAGGAATGAGACGAGGGTCCATGTTTTCTTTTACCGTGAGTAAACTCCGTCATCAATTTTATGGTCGTGATAAAATATTAATGTCTGTAGAAAATTCCGTTTTATTATCAACGGACAATTTTTATCGGACCAGTAAAATTATGGTGTTACTTTTGTTGAACATCGTTTTATGCGACTGTAAAGCATTATTTTCTATTAACAAATTAGAACTCTATCTGTTTGTTTTGGTGATATATTTTGCAAAGGAAATGAGGCAACCTGAAACTTTCTTTCAATGAATCAAAATCGATCCAATCAGTTGGAACATTTCGCGTTACGTGAGTATTGTTCGCTAGTTCAGTTGACCATGAAAAGCGTACGGTACACAGAGACACCTCAAAATTTCGTCTCTCGAACGCGCGTTTGCCGTCCTGCAGATACCCGAAACGAGGAACAATAACCGTTCATTTGTCCACATTATGCTGCTCGCTATTTTCTACCCCAAGAAGTAATCCCATTGAAAAGTATTCTAGCGCAAGTACGCCGAATATTTTCTGGTATTATCATTGTAAGCTCGCGTTTATCTTAGTGTCGAGATTCCACTTTTCTCATAATAATGTTGTTAGTTCAAGGATCCAGTTTAAACGTTAATATTTCATCACAAATTCATATTTTTCATCGTAGAAAAGGAAACAAATTTTAATCAGAGTTGCGATCAATCAATCTGATGAAAATGACTTATTATAAAACGTTTACAACAAAGTTTTCTATTTGCTGACAATTTCAGCGACAACCCTCTTTCAATTGAGTGAAAAATATTTATCTTCCTTTCGTCGTGCTTAATTTTCAAAAGGCAAAAGAAGTTTGAAGAGAGACTGAAAAAACTAGAATCTCGAGACAAGTTTAACGTAAGGTTGCACCGGAAAAATTGATTACTATAGTCGACCGAGGATTTTCATGAGCCTTTTCGATATTTTCTGCGGGTTTCATCAACTTTGGAAGCTCATTGGAAGAAAAAAGGTGCGCGCGTGTTTTGCGGTCGGCTTTAATCATATCTCCTACAGTGCAATATCCTGCAAAATCAGCCATCCCTCAAACGTAGACCGTGTCGAGCTTTTAGAGTTATTGGCAAAAAATCAGCAGCGTTCAGAAATAAGATTTATATGTTAGGCCAGACCGAAATGGATATACGCTACAACCTAACCGTCATTCACGAGACGATTTTCGCAAAACTCAGATTACAACTAAGATTACAACTTGTTTCCTCCAACCTTCTCGTTTCATTAGAAAGATGAATGCGATTTTAATTAGAGCATTCTTAAGTCAAAGAAATTGCTCGTTTTTTTGTCGGAGTACCTAAATAGAACGAATTAATCGCCAAGAGAAATCGCTTGCAAGAAAATATGATGGTTTTGTTGTCGCAGGGTTGACTGTTCTTGTACCTTTTTGCGCTTTCTTTCTTGCTTCTCTTCTTTGTCAGTCACATTACAAATATGGGTCGAATGGGTGCAACTTGACGAGTGTTTTGTGAAGAACGCGTCGCCGGGAAAAGAACGGGGTGTTTTCAAGAGACACTTTCATAATGGAGCGCGCGGACAAGTCTCGGCATCGTGACAAAACAAAGGATTGATTTACCGAGTGCCACTGGGTCCCTGCGGATTTTTGTTTCTTTTTTTTTTTCGTCAAACGGATATGACCGAGTTTATGCCAAGTCCTTCCGACCACGAGAAATTACTTTTGTCCTTCTTTTTGTGTTTAGTCGTGAAATTTCGTTAAATATTTTGAGCTTCCACCACGGCTGGAATTTAATTTCGATTCACTTTGACACTGAAGATTTTGGGTTCTTCAGTTAAGAGACTGCAAAAGACTTAATAAATTGTATAAGAGAGAAAGAATTTTTTTGTATTAAACTAGCCATAGTGAAGTATTGTCGTCATTAAACGTTGTTAAGTACCTCGACATCTCGTACTTTGAACCGCGGACAAAAATTATCCCGGTAAAACTGATTCGGCCAAACAGACACGCTGATGGAATATTTCATTTGGTGTAATTAAATTGCAGTTAATTCGGTCGGAATTTAATTATGCTGGCCGAATATTCGATTATTTTAGCGTTGATATTCTTTGGGAACGTACTTTTAAATGAACATGTTCGACTTTGTGTGAAACATAGATTTTATTTTCATCATTACTAATAACTCGTAATCACGGATTTATCGGGACCTTCCATCGGAAGATAAGTTAATCCGTAGGTTATGAAATAGTTATAATGAAAATTCAAAAGTAAATAACTTCTGTTCAAAGCGTCCAAATTCTTTCGACACACATTGATATTTTCCAAAACGACATTCCACGGAAAGAAAATACCTGCAAACAACATTTTCCTTCGCAAATAAGCATGCCAGAAACTCGCGCAGACGAAAATTTTTGTTACCAATATAGATTATTCGGGTTGAAAAGAGTCGAATTGAATATTTTTCCACTCGTTCCATTGATTATGAAGAACATTATTTTCATGCCAAAAAAACAATTGCGAACGTGGAATATTTACAGTGCGTTCATTTGCATAGTATACCGTGAGGGTTCGATTGACTCGACGTTACACTGCAATTACGTGCATTGTAAAAATAATTATTATCTACAGAGAGAAAAATATCACCCTCTTATCATCAAACATTCATTCCATAATCGTTTGATATCTGACATTTCTCATCCAATCTATATATAGTATCTCAAGTACAGTAGTATAAACTTCGTCTTACGAAGCACAAAAAAGAAAAAGTACAACAGGAAGGACATTGCAAATATTCTTTTACGAGACGTCGATACAATTTCGTTACACTTTATGTTTAAGCGAGAATCGATGGTCGCATGTCAGTTGATGGTAATGTCTTATACGACCAGGAGGGAGGGGGTGGGTGTGGAAAAAGTGGCAAAAGAGAGGGGAACTTTCAAGCATGTGATATCGCGTGAGGATAACCAATTGACGTCCGCCTAAATCGTTAATAGCCGGTGTTTAAGATGAAATTAATTTTCACGTACATGGATGAATTGAACGTGCTCAAATTTCATTCTACGACATAAACTGTCCCTTTTGAAATCGCGCTTGTGATTTAACAACTTGGAAGCAAACTTGCCGACTTGTTATTGTGCCAACAAATCTATTCAATAACTCGGCTCCGGTGCTGTTTTTATTTGCACCGTGCGATTGTAATTTGAAGCAATTAGCTGCCGACTTATAACTCAATATCTGGCGCGCAATCTAAATCTAATTCCTAATGGTTCTCGTGACTAACATTAGACAAACTTTATGCAAATGATGTGGCAGTCGAACCTAATGACGTTTCCTGGCCCAGAAGTTTGTACAAAGCTTCGCTATCGAATGTTTGCATAATTGTGAATATTTATTCCATTCGCATAAACATTTTATATGCAAATACCGAAACCGGGCAATAAACAATGTTTGCCAAAAAGACGAGCGCGAATTTATCGCCTCCATAAACAAACATTTCGCATCGAGAGTTTCGTAAATTCTACCCTGCCTTAGAACAATAACGCGTTTCAACTTTTCGTCGGGCTTTTCGAGGTATGTGAATAATTATACAGCTCAGTATCCGGTTCACTGAAAAAAAAAGACGACCATAAATCCAAGTTGGAAGTTTGTTCGAAAACAATCGTTTTAATTTGCCGCGATGCGAAACAAACAGCCAAAAGTCTGACGAAGAAATTAAGATTTTTCAAATGTGGCGCTCAACGTGGAGCTCTGGTTTTTTTTTCAATTAGCTAAAATTGATTCCAACTATGGGTGCGCCTTCTCCGTCGAGGTATATTTATAATTAAGCCTCGGAATCGCGATTACGAATAAAAAAGAGCCGTAAATTCAGGCAAGAGAGCGAGTTCAAAAACAATCGTTTTAATTTGCCTTGATGCGAAACAAACAGCGAAAAGCCAGACGAACAAAATAAGATTTCTAAGCGAGGTCGGCAAAAAAGCGGAGCCGAAATGCGACGAGAAGAGGAATTGCGCCGGGAGGGGGGAAGACACTCGCGTTATTTACGTTCAAGTTCCTGTGCACTTGTGGGGCGCGCGTCACTCCACCTTTTGCCTTGGTTTGCCGGGCGAACGAGCCACTTCGGCATCCGGTAATGCGTCTCCGATGCAACGGCGTGACTTGAGAGCGGCTTTCCCACGTGCGGCTTTCACGCTCCGTATGTGCGTCTGGCCGACAGTCAAGGGTCGGAGAGCGCTGCTCCCTCGTGCGTGCTTCCGCCATCGACGAGCGTTCCCAAGACGTTACCCTCAAGAAACTCACACTCACCAACTCATCCACGAATATATTGTTTCCCGTTCCGAACAAATCTGCGAGCACGAAACAGTCGCACTACATTTTCATCAAAACCGGTATAAATATTTCGTCCGCCTTTTTCAGCTGGAATTTTTTTTCCACTTCAAGATGAAATTCCATATTCTCGGTGAAAAAGAAAAGCGGTTTTTCAAAAAACCTCATTGCCAGGGATTAAATGATTGGTTAAATACTAACTTTGGAATTTCGACTCGTGAGATGTAATATTAATTTCTCAAAAGAATTGAGATTTCAGTCGCACACTTGTTATTCCGGGGCTTGAATTTAGGATCGTGTTGAACGTCTTGCGCAATTTATAAACACTTTTCATCTTGACTTCGTCCGGCTGGAACGCGCAGCGGATACATTATTTCGCATTCGACATACCGGGAGTCACGTGGAAAATACGAAAAAAGGCTATAAGCGATCTGGATTTTCATTCGCAATGAAAAGGCTTTGCTCGGATCGATTCGCCTTTCACATGATGTGTGTACGCCAACGCTACTTTTCATTGGCCCTTTTATCAAAAATCTATCCACAGACACTCCTTCTTTGAACAAGAAAATTCCAAGTTTTGAAATTAATAACATATCATTCGTCCAAAAAGCACTTACAATTGTTCGATTAAACATTAACCGAAACCGTTCGAGGGTAATCATTTATAATTGACCTAGTTTTCTAGCTGAGCGATTTAGCATTAATTTAATTTTAGAAATTTTCATCTAATCTGAATGGTTCATAACAAATAGTTTGCATTCTGATGAACAAAAGTTTAAATTTCGCCGAGCTTCAGAGGAAATGTTGAATTGAATTATTAAATAAATGAATTCAAACTAATCGCACTAAATAAAACAGGCAGATTTCTCGCCGAAGGTGAAATAATTATTTATCGCCAACTTTCCTGTCAGACAAATTATTTCATCAATAATGCCATCAACAGTAAATGATTTATCGCGCAATCCAGAGACAATAAAAAACTTAAGACGAATTTCTGGGTAACGAAATTTCACTTAACCGATTTCTTTATTTATCCGCTGTACAACGAAGCTGGCGATAACTTTGGTAGTAAATGCGATTTAGCCTTCAATAATTTGATTACTTTGGGATAAATCCTGTAACTTCGTTTGTTGTTCATTGCAGGACTCAAACAATTTAAGCATTATTCTTGAATTGAGTGGAAGAAGAATACCAGATAACAAACAAAATGAAATACAATTCAACACTTTTGCGAACTTTTTTTCTCTCCATTTGTTGTTTTCGATCACTTTCTTCGAAAAAGAATCAGAATACCGTGAATGCTTTTCAATTTTAATTCTGGACGCACGATTTTGCTCGATTCCAATATTTGTTCCACTTAATTTCGCTGTTTTTTAAAGTTATTCGGATGACAGAGTCGTATATCTACCTAACATGGACGAGATGCCTGTCGTTCTTATACAAAATAGTACGATCGATGACCCAAAGTGATTTCGTATTCCAAAACTCGTTGAAGCATGCGACCGACTTGTTTACTTTTTATCATTTGCATGCATCCGAACTTGCCCAGTCGTTAGATCATGTTTTGTATATATCAATAAATATTTCACCACACCGCAAAAAACAACTTTCAATACCCTTTTCCCGAGCTTTTTTCTGTTCTTCTTTTTATTTCTTTCTACTTTCATCCCGGTCACTAATTTAATCAAACTGAAAGCAAACAAATGCGACCCTCAATTTCAAATATCTCGCCTTCAATTTATCCTGTCCGCGGAAATATAAATGGTAGAAAATTATAAACAAAAGCTAACTGATGGGAGTTAAGCTCGCGTCAATTATGACTTTAATAGGCTTCATCCGAGTAATGTGGTTGCAAAATATTCCACGATTTCGCACGCGATACTTAATTTGTCTAATTAATTAACTTCGAAGCTCTATCGCGACAAGTTGTTTTGCATGAAAATTCAACCTCATCGCGTGGTTGCGAAATTTTTTCTTCATTATTTCTGTTACGTGGAGCACGTAGTTGTTTTCTTAGTTTCTGTTTTTCATCCAAATGCAAAAGCAAGTTCTCAAAGTTACGAATATTATTTTCATTCTCAAACCGCAAATTCCAGTTAGAAATGGAGGTAATACAAAAATAACAACAAAAAAAAGTATCTCGAGCAGCGTCGCAACTTCGGTATCTGTTGTGGGTCATTATAACAGCGCGTTATCACAGCTTTAAAGACCATTTCTGCGTTCGTTGTGACTTTTATGTAACAACCAGGCGATTTATTCCCATGATCGTCCACCAAAAATTGTAACCTGAAGGTTACTCGTGATATCAAACCCATTTTATCGCACTAAATGAAACGGTTTTATCGATGAATGCAAACGTGAATTGTGTAACACTCTTTGCGTTTTTCGTTGCGGCAACAATCATCCCTCTTTTGTTTGCCTTTTGAAATCAGTTTTATGCATTTGATTTCGTAAAACGATAGAACAATTTTTTCTTTCAAATATCAAAAAAGCCAGAGCGATAGAAAGTTGAATGAAAACAAAAAAAAATGAAAATGGAAAATAAAAATAAACCGAATTTACATCTTGTTAGCTAACAAAATAACATTCTTTGAAACAGACAGAACTTGCGCATCGTCAAAGTTTCTTGTTTTTTATTTTTATTTTTTTCTCTCACTCAAACAATCCAATATTCATGTAACAAATTTTCAGAGTGCAACGAGACGTTCTTATCAAGCTGACTGTTATGCCTCCGACATCAGAGTGAAATTCCTCAAATTAACTGTAATGCACCGCATGCGTAGGATGCAATTTTCGCAAAAACAAGAGTTCATTTGGAGGACGCCAGGGTTCGTGATAAAGTTTGCACAATTTTGTCATGAATAATTGAGGACCCGAAATTCCTCAAAAGTCAAGAGTCACCAAGTTATTTCAAATTGGTCCGCAAAATGTGTTCAAATGGGGTTGGGACAAAAAAAAAAAGGAGCGTCACGATTGCTAATTGACGCCGCGGCGTGCGAAAACGCGCGACGAAAATTGCAGTCAATGTCGGGGCGATTCAAACGAAAAATTTGAATTTTAATTGACAAATTAAATTTTTGATGGAGAAATTAAAAGCAAATGACAACGCAGCAGGGAGGAGCGTACGAGGCTTCGGCGTTTAATACAGCGGGCGTTGTGAGGCCTGCGATCGATATTGCATTCGAAATTGTGTGTTTCGGCGACATCACAATTTAGCGTATCGCGTATACCCGGTACGATTGCCTGACAATGCGGATACAGCGAGAAGTCGGGCGTGGCTAAGCGATTAGTTAAATACATCGATCCATCTTTTATACGGTTTCATGGGGCATACCCGGTCCGCGACCTGCACCTATTTTTGTGTCGCAAGAAATTGGCATCTTGCCACGGACGTCGCCATGCGACCGACACCGAGTATGCTCGTCCTCAGTGTCGCCACCGATCACATCGATTATACGATTTTCAAATTATCTTTACAAATATAACAATCCAACACATTGCAGTAGAAATTAAAACGAAAAGTTTTAATTTTTTAATTAGTTCGTCACTGACAAAGTAACCATGAAATGTTTCTTTCCAATCCGGCAAAGAAAAATTATAATAATAATATAATAATCATAAATAATTTGAGGTTAGGTTACCTTACGTTTTTGTATGTTGAAACCTCTCGTTGTGGGTACTTGAATGAAAGCTCTCGTGATACTTTAGAACATTAATTACAATTTGATGTTGTAATTTAATGCCAATTTGAAAATATTCAGGTAATGTTATATAGATTATAACATAGGCGAGTTGGTTTGATAGGGATGTAACAAACGAAATAATGTTTTCAGATTAGACAGTTTACAAATTCGTATAATCTCGTTTTCCTCATGCGAGGCGGAAACATGAGAAATTAATACTACGAGGTAAACAACATTACCCAAACAGTATTACCTGAGAATCCGATTTACATAAGCGTAACCTGTCATTATTAATCCAAATCCTCTCAATTTTGACAGCGCTGCGGAAAATTGGAAATAATATGTTTCTGCGAAATAAGATCTAACAAACTGAAAACCGAAGCCAGGTGTTCACATCGTCGCGCTGATTTACATAACATTTGTAAATTTCGCATTATATAACATAGTGGAATTTTCATAACGATTGATTCCCCATGAAGTTGCGTCATGCTTATTTTTCTCTGTCGAATTTTGCATTACAAGAAAGCATTGGTCGGACGAGTTTTCACGTTTCGCAAATGTCAGAAATTTATTTCGACATGCTATGGCGAATGATTTTTGACCGGATCGTTTGTAGTTTATCGTGCGAGTGTCGGTACATTATGAAAATGACATTTTCGAAACACGAAGTGCTCGTCAAATCAGAGTAATTCCACTTCACAGTTTCGAGTTTTGTCAATGGGCTCAGCTTTGAGTTTGTCGGAACGTTCGAATCCACGTTTAATGACGCGAACAAACGATTAATTAACAATTCAACAAGCACGACTCGTCGGCGAAGAAAATTTGTCGGAGAAAAATGCGATTATAAATGTTCCACGTCGAAAAATAACCTGGCCGAATAAACGGGCGGGAAAACGGTTTTGTGAATTTGCTCGATTTTTTTTCGTGCACCGGAGATTACGAGAGATCATTTTTTCACTCGCGTACGAAATCGCGCGGCTAAAAAAATCATCATAAATCACGAAAAATGCTGCCCATAAAATACTCATGTAACACTTAAATCATGATTCGCAGTGAGCAATGTGCGCACTGGTCTGCGCTTCGGGGACGTTCCATAATACGTTCACCCCGGTTGCGCCTGGGGGCACTCCTCAAGGAGACCGCGGGGGTGAATTTATACGCTGCATGGCACGGAGGGGCTTAGATAGAAAGATGTCCCTGTTCGTCGTGGCTCCAAGCTCCACATTAATCCGGCTAGCTGGCTGCAGTCTCCCGATGAGTCTCGCGAGTAGTTACGTCATTCCGCTCTAAGACAAATGGCCATTAACGATCTCTCTATTATGCGATACTAACAATCGTCTACCACACAATTCAACGCCATTATCAAACATTCAATTTATTCATTATTCTAATCATCTCATTGTTTATCCGAAATCAAATTCCTTCATTTCAGTATCCTAAGATTAAGTTCCAAAAACGGTAAACACTACGACCCAAGTTGGGCGCCACTTTTGCAAAAATATCATTTGTGTAAGAAAATCAAAAGAATCAAATGTTTGTTGAATGCTAATTCCGATAATATTTCTTCTGTGAAAGTGTTATTTTTCGGGAAAAAAGAGAAACAAAAATTGTAATCGGGTCGTTTGGAATAGTCTCAGTGGGCGAATTAAATGTGCGTGATTAGCACACTGTCCTGCACTGAAAGCAGTTGAGAAGTCTTTTTAACTAATTTCCGCGAAAATTGTGCATCATCTATCGAACTCTCGGAAGGGTAGCGTTGCACATGCAAATGCACCCACGTCGCAGAAACGCGCGCGTATACGTATTGGCCGAGCGCCAAATCATGCGGTGCAGAAATCTCACTCCATGTGCATTTCTCACGGACGCGGAAATAGCATCCTGGTGCCGTATTCTGTAATCCGGACTTGAATTTATTATTATTTCAATTTATCGAAAGCCTTTTGCGGAACCAAGATCAAGTTGCCGGTTCATCAATTTCACACCCCAACAGCTACCATTCAGATTTCTCGAATTGAATCCATTTGTTCTCAGCTCATACTTGTTACTTTTTTCGCAGTTATTCATTTTAACAAAATTGTATTATGGATACGAAAGTTGGACCAACTTGTTTGTCAATCGTGCAAAATTTTCGGACGAAAAATAGATAGAAACAAAATCGACAATACAGCGCACAAAATGTCGTGCAAAGTCGTGTCATTGTTGCAGTTTAAAAATGTAGAATAATGACCTTAGAAAAGTTATTCTGAGAATCTTAAATCATCGCGCGTTTAGGAAGACGGGTGATAAAACGTTCCATTATATAACGCTAAATCAGCTTATTTCAGCTGAAATAATGGACAAATAATTCATTCTGATGAAGATCGTTGCTTTAATAAATAAGATATTTCAAACTAAATAGATGTTTCGTATCAGCGCCTGGAAATTCGGAACGTTGTCGCCGAACTAATGGAGATAGAATAAGGGTATTACAGTGAATTGAAAAAAAAACAGTTCAAAGGTCTCTTATCAAGCTTTTCATATTGAATGCAGAAGCACACTCTGTCAATCTCCTTATCATTTCTCTGACTGGTTCGTTGTTTCTTTAAACCAGAACCCATTTTAATCTCGAAACATGAATACGTCTGTCACAGCCATTCACACATGAAAATACACTCAATCACTGAACGCTAAAACTATGTCTATTTGTACATACACGTGTACTTGAGCCGTAATTCATTCGCGAAATTCCATTTGCATACACGCATACTCCAGCAGCGAAAAGTTTTGCCGAACAGAATGCAAAATTGTTGGCACACGGTATGGAAGTGATTACTTGATATCAAAGACACAAACATTCTACCCCAGGAAAAAAAACACAACTGATGAATGCGACTTTTTGATTGAATAAAGGCGTGTATATTGTTGAAAACCGTTTTTGCTTTGAGGACAAAATTTGGTAAGTTGATCTTCTTTGTCCTCGCAGAATCATTATCTTTATGAAATTTGCCGTCCACGAGAAAGTTGGCATTTTTTGTTTAAATTTAACTCGATTCTGTGTACGAGCTCAAACTCTTACGGCCGGAAGAAGAAATACTTCACATCCGTCGTCGTCGGCTCTTGACGAGGCTATGTGGTTTAGCCCGTACTATGGCTTCTTTCAGTGCATCAAAAGTCTTCTGTTTCTCCCCACGTCCATCTGCGAAACAATTTCATAACAACATCATCATAATCATTTTTTGAGTTTGATTAAATTTTAATCAAATTTGCCCTTTTCATCTGTCTGACAATTTTCACATTTTTTTATTCATTATCATTTCACTCTCAGGTTTTTTTAGGTCAAACCTGGCACCGAACGTGGGTCTTCTCGTCTCTGCGTTTCAAATTTTGTCTCTCCTTTTTGTAATTGTTTTTTTTTCACAGATTAGATTTTTTCACCTGTCTAACAATTTTGTCTTGTAAACTTTTGCCTCTTCACAACTCTGTTATGGAAGTTTGCAATTCATAAACATTTTTTTTTTCATTTGAAAATTGGATTCAGCATTACAACAATCATTACGAAATTGTTCATGAAAATTAGGACACTCAATTCGTCTTTCGCGTGAGCAAATAACGAAAAAGCGAAACAATATTTAGGTTACCTAATTGAGAGGCAACGATGGAAAGTGCTTGAATTTGTTTTCATCCCGACTTGTAATTGAATATTCATAAAAAGTGCTTACAAATTTCGTCGTTAATGTTTATTAAAGTCACGTAACTCGTTGATTAATTAATATTTGCGCCGCGTCCTAGAGTGACCTTCATTGTGACGATTCGAGATTTTGATGACTCTCAAAAGTGCTTCCTTTTTGCCGACCAGACGCTTCTTTTTTTTCTTGGCGTCGCATTTTTTATTTACAGCTTTCGCGCGACTTGTTTTTCATTTCGCCTCCACGGCAACTGCAGCTTCGCTTTTGTCGGCGAGTTTTGTGACCCACATCGTCGCACCCGAAAAGCTTGAAAAATTAATACCGAACAACTTAACATAACTGGTTGTAATTCGGTGGAACATTTCACAGGCAATTTCCATGCAAAATAGAAGACATTTCGTATGTAGATTAACTGTAACGGCCACATGCAAAATGAATTCATCAATATCCAATGATTTTCATCGATATTAGAACGCAACGCTGGTTGCCTTCAACATGCCCCCAAATCATACAATTATTAAGCAACACTTAACCCAAAAACAATTTCGCTCGCTGCTTTCAGGTTATGCCTTTACACGTTACTCAAACACAAACGTCACTTTGATGTTTTAAACAGATTTTCTACTAGTAAAGCGGTGCCCAACGAGGGACCGATGTTTTTTGCAAAAGTGGCGCCCAAAGTGAGGTCAACAGTTTGCTGCAATATTACTGTAACAGAGCAAATAACATTTTCATGTAATAATTTAAAATTGTCCCACCAGGTTGGTGCATAACGAACCCAAGTGTCGTAAAAGTTTATAGTCGTTATGATTGCGCATTTTCTTTTAAAGAAAAGTAGCCATTAGCGCTGCCAGGTGGCTCATTGACCGTGAAAGTCTAAGTGAGTATTGTCCGGGGGCAAAAATAGCGCGAGCCAGAAGTGAGTTGGAAAGTTCATCAAGAACAATCGAGGCTGCTCATCGCGAAAACTTTTCTCATGAAACAGGGATGACGCATGCATCGGAGCGCGAGGTGGCGCTGGCGACAGTGTGTTTTTTTTTCCTCGAACAATGTAAATTGGACTGTGATATGGGCTTTGTCGTAGCCGCGGAAATGTGCCGAGCGCAAAGTTTCTCGAGTGACCCGATGGATTCGGAAATGGGCGGCGCACTGAATGTCCCTTTACGAGCAGAGACGAGTGCTTTCAAAAATGACGCCCAGTGCGAAAGCACACGATGTACGAACGCAAAACTGAACTTGTGCATGCGAGCTCTATTATGCCGCGCGCACAAAGTCCAGAGGCCTTTTCATTCATCGAATGGCGAGCGATATCATGGGCGCGCTCGCTTTCATAAGTCGAGCGAAGATTGCGTGTCGAACCGCGTCCACCACTTTGCTAAATTAACTAACGATACTGTTGCCGGCTTAGAATCGTATCGAATTTTTTACTCCTCACGCGACTTGTCATAACCTTCTTGTCATAAGCAAACAGTCAAATCTTGCAGTGTTTATGCAAAATTGTTCTTCGTTTTATTGTTTCTGTTGTATTTTTGCGGATGTTCTGCATTGTTTTTCTGAATAAGTGGCTGAGCAATAATTGCAATTCGCCTCTCACGTTTCATAAGCGTACGATGGCACCGAGCGTATCTGCGATGGCGTTTCAAAACACGATGCGTGAGAATTGACGTGGATTGTGTGTCCCATATCATTTTTTCGTCAACTTTCTCGCGCTACCAAACTCGTCGGAACGAGATTGGTTTCATTCAAGCGGAATCGAAATACCTGATTAATCCAGTCGAACGCGTCGATACAGAATCGAATGTTGCGCAACGAAATTTCAGCTCGAATTCTACGTTCACAATTTCCATCTCAGGATTTCAATTTTTTCCGTCGAATTTTTGCGGAATTTTCGTACCACTGTTTTTCACCAAGAAGAACCGAGTTTTTGGATGTTAAAATTGAAAACAACCGGGCTCCAATCGAACGAGATAAAGAATGTTGAGGCGTTGCAGCAGCCGATGCAATTTCTTCGCGTCAATCGTGTCGTTTCCGCTGACTTCTGATTGCGATAATGCAAGAACGGCGCGCAATTTTCACGACATCCTGTCGGTTTCCGCCGTCGATAACACTGGACGAGTAAATATTCCTATTATCTGTTTTAATTATTTCTTTGCCTTCACGTTTGATGCAACGATTTTCTCTGCTATCAAGTTGAGTAAGACATCTCAATGTTTTTATTTGCATTTTATTCGCAACTACAAAATATTACTGTGAACATTCCTAAACAATACCGACGGCTGTAGATGTACGAAAATGAATCGAAAAAACATACCTTGACGTTGGTGTAAAACACTTTGTTCTCTTGAATTTCAAAGTTTCTTTCAGAAACAAGTGAGCTGAAACCGGAGAACTCATAATTACGATTCGCGTAAATATTGAAATGTAAAATACAAATTTGTTTTCAAGTTCGCAAAGATGATTTCCGCGAAATCTTTAATTGCAAACTACTAACAAAGGGAGAATTAATTTAATGAAAAAGGCCTAACAAGAACTGTCGGCAATCATATTAGCGTGATCTTTTTGCTGTCCTACTTTTTTACATCTTTATATTTTTCATGTTTAAATTCAAGATCAAAGACGCAAGGTAATGGAATGACTTATTAAAAGAGATGAAGAAAAGAAAAAACGTAGCGGATTGATCGCTTTGGACGCACAAGTGTTTTCGGGTAGATTTCTAGCACGTAAATGGAGTTAGATTTATTCACGAGTAGCTCGAGTTTTGCGCCGCACGCTGGTCGGCCAAACATGAAGAATGCATATTATGCAGATAAGCAGACAGACATCGCTCGAATTCATTGGCTTACAGCATCGATTTTGTTATTTACCCCGCAATAAAAACGCCGTCCGGCCGATCCCGCAACAGGGTAGTTTCGATTCCTCTTGTTTTTTTTTGCTCCCCGCACGCAAATCTCATTCGCATCCAATTAAATTAACCCAACGGTTTGAAACAATATTTCACGCGATTCTACATGCTTAACTCGTTTATATCGATAAACAAGAGTACCAGGCACGAATTGCACGAAGCGAGGGTTCGCGCGAGAGGACTCGAATTGTACAAGTGAAATATTTCACATGTAAAGCTCCGAGCATTGTTTGTTGTTTTTCTGTTTGTTTGTGCGGCCAGGTGTTTCGCATTTTTTTTCGGTCGTGTAAGAACACTTCATTCATTTAATGGACATTTATGGAGGAGTGCAAATGGGTTTTTCTCGACCAAACAGTGATCGGATTTGGTGCAGAATTCGTTGCATTTACACTGATTTCATTCTCCTTGCCAAAACAAGTTCGATTGGGATTTCCTCGTGAAAAAATCGTTGGTTTTTGTATTCAATTATGGTTGATTTTGATGTTAGCAAAAACAGCGCCCAACGTGAGGTCTAAGTTGTCAGTCAAAACATTCGAAATTTGATGTTCAAACTGTTCAATGGTTCTGTTAGTTTGTCGAGACTGTAAAACATTGGCGGATTAATTTTTATCGCAAAACAAGAGAGACAATACGATTGTAATCAGTTTTCGAGATTGAAATTATTTCTGATGAAGAATTATGTTTTAATAATGCGAGGACGAATTGCGCTTCGCGTTCGTTTCAATGACTTTGCAATTATTTCTAAACCATCGTTAAGCGTGGATTTATGTACCGATGCCACGACAATTCATAGCTGTCAAAATTGAGCCGCGCCATATTTCCCGCTTTTATTATCCTCATTTTTATTGCTCCAAGTTAGTGCACACAGTTATATCACGGCGTATTTACTCTGGCTGCGTTGTATTCGTCCGCACATATGCAAATGCATAGTCACACACAACTCGGATCGATAAAACGATATACACGGACGTCAAAATGTAGCATTCTTTTTTTTTCGTATACCAATTTCACACCGCGCAGTCATATTTAGAAGTCGATTTTATTTCTTTCAATTTTCTCGAGCTTTCGCCTTGACGTTTATTTTTGATTTTTGCAATTTGCTCTGACACTTGAACGACCCAAGTGGCGTATCATCTATTATCAGTGTTGCGAAAAAGTAGAAATTTTTGTCCCGCCATTTGAAAGCTCTAATGAAATAAGATTTACGATTTGCGCAAAGTCGGTCTTCATCATCCGATGATAAATTATAAGTGATGGATCAGGCTCAATTTTCGTTGCAAAAATTATGCAACACATTTTTGTTTTTCCATTCGGATGAATCATTCAGACTCGTAGAAATGTTCTGGGTGATTCAAAACTGGCGCCCAACGTGGGGCCTATTGTTTGTTTAGCGTTTTGAAATGTTGACGAAAGTGGCTGCCAAGTTGCGACTCTCGTATTTTCAAATAGTCAACACTACGTTCAAGTGTTTGTTCGTTCTGTTATATTTTTATAACAAACTTTTTTTTGTCAACAGACATAATTCAAGGGAGTTGAAATTTTACGAAACTGAGACTTAATATAGTGAGCAGATAACTGTAAGATAAAATAATAGCATTTGTAGCGTTAGAGCATTCTACGTTTTGGATTTACGTGGCACTTTAATTTGACAGCGCTGCAGCTCGGGTAATTGCATTTAAGATTGTCATAGGGAAGGATAGAAAGGAAGGGACAGTTTCTGTACGAAATTTGTGACATAAAGTCGCCCTAAGTACATTGGCACATAAAACCGCCGTTCTGAGGCATGCAAAATGCATAACAGCTTTGTCTATTATTTGCAAGTTCGCAGACCGTTGTTAACACCGCAATATAAATATGATCACTACGAAATGTCATGAATTACTTAACTGCAAATACCGTCTTTATACTTCGACGCAAACTTCAAACGATAAAAGTTATTCCGCCAATTACCCCGAGCCTGTATGATACAATTTTTGTTTACACTTTCGTTGCTAACGATATTTTCTGTTCTTTGTCGACGTAACCATTTGAACGTCCAATTTCAAAAACCTCCCGGCTGTTTACATGGTTACCGACGAAATCAGTTGAGCAAATTAAACGAGCTAAAATTCTCAAGTTGCGTGTATCTAAGAAAAAAAGATTACAAGCAGTGAAAAATGTTTTTTTTCCCCACGAGAAGAAGCTAATTGATGTCGAATTGATTCAAAAATGCATCTGAATGAGAGGAAGAGATATTTGTCGGCGTGTTAGTTTGAAAATTTTAATGTTGCTAATCATTTGAGTGGGTCTTAACTTTGGCATAACTAAAGTGTTATAATACTCCAAGGTTTCGCAGAACGGTACGAATTAGTGCTGGTTGTTCTTAACAGTAAAATTACGCGATTAAGAGTTGGCAGACTCGAGTGCAATAACAAACTTCGTTCATTCGTTTTGAAACGTGTTTCTAATTGTACTTTTCATTGCATTTTGGATGAAGGAGAATAATCATTAAAAGAATCAGAAATAGTATAAAATGTTGGTGTAGCTATTTTTGAGTTAACTTTGCCCGGTGTTGCTTTTGCCAAAAGTTTAAAACTTTTGACGAAACACCATAAGTTATATTAACTTTGCTGTTACACCTTTCTGACATAGTAATTCGTCACTATAGACATTATGCAAAAAGCTTGTGTCTGCATATGTGCAAATTCGATTAGCATTTCGCGGAAAATCGCGATTTACGTTGAAGCAGGTTTCATTAAATAGGGCCAATCCGTCGTATTAGCTAGAAGCAAAGGGTTTAAATAACATCGAGTTGGCGGAGGAAAATGGTGTACAAGCCGTATGATATCGCAAATCCAAAAGGCACACCGAGCTCGAAAGGGCGCAGACTGCAGAAAGCCGATTTGGCGAACGGCCAGTAGATAATTTATTTACACGACATCACAACGGTTCCGCGTTTTCTATAGTTATGACTCATTTTACCGTGTCGTTAGCGAACAACAACGACTCGACAAAAAACTGCGTTTCTGCTTTGTGCAACAACATGTATCGTCCGAAACCGTGATTGAAAGCTAATCCAATTATCGCAATCCTTCCTTGATCATGCTAACACGAATTTTTCTCAAATATTTTTTAATTTCAGACAAATTATCTTCCGAAATTGTTGGTAGCACGGCTTTAAGTAAATAGTTTACACAGTACCGACGGATAACAATTTTCCTATACTTTTAATTAACTCGAAAAACACGTTTTATTGTTTACGCAAGCCGAATTCCAGGAACCTTATGAAAAAATTTTTTCCTACGATAGTAACTTTATTCTAGGTTAAGTCGATAACTGAGTTCATCAAATGTTGAAACACGACAAGAATGGATTTTCAAATGTTTAAAAAAAAAGAATGTGGTTGTTTCGCGCGATGTGTGTGATATCAAAAATATATTCAGTGCGAACAGTTATTATCCTTGGAAGTACGAATTTTGAGGCCAAATCCTGTTCGTGAATTCGATCTAATGTAATTTTTATTCTGACGTAAATGATAGCGCCATTATTATTCATGGATATTATCGCCGGGATCAGTGCCTTATTTTGTCGTGCGATGTTCATCCGCAACAATGCCCGACTATTCGGAGGTTAAGCTACAAAAATGCTGGAGCTATTGCCTGCTTTTATTAAGTAAAATATAAGCCGGCCGGCATTACCGCAGTGGTTCCACCAATGGCTCGTACAACGCCTCCATTGCGGCATATTTGGCATCACCTCACACGCTCATCCATTCATAGCTAAGACTCGCATTCTTTATAACTATTACTCGCTTATTCGAAACCATTAACAAGAAGAACGCCAAATTAATGAACTTTGAACGAAGACGAGTTTTAATTTGATACTGCGACGATTATTCTGAGACGAAAGTTCGGCCATTTGAATGCGTCAGATTCCAAGCCGCTGTCCCAAGACGCAATTGTCCCGGAGATTAAGATTTCTCGCAGATTTATGTCGTGTCTCAGAATATTATGGTAATTTCCACGGACCTGAAATCAGAGTCGTAGTATCCCATGACGTTTAAAAATTAGTTTTTCGATTATTTCATTTTTCTACTTCAAAAACTGTCGCTTTTGGAGCAACAATACGTTTAGAAATGATAATAATAATAACCTTTTGCGAAAATGTTTTTGTACAGACGGATCAAATAGTTTTTGATCAAATAGTTTTTGATTCGTAGAAGCACAAAATACCATTCCAGATGAAATTTGGCTAGTCAACTTCTACCCTAGTATTTACGCAAAGGGTTGTAAGTTAAGCGCACCCCGATCATCGCCCTAAAACGTGGCGCACAAAACACGTGTTTTCCTAATTGCTGAGGCATCGAGCGTCTCATCCCAACAGACCTTGCAACGATTACGACTTTATCGCGTTCCGCCTGACTTCCTCATGATGCATCTAATCATGGACTTTACAGCTTTTATTGTTCCGCTTTACAATCGGCTGATCTATACAATCACCACGACTTAAATTGCTTGTTCATTGACGCGATGACCGTGATGATACCGTATCGCCATGATGAATAGCCGAGTTCGCACTATTACGACGTCTTATTCATCCAGATAATACAACCCGAACTGTCTTATTCAGTACGGTGATGAGCAAGTTTTTTATTCTTCAATAAGCCGACCAAATGACCTTAATTGTAACGTTTCGAAATAACATTCATTAATCTTTTATCTGCAATCGAATCTTGTTATACAACTCGAAAATGTTCGTCTTTTTTTTTAAATTATTAAAAGGTACACCATAACCTTAAAAAAGTTTTTGAATTCATTTTTCATGTGATTAATGAGATTATTTTTCATAATATTTGACTTTAGTCATAAGTCAATGAACAAATATTTAAATCTGACCTCAATCTGACTGCTTAATTAATGCATTAATAAATGCATTCATATGTTTCGTCGAAAGTGGTATTTTTATCGCTGATTATAATTTGGTTATTGAGGTGTTCAAAAGCTGAACGAAATATATGAATTCTCGTTACAAGAGCTGCAAATGCGAATCAGCATAAAGTTTGTTTCAAATTGCAGAAAATGTGATTCATTTTGTAGTTCGCATCAAATTGCTTCTGCGAAATTTCATTCACATTCTGGCACAAATCAAATGCGTAGCGCATGCAGCAAGACCATGCGAAGCTTCATGTAAAGTCGTTCACTTAGCGCAAAACATTTCAACAAGACAGTTCTCGAGAATTCGAATTCTTCAAAATTTGAATCATTTTTGTCAGCTGTTTCGAGCGCTGAACGTATTTCGTCGTGTACAAATTTCACTCCCGTTGAATTGTTCCAGTTCAGTCGAGCGATAAGCCAAAAACTTTTTCGAAAATCCATTTCCCATTTCAATAACACTTTTCTGCTATTCCCAGCTAAACCACCGAAAACTAACCACGCGTACCTACACTGAACATAAATCCAATTCACATTCCCATATTTCGCATCCCAGAAATACATATTTCCACATAACAATCTCGTATAATGCGACGTGAATGTCTCTCATGGTACTCTCCCGTAAATACGCTTTTTGTCGCGCAAATCTTTCATATTATCAATCCAATCAGGCAGTCTCAAGGTTTTTTTTTCTCCGAGCAAACGAACTATTCATTCGAGTGCACTTATTTATCTGGGATAATCCACGCTGATCCAAATGTGATTAGGCAACCGTGTCACATTGTACAGAAAGAAACAAACAAAAACAGCGGGGAAAAAAATTCTTTCCGTCGCATCGAACATATTGTTGTTGCAATCAGCAGTAAATGAGATTCAAAAAACTTGGACTCTTCTAGAACAAATAATAAAATCGAATCAGCTGACGAAGGCGGGTTTGAACTTGCAACTTTTGCAGTTGCCAGAACATTTTTAAACTAAAAATATCAGGTCGTCGGGTTAGTTTGTATAAAAAGAGCTTAATTGTATACTAACGTTAGCGACAAATCAGTACGATAGGTTGGTCGAGTGGAATGTGCACAAGACGTTTATTTCAATTACTTGAGAGTAATTTAGGAATGTAGAACTTGTCCCGAAAGTTCGCGACACTTTATACGTTGTTGAGAGCGACAAAAGCCAGAACGCATTAGGCTAGGTCAAGTCGAGTTAGGTCGGAGTTAAGATCAGCCGGCGCCAAGAGACGTAGAGTTTCATCGACCATGTGCTCTCTTCCACATGACTTAACCCTACCAAGCTGTCGTTTCAGCATGCATTCGAGTTTCGAAATTCCTCTCTCATTAGAATGGAATGGATGCCACCTATTGAAATTTGCCCAACTATTTCGGCGTTACTTTTATGCTGCAACAAACATCCTCGGAAGAAATTGTTTCAATTCCGAATAGCATCACTGCAGTTACCTCGCAAAACACGTCTTTCTTTTTGGACGCGAATTTTTCCCTCGACTTTTTCTTATATGTAATAATGTATGCGACGACATTTTTGCAGTAGAAAGAGCAATGAAAGTGGAACTACATCTTGCACCCCTATCTGCGAGTAATAAATTATTCACTTGCAAAACGACGAGTACGTTCGATATCTTTAGTGGTACATATGAGATTTTACCTGAAATCGTGCACGTCAGGTCCTTATGTGAAAAATCCGATGAATCACTGCAGGATTAAAGTAACTGAAAGATGAGAATAATCCGTTAGCGTCGAAACCCATCCATCGCCGAAGTAGAAAGTATTATTTGATTATTAATGTTTTTTTATGTTCTAATTAAAAGCCATCACAGAATTGATCACTGCTGGAATTGCTAATTAAACCGTCGGGAAAAAACGATATTTCACTGTAGGACAAATATTTGGTCAGCGCGACGACCCTTTTTGCAATAGTTTTTGCGTTACAAAAAAGTTAATTACACGCCAAATATTCTACTACAACAGTTCTTGTAGCCATATCAGTAATCAAAATTACAAGGCAGTCGAGGCAAAATGGTCTCCGCAAAGTTACACGCCATTAACCGGTGTACTATCAAACTCGACAAAATTAACTTTATACAATTGTGCAGGCACGTACCATTGCAATGACATTGTGTGATCGTAGATCTGTTGTGTACACGTCAACTGTAAATTAAAGTTCGTGAAATCGCAGTTGTACATATTTGAGGTTCGTTTAACGTAGAGTAAGTTTTTTCGAAAACATTTTACGGTCAAATCGAGTGGTTGGGCTTTCGGCTCTCGCATAATTGTGTTCGAAATTTTTCGCTTGGACTGTACGGATGAGTTTTCTTTTTTATACTTTCACAAAGGTACAATTGGAGTGTAATCGTTGAAAAATTTGAAAATATTGACAGCGTCTGGTTGGAACGTTACATGCTCTGTGTATTGATAAAATGTGGAAAAAAATGTCCGAAGAAAAAACGACAACGTTTGAACAAGACGAAACAAAATATCGCACTGTGAAAAGTAAACGCCTGGCTTGTCCGCGATGTGAAAACAGGTACGCAGATGAAGAGATTTCAGTCAGTTGGTTTTTTTTGTACGAGGAGTGACGAGTTTCATACAGGCGAGAAAAGCGAGCTGCAAAAATGGAGAATGCGTGTATATCTCACTGTCGGCTATATTATGCAAGTACAAATGTTTCGCGGACTCGTGCGTGGTGTTCACTTTTATTTTCACCCCTCTTTCTCTCGTCCATTGCGTTATCGCAGTTTTTTTCCTGACAGCGCAGCGTTTACTCTTTTTACATATTCCTTCAATAGGCATTTAAATTTTTCACGTCGCGCCAATTTGACGTGGTTCATAATTCTTTCTCCCAATGATAAATGTTCAACTGGGAAGAATAAATAACTGTATCTGCTCTTTCAAATTTCATTTCACGGTTGAAATTTTTACTGTACGAAAATTTAAGTAAAAGAAAATTTGAAAATTTTACACTTTTGGTATAGTACTTGATGAGTTGTTTCGTTAATAAATAAGAAGAAAAATATTTCAGAGAATATTTTTATTTGTGAACTGTTTTACAACATCGAAGAAACTCTTAGTCGGGCCAAAAACAAATGCCTCTTGCCACCCCTAGTCGTAAAACACGAAAAATTCGCTCGACAACTTCACCACTCCAGCTTTATTTATCGCAAGGGTTGCTGTTGAGGAAGTTCTTGCAAGTAGCTGCACGGCTTGTATTCATAACGCATACACGCAGGGTTTACCGCAAATTTCGCAACACTCATCACAAAGCTTGGCAACTACTTATGTCAGACGATTCTGACAGAAAGCCTGCTGGGTGAAATTCGTTTTTGACCTGAACTTGGAGAGCGCATTGCCGACGCTAATTTTCAACCAAGAGACTTTGAAGCGACGCTCGAGTCGCATAATTTCTGTCAATCAAAAATCTTGCAGAATTTTATGACGAACTTAAAAGAAACAATTTCGTTCAGAACATTTTATATCCACGGAATTCATGAAAACTAAACGAAACGTTTTGGTTTCAGGTGAGCAACTACGAAATCCCGAGTTTTGAAATGTTACTTCAAATTCTGTGAGTAAAATAATCGAATTAACTAAGACGATATACTTGGCTGACCGGAGCTTGAGTTATATTACTTGAAGTGAATCTCTATTTGAAACAATTTCATTAGCACAAAATCTCGTTAGACGTTTCCTCGCAATAATTAGCGATATCATCATGCTTTTTAAATAACCTGTAAGAAGTTTCAAGAAGCTGTAACTAACTCGAAGATTTCAATTTATAAAATCTCGTACAATTGCACGCAGCTTCTCGCGATGATATTTTTGCCTTATCAAGCGTTATTCAGGAAGATTTTCATAGAGCGCAGTTAACTTCATTAAACGCAAAGTTGTGCGCGAATTACATCTCCCGCAACTTGATGTGCATGTACTTCATGCTGTGCAAGATAAAGTGTAAATGCAAATAGCGCAAATTCGACCCACTAATCCGGTATACATGGCACGCGGCGCAATTATAATGCCAACATCGCGAAGTTAAAAAATTAAAATTATACACTTTAAAAATACTCGACTTAAATCAAGAAAAGCAAATTAATTACACGTCAGAGTTTAAACACGAATGAGAACTCTCGTTTTTCGTCATTCTAGCTTAATCATGAAAATAATTACCTCGATTAATAACAATATTTTGTTAAATTCAAAAACAAATATTAGCTTTCGTAGAATTTAGCAAAATAGTTGTATAAGCTAGAATTGAATTCAACCCTGTGTCAGGTTAACGCTTATTGAATATTTAATAAACAGGCAAGTTAGTATTGCAAACAAGTCGGATGGAAAATGAATGTTGTAAGGACACAAGATTTGCTCGCTAGATTGTTCAGCGACCGCAGTTATACAAGCACGTGACCCATCGGAAGTTGATTGCAGGAAACGTCGAGCTCAAGTTATTCGATAATTAATGAGACTCTATTTATAACCTAATTGAATCAAAACAAAAGTCGTTGACTTGAAAAGGATCGTGGATAAGACCTTTGTCTCGCCCCTCATCAGCAACAAAGAAAATCACAGGAGATGTTATTCTTGCGCTCTCCTTTCAGGCTTCTGAACGAGCGAATAATTGCATGAAAATTGTATTTGCAAGAGCGCTCGTTGGTTCTTTCGATGAGGCCCACCAATTATTCGCAGTTACACAATTTCGGAGGTGCCTCTCGTTTGCACAGTCATCAGGGTTTCTTTCAGGACCCAAGATGGCCGCCGTCAACTAGTATACAAATCGTTTCAACCCATCTGCCATGCTAATCACAATGCTGATAGCTGCAAACTCATTTTCAGCCTCAAACAAATTTTTTCCTACGTATTACGACGATCTTCAACCCACTGTTGGAACGATTTCTTTTGACTCTTTCATTATATTAATAAACATCGTCAGGGGCCAAAAATCTTTGCGAAATTAGATTACTTTATATTTCGATCTTCAAGCTGCTTTATCTCTTCAGCAAATTATTTTGTTTCCAATTGAATTGTTGAAAAATAGAATTCTCTGCTCCAAGTTTTTAATGGAACCTGAATTGTTTCAGATCGAACACCGGGACAAAAATTGAAAAAAAAAGTTCTCAATTGAATGGCGACGAGTGGATCCATATTCATTTTTAATCTCTTGGTATCTTTTTTTATATGGAAATGAGCTCCTGCTCTCGCTCTGGCAAAAACTGGTCCCTGGAATGTATCTGTTAGAAATTTATGTACTTGGATAATGTTCCACGAAGTGATAGCTGCAAAATTTATAACTCCACATCGCGTTCGTGTTACGTCGTCTGGTAGCGGGCTTTCTTCAAGAGTCGGCCGGAGATTCGTTCAACAAATCGGGAATAACTTAAGGTCAGGTGACGTGTTGACACGAATGCTTCGTCTGCACTGCCGTCTTGTCAGACATTCTTTCTTCATTCAAATTTTGGCATTTTTCAATAACTGCTCAGCAACGAGTCCGCACGAATGAACACCGTCAACGTGTGAAGAAACGAGATCCAAGATCGCTTTTGAACCGAGCGATGACAAAATTTAAAGTCGTATTGAATTGCAACATTTTTACAGCAAGTTTTTTTTCCATATTTTACGGCAATTGTTGCACTTTTTTGTTCCGAATAGTAGAGCAAAAGTCGTTTTTCAATTAGCTGAATTTATTGTTGAAACAAATTTAAGAACAGTCAGAGAAGTACTACGGTTTTTATCTCTGAGCCAACGTCATATTGTACCTGCTTCTAATTAACAAACTGTAGAGAATAATTTTTTTCTCTGAAAAATAAATGCATAAAAGAAAAGGGTAGCTCAAGTTGGTATGTTGAATGTCATTTTGCGCTCGATAATTCGTAAAAAGTCTTGGTAATCTAATTTTTAACTTTTTGCATATGATATCGAATTTCTCAAAGCGTTATGGAATCCCGACGTGTGAATGAATGCTGGTTGGCCGCGCGAACATGTATACGTGCGGGCACGACGCCGAGGCTCGAAGCCGTCGGTGCTTCTCTCGCAGACGTACGCAAACGTTCGCAGCGACGATAATTCGCGTCGCCTAGTGGCGCCCGGACTTTTATAAGGGGCGCAATATGTTACGAAAGTCCTTTAAGAGCGGCACATTCGCGCGCGCTAAAGGAGATTAATTCCGTAATAGTGCCAAACTTTTCGGCGGCAGCGCTCTCCGAGAGGGCAATTTGTACTTCAGCTCCGATTTTATTGGCTTAAAAAGCTTTTATTTTCCGACCCGTGCCAACTTATAATGACTCGCGTAACCTCGCCCTAACCGTCTTCGTCCTCTCACATGCAGCCTCCAATTGGTCGAGTGCTTCTTTAAACTTTTTCGCGCTAATTAATATCGTTGCATCGAAACGTTACGTGGTTTGTGCACAAATTGAGCGCTCGAATCAAATTTACTCGCAGAATTTTCCTTACAATTTTGTGCAAGTTGTTTGTTTGATTTGGATTTTGTTGTTTTTCGCGCTACAAGGTTATAAGTTGAGATTAGAAAAATGCAGTTTACTTCTGTTGATTTATATTTGTTTAAGGTTGAGCAAGAAAACATCACGTCTCAGAACGGGATAAGAAGTCTATTTTCATTCACTCGACAGTCGAGTGAAGAAAATAAACATTTTGTAGTAGCAACTAAAGGCGGGTGTCGAATCGGTAAGCTAGAGGATTACAACACGTAGGTCAATCCTTTAAGCCATTCGCTCTTACATCAACATGTACACACGACTCACGCGTAAGCTTTTACACAGCGAATTCGGATTTAAAAACTTGCTATGCAAATGAATTTTACATCGTGGAAAAGATCGTTGTTAAGTTTCCTGACAGTTTATCCAGTTTTTTCTTTGTTCTCGTGAAACGTTAGGCAAAGCTGGAAAAAAACTTGAAACCTCGTATACCATCGTCAGAATAGTTCACAAACGATTTGAAATTGAAAGAAGCCCTTTATGAAGATTCGTTTATTCAATTAACGTAGAAACTGGGAGGACTTTTTTTTTCGAATTCCATCAGCGAGCCAAATTCTGCGATCTATTTTTACGTAAAAATATTTAAATTAGCTGGAGCTTTCGGCGTAAAGCTTAAGAGTTTTTCGAAGTTTCAAGTCGCTTTGGTATTTAAACTCGAAAAAAGTCTATAAAGTCAGCGGCAACCGTAAATATTGAAAAGTTTATACCTTGTGAGCATTACAGTCGCGAAATATCAGCGTCAAGTTAGAATAATGTACTTCACCGGAATCATTTTAAATTTGTCTCGTGTCAGTCGCGCGAAATTTGGTCGCGAATGTGTGTCGCGCAGTGAATATGCTCGCTGGTGCCCTGAGAAAAGCCTATGACAAAGAGCATTAGTTTCAATTATGTTTCTCAAGCTTCTTAACTAGATTTGTTGCATTCCGCTTGAACGCTTCCACGTTAACTCAAACAAACGCGAGTACAACAAAAATTTGAACAAAAATTTAATCCGAGAACATCCGTCTTGCCAAGTCGGTCTGACTAAATATTGACTCAACACTTCTAATTAAAATACCAAGAACCTTTGTTTCATTTATAAGCGGTAGTTTACAGATGTATCTTGAAATTCTCGTGATCGATATTTTTGTATGTTGGAGCTTCCGTCCTCAGGTTTACATGGAAATTATCGCTGACCGGTTTGAATCATTTGTCTGTTTCGTGGTCGCACATGCACATATGGACGGCGTTAAAGCTTCAATAATTCACGATATTCAAAATAGCTTTTGATGTCAAACGGAAATGTCGGGATTCCTGTTATTAGGATGCACGGCCATTACGAATTCAGCAACTTTACACATGTGACACATACATTCAAATGACACCTAGGAGAAAATCTGTAGACGTCTGCTTTTAAACAACCTCATCAGCGTGTTCGCAACTTTGAACTCAAACGTCAGAATTCGGCTATTTTATCAACTGTATTCCAGTGACTTGATGCAACCAAAAATAGCATTATCACTCTGCGAAGGAATTGCCGCAACTGTTGTTGGCAGAATACTTTTCCGATGTTCATATTCATTGCAAAAGCTCGTGTCAATGGCCAAGGCGGTTTTATTTCCCCGACAGACATTTTCATAATAAATCTGTGCGTAATTTGTTGGACATATGAAATGGAAATGAGCAAAAGAGCCATAGAACCGTGCCTTTTCAGAGCCTCGTGTATTCATTCCAAATGTCTGCTACGTACCATCCGAGTCATTGACCAGGCAAAACAACAACTGAGCCACGTCGCTTTTAATTGCCTGCGAACATCTTTTATCATGCATTTTTTTACTTCTTTTTTTTCCATATTCTAATCGTAGGTTCGACTAAAAATGGATCACAAGAGATGAAATTTGATTTAACTAACTTTAAAAATGTGTCTGGGAATGTTCCGAGAACGGTATTAAACACTAGCATTTCACCCAAACGCAGGTAATTTTTCGCGTTTAATCTGCAATTAAACCTTGTACGTTCTTACTTTTTTCATTTGAATCGTTAATCTCAGTTGACTACAAACAAACTACTTGATTTTCGTCTTAAAAAAAGCAGGTTTTTCTCTGGGGTAAAATTTCACCTACTTTCAAAGCTCAGAATTATAAATCCAAGAAGTGCTCCTTTTATCTTCCCGGAACATCACGCAAAGTCAGATTAGAGAAAATAAAAAAAGCAGCTGAAATCAGATTTCAGTTCATTATCGGTTAAACATTGGGCTAATTTTGGTACGAACTGGCAGGTGGCGTCCGGAGGAACAGGTATCGATAAGTTTTTGCCAAAACCACATGACTGATCGACCAGCCGTTATCTCCTGGCCGGGTTTCAAACGATTTTCCGACGCTTTTGCGACAAACTGCAGCGATAATATATCAGCGTGGCTGCATATGGTGTGCGTCACACGGATTTGTATTATGGAGCGCGCACACAAATCGCGATATCACGCCTAGGCATAATAAAATGGTTTATTGCGAGACGACGCGCAAGCCGAGCCGAACGTCTTCTCTCCCCGGACCGAATTGCGTTATCGGCGTCTGCAAATGGTTTCTCAATGAAGCCGACCGTGTTTTATAACAACCTAACCCGATGGCTTTTATTTCAAAAATCCTCGCGAAATTTTGTTCACAACGAGTACAATAAAAAAATTCCTATAATGAATTCCCGCGCTGCCATCAAAAGCACCGCTTTCTGATAAAATTCTAATATCACGGTATAGGGCGCATTCTGATAAAGGTTGGTACAACATTAATATAGCTAGAAAAATTTATTAAAAACTCTGTAATAACATTTTGATACACAAGCTGAGACGATGGCATTTTCTCTGCTTATTTGGACAATTATATTATTTATGATTTGTGTATTGAAGTTGACATTGTTTACTTAAACGGTAAGTATTTGAATGGAAGATGTTCGATGAAATTTGTCTGTCAGTTCTTTTTTACTGCGTCCATTTCCGCGAATAATGGGCATCGATAATGGAAACGGATACAATTTTGAAGACTGTTAAATTAATCACGCGAAAGTATAGCCGTGCTGTGTTTTCGTTTACGTTTTTCTCCCGCCGTTCGTATGATAGTCTTGAAAGTTATAAAGCTTGCATACAAATGACATAGGAAAACGGCGAGATAGAAACTCAGTTGTTGCCTAGTGAACAAAGTGCATTATCTGTGTGCGGATTTTTTTATTTCGCTTTACGGCTTTTTTTACGGGATAGGCATTAAAAAATGATACATATTCCGTGCAGGACATTAATTTTTTATTGTCGGAGCAAAAAAAAGTGAGGATTTAGGTGCGCCCTGTCAATCCGCTCCTGGTTGTCAGAGCGCATGGAAATCGAGATTTGATATTCAGTTAGAACTTGCGACACGGTTCCTTTTACAATTTATATTTTTTCATGTTTTAAATCAAGACATGACACAATTCCAATAAAAGTAATAAATTTCATACGTATTTTACGAGGTGAATACAACCGCTGCGCTCGAGCGTGGGTTAATACCTCGAATGAGTTTGATAAAGAGATTTTCCCCCGTCTACAAAACAAGTGTCATCGCCGAAAAAAAATTTAGGCGTTTTTATATACAGTCCAACTATTTATGATCTTTGTGATATATGAAAACGATACAAAACTAATATTGAAAAAAAAATGAATAATTCGATAAACGAGCACCGACAACAACTTCAATTGTGACAATTTTTGCTCATTTAATTAGTCCGCTGATCAAAAAAAGTAAAAGCAGTGTTTATCAGAGTATTTATTCATATGTATTCGCTTTTTTCGTATTCATTTAATTGATTTAGCGTTGATTAGAGTGAATATTCAATGGGATATTCTGTAAATATTCGATAATCAAATTTTTTCATTCCCATAACAAATTTCAAAAATTTTATTTCGAAAACGAATTTATTTCAATTTAGATTCTTTTAGATTTCTTTTTGCGGTGACAAAACAAAGAGCTAATCTCGGCTTCAAGTTTCGACAAAAAGGTTGCCTTTTTTGTGCCCCCACGACACCTCTTGATCCCGTCCTCTTAAGTGTAACATATTACCTCTTGGGCGTCATATCGAATACTCGAGTCGCGGGCGTTATTTGTCTCTACTGAGCTAGAACCCATCAGGCATCCCTCGAATTCGACGACGAATTGAATCCTGAGTACCGTCTATTGTATTGAGTATAGCATTGCCGAGCTCTTGGCTGCTGCATGAGATATATACGAAGCAACGAGAATTACTCGCAGCCCCAAATTAATGACACTCAGACGTACTACTGCGATACCGTCTGCTACGTGCATTGACGTGCGTAAATAAACAGCGAGCATCAATTGAACGTAGTATTCATTTTTTGCCTCCCATTTTTGCCGTATTCATATTGCACCCCCTATTTTTTTCAACCACAGGAAACTCTTTTGCAGTTACCTTTTTCAGAAGTTGATACACTTGAAAGTTTCAAGTATGGACATTTATATTCAAATTTCACTGCATTGAAGAGAAAAAAACTAAATTTTGAATCGTTCATTTTTGTTAATTTGAAGTTTAATCTCTAGATTAAGTGCAGAATCTCTGTTAGATTAAAAAACACTGAGTGAAATTCGGAGGAATTCAGATTTCACATGAAACTTGTTAGTTGAAGTGCAAAATTAATAATTGGAAATTGAGATTCAAAAATGAGATTGAAATGTTTTCTTTTGAAAAGTATATCAAAGGGGCTGATTCTTATATCCTATAAAACGCTTGGAAATTCGCTTGTCATTTTTGTATCAAGGGGTATCAAAAGCGTACAGCAGAACAGAAGTCTTTTGTCGGTGTCGTTGGCGCGACGTGAACATCACGAGCACACAATCAAACACCAGACCACTGTAAAAAGGAAAAATCTATACTCCAGCTCGTTCGGCACTCGACGCTTTTATTTAGACAAGTTTCGTTCTGTGACAATATTAACTCGACAACATTTCCTAATCCTCTGACCTCCACTTGTTTATTTCATCCCAAACATGTCGTTCGTTTTTCTGTCTCGAAAAAAAAAGCCGTACATTGTCGACGTACTCTCGAGATAGCATATATATTGTTAGTTTATTTCTCCTCCATGAAAATTATATGATCTTTTTAACCAGACCCCTCATCTATGATCCATTAGATTTCTCCCGACATGAAAACTTAGCAGGGTTTCTACTTTTCGCCGCTTTTTTAGACAAGTTTTTTGTCCATTGTTTCATCCTCGATCGTTCACGCTCGACTCTCGGAATTTTTCTTGCGCTTTTCAGAGTCGAGACAATTTTGATGACAACTTTTCGTGGGAACAGTAAAAACATCGCTACAATTCGCTCCGACGACCTTTGACCTGGTTTCTATTCATTGAGTGCCGGTTTTTGGAACGCGTGCATTCCAACTGAAACACTTGCTGCTATTAGCCGAAAAGGTCGAACCCAAACAAGAAGACCGACATTTTCATCACAAATGTCAATGCTAGTTTATTTGAGTGTCGCGCTCTGCAAATTAATAGCTGAGCGTTTGACAACCGCACCACCGTGTTTTCACTACTTTTCATTCCGATCACTGATATAAGGCGCAATTAAGAGTTTAATTAATTACGCTATCGCGCCGGCTTGATGTCCCGAGGAATTTCGATTAATTTTGATCCGTTGGCGCGTTCGTCGCTGGTTCATGTTTGCTTTTTAATTGAACCTTCCATTGCGTCGACTTTGAAATTAAAATTCCTCCAGCTGAAACGTGCTATGTCCAGCTTATTATAACATTCATCCACTTCTGAAATAAACGTAAAAAAATTGAAATAATATTTAAATGTTTTGCGAATAGATAAGTAAATATTCTGGTTGCAAATTGTTTGATCCAACTATGGAAGAATTATTGAATAGTCGCATTACATGACATTTGTAGCGGTACAAAAACTAACCGACCAAACCTGGTTGGACCGTAAGAAGCAATTCTATCGGAACGCTGTGTGCAGCAATGCGTTTCTTACGCTTTAGTTTCCAGCCATTACGTATTAGCACAAGTAGGTAAATTTCGGCGTTGACGATTGGCCCGGTGCCAGCTTTATGAAGCGTTGCAAAAAATTTGCAGATGAACGGCAAGGGACCCGAAAGTCCGAGGAACTCGAAGCGAACCAAGCATTCTAAGTGGCTGACTGAATTCGCATAATAATTAAGTGGAGCAATTAACTAAATGGGTTCGGACATGGCTGTGAGAACTTTGTCACTCACGCTAATTGTTTTTTGATATCTCAAACTCAACTGAAAACATCAATAGGAAACAAAAAATAATCACCCAACCAATCTTGATACTACAAACTTTAATTGAATGAAGTTCAAATGAAAAATCAATCGTTCACTTTGAACGGGAATCCTGATCGTTTAATTCACTTGAATTGAGGGAACGAAAAAGTGGAAAATGTTTATTTGTAAGTCTGAAATTCTGAGAATGAATGGAACAATCAGATTTAAGTATTTTCGACGTACTGATAATTGTGTTGACACAAAAAATCTGTGCCATCGTGCATATAATTCCAAGTTTAATCTGTTCCACCGCAGGCAGAGATTTGCGTGATAATTGAGCAGAGAAATGAACGAAATGGTGCTACGTGAAATTAATCATCTAAGTGATTACTTTCGGATGCTCCACCGCCCGAGTAATCACCGCGCTCATTTTTAAAGGTTCATATCTTCACAACGACCGCGAAGGTGTTCGAAATTTCAAAGGCGCGTATAAAAAGATCCGCAAAAAAATTTGAAAGTAGAAAGTCGGCAAAGTTTTTGCGTGAAAGTTATTTGCCTCGTGAAAAAAAGTGATCCCAATGAAATGTATCGTTGATTTGTACTGAAGTTTTTGCACAGCCGTGAGAATAGGCATTTAGTTTGGACAAAAATTGTGCGATCCGCGAGCGTCCTTAATTTGTTAAGTGAAACCGTCGAGGTGCACTCCGATATTTCTCGCTCTCAAATAATTTAGCACTTAAACTAAAACGTACACTGTCGATCGAACTTTTTTGCCTCTCGCGGCGTTGCACAAATGTATGTAACCTGCGAACCGGATTTTCGATTCCAAAAATGTTTGGTGAAATCTGATTAACCTTTTTCGTAATTTCCTTCGCGTTGGGATGCATATTCGAAAGACAGATGTCGTCTTTCCGCGCCGAAATTGAAACTCGAAGGATGATTTTAGAGGGCGTTTGATAATTCAATACGGGATAATGCGGAGCTGCGAAAAGGAGCGAGATGAGCTGCGTCTCACTCTCTTGGCTTGTAGGAACGCTTCGAACTTAGATTAAGTTGTGTTCTGCAGGCTCTCTCCTTCCGGCGCTCCATTCGTTCGTTCTCGCGGAGCCGAAGTACTCTCGGATATACCTCTGATTAAGCTGATTTACGGACTACGTGAAGTGAGTGCACACTCCATTCTCTTACTCGCGTTCAGGACCGCGTTCAATAATCCAGTGTATTTGTCGCGCATATGCACGCACACCTGCTTTACTTAACGCCTGACACCATGAACCACGATTAACTCAGCTTAACTAGACCAGCTCACAGTCTAACTGCACTATCAACGAAAAGTGGTTAAGGTGCTTAGACTTTAACATCCTTATACAATTTCACTCTGTCACTTGAATTCCAACTATCAAAAAATTGATTTTTTTCTAGCAACCTACTTTTGAAAACTGTTTTTGTAAGAACGTTACGAATTTATAAGCTGCTATTATAAAATTTGTTATTTATAACTAACAAAGAATAAAGAAAAGGTGACTTTGGGAATATTATTTTGATTGTTTCTAATGAAACATAACTTTGAAATGAAGCGCTGGTTCAGTTAGTTCATTAACACAACTCGAACTATGTGAAAATCGCAATTATAACCAACCCCGCGACTAAACAATGCGGCGAAGTTTTTATAATTAACAAGAATTTATTTTAAGTTCGACCGAAGAAACTTCTACATTTTACGCCCAAGTATCTGCGTAATGCACTCGTTCGTATGCTGCTGTAATTGGGTTGTTATTAGCCAAGGCGATTATTACGCGAGAGAAAATAAGTAGAATATTCGAAGTAACTTAATCATGCCGTTATTTCAACTATTTGTGGACAACGGTGCTCCGCAATCGCTTGCTATCGTTTGCAATTGTTAAAACGTCGAGCTTTCGCTAATTACTTTTTTTTGCAATGAAAAAAAAATGAAGACGGGGGAAAAGTTAAAAACGCAAATTGATTCGAAATGAAAAACAGGAACGAGTAATGAAGTTCAACGTGATGTCTAGTGATAATCATCGAATTCAATTAAATTTCCAATATGATTGAAATAAAATACGAGAGCGCGTTGTCCGTGAGAGAACAGCGATGGGGTTTTTTTTGTTGCATCGCGAAAATAGAGATTCATATTTCATTGTTACGGAATTCGACAATTTTCGCATACCGAGCGACCTGAAATTAATTTTTCTTGTTTAATTGATTCAACTGCGAGTTGTATGTTACGTGACGTTTCGATTTCGCCGTATATGTTACAGCCGTAAATCGATACATTAGATCAAAATGAATCTCGAAACTTTTGCAACTGTGTCAGATCGTATTACCATGTATCGGATTCGAGCGATGAACCAACGCGTAGTAGAACAATGAAAGATAATCCTGCGTTACCCAATGATCAGGTATTTTCTCAAATACATGTGTATTATCCTTTGACATACCTTTCGAATTCACCAGAATCTCACGCACTACTTTATATCGAATCTGTACTTGTTATACAATATAAAACCACGTTTCATTTAAAGATTTTCAAAGTGCAAACTGATTGTGATTGAATATTGAATCTAATTTGAATTTAAGGTTTTCAAAAATACATTAAAATCTCTAAAAAAAAGGGCCAGAAATAAGGAACTATTTTCACTCAAATGCTAAATTCGAGTTTCCCGAAGTTCTGAACAGTCCATTGAATTCAATAAAATTTGAAATAATCATCGACAAGTTCGGGTAAGAGAGATGCTATGAAGAAATTCTGTTCGCTGAAAAGAGACAGAAAATCTACATTTCCGGATTGCCTAGCAAAAATTGATTTTGGTATTCAAAACTGCTCATTATTCATCAGAACATGACATAATTGGGTTTGAAAAAAAATTCCAATATTGAAACAACCGTTCTTAAATACTTAAAACTATGTTTATAAGACATTGAAAAATGATTGGAACAAGTCAGCTCGTGAGGGATGAATAAAAAATGTTGTCCAATTTAGAGCGACATTTGGTATGGATGTGGAGCATCAGGACACAAATGAATACAAATAAACATAAAGCGAAGGAACGAAAAGAGCACGGCAGAATAACTCGGGGAACAAGGAAGATTAGTTATATAATGCATTGTTGAGGGATTCTGTGGCATGTAAACACATGTTTTCATTACGATATTGCAGGCAGCAGCGAGCCATGGTTGAAGAGCGAAAAGTACGCCGAGCAAGGAACGGAAGTCCAGCTGCCGTGTATACTTAAACTGCCGCAATGCGTTGGACTCCACAGCATCAAATGGTACCGCGGTAACAGTCGGATTTTCATCTACAGCGAGGACGTCGGCGTGACGAGGGGTAACAACGACATCGCCGCCAGGTAAGCTTTAAAATTTCATCTTACAGCGCGTTGTATTTTCATAACCCGATGCAAATCATGATGAAATTTTCAATGACCCCGTCGGATCGGAACAACTCCTCTAACCAGAGACGAGACACACTTTTTATTACTAAAATTTTCTCAAGATTTGTATTTCCTTGATAAAATGACATCTTACGAAAACTCGCTCAGTTAAATTGCGTAGAAGAATTCATTTATATCAATTTCAGTCAAGTTTTAAGTAGTAGGACCGAGATAAAGTCAGACATTAGCACCATATCCCTGAAGGCAATAAAGAAAAGTCGCGTGGTTTGCTACGTTGCTTTGTTTCGCGTCGAGTGTTTTATTCGCGAGGCAACTCTAATAAACTTTGGACGATGTTGTAAGACGAGCATAATGCTAAGTGAATTTGAGTTTGAATAACCAAGGGGATACAAATGCGGTTTACTTTTATAGGATTTTTAGTATGCAACAATGTTAGTTTTGTCAACAATCGTATTATGGCTTGATGACCATGGGTCAGTGTTTTTGACCACCGGCTGTCCACATGCGTAACACTGTAAAGGCACGTATCCTATTTGAAGTTGTACATCACGACTTGCTGCCGGATAAGCACATTTGATTTGTAATCAGCATTAAATACCATGTTCAAATTGAAACGTGAATATTAATTTTCGCTTGACACGCACCGAGCAGGCAAGACCCAATTCTTGCCTGAATAGGTTACAGCGAACATCCATTTTTCATACTTCATATTTTTAAAACTTTATTCTGATTCTAATTTTGATAAGAATTTTAATCGGAATGATTAAGGTTTTCTGAATATCAGTATAATATAAATCAGTTGACATCAGTGAAAAAAATAACGGCGCACCTAACAAACTTTATACTACTCACAGTCGGGAAAACATTTAAAACCGTAATTTCATTGTTGCACTAGCTCCGAACGAAAACTCAATTTGAAATCGAGTGTAAAATAAAACAAACCTACTCGATTCGGAAATTTATGAAAAAAAAAACACTCGAACGAGTTAAATCAAACTCACAAATATCCGCGGACTTTGTTTCGAGCTTCGAGTGTACATCGGTGCAGCGAACAATTCATCATGTAGATGTGACGAAAAAATTGAATCTTTGAACCAAAGTTCTGAGGCAACTTCGATGCAGTGCATTTCGGTTGAAAATTTTTTGTCGGCTTTTGTCAATGTGTGCCGTTTAATAAAATTAAACACTTCACTAAAAACGTTAACACGTCTCACGATGCGTCACAAATTGATATTAATTACAACCATTATATCAAAGCGAGTTGCGCCATAGTGGGCGCGCCAGTTAATATGAAAAATTTAATTACTCGTGACTGAAAATTGTTTAAGTGCATTCTCGATTTTACAATAAGTAAAAGAGAAAAAGCAAAAGTTTGCTCAGCCTGGAGGCGAAAAAAAAACGAGAATAAAATTATGGCATGAATTGCAGGAAAAAGTTTCACTTGGAAATTGATATTTTAGCGCAGTCGGGAAATTTGCGTTTTATGAAATGCTTCCCGACAGGCGGTTGAAAATGGCGTGAAAAATAATGGTGCATGTACAATTGGTTGTTACGTCCCCACCTCCTACCAACAGACTGTCAACATTTACTCTGCAAAAAATCACACGTCGAATCAAAATTACCCGCAAACGTTTGCGGTCGATTCAATTTTTCAATTGTATTTCACGATTGTTTGCAGTTTCTTAAAATTTGCATCAAATTGTAAGTATCAAATTATTGAAAAAAATCATGAACGAATTGTGTACTGAAATTGGATACTTTTCGGTCATTATAATTAGGAAAGTTATTGTGAGTTTTCATGGAAACAAACTTCTGTTACAAAGTAGTGTGTCGAATTACTCGTTTCGCTCGTGAAACGTGCACGAACAAAAATTTTGCATCTTATGAAATGATGCATTAAATTGTGCCGGTGAAACGTTGGATAATGCTTAAACTGTACGTCCCTTATTGGCGAAACAAACATTTGAACTCTGACCCGCACAAATACAGACACGCAACGTGAATTCGACTATAATTAAATCAAACGGTAAAATTCCCTGCATGTGCGAAATTACAGGTAATTAAAAACGTGAAAGAGCAGTTCAGTCGAGATTGAAAGCATGTGTACATAAAAGCGCTCTAATCATCTGTTACGTTACAGTTAATTTTATGGTAGATGAAATTCAAACACAGAAGTTTCTCATGGTGTACTGATTTTTCATTGCCTGCAGGGGTTTCTATTTCTTGGAAAACTCTTTTATAAATTCTTCCTTAACGGAATCCGTCAAAAATGTACCTCTCTACTTGAGATTAGATTAACTTTTTAAAATATTTTTATGAACACGTCTTAATATAAATTCAATGCAAAATAATGTAATATTCAAATTTATTCAAATTGCCATCGTTTGCATTTTTCTGATAAAATTGTTTTTTTCAAATTAGTATGAACTAATCCAGGCAATATCACGTGAAAATATTGTGTCGGACTGAACAGACTCTATACTACGTGCATGTAAGGAAAAATTCAGAAACACATTGTTATTGTTGTATCTTTGAAATTCATGGTCGGAGAAGAGGACGGGTAATGAAAATTGTCATGATCTTGATTTATTCTTAGGTCGCCATTTGCTATATTAAAGATTTCGATTTCGATTTATCGATACCATTATCGTAAGTTTAGATCTAATCTTGGCCGGCTGTAATGGCACGATCAATCTGACTTTCGTGGACTTCTCGTTTTCTCTCGCCGCACGCATTTTATCTGGTAACAAAGTCTGAAATAACGCCTGGAGTAGAATAAAATATCGACGCCGCGTGATTATGCGGTGTGCGGGTGAACGGAATGTTTGTTCGATCGAGACCTGCGGGATACCGACTAGCCAGACCAACAACTGCGCCTAAAAGCAACAAAATTGTTCACTCCCAATCTCCGCAAACTAGACATTATATCAAACATGCGCTTATCGGTTTGAAGACCATCCAACTCTATTTTCTCTCCTGTATTTTTTACCTGGAAAATCAATTCACCGGTCTGATTTATTGATCTGTTTTTTTTATTCACTTTTAATTATCGTAGACCATTTCATCCGTCTTTTCAATTATTCTAAACGAATTGATGATTGACGACGTCTCAGAAAACCTTGCAAAATGGAGCACAACAGTTAACGATCACTTTTAACGATGTCACGAGTGAAATTAGGTCTTGCATAATTTCGCTAGCTGAATTTGATGGGAAAATCAATTTGCTCAACCGTCCTAAAAATACATAACTCGATGGGATGACAAGTTTATGACGCAGAGCTTGCAAGCTCGACGAAAATAGTCGAATCGTGTCCTCGGATGAAACTTTGTTGTATCGAGGTATTCGGAATCGGTTTTGATTGATGGTGCCCGGCAGGATCCTCAGTTGAAACACACGGCTGCAGGGCGTTCGCAAACTTCGTCTCGTGTGTGCCTCTGCCCTTAGGACCCATTAACGCAGTTACTGCGGTTCATTTGTACCAACAATGTTTTCCAAGAGCTGTTAATGCAAACTCAACGGCGATGCAAGAGCTTAGCTAAGCGTGAACATTAATTTCATAAACGCGTTTGGTTTATAGCTGCGCATGACATACACATTATTCATGCTAAGATACACATCTTATGCAATTACTGCTTTGGTTAGTCTTAATCAGTACGACTTAGATGGGCAAAAATTTGTTGATTTTGAGACAAAGTTTTTGATGCACAGTTCAATTTTGTTTGTTACTAACGTACAACGAAGTGACAAAAAACATGTAGTTTAATTTTCAATGTTTTTCCGCCGAGGAAATGGCTGATGGATGATTAAAAATTAATTTGCAATGAAGTACGCAGTTTCGAGAGCCATCGAATTACATTTTTAAATGTACATTTACAAAAGTAAATCCAACCACATATTCAGTTAGCCTGTGTGCCTTCCAGCAACAGTCATTTTAATGAGATTTTTCATTTAGGAAACATTTTTAATTGTGTCCAGAGGAATATTAAAATATCACGTAACTCAGGAAACGTATTATTATGCTATTGTATTTGTTTATTAACATTAATTAAATTCAATGTTGAGCTTTTCTACGAATGAACAAAAAGAAATAACAGAACATTTCATAACGTTCAGTTTTATAATATTTTATTGTAAATTCAACTTTTTTTAAAAAAAAAAACTTACTTAAAGTATTTTCCTTTTCGAGTGATTCGAAAGTTTGAGAATCGTGAGTGGAAAATGTGATTTTGGTTGTAATATGTTACAGGTCGCACATGATAATCTCCGAGAACACGACGAAAACTTATCTGAAAATACCGAACTTGAAGGTCGAAGACGAGGGGCTGTATAGGTGCGAGGCGACCTACCTTGCTGTCAATCGAGAATGCAATAACGTTCAGCATATCATCCTCAATGTCACTGGTAAGTTTGCACGCCCTGGCATATTATTGTAGACATTAACACGCGACCCGATGAACGCATTCCCAGGGCTGCCTGTGCGAGTTCGCGCACCAGCGACCGTCTTTGAGACACCCAACAAGTTTAGCAGCGCACCAAAACTTACTCCTCCTTTGAATTTCGTACCCGAAACTCGTATTGCAAGATTTTTCAATCACTTAAGCGGTTACCAGCTAGATTGAATTAAATCCTTCGCAAATCAGGGGACCAATTTGGTATAGAGCGAAGTGCCATTACGTTCGGTTCGAAACAAAATATTATTAGCAAGCCTGGTTGGCACACGACCAAATGTATTTGTCTATTTGCCCTACATTATCATCAGTTTATGGAGTAGTTAACAACAGCTAACGAAATCACGGACAGTTAAAAGTTTCCGATGATAATGAAATTAACACACGACGCAGTCCAGAATTTCGGAAACCCCTGATTAGAGTTCGTAAAACGAACAAAGGAACGGTACTTTTCATTATCTCTCTTTGCTTTTTTTTTATCGCGTAACTGAAAAGTGCTCATAATTTCCGTTTACGCGCGCCACTATTTCTGAACGTCCCAGGAACGTTTAATAATTATATGGTACCAATTTCGCTGCCTTTCTTTACGCTAACGGTTGGCATCTTTGAGATGCCGGTGATTGTACCGTAGATGGCGCCTCGATAACGTTTATGGTTATGCAGATGGCGCTACAACGGAGGATTTTTTGCCTCGCTCATTCTGACGAGAAAATTGCTAGTGCGTTTTCGCGACGAGCGTCGCGAAAAACCCACCGACTCATTATAACTTGTACACTGGGCCAATGAAAGCCTCGTGACCTAATTGGTCATAAATTTGAATTGCTCTTCAAACTTGTTCCTCAGCTGTTATTTGCATATAAGACTAATGCAACTAACTCAACTACTCCTCGCGATCTTTGTGTCGTTCAAAAATCTTGACCAGAAAGTTCGATAAATTCAAATGGCAAAGCAAAACAAACTCACAAAAACTATCGTACCAGAAAGTTAAACAGGGAATGAAAAGTGACTAAACAAAACCGTTGTCAATACCTAACATTCGTTTACAGATTCGATAAACAAAGAATACTTTTGTAATGATGAAACAGAGAATGGCTTGTCAATTTATCAGGGTTTTTTTGTTAATTTCCTTCTTTAATAAACTTGGATGTTTCGTGATCAAAGAAGATCTATCTTCGTAGTGGCTGATTTGACTGTTTGTGTCGGGGGGAAAAAATTTAACTTTGCAAGTGGACTGCAACGAGAGTCGTAAAAACTGCCGGTAGAAATGGCAGGACAGGGGAAAAAACAAGGATATCGTCTTCCGTAGTTACGCGAGATCGACGTGTGTTGGCAAAAAAAGGCGATACGAGCGACAAAAGCAAAAAGAAGACGGGGGTTTTTTTGTGTTGCTTTGCGCGGCGTACGCGCGCAGCGCTTGTGCCGAGTCAACACTGATAAAGAACGACGCCGCTGAAAGGAGTACGCGACTCGATTGGTTAAACAGAATGCACGATGTTTTTGTCAGCGCATTTCCCAAATGTCAAGAATCCGAGACACTTTGATTCGTTACCCCCGGGCCGTTTCTTTGTTTTTGTCTAAAGCCGCTCTTGAAACAAAAATATAAATGAATTCACTGTTTCAGATGTGTGATTACCAGTTGAAAAGTATTTATTCGGGCATGGATAGAAATCAGTCACTGTGACTCTGTTGCTTTCGCGCAAAACTTTTGTCCGTTTCCTTTCTTTTGCGATGCATAAATAATTTCCCTCGCAAGAAATTCTGCCGAACAACTGCAGACGCAAACAAAATGAGGAGTAAAACATTTCGCCCGGCGATGGATAAAAATTGTACGGATTGGTGCGATTGAAAAAAGACTGGTCAACAAAAACGAACGAAAAAAAACTGCGAAACTTTTAAAAGCAACTCGACGGTACAAACGAATCTGGCCAACCCACTTGGCTCAATAGTTTAATAAAAATTTAACGCTCTATCGTGTTTGCCAAACTTGGATAACTCGACATGAAACGATGCGGGACTCGACGATAAGATTCATGAAAAGTTCGGCCTTCACGGCGGCGAAAACTGTTCATAAAATTTTACATCTCAATTACGCGAACTTAACATGGAGATTTGAACCCTGGCCTCTATTGTGGCACGAAAGTTTCTTTGAAGAAAAAGCACTAATTCTTAATGAGTCGTCGAATACTGCGCTCAGCTAGGGCCATTTTTTCGATGGAAATTTAAGGTTGAATTCATAACGAATTCATCTGACACGTCGCGCGAAACAACGTGAGACTTGTCACTCGCTTTTTTTTTCGTTTCACCATCTCGTTTTAAGAAATATAAGCCTTGAAAGCTCTTGACATTTTTACAGTGTCTAATGGGCAAGTCGCGAAAATCCAACTTAAAATCGCTTTTAGAAGCACTTAAACTAACAGCGCAAAAAAAAATTCCGGGCCAAAAGTTTTTCTCTATAAGCTCGAGTCTGCACACTTTATCGTAAAATTTATCCTAGGTTAGTCGTGTATTTGAAATGAAGAGCGAATAGTTATGTTTTGATGTAATTTAGAAAGCTTCTGTTTAATTTGAGCTCCAGAAACGAACGAGGTTTTTCCAAAGCCATTTGTGAGAGTATTATTAAACGAACATGAACATTCAAAATCAACATATTTCAATGAATCAATGAAATTGAAACATTCGAAATTCATCTGTCGAAATGTTGAATAGAAAACTGGTAGTAATTATTCCAAAATGTAGACGAAGGGTGGACACGTCAAGTCAGGAACCAAACTAGATTAGTTCAATTTTGTTCCCACCCGGGGTAACATCCGGTATTGGCAAGATGATTCGAAATTTGATATCGTTACCTTAATCGTCGTGTGTGCCATTGTTCAGTTGCGCCGGAAGCGCAACGTTAAGACGTCCCGGGCATCGCGGCTGATAGAGCCATATCGGCGTTCGATTATTTGGAAATTGCTTTTCGACATTCCCGGCGCTGAATCGGGTCGATAATGGACGAAGCGTTCGTCAGACGTACTATTGAAAAAAGGACACACATCTCTGTTCAAAATTGAACATTAGTTTCGCAGCGTTGTTTTGTCATTTTGTCTCTTCAATCTCAATTATTTTCGACTTCTTTTGCGCGGAATCATTTTTTCGGAATCTCGTTCGACGTTGCAAGGGCGAAAAAGAAATGACGTCGGTTATTAAAAAACCTGATGTAACGGAATGATAATGGGGTATCGTTAAACATGTCGTTTGGAGCGATATGGAAACACACAAACAAGCCGAGGCAGACATTTCAAACCGCACCTCACTTCAGACAAACCGAATCCACTTGAGATCTCGCAAACTCAAAGGGCCCCTTTCATTTCGCGATACGCTAATGTTTGATTCGCGTACACAACACGCATTCTTCGTTATAACGAACAACGTGCGCTGCTCGAACGAGCAGTGTAATCTCACACACAGTTTCCGCATTATGACGCAACACGCCGGATCGTTATCGCGGATAATGAGATGAAATGTCGTTGTAACGTGAAGCGTAATTAAACTATTGCCAGGCAGTCTAGCTGTCTACGACGTAAAACACATGCCGAAATTAGAGCCAGTGCGCTAATCACTAACCTAATTTTTGTTATTCGTCACTTTTCACTATCGAAACTTTTTCACAACACTTTCTTTTCAACATATGTTCCTAAATGTTTCTAATTTTATTATCAAATGCGATGTTGTTATTATTCCTGGTGCACTTAACGAAAAACGAACAGACGGATTAAAATAAAACAGCGATGAAAACTGCAAAAAGAACAAGTTGGTTGAGCAAACACGAAATTGAATAAGGGTGAGATGACTTTTCATTTGATAAATTTTGAAGGGTGAAAAATTCGAGCTGGTTGAAAAAAAAGCAGTTTAATATCACAAGATAACGTAAACGACTACATCCTGTAACGTGCGTTGTTTACCTGAATTAACAAGTGAAGCTTGAAATATGCCGGCTCGCGCGTAATACGTGTGTGCGGTTTTGAAAACGGGCACGTAGAGGACGACGCGCTGAATAAATTAGATACGCCGTGGCGTAGCGTCAAAATTCGTAATTAGTGTCACTTTTTGGCACTCATTTGTCATCACGTTGTCTCCGCTTTTTTCAAAATGTTTAATTAAATTCCGCACGGGATGTGTGACGGGCGATTGCGCCACTTTAGTAATGGCTCCTAAGGGACAAAAAAGTGCCCCCTCCTTCCTCCACAGATAAGGCAGATTTAGTAGCGCCGTATATTAAAAAGATTTTCATATTTGCGGTTTACACGATATATACTATTACGAGGTGGAAAGTCGAGGCACTGGCCTACAAATTAAACAGATATTTCAAAAATTTCAAGCGATTATTTTTTGATCCAAACAAATATTTTCTCGTCGAATGGCAGAACTGCTAAATCGGTTAATTCGCAGCTAATACGTAATTTACATTAGCTCGACTGATGTAAGAACGAATTTATGGATGAACAAATTAAACAAGTTATTTTAGTCGAATTAGCATGCATACTAGGGGAAGGGCAGGGGGATGAAAAATAGAACTCGAGACGAAAGTTTCGATGCGTAAAGCCACGCGACAAATTGTGTTTGCTGGTCAACTAATTGAGTTTGCATAGCTCAAGTAGACGCAGAGCCACCGCAGCAAACGAGTAGCGAGAGGAAAAAGAATGGAAACGAAAGTTACCGAAACCACTCGCATTTTTCCGCCGACGTTAAGTGACAGCGTCTGGAGGAGTGCGCACACGCGAGCCTCTTCACAATCATCCGCTCGTGGTCCGCGACAAAGCTTTGTGGCAGCGAGAATGACATTGACTCGACAAAATCCAATTTACCACGGAGACGCTTTTCAATATCGCATCGCCGTAACAAAAGAAGTCATAAAGCGTGTCCCATTTTATCCCTGCCACGAAAAACAATTTGTATTTTTTCACAAAAAAACCATCACATTATATCATTTATTCTTCAGTCAATTTTTTTTACCATTCTCTTTTGACATTTTCGTTGTTTTTGTTTTCGTTCGGACATTTCGCGCGAAAAACTTTGATTATAAAGTTCGAACAACTTGTATCTTAAAGCGTGTACTTTTTTTGTTTGCGAGTATTTAGTAAAAAAGTTTGATTCTGAAGATCGATTTCAATCAGAGGCTGAAAAAATGTTCACACTTTTATCGTCTTCACCGGTCGGAGGAAAAAGAAGAAAATCGGTCTAATCAAAACTCGCCGAAATCGAAATTCCATGTACAATTACGGTGAATTAACGTCGGACCCTCCTTCAGCGACACCGATAATTAAATCGTACGTCGGCGACGTTACCAATGGACGAACAAAACGAAAAGCTCGGGACGTTAATATTGAAAAGTTTCTCTGTGTCGTCGGAGGAAAGTTCGCGGACATCGGCGTCATTGTTCCCAATTTCTTTCGTCTCCGAGTTTCCTTTTTGCTTTTTTTTTCTCTTCGTGAAAAACGCAGACTGCGTTTCCTTGTCATTTCTTTTTGTTCCTTTTACGTTCGTTCCTTCTGCCATTTCAATTTCCGTACCTCGTCTTGCCGATCGCTCAGCACTATTTTGATTTTGGATCACTTGAATGTTGTCATTTGTGAATTTCTATTTCGCTTTTTTTCAAAAATTCAATTGGTGCCAAACGCGGGCTGCCAGATTGAGGTATAATCGATTAGATATTGCCAACACATCATTTTCGAGATGACAAATTGCTGTAATCTAATTTCGATATTAAATACGAACCGATTTTTTTACCAAAGGTGCTGGTAAAAGTATGAAAATGTGCACTTTTTTCATGAAAATGCCTCAATTTCTAACGCAACGATAGAGATATCAAATTTTCAACGATGAAAAAAACATCTCAAAAGTTTGGAATGTAGAATTTTGTAATAAAAAAGTCTTCTGGATGATCTGGATTTGATTAGATGTAATTTAGTTGAGAGGCAAGAAGTTGCAGGGAAATTTGAGCGAGGATTGAGAATTGTGGTGTAGGAATAGCGTTAATTTCTCATCATTTCTCATGATCGCCGAGTTCTATCGAGCAACCTCTCGAAACCCTTTAGCGTCATTATAACCCTCGAATTACTCGATCGCGTTTCTCGAATTAATTATCTCGCTTTGCCTTGAGGAACAGCGCCTTTTCACTAGAATAGTCAAGATTCAGAGAATCCTCTCACATTCGCTGCGCACTTCAAAAGGCGATATCTTGTCGCTGAATAATCGCCACGCCATGCAAATGCGCCTGACGATTTCGGGATTTGCTTTCAAATGATTTATAATTTTGACGTGTTAATGCAAATTAAACGACGAGATGGATCCCACGGCTTTTCGCCAGTCGAAAATGTACTTCTGATAAGTCGATCGCGATTTTCCGCCGAGGCGGCTCATTTTCTCCGACACTGTATTACCCATCTGCAAATGCTCTCCGTTCGAGCTTGTCATGAGAAATTCATGTCCGACTCGCGCATTGTTTGGCTGTAAAATTTGTTGTATGCGAGTTTGCAACCAGATTACGGGAATAAATTTACAAACGTGAATTCAAACGGTTCGCGATGCCCGCGTTGTAAATAACGCTAATGGCGTTACTCATACAGATAATTCGATTCGAAAAACAGGCGTGTAAATAAATTATAGATTCAACTATCATTTGACAAGTTATCTCGCAAATACAATTTCGAGCTTAAAACGAGCTTTTAAATTGGTATTGATAGTTCTTGAATTGGTCGCGTCGTTAACGACAATATCACCGCTTGCAATTAACGTCCGCGAAATTAGATTAAACAGCGTTTGCGCTGGATAATTAAAGTGAATAATTCTGTGGGCGGTAAAAAATATTCCGTCGCCGTTTTAGATTTGTGAGTCTGTTTTTAATCAGGTATTTCCATCGCTCCGACCATTTGTCATTCTAATTTCAGCTTCATTATTAGTTCTCACTTGTTTTCACTATTATTACAAAAATCAAATTAATTACAGCACCATGATAGTCAGGGTGCGTTTAAGTTAGTCCGCGATAAGCATGCAAAAATTTTCCACAGCACTTTATCGAGTCTGACAATAAACTTGATATTGAAAAATTACAAACACATTGTAAGAAGAAAAATAAACGGAGTGGAATAAAAAGAAGTGAAAAAATCGAGGTTCCATCAGTCGAATTATAATGAAATCAAATTTGTCATCGCAAAAGTATGGGATTCTCGCACGTTCACTGTGAGGAGAGGCGTGGGAATTGAAACACATTTTCCCTATTTGCTGAGCCAGCAAGTGAAATCGCACACTTGGCAGGGTGAAAAAAATTTAATAAACCTTGGCGCGTACCTGCGATCGAAGCAAGGCGAAGGCGAATTAAATATCTGGCTTTCATTTCGGCCATCTCGTCGTCGATCGGGGATAAACTGCGCCGAACTCGTCTTTTTTCTGTTTCGCTGCTTCTTGTCTGACAAGCTAGATGCATTTATAGGAAAAAATATCTCTGTGACAATTGTGTCACGCGTGCCTTCGCGGCGTCATGTAATCGATTTTATCGCGCGATAAATCCCGGCTCCATTGAAAGCTCGTAAATACGACTCGTTAACGATATCATTCAATTCATTCAGTAATTTCATTACAAAAATAATTTCGTCAAATTAGTTGACGAATTAATTTAAATCAACTTGTTTGCACGTATAGTCGTGTATTTAAAAGTTTAATTGAACTTTTCATAGGTTGTTTTGTTTTGAAACAAATGGAAAATATAAAAATAAAAGAGCACAAATAAAAGTAACTTTTTGCGAACGAAAATTCGCGGAAGGAAATTGTTTCAATGATGAAAGAAGCGAAACTGAATCAAGCAACACAAATAGAGATCAGTCTGTCAAACGTCGAGGAGCGATATCAGCAGGATCTAATTCGAGAAAACCTGATTACTCGTGAGCCGCTGCGTCAAACGCAGCGACTCAAACGCGGAGTCAGAAACAGGCGTAGGTCAGTAACGAAATGTTTACGTCACTATGCAAAAAAAAGGAGGGAAACAGAATTGCAAATGTCCTCGTTGAGTAGAGCAAGAAAGAGAGTCGCGAATCTGGAAGTGGAAGCACCGAATGAAGTGCACCGGTGGGAGCAAGTACGTAAAGGAATTTAATTTTACGCTCCCACGGGTAACCAAACCGATTTTACGCGACCCCTTTCATTCTGGATGCTTGTAAGACCGCCGTCTTATCCATGATTTTTTAAAATATTATTTCTTACTTGTACCCAATTTTGTTACACCTTTTTAGATGCTGTAGAACTGTTTATTTTTGACTCTCTTGGTTCTCGCACATTATGAAAGTCGCGTTTTATCCAAGTAACTGTTTAATAGGTTAACCTAACTATTTCAATTGAAATAGTCCACATCAGCTTTTGATCGAGGAAACTTTTTGGGCGATTAAAGCGTCGATTATTTCAACTGCCTTATGGGATAATAATCGAATAGTAAAATCGATCGATGGCTGATCAATCGACTAGCAAAAGTCTCAATCAAAAAATTATTTACTTCATGTTAAAATTTTGCCAAAGTATATTGCATCTTCTTAATGTTGGTTAATTACAATTGGAAATAATGGACTCACTTCTTTCTTCGCTAAAAAGTGAATTAAACAAAAATTTTCGTAACGGCTTTGTTGTCCCTGGCAATGTTTGAACAAAAGCGATTGTTGCAGTGAAACAAGTCAACGTGTGAGTCGACATCCAGTGTACTACGTCGTTAAAAGTTTTTGGTGACTTCAGATAATTAAATCACATTTGCGAAGCAATTTTGTAATGTGTTTTCGTTGATTCGAAACCAGTGAAAAACAAGTTGACTGTTACTTCCACACCGCCAATTAAACTACTGATTTTAGGTGACGTGACAATCTTCGCCCCGAAAAATTCCGTTTCTTATTTGAAAGATTGAAAAAAGTCCACAACTCTTGATCAAGAAAAACTTCTTGGACGATTAAAAAGTCGATTATTTCAGCTGCCTTGTACGTTGAAACCGGATTCGTGAAATTAATTAAGTCTGCCGGGAACAGTTGCCGCCAAGCGAACACATTATTCTTCTCAACGACGATTGTTTTCCATTTGTCGCGAAACAAAAGCGCCCCACGATGAGATATCGTAAATCGCCCGGGTCCGTCAAAGAAGAACTCAACTAACTGCTAGCGAACCGGCAGGACAAAAAATTAAATTCCTCCGATCACTGTGTTGTCTTGCTATTCCACTTTCCACAGCTCAAAAGTTTTTTGTTTTTGTTTTTATTCTTTCAGTTAGGTGAAGTAAAACTCGTGATCGTGAAAAGAGTAAATCTAAAGGATTACGACGTTTCAGCACGTGAAGAATTTTATAAGATCGAAATAAAAATCATGCTGTGAGGATCGAATAAAGGAGGTACATCATTTTTGATTCGAAAATATCGTAAAACCAGCGAAAAGTAACGGAAAACGGGAAAATTCATTTTCGATTCTTTCGGTCTAATCGAAAATGAAAGCGATTAAGATTTTTTTGTTCGTGATTTTTTACGAGGAAACGTATTGCAAGGACGATAAGATGATCGAAAAATCTTCTTTGTATCAAACGACGTTAAATCGAGCCACGTCCACTTGTGTCCCATTAAGGGGGTCCTTTTAAGGCAGCAAAAAAGCCACTAAAAGGATTTTTCTCCGCGAGTGACTCTCGTAGCAACTTGGGTAGATTCGATCACCAAAAAGTTTACCGCCCTTTCGTAGTTGTAATTAACATTTTTATTCGCGCTCATCCAAGTAGATTTATGCGTGCGGTTATAAGACTCGGCGCAAACTTCATTCCCGCGTTTAATTCACTCTATTCCTCTTTTATGTCTTTCTTTGCGTGAAGTAACCCTTTCAGTCAGCACACTCATTCAGCGACGATAAAAATTCATTTCGCACCACCTTCTAATCTAACCTCTTTCATCAGCTTCATTGTTTTCCCCCTCTGTTTCAACCTCCTTTCACACTTGTATTTATGTGACAAGATGATATTAACTAATCTTGAATTCCAACAATTTATTCACTTTCGTTTCGAATTCCTATATTGAATTTTTTTCGCGACAGTTTCTTTTAGAATTTCTTACATTCATCATTTTTGGAAAACTCGTAATTTATTGAAAACTGTTATCTGACAAAGACAATTTCAGAATAGCTTCGAAAACGTCAGACAATCGAGTTTTGAAACGTCTTAGCAGTAAAGACAAATGTTCTAAAACCGAACCGAGTTATTAAAAGTTATTAATACATGATTAATAAATGTTCTGAAGCTGCCGACCCAAAAATGGTTAGTTTTTGAGACCGAGAACTTATCTCTGAAACTCTGTGAAATACATAATCAGCAAAGAGACAAGATTGTTTCAGCGTAACACAAATCAAAATCGAGCAGGAGGTTGTTGTTGAACATTGGCTAATGCGTGATTGTCAGAAGCTTGCGCGCAGATTAGTCCTGAGCCTTGGCGCTGGGATCGGAGGGAGCTAAATCGTTTATACCCGTCATTGGATAATTTATTGGTCTCCATGCACTTCCGTCCATTAGCATTCTGCGGATCGCCCGACCGTAGCGACACTTTCGCAGACACGCGTCTCGCGAATGCACTTCCGGCGTCGCGCTTCCGCTTCACGTGTACCTGATTACCGGTCGCGCGTTATAGTCACGTGAATTTATACGTGTCGTTTGCGTGATACAAGCTCTCTCGCGTTAAACGCTGTTTCGACCGATGCCTGGCAATACGAATAAACCTACAATACATCACCGGCACAGTGTGCTGCAAATTGTGTACGTCGGAGGGAGACCGACCGTACAACCAGTCCTCCTCGCGAAGGAGCGAGCGAGACGCACAAAGACGTCGGGACAATTCAGCTAGGGCGGCACATGCGGCGCAGACAAATTTCCCGGGAAACGTACGTGTATTGTTCGCTGATACAGTGACCCTGTCTGCAATTCAACGACAATTTGGGTCATTTCTGCGAGGACGCACCTTGTCATCTTTTTTCGCGTTTTCTCGCAAATATTTGCTTGGCGTTGCTCTGCTAATCGAGATTGTCATCATCCGCCTAAATCAATCGAAATTCATTTGTTCATTTTTCATTCGTCAGTATTTTACTTCTCGTGATTTTGCTTTGTTGTTGACTTTCATATTGAAATAAGTACCAAATACCTGGGTCGAAAATGGTTCAATACTTATGATAGTGTTAATACTATCTTTGAAATGCCAAGTCCAGAAAGTGGATAATTGAATTCTCAACAGAGGCCTCGAGTATTACACCTAATTTGATAATGTGAAATCAGTGTACATTGCGAACATAATTCAGTTCATTGGTATACACGCTGTCTGCTGAAACAGTACACTAATCATTTCTGCGAAAGTCATTATAATGGTAAAACGTTTCTTACCCAGCAGAAAGTAAGTTATAAGTTTTGAATGCTGTTTATAGCTTTTACGAAACCGCAAATGAATTGGAACGCAAACAACCCAATCGTTTCTCGTAATGGCTTTCAGTAATAGTCGTTGATGCAACTAAAATTCATTTGATTTCACACTTGAATTACTTAGTTGCATTAGTTAATCCAGATCTAATCAGGTTGAAGATAATTTCATGTTCCCTGTAGCCGTCAGCAAAAACAAATCACCGCTATCCAGTAGCCGCTTTGTAACAAGATCTCGTCGATCTCGTTGAATGCTAGAAAAATTCGTAATCGTGATTTGAATGAATCGTCTTCGCTCCGCCCGCTCAGGTACATTTAATTTGGTTGATTTGTTCGTTCGCCAGTCAATTCAATCGAACTAGGCCGAGAGTTTTTTTTTCAACGTTATCAAGAACTTTTAACTTAATGAAAAATGTTTTTCAACGTCTTGTTATTTTTAATTTCGTATCTGATAGCATTAAATTGAAGAAGTGTCAGTTCGCCGTTTATTTATTTTCATTTTTATGATGAACCCTTGCAGTACAGAGTAGTTGCGTGAAACAATTTTTGATCATTTTTACATGGAAATCTTCTTAAATAAGAACCTGCTCGTGTCTGCTCTTAAAACCTTCTCGTTTATGGGTTTGAAGTTTCGCTGGTTTATGTGGCAAAGTTATTCCACTACTTGCTGGTCGTTTCTTGCCGTCGTTTACACGGAAATGTAAAAGTTAAGCGAAAAATAAAAACTAGAGAAAAAAAAGTTAAGAAAACATTCTCCATTGTTTAATTAACATTCGGTTGATTCAAATGATTGGTTAAATTTTGAAAACCAATCGAGGTTATTCGCAATCTAATTTTACTGAATTTGACAGAATTTGACTGAAAATAAAAGAGTCAGTTGAAAAATGATAAAATTGCTTATTCTCATCTAAAAATTGTGCAGCTCTACTTCCATGCAATTATTCATTCATTTGTCATGAATAATTTTTTCCGTTTTACATAAATTTTGCACGTTTATCCGTGGTCGATTTTTATGATTGCAAAAGTGACGGAGTTTTCAGCAGAACAGACAATAAAAACGTTGTTGTAAAAAAAAAAACTTTTCAAGTTCGACATCGCGTGATTCTTTCTCTTTGACGACTTTGCGTTTGACTGCGCACGAACGGCTCACTCCACCTTTGATTGTAAGTAATATTTCAGAACAAGTGTAATGGAAAACGCGAATCATAGACGGTCTGATTGAAAAATATTTATCATAAAAAAGCGCGCAATGGTCTGCGGTAAATCATGATAATATCGTGCCGATATCAAAAGACATCAAACAGCGATGTTTGCCAGTGGAAGGGGAAAACGAAAAATCGTTCTCGTTCCACGGTTGACATTTTCGATACCTAAACGGATTTTCATGAAACGATGTTCTGTAAAGGCGAAGGAGCAAAAAGTTTAGCAAAAAATATTTCTTCGTCGGTTGCTTTTTATGAGTGAAACAAATCGACTAGGCGAAAAACGGTTTGTGTTTATTACAAAAATGTGTGTCGACGAGTTTGTCGCGCTTGCATTCTTTAAAATAAATTTTTTATTCGCCTGAGAAGAATTGTTTTACGATCGACTTTTCATTCCGCCGTTAAATCAACCGGCTCATCTCGTATGGATGAGACACAAAATGTTGCCCGGCGATTGTCCAAGTTGCGAGAGCCCATCAAAACTTGCCGACCTGAACGACGTCACTTTTGTTCGACATCAACAAAGTCTGATTACTCGTTGGAAAAACATTTTTTTAGCAAATTTCAATTCAACTCTATGTTCTGGTAACAAGCATCTGCTTATTTTTCTTTTTTCTCATTAAAATTGCAATCTTATTAAAATCACAAAACATCGCTGGTTTATAGGTCTTGTTATATTCCCTGGGGATGCGTCATCGGAACTCTATGCCATCGATGTTTTTATAATGAGCAAACCCACCGATCGACCACAGTTCAATTATTGCGGTTCATTGACAACAATTGACACTTCCGTCCGACAGTCAACCGCAATACCAAACAGCCTATTAATTAAATGCAGTAAAGAAGACACACATATTTTATCTCTGCAAGAGATCATATTTTGAATTTAAAATTGCGTTTTCAAGTGTTTCACATTTCTTCCACAGAAACATAAGAGGTTTCATAAACTCATGTCTTGGAAAGAAAACTGTCACAAAAACTATTCTTCGATCAAATTTGAAATTCCAAGAAAAAACCTTTACAGAGAAGCACACAATTTGTAAAACTTGTTCAAAAAAAAAACTTTTTGCTACACAGTAAATAAGCCCCGGTCATGGAGAATCTTTCACAACGTGAGTAAGGGGCTGGAAGAGGAACGTTTGTTAAAAAGTTTATTCGTATCCGGCGGCATGTGGAGATGGGATCGCCACGTGGCCTGTTTTTCGAGCCACTTTTTTTGCGCTTCTACATTTTCTCTAATGTTGCGTCCTAAAGCATTTTAAAGTTCTTCATTTCGCGCTCCTTTCACTCGGTTATTAATTTGCACGCTCGACAAAGGTGTTCCCTTTCGCTTCACGCAATTCATACCACCCACTTTGAACCAACGATCCTGCGGCAACGAGTGCTCCATATACGACATTGGGATATCTCAAACAAACTCGTTTGTCAATCAAACATTCTGTTTCGTCGCAAAATTTCATTGCCGTTCTCACAGTTCTGTTTTACCAACACGGAATACCTGTAAAACCCTTTTGCAAACCCCAAATATCAATTCTACAAACTTTCACGGCTGAATTAAACCGATTGAAGTCGTTCAAATTGATGAAGTCTGAAAAGCCATTTTTCATTAGCGTTTCATCTTCCTGGGAAGGCGAATGAAAATTCTTTTAATTTTTTCCCGTCGCTTTTGCTTTTTTTTTTTTAATTTTTGATTAAAGAAGATAAGGCTCCATTGCACAGCCAATGAATGTACAACTAAAAGATCTCTCACCTTGCAGCTAGACAACGATTTAATGAACTTTTTTGTGCTAGATTAAAGTGTTTTCCCTTCGGAATGAGAATGAAAAGTAGCTGGCAAGATATAAAACTGCTTGCCAACGGAGAAAGCCTTGAGTTTGATTCAGAGTAGACTCCCTTAATTATACATTCTTAATTTAGATGATAAAAAATTAATCACCGTTCAATTTTTCTTGGAAATGTTGGAAATTTTTTCACTATCCTTCATAGCAAGTTTGCTTCTCCCCTCGTCTCGTTTCGGTATCAACTTTATTTTGATATCAAAGTGTAGAACTCAAGCAACGACTTAAAATTATCCAAAATATTCAGGGAGCATGACTTTGTTTGCTCGTGATACATGCCTCCAGACGTAATACAGTATTTGCGACAACTTCTACGCGTGTACAAACATTTTTCTTCTTTTCAAAAGCAAGCGAAGGCGGGACTGTTTATTTTTTTATTGTATCCATACACAGTTTTAATTCCTTGTCAACATATCTTGCAAACAAAACTGTTTTCATCATTTTTCTATTTTTGACTGCAAAGCAGTACTGATTTCAATAAATTCAATAACAAATCTGGATGATAAAGTTTTTGATTGTGATTTTTTGTTACAGTTCAACCGACGTCCATCCGCGTGATAGATGAAGACACGAAGCAGACACTTGAAAACGGTCGAACTCTCGGTCCAATGAATGAAGGCTCGACCATCACATTGAGATGCGAGAGTGCAGAAGGAAGGCCCGTGCCGAGTGTCGAGTGGTTCAACGGGGACAAGCGCTTGGAGGGTGAGACTTTCGATTTCCGATAACCGGCGCAATCCGATTGCGTTTGTTTTCGTTCGTTTTGCCTTCTTCCATTTTTCGTCCAAGATCGCCAGTACGCGAGATCTCGACTGTTGACTCACCGGGCTTTGTTTTTTCTTGCAGCGGAGAGCTCGTCTAAGGCGGAGGAGAACGGCGTTGGCGTCGGCAGCAGCGTGCTTCATTTGAAGCTCTCGCGCAGCGAATTAGGTGCCACGTTGACGTGCAAGGTTAACAGCATCGCACTGCTCCAGCCACTTACGATTGACATCAAATTGGATGTTCACGGTACGTAGTTTCTCCATTATGCTGGCGCTGCAAGGGCCCGGCCATCTTAATCGCGTCACCTTGGCACATCGAGTGGACTTGATTATGAATAATGAGATTATACTTTGCAACGAAAAAACGTCCCGAGGACTCTTTCGGCCTGCCCTCGATTGAATGTCAACGAGACACTTCTTGTCCTACTAGTTTTACGTCACAATTTTTTTCAAGTTTACAAGAAACGTTGATAAACAGAACGGTTCGACTTCTACAGATATTAAAATTGTTTCAATTGAATGAAATTGAGCAAAAACGCCTTTTACATGACGGACATAGGTGGCTGAAACAAAATTTATGTATTCGGTTGTCTTACTATAAAGTTTACTTAGTTTTAAAGTAATCTAGTAATGATTTAACGGTTACATTAGGGATAAACTTTATGAGCGCAGCTAATTTCATGAAATATCCGAGCACTTGGATGGCGTTTAAAAATTTACGCGCCCATCTCCCGGGCATCAGTTATTTTTTCCATCCCCGGTTCAGAGTTATGGATAATAACGAGCGTTATATTTGCCCTATTAATTCTTTTTAATATCAAATTAACCTAGGGCAGTTTTGTTTACTTTTTATCAAGTCGACACGGCGGGATGAAGAGTGCCGTAATAAAGCAGTGTTGCGTAGAGCATTATTTTCAGCATTATTTTAATGCGAGGCTCTTCAACAAAATCGCCATCAGATTATGAGGCAAATAAATTCAAAGGAGCCAGCTTTAATTAAACAATAACTATGATAAATCTGAACTACAATACTCATCGTCACTTTCACCAAAATCATTTGATTCTTTCAATGCTTTAGTTTCTGTTTTTAACTTTCTCTTCCCGTGAAGATTTATTCAAGTTTTGCAAACAATATTGTTACAGATTGTACGGAAACTTTTATTGACAATCATTTTTATAATCATTTACCGTGCTGAGGAGTTGGGAAAAAATCTCCTCCTTGATGACTGTTAGCATCGTAAATTTGTTTTTCTGACACTACAAGAAATATTGTACACTGTGATTTTACGCAAGAAGAAATCCTTAAGCGAGAACGTATTCATGCAGCAAACTTTTCAAATCCCTTTTTCATTGTCCTAACTTTTCTTCAATGCATTGCAATTTTTTTCTACTGTTTTTCGAACCCAGATAAAGCAGCTAACTCTAAAATCAAAAACAAAGTCAACTGAAAATGTGATTCCTCAAACTATGGTTCACAAGAAATTCACTGCTTGAACACGATAGATTGCTCAAAAATACGAATTCTAATTGAAATAAATTTGTTCTTTGAATTTAGCCGAGATCGATCGCTTGGTCAAAGTTAAGGAATGAATTGAGAGCAGAAAAAAAGTAACGGCCTCATTTGCGAAACTTTAACTTAATCAAAGGTCACGAGATCTGCATACCTAATTTGAATTCCAAAGTGTTTCTCTGCACATGACGCATTTTGGAATGGCGCGTCGCGCTCCTCGAATTCACTTCAAGCCTCTTTTTCTATTCGCGTCTCGGCAAAACTCGAGGCGGCCTGTTAAAACGCATTTCGGATCAAACGCGGATGCCGACCCATTTCGGCGTATCCGGAGCCCTTGACGATTTGCGTGCAAAATGGATTGTTACAGGGAAACAACATCCAAATTGACGAACGCCGTCGGATTTCCGTCACCGACTTCTCAGCGCCGAATACATCAACATATTTCAGACCCCGAGCTGTAGCCAAACTTGACCTTTCGTTCTATTTCATCGGGCGAACAAAATAAAAAGAAACCAGAGAGCAAATAAAAGTGGCATTAAGTGAAATTTAATGTACTTTTTGAGTGTCCGCATTTTATGTGTTGAGTGCAAAAATTTCTTTCCTCTTCGTGTGACTTACATTCCTTGTTATTTTCCTAGACAATTGTTCGATCGAACAACAACATTGGAAAACATTTTTCTGGAAAAATTGTTTCATGATCGCAATATTAGACGATTGAGATTCATAAAAGCGTGCTTCCTTTGTAGTTGAGAACGACTTGAATGTTGTAATGAAGCCTTTGAAGGCTTACTAATCGGGTGTTTAGTGGTTCTCAAATCAAAATAACGCTGAGATGAAATAGCGAAAAAAAAAGCAAGTCGCTTATTCGATCGACGTGACCCCGTTACTTCTTATTAGCTTTGCCAATAATATCGCCATTGACGCAGCGATTTTCTTTATTTTTATCAAGGGATTGCGAGATTGCTTTGGACGTGCCTTCGCGTAACGGCGTATATACGCGACCAGGATTTACGGTTACGAGGCAAAAAGCGCGCAAAAGTTGTTTCGTATGGCCGCTTGTCACGAAATTATAGATCGGGGGATTGGCGCCGCTAAAAAGGGTTGGACATCATCCGGCATAATCCAAGCGTGAAAAAAAAATGTCACCCATCGCGATAAAACGCGCATCACGATCAAACGACCGATTTACGCGGCGTTATATATTACGTACAGTGATATTCGCACGATTCTTTTCAACCAGAAATATCTACCATTTTTCGTATTTAATTTTTTTTTACCTTTTGTCTCATTTCAATTGTTTCGATGAAATCTGAAAACAAATTTGGATGTTCGTTTCTTTTTTCAAGTATTTCTATTACTTATTCATCATCATGGTTGTAACTCTTTCGCTTGTTAGATTGTTCAAGATGGTTTTTAGAGTGTTTTTAGCTGTTGCGTATGAAATAACATCCGCGCGCCGAATTGCAATTCGTTATTTTCATTGTCTCATATTTCAGCACTGTATTTGTGACGTGATACATTATTTACGTATCGGACACTGAAATCTTTATTGCTCTCATTTTTGTCTGTTCAATATGCTGAAACTCGACGCTGGTCTATTAATTTTAATGCCTGAGACTTTCTGTGCAACTTCTTACGTCTCGCAGAGCCCGTCGACCAATTTTTATCGGATTGAATATCAATCGAGCATTACAATATGTAAATGTAACATCAATAATGAGAAATCCCGCGAAATCCGATTGTATATCTTAGCAAAAAGTATGCTTTCACGGCAAAAAGTCCTGTCGGGTTTGTTTACCGCTCTTTCTCAATAAAAATAATTGAAAACGAAAGAAGAAAGAAACTAAAACGTTTGTTGAATATTGTTGTAACAAAAGTTTCGAAAAAGTATCACTTTTTTTGGGATTCCATTTGTCACTGAAATCTAAACATTGCGACGAAGCATAGAGAAAAAAGTCAAGCTGGATTAAGCCACTTGCTATCTGTACCGACTATTTTTTCACGGTATCTCTGATACCCGGGCTTTTGTGTTATCTCCTCCAGATGTACAAGCGTAAGGTAGCATAAAAAGCGAAATTAATAAAAAGTCAAAGGTACGAAGATATTAATAACAAGCGAGTTAATTTGAGTTTCGTCATAAACTCTTACTTACACCAGAAGAGAATGATCTTATTACTTTCGTGTTGTTTTGGTTAGAATCACAAAACGTTTACACTTAATCAGATCGTTAGTTACGTTACATATCGTTAAACTTACGGTATAGATTTCATTCAAGGAATGAAGAAATTTTCATGTACTGTTTTTTTTGTTTACAGTGAGACCTCTGAAGATGGGAATAAAAGGGGTCGTCGGGCACGTGATTCAGGGGACAAAAGTTCTGCTGCAGTGTTCGGTGAGTGCGGCGCGGCCTCCCGCGAACGTCACTTGGTACAACGGCACGGAATTATTGGATGGCGGCAGCGAGCGGTTAGAAATGTTCGATACGAAAGTGCAGAACAACGTAAGTACTTGGAAGAAGCTCCGAAGTGAAATTTTTTTCCGATATCGCATTAACACAAATGGCCGGCTCGAGAACTCGAGCCCCAACTTCAACAAATACTTTTTTCCATATATTAACTTCTCTTTTTCTTGCCTTCTTTATTCCCGCAGATAAAATGTTTCGCGGTTTTAATTTCGCATGGAAAACAAGAAATAGTTGAAATTCTCTGTCGCGAATTTCAAGTGAACGTGTGGCCTCTGGAAACTTTGCGGCAAAATGAAAAGTTTTGCTTGTTCCGTCCATACAATCGGGCTTAAATTAAACTTTTCACGCTTCTTCTCATGAAATTGTTTATTTGCAATCGCTGAATACTTTTCTCTCACAGGAGTTACATTCGTACAGTGCTATTTTGTAATCACGTTTTAAAATACAAAACAGAGTCGCAGATTTGAAGGGTATGAACGGCAATCGATACGACAGGCTATATTTACAGACGAATATATATCGGTGGTTGATAGTATTCGTAATCAGACTCTTGGCAAATAAGGTTAATTATCCTGCCGACGAGCATGTGCACGGCAAACACTAGAAATACGAATTCATATAATCAGAATAACGAACAGCGCGGCGGTTTAATAAAACAACAGCGATTCTCGCTGACACGTTTGGCTACCGAATATCGCTGAGTTTGCATACATAATTTTTAGATACATTCAAGCGTGCACCTAAATTATAACATTTGACGTAAGATAACACATTTGGTTCTTTTGGTTTCGAAAAAAAAGATCTAAATCTCTGCCCCACCGGTGTCCTCAACTTTCATTATTCAAATGAAAAAAGCGATTTTTTTCCAGCCAGACGGTTCTGTCGACAGATTTTTATTTAAACGTTAATTTCAATTGCAAAACGCGACTAGGGAATCACGCGTTTCGGCGATATTGAAATTTTATTGAGTTACTTTCTGCGCCGACTGGCACGTCTAGTCGGCGGATTTTCTGTCATTTTCAATTCATCATTTTCGTTCCTTCTAATTGCTTCGGCTCACATTAATAATCCTTTTTTGTCTCTCTTTTTCCGTTCTCGATCCCCGACATTCCTTAAAATATTTCAATTTTTCATCTACAGGACAGCAAATCTTAATACTTTGATTAAAAGGGAAAATTTCGGCTCAATTGAGACTAACGAATGCAAATTTGTAGACCGAACTTTTTATTCAATTGTAAAATGTAGATGAAATCGTAATGAAATGATTTTCGAGTAAAAGAATCACGATTTCGTTAGAAGTAAAAAAGTCGTATAACTAAAGTCAGATTTTCTCAAGTGATACAACATTCATTCAGTCAGACGGGCTAATACTTCCAGGCGATAATGAGAAAATTTGTTCTAACATTCAGACCTAGTGGAATAGCAACAGTTGAGTCAGACCAACGAATTTTTTGACGGTCTATGAGTTTAATCGATCGAGAAGTTACAACTTCTATTTGCACGTGGGAACATTTTTATACACGTGTTTGAAAACTAACCAATTCGACATTTTCCAAATATGGACAAAGGACGGTTCGGCCCGGGGCGTCAAATTGCATCAATCGCAAAAATAAAATATTTGTTCACGTTAGTTTTTTTACTCGTGGCTGGATAATACCGGACGTCGATCCCTGAAAATTTATAGGCTCGGAAATAATGATTCGATTCTACGCAGCGTCGTTGCACTTTGGTGGCCATATTTTATGGGTTTTCGGTGGTCGTGACGCGCGAACGACAGGTACACCGATACCAACGGCGGCATAAATTTGTCGGCAACATAATACACTTTATATGACGCGTTTCTGAAATCGCTACCACGAGAGCATAAATACGAAATCACCTCTGCGCACCACACACCGCTTGGTCATTATTTTTGTCAGCATTTGTTTTATGCAAATGACTTTTAATAACGACATTACGTGGCACTAAACTGCGTATAATAACTGTCGGGGCTGCAACCTCTCGCAATTGCCCGGGACGCATTGTTCCCCAACACAGTCTTGAGTCAACAATTTTATTAATCTCGAAAGCGTCTCACCTTTTTTTTTCCACTCTTCCCTTTGTTTCCCCCAGAATTTTTATACGTGAATAAATCTGTGATCCGGCAGAAAGACTCTTTTTTGTCGCCCTGAAATAATTCGAAATATTTTTCGCGTACAATTTGCGCGCACTCTCGAGTATAAATAAATAGTAAGAAATATAGTTATTGTGCGCATAAATTGCAGCCCCTCATTGTTCGCATTTGTTGGTCCGGCCGTAGCTCGGCTTGCACTACTGAAAATCACTGGAAGTCTGCCTACTCGGCAATGTGACGCCTTTACACTTCAGCAGCTTTTTTAAAATGAAATGGAATTTCTCCAAAGCACCGATGATAAAAAGAAAAATAAGGGCGGACACTTTTTTCCCTCACCCGTTGCCGTCCCACTCCAAACGCGACCTCGCCGAGTTTTCTCTTCTCGTATTTGCGATGCAATCCGAAGATGCGACTTTTGCATAAATTCCGTGGGTAATATTCAGGTGCAGCTAAGAGTCTACGACCCGAATTGAAATCGACTCCCAAAAACTTTTATGTACTTACATTACATTAAGATTTTGATCAATCTTTCAAAATATCTCTGCGAATAAAGTAATTGCGAGAGAGCAGTTCTAAAGTTGTATGTTTTTTTTTCGCTTTTTTACGTTCAACTTTTGCCGGTAATTTTTACTATCAAATTGACGTTCCTCTTGAATTATGACTTGAGATAAGTCTGTTTCGTATATTTTTTTGTCTTTTGCATGTGATGTAATTTGATTACAACGGAAGATTCGCGAAAATTTTGAGTCAGGATATGTTCTGTTATTTGGAATTCTGCTGTTTGCTTGATATCGCGAGTTGAGTGCAGTCAAAAATAGCACTTCGTCGGGGTGTCGACACGCAAAAGCAAAACAGTTTTCGTCTCTTGACGTCGCTAAGGTCCATTTCATGACGTTAACGTGACTGTTGTCGAGCTTTTATCGCGAAAACTCCTATTCAGATTGTGCCATTATTGGGTACGTTATATTTCATACGATAGCTTCAAGTTCTTTGCTTATTCCGTCGCCGTTATGTGCACGTGATAGACGTATATATTCAAATAAAAGTCTGATAAAATTATTGTGTCTCGTAAGTGACGAAACGCGCACGTCGATATATATTTTTGTTCGTCGGTTAACGCAGTTATCTCGATATGCAAATCATTTTTTTTCACCTCTATTATTTTATTTCAAATGCTATCCCTCTGTGCGCTCAAATTCAACTCCTATTGTTTTAAATTCCACGTCATTTTGCTTCCAATTCAATTCAGATTGTTGTATTATCAAATATTAAAATTTGCATTTCTCTATTCTTGATTTATTCAAAACGAGTGTCCTATTGAAAAAAAACCCGAAAAATGCGCGATATTTTTATCTTGCTTTTGATTTTGGTACGTTCGGATTTCGTCGCTGTGCCGATTTCGCTTTTATACGACAAAGTAAAATCCAAAAATAATTTTGCGTCGGGTTTTCGCGTTGATGATAAAAGTGCCAGGCTAAAAGTGATTTTGGATAACGTTTTATGGCCCTATAAATGCCATGATATATTAAAGCCAAGTTATAAAACTTTTGAGAGATGCACTTAAAACTTTTACACTCGCAGATTTTCCCAAAAGAAAATTACTAGCAATCATTCAAATGAATATAAAAGCGCATTAAGGGGATCCTTTATTTTGTTTCAAGTCAACAAAACGTAATTCCACTCTGAATACGTCTTCTCAGAGAAAACGTAAACAGAAACAGACGGTGCGACAGCGAAAAGAAAGTCGCGCAAAAGTTTCGACAGTCGAGTAAACCGATAAAGGAATTATGAAGTTGAATGATTTTTCATTCCAAATGTTTTTATATTTTCCGTTTTCTTTCTTTCAATTTCTCGTTTTTTTTCGCTTGAAAACAAAAAAGGTCTCGAATCATCTCGCACCATTTCTCGTGTGTCAATCTTTTTGGTCCAAAAGTTGAGTGCAAACACGACAAAAGTCGTGATTGTGAACTAATGCAAGTGTTAGTCGCGTTCCGGAATTTCAAAACGCGCTGACACTTAAACATTTGTGTTTTCTTTTGCAGACGGACAGCACGGCAGAGACGAAAAGTTTTTTGGCATTCACGGCGTCGGAGTATGACAACGGAAGGACATATGGATGTCACGCGGAGAACTCAGTCATGCAAAAGGAAGGCATCAAACCGATGACGGAGACGACGACCATCGAAGTTTTATGTAAGAATACATTTTTATTCAGTTTATTTTTAAGAGCAGTATCAATAGTGTTCAAATGGCGCCCAACGTGGGGCACCATTTAAACACGGATGACAAAGTGCATAAAATTGAAATTAAAAGTGAAAACTAAACCATGATTAAGGCGACGGCGATTAACTATTATGTACAAATGGTTATTGTTCTGTTGGCATGCGTGATGCCTTCTGTCTTATTGCGTAAATTATCTCAACCGTCCGTTCATTCAGAAGGCGACCTCTGTGTCGGGCAAAAAAAACCATTATGCGAGTCTCCTAGTTCCGTCGCCATCACGGTTAAGGACGATGCAATATTTGTCGCATTTCATTAAAACCGCCTCGACTCGCGAGATTGCGCCCGTTTCTTTAATTACGAGACCGTTCTCTATTTCATTTCTTCCCTCTTTTTTAACGACTTCATTGTGCGCAAAATCTCGTCACGGTTACAAACTGTCATCAGATGGTTATACCACTCGGATAATTATGTATTTACCAGGGATTTCTCGTTCGGATTACATATGTACCAACACTGGATTATACACGATCATATATAAATCAAAGCACGGCAGCGTGTCGCGCACGTTGGTTTCGTAAGCGACACATACACATCTCGGTTGAGTCTGACTAAAAATTAATCGAACCACTGAGCGCAAAATACTCACAATCGTTATTACAAGCTCGGAATCAAAAAATTTCAATTATGACATTATTTTTTTTTCGTCGTGATTAAAGATTTCCACTTGACGAGAGAAGCACTCTTGTTCCTAATTCGAATTGAAGAAAAATTAATTAGGGTGGAAAAAGAAATGCTCAAATGGAGAAACAAATTCGCTTATTACAAGTCAATTCCGGGGAAGAAGAAGGAAAAGCGGCGGATTAATCGAATCGATTTTCATGAATTTTTCTGTGGATTTTGTGTTCAATTCCCCGTTTACAGTGCAAATAATAAAACGCTGCGAGCCGTTTAACGACCACTTTTTTGCACTTTGCGAGTTTCTAATATATCATATCGGTTATATTCCATTAATGCTTCGTTTTCACGGGTGATTTGTGAAGTCATACCCGATAACGCGATCTTCGATTTACGACTTTCGTTACCCCCTGAGACGGCTTGTCTCCTAATATAAATTGCTGCTGAATTTAAAATTAATTTGTAATTAACTGCCTCTCTTATTACAAGTTCAACTTGACCAGATCGGAATATGAACTTTATTTCAGTTCTTATTAAAGTTGATATAAAGAATGTTGAATTTATAACTGAAACTTGGCAGATTGTCGTTCATTTTTATTTTCTTAATGGTAGCATCCTAAATTTATTCAGAAGAATTTCCAGGCATAGCGGAACTATCTTACTAAATACATTTTGCCGATGCACTAAACTTATTATGAACTTTGCTTAACATTACTCGGGGAAAAAATGTTACAGAATTCATAGATACCTGGATAACTATGCCGAAGATAAAATCTTATCAGACACGATGGAATCAACCTTAATGTAATTAGCTACACGCTAAATTCAGCTGCGAATATTAAATTCAATGAACTCGCCGATTAACATTGGTTAATTCAGGCAACTAAACATTCTTCAATAGCATGATTAATTAACGCAACTTTGAATAGATCTTTGTTTGTTTCAATGACTCTAATTAACGTTTGTCTCTTTTTTTTGCAGATCCACCGATAGTCACAATGAGGCCAGAGAACATTACCGTGAACGAAACGCAAGATTTTTTTTTGTTTTGCGACTACGACTCGAACCCGATGACGTTGCTCAAAGTCAAATGGTAATGAAGCAATATTGCGATTCTTTTTTATAAAGTAATAACGACACAAAAGCGAAAAAGCTTGTTGTACTTTTCAATAAAAATACAAAGAACACGACGGAACAACAAAACAAAAAAGCTAGAAGAAAAATTTATAAAAGGAATGAAAAAAAAGGCTGGTGTAAAAATGCTGATAGTTGCTAATGCAAATTACAGGCTGTTAAATGAGGACGAATTGCAATTAAACAATGATCACTATGACGGCGGCAACACAGAGCAGCCGGCGCTAATTGTGAAGAACGCAACGCCATCCGATATGGGTGTGTATAGCTGCGTCCTGGAAAACAGCGTCGGCGAATCTAATACGCAGGATTTCATAGAGGTTTCTGTGTTATGTGAGTACCTTGCAATATCAGTAACATAAACGCTAAGCGAGACGACAGGCAGCCACGCTCAATCTACCCAATTTGTTCATACCGAATTCCTACCTCGTAACAACTTTTTTAATTCACATTTCACAAAAATGATTTTCACCAACAAATATGTCGAAAAAATATAATATCAAACAGCTCAATTTTCATCTAAAAGAATTAATCGTCTGAAAAAGAATTTTGTAGATGTTGTTTTTGGAAGTTGTTTTAAAAATGGTTCGCAAATTACAGACAAGCCAGTAGTAGAGGTGTCGATGGAGCCAGACGCACCAGTTAACGAGGCAGATCGACTGAACATTTCGTTGACCTGTGAGGTCACAGCCGGAAACCCTACAATTTTGACTGCAGTACGTTGGTATTTGGACGGAGGTCTGCTCAAAGAGTTGCCTGACTGTTCCCGGAACACCACACCGGCCAGCATCGACGAACCCGCGACGTTTTGCGACATCGACCCCAGCAAACTGCTGCTCGAAGCCGTGGGTCGCTCTTTTCACGGCAACTATTCCTGTGAGGGCAGAAACGATGCTGGATGGGGACCTGTTTCACTAGCCACACCCGTTGTTGTTAATTGTAAGATCAACATAAATTTTAAACTACTGTTGAACAATTATAATTCCAAAAATGGGCCTCAAATTTTAAACACTGTTTTACCTATTTTCGCCATAGAGAAACTATTACAACGAAACAAAATCTCCGGATTGTTAAATTTGAAAAGCTTTTTTATTTGTTTCTCAAGTACGTTCGTTTGCTTTTATTGTACTTAATTTCCTGCAGCCCAGTTTTGTTTAAATTGCCTGGACAATTTATGGGTGGCAGTCGAAGTACATTTTTTATTGCCAAAACATTGTAAACCGTAAGGCGTGCGTTAAAAGGTAACAATGCTTCGAAAGCCATCAAAAGATCAAATGCCAGGGCTGTAAATTGTAGGGGCAATGCTGCTTAATCTTGCTACAACTCTAATTGTAACGCCGCGAGTAAAAGTGCGTTCGACCATAGCCAGTGATTTTCATTTAAAACGTCTAAAAACTACTTCGCAACGTTTTCAAAACATTAAGCGCACAAACACCCAATCACGAGCGAGTTCCGGCTGATTACACATTCAAATATTACAAAGTCGAATTCTTGCCCGTGTGTGTCAAATGCAATTATATGTCACAAGAAAGAACCGAATGACACAACTCACTTATTTGCATAAACTGAATTGCTAACTGCGCCAAAGTGAAGTGAACAAACGAACCAAACGGATGGAAAAATGAAACGTCGAGAGAGCGACGTCCAACAGTTCTGAAAGAGCTGTTTCAAAGAACGTCAATGAAAGTGATTACCATTATATGCAATTCAATCATTTTTCTCTTTCTTTTTTTTCTCTTTTTTTCTCCTATCTCGCTTTATTTTTTCTGAGCGTTACACTGAGAAAAGTACTATTTTGATCGGACATAAGTTTTCGGTAATTCACTTTTTTGCTAAAAGAGCGGGACAAAGGATGTAAAAACTACTTTTATGCAAGCTTTGTTATGCATTTTACTGTTCAAACAGTTTTCAAACGAAATAACAACTAATCTGAACGTAGGACGCCAAGTTCAGAAAAACTATTGTTCAGTGATTTACTTTTTTGCTCTTAAAACATTGTTGGACGGAGAATCAATTTTGAACAATCGCGATGAAAATTTAGTTTGAATCGTCCGGGAAAATGACATTTGATGTTTTTTCATGCGTTATCCTGACTAATGAAACCGTTGAAATGATGGTTTTCAATTTCGCGAGCAGAACAGAGATCAAAATTATAATTCGCATCATAATATTTGATCGATTCATTTGTTCGGCGATTGCGCAATGTAATGCGATATCGCGAAACGATGTAGTTGGAAATTAATTAATACCATTGTGAAATTACCGTAGAACAATCGACGTACAACTGAACTGATGGCAAAATGCGCTTAATCATTAATATCATTTTTACATCACATTTATGTTTCCGCCAATATTATCCACAATTACCTAACAATGTTATAGAATAGATTCTCGTCAAAGTAATATTAATTAATTAAACTTTCACGACGAATCAATTTGAAGAGAAAGCAAAATAATAAGAAATGATAAACTGACCCCACCTTGGGCGCCAACAGTGAATTACATAATAATCAATTTACTGAAAAATACTATTATTCTCAGCCCAGAAGTGTTGGAAATAAAAGTCTCCTGATGAATCAATTTAAAAACGAGAGTTGAACAAGAAACAGGTAACTGAATCAGTGAAGAGAACGTGTCTGTTAATTTTGCAGATAAGCCAGGGCCAGCGGCGATCTCGTATTCGCCGAAGCTAGTCGTGAAGAAGAATTCGCTGAACATCTCCTGTTCCGTGACGGACATGGGCCGACCGGAAGTGAGCGGCTTTAAATGGATGAGGGGCTCGCACCGACTGCCTGACGAAAACAAGTCTGTGTTGAGCATCGAGTCGGTCAATTTGGAAACCGAGGCCAATTTCACATGTATGGCTTACAACGAAGCAGGCGATGGCGATCCGGCCACCACCTTTATTGACGTTTCTGGTGAGCAACCGATCCGTTTCCGTGGCACAGCTATTAGTTTACAGTTTCGGCCCTGTCCCCCTGTCGAACTTGCCATCATTTAACTATACTCACTTTCATCACTCACACGAACGAAACCTCTCTTCTTGAACCACATCTCACAAGGATTTAATTAACCGTTAACGAGTCAACTTACCCAACCGCCAAAAAGAAAAAAAAACATTTTTTTATAATAAAAACTATCATAGAAACAAACTTGTTATTGCAGCAAATTTAAAATCAAATGTTACATCCTGTAAGTTTAAAAACTAGTTCATTTTGAGGTAAAAACGACTTTGCAACTCAACTTTTGGGTTTAACTTTGCACGAGCTAATAATTTTGAAAACAAGTTCCAATTAACAGTTTTGTAGATGCAATCTCAGAAAGTAATTTTACAAGTACGTTTTAAAACGACAACAATAGATTACATTGTAGATTGTAATTGTTACATACTGAATTGGTTCTGAATGTAACGCAGCTGATAATGTTTATTTACTAGCACAACAACCATAAAAACATCATTGTTGAAATCGAAATCAGTAGCAAAGCAAACAATCCTCCACTACACAAATAAGCGCAAGGATAATCGCGTTCTAAAAATGTTTCGTACATTTTACTTCATGTATGCGAGCCATTTCGCTGAAGACTGTAATAGTAATAACAGTACGGCAATAATCATAAAAGACTTGAGTCAGCGTCCCTCGCTATTTAGCGCCCCGGGCGACTCTCGCGTTTCCCTCTTCCTCATGTTTTCCCAGCTATAAAAACTTGTTTCAAATCTCTAACGCGGACAAAAATTTCCGATTCAAATAGCCGATAACAAATTAATGTTCGTTTCCTTTTCATCCGTCTTTCGGTGCTATTTGTGTGCGGCACTTTTTTGCCTTTTCATTTGCTCTTAACGACACTCGAGACGCAAATAAAAAGGGCGCAATTTCGAAACCTATCAATAATTTTCTATCGGACGAAAATGCTCGACTTGTATATTTCATTTGTTCTTTCATTTGTATATTTCAGCTCCGCCTGCGTTTATAAAAAAGCTGCCGCCGTATTATGGCTACGTGTACAACTCGCCCAACGTGAGCATCGAATGCTGGGTCGAGTGTGCGCCAATTTGCAACATTTCCTGGACGAAAGATGGGGTGCCGATGGATTTCTCGTCGGCCTCGAGTCGATACACGCTCATCAACACGTACCACCTGCCCGATCTGCGAACCAACGATTTCGAAAGTATACAGTCGACTCTGGTTTGGAATCTCACTTTCTGGTCCAACGGCCAATTAGACCGATTAGAAGACAATGGCAAATTCAGCTGCGAAAGCACCGGAAATGGAATCGGACCTGGAGTAAAGAGCAGCACACATTTTCACGTCGAGTGTGAGTGTTTGATAATAAACGAGGGAAGAAAGGGCGAATAAAACAGAAAAGCCGCGGCAAAAAATCGACCTTTTTAATACCATTTTGTAGATTTTAATTCGAGAGCAAAAAATTGTCGATGCTGTAATGACCGCGCGATAATTAAAATACACTCCACGAGGCGGTTGCACTCGAAAGCTCTCTATCTCGAGAGAGAGAGAGCTATTTTGCATGTTTTAGTTATCAAAAGTAATATTAACGAGGAGATAAAATTTTATGAATTTGAGGAAACGCCCGAGTCTATTATGAAACAGCCTCGATAATGAACGGCGTGCGAAAATTGACGTTTGGATAACGCCGACGGGGAGTTGATGAAACAATAATCGATACTTTAATTTATTTAACAAATTGAGTTTGGGTTCAGATTCTGTTGATTATTGATTTAGAACAAGCACAAACGTGATCGGTAAATAATGTTTTATCGGCCGGGTTTTTGTTATTTTAAGATGCTGCGTCGAAATCGGAACAGATTCTCATGTCAATATTAAAATGACAAAGTTAAACTTCAACGAATAAATGTTTGATTACGTTACATCACGGAGTTTAAACCAGTGCTAAATTTTCAAATGTATCAAAAATAATTAAATCCAAACAGTTTTCATTGAACAAAACTTTTCCAAATCAACAACTGGGAGTCAGTCATTCCAAATTGACTCATTTGAGTGATTTTATTTGTTTGTTCCAAATGTGTCGAGAAAAGTGTCTCTGAAAGTAGAAACACGTAATTTTGAGTTAATTATAATTGCACATGTGAGATATGTTCTGGTTTTGCATGTAAAATTGTTGATTGTACGTTGGGAGTGGTATAACCGTTGTTATGGTCAGACAGGGAATACGGTCGCATAAATGTCGAAGGGGTTACATAAATTTGGTTACATAACGTGATAGGAAATCTTCGGCGCAGCCTGACAATAAACACGCATCTGCATTTGTATCTTATTGCGGCGCTAAACTAACTGCGGCGTACCGGCGCGCGTGTGCCGGTGTTCATTATGTCGTTGCAGTTCCGCCGGAGAACATGACCATATCGAAGAAGACTATTAACGTTATCGTCGACCACATCCCGGAGACTGTAACTTGCAGCGCCAAGGCTCATCCCGAGCCAACGTTCCGATGGTTCCGCGAGGGATCGATCGAGACCATCTCCGAGGGCCGCATCCTTGTCTTCAAAACGACAGTGCCACGGCGCAGCAACGGCACCTACTACTGCGAGGCCTCCAATCGACACGGCAGTCGAAATATATCGACTTACATGAACGTACAATGTAAGTTACAGTCAACGTAATTTCGTTCAGGAAATGAACTCACATCCTCCCCGAAATCGTAATCATCAGCTCTCCTACCAGGTATTTTCAGACCGAATTCCAAGATCCAGAGACCGTTCTACTTTATTATTTTAATTATAACAGCTTATCTTCCTCAAATTGCTCGATGCTATGTTTTACATATCGTTTTGATGGAATTATACGAGGACCCCACGTTGGGCGCCAAGTAAAAAGTAGATTCCTGAAGGTAGAACTAAGTCTTTGAATCTTATCATTCTCAGCAAAAAAATCTTGAATATTTCAGGAAAAAAAATGATTCAACTAAATATCCAGAAGGAGAGGTCGCAGGCGGAAAAGAATAATCCGTGGAACAATCATTGAACTGTATAAGCTACTTTGGATTTAAATCTCATTGGTTTTCAATTTGCGAGGGTTGATAATGGCTGATGATGATTACCCGAGACAACAAAAATTGCGTCATCTACTGCCGAAGCACAGCCGTCGAGTCAAATAATACAGTGAAACAAGCGCGCTTCAATTGCAATGACGCCTTTGAAAAATATCGGCTTATTAAAATAATTGTCTGACGAGACTTTTGTTCATCGCAAATATCAACTCGGATAAATCAATAAGGGCGACAAAAAGTGCATATATCCCTTTTTCGCACGCTTATTCAGTCGTTAATTATTTACCCGGGGAAAAGCGCGAGAGAAAAAAGGACGGAACATAATGAATGCACCGATATGTGCGAATTGATGAGACTCGCAGTCCGTCAGTTTCATTGATTTGCAATTCCCATCTATTTTTTCATTGTTTTTTGCCCGCACATTGTACACCGACGCTCGACTTTTTATCTCTTTGAATTTAATTCATCGAATATTTTTTGTCAAACAAAGTACTGGAATCGAGTGATTTTTGCAATAAAATTGCGCAGATTCCTACTAAAAGTAATTGAAAAAAAACACACACACACAACTCCAAGTGCTTTTTAAATCAATTTCATCAATCAAGCGAAACTAGAAATCAGTTTTCAGAACTGAACTGAAATTTTGTGTTAATGTAATGTCAGAGCCAGAGGAAACGTGTAAAGAAGCAAACATAAAAAAACCACACAGAACGTAACAATGGATAAAAAGGAGGGACAATTTTTTTGTACAGTTAAACCGGAGTGCCGGATCGATCGGGAACGAGTGGACGGCCGGGATTACGTAGTTTGCTCGGCAGTGGCGAATCCGCAGGAATCAGATTTTGTGTGGTCCTTGAAGAGCGACAACGACACGCTGGAGCACGCGCCAGAAACACGAGACGGTAAGAGCTACCTGCTGCTCGATGATTCCGTGACAAACTTCCGGACGTACGTTTGTATCGCAAACAATTCTATTGGATCATCGAGCCCTTGCGAGCGAGACGTTCCCGGTGAGTAACCAAATGATATTTCATTCTGTCAACAGCCTGACAAATCCGTGGCAATCAAAATTAAGTTTCATTAATGTGCGCTGCTCAAATACGCTTTTTGCCTCCGACTCTATTTGTCAGCTGGCAGGCAACAGCAAACAACTCCCAACTCGAGTCGCACAATGAATATCATCCACAGATAATTGTCCAGAAGAATCATGATCAAAGTTTGATGATCATTCAACAAGTTTCCAGTTCAACTTTCTTGAGAGGAAACAGTTTGTTTCGACACTTTGACAATTATTCTTTTTATAACTATTACAATTATATCAGCATTAGATATCAATTTGTTTCTGCTCTTTCATGGTCGTGTAGTTTTGAAAAAATTTGAATGTTCTCAGTTGTTTACTTCACTATTAAAACTCAAAGAAACCTTCCCACGTTGAACGCCAAATATAAAAATTGTTTTTAAATAAGATCAAAAAATTTTTGTTGAAAAATACTTACAACTGCCTCTCGAAATTTTCTCTACAAAAAACAGAACAAAAAATTGTAAAAAATTTTAACGAAAGACATCGTTACCAAACTAAATATTTGGGATTGATTAAAGTTTGGATGTGAAAACCAAACTTGACGTAATTCGATAAGTTCCACGCATTTCGCTCAAGTAAAACAGTCAAACAGCTTTAATGAGCACCTAGTAACGAATTAACAGCTTCGAAACTCTTAACTCGATGATGACACAGTTATTTTTGAGCGTCAATGTAATAATCCACGGTTCACGCGCAAATTGACGAGCCAACTCGAGGAGGAACGAAAAAAGTCAAAACAGCACTCGCTCGTTCGCTCCCTGTACCGCATTTGATTCCTTCTGTTTTGACAATATCTTGCAAATCTGAGCACCGACCTGTAATAACTTGGCAACTTTGCAGTTATGACTTACGCTTATTCATCCCAAAACTCCAAGTCAAATCTTCTTTGTAATAACTCCATATAAATACAATGGATTCACTGTCAAATACGGTTGACTTGCGCTCAAACTTGCTTCCCTAATAAACACACTTTCAGTCGCTCAGATGATTCGCTTTTTCTAAAATGCTATTTCCTTTTTCCCCGCAGCTTACAAAGAGACCAACAGTAAGTCAAAACAAAAAAAACTACTGATTTTAACGTAAATTGGTTCGAACATTTCATTTTGAATGTTTCTTTGTGAATTGCAGCAAAAACAGTAAAATATATTTGACATTGATATTTGCTGTACAAACAACATTTCTGAATTCTCGAATCAAAACAGCACAAATTGATTGTCAATTGAAAAACTTGATGTTTGTTTTAGTTCGAGTTTGTTCGATTGAATATTTGTATTTCATAGAAATATATTGGAAGAGCTTTTAGTTTTTGCTCTTTTTTTTGTTTGTCGAATGATACCTCTATAATTCGACTAATTACTCGAATGTTATTGCAGGCAACATCCCATGGTGGCTGCGACTGGAAGGAGACCTTCTAATCATCGTCATAGCAGTGGCCGTAATCATAGTCCTTGTCATTATTGTCATATGTGTAGTCGTGTTCCTATTTTGCCGTCACAAGCGGAGCCAAGTGAAATGTGAGTACCCGACGTAAATTCGATACTCGTTATCGTCGTCAAGTGATCTTTCGCATGTCATCAAATTAGTATCCAACGACGAATCTCGATCGCCTCGGACAAGCTGATAACAAAAAAGAGTCAATCAATTATCACATCGAACTTTATTTTCCTTTTTTTAACTTTCTTCAATGTTTCACTCGAACATCAAATTGAAACATCAACTTGTAAAATAACATTTTGCATGCAGCTTCACGTGAACTTGTTTGAGATGACGTAAAAAGTTGTGTTTTCGGAATTGTACATAAAATTGAATCACAAAAAGTGAGTTGGTAGTCGAGAACCGAATCGATCACTGTTGTTCTTTTTCGCAAAACCAAAAGGGATACTTTTCAACGGATCTTGGACAACAAATAAGGTTTTGATTTGCGATCAATAACCATTCGGCGTCAATTAATCCAACCGCGGACACATTTATAAAACGAGCCGGTCCACAGCCTTGGAACAATGCAAGGCTCGATCGGAAGCCGTGCTAATTCATATCTCCAATCAACTTGAAAATTGGCGTTATTTCCGACAATTTCGCAGGTCGTTGAAAAGCGTCCCTTGAAAAACATCGTTTCAGGATACAAACCGAGATTAGAAAGATGAGAGTAACGCATGCTCGTGTATTTGGGACACTTTTTTTATTGCAAAAGTTGTCCCTGCAGTTGGCTATACACAACGGGAAAAAGAGAAAACAATCGAAAACAACTTTTTTTTCAAGAAGAAAGATGATTTTGAAAAATTAGGGGTTTAGTTTACTTTTCTTTTTCCCGTGAAGAAGATTTCACTAACACGAACTTATTTATTTGTTTTCTCTGCTCTTTTTAATTTGGACTTACTAAACAAAACACAGACAGTAATCGAGTGGTCGAGCTGGAAGAACGTGAACAGTAAGTACAATTACGAATTATCTTGTCCGAGTAATGGGCTCTTATTTTCGTCCTGGCTAGCTTCGCAATAATACATAAAATTATATCTTCTTTCACAATTCTCAGCGGTTGCTAATAAATACCCTGGCTAATGCAAATCTCTTAAAATTCAAGGCATGCTGGCTTCTGCGTCTTGGGTTTTTTCTTAAAACTGTGTTTTCGGTCGACGACTTTGCTTAAGGAAATAATTAGAGTTTGTTATTTACACGCTTTTTGTTGTTTTTTCATTACCGTCACGTGAGTTTCATTTCAAATGCGAAAAAAGAAAGAAAAGTGCAAGAGAGTACGAAAAACAACTTCATTTTTTGGGGTAGAATTTTTCATTGTTAGGCTATCATAAATGGAATTATCTTTACATTAATAAACAAGTGAATAAGCAATCGAATTAGCAATCGATAATTCAATGATCAATGGTCGGAGTTGTTGGGCTTGAAATATAACTAAAGTTAGCTACATGAAACGCTCATTATTGCCCGTTTCTATGTTCAATGGGAAAGTTCATTAATTGGTGTACAAATAACGTCGACGTGAAGAGTAAACTAAGAAATAAAATTACCAAAATATAACTCAGAAAATCATCAATTCAACAATCTCAACAAGAATTTGTCAAAAAAATTGAGACATGAATTTACAAAAAGAAAACTTAAGAAATCAAAAACTTGAAACTCCAATTATTTTCATTTGGAATAATTAGTCAGTCTTCCGTAAGGGAAATATGTTGAGAGATGTTTTCGAATTCGGACCGTTTTGTATCACTTGAAATTCCTGCGGTTTGCCGTGGCTTCTCACAAATGCGAAGTAAACAGATAAGGTCAATCTTGGTGGTTACTCTTAGCACAATTCGGAATTCGACATTCTAGATAATGACGAATACCGTGCGGACATATTTCGCAAGGAACTTCAGCTCATGTGTCAAAGTCGATTTTGACGAATCGCAGTTATTCTAACCGAACAAATAAAGTTGAGTCGTAAAATTGAATCTCACAACGAAGAAATTCACGTTGAACGGAACAGACCCATCTTCTCTTTCTTTTTTTTATTGATCGTACTCTGACGGTCCAGATCTTTCGATTGACTTTGTTAATTAACTGTTGTGTCTTAGAACGTTGTCCTTAACTTCTGCTTTGCTTGAAATACTTATCTGCTCTTGTTGCTGGGCTATTAATTTGATTGCATAATTTAGTAATTGCTTCTATTCTCGTAGATCCTACGGCTTATTGAGACGTTGCAAATTGTAAGGTAAGGGTGGCACAAAGTTAAACAAAATATTTCCGACACCGCGTTCAAAACCTTGAAACAAAGAATTCCATCTGGTTTTGAATGTCAAATAATCAAACTGCATCCAATTAAGAGAACAGAGTACTGTAAATGATTATCAGGTTATGAGAGCAGTTGCAAATGAATGACAAATATTATTGTTCGAAATTGTTATTAACAGTTACAATCATCACAGAAGATCCTTCAAAGCCAGGGCAGAATATTGTTCAGTTGGTGTCAATTAGAGCTTTCGTTCCACGGATAAATTCGCTTATAGATATCCCCATGTCGACATTCATTCTCGTGTTCGCTTACATATGAAAAGAGGCGGAATCTCGAGAGCACAATCGAACAATGGACAATTGCCGGCTTTGGTCTACGCAAAGTTAAATAAAGTGAAAACCATTATGGCCAGAGGCTCTTTGTCAAAGAGTAACTCGGTATTATCATTCAAACATGGCCGAGTCCAAGAATCTAAATTGTCTCGCCTTGAATCTTGACGTTTGTCTAATCATTTTAACAAACAAACAAACAAACAAACAAAAAGAGGAATGCCAAAAAAAAACTTGAAATTCGCTCAGCAAAATAAACAAATGAGCACAAAAGTACGTTTTTTAATTTGATTCATACTTTTTGAACCGTTATTTGAATATGAAAAGCTGAAGTTCGTTTACGACATGTTTTCTTTTAAAATGGAAAAGATCTTGACGCGAAAGTGGTAGTTTTTTCTTTTTTTCTCTCTGAGATAATAAAGAATTGTTGGAGTTGAAAAGGAAGCACGCATAATGTACTAGTGGTAACAATAGTTTTTGGGTCGTGAAATAAAAGATCCGATAAGGGAGCGAGAAATTTTTCTTTTCGATTTCGTGCTTAAGCTATTGGTGTTAGGCACTGACGACATTGTAGCGTACGTGCCTGACTTCATAGACGAACTAGTTTCGCGCGGAACAAGATCAGCTTCATAAACCACTTGCCGGCTTCGCGGGCTGCAAATTTCAGTACGTGCAAGTTTTTCCTAAACTTTTGGCTCCCTCGGCAACGTAATACAGCGAGTTATTGCGCCGATACAATTACATAAAACCCGCGAAAGTTTCTAATAAACGTGTCCGGGGAGTTAGAAAGTTTGCGCCAATTCGAATCGATTTTGACGGATCAAAAACGTGTGTAATTCACTTGACAAGTTCTGCATCGATAATCAAACTCGTGGCGCTGCTTTTCTTTTCGTTTCGCGAGTTTGAATATCTCATTTGTTTGATAATGAAACGTCGAACATTCAAGGCGATTGAAATTTCGGTTTGAGCATGAAAATGTACAAAGTAGACGCGAGAAAAACGGAAGACAAAAGCAGCTTGATGTATTTTAAATGTGTCGATTTAAATAATAGCGTTGCGACTAAACGAGCAATGGCTTTTAAATCGCGAGCTTTGCGTCGACCCGGGGACCCTTTAATTGATGCTTCTCCAGGGTTTTACATACTTTAATTGAACGCTTGGTGGGAGACAAATCAACCTCCTTTCATCGCTCTTTGGCACTTTTGTCTCACCCCCTGGTTCAGGGCTAAGTTGATTAGAATTTCGAATTAGTTTACGGTTTATTGATTTGGGTACACTGTTTCCTTCTGTATCTCACATAGTCTAACGAATTTAACACTAGAACTCAAAACTTTACCAGAAAATCTAGTTCTTTAGAACTACCAAAAAGACTCAATTTTCCTCTCAGTGCTTTTTCTCCCAAGTTATTAAATTTATCAATGTCCGTTTTGATTAATTCACGAACTCAAAATGAAAACGTTGAGTTTTTTTAACTCGATTCTTTTTAAGATTTTGACAGAGCCTTTTTCAGAGCCTTTTTGACCATTTCAAGAGCAATATTGTCTTTTTGATAGTTCTAAGTTCAAATTTCGTTTTCTTTCATTTCTTTCATTTCAGAAAACAGAAGTTGAAAATCAATACAGATGATTTCGTTAGGATGCAAAAATGTGTTTTATTTTTAAATTTGTCGGATTTCGAGTGTCTTTTCATTCATTTTCTTTCCGGTTTTCTAAATGTTCGAACTCGCTGTTGCTGAACTCTTGAATAAAAAAAATGTCTATTTCGATTGATGTGAATTCAGAAAGACTAAGTTGGTATTGGCCCCAGTCCGATGTTTAATATGACGAGCGACAATCTAAGATCTTGATCTCGCCTTAATAACGCCGGAGCGACGAAAAAAAGTCACTCGGCCAGAATGTCGCACAGATAAAGCGCATTTTTATTACGAAGCCACATTAAAAAAGTTTTCGCTCAAATCAGATTCGCCATCTCGAGCCAAACTTTAATTATCCGCAGATTTCGTTGCACCAGTTCAAAATCAGACCGAAGCGCCCTCTGTTTATCTCCCGGGATGAAATTGTGTCGCGGGCCTTAACCTCTTTTTTCGTTTTCCACCTGAGAGTTATAATTAAGAAAGTTTGGTCGAAAAAAGTAAAACTTTTTTATCGTGTAAACAGATGTTCCGGAGGTGTCGGTCGTTCACATTTAAGAAGTTCATTAATAGGGCCGGTTCGTTTAGTAGTCGCTGGTCCGGAACACTTTTCGCGGCAGATAATCGTAACAGAGCGCATACGCTACCAATTTTCCCGGCACAATCATGTCCAATTAGTTTGAAATTCGGGAAGGCCAGAGCGAGTTATTAAGAGTTCATCAGCAAGCACAATGTTTCTAAAGGAGTTATTTCTCGAGTTACGTAGACAATAATGAAAGGCTGCATTCTTCACTTTGTTTTCTTCAAATCTGTCGATTACAATGCTTTCAAAATCGTCAAGTTAATCAGCGCAAATTTTAACGAACTATCGTTTATCAAAATTCCACGTAGAAAAGCAGGGAATGAAATACAAACGACGGTTACGGTTTCTGGTTTTCGTTTCCAACGGTTACGGTATTTCTAAGAAAAGTATAGAAAGTTTTGTTCGACTTCATACTGGATGAATTTTATCCGCGAGAGCCTAATTCAAAAAGAGATAATGAAAATTCCGATGTTGTTTAAAATTCTTAAAATGATTGATAAAATATTACTTCTCATTATTGTTAACATCAAAGACATCACCTAATAAGAGTCTGAGAATTCGTGCTTCTCGAATTCCTTTAAACTACTGCTTATCTTTCAATCTTCAGCTAATTAGAGATTATTAGACATGATTCAAAAACAAACGAACATACAAAACAGATTTAAATATTGTTCGTCTCCAGAAAAACGAATTTGTAAAAAGAAAACCAAAAATCACATTTGTTTCATCCTGACGCCTTGAAAGCGCTACAAAATATCAAACAAACAGAAAAAGAAATGAAAGAAAATGAGACAGAACATAAAATGAGAGATGAAAGAAATGAAAAGAAAAACAAAAAATGGAATTCTTTGTACGATAGTCCCGAAGGAGGGCCTCCGAGTCCGAGTGTGTCGTCGCATTCGGTGCAGAACGTGGGGCATCGACCGACGCCAGCACCCAGGTGGCCGCTGAAGCCCGGCGTGCTTGTGCACGTGAACCGCACGCACAGCCTGAGGTCGGGCCTGGGCTCGCGCATCGCCGCCGCAGATTCCTTAGGGATAATACGCACGAATGGGCTGGCGGCGGAGCGTGCCAAGGACCCGGCTGGGGTGGCGCGCTCCGCGCCGCTCAGACCGTTTCGACGGCAGGACGCCTCGATCGCTGGCCGGCGCCGGCCGCTCGTGCCCCAGGACGAGGGCGTGCTCGCCCGAGCGAATAAGATAAGGGCCATGTTGGGCGCGCAACTCAAAGAGCCGGACGCCGGCTTCCCCGGTATCTCTCGGGGTAAATCAGGTAAGCTAACGAACCGATTGACAACAATCCAAATCCTTCATCCGTCCTTGCCAGCTCCCTTTCCAGTTCTTTGATTTATCGTCAAATAAAGACCGGACAAAACGGAACACGTCTGTTGTATCGAAATTGTCGCGGAACAATCGTTTTTACAATCCTTTTTTCTTCGATTGGAAGTGAATTATCCAGGAAGGAAAAAAGTCGATTGGTTTATCGGTCTTATTTGTTACTATTTATTCTCTGCAAATACATTTTCGAGCATTGAAACTCGAGTGGTAACAAAAAGTATGATAATAAAAAAATCAATATGTTTTTCAACATTTTTGAATTGCACTTTTGTTGTTGATAAAATGCTCATTGAAATTTTATGGATGAAAAAAGAGCCATTGTTTTGAAATGGGAAAATGTTTTGGAAATAGTAGAATGAAAAAGAGACACGTTAAAATATGTAGGCAGGATGATTCAGAGAACGGGTGAGATTTCAATTTCCATGTTTCAAGTTGGAAACAATATCCCAAACAGAGGTCTAACAATAGAACGAAAGCTTTGTTGCTAAATCAGCGCAGACAAATTACAAGTAGCCAGCAGGAACGGGTTAGGTCGAATCGATTTCTATGAATTAGTTAATGCACTATCGCTGTCCGTGATCACGTTATGCGAATCGTATCAATAAAATCGGGACCATTTACGGTAGAAGTATTATCCGCGGTATCAGTGTTGTCAGGGCTATAAATGTAAGCAGCAGAGTAGATACCTATTGATCATTGGCACACAATTGAGCACTGATATCACTAATGATTACTGCGCCGGCTCTCCTGCAACACGCTACCATAATTTTACATGCGACGTACATACGGGACAAGTAAACTAACGCTCCAACTCAATACTAGAGAAGCCTCCAATTAATACAGCAAGATAAAATAACGCACTGTTCAAAATCGCGTTTCAAACCGTCTCCTCCAATTACCAGCTATTTCAAACTCAAATTTTTTTTTAAGATGAAAACCAAACTTCACAGGTTTCAGTTCGAATGGTTCGTTTTGAATTTCAATTTCAAACCTCTTCCTGATTTCAAATCTAGGAGTTCGAACTCTGGAGTAACGTTGTTTTTGTTATTATTTTTGGTAACTTTTTAGATGATCCGAATCGAAGTTGAATTTAAACGTTGCTGAATTTGAATTGATGTGGGGTTCACGTCAGCGTCGATCTGGTGTTAAGAACTGAACGAAAATTGCGAAAGAATGTTGTTTCGTTGAGGTTACATGCTTTCAAATTCAAATGCAGCCAATTTCGCTGACAATTGTCGCAATTTCCGAAATCCTGGAAGACTGACAGGGTTCGACTACGAAAACAATTATCGGGCCAATAGCCGAGTCCTGGAGACGTTTCGAGATTAGTATCCGTTACATCTCACGCCTTGAAATTGCCAATCTATATATCAGGCCAAAAGAAAAAGTACGCGCGCGCTCCTAAGAAGTCACGTATACTCCTCTCGTGCGCTCCTCTTTGCGATCCAATAAATGGATTCGGCTTTATTGGATTCTCACGGGCAAATGAAATTTTCCGGCCTTGTTTTTTTTTCCCCGGGACGCAAATTTGTCCTACATTTATTATAAGTCTGACCTATAAACACTGCACTTTTGTTGGCATTTTTCATTTAAGACAATTACCGAAAAAAAAATTCCTTTGATTTAGAAAGAAAAGCTCTGGAACAAGATTTTGCATCCAAATTTGGATTTCGGATGTCTTAAAAACTCGAGGATTTTTTGTCATGGATGAAATTCGTGGAATATCCGACTTTATAGATTGATATTTGGAACAATTAAGTCGGTGATTTTGTTGTAATTATCCGCTGATACTCTTAGTACAATTAGTATCGATCCGATCCCCACGAGATGTAATAATCAATTAGTTCTTCTCAAGGTACAATAATCTATTATCTTCCCTCGAGATGTACCAACTGAAGCTCTTCAATTTACAATGGTCTATACAAACATTAATGACTTGTTTTGTTCATAATTCTTATTTTCATTTAAACTTTTGATTTGCCTTTCGTCCCTTGACAAAAAACGTTGCAGCGCTTTTGTCAGGCATCGCATGTTTATTTATTTGTTGCATTCTCTGCAAATCTAATTTTTGATATTGAAATGGAGCAGTTTGTTCTCGTAGTACCACGTCCACGTACGCCATTATCTGACACGACACACGGCCACCTTATCATTTCGGGCACTAGATACTCGTTATACGTACGCGCTTTACATAATCGATCCCGCTACGAACGAACGATAAAACGTACGTTCATAATTCGCCGAATATCATTTTCTGATTTGCATAATTTGAAATAGATTGCACTCGGCCGTTGCATCGAAATTCGTCCTTCATGGTTCTGAAATATTCTCGATACACTACGAATTGCACCTGAACGACGCAATAACTTAGACGAAAAAAAAACAGAATTACAACCGAAATATAAGCCTTCGTGAAAACATTCATTCGTTAAACAAAACTTGGAACGAAAATTTTCCATTCATGTTGATCGGGAAAGGGAAAACAAAATTTGCAATTATCGTGAGACCAGAAAAAGGCAGCGTGGATAATTTATCAGTTTGCAGACTCGACTCGGCGCGTGTATATTAATAGAATCTCAACTTCGCCGTGTAAGTAGAAGTTCTCGGCAGCACTCGGGGAAATAAAGTTTGCGCGAGATTTATGCGCAAATTTGGCACGCATTCTTTCGACTGGTTTTTGTATATCCTCTTAAAAAGCTTTACATAAATAATGCCAACGAAACAAGACTCGGAGCGAAACTTTTGTAATAAAGATGAGGACGGGTCGGGGTCGCGCGCACGATTGCGTTTGCGATTTTAATTACACCTTCCGAGACGAGTGTGCACGCGCAAGTCAACGCTTCCAGTAAATAAACAAACCCTTCAAATGTAAATACGGCTAATGAAGCGTGCCTTAGACCGAATCGAATTAGCGTTCAACTTAATAGATGAGGCGCGTGAACGCTCAACAGCTTTGACACTTATAATTTTTCATTCTAAAACAGTAAAATTGAAAAAAAAAACATCAAACCATCCATTTTCATTCACACAGAAAGTCATCCAAATACAAAAAATGTTACAATTTTGAATTGGATAGAAGAATGTTGGAAACATGGAAATTGAAATATAATTTGAAATAAAACATAAGTTCAGAAATGATTGTTTAGGAAACAGATGAAATTTCAATTCATCGCTTGTGATAAATTCAAAGTTTGAACGTGTCTTTTTTTTTATCCGTTTTGCCACCTTTCCTGCCCTTCCCCGACTCATCCTTCTTTGCATGCTGCGAGACGCTTTGTGTGCTTTACATGTTAGCGTGAAAATGCTCGTGTTACGTGTTATGTATTCTCCTCCAGCCGTGACTTACAAGAGAATAGTACCACAACAACGGACACCGCATATTGCATCTCCGCTCTACGACGACTCATGCGCTGCGGCTGATCCCAGACCAAACAATATGACGCGTAAGCGAAAAAAACCGGGCGCAGGTACGTTGCACTGATTTCAACGTTATTACGACTCTTTTCATACGCTGTCCAGATTTAAATTTTTTGTGTTCCTCGCATGACTCTCACGCTTATGCATATTCGTTTATTTATGTTTATACATATTAATCAACACATTCCACGTTGCATCGCTCTTGTTACTTTGTTTTAATGTTTTTAGATTCTTTTTTTACAATTTCAATATGAAACATTCTACTAATAACAATAAAACGTTGCAGATCCGCCGAACTTTTTCACAGCTCTTTTCAATAAACGTTAACAAAATTATTGCTTTGTTTTCAAAATGTTGAATCTTTTTGAACGAGCTGACTGTGCAATTTGTTGAAAAAGCGTGTTTTTTCTTCCATACACCGTTAACATAACCGAATTTCGATGCAAATTTGATAGCGCGTCTGAGATGATGATGTTCACTCGATAAAAAATTTTAATTAAAATCAAATTTTTTTTTCGACGGCATCGAATGCTCACGGCGCTATATTACACTCGGCCTTATCGTTCCCGGCTGTGCAACTGTATGAAGAGCGAACGAAAAAAAATACCCCCGCCACTTGTAATTAAACCGCGTTCAAACATTTTTTTGCCGTATCGCAGTCGAACGGCAAATATTACATGGGGGACCTCGCCTGGTGTTGGCGGGTGATCCAGCCTAGATTTGTTTCGACCAAATATTTGATTTGTTATTACAAAAAAAAAACTGAAAAAAAAAGTTTTCTATACCGTTCGTTGATCTTCCTAAAACGCTAGAAACAACGTTTGGTGTGTCGAAATTTCCGAGCAAAAATCAGTAGCAAAACTGATTCAAACATTTTCAAAGAAATGTCATTTAACATTTATTTAAAAAAACGATAGCATTATATTTTCTCAAGAGAACGTTGCAGTACAAACTAAATAACAAGTGCGACGGACCAGAATTGTATGAATTTCGGATACGTAATCTGAAGCAGGAACTAATGTGAAGTAATTTTGCATATTTCAGATCCGAACCAAACAGCGAATAACTCTCTGCGTAGCGTATCGGAAAATCTGCCGGATCCCGAAACAAAGTCGTTTTATGAAAACCTGCCGTTTCATGGGATGCAAGCGCCACCTAACAAGGTAAGTTTGATCAAAAGCAGCGAGGTCGTTTGTGTACTTAAAAACACGCATGTAAACGACGCGGATCAAGGTAAGTCCTGTGTCTCGGGCCGCAACGTTCGTATGTGCTCGTAACCATGTGTTTTTGGCATGAACTAGCTAGTTTTGTTTGGCCGTCATAAAAGTGCATTTGGCAGCGGAATCGAATGAGCCCGAAAGTGCAATTGAATCCTTTGAAATTGAAAATACATTTGCGAGATGAAACGACGACAAGCAGCGAAACGGAAAGTAACTTTATTTCTCTCTGCACGGTCGCGTTAAAATGAACGAGCAAGCAGAGAGAAAAAGTGAGAGGCAAGATTTATTATACGTCTGAGATTAATTTGCACGGATCCCCCCGGTCGAAGCTTTCGGCCGCAAAGTCAGATGCAATTTTTTTTTCAAGAACCCCTGAACATGTTACCAGTACTTAAACAAAAAGAGCCGCGCACGAGAGGAGACTCAATGAGGCTCAGGCGAATAAAAAAAAACGTCGAAAAGTCGTCGTCGTCGACGACTTTTCAACTTATTTTACAGTCGCGGTACGTGTTTCGCGTCGTGCGAGCCGCTTTTCTGTTTCTGCTAATCGAATCAAGTGGCCGACGGATAGCGAGAGACGCCCGTTTTGCCAGGCAGTCAGACCCCCGTCCGCGGTTTTTCATGCACGCCACTTCCGACGTTTCTCTTAATATGATTATTTCACGGTGACTTTGCGCTCGCGACCAGAAAATGACGTTTAAAGCTCTCGTTGCGATCCTCTGAAGCACGCCACTTGATAACCGAAACTCTCTCACAATTTTTTTCGGCTTCACTTCTTTGTTTTATTCCGCGTGGCTAACATTTTTCAACCAAATTGACGTTATAAGTCGGAATATTTGAAACGACCACAGTCATATATATATATGCTTGTTGCATATTTTTGAAACATTTCAAACTGTCAATTAGTTTGAGTACAATGAATACGTTTGATTGTATTTTTAAAAATTAAAAAAATATTATAAAATGATTGAACAATACATTTCTTGTATGAACGGAAGTATCGTAACGGAATTAGAACGAAGCTATTTTCAGGCGAACAGCTTGGACGTACATTCACGTATGAAACTTTATAATAAATTTTAAATTACCAATTATTCGGTGCTGTAAAACAGTTTCACACGTCGATTATATTACTGAAATAAAAGTCAAAAAGAGAGAGAGAGCTTCATTATGACGAGATCCTTCTAAAACGAGAGAATTTACTTGTAACTTGCCACGCGAATTTCATTCGATTATCAGTGGCAAACTTGGCACATTGCGTGACATGACTGATACCAAATTACGGCGAAGCATTTCGACACTAAATCAGTCATGTAAGCAGGCGAGCTATTTATTTCGCAGATTTATTCCCACACGGTAGTGCATTCGGCAGTACTGCCATGACGTCACGTGATTTGTCTTTGTTACTGGGTTTTCGATCTCGGCTGGCGATAATGTTGCGAACGTATTTGTGGTATTAAATAATAATTAGTAATATCATGCAAAACAGTTGACATAACCACTGATACGAACCTCAATTACACGCTTGCCGTGAAGCATCGTTATTGCAGCTTATCAGGCGCATGCATTATTTTTCAAAAACGTTCGTTTTGTCCGCGTTATGAAACTTGACATACGGTTTCGGTATCATTCTTGTCAGCTTTCCAGTTATTCTTGTATAGACAGCATTCCCGTAGCAAAAACCACTAACCGAAAAGCAACATTACAGTTTGTCAGATTATTTCTTTAAAAGTCAAAAGCACATTCTCAACAATTTTGTTCTTTCTTTCAACAATTTCTATCTGTATTAGAAATTTCGTCGGAGATGTTGAGCATGAAGTCTATCATGAACATAAATTGTAAATTGGATATTTGAGAGCTCGATTCTTTTGCACGTGAAGTAAAGTGCGAAGCCTCACGAAGTCGGTTTACGTTATAACTATCTTTTGCATCCCTGTAAATTAATCAGATTGCGGAGAGTGAAACGAGAAACGGAGAATACCGATGTAATAAGTTCTGAATAGTTAATCGGAAAATTAACGTTTAATTAGGAAAAACTTGCGGAAGCGAAAAAGAACAAGAAAATCAAAATTGATTTATGCAAAGCCGAAGAGAAAAAATTTCAGCCAGGGTAATTTTTCTTTTGAAATCAGACGATGTCAACAAGCTCCATCCAAAATCTTATTTCCATGATAAATACCCCAGAGAAGTTAGGTAAAAGACCATTTGCACTTGGGAGTCATTCGATTCTGCGAGAGTTCTGCAGCGCTGATTGAATTTCCCCGGCTAGACGAGGTGCAATCGATGAAGAGCCGTTTCTAGATGGCTATGTGGCTCAGTGTTTTAATCAAGTTGTCACGCATTCTAGTCAATTAACTTATTAGTGCGTGGGCGAAGGTTGCGTGCACTTAACAGTATGAAGTGTGACGTACCCCTTCAAGGGTCTCTCGATTTCAAGACTACAATCTTGATGAGATGAGGCATAATATCATTAGACATCCAAGTGGTGGCGAATTGAATCTATTAATAAGGTAGCACTCACTCTAAATGGAAGTCCCGACCTTAAACAAAATACTTGGTTTTATTCAATTGTTTTTGTCATTTCATTATATCAGCATCAATATCGTTTGGCTTCTACGTGCTACCACGTTATTCTAAAAAAAGAAATTCGAGATTAAAAAATACCAGTCCCTTAAGTGCTCAAAGATTCATAATAGTTTTATTCAACCAATTTCTGGTAATGCAGCTGCTCTATTTTGTCTCGCTGTGTGTATGTGCAATGCTGGATCACGCAACCGTTCATCGAGTCTAAGAAAAGTAGCAAAAAATTTCGCGTGACCTCACCAGTTGACACACACAAACAAGTTATTGTCAGAAATTGGTTGAACAGTTCCAAAAAGATCATGCAGCATCATTTGTTTGATCAAGACGTTGCTTGTCCGCTAGATCAGGCTTAGTCTTAAGCAAACAACAGCTAGCTCACGCACACCCACAGCAATCGCCCTATGTTTTAGTTGGTATCGCCTAAGTTTGCCCGAGTTTCGGCTTTGCATGGCACGTTGCATTCGACCACGAGCTCTGCCTGCTCCTCGCGACCAGCCAGTCCCTGCGGTTACGCCAGCTCGGGCTACGAGTCGACCCGGAGCCACCTGGGGCCACACTTCTCCGAGAACAATATGCCCCGGAACAATTCCCCGGAGCCTAAGTACAACAGCCTGAAACCGCGACGTCGCAAGTATAAGCACTCGCGGTTCTACTCGTTGCGATTGTGTCGTCGCCACAAGGCGGAGACAGTGGCGCCCTCCTTGGCGTCGCTCAGGAGCATTAAACTCTACGCTATTCCGATCTGCAAGAACGTCTGCCCGCATAAGACTGACAGCGCCGTCTGCGAGGAGAAGAAGCTGCAGAGCGAGGCGCCACCTGTGCCAGCGCCACGCCACTTGAAGAGCAGCGACCCCTCGAAACACACGTACCAAAACGTACCCCTCTCCATTTATCCAGAGACAAGCGTCACCTGCAATGCCGGTACTAATGCTAAAACCGAGGTTTGTTGCCCACTAATCGTTATTAATCGCCGAGATCCTCCGCGTTCCGACACTCGCCAATATTGTGACCGCAGTGACGCCCCCTTGATCCAAGCGACACTCGCTTTCATCCAGGGAGAAGGGCTTGCCTGCTCTAATAATACATTTCATTCATTAAAGTGTTGAACAATTTTATCATCCATCTTGAAATACTTTTAATACAGTCAAATAATTCTATAGAACTAAAAGTCAAGGTTTTGGTGGTGTTTGGTTCAGTTGGCTCTAACCGTCATTCATAAATCTACTTTCCGGATCAAGCAGACTTGAAAAATTCTTTGGAGCATAATAGATCATACATCGCAGAGGGAAGAAGCGAAGATACACATGGGTCACACAATTCCACCTTATCACATGCCACGTTACAAAGTTTAATGACGCAAGAACACCGCTGTGTTTGCAGATAAGCGTTGGAGATCAACCTTGATGATAATCGGTCCCGATATGTTAGCGAGTGTTGGAACGATAGGACGCGCCTAAACCTCGCTCGTGTCCTCCAATAGACGTTTAAAAAATGAGACCCCCCAAATCATCCTGTCGGCCTAGACTTGCCAGTTACCTCGTCCATTGTCTTTCCTACCGTATTCTACCTCCTAGAACCTATACGCATTCGTGGAAGTGAGCCTCGCATGTTTATCCAGCTACGCGTCAAGTAAGTCTGTCTTGAATTACAACTTTTTATACTTGCTTTGATCCATCAGCCTAATTAATTGTCCGCCTGGTTGTTCCACTTTCTTATCTTGCTTATCTAGTTAATGCATCCGGCTCGTTATGTGTAGTTCACCACAGGGCACTGGGATTAGCCGTCCGGATTCAGTGGTAATTAACAACACTGTTTCCTTCTAAAGATTATGCACCAGAGCAAAAAGAGGATACAAACTTTGAATACATCCATCAACGCCTCCATCGGTTTTTGATGAAAATATTATGATTCCCAACTTGTATCCAAATTTGACTAACAATTCAACACCTCAGTTCTGGAATTTTTTTGTTTTCAACTAAGACCAGCAATTTGTGCCTTCGGATTCTAATCACAAAAGGATCTTGGTGATTGTATTGCTAATTTCAGTGTCACCTCATAACTTGATAATGAAAGAGAAAAAGAAACTAAAAGTAACTAGTTTTAGTAAGCTAGTATACGGTGTCGGATAACTGAGAGTTTTTAATCCGAGTACGAGACGAGTTCTAGACCAATATTATGATATTCCAGATCTGAAGTGTTAACAAAAAGCGTCAGCTTTGCACCCTCGACCTGTCCCAACCAAATAACTTGGTCCACCTGTAACATTAACTGTTGCAGACCAACAATGTATACGACTACAAAGAGCATTACCAGCAACATCCTCAGCAACAAGAGATGCAACAGTACGGTTACCCAATACCTAGTAACAGTTCGAGCCAACTAACATTGCCACTAACCCGCAACCTGTACCACTCGTCTGTGGTGAGTCCCCTGCAAACGTCCTTCGTGCAGGCAGCCAACAATCACCAGCTGCGAGCGAACATGATCGCCCACGCAGACAGCGAAGGCCCGACGCTGCTCTCACTAGTGCAGGATGGCGCCGAGGATACCTCGACGTACGAGCGGTCCGGTCGCAACCGTCCAGGCGGCACTAGGCGTACCGAACGCCGCAAGCACAGAAAACACGACCGCAAGCACCAAAAGCAGCGTCGGCGTCAGCCCAGCGAGCCTCTCCACTGCGACTTGGTGGATCAGGAACTAGGCATTCCTGAGAGCTTCAAAATTTCGTACCCCCATTATTATGAGGACGCGATCTCAGAGTGCCCTCAAGAGTACCACCAGATGGCGCAGCACCGTCAGGGCCGGTACATCGACGGATTAGACCCGGAACAGTATTCTGACCATTCGCTCTCTAACTCTAGGAGTAAATCCAAAACGAACTCCAACAGGGACGGCAAGGCGCCATCTATAGCTCAGTATGCCGAATTGCACTTTCGGGACGTTGGTCAGGAGATTGATGTCTGAAGGTAGGTAGGTTGCGAATCAATTTTGTTGAGCACATACGTGTCAATTTGTCCTGAAATTGTTATTTCCAAAACATAACAAGCTTTGAGTTGTAGCTTTTATTTGGTTTTAGTTTGAAAAGGAGTTTTTGGTGTTTGGGTTGATGGTTTTTGATTCTGCTTTTCTGTTCTGACACTAACCGGAATAAAGTATTCATAACCAGTACTACTGATAATTATAAACTATCAACTTTGAGAATTACAGAGGTCTCCCAAAAAGTTATTTATTTGTCAGCGAGTCTTTCGATTTGCAAAAACCAGCTTTGATGAAGATAACATCGACTATTTCAAGTTATCCAAAACTCGAAGGCACAGGGTTCAAGAAAAGTTGATGACGATCAGTAGAAAAAAATCGACAAACAGAAAGGAGGGAATTAGCGTCGGTGCAAATTCAAAACCTGCCTCCGGGACATAAATCTCCGTCTTCGTCGCAGGCTTTTCTTTCGCCTAATTAGCCCCTGCCAACCAGAGCAATTATTCTGATATTCAAGCGAGGGCAATTATTAATTTACGCGAGTTTCGCGTTCGCATCTCCCCGTGTGTTTATTTCCATCTGGTCCCTTTTCTTTTGTCTGCCTTTGACTCGAGTCATCGATGTGTTTTCTAAATGTTTAATTAAACGTGCGCGGATAAAGCAGCACTTTGTTTGTCACTTTGTTACTTGCAAATTCAATAGAACACTTTTTTTATTCGCAAAGCTGCATAACAGTTGATCGTTTGCTTTAAGAAATACAAAATTTCGGATACAAAGTTTTTCAAAGCTGCACTACCTAATGTTCGATCAAACTCGGCGGTTCGACAGTATGCTGGTTCCAATTTAATTTCTCTATCCGAATTAAATAAATAAAGCTGAACAACGAAATAAAACGTGATTCCGGTCGAATAAAAGTGTTAGTTGTTTCCAAGCGGCGGAACTTTACTGCCCCTCGTATAGCGGCAAAATAGTGCCACGACATCAGTCGTATAAATATTAACGCGGGCTCCTTTATACAAAGGCGGAAGGTCGGATGTTTATTGTCTCCGCAGCGTGCAGAAATTAATATACGATATATATATATGCGTAAAAAAAACATGAATTGTTCCCCAGCGCAAGATAATAAGTGAACTGAAACGCCAGTATGTTTTATACACTTGTATCTTTCTCTTTTCGTTATACTCTTTATCAAACGGTTTTCTCATTTTGATTTCTCCTTATTCATCAAGAAATAATCTACATTTCTGTCACGGGCACAAATTGATCTATTCTTTTGTTCCGATCAGCGACAAAAAATTTCTAATCTCTTTTCTTGTCTATGTTTTTTGCCAGCCTTTCAAACCCGAATTTTCGGACCTGGACTACGCCGACGTAGATTACCGTTCATATGGACCGATCAATTATAAGGCTGCTAGTATTGCTCTTCTGCAGCAGCGAAAACAGCAGGACCAGCAGAAGCAGATTCAAGAGCGAAGGCCCCAGATGTACGGTGACGTCGACGACAATGAGGAGTTACTCTAATCTCGCTAGATTCTTTGATCGATGTTGCAGCTGATTGTGCTATCTAGTATACGAAACAAAAAGTCTCATTGTTTATATTTTTATAACAAAATGAAACGAGCATGACAAATTGTAAATGTGAAATTCAAGCAAATGTCCAACTTCGTTTCATGTTTGATTTACAAAATGTATTCGAACAAGCTGAATTTGTAATTTGTATTTGAGAAATGTTCATAAATAAAACGCACCGCTGCATTATTGATCAGAGATTCGCGAGTGACCTCCGCCAGGCAAGATTCGATAGGCGCTTGGGCCTCAATTATAAATATTATACATAATTATATATATGTACATGGTAAACATATAAATACGAGATAATTTTTTACGAATGTCAGATGCGTTCTGGGATCAAGTTAGGCACATGCTCATGAGACGTTCTCACACACGAGGCAAAGGAAACGAACAAGTGAAAGAAACACAAACGGCCGCGTGCGCTTCCTAATCTTTTTTCGATACTGGAGTTGAGAGGCACGAGGCAAATTTACGTATGATGAATGCTCGCACGGGCTGCGTCGCGTCTCGTTTAATTTCCGAGCGATGTTCCGAGCCCCTGATTAATTAACCGTTATTTTGTTTCCGCTCATAATGTTTCCTTTTTGTTTCCGCCAAACTTGCAATTCATTTCTCATCTCACGGAACTCTGCGTTCATTAAACAGTCATATGCAAGTTCGAAATAACAATTGTTCTCAAACAACGACTCAAACATTTTTACCCAACAGACCTGCCAAATTGAGCTACAGAAAAGGGACTGAAAAAAAAATGATATTATCATCCACGAGAGAGACATTTTGAATGTTACTGTTTTCAACTTTTTAGGCTAGATTTGAGGTTATTGTTTTTGAAAATTTATTCAAGTTGAAATTTTCGAGAGGAAAAAAAAGTCGGCGGCTCCGGAAAGGGTGACAGCGTCTGTGACCTGCTACTTTCCCTAGTTCAACGTTCAGAATCTCTGTTAGACTTCGAATTTCCATTTCAAAACAGATGAACCATGTTTGAACTCAATTTTTAAACTTTGAACCAGGGTCATACTACAAGGTTGACATTGATTGTAATTGTACATTGAAAATGTGTGTCACAGCATTAGTCGGCGATTTGTAAATACATTAATGTTGCTTTATAGTTTGTTTGCTGAATCGGAATGTCGCTCTGTCCACTGTTGCTCGGTGAATTGAATAGTCGTGATGTTACATTGCACACTTTGTATACATGTAACTATACTGTGCAACATTTAACTGTACAGAAAACTATATAATACATACGGTATGTAACGATTGTAATTAAAGAGGTATTACAAACAAATGTAAACAATTTGCAAATGAAAAAAAAACCAAACAAATACCTTTTGGGATAAATGTTGAATGGACAATTAATAAAGTCAAATTAACTGCCGATTTTTGAACACAAAAATATAGACAAGCCCACAGTTCTTGAATGTACACGATTTTATCATTGTCCTTCGAACTTAAACAGGGGCGGATTTGTCCGTACGTGTTAGATTATTTATGTTACGTTGGTACTTTTAAAGTTTATCTCAGCTTTTAGGTACTTAATTCGTGAATAGATTTGAATATTTTTAATCTTTAAGGATGCGTTTATTCAGTCCTAAAGTAATGACCTGGAACGGGTCCCTAGCAGAAATTTAAAAGAAACCTCAATTTTGAAAATGCAAGCGTGCCGAACACTCGTTAAGTTTATTTATATCGGCTCTCTTGTATTGAAAGATGCAATTTCTTCTAGGGAGGTATAATCGAGCAGTTTCGAGCTTAACTGTTATATGAAATTCACCCCTGATTAAAAAAGCGAGCCTTGTCTACCTTCCTGCCACGTTGAAAATACAAGCAGTTTTTGTAACGGTAAAAAAAAATCGTCGTACGTACGATGAGAAACAAACAAAGTCCGAGAAGCCATGCAACTAAACTCGTGTCACTATTATCCGTAACTTTGTATGTTTTATAAATCCCATCGATTATTTGTATGTCATTGAACAATAAATTTTTGTTGAAGTATAAATTGCAAATCATTTCGAGTTTATTGTTACTTCAAATTATTACTACTGTAAACGTTGTGATATTTCGTTTGATTCCAAAATGTGGGATGCAAGTAAATTGAATTTTATCGATTCTGTTTGAACATTGGGAGTTAATCACGATTTTTTCAAAGTTTCGTTATTGCGAAGAATAAAGTACAAAAGTCGAATCTAAAAAGGAAAAGTGACTGAAGGTGTTAAAGTTCGTTAATTCTTGATTGAATTTTTGTGCGGATCAAAAAGTAATTTTATCGTACACGCAAGGTGTTTATGACGTTTGAATTTGTACATGAAATTGAATCTGTCTTTTTTTTTCGTCGAGATTTCACTCGCGACACGATGCTCCTAGTAACTTATACATTCTTTTTTTAGTACGAATATAAATTTCGATGCACTCGATAAGATTCCTCTTTGAATACGATTCTAGGCGCTCATCTCATGAAAATTGCAAAAGCGACACTCGTAAATAAAAAGTGTCCCTCATGCGATTTCCATTTATTTTCTTTTATACCTTTCGTTGCAAGTCGCAGCTCGACACGTACAACGTCGTCATCGGACTCTCAGAATGTGTCTTTTCGAATTATTTGTTTTAATTTAGCCGCCTCATTTGAAAAGTTTATCCTTTCGCTTGACGACCATAGCTTCGAAATTTTCATTTTCAGGAGGACGAAATAGAAAGAATTTAGCTGCGTCGATAAGGTAGGTCCTCGGTCGATTAAAAGGTAAGATTGAACTTCCTTAAAATTTTTTTGTTTCCCTTTGTTATGATTTTTCATTCACAGAAGAGACGCAATTATGAAATTCGGTGTGTTAAAAAGAGATAGGTATTTAGAGTTCCATAGAAAAATTAATTTTGGTATAAGAAAATCAGAACAGTCCTTGAGAAATTTCGCAATGAAATATTTTGTTACAAATAAGCGATTTAACCTTCTGAAAGGGATGCTTTCTATAGTTTTTAGTGTTCAGTTATGAGGCTGTTGGTGCTGGAAGATTCTGAAATCTGACTACCGAATTAATTCAAGTGTCTACTGCTTTTCTTTCGAGATAAATTTGAAGACTAAAGGAAGCAATTAAATTTAAAGTGGATTCTCGGATTAGAAACAGGTCCATTGTCTATGCTCCCTGAACCAGGCACGAACACATGTTAGCCTAATTTATGATCGCTCTAGGTACGCATCGAGTGGAACGAGTGGCAACCCGTTGCAAAAGGAAAGCAATTAAGCAGCGACGCAAACGCCAACCGAAATACTCGGTTCCTTCATTTCGTTATGGAACTTGTTTGCCCACGCCAGATCGCCTTCAAACTTGCCTGGGCTTGGCCCGGCAATTTTATCGACAGAATGATTATCGAGTTTATTTCTCTTCGCGACGCTTTCCCGGTCATTCTTTTTCTTTTCAGTCTTGACAGCTTCGATTGTTTCTTAATTGTTCGCGTGGAGTAACACGCTCTTCAAGATTGCCAAGAGGACCTTTGCATCGCGAAAAAATGCCACTGCTGCTGGAACCGCTCCAAATTGGGCCATTAAATTGATGTCCAATTACATGCGCATCAGATCCATCAAAACGTTCAATTACCGCTCGTGTCTTATTTCGTCCCTTCTACAATCAATTTTTCTTAATTGGATAAATAAACAATGTCGTCCTATATTTTTCTTTCGCAAACCTCGTTTTTTTTCTCGTTTTTCTTCTTCTCCATTTCCTCGGTCGAACATTGCAAAATAACACAGGCTATTATTTATCCATCTTTCATTTACTCTTCATAAATTCATAAATTAAAAGCGCGACTTTACCGGAGGAAAATAAATTCGACTTATTATGAAAATATTTTATGTAACAATGGATGTAACGAACGTGTATTATTCCTTTATCCTTATCCTTTTTTCGTTGAAATATGAAACATATTATCTTGATGTGTCAAATAGAATGTGAATACACCAGAGCCTGAATGCATAAATAAATTCGCTAAAGAAGTGCCGACAAGAATAATAGGCGAGAAATATAATTCGTAATGAAAAATTTAGAAAGGAAGAAGAATAATGGGGCAGGGTGGGGGGAGGCGATAAATGTGGTGCTAAGCAGTTGGAAAAGGAGCGAAGTTTGTGGGCGCTGCGTACGCCATGCAAATCGAATCCGCATAAATCTCGTTTGGCGACGCGACCGCACAACTTTGGCGAATAGTTGGAGTCGGAGCGCGGCGTCTGGAGAATGCGGACGATTTTATAATTGACGCAAAGTCACGAGAAATGACGGCCAAGTCAAATCCGAGAGTCACTTGGCTGGCGTCGTCCACTCGGCGTAATAAATATTAATGCAAGCAGGACACGTGTACGTGCCGATGAATATTCAGCCTGGCGCGCTCTACAAGAAGCCAATTTCCTTTTCCGCCCTGGACTTTTACTGAATTTTCACCCACCCGATGTTACACATTTTCTTTCTTCTCTCGTTATCTTTTCTACACATTTTTTTTATCCCTACTCGTTTTTTACACCAACTTTTTTCCATTCTACTTTAACTAATACTTTCTTCATCGAAGCCCTAAACAATTGTGCAGTGAAAAAGTTACCGTAACAATCATTGCACGTTTTATTTTATTGTCGGATAATTTCGTTTGATAATTTTCATAAATAAACGACTGCTTGAACAGTCGTTTCATTTTTTCTCGCGCCATCAGATCTTTTGTTGGGTGGAAAAATTAATTTGTTCAACCGATGTGTAATTGTTTAATCATTCTCGAGAAAATTGCAATAAATTCATTTCGATAACTGTATAAACTGAGGAGATATTGAATGCTGCTGGATAACGAAGCAACGTACATTATTTTGCTGCCACTCGGAGTTTGATGCAATTTATTAACGATACCTACTTGACCAAACGAGTATTCAACATTGTGTAAAATTTGTTGCATCGTGAAAATAATTGCAGACTTGTAATGGATGGATTTTTGCAATCTGGATTATTTCGTGACCGCACGAAATGTGAAAAGGCAATTCGCGGTGAAAAAAAAACATTCAGTTGAGCTGCGTACGATGTATTTTACGAGCTTTTGAAAATAGGTTCAAAAGTGTCAACTCCACGACTGTACGACGTTCAAATTGGTCAATCGAATTTTCAGTTTGAGTTAATTGAAGGTCGATTATAGAACAGTAATGAAAATAATTATAACGGATTTTTCATTTCCAACGTTTTCTCAATGGAAAATTGAACGAATCACGAAAGAGATTTGTGGGATGCATTTTTTTTGTTGAAAGGAAACCATTTTGTTCTGTTCGTTTGAAGATTTTTTGGTATTAATTCAAAATCGACTAGCTATTATATTGAATACAGCGTCGTCGATATTACAAAGTGAAAGAGGTTTCAAATTGTTGGCAAGAAATCTCATCTGCAACTCAATTTACGTTTCTTGCAACAGTCTGCCTGATATGACACATCTCAAATTGATTTTCTTATAAACTTCTGGATTGCGCGCAGTAGGGAACATTCAAGTTTCATTTTTCTCCCGTACAAATCTAACCACAGTCGTATTAATCGTATCTTCAAATTAACATTTTGAAACAAAACATTAGATATTGAACCAAAATTCGTAAACCAAACAGTAACTTTTTTCGTTTCAAAATAAATGTTCAAACAAGTAATTTCTGGCAGGTATGCTTTTTAAATAACCAACATGTTTTTAGTTGTAAGAATTTGAATGGCACTGTCAGTTGAATATGTAGATAGCAATTACACTAAACCTATAATTGAAGGATAGAAAGCTCTAGCATTAATTTTAACGTTACTATCAATCGAATGAGGTTTCACATCGGACCACTGACGACTTGCTAGATTGGACACCACGCTGAAATAGACGTGTCGAATTGGATATTAGGTTCTAAATCATGACACTCGGAGTACATTTTTGATCGGCACGCTTTTGGCTTAATTTATCGTCCCATTTTGATTCCCTCCGATCAATCGAACCCTTGAGTTCATTTTTGTCCCTTTTTATCATACCTCATAAAATAGGTTTGAAAACCTTGAATAAAAGTTTGACAAGTGAACAGAAATTAATTCGAATGAAAAATTAATCTTCCACCTCATAAACTTGAAACATTTCTGCCAGACGTATGAACTGTTCATATTTTCTCTGATCTCTAATACCTCTCGCCTGGCTACTCAACTAAATGAATTATCAATAATAAAACAGCGCATTTTCAGGATTGTTGAATTAGCCAACCCAGAGGTAATTATTCCGCTGCAAATCGCTCGCTTTTGTGCATTCGCAAAATCAACATTTTTAAATCGATACGAAATATTTACGAGGTTAAACAAAATAAAAGCATTATTCGTAATGTATGATTCATTTCCATATTTTGTATTGCATCTTTCAATGGAGATGCAAAATTTGTTGTTATTTCCCGGACTGTTGATCCTACCTTTTTGAATTCATTTGAATGATTCGTTTGAGTGCTGGAAAAAACACGTTTCCAAGTAGGAAAAAATGATTCAATCCGCAAGATCGATTTTGCATCAAAGTTTGTTTTCGAGCCTGAATCGTGTTTTCTGTAAATGGATGAGGAAAAATTGGAATCGCAATATTCAAGCCAGGTCGTAGGGCTCGTATGTTACAAGGCACTGCGACGGGTATTGTCAAGGGTTCGAGATGAGATAATATCCGTCGAATGGAATATTGAGGAATCCTTGCACCGGAATATTGGCGGCACACCGCGCGACACAATTTCCTCTAGATACAATGTGAGTTAAGGGATACTCGTGCACAATTCACTCTTCACTATGATATATTACGTTCTGCTGTACAACCATGATTCGCAATAATTATCAACGTTCTGGACAAACAATCATTCGAAATTCAGAATCAATTATTACCAATTTCATTCAACTCCAGGTCTTACTTTTTGTGAATGAAACAAATTTTTCAAGAAGCAATCGAAACTCTATTTTTGTTCCGTTAAAAATCCTTGCCAGTGGTTAACGCTAAAGATTCAATGACATTTTTATAAATGGTTGGAACCACAAAGGTGATTCTAAAAGTAACGTAACAATTTCGTTTCAATTGAATAAACGTGGAATTAAATTGGTTGAACCAAAATTGCAATTAAAATTTACGTTTCTTGGAAGAGTAAACTGAGAAAGAAACGGAAAACAACTTCAATCGTCGTGCTGTTAAAAATAATTAAAGAATTGAATGATAAAAATCAGAGAGACATTTGAAGACTATTTACAAATGAATTATAGTACTTCAGGGATGTATTTTAAGGGGGCATGGATGGGGCCTCAAAAATAAGTTGAAATAATAATTAGAATTTGGTATTCGAAATAAGTAACAGATCTGTAATAAGTAAGCATAAAAATGTTTTGAAACATTATAATATTTTAAACATTATAAGAGATTCAGAGGTGGAACACTTGTCATTTTTGAACAATCTGATTAGCACATAGAAACAGGGGAGACCGAGAGTCAAGTTGTTGAGTTTTGAATTACTTCCGCTAAGAGCAATATCTTCCTATTTACAGACTATGTGATCAATTGAACGCACATGTCTCAGTTACAGTTTGACGTCTAAAGGGACGAGTAATCAAATTTTGCTCCCGGCTTGAAAATTGTCAAGTGCAGAAAGTAACTTTTGGGGTCATGTTTCGTTTTTGATTCAGCTTTCAGGTGCAAAGTGAATGTTTGATGCTTCATGTTCACTCAACTCAATATCAACTTTGTTCTCAGTTTTGTTGGCCGATGTAATTTTTGAATTCTGTATGATCCCTTTTCAAAAGGTAAGTACAATTTAATTATACATTTTAGCCTAAAAAATGACACACAGTTAAACAAAAAAACTTGAGAACGATTTTGGTTAATTTTCTCTATCATAAAGATAAGTTTCTTGTGATGGTATAAAGTGTGACGAAACGTATCCTATAAATCAAAACATGATGCTGAACTAATCCGAGAACAAATCAGTGCGAGACTTACTTACTCAAACGTAAACTGATTCTAACTGGAAATTTTTTCACAACGTTTAATATTGCATTAGTCACCAGCAGTGATAATTCTCTCTAAATGAATGCCATTGTCAAGTTTTATTTGTAAATTCGACGTTCAAAATGTTTACTCAAAGCTACACAGGGGAGCAAATAATGAAAATAATTGTCCAAGCTATCAAACATAATCTGCATCCGTCTCTTCTAAAGTTGACCTTTGATTTTATGCAAAACTTTATTGCAGTACTTTTTAAACATATTTCGCACGAAAAACAAATGAAGATTCAAGTGCATCGTTTAAAATTCAATGAATTTATCTTATTTCACATCTTGAAATTTCCAATGACTTGCCAGGAATGAATTGAAATTGAGTGTTACAACAGAGTGGATTAAAAAAATACATTTTCTAAAAATAAATTACTCATTGTTGTGTCGAGAAGTTGGAACGAAAATTTTTTGAAAAATTACCTGCAAAACTGACACAGACTTTGGAGCCAGTTCACTGGTAATTTTCATGAACACCGAGACTGAGGCTTAATTTATCATCGTCTCGGCAAAAAACATATGCACGTCCCTAAGCATGAAACTTGTAACAGATAGATAATCAAGTCCTGATACGTGCAACCGTCGATGAATAATTTATTTTTGTATTAAGATGAAACTAAAACGATGATCGCGGGTGTTTGTTTTCACCTGCACTGCAGCGTGTAATTGATTGCACAATATGTTAATTTTGTTTTACATCGTCTGGCTGACACGGCTGCAAAGCAAACTATGCAACACAGTTCAAAAACTCGAGTCAATTAAATTATGGTCAAACAAATTGTGTATGCGCCGTAAACAATAGAATTAAATCTCTTATTCGTGTAATTTTCAATAACTAATTTAGCCTTTGTTTGATTCCAATTTTTTACACTTTTTCAATTTGGGTCTTTCACAATCCAGATAGTTAGTCAAGGTACATTTTTAACCACACAAACTTTTCGACATTTTCGATCTAGCCAAGCTTAAAATTACAGTCAGAAATTCTCTAAATATCAATTAGATAATGAAAATGAAAAAGTTCGTTCACTTGAGTTTTGGATTCGTGATCAAAAGTACTTATATTCCGTCAAAAACTGGCTAATTTGAAGTTTGTAAACAGTAAAGTAAAAAGTGTTTGTCGGGAAAAACGAAAAAGTGTGCTTTTTCATGATATTCTTTAATCCGCGCAAACATTTTGACTTTTTTCACCGCGCATGTGGTCGCATCATCAATCGAGAAATGAAAAAAAAGGAGTGACGGGGTGGAGGGAAGAAAAACTTTTACTTGAGCAGAATCCTTTAATCGTCACGCGAAAATCCTGCCAGCACACCGAAAGAAGTCAAAGTAGCTTCCGAAAATCGTCGAGTTCGTCTGGCCGGATGAAATAAGAGAAAGTTAACGAAAAAGCTGGGAGCAGCGGATCAGACTTTTTAAGTCTGATACGTCGGACGAATGTGCAATGCACATTCACAGCCAGCACAATAATTTATACAAAGCCAACATAAACTGACGAGACATTTTTAGACGAAACAAATTTAGATCTCAGTGTCAACTGATAAGCGTGACATTTCATCAGCTAACTTTTGTATCCCGCTTTGATACAATTATTTGAGTTCGCATTTTTATTCACTTTTTTTGTTCAACCGTTTTGAACGTACAAAAGTCAAAAGAAGCAATTAATCATTCATTAACTGTATAATTTTCATTTTTGCATTTATAAATTTTTTTAGTTTTAGTTTTTAACAGTTGAATAAAGCTATAGTAACAGGTTGAAAAAGTATACCTCGGATGGTCAATGACAAACAAAAAATGAGTTGGCAAAGTGATCTTTCTCTTTTATTTCCTCATTTTGAAATCATAATCTGAATAATCCTTGAATATCGACCAAGTGTTTATTTCTTTTTGTTACACATTTGAAAACTTCTCTTGTTATTCATATTAATGGTACAATGCAATAATTTACTGAAGATAAACAAATGAACACATTTAATGCACGGTGTAATAAATTATCCGCTATTTCCCGATTTCTTTTTGCCTCCATAAATTAAAAAAACGTTCGTAGAACGCATTACATAGGTGTATATCAGAAGTACGGGGATTAACAAGAGAAGTAAAAATGCCAACCAACTTTTTTTCATTCAGTTTCCTACTTGATTATTAATTAATTTTAGGTGCGAAATCGTTTTTTTCAGTTTGGGTTTAACTGTGACTATCAACGTCGAGTTTATTTTTACGGAATTATTTTCGTCCGACATGCATAGTGACGTTGTATACATTTGCATCATCAATAATTGATCGTTTAATTGCACTCGCGTCGATCTTTCCCGATTGTGTCGTCACGATGAGGATCACGTCACGAAAGGAAATCTTAATTCAAAATTATTGTTTCGAAAACGACTGCTTATTCAACCAAAAATCGTTTCCAAATTTATGTCTTTTGCTCAACTTTCGTTCCGAATTGAAAGTTTAAGACCTGAAATTTTACGACTGACTTCATTTTTGTTGCAATAATTACAATTTGAAGTACAATTGAAAAAAACTTGTTTTTCGTTCAAGTGATTTGTTATTAATTTTTTTCCAACGATTACAGACTGATTATTGTTTAGCAAGATTGCAACATTGTTATTGGATGAAAAATAGCACAATTTTTATAAGGTAATAATTTCTGCAGGAAAATTTTTTTATTGTTTCAAATAAAGTTGGTGTATTAATACAAAGAGTGACGCAGCGGGAGATAATGTAACGTATCAAGATTATACAAAAGTTTCGTCATAGGTGCGTCTGAACTTCCGCGCGAGACACCGAAACGAGGAAAAAATTATGTTGATTGATCGTCACAGGTGTCGAATCCGTAATGAGATTTCGTATAAAACTGGAATGTTGACTATCGAGACAAGTCAGTGCTCGAATGTGGTCCAGGCGAATTAGAAGCAAAGTGTCTGTTCGGTGCAAGTGAACAGTTATCATATCGGAAAGTGCGAAACTACATCAAAAAGCAAACTTTGACACAATTTTCATCCAAGGTTTTTTGCTGTACAAAGTTGGGTTTTAACGTTCGAAAGTTCCAAGTTTTCGTGCCGGTTAGATGCAACTTGCCGCTCAGTGAATTAACAAAATAAGGTAAACAATCGTGCTGATAACGTTACGCGAGAAAGAAGTAGATTATATTATAACGACGGAATTGTATTTCTTGGGATATATTATAAGTAATCCAATCATTTTCAATTGCTCGCGAAGCAGAACCGGTACCGTTGACTTTCTTGCAAATCGGTTAAAATTATTAATTATATAAGGTCTCTTCAATCACTAAAAAGTATATTTATCTTCGGATGAAAATTAAATTAAATTTCATTCATGGAAATTCATAAAGTAATAAAATAAAAAGTCTATAAAACACGATACGATATGGCGCATGAAAATACTACGCTTAAAAAAGACATTCTCGGTGAAAATTAATGCTGCAAAATCAACAGCAGAATGACTGCTCGTTTCTGGAAGATTTTATCGGTGAAAATTAAGTCGAATATTTCACTCGGACGTCGACGACGTGCGGGAAAAATGTGCACGAGCTCAAATTCTTTATTTTTCCGCAGGATATCAAAGCGAGAGGATTTATTTTTCGAGGCAAAAAAGTTGGCGCAAAAGTTCTTTGTGAAAAATATACAAGATGCCTAGCAAATGTCAACCCAAAATCGTACCGGCGAAGGCTGTGGTCGACGAGAAAACAATCCAATTACTCGACAGCAACGACATGACCACAAAAGTTTACAAAATACGATGGCTGATTTTGTTATTGTTCATGTTCTACGTGGCTCTCACAACTTTTCAATTTGTTCAGTATTCTATCATCACAAATATTGTCACAAGGTATTGTCGATATTCATTGTCTACGAAAATGCAATATGCCGTTTAAACTCTTATGCAATAAAATAAAAAAAATGTTTTCCTCCGAATTGGTACGGTTTGCCAAATTTTCTTGGCTTTGTTCTAGATCAATAACACCGGATATTGAATATCCCTTTTCTTTGGGATTCAATTTTGCATTTGGCAAAAGCTGAAAATTATCATTCGTTGAATTAAAATTCACAGATACTACGGGGTGAGCAACTTAGCCGTTAACTGGACATCGATGACCTTTATGTTGTTTCACGTTATATTCGCCTACCCGGCCAACTACTTGACCAATCGCATAGGGTTACGATGGTCGACAATTCTAGGCTGTCTGCTGAACTTCGCCGGAACTTGGATTAAAGTGTTATCAGTTTCGCCCGACAGATTTTATATTACCTTCGGAGGGCAGTGTCTAGTTGCCATTACTCAAGTATGTCTTTCCAACTAACTTCAAGGTAAATCCAAATTTTCGCTGTCTAATCCGTTCAATCCCTTTAGGCATTCGTGTTGTCCGGTCCGGGAACTATAGTTGCCCAGTGGTTTCCTTCTAACGAAGCCTCCACAGCGACATCTATATGTCTTTTGGGCAATTTAATTGGGTTATCCACCGGATTCCTTTTCACTCCCATGATCGTTCAGAATCACGAAGACATTGACGAGATAGGAGCTGACCTCTTCAGATTGTTTATAATAATTGCAGCATTGTCTACTGTCTCTTTGGTTCTCATCTTTCTGTGTTCGTATCTTATTGATTTTAATATTTAGAAGCCTTCTAACTGGAGATATAAACCTAATTAATAATTTAAATTCAGTTTTTAAAGATGAACCCAAAAGTCCTCCAAGTGTTACAAGAGCTATTCAGAAGGTCAACATCATCAAGAAAGAAAAAGAAGGATTCTTTGCACCTCTAAAAAAGCTTATGGAATACAAGACCTTTTTAGTCCTCTGCAACTCTTACGGCATCATGGTCGGGGTCCTCAATTGTGACGCTACCCTTCTGAACCAACTGGTTCTTGCCCACTTCCAGGTAACTCTCTCTTCATCTATCAGATTTGCGTTGCAAGGAGAAAAATGAATCACTTCATTTCACGTGGGCTTTTTCCTTCAGAACTCCGAGGAAGACGCGGGCAGAGTCGGACTATCGATTATTGTGTCAGGAATGGTTGGCTCTATTGTAGTAGGCGTCATTGTCGATAAAACACAAAAATACAAGTAAGTAATTCAAACTCCTCTCTTCCGTTGAAGACGTTACTTTTGCTAACTTATAATTATGTTCCGTCAGAGCCACGACCGTCACAGTTTGTTTCTTCATCCTCTGTGGCCAAATATTCTTTGCCATCTCTTTGTTCTTTGAAGTAAAGTGGGCGGTCTACGCGTCAGCAATCTTCATGGGGTTCGTATTTCATTTCTACAATTGAACGTCACATCTGACTTCCGCTTTCTAATTGTCGATTCTTTGCAGGGCATTTATGTCTGCATATTTGGCTTTGGGTTACGAGGTGTGCGCGGAATTCACGTACCCCGAGCCAGAAGCTACCTCCAACGCCATTCTCAATATCATGAACAACATCTACGGAATACTATTGGTTTTGCTTATGGACACACTTCTGCAGACTTACGGCGATCTCAGTGTTCACGTGGCGATCAATGTTGCGTTATTGGCAGGGCTTATCATGACGGTGCTGACGAAAGATGAGCACAGAAGGTTGGATGCAAGAAATTCGGCTCTTTACCAAAGCGTTGGTCAACCAAGCCACGCGTGTGTGGTCCTCGTAAAAAATGAAAACAGCTAACTTTTAGGCTCGGCAACAGGATGAATCAGCATGAGTGTGAGCATAACCAAAAAACGCGCTGGTTATGCACGTGCGGTAGGTCCCTCGACTGTTTCGTGTATTCGTATTCACTCGGACCATACTGCTGTCGCACTTTTCACTCATTGAATCTTTATTTATCCTGGAGACAAGAGAAACTTTTGCAAATTGAAAGTGTTGTCGTACACTTTAAAGTTTAGTCAAAGGACACCTCTGAGATTTAGAATGACCAAAGATCTGCAATGCAGAAAAAAGTTACCGATCGATGGTAACAACTATGTATAACTCCGACTGGCACTGAAAGGTTGTATCTCGTCATTGTTATTTTCTTCGATTTTTACTTTTCAAACGACTTCAAACGTGCATTTAATTCCGAATTTTCAATCCGGCACTTGACAATTACACCGGGGAACGAAAGCGCCGAGACGTTCTTGGCAAACGTGAAACGTATTTCCGTCAACTGAGAGATTATAGATGTACACGTATGAATAGAATCGAATATGTTGCCCCGCACGGAAGAATTATCTAACAAAGCGCCCTACCGTCGCGTTGGTGCAAGAATTTTCGGAGGATGTACCGCGTTGAAATCGAAAGTCCTCTCGTACGACATTGCCAGCTTTCCTAGCCATAAGTCATATTTATGCAGTAATGCTTCTGACACTCTCATTCATTCCCCCGGAGTGAATTTGTGCCGGAGGCGGTTAAACTCGCGGAAAAAGAGGCTGCTTCCTTTACTTCAGACGCCTCGAAAGCAACGCGTTAGGATTTGCCGATCCAATTCTAAAAAATTGCGATGCAGCTACAACTATTCATTTATTTTTCATTCATTTTTCATGAATGTAACGTCAACAGTAGACAAGACAAAGTTCGACATTTTATTTCTAGACATTTTTTATAATGTCAAAGACTCGGTCGAAAACATGTGAATTGCTGGTCTAGCAAGCAGTTTAAAAATATAGAATCTCCTGTTACTTTGAACGTGAATGTGGTATCATGACTCGTATGATATCGACAGGGCGAATAATACTTATACGTTCGTGTGGTTTTTGCGTGCTTCTCAATGACTTGTCGAACCCACGCGATATTTTCTAATATTTTAAGACAATTCGTTTTCAATTTTTGTACGGAAAACAGGCGACGGGAGTGCTGCCATCTTCAAAGTTGGGAGTAAGAAAGTTTACCGCGGGAAAGCTCTTTATGTAAATCACCGCGGCTCTGGTTCCACTAAATAAAAGGAACCGAGAGATAAACAGCCCGAAGCTTGCGCGGGTCAAATGCGGGAATAAAAGCCGTTAGCGCTGATGAATAGCGGCTCGATTTACTGCCGATTCGCCTTTCGTGGGATGATCCCTTCGTTTTTTACCTATCGCCTTCGGATAAAAGATCCGAAAAGCTCATACAAGATTTTTCACAATGAAGAGTCATTCACCTTGCGCATTCAAATACCACTCAGTACTTCACTGCGAAGTTTATTTCTTTTGCGGCAGAAAAGTGCTTTTGTTCCTCCGAGTATCTTGGCGTAAAATGTTGTTGGATCTGCTGCTTTATTCATAATTTTGATCGATTTTCTTCTATTACGATTTGAAAAAAATGTTGCATCCTTTCTTATAGGGTTATTTTCAACGGGGCCAAATCAAAAGATTGGTAAGTGGCATCCCTTTAAACTAGTAAAATGCTCAGGAGTTTATATTTGTTAAAAACTTATCCTGCTCGTTAGTTTGATGATTGCGTTTTTTCGTATGAATTTGTATACATTCTATGTACATGAGTGAGTTCGTAATTTGAGCTTACGGTAAGTGCTGCGTACAAGTGGTGCTATGAATCCCCGCGTGCGTCAAGCTCGATCTGCTCGTTAGGTATCGTGGACTAAAGATTATACAAAATTAAAATGAAGTGGTCGAAACGCAAGCGTCGCTGTATTGCAATTAATCTAACGAGCTCACCACCGCGACTGCTTATGAGCGAGCGGCTTTCATGAGTTTATCCGTTTTGCTCTTCTGTTTTAATAACCGAACCAGAATGCGTCATTGCGTTGATCTTGTCAAACACCCCTTGCGTTCGCAGTGAACGCACTAATTTAGCCAAGGGTATTTGGCTTCAAGACTAAAAATTGATACAAAGAAGTATTTGTTACGTTAAGAATTCACATATTACACGAGTATTATATTCTATTTTCATGAAGGTGTATACGTTTTCAGTTCTGCTCGCTTGATTGAGAATCATTTTAATGATGTATATATAGTATAAAACGATATTCTAAATATTTCGACTCGAAACGTCCATTGATCAGTTTGATTGTTATCTGTACATAGAATTTCCATAGAATAATTTTATAGTCATTTCACGTTCCACCAAACATCAGCATCCAATAATGTAATAAATAGTACGTTGTTATAATAAAGTGAATTTCGTAATACAATTTATTTCTTGGCCCTTTCAAAGACGTAGAAAAAATTTGAATTGTGGAGGAAACTTGGACAAAAGCTTTTTCTAATTTTTGGGTCCATCTTTCCTACACTATTACACATGCTTGTTGGCGCTGTTCTCTCATCCTGAGAAGAGTTTTTGCCGGTTGATCAGACTCGCAGAAACTCTCGCTCACTAATGGCCCTGTCCGAAAAGTTTGCCTCGTCGTTTCCTCGCCTATATCATCTAGCATTGTTCAATGTGAACATCATGATCGATTTTGAATAAACGGAAACTTTTTAAACAAACATCGCTAAATAAATAACCCTTTCGGAAAAATTTGTCCTTACAACCATTTTATCAAAGTTAGAACGTTTCTAGTCATGAAAACTTAACAAAATATTGTGTTTAATCGCGAGGTTGATTGACAAAAAACAATTTTGGTTTCCTCAAAATCGAACGAACAAAAATAAACAAATATGAAAGCAAGTTCGATTGTTCCAATCAATATTGAACAAAGTATAACGAAGAATAAAAAAATGCAATCGCTATAAACAGAGGTATGAAGCGCACTTCATCACTCATGGCATGTTTTTTTGTGCCGGCTCGTGTTGGTGACAAACGGTAAACATTGTAAAAGAAAGGCAGATTAAAGCACAAAAAAAGGGTGGAAAGAGCTGCGCTTTTTAAAATAATACAACAAGTTTTCGTACTATTCAATTTTGTTACAACTCTTGATCATAAGATACAAACAGTATGAACGTTGGCTCTTTTTTTAACAAGCTCTGTTGGTTTTATAGCAAAAGTAAAAATTCATTTTTATATTTCAATTGTAACATAGATTCGTCAACGAAACATTATAATCAAACAAAAAACAATCAGTTCTCTGAAACTGAGGCAGAAAAATTGATTGAATTTTTCAGAATTGAACGTCATGTTTTAACACTCCACTTGTTCATACCAGTTTTTTTTATAAAAGAAATATTTGTCATTATTTCATATTTTGATTGGTCGTTTTAAGTTGAAATTTAATTAGGAGTACTAATAATTGTGTCCTAAAAACTGATTAGATGAGAATAAAACGTGAAATATTGTTGTTAGCAGAACAATCGATCATTTTGTCCGTCAAATTTTCTCATCTCGCGATAATGGCGCAAAAGATTTTTGGTTGAACGATTCAATGGCAATCTATCGGCGGAAATGTCGGGACTAAACATCATCGTGCGAAGGGCCGGAGAATGAAACGAGAGCGGAAACGGCACGTGCACGCTTCATCGTCAGTCATGCAAGTTAGGGAAATCTGTCGGTTCTCGAAGGCAGTTAAAGTCAACGACATTATATTCGTGATGGAGTACAATCATGGAAAGCTGAATGTTGGTAATCATGTATGTTGACATCCAGCATAACGATCGCGCCAGAGCAACCAACAGCAAACACAGATTATCATCAATTTTTCATCCCGCACGATTGTTTCGTTTCAAAATAAAATGTTTCTACTCTTTGTTGTGGAACGCTAATTGACTAATTGCCACGTTCAATGTGGTGTTATGTTTGATAATAGCTCCAACGGATTTCAACTTGAATTTGTAGCCAAAGTATTGGAAAACAGTTTATCAATGGGCTTTTTGAACTGGAAACTGAAAATCATTTTCGTACATTGTTGTTTATTGGCGTAAAGAAATTTTTTGTGGTCAAACTTGGAATTTATTTCTAAGTAATCTAAAATGGAGGCAAATTAAACCAGATTACAAAGGTGATTCGATAATCCGAAAATGCATATTACGTCTGATCTGGATGACCATCGCGGAGACCTCGGTTTAAATCCGATGCTTGTCTCTATTGAACGATCTCATTATTCATAGTCCTATACTGCACCGAATGCACTACCGAGTTCGTCTCCTTTGAGCTCATCATGTGCCGGGTACCTGGTCGCTTATCGCTCGCCGATTTGGAAACCGATCGATGTTCTATATCTACTCACCGATCGAGCTGTTTCGGTACATTTTTTTCTTCAAATTCCATTCATTCCTTTGTTCAGTTATGTACTATTTACTCTACGTTACATTTCATGTCTTTGATTCAAATGAATGCATGAAAATCCAACAACATCTTTCAATTTACAAATTTTCATTCAAACGTGAATTCTTAATTCAGTTTCTATCTTCTACGGGCTGGAATTTTTAAAATCATTTATTAAACTACATCAAACAAATTTGAATGCAAATTCGAAATTTGAAATTCAAATTCAAATAGAGTCAGAGTTTTTATTTGAAATATCCTTGAAAAAATAATTGTTATAAAAAATTGTTACAGCTGTGGAAAAGTTGAAGGAAAACTTAAAGTTAAAATTATTTATAAGTTTAGTTAACAAATGCATAAAAAAACAAGGTTTATTGCAAGACAATTGGATCTGGGTTTACCTTACTGGTCGCACGTTCTAATTAGCGTGATAGAATCAAATCAGTTCTATCAGCTGTTAAATTATAGCGCCGAATGTATAAGCGCGCGAGTTCGGCATGCAGAAATTGAACCACGTTTGATGCAGCCGACACGCGGCAACAAATTGGACGCGATATGAAATGAGTGACGGTCTATTGTCGTATGCGCGGCATAAATTGCGCGAGAGAAATTTCCACCGTGTAATCAATGTCCAGGTGAAGAACCACCCCGAGAGATCGTATTGAAATCATCCGGGTCATTTTGAATGCAATATTAGTGAAAGTCAATTACCATCCACAATTCAAACTTTAACATTTGATTAACCATACTCTAGTACAATAATGGGGAAAAAAATTTTTACATCAACTTTCAACTTAACCACTATATAACTGAAATTTACTCGAATGAAATCAAATTTATGTTTTCGTATAGTAAAGAGTTTGGAATTGTAATTACAGAAATAATTACAGGGTGAATTTCGAGCATCGTTTCAAGTTCGAATTCAACCCGATATGAATTTATTTTAATTTAAAATTAAATGTACCAAGCGTTAATTTATCCCGCGGCTAACAAGCAGAGCGCAAAACCCTCGACGAAATTGCGCGTTTCCCTCCGAACGCAAACCCTTCAATAAATAAAATTGTAATAACATTGCACCGGCAGAAAAATATGCAGTGCAAAAATATTACGCGGTGCTCAAATTTAATCGACCCGCCGCATAAAACAAGTCATAAAAGTTTATAATTTTACAATGTAAATAATTCGTACCAGCAAGTGCGGAAACACCAACATAACCTTCAACGAGAAACTGAAAAATTTATCACACATAAAAACGAACGGACAGGCAAGAAATTAATGTCCGAAAAACTGTTAAACAAAGTCGAGATTTTAATTTCATAATCATTGATTTTGCTGTTGAATTCTGAATAACTGACATGTATAGAAATATTAATTCAAGGATAAAATCGATATTCGAATTGTTTTGTAATAAAAGGCATGGCGATTGATTAGTGTTTACCGTAGCTCCGGACAAACGTGTGACTTGTTCTACATTTACTATGACAAATTTTCAATTAGAAATGAAAATAGAATAACCGGCTGCACGTGACACTTGACGTCATTCGCTCGGATCTCTCGTTGCGGCAAAATCAGTCAATGCAATTGAATTGCTCTTCACGCATTATTTCAAATAGATCATTATACGTTGTATACGATTAAATTGTCATCGCCGGAGAAAAAAACCTGTCAATGTCAAACAAGCGAACATCGAAAGCAAAAAAATCCTCACGAACTTGAAAGCAAACAATTGAATCACAATTCTTAAATCGTATTATAAAATATACAAACACAGTGTTATTGAAATTAGGGGAAAAAATAATTCTTTTTTATGGTAAAATATTCATGAGGAAATTTCTGACGAGCATATTTGACTTGCGAGATGTTAATTTGCATATAATTCTTAACGATGAAAAATTAATGCTCGATTATTATTCAGAATCAATTCGTGAACGCGAACCCATCTGAATTTATCTTGTAACAAACGAAAGGCATTTGATTATGGGGCGTTGAACACGAATACCATTAAAACACAATTTCCGTAGACGCCGGTCGGATCATACGTTATTAATCAAAATAAATACACTGATATTGAAAAACCGTACACTCACAGACACAATTATCACGAAAATGTGTGATAGTAATCAGTCGATCTGATGTAACGCGCAACTCTGAACCGTGCATCAGTTGCATCCACAGTTTATCTTCTTTCGCTTTGATAACTGCATGGAAATTCGAAGTTTAGTTTGTTACGAATCCAAACTACCGAATGCTAAGTATGATTAATGAGAGATCTGACAATAACACTCAGTCACAATTTTAATCACCGTTTTAATTATCTCTTCCAAACTTTAACATCAAACTTATAATTTCATCTTTTACATTTTTCTGTTTTCGAACCGAGGGAAAAATTTCTTAAATTAAATGAAAATGTCTTAAGAATTAAAACTAAAAACTCAAAAAATGAAACGGTTGATTTGTGATTCGTAGGAGTAATTAAAAGTAGAGTATATAAGCGATAGACAAAACGGCAGTTGAATGGAGTTTTTGTTTTCTTTTTTGAATGATGTGAAATACGTGACTGAAACTTGTGCCATATTTTGCGAAACAAGATGAGAGCAAAGCTGCTCATACCTTCCATAAATCGTGACTCTAGGAATCGCTAGAAAGCGCAAGAGTGCGGGTTAAACATATTTAACAGATTCTCAATATCTCGACAATGTTGCTCGGAGGAAAGGAAATACATGGCGATTCCGCCTCGTAAGCTGTTTCAACGCGGGCCAAAAATTTGAAATAATAAAAGTCGATATGCGACTCGGCAAACGCCTCGAACAGTCAACTTGCTAAAAATATTTTGCAATCCGTCCTCAATTTTGTGTTCGTAAATCGTCACGACCCGAGATCTTATAGTTCGTAAATCAACTTCATCCGGATGAAGCACGTTTAATAAAAAAGCTTTTGTTTCATTTCAACAACTTTTCTTATTCATAAAACGAGTTCTCCATAAAAACTTGGCTTTTTCGTTCGTAATACAAAACTTGTTTTTTTTTATGCGCAATATTTCGCGGTGCGCTTTATCATAAGTTCAAAATATCACGAAATATTTTCCTTGTATCACAGTGCGACTTACAAAAAGTAAAATTGTATTTGGAACAATTAATCACGACCTGTCAAAACAGCTTAATTAATATTTTCATTATATTCGTTATATTCATATTAAAAAATGAACCCATTAATGTAATATTATCATATTTATCCTTGGAAGGGACTTCATGTTAATTAAATTTAACATCATTTCATGTTGTTGTTTTTAATTGAAATGCGAAAGTTTTATTGAACGGAATTTATATTTGAAATTCAGTCGTACGAAATAATTAGCTTAGAACGTAAAACAAATAAGTTTACTGGAAGAGCATATTTGGTGGTGAATCTGACGTTTCGAACGTTTTAGCCGAATACGTGACTGACTTGCGACGTAAGGCGCGGTTGCATTACTCTTTGGTGCACTCAGGTTTATTAGATTCTATTGGATGGCGTCCAACAGTTATGAAACTGTTAAATCCGCTACATAGATCTCAAACAAGTCCAGCCCACCGACGCTCTTCAGGTCATAATTTAAAAATGCTTTTCTATCAAAGACAAATACACACCATTTATTCTCACAAAATACCAATAACTTATTCCATCTTCCACACTTCCCCATTTCTCGTTACTTTTAAACAACGAAAATAACAAAAATAATGCTTCCTCTATAAATTAATAATTTATTTTCTGTCCAGTTGATCCCAGCACGTACGGAAACCGAACGAGTTTTCTGTGACTTCGCGTGGTAAGGTGAAAATTAAAGTAATTATCAGTTTTAAAAGGTCCGATCGAGATTCTTGGCAGAATTGCGAGGTTAATCGAATAGAGACGAAATTAGAGTCGTTCGAGTTATAACTGGTGCGACGTATATCAGAAGCGTTGGATGTTATTGACTTCTCGTGATTATCATACAGCTGTGCCCGACAAATTGACAGTATATCCTCATAGTTTCTACAAGTCTCAGCTTTATTTAATTCTAATTCAATTTTGTGCGCCTGAGCGCTTGTCACTGACGAACGTACGGACAAGCTGAAGCAAACAGCGAATTGAAATAAAAATATTGGTCTCGGTAACAATTTAGATCGCTGAGCAGAGGATCAACATCGAGGGGAAAAAAGTTTTGTTTGCACTTCAGCGACTCAAGCGCGCCTGTAATGCCTAATTTATATATTAATTGTACATGTTCATTTCAACTTGTTTGCACCAAGTTAACGAACAAACATAACAGCAGCTGTGTGCTTGCGAGTTTGTGTGAACGTTACATTAACCCGTTCACCTGTACATTTAATGTTAATTTAGTTGTTCTTAATACATTGATGAATGTTTATCTTCGGGGATATGTGTTTCAGCTGTTCCACCAACTCAAACGTTCAAAGTCAGTCAATGGATAAAAAAGTTTTCACCGAGCCAACAACAAGCTTCGCTAAAATTCACAGTTCTTAAAGCTAAAACAAAAAAAAATTCAGAAATGCAATATTCTCTCTTGAGTGAGAGATGCAACACTCAACTCAATGTGTTAGATAGAGGTAGAAAACGAAGATTCAAAATTAAAGTAAAATTTTGTGTTCCGCAGAGGTATCTTTGTTAATTGACACAGCTATTTAGAAAGTCCCTCTACATTTATAACCTCATCTTGTGCAGAACTTTTTTTTTACACTCGTGCGAAATTATGACTAGAAAGTGAATAGAGTATGAGATTAAAAATGAAGTGTGAGTTACAAAGCAGGTGTGCAGTCGCGTGGAAGATCGCGCACGAAAAAGATGTGATAAATATGAGCGGAAGCTACTTTGTTGGAGAAGAACGGCTGGCGGGCCGCATTTAATTACATATGGCCCGACAATGAGAGTATCAGTTAAGCTGCGCGCAACATCCGTTGGAGCTGTCTCAAAGCCATCTGGTTTGCGTTTACTCCATAAATTTTACTCTCCCAAGCATTAGACTACGCGTTATCCCGACCTGCCCCTCTGACGACACCCACACCCCCAAGCAGCTCACGAGCATGTGCGTTTGCATTGTCGTCGCTCATTAATGAAGTACCTGTGACAATTCGCAGATATTCAACCCGCCACGATGCTGCGGAAACGCATCCGAAACGGATCTCCAATGCGGTTTTCATCTCGCAGACGTTCTCAACTGTTACATTCTCGACTGTAACAATAGTTTCTTAACTGGAATTATTATTTATGTAGATTTTTTTTTGAAATTTCTTTTTCGAAGGAAAAAAGGGATGTTAAAAAAGTGCGATCTTTTATTGGGAGACGTTGACTTGAAAGCTTAGGAGACAATGCGTGTTTCGACTTTTGTTTTGCTCGGCTGTGATTTATCAATTTTTTCGTTCCTGTGTCTTTTTGGAAATTGATAAATTGGTACGGCGAAGTGAAAAGCAGACGAGGTTGAAAAACATAACAAAATCGTGACGCAAGACTAAAAACAGGAAACAAATCGAAGAAGAAAAAAAAAGTTGAAAGTTCGGAATATAAATCCCGAGCTTATTTATACAGAAGTGTATGTTATCAGTAAAATTGATATTTGATAGTGCAGTATGTACAACTGTTGAACGGAAGTTCGGCCTTTTTCGAATCAATTTCCTTGACTTTCATCCGAGCTCCATTTTCTCGGAATATGAAATGCGTCGCCCAATCGAAGCATGTGTCTCCCAAAGAAATATGTTACACAATCGTGTGCACACGGACGCGGAGTTCGTCGCTTGTGTGCGTTTCCACTGCTTTCCCGATTTGCGAGACTGAGTAATCAACTAAGTAGAAGGAAATACGTTAAGGAGTCCGGGACTTTATTTGTTCTCTTATATCTCCGTCGAGAAGCTAAACACAAATCGACCAAAACACACAAACTTGGCGTTTCATCGTCGACCAATTATTATCTAACGGATCATTGATTACGTGCCACAAGAGACTCGACCTTTTTTTGTTCAATCGGGCATGATTATTTACTCAGTTTTGCGATTCAATTATTGGCTAAATAACTCTCATTAAACACTGACTTAATCATTTTGCCCTAATTGAAACTCATTGCTGATACAAATAAATTAATTTGATTGAATATCGGCGAGGTGGTTTTCTTTTATTTTGGAATACTGGAAAATTTGATTTCGAAACTGCATTGATGGTTGTTATCGTGTTAGTTGAAAAATAAGTTGGATGCGATCTGAAAACAAGCGTTTGATAGGAAATATTGAGGATAACATTCTGAACGGCGCGCGACAGGATAAGAAAAATGTAGCACCGCAAAAATGCGAGTTTCTCAAACTCGATCACCTTCCGATTGGAGGGGTTGAAGGAAGAACGGAGGGGGTAAAAGCCCGTGTTACAAAATATCTGCTAGGTACGCACCGACACGTACGTGCTCAACTATGAAACTTATATAAGAGAACAAAAATAACACACAAAGGTAGTAGTAATAACTTGCGATTCAATAATAAACAGATTTTCGTGGTGAATATATATGTATATAAAAAGTAGAACAATTCGAGCCTGATCAAACATTGCAGAATCAAAATATGCGGTGGATCGCGAATTGTTGTACAATTGTTCGCGATGGACACTATCAAACACGTCGCATTTTAAGTAGTGTCTGTCAGTATTCAATCAAACGCAGCAACTCTTTTCATTTTGTCCGACGAAATATTTCAAAAGAAATTCTCGTTCGCTGTCGGAGTGTGATCATATTTTTTTTTTGCCAAAGCGAATCGTATTTTCAACCTGTCGAGTTTTTGATCCAACCCTCTTTTTTATAGTCGACCGAATTAAGTTTACAGTTTACAAAAAAATTGGTTATAAAATGTTTCCCCTGAGCTTATTATAAATCAAAATGTATCAAGCAATAACTTCTAAGAGTTAAAAGCAAACATTGAAGAATCAAACTAAAAAGGTAAAAGTAAAGAAAAAAAATTTTAAAATGTGTAATGTAGTATAAGAAGAGTTTGTATCGTCAAATTTACAAGAAAGAAGAGTTTAAAAAGAACCTGAATTTCACATGGTAATCGACTATAGGAATTAAGCTCCTTGAGAGTGAATTATTTACTGGGACGTGTTCTCTTGAAGCGGAAATTTCGACACACCCAGTACACGTCTGCAGAAAGGAAGTAAGGAGCTTATAGCCCTAGGGATTGCTCCTTTTCACATACGCATATATTGCTTGCAAGTCGCAAACACGCTAGCCCAGTGATGTACAACTTGCACCCTGAATCATGCGTCTGCTGCAACGTCAAGCTCCTGACGCCCTTTTGGGTCAGCTGAACGGCGCTTTTGCTTGTTAAACCCTAGTTAACTTGTCTTGCATCCGTGCAACCTGCGCTATTTTCATGCTAATTCTAACAAAAATATCTCATTGTGCCCGCGGAATTACAACTTCTGTATAACCACGCAAGCTACTCTATTCTCATACATGACTGTTTAGTTCAAATACAAATAACAGTAACACTAAACAAAAACAATTTCATAACATTTTCATCGCTGTATTCTATTATATACTATTCTATCTGATCGACAAATTTTCTGTTTTTGAATTTGATTAAGTTGAATGTTGCTGATTTTGATAATTAAAAAGTTGTCAGATTTTTTTGTTCTTGTTGGTTAAAACTTTCATGTTTGGATGCGAATGACAATGTTCAAACAATGTAAGTTTGTAAACACTATACAAGCGTTTGAAAAGGCATCTTGCGTTGTCAAACAGTTTCGGGCAAACTATTTCCTTACGAAATATAAGGTAATTCAGATACGAGGGAATCTCGGTTATCCTGCTTCCAATTACCCGGCGTTTCTACTATTCCGAACGCACAGACCATTTGCATTCTCCGCTTAATCCTCGACAAGATCTATCACTATCCAAGAAGCTTGGAATTATAAAATTATTATACTCGCTAGTGTGCTAATTCTGTACGCATACCACGATCCATTCTTCAATCTATCTACTTTTCAATCTCGCATTTGAAATCCAACGAATTCGACATCAATTTGTACCGAGCTAAACATTAGTTTTGTGATTGTTCTTCATAGTTTCACCAAAAGAATTTGAAAAGTTTTTAAATAATTGATGAAGACCATTTCTTTGGAAGTTATAGAATTTAACAGATTTAGAAACATTGCTTATCACAAGTAGATTTCTTCTTGGATTTTCACCTGTACCGACTGTAGACTTCTGCTATTCTGCTCGACTGGTGATAACAGTAGCTGACACTTTTAGAAAAATAGAAAAAGTTTTTGCTTGTAATTCAATATTGAAATAGAATTTTTCAATCACTAAACTAATCTTGTTTTGAGTATTAGAATTTTGTATAAATCAGCTGTCGGAAAATTTCCTTCGACAACTTTAGCAGAAACCTACCTTTCTAACTGCCACTAATTCAAATCCAAACTTTCAAAATCTCGAATAAAGTTATTTTTTTCATTTCCGTAAAAATAAAACGTGGATTTAATTCAACAAAGCTTTGTTTCAAGTACTTGTTATTTATCATGTAACATTAATAATGGAGCATTGATGATATGGAACATCTTTTAAATAATCATGCAACGCAAAAGTGGAAAAAACATAAAATTGCAAATTTGTTAATGAAAACGAATGATTTAGAGCCTAACACATTACACATTACACATCTTATTTCACTTAAAAATCTTGACAGTTGTGTTATATTGAATTTTGCCCACGTATGAGAAGAGAAATTGGATAATTCATTGCATTTTTTTACATAACACGATATTTCTCAAAAAAAGAGAAAATAAAATGTAAAAATTGAAAAATTCGACGAAGAACTGAATACGTGGTCGGTATTGAAGCAGGTGCTATCAAAAGCAAGTGGCAAACGATCCAGTTTGCGAAATTTGAAGCGAGCGAAATAAAAATGAGCAAAGTGGAAATCACGATCTGCGTGCATCGTGTGTTGCATCGACTATGACCCGGCCGGCGGACATAAAAGACCCGACTTAACTTGGTTCGAACTTAGTCCGACTTTATTTACAGTCTCGCCAAAGTGCCGCGATGAAGGTACTAAATCGTGTGAGAGTGCAAAAAAAAAGCGAACAAACTTAAGCGCCCGGCAATTTTTCTTGGCAAAATACGAAAAACACCAATAACACACGTCGTTTGAAATCCACCCTTACCAACACCGTATATTTCACCCCGTCGAACTGCGGTCGAGTTTCTAAAGTTTCGCCGATGGAATTTGGAAAACTTTCCACGTTCAGCTACTAATTTACTCATTCTTCATAACTAAATGTCACGCACCAATTTATGCATGCTAAATAGAATCTCTAAATTTATCACTCTAATCATCGTTTCCTGATTTCATTAAAAATAGCAGTTTTTAGATTTTTACAAAGGTATAAAAGAACTTTTTCGGACGATTGACAATTCGTCAGGGGTGTATTCAAGGGGGGCACAAAGAGGGCACCGAAATTAAATGACATTTTGACAATAATCGACGTTTCAGGGGTGTATTTCGAGAGGGCAAAAGGGGGCACTCAAAACCGACTAAGTATCGTTTTTAACTAATTGAATACTATTTTAAGAAAGTGTATGATTTGATAAATTACAGAAGGCTGTCTTATGTTTGGCGGTGTGGCTGACGATAACAGAGTACTCTTCGGGGTACTTGGAAAGAGGTTGGCGACCGCAAGGTCAGTCGTTTGACCCAAGTCGCAACCACTTGAATGCCTACCGCCCGGCATCTGCGAACTTAATTTACGGCCCCAACGGTAATTCAGCTACAAGGCAGCCGGCTCTGGTGACGACAACGCCTGCCAGCACCACGCCAAGGAATCACGAGCCTACCACGGATTCTGGCATAAACGACCAGACCGACGTTGACCCGAACTCACCCGTTGCCATCGCCAATTCTTACGCTTTTAATCGGCCGGTTTACATATTCAATTCGTTTCCATTTCATTCTGCTTACACACCATACACTTTTTTCAAATAAAGTCAACTACCAAAACGAAATGTAATGATATGAAAATAAATTTCAATCGATTGGAATAAAGGTTTGAAGAAAAATATCGTTGAGTGAACTTAATTGATACTTCACGTTAAAACACAACCATTCGCGCCATTCAGAAGTCAAACATTATTCGCGCAAATTTTGAAAACAAACTTGGACTATTGAAATGATAAATCACGATCCCTTGCGTTTGAATTTATTACAATCGATAATTCTATCTTAAGTGCGCTTGCACATTATCTTGCGTATTTATAGTACAAACTTCATAACTTATGACCGCATAAGTTATGGATCGGGACCTGCGGAAAGCGCACCTCGACGCTTCGCGAATAATTATTTTGCAGGTATTTTTGAAACGTTGAAGAATAATTGAGGAGTTCTTAGTGATGAGATATTTTTTGATAAATTAAGCGAGACTGAAAATATTCGTTTCTCGTGAGTTCGGCTGAAATGTCAGCAGAGTAATTTTCGAATTCTCAGAATCAAGAGAACCATCCAACGTTATGCACCGGCGGATTATGTTACCATTTATTAAAATCGCCTTGCTTGTAGAATTGCTGGATCAATATAACCCGCATTGATTTCACAAACAACCTTTTTACCTTTCATTCATTGATGACTTTTTGAGCTCCGCTTACTTGACAGTTAGCATTTCCTTCTTACGACATTTATCCGTTTTATAAAATTCATCATTAATGATGAATTTTCGTTTTCTTAATTTCAAAGGTTTAATGAAGGTAATTATTATAATATTCAGTTATTATAATATTTAGTCTATTCTAAGGAGACATAAAAAAACTTTTGGAATACCGCTTCAGGGGTGTATTTGGAGGGGGCACAAAGAGTGCACCAGAATTAAGTTGAAAATGAATTTTAATTTGTTGAATAACAAGTGCAAACAGACTTTTCTTTTTGAGTGATAAAAATAATGAGTTAAAACAAGTTCTGATAGTTTGAGATCAATAATTTAAATCTTAAAGTCTGTATGCTAATCATGAGATTCCATCGGATACGGATCCAAGAGCTCTTGAGTGAAGCGTCGAAGAAACGAAGTGTTTAACGAAGAGTACGGACGAGGAATACATTAGAGAGATGAACGTGCACGGGGAACAATTGCCGGAATTAAGAAAAGCGATATTTTTTGTACTCTTTGATTACCATTATTACTACCCAATAAAAGTCAACGTGATTCGATTTTTAAAGTTTTATGAACCGCGAAATGAAGGAACAAACATTTTATCACTCTGTAATTGAAACCACTCAGGATGCCTTTTCGCGAAAATTCAATCAAACGAAATCAATTAGTGTTGCAATTTCATGGATACAACAAACACCAAAGAACCGAATTTTGAAATCACAAAACAAATAATTTGTTATCAACTGTCGGTCTCGTCAACAAGAGTACATTGTTTTACAGTGTCATAGCCTTTGTTTTCCAGGATGTTGTCACAGTAGAATGTTTTGTAATTGTAGTGCATGTTGAAGTCTGGATCTTCTTCAGGTGGCGGTGGTGGGGGTGGAGTGCATTCAACGGGATCGGCATGAACTTTTTCACAAGGTTCTCCAAGTTCAAAATTAGGCAAGAAGATGACCGTGTGAAATTCGATGCCAAAACATCTGTCAATTGGTGGTTTTTGTCTTTTCTCTGGGAAAAGCAAGGCTTTTAGTTTTTCAATGTCAAGGTTGTCTCTAGCCTCTGAATTTGCAGCAGCTCCTGTTATAAAAGCTGCCCAAAAAACCTGTAAACAATAAATAAGTCAATAAATTTTACGGAGTAATTTTTTTCAGAGTTTTGATGTATGAAGTACCTTGGAGGAGGCTGATATATAAGTTTTGCCCTTGTAGAATCTAAGAATCTTATTCATTGCTTAAAGGTCGACATGTGTGATAAATCAAGTGTGGACAGACGAGCTAAAAGGTGTACTCTTTTCTATCCTCCCAACTTTTTATTTCTTTTTTCCGACGGATAACCAAGAGGTTATCGAGGTTAGCCTGCAACAATTTTCCGAGTAACTGTCAAGTTGAACAATTCAAAACAAAACGGAAAGGCGAATTTTGTAAAGCACTAAACACTTACCATTTCAGTCAATGAGATACAGAGAATTTTCATTCATCGTCATGGTCCAAGGGACAGACAATTTTAACACGTCAAAAGCAACATCCTGAACTGAATCGGGAAACAAATGATAGATAGTCTTTTTTTTCAGCTCACGCTAACTACGATTTTAATTGGACGATACCGCTTTGTAGTTTTTGAATGACAATTTCGTCGTTTTACATTTCGATTTGCATTGTTCGAACTAGAAGTCGCGGTGAAAAAATACTCGCTTTAAATCATTTTTTTCCACGCACTTTCGTTCAACTCAGAACGTTTTTTATTCGATCAATTATTGCAGCGATTTTACGCATTTTCACTCACAGAGAAACGTTTGGAATTGTGGAACGAGATTTTGAAACAATTTGAAAACGAAAAATCGTGCTTTAGAGGGAATAAATCGACGTTATGATAATTCGATACAGACTTTTATTAATTTACAAAAAATACATACACGTTACATTGTACAACGTTATTCACAGGCTCGTGAACGAATTTCGGGGTTGGTAAAGTGTATAAATTGAAAAAGAAAGTTTGTTCACAGAAAAAGGAGTTGGCAAAAAGTGACTCTTAAGCGCCGATTAAATGTGCCTCAAACTCGCTCTCTGATTCTCGATTTGAGTGCGAAAATAACACGCAGTTGGTATGCATCAAGTCGCTGAATAAATCGGGAGCAAGCGCTTAGCACAAAGTAATTAATCGATCGATAAAAAAATTAACGTTGCACTTCTGCCTCTGAGACATTTTTCACGCATTTTATAGTTGGGCACTTATCGAAAAACGGTTGACATTTTTCTCTTTACGTTGTGACCTTTAATTGAATCTTTTACATTTTCTTTGCCAATTAAGTGAATGACGCTGGGAACGAAAAAAAATTATTTTCAAAAAAACTGTCGTTTATGCACATGCTTGAATTTGCCATTACACGATAACGAAGCGGAGAAATCGTAATTGAACGCAAATTCGTCAGAGGAAACGTGCTCGGTGAACCGCGGATAATCTACTATTCGCTCCGCGAGAACGCCACGCAGAAACAAATATTTTCACTCGTTTAAACTTTGTCGGCCGAAAGCGTAATTAATAAGACAGAGTTTCATATTCGCTTTACCGCGAATGAGTGAAAACAGAGCGGACCGAAAAAAACATAAAAACGTAGAATAGCCGAGCTGTACTTTGCATCTCGTGTTTTTTATGTCAGAATTTTTTTTCGGTCCCAACGATTTAACAGAATTTGCGATGCTTTAGCAACAAAACCACATCAAAATTGTTGTTTACAAACCGAGCTTCATACTTGACGTAAAAACTTGGAACAATAAACAAAACTTAAAGTTTTAACATGTGCAGTTTTAAAGTTCTGATATGTGTCGTTTGGCAAATGGAAAAATGACAATTTTCGGAAAGAAAATGTCTTTCATGAAAAAGAAACGAAGGTGAAATTTGAAAGATGAAATTTTGCGCGTGGACAAAAAACATCGAAGTTATCATCGACTATTTATGAAGGCAAATATCAGCATTTCGCGTGACGAGGATTCATTGATTATACGCATTGAACGCGTTCGATCCGTCGATGGGGTTTGCTTCGTCTTCTTTCATCGTGTTGTAAGTCAGCTCGGCGTACTTCACCGGATAGGCCAACTGCTTGCCCTTATTGTTGGTGATCAACTCCTGCAATAAATTACCATTCAAATTATTCTGTCAAACTTTTCGCGTTTGCTAATTTTATAATTGCTATCATAAATCACACGTTACACATCCAACTTATAGATTTATGTTATTCAATAGCAAAAAAACCAATTTTGGTATATATTCAGGGATGTATTTCAAAAGGGCATATAAGGGCCACCACGTCTGAGTATGATTTTACTTATTTCAAGACTTTAAATTAAATAGAATTCAGAAGCTTTTTAAGAATAATTTTCACTGCTCCAGGGGTGTACGATGAGGGGATACAAAGGGGACCACATTATTGAAATGTTTATTACGATTAAGTAGAAAAGTGAATTGGACGAAAATTCAAAGACCTGTAAGAATAACTTTCAATGATCCAAAAATTTATTTAAGGGGGCACAAAGGGGGCAGCAAATTTTGATAAAATGTAATCTATTTTATGTCTAGTTGAAAAATGTAACTTGTCTAAATAATTGAAAATAATAAATTTACCTTGGTGCGATAGTTATAATAGACCATAGTTGTTTTGTGGAATGGATTGGAAAACGATAAATTCACGTCCAAAGGAGCGTTCCTATATAGGTCCAACGCGAGTCTGCAAGAATCGAAATGATGAGTTATTACCCTTTCTACAGTATTACGCATAAATAATTCAGTTTATAAGAACAAAAATAGTCGAAAAAAAAGGTTCAAAACTCATCGCATACTTTGGAATATTGAGAATTGTTTTCGCTGTTTGCGTGAGGCAATTACAAAATTTAGCGCACGGTTGGCGAGCGAATCGAGTAAAACGAAAATTGAATTGCAAAACGTTTTAAGAAAATGACTCTCTGTCTCACCGTATTTTCATGTCACCGTCCGTAGCGTTGTGCACGGCATAAAGAACGCCACGGGCGATGAACATTTCACCAAATTTATGGTGATCGACTGTCACATTCCAGGCGTAGTGCGGTATCATTGTAACAGGATCAACTTTCATGACCGCTGTAAAGTTTGATGGCAGTCCGTAGATAACCCACAAACCTGAAACAATTTTGGAACAAACATTGTAGTACAATTTCAACTATTTTGAGTTATTACTTGAGATCAAATTTGCAAAATTTATAAGAACTTCCGAGAGTTAATTTCTGGGACAAAATGCCAAAGTTACGCTTCAAAAATTAGTTATTCTTGTTTTTAGTCTGCCAAATGAACGTCACTAATTTGTATTTTGGGAGTTCACAAAGTGCATGATAGCAAATTCAAAAGGGTTGTTTTCCTTTTGTACTTTGTTGTTTTGATGAAAATTGCAAAATTTGACGAAAACCGTTTCCCATTATCTTCTGAACTCGTGGTTCTAATTTCTGGTAATTTTCAACTCATTTTTGCCTTCAAATCAAACTAAATGCAGTCGAATTAAAAAGTTGACTGCATACTTGAGTTAGTATAGTTATTGTTACAAAATCTCTAGAATCACGAAGAACGTGATTATTGTGTAAAATTTTACTAATAAAATTACTGGATTATTCACAACATAAATGAGAATACCTAAGAATAGTTTAGTACTGAAAAGTCGAACTATTTGGATTAAATCTTGAACGTCTAATGAACGTACCATTCTCATCAGTATCAAAATCAACGTAATTGTAATTATTATCCGGAGTGTAGAGGTAATTGCCAGTGTTGGGAACAAATCCAGGCAGTTTAAGTGTCGACGTATGTTTCTTCATGTAACTCTCGTTCGGATTGTCCCCGATAGTCGGCAGCTCGTAACGCACTATGAAATCTTTGCCCGCGGGGTAGTAGAAGAAAGACCCGTTGTGCACCACATGACCGTTGCCCTGGAATGTAATCAAAACTTCATTCAAAGTTCAACAGCCACCAATACAATCAATTTTAACATTTACACGTCGGATAATCAACTCGCAATCAAAAATCTAGAAAAAGGTAAGACAAAAAATGCCAGTGTTGAAATTTCAAACAAACGAAAAAGTTTGTTTTAAAATAGATGAAAGTCACGTCCCTACGAAAAATCGCGACAATTGACCTTCCGTATGTAATTCACAAAAAGTTTGTCAGTAAAGTAAACTTGAGGAAATAGAAAGTTTCAAGATTGAAACTCTACACTGTTTGATTTTTCTTCTTTTTTTGGTTCATCAATTCGGAATCACGAGTGGAGATGAAAAGTTTTATTTTATTTGTTTTGTCATCTGAAACACGAAAGGAAATATCTATAACGAGGTTGGCTCATATTTTGCGATTCATTTAAACCATTTTCAAAGGAACAAACCAGCGTAGGAAAGTTAGTACAGAACTTGATGTATTTTTGTATTCGTCATTCGTAGTTTTGTAATGAGTGTTTCGGCGTTGCGCTAACCGCGCGGAATAATGATTAACACATTAGCATAAAAACAGAACTTTGTTCATAACAATAATGATATCGAACAAAGTACTTTCATGCCACGTATACGGAAAAATTTTTTTAATCAATCTGTCATATCTCGTTGGAGAAAACCGTTTCGCGCTCCTTTTGTAAAACACTTTAATTAACGTCCAGTAATCTTGCGCAAGTTCGTTTAATATAAATTTAGATATACTTGCAAGTATTGTTAGAGTTGACGAATTGTGAAATTCATTAATTAATCATCAACAATTCAACATAATTGAATTCGCCTTAATCTGGTAATGCATTTTGATATGATTAAATCCGCCTAGCCTGGGACAAAATGCAGCCAAAAATTAGACACTCTCTCAGGTGGAAAAACAATTCAATTTAATCTATTCAAATTAACTCAATTAAACATTCCCTGAATGGAAGCAAATGAATTTTTCGCGTCACATAATTTTAAATTTCGAGCGTCGCAATTGTCATTACACGTTCTTTTACGAATTACCTCCAGAGACAATTATTTCACATTAAAATTTTTCAAACAATACTCAAAGAGTTAGTTGAGTTACAAAGTTAATTTTTCGTTTCAAACAAAATGTGACAATGTCACCTCAGAAACACGAAGAATTTCTTATTTCAAAAAGACAAATCACAGAATGAAAAGTGTCATGACAACTGTAAGAATGAGAGAATGTGAAAAAAACTCACCTCAAAAACGTAGGGAAGTTTAATTTCTCTGGGCCTGACCTTGCCATACCCCTCGTTTGAGATGTACTCAAAGATCGAGGAGTTTCTTTTGCGGCTGGTCATCCAGAGTTTATCGCCAACGATTTCAGCCTTGGCTGACGAGTCATGCAACCAGGCGCCGTTCAAATCGTCCATCTCGCACTTGTACACAGGTTTGCCGACCGCTTCCGGCACGCCGTCTGTCGCAAACGTTTTGCCCCGTCAAACGCATCTCCATATTTATTGCGAGCATTTTGAATGCCCAGAGATAGATCAAGCACTACAAAAAAGGGGGCTTTGCGAGGTCATAGGTCATGCACCAACTCAGCAAACAGCGCGATAAAACCGCACGCAAGATAAATATCTCGCTGCCAGAAGTAACCAAAAACACACGCTCGTCAACAGTCATTTTTTAAACCCAACAAAAATATCAAGAAAATGTTAATGTTATAAAATTAAAAGGGGAAACTTAGACGCTTCGAGTGTCGTCATTTGAATTTTCCATGATAATGAAAAAGTAACTGTACACCTAAAAGAAAAAGAGGAGCTTTCATTTATTTCAAGACGCTTTTGAAATTGTTTGACATCTGAATCTTTTTGATTTAATAAATCAATCGAAATTATTGTACTTGGTGGCCAACGTGAGGCCCAAAATATTTGAAACAAAAATGTTATTAGAACAAATATGAGAAGCTTTTTAATTACTGTTTTCAAGCGTGGAAACGTACGGTTTCTACTCAAGTAATTGCGAAGACAAAGAAGGAAAGCAATAAGATGAAAGTGAAAATGGCAAAAAGGGGACTAATTGGATTTGGGACAGAATTAAAAAGGGACTGCACAATAACATGTTTGCGTGGGTAAAACACGTACCAACTGATCTCGGTGGCAAGCCGGTGGAATTTGCTCCGACGAGAGGCCGCACAATATCCGGGTAAGCGCATTTTAAATTAGGACAAGCGTCGCAATTTACCCGCGGGGGACATTGGTCTTCAAAGTCAACTTTAGGCGGCGCCGGCTTACCAAACAGTAATGGCTCTTGCTGTCGCTCGCTAGACGATTCGTGCTGCGTTGCACCTGAAACACAAGTCGGCAAACGTGCTTGGAATTCGATCCACTTTTTTTTTCTCTCCCTTTTTCTCAACAACTTTGACCAAAAAAAGGTACACGATTTTTCAGCGGCAAAAAAGTGTTGCATCAAATTGACAAATATTAATAAGAACTGAAATAGGATACAGGTCTGTGCCTCCTTGAAATGAAAACCATAGTTAATTTAAACTTGATTATTTAGTTCTGATTGAAACTCGAAATGATACCTCGCAGTTCCAGGATGCCTTTCGTTGTGCTGATGCTGTTCCTCACGATACAATGATAGGTGCCATGATCCTTGACGAAGGCTCGACGGATCTGAAGTTGCATTTTGAACTGTAACATAAAATTAGCGTGCACGTGTCATAATAATAAAGAATAAAGTACGAGACTATTGAAGTAGTTTCGTCATTTTGTATGTGGATTGGTGAGAAAAAAAGGATCCGAATGAGCGCCACTAAAAAACAAATGAAATTGCATTCTGTCACGAGCGAAACGTAATCTTACGTATTTTAAGAGGTAATTTCATTTGGCTTCTCGTATATTGAATTTGGATCCATTTTTTTTATTGTTCCGCTGTCGAGGTATGAGACATATTTGTTCAGGAATTTTTATTCTTTTGATTGTATTTTGATCAGCTTGTAATAGAAATTTTCAATATAAATTTCACGAGTTGACAATTTTTATTCAAAACTTGTTTCATAGCCATGAATAAAAAAACTTTAAACGCTCACGATATAGGGTCATTGCATATCGTCAAATCTACGATCAGCATTGTACTCATTACAATACACAAAATTTACGATGCAAATTGTGTGGCATCATTTTTGCATTTTACGGTACAGAATGACACTGTAAAATTTAAGTCTTGTTGTAAATATTAGCAACTGTGTCATCTAGAGGAGAATGAAAATTTAATTCGATGATTTGTCTTTAGAACAAGGGATGCACGATGAGTCGCACTGTTGAGGCAATAACTCATGCGACGAAACGTGCAGAAGTCGCAAAATACCTTGTAAACGTCTCGCTTATCGTACACCTCGATATGGTACTTGTCAGACTCATTCAGCAATCGACCGTCGCCTCGCTCCCAATACGTGTCGGCTTCAGGAAATGCTTCCACTTCGCACTCAAGCACGGCGTTGCCCATATTCGATACCCTAACCCTCGGATTTCGGATACGAATGAAAGGCGCGACTGCAAATAGAAAAAAGTCATTTCGAATCAAATCTACATCTATACTCGAAACCTTATCTATAACTCTATCCACCCCTTCACTCTCGACTCTTTCCTTTTTCTGTTCGACTTTTTTTTTCTTCCGAACACCCTCTCTTTTTTCTACTTCTTATCTCATTCCATTCACTTTTCTCAAATTATCGCTGAAAATCGTCGGGCAAAATGATTCGACGTGTTTCAGTTAAAAGCCAATTTTGTTCTCTCTCAGCGTTGATATAATAGTTGACTTTTGCTATGTGCAAATTAACATATCATCTAAATATAACAAGACATTAATTCGCTAATATCATGCTCCACAAAATAACCGCATTGATGGTGCAGTTGGATGAATTTAAAAATACCTAATTAGAGGTCTAATCGTGTTGGAGAAATTACTATGGTATGGTATTCTGTACTGTTTACTTTGTTTCGCTGCTTCATGATTGTTATCAATTTATTATATTGACATTATGATGAACAGATAATCCATATGAAAATTGTCTGAAAATGTTTATTCAATCACAATCTAATGAATAAAAGATAAATTTAAACTGCAATATTTCTTAAAAAACAATTATTAAGTTTTAATTTTTAATTTATTCGTGTTTTGTTTACAAATATGAAAGTGACAAACTAATGTCTGTGATTTAATGAAAATTAAAAATAAGTTTTTAGCAAAGAGTCAACTGAAAATGTTTACTATTGCGGTGAATAAATGAGATTCGGTTGGTTACACTCGTTCTGCAGGGTTTATTTGCGTTAAGTATGATAATGTCAGTGCTCTGTGCATGTCCGATATGGTAACGCTATGCATACCGAGCACGTACGTGTGGGGATGAGTTCAAATCCGTGTTTTGGCGCATGTTTGTGTTTATAATCACAGATGTGTGTAAACGCACGCGTATATTACTTGCAAGTCCGGCTCTTGTCAAACGCATCACTGTTGATAATGCTCTGGACAAGAACGGATATGTTAACGAGATGCGTCAGATTTTGCTAATACAAATCAACCCTTCATCATTGCTTCTCGAGTTACAATTACGTGGTGAAAAATTACAAGTCTTCTGATTTGCAATTTGATTATAAATCGTCTAATTTACAATTGTCATTTGATTAATGGATTTCGTTGGATTTCGTTGGATTTCGTCTTCTAATTATAATTCGAATTTTTCGTTTCAACGCTGACTTTCGTTTGTTCAGCAATTTTTACAGTTTTGAAAATGACACACCATATAAGCGATTGGCGGGAGAACAATATTTCGTTAATGTCGCGATTTGTAATTTAAATTAGATTCTACTTCATTAACGAAGATGAGTCGAGTGAAGGAAGTTTCTGGAAAATTATAAACACAAACTTGAAAGTTATCCAATATTTGATCGTCTGGTGTTTTTTTTACCGTAGGCGTTTGATTTCCGGGGTAAAATGTAAATTGCAAAATTCATTTTACTTACAGCCACAATCAGCTTTATTACATTATACCTTTTCTCTCTAGAACAAGATTTTGTGTAATGTCTTTTTTTTAAGTTTCCAAATTACAGTTTTAAGAAAAACTGCTAATTGAAATTTCTTTTATTCAATTAAGTTTAATTTTGTTTCTTTATCATTTCTAGTTTTAATTGGTTTTTAGTACTGAAATCACTGAACTATTTATTACATCAATTTATTACATCGAATCACAAATGATATAATCTCTGAATGTAATCACAAATTTGATTAATCCGAGTGCCGAGTGAACGTATGAATTGTTTTTCGAAATTGCATATATATATTCTATAGAAATTCCGAAGGATCGATAATTGAATTCCAAGTAAAGTGTACGATATTACTTCATGTAAACTGTTGCACAAATTCTATCAAAATGAATCCGCCACTTTACGTACACCGAAATGTTTACTCTGCGATTATTGTTACAAATGTTATTTGACCTCTCGCGTTGAAAATTATTTATTTCCATCCAATATTTATTTTGTATGAAAAATACATCCAAACATAACACATTCGGTGAATCAACCAGATCAAATGTTTTATTTCGGCTTTATTTATTTTTATTCGAGATAAAAGTTGGGAATAAAAGTTGAGAATAAACGTCGAGCATGTGGAGAGTTGAAAGAGGAGACTTGATGCAATCTTATTGATGCGTTTTGAAATACGAAATTACTCACAATGAACATTCAGTCTGAACGTTTGATTGACACTCGGTGGTATTCCATTGTCGGCCACGCAGGTGTACTCGCCCATGTGCCGACGACTGACAGCGCTGATATTGAATGCATTGCCTGATACTGACGACACTGTGAATCAAGCACAAAATCCTACGTTTGTTACCAGCCAACGGAAATTATCCTTACAATCTAAAACAAACTTGTTCTACAAATGTCTAACATAAAAACATGTTAAGAATGATTAAACTGACAAAATTAAATTGTAAAATCAGAATGATAAATTTATCATCAAACGACTTTCATTGTAATAATAAAATCTGATATAGTAATGTTTGAAATATCTAGTGAATAAAAGTAAATCAGTTTTTTCAGTGTACAAAACATGTCTACAAAAAGATCAAAACACAAAAGAAAAAAAACTGCCGGTAAAATCAAGCTTAAATTTCGTTTAAGAGCACTTTTACTCTCGACAAAAATGATGTACAATTTTAAACGTGCGAACAGGCGTGTGATAACAAAAGCCGAAGTCTGACGAAAGGTCGACGTCAACTACTGACACAATCATTTGATCACTCGCGGACGATTTGATATGACCACTTTTTTTTTTATTTCCTGTGTTTCTTTTTTGTGAATTCGCAACGATGACAATTAATGAAAACGATGAAACGGAAAATGTTTCCACGTTATTTGGAGGTCGGTTTTGTTTTTTGCCTCTCGTTGTGACAAGTGATTGAATTTGAATGAAAAGTGTTAAATGAACGACGCATTTGTTACAGCTCGAGGCCCTCGACAACCTCGTGTTTCGTACGTCAAAAACAATCAATTTGTTTCAAAAGAATTTCACAATAACGTTTGCTCAAACACTGGCAACTCCTTTTTACAATCACAGCTCGTTTTTCAGAACGAATTTATTAACGAAATTATTCAAATGCCAAAGAACCGAATCGTACGCAAAATAAACCTGAAACAAACGTATATCTACAAACAAAACGAAACTGGCAAAAAATAACAAACGGGTGAAAAAATAATGAACTTGATAAAAAAAAACGTTGGAAAAGGTTGGTCAGAAGCCATAAACCTATTTGCAATCCTCAACCGCCAGTGTCGACTGGTTTATTTAATTTTCAATCGTTTTAGCACGTTACTGGCAAAGAGACATTTGTAACGAAGAACAATTCAATTACGAACATTGATGAACAACTTTAGAGGGTTCCGATTTAAATATTCAATTCGCAATACGAGCGTGTCTTTGTGACAAAAGCGTTTCGAAATTCGCGCGCGCTTGTTTTTGTTGGTCCAATTCAGTCTAATGTGAATAATTAAACCTCAGCCGTGAGGGAAGCATTTGTGCGATTTCTTTCGCTGTTCGTTTGCGCGACTGCCATTGATATGACATTATCAACGCGAACGAAATCGAGTGAAAACAAATTGCGGAATTACAATGAAATTATAAACGCAACGCCAGATTGAATTATATCCCAAATTGTGTTTTCGCACGCTGCGAAATCAGGTTTTGTCGTTCGTGCCTGTTTGTTGGAATCTTTTGAACAAAAAAATAAACTGCGACGAGAATAAAAGAGCTTGAAATTGCGAGAACTGTTTGGTGCGGCGTATTTTGCGTTGCAAGATTTTTGACTTGGAGCAAATGAGGGAAAGTTTTAATTAAATTATATGCCAACTTTATTTTGTGATAAAATCAAACTTTCTGCTCCGCAAAACGGGTTGAGGTTGAACGGTTACTGTATACATCAGTTTCGACGGAATTGTAATGTTAATAGTTTGAGCGCCACAAAATCGAGGCAAAGTCGAGAAACGTTTCGAACTTCAGCGCCTTTTTGTTTCCATTGTCTCATCCCTCAAGCTGATCCAATTATAATTTCATAGATGCACAAATGAACAATCATAGTTTACCAAACAGAAAATTCTTATCATAAACAATTGAGCTGTGAGTTGAGCTTTGAGAAATTCAAAGAAGCATTCGAATTTACTCATACGAATTTGGGTTCACTTTGATTGATTGATCAATAAATCAAGCTAATTAATTGAATAAGTTTAGTTAATTGAATCAAAAAAATTGAAATCTACAGAATTTCAATTTTCAAAACGTTACCATGCCAAGGACCAATTGGAATTGCTGCACCACTTGTTCGAAGCCAGTTAATCACAGGTCTAGGATTCCCATGAGCTGCACACTGCAATTTCAAATTGTCACCTTCCACAACTGACACTAACTGATGTCGCTGTCCTAAAAAAATGAATCATAATATAAATATCAATTTTTTGCGATTTTCTTCAATTCTACAATTAACCATACTCCGAAAACGTCCTTCAAAAAAATCTCGTATTATAACCAATCAGACACTTGTCTAAATTTCTTTTATTTTTGTTTCACGAGAAACAGGATTCGAGTTTTGTCTTGAGGAACAAAACCTAATTTGGAGTCCCTCTAACTCATGGACAAGGGACACAATTTTGCGAGCACGAAATTCGCAAACTTGTTGCACGAAGCACTGGTTGATGTTGCGGCAAGATCTGCCAGATGAAAAAAAAGAGTCACAAATATATAAAGCAATTGCAAAGTAGACTTCACGGCCCATTAAAAGAACGACGAGAAGTGTTTTTTGCAATTTTATTGGTGCTCGTAAAAAGCCCGGACAAGTTTTTGTGCGGCGAAATTTCAAAAAGCTGTTTGCAACAAGCAGAAGGTAATCCGCACTGTCATGCGATAAAAACTCGCCGACGTGAAATTCGATACGAGAATGCGCCATATTCTAATTCACGCGGAAATTTACGGTTCGGACTCGCGACATAATATCTATTCATGCCGAGTATAACTTGTTCATAAAAACGTCTCACGTGGAAATTTTATGACCGCAGTGATACGTCCGGAGATGGCGCACAAAAAGTTCCCGGTCGGCTTTTAATTTGGCGGATTAATATATGAATCATAAAGTGGCGTTTTTTTTGTTTTTTTTTTCGTCAGGGGTTAATTAAAAGACAATCTTTCTATTTCGTTTGAATTCCCTGGTTTTTTCAACGCGACTTCAAAGGAATTTTATTTCAACTAATTAAAAATTTACATGACCAAAAGTTTGAGAAGAATTTTGCCAATTATGGTGTGTACGGGAGACTCTTTTTCGACCATAATTAAAGAAATTAAATTCCACAAGAGGGCTGTTTCCTTCTTTTTTCTTTCGAATTCCTCGATTAATCAAAGGTACATTTACGGTCCAATCGATTCGGCATTGAAGCATGAACCATAAGCTTCATTGAAAAGTGGCACGAAAAAGGCACCGGCAAAACTTTGTTGTTTGTTATTCATATTTAGTTGATTCAATGTCTTCGTCTTTCGATGCGGTTATCGGATTCAGATAAATAAAACAAATGTGAAAACAAATGAAGAGAAACAATATGATCGGTATGGCCAAATTTGTTCCAACACGAGCATCAATTTTCATGCTGCAATTCGTATATACAAATATCTCATCTCGTAACTGTAAAATTTAACATTCTATGCGATCACATTTCACATTTACGAGGATCAAATGACATTCCAGTTTTGCATCTGAAAACGACCAATCTCTATATCTGTATTCGAAAAACGTCGCGACTTCAAGACAAGTCGAACATTATTCCGTTTAGATAAATAAAAAATAGGTTTAGAAAAGTTTCGAATGGGGTCTGAGTTTTGGCGCAATAAGTCTGGTTGTTGAAAGAGGCTGCTGCTGAGACGTTTGTTAAATTCGTTCACGCAAATTCAATGCCGATTCGGAGCGCAAACCACTCACCCGCGATGCTCGGCGGTACCAACAGTTTGTTGCCTGTCGATATGTTTGATTTCACTTCATACGCCACGATACCTGGCAATCCGTTAGTTCCGTCCCTTCCGTTATAACCTCGCATACCTCTCGCACCTGAAACCAACGAAACACCATAATCAGTTATATACTTTTTTAGTTACACTTGTTTATAAACTCGATATCATTTTACAAACAAATTATAACTTTTTATAGTGATCCAACTTTTGAATTTTAAACAGTTGTTTTTCGTCGAAAAAACGCTTTGTTACAAAATTTATTTGTCACCAAATTGTAAACACAAAACTGAATAAAGTTACAAAGTCAATTCGATTTTGTGAAAAATAGAGAGGAAAAAAGGCAGAACCGCTTTCAGAGATGTGTTTTTATGAAACGAAAACATCACGAAAACGCGACGCATTCGAAGATCAAGTTTAGCACAAATGTGATTGCAGAGTTTCTTTCTCGCACGAGCTTTGTAGCTGCGGAGCTGAGTCTTCTCTGATTTAGCACGACGGTTATAATTTCAACAAATGACCGGCCTAACTCGTTCAACTCAAACAACCCGAGCTTAATCTGATATGATATCGTATCAAATTAGACATCACGTAAAACGGCGCCTACGGTGACAAGAAAACTGAAACTGTTTAGACATCAATATGATACTCTTGACTTAACGTCGTTCTCTGACAATTTCATCTTACTTTTTTTGTTTTTGTTATTGTTTCTTTACACTTTCATGACATGCAAGTCCAACATTTCCATCCAACAGTTTTTTGATTTTCTTACGTTTCCATTTAGTGATAATCATTACAAAACAAATGATTTGAACAGTTAAAAGTTGTTCGTATTTCGCAGTCTGGCGGAGAAAAATGGTTGTAGATTGTGTGAACAATTATTGTCTGTCGAAATATGAAGTCGAAGAAGAATCGACTGCCGGAGTCGTGTTGGAATATGTAATTACAAAGTTGAGAACGAGAAACAAGAGCTTATCTTTGTCCAAGTGTAGGAGCACACAACTAATGTGTTATTTACAACTGCGTATTCAGGGGCGCGTGCTATCGCGACAAATATTTGTTGCGACCGGCGTTGTAACGGCTGACAATGGAGCGCAGATACCGCCTCAGAAATGTCCTTTCAATTTCATTTGAATTATTTGCAAGACAATGAGCGCAAAACGTATTGTAACTCGTCGCCCATTCAAAGCGCATACCATGTTTGTATTTACAACGCACAACCTTTTGCAGCGATGTCTTTTATCTTTGCTAAAACAACTCTGTCGTTCTACCCAATGATAAATAATTAGTGGCAATGTTCAACCTCAAACAAAAGTCCAACTCAAAATACATGAGCACTCGTACATTTTGGATCAACTTAATCTACGTTTCTGCGAATCTTTTCATCTATTCAATTTTTACAATATCAAACAAAACGAGTTTTCTGATCTGGAAAATGGGAGTTTAAGCCCTTCGAGTTACCGATCGGATGATGTTACCTCATTTTGGTTATTTGATTCAAAAAACTTGCTTTAGAACTACGATTTCACGAGTTTGAGTGTGGGAGATGCAAACATAAGATTTAATGTGTTAGAAAGGACTAAAAACCCAGATATCTGGATTTTGAAGCAACTCATCGTTTCAAAATGGATCGTTTCAAATGGATGATTCCAAAATCAGATCCTTTGCTTTGTAGGTAAATCAATTTTCCTCGTTGTTTGTGAGTTGTTTCCTTATTTGCCAGAACGTTTTATCAGTGAATCTCAAAAATGTTGCAATATTGCAAAAATCAACATTCTGTTGAGTCCTTCAAAGATAAAAGAAAAAAGCGAATCTTACATGTAAATACTTTGTGGACGTCGGTTCAAATGGTGTTTGAAAGGATCTTTTAAACAAAACATAATCTCTTTGAATGAGCATTATCAGTCTTTCAAATATCAAAAGTCGACTTTACTTTTGTGTCAATTACTTTCCTCCTTTCGTTTACCGTTTTTCACCGAACAATCTCGAATAAAAAGTTGATTAAAAAAAACTGTCACTTCATTTAAAAAATCACAACGTGAAGGTACGCCCGCGTGTGTTAAGTTAGCAACGTTATTGGTTACGCGTCGTAACTTTATCGCAACCAGGGCTGCAGCGCCAAAGAAACGATATAATGTAGTAATTAAGAGGTCGTTACGTCCCAATCACGTGACGTTTAATCAACTATGAAAGTCATCTACGAGAGAAGTAATTGTCTCGCAGAGATTAGCCTCGGTGAATTTCAATTTACGTTTCGCGTCATTGTATGATTTTGTTCGCAGATTAAATCATATAATCTCATTTTGCCCGAGAACCGAGTTAAACACCCGACTGCTTTTTTGCATAGCCAAAAGTAAGATTGAATTTAAATCGGTGCTCTTCCGCTTTACCGGTTATCATTCTTGGTTAGACTTTCTGCGAACCCATTTAACTATAACAACTCACCTTGCGCCCCTTTTTCTCCCGGTGGACCGGGTGGTCCCATTGGTCCTGGGTTACCTGGGAATCCTGAAATAAAAAAAATGAATCATTGCATCTCCACCTTGGCTTTCATTATTTTTAACAACTGTTCTTCAGAATTTTAATCAAACCACAAATTCAAGTTAGGAATTAAGATTCATCAAATTCATAACTTTTCACACAAAATTTCTAGTATATATGAAGAGGGCAGCAATTTTTTCACTGGTTCTGTCCCGAGAGTAAGACTCTTTAATTTGTTGCCCAAGGTCCAACATTGGACATTGTTTATAAAGCATAAAAAATGAAAACGAAAAAAGTCAATGGTTCACGATTGAGGAACAATTGATTTAGTGAAGCTTACCAAGAATTATAGTCGACTATGTTGCGACACGAACTTGAGGAAAGAAAAAAGGCGCGGTTGAAGTGAACTTCTTATTGATTGAACAACAAACTTACAATAAGAGCTCTAACTTTCAAGATAGGCTTTAAACTCGAATGTAGTTTAGCCCTTCAAGAATGTTAATGACGCAATGACTCGTTGTTCGCGTTAATTGTATGCCCGGGCGTTTAGCTCACATGAACAACGCAATCTCAAGTCGTAATTTGACTAAGTTTCCATGCCGGAGCGCACTTCACGAGTCGTGGACTTTTGATGTAAAAATGGCCGTTACGTCGTACAATGCAAAATTCGCATACATCTTATAATACCATCTCCTTCACTGGGTTGTTATTTTCAAAATGTTCTATCTTCTATTTTTTTCGCTTCTCAACGTCTGATAACAATTTTGCCTGAAAATATTGCACCCAAGATAAATGTTTCTCCGCAAATATTTTTTCTCGTCAAATATTTTCCTACGCGAATTTATACTTGGATCTGAAGTTTGCCTTACTCTTCATCGTTTTGACGAAACTTACAAACGTGGCTAGAGACAAAAAGTGAAGACAAATGTGGCAGAGGCATTTTCCAAATGAACTTCCAAGGTCTTCATTAAAAAAGACGCACGCAAAAAAGGGTTACAATTTTTCCTCGCGTTCTCACAAGCCAATGTAAATCTGCACAATGACGGTGTCTGGCGTTCATCCCCTGGTCCTCTCGTACATCCACTCTCTCTTTCTCTCTCGGGGCTTTTTCTTTCCTACACAAATAGATGCGACTGAGAGACGCGGTAAATTTTTAATCTGAACTGCGACGATTGTTTGCGGTGCTTATCCAGTTCCCAACATGCATTCAATTTTGAACCTAATGTGAAGGAAGAAAACTGTTTCATGCAAATTTAATTTTCATTCTCAATTGTTTCCAACTTGAGACTGATGGATAACAAGTGTGATTTTGAAATGCTTTATTTGGATTTTGAGCTGTCTTATTAACTGCCAAGCTCGACGCTTCCATTCAATATTACGAGCTCCTTTTGTTCCCTGCGCTCAAAAGTCTTTCTAACGACTTCCTTTAAAAACAACGGCTCGTTGAAAGAAGCAATATTTTGCTTGTCTTTTCTGTCGGTACATTATGAACCATGAAAAAATATTGAGACTTGTTTGATATTTTCATGGAAAAACTTTATTAATTGTGTGTTGCTTTCTCGCAGTCTGTTCCATTCTCGTTTTGAATCCTTGTTTGAAATAATGAAAGAGAAGTCGAGTCCATGAAAATATATGTAGAACATCATCCTATTTACAGCGTGATAACTTCGAAAAATGAACCCTTCAAACAATTATCAATTAAACTCGTCTCTCTTTGTTGGAAAAATGCTTAACCTTATTTGATTTCTTTGTATTTTATTTTTCTGCTTCTCTGTTCTTTTTCTTTGCCTGGCGAATATCGATGGTGGATAAGATAGTAAAACAATCTACGAACATAAAAGACCGGATCGTTCCATCGAAAAATGATAATAAAGATGGTAAAATTTGAATATTTTATCAGCCGATATTAAATTTTTCGCTCCACTGAGGATCATTAAATTAAACGACCGTTCGAATAAAGTTAATGAGATGAGAGTAAATGCAACATTTTAAATTGCGTTCCATTTATTTTTTTATCAACAACAATTTTGCAATGTTTTCAGTTGGTTTTTCTTTTTCCTTGCCAAAACGAATAACAAAAATTAATCGTGTTATATTTGCAACCGATGGGATTTCAACCCGGGGGTATCGACCCAACAGTAATTAACCTGTACAAACACGTACACAAACATGTCAAAAGCAATTAAATTAATGAAAGTGTCGTACAGTGTTTTCATCACGTATGGTTTGACTAGGAAAGACGTTCAGGCACCGACGACATCAAATGTAACTTCAATTAATCGCAGATTTGATGGCACTATGAACATTATCCAAATTTTCATGAAGAATAAAACGTTCCAAGCATTTACTTTTATTCGTTACAGTGATATGATTTCAATTTACATGAAATATTATTAAAAATTTGAAAGAATTTTGAACGGGATAAAAATTTGAAATTGAATACAAAAAAATTTTTTTTTGTTAAACTTTTCGTTTGATTAACGCGGCAGTAAAACGTGTGGAAAAAAGGTACCGTGGTTGTGAATATAAAGTTTATTTGCATTAACACTTTACAGTCGTAGAAAATGCCTTTTGCATATGACGTATCGACTTGTTAACGTTGAGGCGGCATTCAATTCTTGACATGGTTTCCAAGCGAATTCACATCGTCTGAGGATGATACTAGTCGATAAACAAATCACATTTACCGAGAGGCTGCAATCTTTTCGCGAAAGACCGCCCATCGCTATCTCGTACAAAATTTATTTGCGGAGACGTTTATTTACTTTTACGCTGCGCGAATTTCAAAATCAACTAATTTTCTTATCAATGCCATCGATATTTTACCTCCGGTAGCTCTCGTCGATCTTGAATTTCATTTTCCGTCTCACTAAAACTAGTCGTTTACACTCTGAATGTGAAAGTTAAACTAATCCCTCGCTGAGTGAAATTCTGTTAACGAAAGAAAAGGAAAATAAAAGAAACAGAGAGACACTTTTAAAAACAAACTTTGTCAAGCGTTTTAAACATTTTTCACGAAACTTGGCGACTCAAAGAAAGCGACTGGAATCGAAAAGAAACTAAACGAAGAAGACGCTTAAAAAAGTGGAGACAAAAAATCGCCTTGAAACGAAACAAGGAAAAGGCGCGCGCGAGCCATTCAACAGCATCAAAACGGACCGTTTCCGCAACGATCGAAATCGCGTCAAATTATAAACGTGAACGAAATTCGATGCCATAATTTGTCCATCAAATGATGATTAGTTTTTGTACTTGACGTTGACGCCGTTGCTTTGATAAGAATTTATCGGTTAATTCTGCACTTGAAGATCAAACGGCTATGAATAGCTGATGAAGACTGATTAAACGAGCGCACTTCATTTACAAGAAATTTCGAAGCATTTCATTTTGGAGTTTGCGCAACGAGGGGGTTCAATTTTTAAAAAATCACTCTCAGGCTAGTACACAGCAATTACTTTTCCAATCTCGCTTCAAAAAGAGAAGACCGCACGCGCTCTCGACCAGGAAAAAAAAAGCCTCGAAGAAAAGTATGAATCGCCAAACGCGATCGCAATATGTTCATATCTTGCTGCCAATAACCATAAAAAAGAACGACGCCGGGTCAAAAATGAGGCTGAAAATATCAGCGCCGTATCTCAGGTAATAATACAACTGCGGTCTGAGTGAACGTGCTAGATAAACGTTCGCGATTAGAATTCCTCGGTCGTGTAAACGTCGATTAAATTGTCATCAGTGGGGCAGGACAAAACAGTCAATTCTGCGGATCGAATTTTGGGACGTTGCATTCCGATTCGAGAAAGCGAATCTTTGAGACATAAAAGTTTCAGAGTTCAAAACTAAATGCTAAGTGGGAAAAGTTGGGAACTAATTATATGGCGTGGAAAAAGAGGAAAAAGTTTTGCGAGTAATATTTAAAAAATAAAATAAGTGCACGATGATAAGATAAATTGAGGCTTATTTATTTCATAAGTTTAGTGGGCTAATGTTCAATTAATCTTGGAACTTAATATAGAACTCGAATGGAGTTTCAAGTAGTGACTAATTGTCATGTATTTATAGCTGTGGCAAAATCGCACAAGATTACAACTCATATTTGTAGGTGCTGGTCAACTGGAGTAACTTCACTGGAACTTTGACCAACCCAATCAATATAGCTTCAAAAATGCGAAACTATTGAAACCAACCCGCCCAGTGTTTATGATAAAGTGATCGACAGTCGACGTTGCTTGTAAAGTTCATTGATTCAATTTCAAACTGCTAATCAGTCTTAGAAGACAACAAAACCATCTTTTACATTTTTCGAATTTCACAATTTCAATGTCAAACCACCACCCATTTTTAAACGCTTTTTTTTAACTTCTACATACCTCAATAATGTTCAACTACATTTTTTTCTGATTTCTCATTTGACAACTTAAAAAATAACAACAATAACAAGAATACCAGCATTAAATCATTTAGTGTTTGTTGGTTAAACAATCGGAACGTAAAAAAGTCAAAGTAAAAAGAAGCGGAAATGGATTCGATTAAAATTTGATAACCTAATCATCTTCTTGTCTGAGTTTAAACAAAGCGGCGATCTGACGTGAGCTCGTGCTTTGAGTCGACAAAAATGAATGACGATGCATTACCGGGAGATTATCCAGTACATAGAGAAGCGGTTGCGTTTCTCGTCTAAGTCGCGAGATCTCGTTTGTTATCGCATTTCGAAGCAGAGTGAAAAGTCGCTTTATGCACGGACAAGACATCTGGCAAAGAATATCCGCCAAGATCTTTTTGCCACGAAAGTGAAAGAATAAGAGTGCAGAGCGCTCTCGTTTATCCAATAACGTCCACTGTTCTGCAGGGTCTTCCTATAGACGAATCCTCTGATATCCCCAGTCCATCATGCGACGAGTGACCCATCAAATACAAAAAATCACTTAGACCAGGATCTACCACTAGAAACCTTCTGTTTTCATTATCACCTCGTCCTGTGTCTTTCTTTTAAAACCAAACAATTTAGTCTAACGTTCGCACATTTTCTACCTTGTTTTATTTTTCGAGAAAATTTTTCGTTTGAATTTTTCATTTTTTGTTTCATAGTGCCATTTACTGTAACGTTTGCACGATGTGTCAACCCTTTATTTTTACATTTTTGAACGAAAAATCCTGCTTAGTTTTTCTCTTTTTTTCAAATTTTTTCTGTTTGTAAAAACAATTCGAAGATATAACCACTATGGGTAAGTTTCAGTAGCCTTGTTCAGGTTGGTTTATGAATTTTTAGCATGAATAGAATTAACTAAGTTTCCGTGTAACACGCAAGTGATAAGAACCGCGGTGATAAAAAAATGAGTTTGATTATGCGACGGATGGCGGTAATCAAACACCGCGAGCAGGTGTTTGGTGGGACGACGAAAATTGTGTTAATCTTAAACTTTTCAAAGTTCTTTACTCGGGGAGCTCAAGCATTGAATAAATACCATTTTTATATTTAGTAAATGCGATTTATAAACATTGAATCACACAAGATGTATTGTGAATATCGAAAAGGGAAACATGATGAATAAAACATTTAGATATGAAACATGTAGAAATCCTAAATGCATCGTGAAATGTATAAAGCGCTCAACAAATATTTTTTCTGTATTTTTCCTCCAACCCGTAAGCTTTTTCCGAAAAAGCATTTTTTTCTTACTTCAATTTCTTGGTAGATTTAAAACCCTTTTGATGTAAAGCGTCATCATAATCGTATCCCTAACCGGCCCTTTGGAAATCAATTTCGTAAACATTTTTTCGACCTTTTTGATTGACGTATGAAAAAAAAGAGAGAAATTTGAACTGAATTTTTTAAAGTAGAGAACTTGATATTCATGCCCGGGTGGTTGGCGCATCGAAAATACACCGTTACCATGCATCTTCATAATTTGGTTATCAGCACTTTGCGGGCACACATAAGTGTATATTTGCGATTCGGTTTATACGAAAAAATACTGAATAAAATATCTCGCCAAGATGCGAGCTAGCATCGACGCTTTTTCTCTCGTCTCTTTTTCTTTGCTTTATTATGTACGAACTAGGATAAGTATTTGTTACATCACGCTCGCGATCTTGTGCAAAATTCACCCAAGTCGTCCCGAGTCGCTTGTGAATAAGGTTGCTTAACGGTAACGCCACTTCAGAGACCAAACACGAAATAACTTGATAAAATTTGGTCGCACATTTTCTAATCGGAACTAATATTACTTTTTCTGTTTTTACAATTTTTTACAGATGGTGATTCTTACCATTGAGGCCGTCTTTGCCTGGACGCCCGGGTGCTCCGCTTAACCCATCCAAACCATTTTCACCAGGAAGTCCATCGTTTCCATTCCGGCCTGGAACACCATCCAGTCCAGGTTCGCCAGGAATTCCATCTCTTCCATCTAGTCCAGGGTTTCCATTCATTCCTTTAAGTCCAGGTGGTCCTGGCGGTCCAATCGGGCCAGGAGGACCTTTGGAAAAAACATTTTTGTTTGTTAACTTTTTTGTGGAAGTTGAAAGTTGTAATTCTGAAATTTGCAGCTGATGTAATAAGCAAAACTTTCTTAAAAGCACATTGTATAATCTCCAGTTTCAATATTGAATTAGTATCCTTTTGACTACTATAAGTTTACGCCGTTAAATTGTTTCAGAATATATCTCCATAGAAAATTTTCAAATTTTTTTGATTATGGCGTTAATTTCAAGCTTTTTTCGACATATTTAAGCTGTTTTTAATGATCTTTCTAGAAAGGACTCTGACTAACAAGTGCAAATGAACGTTTTTTACTTTTCATCATTTTCATAATGTACCTCAAGAGGTAAAATTTTCCAGTTTTTTCAGAGTTTAAATTTTTTCATTTTGTTCTCAAGTTGAAAATGATAAAATGAAAAAGTTAATGAGGACATAACGAGGGATTTAAATAAACGAACCTTCCGTTCCAGGTCGTCCTGGAAGTCCAGGAAATCCCCTATCACCAGGCAGTCCAGGTACGCCAGGATTGCCGGCTGCTCCAGGAAGTCCAGGCGGACACTGCTCAGTGTATTTCCTACAAAACGTATCTATCGCTTCAATCTGAAACATTCGAACATAACAACCATCAATATTCGGTACACGCGACAGGTAAAAAGAAATCACACTGGCCATGCACGTGTGCGATTTAAAAAGTCAATGAAATCGCATTCCTCTTGCGGAGGCAATCTGAGTATACATTGTAAAAAAACACAAACAGCTTGTAATTTGGAATTTCATCTTTGCCATAGAGTGCGATGTAGTTTCAACGCCGACGTAAAACCGCGAGTCGATTAGAAATTACAGAAATGAGGCGCCAAGTAATTGGACGAGTATTAGCCTCGCGTAATGCGTCGTTGATTTTCATTGAAATATCAGCCGCCGATATTACAATCCACGTTAATAGGTTTCCTTGATATTGCACGCTTTATTCCGGCCCCATATTGAACGGCTGGAATTTCAAACAGCCTCGCGTACCGTCAAACTGGCTTTTTCATACGTCGACTATTTTCGCGAGAGTCCATACCAAATGTGACGAAAAAAAAAACTATTTCTAGCTTTGCATTTTTATCGGAATCAATATCATCATCGTTTTCCTACTCGGTCAATTTCATCCCCACAGTAACAACACGAATCAACTTTCCATCCATTTTTTTTCTGAGCAATTTTGTGTTTTTTTTTACTTTTCTAGTAAAACGGATCGTGTATGATGGCTCATAGAAATAAATTGACAGTGAAGTGACAAAATATGCTCCTCTTATGGACAGTTTAAAAATGACATGAAGCACTTTTCCTCAACTTTTCATCTTGTATTAAATAGAATACAATCTGATGGTAAAAAGCCAAAATTTTTGGTTGGCAAAATTTCAGGTGTACTCTTCGAAGCTTAACTGTGCATTCTTAAAAATTTAGTAACTTTGACAAATAATATTGACTAAAAATAATGTATGGATTAATTTTATTATTGATACCTGATTCGATGTCTCATTTATAAGCTTTTATAATGCGTTTATTTAATGTAAAAGTGAATTGCAGTTAATTATGCAAACGTATTATTCAAATATTTTGAATTACGAATTACAAATGTTGGAACTATTCTGAGATAATTATATTGTAATTAAGGATCATATACGTCGCACACATTAGTATACTAATTAATATGAACGATGTTCAATCTACCCCGCTGATGATTGTAATTGAAATTAATAAATTTCAACACTCCCTCAACAGACGAGTTTTCAAATTCAAAAGTGTCCAATTTCAAAGTATAAGATACATGCAAACACAATTTTGAAACATGAATCTCAATTACGGATAACTATTATATTAGTTAGATTTGGATTACAGAAATAAAGACTAATGAGAGATTTATGTTTACAGAAAAAAGGACGAACAAAAATAATAAATGAAAACAAGAAGCAACTCGTTAATTCGAATAAGTTATTACAAGTAAACACAGCAGCAAACTCATATATCAAATAACAACTGGATCTAATGCAATTCAGCGCGTGACGCACGCGTACAAATTCCGTCATTAAAGTTTGTTCAAAGCGATTTCCCTCATGTGCGTTTATACCCAAACACTCGGTGATAATAACTTCACGAATTTCAAAGGCAGGGCACTCCTCCATAAAGAATAATCACCGTTTGAATGCCTGAGATTGACATTAGTGTGGTATCATTAGTGCGTTAGATAAAAAGTCGAAAAAAATTGGAGACACAATTTTTGAACGTCGAAAAAAGTCGGAGCTTCAAACTCGTTTCATAAAAATGACGACGATATGAAACTGCGTATCTCGTTGACATCAAAATAAAGATCAACAAAAACTTTGAACGCAAAGTTGAATAAAATGGGATGTACGTCAAAAAGTTGAAACGATCAAAGGGAAAAGACGTTGATTCATTTGTGATAGATTGAATTAACGCTAACGAAGTAGCATGAAATGAAGCTTGATCAACGATCAAAATTTCGACTTCGCGTATCATTTGTATGGCTGAACCAATCAGCGCGGAGAGCGACTTGCATCAAGATTGCGCGTCATAACAGCAAACGCACTGGTTTCGATAATTTATACGCCATTAATTACGCGACTGTAATTAATCAATTTGCATTATGTATTTTGTATCAACAGCCCTACGATTTAACGATAGCTCTCGATGGTGGCGCGAATTCGTGCTCGATAGTGCGCAAGCGCCTTCTAAAATATTCTGATTGTCGTCATTCGAATTGGTTCATTTCAAACCATTTTAATTGAATGTGTCATTCTAAAACAACAAACCACACTAAAAGTGAAAAATAAAACTGTCAATTGTAAGACCAGGCACTATAATTAACTTTAAGGTTAACAAAGCAATATGTAAATACTAAAAAGAAAACCATCCACAAGTTTAATATAAGCAGCGGTGAAAATGATGGAAAAAAAGGCGACCTCTTTCGAAAATGGATCGCGCGCAAACAGTCATTAAAGCGGTGGAAAATGCGGGTGTGCTCGCGCGTGATGTTTCATCGTTGAAAGGTGATTAGCGGGATTTTTTTCACGGTGAATAAAAAAGTGTGTTTTGTTTTGGAGCTGAATGGCGCGACGCGGTTATAAAATATTTAAAATCAATCGGCTTAGAAAGTGCATGTGCATCGGAGGGATTCTCGTACGTCAGCGAAACGGGGCGAGAACTCTTGAAAGCGAAACGAGAAATTTGCTCACTCACGGCCACTCGCCTACAAAGAACCGCGGAGACATTTTCGGAGACGCAAAAGTCTCGCCGAGAGAGGAAATGCTAGAAAAGCTTTTCGCGACTTGTAGTGCGTGATACATCCCAACCTTCATAACATCACGTACCGAGCCGCGTTGGCACGTTTTGGATAACGATTGATCAATTTTTGAGAGAAAAAAAATTTTGTTTCACATTTCATTATCGATTGTTTTATTCAATTAATTGAAGTCGAATTAGATCGTAGGTTATTTTTTTTCAGAGAATTTTTGTATGCGCATTTTTCATATTGATTCAATGTGCAAATATTAGTAGAAAATAAAAAATTCGAAATTCGCATGAAAAATAACCTTGATAGAAGATGGAAAAAATTATATTAGAGAGAGAGAGCAATTTTTATGGGTAGTTTCGAGGAAAATTATTGAAAAGTAAAGAATGCATGGATCAAAGCTGAATTGCAAAGCGGGAAAATTAGCATCGTAAACATTGATCGAGTCATAAAAATCTGATGGAACGTGTTTAATAATACTGTGTTGTCGTAACTTCAATTAGTGCCGCCGTAAATATGTAGCAACGTATGCCAACAAAAGTACTTTTTTCGACGTCGAACGTCAAGCTTGTAAAGATTTCGAATTGTGAATAAACATTGAAATGCATTCTGCGAACGAAATTCATAAATTTATATCGAACGTTCCAAGAAACAGACATCGATTCTTTGTTACTTTTGTTAAAATTATTTGCTCATGACGATAGAAAATGATTTTTGATTTTGATACATTCTGTTAAAAATTCAAAACGTATTGCATCGTTGTGACACAAGTTGTAAAACATCATTTTCTCCATTTGTAAAAAAACCCATTCCAAAAGTACATAACGTAAAATAAAATATGAAAGAAAAAAAAATTGAAACGAGTTCCCAGTCTAGTTCCATTATTCGCTCGAGTTGCAAAACATTTCTATAATTACATTTCAGAAGTCGCATTATCAAATATCTCTATTGTACGTTTTTCAGCGCTGAATCGAAATAAAGTGATTGTATTTCTACGGCGGATAATAATCACAGATGAAAACTTGCCGGAATGCGAGTATCAGCAGTTAACCAGACCCATTCGTGTCCGCCAGTCGCAGTCGACGGCACGGATCCTGCAGTTGCTACTTTCCTCGATTCTTTGAGCAGTTCCTTGTCGTCCCTCACCTGACGGCAAACAGAAAATTCCATTTATTTCGATACACTGTGTGTTTCGTGTCGTTTGCTCCGAGCAAACAGCCTGGAGAATCAAACGGGATATAAATAAGGTCGGCACTGATCCGATTACATTTTTAGTAGTCAGACATGTGGATGCGCCATTTATGAATTTATCGACAACCTACAAGATCATTCAAATGAAGACGACCCACTTTTCAGTAGCTTTGGTCAGCGTTCGATCCGACAGCTGAATTCAGACATGTTTTTCCATCTGATTTTGAAAGGCGTTGAAGAATTCGCTTAGATCATCCCTAATCACAAGCTCTAAGTCAGAGAAGCAGCGACAGTTCCATCAAAAATTCCAATAAATCTTGCTACTCAAGGTTGAACAAATTTTTCCCATCTGATTTAGTAATGAGGAAGTCAGCTAAGAAACTCAGACCACCTCTAATCCTCAGTTCCAAGTCAGAGAAGGCACGAAAAATCGTCCATCAATGTTTCCAATAAATCTCCGCAATAAAATGTGCCATATTTCTTGGCTTAAGCCCGAGATGAGCGTCGATTTGTCTTCTTTATCTGGCTCCTTGATATCCGATACAACTAATTCTCTTCATTCACAAGCCACGGCGCGTCAAAGTTTGAACGAAACGAGGGGAAAAAATTGGCAAAGTTATTGCGAACGAGGTGGAATTACTACTGCTGGTTCAATTTACACAATATCACTGCGAGAGTCAAATTCAGCTGTCTTGCTTGATCCAACCGACAACAGCCAATTGTTAAAAGTTTGCGAGCATTTTTGATCTTTGCCCCATCCTAACACTTTTTTTTCAAACTCCTTTATGCTCAGTAATTAATGTCGAAATTGGATTATCCCCAAACTTTACGATGAATTGATGAAAAATTGTGCGTTATTAGTGTCAAGGATTGGACTTGTGCTTCGTCTGCCGAAAGTACTCCGACGAACAATTATGAAACTAGACTTTTGCAGACGTTAATGGCAGACATTTTTTTCAGTTCAAACAAAAAAATCGAGCTCCGTCTCGTGAGCTTCGAAACGTGACATCGCAATCGATTACTGCGAGCGTGCAAAATGTTTGTTTCATTTTTTGTCAATTTTATTTATTTAAGTGGTTTTGTTTTTTTTCCTGCAGTTTTTTTAGCAAGTCCTCCTCTATTTCACACCATATTTGTGTCTGTTTGTTTGAGAAGAACGAACAGTTGATGGATAGACACTATCGTACGGAAATTAAAAGTCAACCCTTGAAAAAATGATGTACTGAGAAGTTCACACTTTTGCAACAATTATAAAACTTCCATTTATTCATTTTTAAATTCATTTGTATTTTCGCATCAACTTTTTTGATTGATAGTTTTGCCATATTTCATGCTGAACAATCGCTGGAACGAGACTGTGAACTGGAACAAAACACTTCACCAATTCGAAAACATAAACCAAGAGAAAATTTTTACCACGTTTTGTGGTAAAAAATGAAAAATAGTTGTTAATATGTTTTTGTTCGTAGGTGAAACAGTCTAAACTGCAACAGAAAAGAGTGTAAAACAATGCAGCTCTTATCTGCAACCCGGGATTACAAACTCAATTTGTAGAAAATAAAGACAAATTAATCCAGACGAAATAACAACAATGCAATTCAATCGTAATCGCAAACATTGAAAACAAAAGGTACTCAATGATATCGACAATTTTTCAGTTGAAAACAAATCTTGATAAATTAATATTCCATCTCGGTTCTTAAGAAACCTAATAAACGTGCAAACAAATAGACAAAACGTCAGTCTCATCCGAAATTGATGAATGAAAACGACAAACAGGATTACACGTCTCCCCTTATCAAAATATTCGTTTCAGACTCTGAACCTAGTCGGACGAAAACGCGTTTCAAAAGAACACGTCATTTCAATTCACGAGAATTCGATTAATCGTGCGGCGCATGTTTCAGAAAAACTTAAATGCAAAATAAATGATCCACATTGTGCAAATACAAGAAAGAAAAAAATTGCATACGAAACCTACGAAAGAGAAACGAAATAATGCTCGTTTGACAACTGGAACTAAAAGTACAAAATAAATTATCAAATTTCATCATCTACAAACAAACAGAACATATGAAATATTGTCTCATATCTTACCTTTTAGTTGACTTTAGCAAAAAATCACAGTTTAATTTAACTTGGATTTTTTTTAATTTCTTTGCAAGTTACCAAAAATGAAGTCTTCAAATTTCAAAACTTTTCCAAATTGTCCAATCAAAATTCCTTTGTCTCTTTTTCTCCTTTATTTTGCACTTGAATGAAAAGTTTCAGAAATTTTAGAAACAGGTGATTAAAAGATACGAACCCTAAAGATATCTGCAACATCATTGTCCTCAGGAGCCGGCAGAGAACCGCTACGTTTACGTCTGAAGAGGGGCTGATCTGCGATTTGTGGTTCGTGGCAGTTGTGTTCGACTCGCACAATTCGAAGGTGCAAATAAAAAAAGCTGACAAGATGAACGACGAACTGGACGAAGATGAGACAATACAAGAGTCTAACAGAGTTGGTCGGCTTCTCCATTGCGTGGCGCGGGTGTTGTCACCGCATTAATTACAGGCCTGATGAGCGTCCCTTCCGCGCACCTCCAAAATTTAATCACTCGTAATTATCGGCCCAACATCACACAACGTTTTGTCAACCACTACCAAACCTGTTGACAAATAAGCCACGACTTAACCCCTCGCTAAAACTCAAAATCTTGCAATGCTTTTAATACTTATTGCATTCAAAGTTTTAAGAGAATTCTTCTTAACTTTATAGAAAGAAAAAAATTCAATTTTCATCTAAATCACGTTTAATCTCTCAGAAATTACAACCGACGCAAACGTTTTAAATTGGTCTTGTCATTTAACCGATCCAAATTGGAAATTGATCGAACAGCCCTAATTCAGTTTTGCAGATTAATGTTCTCATTCTCTTTTCCTCTTTTTTTACTAGTATCTTTACGATAAAAATTAAATAGTTTCCTTTGTTTAGTGGATAATATTTTTTAGAGATTCTTCTTAGTTTGTCAGTTTGGTAGAACAAAATCATTGAAGAAATTCTCGTGAAGTCAACATGTTGGCGAGTGCCTTAAGGCAGTTCAATCAGAAGAAACAATACTTCGATTGCGTGATCTTTGTCATAACTAGGAAAACTTATCAGAACAAAAAAAAACATTTAAACTCTGAAATCAAACTTTTGCCATAACTTTTGCTTCAAAATTGCTATTTGTTTGTTTGGCGGAAAAAACTATAACGAATGATTTGCAAAAAATACAAACGTCAATTTGTTCTCAACTCTGAGAAAGTTTCTCAATTATTTTCTGTAAACACTTGAAAATTCCATATTACCCGTTGAACTATAAAGTCGAGAGCTAAAATGTATTTGTGATTAGTTACAGATTCGCCGCAACGGAAAAAGAACTGATTTATTGTTTGGATAAACCAAGAGAATAACGCAAAAGGAAACTTCATCTCTGATTCCCCTTTCAACTTACGATTGAATTTAAACTAAACTTCAAATTAGAACTATTTGATTTTCATGCAGCACGCCAGCCTTATTGAAACATTTTTCTATGTTTAACAATGACAAGATTCAATTTTCTACTAAACAATCTTTTCCCGCGGCTTTTCATCTTGCAGCCAAACTTTTCAGGCCTGACATTCCCCTTTTTTCGCTGACAGACTTTTAATTGACCTTTCTGCTACTTACAATGCACGATTTTACATTCCCGCATTTTCACAATCGATTCATTTTTTTCACCCATTCATTAAAAACTAACTTTTTCACACTTTTTTACCAGAACAAATTTTGTAGCTTTGAAGTTAGGTTGATTGACAGAAAATTATGGAACAGAAAACAAATTTTTGTGTTTTTTTGTTTAAAGTTAATACTAATTTAATTGCAAATTAGCTGGAGGAGGTTTATTACACTTTTGACAAAATTAACCGAATTCGCCGGCTGGCGCACCGCCACGTGCGCCGTTCCATCGCGGCCACTTGGCGTAAATTTTATTTTAAAACGGTGCCACTTTTCAGTCCCCATTCTATCTGACAACTTCTCGCTCTCACCTCAATCTGTTTCTCAAAATCATTCAACACTTTTTTCCACGTTCACTCCGCCTGTTCAATCCCAAAACTCAATTTCTTATTTGACAACATTCCTCATTCAACAATTGTTTCCTTAAAAAAAGCAACAGATAAAGAAAGAAAAACAGAAAGTCAACTTTTTAGTAAATTTTAGATGGCTCATAAATTTAAAGACAATTTTTTGGAAACAGGGAATATGATGAAAATTCAAGTATAATCAAAACCAGCAGCCCGGCATGCTAACATGTTAACTTGTATGATTTCCAGCGCAAACTTAATAAATTCATTTCAATGCTGTCGACGGTGTATCAAATACCCAGAAGACCGAAGAATAAGCAACTAGCTTCTGTCTGTTGCACCCACATGCTGTGAAACTTTAAGTTAACTTCACTCAATTAATTTGCACTTTTTGCACTTGAAAGAACCCTTTTCACTTTTCCACGAGTCTTCGAAAAGTCTCAAATTTCGAACCAAAAATTTGGTTGCAAACTTGAAGAAAAAAGTTGTTGCACTCTGCGAAGTTCGTTCGAACGAAATGTGGCGGACTGAAAAAGAGGAGCGACCGGAACGATGTCCACGAGCGGACTGGTCTCGGAGCGGTCTTTGGAAGTCGTCGTCAGGCTGGCGGGTACTTTGTATGACCGGCGCGTGCGCTATGATAGTCATATTTAAGTCGGTGCAACTGCGGATGTATTATTTTTCATTTGCCCACGCCGTTGCGAGTCGACGGATATTTTCTTGAGAAACTTTGTGCTCGAAATTGTCAACGCCAAACAATTCTCAATTTGACTGATTTTTCCTCGCAAATCGTTTGTAACGTCGCTCTTACACGCGAACCAAAGTGCAAAACTTGTCATAAACAAAATTGCCACGTTGCTTTCTTCTTTTTCAGAACGCACCAATTTTTGTTTTTGTTTTTTTTTTTGCGAAACTTAAAATTGTATAATTACAAGCGATAATAAAGTTAATTATCAGAGTTGGCCACAAAGTGATAACAACAAAGTTGAGAGAAATTTGTGTCAGAGTCAGAGTGGCGAAATGAATCGAACACTTATACAATGGCAATCAAAGTTTGACGCGATGACGTTATTCGTTGGGATGCGCGAGCGTGAGTTCTGTGCAAGAGTTTCATTATGATGAAATAATACAGGAGATTATCAGATTGAGGCATTCTAAATTGATAAATCAAACGCGCAAAGACGACGCTGGGCAACAGTTTTATTTTTAATTCTGAACCGTGGATCGTCAGAAACTACAATAAAACCAGCTTGATGTTTTATCGACATTTCTACATCCATGCCAACTTGCTGCTTTCAATATTGAAATCATAGCGTTTCTCTCTGCTTCACCACGTTGCGAAGCGAGAAAATTAATACGTATAATAATTGATACAAATTTTCTGCTATCACAAATCAATTGGGTTTTTTTTTGAACCGAGAATGATTTTCAATTAAAATCGAATTCAATCGCAAGGCTTTTTCTGTGATTGATATTAATTCGAAATGAAACGAAAATTATATTGTACAGATGTTCTCAATATATATCACATAAAATTCACAAACATCAGATTCAAATAATGAAGATCGGGTAATTGGGTAAAATGATTTTATGGTCGAAATTCACTTCCAACAGCAAATGTTTCATTTTTTTGGAAAAATCAGATGGTAAAATTTGATTTGTCTTTCTGTATTTTTCTTTCCGGAGTAAATAAATTGGAATATCATTGAAATATTGTTAAATGATATAAAACGATTAAAAAAATACAAATACAAATTGAATCTATACAAAAAAGACAAAAATTTTAGATGCAAATTTGAAAACATAATCTTCTCAGTGAAGAAAGTAGAATAATCAGTTAGAGATGTGATTAGGCTCAGATGGAGGCCTTTTTGGGTTCGGAATGAAGCCGACAGAATGATGTCATTAATTGACAATCGAGCCTGGCTCATTGAGATCAGCCATGCGACTGACAAAACGTCCTTTGTGCGTTCTAATACGCGTCTTTTGTGAGTTGCACCACATACACATGTTGGCGCGATTAGGGATCAACAATTCGATTCGATTGTGTGATACTAACCAATGGCCAACAAACGAGAGCTATCCCAATATCACATTTTTGTCATGACAATCATTTTCTCAATTTACAATCAATTTATAATATCTCTCGACTGAACACATCAAATTAACTTATTTGCAATCTAAATTTTTAATTAAACTTAGTTTGCAAATAAATTGTACGAACTCTGATGTTTGATGGAAAGTGATGAAAGTGATTTTGACCAAGGATCAGAATTCCTTTTTATTCTCCATGACAATTACGAGCTGATAAATAAAGGGATCACAAGTTCACTTTTTCACGAGTCATTCATTTCGAGTGTTAAGCATGGGAAAAGTTTTGCTGCGAAAGTAAATTATGCCCCGCGAGCCGTGTAAGCTTCGCACAATCTTTTTCAATGAGTCGGACCAATTCTGCTTGACGATGCGACGTCACGCTCATTTATTACACAGGCCCGATGATAAATAAGCTTGCTCGCAAAAACGCGCTTCAATCCGCCGGACGTTCAGCGAATCCGCAAAAACAGTTCAAAAGAAGCCTCGCTAAATATTGATCGAAATGAAATCAAAATTGAAGTTTCGTCTTGAAAAGTGCCCTCGCAAACGTGCGATAGACATTGAAAACAGTTGAAAGAGACAAAATGCGCGTATGAAATGGTAGAATTGAGGGAATTAAATTGATTTACAACAAAAGAGGATAATGTTCTGGAGATCTTATTGGGAAGTTGAGATTAAAAGTGGGGATGAATTGAGTTCCAGCGAAAGCACATGAACTATTTTTCATCGGCTGGAATCTTTTGTGCATGGCCCCTGTCATTGATAGTTTCTTTGACCGGCCAAAAATAGCTCGGCCCAAGCGAGGATACTCGCAAAGAGACTCCGGCGCACAATTTACTATTGATCGGGGGCACGAGTGCATCCTAAAAGTCGACCACTGAAGCATAAATCACACGCTGGTAAAGGCCCAGACACTTCTTTCACATATGAATAATGACTTTGCGAGTACCTGTGCGTACTTGACCAATCAATGACGCTTCCATTCCCAATAAGGATGAGTTGCAGTTGCGATCTGTTCCTAAACTTGCATTTATCAACTTGGTTTGAATCAATTCCGTTCGAATTCTAGCAAACCACAATCACCATTTTCAGTCTAAATCATTTATAGTGTTGAAAAACACATTTCCTTTTAGTTTAATTTAATTTCAATTTAAACTTTCATTGAAGCAACTAGTTCACTGAAATATTATCTTTGCATCATTTTTTATTCACTCTTCGCAATGTTCTTTTTACAAAATAAATTTAGAAACCAAATTCTGCGAAAAATTTGAAGGGACAAATTCGTCCCTAACGTTAAATTAGTTTTGAAAAAGAAGCAAGGGTTAAGCTGTACCATTTGGGATTTGAGTGTCAAAAATGTTCGATTGTTCAGTTCGTAATTGATCTCCAAGATTGATGCAGCCCATGAGTAATTCAAAGAAACGCGGAAATTTATCTTCCTTATAGAATTCCCATTCAAGAGGGCTTTCAAACTCGACAAGTACAGTCGTATTAGCGGTGTGTCTATTTTCATAAAACTGAGTAGAAGCCATTCGTCGAACCAAGTAGCAAGCAACGTTTGAACGTAGCGACAAATTGAAATAAAGCGCACCACGAGATTGTTCAATGTCGACTCTAATCACTCAAGTTCTGCCATTGTCTCTAGCAATAATCCTTATTTCTGACCAGCATCAGAACTGCCCAGTTGCAACTGAACCGTGCTTTATTGCTGAATGGAAACTGCAAAGCCTCGAGAATACTAATTAAAACACCTTCCCATTCATGTCACTTTGGATTAATTTTCTTAACGAAATTAAAATATGTTTTTCGGAAAACCAAGAGACAACGAAGTGAAAAGGTTTTTTGGCTACTGAATGAGAATTTTTTATTTTTGTTAATTTCACTGGAAATGTTGAAACGAGCGACTGTCAGATGAGTTGGCACTCCTCATTTCTTCACTTATTTCGACGGTTGTAATAAGTAGCCCTTCTTTGGCATCTCAAAGCAGTTCAATGAGCGCACAGTTATTCAGTCGCTCCTTGGTATATAATCAAAGAAGATAAGAGCGACTGTGCAAGCATTCAAATCCGTTCGAGCGTAATTCGCATCTTGAAACTATAACTTGTATAGATGCATTTGGCATCGGGCGTGCGATAGGTTTATTCTTCGCGATCGTGCATCTTCCATCCAGAATTAATCTCGTTACAACAGTTATTGCACCAGTGAGAATGTTCAGTCGACTTTCAACATATTGAAAAGCGCAAGATTGTGAAATTCATATTTAAACAGTTCGACGAATATATTAAATTTTCATCGCCACTTTTCAGCGATTACGAAATAAAATGTTTTTCATCTCGAAGCAAATTGCAAACTTGATGGGTTTTCATACTCAAATTATTAGACAATCCTTGTAAATTATTCGGAAGAACAAACTTCGAAGCTGTACATGAACTTTCTTAGAAAATGAAAAACTCACGGTCTTATATTTTGCAATCAGTTTAATAACTTCAGTGAAGCTACAAAATATTCTGGCTCGGTAAACAAATTAATTTGCCGTGAGAAATGTTATTTTTATCTTGGGCTGAATTGTTTTTTGATTAATGTTAAGTTGCAGCATGTGATGATGACAAATTTGTCATTACTTTTTAAATTGAACACTCAAACTAGGTCTTTTCTCGGCCTAATGAGATTTCAGTTCAATCTCACATACATTTTCGTGTACAGAAATGACTCATCTGAACTGTTTCCTTTTCTGTTTTTAAACAGCAAGGCAATCGATTTTTATTGGTCATTCGATGTATCGTGCGTTAACTTTTTCATTGCTTCATACTTGTTTTATTTACTATATTGTTATCATTTTTGATCAATCAATTATTCTCAACAAATTATTCACACAATTTTTCAAACAAATTTCTTGAAAATTGGTTCTTTTATAAGGAAAAATTGCATTTCATTAATCAAACCCCATTCAAACAAACGTTAAATTTCAATTTGTTCAAGACTTAAAAAAACGAGTTCGTCGTTAATTTAAAGAAAATACTGAATTGTTTGATTTTCGTTTGAATGAAGAGCTGTTTAATTCTTGGCGGACGAGGTGAATGAATCTTAAAGTCGGGGAGTGTACATCTGAGCAAATTGGATCCATTAAAGTGGGTCTCTCTGGCACATGGATCGGTGGTGGAAAAACGACTGTGTCGCAGAGTGACAACCAAGAGCAATGCCTGCTCGCAGCAGACGTGTCCCAATCTCATGAAAATTACAACGACGAATGAACTTGAAGTACCGAAGCGCACGCCCCGTCAGAGACGCAAACAAACAGTAGATGAAAGCTCTCCGGCCGCTCTCATTCGTTCCCTCTTTGTTCCTCATTTCATGGTCAGTTGCTTATTCTCTGCCAGATTCGCGTCCAACATTCTCCTACTACAAATTCGAACCCTTAGATTAATTAACTTAACAATTAAAAATGAACCAATGAAAAAAAAGTTAATCAAGGAAACAATACAAACATTTAAAAACAGTTCAATCAAAATTAAAGCGATTTGACATAGTTGAAATGAATTGGATTTCTTCGTATTGGGATTGGGAAAGAAAAAATTAAATGGAAATAAGAGATGCTAAATCTCGGTAGAAAAATACCTGAGATAGGAGTGAAAAAAGATTGTGCGGCGATTTATACAGTGAATTAAGTTGCATTCTGGAGGAAAAGCCACGAAACGATAAAAGCGAATAAGCTATTCGATTGAATTCAATCCGAGCTATATTACAGTTGCTGGCCTTTCGAAATTCTGCACCTTATACAGGATAGCATTTGGCAGCGACTCGGTGATTCGATTGAATAGTTTGCTGGTCCCGTCCAATCCCATATGTTGTCCTCGACATTCGATAGCCCAAAAACAAGTCTTTTCTTAGCGCCAAATTGTCCGCCTAAAATGTCATTTGAACAGTCTCCTGTTGCACCATCATCATAATAGACTTTATTATGAGAAATTATATTCGCAATATATTCAAAAAAATGTTTCGGAAAATTCAGTAGAGTCCAATCGAATTTTGACAAGAAAAATTTCACTTTTAATTTGTACAATTATTTATTACTTCATTTGGTATATGATTTTATAGATACACATTTTTCAAGAAGCTACAATGTAAAATAGGAATTATTCATTTTGTCTCGCCACGATTTTCAGCATATTTGGAAGTAATGTATAATCCAGGTCCCAGAATTATAGTCAAAAAAATGACATTCACCATAAAGTTTTCCTGAAAATAGAAAAAAAATGAAATTGAATCACATTTATTTTTAATCTACAGAGAACATAACCTCAAATTCATATTTCGAATCCTAAATATCGTTTTTGGTAATAAATGCTCTAATAGTTTTTTATATACAAGTAAATGAACTTGAAAAGTTTCAGATGAAAAAATAGTCACGTAATGGAAAAAATTGCTTACGAATTTGGAGGATGGGTTCCTTGCTGGAGCAACGAGCATAAGATGATTTGAGTCGGAGGAGGAATTTCTGACACTTTGTCTGACCACATTGTTGCTCGCAACTTTGGCCAAGTTGAGTGCCTGTCTCAGCATTTTGACTCAAGGAATGTTAAATATCACTGTATTTGCTAATAAAAACGACCAAAAATTACGACGTACTTCTTTACTGCTCTTCTTCAAGCAACAGCTGATTATTATGAATATCAGAATCGCAGAATTGGAACGTTCCAGACTCCAGCTCCAGCAGTCCAGTTCCAGTTCGTTCAAAATTTAAAAACGTCGATTTTCTTGATAAAAAAATCCAACAAATAAGATTTAAACAAAATTTTTAGTTTCTTTCTTAATTGTTGGGATTTAATTTCCATCCATTCTTACGTTTTTAAATACATTTTGTAGATTGTTGTTCCATCATTCATTTTCAAGGTTTCTACTTTACCGACGCAAATACAAGAAAATTAAAAGACATTGCAAAAATGTTAAAAAATTGCAATTAATATTAATACTTGAATAATAAATTGAATTTTTTCACAAATTTTACAACTTCAACTCAAAATTTTGAGGAATTCAATGAAAAATCCAATATCAAAGAAAACAATGTACTTTATTATTTCATCTTGTTGAACTAATATTTAAAAACTAACACAAAACAAATCATTTACAATTATTGTTAATAAATAAATAATTCATAAATAAACATCCGAAATCTACATTCATAACTAAAACAACAGTTTTATTTATTGACGTTGCGGTTGCGGTTTAGTTGGCTGTTGCTGATTCTGTTTAGCGACAGGTTTCTGTTGCTGATTCTGTCCAGCAACCGATTGCTGTTGCTGGTTCTGTCCAGCAACAGATTGTTGTTGCTGATTTGTTTGAGTAGAAGTTTGCTGCTGTTGCTGATTTGATTGCTGAGGCATAACAAAGCAATTGGCAGGACGTCCTTTGGCATTTAAATTTGTCACAGCAAAAACAGCGCCTGCAGTTGGTTGTCTCAATTTATCAGCTTCAGTCAAGCCGAAAGAGCTTGTGGTCACGTACAAAGTGTCATATTGTGGTCCTCCAAAAGTCACACTGGTTGTCAGGTCGCTTGGAGTGTCCACTGATGTTAATAATTTACCTTTCCTCGGATCCACATGTATGACCTAAAAAAGTAAAAAGAAATAAAATATTCAAATAAAATCAAATGATTCTAATTTGTTCGAATTGTTTTTATTTATTTGATTGTTTTTTTTTTGTTAGACCAACTTTTTTGCCGCCATAAAGAGCAACCCAAAGATTTCCATTGGTATCGATGGTCATCCCATCAGGAAATCCTTTGATATTGTTTTGCTTCACGTCAAACACGACCTTCTTGTTTGCTGAAATTTGAATTGAACACGTGATCGCGATTAAATTTAATGAAAATTGTTGAATAGGAAGTTAGATGTCAATTAGTTTTCATTTACTAATGGTTCCAGTGTCCGGGGTGTACTGATACGAAACAATCTGGTAAGTGCCAGAGTCAATGTAGTACATTTCGTTGTCCAGACTTGACCATGCTAGTCCATTGCTCACTGTCACGGGTGAAATTTTCTTTTGTGGACGAAAATCAGGTCCCATCATGTACAAACTTCCACGATTTGGAACTGACATTCCGTTAGTTTCAGGTCCCATCGTTCCTTGAAAAACAAAATAAATGAAAATAAATAATTAGTACATAACTTACAAGGCTTAATCATCGTTAATTTAAAAGTTAATTCAAACCTCAAACGAGCAAGTGCGAAAAAAACTAATCTCATAAAACGTCTTTTAGTGGCATTTTCAAATGTCTATAAAATTGTCTCCGCTGACAGTGAATCATTAAATTGTATAAATGATGAACCAATCAGTTCACCTTTTAAAGACTTTTCGCATTAGTTTAAACTTGACATTTTGAATTTTCAACCGCAAACTGTTAATTTACAACTTTTAATATTTCTTGTATTAGAAAAAGATAAAAATAGGACAAACAAACCGATCCAAAGTCGTCCTTTAGAATCAACTTTTCCGTCGTTGATCCTGGTGTCGTTTCTGTCGGTGTCGATACTGGCTAATTTTCTCATTGGTGGATTAGTCACGTTAGAGATACCATCCCAAGTCACAAGGAGAATGTCGCGACCTGATCCCACGACAAATTGATTCGTCGCTCCGTCGACCGGAACGGCTACCCCAACTGGGCCATTTTCTGCAAAAAATGTCATTGAACTTTCTAACTCCAATGCCAACAGTGTAATATAACATTAAGAATACACGTTTCAGCATAATCTTAGTTCATTTCTACTTTTTAATAACTGAAATTATCAAGTTCAAAAAATCTATTAACTATCAAACATTCTAACAAATTCTATCAAATAATAATTTTGTATTTTTTCATTTAATTTCAAAATCATAATCATAATAGAGATCAAGATTAATTACGTATAGTAGCACAATTAACTGTTCCAGTATTATTCAGACTGCACATGCGATTAGCCATAATGTCCACAAAATAAAGCCTTTGAGTTCGAGAATCCCAGTGGGGCCCTTCAGCCAGGCCAAAAGTCGGAGTAATCATTTTGAGAGAGGCTCCATTGACTTTGCTTTAAAATTCATCAAATTAGCACAATTTCAAATTAATTAAACATGTACACAATTGTAAATGAACTTTTTGAATGAAAATTGAACACCTGTTCAAAGAAATTTCGCAAAAAATTGATTAATACTGTAAATGAACTTGTGAAATGAAAATTGGACACCTGTTCAAATAAATGACATACCAAGCGTAAACTGAAAGCGCGAACAAAAGAAAAATGAACTTCATCTTGAAACTTCGCGTTTATTCACAACAACACAATCGCAGCGACTGCAACTTGAGACCTATTGGCTAATCCTTTTATAAGAGGCGAGAGGTTTTGCGCCCCTCCTATTTTCAGTCTGAATTCAAATGTGTGCAAAACACGACCTGTCCCAAGTGGGAGAGCCAATTACAATCAGAGATCAAACACATCTGGACTCAAGTACATGTAATTTTATAAACAAACGAAACTTAAATTGCGAATCGTGTCTGTTCGAACAAAAACTAATTTTACTAAGGACACTTCAAGTTTCACCAGGATTTTTTTCACGAAGGATGCAGGTGAAAACCCGGTCATTGGCACAGTTATCAGATGGAATAATTATCGCTAATCGAAGATGAAAAAAGTGACAAAAAGCGTTGAAGAGAAAGCTTGATTTTTAAAGGTGATCGATACAATGAACGATTTTGAGGAAGGAAAAAGAAGAAAAATCCTTGACAATTGGCACATCTCATTTATTTATTGCGCACTTCTTAAATCATTTATCAATCTGTGTAAATTTCATTTAAAACGGGTATCTGATATATTATCATTAGTTCCTAGTTTATATAATTTATTTATTAATATGTATAAGTATATATAATATATATAATATTTATATCGCGGGCACGGTAAAGCTGACGCGGTTCAAGTTGTGCTTGACAGATCCGCGGTCCGATAAAACATCAAAACGTCGAACAACGATGTATAAGAATGACAAAATACTACACTGGACATTGAGCGAATTGTTCGGGCGTGTTCCGCGAGCTCAACACCTGCACGTCTAAAGCGCCTCGCCTTGCCGTGCCTGGCGGATCAATCATTTTTTTATTCTTGATTTTTTTTGTCTAAACCTTCAATTATTTATATAATTTACATGAATTGCGTGTCAAAATCTTTTTTTCATGCTTTTTTTTCAGACAAAAATGTATTCTTTCCGAATTGTCGTCAGTTTTCTTTTACCGTCCTTCGCACTCGTTTTTTTAAATTCAAAACGCAATTAATGTTTACAGCATTATTTTTGTCTCTTTTTGAATAGCTTGACTTCGTTATTAATCCAGTTATAAAGTCATTGAAAGGTTTTACATTTCGTTTTGTCTCGAAAATTCAAAACAAAGAGTTCTTCGCTTTTTATGCAGACAAATAGCAAAAAGAGTTTCATAGAAAAATTCATTGGCACAAAGTAACAAAAAGACATCACGTTGTATAAAATTGTTTTTGTTTCTTTCAAATTCTCAAAATTGTGGGTCTCATAAAAACGAGCAAATTTCGATTGTTTTTTGGAATTTGATGAACTTGTTAATTAGGTGATTTCAAATCACTCGTTCTCTCTTTCTCACTCTCTCCCACGCATAAGAACATATATTTAGGAAAATGCAAATGGTTACACATCAGAATTGGTTTTGTTTCTTGATTATTTCTTTGAGAGTTGTTTGTTCTTTTTTTCTTAAAAATTTGTTAAATGTTCTTTGCATTACACTGTTTTGTTTTTATCAAAGTGATATTATTCAAGTAGTATTAAATTCATATTTATTCTTCTAATATAGAAAAGGCTCTCTGAATCAGAATTAATTGGATCGAAAAAATGTTGTCATTAATAAACTAATTAACGAACAGGTCTACCGATATAAACGTGCTAGTGTTTTTTCCTCAGTTGTTTCCTTTCAATTGAATGCTGAGTTTTTCGTACAAAATTGACTCCGTCGAGTATTGAAAAAGTTGACTTATTAATTCGAAAAGCAAATGCATGTCAAGATTTTGTTTATTTTTCATTTATAATTGTTCTTTTCATATTTTCTCGTAGGAAATAACGGTGATTATCGTGCACGAAAAAAGTGCGTCAAAAATTCGATTCAACATATATCACGTAACGGGCTATTTATCATTCGATGCAACAGACGTCGAAAAATTGTATCCTCATTCAAAAAAGATAATATACTTTGAAGTTTATATTAGGTTATAGTAAAATATATACAAAGAGAGATCGACAAATCCTTTTCGTAATTGGCAAAAAATTTTCAAAAATTGAAAGATGCAAAAACTTGTTCAGTCATACAAATTTTCAAATTACAAAGTTAATGTTTCTTGATCAAAAAACTTACATAAACAGTTGATTAAGAAATCTTAACTGATTAGTTAAAGCGAATGATTGTTATCGATCTATCTTTTTATATACAGATATATAATATATAAAGACGAGTCATCACATCTAGTGTGTTGTTGTTCACGAAACACATCTATGTAAATTTTATATCCTCATAATTTCAAAAAAGATTTGCAAATTTGCATCTGTTCTTCTCGGAGTACATGGTTTTTAAATGGAATATCCGTTTATACACAAATATAATACCGCCCTTTGTACGCAAACACAAGCGTGTACCAGGTCATAACAGCCAGAACCGTGCACCAATCCTCGCAACGTTGCGTACTCCATCCATCCTATACTTTATCAACTATCAATGTTTTGTTTTGCGATTACTGTAGAAATTTTTTTAGTCCTTACACTGGTATATAACTTCTAAAACCTCGTTCGACTTGCATTTCTATTACGAGTGACATCTGTTCCTTCGCCTACTGAGCTATACTATTTGTCCGTGCCTTTCGTGTTATTTTTTCTTTTTTTTTTATTTTGGCCACTTCTCTTTATGCTTCGTCTTTATTTACGTATTACGTGAATAGTATTCGATCGCTAACTCGTGCGTAATTATTAAATTCGATTGAACATGCACTGATTTTCTCTTCGTTGCTTCAGCCTTGCTTTTTTCTTTGAATTTCAATGCAGCGTTATTGATAACGATTTCCTTGGATTTTCCGCCCCACACCCTGCTAATGATACGCGCCACGCCAAAGCGAGTCGTGGCACCTTAAAAATCAACGGTATTTACAATTGAAATTTGGAATTTCGCGGCGCACCCAAATGATATATTACTTTTATTTTACGAGGAATAGACGCACCTGGACAGGTGGCGCTGCCATAGTTCTAGGCCAGACTTTGGAAACGTAACTACAATTATGATTGGGCGCTGTTTGACAGCGCCACCTGCCTGTCCGCTCGGTCCTTAACAAAAGCGCCATCAAATGACGATCCCGCAAAATGTAAACTACAACAGTGCTAGTCCGTACAAAAAGTCTCTTGTAAGCCCAGCTCGTAGAAATTATGGTTGTTTCAACCGACGGTATCGCCGTCTAACAAACTTTCACCGATATGTAACTACACAAAAGAACGAGCGCAAGCGTACCATCTACTTTTTATCGACATAACATAACGGCACCTACAAATAAGCGCACTAACAATACCGTGTGTTTTCATATAAAAAATTATATATGATTTCTATGTAGATACAAAACAAAGTTCAAGTTTCAAAAGAAAAACAAGGTTGATCTGATCCGAAACACTCTTAAAGAAACATGAACAATGAACCAATTGGAATTTCAGCGGCGACGCCAGCGCCACCTCAGCCGACGGAAATTAGGACCTGGTTAGCAGCTCTGCTGCAGACCGTGAAGGCAGCAGCTGCGGCAGTCGGTCACAGGATGTCCGTTTCATAGATCTTGTTGACCATCGTCGGCTGGCCGTTGTTGGTAGGGACAAGAGATGGCGCAAGCTGTCCAGGTTGTCCGTTCTGCGCGCTCTTCTCCACGGGCTTCATGGTCAAACTCGTGAGCGAACCGGAATTCGCGGTGCTCAAACCCAATCCCATCTTCGCCAGCAGGTTGCTCTCGGATCCAGTCTTCTTCAGCAGATCAGGGGGAGTGGGGGGAATAGTGGCGAGACCTGAGGTGTTTCGCTGGAGCTGCTGGAGCCTCGCGTACTGCTCCTGCAGGGCCTTTTGTTTTCTCAGAAGCTCCTGGTGGCGCTGCTCGAGCTGTTCCTGTCGTCCTTTCTTCTGCAGGCCCTCCTGCGAGTTGATGCTCTCGCAGGAGCTTGAGTTGGACGTGACAAGCTGGGTGCTGGGCGGCACGCCGTCCTCGGTTGGTGCCGAGGTCACCGAGACGGTGGGGGGAGTTTGCGACGGCAGCGCCATCGGCGGTTTTGCGTCTTTGCGCGCGCGCCGCAGCGTACCGCCTGTCGCGTTTTGCGTGGGGTTTCTAGGCGGCAGCTGCGGGCTAGTTGGACTGGCTAAGGGCGAGCGCGAGCTCGTGCGTGGCGGCGGAGGCGGCGGGACGCGCCGACCCTGCGCCATCTGCAGGAGCTCGGCGTTTCGCTCGGGCACCGCCGGTGGCGCCCCCTTCGCTGAGTTGTTCTCTTGGGCGCGACCGATGGGAGGCGAGGTGTCCGTATCAGAGCTCGACGGGTACGAATGGAGTCGACGCAGCGAGCCTCCGGGCATACCCGTCGAGATCGTCAGACCTACACTCGTGTCCATGCTGTTCTTCTGTTCTGGCACCTGACCGAGCGCCGAGGTTGGCCTCGAGAAGGTCTGTAGCTCGTCTAGCAGAGCGTCGAGTGCGTTCTCCGGACGCTGTTGATGGGTGGCGGATGGGTCGGCATGACCGATTCCCCCAGCGACGACCGCTGACCCCACGACAGTGCGTTCCGCTGGCACAGGGGCAGTTGTCTGGGTCAAAAACAATTCATCACATTAGTTTGTGTCTGCTCAACAGTTAACTTGTTTTTGTGTTTCTTGACGTGGATTTTCGGAAAGTCCTCTCTAACATTCTCCCTTCTTATCTTGTCATTATCCAAGTTCAAATTTTCTTCAACATATAGGGCTTTCCTAAATCCTGATTTAGTGTTATTGTGTAAGATAGTGCTGCCAACCGTATTCTCTCTTCCAACCTTGTCTGAACCTTAGTCTAACCTTAGTTGGCAGCACTGTAACATGCGTATTTGAAACGTAGGCTGGCCTGCCGATGTGACAACTCTAAAAGTTGTAGATGGCAGTACCGGTCTACGCAAATTTGTTAGTTGAGATTTGATGGTTATGAACTTGTTAATGATTCTTTTTCGTACTGACTCTTGCTTTGCTATTGTTTTTGTCTCTTAACCTTTAGGTCGAACAAACAGGGTTGCCAACAATGAGGGAAACCTTTGGACTGGCAGCAAAGCAGGAGACCTCGATAACATCACAAAAATTATATCACATGCGCATGCGCATGAACTCAAGCCAATGAGAAAACCAAGCGATGCGTTAACAAATGAAATCCAGAAAAAAACAAAAACAGATATATTCATTGGTGACGAACTGAACGAAATGAACAGGAACGTATGATGTGTTAGATATAAAATAATTACCTGTGGTCGGTTATACGTTTTGTGTTACAAGTCTGTACTCATTTGGGTCTCTTTAACAGTTGGCATCTGTCGTCCGGTATTAGTCAACTTAAAAAAAGACAAACGAAAAACCAAGGGTTGAAAACATTGAAGCTTCAAAAAACCGAACTCACGGTATTCCCCTAATTTTGTTTTCTTGTTTCTTTTACTCTCACTTTGCATAAATACCAACGAAAACATCGGGCTGCCATTATGTATATCAACTGGACCCAAAACCGGTAGTTAAAATAAGGAGAATACTCGTCATGCATTTGACTTATCCAAAATGAGTTTGAAGCAACAATTTTTGAATGAAAAAAAAAGGAAACAGACATGCTGACAAGTTTGGCATCGTTTGTTAGAACAGAAACAGAAACGGAAACTGGTTGGCCAGTTAAGTAAAGTTTTAAGACAAAACCTTCAGTCCAATCCTCATAGTAAGACAGTAAGTGGATGGTAAGAACAGAAATTATTTTCAAAGTAGGAAAAAGTCAAGGTCTCGGATTAAAATAAGCGGAATGGAAAATAATAAAGGGCGATGTTATAAAAGGTGAAGTTCGATGAATGTCGAGAGCGAAAGTCCTAGATTCAAAACTAGATTAATACAAGTAAATATGCATGAAATCAAAACAAGGACAAGTTTCAATCGAAACAGACAAATTTTACACTAAAAATGACTACAGATTTACATGGATGGATGCAATTTGATGGTTGCCAATCGAAATGACCTTTCCCAGAAAACTCAGTCCCGAAAACAAAAAAACTCCCTCAGGAATGTAAAACATCCCTGAGGAAACTCAACTTTCGGAATTTTTCTCTAGAAACACTTGTCCCGAGAACTGTAACATTTAGGAATGCATTTACAAACTGTTCTAGGGATATTTTTCTTTATCGGACCAGTTTTCTGGGATAACAAAAGGGTTGAAGGTCACAATTTTGGTCGAAGGGGTGCATCGATGACAAATTGAAGAATAAGAAAAAGATTGATCGGCGATTTGAGGAAATCCAATGTAAACCTTAAGCGTGAGGACATCTTACTATAAGAAATGGATTGGAGTTTGATGTGTCTTGTGAGAAATAAGTAACTGTGACGGTTGTTTAACATCGAATCTCGTGAGAACGTCTAAACTCTCCGATACTAAACAACCACGAATGGCATGATTGGCTATCTGTTCGGATGAAGAAACCTTGAAAAATGCATTTTTGGCTCGAGTGAGAGGCAAACAAAGAACAAACATTTTCCAACAATTTTGTTTACAAAATTTTGGCGGCAAAACGTCAGTAGTAATTTTTTATATTTGGTTGTTTTAAAGAAAAGTGGAAGGATACAGGTGGCGCTGCTGTAGCATCAGCACCGCCTCTACCTTTCAAAAAACAGGCTTGATAACAAGCGTAACGGTTTTGAACAAAGAAATAAACGGTTATACAAAAAGATGTAGATCCAAAATAGAGAGCAGGTGTGAGTTTTGCCGTTCTGTCGGACATGGACGCTGGCATGCGCTTGGCGCGTCACATCCGTCAGAAGAATGATGATGGGAGCAATGATTTCGTACTATATGATCATGATTAGACATATCGAACAGTAAGTAAAATATAAAAAATGAATAAATGTAACAGTAGAATATAATTCATAATAAAAAAGTGAAATATACGAATAAGAGATAATTTACTCGTGACTGGTCTGTATGGCCTCCTTGAAGTTTCTACTCTTCATCCAGTCATACTATAAACAAGTTAACAAGTTTAATCTCTCGCTCATATTAACAGAGAACAATTTGTGTTAAAAACGGCGAATTCTCAATTCAATTTCCAATTTATTTTCTATCCTGAGATTCTTTTATTTCATCACAGCTAACACAGTGGTGGGGGAGACAAAAGTTAACTATTTTTCTAAACCAAGAAACACTGATTTACACATTTAATCAAATTAAGAGGTAGTTATGGGAACACTGGATCAGTCAAAAATTAAGGACTCGTGGCCCAGGAACAAAAAACAAATCTTTTTGTGCCAATCTCCGCCGGTCGCGCGAGCGCCACCCGTTATGCTTTCAACTAACAGACTGCGCTGTTTTTCCTCATCTCAACGTCATCCAAGTATGAAAGCAGATTAAACTTTTGTTTTTTGCATAAATGCCCAACCTAAATTTGATTGTTACAAAAAACGAGTTCAAATTGTATAAATTTGGACAAATAAAGAGTGACAGGTGGCGCTGCAGTCGTGTCCGGGGAATAAAAATTACGATCATATATATGTATGAGTGAACCCCGGAGCCACAATCTAGACAAAACAAGGGCAGGTGGGAACGAGAATAAAAACGTCATCGTCAAAGCGGCACAGTTTCTCACAAAATTTCTATACCCAAAATCAACTACGCAAAGCTACCTTTCCAGCAAGACAAATCATTATTAGTTTTACACTCTCGCAAAGAGGTTTACATCAGATTTCGATATACATATATATGATGATAACGTTTCGAGACAAAATTTGGAAATTTCAACATTGTTCATTCCCCTATCATCTTATTCCTCTTTTTTCAATTCAATTGAACGATGACGTGTTATTAATTGGCTCTCGATTCAAACAAATGTATGCTCTCCTTTTTCTCTCTGGGGCTTTTCATTGGTGTGAGTTAATTTAGCAAGCAACAAATCCCAGGGCGTGGAGTAACTGTATTTTTCTTTAATTTTTCATGCATTCGAATTTTGGCTGATAAAGGAAAAAGATAGAAGAGATAGAAACAGTTGAGACAGACAAGAGAGGGGAAGATAAAGAATCAGAGGTACTGAAAGAATAAGGGACTCTAACAGGACTAGTCAAATTGGTACCTTTGAGTGTTGAGCAGTTGTCGGTGTGATGGGCGGAGTTTCCTCCGTGTCTACGCTACCCGAATTTGGTAACCGTTGCTCCTGCACCGATGCCAAACTGAAAATAACAAAAATTATATAAAATACTCTCTTTTTTGCAATTGCAAACATATTGACAAAGTTCTTTTATAAGCTGACATTTCAAAAAAACACTTGCAAGGTTCACTAGACTTTTATTTTTAGTACTTTTATCGTTAATCTATAATAATTCGTGTATAAAATATGATTTTCTGAGGAGAATCAGCAGGATAAAAAGTACCGTTTGAGCGTAACAAGAGTTCCTGTGAGCTTTTTGCAGCGTTTCAATGCTGACTCTAATCTTTCGGGCTCCTCTTTCAAAAACTTCTCCTCGCGCATGACCTTTTCCATCTCCGAGCTTAGCAGACCTTTCAAACCTTCCTGCAAACTCGGGAACTTCATTTTCAAATCAGCGACGGTTTTGCTGCAACGACACAACAAGAATTGAGTTTGAAATGATTTGAAAAATGTTATAATTTCATTTTCACACAGTTTGTAATTTTCAAGTTACCTTGCTTTACTTAAAATAAGCGCCATGTTTTCAACGTCGGACATATTAACCCGAGTCTTCCTGTTAATTACGTTGCCTCGCAATTCCTCTACAGTGCTTTCCAGCCCACTGAAAAATAACGAGGAAAATGAAATAGTTTGATAAAAATGAGAGAACTTTTTTAGTATTTAGAAGTTTGCATACGTTAAATCCTTCTCCAACCAAAGCATTTCTTGTTTATAAAGGTCTTCCTCCCTGCTTAATCGGATTTTGTCGGTATCTCCAGAGTTCCAAACTGCATCTCTTCCAGACAGGAGCATTGCTCTAGAAAAAAAGAAAAAGAAATTAATGACTTAAAAGAAACAAACAACAGATGAAAAATAATAACCTCTTCAACATCTTGACCTCGAAAAGCACAAAATCGACATAGCACAGAATAATATCTTCTTCCATTTCACTCATCTCGAAAACTTTTCAACGGAATCAGACCGAATTAGATCACAAAATTGCAACTTCGTCTTCAAATTCGTTAAAGATCTTTGATTGAAGAAAGTTTAATCACAACGGTGCACCAGGAACTGACTTGCTAAATGGAACACCGCAGCTTATTTATAATAATCACGACACCTACGTACACCCCATAGCTGCAACGTTCAAGGTCAGTTCACGCACTTGAAATAATGTCAACCAGTTTATCATATTATGGAAAAAAAAACGAGCCATCGATCGGTCCAAGTTCATCAGCTGTGCAATTTACTGTACGTCATAAAATTATATTACGAATTTAACATAAACGTCACAACTTAGTTCCTTAATGACGTAAGCGGCGGTTTTTTTTCATCGTGGTATGTCAGGAAAATTCATCAATGAAAAGTTCAAGTTGTGAGAGAGTTATTTTTGCGCTTATTTTCACCTTATTGTGATAAAAGTATCTCTGATAGTTTCCCGAACTGTATGAGCCTGTGCTTGAGACATCCTTCGTAAATTTCGCACTTCTTGTCTGAGATCCTTGGCTTTTTTTTGCAGACCCCTGAGTTGGTTGTACATCTCAGGTGTCAAAGTGAGGTCGCCCCTGTACACGTAAGGTCCTCCAACGAGAGCATCCGGTTTAGGCGATGGCATCGGTTTGTGTCTCTCCCTCTCTGCAAAATCATTTCTCGTCAAGAACTCCAACAAATTTCTTCGTCAATCTTCAGTCCGAAAGTAATCTTTTTACAACTTTGATACAAGTTCATTTGGTAAATTTACATTTTCTACAAAATTTACTGAGTGGAATTTGTAAACTACATAAAATCAGCTCCTAATGTTTACCTTGGGAAGACATTCTGGGTAGAGTTGAAGATTTGATAGCCGGTTTTGTAGGTTTAGTATCCGCTAATGTGAAAGCATTGGACAAACATACAGGATGTTAGATCAAAAATACAACTGCAAAAGCATTGAAAGCCTAAAAGAATCGCCACCATTTCTCTTTCTGTGTTTTTACAAAGGGACCACCAGAGAAAGTGCTTAGATTCTTTTAAATACTTTAGTTTTGATTTGTCTTAATTACAGTGATTATTTTGAAAGACCTTCAATCTCGTTAATCTGATCAATCACCAAGGCGTTATTTGCGTTAAGCAAAGAAGCTATATTACAGTCTGGTCTTGGGAACATGCGCTTTTGGAAACATCGCAAGTTTCATCAAGTGAAATTAATGGAACGATTGTCATTACAAAAAGTTAATTACAATTTGGGCGCAACATTGGTTTTTTTAACTGTTTTGGGTTCCAATTGTTACCTGCATGTTGAGGAGAATGTTGTTTAGGAGAATTCATATCCGGGGGCTCGTCGCTGAAGGATACCGATTTTTCAAATGATACCGATTTGTCTGAAACGAAATTCGGATAAAGAAACGTTTTGTCAAATTAGTTTTTCAACGTCTAGATTTGAAAAATTGTCAAAAAGAGTTATTTTTTGTACAACATTATGTGATGCCCTTTGGACCGTTCTATTTTGTCTGTCAAAATCAATAGAGCTTGTAATCAAAAGAGATTTATGTTTGTCGTAAACTTGGCATCCACGGAATGTTGCATGTCGTTATAAATTCGAAACAAATAACTTATTCATGCTGTAACGAAACCACAAAATTATTTCAACAGCGTACAAATATTCAAACAAGGAACTTTGCTTCATAAGTGATGACTTAGTTGGAAATTAATTTTGGTCTCTACATGACAGCATGCCAGAGTCAAACAAAATGAATTTCATTTTTCTTCCGCCGTTAATCTTGCTTTACGATCAAGATAAAAAACCAACATGTGCAAACGAAGCAAGCAAAAATACGCAGAACAAAAATAGTTTCGTATTTTAAAGAATGAAAAAATGTCTAAATATTGGAATGCAACATTGATTTTGATCAAAATTTAGCACCTTTGCCTAATTTTGGTGGTTTTCCGTCAGTCATCAAGTAAGAGTTATCTGCAATACAACAATTCGATGTAATTGCTTGTTTTGAAAATCAACTGGCAGTGTCTAGTTGATGAGAAAAAATTTTGTACAAAGATAGATAAAGAGAGGAGAAAGCTGTAAGACACATTAGACGTACACTTATGAAATATACACTTATGTACAGGTGCTTGGAGTGTCGAGATGACGCTGTTCGTAACAACATCTGAAAGGTGCTCGCAGCTACAAAAGTACGTTCGCAGAACGACCAGAAATTTTGTACAAGGTAAACCAATTTTTTTGCCGGACAATTTTTGAGTTATAAAATTGGTCTAACTTGTAATCTGAGAAAAGAGTTTTTTTATAATTTTTTTCGCGTTGCAATGATAGAGATATCATTTTCTTAGTGAAAAAAAAAGTTTGTGTAATTTAGATTCCATTTGAAATAGGTAGCGAATTTGAATATCAATTCTAGCGCCACCATAGCAGAAACGATGTGCAAAAAATGGACTTTTCAGTTCAAGATAAAGTTTAGCAGCGTGATGATGGTTTTTTGAGGGTAAAGACAGCGAGAGCAACAGAAACACACCTGGAGGAGGCACTGAGGCAGAGCTGAAGACAGATTGATTGTCGTATTCGTCCATAGACCCTGATATGCATCATTCAAAATCATTACAAAGCAGTTTCACAGCAGTTTTCATGTTAAACTACGATTTTTATTGAGAATCTGTCTCACTCAGAACCGTTTTAGAAGAGGACAGGTACACTTTTTGCACTATTTACGGTTACAACTACTCTGCGTTACTTTTTTAGTCTCAGATCTCAAACTTCAGAACAATTAGCCCTCTAAAAAACTTGCGGTTAACTAACTTAACTGCTTGTTCACTAACTTATCCCTACACCTTAGTCCTTCTAAGAAGCACAATTTTTTTATACCTGCAGATCTCGAATAAATGTCCCGTCCGCCTGGAACCTGAAGGTACTCCCTAGTCGATGGAGAATGAGTGAGAACTTTTTGCACAAGTCCAGTAAGGTTTGCAATCTGCCGAGCCACATCTTCCACTTTGATCCTGTGAAAAAAAGTTTAAAGTTAGAATAATCAATTTTAAAAGGAAAAAAAATCAAAAGTCACTAAGATTGACAAACTGACCGCAGCGAAAGCTATGAAAAGTAGAAGTGGTTATAGCACAGATACTCAAGACGAACAATTGTGCAATTTTTAATTTGGTTTTGCATATCTTTGGAATTTGATTTTTCATTGCAATGCCATCTGCTACGATGAAAGGTTTGGTAGATGGCACAGCTGTTCTTAAAATTAACAAATATAACCAGTGCAGAATTGAACTAAAAAATTGCAAAATTTTCGCATGTCAAACAGGCAGACTTGCTTTCTAAGGTTTTGTTTGCTATCACACACCTAGACAACTCTAAACCAGTCGATCAATTTTTGTTTATTGATCCGTTTTAATTTTCAAAACAAAAAAAGGATATTCAACAACAATAATCACGTGCATGAAATGTTTCTAGACATTTCGAATCTAGAACATCCAAAAGCTTGTTACAAAGTTTCCCAAGTCGGCGCTATTTTTTTATTTTTAGTAAAACGTTTAATTAAAAGAGCGAAGGAGTGTGCTGTGGTTGTGTGACACTCAAAAAATGTGAAAAGACACAAAAAAGGATAGTTGGCACAAAACGTCGACAGGCGCATGGCAAAAAAAGGGAGATCAAACAGAGAAAAACAAATTGAAAAATGCCCCCCTGGTTGAGGGACATTTTTTGGATGTATAAATGTAGTAATGAGATTAATGAGGTACCGAGTGACGTCGCAGGGCTGTCCAGGGGGATGTGGAGGAACTCCTGACGGAAAGGGGGAACGTGGGGGACCCGGTGGGGGGCGCCCTGGTGGTTTCACACCGTAAAGACTGTACGTTTCCTCCATTAGCTCCGTGTCACTGCTCCGCCCACAACAACACACTCGTGTTTTTTTATTATATTCGAGGATGGACGGTTTTGGATATTTACAGCAGAGGAAAACATCCGGTTCTCAAAATTAAATCTGATATGAGTCTCTTTTTATTTGATCTTGAGTCAAAAATGGCAAGAAAACAGAGTGGAAAATGTCTACAAATTGTTGTTGGTAGGATTTGAACTCAGGGCTTTAAATTCAAAGTTCATATTCCGAGAGACCTGAGTTCGAATCTTATCACCAACTAAAAATTCAACATAGGTCTGGTTCCGAATCATTTTTGTCTCGCATCCAATCTGATTTCAAGAGACGGATTTTTTCCTACAAAACGATTACCCACAAGAAAGAACAATTAAGATAACAATTGAGAAAAGTACGCTGTTCAAGTGTACTTCCAGGTTTCTAAATTTCTATCCGTGTATGTACAAGTTGACAAATTTTCGTTTAATATTCAATTCTCATCGCGGGAAGTTCAAACCGAAACACGTTTCCGTGAGAACAGTTTTGAATTGAATTATGAAAAGAGACAAAATAGAAATTGACAACAGTTTGCAGATCATTTGAACGTGACGCTATTACAGCGATTATATTATGCATGTCGTGTAAACACTTACAAAGTTCAAATTTCCAAATATAATGGAAAATAAAGAGTCTGAATTTTAATTTTTTGTTTGACTATTTGTTAACACAAACTGACACTCATTTTGCGATCAATTAATCTTCTGGTAATTAGCAATGAATCTGCATATCAAAGACATAAGATATCGTCTCAAAAGAAAGGTCCCAAAACGTATGAGTCATGTGGCTTTCCAACCATTTATGCTCGCAATTCACAAGTCATGGATTCTTTTGTTTTTCATTTCCCCTTCCCAAAAGACCTTTCTCGCAATCAAAAAATGTTGTCTGAAAAATTGAAACCCAACAACTGTACTCTTGGAAGCAAAATCGTTTTCTAAAAGTTTGTTTGGCAATTTCTCTAAAAGTAGTCTAAAAAATCTAAGGAATGTGACAATGTGCCTCGACTAAGTCTTTAAAAGGTGGAAAAAGGAAGAACGTTCTGGCTCGTTTTATTACTGTACAAGAAAAGTTGCCATTCATAAATTGTTATTATTCAGTTTAGTACGGCAAGTAAACTGTGGATTTTAGTGGCTTACTAATAAGGCAGGTGGATTACCTTGCTTCCTCATCGATAACGGGCGTGACTGTGCCGGAATATTGCGAGTAATAGGGATCCTCGTAGCTACTGCCTGTGCTGTACAGTCCGGATGCGTACCTTCCAGTTCCAGGACCAACTCCTCCACCACGTTCTGGACTACTCATGTATCCACTTTCACCATGCAATCGATCTACAAAAAAGCCACAATCAATTACTTAGCTCACTAATTCTAATTTGTCTTACATTTTCATCCACTAAAATGTTAATTACACGTTCATTTCATAGTTGTCATCACTCATCTTTTAATTTGAAATTAATTTGTTTGTGTTATCACATATTGCAATAAAGCTATTTACGACGAAACAATCAACGTTTAAAACGTTCTCAGAAGCTCTTTAATTATTGTCCATCTGTATGAGATGTGAGTTTTAATTTTGCACAGGGCTCGTTTGCTATTCAAATAATTCTTAGTTTTAAGCTCGCAGACGATTCGGGTGTATTCGCCACACTTGTATTCGCGAAGAGCAAGAAAAGAGCAAGAAAAGAGATTAAATTGAGCGAAACGAGTCGAAGAAAGCGCGGGCACTTGTCCGATTCATGAAAAAGAAAAGAGCAGAAACAAAATTAAAGCACTGGTGTGCTGTTGATCTCTCACGTGCCAGGAAAGGGGATGGGTTGAAATATTTAAACGAAATCCTCATACGATGCAAATTCAAACATACAGATGTAATGCAATTTCACGGCCGGCGAATCTCACGCGAATTGCACTTGCAGAATCGCGTGTTATTTGTATTCAATTTACTGAGTCGCTATGAGCCAAGCGTCCCGTTTGTTATGATAATCATGCATGATGCAATTCGTTGGAATTGAGTGCACCTCTATAATCGCTATTATGAGTTCGAATAAATAGTTCGAATAATGTTCGAATAACTATCCCCAGTGTAAAGAAATTTGTTTCCACACCAAGGAAATAATATTATGTTGATATTGGCGTAGTTCATTATTTTGTTAATTAAGAAATGGAGAAAACACAATCGTAACAAATACGATTTACATCGTAACGAATCAGAATTGTTGTTACCTGGTGTAGTCAAACTTTTAGGCTGTGGAGTTGTTGAATTCGGGCCACCAACTATCGAGGTTGCTGGACTATAAGCTCGCAAAAGAGGCCCACTTCGTGGTAACGTGCTGCTAGCCATGTAGTAACTGTTAGTAGACGCATTCTTTGTGTTCTGAAAGAAAAAGAACTAGTTTCAAAACCAAATTCTGTAATCAAATTAATAAATAACAATTTTTCTACTATTAACGAACGAATTTTTCATCAGTTTAGACATTGGTTTCATTTTTGACTTAATTTTATGAATTAACGTTGGAATTTTTCATTTGAAATTGTCGTACCGAAGAATTCAGACTGAAAACATTTGAATCAAGTTATCCAACTTAACATTGTCTCGTTTTCTTGTTCAATGTCATGACAAGCAAAACCGCTCGTTGCTCAACGTGCGTATCAATGGACCGCGTCTGCAAGTTCGCCTGCGTTTTTTTACCGCACACGCAAATAACGAATCTGAGCGAGCTAAAATATTCACTTTCTATTTTCGATTGTTCAGTCGTCTTTAATCTCGCTTTCTCATGCATTTCGAGCCCCGTCTTTTTCGGCTGCACTCTTGCTACTTTTTTTTTCATCTTAATCTTTATTGTCTTCGCACGACTTTGAACCGACTGAATTGCATGAATATCTTTACTTTACATCTTAACGTTCCAGAATCGACTGGGAATTCCAAATGGTTTAATCAAGTCCGACAATAAATGACGAAAAAAAAGAAGTTAAAAAATCTCATTTTGTAACATCAAATAAAATTATTTTTACTTTGTTAGATTAAAGTCATTAAAAATTGATAAAAAATTGGTAATAAAAAGGCGGAGATTTGTAATTTTGAATCGCAATAAATTTTCAGTGACCTCGTAAACACGATGGGACATAGCAATATGAATCAATATTACGCAACGAATCAGTAACCCAGATAATATCAAATTTACGTGCAATTAAACGTCTAAAATGATCAGCAACTGCACCTCCGGGGTATTTGAAATTTCCAGCTTTGGGCAGAAATAAACCTGCCACTCTTTAACTGCCGTTTTTTCGACTATTTTATCTCGACTAGATTTTGTGAATCGCATTTTATTTATTTTTCCGCCGATGATTCTCGATTGATCACCAACTGGGGAGAGAACAATAGGCATAATTTGATGCGTGGAGCTCAATTAAATTGATCGCTACTTTCACTTCGGACATGCCATTTAATCTGTGAAATTGATGGTCTTGTAATAATTGTTCAATGATTCTTCGTTTCATTTATGAAATTAAACTGTCAAACTCAAAAAAAGAACTAGCAACTGACAATTTTTTTGCAACTTCAAAACAATTCAATTAAAAGAGTAAACAGTATTAAATGATGAACTTTCCAAACCGAAAAAGAACGAGCAACTAATCAATCTGTTTTAAAACATTAGAAAAATCCAATCAGAAGAATAAACAGTGTTGATGAAAAAGAAAAACAAGTATTAAATGAAGCAAAACGTTATGTGCCAATGTTTAAATTGAATCAGACATTTTTTTTCAATTTTCTCGTGCCGGAGGTGTTTATTCAAATTATTATGACATTGCCAGTCAAACGGTAGACGTGAGAAAAAAAGGTGTTACTGTGACAATAGCAAAAAGCCGCTATGGAATGGAGTGTAAGTGATACAAACTTTCATAAACTGTTGCGCAATTCTGGGTTAATGTCGGAAGTGTAATAAAAATGAAACATTCTTTCCCAAAACGACTGATTAATAAATAAAAAAAAAACTCGATGTCCATGGAAAAGTGGAGAAAGGTGGAGAAAAGAAGAGGGGGGGACACGTGCCAGTGAAAACCCGTTGAACAGGTAGTGAAATTTGTATTTGAATACAAAGGGTGGCTCAGACGAATACATTTTTTTTTCATTACACAATTATTAAAAATTCAAAAATCTTCAACTTTTTTTTCTCATTTTTTCATTCTTCATTCAAAAGCAAAGATGAAAAGTGCAAAGTGAAAATTCAAAATAAAATATCAAATATTTGAAAAGGAAAAAAAGAGATAAATGGTAGTTAGTTTTGTAATGAAAACTGATTGAAACCTGATCGATATTGAAAGTCGAAAATTAAAAGTTTGATTGATTGATTGTAGGAAAATTGAAATGAGGTTGACAAGATGAAATCAATCATTGCATTTTTGGTTTCTGGAGTGACAAAAATTAGAGTGTCAAAACGTCGTGGTGTCGGACAAGCACCGGGGCTTTATCCCTCTCTCTCTTGAACCAATACCGTTTGGCAAACCGGCGTGGAGACTCGAGCCGGGTTTGCTTTTAAGTTTAAACCGAGTCGCCAAACGATCGTGTGTAAAGTGATTCAACACTCTGAACGCTCGCAAAAGTTGTAAGTCGACGCCTTTTTTTGTTGCAACTATGATCTTCCCAAGTGACATCTAGCGGACAACAATTGGAATTCCAGGATGGTGTCACTGTGGTTCGTATGGGGAATCTTCTTCCTCGAAGTGGGGGCTAATTTTAATAACCAATTAGATCTCACTCATCCCACCAATCTTCTTGATCCTCAACAAAAAATTAAGACACCTATGCACAAAGTTGTCATGACACAAAGAGGCTACATTCAGGTACAATTTTCCTTTTACCATTATGTTTTTTAGGAAACAACATTTCAAACCTTTTTCTTTGTTTATTTCCATTTTGGATTTTTTTTTTCAAAGTACAATTTGTAAAAACACAATTTGTGATCTTATTTTTCCCACACTAGTTTAGGTTTCAGTTTGAAAGTTTATTTTTCGTTGATTTAAATTGCTAATTAGAGTGACGACTAGAATAATTGTTTGATTTGTCAGAAGGTGTGTTTGTAATGTTGAAAAATAGTTTTTAAGGTGGACATTACCAGTACCTGAGATGAGAGAATGGACATTCTGCCTTTGGATGAAGTCGGACAACCTCACATACGCCCATTCATTATTTTCCTATTCGAGTGAGTTCTGAGATAGCATAATCGGATAATAAATCGACGCGATTGAATAACAGCCGGCTTTGCCTTTTTCGCTTCTAGCCAACCTAGACACTAAGATCCCATTGCATATATGAGTGGCATACACGCGACAACACTCCGCATATAACACCTGCCAATAATACTTTCTCGGCTTTCACTCCCTTCCGGTCGGAATGTTTAAATGACCGTACGAGAAATTACTCTTATTTATTTGTCTTCAAGCTTAATTATCTATGACAATGATCCTCCTCATCATATCATTATTCCGAATCTGCTATTTATAAATTCAAAACAATCAAACAATAACATTAATTTGAACATTTATAAAATTAAACGCAGTTTATTTGTATAATAATAAAGGTGGAGTAGAAAATCAAAGAGTCATAAAGCAAAAAAGAGGTCAATGAATGGCGATCATGAAATGCAAATAGATGACTTTGAAAAAAGTGTGAATTCTATTATGATCTGCCCGCGATTGGGTCCGATTTGTAAATATTTATTGCCCCATAAGTGCGCTTTGCACAAGCCAATCGAATAATTTTACAGGCCGCAGGATAATCGGCTCGATTTGTAACGCAAAAAGTTGTCTCGAAGGTTGTAATTTAGGTTACAACTTTTCATCTTTCCAAGTCCAGATTTTCCTCGTAAAATCGTAAATTAACTGCTTTACACTGTGATATAACTTTTAATCTATATTATCGCAATGAAAAAAAAAGTGGGTGGATAATTTTTGTTGTCCGTTAAAAAAGGAATGAAATTGTTTAACAAAATGTAAAGTTGACGTAATTATGTAAATAAGTCGTCATTTTCCGTTGGCTTTCAATAATTGAAAATTTAATGACAGGAAAATTGAATGGCCCTAATAGATAGGTTTAACGCTTAAACAGCTATAAAATCACTAATGACACATCGCGAATCATCAAACTGTCCACAACACAATATTTATTTCCACACGTGATTATCAATTTCGTTTCACTATCAGTTCGACAAATAAACCAACCATAACTCAAACAAACGGATTCACATTGTTTCCCAAACAAATGTTGAAAACCACAATCAAAATAATACATCCGAATCAAAACCAAAAATTAAAATCTAAAATCAAATCCGTTGTCGTTGCAAGAAAACTGCGTGAAATAGTTGTTCAAAAAGTGGACGTACCATTGCGAGAGAAGAGCGCAGAAGAATTTTTTGATGGCAAAAAAAATATGGTTTGCGGTTGAATTTTGCTCGACAGGGAACGAGAGCGAGCGTCTAATTCGGTCGTGGATTTCGCCAGAGGGGCGCAGCGTTCACTTGGAGATCGCCGGCGCGAGCATATTCACCCTTCGGACGTACATCGCGGAAAATCAGTGGCACCACATATGTCAAAGCTGGGATAACGCCGAAGGACGCTATGCCATGTGGATCGATGCACGGATTGTTATACAAGGTCTTGCGCCGCAGGTACGCTCTTTTTCCCTCCCAACTTGTTTTTTTTTTTTTATCAGAAACCCAAGAATGAGGCGACAAAATAGGCTCTGTCGCGCGCCGCCGCTGCTCCACTGTCCTACTTTTTGTCTTCTTTATCAGCCTGTCAGTTTTATCAGAATATCCCAACGGCTTGACGAACACTACTCTAGTCAATCTTTTTTTGCAGTGTTCTTCTTGACAACTTTGTTCCGATTGGTGCATCGAATTTTACAAATTCAACACTCATTCATGCAATTCGACTTGTTGTAATTTTTTGTAACTTTTCTGTTACTAATCAGAAACAACATTTTAGTTTTTTTTTTTAAATTTACCTGTTATATGTTTTAAACTCTTTTTTTGTTATTTGGGAAAAATTGAGAAAAGATGTATGACGGTATGAAGCGAATGCTAAATACGTAACTCACTCGTGCTTTCATCCAGTTGTTACAAAGTAACATTAAGATCATAGAGAATTCAATTACGTTCTGCGTTACACTATTTAAATGAAGCATTGTGTGCGTGGCACGAGATCTTCTCCGCGGTGTTATTCTTTCCATGCATTTGTATACAAAGAACATTGTCAGGACAGATTATGAAACTGTGTCTATAATTTAGATACTTTTTTTCCATTCCTCTCATTTCAAGGAGACACACGAGTCCAAAACGAAAAAAAATGAATGAAGAAAACTGTTCTCTTATTACAACAGAAGGAAAACCTTAACATAAACATGATGGCGTTAATGAAAAATAAACGATAATGAAAAAACTGCACTTTCCTTAATTTCATTCCAGAAACAAATTTGTAGAATGTAATTGACCGTTCTGTTTAATGAAGTAACACAAAAATTGACGAATCAGTTGGAAATTTTCAAATTTCAACAGAAAAGGGGGTTTCTTGATAGCGACAGTGCTGCCAACATAAGAAAAAAATGTCCGAAACTTGTATTGAAATGATTTTCAATGCGATTCGAACATTTCACTTTTTTTGAGATTAGAAAAGAAGCTTCTCAAGTTGAGTTAAACAATTGAATAAAAAAATACTTTTTTTGCAGATGAAAGGTTATGTGATACCGCGAAACGGTGACATTGTCGTAGGACAGGAATACACAGACTTTGACAAAGGCCTCGAGGACGGCATCGAAGGCGCGGTTTTGGGTTTCAACCTACTCTTGGCCTCGGCTTTCAGCACACCCAAGCTGAAGGTCGATTTTCCGCCGCCATTTTTAGCACACCAAGAAAACGTGGAATTTGGTGCAAAACTGGAACCGCCACCGCTATGGCAGGACAATAATGTGCGGAGAAGTGCAAGGCAGATCAAAAAGAGAGCCGAAAAACCACTGGGCTTGCAACTTGTTGAAACTGGTTTCAATCATTGCGAAATAGGCAGGGGAAGCCCCTATATTGGCGGAACGAAAATGCTCATTTCCTGGTCCAGAACGCCGGTTCGCGTTTTCGGTGGCGCTATCTTGAAAAATGTGAACGAAGATTGCGGGCTTTTTACACCGATTTGAAATTGTCTGAATTAAAGAATGTTTCATTTTCGTAATTCTATAATTTGTTTTCTCTCATTATTGACATTTTTTCAGTTTTATTTCTACGATGTTTTATAAGATCATTTTCTAAGTACAAATTTGTTCGTATTGTATAAAACGAGGTTTTATTGTTTATAAAATCGATTGTGTTTATTTATACTTGTCGGTAAAGAAGTAAACTGCATATGCATCCCAAACACCCTCGGATTGAAATTCGAAGATTAGATTTATTTATTTTAAGTTCCTTCTGCCATGTACACTAAGTGTATCCAGAGATTATATTTTTTTACAAAACGAGATATCTATTGTGTCCAGAAAGTACTTATTAAATGTATTTCCAACAATTACTCTTGGTTCTTTCACTTTCTATTCCTTATTTCGTAAACCCTTTTCTTCAATTTTAAAGTTAGTATTTCGATTTGGTCAACA